>OW052036.1:57838756-60338756 GCA_932526305.1 Epicampocera succincta | reverse complement strand
AAGCGGCCGGTTGTGCGATTCGAAGAGTTTGTATACTGGAATCGTCATTGGTATGTGTGATGTCCTTAGTGTCATCTTCAGTTTCGTCGTAGGTGTCTGTCGTCGTGGTACTGGAGTCGTTTGTTGGTTCCGGTTTATTACCATCTAAGCAGAAGAGTAAACTAGAGCTCAAGTGCTTTTCTTCGATTTCCTCTATTTCGTGGGAACTATTAAAATCATCCGAATGACTGGTGAATGAAGTATCTTCGGGTGGACCGGTTAATACACTGCGTGTAAGTAAATAATCTCTGGAAATGCATAAAAAGGTTTTTTCGAAAATTTAATACTCTAAAAAGAAATTAAGAGAAGAAGTTTCTCTATAAAAAAATTAAACTAACTTTTGTGCAACATGGAAAGCATTACCCTATATACCAATAATCGTCACATGAAATTGATATCACAAAAGATCTCGCTTTTAAGCAAAAAAAAAATTCTAAACTTAATAGACTGGCAAGCACTTGATGTATTCTAGACATCAGACAATAGATACAACAACAATCAATAACATCCAATTGTTGTTGACAAGGAATGTACCGGCGTTAACTTGGAATAAGGGGGAATATTTGTTATTATTTTTTCGGGATTTGATTGAAAAATTATGAAGTCAATTACTCCAGCGGCAAAAATTTTACAAATTTTAAATTTTAAATTGGAATAGTACCTTTTGATTTATGAATCAGAGTATTTTTTTTTTTTTTTTTTTTTTTTTTTTTTTTTTTTACGATCTATTTTACAATTAAAATAATAAGCAAATTTCATGACTCTAAAATAACAACATAACATATATTGAGTTTCCTAAAACCCAAAAACAAAATAAATACAAGAAGAATTTACTTTTTAATTAAAATACAGAGTAACGAATTTTAACTTTTTCTATTTTCGGAAGGGAAGGCCAAGTACATGAAGTCTTTTAAGTCTTTGGATTTCATTGCTATCATCTAAAAGACTGATTGCTAACACGTTGGAATGATTGCTTAGTCTATTTAGGTATCTCTCACTGAAGTTATTTATTTCGTCTTTGACCAATAACTGAATCAGAGTATTGAATTGAATTTTATAAAGCAACTTAAGCATATAAAAAATTCTTAATTTAGTTGCAAACAAACACTGAAATCGAGTACGATTTCAATTAAGTTATGAGTTTTTTCGATACAGATTTTTGAGTTTATAGAAAAATAAGAATTAAAGAAAGCTTCATCAGATGATTGATCTTCTTATATGTACAATAAAATAAAAAAGAATATTAAACTTACTTGAAGTGCTCTGATAGCGCATCAGCACTGGTTATATTGCGTTCATGTCTGCTATTAAATTCTTTTGGTTCGTTACTTTGAGAGCTAATTTGAGAATCGGAATCGGAACTGAGACCTAAAGCCGCCTTATGTTGATGCACAAAACTTTGGTTTGCTTGAAATAACTGTCGGCGTTTAAAGATGTCGGAATAGCCGCCTAATGATGTAGCATCTTCATTAATTATTTCCGGTTGTGGTGGTTGGTAGTTTTTGAGAACAGAATCTTCACTATTTGTATCGTCGTTATCGTTGCCATCATCTTCTTCTGCTTCATCGTCATCTGCTTCATGTTCATCATTATCCAAAATTTCTGTTTCGTTTTGTTTTACTCGTTCATGAAAATCAGACGAATCGGTATGATTTATAGTTTGGTTTTGATCTGTTGAGCTGACGGTTGTGGTCAGCACCATGACAGGTTTGCGCGAACGAGGCGTCATAATCGATTCCTGGAATTAAAAGCAAACAAAATCATTGATCGATAATCTACAAATTGGTTGACTCTTATAGATACATGATTAGTTCTGTAAACCATAAAGTTAAAAATTTTGAATTTCCTCTCTTATTCCTGTTATAATTTTTACCTGCATTGCTTTTGGCATTCGTTGTGTTGACTTTGTTATGGGTGACATTGAACGGCGACCCAGAAGTAGTGACGGTGTGCTAGTCACTAAGTCCAAATTGCGATGGTATAAACCACTTTGCTGCACCAGCAACTGCTGGTATGCAGCCGAGCCCCCAGTAAAACAGTTTGTAATTTCAGAGCTGTGGGCTGGGATTAAATTTGTTGATTTCCTATTGTCTTTTAGCCTGCCCGCATCGTTGTTTTCACCGTCCGATTCGTTTTCGCTCTCTGAAACACAATTTTTTTGGCCTAAAAAATCATCATCTTCTTCGTCAATTTCGTCATCATCCATATCCTGTAAAAGAGGAGCATTGCCCCTTTTTATGGCTGCTACCAAACTGCCTTCAGCTTGTTGATAAATTTGAGAATCATCACTAGAACGCCGCTTTAAAGTCGAGGACACAGTACGCACTAAACGCCGTGTAGACTCGGGAGTGCTAAAGGGGAATCTCAGATTGCCCATGCTGACACCCTTCATTAAGCGGCGTGTTAGCGAACGACCAATAAGATGTTTAGCTACGGGTGTAATCATTTGACTACCATCATTTTCCTGAGCCGAAGGGGAAGTTTGGCTGTCGCATATATTATGTGAAATGCTAAGATTTGGTTCCGACTTGTAACGAGATTTCAGATCACTTGAATTCGTTCTTCTTAAAGGAGTTGAGGGATGAGTGTAAATGTGTTCATTTGCTACCAGATGAGCATCGTCCCACGCCACAGATTTTTTCCCAACGCCACCACAACCAAAACCAGTACCAGCTGTTAAATTCTTAGCTGAATCCGATATTAGTTTCAAAGGGGTCACACAACAATTAGCATCTAAGTGTTGATTCAAACCCGTTGATAATGCCAAAGAGGATGCAGATGTTATCGAAGGGTTATGACTTTGCAAATCTGATGATGTCTGACGACTTACCGGTGCCGAAAGTGATTTAGTTTTACCAACAAAACCATCACTACTACTAAGACTATCACTGCTATTATTATGCATCTCATTTGCGTTCCAGGAAGCATTAGAAGATGATTCCAACATCGAGGCTGGAGCTCTCGAATTCTTTTCATACGGTTGTGTCATTAATAATGATGTTGAAGATATGGACTTTTGTAAAGGATGTGTTTTTATATTATATGAACAATGACTGTTAGCAGAATTAATATTAGTATCAATTAGTACAGAAGATGCTGACAAAGTTGTTGGACATGGCTCTGAAGAGCTTGTGGCAAAAGTTTGCGGATTAGGACTTTGAAATAAAATCCTTTGTTTATGCAGTTTTATGCTGGGATTATTTGGTGTCTAGATACGAGTTATTTTTGATTAGTTTTTGCAAAAAAAGAAATGAGAAAAGTAAGGCGATATTAGTTTTAAGTTAAACATGCCAAATTGAAGTAAACAAAAAGATAACTCACTTCTACTATTAGAGAGGTTATGGGTTGACGTTTGGGCGTTCTTGAAATTATGCCCTTGTGGAATATGTGCTTTTTAATTGAATCCCCAAGTGATTTGGCGGAACGAGCTGCCTCCGAGTTTTTAACACGATTCATAGCTTGCAATTGCAAAGGAGTGCCTGAAATAAATAGGGGTTATTTAGTTCACAACTGCGTTTAACTCTATTTATTTTATTTATTTTGTCGCTACTACCTTGGCCATTTTGCTTGTTAAATTGTTTTATCAACCTCCGTTTTTTTGAGGACTCCGGCATTGACTGTATATGAGCATACAACTGAGCCAGTTCAGTATCAGTTGTATTTGTGTTGTGTGCGGCAGCTGTCTTTTCGCGATCTACAAATGTATAAACAGTGTTAACAGTTGAAATATCCGATATGGATTCGTCTAAAGTCATTTCTGGAGACATTGTCTTTTTTCGTTTACGTTCTAAGAAATAAGCCCGAATATCTGTGGCTAACTTTGCTGGAACCGAAAATATATCCTGACCTCTAATTATCATATAGGCAATAATACTTGACATTTTCTTAGCCAAATAGTGTAGGGCTTCAGGCGGAAGATTACGAGGACAAATTAAGTGAGGAGCAAACAAGGTGGCCAAATTATCAGGACCCATTTTATTAATGTCATGCTGTTTGGCAACAGCATGTAACATGTCAATTATATCTTGCAATAGCTGGCGGTTTTCGTCAGGCAATAACAATAATAATAACTGTATTGAGTTTAAAACGTGTAATTCCTTTTTAACACGTTCCGTAGTTTGGGCGGTATTTGCTACATTTGGTTTCTCCTGATTAAATCTATCATCAATGTGACTATTAATGCCCAAACATAAAGGAGCAATTTGGAGATGTGCTGGATAATGGGCATCAGTAAGTAAAGGTTCAGTTAGCTCAGCTAAATAGCCTTTAAAAACGGTAGCACAATCATGCGCCGAATAACCGCTAACTTCCAAATCTAAAGGTTTGTCATTTTGTATTTGAGAGCGCAGATCGTTTTGCCGGGAGGCTGAACCAGTTTTACGAAATATGCCTTCCTGCTGTAAATCTTGAAAGAAAAAACGTATATATATACATATGTATGTCTTTAGAATTTGAACATCTATGACGAAATAGTTCAGACTGGGCCAGTTCTCTTACTTTTTTCCAGCATTAGAAAATCTTTAATCTCCTGCAAATGGAACAGAAATCCGGGATCAATTTGTTGATGCAAACCCTCGGTAGGACTACCATTGTTACTTTGGGCAGTTCCATTGCTGCCACTTTTTTGACCAATACCCACTGAAGCACAACCAGCCGAACCCGTTGCCAAAGCCGCAGTTATAACACCATGTTTATGTTTTTTACTAAAACGATTCCACTTTTTCATCTTGCCCTTGTCTTCATAAACAATTTCATGACAAGGTAAATCGAATCTTTAAATAATTTTAACAAGAATTATAATTACATTTATATATTATATTTGTACATATGTATGTACCTTTAAATAAAAAATAAAAAACTTACTCATCTGTATTTAAATCCAACTCGAATGACAAATGCATGCGCACCAGGGTCTTAAATTTTTCATAATTGCATTTGCGCATACGTGCCACTATTTCAGCATCCCTCAGCTCAGCAAAATTCAAAGATTCTAAATCCATAATTTTTATTTATGTATGTATGTATGTATCTAATCCCATAAAACATACAAGCAACGTCAGAAAACAATTACTCCAACAAAAGGAACACCAACATTGAATACCTGAATGTCACCACAAAGAATCACAACAACAAATAGTTTACACACATATTGAAGTTTTTTGTTAAAGAAATAAATTTGTCCATAAAGTCAAAAACCTTAAAGTCGAGCCTTTCTTAAATTTTATTAATTAAACGATATCACAGATTTAAAAATCTATGACGATATTTTAGTATTCCTTATTTGCCTTCTTTTTAGTTGCTTATGAATGTGTTCTCTTGAAAAACCGCTGACTTTTGAAAAATTATTAAAAAATTAAACCTGCGTCCCAGTGGCCGTCAAACTGAATCGCAGCAAAAGCCGAGATGCCAGATCAACAAAATATGTACATAGAGTATGTATGCATGCTCAACGCTGTGGTCGAAATTAACCGAATTTATTCGGCAGGACGCTATTATCCTTGTTTAAATTAATTGAAAAAATACCAGGCAAAGCATTAAATATCAATTTATAAAGATGGCTTAAAACGTAGCTTTCGCTTCCCCCAATATATTTATTACATTTGCTCTTTAATATAAGAAGAGAACATATGTATGTACATAACATAAATTGAAAATAAGCCCAATTTAAAAATATTCCCATACGATTTAATTTCCATCTTGCATCGCCTACAAAATAAACTGCATCTCCTTCTAAGTCATTGCAATATTCTCTTAAGGTTGGTGCAATTGCTTGCAATATACATATGTATATTTGTACATATGTATACATATTTACATACATAACCTTAATACAAACGATACTTCAACCCACAAATTATAATAATAATCTATCGGAATTATGGGCTAAGACATCGGAATGGTACAAATCGCCTAAAAAAGTATTTGAATTATTACGGATCGCTGGACTCCCTAGACTGCCGAAAATGTACATACATATAAAATTAGGGCACATTTATCTCACACACAAAAAAACATAATACAAAACCTTCAACTTCCAAAAATTGGTCGACCCAAAATGTTTTATATATAGACCTTTTAGGTTTTTTATTTATATGTATATACATACATATGAATTTATTTATGTATATGTACATAAATTATGTTTTTACCAGGAAGTTTTCAGTCATCGTTTTGAAGATTAATAACAACATCGTTTCTTATTGCCGGCACAAACTTAGAGAAGAGAAAATAAGTCAGTTATTTCATATTCATACATAGTACATACACACGTACTATGTATGTATGTAGGTAGTACAATTTAAAATTTGTCCGCTTAAGGGTACATATCATACATATGTATGTATGTAGTATATTCTTCTAAAATTACTAATTGAAACAATAGTCCTTAAACTATTAACTTATGTTATACTTACAATATATCTTAGCTTAAGGCCTCAGTAGCCATAACTTATTCTTGTTAGCTTAAGTCTTTGCATAGCTCTAAACAATCTTTAAACAAAATTATAGAAAAAGCAAAAATCCTTGCATTAGCAAAATTCTGCTATAATTATTTCACAAAAGAAAATTTATGCTCGAACTTTGAAACCAGAAAGTCCAATGTTAGTCCCCAACCCCTTCCGATTATAAATACTTTTTATTATTGAGCAAAAAATAAAGCTGCATGGAAATATGTACATAGTTGGCAGAAGAGTTGCTGCCCAGGTAAATTTATACAAACCATTTCAAAACTTGCCACAAGAAAACAAAAATTTTGCTTTGTTTAAAAAACATTTATGTACATACATACATACATACATAGTTATAAATATCTATGTATATACATACATATGTATGATTAATTCATATAGTTTTAACATGTTGAATATTTATGTATGTATGTATTGAATTATGAATAAACAAAATTTATACATTCGTCGACAGTAATATATAAAGGTATGTATGTATGTATATAAAAAATCATATGTATTGTTTTAAAGGGGAGTATATATCTATGTTAATATACAGCGTTGAACTTAATTATTGGCGCAGGATGCTCATTGGGCTTGAAGATCCATAATTTTAAATAAAAAAAAAATGCATTCACCAAATGCGTTGATGAGTTTCCCACAAAATACCACACCTAATTCATTTCAATAGTTTTATAATAAAGTCGCATAAGGAGCATCCTGCGCCAATAATTAAGTTCGACGCTGTATACATATGTTTATGCTCTTATTTGATATCAATATTTCAGATAATAGAATAAAATATTATACAGATTATTGCAATCGTAATGAATATATTGGTATTTAATATCATATTAAATACAGTATATTGTTCTTTAAACATTATGAATTGCAAATTGATGACTTTTAAAATGATATACAATCATTAATTACATAGTCATGTATGTATGGATTAGGTATATGTAAATGTGGTGAATATCGGTTTCATTCTATATAGTTTAGTAAAAATAGTAAAAATTAAATTAATTAAACATTACATATGAATAGTAAAATCTCCAATAAAACAAAATGTTTCATATTGACCATTGCAATAAACCAATAGTAGTTAGTTTTAGTGCAATTTTCAAAATGCTTTACACCAAATACAGATATATAGATATTTTCACTACGAAAAAAGGTAACATTAAAGCAAACCAAATTTTTCGATTCATTCAAACGAATCTTCACAAGTCGTTTAAATTACATAAAAGCGTTTTACTTTCGGCACTTATCAATATACATAAATTACTTTCAAACGGTTTCAGTTTTCCGGTTTAGTTCTTAATGCCATGAAAAAGCAGAAAAAAACGTATTCGAAATTAATGTTTAAAAGCTTAAATCCTCTTTTCGAAACTACTCAGCCGAAGTTGTTGCTTCTGTGTATATTCTGCTTGCTTAGGTTAAAGACTAACTCGCATTACGTTTAAAGCTTAATGCTATTTTTGCAAAGCTACACACACATCTAACAGCCTTACTCCCTCGCTTTTAGTAACTAAGGAACTTTAAGCTTGTCTGCCCGCTTCAGAATTTGCTTATATTAAATATTAAACTATTTAAAAATGCTGCTTTTGATGCCTAAATTATCAAAAGCTTACGTTCATCTTAAAATGTTGCAACACAGTTTTCAAGCAGTTTCCCGCACATAGAGAAATTTCAGCCAAACGACTATTCAGCAATTACTGCGTTTTCACTCTCTCACACCGGTAAGAAAGGAAGAGGAAATATATATATAAACATACATACATATAAATATATATATTCAATGCTTGCATTCGCTCCTTTTTCCTTGGTTCTTTGATGTGAGGAAGATAATGACAGCAAACCAATTTTTCTTTGCTTAAGGGTCTCGCCCAAAACCTATTTTAGTTTTTAATAAGTTCTGACGAAGTTCAACGCTGCAAAACAAATTGTATTTCCATCCATATCCCAGCCCATCGAGATGGTTACACTCGACTTCTTCTTCGTTTTAAAACGATAATGAATCTTTAATATAGTATCATTCGAGAGTATATCACCAAATAAACTGCATAATCGCTAGATAAGTCTGTAATCACACCCTCGGAGTGCAAAAGCAAATACTTCCAGATTATGACAATACCATTTAACTTGGGTAATAGTTTATTTGTAAGGTATATAATACAAGACGCCCAAGCGGTGTGATAACAAATTCTATGAAATTTATCTTAATGAGAAATATTATTTTTTCTCTCCTCACACGCACCTCTTCTTTCTCTTTCCTCTCGGAGAAAGACAAAGAGGTCGAAGTAAACTGGAAAAATCTATTGCCATCCTAGCAGCACGTAAACTGTATACGAATACTTCCAGCTGGCAACGCTAAACCAATAATAGCACTCAAGTGTATGTATTACAAATGTGGCGGGAGTTTTGCGAAACGTAGTGTCTTCGGAAGGGATTCCTTGGAGGCTGCCTCAACTGAGAGTTGCAGTTTCCAATTGCCTATTTTTATAAAACATATATGTATGTACATATATGAAAGAGTCAGTCTTGCCATTCCTACCATATGCATTTTAGCAATGGTAGTAGCACACGCGCGCATGTAACCTTATTTCACACACACCAACTTCAATTTGAAGAGGTTAGAATATTTAACTTAGCTAAAATTCGTTTTCTTCATATACTTCGTAAGTCCTTCGTGTAAGGTCTGAAAATTTATCTGATCGATAAATTTTCCATAAAATATTTTTGTTACCGATTTTTTGTTATTGTTTTTACTATCAAAACAAAATTAGTTACCATGAACTTTCTATAGAACATTTTACGCTCTTACTATTTTCAACAAATGCAAACAAACTTTTGCTATTAATAAATTTATTACTATCGATATTTTTTCTTTGCCTTGAGAAAAAACAGTCCGCTTCTGAAATATTTTCCATTGAAAAGTTAACTATTTATTTTAATATGTAAGTTTTAGCCGGAGTTAGAACCAAGCGCAACCCTTTTCTTGTATATTATTTTACAGCCGTGTTTTAATAGTGTAGAGGAAATTTGCTTTCGTTGCCCTCTCTTCGTAGAATTTTGAAAACGTATTTGGTGTTTTGAATAATTACAAAGTGATAAAATTTAAAAAAAATAATGTAAAATTCGATATCGAAAAAAGAAGTGTAACGTATGTATATAAAAACCAAATATTAGGTTCTTATTTCGCTTACCTCATGTTTTTGTTAAACTGTGAGAAAACTCTACGGTGAATTTTCAGCGTAAATAAATTCAAGAAAGTAAATTACGATAATGTTTAACAAAAACAGGAGATAGTTTCAATAGATCAATGTTAAGCAGGCAAATAAAGTCTTACGACAAAATGCAGTAACTTTCTTGTCTCTGGGGCGACCTCTTAAAAGTCTGAGCTCGCTCTTCATAGACTGAAGGTACATGTAAAATATTTCTTGGTCTATTATTTGCTGATGATGTGATATTGGATGTATTATTTGTAGTCGAACTGCTATGACGAAAAATGCCTGAATCTGAAGATGTTGTGTTATGGCGAATATCTTTAGGGGTCGCAGCCGACGAGTTTGTTTGTGTTGGCTGATAACGATTAAAAGACCTTGACGTACTAGTGCTCGATGTCAACGATGGTGATGTGCTAATCGACGCAGATGGGCTTAAAGGACTTTTTTCTATTGAAGTAAGTATTCCGCCACTTGTAGCAGTTAATGATTTGGGTCTCGCAGAAAATAAGGCTTTATCATCTTTGCGAGAAAGATTATTTAATGTACTTGCACCAGCCAATGTATTCAAAGGTTTTTTTGCCTGCAACGTAACATTAGCCGACTTAATTCCAAATTCGACAGAAAGTTTAGGATATGCTACAGTTTTATTAGTTGCCTCGTTTTTTTTAGTTATATTAGGAGCAACAGTTGCTGAATTTAGATGTTTGTCCTGGATATTCGATTGCACGTTATTGGGTGAAAGATCAGTTTTATTTTTGTCCAAATTTTCTGTTTTCTTAGCTCTCCAGTTAGCAGTTTTTCTACCTTGATAGGGTTGTCGAATTTTGGCTTTATTTTGTTGAGCTGTGTTATTATGGTGATTATTTGGAGAAGCATATTTATTTGGATTAGTATTATTATAATGATGATTTTGAAAAACGTTATTCTGAAAAACTGGCATATTCATTGGCAAATAAAGTGCTCGTTGGTTCATGCCAGTAGGTGTAGGTTGTCTAAAGTTATTATTTCGTAAATTAGCACTCGCATTAAAGGCATTGTGGTTTAGATGAAACTGTTGCTTTCGTTGTTCAGTGTTTAAAAAATGTTCTTGCCGTTGTTGCAATAATAACATCTGATCCGCCGTTAACGATATTTCTGGTGCTGTTGGTACTTGTGGCAAGTCTTTGAATATTGAACAAATTTTAAATGGATTTGTGTTTTCTTTCGACGTATTTAGATCTCCAACTGTACCACCTTCTTTGGAAATTTTGCAATCTTTCCAGTCTACATCTTTCTTGAAATGGACACCATCATCTAAAAATTAAATAACATTCTATATGCTATAATCGATGCTTTTAAATGCATTTTTTTTTCTAAGCAATAAGTTTTCTATAAAATTTGATTCTTGATTAATCACATTTTTTATAATCGATAAATTTTCTACACGCGTAAACAGACAATCTATATAATTTATTTCCCTTATTATTTGATAAAAAATATGCGTCAACAAGGCCGTGGAATAGTTGTTTCGCAAGGGCATTTATTGCCCTTTGCAAAATATACTTAATCTTCCGACAGGTTAATTAGTTTTGCACCAGGAATTAAAATTTTTGATAGAACGTTTTTTCCATAGATTAGTTTTCTAAAGAAATTTTTTGACATGGATGTATTTTTGTTGTCGGTAAATTATGCACTATAATATACAGAATATGTTTGTTATCCAATAATTTTCTAAAAAAGAAATCTCAAAATCATACATAGACAAAGATAGACATTTTTTCGATAACAAATTTTTGTGCAAGACTTTTGTTATCGGTTAGTTTTTGTTATTAAAATTTTTTGTATGGAAAACTTTTGTTAAAACTTTTATGCTTCAAAGAGACTTGCCTTTTCCCGCATTTGTGCTTGAACTCGTATTTTTCGAACTATTTTTGACACTGACTTGACTTTTATTATCGGTATCATCATCGTCATTTTCCCTTTCATCGTCTTTGTTGTTTTCAGTACCGCCTTGATTAGTGGATTTATTTCGATTTCTTTGCCCATTTTTCCGACTTCTGCGGTATGATCTTTGAGTGGTTTTATTTTGATCTATAGATAATTGCAATAAAAAAAGCTTTGGTTTCTTTGTTCAGTAGCTGATAAAAAACATTTACCTAATTTTTTACCGAGATTGAGATTAACCAAATCTTCCACATCGAAGCCTTCAATATTGTTTTTAGTTCTTCCAAAGACGCGTTTTTCTTCACATTGTTGGTCTACTTTCTCAGGTTGCTGCATATCTTGCATTAATTCTAGTGTTTCATTAAATTGTTTATTAGTATGTGGCAGTTTTTGTTTAGGAACACTTTTCATAGGTTGTTTTCGACCAAAATATGTGTTATTGCGTTTACATTCTTTGATTATATATTCAAAATCTTTGTTTAAGCTCAACGTTGTTGGATTTCCAATTAATATTAGAATACATTTAGGACGAGATAAAGTAACATTCAAACGCTAAAATTTATTCATATTTTTATTATTAATGCATTATATTGTAAATGTATGATCTATGACTACTTACTCTCGGGTTGTCCAAGAAACCCAGATTTTCGGTCCCAGAACGCACAAAAGAAACAATAATTATTTCCTTTTCTTTGCCTTGAAATGTTTCCACTGAACCAGTTTCAATGTCAAACCATTTGCGTAAGTTCAGCTGTTCTCTAATATACTGATATTGCTTTTTATATGGCGATATAATGCCAATGTCACTCTCTTTAATGGGTTTGTCATTTATGCCAAAGTAGATGAGATCCTTAACGTAGTCCATAACAAGGTTTATTTCAGCAAAATTTAATAAACTAAAAAGAAAAGCAAAATTTGGTGTAAAATTTCTCAACAACTCTTTTATTCTTTAGTTTGCTTATTTAATTTCGGATATTCTCTCCGTTCCAATATTATATTTATTCTTGGAGAATTGATTGATGCAAGTCATTTTAAGCTTTGATTACAATAAATCGATAAGTATGTACTTAATTTGCCTTCTGCTAGAATTCGAATTATTGCGAATACCAATAAAATACCCACAATAAAAATTTAAACGTACTGTCATTTTTATTCAAAACGCAATAAAAAACGATCATTTTCGCTAAACTATTACATTAAATGTCTTAAGATTTCTATCGAACTGTGTGCATACTCCTAACTTAGTTTCATTTGTTAAGCATTTCTTTCAACATTTATTTAACAATTCAACAAACAACCAGCTTACCTGTGGGAGTGTCTGTCAGATTTGGAGGGTTCATAAATAGCATGAAATAGAATAGGGTAATCTTTATTACATAGCTTATGCCAGCTTTCACACAAAGACACGTTTTCTGAAAATGAAATATTTTAAAGATTGATGGAGAAATGGTACAAATTCGTTTACCTTGTTTAGCGCATGATTCCAAGCTATGATTGTAGTACAAACCGCTATAGAGATTAACAATAGCCGGATGCGAACGATAGTTTCGTGTTAAACGTGTCTGTATGGTGCGATCGTAGTCTCCGGTATCGACATCAACACGATAACAATCACGTGCTAACAAACGATCCATCAAGGAGGTATTAAGACCCAATTCTATGGCTCGCATCGATTTAAGCACCGGTCCCAATTGTTTATGATCACCGGATATAATGAGACTTGATTTAGGTGTTAAAATTGTTGTCATTGCCGTTAAAGCTTCAGGTTCCATTGTAGCGGCAACTTCATCAATCAGTAAATGCGTATATACTCCGTCGCCGTTATTTGCACGACCGAATTTACCTGTGGCCAATTTGGCTACAACCGAAAGTGTACAAATTACCACACGATAATCATGTAATATTTCAATATCTGGATAAAATTGGCCATTGTACATATTCGAGTTTTCCAAAACGATTTCACTAATATTTTCAGTGCGAACTTCACACGAACGTGAATAAATCCGAACTAAACAGCGTGCTATATCTAAGCATGGTAAAAAATTGCATAAACGCAAAGCGACTTCTTCGCAGGCACTGTTTGAAGAAGCAGTTACTAAAATTTTAGTATTGGGTTTGCGTAAAAGTTGTAAAATGCTCTCCACTAAAGTGGTTGTTTTGCCAGTACCTAATAATAATATAAAAGGGAAAGAGAGAGAATAAATTTATTTACTTGCAAAAAGAAAATCTTTAAAAAGAAAGAAACGATTTCTAAGAGACACTTTTTTCTGCAAACATTAGGCCGAAATTTATTTTGAGAGACCAATGGGGGAGACTGAAGTGAATGCGATTACGATTTACAGAGAAAATCTCTTACAAGTTGGTGACAGAAACGCATATGGGATTATGAGAATATTCCCAATTACTATCGCGTTTTAACTGCCAGTTTTTCGAAAACATACAAAAGCTTTATTAAACTTATTACTTATATTGAAAACCGCAATAACTTGTCATATTTTATATGTTATTGTTTTCAGTACAATTTGAAGCAAGCATATTGTTGAATGTTTTCGAAAAATGGGCTGTTTTATAGTTTCTAACATTTTTGTTGTTTTATGATGCGGTTACAAATGAGTGTTAAACATGTTTTACGCTCAATTATGTTTACAAGCGTTAATCAAAACCTGCTGTTCTTTAAATGAAATTAAATGTCGAGTGTTGCCATTTGCACGTCGAATTGCTCGTGTTTTGAAACAACTCACAATACGCTACCAAAAATTTAATATCTTAACTTCCTTTGGCTAAAAATAATGTAAGATCATGAGAAGATAAAAGCTCAAGTCTGGTGACAGCCAACACACAAAAATACGGTTTTAAATTGCCGTTAAACATTACAAAAGATTCAAAGCTACTGGCATGTAGAAAATAAAAACAATTTTGGACTGCATTTTCACTTTAGGAGTCAATTCAGAAAATAAATATGTATGTATGTGCTTTCATGAAAATCATATTCTATAAAAGTGATTTAAAATCACAAGAAAAGTGTTCTATGTATAAAACGTGATTTTTTCAAATCATTTTCTTATTTGTTAAACTTTTCTTATTTGCTGTTGTGATTTCAAAACAATCTAAATAAAGAAAACAATTGTTTGTTAGTGTTTTCTACAATTGATAATCACTCTGAAAAGCACAAAGAGGTTATGATTTACAAAACACCAGAAAATCACAAGGGTGATCTTTTTTTGTTTTTTGAGAATAGACCGGATAAATTGAGAAATGAGAAATAAACAAACCTGGTGGCCCAAATATTATATAAGTGGCATCATTTCGTGGACCCAGCGCTATATTACGCACCGCTTGCAATTGTTCTTCATTTATATTGCAGTTGTACAAATCAATACTAAAAAAGTGTTGAAAAAACCGAAAATAATTTTATAAAATCACATGATGTTACCTTGTGGTCGGTAATGGCATCGGAATTATCTTCGCAGGAAATAAAAATTTCTTCAGAAATTCAATATTTGCTGTTAATAGTTCCAAAGCACGATATTGATAACGAAAGTTTAAGCGTGATGGTCTAAATATGACTGTATATGTGCAATTTAAATTAATTGTTTTATCACATTTAAAACAAATGCGTCCGTTATTGATGGCCTGTATAAGACCCACAAAAGTATTCTTATCCAAATGATGGATGTCCTTTGTATTTTTCAATGTTAAATTCAACACCTTTTCGTTACTAGTTAAGATATCGTTACGTGTAGTTAGTATAACCTCATCATATGCCGATATTATATTTTCAAGATATACACGTCGACTGGGTTTCAGCTTGAGAGATATATATAAAAAAAATTATTGCAAATTTGATGTTTTTAATTTTCGGTTTATTTTTTGTAAATAATATATTTACCTGAAAACTATATTCATCGCCGTAGCTGCGTAACTTAATATTTGTTTCCTTTAAATTAAGATACTGTTGTATTGTGTCCATATCTTCGATTTGCAGTAAAATATTCAATGATGCTCCGATCGTTTGTGGTTGCAATTTCTTTTCATTGCGTATATAATCACGAAATTCATTTGATGTTGTCATAAGACTTTGATGATAAAAATCATTACCCAATGCTTTTTGTATTTCTTTGGGAGGAAAATAATCGGCTAGTTGAAATTTTGGCTTAAATAATCTTGAAAAAAAAATAATTTTCAAACTTGATTGCGTTCTTAAATATTTTTGATGGATTAAATAGTAATTTTATATCATAAATTTTGTATTTGATGCCTCCAATTATATACAATATCTACATACATATATTTAAATTTAAATTATATACACGTGAAAAGTGAAATTTAAAGTCAGTTTCCGAATTTCCGAGCTCACGTATCCGAGGAATTAATTATGTAAAAATTAATTCAATTAATTTAGCATAAATTTCAAACTTTTAATACAAAAATATAATATATAGAATTTGGTTGGCAGCCTTTAAATTCACACTTGTTTAATTTTTTTTTTTCAAACAAATGGTAACGAACTTGCCGTTCTCAATAAAAGTGGTTGTTGCCAACAAGGCATTTTCTTTTATATTTGATATACTTTTGCTTGAAGAAATTACCGATTTTAACGAAAATAGTCCTAAAAACGTTTGAAAAGTTACTTACAGGTTACTTGGTAAACGATTCGGATTAATGGAAAAGCGAACTTGAGGGAAGTCTTTCGAGCGCTGTAAAGGCAAGATTTTTAAAATGTACTAATGATTAAATTGAATTCGGTTTTGACTAGAATTTACCATAAAATGATGTTGTTCTACAAAAAGAGTTTCATCGCTACCTTTCAAGTGGCATAATATAACAATAGGTTGCTCCAAATGCCTGGTAAACAAATGAGAGTCCACAAAAAAACGATCCACACAATTTTCCGGATATTCGTAAGGCACCCGCATATTATGTACATAAAAAAATGATCGCGATTGTACAATAATAATTTTTTCGATTATAAGATTATCTAAAGTAGACGTCATCTCGAAACAAAAATTGTGAGAATTTTTACACAATCTATAGCTTAAAGTGAAAATCTGGCTATTGCTGTAATGGTTAAGAAATATGTATATTGGTAAGAGAATTGGTAAGAAATTCATTATGAAAAGACTAACAATTTGCCTAATTTACTTAAAAATTCAAAATCTGTGTCGTCACCATGCGTCTGTATGTGCTCTTCAAATATTTCCATAGAATTAAAGTCTATTTGGCATATGAAACAGCACATGTTGTTGGGCAAAAAGCCATTGACTCGCCTCTGCATTGTAGATCCTTGATACTCCAAAGTTTCTTTAGGTACACTTTCATCGATTTCTAATCGGTTTTTTTTAGCAGAGAAGAAATTATTTAAAAATTTTATATTCTAATAGGTACAATAGTTTTATTAACCTTCAACTTCATTAAGATTTAAGGTACTATGGCAGCCGCTTTCAATTCCTGTTCCACGTGTTACATCATTATTAATTGCTTGTTTATCTAAAGCTCTTAATTTGTTATTGCGAAAATCAAACAATGATTTACACTTGATTTTATAAAGATTACTGTTACGATTGGTGTTAAGAAGAAACCCACAACTATACAGAAGTGTGCCAATCTGTAGGGGGGAAACATTATTAATAAAAATACTGCTTTTGGAGTAAAAATTAAATATTTAGTCGGGCTGAAGTGCTTTCAATTGGCTTTTAAAAATATTTTTAATTCAAAGTTTGCTAATACCATTCGACCGCCTAAGCTGTTTGTTTTCATTATACTATTGCAATTGCCTCTGATGGTGACTGGATAATTATTGACTTATCACCAGACAAAGCGGTCTTTTTTATTTTTGAACTTCTTTTATCAAAAAAGCAAATTCACTTACTTTGTTAAAACAAAAAATTGCAAAGTACTTTCGCCAAAACGCCGTCAAATTTTAGAATAGAATTTAACTATGAACATACATACATATTCGGATAAAGGTACTTACATTAACTGTATCACTCGATTTAATCAAGTTTTGCTGCTGATCATGGTTTATAAATTCAATAAATTTTTTCCGAAGTTCTGCTTTATTAACACACCAATTATCTTTTAATGTTATATATGAGATATGATATAAGTGAAGCAAAAAGTTTCCAATCAAGTCAACTTCTAGAAAAGAAAGAATACGGGTTTGTAGTAAGTAAAAGTTTGTATTTTATAAAAAGTAAAAATAATAAGTAATATGTAATAATACATACCCCATTTTTGTGGTCTATAAGTTTGGCCGTTTGGTTTGTTATTTCGAAATGAAACTGACGAAACACTTGTTGCAGCTGATTCGTCACTGGACATTTTAGGTATATGAATTCTTTAAAAATGTACACAAATGAATCTGGGAAAGAAAATTGCAATTATTAAAAAAAATTTTATATTTACTATGTATGTATGTAAGTACATATACATATGTAAGTTAATGAAAGTCTTCTTCAATACGCGATTCTCAAATTCTTTATTTCAACAATTATTATACTTAATTCATTCAATACATTATTTAATTTAAGCAGGCCATATTTAATTCTCGTATAATATTCTTTTTATTCATTTTTAATTCACATAGTTGGTAAATGATATATTTTTAAGAATTTTTGGTTTACACTTTTAACTTTTATTTTCCACTATGTATCATGTTTTCCACTATGTTCAGTTCGCAATACCTATTAATTTTAAAAATCTTTTATTTAGTTTTAGTTTAGTTTCTCATTAGATGTCAAATAGTTCCTGGTTTTAAATTTTAATCTTTAATTTTCTACTATATAGAACTTTCCATCTTACAAGATTTATTTGCAAGTCTTTTTATTAATTTAAAATTTTTCATTTTAACTTATTATTTTACAAAGGCAACGTCGTGCTCAGTTAGGACCAAACTTATTAATGCTAATGCAATTATTTTCATCAATCAATTGATCTCGCAAATCAGAGTTAAGAATGAAAGCCTAACAACAAGCGAGTAAATCCAAAAGTTAAAAAGTGTTTCATTGCAACGGTAAAGCAAATTCACAATTTAAATCAGGAGCATTCTATTGCCGTTGCTTCTTTTCGTTTTTAAGCAATTGCTATGCAAATATGTACATACATATGTATGTATTTAATATGAAAAAAAAAATTAACATAGCAGTAACTAAATAAATATATTTAATGAAGTTACCGAAAAAAGTATGCAACTAGGTTCGTTAACTTGTATCTAAGTATTCAGTTTTTTAAATTAATCTTCTTAAGATAAGCAAATCACTATAGCTGATAAATCCGGCTGAGCATGATTTAACATAAACATTCGAACCAACTATTTACTTCAACATATGAAATTCAAAAATTTGTTCTTCGAAGGTATTTAAAATTAGCGTATCAATGCTGTAGCAATGGAGTACTGCCCAAATTCACTGTTGGTAATTTTTAGTTTGTCGATGTTTTGAATATTGAGATCTTGCAAACAAATAAACTTCTGCTTATCGCAGCACAATGCAACAAAAAATATGATATAACAGCAAAATTAACACAAATATGTATCATTTTCCTTTAATAAAAAGTTGCCAGACTTGGCTATTAAAATCGTAGTTTCATTATATTGACAGTAGCGTTTAATAGAGCTTAATATTTTCTCTAGCGACACCGGTTATTAAGGTCTAGATTTTATAACTTTAAAATTAATTTCTTTTATTTTCAAAGTTAGTTTGTTTCTTTAGTGAATCTTTTAGTTTGATTAATATATAAAAATTCTATTTCGCCTCATATCAAAGTAGTTATTTTATTATCCCCGATTTAGGAAAAGGTACAAAGGTCAGAATAGACTGTTTACATATGTATCCGAAAGAATCCGTATATATGTATGTATTTTATTATATCTGAAACATTTGTATAGAAATCACTAAACATAATTTGGTGTATTTTAAACACATGCAATTTTTTGACAAGTCGGTTTTTTGTGCTGTGGATTTTTCTAGATAAAGAAAACGCTCTGGCAGCACTTTAAAATAGATTGAAAACAAAAGAACAAATAAACATAAAATTATTAATCATATACACAGATATGCATGTATGGATGTAGGTGTATGTATGAATACTACGTAATAAGTTTTAAGTTCGACCGCTATGAAAATCAATCGTCTTGCAATTTGGTGATTTTTGACAAACAGTATTTATCAAAAACTTGATTGTAAAAGCCAAATGAGGTAATGTTATTACCTTATATACATACATATGTATATATAAATAAATGCACCTTGACATGTAAATATTTCTCTTCGTTATTATAATTTGCCAGTAGAAGAAAACATGACTAAAATTTCATATTTTTCATACACACATACATATGTATGTATGTAATATGAATGTATGTACTTACATACATATGTACTATATGAATTACCACCGTAAAAGAAAATTATTTCGATATCACCAATAGAATTGTCCATCTTAAATTACATATGTACATATGTTTTTATTTATTTATATTTAATATACGGTACAAATTAATTTGTAAAATATATATACATATGTATGTACATACAAAGAAAACCTTTTATGAACGATAATTTGCTTTTTATCTCTATTACTTCAATTATTAAATTTTCTTACTCCAATTTCACACTCAGTTATTCCCCGATTTAGTTGTTAAATGAGTAAAGTTTAAAGCACACACAGAATATAATAAAAAACGTCAACCTTTTAAATATAGTACATATACATTCGCAACAATGCGAAAGAATTACCACTAGACTTGTAAAAGCAAAGACTAGACGGGTACTGAGTGAATTCGAGTAACTGATTTTTCTAATGTATTTTAATTTTGTAAATGTATATTTTCAAGTAAAAAGTATCCTTATCATAAATTCCGAAATTCAACATATGCCTGTATACAACCTTTGTTAAACATATTCGTATATACATACATACACAATAGTCTCTTACTTTCTCAATAGGTACATACATATCTAGTATATCTATAAGAGAAAAAGTTACATGTTGTACTAATTGTAAATTTCAATACACCTACATACCTGTATACTTTTATGTACCTACGATTAAATATGTACATACTTACATATGTATGTCTGATACATGTTGCACGTTTTAAAATTTTTTTAAGAAGGTACCACATATGTATATCGTACATATGTATGCATACATGCAAACAATTTTTATCCGATCAACCAATACTACATGAATATATATACTTACACACATATACATACTTATGTATGTACATGCATATCGTTACCTGAAATGCAAAAGGGCGTAACAACCAAAAAATTCAAAATGGGTTTTTCATTTATTATTGTAGAGCAAATCGAATTACATGTCCTCCTACATTTTTACAGCCCTACTGTCAATAACAACCATTTTATTAAAGAAAATCAAAAGGTCGTAACAACAAAGTTGGTTTTTTCTTAAACCAAAAGGGCGCAACCCACATCTAATAAAAATGACGATTAAAGAAATTTTTTTTTCTACGAAATAAATGCATCATCGCAATTTAATGCTGTACTGAAGAAATTGCAACACCAGCTTCGTAATCTTTGATTTTTTGGAGTTTTTTGTCTCTCCTGTAAAATTTTGAAATATGTTGTTACGCCCTTTTGCATTTCAGGTAACGATATATAAACAACGATAAAATCATAGACTACATATTGCAATTAGCTACTTTACCGGATAAGAAATATCCGTAACTTTTTTACAACACTATTTTTACAAACGACTATGCTACGTTACTCTTCGATTTTGCCTTAATATACCAAGGCAAATTAATAAATTCGCCTTATAGCCAAATCAAGTCACTTTTTTGAAGATTAAGTTATGCCAGATAAGAAGCAAAATGTTAATAACACATAGTACGGTAAAATAATACCGTTAACGTGTAGTTGAAACATTTTTGAATTTTATATGTGTATGGGCAAATCAGATTTTAATATATTTGGAACATTACTTTTACTTTAATTTTTTAATACAATTAATTTATATAATTTCAGAAAGTTTTGTGAATAACTTATGTATTTGGGAAAGATTTTTTACTGCTCAAATACTCGTAATATTTACTGTTAAAATACGTACCGTATATTTCGTTATAAAGCAAATTGACGGGATATTAGATTACAAATAAATCTATATCGACTTCTTTTATTTTTCTTTCCATGATTTGCGCTTTTACTTGTATAACTTTAACAGAAGGTAAAACAGGTGTAACGATCAGTTAGAATAAACTTAAGATTTTCAATTTTCGGCGAGATGTCAGAACAATTATTTATATTCTCCGTATTTGTGCATACGTGTAGCTTTGATGCAATCCGCCCAAATCATTGTGAAATGTTGTTTTGGTCACGGAGTAGTACTTTAAAATTTAAATTGGTTATAAATTTGCTTAAGACTTTATAATAGGAAAAGCACTGCGACTTCATAACCGTTCATAAGAATACAATCAAAAGTACTTACTTTCTTCGTCGTATGGAAGTTAATGCAGTTTTGTTTTGCGATTCAGACTAACAGTTTTACTTGGAAACATACTTATGTATTTGTATTATAATTTTTACAGGAAAATACTTTTTATATCTTAGCTTTTGCAATTGTTATAAACTTATTTTTTTCTACTGTTACTTAACACAATCCGGACTTGAACATTTGTTGGGTTTAGTCACAATTTTTAAGCAAAATGCACAGTTAAATTCATACGTTAACAGATTGCGTGCATCGAAAATGATATGATTACGTGTTAAAAATACATGTGTGTATGTGTAGGTTCAAAGAGCTCGGGGGTATAAGCAAGTTTACAATTCGTACTTTCCAATCAGAGGTGCCACTGTGATTTTACTTTTTAATTTGTCGAAAATAGAGTTTTCTTTCTCAAATTTTAAAAAACCATATTTATGGGCTATTTCGTAGATTTAATAATTTGCAAATTCATTTTTAAATTAGTTGTCATTTAATAAGGATTTGTATGATTTAGTACCTATTTTAAAATAAATGCTTTTAATTGAAAAAATTTATTTATTCATGTTTCCACTTCGGTGCGCGTTTTTCCATAAAACTTTTAAGGCCTTCATGACAATCCTTTAATTCCAGATTTTCTACCATTTTCTGAAAAGATTGAACAAATAAAATTATACTTCCCATATGTAGAGTGCCGCCGCAAAATAAATTTTGCATATAGGAAAGCAAAGCATGTTTGAAAAAGAGTATTTAAAAGAAAAATCCTAAATTTCAAAGTCTAAAAATTAAATTAAAAAAAAGAGGACGTAAATTACCTTGCATCCCAATTCGTAAGCTTTTTTAACAGGCAAATTTTGTTGCTGGTAATAAAATTCTTTACCCAAACTGATAACAATTCGACTTTTACTTTCAATGGCACCAGTTACCTTCTGCATTTCATTATCCAACTCACTTTCAGGTACAACACGACTTATCAAACCTAACAAGTTAAGCGTTGTTTACTTAAAACAATTTTAGTTAAAAAATAATACCGGCTATGTAAGCTTCTTGTGCAGTTATCGATAAGCCTGTCATTAACATGTAAGCAGACTTGGGCCTGGAAACAGTACGGGATATTGCAATGCCAGGTGTGGAACAAAACACTCCAAAATTGGCTCTAAAATTGAAAGTTGGAAGTTTAAATATATGAGTTGATTATTTCTGTAAATACCCAGGTGTAGAAAATGTACTTTTTTGCGAAGCTACAATTATATCACAAGATGCAACCAATTGACAACCAGCTGCAGCAGCTAAGCCATTTACTTTTGCTATCACCGGCACTGGCGCTTTATGTATGCTTAAGATAATATCGCTTAGCTTTTGGAAGATTTCTGTCTGCTTTTTGGTATTTACGGAATTTAGCTCCTTAATATTGTGTCCAGCTGACCACACATTTCCTTTCGCACTTAACACTATACAACGTAATTCTTTGTTCTGCCAATCACTCGTAATAGACTCCAATATGGAATCCATCATATCCATTGACAAAGAGTTATGTGTTTTGGGTTCATTTAAACAAATTTCTCTTATACCACCATTGTGGTGTTCCACTTCGGTAAATTTTTTACTTCCATTACTGCTGGATACATGCAGTGGGGTCTTGGAAAACTTTGCAATTGCATATTGCTTTGGGTAAAAAAAAATTGGTGAATATTTTAAGCAATTTCAGAGTATATTTTAGAACTAACATTATGTATTTTTTTTATAATTTTAAACATAATTCCGATCCTATCAACTACAGCAGCTTATCAACAGGTCTAGTATGTAGAGTTGTCAGATATTTGCGAGCAATTGCGCACTTAAAATCGTCAAATTTTAGTTTTCAGCAGTACCCGTCGCCAATTATGAAGTTGACTATTAGCAAAAACTCCGCACTGCTCAGCACTTATAACCAGCTCATTAATATTTTAAACTTCCGAGCACTGTGATGTGCGTTATAATATAAATATTAGAAAGCAATAAATTAGAATTAGTATATTGGTGAAATAACTATCGTAGAAAAATCAAAGATTTCTGAAACAACTTTATATATAAAATTATTATCTGCAATAATTTGTTTGAAAAATATTTTATGACTTAATTAAAGTGTAAACATTAATTTAAAAATAGTTTATTCAAATAAAATTTTTTTTTATATAAATACGTATCAAAAATATATTTGTGAAGGTAAATATGCACGTATGTATGTACCTAAATACAAGCATAATAAAATTGCAACCATTACCAAAAAAGAAGTTAAAAGAAAAAAACTCAATGCAATGAAAAATATTAACTATCTTTTTATAAATGAGACCATACTGGTGTGCGTTTTTCCATAAAACCTCGCAAGCCTTCTTGAGAATCTTTAAGCTGAAGATTTTCTATCATTTTCTGAAGCAAATACATAGAAAATAAAGAAGAAGTGGTTAAATTTTAAAATGTAAGAGTTAATTTTTAACCTTTGTGCCTTGTTCATAAGCTTCTTTTAATGACAATTCTAGCTGGTTGTAGAAAAATTCTTTGCCTAAAGCCAAAACAATACGACTTTTGTTTGTAATGGCATCTACAATTTTATTAATTTCTTCGTTTAGAGTTTCTGCTGGAACAACTCGGCTTGCTAAACCATATTTGGAAGCTTCTTCAGCAGTTATGGGTTGACCAGTCATTAGCATATCCAAACATTTTGAGTGTGGCATGACGCGTGACATAGCAACGGCAGGTGTAGACGCAAATACACCAATATTGGCGCTAAAACATTATATTTAATATATTTAATTATGTATATGTGTGGAAAATATTGGAAAGTTGTAATTGAAATAATTGAATAAAATTTGTCTTAAAAATAGTCAACATTAACCTGGGCATTACAAATGTACTTTTTGTCGAACACACCACAATATCACAAGATGCTACTAGCTGTACACCACCAGCAGCCACAACACCGTTTACCTTTGCTATAATTGGTATGGGAGCCTTACGTATATTGTATATAATTTCTATCAGCTTTTCGAAAACCACCTTATGCTGTTGAACTCCACAATCGGGCATAAGTTCCTTCAAATCATGACCAGCTGACCATATGGGACCAGTTGATGATAACAGTATACAACGCAAAGTTTTGTCATTCCAAGTGCTTGTTATGGCCGTTAATATTTCATCCATCATTTTCAGTGATAAGGCGTTTCGTGTCTTTGGATCATTTAAAATTATTTCACGTACACCATTATACTCATTAATTTGGCAATATTTGTTTGTTGACGTGGACGGTAAGCCACACATATTAGCAGTCGTCTGTTTGATTAAATTATGCTAAAAAAATATGTATGTAAGTTGAAATTAAAAATTTTATTTCACTTAATAAATATATATTTATTAGATGTATGTACTCTATTAAATAAAACTTTGAAATGACGCAGCATTTTCTACAAATATTTTTTCCTTTTCTTTTCAGTTTATGTAAATATTATTACTAAAAATTTTGCATAAACAATTTTCAAAAATGTAAACAAACAGGAAAAAAGACAAGCAGTCACCTGTATTTTCTCATAAGAGCAAAGCTGCCAGATCTGGCGATTTATAGTCACATCTACTATTTGCCTATCATTACCTGCTTTAAGCGCTTTTGGTGGGTTGGAATTTTTCTCGATTTATGCGTCATAAAAATTATTAAAATAACTGTATGAGTCAATTAATATACCATTTTCCAACTAAACAGTGATATGAATATATATGTATATAAATAAAAAGTGTTCTGTTTATATATGTTATGATAATAATACCTTACACTTGCCAACACAGTCGCTGCAATTGCAGCCAACTTTGCTGTTATTTATTTTCTAAACTACAAAAACAAATTGTATTAACACTCTCGGATTTATTTACATATACACGTGTGTATGTATTTAAATCATCCGTATGATTAAATCAGCAAAGAAATTTCGAAATTTGCAGTAAGAAGTATAAGAGCTCATGTGTTAGTTATTGCTAGAATATGCGTATTTAAAACAATAGTTAAGATCTACTCTAGTATCGGGAAACTTGTTTTTCTATTTAGTAGGTATTCTTTTCTATTTGTTGTGAAATTGAAACATAAGAGATTGATAACGCAATATTTTTACAGATAGCATATAATCATTTCATTACTGCCATTAAATTCTTAATCATGCACACTTATTCTGGACAAATTTTTTGACTTTCATTTCAGTCGTTTTCGTTTCGTCAAAGTGTTTACTAATTGGGTTTTTAATTTTTGTTTTAATATCAGCTTGTACATACATACATACCTACATACAAGACCAACAATAGTACACTTAGAGAAATTGACATCATACCATGAAATCCTTCCAAGCTGGCGTTCACGACTGCAGTAAACTTGTTACCGAAAACATAAATCGTCTCTTCGTCAATCGTGAGCCGTGGCAAATTGCTACAATAACAGCTTCTGCTGTTTTAAGCTCTATTTGGCTTTGGAGTTTTATAAATCAAGATGAAAGTAAGTTAATAGAACACTAAATTTATGCTAATAAAAAATAAAAGATTTTCGTTGGGGCGCAATAAAATCAAGAGGGTGTTACTTAAACACGGCTACGCAGTCTGAAACTTGCAAATGCGGTAATATGTAATTATTATTTGGATTTAGCCAATAGATAACGCGTAGTAAGAAAACAAAAGAATCTTGCCTAACTGGGAGAAACAATTTCGGCATGGATGGTGTTCTCTACACTATCGAGGATCGTATAATAATTACCAAAACATGGTAAGCAAATGAAATTCTTGATACTTTCAAGAACTTTTCACCTCCCCTTAATTAATGATTAGCTAGAAATTCTGACGGTTCAATGGTCCAACTCTTTAAACCTTATGTAGCTTGTAAGCTTAATAAGTTTAGAATGCAGACGGCAGTTGATTCTAAAACAGAAAAATTGATTCAATTATGTGCCGGGTGTTTTTTAATGATAATTATTATACGTTTGTTTGTGATTGATTCTAAAATAGATAAGATTAAATAAAAATATATTAGGTATTTTCTACTTTTAAAAAATAATCTAAAACCACCAAAAATTAAATCTTTCTGTATCTCTTTTAGACATTTGGTTACGCAGCAAAAAGCAATTTTTTCGTTATTTGAAAAAAGTACCGGCTATCGGAAGAAAAATCGAAAAAGAATTGGCAAAAACAAGAGGTGACTTTCAAAACGAGATCGCTAAAAACTGCGAAAAGCTCAATTACAATTTGCAGTTGCCGGAGGAGGGATTAAACAGCGAGCAAATTCTAAAACTTGTGGATGATCACTTAAATTTGGGTCATTATGATTGGCGTGATGGTCGGGTATCAGGAGCTGTATACGGCTTCAATCAAGATCTGGTCGATTTGGTGACACAAGTATATGGCAAAGCTTCCTATACAAATCCCTTGCATCCGGATATCTTTCCGGGTGTTTGCAAAATGGAAGCTGAGGTAGTGCGTATGGCTTGTGGCTTATTTCATGGCGATAGCCGGGCGTGCGGAACTGTAAGTTGGCCAGAAACAACTTTTAAATTTAATGGAAAAACTTCAATTTTCAATTTGTTTACAGATGACCAGCGGCGGCACTGAGTCCATTGTCATGGCCTGCAAAGCTTATCGC
This sequence comes from Epicampocera succincta, assembly GCA_932526305.1. Taxonomy (NCBI): domain Eukaryota; kingdom Metazoa; phylum Arthropoda; class Insecta; order Diptera; family Tachinidae; genus Epicampocera; species Epicampocera succincta. The sequence continues at coordinate 60,311,028 of OW052036.1, read as the reverse complement.
GATTATGCACGCGAACATAAAGGGATTTTTAAACCCAACATGGTGGTGCCCCGAACAATACATGCTGCTTTCGACAAGGCTGGTCAATATTTCAATATACAAGTGCGTTATGTAGATGTTGATCCCGAAACCTACGAAGTTGATATGAAGGCATTTAAGAAATCTATCAATTCCAACACCATAATGGTAAAATAAACTAAACTCAGCCGTTTAGTTGCTGAAATAATTCAAGATTTTTAAAGTTAGCAGGCTCGGCCCCCAATTTTCCCTACGGTACCATGGACGATATTGAAGCTATTGCGGCTTTAGGCTTAGAACTAGACATTCCTGTTCATGTGGATGCTTGCTTGGGCAGTTTCGTTATAGCCTTGGCCAGAGACGCGGGCTACACTGTCAAGACATTTGATTTTACACTGCCTGGTGTCACCAGTATTTCCGCAGACACTCATAAGGTAATTTTTTTGCGTTTTCTTTTAAAAGGGGGTTTTGTTTCAAACTAAAATTGTTCATTTCTTCTAGTATGGCTTTGCCCCTAAAGGCTCTTCTCTTATATTATACTCGGACGTGAAATATCTAAACCATCAATTTACTGTAACCACCGATTGGCCGGGCGGTGTTTATGGTTCGCCCGGTGTTAATGGTTCCAGAGCTGGTGGCATTATTGCCGCCTGTTGGGCAACGTTGATGAGTTTCGGCTATAATGGTTACTTGGAAGCTACTAAACGTATTTTAGATACCTCACGTTACGTAGAGCAAAAGTAATATTTAAAACATTTTTAAATATGCACGTAGTTACATCTTTATATGTTTTAGTATACGCCAAATTGAAGGCATTTTCGTTTTTGGAAAACCAGCCACCTCAGTAGTGGCCATGGGCTCAAATGTTTTTGACATTTTTCGTTTATCTGATGCTCTGTGCAAATTGGGCTGGAACCTGAACACGCTGCAATTTCCCTCCGGGTAAGAGAAAACATATTTTTTATTATCTCTATTTTAAATGAGTATAAATATCCTTTAGTTTTCTTTCCTTATTCAAAGTTTATGAATTAAAGTTAAAGTAAAATCACTATTGCAAATCTATGGATCACAAAAATTAATGTGAGAAGTAATCTTTTCTGTAAAAAATTACTGCTCGTTTCACGATCTCGAACGTTAACGTTTGAATACATTTTCAAAATAAAATCGTTTTTGGTGTGCTTTATCACAATTTCTTAATGTTTTATATCAGAAATAGGCTACGACTTGGCTTTGTTAAAAGTTCGAGTTTGTGAAACAGGACCTGAATCTGTAATACGTGTTCATAGAATATTCGTAGAAAACAAATCCTTATTACAAAAAATCAAAAAATGTATCGACAGTAATTTTTTTTATAGAAAATAAATCGCCTACAAAAATTCTTTAAGGAATACAAATACTTTTTTATAACATTGGCAGTTTTCTGTAGAACATTTATTGCGAAGAAAACAATTTTATTAAAAATTCATTGAGTACTTTTCATTTAGTTTAGAAAATGAAAAATATTTAGTATGTACGTTTCTTTTTTTTTTTAGCATACACATTTGCGTCACTGATATGCACACAAAACCGGGAATCGCTGACAAATTCATAGACGATGTTCGGTCATCGGTGGCTGAGATATTGAAAGATCCCGGTGTGCCCGCTTCGGGGAAAATGGCTTTGTATGGCATGGCTCAAGCGATTTCCGATCGTTCGATTGTGGGTGAAGTGACTCGTTGTTTCCTCAACTCCATGTACTATACACCAACAGCCATAGCAGACAACAAAACCGAGTAGACATGTAACTAATCCATTTATTCATAATACATATGTACATATGTAGTTATTATTTCTGTGGTATAATTTGCTGAAAATGAGACCAATTTCATTTTCTTTAAAGACTTTTCTTCTGTTTTCAAAACATTTTCCTTTGTTTTAATCTACAAATAAATTTGTATTAATCGTAGTAACAACTTATGAATATTTATTTAAAATTTTGAAAAAAAAGTATGTATGTATGTGTATACGAGAAAAAACTTGTCTGGAATTATTTAACCATTTTGACGATAACTCACGCATTTTAAAGCTGTGAAGCTGGTGCTGGCAAATGAAATATTGAATCTTAAAAACTTAACTGCCACATATGAGTGCATGTACGTTAATCATTTAAATATGTATATAAAAAAAGTTATATGTAGAGATGTTGCATCTCTGACAGACTCGTTCGTTGTTATGACAGCCACAAGTCTGTTGCAGGTGATTTTGTTATTTCTATCAAACTTAAAACTCACAGAATTATGAATGCCAAACAAAAAGAAGAAAAAAAAGCGGCAAAACTATGTCATTGGTGTTGCAATCCCTGTTGTGTGTTTTAGTTTCTGATTTGGATAATTCGGATAAGGAATTGAAATATCACGTTTTATGGTAGATAATTGTAGAGTAGCAGTTTCGTGTTGTGACTCAAGCACGTCAGGAAAATTCAATCCACAAATTAGCTATAGAGGAAACAAGTCAAAAACTGACAAAAGAAAAAAAAGGTAAAACTAAACGTCTACACTCCGAATTCGTATATTAACGTTCGCCAACATTTTGAACGACTGAAAATTGCTTAAAAACGAACTAACTGAGCTAATCAAAACATGCCGGAAATCATTGACGCGAGCAGTGGCTAAATAAAGTTCCTAAAAAGTCTTCAAATCAGGATTTTTTCCCAAAAAAATACTCAAATACATTTGCCCACATACATACACATGTACATATATTTGCTTTAAGTGAAACAGCAGACAATTAGGATGACTAGGAGCCGATCGTCTGTTTTTCGCTTAAAGAAATTCCTATTCCATTGTCCATATTTCTTTGCACTACAAAACTCTATTTGATTGACTAATTGACTATTGAACAAATAAAATCAAAATCATCAATAAATTCGTTTGAAAACTTTTTTTCAGCACTGTGATATACATACATACACATTTTAAAAACTTACCATCTCACATTTGCACACAATTTCGGAGCCAACCATCGTACTTCGACCAAATTCCCTTTTAAAATCCTTGCCCAACACTGGCTGGCATTTAATACACTCTCACGGTTTGCTTAATATTGTGTTTGCTATTGCTTTTGTTGGTGTTTTTTCTTTTGTTATTGTAGGTGTTTTTTGTTGCTAATAATTGTATTCGTTCGCACAAGCAACAGCAACCAACCAACTTTGGTTGAAGTTTGTTTTTTTACGTTAGTAGCGGTTTTGATTTCAAAGTGTTTCGAGTGTTTTAAGCGGCGTTAGAAGAAAATTAAACAAACAAACAAAAACAACTGCGCGTGCAATTTATTTCAAAGACTGTGTGCTTGAGAGTGTTTTCATGTTAATGAAAATTGTAAATTTTAAGAAATTAAATTTAAAGATGCAGCTTTGTAAATAAATTATAAGCAAATTAAGAAGCAGGAATAACAAAGCAAACATGATAAGCGAATATTAACATGCATATAAGTATATGTGTGTATGTATGTATGTACTGTGTAAATGAACGAATGAAGCAACGACAACAAAATTCACTTTTCTTTTTATTTAACAATCTTTAACTTTTTCACCGGTGAGTCGGTCGGTCGGTCGGTTGGTCGGTCGGTCAGTCGCCTTGTCTTACATTTGTTTGTGTGTATTCATATTTTTGGCAACTGATTAAAATATTGTTGCTTAAGTTAGTCATGTTTTTTTCTGATTCAAATTCTTCCAAACTTCGTTAACTGTTTTCCTTTAACTTTTAAGAGTTTTTGCAATCAATTTATGTACATTTTAATTTGAAAGTACATATGTACATATCTAATTAGCTGTGTTGTTTTTGCGCATTTGTCGAAAACATCAAAAACCCCATTAAGAGCTTAAGTTTAACTCAGTTCCATATTTGGATTAATAAATAACAGAAGAGCGCAGCCGGGTAAGTTAAAAATATCTTTGGATGACTAGATGTTGGTGTTAGAAAATCATAAATTAAGGTGTTTGGCGAGTTGCAGTGTTTTGGGTGTAATTTTTCAATTACATAAGCATTGAATGAAATTATAAAATTAATTAATTTTACCTTAGCCCGTACGTACTCGTACATTGAATACAAATACATGTTTACATACATATGTACATCCATACAAAGGCTTCATTAAAAACAGAAAAACAAATTAACCAGGTATTTAATATTAAAATTATTCGACCCAATATTTTTTGCTTATCTTAACCTGATTGTGTTTTATGCAATGCAGCTTTCGGTGTTGTTTCTTATCAATCCTTTACACACCTTTGAGTTTGTTGAAAATGTTAAAAAGATAATAATATTTTTTTTTCCATTTAAATACATACATACATACGTATGTATATTTGTATATATGTAATACGTATTATAAATGTTGATTTAAGAACAAAATATCCTCAATTTAGAAGTAATCGTTTCAAAAGTTGCTAACATTTTCCGAAAATAACTGGCCGAGAATAACTTTTAAACTTATAGGGTTGAAAAAATAACTTTAAAAAAAGTTTATTTTCATTATAAATAGAAAATGTATTAATTTCTTGGTATAGGAAGTTTTTCGAAAAAAAGTATCTATGACAAATTTTTTATAGAAAATTTATCAACAACAATAGTTTATTATAAGAATTTGTAAAACATTTATAGATAACAAAAACTTCATGTAGAAAATTTGATAACATAAAAATATTTTCTATAGAAAATTTGGCAATAGCAAATATTTTCTGAAGAAAATTTACTATCTTATAACGAAAATCGTCTATACACAAGTTATCGATAGCAAAAATATTTGTAAAACTTTACGGACAATAAAAATTTTCTCCAGAAAATTTATTGATAACAAAAAATATATCAAAAACTTATCGATAACAAAAATTTCTACAGTAAAAATTTATCATTAGTTTGTATTTAGAAAATTTATCGATAAACACTTTTTCAATAGAAGAGAATTTTTTTTTAAAAACTTTTGGATTAAACAAACTTTTACAGAAAATTTATCGATAACATAGTTTTCTGTAAAAAATTCATTCATAACAAGTACTTTCTATAGAAAGACTAGTATTAGCAATAATTTTCTTAAGAAAATTTATCTGTAACAAAAATTTTGTATAGAAAATTTATTGATACAAAGATTTTGCATCGAAAATTTATCGATAAAAAGAATTTGTAGAGAAAATTGATCAATAATAAAAAAATTGTCTACAGAAAATTTATCGATAAGAGAAATTTTCTATAAAAAGTTATCAAAAAAATGTTTTGTTAAAAAAATTATGGATAACAAAAGATTTGCGCAGAAAATTTACCGATAACAAGAATGTTCCATAAAAAATATATTGATATTTTTAAAAACAAAATTTTTTATACAAATATTTATTGAATAACAAAATTCTCTATAGAAATTGTATCGATAATAACAGTTTTCTAGAGAACATTCATTGAAATGTAGAAAAACAAAACAGTTTACGCTGTCCATTGAATGCAAAATAAAATCGATACTAAGAATATAAATATCTACATATTTGTTTTACTAATTATGAATGTTAATTAAACTCTACGACCACCAACCGCTTACCCGACAACTGAACGTATTATATTTGCCTTTCAATAACAATTAGCGAATGTTATTGAATATTGAATTTCAATTTCAATGTAGACGCTTGCAGGCTTCGAGATGCTTGACGGAAAATTGAGGTGGGGCGAGCTAAATTCGAATGTTTAAGAAATGATTTTATTTGTGACAAGCAATTTGAGAAAACATTATTTTCCATAATAAATATTCTTTTTTTTTTTTTGATTTTGCAAACTATTAAGTGATTCATATTCTGCAGTGCAGTCATTAAAACTACAATCGCTTTTTCGTTTTAAGTAAATTATATCTGTCTTTATGATGTTGTCTTTTTTTTTATACCAAAGAATTATATTTTGGTTTTTGTCTGTCTTGGAAAACTTTTGCAATTATCACTTGCCCTTTTCGCTTGCAAAATAATGTATTGCCCCTCTAGACCGCCACAGCTCAGTGGGGAGTTTTTTCGGGTTGTTCACGCAGTAGTCGTTTTGTCTAATACAGTGGTCCAAGTTTGGGAGTCATACATATCTACATACTTTAATAAAAGACATCATTTAACCCGCAAACTGACATGCAAATTTTAGGGAAATTGTTCTTTTCATATTTCGCAAAAATGAAATTCTGATTTTTATTGATTTAACATTGAAAATGGATTTCAATAAACCTGAAATAAAAGGAAGAACAAACGCATCGTCCTAGCAATGCTCGAACTTAAAAGACTGATTACTTCAAAACAATTTTTTGAAGCAAAAAGTTAATCTAATAAATTAAAAAAAGTTTAGCTTTATTTAAAGAAAAAGAAAAAAACTTACTTGGTTGAAGATAAATTTTGTTAAAACATATGACATGTTAAACGTATGACATGTTCGGGCATGTCTTTCAAACCGAATTATGGCCACTTATTTTGGATCCAAAAGATCAAAAATAAGTGAAATAAATTTAAAAGTGATCAGAATATGTTAAAAACTACTCAAATACAAAATGGCCGCATTTCTCAGACTTTACATTTATCTAAAGCAATTTTATGATCAGAGCCTTTAACAGCAATTAAGAAATTTTAATCATTGAACAATTCGATTCGATTCGGAATTTGTTTCGAGAATGAAATGCCGGTGCATAAAATTTGTTGAAAATAATTCAGTTTGGATCGGCTTAAAGGAGCCAGTATGGGCAAAATTCTGTGTCACAGTTCATAAGCCGTAAGTATGGCACAAAAATGCACCTTCATTCACTTGCAAATCGCAAAACGATATAAAATAATCAGGACAATGATTTTAGTTTTTAAAACAAATTTTTGAAAAATACAATACAGTTGGCAAAAAACTTATAAAATGTGTTGAAAATGTATCCCTTTTTTCCAACGTGTTCTTTTAAAAGTCCTCGTCCCTTTTCCTTATTTTGTATAAAGATTTGCTAAAACTAAAATTATTCAAACGCGTTGCTCGTTGCTATAAATGTACCATGACGTTGTTCATATTTCTAATCATTTTTTTTTTGCTTTCGTTTATACTTAAATTTACCCGAGTTGAAGGATTAAAAAAATTGTTTACTCTACTGAATAGGCAGGCGGCAGGCACTCCTTTTTTGTGACTGTAACAACCGAACGTACACATGTGATGAACACAATAACAGCAACATATTTTTTTCGATGTCCTTCAAATACACGCCACAAATCTCCATCCCAACGTTCATTCGTATTAATACACGCTCCATGTTGCTGAAGGGGTGGTGGGGGGGGGGGGGGGGGGTGGTTGACGCAGGAAATGTGCTCTGCATTTATATCTTCGTTTGCCTACAACTTTCTAATACTTCATTACGAGTTGGGAAAACTCACTGCAACCTGCACGTAATTGTCGCTTAAATACAGGAGTATATCCGTATGAGGGCAAACGAAGAGACAGAGGGGGCAGAAACAAATGCTTACTAACGTTGCCATGGAAAAATGTATTTCGTATTTAGCGGCTCAACTGGTAATTTTGACTTCTTTGGGGGTGTTGGAGGCAAAAGTTCTTATATACACACATTCATACATACATATGTACATACTTTTGTTCTTCCGTTGCGTTGTTTTGAATACAAGTCATTCTTTAAGCAATTTTTTTAAATGAAGTGAACGTCGTAAGAGCTTTTTTTATCGGTGGTTAAATCGTGAATTCTTGAATGTGAAAATCGTGGTTTGGCATAAAGAGCGCATGTCAAATTGCTTTGGAAATCGTGTAAGTAGAAACACTATTTCTAATTCCAAACTTGGCAAAACTATCGGTGGCCATGACAATAATCAAAAACATTAAATTTCTTAGTGATCATTTTCACTAAAAATAGTTTTTCTGTAAAGTGTAAATGGTTGTTAATTTTTGTTATCGATAAGTCTGCTTTAGAATATGTTTAATGCTGACATAGAATATTTTTGTTGTTCGTAAACTTTTCACACAAAATTTTTGTTATAGTTAAGATTTTTTTTATAAAAACTTTTTGTTTTATCTATAAATTTTCTATATCTACAAGGTTTTTGTAATCGATAAATTTTTTATTTTTAATATCGAGAACTTGGCTATAAATGTTTTTATCGATAAGTTTTCCGTGCCAAATTTTCGTTATCGATAAATATTCTAGAGAAGTTTTGTGTTATCGATATATTCTATATATGTAGAACATTTTTATTTATCGATTAGTATTCTATAGACAATTTTTGTTATCGCTTTTGTTCTAGTAATTTTTTTCTTACGCAATAATTATTTATAGAATATTTATGTTATTAAACATTTTTTTATATCGAAAATGTTTGCAAGGTTCTATGCAAAATTTTAACACAGATCAATTTTCTGTACAAAACTTTTGCCTTCGACAAATTTTCTATTTTTGTATTGACTAAGATTTTTGATAGAACATTTTTGTTATCGACATGTTATCAAAAAAAAAAAATTCATTACCCACGAATTTTCTATAGAATATCTTTTTTAACGATGGTTTTTCTGTAGAAAATGTTTATGTCGATAATTTATAAGAAAACTATTGTCATCGCTAACCTTTCTATAAAAATTATCTATTGTTATTGATACGTTATAGAAAATTTTTGTTATCGATACATTTTTTATAGAAAATTAATGTTATTGATAAATTCTCTGTAGAAAATTATTGTTGTCGATAAGTTTTCTGTGGACATTTTATTGATATATTTTTTTTAAAGAAAAAGTTTTGTTATGGATAATTATTTTAGGGAAAATTTTTACTATCGATAATTTTTCCATAGCAATCTTTTACTATCGAAAATTTTAGTTAACAAATTAGTATTATCGATCAGTTTTTCAGAGACAATTTTTGTTGTTGTAACGAATTTTTTTTTTTATCCAATATCTAAGTTTTATTCCTTTTAATGGCCAAGCCAATAATTCTACTGATGGGTTTACAAATAGTTTCAACATATTAAAAATAATGTTTATATTTGCTGTCGATAAATCGTTAATGATTCTGGCCAAAGAACTCATTAAAGTTTACTTTAATGAGAAATGGTGCAATATTGGTAAAGTTTTAATTATACGACAACAGTTTTACGTTAAATAGCACATATTTTAGTAGCAAGAATGTACATCGTACTACTTACTGCCAATTTGGCTGGAAACTTTTTTTATTTTGTCCACTCAGTGATGATGAAATATCCGTGGGGATTCTTTTTCCTTCAGCCAGTAATAATACGGTCATGCGAGTTTTCCTAGAGCAAATCAATTTTAAAATAACAATATTGTAAAACATGGAAAAAACCAAGTTTTGTTTTATTAAATTTGTTTTATATGCACTTTGTTTCTATAAAAAATGTTGAATACACACACACCTACAACAACTTTTATGCTTTTCACCAATTACTATAATTACATACATATATTTTTCCAACAGGGTTGATGTTCAAGTAAACATTGTAGTGAAAACATTTTCCACACAATTTCTCCTTTAAAAAATATTGGAAAACATGCAAACTTCATGTCAAACTAAATATTTATTTCACGAGAACTTTACAAACAAACAAACAAACAAACAAACCCCGTATCAATTCTGAAGACTGTTTTTGTTAAGGCATATGTTTAAATTTCAGTTTATTTAAAAATGAGGAAAACTTCATAAAGTAGAATTGGAAAACCTCGTTTGCAAGTGGTTTTTAGGCAAAATTTCAAACTCGGCCTTTTCATTTTCAAAATTTCAAGTTTGTTCATTGAATGTTTGTTTTTTTAAATACAAAACCAAAAATTGACACACTAAACGTGTTCTTTGTTTAATTAAAGATCTTAACAATAATATTTGTTTTAATTTTGAGCCGCACCTTCGCAAAACAAAACAATAATTTATATATCATATGACAAATTTTTCAATGTTGCAAAGAATTGTTTTATAAAATTTTTTGTAAAGAATATTTTTGCTATTTGTTGAATTCTACTGGTTTCTATTTTCTATAGAGAAAGCTGCTGAAATTGCTCACCAGAAAAAGGAAATTCAGAAACAACCCTAAACATTTCTTTAAGTGTTATTTTGTAAACTTTTTCATTAAATTGCCAATAAAATGTTTCATCTTTGAAAGTAAATACATATTTATTAATTCTTCTTTTTCGCCAATGCATGCAACCGGAATCTTGTTTTAAATGTTAATTATTAAAAATATAAAAAGCAATCGTAGTTAACAAACTGATCATAATGATGTTCATTAGCAGCCGCTAAAGAGGAATTTCCTTAATAGACACTCAAGCGTAGAGAATTTATTTGAAATTGTTTTCTGTCTTGCAAAAAACGTAGACAACAATTTTTTGTTTTTGGTTTTGGTTTTTTCAAAACTTTTAAATTTAAGTGCTAAAATAAACTGTAAGAAATCTACTTGAGTTTTTGGAGTGGCTTAAATACGAAATTAATTACCGTTTTATTACTGAATAATACAAAACAAAAACATCCATTTCATTAATTTAAAATTTGAATTAAAATTTATTATTGTTGTTCGCATTAAGAGCTTAAAAATTGTATCGCGAGCTGACAAAAACAAAGGAATTTAGTTGAAGATGACATCATATTCAGCTTTTTTCTTCTTTTAAACAACTTACAGATTTTTTTGTTCTCTATTATCTAATACAAGTGAGTAAAAACATTAGCGTTAGATTTTTAACATGATTTAATGTGACGTTCTACACATTTCAGCTGCTAAATGTTCAACTTTCGCAGCCTTTAAAGTTCTCTCACAATGAATGAAAAACATAAAGCAGAAAAAAACAGTTAAAATGTAGCTGAATATTTATTAAATAAGTCCAGAAATAGTTTTAAAAGTTAACAAAATATAAATTTTCTTTGTTTTATATTCAGATTTTGCCTGTTGCTTATAAATTTGTATGACTTTTGGGTTTTTCTATATTCTATGAGAAAAGATTAAACGACATCATCAGATGTTGATTGGAAATGGAGTGCCTGTTTATTGTCACTAACAGCTGGCTGGAGTCCGAATGTATTTGTCCTGTCATCGTTGCAATAGTTTTTTGCTAGAGAATCTTTGTTTTTAGAAATTTTGCATTGGATCGAAAGTTCTAAGGAAAATTTTAGCTAGATTAAGTCTTTTTTTTTAGGAAAATTATAAGAAAAAACTTGAAAAGGATATAATTTAGTGCGGAAAATTAAAATAAAAAAAATTATAAATGGCATAAATCTGCTTCAGAAAAATTATTACTGGCTGTAAATACAATATTTTATAGAAATTTTTTTAACACTGTAATAAATTTTCTGCAGAAAATTGATCGCTGAGTTAAAGTTTTGACAGCAAAATTGTCTATGGGATAACTTTTCTACAGAAAAATTATTCCGGCCGTGAATGTTCTATTAAAAAATTATAACAGAGATAGATTTTTTACAGAAAAAATACTGTTGGCATAAGTTTTCTATAGAAAAGTCACCACCAGGTTAAGTTTTCCATAAAGAATTATTGCTTGTATAAGTTTTCTATAGAAAAGTTACCGCTATGTTAAGTTTTCCATAAACAAAATTACTGCTGGCATAAATTCTCTATAAGAAAATCATCAAAGGGACAAGTTTTCTATAACGCAATTATAATAGGCATAAATTTGCTACATAAAAACTAGCGTTGAAATAAATTTTCTTACCGATAAACTGTCACTTTGTCATATAGAAATAAATAAATTGTCGAAAATAATTTTCTATAGAGAAATTGTGGAATAGAAAAATAAGTTTTTTTCTTAAAAAAATTGTTAGAAAAAATTTTCTCTAGTAAATTTAGCACTAAACGATTAAAGTTTCTTTCAAAAAAATTTCGATAGGGTGAATTTCCTAAAGAAAAACTTTAGTTGGAATAAATTTTCTATAAAAGCTATTATTGGGTTACATTTTTTATAAAGAAATGATTACTGGAATAAAGAATATTATAGGTGGAATAAATTTTGTATAGAAAAGTTATCGTTGGGATAAATTTTTTACAAAGAAATTGCTTAATAAAATATATTAATTCTATTATTGTAATACCAATAAAATGAAACCTTCGATTTAAAGTCATTTTAAACTCTTCTCAAACCGATCGTCTGCTTCATATTTCACTACTGCTGATTGATGACAGCCAACTAACGAAATCACTTGAAGCATTAAATTATAGAAAAACGACAACTGTATAAAAACAAAGAAAATCAAGTTAAAAACCAGTATTTTGTAAAAAGATTTAAAAATGATTTTAAAAGCTTTTTTTTTTAATGCAAAACTGAGCAAAAAGGTTACACGTTTGAATCTAGTCTTTTTATTTTTTGCTTCTATTGACTTTAAACAGAACTAGAGCAAATTTAACGTCACATTCTCGTTTTCATTGTGCGAATAAATAAACAAAAATGACAAAAAGCAAGAACATTCGTTGTGCTGCATTTACTCATTCATTCAGTTTTTCATACATACGAGTAGTTATACTTTTTGCTGCAACTGTGTTGTTGATGTGTCGACGTCATTGAAATATTAATAATAGAACCCTAGAAACCCACATAACAACTCTGCATATTTGTGCACGAAAATTCAACTTATTCATAAGTTGAAGCACTAAAGTGTTGGACAAGGCACAGTGGGGCAGTAGAAGTAAACAAAGAAACTAGAAAACTAAACTCGTCAGGCTGTGTAGGATGACGATGGAGAACTCTCGCTGCTCCATCAAGGTCGGTAACGACTTCACCGAGACCTTCAATGTGACTTTTTTAACATAATTCTTGAGAAGATCGTGCAAAACTCACACGCCCACAACAGAGGCACGATCTTCCAAAAGTCCGTGCAACTGCTAGCATACGCTGACGACATTGACGTGATTGGTCGAACACAGCGAGCCGTCAATGAAGCGTTTGCTGGTATTTCAACGGAGGCGGCCCAAATGGGGCTAGCGGTGAACGAGGGCAAAACGAAGAAAACGGAATATGCTGTCATCAAAAAAGGACGCGCAACACCGACGACTGGGCCAGAACATCACCATAGGCAGCTATAACTTCGAGGTAGTGAAGGACTTCGTCTACCTTGGCTCCCAAGTCAACAGTATGAACAACATCAGTACCGAGATCAAACGCAGAATAACTCTTGCCAATCGCTGTTTCTTTGGGCTCAAGAGGCAATTGAGTAGTAAGGCCCTTTCTCGAAAAACCAAGTTGACACTATATACCACTTTGATAATCCCTGTACTTCTTTATGGCGCAGAAGCATGGACGGTATCGAAGGCGGATGAGGAAGTCCTTGGTATTTTCGAGAGAAAAGTTCTGCGTTCAATCTTCGGCCCTGTTTGCGTTGATGGTTTCTGGAGAAGAAGATTCAATCATGAACTGTACGGGTTGTACAGCGACATGAGCCTAACCAGGCGCCTACGGATCCAACGGCTAAGATGATTGGGCCATGTAGAGCGCATGGAGAATACTGCTCCAACCCGTAGAATCTTCGATTCCGAACCTGTGGGACAACGCAGTAGAGGACGCCCACGGAACCGATGGCGCACACAAGTGGAGAGGGACCTCAACCAACTTGGTGTGCAAAATTGGAGAACGCTGGCTAAAGACCGTGCCAGCTGGAAAACTTTGTTGGTTGAGGCCCAGGTTCACCACGGACTGTAGCGCCAAAAGAAGAAGAAGAATTCAAAAATTATTTTTATATTTTGGCAAACTTATTATTATGACACATTGTCACTTAAAAATTTATCACTTTGGCATTATTTTTTCAATATTATCACTGTCTTTATTTTTTTTTTAGCAAATTAAAAGATAATCGGATTGATATATTTTCTCTGTGATAATTGCTTTTTCAAAACTGATTGCTGTGACACATTTATCTCTTTAAATAAATAAATATCACTGTGATATATTACAGTATATATTTGAAGTACACAAAATACCTTGTTATTTCTCGCTTCAAAAATTATCACTGTAATGTTTTATTTTAGTAATCACTGTGATATATTTTTCCTTCTGGAATTATCATTATTATATATCTTCTATTGGCAAAACTTTCACTGTGATATATTTTTTTTTTGAGGGATCTTTACTATGAAAGTATTTGTTAAGAAAATTTGCCACTATATGGAAAAGTATGAGAAAAAAAGTATTATTGGTTTTAGTTTTCTAATAAAAATTATTATAATTTTGAGATGTTTGTATTTTTCTAAAAAATATCATCGCGACATGCATGTATAAGTGTGCCACTGTGCAGCCTTATGAAGAATTTTAATGAAAAATTAAGCTTAAGGTTTGCTCTCATTATTTACTTAAATAGAACGGCGCGAGAGAGAGAGAGAGAGAGAGAGATATTGGGTGGAATTCAAAACGATTTCCTTATTTTGAGTTTACAAGGAATTTGCTTTGTACAAATTGCGATATTTATCTTCCAGGAAATTATGCTGACTGTAAAATGTCTTTAATTGTTTCTGGCTACTCGGTCAGTGTTCCGGTTAGCAAACCCTGGGCTGGAATCTGCCATAAAATGTTTTTGCTACTTCCATTTTTCCCTCCCCAACTAAAACTTAATATATAAGTTTTTCTTTGCACATTCACTTCAAGTGAAATAATATAACAAACATTCACTTCTGAACAAACAAGTAGTCCAGTAACCCGAACACAAGGTTAAGAAGGCAATTTAGTAGCACTTGTGATGAGTGTAAGAAGTACTTAATTTTTATTTTATTGTAAAACATAAATAAAATTGTTTAATGTTTATGGAAAGACATATAAGTGAAAGAATGCAAAACATAAGATTTGTTTTTGTACGCACTTGTTCAAAGCTTAAAGTACTAAATTTTCCATACCCGATGCAGGCAGGCAAAATTTCATAAAAAAGTAAATAACGCTCCTTAAAACGTACGAATTGTTAAGAGAAAAAATTGTAAAATAACAGATAAAAATATTGTATTCTATTACAAAGAAAATAAAAATGTTTTTAAACTATGAATATACACAGAAACATTAAGGCCTAACACAGTTCGTGAATTTGGCTGAAGAATAAATGAAAAATTAAGAATAATAAGTGTTTAGAGACGAGAGACAAAATGTGATGCATCAATTTTAGCAAGTCGCCTCGACAACGCGTCGTTCGTCACCACCTCGCCAGAGTGGCTTGCAACGCCCACTGTTGGAAATTTATTACAATATGTCAAACACGTTCACATTACAAACCCTTTGGTCGAGATTTCGTGGTATCGAGTCCCTGCTGTCAGTTGAGAAAGTCAAGTTACTAAGGCTGGTAGCTAATATTTCTATCAAATGGCAGAGTTACCAAGCTGGGAATATGGTAAAGGTGCTCCCATACAACAGACCATGTTCTCATCATTGCTAATTTTAGGAAACAGACGCGGACATATAGTAAACCGTTTTAAAATCAAGAACAAAGAAATAATTTTACACGGTATGAAAAGTGGGTAAAGTCTTAGGCTGAATTTAATACGAATAGGATGCTACACATCCGTCCGTATGCCCTCAACTAATTTACTTTCAATATCGCAAATTGTGAACACCCTTAACCACATTCAGTCATCAAGATCAAGGCAATTAAAACGAAACGAGCACAAACATGTTAATCTTTACTGTTTGTTGTTTATCTTTTTATTGATATTGATTTTTAAGGGTCATTGTTTACAAGATCTTGCTTAATTTATTTACATATTTGTATAAAATAGATAGAATTTTGTCAGTGTGTGTAGAATGTACAAATGCTAAACAAGTGTCTCATAGAGCAAATGCTTGGTATTGCGACGTTTTCAACTTAATTTGACTATTTCTTGTTTCTCAAATTGGGCTCAAAAAGTTGCTATATATTTGTTCGCTTGCTTAAATTTATGTACGAGTATGTGTTCGTTTGGACTCAGTTTGACTTGGCACAGCTATACATCAAACTGTTTTATCAAATTTATGTACGAATATATGTTAGTTTGAAGTTAGTTTGTCCTAGAACAGCCGCATATCAAACTGTTCGATCCAATTAGTGGAACTTACTTTGACTTAGCTTAACCATACACACATCAAACTCATACCTTCAAAAATTGTTTTGAAAAGGAAAAAACGCCTGATTTTTAAGCGGAAAATGTGTCATTATTTCGCTACGAAATCCGCATAAAAATGAAAATGTGATTTGAAGCATTTTGAGGTGTGTTCACACTTCCATTAAAACATATATGCTCTTTTTCACACTAATACAATGAGAAAAAAGTCTAGTTTGATGAGTGGGTCAGTGAGCAGGGTAAGGGCATGCCGCTTAGCAATAGATTTTGTTTTAGAAAATTATCGTTTAGACAAGTTTTTCTTTGTAAAATTTGGAATTTTTTCGGGTTTTTTAAAACTTTTTGCGAATTTCATGAAAAATTTACTGAAACTACATATTTATTTTTTTAATTCTAAAAATATTACCAAAGTTTACGAAATCCATCCCACTGTACGCCTAACAGATAAAGCTCTCTGTTGTGTTTAGGTTTTCTTGGGTTTCTTTTAATTCATAACCACTTAATTATCGATTAGATGTGTTCGATTAGTTTAATAATTGATGGATTATATTAAATAATGCTACATAATTTTGATATTTAATCTAACCACAAAAGAAACCACAACTACAGATGTCTGTAAATGACATTTTTAACCAACGCATTGACATTCACAGTAACATGTTTGACACTATGTTTGACAGATGCACGCTTACGAACCGTGAAATGCTCAATAAATGTAGGCGTTCTACATTTTGGAGGAATGGTATTATGTTGTTTTTTTACAATATTTCAACCAATTTGGTAATTTCTTTGAAATAATTAAATCCTTTTAAGTGATTTCAGAACAAGAATCCCATAAAATTTGACAGCTATTCAGCGTAAATTAAACAAAACAAAAAAAACCTTTCGAAGTCACAATTCAACAAGAGAACAAATTGAGTTTAATGTACAAATTAAAAGTTAATTTATTGAATTAAATTTTATGCTTAAATAACATTTTTTTTAAGTTAATTAAAAGCAAAAACACACAATGATCTTTTGCAAAAAAAATATTTCTCTTAGGCAGACAAGTTATTTCGGTATGAAAAATTTATTTGATTGGATTGCAATGAAAGCAGCTGGCGTCTTAGTTGCGAGGGTGTTCCATCAAGGATTTTGAATTATCTGAGAGCAGAAGCTTTAGAAAAGCTAATATAAAAGTTTTCTAGCAAAAAGGATTTTTAGCTAAAAGCTTAATCATAATTATTTCAATGGAATGCAAATTTACATTAACATTTTCCAGAGAGGAGCATTTCCACTACTATTTTGAAGTGAATTTTCATTTAAAACTAAAACTGTTATAGTTTTAGCAAATTTTGGTTAAAATATTTTAGAAAAAAAAAATTACCAAAGAAGGAAACTTTTACGCTTAAGGATGTTGTAACTTTCCTTACTAAAGTTTTAAAATCAAACTTAAAAGGTAGTCATTTTCATAAATTTTTGACAGGAAATTCGCAATAAATAAAATTTCCCCAAAATGCAACTTTTTCCTATAAATAGAAATATTTTTACTTTCAAAGTTATAATATTTTTTAAATAAAATTATAATATGGAAGTTTCCCAATTGATTTCTTATTTGCTTTAATTTTTTTTTTAATAAATTCAAGTAAAATTTAGGAAAATTAAATTTATTTTCCCACTAAAAACGTTGAATAAAAATTTCCTTGAACAGAGTTTTTATCCTAGAAAAGTTTTCACTTTACAAAACCTTATGAGAAATTTTTACAAGATTTTATAAAAACTCTATTTAATTTCCTAAATAGAAGATTCTTTTCTTGCAACTTTTTTAGGGGTTCTGTTTTATCACTTTTTTGCTCCAGTGTACGACAGTCATTCTGTTCTTTGCAATTGAATTTTGCTCTCTCGAAGAGAGGGTGGCTTTAACAATAAATTTTCTGAGAAAATTTATTAAAACTGTATAGAAAAACGTTCAAATAAATAATAACGAACGAAGCGAATAATTTCTTTAACCCTAAAAGTTGGTCCAGATATGCATAAAACTGTAGTTTAACTATTTAAAGCCAAGATGTTTTTGCCTTTATAAACAAAAATTTAAACTAAGAGAAAATATTTAAAAATAACTCAGCTTTTGAGCTGCAAATTGTTTGAGAAAATATTTCAGAATTTGTTGAGGATAAAATCTTTTGCGAAATCAGCTTTTGGGTTAAAGTAAACTTCAAGTGCTCAAGTCAGCAATTGTATTCGCAAACAAAGCCAACTTTTATTCTCTGTGTGAAAAAATCGAAAGCTCAGAATACATTTTTTTTTTTTAGCAATTAGTCTCGAATTTACAACAAACGCGTGATCATTACTTTATTAAAGAAAATAAAATGCTTTAAACACGAAAATGAATAGATCAAGAAAATATATTTATGTGTAAAATTTACGAAAAAAAGAAATAAAAAATTAACGAAACAAACGAACGACACATTCTGAGGTCAAGAATACTCAAGAAGTATGATCGACTAATTTGGAAACAAATTTTAAAACTATAAAGTGCTATTGAAAAAGGAATATACATACATACATACATATAACTTTGCATTCAGAAATATAATGTAGATTTCATGTAACCAATTAAGTCTGTATTTAAGAATTTTGTTATAAAATTAAATTATTGGAGCGGCTTTCCAAATTGCCACTGTTTTTAAAATTTTTACCGTTTTCTTTTTCTTATGATTTTTTAAGCGATAAAAATACGTTGCAAAAATGCTTTCTCTAAAGTTTCCATTACAAATGTCTATAATCTAATGGAATATATTTTTTTATATTACTGCATGTGATTTAAACTATTTCAACTTAATTGATTTAATTACAAAAAAATGTCCCAAAAAGTAAAGTATTTGAAATTGCAACATTTTTTTTACTTATATTATTTTACTTATAAAATTTAACTTTAAAAAAAATTTCGCATAATTTTAAAAGTTTCACAAAAAGAACAAAAAGAAATAATTTTAAATAATTTTACTGAATTTTTTTTATTTTTAAGTTCTTGCTTACGATTAAAAATGTTTTCAGTTAATTTCCCTTTCGAAAATAAAAATTTCCTAAGAAAGGGAAATTTTTAATGTATTAAAATTTTACAAAAATATTTTCCTCTTTAATATATGTACATTATTTTATAAATTAAGATTTTATATTGTTTTAAAAAGTTAAGTTAAAAAAAAAAATTACTGAAATAATTTTAAATAATTTTACTGAATTTTTTTTTATTTTTAAGTTCTTGCATACGATTAAAAATGTTTTCAGTTAATTTCCCTTTCGAAAATAAAAATTTCCTAAGAAAGGGAAATTTTTTAAACATTTTAACTTTACAGAAATATTTGTCAGTTTAATATATGTATGTATATATGTATGCATAACTTTATAAACTAAGATTTTATAAAGATTAGTGAAATTTTCTTTTAAAAATATGATTTTTTTTTAATTTATTTAAAAATAGATACTGAAATTTTAGGTTTTTATGGCCGATTTAAAGTATCTTTATATAATGTCCCGTTTGAAAATAAAAATTTCCCAAAAAGGGAAAATTTTAAAACGGAATAATTTTTATAAAGATTTGCTAAAAATTTAATATATCTTAATAAAATGTGCTTTTAACTAGTTTAGCTAAATTTCTCGTTTAAAAATTAAATTTCCTCTAAGGAAATCTTGTTGAAACTAGTTTTCTTCTAGGTTATTGGCTACGACTTTCGCAAAAAGTGGAATTGTTTAAAATTTAAAAAAAAAAATTCTTTTCATTTAATACATTTTGTACATGTTAATTACAAACTTCAAGTACTGAATTTCCCTTTTCAAAACTTTAATAATCCCATAAGTGAAGTTTTTAAAATTTTTGACCACTATGTATGCCTGAAATATTATTTAGATACGCGTGTAATAGGGTTTGTGTTTTTTACGCGACTTTAACTGCATTTAAAAAGTTGCCATTTCAGAATTTTCTTTATTTTTTAAGAAACTATACACATACATAGATACATATAATATCGGTTAGTGAAGGGTACATACATAAAAGAGAGTTATTGTATGTGAATGTGTTACAAATTTTCATAAATCTAACAGTAAATGAAATGTGTATGTAACTGTTATTACATAACAAGACTTGTTTTATTAAATAATATTTTAAAAATTTGACTACAAGTAGCTAAAATGTAAAAACTTAAAATTTAAAGTGTCCCCCATCTGGTTACTTATAACATATTGACTTGTTTTTGTTAAATATGTATATTTTTTTTACTATCTAACCATTTTGGTTACAAAATTTTGTTTATTGTACTTTGAAATTTTTTTTTTTTTAATTTAATAGCTTTGTTTTTATTTTCTAAACTTTATATGCCACAAATTTCTTTCTCTAACTTATACTCGAACAATTAGTGAGATCGTTTTGTCGGCTTACAGTTGTTTTTGTAGTCTAACTAGTTTTGTCACTTAAATTATTCCCTAGTTTGCAAAGTGGAAATGTAGGGCTTAGATAGAGATATTAAGTTTAAGTAATTTCTGCTCGTATGTTAAAGGTCAGCTTTTAAATGTATTAAAATAAATAGGAGAGAATGTGAAAGGAAATAAATACATACATACATACATGTACGTTTGCTAAACGAATACTTTTATTCATTGCTAAAAGCATTTAGTCATGTATTCGTTCGTGTAATGCAGGTCTATAGAACACCAACTTCTAACCCATTTTTGTTCGCTTAGAATTACTATATCAAGTAGATTGTCTATTGTCATGTCTTACTTCCTCTCTAAAGTTGAGTTTTCGAAATCAATAACATTATTTGGATAATCAACCATATTGTGGTCATGATCAATCATGTTAGTTTTGCTACCAATCATATTTTTGCCTTTATTACTGTTCAGATCACTAATTTTTTAGCCAAAATCAACTTTATTTTGGTCATGACCATTCTTGTCATAACCAACTATACTATTGTCTTGGTCAAACTTGTAATTGTGTTGTAGTTAAAGCCATTCTATAATGGCTTACGCTTAAAGCTGAGCGCCTTTATAGTTTTTTTTTTTGGCTTAGCTCAGAATTTTTTTTTGGAAAAATGGCAAATTTTTAACAATTTTTGCAATATGGAAACGCTGGATGCAGTTTTTTCGACTCAGTTATTCAAGAATTTTGGAACATTATACATACATATGAATTTATTTCTAACAGTGTAAAGCATTGTCAGAAAATTTAAGGCTGTTTATACTCATAAAAAAAATAAAAAGCTTTGATGAAGATATAGAGTTCAATAAATTATATTTTTGAGTATAAAAAAAAGATCGCCTTTTAATCGTTTAATTTATTTGATTAAAACACATTTCGTTTTTTCTTTTGTTTTGTTTTTATTTAATTGCAAATATGTGATCCAGCCTGAAAGTTTAAGTTATTTATTCAAAAATACATATATTTTCCTCTCCTTCTTTTACTTTTTGCAGTTTCAACAGAATTGAAAAATAACTCTACTCCCGACTTGCATGAAATTCAATATCCACCCAAACAAATCCAAGCAAAAAATAATAATAATAATAATAATAAATACCAAAGTTAAAACAATCTAAGCGAATTTAACATACGATTTTGGAAAGAATTTTCAAAACTTGTTGCTGCAAACACAAAAGCGCCCAACGTGTAGAAAACTAAAGCAGCAAAAAAAAAACACATATTGCAAATAAATATAAAAAAATTAATAACAAACATGCAATACTTTTAAAGCAAAGTTTTGAAAACAAAAAATCACAAAATAGCGTGCCTTCAAACAAAGTTAAAAAGTTTTTATAAAATATAAAAAAATGTTAGTGAATAATTATTTTAAAGAAAAAAGTATTTAATTGAAAAGAAAATCCAAAAAGAAGAAATAATTGATTTAATGCCAAAAAGAAAAAATTAAATAAAATAAAATGCCAGCTGGTACCAAAAATTATGTCTTTGAAGTAATATAATACAGACCCCGTTCACAATAGCCATCAAACTACCAATAATCACTCGGGGCTTAAACGTGGCTTTGGAAAATAATTAAAACTTAAAAGAACTGCAGATTCCTCGATCTAAATGAGTTCTTTTTTTTCCATATTTAATTTTTAATATTTACTTAAATGTTTTTAAATAAAAAGAAAATTTTAAATAAAAATCAACATTTTTAAAACTCAAACATAAAATTTATAATACGCGGTTATGGATGCCAATGGAATTTTATATAAAACGCCAGTAAATGCCATGAACGCATTGCCAGCCGAAATGTCTTTGGCACCCACACAGCAAAAACAACAACGACAACTACAACAAATGTCTATTTCCCCATTGCTAACAACAACAACAACAACAACAATACCATCAACTACACCACCACCAACAACGCCGTCGCCGAGGACAACCAGTCATACGCCAAGAGAAATACCAACCATGTACATTTTGGATCAGATGTATGACGAATATATGGATCAATGTAAGTTCGATTGTTAGATAATGATAAATAAGCAAAATAACAATTGCCGCCGTTAATAAGTATTACACTAAAGTATGAATACCGCACAGTGGGGGAATTTGAAAAGAAAAATAGAAAAATATAAATCAATAATCTTCAAACGATAAGTTTGTAAAAATCACATAACGTTTTAAAAACACACATGTGATTTTATGCTGTTCAATAAATCGTCATGTTTTCGCTGAGAATTTATTTTAACGATGACATTAGAAAACAGCTGATTTGTGTAGGTATTTATTTGGTTGTGCAATTTCTTGTATAAAAAAAACTGCAGCGAAACCAAATTGCCAAAGCTTCGTTGTTATCTTTCATTAAACTGGAAAAGGAAGCCGATTAAAAGAGAAATTTCCCAAAAATATTAGGTAGTTTCTGAGAAGCTCCCAGAATCTGGAAATATTTTTATAACAATTAAACAGCTTAAGAACAAAATTTCCTTTAAGCGGAATAGTTAAAAAATTCAAAAGTGTAGCCTAGCAACAAAGTAAATGGTAAAAATGTAGGGGTTTGTCACCGTTACTTCACGGCCGTTGTTGTAGAATAATTAAATAATAAGATAAACTTTCTTTGGGAAAATTTCTATCGCTAAGAAATTGCTTCTTGAAAAAAATTATTGTATAAAAACAAGGATTTAATTAAATTATAAATATAAATATAAATTAAGAACAACATTTGCTTTAAGCATAAGTCGGAAAACTGAAAACAGGAATCCAGAAAAGTAAATTACCCACTTTAAAGGAGGGAAAGGGCAAAAGCTTTGCGGCCGTTAAGGCACGGCCAGCAATACTGAATTTTCTATAATAATAATTAATTAATGCTTTAGACAAAATAGTTAAAGGAGAAATAAATTTCCTTTAAGCTTAAGGCCGACAACTCAGTGTTTTAAGTCCGAAAAGTAAATTTTTGAATTAAAAAGTGGGAAAAGAGAAATATTCGCAGCCGTGTCCTTAGAGAAAAAAATGTATTTCTTGGAAAAAGAAACTTTAGTTGAAATATAAATTGCTTATACTCGTAAATCAGTTCAATCAACTCTTTCATTAATAATGCCAGCTTTTGTTTTCGTCTCATGAGACTAATAATGTTTAAGGTTTTGCTTGAGTTGCTGATTTGAAAACTTAATTGAAATCAAAATTTTAGTTACATTCATAAATAAAACTTGTCATATGAATGGCTTTGCGACGCCGTTGTTGTTGTTGTCAGAGTACAACAAATGTTTTTCATGTCTGCATTTTAATTTTTGAATATTTCAGTTTCTTTTTTTCTTAAATAATAATATATTTTTCGTTAACACGATATATTTAAATTGTATGTGATTTTCGGAGTTCAGAAACAAAATTATTAATGTATCTGTATTTGTTTAATATTTTGAAGAGTTTCCTGTACGAATAAGAAATTCATTAAAACGAATAGTTTTCTTCCCCCAAATTTTATAGCTTAGAAATACTCGTACGTATTTTTAGTAGTACTTGGAAAATTGAATTACATTTCCTCTTTTAATTTTTCCTAATGGAAATTTGTAGAATGAAGTACAAACAAATAAATGTTTTACAGTTGAAAAGACGAAAAAGATTTCCGCCTGATAAGAAACAATAAAATAAATGTGTATTGGGAATATTAATTACATTTTCATGAATGTATTTTTTTTTTGAATATGGAAAAGTGACTTTGAAAATTAATATTTGAAAATCGAGTTTATTAAGGAAAACAAGATACGAATACGTATTCGAAAAAACAAACTTATTAGAATTTAAAAGGGCATGATTTGAATATTAATTTCTAAACAGAAATATTACTAAACACTGATTTAAGTATTGAATATCAAACGTAAGCCCGTGAGAAGTTTGAAAAGTTTGGAGTTCTCAACACCTAGCAGAACGAAAACCCCTAAAAAAATATTGTGAAATAAAATTTAATTTCACTTGTTGGTTTTAATTCGTTGAGAGTCTTTCTTTCATAAATACAAAAAAAGAAATTCTCCCACAATCGCAGACAAAAAAAAAAATAAAGAATGGAAACAGAAAATGTCATCGGAGATGATGACATCAGTTGGTCATGTTTGAAAAGTAAACACAAAATTTAATACATTTAAATGTATATAATACGAGTATATTGAATCTCTTAAAGAAAAACTAAATTAGCCACACCAAATTGCCATCAATTTTAATGCCCACAAAAAGAAGAAAAAAATTATTAAACGTGGGCTGAGTTTTAAAAACTTTGCTTGGAAGCAACTAATTATATATATATGTGTATATTTTTGAATGAATTAGTAATAAAAAATAATCGTTTTAAGCAAAATTTTGCAAAGAAAAAAACTTACAAATTCTAATCACGTCTCTACACATAAAAAATCGTGTTTGTTTTTAATAAATATATGTATATCCGAGTAAAATTGTACCCAAAAAGTAGTTCAAAGGGAAACTTATTGCTCAAAATTTGATCAGGAAATACACTGAGGTTTTCAAATAACTCCTCCCACAAACGACAAAAAATATCAAAATCTATAAGTAAAAATTTTGTTCATGAAGAGAGATTTGAAAATTTCGAACTATTAGTATTTTTTTAAAAAGTTCCAGTTTTCGAAAATGCCTGAAAATCATTATATTTTAATATAAGAACAAAATCTTAAATAATTTACAATAAAGGCCTAAAGTTCTTAGAATTTCGTTAACTTTCCAGGCTTATCGTATTAAGTTCGAATGAATATTCGAACATGCCTGAAAATCCTTAAGTATTAATATAAGAAAACAACTTTAAATAATTTATAATAAAGGCGTATAAAATGATCACCTAATTTTAGCGAATTTTCGAGCAAGTTTGACAGTTAAAAAAGGGTCCTAAATTTCAAGTGATTTACAAAAATAAATTTAAAATATTGATATTTTCAGCTTAGAACTTTCAAACACGTTGGAAACCTATAAAACATATTTTTCTTATTTATAAAATTAAAAGGTTTGGTTTTCCGAAAATCAGACTAAAGTTTCGCCAGCTAAACAATCAACTTATGAAATTCTCAAATACCTTTTTGTTAACAAAAATTATAACACTTGAACATTTAAAAAATACAATAACAGTCAAATATTGCAAAAAAGTTGGGAATATAAAAAAAGCGGAAAGCTCGAAATTTCGAATATACAGAAATTTAAAATCATTTTCTTTTAACAGCTGACAAGAACTCTTAACGATTCACTAAAAAATTGTAAATACTAAAATGATTTTTAATGTTTGCGAACCGAGCTTTTTTATAACTAATTCTAAAATTTTGAGAATGTTGATGCTTATTTCAAACAGAATGTATTTAAAATCAAATATTAATTAGTTATGCAGGAAGTATAAATTCTCTATATTCTTAAACATGTGATTTGAAATCTGAAGTTTTGCATTTCTTTAGATGCTTATGTGAATAGTTTTGATTGAAAAAACTTTAAAGACGTTTCCAGCTGATTTGAACTGGTACCTGTCAAGTTCTAATTAATGAACATTATGTAGCAGTAGCAACATCATGTTTCAAGGGAAAAAGATTTTATCACACCCCATGTCAGCTGTAATTTGTTAAAACTTTAGTTCAATTTTTTTCTTTTTATTCCAACGATGAAATTTGAATACTAATGGTTTTGAATATTGTGTTGACAATTAAAGCTTCGTTGACGGGTTTTTTTTTTTACATTGTATTTTCTTTTATTTTAAGCAGTTTATGAGCCGATAAGTAGAAATTTCTCAACTCAAAACTCACAAAATGTTTTTCTTGTAGTTTTATGGTCTGGGATTGCTGGTGTGCCAAAATATAAAACAGTTTTTTTTGGCTGCCAAAATCAATTGGCTTAACAATAAAAATAATGCAAGGAATTTGTCTGATAAAATCAATAATAAATAATTTTTTTACGAGCAAAAAAATAAATTAGAAAAAAGTAGAGTCAGTGTCAAGAACGAGAAGGCGTTTTTTTACTCGTATTTCAGCTCACATGTTTCATATGTTTTAAAATACTAAGAAGACAGACATTTGAAGCTGCACACAAACGTAATTTTTAATAATCGTACATACATAGTAGATACATATGTCAAAGTCAAGGTCACCAGCCACTCACAACAAGAGAAACATTTACTGACAAGCATAAAACGCAACGTAAAACGCTAAATAATAATTCAAGTAAAATATCTTAAACAAAAATGATTAATGGTGTTAAACAAAAATGTTAATTGGAGCACGAGTAATATGTAATAGATTCGAATATGTAAAGCTCCTTTTAATTTGCAAACGGGCCGCCAATGTTTTAAAAAAGGAAAACAAACAAATTTTATATAATAAAATGCATTCAAAAAGTAAAAATTAAAGTATTTGTTAAAAGCAAAAAAAAAATTCACTTGGCAGCGGTGGGATTCGAACCCACGCCTCCGAGGAGACTGGTGCCTTAAACCAGCGCCTTAGACCGCTCGGCCACGCTACCTGTCGATTGTTAAATATCATATGCAATATATAAGTATTTGCTAATTAAATATACAATAGTACAAACCTTCAATACACTTTAACCATTGAATATAAAAACAATGAATATAAAACGTTTTCACCATGTTTGTATAAGACCAGCATACAATTGACATGAAAAAGTGATTATCAACGTGTTGAGGCATTTAGGTTTCTGCCAAAAATCTTGAAAATATATACATATTTGTGTTTTTATTCATTTAGTAAGTGAAATTTGATCTGCTAACACCTGTTGTGGAATGATGGCTCCTTCAAATAGTAAATTACCAAAATTAAATAAAACAAAAATGAAAACCTAAATATATTAATATAAACTCTATTAATCGTGTATTTCTATTATTCGTGCTGGTGCCGGTCCCACGAGCGCCGGACTATCGAGGTTTAACTGTATTTGTGTTGAAGGCTTAAAAATTTTATATATTCAAAGAAAAAAAAAACATGTTCGTAGCAAAATATTTTGAGAAAAAATCGTTGACAGTTACAAATTTGTGTTTAACTTTAGTACATGGTTGTAAATTTCTAGCAAACTGATGAAAATAAGTTTAGTTGGAAGTTTTTTATTTAATACAACAAAAAATGTTTGTTGGGCTAAATATTCACCACATCTGCTGTGTATGTTGAATTTAAATTAACACCACCTTGTGTTTACTCTACCACTTGCCATTGTTACACTTACGGCTAGTAAATTAGTTTTAACATTTAAATGTTAATTTTACATTTTGTAGTTTGCATACAGTGGTGGCTATCAGCATAAGTACATGAAGGAAATTAAGTGTCTTTCGTTTATTTTACTTAATAATTGTCATCTTGTAATTGGAAAACTTTAATTTTTCTCATAAAACTCTAGTAAAAGAGATTTTCACATAAAGATTTCTTTTTTTGTTTTTGGCAAAAAGGAGATACAAAATTAAAGGTGTTGAGAGCTGCTTGGAAACTGTATGCAAATTTTTGCACACAGTATATTTCTTTTTATGGAAGTAGCACTAAAATGAATTTGAAAGGAAATCTCATCACTTCACCTTGGCAATTGTTGGATTTTAATGCAAATTTTGTTATTCATTTTATTTTAAAAATTTGAGAAAATTTTGTTAACTGTAAAACAAAACAAAAAATTGGGACTAAACTTTAACTTAGAAAGCATAAAATAGTTGTGCTAATGAATTCGGATGTGCTTGACTGTCAGTCAGCCAGCCAACCACCCAGTCTCTGTTCATTTTATTTAGACCCATTCCCGTGGTGTTAATGAACCATTACAGATTAAGTGGCCTGTTAGTGTGACCGTTTGCTTTTGCATGCTTTAACTGAGAATTAATAATAAATATTATTATACTTATGAAAAAATAAATCAATTTTTACATGTTTTAAATTCAGTTGTCCAGCCGAACAGCTGATTGTTCGGCTGGACAATCAGAAAATGATTGTGGACTTTTCTTATTTCTTCGCAGCATAAAAAAGAGTGATTTTTTTTTATTAATATTACCTCATAATTTAATGATGTGAGAGTTTCGTAGTACACGTATTATTTGTTCTTACTTCTGCGTACTGATCTGTCTAAATGAAAAGGAAGTGTAAAAAGTAAATTTTGAATTAATTTTGGTGTAAAACTAAACATTTTTTTCAAATTTTATAAATAAAAAATTCGAGTCCAGCGTCTCTATGCGTAATATGTATAATTCGTAGTAAATTTAAGCACTTTATGTGAAGCATTTAGGAGTCCCCAAAATTTCTTTCTTTTATTGCATTTCGCTTTAGTGTCTTTATTTTATTAAATTTTTTATATGGGGCAACAATTTCCTTGTTATTTCTTGTACGTAAACTGATTAGCTATTGTAATTGTGTGTTTATTGTAAAGTTTGAAAAGCAAAAAAATAAAAATAAAAATTAGTGCTGAAAATGTTTTGACAAAAATAGATTTTTTTTTCAAAAGGGTTATTTATGTCTGTCTTCCAACAGGTGCTTGACTTTAATTGAGTTATTTTTGATTTTAAAGTTTTGAATTGTTCTTTTGATGGAAACGTTTGTTCTTAATCATTTACGTGTATGTTGTACTTAAAATATTTTACATTTTCCTTATTGTTATAGCAAACAAAAAAATATTATCCATTAGCTTCTAGAGTTAACAATTGAAATACATTAAAATAAAACTCAATTTATCTCAATAATGCTTCATTTAAACTGACATCAAGTGCAAATCAAATCACCAACAACAATGACAAGAAACCGCTAAGAGGAAAAAATTACACCGAACAAAATATTAAAGAGCTTTTTCTAACGATTTTTTAATTATTTATAATTTATTTAACAGAAGTTGTATAATTATTATAGAAATTTTAATGTCAAGCCAAAAAATTTCCTGTAAATATGAAAATTCATAAATTAATTTATTTTATGGGACCTAAAATCTTTAGTGTTTTGGTTTTAAAATTAATCTTATTTTAAAAACATATTTATGTTTTCTTCTCTGAAACCCAAAATTAATTTCAAAAGAAACTGTTGCACCTTTTGAATAATTTTTACTTAAAAATTATATCTCCATATCTTATTTTTAAAATATTTGCAAACAACTTGTCCGCACTTTGCCGTTTGAAGTAGTATTTTACTTTTTTTTATTGACATTTTTATGTATTTAGCTTAAAAAACAAACACTAAAATTAAATAAGAACTAAATGCATATGTACTCGTACATTGTCAAAAACTTATGGATTGGTCGGGTGTTTTTCAAAGTTTGTTGTATTTTTTTGTGCATTTTTCAAAACATGTTGCCATAAAAGGTTATTGTTTCTAAATAAATAAGAAAACGAAAAAAAGCCCGAACAAAAGTGAATGAAACTGGTCTTATGGTGTGTGTTTTTCAAGTTAATGTGCTCTTTTTTTGTAGGAGGTTAAAAAGTCATTGTGCAAATTTGAAATCTGGATAAAAATCATACATGCACTTGAAAAAAATGTCGTAATTGAAAAGAATAACTTTTTCGGGCGTCAATTTACATAAAGTTTGATTTTATATACTATCCATTAAAAAGAAAAATTTTAAATATGAGGAATTTTTTTTTTCTTTCAGTGTAATTTTAGTTTAAAATAAATTAGTTTGGCTTTCAATCATTGTCTAGTAACTCTGTTGCTTTAGCCGCTTTTTCCTATTCACGAGTATTTTGCTATTATTGCAATGAAAGTGGGCTCGTAAACAGAATGCTTTTCTTCTTTACACATATACATACATATAGATAGATATGTACATACTTATATATCAACATGAAACCCTTATTGTCAACTCTGGCAACTGGTGAAGGAAAAAGTTCATTCTGTATTCATATGAACTTTTTCTCATATGAACTTTTTCTAATATTCTTTTTCAAAATGTCCGCCTACGTTCATGTTATTATTATTAAATAATAATTAATTAAATAAATAAAATAATTAAAAAATAATTAATCTTATTAAAGTTTTGGGGATCCAATGGGGATTGGAAGATGTTTAATATACATACATATGTATATTTGATGAGTGCAGGACAAAAGTAGTGGCACAGATCAATGAAGGATGTGAAGTTGGCTATGTTGTTAACGTCTCTGCTTTTTAACATACCGTCATCTTAACAGACTAAAATATTTGAGTAGATTTACATTTTTCTTATGTAACCAAATGATAGTTTTGATGGAAAATGTTAAAAACTACAGGTTCTTTGGAAACAGAATTTTGCAAGTACCAAAAATGGTGATTTTGGCTTTATGCACATATTTTTTTCAAGTCCACATATGTTGAAGCTATAATGGCGGAAAGTCTTAACAATGGAGATTTTAAAACTATTAATATTGAACTATAATAATCAAAAAAAGTTGACATATAACATTATGTTAACTTGTGTTACAGAGTGTTAAGAACGGAGCTACACAAATTGAGCTTATGAACATTTTCACAAATGCATGAAAATGCGTATAAACGTGCTATGCCTCTATCTACACAGAGTAAAGATTATTACGTTTTTTATAAAAATTTAGAAGCCAGATATCCAAATAGGGGTTGCGAAAATTTTCGCACTTAAATTAAAGTTCAGTTTTGGCCTATTATATGTATGTATGACATTGGAGACACTTTGAACAAAGTGACGTTACTACTATTTCTAAGCATTTTGGTTCTAATACATACTACTTACAGACATACATACATATGTATGTACATAAGTAGATATGTATGTATGTATGTATATATACATACATACATATGTACATATATACATACATATTTACATATATACATACATATGTACATATATACATACATATGTACATATATACATACATATGTACATATATACATACATATGTACATATATACATACATATGTACATATATACATACACATGTATGTATGTTTTAATGAATATATGCACAAACATATTTTCATAAGTATGTAAATATGTATGTATGTATGTACAGACATACACATATGGGCATATGTATGTATGTATGTATAACAAAACTCAACAACTTCTTAAGTACTTTTCGAAATTCTTTTGTTTTGTTTTCTTTCGCTCAATCTTTTTCAATTGTGGTCTTAATTAAAATTTCCATACTCTTAGCAGCTGTGCCATTGTATAGTTTCAATAAACTTAATGAATGAATGCCGTAAAAATGAAAAGAGCCCTATCAAAAAAAAAAAAAAAAAAGAAAACAACAAAACACTAGATTTCCACCAAGAATTTTTTTTACATTTCATTATCGAGCATGAACAAAATTAATAGCGGGACATGGTAGCAACAACATTATAGAAAACAAAATCAAAACAAATAATTAAAAACAAAACAAAAATTGTGCAACAACAACTGCAACAAGCACAATATAAAGAGATAGCTCGAAATAATATGTTATTCTATAATTGGAGGTAAAAGAAAAATAACAACAAGCACTGAGTTTAACAAGAAAACAACAAATAAAAAAGAGAGTAAGTTAGTAATTAAATGAGAAATAAATTAAAGATTTTCATATGTGTATGGACTTCAAATGCAATTTAACATTCAACATGAGTGTTTTTATTTCACGGTAACACATATACATACATATATATGTACATACATACATACATATGTACATATGTATGTGTGATGGAGCTGGCTCCATCTCCTACATTTGTGTGTTTATTTTGTACATGTGTGTTTGTCCTCACGCTTGTATGCGAATGAGTATTTGAGAAAATCGGAGCTGCTTGGTAAATAAATAGCAAATGATACCACAAAAACAATGGAGCTGAAGAAGCCCCATACAACAACTGTTTGCCTAAAGACAAAATTGTTGTAAATTTATTATTGCTATTTTAGTCTAAATAAAGAAGCCGTGGTGTGAAGTTGTTTGTTTCGAATTAATTGTACTTACATATATTGTTGTAAATGAATATAAATTTAAATTTACTTTGAAACAGTTAAAATTTTGTCAACCAAAAAGCATACAAATTAAAGTGGTTTTAAATGTTTTTTTTATAAAAATAATAAATATTTTATTGTTGGAAAAAAATTAGGACATTAAAATCCTAGCCTTTCCAAATAAGAAGTTAAAAAAAAGTTTACTTAAGTGTAAAAAATTTAGTAAATAATACATTTTTGTTTGTTTTTAAAACAAAATGCGTAAAGAATAATGGGCAAATTCATAAAAATATTATATACATATATGTACATACATATGTATGTATATGTCTATATATTTGAAATGAGTTTTAGTTCAAATATGTAGATATATACATATTTCATATAAAATTTCATTAAAATTCATTGCAAATACATTTTAGTTTTCTATGAATAGATAAATACATATATGTATGTACATACATACAATACTTTTACTTAAATTAATACGCAATATTTATATATGTATAAATGTTATAAAAAATTAAGGAAACAGCTTTTTCTTCTATAACTGATAAGAGAATTTAAATTAATTGTTTACAAAATTTCTTTTCACAAATAAAAAATTGTATTTTTTAACCTTCACTATTAAATCAAATACGGTTTATTTTTTTCCTCGCCAAGACACTGACTGAAAAAATAGCATTATAAAAAATTTACTTTAGTGCCATAACTCTTAACTTTTCTTATGTAGGGAAAAAAAAAATTACTTAAAGTCTGCAAAGCCTAATTTTCTCCAAACTGACAGATATGCAACTATTTTTGTTTTGCTCATTTACTGAATCCACGTCAAATAACTCAAGTTTCAACCTTTTTTATTTAAATTTTCAAATCTATTTAAAGCTTTCTGAGTGCATGTACATATATATACATACATATGTTTATATATGTATATGTGTTTGTATATCGTTCGAAGAAAAAAATTACTAAGAGCCTTTCTATGGTAAAGTAACGATATGCTTATGCTAAGGTTACAGGGCTTCTCATCCTTTTAAATCTCTTTTTTACAACAAGAAAACAAGGTTTAAAGGCTTTTTAATAACACTGTAGTAATAATTCAAATGGCGTTTGAGATTGGAGCAACATTTTGATACCATCTGAGAAAATCTCACGGCGATTGAAACTTCATGTCTTTATATCGAGGTCGCTGTGTCGTGATATCCATGACTTTTTAACTTTAATTCTGGCATACGATCATGCCTGATGATCGACTTGCACGTGAGGACAAGTGCTTCGTAGTCATTAGAAACATATTGACAAAGCATTGTCATTGATCTTTGTTAACAGTAATCGCACCAGTCCAGTGGGGAGGCAACAACTTCTGTCACTGAAAATGGTGCCAAATTTTTCTCACGTTAAAACTAGAATTTTATTTGTCCAGTCAACACTTTCGCATTGTTACTGTTGTAACCAATTCTGCACGCATCCATTATATTTTAAATTGTTCCATTTTTATTTAGAGTAAATCTTGTTGCTCCATATCTGCACATCATGCAAAACAAGTTCTCTGTAGACAGAACAAGACAATTTTTAATTACGCAAAATTGTAAACAATTCATAAAAGATCATTATGCATGACAAACAAGCAAACAAAAAAAAAAAAAAACATTGAAATGTTTGACTGACTGCCTTCGACTGTAACACTGTGTTACAAATAAACACTTTTTGTAAGAGATTTTTTAAACAATATTCTTATTAAACAATTTGAAGATTTCTATAATAATGCTTTTATCTCGATAATCAAAATATCGCATGCGATATTAAAATAACGACAAATTTAACTAGATGACAATTGAATACAAAGTCTAGAACAAAATATTTTAATTAATTTTCTTTGCATAAAATTAATGTAGAATAAAATTTACATTTTCTAACGCAAAAGACAAAAAAGCTAAAAAGAAAAATGAGTAAAAAAATTTGGAATAAAATATTCAAAAGTAAAACAAATAAAAACTCAAAAGCCCTACAAGCGGCTAATAAAATCAATAAACGTACCAGTATTTACGAAGAATATCAACAATTAAACGCCGCCCTAGACTGCGGGCCAATCAATGAAAAGCTTAAAGATAAAACGAAATTGCCGTCACTTGACGCAACTCGAGCTGTTAACGCAAACGACACCGATAAAACAGCACAAAAACAAACAACTTCGACTACATTTAGTAAAGTTGTCAACACTTTAACATTAAAGCGATCACAAAACTCACAAAATAATACCACAAAGGATGCGAGAAACGAAAATGAGAACAAGAAGAAAAACTTCAAAACGAGTGAGTTAAATGTAGAAACGTTGTCAACAGCATCATTGCCAGCTAAAACAAATAACCAAAGCAATTGCAACAGCAACAAAAATAATATTTCGTTTAGCAATAGCAATATTAACAGCAGCACCATAACTTTAAGTCACTGTAATTTTAACACATCACTAAACCAACAGCCAACACTAACAGAAATTAACACAGCAGCTGCAACTTCGACTGCTGCAGCAGCATCATTAAATTTAAAACTTAGCAATATTAACAATAATGACTATTTAGCATGCAAACAAAATTTAACTAACCCACCAACAACAACACCGACACCAACACGAACAGCAGCACCAGCACAGCCACAAAAACGTCTTTCCAAAATAGTTATTGTTGTTAAAAAATTAGATGCTACAACAATGCCAACAAAAACAACAACAATAGATAATATTACGGCTACAGCAACATCAGCTCCACTTTTTGCTTCCGAACTTGCCATAAATTTGAATAAACAAAATCAAATATTTTGCATAGATCGCACCAATAATTCTTTAACTAACAAACATTTTATTAACAATCGTGATAACGGTAGTTTCAGTACAGCTACAAACACTAACAACACTTTAGAAACTTCAATTGAAACAACGTCAACTTTTGAAACACCAATAACAACAGCAACAGCAACACCAACACCAACAGCGACAACGCCTTCCTCATCTACCGCAATTAATGAAGAAAATCAATTGAGCATAAATGTTAATAACGTTGCTAAAGAAACGCTGAATAGTGATCGTTACGGTACATTTTTGAAAAAAGAAGATGATAATGACCATAAGCAGGGGCAGCAGCAAAATGAAGTTGGTAGGTTCGTTGTAAGAGAAGAAATTTTTTTGAAACATTAATTGCATTTGCATGTTGTTGTTTCTCATCTTGCATTCAACAATTTAGGACTAACCGAAACTAGCATGAATCTTGTAGCTACATTAAAAAAAAAAAAAAAAGTAAAAGAGAATTAATGTTTATTAACAAACGTAATGTGGGTGTTACTGTCTTTGTAAATATTGGAACTTGGTCGATTTTTAAATAAAAATATGTTGTCCATATCCAATTTCCTTGGAACCTAAAAAAGATAATTCAAAGCATGAACATATATTCCAGTTTTGAAAATTTCCCCTAATGAAACATTTTTGTACTTGTGAAATTTTTTTAACAAAAAAAAAAAAAAAAAAAAAAATTATTAGAGTAGAAACATTTTGAATTTCAATTGCATTTCTTACCGGGAATGGCTTAAAGCGAAAAAATGTATTTAAAACAACACAATTTTTAGAAAAATCCTAGGAAGGGAAATTTCTGAAATCAAAAATTTTGTCGATAGCTTAAGTAAAGAGTTATTTAAAAATATTTTAACTAAAAAACAAAACCAAATAAAATTTTCCCATATTTTCAATTCTTTTGATTATAAAAATGCCAATAGAGAATAATTATAAAGAGTTTGTAATAAAGATGTGCGCAAAATAAAAATTTCCCATTAAGGGAAATCTTAAATTCGCCGGCGTTTACAGTAAATTATATATATTTTCGATATTAACTTATTATTAAATTAGAACAAAAGAAAAACAATCTTAAGAAAGGAAATTTTGAATTTGATAACGAATTCAACTAATTTTCACAAAAATTTTGTATATAAAAAAGTTGTGTGTTTCGTTATCAAAAACTTTATAGAATTAAAATTTCCCACATTTTAAATATAGAAAAACTTTCAAAGCTTTTGAAATTAAAAGTTCTGTTTATGAGAAATAAAAAACAGGTTTAAAGATTTTTATTGTCAAATTTCATAAGTACAAAATTTCCCCGTGAAAGAATTTTACAAAAATGAAAACTCTTTTCATTGTATTCTTTTCAGTTACAAGGATATAAATTATCACAATACGTTTCTATATAAAAATTAAGTAAACTAAATATGTGTTTCCTTTTGAATTCGACAATTTTTTATAGTGGTATTAATACAATACATACGTATTTTCCTTTAAAATGTATTTTTCAATAAGTTCTTGTTTACACACCGCAGAGGGGAAGCATTTCCCAAAGGGGAAATTTTTCAATTCAGCGAAAACGTTTATTTTTGTTCTATGCGATCTGAAATGGATAATTATTTTAAAGGAGAAATTTTCAATTGGAAAACCTGAGATATTTCTTTTGAAATTTCTGTTTATTTTTGGCAAATCCTTGAAAGGAATTGAAAATGTTTGCTTTAATAAAGTTTTTATTTACAAAGGAGTGATTTTTACAACGTGTATAACGTGAGGGGCAGGTTTTAGTTTCCTTTTTATGAATTCTATATATAGCACCCCGTCTTAGTTAGAAGGTTTCAGCTTCAAATTGACTTCGATTTGAAAGAAGTTGATGGTTTTCTTTATGTAGATTATTATTCTGAAAATAATATAAGCTCTTGTTTGTGTGATTTGATCTAAATTTATTCAGGCGCAACGCGATTGTGGAATTCTCATATGAATTTTTCTTCATTAAAATGACATTTCATTGGCAGTTGAAGCAACGATCATTATGATGTTGGCTCTGGATGTTTGCTCATAATCTGCTTTAAATTATTTTAAAATATGTCCAAAAATATTAGTATAAATAATCAAACAATTTGTGTATGTATAAAATTCCATATAATGGAGTAGAGTTCTCATTTTGTAATATTTTTTTATTTATTTAAAGAAATGAGAATTTGATTTACCATTAAATGTTATTGTAATTTTTTTGTATACAACTGAAAACAATCTTTTATGTCACCCAATTTTTCTTAGACATATAAATATGTATGTATTTCTTTCCGTCTTTACACTTTTGCTTATAATCATCGTCGTCAGTCATTATGATAAAATTTGACCCACAATCTTTTTAATTTCGAAGATATTTGATTCTATTTTGTTCTTTCTTTATTTTACTCTCTGGTAAGTGTGAATCGTTTTCATTTTATAATTCTAATTTTAAAACTGCCTAAAACACAGCCAGCCAGCCAGCTAAACCAACCAACCAGCTGAAGTATGAAAAATGGATGGGATGCATTTTGTAACAAAGTTTGTTCGGATGTTCGAATGTCTTCCTTATGGGTTGAGTAGCAGTAGCAGTAGCAGTTCGTAAATTAGCTCCAAATGTTTTCAAATGACTCATCAAAATGTTGTTATATTTGGCTTCGTATTCAGTTTGTTTTTTTAGCTTTTCACTTGTGATCTTTAAAATGGATATTTTTATCAAATGCATTCATTGTATTGTATGGAAATGGTCAATGATCTTGCCAAGATGTGTTTCTTAACTAGATTTTCGTCACAGAGTTTTGCCGAAAAGCGATGTTATTTAAACTACAAGAAGAAATAAATGTTGAAAATTTTTTTCCAAAAAGGTTTTTATTATGTATTTATTGCAGCAACCACCAGTTAGAACAAGTTGTTAGAAAAGACTCGTAGAAGAAGGACGACCAGCTAGAAGATTTTCATAACTTCTTTCTACAAAATACTTTGTAAATTTGATTTATATATGGCCCATATAAAATTCGATTTTTGTATGAAAATATAATAATATTGGAAATTTTTTTTGTAATAATGATTGTAAAAATGATACTTACTTAAATGTAACTCCAAGCCATATTAAAACCTACGAATTCCTGCCTTATCTGATGATAGGTATTGGAGTTGCTTTTAAGCGCTCTCTCTAAAAACTTTTCGGCAGTTGATGTAGCTGCAATTAAAATTGCCATTTCGGATTCATTACGTGCGAAAAAAAAAACATCCTGAGAGATTGCAGATTTCTCTGTGACATTCCATATGAAAGTGATACATCCTGTTCGCCTAAAATGTTAATATTCTAATCAGTCTCTTGAGTTTAAAACGAATCAACCCTTTCCTGGAATTTTCCAAAAGAAAGGCTCTAAGCGAATATTGTGACTTTATTTTGTCTAGCATTTTATTTTTCTCCGAAATATACATCCATAAATAACATTAAATTTTGCCAACTCTTTGTTGTGTGGAAATTATTGCAGTTTGGAGGGTTTTTTCTTTTTGCATTTTAAATCGCAATGAAAGAAACTGTTTGTTGAAAATTTGTTGAAAATTTTTTAATATTTTTTGTGTGTTTTTTTTGATGTGCTCAGATTGTGTTAATTAAAAGTGATCATAATCAGATTACATTTGACAGGTTGATTAAAAATGTACAAATTTTTGGCCAGCAATTTTTTTAATAAAGAAATAGTAAATTTCTTTCATTGGGCTTGTAATAAAAAATAATACTAAGCCAATAAATTTAAAAAAATAAAAGTTTGAACTTTAAAGAAATGAAAAACAAAATTACATGAAATTACTTGTTGTTTGTCGCACATGAGTGTCAAGCAGTGAATTTTTTGGCACTTAAAACACAAACCAAATGAAAACATTCACTACAACTAAATTTCATTTAAAAGAAATTGTTTATTTACTTTTTTATAAACAACTTCTTAGCAAAAAAAAAAAAACACATAATTTTGACTGGGCAGCATAAAATGCAACTGGTTTTCTATTCCCAGTTTTTGTTGTGCAGCAAAGTTTTTAATAATTCTTTTATACTTTCATCAGAAAACATTTATAATTTGGTTGCTACTCGTTGCCTTTAACAAGAAATTTGCGAAATAAAATTTTAACAAAAGTAGAAAAGCTTTTGACTTCGTTGGCTACAGCGCACAAGGAGGTGCTCTTGAATCCTCAGAAGCTTCTGTTGCAATCAATGTTTATTCTATTCACCACATGTGTTCTGCTTCTCAAGAGTCTTTCACTCAACAACACTGTGTTCATAATTACATACATATTTTGAAATTTTTTTAATTATTGTACT
Source organism: Epicampocera succincta (assembly GCA_932526305.1). NCBI lineage: Eukaryota > Metazoa > Arthropoda > Insecta > Diptera > Tachinidae > Epicampocera > Epicampocera succincta. Next base: position 60,271,504 of record OW052036.1, on the reverse strand, counting down.
TAATTTGGATTTTGTTTGCAGTTTTTGTTTGTTTTTTTTTTACATTTTCAGTTTAATATTCTTCACCACAAGTATTTAGTTATTCACGAGTACATAAATTTTTGCCTTAAACGTGTGTCCAACTTGGAGTTTGTTTTGGCATTTTGTTTGATTTCTACACTTATTCAAACATTTTTTCCTGGTAACATTTTGTCTGGCATAAATATTTCAAAACTTTTTCTTGTTTGTTTTTGTTTTCTGAAGAACATTTCAACATGTTCGGCCAGTAAATAGTTTATGAACTAGTTTTGTGAATTTTTTTTTTTTAGAATTATATTGCACAAGAAAACGTTTTCGCTCAAAAGTACTTGTATTCTAAGAAAAAAAATTAATGACATGCAAATAAAAATAAATAAATTAAGAATAAAAGCATTATAAGGAATAATTTACGAGGGAAAAGCAAATGAATGCCTTGTGGTCTTCTAGATCACGAACATTGACGTTTGGGAAAGAAGAGCAGATTTGCAACACATATCGGAAGATTTTCTTCCGAAAGATGAACACAAATAGGTATTTTCGTCCTTCAAATGTAGGTCATGAAACTGGACGCCGTTTTTTTTTAACTCGTCTTTTGTTGTGTTTCTTGACGTTTTTCTAAGGGAAATTTTAAAATGTAGAAAATTGATTTTTAAAATCATGGGACTGTTGTAAAAATCAAAAAATGTTCTTTTTAAGATTTTTTTTTTTTTTGGAAAATGTTATAGAAATTGTTTTGCCTAAAATTCTAAAAATTTAAAATTTTTATTTAAAATTTGATTGGACAAAAAAATATTTACTTTTCAACGAAAGGAAAACAAAAACAAACAACTTAAATTTTGTTGTTGTTTTGGGTTTATATAAAAATTGCTGCACGAATTATTCATGTCAATCTATTATATAAACCCAGAGTGCAAATAACTTACTATTGTATATTTCCGCAACGGTGAATCCCCTTAATGGTAGTTTTAGTACAACTTCACTAAATCTTCCTTTTGACGAGTATTTAACTATTTATCTTCAATATCGCTACAGACTTTAAAGCACTTACTTGCTAAATTTCTTATCATAATGCTAAACTGTACAATACTACAATATTAAATTAAAATAGTTTTAAAATCGTGTTCACTTAATACTCGAAACAAATTAAACAAGAAAAACTAAAAGAAAGTCTAATGTTAAAACATTTAGTTTTGCGTTAAACGCTTTAATTTTATATCTATTATAGTTTTTACTTGCAAAATGATTAATTTGCGAAAAAATTAACCGTAACGATCTAATAAAAAAAAATCAAGGAAAATATAGAAATTAAAAATGGTATAAAAAAGTGAATGCATAAAAAAACCAGCATTAAAAAGTGTTGAAACATTTTAATTTTTAGATATTTTTTTAAATTATATAAATTTACATAAATGCATAGACTGATTATAATTTAAAAGTTAAATGACTTACTTTGCAATTGTTCAATTCAAAAAGCAAAAGCAAATTATTTTTATACGCAAAAAGCATAGCGATAGTGAAGGCTTTGTATTCTATTATATTAATGTTGGAGCTCAAAGCTGGGGAATTTTTAATTTCTATACCAGCTCAATTATTACATTAAACATCACATTCGATTTATCACAGCAACCTGCAAACGATACCGTCAACTGGCATAAAATGGGCGAACGACTAAAAAAAAGTTGGAGAAATTTTACTCTTTAAAATTTATTGAAATAAAACATTTATGGCTTAATAGAAATTCTGCCAAAATGTCATCTATAGAAATTATATTAATAACAAAACTATTCGTTAACCGAAATTTATCGATAATAAAAATTTTCTATGGAAAAATTAGCTATAACAAACATTTTGTATAGAAAATTTCTAGAAATATTTAACAATAACAAAATTTTTCTGCAAAAACTAACGTTAACAAAAATTTTTTGTGGAAAATTATCGATAACAAACATTTTTTATGGAAAATTAATGATAACAAAAATTTAACGATAACAGAAACTTTTTATTGAAAATTTAACGTTAGTAAAATTCTTTAAAGAAAGTATATCGATAACAGTGATGTTTTACAATAAATTTGTACTGAAATTTTAAGGGCAACAATAATTTTCACTAAAAATTTGTTAACAACAGAAATTTGCTAAAGAAAATATATTAATAATAAAAATTTTGTATATAAAACTTATCGATAACTTATCGATACGATAAAACTTATTAATAATAAAAATATACCCATATCAAAAAGTCTGCTACAGAAAATTTATCAATAGTAAAAATTTTTAATGAGAAAATTTAATGATGGCAAACATTTTTTTATAGAAAATTTGCAAATAACGAAAATTTATCGATAATGAAGGTTTTCTGTAGAAACTTTAAGGATAATAATTCTTTTTATAGAAAATTTATCAATAACAAATATTTTCGATAAAAAATTGGCTGTTTAATATAATATTCTATACAAAATTTATTGACAACAAGAACTTTCCATGAAAAAATTTGTTTAATAAGAAAAAGTTCACATACAAAATTTATTTTCTTTTTAGGGACACCAAAAAATATTTCGATGAAAATTATATCGAATGAAGTGTTTTTTCCTAGATTACATTTTGTTTTTTATTAAAACCTTTAAAATTTCTAAAATTTTCCATACAAAACTTATGGAATTTTTTTTTTTTAATTATTAAAATTTGATTTTCATTTGAAGGATTTTATTTTTTGTTCAGCATTTCCCATTGTGTTGCAATCGCTTAATCTAAATAAGTCAATTTAAATCATACTTGTTCTTGTTGTAATAACTACGTCAAATTGTGTACCAATTTAATTATATTTAAGAGTCTTTTAGAAAAGTACATGTATGTACATACTAGTATGTGGTTAAAACACCTGCTTTTACCACTTTTGTCTTAATTGAACAAGAACTCTCACTGCACGTCCACTCGTTCGACGTGTGTTCTTTGTTGTGGCGTTTTTACTTTTTTGTTGCTTTTTCTTTCCTCTGTTACTCCATTCTAAAGTGTGTCAGTTGTTGCTTGATGTTTTTGCATACAATTAACAAACAACAAATCTTGATTGACACCCACTAGATAATTTTGGTTTTTGTATTGTAATTTTTATTTATTTGTTTTGTTTTTAATGGCCATCGCCGCAATCTGACAGCCCAACATGTTTCGCTCGCTGCCATTCAGTCTTCGTTCTCAAACCTCATTCTTATTCTTCTTCTGTGGCAGTTCTTTGTTTTCGCAGTCAACTTGTGGGTCTGGAGACCAGGCGCTTCTCTGCTGGTCTTAATGAATGGATTTAGATTTTGACACTTAAACGCGTAAAAATTTTGATCAGATGTTTCTGTGTTGACAAGTCTTTGTATGCGAAGTACTTGTTTGTATATATGTGCGATTATTTACATACATATATGTACATACATACATACATATGTACACATATAGTTTTAAAAGGAATCAAAAGAAAATGTTGTATTAATAAAAACTTGGCTGTAGAAATTGAAACGGTAACAAAAACTTTGCACAGAAAATGTCGCTAAGAACATTTATCTAGAGAAAATTTTTCAATAGCCAAGATTGTGTTACGAATGTTTATCTGCAAAATTAATATTGTATATATTTCCAATAATGATATTTATTTAAGCAGAAAACTCATCATTTACAATAATTTGTTATAGGAAATTTATCGTTAAAAATATCCTTTTGCCCACAATGTCGTTTGAATAAGAAAGAAGTATGAAAAAACTTTGCTTTAGAAACTTCAGCAATAGATCCTTTTTGGGATGAAAAATTTGGTCAACTGGGTTGTTTAATAGACATATAAAAAGTTTTTCTTTTAAATTGATTTGACATTTTTCAAAGCTATTATATATTTTTACGCCCAACAAAAAGGCCACCTGAAAAATATATTTTGGATCTTTGTTTGTTTGTTTGTTTGCAGATAACGGCAACAATATTACGACGCCCACGGAGGTACCCGAAACGAATGCCAGCGTTGAGCTGGCACCATGTCTTATCTGTGCGCGAACATTTAATCCGATAACTTTGAGAAAACATGTGGCGATTTGCGAAAAGACGGCTCTGAAGAAGCGTAATATATTTGATTCGTCACGCCAGAGACGTGAGGGCACGGACTTGGCCACCTACTGTTTGCCCAAGAACTTCGGCTTGCCGGAAAAGACCACATCGACGGCTTCGATCACGCAAAGCAGAGGCGACCGAGGGCAGTCGCCGAAGCCGAATGTGCAACAGGTAAAGCAATAAAATCGCAAACGAAAAGTTAATACTTTAAAACTTGAGCATTTCCGCCTATTTCTGTAGGTCTCATCGCCCATTTTGACACGCAAAAAACCCCCCGAAGACTTAATGAGGTCGACTGCACGTGTCTCTATGCGTAAAGCGGTAGCCAGCAGCAACAGTATTACTAATAATAATAATAATCATTCGGTTGCCGCCTCTTCCACCCCTTCCAATAACTTCAATCGTGATCGCATGCGTTCTTCTGAACGCTCTTTGACCCGCAGGGGCATCCAGCCGCCACCAGCCGAGCAGTGTCCCCACTGTGAAAGATGTTTTGGCATTAAAGCCTACGACCGGCATGTGGAGTGGTGCAAGGAAAAGGCTTTGCTGGCCTCCATCAAGCAGGGCAGTTCCAAAAACGAGGGCAATGTGGCGAAAGCCCGCCTGGAGGCTCGCACAAAGTATCGGGCACCCTGCCTAAAGTTAGTAATCTTATTAAAATTCTTTTTACAAATTGTGTTTCTAGAAAACTAATCGATTATGAGAAATTAATCGTCTGCAAAATTACTCGCATTTTTTCGAAAGTTTTTGACTGACATTTTTCTTTTTATTTCTTTGTCAGAACCAAACGTTCTATGAATCGCGAAAAATATTCCGGTCTAGCGGGCGAAGACCAGGAACCCGACGACACCTCTAAATGTTCCAAAACTAGTGTCAATAAAGCTCAAGAAAACAATGTCATGTCCATGTCCATGACCTCTTCCATGTGCAGCGAAAGGTAAGTGTTTTCAAAAGCCGTTTTTTCCGTTTAGTAATCGTTCTCTTTTTGCAACTAGTAGAATTAATTTCACTTGCTGTTTTTTAAGCAAAATGTTTGCTCTTTGAGTTTTTGTAGTTTTTTCTTACGTTGGGTACAACGAATTTATAGAGTTGCGTATTTTTGTTTGTTTTTATGATGAAAATGTTCGGTGCATTAAAGCAAAGTTCAGCACTTACGTACGAATATGACCCCTGTTGTTAAACAAATCATTTTGAAATTTCTTTTAATCACATGCAGAAACATCAGGAATACGACAACAGGAAATATTAATGAACCAGTGCCAGCAAAAGAGCAAAAAATCAAATCGACTGTAAGAAAGCTCGTCCAGACACTCGTGACAAAATCAAAACTCAACAGCCACCTACAAAAATCGCTAAAGAAGTACAAAATAATAAATTTTGAATACGAGATGACAGAAGTGCATTTTAAAAGCGAACAAAAACAAAAAAAAAAATATAAGAAAAAATGAAATAATGTCAGCGACCGCTATAAATATGTACATAAAAAAAGAGATGACTTGTTTAACAAGAGAACAAACAAAAAATGGAAAGTGTTTTGTTTTTAGCCGCTTTCAGTTCTTAGTTTTTTATTTTCATTTTCCGGGCCATACTTTTCATTCATCATTTTCCATTTGTTCACCCTTGAGGTAAAAATTCTACATATTCTTGCCATTCAAACTCGCTGCATTCGTTGTGCTTCTTGTGTCAAAAGAACTTTTTTGTAAGCGACTGTTGAGCGTGAGGTTTTTTTTATATTTGTCACGACTCTATTTTCGTTGTTTCACAGCAGCCAATAGCGGCCAGTAGACCTGAAAAAGGTGCACAAAAATATTCCAAAAAAATACCTCAACAGCGGAAGACGACGGATGTTCTAATGAATTTGGAACAAAAGAAATCTGGAAGTGATTTATTGTCGAAATCGACGCTGGGCGACAAATGCCGGCAACAAACGCATACAACAACTTTTGAAGTTGTCAATCGTCATGATGATCGCAATCATCATTATGACAATCAGTCTGATTTTGATGAAGTGACATTTGAAGGTATTTCCATACATAAATAATTATTTTTTTTTTGTGGTAGAATTTTGCTTTCGATTACACGATTGCTATAATGATTGGAGATCAATTAGGACAATTTTTAGATATTTTTTTCTTCACACAGTCGTTTGAAACGATTTATTTAATCGATTAAAAACTGTTCGTTTTTCAAATTAACATTAATTAATTATGGTTGGAAAAATATGGTTTAATACATACATACATATGTATGTACATATATAGATTTTTCATGCGAATACTTTGCGAATAAAAACTTATTCATTTCGAAAATCAAATAAATTAGAAATCAATAATAATCATATTAATTACTTGAAGACACAAATTTAGTTTTTTAACTCGATTGAAAATTATTCGAATAATAAATAACAACACTGAAATAAAAATTTGACGAATAAAAATTTAATCGAATAAAAGTTTAAGTTTATAAATATTTAATCGAACAGAAATTTAATCGATTATAATTTAATTTATTACAAAATTTAAACGCTTAAAAATTTAATCAAATAAGAATATAATCGACTAAAGTTTAATCGAATAAAAATTTAATCGCTTAAATTTCTAATGAATAAAAATTTTATTGTTTAAAATTTAATCAAATAACCATTTGTATAAACGAATAAAAATATATTCGAGTAAAAATTTGATTTGATTCGATAGCTTAAAATTCTATTGAATAAAAATTTAATCGCGTAAGAATATAATCGATAAATATTTAATCGCTTAAAATTCTGTCGAATACAAATTTAATCGTTTACAATTCTGTCGAATAAAAATTTTATCGCGTAAAATTTAGTCATATAACAATATAATCGAATAAAAATTCAATCGATTAAAGTATTTCAATTTGTTTTATGAGTATAATCATTAAAATTCATATTACAGTTGTAATGAATTTCATAAAATTTGGCCATAACCAAAAAGTTGCAATCAAAATTGAGGTTTTAATGCAAATACAGTGAACGTGCAAAATTATACATCCTTTTTCCACGATACAGCTCAAGTTAGGACATTATTTGCTGTTCCCCAACTGCATCAGTTGGTATGAATTTTCATCTTGTATGTATGTATCGCTTTTTCTAAATAGTATATTTGCGATAAAAAAAATGCCAGATGCATCGAACTTATTTACCAGATAAATTATCTGAATCAATACCAATAGCAACAGCAATATAAGAAAACAGAAGGCATACCTTTCAGCTGCTACAGCGTCACTAAAAGCCCATTGGACAAGTCTGCAAAAATGAGTGAATGCCAGAGTGAATTCAGTAATAAATGTACAGTTAAAGGAAGAAAAAATTGTAATCGAATAATATGAATTTTCCAACATGGCAAAAACCCCTGACACTTTATACACAATTGGCACTATTGGACATCCACTGTAAACTGATTTCATCCCACCATTTTTCTGTTGACTACGAGTATTAATTCTATAGTACAATAGAGCACACAAGAATATCGACTATAAGTCTCGTCTTGCCAGTGCCATTGACCTTTTTTCCGCCGTATTTGTAATGCAGGCCATTAAAAATAATTGAGAAAAACACAACAATTATTATTTTTGTTTTGCATATGACTTCATCCTTTCAAATGATCAGCTCAGCTCAGCTCACTTGAGAGGCGATGCAACGACTATGAAAACAAAGAACTGTTTATTTTGCTTAAGCAACTTTATTATTAAACTATTAACGATTGAGTAAAAATACTTGAAAAAGTCTTCCATAGCAATTATTTCAAATTAAATGTTGCACAATGGGTTAGGGAAGAATAATTTTAGAAGAATATGTTTGAATAAATTTTGCGTTCTGTTTCGTGCTTTATTGCAAAACCATTGCGCACTTGACTCACTTGCAGAATATGCCAACTGCTGCTGGAAATGCAAGTTCAAGCGTATAGTTTTCAAAAGAAACGCATCATAAAAAAGAGACTTCATACTAAACGAAGCAGAACTTTTAACAGAAAAGTGAATTAATTAAAATTGAAATACACAGGAAACCCAAGACCGCCAGTGGCAGATAAATCTCCAAACATTATTCAAGCATTGAGTAGAAACCAAATTGCATTTACACGAATGTGTGCCTCTGATGTTATGAAATTTTTTCTAAACTTTTAGCCCATCAAAAGTCAAAAGAATATTTAGAATTTTCGCAAAGTTTGAGAAGTTGTAACCCGCAAGAAACTGAAAGTAACAAGACAATTTTACCAGAGTATTTTGCAACAGATTTTGATTACATACAAAATTTAACTGCACAAACAAATTTTGATTTGAAAACCAATAATGCCCGCAAATGCAATAAAAAGCAACATATCGAAGACCCGCAGTTACAAAAAGAAGATCTTTCAACAAAATGCTACTACTCCAAAAACGATACATTCCCGACCTCTGAGAAAGTCTGCAAGAGTCAAGATTCTAAGGAAGCGAAAGTGTGCGATCAAACAAACAATTCTAGAAAACAAATTTCTAAAAAAGTAACGCTTCCGACTATAATGCAAAATCGGTTAGAAAGAAGCAAAACCGCAGAAAATCAGAAAAGTTCAATAATTTGTAAATTCAACGAAGAAAATTTACACTCCCATGAAGTTTTTACTGAATTGGAAATATTTAAAGATTGTCTTGCAGATTCCGATGAGTTGAGGCGTTCAAAGAGCAACAACAGTATATCAGATCACAATCCGACAGACAGTTCAGAAGCTTTAAAAAGTTCCTCAAAATCGGATACTTTTATACGGGATCTAAATAAAAAGTTGTGTCAGCTGCAAGAGTTTCATATGCCCGAAAATCATAAAGCAAAATTACTTGCAAAAGATATCAAAAGTTTTGAAGATTTAAGCTGCTCAAGTGCTGCCAAAGAACTTGTTTCCTCCACCCCAGCACTTTCGCAAATTTCTCCACTTGTGGTGACCATTTCGGCAAACGACTCCAACAGACGTTTGCCTTTAAAAATATGCCGCCCATCGAAACGTAAAAAGTTATTACATCAAACGGCCAGTTGTACGAATAGGTCAGGGTGTCCCATGAAGGCCTTCGTCTGGCCTTTGTCTATGGAGCATTTGCAGGTGTGTGGGGTATTGTCTGAGCCAAGCATTAAAAGTGACACCAGCGGCAGCAGCAGCAACAACAGAAAAGACACTAAACAACCAGCAATAGAATGCAACAATACAAATTGCCACACAATTGAAGAAAATGCGGACGAAAAGAAAATGAACGAAGCGATTATGGTGATTAAAGAACCACCACAATTGAAACGTAACAGGTCATTTACAGTCATGTGAGTATTGATTTTGTTGCTGATTTTAGCTTCTTCTTCCCCTAATGAGTTTTTAGCTCGAAGAAAATGTTCAAATTGTTGCACCCACAACTTCATTGTAGACACATTTGTGAGTTTATTTTACTTGCAACTACTACAACTGGCGATATTAGATGTGTTCCGTAACAAAATATATATATTTGAAATTATTATTAATTTCACTTAAGCGATTTTTTAGGGCTCTAAAAATTTGGGGTAAAATTTTTGTTAGAATAAATTTAGAAATTCAATCATTTATATGGTCGCAGGGTGGTGAGAAGTTTTTGGATCAATATGATGGAAAAAAAGCAGAGGGGCTTCTAATGTCGCCGTATCTAGAATAACATAAATAAATAAGAATAAAACATTTTTATAAAAGTAATGAAGGTGCAATTTTGATCATTCATTTGGTCAGTGGGTGGTGCGAAGTCTGCGCCAATATGGAGTAGATGTATGTAATTGCACTATATCCAGAGTAAATATTACGTCATGTTGTATCTATTAAAATTGTAAAAACTTTAAAAATTTGTTTTTAATTTTGGTCATTTATTTGATAATCAAAATCCTTGTAGGTGACCAGAGTGACCAGATGAAGCAAAAGCATAGAATCTTACTATATCCACAGTAAAGTTATTAATAATAAATAGCATTTTCAAACTCCTCAATTAAGAAAAAATATATTTGCCATTTTTATGACGATTCTTGATATCTTCTAGACAGTTTAAAAGATTAAATCGGAAGGATACTCAAATTTCTTTTAATTTGATAAAAAAAAAATAGCGAATATTGCGACTAGGACTTGTTCTTTATCTTCACTGTTAAAGTTATGCCATTAAGTTAAAATTATTGAACTCGTCGCATTTATGTAACTTTACACAAACATTTTGCTTGTACAAATTGAAAAAAGACATGATTTTATTACGAAACGTGAAATCTTCGAGAGTTTGATATGGATTAAGGAAAAATCAATCGAATTTCCTTTAATCTACTACAAACTCTCGATTATTTGTTTCATTCAAAATAGTTCTTTTAATTATTGGCCTTATTGCCAAAGTCGTCGTTGTAGTCACATAAAATCTCTATATATCTCGTGGGCTTAGGAATATATAAAAGTTCTACAAGACGATTGTACGACTGATGTTGACTTGATGTGAGGATGACGACGATTCGCGGAATAAGAAATTAAACATATTGAAGTTTAGAATTCGGACAATTCGATTTAGTTTTGAAAATTCGAAATTAAATCGTCCCATCTGTCTCAACATGTTTGAAAAGCCATATTCAAAATAATTACATATTTGGAAAATGGTAAATTTCTAGTTGCAAAAAGGGTGTTATTTTTTAAACTTAACAAGATAAAAATATTTGCAATTAAAAACTTTTAACTAATCTTGTTTTTAGTGGCTTGCCGGACAATTATGATCCATTTTTGTCGGCCAAGCGTCAACTCGAAGATTTGTGCTCACCCTCAGCCGATTCTGCTGAGTTACACAACACCGCTTTAACACCAAAACTGCCCAATTTGCCGGCCACACCGCATAGTAATAGCAAAATGTCAACTTCACTTATACTCCAGTCATCGGCAGCCACAAATACAACTCCCAGTCTCATGACAACATCACAAATACACCAACAAACACCAAAAACTCCAGTACTCGCACGATCTTCCAGTTTTCGGCGAACATCGTCTTTAAGGGGGCCGCGCAGATCGCCCATGCTGTCTACTAGGCCACCTCTGTTTGCCCAAAAGCATCGTCCCACTATACAAAGAGGTTTGTCCGACGAAGGACCCATTTCTACAAATTTCCTTAAGCCGGAAGAGTATGACGAAATGCCGGTGAGGTCGGTGTGTGTCAACGATTTTGCTGTCAACAAAAGTCCACGTGTGGTGCGTAGAGATACTTCTGCCTCCAATCGCAAACAGCCTTTAAAACTAAATGTGAGCGCCGCAAATACCGCCAAAAATTCTAACAGTAACACGGCTTCGCCTCAAGTGGGGGAAACGGAAATGCTCAACACCAATACGGCATCCAAATACGTGTCGAAAACCGATTCTTTAGCAGTATTTTTGAAATTCGAACATGAGCTGGAAAATTTAAACAGTAACGCAACCCCTGCGGAAGAGGAGCTTAGGAGAGACAATTCTGCATTCGGTTTACCTTTGCCGAGCCTAGATGGACCCCTAAACGCTAAAGAGCTGAAAGATAAAAGCAATAACTTGAGCAAACAAAATTCAAATAAAAATATTAAAGCTGATATTTTGGCGGATAACGAAAATAACAACTCGCAGTTCTCCCTTAACGATGTGGAGGATGGAAGCAAATATGCTGCAGTTCGTTTGGCACCGCTAAATACCAAAACATCTACGCCTTTCACCACAAAACCTTCCACGCCCCAGTTAACGCAGCAGCCATCTGCCGCACCCCAAACTGCTAAAAGCTGTCCAGACCAAAATACCTTTAAGCCCAGTAAACCAGTGGCCTTAAGTTCTTTATTTGGTAGCGAAAGTAAAACCACGAAGCCAACTTCCCTATTTTATACAGAACGCCAACACTCGAACGGTTCGGATTATATAGATCCGAAATTGATAAATAAATGTGATAACTTGCCCATTCATTTAAGTCTCAAACGCACGGACTATAAATACACGGACTCGGATGCTTCGGAAACGCGTCAGGAACAATTCTCATCGTCCTCGTCTTCGGAATCTTCGGCTGCGGCCAAAAAAACAACTAGTCAGCAACAACAACAGCAGCAACAGCAGCCACATAATAAATTGTTGCCCCTGGTGAAGCAGCAACCCAAACACGATCACACCGAATCCAACAATTTCTATGCAACACCCGTTACGCATCACTCGTCTCACTCGGTGGCAAATAGCCAGCGCAATTCGGCAGAAGGTCGCAACCTGTTGAAGCGGCGCATGCGTTTGGGACGCAACCAGTTTTTATATGACGCCTCGCCAGAAGGTGATTCTTGTTCGGCTGACGATGAAGGCGCCAATAGATCCTCCCTGGAAGGTGATGCCTCTCAGCGGCACATCAATTCGGCGGCCAGAGAACGTGAAAAGGCCTTTGAACGTCTAAGTTCTGGCCAAAACCATGTGGCGGATGCACCGTTTATGCCGCCCCTGCCGGCCTTTGACGACTTTGATTTTGAGGAATTTCTGTCATCATTTGAAAATGACGAAGAGCAATTTCCTCTCTTCAAAGATTGTAGAGAATTTCTTATGAATCGCACATCGAAGAAGCAAAGATCGATGCTAATGTCGAATTCTGTCACACCAAATAACCAAACAAATACTCCAAACAGCTCTGCGGCGTCTCAAAGCTGCAAAAAGTCTCCCTCACCCCAAACATTCCCACCTCTCACACCACAAACACTCGCCACTAACGAACAGCAACAACAACAGCAGCAGCAGCTACATTTTCAATTCCCCTCTTTAAACCAGCCAGCCAAAAACCATTTTAATCCCTTTTCCCTTAACAATAGAACGCGAAACAAATTCGAAGATTTGACGGATGCCAAATCGACGGATACATTTTGCTTGGAAGCGCCAAGAGAAGAATACCGGACATTTGACAGCCAAAGTCTCAGTCAAAAGCGTGAAATCTTCATAAGCATTGAAACCGAACAAAATGATCTGGACAAATCGCCGCTGTCGCCCAACTCCATACGCCACATGGTGGGCAATCCTCAAACTGTGGTGGAAGTCGAAGTGGATGCTGCTCACGACAATAAATTTAGCAAAATTTCCGATGACGATGATGCAGCCGATGGCTTCCACGAGCCAAACACCAGAGGTAAAAACTTTGCCGACCATTTGCCCAATGTGCAGCTGAATAACGCTAAAAATCTAATGCAAAGAATGCAAGAAGATTTCCGCCACCTGGGCGAAGATATGAGCGCTAATCTAAGGCTATCCAATGAGCTAAGAACTGAACCGGTAGACGTCAATATGAACGGCAACACGGCTGTAAGCGTTACACCACGCAATACGGTTAAAGTGAATCGTACAACGACCGGCTGTCCCAGTGGTGATGCTTACGGCGATTCGGATGAATTAAGCAGTCTAGATGGCTATCCCTTGTCTTCGCCCAGTTCACGTTTGGGTGTCAGTTCGAAAACTAGTGCTGACTCGGCATACGGCAGGTACATTCAATTTTTTGTTTTTGTTCTAACAAATTAAGTTTTATATATGTAAATATAGGGAACATTAAAGTCGGTCTTGAGCCGCACACATTTTATAACGCAAATACGAGTACTTTTGTAGTGCCTATTAAGAAGTAAAGCTTTTGCGCTATGCGGCTGATTTTGAATCAGCTATTGGTGTCACATCACGGCGACGACAACAACTTGCTACTCTTGACTGATCCTTCTTGCGTCAGTTTAAGAGAAACTGCAGAGCCTGTAAATCAGCCAAATTTATTGATGTGACCACGATGACGACTGTTCGAGTGAGAACGATGAGCTTTGATGACGAGTGGCGCTATTTTCTTAAGCATCACTGTAGAATTCTAAAACGATCGCCAATACAACTCAATTTCTGTAGACATATTTTTTAAACTAATTTTATATATTCTATTCAAACCGTTTGAATTTGGCGTTGCCTTTGGTCACGTAAAGTTCAAGGTCCAAAAAAGTATCTGACTCAAGGGAGCATCATAAATTCCAGGTTTTTTTCACCCAAAAAAACTGAACTTCAGGTTAAAGCAGACAACAAACTAGTTGTGAACTAAAATTTCTTTAGAAGACAAAAATTCTTAAGGTTTATGCCGGGCCATAAGCTGGCCATTCATCACATTTCAATTAAGTCCGTTTCAACCTTTTTGGTTTTATAATGTTTTTTAAATATTTGGGCGCTTCAGTTTTCAAATAAACTCGCTAATAAGCATTTAACCGAAAACGCAAATTTAGCAGCAATAATCTCGTTGTTTTCAAGCCGCTTACCTTGATTTTCTTTTTGCAGTCTGTCACGCCAGCGTTCCTCGGAGCTCTCAACCCAGCGCAGTTCTAGTCGTTGTCGCAGCACGGCCATCAACCCTGCTAATACGCTTGTCAGTCGGCCACTAACCGAAGAATCATCTTTAACGCGTTTAAGACAATTGAGCGCCTCCTCGAGCAGCAGTTCGGAACATGCGCTGCCGCCCATTAACATCAACAAAAGCGGCAGCAGCAACAACAGTGGATATCCACAGCTGCAGCATAATTTTAGCGGCGGCAACAACAACAACAGCAACAATTTGATACACAATTTAAATGATATGGTGAATTATGAACTGAATAATAATACCGACAACACCAACATCAACCAGCCCGCTCTAGCCAATCAGACGGGTGCTACCAATTCTCAATCGAATCTGGAATCTTTGCAGCAATTCACTTCGAACTCTACCATGAGCACAAGTATGAAAATGTCAAAATTTTGCCATGAATGTGGCAGCAAATTTATACTCGAACACGCTAAGTTCTGTATGGATTGCGGTGTTAAACGTGTAGTTTTATAAATAATATTGATGATTGGAAAGTCATTTAAGCTCTAACACTTAACCAGCTATACATACATTTGGCACTAGAGTGTTTGCATACTTTTGTTAACACACTGTAAATGCTAACATTTCGTTTGTGGTTTGTTCTTTGCAAATTCAAGCTGTATTGGTATTTTTTTTTTCTATTTTTACAATAGATTTAATAACTATTTTATATACGAGTAGTTAAGATTTTCTGATTGGAATGATCAATATTTAACAATAATATAAATCTGTTTGAGAAAACATCTATATATTTTTTAACTCGCAATATACTTACATACTACATCTAAATACATAGTTTTAATAAATAATACATATATTTTTTAATTAAAATATTTTTTTTACAAAATTTGTTTTCATACAAAATTTTCTTCTCAAAAAATAAGTGATTGTAATAGTTTATTAAAAGGCAGAAAAAAAATGCCAGTCTTTGAACAAGAATTTTTAAATTGGTTGAAGAATTCATGTATTTGCTGTGTGTAAACCGGGTGTGCAGAAAAACCGAAATAAAAAAGAGCACAGAAAAGCCAACTAACTTCGCAATTATGTTTTTTCATTTAGAAAAACATCGAAAATATTGCGGAAGTCTAATCTGAAGCCTGTTTTCTTGGCCTCATTAAAAGTGCAGTTGAAGAACTGTCTTGGTGTCTTCAGCGTAGCAGGTATTTTTTTTTTCTGGCAATGAGCATCGATCGATATGTTTTTAGTAACTTTAAGCAAACAAGTGACAGAAATTTTCATTATCGTTTCTACTAAGTTTTATAAAACAATTTTAAGCGCCTTTTTTCCTAAAAAAAAAATAATGTACGAAAAAGCTCTGCCTTTATGCTGCTCTTTTGTTATTTTTCTCAGATTAAGACATTAAAAATGTTGGTTGGCACTTAATTAATAATTTTTGGCTTTGATTGATTGAATTAATACTATTTTTGATTTCAGAAATGTCGTGATTTAAAAACACGTGATTTTAAATAATTTAATTTAAAAAAAAACTGCCGCCAATCAAATATATTACAGGCGAATGTTCATGTTTACTACGACGCTTCTCGCTATATATTCGTAATATTTTGTAATAGCTTAAAAGCCAAACCAAACTTTTGAATATTTGGAGAATTGTGATAAGGCTTAGCAACAAGTTTTACAATTCTTAACAATAAAAGTATGCCTTATTTTAGTTAAAAAAATAAATAAATTTAATATACATATTTATATAAATATATTTTGCAATACTAAATGTTTAAAGAAATATATAAATACTAAAACAAATATCGGCTCTTGTTGTAGTTGGTGAATTCAAAAAAAAAAAAAAAAAAAAAAAAAAAAAAAAAAAAAAAAAAAAAAAAAAAAAAAAAAAAAAAAAAAAAAAAAACGTTTACAACAGTTTTGTTATAGACTAAAGAAAACAAGTTTACAAGTTCATTATTCTATTACAAAACTGGCAGAGAGAGAGAGAGAAATTTCTCCAATTCGCCAGCCATAATGAGTGGTTATTATTTTAACAAAACTCACAACTAAACCAAATTTATTTTATAGAAAGTTATAGTTTTAAAACTAAAAATTAAAAACAAAAATGTATTAATTTAATATAATTATTACTGAATGATTTCTTTACACAATCTCTATTTAAATCACAAGATTTTTATAAAAGTCAGCCTCTGTTCTGTAACAGAAACTATTAATTTTTCCAGTAAATACAATTTTTGTATTAAAATTGCACTCGATGATTATTGGGTTGACAATATGCCGTGATCCGGCAAATTATATTTAATAGGTTTTTCTGAGCCATTAAATGAACCAGCAAAGCCGGCAATTTACGCCAATAAATTCTTTTCTTATAGTAGTACATTTTAGTGTTCATTGAAAATCTTGCAATTTCGATTACAACTTAAGTTTACAGAACAGGGGGTGGCGGCTCATACATTTAACAACATTTATTATAAATTGTCCCAAAAGCCAGCCGGCTTATTATAAATATTGAAATATATATTCTACATGCAGACATACATATATTTTTTTTAAATAATCAAAAATATAGTTTCTCGAACAAAAATATTAAACATACACATCCATTAACATAAATACCTAAACACACATATATTATTAAATATTTTTTAATAAATAAAAAGTATTCACTATCAAACAACAAAATCAATTGCATTAACTTTTAATTCAATGTAGAAACTAATCACAACTATTACAATTCTGGAAATCTTTCGGAGTTGATTACAGATTAAAGAAAAACATAACGAATTTACTTTAGTCTATTACGAAACTCTGGGCGATCTCGAGAATCGTCATAAACGTTAATCTGTATGTATGTAGTAGTCTGGTTGATCTTCATCTATTCTATTGGCTTTTATTATATTCATGTTGGCTTTTATTATGATTCATGTCGAAATTTGTTAACGTTTGTGCTAGATTAAAGGAACACCGAGTACATTTTCTTTCCCGCAGATTTCGAGAAACATACTAAATAATTTTAAGGGGACAAAATAGTCAAGCCAACAGTTCAAAGTGAGTGCTAAAGGCTGCTTCTAAACACGTATTAGAGTTTTTGGGACAAAATTAACAAACATTTTGATAAAAATAATTGAATAAGTGGCCTTCTTCTTAATTTTTAAGTTAATTTTTTTCTTACGTGGTTGGTAGTCGAAAGTTTTGAAATTTGTATTAGATTAATGAAATACATATATGAACTTTTTCTCTTCACTCTATGGCATTCAATTTTGTAACCTAAAATTCCTAAAATTAATGCAATTTTTACATTTCCATATTACTTTTGCTATTTTGTTATAACTTTTAATTGTTTGTTTTTTTCTAATTTAAAACGGGTTTTAGACTAAAGTTTTTAGTTTTTATTAATTTTTCTAACCTAAAAAATACTAAAAAGAATATTTAAAACTACAAATTCATGTTATACATATTTTTCATAATTTGTTTGTTTTTAACAGCAGCTTCTGGCATGAAAAAAATGAAGCAGAACCTTTCGAATGCTTTCAAAAATCTCACCAGCAAGTGAGTGCAGCACAAAAAGAAAAAATAAGGATTATGGAACATACAGTTTTTTTATAAAAATTAAAGTGTTTCTTAATAAATAAATTTCACCATTAAAAATATTCAACGATTCTGTTTTTAATTGTGATTTAAGAATAATAGAAATGGGGGGAAACAAATTATGTAGCATTAAATTAAAAAGGTGAGTAAATTTTATTTCCAAGTTCTTAGCAATTTCGAAAGATTCCTATATAATTATTTCCAAATAAATGGGTTTGCCACTCATTTGCAAGTCGTTTTTATTTAACCAAAAAATATTCTGGTTTTTGTGTGTTTTCTAGCGATGAAGAAAACTCAGGCAATAATTAATTTAAATTGGAATGCTGATAATATCTTCAGCTTGGTGGGCCCAGTACCCCAGTAAGTAAGTAAGTAAGACAAATTAAATATCCATATTCTTTCCTTTTCCATTCAAATAGAAGTTAATAATCAAGCATCTGTTTATTAATGGGAGGAAATTTGTGTCCAATTTAAATTTCACAATATTGATAAAGGCATTGTTGTGCCTTTCTATAATTACCACTAGATTTGTATATTAGATGCAAATTGTAAGCTGTTTCCTGCTGCAAGCTCAAAATATTCTGATTCGATTCCAGTAAAGGATGTTTGAAACTTAAAGCTTTTTCATAGTATTCTACAGCTAAATGAAATAGACTAGCTTGATGGTATAGCCTTCCCAGATTGTAGTTGATTTCCTGATAGGCGGCACAATTTTCAGCTGAACTGCAGGTACTTGCACGCAGTTCAGCATATTTGTGTGCAAATGCTAAAGCCTGCGTGGCAGCAGCACATTTGCGTAGGACCTTCTTTTGCAAAGAAAGTTGTAGAAATATGCTGGTTATGCACAAGGCTACTAATGCGCTAGGCTGCTCCCTAAACATAGGAGCATAAATATTGAGTGCGTATTTGTAAGAGCTGCAATGCAAATGATAATGGGCTATAAATATACGCATTTGTTTGGCTGTTGGCGTGCGACTGATGAAACGTCGGATGTAGCGGTGATAACGCAAGTCCTGGCCTTTTTGTATCAATAAATCGAAGAGATTCCATAGAGGTATTTTCGAAGTATTCTTATTCAGTATGTCACGCAAGTAGGAGAAAGCCAAGGAGCAATCGTTGTTGAAATAACAGGCCAAAATAATGATGCGCTCTAATTCAGAGTGAAAGCTTAAAAAGCGTTTGGTCGTGGTCAAAGAAAAACATAAACGTTGCAATGTACTGAATTTTTTGTGCGAAAATCCTACGCGCATTAATTCTAAAAACAACTGATATTCATCGTGTACTGATAAATTGTCGGATTCTAAGTTATTTGTTGAGCGACTTATCTCTAAAGCCTTTTCGGCATCATCGCCTATGATGTTGCGCATTTGTAAAATACTCTTCAGGCCCTCCACATTGTAAAATGAGCCACCGCCCGCCGCAACAAGCAATTCCTCGCGGGTGCGGTATTTAATTGATTGTCTGCTCAACATAACATAGCCGATTTCCAAAAACTCATCGATTTCATTTACTTGCTGCAACATTATACAACGTTCGTATAGTAGCCGAGCATGCAATGGCTGGCCCTCCTGTTCACCTGATTGTTCTAGGGCTTTTATAGCCTCCAAATGCCGGCCTTGCTGTTTGAGTAGAGCCGACAATGTAAACTTTGCTTCATAGCAAAAAGGTGCCATTTCAACAACCTTAAAATAGCTTTCTATAGCTTCATTGCTGCGATTCAAATGACGCAAGCATTCGGCTTGTCTTAGCCAAACAAAAGCCGGACAATCGATAAAGTCGCCATCGATTATTGGCCTCAGTAAAGTTATAGTTTCTGCATATTTATGCTGTTGCATCAAAGCTTCAGCTACATCGCAATATAAATTTAAGCAATCGTTTTCAAAGGGCGGTATATGCTGGTGTATATTTTGTATTAAATAGCCCAGCAAATGATCGGCTTTTAGGTGTATCAGGACAACACAAAGTTTTACTCGAAAATCGGGCACATAATCGTCAGGAATTGCACAAAATATAATATTATTTTCTTCATCGTCCTGTTCGATTTCCAATTCTAGTTTAGTGCGTTCTTTAAGACAAGACAAGA
Source organism: Epicampocera succincta (assembly GCA_932526305.1). Classification (NCBI taxonomy): domain Eukaryota; kingdom Metazoa; phylum Arthropoda; class Insecta; order Diptera; family Tachinidae; genus Epicampocera; species Epicampocera succincta. The sequence goes on along the minus strand of OW052036.1, from coordinate 60,251,425 downwards.
CCTGTTTAAATAAAAAAAAAAAATACAAGTTAGAAAAATTCGTATACCGTTATAAAGTATATGCTTTTGCTTACTTTCATGTATTGCTTGTTTAATATAGCCAGTTCCATGTATAAGTTTAAATCTTCTAGAGCAAATATATGACCGCAAAGAGTGTACGCTGTTTGCATAGCTTCTAATGCCTGAGCATAATTATTTAACATGTGAAAAAATTTTGCTACATTCTTTGCGGTGACTAGACATAGTTCTTGAGCTTCAGGTGGACAGTGTGGTAACATTCGCAAAAATGTGCACATGGCTGGCCTTTTCAGGCCCATCATTTCCAGCAAACGGGCTTTTCGTAAGCGCAAATCGTAATCAGAGTCATGCACCTTTATGGCACGTGTATAATAAATGCGCGCTCTTTGCAAATTACCCTGGGCTATGTGCATTTCAGCTATGCGTATCCATTGATAACGATCACTGGGATTAAGGTGAACAGCAATTGTAAGAAAGTTTAGGAACTTTTCTGTATCTCGGGACTCATAGATTTCGGCCAGAGTAAGAAAAGGTTCAGCTGCTAAAGGATTTTGTCTTATTATTTCATAACAGATTTTTTCGGCCATTGGTATTTGCCCTCGAGCAAAGCACAAGTTCGCTTGACCCATTAGGCCCTGCAAAGCAGTACTTAGCTGCGGCCGCCTTCTACCGACGCTACATCCCATTCTTGATGTTTTGCTAGTACTGGGCAAAGCTTCACTTTGATTGGTTTTGCGTTTTTTACCAGCATCAAGATTAGAATATTCTTTCAAACTGGTATCATTAGCTTTGAAACCACCGTATACTTCTTTACTGGATTGTTTATTTTCTTTTACGCTAGTCGCATTTTCTTCTTCTTCAAACAGTTCATCTTCATATTCCTCGTGTGGTTCTAGCTTAGTGTAAATGTCTGGAAAACCACCTTCACCAACTAAGAACTGTTTTATCAAATGTCCCTCATCCTCTTCGTTGTGTGCTGGGTCTGCTGTTGTTTCAGATTGCTCCGATTCCATTGCTGTCTCCTCCGTTTCTTCTGCAGGTAGTATAGAAACCACTTGAAGTGGATTTGTTTCTTGGAATTCTGACAGTTCTGTTTCGGTCACGTCGTTGCTATCAATTTCTTCAACAATAATATCACTCGAACCAGTTATATCCATTATTTAAACTTTTTAGATTACAGTTTTAAAAGTGCAGTTAAAATGGATAATGTAAACAAAAACTTGTTAATGGAAGTTTACGATTGACTTAAGCTATTCACAATAGTGCTGTCAATCTAAAGCAACATAAAAACGAATGTATAAAAAATCCGTTACTTTAATATAAACAGTATTTTCGGTAGCGCAGTTTGGTTCCAGAAAGGTAAGTAGCAACTAATTGGCAATAAATTATATATTACCAAATTTATCGAGTACATGCAATAGTTTTTTTCCCAATCCCCCAATCGAAATTAGTCTTTCCATCACAAATTATAATAAATGTTTATTTATCAACACTAGTTATTCCTTAGGTATAATTTTTGAGCTATACAAATGAAAATTAATCACATATCGCGAAAAAAACTTTTGTATACTTATAAAGAAGGGTTCATAAGGATGAAAAATGTATGACACTAAGTCTCTGGGAGTTCTGACTAATTCAAAATTCTGATTACGTGCTTCGCAGGGCTGCTCTAAAAACACTCGAAATTTTAGAAGCCCCGTGTCCCTGTCTAAAAACTGAATGGGCTCTAGGCTATAAAGTCTAGGTCTTTCCAAAGTGGATATATGCCGGTCATCATAGTCAAATAGAGAATAGTCTAAATATGGACTCGTTGAGAAACTCTGCGAGTTGATAGGTATTGATGGATTAAATTGTACAGCCGCTTCAACCAAGCCACCAGGACATGAAAGGATTGCGCTAAAAACATATTATAAAAAATAAGTGGTAAAAATAATAAACAAACACTAACTTACCGATCAAATACTCTTCTGAATATATTATTGTTACTTGGCGATGAGGAATGCCACGGCACAAATAGAGAATACGAGTTTCGTAGATTATGACTATAGTTACGTAACATTTTCAATAACTCTACCGATTCGTTGTCAAAAACTCTTAAAACTTCTTGATATGTTATGTTATAGAAGACATATAGTTTGAAATGTTCATTTACATTATCGCCATTATTACCTACTAACAATTCCAGCGGCACCTGAGATGGACGTTTATCGAAGCGTAATAATAGATTATTCTTATCAACTAATTGCATTTTTAAAACAATCATTCGTTCATACTTAAAGAGAAAATAAAAAAGAAAAAATCTGATTTAAATATGTTAAAACGTGAAGGAGTATCTTCTTAAAATATGGAAAGACGCAAAACTTAATTTTGAGTTTGTCAACAAATTCAAATATTCAGATCACGAACCTTTCTAAATTGCAAACATCATGAGTTGTGGTTAAATAATATGAAATGTTTGGAAATAAATGTTTATGTTTAAAATGAAGATTTTATTATTACCAATGGGAAGTTCTTGTAGAACTCCTTAATTCGTAACCGCCTTTCAGCTGCTGACTTTAAGTCCAAAATTTCTCGATACATATGAACCAATATTTTTTGTTTTAAATGCGACAATGGTAAGTTATGACTAGGGTCTATCACAAAATTTGTATCCCTTAGATGACCCATAACACAGTCTCTGTCCATTTCACTTAAAAAAGGTCCTAATGTATGTGAACGTTGCAATTTCCCTAAGGCAGAGTCAAACAGAAATATTTCAATACACTGACGATAGGTAGATAGTATAGCTACGGTGGGCTCGAAAAACGAAATACAGTGGTTATGAGATAGTATCACAAAATCATTTTCCATTTTTATAGTATCGGTAATACAGCCTTTTCTCAAGTCAATCAAATAAAATGTAATATCGTACAATTCTGTATTGTCGTAGAGATCCACATACTCTTGGTAAGCTGAATAGTTTGGAAATATAGAGCCACTCGCCATGGAAGCCAAAAGCACAAAATTACCATTATCTAAAAATAGGCTAAACTCTCTGTTGAGAAAGTGTCGTCCAGCACAGGGTACCGTTATAATGGGTATATGAAATTGTTTCTTAAATAAACTCCTAAACAATTCCTGTCGTATGTGGAGCGAAAGCAAAGAGTGGTCTGCTGCAGTAATACACTCATTCTCCTGTTGGTTTAATAAATCACCTACACTTCCAATACCCAGATACTGATAGACATCTAAAGATTTTTGATCTTGGGTAAACACTATCAGATGTTTACCATTCGGTGAAAATTTGCGCAAATATCCATGGGGTTTGTCAACATTTTGTACCGTCAGACGTGGTGTTATGCTTTTGTAAAAATTTCTTTCGTGGAAAAGGAAACTGGATGGTATGGGATGTCGTCGTCCTGGGTATAAATTTGATTCACGCGCCAACAAATGATGTTGTAAGTTTTGTGAGTTACGATTCATAGAAAATAACAAAGTTAATAAACAAAAATTGTAAACAGACAATAAAAAATTGTATAAAAATAAACTACAAAATTTTTTAATTTCTAATGTCAAAAAATATTCAGTGATGTCAAGAAAGAAAGTATACTTAAATAACTAAGCGTTTTTAACATTAAATAAATATATCGCACCTAATAAATATATATGTGATAATATATATTATCATAAATATATATGTGACCCTTTTGTATTTAGGGTGCGATATGTAAAAATCACAAAAGGCTAGTCACTTAGAAGTTAAATATTTATTTCAGTAGCAGTACAATAACGCTAAAATGTTACATTATTTTTCAAGAAAATCAGAGTACGTACTTGAAAATATAAATCTTGACCGCTATTGTGAATTACGCTGTTATAAGAAATGGTATGTGTTTTAAGTTTACCAACACTTCTTTAAAGTACAGTGTTGCATAGAGACGAGAGAAAAGAAAATATAACGGTAGATGATAATAGAAATTCGTGAGGAAATTTATTTGTTTTTGTGCATAATTCCAATTTTTCTTATTGTATTCTTTGATAAATAAACTATTTTATATCTTTAACAAATACGGCTGAAGTTATTTGTGAAATTCATCGCCAGATATTAAGAATCGTACTTAGGTAAGTGTATACATACATGCATACATACTTACATACATACATTTGTATGTATGTATGTGAATACTTTGAGGTTGTGTAGAATAGTTATTCTAGGAACATCGCGTTCCGTTTGTAGATATGCATGACATACATACATATGTACATATAAAGCTGTTTGTTGCTGGAAATACATGCACACATATATACATACATATGTAAGTACATAATGCCTGGCTGGAGACGTAATAGTAGTATTAATTATTGAGGATGGTCCTCTTTATATTACTGTCATGTTCAAACTTCAAAGGGCATGGCTGCTGTTCGTACTGATTGATTCTTGAAACACTTTCTAACCTTTTAGCTGCTGAAACGGCTGCTTAAAATCTATTTTATATTCAGATATATTTCGCTAATTTTTATCTATGTACATACTTGATGTGTTAGTTCTCAAATGACAAAGTTGTTTTGAAAGAAGCATTCGCAGTTGGTGTAACTTCGTGATCAGCATTTGCTGGCAATCGAATTTCGGTTCATTTGCCAGGCTGGTAGCCACAAATTTCTGACAACTAGAACAACTCTACAGTTACTTTTAAACCTGTCTAATCATTGTTGCATACGACTGCATTATCATTATCAGTACTGACAGGCGACTAAATTGTTGTTCGGTTGTCTTTCATAATCGGCCTCTCGTTTCATTAAATTCATACAAAGACAAAACTGCTCTTAAAATTTTCTGTATTTTTATTTATCCGAATTTTACCCATTTTACAGGTTAATTACAAAATGTCTTATATAAAAATACAATATTTCGAATTACAAATTTCATAATTTCAAAACTTAACGATTTTACATTATTTCCGAAATAACTTGTAATTCCTGCTAAAAACCTCGCAAGGTTTTAAAAGTGATATCTTATTATTGGTGTTGCAGTAAATAGTGTCGCTTTTATATTTTTGAGAAAATAAAAAATGAAATCCAATTAAATTGAGTTTTTGGTTTTGAAAGTGATAATTTTGTTAAATTTGTTTAGTCAGTGTTCAACTAATTAATCCAAAGTAGTTTGTTGAGTCTTTTTTATACCCAATACTCTCGGGAAGGATGTTAATTGCATGTGGCTGCTGTTTGTTGTTCATTTGAAAACTTCTGTGTTAGAGTTTATTAAAATAAATAAAGACCATAATGGTGTTGGTGATAAGCAAATGAAGATCGATATATGTATGAAAAGAGTAAAGAGTGATTGATATATTCTTGTTTTGGGCATTTCTGCTTGTATTTTGTATGTATAAAAATATTTTTAGTTTTTAAAGTGTTCTCTCTAGCTTTTTGTTAGTTGATTATAAATATTATATTTAATAGAACAATTAAACATTGAGTTGAGTTTTAAAACAAATAACTAGTATATGTAAATTAGTTGTTTAGTGCTAAAAAAATGTTAAATTTATTTAACATACATGTATTATTATGTGGAAGCTGATATTATTAAAGATAAGATATTAAACATTGCTTTAACTAACTGCTAAACTAGACTAAAGAAAACTCTACGTTTAAACGATTTTTTTTCTTAACAATATTCATAGCGTTACGTCGTCATTTCCGTGCTGGTAAGCGGTCCACACGTTTAAAAGAGATTCTTATAAGTATTTAAAACAACATTCAAATTATTTTGTTAATTAAAAAGAGTCGGGGTAAGAAGGACCATATAAGTTTTTGAAATATGTATGTATCTATGCAACTGCACATATGTAAATAAATGTATTAATGTATGTATATGTATGTATGCTTGTGGTTGATATGGCGATTTCTCATACCACATAAAACATTTAACAAAACCAAACAGAAACAAAAAGAAACAAATTATAAATTGTTAATTGTTTTATTAATTATTAATATTGTTTATTATTAGTATGTAGATTATTGTTAAAAAAGTTATTATTTATTATATGCATAAGCAATTTAAAAAAGGAACAAAATGTGATGTTGAAATCAATAATAACATATTTTAAGTTGTAATTGTTACATTGTTGTTGTCGTGCTTTCTTTTAATGTATGAAAAATGTTTAATGTGTTTTTCTTCACTTTTTTTTAGGTTTTTCATTTTTTCAAATTTTTATGGTATTTTTTCATGAAGTGATTTAAAACTTAAACTTCAGTTTGTGGTCTCTTTTCGATCCAGGCTTTAATGGGATCCATGGCGTTAACGGTGTCAACAAGAGCACGCAAAGCTGGATAGTTCTCCAAAATATCACGCTTAACCATGTAGTTCATATAATCCAATATTCCGGCGAAGTAGATATCAGCCCAGGTAAGCTATAAAAAAAATAAAACTTGTTGAATTAAAAAGAAAAAAAGGGCATAGAAATTGTCACAGTGAAACTGTAACGAAATCTGTACAGAGAGTATTCAGCTCATGATTAACGGATAATTTCCCCAAATCACAGGTGTCAAATTTATATCATTATGAAGTCAATAGAAAATAACATAAAGAAAAACTGAATATAAATTTTATTTAAGAAACATATTCGTACGGCTAGGAACTGTATGTAACTTGAGGTAGCCCACGAATGGGATGGCAAAAATTTCTCTGTGAATCGTCACAGAAAGGAAACTTTAATCTCCTTAAAAAGCCTTGGCCTTCCTTACCTTATTCAATGCCAAATGACCATCATTATCTTTGACGGTTTGTTCCAATTTCTCCAAATAGAATGGAATGACTTCATTGTTTAATGTGACCAACTTCTTTTCCTTGATTTCATCTTCAGGTTCGTAGGAAACGACTGCAATTTCTATATATTAAAATGCAAAGATTAATCAAACAACATATAACATGCAACTTCACACATTGTTCGCTACTTAGACGAAAATCGTTGATTGTGTCAACAACAATATCAACTTGTAGATCTTCCCAGGGTGTGGTACCGCTCAAGCCAACTGTCTTTGCCAGAAAACGTGCCATTGATATGCTCTGATGAACACGTTTGCCATCGACTTCCAAAACGGGCATTTGACCCATTGGCATGGCTGTAGATTGCAAGCAATGTGGGGAGGGGAAAACAAATAGTTAGTTTTAAAATTTTATGAATATTCAAAAAAATCGTACTTGGCTTCAATGCTGGCCATTCGTCACGTGTTACGCGTACATCCTCGTACTCAATGCCGCCGAAAGCAAACAAATAACGCAACGGCTCAGCCAATGCCTTCACATTAAAGTAGAATAAGGTATATGTGTGTTTAATGGGCTCAGTGGGTTCAGCTGGTGGTGCATCAGCTGGGGCAGCTGCTTCACCCTCGGCTGGTGCTGGTGCAGCTTCAGCGGGTGGTGCTTGTGCTTCATCGGCCATTATTTAATGCTGAAAAAGAAAGATTAGAAAGATCCTGTTGTTAAAATACGTTCATAACACTTTCTTTTGAGTATTAATACACAATCATGACACTTCAATCAAAAATCTACAATTAATTAAAGATATAGCTGATGGCCTTGGTTGCCAGTGTTTAATTAATAAATAATATGTAATAATAATAATATAATAAATTTTACATCAAGTTAAAGATATTTTTTTTTAAATGAAAATCGTTTTCCCAAGGAAATGTTGAATAAAAAGTCCTCAAGCTCATTTAATTTATTTTTTATGAATATTTTATATGTAACTCCTTCTCTTTTGGATATTTTTTTTTAGCTTGGTTTGATTTTGTTTAAAGTACATACTTGGATTTAAATACATAGATATTTGAAATATCTTTTGGCTTTCAATTTTTTATTAGATACTAAATCTATTCCGTTTATTAAAATGTAACGTACTTTAAATATGTACGTACGTAGTATGTAGTTATTTAAATTCTATTGATTTATAATAATTACTCATACATATGTAGTACATACATATGTATGTATTTTAAGAAGCAAAACTTTATGGAAATAGACGGAAGTATGTATTACATTCATTACAACTTATCGACTCCCACTTTCGTTACAATAAGTTTTCTTTTCCACTTCTTTCTTTTCATTGTCTTTGGGGCTGCACCCAGGCACCCGGTTACTTTTCGCAGAAACGCCAGAATTTGTATGCATCGCCATGTAATCTAACCCAAGAAAAGCTTCAAGTCGTGTCATACAAAAAGTCAGTCCAATGGCATGGAAGAGTGCAACAAAAACGTCAAACCATATTGAGAAATCTGAAAGGGCGTTGGCACAAAACTGTATCCCGTTTCGCTTCGAACACAGTTACAAACAACACTCAACAAATGAATATTTAACGAAATGCGATTTCTTTCAATATGCACTTTTTGTTTTTGTTTCGTTTTTTTGTGCTGCAACTTGTGCATCATGCCACCAGCAACTGACATGAAGCCAATTAACGTTTGCAAATTAAAAGATAAAAATCATTAAGAGGCAGCAGAATGAAGAACACGTAAAGACGAAATTCAACAAAAGAAATATGCATGTAAGTACAATAACAAAAAAAAAAAAAGAAGGAACATGAAAAAAATGTGATATTTGTGGGCTGAAAACCGGTTAAATTGTAAGCCGGCCGGCCGGCAACAAGTTTTTGTTTCACAGCATACAATCAATTTAAAAATACCAGTTGCTGTGCAGAGCTACAAACGTAGAAAGTTCAATTATACACTGGGCGAAATTTGACAATTTTTCATTTGTTTTGTTTTATTGCCACATGCAAACTGTACAAGGTGGCGCAAAATTAGTCACGTTCATGGAAGATTCTATATATAATTTTTGCAAATGGCGGTAAATGTCTGCACATTTTTAAAAAGGAGTCTAGTTCTTCCTGGTCTCTTCGGAGCTATGAAATAGTTTCAGAGTTTTTGTTTGAAATTATAGGTTAAGTTTTTGTAAAGTACTTGAGATTTAAAGGGATCCTATCCTTAGATATATAAAATGTAAATCTGCACTCTATATGCGAATCTCTTAATATCACCACAGAACCAATCAGGTGACCAGTTACTTATTTTACATCTGCCTAAGAAGGATGGGCTACCTGCCTCCAAATAACCAACCGCAATAATGAAGGTTAACGTTAGCCAAGTAGGACAACTAATTTGTGACCTGTCTATAGACTTTATTTGGTCAAGTTTATCTATCGCTTCGATTAATTAGTTGAGTTTTTAATCAGATTTTGTTGTTCAATATTTTGTCAAACGCTGATGTTCGACATCTTGGGACAGGTCTTAAATGTGTTATAGTTTTGTAAATTTTTTTTTTGCTGAAAGCATTTTAGTCTCCGATTGCCTTAAGTTTTAAATTCACGGACAGAATTAAAGAATTAAATACATTTTAAGGATAAATTTTATATGAAAAAATTTCAAATTGTTTTTACTTCTTATGAATACGGGGTGTTATTAAGGTATTATTGCTGCTCAAAAGACACAGAAGAAAGAAATTTATGTATATATCAATATAATATTGAATTTTTTTGATCAGCTTCCAAGGCAAATCCCTCAACACCAGACAGGCCCAAACCCTTCAAATTGTGTTGCATTGTTAATGAGGCCACAAAGTTGTTAATTTGTTGCATTAGAATCGGTATTGTATTCTTATTTCTCTTAAATAGAATTCATTATTGAAAATTTTTATTTGGCTTAATGCCCACTCAGTCAATTCTTAACGATTTGATTAGTTCTTTAATTTGTTTTCAAGTGTCCGATATAAATGTTTTAGCTTTCTTTCTCACAATCTACTCAGTTTACCATTAACGAAATCTGAGAAAATTCTTAGTACGCAAATATTGTTTTTTTTTAATCTAATATATTTTTAAATAAAAATAATTGCTTTAAAAAGTTTATTTTTTTATTTTTGTATTCCCATTAATTTAAATGGCAATAAAATGCAGGTAATTGTCGTTACTTTTTCTTTATTGTATTCAAATTCTGTTGCTCTTGTTGCGTTTCGAATTGAATTTAGTTTCGTTGTTAAAAGTCAATTCTTTAATTTAATTTTTTTTCGACATTTTTCAATTAAATCTAATGAAGGTTAAATACTACAATTGACATAAAAAAATTTAAAATATGTACATATGTATGTAGGTAAATGTGGGAAAAAATAATATTTCTGCTTATGAAATGCAATCTCTTCTTTTTTCTGTCTGTTTTTCTATTTTTTTTTATATCAAACCAATTTCAAAGAAAAGGAAATGGATAAGGGAGTGTTAGTTTTGAAATTAATTGCAATTCATTTGCGGTAAGCAAACGAATCGATTTCATAAGTTATTATAACACTGTTGTAATGAAGATTTACTTTTAGCGAATACTGTATAAATATTAGATTTTCAAAAGAAATATGAAGAACTAATCATCTGATTGATTTTTTGCTTAAGGGGGGAGGTCGATAAGTAACTATTCACCTGGTTGGTTCTATGGTGACAGGAAGCAATTCCGATTCAGAGGCAGTAAATCGAAATACTTTTGTTGTGGACTTATAATTGTGTAAAATATAGGGATATATCCAAGGATTGCATGAATGTGGTCCTGCTCAAGTACATTACAAAACAAATATTGACACTTTGGATCATTTATTATGTTAAAAACAAGCTCTGCCGCTACTTCGGGGTTGCAAAAAAAAGAGCAAGAAGTTTTGGACACCAAATGAAATAGTGATGTTCTCAAATGACTGGCGAATGACGCCGATTCAATATTTCCCTTCAACATACTGGGACAACTATGTAGATGGATAATGGGCTGTATCCCTGACTGTAGCCTTTCTCAGGATCGAACAAAACGTGTTTTAAGGAGACAACAAAGTTACCTTTTCTAATTAGTCTGATGCTATATATGAGTACATGTTTGCTAAATCAGCGGAATAGAAGTAGATATTGGATTTTTCTTGTTAAAGTAATGCAGCATTTAAAGGCTACACAAACTTTGAAGTTAATTTATGATTTCAACGTTGAGGGACTTGAAGGATTTGTGTATGTGTATTTGTGCGGATAGAGAAAGTTTTATGGTGGTCGAAATTTTAACGTAGGATTACATCTGCTGGAAATTATTGACAATTACTGATGAACTTTTAAAAAAAAAATTATAAATTTTTATACGGTTTTTGGCCATTTGCATGTCATATGTCTTTCTAAAAATAACGGTTTCCCCCAGCAAAAATAACAATAATTTTGTTTTGCATTTTTCACGTACAAAAATAACTGTTATTTTTAACTTTTATCTTGTTCTTACAAACATATGTAATAGTAATTTTTAAAACTTTTCCTAAAAGAAAAAAAAAATCACTTGTTTATTGGGCCTTTTTTGATTAGTTATGCGAACAAAAACCATAATTTTTTTTTATTAGAAGCTTGGAAAATTATTTTCGATTCCGAAAAATCGGTTATTGTTCGAAAATTATTTCTGGACAACAAAAATCGCATAAATTGTTATTTTAGTTTCTTGTTGTAATTTTCTAATAAAGTCAATCGAATGCCGAAATACTGTTTATCTTGTTAAATCCTTTTGCCAGGAACTATAAGTTTCGCAATGTTCTGTAAAACCAGGAAGCCAAAATCATAAGGTTAGATAATGAATATGCAAACAATAAGTTGGGAAAATCTTTATTTGGAAATGGAAAATTGTTTTAGTTACAAAACAGCTACATAAATATGCATATACGGAAGTTTTTTGAGTTAAATATTGTCATCTTGAAGAAACGTGAAAAATAGTGTCGCACTTCAAAACCAAAAATCAACAACAAAAGGAACTTGATTTTTCGACACTGAAATCATTTCTAAACTATTTAAATCCTCAAACGGTTGTTTGGTTATTAGCACATATTTGTTTTTCATTGAACTAAATCTCATTATACAACATCTGGCCAATTGATCCAATTAATTATTTAACGATATTCTTTACACTTGGCTGTTTATTTTCTCATCTGGCTTTCAAAAATGGCAGTTTTTGAAAGTGTGTTTCACTTAAAATCCATTGCAAAAGTCTGATCCGTTTTAATCACGTTTTCACTTCAGACAAACAAAATCATTGTCCATTCAATAATTTAATTTTTTTATTTTTATTTTGATAAATAAATATTTTTTTTTTATTACAAGAACCTTTTCTCTGCAGCCGTTAAACGTTTATAAAACTGAAAATTCACACGTCCGTTTCATTACGAAATTTGTAACAAGATAATCGATCCCACCAACAACCAATTAACGAATTGCGAATGAGAAAAAAACTAACGAATAATGATTTTCGAAATTTCTATTTTTGCGTATTTTTTTATAGTTGTATTTGTTTTTGGTCTTTAATTTGAAATTAATTGCTATTCTTTTTTTTTTTAATTGCACATGATAAAAAATATAAAAGAAAAATGTTCTCAAAAAAGACTTTCGCTGCGTGTAACAAGTTTATTTTAAATACCCAACAACAACAACACCAACAGCCAAAACTCAATAATTTTTTCTGTTCTTAATCTTAATGTTGCTATTTTTTTGTAAAGTTTTTAATGTTTTTTCGGTGATGTCCTTCAATTATTTAAAAAAAAATAAATTTTTTTGAGAGCATATTACATAATATATTAATTTTTCGTTTATACGCACAACAAACACTTCACTTTATCTCCTTCTGTTTATTTTATTAATATTTTTGCTTAATCTTACCTTTTTAATTTAAAAATATAAAAGGGAAAAAATTTGAATTTCGCTTAATGCAAACCGTCTTTTTCTATTGTTTCTTTATCACCGATTTTTTTTTTGATTGGCTAGAAGCTTTTGTTACACAGCTGAACCTTCGGGTGTTACTGAACAGACTACAATCGATTCGTGCTCAAGTTGAGGCTTATATACGAGCGAAATGTCTCAGCAAATGAAGCACTACGACAATTTGTTACTTGTGGGCTTTATCAATATTTATGCTTCGTTAGATGTGGTGAAATTTATTAAGCAAAAAACTCTGAGAGTTGAGAGTGGTTTCTCTCACGGATGGGATTGTGTGGGTATTTCTTGCGGCTTAAAAAGATCAGTTCTAAGCAAATATTTGAAATTTTCTATAGATGGGGGGAAAAAGAGCATTAAAAATGTTTATTGTCATGGTTGGAGAATTTAAAAACGTCTACGACAGTTTTGTAATAGATTAACAAATCGGTCTTATCACAAAAGAGTCGTCCTCGTTGTGACATTAACTTTGACTTAAAGAAATACCGCCGGTATTATCTTTCGCCCCCTAATCAATACCAAAACTTTCGTAAGCTTCTTTTAATTCTGTATCGCTATTTATCGCACAATAAGATAATATAGATTATTTTACAAAATTTTATAAAGAATATAATTTTTGGGGGAGGTGGGTAGGTTTTATGAGTGAATTTCATTGTGTCAAACGCGTGTCTAGAAGTCATCTTCTTTCAATATTTTTTAGTTTCTTGGAAAAAAATTAATGCTCTCTGATGGTTTTATATGTTAAGCAATATATTATGATGGTGGGCTTTATGTTTCGGTTGTAAAATAAAATAATACAATAATTAAATATCACGAGATCTGTAGAGTCATAGAGAACTGTTCTGCAAGCTTAATACGAAGCGTATTTCCACTTTTGTGCTCGGCCCTGGCAGACTAGACTAGATTATGAGTTCGCTTCGATTGTCTATTACCCAACAATTTAAAAAAAAAACAAAAATGTGACACATGAACTGCAAAATTCTTCATTTCTTTAGCGTTCATTTTTAAGGCTCTTTCGAAAGCTCTGCTGAGGGAATACCAGTTCCTTTGCGTAAGCCAGTAAAAGTTGAGTATAGTATTGAAAATCGTATTTCCTTACCATTCTTAAGACGGCTTTTAAAAGACCATATTTCTTTACTACCACCAGCCTTTGGAAAGTTTTGGTACTGTTCTCACCTATATAGGGCTATTTTCTCTAAATTTTTCTTTAAAGAAGGAGTTGAAATAATCAGGAAATATGTTTATATACAAATAAGTGTCTACTGTAACATTCCAAGGCTTTAAAATTCCCAACTCTGGCAAGAGCATGTTGGTAAATATACTCTCACCGAGAGTTTTGATGATATTTGTATGCCTTCTTGGTGGTGAAAATACCCGTATTAGAATTAAACTTAATTAAAAAGGAAATTATGAATATGTTTTAAGTATGGCATTTAAATAAATGATTATAATAATTTCTTGTTTAAATTCTTGACTCAATTAAAAAATTGTACGAAAGAAGGTAAAGCTACAATTTTAAATTGAAGCAACAGAAAAAAAATATTCTTGCGGCTAATTTTAATTATAAGTGCAATACGAACAAATAGAATAAAATTGTTTAAATATTTTAATAATTTTTCATATTTAATATCTTTTTATTTTTTTTTATAAATTTAAAGTTTAATGTTTCAATTCACCACGGTGGTGAAATTGTGTAAAATTTTTTTTTCCAAATTTGCATCTCCCGCTTTTGTTGTAAATGATTTTTTTTAAATTTCGTTATTTCTCTCTTAACAAAAGATTTTGCAGTTTTTGTTGGCTTCTGTAACTATTACAAGTCCAATTAAACTTAAGGTATTTTTCTCCGCCTTCAATTCTTCACCTTCCTTTTAAAATCAAACATTTATTTAAAAAATAAAAGAAAACAACTAAAACTGTTTTCCTTAATAGAAATTTCATTAGTTAATTGATATTGACTTTGAAGAATAATTACTTAAGTGATGGGGTTTTAAAAGATTTCTAAACAAATTATAAGTTTATTTATTTGCTGGCTGATTGCTAAATTGTGTGTTTTTAATTAAATAGGCCAAACTTAAGTCACTACTATTAGACGAGTAAATAATTTTAAGTAAAAATAAAATTTTAAATTCAGTTTGGAATGCTACAGGCTAAGGCATTCTTTAAGCATATCGGTCTCCCTTTTGCAGAATAACGTCTTGGAGTGTTGGTTTTAGTGACAACCTAGAAATACCTGCTTCTCTATACTTTGGACTTCAAAGTGTGCCGGGAGAAGTGAATCGATAGAGCCTTCGTTCTCTCTTGAACGCGGTGTGATAATTAATTTTCAGCATGAAAAACATGTGCAGTCCCACGCACATTTCACTCAATTGCTGTTTCCAGAACATAAATACCCTCTCACTGCCGAATATTAAAAATACTCATGTCTGCAGAGGAAAACGTAAGATCTCTTGGGCGCATTACAATCGATCCGATTCGGTCGGTTCCATGTCTTTTAAGCTATTCGCTTTATATTTCCTTGGGGATTTGGAAAACAGTTTTTAATTTTTGGGAAAACCGCTTTTAATTATTTTGTTAATTATGTGAATGTACATACATACATATGTATGTATGTATGTATGCTTGTATGTGGAAGGATAAGTAAAGAACTTAAAGTAAATAAAATATGTTTTTTTTGGAGCTGAGAATAATGACGCCTAAGCCGCAAGTCTTGTAACCACATCACTGACTGGCCTCAAGGCTGATTAAGGCGCGTCCATTATTGTTTGATCTCAATTTGTTTTAAAAAACAAATTTGTGTGTCGTCTGTCATTCAAAGGAAATTCTTAAAAACAAACCAACGTAACTTGATTTTCATAAATTTTAAAAGTGTCTTATTATACCAGTTGTTAGTTATTTGTTAAATGTTAATTTATTGTTAATGTCATTTTCTAGACGTTTATTTAAATTTTTTTATTGAATGCGGTTAATTGTTTATTTTGGTGGCTGGACGGTTATTCGATATCCAAATGGAAAAACAAACAAAAATCACATTAAATAAATTTATTTAGGCGTTAATTGTGGTTTGTTATTGTGAAAAGATGCACAACGAATTAAGGAAAATTTGTTAAATGCACAATCTGTTCACTTTTTTTCCAAATAAAACGTTCAGTTTTAAATTACTTAAGTCGAGCGTATGGAAAATTAAGTCAATTAGAATAGAACTTATTTGCAATTAATAATTTGTTTAAAGGCCATTTTTTGATGTAAGGCTAATTTTGCGCTAAAGAGAGCAGTTTAGTGTGCAATACAAAATGGGGCTGGTTTTGTAAACGGAAAAGAAATAGTTTTTGATTAAGGAAATTTTGAAATTCAAAATGTTTTTTATTTTCTTTTATATAATGTTTAAAAAAAAAACTTAAATTGCCACTTTTGACTGTAGAAAGGGTGAGGTTTTCTGTTTTAGGTTTTAGCTCTTTGCCTGATAACGTTACGTGGATCAGTTTATAAAACGGTAATTTTGTTGGAAAAAGTACAGTTAAGTGACAAGATGTTGCTTCAAATGTAATTTGAATCCGTAAACTTAAACTAAGTTCTAAAATAGTCCGCAAACATGTTTTTATTCTTTCTGGTTTAGACTTCTGCTATATGTACTTGAACGTGCTAAGGCTTTGCTAAATGTTTTCGTGATAGGCCGTATTGCTTAACTACATACCGTCAGAGGGCACTAAACAGAGTAGCAAATTAAATTGTATTTAAACAAAATTTCATACAGCAGGACATCTAAACAAAAACTGCTTCCAGTAAATTAAGAAGTTTTGAAATCTTAAAAATATTAAATAATGTTTTGTTTTTGGCGAGGAAAATCAAATATTAATCTTATTTAAAAGCTTCTATTGAAAATTGAGTGCTTTGTTATTATGTGTCATATGTGAATTGAATTGTAAATACAACTTTAAGTAAATACATTTTTTTTTTATTAAAACAACTTTCTACGATTTTGATATTAACAACGATCAGTGATCAACAAATAAGAAGCTGAGAATTTGCAGGTCAATGTGTGCAATTGATTCAAATTTTGTAAACTTTTTCTCAGTTTCCGGCTTGAAATCTCTGATTATGAACTCAATTCAAATGATACGAAATAAAACGACGAACGTGTGTTTTACATAAAACGTAGTGTATGGCTGATTTTTAACAGAATGTGATTTCATTAAAACAACGAAAGAAAACGTGAATAATTACTAAATTCTATAATACCTTAATGTAAAGGGATGGCAAGCACGTCCAGCATAAAAATTTTGAAAGTAACTCTTAAAAGTACCTTTGACAAATTTTTGCTGTCACTCAAACTGTTGATGTGGTTTTATAAATTTTGTAAATTTATAGCTTAAACAGTATTAAAGATTAAAAAGCTGAACTCCGCCCTAAGAAATAGAATCATAAGAATGTTCCTGGATTAATGTTCATAAAAAAGTTGCAGAAATATCGTGATCGCACAATGACTTTCTCTAGAGAAATATTCGGTCACGTAAATTACGTTCTTAATCTCAAATTCATATTTTCTTTTGTGTATTCAATAACCAATATTTTTATTTGAGCATATTTTCTGATTCTATAGGCAAAAATTTGCGTTTAAGATTCATTTTGGTGACATTTTGAATAAAAAACAAAAGCAGATTTAATTAATAAAGCAATTTTTTCTTAATTTACTGAACTGATCGCTTTTTTTTTTACTGAAATCACCTAATATTTTAATGAAATTTGAATTTGTAAAATCCCTCATAAACGGACACCTCTCCTAAACGAACAAATTTTGTAGATACGACTACAACATTAAAATAAAAGCATGAGATTGGACAAAAACATAATGACGGTGATTGCCGGGTTATGGGTGGTTTTACTGTATATTGTCAGTACAGTTGTATATGTTTTAGAAATACAAAATTTTTAAATTGAGAATATCTAGAATAGGAGTTTGAATATGATTGTATTTGGTGGTCTTGAGCAAACGTTGCCAGTGGATTGCCAAGCTTGTGGAAACAACACGTTCCTTGAAGTCATAGACAGCTAAAAAATAAATAAAAATTTCTGTTTTTAAAAAATTTTTTGCCCAGCTTAAAACAACTACTAAATACAAGTGTATTTTTAAATAGAAAAAAGAACGTCAAAAGCGGCAATACGTCAACATTAACACCGAACGACGACATTTGTAATTGTTATCTTTTTGTTTAGTTCAAGTATTTCTCTACACTTCTAAAAATTCTAGTAAAACAAAAGTGATTTTCTTCAAATCGCAAGTTTTAGTCAGTACGCGTTTTGAATATCAAAAGAGCAGGTGGTGCTCTTTGGCACTCGCAAGCGGTAATTTTATTTAAAAGCGTTAAAATTAATACAACAACAAAAAATTACCTACAACTTCGGAAAATTTAGCAGCTTAATCAGCTGTCGTCTAGACTGAACATTTATTAATTAAAGAAATAATTGAAAAACGTGTGCCAGTCACGAGCGTTTCTGTTGTTGTTTAAAATTTGGATGACTTTTAATTATTTTATGGAAACACAAGCAAACAATAATGTTTTAGATGTTTTAAAATAAATCAAATTTTCAAGTGAATTTTCTTACATACATATTTTTGAACATTTTCGCAGTGTTACAGAAAGCCAGTTTTTGTTCTTGTTCTTGCTTTCAATGCCAATAAAATATAGTCATATAATTCTCTTTCCTTCGTATTTTGTTGATAAAAAACTGATAAAAATTTTAAATATCATGTACTTTATCTGCTGCTGATAATATTTGCTTTAGTACGAGGTAGATTTGCAAAGTTTCCGGGGTACTAAAATTCAAAAAATTATAGAAATTTTCGAAATCTGACAAGAAAATACGATGAAGGATTGTAAAAAAATGGATTAAAAAAATATATGTATGTAAAAAAAATTTAAATCTGAATCGAATAAATAGAAAAATTCAATATTTCCATGTTTTTGGTTGTCAACAATTTATTTATTCGATTTTTGCGCCAGTATTTTGAAGGACAAAAGACTGATTTCAAGACTATTTATAAACTCTCATTTGCCTAGTTGATCTATAGATCACATTAAGGAGGTCCAGCATGCTTGAATTAGTTCAGAACACCTACAAAATGTCAGCATATAGACGAAAAAGGGAGCACGCCGCCCTATTTCCGATCTAATTGTATATAATAAATGGACCTACAGATGTGCTCTAATTGTTACTGAAGCCAAAATTTTGCTTTATTGAGACTTTAGAGTTTGTGGCTTGGTTGAGTAGACAATGTCAATAAAAAGTTGTTGACGTTTTGAGATGCCGACCATGTGGGTTATAGAAGTATAAATTGTTAACTCAATTCAAAAGCAGTTAAGAAAATGTTTTGTTAAGTTTTCCAAATTCTCTTTTTCTAAACTTGAGCGTGAGAGTTAATTTTTTTACTAGTAAAGCAAAGATAATGTCAATGTAGAACAAATTTATTTACACAATTTTTATTTTTGTTTATGGAAACAATAACAAAAACAATTTTTATTTACTTGTGCATATACATACATACAGACATGTCTTTCCCAATTGTTGCTATTGTAGTTATTATATGTTGCTAACGCTAAGCAAAAACTAACTAACAAAAAAAAAAAAAGAAAAACTGCTAATTAAGCAAAATTTTAGTACGATTTCTATTAGCGTTCATGCTGTTGCCTTAAGGTTGATGCGGTTGTTTGAGATCTGTCAAAAGTGTTAGTGAGAAAACTTAATCCGAAAAAAATATGCTGCAGTCTGCAATAGCCTGAAATGATTAGATATTAAATGTCTGTGTCTGCTTTAATTGTATGCGATAAGATTGCAAGGTCAAAGGAGTCGTAAATAATTTTGACAGTTTCTTTTTTATTTAATTGCTTTTTAAAGTGGGTCTACTTCCCTAATTGGGAGTAAATAAAATCCTTGTTTTTTTATGTTATTGTTATAATTAATAGTTTTGTAATTTTTATTTGTTGTTTTGCTTTTTTACATGTATGTAACTGGGAAAATATAAACAAATCGTAGTTATTCTGTTCAAAATAATTTACAATGAGTCATGGCTGTTTCATATCGGTTTCTGACGTTATTCCTGTAGAAGAGAAAGAAAAGAGATAAAAATTTATATATAAATAAATGAGTAGTTTTGTGTTAAAATACGCAAATATTGTTAAAAGAGTGTTGATAACACATCTAAAGAAAAGCTTACGCATGTGATAACGTATAAAAATATAAAGAAATTTGTTACATACATATACATACATATATGCAACAAATGAAAAGTTTTTTGCCAATTTAAGTTATACAAGATATAAGAAAACTCCTAAGATTTGCTCCAATTTTCTACTTTATATAAAAACGAGGTCTCAATAATAAACAAAATAAAAGGCTACCAAAAAGAATTAATAACGAAAATAAGAAAAAATATTGTTACAGTTTAAAACTTTGAAAAGTATCCAACACTTGAAATAAATTTTTATAAAAAATTACAATATTTTAATCATAAATAACAAATCATAGTACATAAATATATATTGAACTAAAATTTGTTTATATTTTTTAATTAATTGTAAACATTAAATAAAATTAAGTATTTTAAATAGAAAACTTATTTTTGATTAATTTATCAACAAAAACCAAAATATCCCCTGCCCAAGACTAAGTAAAAATTAATGCTGAAATTTTTCTTCATTGTGGACTGAAATTAATTTATTAATTTATTTCTAATGAAAAAAGAACATGCAATTTTAAAAAATT
This sequence comes from Epicampocera succincta, assembly GCA_932526305.1. NCBI lineage: Eukaryota > Metazoa > Arthropoda > Insecta > Diptera > Tachinidae > Epicampocera > Epicampocera succincta. The sequence goes on along the minus strand of OW052036.1, from coordinate 60,230,924 downwards.
TAAAGCTGTACAATTTATAAGTAATTTATTTACATACGTAAATAACTAGTTTAGTCAGCTGCTTTCGTTATGCAATGCAATCGGCTAGTTTTCGATGTGATGCAAAGTGTAAAGATATAAGTAAAATAAATATTTTTTTATACACACGAGTATGTAAGACTCGTTATATTCCAGAGAAAAAAAACCGCTTACCAACACTGTTAATAGACTGTTACAAAAAGCAACTTATTTGTATCATATTAACTTGTGTACGATTTTCGGTAGCAACAAAGTTTATTTAAATTTTGTTTTTTGACCTAATTTTTCTTTAAACAAAATTTTGATATGACATTTGCTTCTTTCTTTATGTACATAAAATAAATTTGCTTGGTTTTTGCTATCCAATGTGCAAAAATGCGGCTTATATCGAATAAACATTTTTTGAATTACTTTTATTTATTAAGAGAATAAAAAGAGCGTGAGCGAGTTGGAGAAGAGTACAGAGATGGCTAAAACATTTTAACTTAAATATATTTTTAAATAAATATCTGCTATATACATACATATATGTATGTACATACATACATACATACATAACTACAAATGTATGTATGTAGGTACGTAATTGTTAACATACAATCTACGTGTGTATTTTATTATATATGTTTGAAAATAAGTGTTTATTAATACGAGTTAAACACTAGATAAAAATATAAATAATAAACGTTCAAATATGAGAGAAAATAAATAAGAGATTAAGCAAAAAAAATGTATATATATTCTTTCGATTTATTTTAGTTGTATTTTAAAATTTCCTTGAAACGGTCAACAGTTAAATTTTTCGGCATGTTTTGTATTGAATCAAGACAGAAGTGTGACAGATATTATTAAATAAAATAAAAAAATATAAAAGCAACAACAAAAACACTTTGTTCTAAAAGAAGTAAACAAACTACGAACAATCAAACTGCATTCAGGTGTTTTTTGTTTGTTAATAAATTATAAGGAAATATGTTTCAATCTGAATTGCAGTTTGATGAATGTTTCAATATATAAAAACTAAACATATTTATAAAGCAGCAAAAAAAAAATATATATTATCTCAGGTATGAAATAGTGTATATACAAATGTATATAATATAAAACATATCATTAAGAAATAATTAACAAAACTTAGAAATGAAAACATATCAAAAAAAAAAAAAAAATTGGTTGGAAAAAAACAAAATAAAACAAATCAAAGTGAATGTCTGTTTAACAGTTGTGTAATTAAAGCTGCGCTTTGAATTTTAATTTGTTTTAATTAATTGTTTAAATTTAAGATAATTTAAAATTTCAATGTTACAAGTTCCTATTGCAAAATATCACGAAGGTTTTTGTTTTATTTTCTGCTATTTACGGAAATATCAATTATCAAATCAGTTTAAGTATTTGCAAAATTCCAATACTTTTCTCTAAACTAAAAGAACGAATTATTTTCGAATCAAAGTTAAATATTTGCTGGAAAGTATTTAAAGAATAAATAAAACTTCCTAGTGCTTATTTTAATGTAAACAAAAAATAAGTCGTTTCAGTTCGTTTTCAATCAGGATAAGGAAAATAAAAAGCGCTGAAAAAGTTTTTATATATATATTTTTATAATATATTTGAATTTAAAGTTTTGTGTCCTTAATTCGTGATGTTTCTTTCTTTAAATTATAGACGTTTTCCAACACTTATAATTTTGGTAAAATAATTTAGTATTTGTTTCCTGCGTTTTTAAAACCACCGTTATTAATTTCCTTATATAAAAAAATTTATGTCGTTTTTTAACACTGCAAACAAAAGTCGAACCCCTTTTTGTTTGCAACCAAACGAGATTTAAGTAAATTTTCCAAAAAAAAGGATTAAAATAGTTAATAAAAATATAAAAAAACCCTGTTGGAAATAAGCGGAAATATTTAATTTCATGCGTGGCGTAAAAAATTTATGTTTATATTCTGTTTGTGGAAAGCGTTGCCACCCGACAAGCATACAAATTCGATGCCAAAAAAGTTATTACAATTCAACAGATTTCTGCAATTTCGAAAAGTAAAAATTACAGAACTTTTTGCTGTTATTTTACTTTTCAATTTATAGAGGCGATGACGATGTTGAGACGATGTTGAGCCCCTTTCTCAATATAGAGCATTCGTATTTGATTTTACTATAATAACCCAATTTGCGATATCTTTGTTATTATATTATAATTCTAATTGTTTACGCTTAGTAATAAATTGATAAAGTTAAAGATGAATCGATCGATGTATTATAAAATAAACATCAAATCTTATTTTAGAATATTTTTGTCACCCTCAGCTTTCTAACTCCAATATACACACATGTATGTAATTTAACAACGCTATAGTTTTTATTTATTTCAAAATACATTGAAATTTCTTCTTCTCTTCTTTCAAGTTCGCTCAGCCGTCTTCCAACTCAAAATAAAATTGGCGCAATAATGGCAGACGAAGAGCTCAGCCCACGACCATTTCGGCGCGAGCGTAATTTAAGTAATCGCAATTTCAACAAAAGAAACTCCAATCGACAATTTATCAGCACGGAAAGTCACAGTTCAACCGACTCAAAAGTCCTCAGTCACACAAATTCGCTGGAAGAAACCAAACCACAAGACTTTACACTGGACAATGATAGTTCCTACTCTACATCTGTCACAACACCTTCTCAATCGCTCAACACCACGTCCAGTTCGATGAATATTTCCTATTCGGTTCATACTGATACGGAAAATGCTTTCAATCAAAAATCTTTGCTCAAAATGCGTGCAATTGATATAAATTTGGAAGAAAATCAGGCGAATAATATTGACGGGCAGAAACTGCAACGTCAACAGCCAATATTACCACCAGACCCAGATCCCGCTTTGCTAGATGTAAAACAAAAATTGTTACTATTCGAAAGTCTACAGGCTGAAGAGCGTATCATCTTTAAGACTTTAAAATTCAAATCAAAATCTTCACAGTGTCTGATGAAAACGGAAGAGGAAAATTCACCAACTTCTTTGCCACCATCTACATCGACATCTGATTCGTACGTGCTCAAAACTTATCCAACGGATAAACCAGCCCATCATGCCAGTATATATGAGGAGCGTTCGGAAGATGAAGTAGAAAGTTTGAAAGATGAAATTAACGATTTTGGCGTGGACGAACGGCAACAAAAGGACGACTGCAGAGTGCCAGTGGCAGCCGTCAATCGATCATTTTTAACGCCATTCTTTCAGCATTCCCAAAGTCATAGTGGGGATAAGAGCAGACCTAATACAGACAATACGGACATTGTCTGCAACGAAGACAATGCAACGGAGTCTCAGACCAGAAATAAAGAATTTACCAGGTGAGAGTGTGCACGACATTTTGTCCGACCAATCAATTTTAAACTCCCTTCGCCCTTGATAATGGAAACGCAGCATTTATTGATACGAATATATAAAGTCGTTCAAATTGAATTTATAGATAAGACTCACTTGCGGGTTGTATCATTTCCTTGTCTTGGCTGTAATTAAATTAAGCCAAATGAATCAGAAACATTTGCCGCACGTACTAATTAATCTATAAAACGATAAAGAATATCGTTGTTGTAAAACATTATTTTAAAACTATTACTTTACGAATTAAAATTAACTATGTATGTATGTATGCAAATCTTATTGAATTCACTTGAATTGCAGAAACTTTCGTTCACGGCCAAAGACTGAAGCTTTGGAGGGTACTTGTGACCCTAAATTCAATACAGCCGATAGATTTCTATCTCTGTGTCATAAATCAAATAAAAGGTGAGTTCTCAGTATCAATTTTTTTTTATAAAATTTGTTTGGACAAATTAAAAACAAATGGTCGTCATATAGACAGCTGGAAAACGCACAAAAAAGAGCTATAATAGAGAGTTTCTTGAACAATTGAAACAAGTTTTAAAAGAAAACAATTTCCTAAAAAAGTGTTTTTGTATTTGAAATAAATATTTTATATATGATTTAAAATTTTGTTCTTTGATTTCTTGCTGCCAGTGAATGTAGCGCTGAGGAGGAACAAATCGAGCTGCGCGACAAAACCTTCAGCTGCGTACAGCCAATTTTAGAGGAGCTGATTAACACCGAGAAATCGTACGTGGAAAATCTTTGGATCGGCATCAACAACTATGGCAATATATTTTGTCGCAGTGATTTGCCAATTGGCCTGCGAGGCAAAAAATATGTTCTATTTGGAAATGTTGAACAAATCGCCGAATTCCATCGTGATGAATTTTTGCCCATGTTGCTGCGCAACAAGCACGACTTGAAAAGAATATTCGATGAATTTCGTCAATGTATTGATGTGAGTTATTTTGTTCGTAAATGTATTTCTGATTGTGTTTAATATTTTGTTTATATTTATAGAACAATTGTTTTTATGGTTATGTTTTATTCACCATGAACAAACAGAGATCTTTGAAGTTGTGTGATGTCTATAGAAATTACTTTAAGGTGGGATCCGAATAGCCTAGAGAAATTTTAAAGCAATTTATTAAACATTTATAATTTATTTCTTTGTGCAGCTTTTGCAAAATGAAATTGATGACAAATTGGGCATTAACAGTTTTCTGGTGCAGCCCATTCAGCGTATGGCACGTTATCCATTGTTGTTGCAACAATTTATAACGGTAAGTTATCGAGTGATCTTAAAAATTATGAATCAGGCATTTTCTTTGTTTTTTGGTTTTTGGTTTTTGGTTTTCAGACCCTGTTCAAAAACCGAGATTATGACATGAGGCCCATTATCGAGTCGTGCTGCCGTTTGGAGAAAAAGTTGCGAAATCTTCTGATCATCACCAACGAATCGGAGATAGTAAATGATATTGTATGCATGTGTGATGCTCATGAGGTGAGTTGCCAGATTTGGGGGCCTTCAATTGAAGCTGAAGTTTTTAATGGAAATTTCCCTTCCAGTTTAATAGTTTGTACCAGGGCAAATTCCGCAAAGTCAGCGAGTTTCAGGTTTTTGACTATTCACTTAAGCGCAGTTATCGCTCCAAAGTGTTCATTTTTGACAAATGCGTAATCTATACGGAAATCAAGAGTAAACAGCTGATATTTCAGGGCCGTTATCCCTGCGAACATATTGGCATTGTGGCCAAAACCAAACAATTCACTTTGTATTACGATCAACGGAAACAACAAGAATGTGATTTTATGGCTGATCAAGCCGTGATCGATCAGTGGCTGGACTTGATACGTGACATGGTAACGGCTTATGCAACCCAGGAGCGTAGAAAACTACAAGAGTTGCATTCGCATGAATACGGCGGCGATCATGTACATCGTAAACCGGCCAATTTGTCTCTATTTCGTGACTCGAATCGCTTTAGTAGTGACAGTGGCATAGGAAATATTTGGGTGGTACCGAAACCAGAGCAGGAAGAGTGCGTCAGTAATCGTACCACCTGGTATGCTGTGTCGTAGAAACAGCTTGTCTTCACCCGCCCCCACCCAAGTATTTAAAGCCATTTTAGTACCTTTTGCAATTGTTTTCTATAGTTTTAAGTATTAATATGAAATATTTCTAATTTTTAAAACAAAACACCTAAAAGTTAATATAATGTGAAACAAATTGTATTTAATAGTGCCAAATACATATTTATGTAATAAAAATACAAACTTATAAGTATTAAAGGAAATTTAACTCAATTTCCTAAAGTTATTGGTTTGAAATTTCTGGAAGACTGGAAGTTTTCTTTTTCCATACTGCCAGGGTTGTAGGATATTATACCGCCAGTTTTTTCTGTTACCCAACCGTTGAAATACCTGCCTTTTAATCTTTTGAACACTTTTGAAATACAAATTTCCCTGTTAGGGAAATTTCTTAAGTGGAAATATATTTTTAAATTTATGTAGGCAACCAAATTGTAAATTTCCCTTAATGGGAAATTTTTAGTCTCTAGTTTTTTTTATATTATAATAATTTTTATAAATAAATTAAAGAAATTAAAAAGAAATTGTAAAACTTGTAAAATTTAAATTTCCCCAACTTTTTATTCAGCATTGAATTCTTCTTAAAATCTATTCAAATAAATATTATTTTAAGTTCAAGGAAAAATTGTGTTAATGTCTAGTAAAATCTGGGAATTGAAAAATTTTCCGTATTGGAAAATTTTGTGTCATGCTAATTTTTTGTAATAGATATTAATTTTGCTTGTTAGAAAGGAATTAGTCTGCATAAAGTAATTTCAATCTAAAATTTCCCTTATTGGGGAAATTGTCTATATATTGATATTAAACTCTTTCTTAAAATTTTTGCACAGTGTACAATTCATATTAAAACGAATTTCTTTTAAAGTAAAAATTTCCCTTTTGGATTTTTTCTTGTTCACAGAAATATTTTTCTTGGACTGTCAACACTGTCTTCACAATCATTATCTCTGAGAGAAACTAATAACTTTTTCAGATCACAGAGCAGGCAAAAGGAGCTTTTTTTTTGTAAATCTCTTAAATTTGTTTTGTTTACATTTATGTAGTTTTTTTTCCAAAACCACTAATAACAATAACATAATATTAAATATTGTCAAGAGCTTTAAATAAAAGATCAAACGATTTGTTATTTATATTAACAAAAGCCATGAAACATATTTTGTTAAGCAAAATTAAGTTTAACTATAAATTTATGTTTAATTTAGAATTAAGCAGCATTTTAAGAGCGTTTTTGAGTCTTTAACTGACATAAATTTGTTTTAATATTAATTGTATTTTTCATTTTCAGTTTTTGCTGCAATTTATGAAGAACATTTTTTTCAAATTTATAGAGACAAAGATTTTAAATTATAGAAATTAAAGCCTTGGAAGCAAAAAATTTATTTTTCAAAATTTCAGTATTAAATAATCAAAATTTAAGAATTTAATTCCCCAAGATTTTGTATTTCTGCTGAAATAAACAACAATTTTTGCTGCTGTAAATTTCGCTTGTTAATTTTTTTTTAAACTATAAAAAAGAAATCATGTGCTTTTTTGTTTTCTTTGCTTAAATATTTGCCATTTCAATAATTGTTTAAAATGATGTCACGCTTTTCATATCAAACTACTATTAGGAAAAATTTAATTCTAATAAATTAAAAAAAAAAATATGTTAAAATTGGCGATGATCATGCAAAGAAATATTTTTTTTTTTTAAATCTTATGACAATTTCCTATTGTTTGTATTCAAATTTATAGTATAAATAATTAAAAATGCATGTAAATAATAATGACTATATATTTTCCTAACGTCAACAAGTGTTTCACAAGCTTCAATAGGGTGGTATGAAACTTAAACAGAAAGTATTTTTTAACAGCACAAATTCAAAATGATTTACATATTTATAAGTTTGTCAATTATAGCAAATTATATAAATCTGTTTTACTTGTTAAAATTGCTACTATATAAATAGTTTTTTGAAATCTTTCCACCAACAGTGATCAGCAGTCAGATGTGCCTGACCTCTGACTGAGCAATTAAGTTGTTAAAATTTGTATATAAGTTTTGTTTGCTTTTTTTTTATTATTATTTTGATTTCGTCTCTCATTGATAATAATTAACTAAAATTTTTATGTTAATGTCTTGTTTTCAGAATCTTAATGTTTTTTCTTGTTTTAGATCGTATAAAAAAAAATGTGTTAAGCACAAACCGTTTAAATAGCGGACAGCTTTAAGTGTTTTATTTAAAAATGTGGGTCTTGTAAACCATCCATAGAACTTTTGAATAGTTTATGGACAAATAAAAAAAACTAGTGGCTCTTTTGGCCGCCCGCTCCTATTCCTCAGCATTTTTTTTGTTTATATTTTTTATTTAATCGAGTTTTTTCTTTATAAATTCTCATTATAAATATACAATGGCCTAATCTAGCGTTAATGTACGCCAGTATTTTCAAGGTCCAAAATCTGATTTGCCAACTATTTATGAACTTTGTTCTGACCAGTTCATCCACGATTAGTGGATGTGTTTCTGGCAGTCTTCTAATGTCGTGTGACAGTATCTTAATAGTCCTGGCTCGGCAATAGAAATCTGTGTTCGGATACCTTAAAGGCTTCAAAGTTTTGTTTTTGAACAGAAAATGCTTTTCAGTGTAAATATTTTCTGTTTGAAAAAGTTTTTAATAGACAATCTTTTCTGTAGGCTGTCGGCTTGTTTATAACAATTATAACCTCAAAAAGGTTTAAATTAGTGAACTTCTGATACCACTGGCCTCGTTTATCTCCGTGATAGTTGGCTTGACACACATTTATTTTTTATTTAAATGTACTTGTGGGACAGGTCGCAAATATTGTTTTTCCACAAAAAATATTTTATTAAAAATAAATTCCCTTAAATAAAGATTTTCAACGATGTTTTAAATGGTTTTACCGAAATATTGTCCGGAGAATAAATTTGCATAGAAAATATTTTCGAGCCTCTGTTCAATTAAAAAAAGTTGGCTGATTAATTTTGTGCCAATAGAATCCGTTTCTTCTTTTGAGCCCTCAACTTTCTTTTTCTGTTTGACAAGCACTGAACACTCTCTTGGTTTATTTAAGTTTTTAAACACTTTACAATTGATTCCCATGTTCGACAAGAGCGCTCTTTCATAAGTTGTCTCTTTTTAAAAGTGAAAAAAAGCTCCCACTCAGATGGGAACTTTTTTTGTGTACAAAATATTCAAAAACGATCAGTTGGATTTTCGTATTCAAATATTAAGCAATCGGTAATGAAGCGCGGCGGGTGTAGAAGATATTGAAGCAATATATACGTGCGTACGTTCAAATATTAAACTTGCAACTAAAAAATATTGAAAAAAAACCACTAACAAACACAAAGAACAAGAAATGTTAATTTAATTGCCAGCAAAATGTTTTATGGCTTAATAAATTTATCATGGTTCGATTTGACCACCGTCGGCTTAACGCTGGCCGCCATAATTCTGGTGCAGTTAATGAACGCTGTGTGGTCGCCAGTGGATGACAAAAAGACAGCATTTGATGGTGTGGGGCCACCAACAAGTGACACCAAAGAAGTGACACAGTCATTAAAACCAAATGAATTGAAATCTTTGATATCTAATGATTCCACAACAAATGATTTGGATACAACAACAAGTGACAAAATACAAAAGCCACCAAGTGAACAACATGAAAAGTATGTGTTGAAATTTCTTTGCAACATTGAAAACCAAAAAGCAACAAACCCACAGAAAAATGTTTTATTTCATAAAATGGAATGAGTTTTTGCAGTTTTTTTTGCGATTTTGTGCAAATAAATAAAAATAATTTATTTTGTTTTCTTTCTATTGTTGTTGTTGTTATTATTATTTTGAATATTTAAAGTTGTTGGCATGCTGGGGTCATTTATTGCTGTGAGACAAATCCATAAATATTTCTTACTCGTTTACATTTTCAAACACATGCACACAAACAAATAAACACACACACACACACACATACACACATTTATCTATATATACAGACACATGTGTGTATGTGTGTGTGCATGTATGTTAACGATAAGTTAAGTGCAAGGGTTTAACAAAATTTTCGCAAAACTTGTTTCATTTCCATATATAAAATAATTTGATGAAATTTGTGCTTTTTGTTTTGTTTAATGTGTTTGTTGTTATTTATTCTTTCGAATGTCATTATCCAAGTGGTTCATTATCTTCGACTACGTCATCGTTGTCAAAGTCATCGGCACCGTCATCGGCATCGCCATCGCCACCACCACAACCGCCTTTTTTGTCATCGCTATCGCTCTCATCCTTATCATCGCCGGCAACGTTGTCGCCCTTGCATGTTCGTACGGTGAGTTGCCCCTTAAGCAGTAACGGGGTTCAGCCTCTGCATCATGCAACAAACTTGCCTGATAATCTCAGTGATGAATAGTAAGTTTTTTCTTTGTAATATGTTAAAGTGTTTTATTAGTATCAAGTCAAAACTTTTATATGAAGCCAAAAATAAAAATACTTACAATCGTTATGCAAAAAAACTGTTATACTGGCGTTAAATTGAATTCTTTATGAGAAACAGGAGATTATTGTGCAGCGAAAAGGGCTTATGGTACAATATTATATGTATGTATGTATGTATGTATGTATGTATATTGAACAGATTATTTTAAAATGAATAAAATATTGAATTGTTTTTATAAATTTTAAAATTTACGATACTGAACACACACACACACACACACACTCATACATACGTACAAATATATGTTCAGTTTTGTTGAAAAAATTAAACATTTATATGGTTTGTTCTAAAAACGGTCATAACAGTAAACTGTTATACAAGTAATCTGATATACATGTAAAACTACAATGCAAGCAAAACTATTATACAAGTTGAACTGTTACACGAGTAAACTGGCATACAGGTAAAACTGTCATACAAATAAAACTGTTATAAAAGTTAAGTTTTTATACAAATAAACAGTTATGCAAATAAACCGTTATACAAATAAACTTTTATACAAGTAAAAATGTCGTGCAAGTAAAACTGTCCTACATTTAAAACTGTCGTACATTTAAAACTGTCATGCATGTAAAACTGTCATACAAGTAAAACTGGTATATAAGTAAAACTTTCACACAAGTTAAACTTATATACGCATAAAACTGGCATAAAAGTAAAACTGCTTCATTTGTAAAACTGCAATACAATCAAAATTGTTATATGCGTAAAACTGTAAAAAAAAAAAATAAAACTGTTATACAAGTAAAAAAATACGCGTAAAGCTGTCATAAAAGTAAAACTTTTATACACGTAAACTGTTATAAAAGTAAAACTGCAATACAAGTAAAACTATTATACAAGTAAAATTGCCATACAAACAAACTGTTATACAAATAAAATTCTAAAACCGTTACAATGTATAATACAACAACATTTTTTTTTATTGATCTCTACTGCCTGTTTACTTAAAAACTGTAACAACAAAAAGTGGTTATACCCCAATAACTGTTATACAACATAATCAAGTCGTTTTGTAAAGCAAAAAATTTCTGCATTTTAGTTTAATTTTTAAACTAGTCAAGAGCAAACTGTTATACGTCTAAAGCTATTAAGCGAAATAACAAAGCGAAGCCCTTTTACAGAACGATGAATATATAAATTTAGACAAACTATTATTTTTGTTGTTGAAAACTTTATCTGTTTGGCTAAATAAATATATTTTTTAATGGAAAATTGCAGAGAGCGAATAAAATTGTCCAAGTAGGAAAAACCAAAAGCCCTTTTAGGAACCAACGAAAATTTTTGAACGAAATTTATTTATTTTTATTTTTGTATTTATAAACGTGATAACAAACTGTTCTTTTTGTTATATGTATATATTTTTACTTCGCTGACAGCCATGAAGACGAGGACACTTTGTCATTGGAAAATCTCTTTCCCTGCGATCAAAGCGAAATTTATGCTTCGAAAAAAATCAGTTTCATCATCGATGAGTTCATACAAACCGAAGAAAATTATGTGAATAATCTTAAAAAAGGTTTAAAAAACTACGGAGGTCTTCAGAAATACGATCGATTGCCGGAACCCTTAAAGGGCGAGGACAAACAAAAAGTTTTGGTGGGAAATATAGCAGAAATCCTGCAGTTACATGAAAAAGAAATACTGCCACTGATGTTGCGCAACCAGCGGGACTTGAAGTGTATGTTCGATGATATGGCCCAGTGTATAGATGTAAGTACAGAAACGGTTGCATTAAAACAAACACACCAGCTTTTAGCCATTTTCTCAGCGAAGCTTTTCATTCAAATAAATAGATGGGATACACTTTCGAATTTATTATGCACAACAGTTGTTGTTGTTGTTTCTACATTTAAACAAAAAGGAATGACTAAATTGTTGTCATTCATTAGACAGGTTGTACAAATGGGGAAATTTTCGATTTGCTATTAGCAAAGGTTCCATTTCCTTAGGAAATATTCTAAACACTCGTACTCGTACACAAATACACAAATTTTTCAATTCTTTCCACCAGTCGCAGCAAGTTGACGCTGCTGCAACTGCGAAGCAGTTCAACTTAAGGCCATCGCGCATAATTAATAAACACTTTTCTGCTGAATGTTGTGTAACAATCATTCGTAATTGTATGGACGCATATTAAAAAGTTTATTAAATTGTAGTTAAATAGCGTTGACAAACAAAAACAAAACAAAAAAAAAAATGAATAAATAAATAAGTACAAACAGAATTCAGGGGAATTCATGTTCATGATAAGAAATTTAAAATTGATCTATTCAATGTTTTTGCGAGCATAAACAAATTTAACTGTTGCCTATTCCTTTGTTGGGGTTTCTTTATTTAATAATTCTGCGCTAAATAGTAAAAATGTGTAATTATGCAAAAACGTCACTTGCAGTGATAAATCAAAATGGCAAATTCCAATTATTTATTTATGAGAATGGGCTTGTGGTTAACTGTTATACTGGAAAAAGACATGCCGTGTCTTTCGTAATACTAAATTAATGTACAATTTAAATTGTTTCATTATGAAACTTGGCTTATTGCTAACTGTTATACAAACGTGAAATATGATAAATTGCTTGAAATGAAAACGAATTTATTGTTACAACGGAAAAACAAGAGATACATTTTTTTAAAATGATCAAAATGTTTGTAATTCATAATATTTAATTAATTATTTAAATATTAATTAATAAGTGGGGTTATTAGTAACTGTTATACGCAACAATATTGTTCGTTTCCGGAAGTTGTACAATAACTGGATATTAATTTTATTTAATTATAAAAATTCACTTGTTGTTATTTACGGTTTTACACAAAAATTATAAAATTCAAAAAAATTCAAATTCATATAATTTGTTTACGAAAATGGGTTCATTATTAACTGTTATACAGACATAAAATATTATAATCCTTTGGAACTAAAACCGCTAAAAGTCCAAAATATTTATTTAATTCTGATAGTAGATTTTTGTTAACTGTTATACAAATATAAAACTGTGATATGTTTACGATATTTACGAAAATGGGTTTATTATTAACTGTTATACAGAGCTGAAATATTGTTTCATAATCCTCTGAAAGTAAAGCCGTTGAAAGTCCAGAAATATTTAATTCTGATAGTGGACTTTTGTTAACTGTTATACAATACAAGTATAAAACTGTGGTATTGCAATTGCAATGATAAAAGAATAGCTAATTTGAAATATGCTAACTGTTATACGGAGTTTGTTAACTGTCATACAGATATAAACTACTATATAGAGAAAATTTTAAGCAAAATGGATGTTAATTGTTATACAAATATAATATATGGAACGTTACTTGAGAAAATTGAAAATATTTTTAACCGTTATACAGAGAAGTTTAGGTTGACACGATCTTGAAGTTAACGTAACAAAAATCCCGTTTTAACTCACCTGCAACTCAACTTTTGCAGAGAAAAACATTTAAAATATTTTTCACAATTTTTTTTTTTAATATTTTCACGTTTCTTCCATTTTTTTTTTTTTTTGTAATAAAAGCGATTGTAGATTTTTGTAGATGATTCCATATATCAGAAAATATTTGCACAAAATGTACAATTTCTATGTAAAAAAATTATGGTTTTAAAATGCTCTGGTTGCTATATTTATGCAAATGTATTTATATTTTGAAACTGTTATACGTACATAAACTTTCTACATATTTATTGATTTCATTACCTTGATAACAATCAACTGGCTCCAAATTCCGTTTCTTTTTAATATAAAATTTTTATCAGGTTTTTCGATGTCGATAAGACTTTTTGTTTTTTTATTTTTTGTGATTTTTAAGCAATTTTTTTTGGCCAGCAAAATAATTGAAATTTTAACAACAATTGAGCCATTCATTTGTTTGGTTTTTTTTGTTTGCAAACTGTTTTCGTTTTATGTATAATTAACATGCTCAGCGGCAAAAGCTATAATAAACAAAAAAAAAAAAAAAAAACGGCGGACAGACAGTCAGTCTTTGGCATAAAAAGCTTAAATGACAAATCGCACCTTAAAATTAGCTTGACTGCAAATTGCGTCTTTTGAAGGAGTGTGACGTAGACAAATTTAAATTTATTTTACTGACTGTCAGTATAATTATGTTTTTTTTTCTTGTTGGAAAATATATAAAAAATTGGCAAAAAAAAAGATCTGCTGCTGATGATGTCATGACTCATAGCAAATGAATTTTCTTTGCTTGTTTGAGAAATTCAAAAACTGTTTTCTAAATTGTCACTTCTTTGAATGTTTTTTAAGCTTTTCTGTTCTTAAAATAACCCAACAGAACTGCTAGATGTGATTCTTAATCTGAAATTGTACTGAAAACACTAGACATTCAATGTCCATGTTTGCTTTTATTGTCACCGAACATATTTGGTTGCTAAAAGATCTATCTTTTTGTTTTCTGCTGGCAACTTTCATTTTGTTCGTTGCCTGCCTATTAAATATTTTTTGAAGTGGAAAGCAAAAAAATGTTACCTGCTTTTAAAGCACAAATAAGCGGGCTATGAAAGGCACGTCAGAATTATAATAATATATAAAAAAAGTATGCAAAAATCAATAAATGCTTAACATTTAAACTGTTATACTGGATAAAAAAGCCTTTAATTTGCTTTGAAAGTCCCGGGAAAAATTAATTAAAAACTAACATTCGAGTTTTTAGTGGTTTTGTGGCAGTTTCAAGGAAAGGGCTGCAAGAGGGGAACTGTTATACTGGAGAATTGTCCACCCTAAGTTTATATAAAATGATTTCTTTGTACCATATAAAAGTAAATATAATTAATACGAACAAACTGTTTTGCTTTTAAGATTTGGAAAGTTTTAAGCTACATAAACTGTTATACTAACAACAAAAATTAACACTTAAAATCAAATTTCAAACTAAAATTATTTCTCTTAAATGAGCAATTAATTAGCAGTTTATTTGGTGTTAGAAGTTAAATTGTTTTAAACTGTTATATTACAGGAAACTGCATAAAAAGTATCTTGACTATATTAAATATTTACATTGAAAATATTTTCTCGTAAAATTAAATAAAAAAACTCTTTATTGAAAATTTGTGTTAAATCTAAAAAAACGCACTTGATTATCTCTTCAATATAAAAATGATTTTGCGAGTTTTAGATTTGAAAGCCCTGTAGTGTTGCTTTAACTGTTATACGGGAAAATTTCAGAAAAAAAACTTAACTTGAAGCATTTTATTACGCTTGTAATTTGATTAAAACAATATGTTTTGCGCGCCAAATTAAGGTTAAATTGATAAAAACCGGTCCGATAAATATTTTCTGTAAACATTCTTTTACTTTGCAGGCCTTCAAGTGTCGCATTCTTAATTGCAAAAAAAAATTATCTAAAATATTCTTCGAATTGAACGCCATTAATTAAAATGTGATTGCAATTTTTTCCCGTATTTTATTTCAGTTTAAAGAAAGAAAGAAAATGATCTGTTGAAGTCGATAAGTCCCGCCAGCTGTTAATGAATTTCATTTGTATTTGATCATCAAAGTACTCAGTTCTGATGTGCTGAAACTAAAAGTACATTTTTTAAGTTAAGAAAATGCGCGTAAATTTGCATAGCAAACAAAACTTTGTTTAATGCGTCTCAGCAGTTTGTCTCTCATATTCAGTGTTGCCGCTTAGGAATATGTCAACTATACAAATTTCTTTGAAAATTATACGTTTGAATGGGGAACTACTCTATTTTTTGTCTGTCTTATATTATTGGAGTATTAGTTGTTTTATTGGTGCTCACGTTAAGCGATTTCATTTGTGTCTCAAATGAGGACGAGTGCGGAGACCAGTTAAAAGAAAACACGTACTCGCACAGTTTAGAATTGCTCAAAACCAGCCAGAACTTCTAGCAGAACTTAAGAGAAACATTCTTGAAGGAATCCAGCTGCTGTTGAAATATATAACTCCTTGTTCTTTTCTATCACAAAACAACTCCCTATAGTAGTCGTGTGGGTGATAATAGCGGCAATAAAAAGCTTCAGCTTTCTCCCCAACAAAAGCAGTAATAAACAAATTTCTGAAGGGAGGCCACTTGTCAGTTGCTTGACATTGAATCCCTCCACAAGTGGAATGGAAACACACATTTGAGAAAATCTAATGGCTAAAACAGAGCGCAGCTTTCTTATTAGCATGAAACTGGTATAAATATAAAACCATATATATATATATAAGTTCGTTGAGAGAGAGAGGCACGACTTGGTGTTACTACCTTTTATAAATGGCGGGGTTAAGACATGAAAGTGTCAATATATTTTTATATGACAGTGTTAATTAAATAAGGATTTGTTTTTGTTTTGCTCTTTGGGACCAGTACTCAGGGGTCGACCACTACATATGCAGAGCATTGTACCAGAACTGCATTGGGGAGGAGGAACGCAGCAGTAGTGTTTCGTTTTTTTTTTTGGCTTTATTATATATTGCAGGGATGAGTATGTCAGAATTTAACTGATGCTGTTTTGATTGTTCAGCGCCCAGTTCATCATCAGTTAACCCAACATTGCGTGTTTTTGGGCTCCTTCTTCATCCTTTGGCGCTACAATCCGTGGTGAAGCTGAGCCTCAACCAACAAGCTGGCACGATCTTTAGCCAGCAGCCTCCAAATTTGCACAATTTTGTGATATATTTGTGTTTTTTTTTATTGTTTTTTTTTTTAATGTTTGGCTATTGTTTTTCACCAAAGGTAGGAATCGAATCTAAGACCTCTGGACTGTTGGTCGAATACTCTACCAATTAATCCATCGAGGCACTTTGTGGCAGTAAAAAAATCTGTTAAAACTGCCTTTTCACGGTAACACAAAATATATTACAATTTTGTACAATCAAAATATTATGAAATACTCGCCGTATTTAAATAAAAAAATAGAACAAATGTTATGTTTACAGGGATGGTAGAATTACCGTAAAATCAAAGCAAAAATATTATTGATGCCAGTCACGGCTCAGTTCCATAATATTTACAAAAATGTTGCATTAAATGTGGTTGTTCTTGTAATTATTGCCAACAACTTCAAGACACTCTGTTGTTGCTGGCAATGTTTTCTTTAAAATACAACTCTGGTGTGATGAGAATACATGAGTTTTTAAGATGGGTAGGAAAATAAGTATCAAATTTTGTATCCGTATTCTGTCCCACTCAGTACACGATAAGGCCTATTTCACTTCTTCGCATGTATTATCGTGAAGACGCACCTTATAAAGGCGCTAGCAGAACACACCAAGCGGGCAACACTGTTCCTATTATCACTCTCTTGTCACTCTTTTATTCTCTGTTTTTTGTTTACAAAACTTTTATAGACTGAATGGGTCTAATAACGGCCAAATAAAAGAGCAGAGTTATTGCTTTAAATAAAACTGACGTCATGTTTTTGTTGTTAAATTAAATCAACACACACACACACACACACATATATATATATATATAAATATAAGTATATGTGTAATTTGTCAAATTAATTAATTATTTTAAATTGAGAACGCCAAGTTTTTTTGCTGGCATCGTTGTCAGAAGCATTTTTTTGCGTTTGGGATTTTTTGTGGCAACAGATTTTTTTTCTGCTGATATCTTTATTATTTTTAATTTATTTGGGAGCCTTAATTGTTATTGTTGTATTCTGCAAATAATTTGTATAATTATCCAGTTTAATACCACTGTTATTTGTATTGGGTATAAAATGAACAGTGATCACGAAAGTACGGGATTGGAAATGATAACGAAGATGAGATTGATTGAGTGATTAAATTTTCTGGCGCAGGATTAGACTGAAATTTGACCTGAAAATTCGTCATATACAATGCGCTTATCTTTCGATCGAATATTAAAAAAAAATCAAATGAATTCATTTATTTCCTCAGCTATTTGCCAATTTATTTTAGTTTGGAATCAGAGCACATACTCGAACTTTGAGGCGTGTGATGTTTAAGCAAAGCCCAGAAAAACAAATTGTTATAATTTATTAAATGAAATACAAAATTCCAATGAAATGCATAAATATTAACGAAAGAGTTACTTGTTTGTACAGACAGACAGACATACATCCAGACAATCGAATTGGAGACGGCATTTAATATGATTTTGTTATTAATGCAAAGCAGCAGTTCGTTTGCGTCGCAGCAACAAAAACGTGGTTTCACTTTAATTGTGCTAATTTCTGTTAAATATTTTCATTGCAAAAAACATAAATGATTTAATTTTTTTTTTTAAATATATTTTGTTCATTAACACTCGTATTTTAGTTGCCAAATTGTACTCTTGTTTAATATGTTGTTTTAATAATTCAAAAATATTCAAATTTATTTTCATTTGTTAAAATTTTTAAAAATTTGTAAGTAAATACTTCAACTAAAGTCATAGGGCTGGGAAAACGCAACCTGGTAGGAAAATATTTTGTTTTGGGTAACCAAAATACCTCAAGAATGCTTTTCTAGGGGGGTTTTCACTGGGCGCCGTGTGTCTAAGCTGCCGCTTATTATTATTCAGTTACGGATGTCAAAACATCGTGACAAGTTGCACCATTAAACAGCGCGTCCAAATGCGTCGTAGATGCAAACTTTCGTGGCAGACGAGGTGGCCCTATACGATCGCATCGTTAATCGATTTGACGCCAATCCACACGAGTTTCACCAGGTGGCAAAACTTTCACAAAAAGTTACTGTTTGCGGGGTATTTAGCGGCGGCGGCGTTATTCTTTACTAATTTTTTGAAAACGACGAGCTCATCGTTTCGTCAACGGCCAGCACTACAAAATGATGATAATCAATTCCGCTTGGCCTTAATTAAACCAGAAGCCAATATTCCCATTGAAGGGAGCGTGTACGGTTTCTTGGTGTATTAAACCCTTGAAGAGAAGGGAAGGGGAAGGGGAAGCATAATGGATCATTAGATAGGTGGCAGGTTGAAAGGCCGTTATGGCCCAGACTCCCACTGATATTCATTATCTCTTGTAGAGATGACTTGAATTGGGCTCAAAAATGATACAATTTGACGTCATTACACTTATTCTTGTGGGGCTGCCAGTCTCAAAAAAAAGGGCATGCGAAGGAAAAATAAAACCTTTATTCCAGAAACCCGTAAAATTCTTATGAAGTGAGTGAGTGTCCTATAATATAATTATAAGACTTATTAAGTTTTGTTGTATAGAAATGCCAAAAAAAAAAAATATTTCTTATAAAATCTATTTTTTTTTAACATCGAGGATTATGGGAAACTTCAAAAAGTTATTTAAATATTTTCCATTGGGCTTAGCCTATAACACCTGATAATTGTGAACCAAATCTGGCTCGTAAAGCCAAACGTTTTATGTTGCAAACTGAATAAAATTACATGAATGGAAATACGGGGTGCGTATGTGGCTGTGTGAGTGTGAGTGTGTGTGTGTGTTTGTACACAGATTTGATTTTAGCACGAGGCAAATTGTCATATTACAAATATTTATGTTGACGATTTTTTTTCTATACTTTTGCTTTTAGCTTAAAGGGTTCGTGTGTATTTATGTACATACGGGTGTGTGTACGTGTGTATGTGCGAATAAAGTAATAAATCTGTTATCTTAACACATGTATTCGATACTCAGTTGTATGTACAATATGTATGTATGTAGATGCTGAACGACTGTTACCGGGAGAATATATACATTTTACAACATAAAAGTATATTTCGAATATGAATGCAGATGCTACGAAATATGTTTTTAAATGCATTTAGGAATATGGCAGGAGAAACAAAAACAGTGTAAAACAGTGAAGTTCATAAAAATCAATATAACAGAAAAAATGTTTAACCTAAAAACAAGAATTCTTTATTATAAATTGACATGGAATAGATATATTATTAAATCAAACATTAAGGAATGCTGGTGATATCACATGTGCCTGAAACTGTTATACTACAAATAGTATTTTCTAAAAGAAGAACTAAATTTTTAGCCTATATTTTTTAGAATCGTAAAACACCACAAAAGAAAAGTATTGCATGCTAAGCGACTTCAATAAAAAACTGTTATACTAGAAAAAAGTTCTCTAAAATAAAAAACTGTTATGCTGGAAAAAGTTCTCTAAAATATAAAATTGTTAGACTAGAAAAAGGCTTTTTAAAATATAAAACTGTTATACTAGAAAAAAGTTCTATAAATTTTAAAAATGTTATACTAGAAAAAGCCATCTAAAACCGTTATACCAGAAAAAAGGAACGGAGGAAAACGTTCTCTAAAATATAAAACTGTTATACTAGAAAAAACTTCTCTAATACTTAAAAATGTTATACTACGAACAAGGAATTATGTTGAACAACAGAGACAATATTTAAATTTTCTAATATGAGCAAATTAAAGTTAAAGCATTCTCTGGCGTGTAAAACTGTTATACTGCATGACAACTAAATATGTAATAAAACACTCTTACATGTATACAATTAATTATTTTAAGAAAACTAAATTTTTATGCCATACCGAGACTTTGATCCACTAATTAGGGGCATTAAACGAAAACTGTTATACATAAATAAATAAAAATTAGAAATTGTCATGCAACTGAAAAGCGCTATAAATCATTTAAAACTATCGTAAGTATAATATTGAAACTTTAAGCCTTTTAGTTACTGCACTTTTACTTATTGAAAACTGTTATACATAAAAGCAATAATTTGAAATTTAAGTTCTTAGAAACTGTTATGCAACTGAAAATGTCATCATATATAAACTTTTGTAGTTTTAAAAAATCTATTCTAATCAAGACTACCTATTGCTTACTAGACTTAAACTGTTATAACTTCATCAAACTGACCAGAAACCACACAACAAATGAAACTGTTCATACTTAAAAATATCTTATATATCGTATAAAAGCTTATACAAAATCGGTTCTTTTATACTTAATTTCAACATCATACGGAAACTGTTATAAATCATATTAATTAATGAATAATTTTTGTATATAAAATAATAATTTGAACTTTATGCAATTAAAAACTTTAACACAGATAAAAAGATTTTATAAGAAGTTTAGTAATATTTTCTGTAAAGAAAAAATCTGTTATATCTTTTGCTCAAAATGTTGGGCAAAAATTGAAAACTTTAATGCTTTAAGGGAAAACTGTTATATGAGGGCCAAAGATATAATTTTATTCAGATAAAAAATGTTAAAATGTCACTTATACGCAACTATAGCAACTGTTATACCTCATATAAAAACTGTTATACATTTACTTAGAACTGTTATAGGGTATGAGAGGCTGTTTTTAACATAAGCTAAGAACTCTGAACTTAACAAGAAAATCTGCTTATATGTATATTAAAAACATAACAGGCACATAATTTTTAAACTCTTTTGTTTTTCACTGTTAAATTGTTGTTTTTTGCGCTTCATATCTATGAATAGATTTAACATAATTTATTTGGTATGACAATAGTGTGCAAAATCTATCTACACACATATTTTTTCAAAATTTGCATAAGAAAATTATATGGAGTCTTTAATATTCTATTATTTAAAAGATTTGATATTAAAAAACGACTTTGACTAGGAACAGAATATTTTTGTCTTTGCAAGAGCTAAAGGCCGCGAAACTGCTGGCGGTCCCCCCGGAACAGTTTGCTTTTCTTGTTTTGATTATAAATTATATCTGTTTATTACAAATTTTCCTTTTTAATTAAAAAAAATTTTAGTTTAATTGAGAATAATTGAGAAATCGTTTGATTTTAATTTAATTAAAAAAATTAATTAATTAAAAACTATTTTATAATTCTTGTTTAATTTTTTTTTCTATTTCTAGAGAAACCTATTTTATTGCTATATAACCTTCACGATGCACAAAAAAGCTTCGCTGGAACTGCGCAAAGAAAATCGGGAATTTTTCCAGGTAAAAGTTTCTTGAGAGCCTAATTTATTTTTGTGTTTATCTAATTTAGTAATTTTCCCGCCCAGAACTACCAAAACACAATCAATGATCGTTTAGGCATTGACAGCTTTCTGGTACAACCCATTCAAAGACTGACCCGATATCCGCTGCTGTTGCAGCAACTGATAGCGGTAAGTGTTTTTTACGCCCATCGATTTGTTCCTTTGACGTCAAACTTGTTTGATCTTTTAGGAGTTCTATAAAAACGCTATCAATTGCAAGCCTGTTCTGGCCTCTTTGTGTAAATTAGAAACACGCATGCGCCGCCTCTTGGAGGTGGTCAATCAGTCGGAGGAAATTCTCTCTATCGAAGACTTAGAGCCAGAGGTTAAATTCTTTAAATTAAAATTTTTATGTTCACGAAATTTAAAACTATATTGTACTATAATTTCTTATAGCTGGACTTGGAACAGCTGGGCTCATTTAGACGCTCCACGGAATTCGATGCCTATAATCACAAATCGCGTAAAAAATTTCGCGCAAAAGTTTTCCTCTTCGACCAGTGCCTGCTGTGCACCGAAGTCCGTAAACGGCGCTTGGCTTATAAGAACCATTACGCCTGGCACACAATAGAATTGAAGCTGAATAACTCTAAGAGTGTTTCGCTGCTAGCAGAAGCCGCCGCCTTGGCCGGCAGCAGTCGTAATTCCGCTAAAGAAGAGTATGAATTCTCCTCACCCGAAGCCATTTCCATAAATCATTGGCTGCGTTGTGTGCGTCACATAATTGAACACTCTCGCATTGAAGCATCGCAAAGGGGCAAATTGATGTTGCCCATGGACCTGGTGTTGGGCGCCGTTATTGCCATTTGGTTGATTTGGCAGTATTTGTGAGAGTTTTAAATGTACATTTTATTTATTGTTTTATTATATTTTATAAAATTTTTGTTTGTCCATTTTTTACAATAATTTTTGTTTTTAAAGAAAAGATGTTTTTCGTATATTATTTTTAAATACTTTCAAAACTATTTTGCATATTTAAATTTTTTTTATTTGTACTTTTTCCTGATTATTTTATGATTTATTCAACCGTTAAGTTTAAAGAAGAGAACTGGCCGTAAAAAGAAAATTGAGATTTAAGTGGAGGGCCTTCTTAATTAAAGATTTTTTTTATTAGCAAAATGAAAAGTATTTTACAAGACTGATCTTTCAGTAACGTGTAGTCTAATCGGTTGTAGCTGGACTCTTGAGTTTGTGTTTAGTTGCCCCTTTTGATGTTGAAATCATGTTTTTTTTGCGCTCACAATTACGCTTTATGTGGAATGCCAGCCTTACTGAGATATTTCACGTAATCAAAGGATTTTTTCTGCGATAAATATTATTTTTCTTGCAGCAAGATGGGTTATCACCCTGAACCGATAATCATCAATCTGTTTTGGCTTGAACTGGATGTGGCACTCAGCTCTTGATATATTGGACACGCTGCGGCACGACCATCTCACATGGAGCTGATGTTAATCGGTGTTCGAAAACGTGCAATTTGACCGGGATAAACTTTTCTTTTGAAAATTAAATTTGTCCTCCTTAATAAGGCAAACTCATGGAAAATTGGGCATTTGAGATGATTAACACTTAGCAAAGTTGAGACAGAGATTTGCACAATATGACGCGTAATAGCAAAAAAACAGGGCTTTCAAATGGACTAAAAACTTTCCCGATGTCTTACACACACTTTGTCTGATTTCAATTTGAAGATGAAAAATATCCCTTATAAGATTTTTCCAGCTTTTATGGCAGATAAAGGAGGATATGGCAGAAGAGTTTCAGAAGTGTGGAAAACATTGTGGCTATTACATACTAGACACGGTACACTAATGGCTAATAAATCACTTGTTCATAATTTTCTTTAAGCTTCAGGTGCTGTGTGGGCTCTTTTTCCTATAAATAATTGAGAATTTCATTTCTATTTGGAACACTTTAGTGAATTCTTTACTTACAATCTATCATATTTGAGCTGCTGCTGCACTCCACTCAGTACAACAACAATGACACAAACATTAATTTCGATATTTCATTATACAAGGTGGTGCAAAAATAACCTTCCGATGTTTTTTGGCTGTAATTTAAAAAAAATGAAACACTTTGATTGTTCTTGTGGATTATTTTTATTTGGTCTTTTAATTTTTTTTACATCAAGTCGAGAATATGATGTCATGTAAATGGCCGCCGCCACAGTTGATTGTCATTTGAGCCCTTTTTATGGCATTTTCCATCACTTTGTCCAAAACTTCCGGCGATAGGTCCTCACATTCTTGACGGATATTGTCTTTAAGAGCTGCAAGAGTCTGAGGCTTGTTGACATAAACCCGCGACTTCAAAAAGCCCCACAAAAAGAAGTCTGGAGCGGTCAAATCAGGCGATCTTGCTGGCCAGTGCAAATCGCCAAAACGGGAGATTAGGCGCCCGGGAAATGCATCCTTCAGCATATCGGTTGTGGCACGTGCAGTTTGTGCCGTTGCACCGTCCTGTTGGAACCACATGTTTTCCAATCCCAACTCATCAAGTTGCGGCAAAAAGAACTCGTTGATCATTGCTCTGTAGGGCTCACCATTCACAGTAACCGTTTGGCCCGCGACGTCTTCGAAGAAAAAAGGTCCGATGACTCCTCCAGCGAAAACAGCACACCATACAGTGACTTTGTGCGTGTGTAATGGCTCTTCGTGGGTTACACGCGGATTTTCAGTGCCACAGAAGTGTAAATTTTGCTTATTTACGTCCCCGCTAAGATGGAAATGGGCCTCATCACTCATGATTATTTTTGATGAAAAATCATCTTCCTCTTGGTGGTGATTAAGGATGGCTTGAGCGTATGTTAGACGCGATTGGCGGTCAGCAGCTAACAGCTGATGCACCGTCTGGACTTTGTACGGAAACATCTTCAAATCTTGTATCAAAATTTGCTGTAAAGACCGTCGACTGACACCCATTTGCGTGGCACGTCGTCTGGTCGATGTCGACGGCGCTTCCATGACATCCTCAGCTACAGCAGCAATATTCTCAGCAGAACGGCTACTCCGGGGTCTGCCACGCCTGGCAACATCTCGTTTTGTGCCAATCTCTTCGAGGCGAGCGGCTAAACGTCGCAGTGTTTCACCAGTAGGCATTGGACGGCTGGGAAATCTGCGACGAAATTCACTTTGCGCCAAAGTCACCGACCGATTATTGGTCAAATAAATAGTCACCAATATTCCGCGTTCTGCAGCAGTGTAGCGTAATATTGTTTATTAACGTGTATTTCGCATGTGTTTACTACACAAATGTCAAAACAGAACTGACATTAGGGGCCAATCGCAAAATTTATAGCATTTTCTGATATGAGGATTACTTTTGCGCCACCTTGTATAAAATGGCAAAATATAACTAGTTGCTGAATGGCAAGTCCCAAATGTGAAGCCTTTTAAGACGGCTTCTTTAAACAAAATTATTACAATATTTGATTACAAATAATACATTTTTTTGGAACCGGGAAAAGTATATATTGATTGAAATTTATGAAATAAAACCAAAAAAATAGCGCAAGCTTCAAGCAAATTAAGATAAATTATTAAGAATTTTCGAATTTATTGCAAAAGGCCTTTTTCTAAGGGATTTCCAAACCGTATATCTGAATAGCATTATAAATATTATTTAGGGTTTGAGAAAAGATTTCTTATGCTTTAAAAAAATAAAATGGTTTTGCATCATTATGATTTGGCAAAGAGAATGTCTATATTAAGTTATTTGTTTTCTTTGGCTTGGCCTTTGTTGGCGAAAAATGTTGATGTTGATATCGGGGGGTTTTCTTTAATTTCACAGCCGTTTGTTGTATTGTTAAAAGCTGGGAATGTCCTCTTTTTTTTTGGAATGCCTTTAACATATTGCAAGCTTAAGTCAATATGCTGGCAAATGTCGCTTTTTCATTTTATTTTATATTTTTTTCATTTACTATTTATATTCCCAGCTGCACTTCCGTCCACGATGCATGGAAGTTTACATCTTGCCAACTCAGGCAACGTGCTCGCATCTACATACATACATACACACACACACATGTATGTACTATATGATACCGGCTTGTGTTTAGATGTTTGTAGACATTTCTTTGTATACATGTATCTACAATATGTTTGTGTCCACACAAGCTTTTGAAGCGTAAAATAAGCTTCTTGTCTTCTTCCTTGATGTTCTCTACAGATATTTTAGTGTAAAGGATATTACACACACACACACACACACACACACACACACGTATTATATCTATAGATGTAACATCATTATCTTCTACTTGTCTTTATTGTCAAATATTTTCTATGATAAATTGCCTGCTTGTTTGAATTAGCAGTTCACACAAAATAATAACAAAAAAACAAAATACAATTTAATTTTTTTTTTATAATTTTGGTTTTTTCTTTTGCATAAAAACCAACAAGAGAGAAACATCTAAAAGAAGGACAAACAGTAAGTCCTTTTTGCATAGGAAATTTTTAAAATAAACATACATACATACTTTTATAATTTAGACAAATATGGACATGAAAAGTCACTCGTATCTACACACACACACACACGTATACACACACGTATACACACATTTCTTAGCTAATAATTATAAAGGCTTTTCGAAGAGTAAGAACGAAAGAAAGAAAGTAAATTTTCCAGCACAGTGATTTCAGTTTAAAGCTTTAACGTTATAAAATATACGTATATTTTTTGTTTAATTTTACAGCTTCCAGAGAAACAATTATTCAATTCACCAGCTCACATTAACATCATATGTGTTGTTGTATTGTACAATTATAAATTATTATAGTTTTGTTGTTGGCAAGTTTCATATAAAAATGTTTTCTAAACGATTTTGCTCAGCTTATAAAACCACACATTCAGCACAATGTCAAATAAAAGCATTCGCTTGGACTTGGCCAAGAAATATATCGAACACAAAACAATTGAAACGGAATTAAGTGAAATTTTGACAGTCACAGTATTAAAAGTAACTTAAAATACGAAATTAAAGAGTGTTTCCATACAATGTGCTGTTGATTTTCCAGTCCGGCAACGGGCCAAGGTTTCGAAATTGATTTACATCAGCACCTGATGGTGGACCAGTACTACAGATGAACATGACCGGACTACGGCCCCTGCGGCTCCCGATTCTTGCAATATGCGATTAGTGGCCTATATCGCAAACCACAATAAAACTTCAGATTAGTTCCCAAACTTTAAAACATTTTCGACATCAAATGTCTTTGAGTAGCCATTTTAAAGAAAGGCCGTTGAATAAGAGCAAAACTTAAACTAGAACTCATGAAATGCTGTAACAACATTTTATATTGTTATAAATTTTGACATAAAAATTAGTTAAGTGCTCTGCAATAGGGAGGGAATCTTTCAAAGTATTTTATTTCTTTGCAGTAAAAATAATTTTTCCTAAAATGTAAATAACAAATCCATTAACAAACTCAAATCACTGTTGTAAGTCATGTTCAGTTTTGTTTTTGTTTCCTTTTTTTTTGTTAAACATCTGTAAATAATGTGATTTAAAATTCAATAAAACGTCAGCGATAACAATAAAAATAAACAGCTGTCATTAGTTGACAGTTTTCATTAAGGCCAATATAAAATTTTCCAGACAGCCAACTAATGATTATTTTACTACAACAAGCTGGCAACAACATTGCTAATGTCATTGCTGTTGTAAAGAAGCAGCAGCGGCATCAGCAGCAGCAGCAACAATTGTTAATGCATTTGCAATGCAACCAATTGTAGCGGAAAGAAGCTGCATATAACGCAAAAAAAAAGAAGTAGACAAACAGCTAATAAATTTGTTAGACAGAGTTTCCAAACGGCAGCACAGCTGTTCCCTTATGAATTGTTTAGCGGACTAAAGATTCCGGCATGTGTAGAGTTGGCTTCTTTAGCTGTAATGCAAACATATGTTTGGGTCTTAGTCAAGTTTCCGTGTGAGTGGTGGCATGTGTGTGTGTGTGCGGCTGCCAGGTAGTGGAAAACTATGGAAGTGGGAAGTTAATGTCATCGGCTTACTAACAAGGTGTCATATATCTTATTTTCAAGGCAAGCGAGCCACTGAGCACGAACTCTAAAGAGGCCACAGGAGCGTCGTTTGGGGTTTTCGCTTTAATAAAAAATCCTTTTTTTGGTAGGGTTAATATGGTATTCGAATTCACTGAAAGGTGTTCATATTAAACAAATAATTATCAATTATCTTGTCTGATTTGATTCTTAACAGCAATTTCTATTTATTTTAACCCAGTCGGGGCAATCTGAAGGGAAACCTTCACCCAAGGTCAATAGGCAGAACGGAAACCGACACGCCCCCGGGAATGTCTTTTGGCGTTCTGGGTCGGTCATTGGTTAAAGAACCTGTCCTTGGCTGAAACGTTCTGGTTTAAAGGTTTAAACCTGAAGATGCAGGAAGAAGAAAATCTTCGAGGTTGGCATGCGTTAGGTCTGTTTTTATCCGAGGAACTAGATTGAGGGGAATGTCGAGGCGAGATGGTCTGGCGCTTCTTGTAGATTTCGGGCTACCAACTCAGGAGCCTAATCATTTCTCTTCTTTTACGGAAATGTGTGAAACAGAAGGTATTAGAGAACCCGAGCTCTTTAACAAGGGGTTTATGATTTGTGCCGTGCAGCACGTTATGAGAAATTGCCACCCATGTGACCCTTGCGAGCCTCATGGCGGCGCTAGTGAACCGTCACCCTGTTCACTCAAGTTGATTTGATCCACTCCCAGATAAAGCCGTCAAGGCAGGTGCTGGCATAAAACCATCTCCAAATCTGTCATAATTTCCCTTAATCCTTTAGAGAAAACTTTTCTCTAGCGAATTCATAGCAGGTTAATAAAGCCAAAAACACCAAAAAAAAACTCTCATAAGTTAGTAAATATATAAATAGTAAGTTAGTAAATAAATAAAAATATACATATAAAGTATAAAAAGTATATATTTTGTTAAATGTTTTTTATTTTTTGGCTGTTGACATGCCAGGGAGGCTCAAAGTAATCAGCTGTGCTGTTAATCTCACCTGTTATGAAATCGCCTTGATTCTTATTCATTGTTGACTAGTTTTTCATTCATTGCTAACCAATTTTAAGAAAACAATTTTTACAAAAATTCTTTGAACGTCTCTGTTTTTTTTAAACTAAAATAACACACAGCAACACAAAAATGCTCGTATATTGAAAGCCAAAATTGGGAATTTTTGCCATTTGTTTTATTGCTTTTAAAATACAATAGCATTTTAACTGAAAGTTGAAAAAATGCCTCATTCCTCTCCCCCCTCCCCCCACTACCACTCTTTCGCCGGTCCTCCTTTAATCTAGTCAAATGCGTTCTATGGCTGGAGCCGTGTGATGTGCATTTTACTTGCCATGTTCTCGAATGAATAAAACAAATTGCTTTAACGACAGCAAATGCAATTTAAAGAAAAATGTCCCCATGCCCCAGACCAAAGAGCGAAACAGACGCAGACGAAGATGCTGCCAACAAAGAAAGTAATGGCTTTTTCTTCACTATATCCTTAAAAATAATGCCTGGTTATAATGTTGTTCTAAAATAAAAATAATTTTGTGAATGTATGAGCATTTCGGGGAGAAAGAGCTGAACAACATGTGAGTACTTCTAGAATTTGTTTTCGCCAGGATATCTCCAGATGATTGTAATGATGACTTTACTATTGCAATGTGTTGACAGTGTGACTTATAATCGAATGCCAGGTATCGTTTTCAGGGCAAAGCTAGAAAGAATACGATTGTAATAGATGGCTTTGTGTGTACAACAGGTTGCAGCTATTTATTTTTCAGCACAATGACAGGTAATTTTAATAGGATCAAGAGAAACATGCAGGTTTGGCCATGACTGAAAAGAATATTTAATAGATTAAACGGGATGCAGGATAAATCCTTGAAATGGGGAAACTGTTTTCTAATTGAAAACGCATTGTATTCATGATAGAAAGGACAACATCTACTTGCTTTGTTTAGCATAATTTAAAAATTTTTGTTTTTGCAGAACTGTAGAAAAAAATTCCTGCACATAATTTTAATATGAAATCCGTTCGAGCGAGTCCTTGCGTTCATTATTTTTCTTTGTGATATAAAGGAATTTGCCAAAAATGTTTTAGTTTTTTTTTGTGTAGTGTGAAAAACGCAAAACAATTTAATTTTATGTTCTATTTAAAACGCAAAAAGTATTCATTATTTTCCGTAGCATTTAACACATCCTCTTCCACATTCACATTCATGCTGGTGAACATGTTTGAACATGTTTTCGTTTTCCATTTATATCAGAACATATGTTGAATTTTCTTTATTTCCTACCCCTTGCCCTTCGCACTTCAACCCATAATGTGTTTATGTAAATGCACTATCCTTCAGGCTTAAAAATTTCCTTAGATTTTCTCTTTTACATCATTTATATGGAATAGTTTTCTTTCCTTTTTCTGTCTTGGCATTTTATCGTACGTGATTTTGAACTTTGTTTTCTCTGCATTTAAACAGAAATGCGAGGCCATTGATTGTGTATTTGGCTGCAGCACCCACCCTCATGCCAGCCAATCGCATCATTTAAGCTCAAATGTCTCGTGAATGTGATGGATTTTTCTATTGAAACGTTTCCATGTGTGGATTTTTATTTACCGGAAGGCTTTTCATGTTTTTCTTTGCTGTTGTCATTTAAATTTGGATTGTGTTTGAAATATGATTCAAAGACTTGACGTAGTCTAAGACAAAGTTCACGGAGAGGGAGACAGAGACAGAGATAGTTGCTAAAACAGTAGCATTTGAAAAATGTTTTACTTAATAGTTCCTTTTTAAGAGGCAATTTTTTTAAAAAAGGATGCCTCATAAGTTTCCCTAAATTTTAAATTAAATTAAATATCTTTTAAAAATAAAAATTAAAAATATCAGTAAAAAATATCTATAAAAAAAATTAGTTCTATATAATTATGGCCGTTATTAAAATACTTAGTACTAACACACCTTTTCCAAAAGTATCTTTTGAAAAAGTACCTTTTGAAAAAATGTCATTAAATAAAGAAAATTTTGAAAATGCTAGCATTTAAAAAAGAGGCCATTAGAAAATGTGTGCTGCAAAAAGTACCTTTTACCAAAAAGTATCTTTTGAAAAAAGTACCTTTTTTAAGCCAAACACCTCTTTAAAAAAATGATATTAAGAAATAAATAAAAAATAAACTCTTAAAAAGAACTTTTTGAAAAATATATTTTAAAAGGTACCTTTCCAAAAGTACATTTTAACAAAGTATCTTTTAACAAAGTACCTGTTAAAAGTAGTGGCTTTAAAAAACTGCTTCTTAAAAAAGTAACTTTTAACAAAAGTAGCTTCTAAGAGAAGGGCCTTTTAAAAATGTTAGTATTAAAAAAGCACCTTTTAGAAAACCTACCTTTTCACAAAAGTATTTTGTAACAAAACAACCCCTTAAAAACAATCTTGGAAAAAGCACGATGTGCCTTGTAAAAAGAAGACCCTCGCAAAATTTGTATAAGAACGTACTCGTACATGTAAGAAAGACCGTTAAGTCGTTGGGACCGGTAAATTAAGTGGCTTTTAGACAAATTTTTTTTTGAGAAAAATACGTTTTGAAAGAAATACTTTCTTATTAAATGTTACTGTTAATATAAGAACTTTTAAAGAACTACATGATAGAACAAGATTTGGAAAGGGCGCCATTTTACACTATTAAAAGCTACTTTTAATTGAAATTAAGAAGACATTTTTTAAAAAGAGTACTTTTTAAAACAGTACGTTTTAAAACAGTACATTTTAAAACAGTATATTTTAAGAAGTAAATGAATTTTGAAAAAGGTACCTTTTATATACCTTTTATTATAACCCAAAAAATTACGTTTAACAAAAAATGCATTTTCAAAAACCAAGTTAAAAATTCCTTTTTACAAAAGCATCTTTCAGAAAAGTTTCCTTCAAAAAAAAAAATTTGAATAGAAATAAGTTTTTAAAAAGTACCATTTAAGAAACTCAGTTTTACAAATTGTTATATAAATTAGATGTGTGCATTGCACATATATAAAAAATGTACCTCTTTAAAAAAGGTGGAAACTGGAAAGGCTCTTTTAGCAAAAGTGCCCTTAAGAAAAACGAAGGCTTCGTTTCACCCGCAAGTTAATTTCATTAATTTTATGACAGATCTTACGATTTTTCTCCACTTTCTATATCCTTTGGTATTTGGAATGACTTGAAATGCGTGTCAAATACCAAAAAGGACTTTTTTGTGAAACTGCAAACATGACAACTGTGTTGGTGTGAGTGCAACAGCTTTTGCAATGTCTCGTTATATGAATTAGATTTTTTTTCGGTATTTGAACATGTTTTTTTTTGTTCTTTGGCAGTCTTCAAATAATTCGATCCATTATCAGTTGTCATCACATCTAAATATTCTAAAAAAGAAAAAAAAACGTATTTGTAGCTCACACGTACACACACGTACACACTCGTTCCCACTGCTACATGACCGTTAACAGACTTCAATTGCGAGGCCGGTGATTCCCAAACTGTTTTCATTTGAATGCTAAAAAATTTAACCATAAAGTTTTTTCCACAAGATTTGATTTTTTTTTAATGGTGGTTGTACAAATTTTATTAAAAATTTGGCATAAAAGCGGGAATCCCTGTTTTATGTGTTTATTTCTTTCTTTCTCTAATACAAAATTACATTTGAAAAAGAACACGTATTTCAGCAAATTGTAATAGACAAACCCGAAATGCGTGAATATAAATTGTACTTTAACACGGCGGAGTGTTTTTGTTCTAAGCCGAAAAAATTGATCTACTAATTCACGCACATTTACACAAATTCCATAATAAACAAGAAGACATTTATGTTAAATGTAGTATTTATTAAAGGCAACAACACCAAGAGGGGGGGAGTTGAAACCATCTTGTTATTGTTGTTTTTGTATTGAAAAATATTTAAGATGTTCTCAGCACATGTTTTGTGCGATAAGAGAATAAAAAATTTAAAAGGATAAAAGTTGGAAAATTAAAGACGTTTTCAAACGACCATAATTTTACTTTGGGGAAAGTGTTGCCTGTTTAGGGCATACATTTTCCCATAGAAAAAAATGTTTGCCCTTTTTTAAGACTATAATTTTTCTATAGAAATATATGTTGCTTTTTTAAGGCAAGTTGTTGCCTCCCTTCTAAGGCAGCAATTTGTCTTTAGAAAATATGTTGTTGCCTTTTTAGGACTTTAATTTGCCCCAAAAAAGCGTACATTTTTAAAAAGTTTCCAACTTTCTTATAGAAAAAATCTTTCGTTCTTAAGGATTCAATTCGTCTATGGAAATAATGTTGCTGCCTTTTTAGGGCTTCAATTTGTCTATAGAAAATATATTGCTGCCTTTTAAGGGCTTCAATTTTTTTTATGGAAAAATACTGCCTCCAAAAATCATATATTGTTGAAAAGTTAGCAATTGGTTTATAGAAGTCCTCAGTTTGTCTACAAAAAATATGTTGCTGCCGTTTTAAGTCATCAATTTGTCTATAGAAAAAATGTTGCTGCCTTTTTAAGGCCTCAAATTTTTAAAGAAGAATAGTACCTAAAAGAACATTGATTTTTCAAAAGTTAGCAATTTTTTTATAAAAAATTCTTTCTTTTTTAAGGCTACAATTTGTCTACAAAAAATATGTTGCTGCCTTTTTAAGGCCTCAAATTTTTTAAAAGATACCAATTTTTTTATAAAGAAAAAAATTTTCCATTTTAAGCCTTAACAATTTGTCTATAGAAAATATGTTGTTGCCTTTTTAGGGCTTCAATTTTTCCATAGAAAAATGGTGCCTTAAAAAGGTATAGATTTTTGAAAAGTATTATGGATTTTTCTTTAAGCAAACATAAGTTGCCTTTGAATACTAAATATGTATGTATTGGCAAAATAAATGTTGCCTTTAAAAGGCTTAAAGGAAAACCGGTATCATTTAAGCAGCCCAACAAGTTGAAAGCGTCGTCAATTACAGCCATTTAAATGGTAATAACATAAAAGAAAACGCTAAAGGAAACATTCCGAACCGGCAACAAACGTAAAAAGCCTACATTTTATGTGTGTGTGTGTGTGTGTGTGTGTGTGTTTGTCCTCGTGTTTGTATGTTTGGGGGGTGTGTGCGGAGTTTATGTTTTTCTAGGCGTTCGAAGCATAATAAATTTGTTAATTTATACTACGATGCTGATGTGTAAGTAATTTTAAAAACGTGCGTAAATATTATAACAGACAACAACGACAAACGTGATAGCGAGCGGAGGAAGAAGCAGATAAGTCGAAGAAGCCTGTCATAAACAGAAAGTCTACTGCTGCGGGAAAGAAACGAGAACTAAAAGTGTTTTTATTTAAATTAAAACTGCTAAGAAAAATGTTTTTTGAGTGAAAATAAAAAATGATTTTCCATTTAGTCCTCGTCGGTTTGTCAGCGAGACATTTTACGGGGGGTTATGGAAAGAAAAACAAACTAAATTTCCTATATTCTTATTTATTGTTTTATTTTTTTTTTTTGCTTTCTTTTTTTATGCTAAAGACTTCGAAGGAGGTTGTAAGAAAACCATTATTTAACAAATCTAATGAAGTCAAAAAATAAAAACAAAAAACAACGAAATAGGAAAATAAACGATTTTCCTTGTACTATTTTGGCTTTTCGATCTTTCATCCGCCCCCCAGCCGACATTTTAGCATAAATTTTATTGTTTATGAAATGCTGAATATAATTCTGGTACATTAACTGTTGCTTTGGCACTAGGGGATTCTTTTTATGGGAGGGGTAGAGGTAGGGGTAGGGGTTTCGAACGTGTTCGAAATTTCAACATTCGAACGCTGAACTGAGTATTTGCTCTTTCTTCCTTAAGCCAGCAAATATTTAAGGAGACAATAAACTAACGTTATAGTTAAAGTAACTTTAAGTCTGTTTGAAAGAATAAAAATAGTTATTTATGGTTTATTTCATTACAAGTGACAATCTGTTTGAAAATAAAGGTTTTTTTTGCAACATGTAGGAGAATGTTTTTCAAGAATTCTGTTTTAAACATTTTTTAATAAAAAAGCTTTCCTTTTGGGGATTTATATAAATCAACAAGAGTAGTAGATATCAACCATATTTTTGAATAATATTGTACAAATATGGCTGATCCAAAATGTGAAACTTTCCATAACTTTAAATTAGTATTAATCAGGAAAACGGTGCGTGTTATGGTGGCTGTGAGGACCTTCGAATGATTCGAGCTTATTCGCATATACTTGAGACTAACGACAACTCCAGCAGAAAAAGCTTAAGGTTGTCAAAGAATACGAACTCTGTGGCCAGTTGAGATAGTGACGGTCTCAAAACACTTATACAGAATAAGTAATTTGACATGAGCTGCGTACACACATTTAGTTCGGTTATAAAAACCTGCTGTTCATGTCTATAAGATTTGAAAAAGTTGGAGATTATCGTTCTACAACGCTCGCTGTTGCCAGCAACGGCCTGGCCAAACTGCCTCTGAAGATCGAAAATAATTAAGAATTTGATCGAGTTACACTGAATGCTCTTGGACCACATTGCAAATTCGTGCACTTCTGCTCTGGACCGACACATAAAAAAGTATGTCAGTTTGTCATAAATTCAATTAAGATTTTTGTTAAATGCAGACCTTTAGACAAATTTCCGGCAGTCAACGGAATTTACAATATGTCTTATATCATAATATATACCACTTCAGGAACAGCTTTAAATATATTCGCTAAAAAATATGTACTGAAACAATGAAAATATTTGCTGGGAAGCAACATTCTTACAGAACAGTCTGAGCAAAAGCTTTAATTTTAAATATTTTCAATCAAATAATTTACTGAGTCAGTGACATTTTTGCTTAAATGCGCATCTGAAAAAGAGATTTCACTGAATTGAGAAACATATTTGTTGGAAAAAATAACACAATAATAATTTTTGTGTTAAAAGCTGGTTCTTAATAACAGAAAATATATTTATTTAAAAGTTTTTGAAATTGTGCAAGAAACAGTTTGCCAGACAAATTTTTTTAATCTACCATCTCCTTCTGCCAGAAAATGTGTCATCGTTTAGGGTAACTTTCAGCAGCTTCAACAATATAAGCGCTGTCAGCTGTCAAAGTTCGAATATCCTGTACAGATTTTAACATAATTCTTACAATTTAAACATGCCAACAACTTGATAATGCTGGTTTAGTTTTAATTCTTTAGGTAAAATAATAATTTCTCCAATAAAAGAAATCCTACTGCTTTATCAAAATGCAACAGTGTTTTGTTTTTTTTTTTGTATTTAAGTTTTCTTTTTATAACACAAATATGACTTCATAAATTTTGTATAAATAAAACAAGATGACAAATTGTATATAATTTTATAATAAATCAATTTAATACCTTAAGACATGCACAAGCATGCATACATATTCGATTTCTTATATAGATTAGAATGTGTTTATAAATCAAAGATAAGCAGCATTTATGCATGTGTGTTTTTGTGGGCTGTGTACTTACGATGCAGGTTAAAAAAATACTTTTTTTTTTAAATAAAAGTAGTTTTTTCTGAAGATGAGAGATCTTTTTTTTTTGGAGAGGACTTGTTTTCCAAGTTAAAGTCTTCCCAAAAAAGCTTTGAGGCTGTTTATTAAACAAAATTCAGGTTATTTATAAAATATTATAAAAAATTATCTAAAATAATAAACAACAATTGAGCCTGTTTCATATATATCCCCTTTGCCTTAAGCATTTGCATAGTATTTAACACAATTAGTAGTTATTTTTAAGCAGAGTATATGTAATAAATTAAGATATTATGTTGTCTTTACGTAGAGCAAAAAAATATTTTGTGAAAAAATTATTGTGAAAAATATACAATATGTAAATAGAATGCCAAGCAATAGGCCCTTTAAAGCTACTAAAAGTATGCAACAGATTTTTGTTGGCTAAACAAAAACATCTTAATGTGAATTTGAAAACGTTTAGCGGGCGTTCTCCTGCAAAGTGCTTGAAAAACGTTGTTATGGATCAAGAAGTCTACAGCAAACAGGGGGTTTGAAAGTACGATACATGTTTACAATACCGATTATTTTCTACCCCAGAAAACAAATCGAAAGTAGGAAGATTTTCACATTTTCATAAGTTGATCCTTAAAATATATGTTATGAACATGAAAAATTGTAGATTTTAAAACTTAAAGATAAAAAAAATGTTGAATGCTGTTAGCTTCAGAAAATTAAAGCTCCCACAACTCGGAGTAGGATATTAGGGACAGCATATTTACAGGCTGACACTGAAGCTACATGTGCAACACACGAACTTAATAAAGTGTACATGTTGGCTGCTTTGTTAAACCTTATGTAAACAGTATCATCATATAAATCTGTTATTTGGTTAATAATAAAAACGATAAACAACATGTTTACATATTCCATTTGTCATTTTAAATACAAGCAGGATAAAAAGTAAAACTCATAATAGATAAACAACACAAGGACATACAAAAGGTTTTGCAACTCAATATAAAACGGATTAAGCGGCATTTAAAAAGGATTTAAATAGCTGTCCACTAAAATGCATTGAAGCGTTTTTTCATATTTAAAAATCAACATCTCTATTTTCCCTAAATCATGCTTTCCCTACTTTAAAAAGTTTTGTGGAAAATATGAATGACAAACTCCCCACCAAACAGCCGGAGTTACAAACAGAAAAACAGTGAAAAAAAAATGCAATTTTATACCAATTAACAACAAATTAATTTTGCAAGGATTGTTAAACAGAGCTTAAGCTTAACGCAACTTAAGTCATAAATCCTTAAGGACATTAAAATTGTAATTGAAGTAAGTGCCAACAAAACGCACACCAACACCAACACAACCCCGCACACGCACACGCACACGCACACAAAACACTTAATACACAAACAGCATAAATTAATACTCCTGCTTGCATCAGGAAAAAGCAAATAAAATTTTTACACTCTCCCAACCAGCATCTACACACATACACAAGCACGCTCGCTCACGCTCACGCTAACGCACACGCATACACCACAAAGTGAGTGATTAAATTAAACAGTATTAGTGAATAGATGAATTTGTACATGCGAAACGTAGTTACTTAAAGTTTGTACTTGTGTGGTGCTGTCGTCGCCAGGACACTAAAACGAGAGAGCTGGCAAAATGTTGGATCAACATTTTCAGATAAAAGAAAATGAAGCTGCAAAAGGGCCGGCATCAAAAAACATGAAAATATAATTAAAAGGCTGTAAAACAAAGCAAGCCCATAAAAACTCTCTAACAAAAGTCAACAATTATTGTTGTTCGTCTTCTTTCTTTCTGTTTTCTTTTTTTCTTTTTTTGTTGGCAGAAAATAAAAGCCAACTGATAAACTTATTGCGTGTATGAGTTGAAGTGTCTTTGTTTCTGTTAGTGGTTAGACGAGCGGAAGGGAGGGTCGAGTGACCAAACGATTTCGCCCAAAAGAGAATATGTATTTCTTAACTTAAGACTTAACCAGCCTTGTGATGTCAAAATGAACAGAAATGCCAAAAAGTATAAATATTCGCCAGAATCACACGGATGTTTGGCAACTGCCAGCATTAAATTGTGGTGGCTTTTTACAAGCTTTAAATGGTTATACGCTGATATTTTATGACTTTTGACGCCAGTTTGCCGTACAGAAATTGAAATTTTATTATTGCGTTGGAAAAAACCTTTTACTACTCGAACAAGTGATAAAGCGGAGGGGTTGGCAATTTCTTAAAAAAAAACCAAAACAATATTTTGAGGAAACATTTTGTCATCGAAGGAAGAAAAGTGTTATCAATAACAGTTTCACTGTAAACATTTGTTATCGATTGCATTTCTCACAGTTTTTCTATAGAAACAGTTTCCGTAGAAAAATATTATCGGTATAAAATTTTTGTGTAACAAACTGTCATTAAAAGCAGTTTTTTCATAAAAAACAATAATAGAGAAAAACCTGTCTATGAAAAATCATTACAAAATGCTATCGATAACATTTTTCCTTGGAAAACTGTTATATTATATTTTCTATAAAACTCGTAATTTTATAATTTCTACTTAAAACTGTTATCGATAATAATTCACACACAAAAATGATGTCATTGATATCAATTATTTTATAAAATAACAATTTCTCTATAAAAACTGCTATCGATAACAACTTTTTTATAAAAAACTCCTGTCGATAACCATTTGTCTATTAAAAACTGTTATATATAATAATTTGTTTATAAAAAATGTTACCACCGATAACAATTTCTCTATAAAAACTGTCATTGATTTATTTTCTACAAAAAGCTTCTATCGATAACAACAGTTCTTTAAAAAACTCCTGTCGGTAAAATCATAATTATTTTTTTTGTAAATATATGTCATCGGTAACAATTTGTCTATAAAAACTGTTATCGAAAACTCTTCTACTACAAAAAACTATTATCGGTAACACATTTTCTATAAAAATCTGCTATCGGTTCTATATAAAACAATTTCAATTTTTCTTTGAAAAACTGTTATCGACAGCAATTTTTTTTATAAAAAAACAATTTTTATATAAGAAAATGTTATCGATAGCAATTTTTCTATGAAAAACAATTTTTGTATAAGAAACTGCTATAAAAATTTCTATAAACACTTATATCGATAACAACTTTTCTTTAAAAAACTGTTATCGACAACAGTTATCTGTTAACTCTTATCGATAAAAATTTCCACAAAAAATTGATAGAAATTTTTCTGTAAAAAATTGTCGTCGATTACGATTTCTTTACAAAAAAAGTGTTATCAGGAACAATTTTTCTACCAAA
The DNA here is from genome assembly GCA_932526305.1 of Epicampocera succincta. Classification (NCBI taxonomy): domain Eukaryota; kingdom Metazoa; phylum Arthropoda; class Insecta; order Diptera; family Tachinidae; genus Epicampocera; species Epicampocera succincta. The sequence continues at coordinate 60,191,224 of OW052036.1, read as the reverse complement.
TAATTTTTATCAATAATAAGTTCTGAAAAATTGGAGAATCAGGATTTTCGCTAAAAAGTTGTCAGTCTGGCCTCGTTTTCCAAAATCTTTATTCTTGTACACAATCAAATAAACATTTTAGATGCATAACATTTTAGTTGCTGGAAAAATTTGTTTTGTCTTTCTGCTGGCAGACGACGTTTGACCTGTCTTCGATTCGCGCAGTCGACTGAAGGTTTTTGTCAAAACGTCTGTTTGTCTGTCTTTTGCTTGTGTTTTGTTGTCCTCGTTAATACTGAATTTATTTAGGGAGAGTTATAAAAAAGCTAAAAAATTACAACAATTTTCGAAGGCAAGTGTTTGTTTTATAGATTTCTCCAGCCATAAATAGACATGCGGGTACTCATATGACTCTAAATAATAGGTTAAGTAACACGCGTTAAAGTCATAAAATTTAGTCCACTTCCAGCAAATTCCTACAACAGAAACGTAAACACTGAATGTTTAAAGAAGCAACTGAACATTAAGGAATATGACAGAGTTTGTTTGAATTTCTTTGCTCGTTACCATGAAATTTGGGGGGCATGACAACGCCGTCAGGTTGGGGCTTATAGATAAGAAATTTATTCATATAAATATTAGACTTTGCCAACAAAAGAGCAAAATGACATGTTGCAATTTTGTCTAGCTTAAAGGATAGCGCTACACTTTCCATTCTTAGGACTTAAAGTGTAATTTAAAATCCCATAACCAAAATTGAGGTACGAGTAGATGGAAAAATTCTTTTCTTCAAAATTCATTCAGTCATTTCGTTAAGATTTTTGCGTGGGTGTGTATGACTCCGTATTTTGTCATTTTATGAGCACTTTTTTATATTATTGCTGCATTATTTTCGGTTATTTGATCTTGGTTTCGATGCCAATTTTTAGTCCTTGCTCCATAAATTATAAAACTGCTTGCTGCTCTTGTTGTTGTTGTTGTTGTTGTTGCTGTTGTTTTCTTAGCAGTCAACAAAAAGAAATAAAGAATTTATGTGTGTGTGTAGGTTTCCTTAAAAGTTATTTCAGTTTATAAGCCAAAAAGCACGAAGCTGTAATAAATAAAATGTTATAAAAATGTGACAAACTGCAATGTTTGAATGGGAATTTTATGATCAAAAAATGCAATAGACTGTTGCATACTTTTGGGGTTGCCTTTATTTATAAACATACAACACATACATACATATATTTTTTTTTTTTTGGGAAAGGCAAAAAGCAGCACCATCATTTTTTATGACTTCATTTTATGAATTATTACCATTGGGAAATTGTTTTGTTTATGCGAAATAAAATAATAATAATTAAAGAAATATTGCAAAATGTAAGAGCAGAAATTTAAGAATCTATTCTTTAAAAATTTATCATCAGCAAAAATCTTGCTTGGGAGCAATAACTGATAAATGGTGGTCGTTTAATTTCCAAATTAATCGTTCTTTAAAAGTTATGGAAAAACTGTTTCGCTAAAAATTTGTTATCTATAAAAGTTGCTTATCGATAAATAAATTTTTATAAAAACTTGTTGTTGATAGAAACTTGTCGCTAAAAACTTCTTATCCACGAAAATTAAAAAAAAAAATGTATAAACAAAAAATTTTCCATAAAAATTTAGCGCCTACAATAAATGTTTTACAAAAACTTGTTGAGCGCCGCAATTGCTCTCTGATTAATTTTCGCCGGTATTTATAAAAATTTCCTAAATTCCCTTTTATTTATAATATTTTCATTTTTATTTACTATGAAAGTAGTAGAAGATTTCTTTTGCCATCAATGTGTTCTTGAAAATGTATTTAATTTCGTGAGTTATCGATTGCTCCATAATGTCCTTACAAATCGTGGCACTCTTATTCAAATTATTTTCATGCCCTCGTTTTCATTCCTACTCAATAGATCTACAAAAAGACGCGCGTCTTATTCGATTTTAATTTGAAATAGTCAACATTTTTGTTTAAAATCCACTTTGGAAATTTTCTGAAAATCCTGATGTGAATTTTTAATTTCACTTCGACGCAACAGAGCAAACATCTTTTTTTTTGATAATAAAATAAAACGAACGTACTCGTATTTTATCAATATTACACCATCACCAACTGTTGGCACACGCACAAATATTTTTTGCCTTAAGACTGAAGCCATTCGGTCGCATCTTAAAACCACCTCGAAAGGAAATCAAATAAAATACAAAAACTCCTCTTCGAATGGGAAACAAAATACGAAATACTAAACAACAATTTCCATTTCATGGATACTTTGGAAACGAACAGGGATTATGGATGTTTCGTCTAATCAAATCTCATCTAAATGTTAAATAAGTCGAATAACGCCTACAGAGGAGTATATAAATATAGAAGTCATGTTTAAATTAAGTATTCAGCTGGTTGCTTTGATGATATCAATTTCAATCGTAATAAAATAAGGGAATTGAGAAAATTATGGCTCTCCTTAATGCGGGAAAAGAGTATCATTAAATTAATTGTCCAGTTCAATCGTTTTGTTGAGCAGCTCTTTTATTCAGATATTATTGTATTTATCCATATATATATAGTGTTTTTCCAATTTTGCCAGCTATTCTTGCTTTTTAACAATAAAGTTATGTTTCTAGAAAAAATTGTTATCGATAAAATTTGTTATCGATAATAATTCGTTAGCGATAAAAATGTGTTATCGGTAAGAATCTGTCTATAAAAACTTACTATCGCTAATTGTTTTTCTATAAAAACTTGTAATCGATAACAATTTGCCCTAAAAACTGTTATCGATAAAGAAAAATTTTTATAAAAATTTCCTGTCGATTTTTCTATACTTTTTTTTAAATTTTTTTAGTAATTAACAATTTGTCTGTGTGGTTTTATTAACGAAAAAAATTTGATATAGCATTTTTTTTATCAATTAAACTTTTTCTATAAAAATCTGCGATCGATAACAGGGTTTTCCCACAAACATTTTTTCTTGTTCGTTTTTTATTAAAATTTATTATCGATAAACATTTGTTATGGATTGAAATTATTTCACTGAAACTTATCAGCGGTAAAAAGTTTTCAGTGTTAAAATTTTATATTGATAATAATCTTGCTGTACAAATTTGTTATCGATAAAAACATTTTCAATAAAAATTTTAATCGTTAAAATCTTTGCAAAAAAAATATATCTAAAAAAGTTTGTTTTTGCTGAAAGTTCTAAAAAGTTTGTTATCGACAATACTTTACCCATAAAAACTTGCTATTTATAAACAAAAATTTGTTATCGATAAAAATTTTTGTTACAAAATTTTGTATTTTATAAAAATCGTTAAATTCTAGATTTAAAGAAACATTTTTTCAGTTGAAAATTCTAAAAAGCTGGTTATCGATTTTTCTATAAAAATTGCTATCAATTAACAATTTTTCTACAGAAATTGTTGATCGATAATAATTGTTAATAACAATTTGTTGTGGAAAGCAAATAATAATTTGGTTTTTGATGAAATGTTTATTGATAGCGAAATATTTTATAGAAAAATTACTGTTGACCACAAACATCTTGGAATTTTTATCGATGAAAATAATTTTACTATAAAGTTTAGCTAAAAATTTAATATTGTCCATAGCACAGATGTTAGCGATATCTAGAACTTAACAATTTTTCTAAATCCCTTTTTGACGGCACAATATCACGTGTTGGATTAACAACGCACTGCTCTAATCTGTGGGGAATGATGCAAAAAGACAAACGAAGCAAAAGAAAATAATATCAAATAAAATAAATTAAGGCGACCAAACAAACAAACAAACCTGCTACGACATCAAACCGTAAGTAAAATTCAAATTTATTGCAAAAGGGAAAAGGTAGCAGTGAAATAAGTCACTGTTTGTTATTTCGGGAGCCAAAATGAACAACATCATGATGGTGCTTGAGGGCTGTGGAGCTAAAGCAGCAGGATTAAATGTGCTGGCACAACAAACAACATTAGGCGCCTTATCAAATTGTTGATTTAGGAATAATTTGATTAGAGAGTGTTTGTTTTTTTTTTTTCCTCCAAAAGCCGGTAATCTTTATGACGGAAGAAGCAAACAAAAAAAACATAATGCGTGCGGCACAATTCTTAACACTTCATTTGAAAATAAAGTTTCATTCATAAGGGAATTATAGATATAGTGATACCGGTGTTAACAAGATGTTTATCTTTCGTTGATACCCTCGCAGTCTGTTTCGCTGACTTTAATGTAAATGCACAGTTAAATACATACATACATACATGTATGTATATGTACACACACACACATACGCATGTGAATACGATTAGGAATACGATCAGAATTCAGTGCTTCTATTACTACTTATTAAAAAGTATATTTTACAAACCGATTTTATTTTAATACAAACATATTTGGAATATTTTTGTGAAAAGTTTAGAATTTTAAATCAAATTTTTGTAGGCTGTATGTATGTGTGTGTGTGTGTGTTCTCTTTATTAATTTCAGTACAATCATTGACAAATATACTTTTTACAGCACATCCTGCTAATCTCCTGAGAATTGTCAAAGACACGCACACACTGGCAACAAAGTAAATAGAAGCAAGACTTTGTATGCGCGCGCGTGTGTGTGTGTGTGTGTATGAGAGTTTGTGACGGTTTATCTCGGGTTACACGAAACGTGTTTGTTTATTTAACACACTTAAATTACAAAACGTGCGTGAAATTTAATTTCTTTACATGCCTTTCACATGTAATTCTAAAATTATTTTAAACTTTGTCAAAAGAAGCGCCCATGTAGCCACGTTATGGTACGGCACGCCATGGACTGACTGACATACAGGCCTCCCGCCATCCTCTCCCCCAAGGAGGCATCGGATATTTTAGAATGTTTTTCGAATACGAGTACACATTTGATTCGGAGTGGTTATAATCTTATTAACACTCACTAAACAAACTACATAATTGCATTTGGGAATTAAGACGGAAAATAAAAAGTTATTCCTTAAATTAATATTCGTAGGAGGTTTGTTCATATATTCTACATAAATGTGTATGTGCGTGTGTGGGCTCGCTGGAATTTTATAGAAAATTTACATATTAAAGATGAATCTTTTATGCGGTGTTTTCTTTTTCAATTTACGGCAAGATTACCACACGAATTTCGTAGTGGGAGTTCTCGGGAGTGTTTTTAAAAAAATAACTAAACTCAACTGTGGATATCTAACAACTGACTTTATTTTATTTCTTTAATATTCGTTGAACTTATTTTTAACAGAAATTTTTGTTAATGCAGCTTAAAATGCATTTTACAATTTTTGTTTACTTATGCTAAATTATAACATTATTTCTTAATTATTTTATATTAATATTGTACGGTTGCAATTCCTGGAATTGCGACCGAAAAATAATTTTGTTTTCTGTTCTTAACCGGAAATGAGTTTGCTGTTACAATTATTATTTTTATTTTATTTTGTGCTTATTATGTTTTCAATAAATTCATCAATAGTGTCATTTTTTATATAAGTGTTTGTATTTGAATTTGTATATGTAACTTCTCCCCCCTTTAGATTGGAATTCTCCTGAATTCTTTTGTTCAAATTAATTTTAATATATTTTAATTTTATTCTCCAAAATATAATTATTAATATTATTGCAAGTACTAGAAAAAAGTTACATCCGTATATTACTTTATTATGGGTTTTCAAGTTAGAAATATTTTTAAAATTTATTTCATTTCTTTCATCTAATTGTTCAAATGTAAGTTTTTCTGTAAAATTCTTTATATCGTTGTATCGCAAACTCATAATATTTCCTTCAAATTTTTCAATTAAATTAGAATAATAGTAATCATTAATTTTTATAGAACAATTGTTAAACTGAATTATATAATTTCCATTTAGAATAGTATCATTATTATTATTATTACATGTAGTGTTTACATACAAATTTATTGCGTTTTTAACCAATATTGTTTTTTCATCCAGTGCTATAAGTTCTAATGCTCTGTTTGTTATTAGTTTACAGTTTTTTGTTAATATACAATGGTTACTAGGTTTTAATTGTCTGAAATATTTACTTTCTTCAAATTGCATAGTTTTATTTTTATATGTGAATACTTCTTCTATTCTGGATTCTATTTCTTTTTGATTTTTATTTGGTAATGGTATAATTTTTCTTATTTTTACTTGTATAAACAATTTTGGTATTTTAAGGCTTAATATTAGATAAGTATTATTAAAAGTTGCCATTCCTAATTGCAAATATTTTAATTTATTAAAGTCAATATTATATTTTTCAATTTCATGATTTGTCAAAATATTTGGGTGAACTAACCCGTATTTGGCTGAAACTACATTGTCTTGAATTTGTTCTATTTTGCTTTTTATTAATTGGATTTTTGACATTTGTTGTAAGTACATGTGTTGTTGATATTCTTCATCTACAATTTTATTTATGGCATTAATACCTTTTTCAATTTCTTTCCTATCATCTTTTACAATATTTTTTATTTGATTTATAGCTATGCTCTGATAACTCTGAATAAATTCCTATTTTACCTTTGGAAATATATCTTCTAAAAATATCTCCCATTTGTTCAAAATCGCATTCTGCAATAAAAATAATTCTCTTTCCATGTATTTCTTTACATTCTTCTGTTTTATTATTTGTTAAAATTATTTGAGTTTTATATTTATTCACGATTTCTTCTTTTATAAAAAAATGATCTCCTAAATCTTCTTGTGCTGAGTGTATTGTTGCCATAGTTATGTCGTCTTCAATATTATTAATTGAAAAAGTATCAGAATCTTTACCTCCCTCTTTTTCTGAAATAGTGTCCTCACTATTTTCTAATCTGCTTAAAAAATCTGCAACCTTATTCTCTTTGCCTTTTAGATATTCAATATCGAACTGGTATTCACCTAATTTTAATAACCATCGCTGATGCCTGGGCGACATGTCTTTTCCTTTGTATTTGGAATGGAGATATTTGATTGGCTGGTGATCAGTAAGAATTTTAAATTTCTTACCATAAATATAAGGCCTAAAGTAGTTTACACTCCACATTATTGCTAGGAATTCTTTATCCGTCGCAGAGTAGTTTTTCTCATGATTGTTTAATGTCCTTGAAGCGTAGCACACTGGATGACCTTCTTGTGACAATACTGCACCAATTGCATAATTGGATGCATCAGTCGTCAACGTGAATTGCTTATTGAAATCGGGATAACGTAAAACAGGATGTGTACTTATTAACGTTTTTAACTTTTCGAAAGCTTCAATGTATGTTGGATCTTTTACGTTAATTTTTGTGCCTTTCTTTAAATATTTTGTTATAGGTTGAGCTACTTTTGCATAATCCTTAATGAATTTGCGGTAATAACCTGTTATTCCCAAAAAACTTTTTATCTGTTTTTCGGTTTTTGGTAAGTCTAAATTTTGAATAATTGCAATTTTATTTGGGTTTGGTTTCATTCCATCCTTTGTTAAAATGTGCCCTAAAAATTCAGTTTCCTTTTTCAGAAAATTGCATTTATCAATTTGTATCTTCAAATTTTTACTTTCGAGAACTTTGAAAATGTCTCCTATTGCTTTAATATGCTCAGTTAAAGAAGTACTAAAGATTAAAATGTCATCTAAATATACTACACAGGTTTTATTAATGTAATCTCTTAAAATTTCATTCATCAGCCGTTGGAATGTGGCTGGCGCGTTTTTAAGACCAAATGGCATCCTTAAAAATTCATATAAACCATGTGGGGTTACGAAGGCAGTTTTTTCTCTATCCTCCTCTTTTACTAAAATTTGATGATAACCTTTTGCCAAGTCTAATGTTGTAAAATACTGCGCTCTACCCAATTTATCTAGAATTGAATCTATATTGGGTAAAGGATATTTGTCGTCTATCGTTATTTCATTTAACTTTCTGTAGTCTATTACTATTCGATACTTTTTTTCGCCTGAATTATCCGTTTTCTTTGGTACGACTATAAGTGGGCTGGCATATCTTGAATGACTTTTTCTAATTATACCTTGCTCTTCCATTTCTCTGATCTGTTTTCTTACCTCCGCTTCGTGTTGAGGTGGATACCTATATAGTTTTGAATAAATTTGCTGTTGTGTAATGGTTTTTATCTCATGCTGAATTTCTGTTGTATTAGTTAATAAATCTCCTTCTCTAAACAATAATTTGTTATATCGGTTTAATAATTTTATCATTTCTCTACGTTCTTCATTATTTAAATGATTTAATTGAAGCCTTTCGAATTTAGGATCACCAGCTTCAAGCGTGTAAATTTGATTAAATTTGTATGGGTTGTTAAGAAAATAGGATACCTTTCCATTTAGCGTTATTTGTCCTTTTTCTATATTTATTTGTGCATTTAAAAAGTTCAATATATCAATCCCTATGATGAAATCATAAGTTCTTCCTCTTAATGGAGTGATCTTCCAACGAATCCTGGCATTGCTAGGTAAATTAAATTGCTCCGGGCTTTTTGTGTGTATTTCATAATTTATTGTATCTTTGTTCGTTATTGTACTAAATGTTATGGGGTATTTTAATTTATATATTTTAAAATCATTTATTTCTTTATTAATTAAACTAAGACTAGCACCTGTATCTATTAGTGCTACGTACTCTTTATTTTCAATATTTAATTTTATCTTTGGCAGGCATTCTGTGGCTGCCTCGTAAAAAAAAACGGTATTATTAATTTCGGGTCCTTCTGGGCTTTGCCTACCCAGGCTTAAGCGATTTTGGCCAAACCTGTGATTAGGGTGTCCTGCCACCTGAGGATTATTGTAATTTCTTTCTACATTGTCAATTTCCATGGGTTCTGCTTGATTATTTTTATAACGATTCCAACGAACTTGATTGGAATTTGGTCTAGAGTTCCCTAATTGTTGAAATTGCCCTGAAAATTTGTCATCTCTTACATTATTTTGAAATCTGTATCTTCCAGAATTATTATTATTATTATTGTAATTTTTATTAAAACCGTTCTGTTCTTCATGTCTATAAAAATTTGGATTCCATTTATTTCTATCCTGATACTGTCGCTTATTAATTGCTTCCCTACCATAATATGCCCTGTCAATATTTTGTTTATTTTGGTACTGATTTCTATGTCTTTCTTCTTTCAAATATGTCTTGTATTCCGGTCTTATGCAAGTATCTTCAAATCGTCTTTGGTTCATTATGTATAAAATATGTTTTAATTCTCTCTGGTCATAAATCTTGTCCAGTAATGTCCCTTGTGTTATTTCTTTGATAGTATTCACTAACAAACTATCTATATTTGTTAAATCTATTCCACATTCACCATTATAATACACTATTAATTCATCGGTCTTATATTTAATATTTTGTATTTTATTAATTAGTTCACTTACTGTGTTAACTCTCAAATTTGAAATTCTTCTATAAATCTGGTGAGGTTCGGTGTCCGGCTTGTATCTTAACTTTAATGTGTCCTTTATTAGTTTCCAGTTGTCTGGCTCGGGGATGTTGATGATTGAATTTTTTGCTTCACCTTGGATGGTTTTATAGTATATGGCTCTTACTACCTCTTTTTTATTCTCTTCATTTTGTAGTGTTGATAATAGGTATTCTACGCCGCTAAAAAATGAATTGACGGTTACATCTCCTTGTCCTGTGAATACTGGAAGATGATTCACATTTTTGAGTGTCCTGTCCAGAATGTCATTGTTGTGCTGTTGTCTTTGTTGTAACTCAACATAAGCGAGTCTGAGTTGTTCCAGCTGCTGCTCCCTTCTTGCAAGCTGCTCCACGATATCCACGTTGGCCATTTCTTGTTGTAGTTGCTCCATTCTTCTTGCGTCAAATCTTCTTTGTCTTGATTGTCGAATTTTGACTTTTTGATTGTAACTTTGCCTTTGTGGCTTTGATGGTACTGATGGTTGTTGCACTTTCACAAGATTTATTTTATATTTTTAATTATTTTTGTTCTATAGTGGTTCGTACACCGTTTTGCCGTGTGTCGTTACTGCACTCTTATAGAAAATAACTGTTTTTTATTAAATTAATTAGTGGTTCGTACACCGATTTCACGTATGTCGTCACTGCACTAATATGGAAAATAACTGTTCTTTTATTTCATTGATTAGTGGTTCTTACACTGATTTCACGTATGTCGTCACTGCACTAATATTTATTTATTTTTTTTTTTTTTTCGTTTCACGCTCCTTTTTATTTAAAAGAAAAGGAGTACCGACTGCGCCAATTTCGTAGTGGGAGTTCTCGGGAGTGTTTTTAAAAAAATAACTAAACTCAACTGTGGATATCTAACAACTGACTTTATTTTATTTCTTTAATATTCGTTGAACTTATTTTTAACAGAAATTTTTGTTAATGCAGCTTAAAATGCATTTTACAATTTTTGTTTACTTATGCTAAATTATAACATTATTTCTTAATTATTTTATATTAATATTGTACGGTTGCAATTCCTGGAATTGCGACCGAAAAATAATTTTGTTTTCTGTTCTTAACCGGAAATGAGTTTGCTGTTACAATTATTATTTTTATTTTATTTTGTGCTTATTATGTTTTCAATAAATTCATCAATAGTGTCATTTTTTATATAAGTGTTTGTATTTGAATTTGTATATGTAACTCACGTGTCGACATATACATACATACAAGTAGACAGCTGGAAAACCCAATAAACAATCTGATTCATGTGATATATTTTTTATTTTTTTATTTATACTATAATTAAAATTGTAGTAAATCCTAATAGCTAAAGCACCAGCTAAAGACTTTTGGCTTACAAATTTTTTTTTGTGTTGGGTTCATTTGTATACAAGTAAAATTTATAAGCAAAATTCTTTTTACACGTCATTAATATTAAAGTATTGTATACATGAAACCATATACAAATAAATAGACCATCAAAGTTGAACAATGTTGTTTATACAGTTTTAAAAAACAACACAATTTCGTTTAGTTTTACTGCAGTCTTATTTTTAGCATAAAGTTTTAGCGTTCAAATACTTTGAAATTAAATTATGCTATTCAGTTTAAAATCTTAAATTTCGACATAAAATCTAGTTGAATTAACATGAAATGCTCAAACACTCAAAATCCATTACGGCTTTTCATATTATTTATATATGTAGACACATGTGTTCATTATGAAATTATATATATTAAATATAATGTTAAGGTTAGTATTCTGCTAATTGTTTAAAAGTACATATCGTCAGCTGAAACACAAGATTACTTAATTAACATTTTGACTATTTTAGGACTGAAACAAATTATGGAATTGGTTTATAAAACATTTAATTTTCATTTTATGAGCGTAAAAATTGTAGAGGAGCTGAATTAATTAAAATATGAAGTTTCACAGCCAACAACTTGGTTTGCTGTTGCAGCCAACGATATTATGGCGTTAGAAATGAAAAAAAAAAATGAAACGCCCAAGAAAAATGAAAACAGCTGCTTCCAATAGCGACTTATAAACTGTGACAGTTTTGACAGCTGCTAAATGGGCTGCCTTTCCTTTACGCTGCTTTGCCAAACTAGCAGGAATGGATACAGAGTTTAATAATGCAGTAAAGTAATAAAAAAAAAGTGCTATTAAAATTGAAATTTTATTTGGGCAACTTTTTGTTAAGTTCGATCATTTTACAGTCAGGATAGTCGTCCTGAATATTACCACACCGCATCACAAGTACTCGGCTTTTTCGCCTTAAAAAATTTCTAAGCTCCATAAATATTGCAAAAGAAACTCTCTGGCTGATCATTAAATTTCATTAGTCCAACAAAAATCTTTGACTTCCGGCCGCAGGCAGTTAGTTGCTTCCCTTTCAGCAATATTTTTTTGCTATAAAATATCATCCACAATTCCCAATAATATTTCAAAATATTCTTTCAATAGTCTTCTTCAAAGGCAAACAGGAAGTATAATATCTTGGGTGGCAAATGCCAATGACTGCATTAAGATTTTCCGCTTGCCATTCTTTATGCGCTTGGCACTATGGCCTGAAACCATCACACACACACACACATAAACATTGACACTTTAGTTGGCCTTTTTTACGCTACTCGACTCACGTAGAGAGATAACTATACAAATTTTCTACAAAATTTCATTTACAACTAAATACTTATACATCGTTTTTCGTGTCTTTTTTTTCTTGCCAATTTTACTCTGTTAGGACTATGGAGCAGGGATGACAGGAGCTTGGAAGAGGGGGCAGAGCAGCAACAACAGGATGTTATGTGCAGTCAGCAGGATAATCATAATGGTCTTTTGGTATTTCTTAACAGTGTTTTTTTCATGGTTACGAAATGTAAGCAAAATCTATACAAGAGAAGTAATATTTTGAGCTTCGAAAAGAAAACAAATGTAGTGGAGATTTAAATAAAGGTAAAGGGTATTTTTTCTTAAACATTTTGCTTAATTTGAAATTGAAAACTAACTCAGGGAAATTAAAAAAAAGACATTAGATAACTAAATGCTAAATGTAATCTGGGACAACAAAAGCCTAAATGGATCACCCATTTCAACGAGCATAATAATGCTGGTGCAATAAATGGCAGAAATATCAGGCAGATTTACTATTTTATATTAAATTTTTGGAATTTTGCTCTTATACATTTGATTTAATTAAAAGATATGGCATTGAAAATTTTTAAATTGTATCCATTAATTTGAAAGATTGGACGTTTCTGACTTTTATGCTATTAAAACGCTTATTTTTTCAATTTATATTATTTTTATAATATAGATTTATTAAGAATGTAACAAAAAGGATATAAATATTTAATATGATTTGTTTTATAATAAATCAATATTGAATATACATATATAAATTATTTACACATAAAGAAAACTGGTTTTACACCGTTTACGATATATGAAAATTGTAAATAACTTAATTCATGTATTTATATCACAATAATTGCAATTTAGTGATTTCAGTAAATCTTTTGTAAAGATTAAGCCGCATAGAATTGCAGTTTGTAGTCTGCTGCTGTCTTTGGTTTTAATTATATTTTGCTAAGAGAAGAATGTAGAACGGATAATATTCCTCTGACAAATTTTTGAAAGTTCTTGCCTCATTTCTAACTACTAAGGACTGGGAAGATTTCTTAATTGAACCATTGCTCTTTTCGAGTTTGAATAGTGTGAAAAAATGTACTATTGTAGCAATTTTGGCACACCTGTTTCATGCACATCTTTAGTCTTATATTACCTTGATCTAATACTCTTATATTTTGGTGTCTCCTACTCTTATACTTTTGTTTTAATGGTTTTTTTTTAATGCCAAATATTGGTTGAAGAAATCTCAGGCAGCCGATAGCCATTAGCTGCTAGTGCTTTTCTTTCTCTTGGCTTAATATAATTTTAATTGTAATAAACATGAATAAAATAAAATAAAAAATCTCAAGACTTTAGTTTTCATACGCAAATGTCTAGAGTTTTGCTCTCATCTGTCTGTATCTGTTTGTAGGACTACTAAAAATCATGTACTATTTCGATGTTATTATTTTGGTATTGGGTATAATTTAAGCAAGACGATTTTTTCTCCATCTCTTAGTTGTGTACTCCAACTGCTGGAATATGCTTTAAAGATAAGCTAATGTGACCCGGGGTGCATCGTCATCAACAGCAACAGCAACAGCACACATTCGCCAACTGGCAAAGATAAGTTGTTGGCTCGTTTTGCTCGTATTCGTGAAGAAAGAAACAAGAACTTTTAGTTTAGCTAAACGCTTTTGCGAACGTTTAGTTTTATATACACATTTGAAAACAAGTTTTCAAAAAAATATATATGTATGTATGTGGGTATTTTTTTTTTTATTATTTTATTTTATTTTCGCCAGCTTTTTTTGTATGAAATAGTTTCCTGTACACGTTTATCGTATGGTTGCCTTAAATACTGTTATACGCTTGTGCACACACACAGACACATATATAATTCTGAAAGTGTTAGACTGGATGTTAAAATGAGTGATGGTCTGTTCGAATGATTTCCTCTCGTGAGTGTCACAAGTGAGTGCATGAGTATGATTTAATATGAAATTATGCTAAACCACCTAAAGAATGCTCGAGCACTCATGATAAAGTTTTTCAATAAAAAAATTCTTGGTGAGTAAGACAAGTGATGTATTAGATGTTCTATACCGGCAGAATGATCACACATTTAGGCTATAGTTTTATCAACAACTAAATTCAGCGTGACCAATGAATTTTATATGAATTATGATGGTGTATAAAATTAAGTTCAAACGTCAACTATGACGCATTTCTCGATGTTAAAATAACTTCCTGAGCCACTTATAGGCACAACTTCTTTACCTAAACTTGAGTAAATCTTTTTTATTATGAACGTGACATGATATTCTTTTAAGGACATATCAGCCTTTAGAGATATATAACAACAACAAAAAACTTTGTGCCTGGCATTCAGTACAAAAAGCAATGAGTGTCCAGCCACCACAAAATGTCCTGTATGTGATGAGAGAAATTGTTAATACGCTGGCTTATGGCTCAAGAACAGAGAGAATTGTTATGTGGAAAATGGCGTGACGAAACTATTTCGTGAGTAACTGTCACAATTTACTACGAGAACAAACAAATTGTGAAGCTTAACATATTATGAGCAGAAAATTGCTACTAAAAAATCTACTTCAGTTAATCCTTTATAAATATTAATATCGTGGAAATTTAGCTGAGCGTGAGTTTTAAGTTTTGCTTGTGCGTGACAATCATGTGTGTGATTGAACGAAATTCGTGGGTAAAATTATGGTGCATAAAACAGCTGGAGAAAAAAATCTTCTTTGTAAGCGTGATGCCCAAAAACAGTCACGCGTTCGTCTCTAGCGAAGCTATATGTTAGGAAAATGTTTATATTCCTTCAGTCAGTCATAGCAGCCATAGCATTAGAAATAGTGATAGCAGCGTTAGTATTTAATGTTTACTTAAGTTGCTTTTTTACGTGAAGGTGTTTCAAGGAATATGTATGACTTGTCTTCATCGTTCTCGTTCTCGTCCTCGTTGCCGTTGTCGTTGTCGTTGTCGTTGTCGTTGTATTTGTGCCAAGTCATCCTGTTCATAGAAACCTATTAAAAACATTATACTCTTATGAGTTGAACGACAAGAAAGTTCAATGCAATCATTTTATATTGCTTGGAAAGCAATATAAACTAATCGTGTATCCTGTTTGTATCGCACCAATACAAGCGTAAGCACTTGCCTTCAAACTTAAATACTCGCACACACACACACACACACACACACACACACACACACACACACCTACGTACATATGTACATACAACATACGTACATAATTGTAAGTTTAAACGACAAACGATAATAGTTATAAAACAAGTTTAAGTATTTATGTCTCGGTTCAAAATAACTATTAAGAAACAGTGTTATCGGCGAAAGTCTGACTTGCTATTGGTCCAAAGGGGAATAACAATGTGCTAGAGAAACTGCTTGAATATGTGTTAAAGTTTGTTTTCATTTGTTTATTTTTTTAAATTATTTTAAATCACAAAATTGAAAACTTTCTCCATATGTAGTAATTAAAATCTTTAAGACAAATTATAAAGCCAAAATTTTACTTTAGTTGGGATTATTGAATTGCCGCGGTTATATGTTGTTGTCATGTTGTTTTGATGATATCTGTCTAGTCGGGCAAGTTGCATGATTGAGGAGTAGGTCCAAGTGATAAAAAAAAAAATTAGTGTTCTTTGGTGCCAACTTTGTATGCGTTGCAGTCATTTTACATGAGAAACGGAGGGCTATCATTTTCGATTTTCCATTTTTGTTGGCGAAATGCCCGTTTGTAGGACAAAGCCAGCCCACTTGAGTTTCTCTAGGTGGCATTGCATACACAAAAATGGGAAATTGGCATCACTGGCTCATAATACATATTTTGGAAACACCGTTGAGCAGGTAACCACAGTTCATGGCGAGCGTTAACGCTTTGTTATTTAAATAGGGCAGTACTACTTGGACCACAGAGGGCGCTGCGATCCACTTTCAGTCTCAACGATGGTGACATGAATTGGCCACCAAAATCTGGCGATTGGGCGGCAGTAAACTTTCTGCAGTTGTAGGCCTGGGCTAATGGCATGCAATCGACTGATGCCTTTAAAGTCAGTGCAACGGAAGGAATCGCTCAACATCTGGCCGACCCCTGGAAAACCCTTTAATAAACAGTTTCTTTTTTGTTAGTTCATCTTCCTGAATCAGAATTAAAATTCTTTTTTCATTACAATTTCCCAAATTGGGAACAGTGGCCTTATTTCTTTCGCCATTTCTCCATAAGCTCCTTATATGTACAGTATTTAGAAGAAGCAGCTGGTCTCCTTTGGTAACCAAAATGTCCTATTTGTACCGCTGCGATTAGTCTTTCCGTTGCGTGTTGCCACTACCTGACTTTACAAAGAGGCCGCAATTACTTACAACATAAAATGTATGTATGTATATAGTTTTGAGTATTTTATTGTAAACATAAATTTGATGTTATTTTTCATGTATAGAAAATTGATATTTTATATGTTTTGTTACTTTTATTTTATTAAAGTGCACACGATATTGCCAAGAAACAATTGTTAAATACATCAAAAGTCACGTAATTCATTGCATGTTACTCATCACATCATATTTTGCTAGATGCTGGTGAATTCTCTTGCTTGCTTGTTGAGGCTGATGATGAGGTCTCAAATGTATTGGCTTTGCTCTACGAAACGTTATTCCTTGTATCACGACTACTCTACTCCAGGCAGAGTCTTAATTTTGTTCGTGTATGTGTGTGTGTATGTGTGTGTGTGTGCGTGTTAGTTGTGATAAGTAAAATGTTGCATGTGGTAAATATGTTTTTCCTTTTTGCTGATAATAGTTGTTGCTACTTTTTTGTTTGTTATAATAATCCTCACATCAGCCGTATCTGATGGTACAACCAACAAACAGATGGTTTGTTAACTTTATTAGTTAAATGTCCATCCAAATGCTTGTTTTTCACTCGTAACTCCTACTTGTTCCCATAACGTTGGTTTGTTTGCTTGTTTTTGTTGACTTTGGGGTTCTTTTTCAGTTGTTGTTGGTTCTTTGGCAACATCTGAGCCTTATGCTTAATATGGAATATTATTATGGACGTGTTAATGTGGTCCAGTTGGACATAAGAAGTTTTCTTAGAAACCAAAGATCATATTTTTTATTTTGAAATATTTCTAATAACAATATCAATAATTTTTTATTTAATGCAATTTTCCTAGCGAAGAACTTGTTTTATTCGAATACTTGAAGTATCTTTATTAAAAATTGTTATGAAAAAATGAAAAAAAGAATTACTTAAAATCCTAAGGACGCAAGCCAACGCAACGAGTACCATAAGTCTTTTTCTTTAATACAAATAAGTAATAATTATAGATTTTTCTTTAAAAGCATTATAAATGAATAGAACAAAAATTTCCTTAAGGACCAACATTGTCAAAAAAAAAAATATATATAAAAATTTGCTTAAACTCTGCCGTCATAAAAATTTCCCAATATGGGATATTTTCAATTTTAAAACAATAACAGTGTTTCTAAATTCTTTTTACTTAGAAAAAATGATTTCGTTGAAAATAATTTTAATTTTAGTTTAAATACATATAAAAAAATTTCCCTTACAAGGAAATTTTTACCTTGAGAGATATTTTGAAATTTCCTTAAATTTTCAATCAATCTATTAACAAAAGCTTAATTTTACAAAATTTTGTTATACAAAAAACGGTGAACAAAAAAATTTCCCACCGAGGGAAATTTTAAAGTAGCAAATTTTAACGCTTTTTTTATATAGATATTCAATAAAACTAAATGTGATGAGATTTTAATAAATTTTAGTGAGCATTTTTCGCCAGTAAAAATTTCCCAAAGGAGGGAAGTTTAATGATTTTTGCGTTTTCAGTTTATTATTTAAGATTATTTTAAACAATTGTTTTTACTAAATTGAAATATCTCATTTTGGGAATTTTTCTAGTCCCAAATTCCAAAATATTTTAATAACGAAAAAATTTCGCTTAGGGGAATTTTTGTTTTACCTAATGCCGAACGCTTTCAGCCCCAAAAAACTAATGAAAAACAAACAAATTTATATTGTTGTTTTTAGGGAAATTTAACAGCTAATTGCAGTTTTCCCACAACAACCAAGAAGTCATTTAGTCATAACTAATTTGAAGGATATTTTCAGACTAGATAGATAGACTTATACCATGTGCGTGTTTTTCTAAGCAAACTTTTTATATAAAATTTACTCTTTCAACAATTGCAATTTTGTAAAAGAGGGGCTATTTTGTAATTCAATAATATCATCATTTCTTTTTACTCACATCAAAACAGGGATCCATGACTTGCATGTCTTCTCTCATTCGCTTGTGCGTGCTTGTGTGTTTCTTCTTCTTCAAACATAATGTCGTGGTGACATGACGAACATTAACCCAACATTTTTTAATCGTAAATTTTTATACTATATGTAGTAAACAATGACGCTTAAATGCAGCCGTCAATTCGGCCAACCACACACAACACAACACAACAAAATGCGTAGTTTAATGTGACGAGTGACTTGACTTCAGCTTGACTGAGTGCCGGCTGTGGTACCCCTCCGGATGGTTGGCTTGCTGGTTACTTGGCTCATTTCTTATGCTCGGACACGAAGCGAATTTTTTAAATTACAAATTATGTTGATTTTTTCCTCATTTCATAATAGTGGTTGTATGTTTGTAACCTTTTCTTTGCTTAATAACCATTTTGCACTGTTTTCGGTAGTAAATTTACCACACACATATTTTGTGTCTTTTTTTTCTAAGGGTTGGTTGGGGGTTGAGTCGACTCGCTGTCTTTTACAATATTAAGCATTACTTAAGTATGCTTTAATTTATTTTTATATGCAAGTGGAACGTGTGTGTGTGTGTTAATATAGTTTTAGTTGTTTAACTTCATTGCATTCATCTTCATTTAATGGGGTTGTAAGATATTGACCAATAATTTTACTTTAATGTCTTGCAAGGGGGGTTTCTTTAATTTGTTGCATTATAAAAACGCAAATAAAACTTATATTAAACATATTAAGAGCATATCACAATATTATATAGCCATGTATTGCAAATTGGGGGAAACCCCCCATTAATAATAAAAGCGTATTTAATAGTTTCTGTGATTTAATTGTATGTAATATTGACTAAATGCTTAAAATAGGGTAAAAACCAATCAGTAAGGAAAGAAAACTTGGCGCAATGAAGGTTTATACCGTGTTTTTATAAGACTAAATTTAGGAAGTGCTAAAGTGCTTTATTAGCGTTTTAGAGGACAACAATGCAGGTAAGAGAAATTCTACATTCAAATAAATTTTATGCCACAAAAATTAGCTACCGAGTTGATATTTCCCTTTAAAATTTGAAAATTGTTCTAGTGTTTAATTTATTAATTAATTTCAATAGTTTTAATTATAAAATTTTTGCGGATCATCGTTATCTCAAAATAAGTTTTCGCAAGAGAAATTTTTAGTTTCAATTAATACTTCATAAAATGAAATTGGTATTGAAAAAAGTTACAAGCTTCTGTTTTGGGTTGCAAATATTGGTGGGTTAGTCCTTTACTTTTTTTTTGGGAAATTTTTGCTTTTGAGCAAGTTTGAGAAAAAGTCTCGAATGGAAGTTTTACTGGCGCAAAAATTTCGCTTTTTGAGAAATTTTACTTTGGGGCAAGTTTGACAAAAATTTCTAGATGGGGTTTTACTGACGCCTGAAATTCCCCTTTTTGGAAAATGTTTTACTTCAATTACAATAGATATAGCTGAGACTGTGGCTAAATTTAATATTAAAATATTTTACAACTTTTGGAGATGTAAATTTTCTTTCCTGGGGAATTGTTATGAAATAATAAAAAATAAATTAATATTTTGTTTAAACTTTTCGAAAATTTAAAATATGTTATAAAATTTTTCACATGAAAATTTCAACTAAAAACTTTTAATAAAAAACTATATAGAAATATCTTAACACTTAACAAATTATATAAATTTAATTTTAATTCTTTTTAAAATGAGGAGACCCCAACAGGGAAGTTTTTATAGGTGTTATAAAATTACTTGCAACTTATTTGGTTTTAACGATCGCACAAAAATGTTGTAAGTTGAAATTGTTCTTGTTAACAATAGCCTATTTCAGGGATTAAATAGAAAACGTAGTAACGCCTCTGCTTACAACTTGTGTACAGTCAGTTGCTGAGCAAACCAAATGTTCGTTGCAACCTACAACCTTTTGCATTTATTATGGTGCTACTCACGAAACTCTTTAAAATATGAAATACAACTGAGTAAAAAAGCGCATTTCCGGCATAAAATAGAACCAAACACCAACACACGTGTGTTTGAAATGCAAGCGTTTGTGTAGTGTGTGTGTGTGTGTGTGTGTGTGTGTGTGTGTGTGTGTGTGAATGTGTTCGTACTGAAAACTTAAGCATATGCAACCCCTAACGAGAAAGAACCTAAAACGAGCAGTGAATTAAAAGAAAAAAAGACTAAAACGAAATGCATTAAAACGACAAGACAACAATAAAAATACGAAAAATTCCACAAATCATTTTGGCGAATGAGCGATGAGAATTTCGTATACGCCCCCCTACGTGACTAGTGAAATGTAGGGAAAGGCGTTTTAAATTAAACACACACACACACACACACACACACTCACCCAGCACAACATTTTGTAAAACTAAGTGGGTGTTAGTGTTAGTCAGATTGATGGAGTGCTGGTTTTGCGGAGAGTGAGAGCGGGTAGGAGAGGCGGCAAATCCTAAGGAAAACACCAACAACCTCAAATGGGGTTTAAACGTTTTATTAGTTGTTGTTTTAGTGTGTGTGTGTGTGTGTGTCTTTCTCACACATTTACGTTTTACAATTCTCTCCGTTAAAACAACGAGCACCGAATCAGTCGTATTACTTTTGTGTTGCTGTAATTGACATGAAAAGACGAACTGTTTGCAGTTGTGCTGGCAGTGCTTCTACAACTGATGACAGTAATGCATTTATAGCACAAACACATACTTTTACACGCAACATCCACTCCACGACGAACATACAAAATTACTTAAAACAAAAAGGAAATGAAAACAACAACAACAACAACAGCAAGCAAGCAAGAACATGCATGCTGGCATTTTGGATGAGAAAAGCAAAAAAAAAAAATGGGAACACAAACTTACTTGAACATTAAAAATCTTGCAAAATGTTAAAAAGAAGAAAAAAATGTATTGTTCTTTTTTTTGAACATTCAAATTGAACACGCTTAAGCCCCAGCTAAATGTTTGGCAGAGCAATCGGCCTATTTAGCCGTTTGGGCATGAAAAAACTAATGAAGTTTTTTTCACAATCTAGCGAAATAGTTAATTCGTGTGCTTTGATGGTGTGTTAGAAAGGCCTACAATTGAGTACGAAGTAAAACTATTGATTTTGTAAAAGAGAAGCTTTTAAGTGAAATACCTTTAGAGGATCTTAAGCAAAAACGACTGTAAATGGATCTGCAAAAAGACCCTTAACCCTTAAAAATTTCTAAAGCGAAATAGTTCCAAGAAATGGAAACGAGAACAACAACAGCACACGTATCTGATAATGTTTCCCTTATCTTTTATGTTGGGATCAAATAAAAATTTCATAAAATTCAGTTTTGTTTGTAATAAATTTGAAATAAAAAATAAAAGATAAAAATAAAAATTTTAATAAAATTAATGACTGTAATAAAAACAATGTTAATTGGTTGCTAAAGAAAATAATTGAAATTAGATCAATTTGCCTTAAAAGGCGGCTTAAAATTAAGTAAATTTATATTAAACATGTTTTTTTAATGTATTTTGGAATTATGATTTGACCTAGAGTCGAACTTAAAAATATATTGTATAAAAAATAATAAGACACATCAAAGATCAACAAATAAACGATTTTTTATGGAATAAAAATTAAGCTTAAGCAAATGTTATTCTGCGCCAACTTTCTGAGCTTGTTTTTTTGTTAAAACCCTGCTTAATAGTTCTTCTTTCTGAACTAACGTTTCTGGCAACGTTTTTAATTTTAATTTTAATATAACTTTTGCATACTTGCAATAAAATTTTGAGGCAAAATATGTTCTACTCTAAAAATTGTTGTTTGTTTTTTTCATTTAAAATTTTTAACATAAGTTTTCGGAACGGAAACGTTTCCGTTTTTGTTAGAATATAAATCAAAGAATTTAGTTTTGTCCAGTTCATATATCGATGGCATTAATGAGTTCCAATATGCCGCATTTACTTATCATTTGATTTTAATCAGTGTTTTGTTGGCGAAAAAACGTTAACGTTCGTCAATTTAGTATGATTTCCTTGATGCAAGAGTTTGTTTAGCTTGTAGAGTTATTTCTTTTGCAATTATGCTTCTGTGAATTTTATAAATATTTGCTCTTTTGTATCTAAATTGGCTGCTTGTGTTTTTAATTTCGCTTGAAAGCAGCGAATGACATTTATTTATAAAACGGAAACGTAAACGAAACGTTTTGGTTTTTTATGACAAAAAAGTTTAGTGTATTTGAAATTTAAATATTAAAAGTGAAGCCCTCGAAACTTACTGTCTGGTTTTAAAACTGTCCAATCTTAACGCCATTAAACTTGAACTTGGTGAAGAAGTCCAGGGAAAAGAGCAGCAAGAGTAGGTGTCTAAAATTATCATTTTGAAGTAAAAATTAATTATGGAAGTAAGTGATGATTGAACTGATAGAGTGTTGATGTGCTTTAAGGGACTAGGGTCGGCAAAACCCTATGCTTTGGCTGCCAAGGAAATTGTTTGCAAACGGATTAAAAATTAAAACTGCACATTTTTGAAGAAAAATCAAAAAAGGCTCTGGGACAAATTTCGATATTTTTTCACCACTTCTTAGTTTATTGCCTGCTCCTTGTAGTTGTTTTGTGCTTCAAAACTTGATTTCTGTCCTGTTTCGGTTCCTCATGTTGAAGTGCAGTTTTCCCTAAGACAACAACACAACCATCACATTTTGTTTAAACAAAATTTCAAGTGCAAAAATTTTTCTTAAGTATGTGGTAAAACAAACAAACAAAACAAAAGGAAAAATATTTTATAATATTTTGCTTTGAACATTTTTGATAACTTTGCCGCCACTTGCGTCATAATTTGAAAATTGTTCTCAACTTTTCCACTTTTCGCAGCCTTTCTTCTCTTTTGTTTCCAACGACGACTGCCGCCGCCCACTATCTGCCCACAACCAGCAATTGTTTGTTGTTGTTTCAAGAGTTTGAAGTTGAAGAAAAAAGAGTTCGTGTGGAAATATTAGAGAAAATGCAGAATTTTTGTTCTTCTTGTTGTTTTAATATTTAAGACACACAAAATCAAATCAAGCAAAAGCAAACAAACAAAGAAATTTCCGTACAAGAACAAACTAAATTTATGAAAAGCAACTAACAAATTTTCTAACAAAACTATTCAAGTACAACAAAGTGCACTAGAACAAACAAATGAGGAAAAAAAATCCAAGAAATTGGAAAAAAAAGACCAGAAATAAAATTATAACTCGAGTACAAGAAACGGCAGCGCAGCAGCAGCCGCAGCAAACCAATTTACGTTTTGGAACAAAAACTTATCGAAGTGTTGAAAGGAGTTCAACGAGAATAACAAGCAAAATGGAATAAATAAGTGAATAAATAAAATTTTATGCTAATCAAGAATAAAATACAAATCTTTTGTGAGTGGTTGGAACAGTAGAATACAAGAATACTAAATTAGAGTTGGCAAAAGCCGGGAAAGAACAACAATGAAACCGACTTAAGGGGGGATCTGTCGCCAGTTAAATTTTTATAGGATTGGTAAGACGTTATATATTTATAACGTTTCCTTTTTATTAGCAAAATATTGATAGAAATAGATATCATACGAGCAATAAACTTCCTATATGTTTAATATCTTTCGTTTTGTGAAACTTGGCAACAGGGCGAAGTTACGGTCTAAGGCGCTGGTTTAAGGCACCAGTCTCTTTGGAGGCGTGGGTTCGCACCCCCCGCCGCTGCCAAATGCTAATTTTTCTCAATCTTTTCCAACCATCTGAACTCTACAGAAATATTGTAGTTTTACCTTAAACATCATTCAATTCTTTTACTCAATGAAACTGACTTTGTTTCCCCCATCACCTTAAAAGTTATCAAAACTTTTTAAAAAACACCAAACAAAATAATGTCCCTCAAAAATATTGTTCAATTAAATGACAGACATTAGAACATCTTCGTATCACTGCACTGATAAGATAATTGATTTAACATTTCAAATATGCCGTTAAATTCGTATAAAGTTTGATGCAGCGCCGGAATTGTGTCTATATCAATGAAAGTGTTTGCAAAAATATGTTTATAAGACAAACAATTATTATATTCTGTTTAGTCACAAATAATAGTCGGGCGGTTTTTCGTACGCCTTTGGATTTGGAATTGAAACAGGCGGAGTCATGTAGTCAGGAAAAATGTAAGCCACCGAATTGTCGCTGTTCGGGCTTAAGTCTACCGAAAGAGGAGTTTAAGGGGCATGAAAAGGAGATACCTCAGGTATTTGGGAGTGAGAGATATATTACGTAATAATTTATATCAAGTGCGGCACAAGTAATAAAAATTCCAAATGAAAATCATTTTTTTGCTTCTTCAGTTTATAACCATCACCTTTGACGATGCCGTCAACACCATCAATTATCAGCAATACCAGGAACTGTTTGCCAGACTTCTCAATCCCGATGGCTGCGAAGCCAAGGCCACTTTTTATGTATCCCATGAATATACCGACTATTCGAAACTGAATGCGCTGTACAATGAAGGTCATGAAATTGCTCTGCACTCGATTACCCATGGGTCCGGCACTGAATATTGGCACCAGGCCGATGTTGATCTCCTGATGCGGGAGTTTGGCAATCAAATTGATATTTTGGAAAAATTCGCCAAAATCAATCGCAAACACATACGAGGAATGCGTTTGCCATTTTTGCAGTTGTCTGGCAACGCCTCCTTTATAGCAGCTAAACGTTTGGGTTTGTTGTACGACAGTTCTTGGCCCACCCAACAGTATCGCCAGCCAGCCATGTGGCCCTATACTTTAGACTATCTGTCAACACAAGATTGCCAGATACGGCCCTGTCCCACAGCGGCCCTGCCAGGCTTATGGGTGTATCCCATGGTCACTTGGGTGGATAAGCAGGGCTATAGTTGTGCCATGTTGGATGGTTGTATCTATTTGCCCGAAGACAAAGTGGAACCGTTGCTAGAGTGGATGAAAGAAAATTTCCACCGTCATTACGATAACAATAGGGCGCCATTTGGCATGTTCCTGCATGCCGCTTGGTTCGGCAGAAGTAAAAACTATTTCAAAGCGTTTAAAAGGCAAGTTTTAAGCTCAAAATTTTTATTTTCTAAAATAATTTTGTTTTTCTTTGTAGATTTTTAGAATATGCCAACACTTTGCCGGATGTTTACATAACCACGCCCACCTCAGTTATACAGTATCTGAGGCATCCCTCTTTGGGCAAACCTTTTAAGGGTTGTTTCAAAAAACCTCAAACTTCCTGCCGCCCAGTAACGTGTCCCCTACAAAAACAATTGTCCGGTGAAACACGCTACATGACCGTCTGTGACAGCTGCCCTAAAGCTTATCCCTGGTTGGATAATCCGCGGGGGGAAATTTAAAACATGTCTAGGGAAAACAGCTATTCGCTGCCAGTTTGTTTAAAGAATATAAAATTTAAGAATTTTCGAAAAATATCAGGAAATTTTTAGTAAAAAATTTAAAAACAAACTTAACAACTAAATTATGGAATGAAAAAAAGAAAAATCTTTAGTTACTTACAACAGCTAATATGGTTTCACGTGTCTCTGCTTGCAACAATCTTTACAGTTCTTCGTTCATCGACAATGCCACAAATTCCGAATTTTGGGAAAATGTCCTTAAATTTTAAATTGAATTTCCGCATAAAATAAGATAAAAAACAAATGGAAGTAACACATCAGGAGAAAGGCCTAATCGCTGAAATCCCAAAAATACTGTGTGAAAAATCCCAAAGAAACATTTCTGCCATAACTAATTTTATAACATTATTATACAATATATCATATCTAAAAATTATGTTTAATATAAAAGAAAAACAATTCCTGGATTCCCAAAAATTTGTTGAAGAATCCCCAAAATATATATTAAAGAGCATGTTTTTTCAGAAGTTTTAATGCTGCCTACTCTGAATTTATTATACTCCCATACGTGTGTGTTTAACAAAAACTATGAAAAAACTTGTCTATTTTTTATTAAATAAACATTTTTATCTTAACAAAGATTTGGTGTATTAGATGGCATGATTCCCAAGTTTACGCCATATATATATATATACATGTATATTATAAATTTCTTCAGGATAGTATTTATAGGAAAAAATTTTGTCAGGCCCTCAAGTAGGTAGCGTGGCCGAGCGGTCTAAGGCGCTGGTTTAAGGCACCAGTCTCCTCGGAGGCGTGGGTTCGAATCCCACCGCTGCCAACATGATATTTTTTAATAACTATAATCATATCAGATGCCTATAAAAATATATACCAGTACTTGAAAAATATAAGAGTTGAGAAATTTCACAACAGCCAAATAAATTGTAACAGCCCTAAAAGTATTCGTTTTTATCCCCAGAAATATGCTTTTCTTCAAATTTCTTTCTCGTTCATACTTCATCAGTTATTCACCAACTGCGCTACGCCTGGAAGTTATGCAACACTTCATTAAAATTTCCAATAGCCTATAAATATGTAACTCTGTACATACATTGTTTTTGCATTTTTATTCTTCACCAACAAATTTATAGAATTTCTTAAACCACTTTATGTGGACAAAGGGATATAAAAAAAGACAACCAGACAAATTAAATTTACAATTTTTATATTGTTCACAGCAACTTAGTGTGTGTGTGTGTGTGTGTGTGCAATTTCCTTCACTTGCCACTATGCAGAACATGTCCTGTAGTGGGTTGTTATTTGTTCAATGTATTTATTCCTTTTTTTTCTTTTGCTGCTTTTCAAACTCCTTCTAATCAAGACGTGCTTTCTTTTTATAGAAGAAAACTAAATAAATATCCATAAAAAAGACTAGACAAATTGAAATTTAAAATTTATAAAAATTGTTTACTCTTGAATAGATTAAAGAACACATCTAAGGACAAGAATCTGCACTGTAGTGAAATTCAGGAGCAGCAAACACAGCAGTTAAGGTCACGTTTGGCTGAATTTAAAAACAAAACTCCATCAGGCCACAAATTACTGGACATCATTGCAAGAGCGGGGGGGAGAGAGACAATAAAGGAATTCACTTTAAGTGACTGCCAGAATAAATAGAAGTTTTGCGAAAATGTGTAAAAAAAAATTTAGAAATATCCTTAACATGAACTTGTCAATAAATGACTGTCATTTAATTTCCTTGCCCACAATAACAAACAGAAATCTTTTAAAAATTTTCCACAAGACATTGATGGATTACGACATGCCTCTGCATGTCAGAGAGCTGTGATGAAAAACACTTTTCATTAGTATCATGCAACTGCAACAAAGGTGCTGCCAACCGACAATCAATTGACTATCTGATTTACTTACCACAAATCTTTATCACCCCATCCATCTGTTTGCTGAACACTTTTAATGAGCTTCTTTTGTCATAAACGGGCCTGCAGAAAAAACAAATGTTTTTACTTTTGAATGCAACTTAATTAAGGATGTTATCCTGCTGTACTCCAGCTGAATGCAGTTGAGTTAACAAGAATGCAAAAATTAATGCGACTTTATGACTGACTACGACTACGACTACGAGTACGAGTACTTGCAGGTGTCGGTCGGTGACTGTTGCATGCAGCATCATTAAGAGGCAAAATATAAAAAAATCAACCCCGCGGCCAGACATAATTTAAACCCATTTATCAAGTGACATAAAATGACAATATCTTAGCGCAAATATCAAAATGCTTCCGGTTATGGTCTAGCAAGCTAACGCGCTTACGGTATATTTGTTTTTCTATTAAGGTGGCGCACATTTCTGCAGACTCTAATATGATTACCAGAGATAATAAACATTCTCTTAAAAAAAATGATTACATAAAAGAGAACTTAATATAAATAAAATACGACTTTCTGGAAGCTGTAAATCCTTTAGAAATCTTCCTTTTAGAAAAATACATTAAAAACTTACTATTTGCAACGTTTAAAACTCTGCTTTAAAGAAAACCACATTTTAAAAAAGTACCTTTCAAGAAATTATCTTCAAAACAAACCCTTTTGAAGAGCTACCTTTAAAAACATGAGTTTTTAGGAAATACCTTCTTATATTTCCAAGTTTCCTTTAAAAAGTATTCTTTTAAAAAAAAGTGCATCTTAGAAAAGTACTTTTTGGAAGAACAGCAATTTTAAGAAACGTGTTTTAAAGAAATCAGTTTGAAAATAATAACTTTAGAAAGTTAAATCAAAAGAAGCTGCCCCTAAATCACACATTTAAATGCTTTTTGGTTTAATTTAATACTAATAATAATTCGCGTATTACTTTTCTTTCCAAGAAAATTGCTAAAGCATTGATTGATTGTTTTAATTTATATGGACAACAAACACAACAAATTTTCATATTATATTCTGTATATTTTAAATTATGTGCAAAAACTGAATTAAAATTTTAAAAATATTTTATATAACGCCCGAGCAGGGACTTGAACCCTGGACCCTTGGGTTAAAAGTCCAATGCTCTACCGACTGAGCTACCCGGGCTCATGCCAAACTCAAAATTACAAACTTTGATTAGCTCGGGTCATAAACAAAAACTGTTTTGTTATATATTTTGTTATTCAAATCAATATTCATAAATTATTATTAACCCTTCAAAAATGAAGCCCACCCTAATAAATCATTTGGCTCTTCTTGTATTGAAAATGAAATATCATTTGAATTGTGTAGCTGCACACATACATACATACAAAAATTTATTGGTTGTCGTTGTGAAAAGTTAAGAGCCATTTAAATCTAAAGATAAATAAATATTCAATATAGGAAATCAAATAAATCATGAAAGCCGTGATGCCATGTTTTACTTCTGAAACAAGAAGATGATAAAACAAATTTAATGAATTTTTTAAACTTCTTTTCTTAAAAAATTTTCTTTTCAAACAAATTTTCTTTAAACGTTCGTGAATAAAACGTGGGCCGTACATTTCTGAAGTTATTTTGCATAAAGCAGACTTTTGAAAGGTCCTTTGCCTGCAACGTTTTTTTCTAATAGGCGAAATAGTGGGTCTTTCAAAAATTACTTTTTGGGAAATTTTCGTTTATTTGCTAATGAAATTTTTTTCTTTTAAAGTTTTAGTGTAGATATAATAGTCTCACAACTGTTGAACTCATTGAAATCAGTAAATTTCTCTTCAAACTTTTATTTGATTCAAGCTTCAATATCTAACATGAAGTTTCAAACAATTATGACCTTAAAACCGTTTAAACCATAAAAGTTGCACAAATGCCGCTTCAGTCTGAGGGCAAACCTCCAACCATTGACATTCACATTTTCGTAAAAGAAAAATACTTAAAATTGCATTTCAATTCAATGATAAAAAAGAATTTAATAACAAATTGCAATGTTTTACAAGTTATTAAAATGTTTAATTTTAAATTGAATTTGCACGTTCTCGGCCCCAATGAACGCAATGGCAGCCGGCATATCAACGCCACCAACGTTTGAAGTCTTAGTAGTGGGAACCATTAATCAATTTCCCGGCCGGAAAATACAATTGTCAGCAGCTTCTGCTACAACAAGTGGCAAATAATATTTTTTTTGTTTGACAACGGCGATAAAACGATTGTGAGGCCAGCGCCGTTAATCATTCAACCATATAATATATTCGATTCAATTGTCCTCTGTCCTGATGGTTACATCCTGGCACACAAACACTGCCATAAGCAGGTCAAATCTGATTATGGCTAAATATTGCTAATGAAAATTAAATGGAATTTTTAATTTTTTTTTTATGTTTTTCTAATAAAAAGTATTTTGACTAACAAATGAACAAACAGCAGGCATTTTTATTAAATAGAAATACATATTTCGTTTGCCACTAAATTTTTAAGAAATCACTGCCACAGTTATTCCCGCTGAATGAGTTTCTTGGGAGGAAGTTTCAATAATTTCGTTTTAAAAAAATGTTGCTAAAGAAATCGAAAGAATTGAAAAAAAAAGTTTTCCAACTAAGAAAACTTTTATCCAACTCTCGTAAAGTATTAAAAAGCTATTATATTATAATTCTACTAATTATACACATAAAAAAGAAAAATTTCCCAATTAGGGAGTTTCTTTTACTTGTTCCAAACATTTAAAATTTTTGCAAGATTAAAGTACATACATTTATACATAATAATTTTTGACAAAAAGCTGGGAAAATTAATTGGAAGAAAAATGTCCCTACCAGGGAAATTTTCTACACGTTATTGATTTTTTTAAAACTTTATATTTTTGGGTGACTAAAATACATACGTTTTTAAAATTGATAAAAACTTGTGAAAATTAATTGAAAGAAAAATGTCCCTACCAGGGAAATTTTCTACACGTTATTGATTTTTTTAAAACTTCATATTTTTGGGTGAGTAAAATACATCTATACAGACATACGTTGTTAAATTTGATAAAAAGTTGTGAAAGTTAATTAATATAAAAATTTCCCCACAAGAGGCTACTCGAAGAGTTTGAATAGTACCAATTTTGTCATCCCTGCTACACAGTCAACGTCACCTACTATTGAGATTGTTTGCACCTCATGTTAATTATTTGCTTTTAAAACCAAATGAAGCAGTTTTGTTTTAACATTGAAAATATTCTAAAAAAATTGTAACAACAACAACAACTACATGCGTACATGTTTCATTCACAGGCTGTTTAAATGAAGCACAAAAAGAAAGAACTATTTAAAAAGTTTTTATTAACATAAAACCAAAACAACCAAATTGTGTGAAGAAGAGAGTCAAACGTATGTTTATAGTGTTTGACAACCAGTCAACACAAGCCCGGGTAGCTCAGTCGGTAGAGCATTGGACTTTTAATCCAAGGGTCCAGGGTTCAAGTCCCTGCTCGGGCGAGCTCCACTTTTTTTTATAATTTTTTTATAACGATTTTTTTTTTATGTATAACCTTTATTATACCAGACTACCAATTCGGTTTTAGGCATAAGCATGGCACGCCAGAACAATGTCATAGGATTGTCAATAATATCTCTTACGCCTTAGAAAGAAAATTGTATTGTTCTGCGGTATTTTTAGATGTGCAACAAGCTTTTGACAGAGTCTGGCACAATGGACTTTTATATAAATTGAAAACCCTTATCCCAGCGCCATTTTATTTGCTTCTTAAAGCATATATACAGGGAAGATCCTTTTTTGTGAGCATAAATGAAAATTATTCAAGTTTCGGCTGCATTAATGCAGGTATTCCACAAGGCAGTGTTCTGGGTCCAGTATTGTACACAATTTTTACAGCAGATATGCCTACAATTGAAAACATAACTACTGCTACATACGCAGATGATACTGCTTTATTAGCCGCCAATGAATCACCGGTAATTGCTTCCGAGTTGCTGCAAAATCAATTGAATCTTCTTCAAGATTGGCTTCAAAAATGGAACATTAAAGTTAATAATTCAAAGTCTGTCCATGTTACATTTACCCTAAGAAAAAATGATTGCTCGCCTGTTTGCCTAAATGGTACAATTATACCAAGTTGCAATACTGTAAAATATTTAGGGCTTCATCTCGATCGAAGACTAACTTGGAAAGAACATGTCAAAAAGAAACGTGAGCAACTTAATTTTAAAACAAGAAAAATGTTTTGGTTATTGGGCCCAAGATCAAGCTTAAGCTTAGAAAACAAGATTCTGCTTTACAAAACAATACTTAAACCGATATGGACATATGGCATCCAGCTGTGGGGAACTACAAGTAATTCTAACGTTGAGATACTACAGAGGTACCAGTCAAAAACCCTACGACTTTTAGCAAATGCGCCTTGGTTTATGACCAACAAAAATATACACAAAGATCTTCGAATTTTATTGGTCAAAGACGAAATAAATAACTTCAGCGAGAGATACCTAAATAGACTAAGCAATCATTCCAACGTGTTAGCAATCAGTCTTTTAGATGATAGCAATGAAATCCAAAGACTTAAAAGACTTCATGTACTTGACCTTCCCTTCCGAAAATAGAAAAAGTTAAAACTCGTTACTCTGTATTTTAATTAAAAAGTAAATTCTTCTTGTATTTATTTTGTTTTTGGGTTTTAGGAAACTCAATATATGTTATGTTGTTATTTAAGAGTCATGAAATTTGCTTATTATTTTAATTGTAAAATAGATCGTAAATAAAACAATATTAAAAAAAAAAAAAAAAATATTAAAAAAAAAAAAAAAAAAAAAATGTATAACCTTTATGTGTATGTGTTTGTTTTTGTATAATTTATTTTAAGCACATACGTATAAAAAGAACAAACATACACACAAGTGGACTTATGTATTATATGAATGTGTATGACTTTTGTTGATGACTTAAGCATGATTTTTACTTAAATGTCACAAGAAATCATTATGACAAATGATGTTTCCTAAAAGTTTTCAAAAATAAAATATAAATAATAAAATAAAAAAAAAAGATATAGTACGAGTATAAATTTATTTCTACCATGAGAACTGAAGACATTTAAGTGCTTTAAATATCTACTCGCATAAGAGTGAGTGTGTGCGTGTGTAAGTAAGTTCACCAACAATACACATAAAACGCTGAGAGGGGCAGGCGAGAGGTACCAAATAAAAAATCATGATGCCACATGTAAGGCAGTGAAGAAGAAACATTAAATCAAGTGTAATGTAAGAGCACATATTCTTCGAAAAGCTGGACCTGAAAATAATGTGCCTTAAAATCTTATTCTTGGAAGTGCTATTAAGTCGGTGGTGTGTTTGATATATATGAGGTTGATAATTATTTTCAGATTTTGACTACTCTTTTTGGCCAGCAGATGGCAACTCTCCGTATTAAATGACTAATGTAAACATATGAATAAAAAATAAAACACGAACCACCAAATAAGTTACAGTTATAAAAATTCAACACCAACATCAAACCCACCATAAAAAGTGATAAAAAAACACACACGTGTGCACATACACACACACACACACACACACAATTGTAAGAATAAGGACTGCAAGATACTTCAGTTGTTTTATTTGTTGCTATT
Organism: Epicampocera succincta; assembly: GCA_932526305.1. Taxonomy (NCBI): domain Eukaryota; kingdom Metazoa; phylum Arthropoda; class Insecta; order Diptera; family Tachinidae; genus Epicampocera; species Epicampocera succincta. The sequence continues at coordinate 60,157,933 of OW052036.1, read as the reverse complement.
ATTTATCTCTGCATCTTTTTTGTTTTTATTTCTGTTGCTGTTTCATAAATGAAACGTCTTAACTTTGGCCGTAAAGTAGTATTTTTTATTTCACTTTTGTAATATTTTGTTTATTTTAATGGACAAATAATTGAAAGAAAATTATTGCCCGGGAGAAAAGAAATTTAACTACTGAAACTGCTATAATAGACAAAGATTTTATTGTTTCTTTCCCCCCCTCCCCCGACAGTTCATGGCTAAAGGCACGGCTTTTGCTAATATACATACATACATACATATATTTGCTTAAGAAACTATATACAAACATACAATAATACATACACACTTTAGATTAATTTAAGGATGATTCATTTGGTTCAAAAATGTTGGCTTATGTTTTGAAAATAGTACATTCTGAATTAAAAGTGGATATTGTGCTAAAACACTAATTTCTGAAAATGGCTTGTTCTTCCAAAGGACCATAATTTTTTAAGCCTGAAATCCAATTTTTTAAATATAATATCTTGTAATATCGAGTTGATGTTTTAGCGCTTTAAGTTTTTCTTTAAACAATCAATTGTAGTTTATTCCCACGCAATTCACATACAGTTGGTTATCCTTTTTGTTGGTTTTCTTGCTATTGTTTTCAAAGAACATTTCCAGAGTTACAACATACATTCCCACAAACTCGTTACAACAAGTTTTCGCTAAGATGTTCTTTCTGGCTTGATGTTGTTTCTACCGATTTCTATTGTTATAATTTTGATTGTCTGCCTGCCCGTATTTGGCAAATTCTGCCAATAGACAAATACTAATAATGGAGATTTGCAAGAAAATAAAAATCCATTGATACTCAAGCGAATATTTTCCTAATTTTTCTATTTATGGCAACTTGCGACGATGGCTGCGCTTCAGCCTTGAGAGATTTGTTGTGCCAGAAAAGAAATAATTTCCTCGAAATGAATCACTTGATTTTGCCGGCTGTTTGTTTGTGTGTTTAAGCAGTTGCGAATTCAATTGCAATGGAAACCAAAAATATGTACAAACATACATACATACATATTTGTAAAGTTGTTGTCTATGAATCGCATTCTGCTGGTTGTTGGCGCTTATTTAACTTCTATTGTTTAACATTTTCATCATTTTGTTTATTAATTTTCGTAATGAAAAAGTTTTCTTAACAATTTCTGCACTTTCTCTCCCCTCGGCTTGTCTTTTATTTTTCTATTTGTTTAAGCAGCAATAATAAACTGAGAGATAAGCAATCAGCAAATATTGAAATATTAGAAAGGAATTAATATTTGAAAGGAAAACAATTATTTACGACAGTGCAAAAGAAAGAATAAATAAATATTTATGGCACTCGAAGGACTTGCGAGAGTTTTGGCGGTTGTATTCTAATTAAAGCAATGAAGCGGCTGCGGTTAAAGAGTTGCGTTTTAGTTTCGAACAATAGCAGCAAATTTTGTCCCAAAAGTAAAGTGAAATAGAGAAAGTAGTGAAAAAAGTTCTATGAATATAATTTGTCTACAGAGAGGCAGGTTTTAAATTTTACTAATTTTATTAATTACAATTTTGAAACAGGGTATTTAAAAAACAAAAATCGCTGGTGTGTTAGAAAGACATCCCCTATGGAATGGAGTTTTTTGGAAAAATACTTTTTGAAATAAACTTTTCTTAACTTTTTTCTAGATTTGAGATTTGAAAAAGTGCCAAGTGGTTTTTGAAAAAAACGTCTATTAGAAGAGGTACTTTTTTTTTAAAAAAAAAGGGTCAACATCTTTTTGTAAAGTAAATGTATTATTTCAAAAAGGACACCTTTTTAAAGATTTTGTTTTAAAAAAGCGCACATTTCATCAGAAGAAGAATTTATTTAAAAAAAGCATATTTTTGCAGAGGAACTTTTTTAAAAAAGAACAGGCCTCTTTTCGAAGAGGTACTTAAAAAAAGGATCTATTTTATCAGAAGAGGTAGTTATTAAAAAACGGCACCTTTTCCAATGGTATCTATTTCATTACACGAGAAACTCCCTTTTAAAAATGCTTATTTTTTTAAATAAGTCTTATGTACAGAATTTCTTTTAAATCCGTTTTTTTAATATTTGTATATATTTTCCAAACGGGCTTTTTAAAAAGCACATTATTTGCATTTAAAATGGTACTTTTCGAAATTTATACTTTTGAAAAGTTATTTATTTCTAAAAAGTTTATGGTTTTTGAAATAGTAATTTATAAAAGCTACTTTTATTAACAAAATACATATTCAAAAAGTAGTTAAAAATAACCTTTTTAAAAATTCTACTTTTACTAAAATGCTACTTTTTTTTAATAAGGAACTAAAAATATAATTATTTTAGTTGATAATGTGCTATTGAATCTATATATTTTAAGAAATATTTATCCAAAAAAAAAAAAATTTTCTGTGGAAAAGGTATTTTCCTTAAGGATGTACTAATAAATTTAACATTCCAAAAAAGTACTTTTATTAAAATGCTTCTTTCTTTTTCATAAGGAACTAAAACTATTTTTTTATTGATTAAAAAATTATTGTATTTTTTTAAAGGTACTTTTCTAACAAGTATTTTTTTAATAATTTCATTTATTTTTTGGAAAAAGTACGTTTTTAAGTAATTTGTTTAGTTACTTCCTTAAAGCTGCGCTTGTAACTTCCTAAACAATATTAATTACTTTTTTAAGGTACTTTTTTAATAAGACTTCTTTTTTAAAGCCTACTTTATCCAGAGAACCTTTTTTACAGGACCTTCTTAACGAACTTTCTGGAATGTTAATTTGTTATAACATCAAGTTCTTTTTTAAAGTGCCTTAAAAGGGGCTTTTAGGAATTAATTGTTTTGCTTCATAAAAGGCGAATGTGTGTCGAATGAATGAGAAAAAAATTACCAAAAACGTTGACACCAGCTGTCAATTGTTATATAGCGGCATTAATTTAATGTGCATAATTTTCATTTCATTTCTTGACTGGTTTTTTTTGTCTCGTCGCGTATCGTCTCGTCTGTCTTGTAACATTTTCTTATGACTCGTTTGTGTCAACCACATGTTTGCAACAAAGAAAGAAACAATTTACCACCCTTTAGAAAATTACCCTCCTTAAAAGGTTTTTACAATTATATTTTTCACTTTTTTCTTACACTTATATTTTTTTATACATTTTTTATTTTTAGGAAAATACCCAATTTTTTCTCCATTTTGCTCTTTTGCAAAATGATGTCATTTAAAGTCAGACATTTATAATTTTTTTTCTAGCTTCGCAGTAAAATGACAACTTTTTTTTTTGGGAGCTGTGGAATAATTTTGTGGGGAACTCTTCAACAGAAGATTAAGTAACGAAAAATATGGCCATGAGAGTTTTTTCTGCTTTCCTTTCACTATATTGACTACATTTTAAAATATTTATTTAAAAAGAACTTGAACTATATATTGTCACGTATTTAAAATGGTATAATTGCTACTAACATATTATGATTGCAATTATTATGTTTTACAAAAAAATATTTGGTTTATTAACAATAATTTAAAACTATTTGTTTTTCAAGAAGAGAAACAAATTGATTTAATATATTGTTGCAAAAATGGTTTTGTTAGTAGCTGTTCCTGCTTTCGTTGCAATAAAGTAGATGGTAACATATTATGGTTTCCATTATCATGTCCTAAATTTGGCAGGAAAAGGACATTTGGCTTGTAAACTATAATTTAAAACACGTTTTTACAAAGAATCATACTATAAAATTAGTATATTTGCTGGCAACATATTATGGTTGCCGTTAGCATATCTTCGTTGCCGCAAATAACAATATTTAGTCTATTGAAATAATATTTTCGAAAAGAATTGTAATTATTTAATTTAATATAAAAAATGGTTTCGTCAGCAATTATGTTTAATATTTTTGCAGTATTGTAACAACATATTATGTCTGCCATTATCATATCTTAGTTGCCGCAAACAAGAATATTTAGTGTATTAAAATAATATTTTCGAAAAGAATTGTAATTATTTAATTTAATATTTAATATATTGTTGCAAAAATTGGTTTCGTCAGCTGTCTGTTATTATGTCTTAAATGGACATTTGGGCTATTATTTGTCAGTTACCATTTTCTCAGTTTCCCTCCACTGTAAGTCAGTCCTTTGGTATTTTAAGTAGCATCTACCGAAAAAAAAGAATACACAGGAAGCTCTCAAAAAAAAAATGTAATAAAACAAATAGACTTGTGGCAAAATTATGCTATTTAAATGTGTTTCTCCTTTTCTCTGCTTCTTTTTTCCATTTTTCCAATTGTTGGCTTTGTCGGTTAAGGTGGGTCGTTAACATGTGCCACATTAAGAAGTAGTCGAGTGGAAATGAGCAACAAAATACCAGAAAAACAAAAACAAAACCTACAGCCAAGCAAAGCAAATAAAAAAGGTTGCCTTAAAAAGAATTTAAGCATAAAAAAGAACAGCTGAAAAAATGACAATAGAAATGTCAAAATTATTAACGTAAATTACCAACATTTATTATGGCACTTTTACGTGTTGCATACTTATGAGCAACGAAATTCTTAAACTCAAATATTTATTTTCCTACTTTGTCTTGAAGAGAACGGGGCAAAAAATAAAACAAAAAAATATATGAAAAAAGTACTCCTTAAATGGTTATAAATTCCGCTAAAAGTATTCATTTTTATTTTGTTGGCGTCTTGTAATATTCGCCACAAAATTAATGTTTGAAAGAGCTCAATTTTACGTGAAAAGGTTTGGGAGAAATTGAAAATACTTTTACATTGTGTGATTAACTGGAAGGTCTTAAAACTGTAGAAAAAAAATTGTATTTGTTATAAATAACATTTTTAAAAACAGCTTTAGAATAAATGAAGCAAAATTTCGCTAAATTTTGTTTAACACATAAATATTTATGTACATATGTTTTAGCTAATTTACATATGACGTAAGCCCTTACGTTACAATATATGTATTTAGTTAGACAACATTTTTGTAACTTATGTAATAATTAACTTTTACAACAACAACACAAAAGTTCTAAACAAAACTTTTCCAAGCGCAGCGAACACGATTTTAAATAATTTGCAGCTGCGCTGTTTTGCAATGTTGCGATTATGCATAAAATTCTAATTAAAATAATTAAATTTATTTGTTACCATTTCCATAAATTAAACATTTTGAGTTCATTAATTTTCCGACCAAAACAGACAACTGAGTCTGGAAAAAGAATCAGTTCTTGTTCAGGTGAATGTAAATGACCTTGAAAGGCGGACTTTTTGTGTAACTTGTGTTACAGGGCTCTTTTAAGAAACGTATACAGACAGACACATGTACATACTATGTATGTAATTGGTGCATACATGCATATAAATATGTATGCCAGCATTCTGATTGAAAAGAAAAAAAAAAGAGAAAAGAGACAAAATACGGCGTTCATTTGTAATAAAAACTAATGAAGTAAAATACCTAGAAAAATGTATTTTTTTTTTAATTTTTTTCAATTTTTCGAATATAGTTGTGATTGTTTTATAATAGATGTCAAAATGAAACTGAAAAAAATACACATTAGGTGTTGGCAAAAATTATTGGGCTTCCCCCGGCCCCATATTTTAAATACATTTAAAAAAAATAACAACAAAACGAAATGAATTTAGTCAATCACCATTTAATGTAGTTTTTTTTTATGAAATTATATATATTGGCTTATACTTTTGATTGTTAAAATGTGCCGTGAGTCTCAGTGAATCCGATTAACACCAAATTATAATTTTGCTTACAAAACATAAAGTTAATTGAGGCAGGTGTTGCATTATCCATGATTCAATTGACCGAAAATGTTGATTATGGCATAAGAAAAATATATACGGTTTTTTGCCATGCTTCGATTTCATTTTTGTTTGCTTCCGTTAATATTTAAAATTCCGTGCAGAGAAATATTTTGTTCTTACATTCTATCATTTATTTTTATTTTTTTGTCGTCGTGATTATCTTTATTAGCCGTAACCTTAGGAGTAATTTTTCTAAGGCTTTTGTAAAGCTGAGCCCAATACGGTTTATATAAAGTGAAGAGAAATGGAATTTGCCCATACATGAGAAAAGTTAATGCAGATTGAATTCAGTTTAAAATTGGAAAGTGAAAAAGAATACTTGTACTTAAAACTTTTTTTCCATTATCTGGGAAAATCGAAATGATTCCAGTGCCAATATTTACAGATAATACAGGTCTTAGCCCTTTTTATGATTGCAATTTCTGATAATTAATACGTTTTTTGTAAATGCAATTAATTTTTCGATATCATTTTAAAAAAAAGGAGACTGTAGGACAAGTCATTCAGACAAGGTTATATTTTTTATAATATATATATAGAGATATATTTTTGTGTACTGAACTGAACTTTCCTCTACAGCAAATTCTTTTGTGAACGGCCTGAGGATGTTATTTGTCGGTTGCGTGTAAGATTATAATAGTACAGGAAACATTTTTATGGGCCTCATCTGAATATAATGCCCATTCCGAAAAAGTGTTGTTTCAAAATTTCTCTTAATAAAATTAATACTAGTAGAACATTTTTGTGTTCCCAAAGTACAAAAAATACTATAAAACAACAAACAATGTTTCACTTAACAAGCTTTCAGTTTTCGTTTTCGTTGAATGCACACAGTCCATGCACTTATTGCTCCCCCCAATACTTTCAATGTACCTACAAATAAATCCGTTATCGCTAAAATTTCAAGCTTTAATCATTATTTTTATACTGTGAGACTCATTTTCACATGTTCGTTTGCTGAGCATCTCAAAATATAAGCAAAACAGAGGTTGTGTAAAAAGAATCTGTGTTTTTTTTTTTAATTAAATAAAAGATTTTAATAAGAATAATAATACAATATTAAATATTGTTAGTTTCAATTAGACAGCACTAGTGAAACCAGCACCCTCAACAAAGTTGTAACACGTAATTTTTAAAAACGGAAAATTGCCAAAACCAACTGCAAAAAATATAAAAGAAAAAACTAACAATAACAAAAAAGACAAACATGAAAATGTCATTTGGTCTCATGGCACTGATAACATTAGCAGTGATGACAAGTGCCAAGCCCAGCCGTCCTGGAGACAGAATACATTTTCAAGATTCCTCGGAACTCAACGAACTGGATGGGGACCAAAGGTCAGGCACACAACAAAGAGATCGCAATCATAGAGGACGTGCTGCTGCAACTCAACAAAGACCTGACAATTGGCCACAATTTGAACAGGGCATACCAGGCCTTTATCCTTTAAAGGGGCCTCCCCAGGCACCCTTGGTATTGCCGTCCACAAACTATTCGGACACCACTAGTACACTGGTATTTGCCACACAGCCCAAAGCAAGCAACACGCCCCAGCAGCCGCCCAAAAACTATCACTATGCAGGCAATCCGTTTTTGTCCAAATACGCCAGCGAACCACCAGCAACGACAAACAAACTCAGTCCTTCTGCTCCTGCTTATACAGGGGTAACCAATCAATTGCCCAGTTCAGACAAACCTTTGACAACAACACCTAATCCTCGTCGTACGAATCTGTTGTATGGCAGCAATTTAGCGCTCGAAGCGAATAGCAGCGACAAGCCAGTGGAAACCACTGAAGTCAGTTTTACGGAGCGGGGGATTTTCGATTCTGCACCGCACTGCAAACCGAACGAAATTCTAGTCGGCAACAAGTGCCGACCAAAGGTGTAGAGCGGTTGAAGCGAAAAACCGATTGTTTGCGGACAAATTCGGAATAGATTGTATTTGTAAATAGAAAATCATTATCTGTAAGAATAATTAGTAAGTAAATCATTGATGTTTAAAAATAAGAAATCGGCTGACAATAAAAACTTAATTAGAGACAAGAAAAACAAAGAAAGAAAGACAAAATGCAACACTTTCTTCAAGTTCTTCGAGATCAACGTCTGGTGACTTTTTAAGAAAAACTTCACGACATCTCTAAAACGGCAAATTGAAGTGAAACTTCTTGTACAAAAGAAGTGTAAATTTTTGTGAAAGAAATCGAGATGCCATCACTCTGTTGTCCGGCCGACCTTTTACTATTGCGCTCTATGTGAGCTATAAAATCGGTCCAATGGTAAGTTTGGTGTTTATCTATTTTGGCAGATCAGTTAATTACAATTGCTGCAAATGCTGTTTATAGAATGCGATCAAATGTATGAAACGTGTAGAAAAGTTGATGGAAATTTTTTTTTATATAAAAAATTTCTCATGAAAACATTTTTTGTCAAAAAATTTAGTTTTGAAGTTTTTGTTTCAACTTTTTTAAAACTTTTATCTATGAAATATAAATTTTTTTTGTAGAATAAAAATTTTTATAAATTATTTTTTAAATATTAGCCATAAAAACAAGTGAAACATTTTTCCATGAAATTTAATAAAAAATTTTTTTTAAATATAGAATAAATATTTTTTTTATATTCTTTGTTATAAAAAAATAGTAAGCAAAAGTTTTTATCGAAAAATTTTCATAATTATTTTTAAATTTTATCTATAAAAACAAATTTTCAGTGAAAAATTTTTTAAACTTTTTTGCTAATTTATTTTTTAAATAAATAAAAAGAATTTTTCTAATATTATCGATAAACAACAACATTTTTTTATAAATTTTTTTCAAAATTTTCAAAAATTTCAAAATTTTTTTTAATAAATAATAATTTTTTTTTAAATTTTTATAATAGTTTTCTTAAAAAAAAATAGTAAGCAAAAGCTTTTATCGAAAAGTTCTTGATACATTTTTTGTAATGTATTCATGAAATCAAATTTTTTCAGTGAAATATTTTTATAAATTTTCTTTTAATTTTTTTTTAAATATATAATAAATATTTTGTTTAATATTCTTTTTGAAAAAAAAAATTTAAAGCGAAAGTTTTTATCGATAAGATTTTTATTAATTTTTTTACACGTTTTAAAATTTCGGAAATTTTTCTTTGAGAAAATCGAACATTTTTCTGTGAAAATTTTTCTTAGTGTATTCATGACTTGGTTTGTTCTTAATTAGTTTTGTTGCACTCCGAACAATTCTCTCAAGTAAAGAAACACTCAAGTTGTTGTTGTTGTTGTGAGGTTGTTTCAGATATTTCTTTGTTTTCGTTCAAACATTTACTTGAAGCACCTAAAAGTGCTTTAGGGAATTTCATTAATTAATTGTTGGGTTAAATAAAATTTGAACAAGAGACATGCGAGATATGATGATGAATGTTTTCTCAGCGCTGGTGACCAGCTAATGGACATGTACGCTACAATAGGCGAAAATGGTTTAAATGTTAAAATAAAATAATTATGGAAAACTCTAAAGTTTACGCTTAAAATTAAGTTTCCTCAAATCGAAGAAAATATGTATATAATTCTTTGAAATAGTTTGAGTTGAGAGAAATGCATTAGCAAATTATATTTGAGTGTTGTAAAGACAAATATCCTTACAGCCTTCACAACTTAATTGCTCCGAAGCTTAAAGCCGCTGGCAAATTTACCCAACATTATAAAACTGAACATGATGGAAAACAACGTCGGCTAAACGATAATTTTTTAAATTTTTTAAGTTTTCGAAATGAAATCTGTTAGAGATTTACAAATTTCAAACATAATTAAACGCAATATAATAGTTAAAAATGGTATATGATATAAAATTGTGCCGTTTTCAAGTGGCGAGCAAAAAGTTTTAGCCATTTTAAGTAGTTCGAAAAAAACTTCGCAATTTCGAACAAACAATAAAATCAAGTTTTTAGGGTTTTTAAGTTATATTTTAACTTGCTTAAACACTTTTCAAAGAAATGTGCCAAGAAAAATATTTTCAATATAATTTTTTTTCGAAATTGAACTCTAAGAATCTAAAACTGCCAAAAAAAAAAATAGTATCCTGCTAAGTTCTTTAGGCAAAATTTAAGTGAGTTTTTTTCGCTAGACCGGAAGTTCGAATTTTCGAATATTGAATAAAGTGATATATTTTTGAAATTTCAATTAAAAAATAAAAAAACTTAAGTTCGAAAAAATTTCACAATTAAGTTCGAAAAAATTCAAAATTTGCTACACAGCAAATAATTAAAATTGCTTTATTTGGCCTTTGAAATCCTTATTTTAACACAGTTTTTACATAAATCTACTCCTTTATTTGGAAATTTTGCTAATAATTGTATGTTTTTATGGCAAAAATTCCATTTCAATTACTTATTGCGTCGTTTATTTACAAGTTTAATGACGTTGAAGTTTTGGGAAATTCCTCTGTAAAGCTTAACAAATTCTTATAATATCGTTTAATGTATGTATATCAATTGCTAAACAATACGTTTAATACTTTTGCGGTGTTTGTGTTTCATTTAGTTCTAATCTAACATTCAGCGCAACATCAACTTTGAATAAAATTGACGCAAGAACGGAATTAATTACAAATAAAAACATGATTGATCAATGTGTAATAAAGCAGTTTATTAAAATGTTTAAATACGGTGTATTAATAATTTGCATATTACTAACGATACACGGAGCCATAGTGCAATGCCCTCCGGGTTATATGTTTGCTTTAGGCAAATGCCGTAAAATGGTTTAGGCGCCTACTGAAAGTATTCAAACTGCTTTGCGGCATTTTGTTCCTACAATAATAAAACCGGGCTTGCAACGGGGCAGCAGGGTGAACACGCTCTGCAAAAGTGGTGGCGGTGTTTTGTCAACAGTGATCTGTTCGACGGCAGTAGGCAGTTCATGCACAGCCTGCCGTTGGGCATAGAGCGGCGTTTTAATATCTTCTGGCTGCAGCATTTGAAGGCCCATTGTGCAAGTGTGCTTAATATAAATCAGCGCAAACATTAATATGATTTTGTGCATTGTTTTAAGTATCTTAATTGCTTTAATCATATTTTCTTGCTCAGTGTTGTTGTTGTTGTTGTTGTTGTCTTTAGTTAAATAAACTAATTAAAAATCACGTTTGACTTGTTTTATTACGATGGGTTTTAAATGAACTTTTGTTGAGTTTGCAACTCTCCGCCAGCGTTTATAAAATGCCAATAAATTCATTAATAAGCAAATGTTTTTAACAATATTTAAGACTACAAACATATGTATGTCCATAATTATTCGAAGATAAAAAGCTTCACAGTGAGAGTTCACTAAAAATGAGAAAGCTCTTGATGAGAAATGTTTACAACAAGTTTAAATTATTACAAAATGTTGCCAGATTATAACAAAAATGGAACCAACAAGTTAAACAAACCGGAATGCTGAGCCAGTCTTTGCCCTGTCAGCAGCAACGACCTGAACTACATAAGAACTCTGAAAGTCAATTAGCGTAAAACATCGAATGTCTGAAATAACCAAACGCCCCCCTCAAAGTGTTCACAGGCACACACACACACACACACACAAATGATGACCGCAAACACTAGTGCGAAACACCAAACATGCCAAAACAAGTAACAGGGGATATGCATGTTCGTAGTTAAGTACTGCCTGCACAGTGGGAAGGTATAAACGACAAATTTTTTTAAAGATAAAATATGAAAATGAAAAGCTAAAATATTTTGTTTTATTGAACAAAATTTCTATAGAAAAATGTTGCTATCGAAAATATTAATTTACTACAGGAAAAATATCTTGGTATTAATAGTAAGATGTTGTTGTACGATAAAAATTTTTTTTTTAAGGAAATAATTTCTATTGAAAACCATTTTTCCCTACAATAATATTGTAGAAAGTAAATGCTGTTGTCATATTTTTGTTATTGATACATTTAAGTAAAAACAAATTCTGTACAAATATTTTTTTAATTAAAAGACAACTTTTTGTAAAAAAAAATATTGTAAAAAAAGATGCTGTTTTGAAAGATTTGTTATCGATAACTTTAGGAAAATTTTGTTATGGAAAATGTTTCTAGGGAAAATTTTAGATTTCGAAAAATTTTCTACCCACAAACTTTGTTATCGAAAAATTTTGCATGGAATATTTTAATTATCGATAAATTTCTTATAAAATGTTTTGTCGACGAACTAGTTGCTATAGACAAATTTTTTGTTGTCGATAAATTTCCTTTTGTTTGGAAAATGTTGCCAAAGAAAGTGTTTACTATTGACAAATTTGTTATTAAAAGATAAATATAGAAAACATTCCCTAAAGAAAATTCTTAATGTAAGAAAAGAATAGATTTTGTTATCAAAATATTTTCTTTGCAATGATTTTGGTTAATAAGAAATTTTCTATAGAAAAATTTTAAAAGAAAAACTTTTGTCATCGATAAATCTATTTTAATAAAGTTTTGTCTTACAACACATTTTTAGGAAAGATTTTTGCTTTCCATAATTTTTCTATACAAAGAATTGTTATCGAACTACTTTTTTACAAGACAACTTTTGCTATCGAAAAAGTTTCTCTAGAAACTTTTTTTTGTCGATGAATTTAGTGCGGAAAGATTTCCTCATTGACAAATGCCCTATAGAAGATTTTTGTTATCTATGAATTTCCTACTGAAAATTTTCGCTATCCACGTATTTCCAATAGAAAAATTTAATTTTTGAAATTTTATTTATTCAAAATGTTTTTAGGGACCAATTTATTGTCGAAAAGTTTTTTATCAAAAAATTGCTATTAAAAAAATTTCTATTGGAAAATTTTGTTGACAAAAATTTGTTTGAAAAAAAAAAATTTCCCATCGAAAATTTTTTGCTCCAGCCGTTTCTGATCAGTATCTGATTTTCTGCATTCTATGGGGCGACTAGTAAGATATTAGAAAAATTTGTTGGTTTGATTTTAATAGGAATGATATAAGTGCCCATTAGGGAAAAGGGGATGAGTAGCGTGGGGGTGGGGCAGTTTAATGGAATATTATGGAAGCTGAAGTGCTGATGGTGAAAGGTGCAAGCAAGTTCCTGCTACATTCAACACACTCTCTAATCGAAACATGTTACATACAAAAAATATTATCATCATCAAGGGTAACATTCCATTTTGTAAAATTTCCTTACCGTTTCCGTTTTTTCTTTTCTTTTTTTGGTCTTGTAGGACACAGTTTTTCTTATTCTATTTGCTGAACATTCCAGTCAATGATTGGCTGCTGGGCTGGCTGAGTGCTGCCAAACACATTGCAAATGCGGACACAGATGCCAATCGATGGAAATTGATGTGTTTGCGACATGTTTAAAACGCTGTCAATCAAAAACCTACAACAACTCTGGTATGCCACATTTAAGCACATCTAAAGATATCGAACTTTTGATAGCCCTGCTCCATATACCGGAAAGACAGCACAAGAAAGTATAAAATAAAATTAAAAAAATTAAATAAAATAAAATAAATAAACAAAATGAATTCAATTTATTAAAGCTTTTCGTTCTATTATTGTTTTTCTTGGCCCAACAAAGTGGCCCACATTTTTTGGTGTTTTTAACGCTCTACATAAATACAGAAGCAACCAAACAACAACAACAGCAATTCCATAAAGATATTTGTCAGGAGTAAGTAAATACATACATAAATATATAAAAATAAGCATCTAAATATTTATGTCTGTGTGTGTGGACATATGAAAAGGATTTTTTGAACCTTTGATGAAAATAATGAAGGGATGTATGTATGTATTGGTGTGTGTGTTTGTGTGTTTGTGTGTTTGTGCGTGGACTAGTGTGTGCTTGTGTGTGTGTTTGTGCTTAACGATGCGTTTTTATGCTTTTAAACACTAAATTGAACACGTTTGTTTGCTATTGTTATTGGCGCTGCCATTGTGGGGATTAGATTTTTCAAAGCTTTTGTTGTGCCTGCCACCTACAGCAACAACAACAGCAACAACAACAACCATAAAAATTCGTTTAAATTTTTATTATTATGTTTTTAACAACAACAACAACAACAGCAACAGCAAGAAGAAAAACTTTTTATTTACCTTTTTTTAAATAAAAATTTCTGGCTTAAGCCAGATTTGTGTTTCTTTTATTTTGGTATCATACGAGTACAACACCTGGTTGTTGCGGCAAACCAGAAGAAATGAAATCTTTTGTTGTTGTTGTTGCTGCTGCTGCTGCTGTTAAGCCATCAGGCATCAAAGGGCATATGCTTTACCATCAAGAGTATTTATGGTTTTCAGGGTCTCCTCTATAAATGCTGGAAATAAAATTATTTAAAATCAAATAGACTTTTACAGAAAATATTAAGTTAAGCAACGTTTTTTTTTATAAATATTTTTGCTGATTTAATAAAAGTTTTGGGGCTTCTTGCTCTAGTATTTAAAGCTTCATTAAAGAAATTATATGAAATATATTTGTTTTGCAGTTTAACTTAAAGATAAAAAGAAATAATTGTAACGTCCTAAAAATGTGCTCGTATTTAGATCGGTAATTAATTTGTTTGAAATTAAATTGCAATTAGCAAAAAACTATTCTTTTGTTTATTGAAAAAATTGTTATTTAAGTTTACGAATTCCTTTACAGATCCGTGACCAATTAATCTATGAACTGATTCCTCATCCCTGCAATATAGAAGAAAACACACACACTGGTACTTTGCACATGTGGGGTTGGACCTTTGAGTTCTGGTCCCAAGAAACACAAAAACGACCAGCTTACTTTGAATTTTTTTTTTTGGAATAACTGCCCTAATTTGGCCTTCATAAACTTTTTATCAAAGGCCGCAAGTTACGATAAAAAACATTGTTGGGGCTACACCGAGGGCGGCTCTATCTCTTTTTTCTCCAGTTCATTGAGCTAAATTTCTTTTTTGCCAGATTAAAAATACACTCCTTTCGCTTAAGCTATTCGATAGCCATTAAATGATGAAATCATTTATAGCCAACACAACAGAATAGACTTAATGAAAACTTACTGCAGTCCGCAGCGCAGTTGTGCTATCGAAACACAACCCCCACTCTGATATCTCTTATTTGTTGTTGTTGTTGTTGTTATTGTTATTGCAGCACACAAGTACATCAAGCCGTGTCAAGTGAAATAACAATTTTATTTCATTGAAACACTCAACTCATCTTGTAAAACTGCTGCTTGACTTTTAATATCACACATTTTCATAATGCCACAATTTGAGGCATATAACAGCCCGAAATATTGTATAAAAAAACGTCAGTCTTGTTTTACATTCATTGACTTTTGCAAAGTGTTACTGCATGATTATTTTGCAAATATGTATGTATGTGGGTGTGTGGGTGTGTGTGCATGTGTGTGTTTTTTTTTTGTTTTTGTGTAATTTGCATAAATTAGGCTTAACATTTAACTGAAAGTTTACACAGTTGCTTTGAAAGTGTCTGTTTAATTTCAGCTGTATTTGCGGTTAGGTCTCAATTTGTTGTTGCTTCTCTTGGACTGATGTCCATTGTTCCCCGAATTTTCATTTTATACTCCCCTATTTTTGTCCGGAGTCATGTTGCAAACTCCTATCAAGAGTGTGTGTTGTTTTTGCGCTTTTTAAGCTCAAGTTCTGTTACACGTGGCATTTACGTGGCCTTCAAGTCGTTGTGTTTAATTTCAACAAATGAACAGAAGCTGTCGTAATCTTAGGCAAACTATTGTAATAGTGAATAACCGAATATGACACGTTGTGGCTATGAACAATAAGGGGCGTAAAAAGTAGAGGATAGAGAATGTGAGCGAGATCAGAAAATATGAGCAGAGAAAAAGGGAAGGTAAAAGAAGTGAAATTGAAGAAAAGAAATGAAACGGCAGGAGAGCAGAGAAAAAGGAAAGGTAAAAGAAGTGAAATTGAAGAAAATAAATGAAACGGCAGGAGAGCAGAGGCGAGAAGGGAAGTAAAGAAAAATAATGAAAAGGGAAGAGAATTGGAGAGAGAAGTGAAAGAAACAGAATCTATGTGCTGTGTGCAGATGAGAATAGGTTAGAAGACACAAAAAGGAAGGATAGTACAAGAGCAAAAAGGAATAATGAGAACGTGAGGAGAAGAGAAAAGAAGAGAAGGAAAGAGATGAGCATGGAACAGAATAAGAAAAAAAGAGTAGAAGAGAAAATAAAAGATAGAGAGTAAAAGAGAACAAAGAATAGAAAAAAAGAAAATTAAAAAGATAGAGAAGAGAAGAAGGGAAAAGTGAGGAGGAGAGTGAAAAAAATAAACAGTAAAAGCAAAAAGAAGTGATGAGAGGAGAGTAAAGCAGCGTAGTGAAGGGAAAAGAGAGGAGAAGAAGAGAAAATTCAGAAAGTAGAGGAAAAGAGAAGAAAGGAGAAGAAAAGAAAAGAGAAGAAAAGAAAAGAGAAGAAAAGAGAAGAAAAGAGAAGAGAAGAGAAGAGAAGAAAAGAGAAGAAAAGAAAAGAGAAGAAAAGAGAAGAGAATAGGCAAAAGCTAACTAAAGAGCGAGGTAAAGTGGAAAGAAGAGAGGAGAAGATAAGACAATTGAAGCGAAGAAAAGACAAGAGAGCAGAAAAAAAACCACTGACGAGAAACGAGAAAACAAAATTTAGCCAGCAGACCCATTTAAACTAAAAGATTTAAAATAAAGAATAAAACCAAGATTTTATATATGTAACTCTCAAAAGACCCGAACTATTCGAAAATGTACTACTGGTTTCATGACACTTGTAAACAAAACTGCACTTCTTCTATGACAGCTTTTAAAGGAGCTACAAAGTAATCGTCTTAAATAAGCAGCTCTATCTGTGCAAAACTTTATCTTTCACCATAAAATATTCAGCCACACATGGATGTACATCGTATATTTAAGAAAATATGCAACATCTCGCTGTGTACGGAGGCAGGCGAAGGGGAGTTTTCATATTGAAAATTTATTCGTTACATTTTGCCTAAAACTCACACAACCGCTTTTATTGCCTCGAAGAAAAAACCGAAAACAAAAACAAAAAAAAAAAGAAGAAAACTTTATGGCAACTTGCAACCACTTAAACCCAATTTTATTCAGGTGCATTCGGTTTATTGTTTTAGATTCAACTCTCTACTGTTTCGTACAGTTTCCTTGCAGTGCGTGTGAGTGTCTGCTTAAAATTTTGCATTCACTGGATCGTATGTATATTCGCTCCCTGCATGTCTGCTGCCGTTCGTTAGAATGCCTGTTTGCGTGTGTGTGTGTGTGTGTGTGTGTGTCTGCTGGAAATATTAACACGTTGAGTGTGTATGAAGTTATCCGAACGTACGTACGTATGTACATACAACGCCACAATAGAAATTTAAACGTGTGGAAAATTTTGCATTTGTTACACTCCAAGGATAATATGATTTTGTTTCAGGATAAGAATCATCCAGCCTGTACAACAGAAATGAGAGTATTAAAATAAAAACGAAAAAAAAACTGGAAGCTTTTTTGAGGAACAATAGAATCAAATTTTGCGGTGTGCGTAAGAGGAAGTTAAGCTGTTAAAGCCGGTGTTAAAATGGTATATAAAGGTGAAGGTGTTTGGCAAAGAAGTGACTACAAGGAATAGGAATTATTCAAATGGTGAACAAAAAAAAAAGCGAACAAGACGGTTGCCAACCTGTCAGCGAGAAGGGGCCGTAATTTATTGAATAAAGAAAGGCCACTAAGATAAAAGGCAGACTACATTGATTAAATATCTCTTAGCCTAGTTTTGTTTTCTTACCGATTTCCTTTGTCTTTGTCTGTGCATACACTAATATCTTCTCTATCTGTCTTTAATCTCTGCTTTTCGTCTTTTCTCCGGCTGTTTGTCTATTTGCTTGTTCCTGTCTCTTCTTTTTTTCCATGCTAAGTTTTTACTTTATATTCGCGGCCTTTGTGCCGGAGCTACTCCATTTTTCCGCGATCTGCCGTCAGTTCTTTTATCGTAACTTTTCTGTGATATCTCTTAAACTCCTGTAACTCCTGTACAATTTTTCTTTATTTCGGTTAAGACTTCCTGTGTTTTTTTAATTTTATCTCTTCTTCCTGAGAACCTCTCTTTCCTTCTCTTCAGCTTTCCTGCTTTACTTTTATGTTCATCTCTCTACTTCTCGTCGGTGCTTGTCCCTTCTATTCTCATCTCCCTTTTTTACTTTTATTTCTTCCACTACCCTCTCTGGTCTTCGCTATTTCTCACGTATTTTGCCTTCTTCCCTTATTCTCTTTTCTATTCCCCACTTCCCTATTCTTCTCTTCTTTACTTCATTAATCTAATCTTGTGTCCTTCCATCCCCTTTATTTCTCATATCCCCTTTACTTCTCATATTTCGTTTCTTCTAGTAACTCGTCTATACATTTTCTTTCGCCTCTCTTTTTTTCTTACTTTCGTTGCGTTTCATTTCTTTTTGATTCTATTCTACACTTTTTCTCTTTGTCTGGTTCTGTTCTCTTCCACTTGAGGTTGTTTCATTTGATCTCCCTTCCTTCACTCCTTCATTGGCTTCTCTTACTGCCCAGACTTTGCTAGTTAATTCCCACACCTTTTGTGTTGAGTTCAAATAAAAGTATTCCCATCCCTGATCCGAAGTGTTGGCATTTGTTTAAGCAAAGGTGTTAAAATTAAAAATAACTCTTTAAAAAATAGTAGAGCACTTGTTTTACATCTGATTACGTTTAGTTTTTATACTTTCGTCAGTTGTACTGTTCGCAGTATTGGGGGCATTGTTGGGAAATGCTTTAGAATTTTAACAAATTTTATGCTTGTTGTTGTTCTTTTTCGTTTTGTTGCTTTTCTTGAACCTGTAGAAATTTTGGCTTTTACATTATGGGAAATTCCCTTAAGAATTCTGAGGTTGCAAATGGAAATTTTTGTTTGTTACTGAGGTTCGTTAGGATTGCATTACCCCCCACAATTTGCCGGCAAAACTACAGGCCTTAAGACGAACATTCCGTCAGGCGAAGGAAGTGCTTGGGCTGCCTGAATGTACGAGACCTTGTGGGTAACTGAATGCTAAAACAGTTTGTTTTATTTGAAATTTTAATACGTATTATGAAACTAAAAAGCAGCAGCAGCAGTTGAACGATACAAAGATCTTGTGTTGCTTATAATTTCAACAACATGATAAATATTTAAAATGTTAATCCTTTTAAAAATAAATTCTTATTAAATATAAAATTTTTTTTTCATATATTTAAATGCAGATAAAATCAGGGTGCATAACTGTAAATAGCACTGCTTGTAAACCTTAGACGGTGTGACATGGGAAGAGAATCAGGACGAGCATGTGGTAGCGTGGCCGAGCGGTCTAAGGCGCTGGTTTAAGGCACCAGTCTCTTCGGAGGCGTGGGTTCGAATCCCACCGCTGCCAATTGCCTATTTTTACTCTTCACTCTTTCATATTTACTTTTTGTTGTATTTTTAATCATTACCTGCATGTGTTGCCAGAGTTCGGTTGCATGTTTAAGCTGTTTCGTACATTTAAATTTGATAAATTATAAAATGCAAAATAAGCATTTAAAAATTTTGTATACACATATTTATTTTACGAGCTCCACAGGGATTACAATAGCAAGTATGTTAAATTGCAGCATTTATTTGTAACCCTTAGGAAAAAATAAGATATTGCCGTCAAATGCAAATGGTTATAGAATAATCACTACGCAAAGAAATTAATGGCCCGATTGAAAAACTGGTAATGGCGAAAAGCAGTACCGTTTGTGGTTGGTGGTTCGTTTGGCGAGCGAATCAGTTCGGTTGCTTTCCACAATACAGATCCTTATCTGAGCCAATAGCACTAAAACTTTAGTCTTAGCTTTAAAATGTTGTCTAGGCTGATTTCCATTGACTCCGTCAATTTGCAATTTTGTTAAGAAGAAATAAAAGGGCCGAAACTTAAGATTACAACGCTTTAGCATTTTAATCGTCTAAGGAAGTTAAAAACACATAATTTGGAACATATTAAAGGTTTATTGTATTGTATTGTTGCAAGTGGAACACATGTGGAAGCCATTGCTTCACAATACGCGTATATCAATCTATTTTTCAACCGTTAACATTAATGTATGTGAAGTCCATGTGGATCACATGTAGAACTCATAGTTTTGTTCATTAATTTATCGGATATAGGTTTCTAAAGCGCAGATTAATATCACTTAGGACTTTTCGATAGAACATTTTTTCTAAAAATTGTTTTGTATGGAAGCTATTGAGAGTGGCAACTATGCAAGACAAATTCTTAAGCAAAATTTTAAATATTTGTAAAGCACTGCCTTAAAATTTCAACGTATTCCTATTTTAAAGCAGACAGTCTAGTCTGGAATTAAATTTGAATAGAAAATTAGGTTCCACAAACACTTAAAAGTTAACTTTTAGCAAAACTATAATGAATCCAGCATAATAGCAATTAAAGTGCCACAAATTATCACCGGCATTATTTACCGTAACTTTAATAACTCAGAAGGCATTAAGGTGTGTATGGCTAATAAAGTTCGTTTAAACTTTGTTTGCTGAAATAATTGTAAGACAGCATTTTTCATCGGCACACACACATACACCTCTTACACTCTTTGTTGTTTTCTTTACTGCCAGAAAGCGACTATATAACAAAATATTTTAACAGCTGTGAGCCAACAAATAGTGGCAGATTGACGTTAACAACTTAAAAGCTTGGAAAATGAGTTTGTTGAAATAATAAGATCCACAACTTTGTTAACAACAATTTGGAAGCTGAAATAGAGATTTGGTTTTTGGCTGCTTCAAAACAGATTAGATTTAAAGACTTTTGTTGTAGTGTGTTCGTTCGTAAATAGTTTTACAGAATTTTAGAATGAAAAATGTGGATCGTAGAAAGCAATTTTTTTTACCTACTTATATAAAATTTCTTTTTAAAAAGGATTATATGGTAGGCTATAATGAGATCAAATAGAAGAGAATTGTTTAAATAAAGAATAGAATAAAGCTATAAATATTGATTTTTTTGCATAAAACAGCGGCGAAAGGATTAAAGGTTGCTAAAGTTATGGAGTTATGAAATAACATCAGAAGAACTGGCAACCAAAACTAATTTTAGCTTAAGTAATCCATTCTCGACAAGCCATATACAGATGGTGGATGCCATGTGGATTGCAAGTATAAAAACAAGATATATATATATTATAAAAGTTCAACATGTGAAACGTGTAGACTTCATTTTCTTTACATCGATTAGCAGTGGAACGGTGTTTGGCTTAATGTTTTTCATGCATATTGATAAATTTTTTCTCTTACGCTTGTTTTAAGGCCATCAGCAGTGAAAATGTGCTGCTTATTTGTCCGACACTGTTCTAACTTCTTAAGTATGTGAGTGTTTGCTTGTATAAATTTGACTGAGATTTATGTGATCCCTAAATTTATGACTCCATGATGCTGCCACTTGAAACTGCTCTTGCTACCAAATGCTGCGAAATAACACATATTTCTACAAACATTTTTAGCACCTTCAAGAAACCCTTAACAAACCTTTAAAAACGTTAACATATATTGCAAAAAACAAACTCATATAAGATAAAGTAAAAAGGCCAAATTTGTTTTCTTTTTCATTTAAAGACAAAAAAAAAAAAAAAATAATATTTGTGTTTTGGAAGGGAAATAATAAAAACATGAAAACACTTAAAATATTTGTGTATATGTACATATATAAAAATATTTATATTTTGCTGATATGCCAGAAAAACAAAATTAAGCTCCTTAAAATATTAGAAGCGAGTAGAGGGAGATTTTGCTCATTTTTGCGGCAAACAGGTTGTATGATGAAGGGTTATTGATACTTCTTCCAGTCGTATATTATTTATTTGTTTATATTTTTCTCTCGTTTTGCCACCCCGTGTTGTTATAAACAAAAGCAATAAAAATAATTTTTATGATTTTGTTTTTTGGGGTTTTTTTATGGCCCCAAAATAAGTATAAGCATGTTTAGCATATGTTTTGTGGAGAAGTTTTATGCCTTTTTGTCAGGAACAACCACCACTTATAAATATGTTTGATAGCGACTAAGAGAAACATTATGTCTACATTAAGAGTATGAAAACGCTCACTCCAGCACCTCCATCACGTTTACAGGAAAGTGATATGAAGGAGAGCCTATTAAAAATTTAATGACTTGAGGTGTTCCAGCACTTAAAAATACTTCTAATTTCCTAATAAACAGACTTAGGCGAGTTCTATGGATTTTAGAAATTTATTATTATTTCTGCAGACACATATTCTGCATACATAGTATGTCCCTACCCTGGCAGGTATTGAAAACAAAGCTAGCACAGGGCCATAACAATGTAATGAGTTATGATAATGAGTTCTACAGTTTATGGCAATACAATGTTTTAATGTTGAGGCTTTTCTGTGTATTTCCCCTGTCCTAGATTTAATTGAAACGAACACAAATCTATACATTATTAAATTTTGTTGTGCGTTTCTGTGGCTTCTCCCAATTATTACAATTAAAAGGAGGTTTCGAAAAAGACGAAGCAAAAATCCCTACTATATTCATTGGCACTCCCCTGAACAATGTTTAAGATTAGCTTTTGAAAAGTAACAAAGATCAAGAAAATTAAAAAAAAAATAGGTCAGGCAATTTTTTTTAGGCAGTTTTATTTCCATAAAAAACTTGTTTGGTTTTTAATAATCGGTTAAGCCAAAATAATTTTCTACGTTCGTTGTTTTTTCCTTGAGAAGAATAAACTTTTTCTTGGTAATTTCGCGGCAAAATTCTAAAAATGCAACCACCACAGAAAAGGTATAGTCGCAACAATTCGATAACATCTGCGCAATTTTTTATTATATTTATTTCTGTGATTCCCCTGGCACATTGAAAACAAAGTATAAAAATATATTAGGCTAAAAAGGAAAACGTTGTTCTTATTTTGCTTAGTTTATAAAACGTTGTGATATAATCTGATGACATGTGAGCAGTTTTCGACTATTTTGTCATTCCCCTGGATGAAAATGTACGTACATATATTGAAGCGATAACAGAGATGTTTATTTTTCCAGTCTATAAAACCATTCTTTACTATATTTCATAATCATGTTCATGTCATTCCCCTGGAAAGAGTTAAAATTTACAGATTTATTGAAATTTGAAGCTTTAGTAGTCAGCCCAGGTTGCTGTCTAGTTTGTATTAAACCAATTCACCGGAGCCCACTGAAGTGGCACAACGAAATTTATTCATCATTACACGGGAAGGGGCTGTGGTTGACCTTTAAGCCTTTTGGTATGCCAAGAAAACAAGTCTTCAAGTTTTTTTGAGCCCTAAAAACTATTTGCTTATATTTTTTTTGCTTTAAAAATGTAATTTTTTTTTAAAAAATTGTGACTTATAAAGTTGATTTAATTGAAATAATTAATTAGTCTGTTGTAAGATTTCAGTTTAACATGCGTGTCTTTCTTTTAATTAAAGTTTTATAATATTGCCAAAATTTCAAAAAAATATATATCTTGCCATGTCCAACACGAGTATTGAACTACAATTTGTTACAATTTCGTACTGAACTGAAATAAAAGGCACGCATTTCTAAAAAAGAAAAGAAAATCTAATTAAATCAATTAAAATAGATTGAAAAGAGCGTCCACTAAACGAATCAATGAATGTTCTTCTCCAACACATTTTATGTTCAATAAATTCATGCAGTTTTTCGACTTTGATGGATTTTATTAACAAAACGTGACGAACACAGCGGGGGGGAGGCCGCCGCCGACGACGATGCTGTGTAGTGAAGTGGAGTGTGTCCGCATAAATACAATTTAAAAACATGACAATAATGGCGCATGTTTGGGGCGTGCCGGGCTATAATTCAGACGAAACGAGTATAATAATAAAATGAGTGCAGAAATAGCAACGACCGTGGCCAGTTATAAAAACAAATTGGAGAAAATAAGTGTTGTTTTATAGTTTTCCTTAATAAGATTTAAATGTGTGCAGGCAAAACGCAAACAGGGAAATGACAGCAGTTGCCAAATTGCTTAGCAAATCCAAAACGTTATCCAATTAGTTGAGAATCTAGTTTTTTTATTTTGCTTTTTGTTCGCCGCCACAAAATCAAGGCATTAAAAAGTTTTAAAATGTCCTTAAATTTTATTCGCCTTCCGTCCTTAAATTAAATCAGTGTCAATTTAAGTGTCCTTAATTTATTTAACAACTTGACGAAACTTTTGTACATTTTCATAATTATGAAATTTTCTTCATACATTCATACATTGATTGTATGATGATTAAACACAAAAAATTTTAGCAGCACTCAATTGCAGCAATTAAGCCAACTTTTTGTGAAAAGTTTATCGTTTTTTGCTTTCTTCTGCTGCCGCTCAAGTGGCGCCACCTACCACCAACTATAAGTGGTTGAGAATTGTTGTAATTAAACAAAGCAAACAGGAAACAGTCAACAGCAAACAATTTTGCATAGAAAACCTGTTGGCAAAACTTGACTCAAAAAAGCACTTGGCATTTTAATTGCTGCAAAAACAAAAAGAAAAACTTGTCACAATGTGACGATTAATAACTTTTCGTAGAGACGCAACGAAATAACACTCAAAGCCTACGTCCCGAACTCTAGCAGTGCAGAGCACTAAAAGAATGAATTGAAAATGTTTTAATTTTCATACTTGTCACAATGGGACGATTAATAACTTTTCGTAGAGACGCAACGAAATAACACTCAAAGCCTACGTCCCGAACTCTAGCAGTGCAGAGCACTACAAGAATGAATTGAAAATGTTTTAATTTTCAAACTTGTCACAATGGGACGATTAATAACTTTTCGTAGAGACGCAACGAAATAACACTCAAAGCCTACGTCCCGAACTCTAGTAGTGGAGAGTAGTTTTACTACGAATTGAAAATTGAAAATGTATTCATTGGGTGCAACAATAATTTCAGAACTAGCTGGAAAAATGCATCATAAGATTGG
This sequence comes from Epicampocera succincta, assembly GCA_932526305.1. Lineage (NCBI taxonomy): Eukaryota > Metazoa > Arthropoda > Insecta > Diptera > Tachinidae > Epicampocera > Epicampocera succincta. The sequence continues at coordinate 60,133,197 of OW052036.1, read as the reverse complement.
CGTGATGGTTGGTACAGAGTCGCATAAGTCGTTTATTAGATCAGCTTTCAAAAATATTGAAATTCAAATGAGTGCTCGTATATTAAACTCAAAATTATAACTGTTTTTATAAATTTTCCAGCTGTCTATATGTTGAAATTTCGTAGGCTGCCATCCTCAGTCCTCAGTAGACTTGAAACCCTGTGAAAAATATATTCAAAGGTGCCAATTGTCTCTCAAAAACCAAAGGCAACTAAAAAGAAATGAGGACATATATAGACAGCTGTACTGCTATAGTTTTTGTTATTGAAAAATATTTGCGATTCCAGGCAGAAATTATTTCATTCATGTTTAAAATTTGTTTTTATTTTATTCAGATTTAATTTAAAAATTTCACAAAATTCCTTTTTGTATTCAAATTTACTCTCCTAAAGAGAGAAAAATTCAAAGCAGGCAAAATTCTCACTTTTTGCGGTATATTATGGATTTAATAATTCTCCTTAACTTTCTTATTTGGCGCTCTGTATATGTGTCTAATGAAAGAGTTCATTATTTTATATAAGAACCAGGTTTTTGGAATGCTAGAAAACTGAGTTTTTTGTTCTATTTTTACTATTCAAGTGCAATTGTCCTTCAGTTACAAGTATTATTATTTTCTGTTTGTTTTATTGTGTTTGTTATTTGTTGCTTCTTCAACTGCTAAATTATTTATTTAGTTTTGTCTTTAATTCTCAATTCGTTAATCCCTGTTCAGGGATGGTAAATGTTATAATTGGAAACTTCAATGTGAAGGATAATAATTGAGAAATGATATATGCAAGTGGCCAAAGGATTGCCTTTAAGAACAATTTAACAATAAGTTATAACGTAAATGAAAGCTTTTTAAAACCACAATTTAAATTATTAGGGTTTACAAACAGTTTCATATAACGAAAATATAATAAGAAGTCAAAGTTTATGTTGATAATAGAAAAATTTTCCGGTAATGGAATCACGCTTTTTTCCACCATCGCTACATTGCAAATGCAATGTTGGAATCTATATGGATTGTGGAAAACCTTTATAGTGATAGTTTCGCCTTTGAAGATTTATTCAAAGCATAATTTTGTTATGCACTAAATGAAGTCTATGAAGGAGTATCAAGAAATTCTAAATATTTTATGGAAATTTTTTGTTCGGATATTATTTGTATAAAATGTGGATTTTATGTGTAATCTTTGAAATTAATTATTTGGTGTTCTGAGCAACTCAAGTGGAAGCTTAAACGTAACCGAATTAATGTCATAAAAACTTTTCGAAAATTCAAATTACAAAAATATGAAAAGTGGAAGATAAGTGGATGTTAACACACGATGTATAGAAAAAGGCCTTAAAGATATTAACAAAAATATGCTGCCCTTAATGTTGTTTTTGTTTGCCATTTCTTGTTTGATGACAATACAAGGAAACAATATTAAATCCTTGCAAATAAACAAATTTGCAAAATTTTGCATTCCTGTTGAAGGCGGTCGGTTGGTTGGTTGGTTGGTTGGTTGGTTGGTTGGTTGGTTGGATGTTGTGCCGTTCAAGTGTTAAGTGTTTCCGTTGATGATGAGGAAAAATTGCTGCAGTTTTCTTTCGACTTTTTTTCTCTATAATTTTGTATTGTTGTTGTTGTTAGGAAATGTTGTTGTGTTCTGAGAAATGGCAAAGTGAAATAAATAATGAGTGAAACGTGTTTGATGCGTTCAAATGTTGATTGTTTTGTTTTTCTGTTTTTCTACTTTTTATGAGCAATTATTAAAAAAAAAATAAAACATTATTGTTTTAATTGCTTTGAAATTAGAACAATTTATTTTAAGACAAAGTCATGCATATTAAATAGAAATTTTATGCAGAGAAGCAGAACTCAGTTTTGTTAAAGCAATTTTGTCGATTTTCAAGTAAAAATGTGGAATTATAATTATCTTTTTTTAGAGCTTTTTTTCTAACCCTTTTAGACTTTTAAATTTGGCAGTTTTTTATTTCATTAAGATGTGTTAAATATTTAAACATATTTTGCCATTGAAAAAAAGTTTACGTAAAATATATTGTTGCGAAAAATCGCTACATATGTAACATTTTTAGTTCCCAACTTCGGCTTAAAGATGACAGAGTGCCATTTTTTTTGGCAGCTGTTTTTGATTAGCGCAAATTCTCTGTGATGATAGTGATTAAAAGCTGGAAATTTATTGTTTAAAATTAAGTGTAAAATCATAGTTTAAGCTTTAACATGATTTTGTTCATCTGAAACCAAAAATGCCATTAATTTTTATGTGTGTTCACTAAAGCTGTGCAATCAATTTAAAATTTAATTGTTGCAATTAAGATTTATGTCTGAACAGGTTGCAAAAGGCCTTTAAAAAATTGCTGTGTTCTGTTTTTTGTTGCCAAATATTTACATATATTGAAAAAGGTCTAAATTATATTTACACAAGTTTGCTAACTAAATAGAGAGGCAGAAGTGGTAAAGACATGGCAAGAAACCCTGAAGAAAAATATGTTTGCATATCCCCTACTGCCCCCCTCTTCCCCCTCCCATCAACAACAAAAAAATAGAAGGTATGAAAAAAAAAGACACGAGTTTATTCAAATATTGTGTTTAAATGCGTGTGTATGTGTGTGTTAAAGCGTGCGAAAATTTCCATAAATTTACGAATTTCTGTTTTCTACGCCACCAATATGAACTCTTTAAAACAAGTTTTTTTTTTTGTTAAAAAAATTTTTTTTATAAAACATTTCAGTTTTTTGCCACCATCTCATGCGAGTCTTGACAAAAATGTTGGAGAACAACTTTTTGTTCGTTGTATGTAGTCGCTTTGCGAAACTTGATAAACTTTTTTGAAGAACACATTTGTGCCCTGTACTTTTAAGAGTTGTGACGCTCGCCCGCCTTCATCTTCACCATCACCTTCACCTTCACCGTCACCGTCACCGTCACCGTCACCGTCACCGTCACCCCCCGCCCAGCCAGACCCGGACTACATATGCACGTTGTGTAGGTAAATGTAAGTGCGTTTGAATGTTGTTTGCGAAAATGTATGAAAAGACATAAATAAAAGTTTTATTTTTTATGCGAAATTCTAGACACGTTTTTTAAAATTGCATAACGCTATAATTTAATATAGAGATGTTGTCAGCAAGGAATAATTTTTTTTCTTTCTGTTAAGCAAAATATTTTTGCTATTTGTCTTAGCCGAAGAAATATCTAAATATGAGGAATTTATGTGAACTTAACAGCTTTGAAAGAGGCGTTAGAATAAATCAGTCAAATGCTTAAACTTTGAGGCCAAAATTAAAAAAATTAAATTATTTTTTGTTAATTTTATTCCAAAGGAAAATGACACTTGATTTTGGGTAAGCAAAAAAAAAAAATTGAATATTAAATGCCAGCTACTGTTCTCTAATGAGCTTTTTTACCCGTCTTATCGTTGTCACATAATTGGCATTTAAGTTCTTTCTTCAAGCTGCAGCACCGCCCATTCTTTGCAAAAATCAAATTAAATTAAAGTTTTCTAACTTTAAGGATTGCTTTTGCATTCCCCCGTCCAATTTGTCTGTGACTTTAATTTATTTGTGCTTTTAATATTATTTTAAGTGCACGTCGTAAGAAATGTACAAATTTTTATTTTAGACAATTCCCATTTTCATATGTACGACTATATGCCGTCATTTGTTCTCTCTACTTTTTTTGGCTGTTGAAAACGAATTTCATTAATTATTTATTTATCACCAACATATTCATGTGCAGGAAGACTTTGTAGCTGTTGCCGTAAATGTACTTGCAATTTTTATGGCTGCAGAATGTACTAAAATAAAGTACAAGTACCAGAAGTTGGCTGTGGATGTAGTAGCCATTCAAATGCCATCATACAAACTAGACACGTGACTTTTTTGCACTTGTATTTTACACATGTACTTACATACATACATACATACATACATATGTATGTACATAACGCCACACATTCATAAATATGTAGGTATGTAGGAATTTTTATAGGTATTTCGGATATTCTTGAAACAAAAACATGAGTAATCGAAATGCTACGGGAGTACTTTTTCAGCCATAAAACATACCAGTATTTGAATAAAGCCGTAGAAAAAAGTACCACAAAACTATTTCCGATGTTCTTTTTATACTTTCGCTTGGGTTTGTTGTCTCTTGCCATCACCTCATATCTTGTAGTTGAACTCCTTGGTACAAAATTATGGCATTTTATAATTTCTGTTCTTTTGTCCTTGCTTCCTTTTTCCTTTAAAATTGTTTTTTCTTTTGAGGTTTGTCTTCGTTTATATATATAGATATTTCTTCCTTTTTCTAGTCTTCTCCGCCTCCCTTCTTTGCGCTTCTCTTCTTCTTTTCTCTTATATTTTATCTTATATTACATTGTTCTGACTCCTCTTTTTTCTGTTACTTTTCTTCAGCTCATTTTTCATGTCTTCACTTCTTCTGTTTTCTTTTTCTTCCAGTTTTTTTTCTCTTCTTCAATCACTTATTCTATTCTATTTTGTTCTCAGCTTATGTTTTGGCTTCTTTTCTCTTCTATTTTCCTTTGCTTTCTTTTCTTTGCTTCTGTTATCTTCTCCTTTTTTCAATCTTATTTTTATATCTTTTCTCTGTCTTTCCCTTCTTCCCTTATTTTTGTATTCACTTAAATTCTATTAACTTCATATCATTCTTTATCTTTTGTTTTTTTTTAACATTTCTCTCCCTCTTTCTCTCTCTTATATTTTCATCAAATTTTGTTCCTTATGTTACTTACTGGCTCCTCTTTTCCCTATTCTCCTTCTTTCCTTTGTATTTTCTCTAGCGTTATTTTTCTTCTTTCACATTTCTTTCAATTTTCAACTCTTTTCCGATATCTTTATCATTTTCTTGTATTTATTCTTCTTCAGATTTTCATTTTGTGCGTCGCGATCGAATGTGTCACTTTTTCAGAAATCGTACCTGGTTACTACAGCAGACAAGCAAAAGTCTTTGCAGTTTGTGTTCTATTAAAAAGAAAACATCATGTTCAGTTCCATGAGCCTTCTGACAAATTTCACAATAAGGACCGTTTTCATTGACCCAACACCGTTTAAAAAATGCACATAAATAAGTATAATAAAGCAGGTTCTTTACTGCTAGATGGTACTGCCATCTCTAATACCTACGAATATATCCACATAATAGTTGTACTCATAATAATCGTAGAGTACTTCGAACATGAAAAGGTATGTTGCACTTCAACTCCTTTACGGCCAAGGATAACGTGCACATCCTTTTGCCTTCAGAACTAAAAACGTTTGTTTGTCAACATGTTGCAGTTACACAATGAATGAATATTATTTTAAAGTGGTTCAAAGTATTCCATACTAAAACAACAACAACTACAACAACAAAATCCGAAAGCTAGACATGTAACAAGCGTTTTACGCATACAAAGTGTTTTAAAGTGCAAAATTTTCCCATAAAAATTTTTGCTCCCCGAAAACATACAATAAAAAAATAATGCTAACAGTTTCACAACCTTTTCAGTCAGTTTTGGTTAGAAATGGAGGAATGGCAGACACGTCTAGAGGGGTTTCTTTTTGCGACAACATAAATTTGATGATTGTTGTATTGCGTATGAGTTCAATTTGGTGGAATTCAGTAGAAAAAAGTGTTGATTACTAAAAATATAAAAAAAAAAAAACAAACCAACAAATGATATCGTTGGAAACAAAAGCTTTTGACTTTGCCTTCACTCAATCGTAATATGTATTAATGGGTTAATTGTTTCCCGTATAATTGGTTTGCCCGCTTAAAAGCTCACAAAAAAGTTATATGAATAATTTCAACAAAAACTGGTGGAAAAACCCGCACTGAAATCAGTTACTTTTAATACCGATACCGCATTTGATGGACCCTTAAAATAAAAACAATAAAAATTAACAAATCACATACAACGTGTCATTTGCAAATTCCCCAAAACTAGAACATAATCTGTTCACCCATATAAAAGTACATGGCAACTTTCAAAATCATGTGTTTTTATATATAGTTTGTAATATTTGTTCGTTTTATTGAGGGCGCTGCTTAATTAAAGGAGTTTTATTTTTAATTGAGTCAATGGCTCAATTAGCCGAGTATGGGGTAAATGATTGTCCGCTTAAATCCTCCAAAAAACATGTTTTTAGGGAACGCAAATTATTCACAATTGTTTAATATGAACGCCTTAAAGTATGCCAATTACTTCATTGATGAAATTGATGGTATTGAAAACACTTCAGAGATGGCAAAGTAAAAACGCATGGCCTATATTATTAATCAAATTTGGCCTATATAGACTGATGCTCATGCATACGAGGCGCACCAGTTGCTAACGGATTTACAAAAAATACTATTTGGTGCGGATTTTATGCTGGCAGCGTTATGGGCTGCTACTATTTTGGCAAGCCCAACAGAATCATGATAACTGATATCTTTTGTCTTGAATTTAATGATACGAATGTTGTGGACGCCATAATACACATTTTATATGTTTGCAGAGGTGATGCGAATTGGCCACCAATATCGAGCAATTTAACACCACTAGACTTTTTCTTGTAAAGTTTCCTGTACTTGCAGGTGTATGACAATGGATAGCAATCGCCCTTAAAGTTAACACAGCTGAAGCCACCATGAGAATCCTTGGCAGACATGGAAACAAATGAAACAATTCATGTTTCATACAAAATGACATGTATGAGGCTTTGGGTTCACATCTGGCACAAAACTTGTTCTATTTAATTGCAATGTGGTTCCTATTTTTGAATCTCTCAAAAATAAAACTTAAAATATGTATTCAAAAGACAAACAGGCATGTTTTGAGAATCACTTTTTGTGGTAGTGATTTCAAATCACGACGAAAAACTTTGAAACCTGTCAGCTGTTTTCTTAAAATTTAAAAAAAAATTTTATTTTCATTTCCAAAAAACCTTGAAATCGCATATGCGATTTCAAAATCACATATACGATTTTAAAAGCACAAAGTGATTGGAAATCTAGTGATTTTCAGCACATGCCTGATACATACTTGTATGCTATAATTAAATTTTAAACATTAAACACTTATAACCTGCTGCAGTCATTGACGATTAATATCGTATTTCATAGTTTTATATTGAATTTGTTATGCATAGACTTGCAAATGCAGTAACGAAAAAGAAAAAGCAGCGACAGCTGAGAAAAAAACATGCAGCCATAATTTCTTTATTATTTGTATTCTAATTTTTCGTAATGAAATTCAAATGTTACTCGTGCATATTTTAATTTCAGCCACAATTCCTTATAGAACAACTTTATTAAATTAAACCCCAAAACACAATAAGAACCAACAGCAAATACAAAATTTCCGTATCGTTTCTATTTTAAAACAAAGCAAACAAAAAAAAAGCACCAATTTTTCCCACCCGGGGTGAGTGAAACGCGAGCTTTATACATACATTTATATATATTTTGTTTGTTAGTTATTATAAGAATATGATTATATTTGTATTGTAATGCGTATGTATGTGTGTGTGTGCGTGTGTGTGAGAGAGGTTTCAGAAATATTTGGGGTGATTGTTTTTGTGTTGTTTGAAACAGAAAATATTCATATAAATGTTATTTTGTAGTTTTCTTTCGTCATACCCGTGTTCTATGTAATTTTCTCTTTTTTATTTTTTATTACATTTTACAGTTTGTGTTGTGCTGTTTTTGCCTGCCGCATATTGTTGTTTTCTTGGCATTTTAATGAAACCGCAGACGCAGTCATTCTACGATTTTGTTGTTCTAAGTCTAAAAAAGGACCCTTCAGCTTTCAGAGTTTGTGGAGGTAAACAAAAAAAGTAAAAGAAAATTACCAAAAACTAATATCATATAAGAAAAATATTTAAATATCTTTGGCTGATTGTTGTTTTTTTATTTTGGATTCTTTAATTCAGTGATATTATACAATTCCTTTGAATATGTATGTGAAAGTGTGTAAAAGCATAAGAGTGTTTTTGCTGTGTGTGTGTGTGTGTGTGTGTGTGCGTTTGAGTGTATTTTTAAATGAACTCAGTTGGTTTTGCAAGAAGGACCTTTTAACAAGGAAGGCGAATACAGGTTGTACGAATTTTATTACTTTCATAGGCACAATTACATGCATGTGTTCATCACAATAGCCCAGTAGGAATTCTATTCACCTTTAGAGGTGGGAAATCATACTCTTTCATGGCGCTTAATAGCCTTAATAATAAAAACTAAATTCCCTAAATATTACACTTACTACAAATAACTCTGGAGGCTTTCCTCGTCGTTATCGTTAAATATTGACCGACAAAACGCAAAATTATATATTGAGATAAATATGGATACAAAAACCTATTGAATCGGAACGAACTTTACACACATCATATAAAGAAACTTTTGAAAAAGATCGAGTTTTTTTTAGTAATATGGCATCACTTGATGGCAACAATAGGCTACAGCAACAGCTATAATTTCGGACAGTTAAATATCATCGGTTTGACTTTAGAGTAGCAGGAAACTGTGCAGCAGGAAAGAAAATTAATACTCAATTTCGATTTTTTTTAGTGATATGGCATCACTTGATGTCAGCACCATGAACAGCTATAATTTCGGGCAGTTAAATAACATCTGTTTCGTTTTAGAATAGCAGATTGCAAAAATCTTAAATAGAAGTTCATTACAGTGTAATGACGCTCCGTAGATGCTAAATATTCCGCCTCCTGCTGGCAACTTCTGAAAGTCGCTTGTCAGAAAAGAAAGAAAATTTTTATGAAAATTAAAAAAAAAACAACTCCAACTTGATTCTTTCCAAATTGAAATGACATAGAAAAACATTCCAAAACTTGTTTTCTAGAACTCTCCTCGTCAGGAGAGGTCACGTTCTAGTGTAAAGTGAAGAGGAGAATTTAAATTTCAAAAACATAAATACTATTGAAGCATTTTGTTATCCAGTGGCTGATGAAAAAAACAAAATCAACATTTTCTTATCTTAGGAGGAACGGATTCGTTTATGTAGAAACTTAAATTGTGAGATGGTGTAAAGCCGCCTATCTTGGCTAGTTGTTAGAAGAACTGTTTGGAAGTGAAGAGAGTAAGTGCCGTCTATCTTAATAAAATGATATAAAACTTGTTAAATAGTGTCTGAAAGCTTAATTATAATTTCCATTTCCAATACGATATTAGCCCTTGACGTCCGTATGGACTTCACATGCAACATTCCGTAGGGTACTATTTCTTTTTCGCTTTCCTGACAAAATTTCCTAGGCCACTTTTTAAGTGGTTTCAATATTTGCTGCTGAGACATTCATATTAGTTCATTGTTTTTCCTTACAATAACAAAAATAACATGAGAAAGAACAACAACAACAAAAAAAAAGACACCAGAATTGGTTAAAGGTCTTTTTTTGCGTTTCTGCTCAGTTTTTATTACAATTTCTAATTTCACTGCGGCAAACGTTTGTTACATGGGCGAAGGCAATAAAAAAATGCAAAATAACACCATAAAATAAATAACAAGAACGCCAAGGAGTAAATATAACATACATATGCATATGTTTATAGAAACATATTAAACAAATTGCAATCAAAAGCCACCAACCGAGAGAGTTCGACTAAAAAAGACTTTCTAAATACCAAATAAATAAAATCTAAAAAAGGTTACTTGTTACAGCCAAAACTTACCCCCATTAAATTGCTGCAGCTTTAAACTCATTGCAAAAACATGAACATTTCTTTAATGAATTTTGCCTGCAAATAAGAAAATATTACAATAAGTGAGAAAATTTCGAAAGCCCATAATTTATAAATGAGAAAATTTATAGAAATAATAATAAATACTTAAAAAATAAAAAAAGCATATGTGCTTAGTAATTCTCATAAGCTTTCACAATCGACTGAGAATGCCATCCGCTAGAAGGGAATGTCTTCACAATTCCTGTTTTACTAGTCAATATATTCTTAAATTTTCTGCAACATTTTTAAATCGAAGTTTATTTACTTCGTTCGTTACTATTTGGCCAAACCTTCTCGCGTAGTTATTCACAGATTCAAACAAAAATTTTACTTAAACGAATGTTTTTATTCAACATTTTTTCAAAAAACAAAATATATGATCCTGCCTAAGGAAACCCACCTAGTGTGTGAAATATCTTAAATTTAATTTTTTTTTAATTTTTATACGAAAGCCTCAAAGCCAGCGGAAAGTAGTGTAAAAGTGCAATTATATAAAACAGTCAAAACCCACCATGAAATCAGAACGCCACACAGAGAGGGGGCAACTTAATTTGCGTTGAAAAACTTGTTTTGACACACTGGGCGGGTTTTCGTAGGCAGTGTCACATACGCCAGACTATTTATTGCTACCTGCAATTTATGTTTAAATCATAACAATTGCTGACACTCGCAGTTTAGATCTTTAAGCCCACATACAACAAAGAAAACTTTTAATGTTCCAGCAAAATTAATTATGGAGAAAAAAAAAATATATATTTTTTAGGCCAAATGTTTATTGTTCTTTTTTATAATTATTATTTTTCTATGCTGCTGAATGAGGATTTTTTTTCTGAAAACACAAATTCATTTATATTATGCATTTTTCCTTACATTTTTCATGTTTTAATTTACATTTACTTTTCCAATCATCACAACTTTTATTTTAGCATTTATGTTTTATATGTAGATTTTGTGCAAGTTTTTGTTGTTGTTATTTCTTTAATGCAGCAAATAAAGTTATTTATATGCTGTCATATGAAAATTACTTCACTAAAAAATCATAATGTAAATATTTGTACATTAAAAGAAGCCGGCTGCATAAAGCAGTAGATTATAAGGCCATTATTTCCGGGGATAAGTTAAAGCAACAAGTTTAATAAGTGAAGTAATATTTAACCCTCAGATACATATTCATTTACACATATATATAACTTTGCTTTAAGGACAAAATTTTATCTTCAGTTCAGGGTTTCAAAGATTCATATATCTAAAATTATTCCAAATGTATATTAATGAAAATACCTTTAAGTTAGAAAGCAATATTTAATTAAACAAAAGAAAAGTATTCACTTGGCAACGGTGGGATTCGAACCCACGCCTCCGAAGAGACTGGTGCCTTAAACCAGCGCCTTAGACCGCTCGGCCACGCTACCCTTGGCGCACTAATGCCACATATCTTGTAAATGTGTTAAGACACAACAAACTACAAAAAAAAAATTATACAGTTGTTGTTGGCAGTCAGCATAAAGAAAACGTTTAATGAAATAAATACTTGTGTAGGGTTCCATAGTGTAGCGGTTATCACGTCTGCTTTACACGCAGAAGGTCTCCAGTTCGATCCTGGATGGAACCATGTGGAGATTTTTTTCAAAATTTAGTTCTCGAAATATTTAAAGTTAAGCTTGATGTAAATGCATATATCGAAATATATATAACAAAAAAAAGTATATGATATTGGGGATTTTAATTTACTCTCAACATTTAAGGATTGATGTTATAAGCAGCCTTTTTTTAAGTTTTTTTAAGGCGCCAATTCGCTGCTTAACTGTTATAAGGTATTTCAGAATTCAGAACTTAAATACTTAAAACTAATTATTGTTTATTCGAGTCCGTGATTATAAAATCATTTTATGTTCTGAAACAATTTTTTGCACTGAAAATAAGATTTGACAGTTAAATTTTAATCGTATAACGGGTTTAAAGGGTTCCATAGTGTAGCGGTTATCACGTCTGCTTTACACGCAGAAGGTCTCCAGTTCGATCCTGGATGGAACCAACTGAATATCTTAGTTTTTGTTTAATTATATTATTTAATACTTATTCTAGATAAAATGTTATCAGAACTTTAATATAAATCTTGCTACATTTTATTTATTAGTGGCCTTAATAAAATGCACCGCATTTACGCAATCTGGCAAATTTCTTTCTAGATTTCAACGTTTGTATTAGTAATTATTATGATGATGTCCTTCGGATTAAATTCCAGATTTCGTCAACATCAAAATATTTTGTAACATATTTCGATATTTTTGTTTATGATTTCACTGTTGATGGAAGAGTGTGTAAAACATGCAATCTGAATGAGAAATGCGTTACGCAAATGCATTGCATAGTGTGTAGCCACTATAAGAATCAAAATTTATTTAATTTTTGATAGTGTTTAAAGTTCATCAAATGGTGGAATAAGTGGTTGGAAAAAGGAAATAAGGGGTTCCATAGTGTAGCGGTTATCACGTCTGCTTTACACGCAGAAGGTCTCCAGTTCGATCCTGGATGGAACCATAGTCCTTAAGCTGCTTCTATTTTTAATATCTGCTGAAAAAGCAATATAAATTTATTTTATAGTACGTTTTTCACATCAGGTAAATATTTGATGCACGAAAGTGTACGAACATATTTTTAAACAAATTTGGCAAACATTTTTAAGAAAACATATTTAAACATTTAAAAAAATTTGATTCCAAAATATTCTCAATTTTCCTTAGATTACACAAATTTATAAGTATTAATTTTTAGCGTTTTTCAATAAATATTTTATTTATTTATTTAAAAAATAATTATACAAAAAATTGTAACAAACCATAGAATAAAAATATAGCACTATTACATTAAATAATATTAGCATATCATGTTAAATTGATGTGATTTACTTTAATATTTAATATATGTATATTTTGTAACTAAATGCGATCCAGCGATAAACTCGTAAAATTTGTGTGTTAATTTTGCGGACTGATTTTTCGAAAATTTAGAACAACATTTTCGTACGAATTAATTCGAATTGCTCCTGCTGGAATAGCAAATAAGTAGAATCGGGCGACATGAGAGTAAATTACCCAAAACTTTTCAAAAATCGCAATATATTTATGGTTTAAAAATATATTTTCTTTTGATTAAAGTTTACAAACCCCCGCTTTATAATTCACCCATCTTATTTGCCGTTTTCTAGTCCAGCGTAACTGTTGTTGTTGGCCTCATTAATTATAAAATGCATTCTACGTTGTTTTAATGCTTTTTCGGCCACGTACACTGTCATTATTACTTTAATTACCTTGATTGCGTATTTTCTTCAATCTACAAAAAAAAAGCGAAAGAGAAGAAAACTAAAAAAAAAATGCAGGACAACTCCAACATGAGCTGAAAATAAAAAAAAATTCAAATATTTTTTCACACCTTCTTCGACTGCAGCAACGGGGGTTTTTCTTCTCATATTCTCCAAACGAGTACGAGTGTTAATGTCTGTCTATTTATACGTGTAATAATTTGAACTTTCACCACTGTCATGTAGCTCGTTATGATCTGTAAAGAATGCTGGTCCCAGGGAAAAAGTGAAAAAAAAATGCTGAACGCAGACTAGGCGACTGGCAGGCATGCAAGTTTTACACAAAAATTAAGTAAAAGGATTTTCTGGAGGGCAATATTTAAGGGCATTGTATCAGTTAGTTTAAGACGTTAAGGCGCTTTTCTTCTATATCTTCAAAATCAATTTATTTTCTTTCTTTTCAGCGCAACAATTAAAGAAATAAATGACAAACTAAATTTTAAAATAGACAACGACTCAAATTATTTAGCAACTTCATATGCGGAGTGTAGGGTGCAGGCTTAAAAAAAAAATTCAAACCACAGATATTCACAATATACAACCAACCGTATTTTAATGGCAGCATTAAAGTCAAATATTCTCAGTGACATTTAATGAGTGCCCCGGACTTGGCAGCAGTTTAACAAAGGAATCAATTGATTGAAAGCAAATTTTGAAAAAACAATAACAAAAGAATACATTAAAAACCTGCCACAAACTAAATAAATTCCGCTTAAAAGTCAAAAACGGATTTAAGCCAAACCGGTCAAATCCACTTGCAGATTTTTTGAATTTCATACAAATTATTTGTTAAGGTCCACTTCGCTTGTAGTCCATTTTTGTTTAAAAGCCACATTTTTTATGCAAAAAATTCGCTTACAGTCCGCTCTGCTTTTTTATATTATTTCACAAGCTGGCAACATGTTTTTATTAAGCTTTCTTAAAGTGGAAGTGTCCAATTTCTGTAATTGCGTCAAAGAAGGGGCGCTTCTAATATGGTTTAACGAAATGCGTGGCCGGAATACAGTGGTAACTGCCCTGAGACTTTTAAATAAAGCAAAAGAATTTGCAGTGAACTTGGAAAAAGATTTGGAATCAAATACATCCCGGCTATTTTGGTGGATTAAGCAAAACTTTTAAAAAATAGCTTCTGAAGAAATAACTTAAAAAAAAAACTATTTTTAAATATAATTTTCTTTAAAAATATAAATTTCAAACAATTACTTTTCACACAATAAAAAAGTTCGTTTTGAACAAAGTACATTTATAGAAAATTTATTTTTATAGAAAATATATGAAAAAAGAATAGCATCTTTCGAAAAACATACATAATATAAAAATAAATGCACTTTTTAAAAATAATCTTTTAAGCAAAGTACTTTTTGAAGGCTTTAGAAAAAGTTTGTTTTAAAAAAATTATATTTAAAAATGGTTTCTTTTAAAGAAAGTGTCTTTTTTTAAATTTTCAAAGTGTTGAGCAACTACATTTTTGTAAAATAGATTTTATAGAAGTACTTTTTTAAAAGACACTTTCATTAATAGGAAAACCATTTTAAAAACTATTTTTTTTAAACAAACTTTTCTAAAGCCTTAAAGAGTTAAAATAGGAAGCCATTTCAAAAACTTTTCTAAAGCCTGAAAGAGTTAATTTTCTGCTCGATAATTCTTAGTTTTTGCAATAGAAAAATGTTGGCATGAACTGACGCCTTTAAGCGCCTGACAAAACCGAGAGTATTACAATGATAGGAAAATGCCAGCCATTGCCATTATTATGAAAACAATGTTTCAGGTCATACAATACAAGTAATGAGATTGTTATTGTTGTTATTGGTCGTGATACGAGCTGAATGCCGTATGAGAGTCCTTTTGTGTGATGTGAGCAACATGGAGGAGAGTTAAAAGGAGCCAACTCCATGCACGAATTAACGTATGTATAATATTGTAATTTTTCCACCGTATCATATTTCACTAGTGAAATAACGAACAAAAGAAAATTAACACAATATCCTTAAAGTAAAAAAAAAGAAGAGCACTCCGATATGTTGTGCGGTAAATGACAGTTATTTTGATAATATTTCAATTTTAATAGACATACAAGAACGTATAAGTTCCGGTATTTTATTTTATTTATATATTTATTTATTTATTTCTTATAAACCCAGGTACGCATGTACTTTGTTAAAGCCGAAATTGTTTTTTTTTTTGTTTTGTATAAAATATTGATCGTTAATACAGTTTGATTTGTTAAGAAATGATGTTAATTGAGTTGTGAAAAGAACTATATTGATAATCGTAATACATTTTGCCACCAAATGGCACTCATGGGTTCCATAGTGTAGCGGTTATCACGTCTGCTTTACACGCAGAAGGTCTCCAGTTCGATCCTGGATGGAACCAGTTCAGGTCAACGTCACGTTTTTAGTTCTTTCTTTAATTTAATTTCTTAACTATCTCTCAATTAAGCAATTAATTTCTAGATTTTTAAGAAAATTGTTTCCCCGTTCAGCTATTGAAGGTAGAGTCTCTGATAGTCGGGCAAAGCTATGCTGTGAACAAATAATTTATACTTTCTATAACCCCTATTTCAGCGGTGGGTCGTCTTATTAACTTATTGTTTATGCTTAAAGAGTGCTTGTCTGTTGGAAAGTTGTACATTAAACCGCCATTTGTAAATCGGTACTTAAAATGGCTTTTCAACTTTTCGATTATAGTTTGTCTCGTATTAGTCTGCTGCTTGACAATAAAGCAGCTTCTTTTGTCTTCTTTTACTAAAATAGTTTTCTACATTGAAGTCGGTTTCTATTGGCAGACTCATTTATTCGTATTTAAAAGTTGACTGTTAAAAATACCAAAAAACCAAGATTTAGTTATTCTAAAAGATGTTTTATTATTACTTTAATTTTCTTCCACTAGTTTGGGGTGCTATTTCAGTAAAGACTTGCCTAAAACAGGTTGTAAATTATTACAGCTTTCCTACAAGTTTCAAGTCCATTTTAAAATACAGATATTTTCCTTTTTTTTGGGGTATTCTCATATAACTACAACTTTTTCCCTTGCAAATAATCACGGTGACGATTTCATTAATTAAAAGAAAACAAATGTTCGAATTTCTAAAGAATTTTTCCTTTATGTTTTCTAATAAATTAGACAATGACCTGAAACATTTCGCATCGCTGCTTTCTCTAGGCAGCAGTAGTTGATTTTTGAAAGGCTTTCCTTTCTGCCTGTCCACATCATAAAATGCCTCTTTTAATTGAAATTCAATGAGTGTCTTGGTCTTTTCGTTGCAGTTTTTAATTGTTTTGCCGACACAATTGTCAAAGTTCCATCTACTAAATGACAAGAAGAATTTCTCTTATATTGAATTTTGCTTGTTAACGCTAAGAATAGAAATAGTTTTGCTGGAATTTTTCTAATTTATAAGTTTAGAGGTGCAACTACGAACTTGTTGAGTCCATTGTTGGCCATTTATTCTTGTCTAGGTATTTTTATTTTTTCTTAAATAGAAATATAAAAAACAACATTCGTTTAAATAACAAGAAGAGCAGAAATGTGGGAAAGTGTTTGATGGGGGAAGAAGAGAGCGCTACATAATATTCAAAAATGATGGCAATGAGGAGGGAACGAACAACTGTTATTGTTAATTAATGAAACATATGATAAAATTGTGGGTAGCAAAAATGTGCCCCGCGTATATCCTTAAATTACGGCTACAGTGGGCGGGCTTAGGCTTGGGCTTTGTGCCTTGACCTTTCTCCTGCTGGGAGTTTATAAAATCGGGTTGCTTAAAGAAATTGATAAAAATTAACTTCAACACTTGGTTCCATCCAGGATCGAACTGGAGACCTTCTGCGTGTAAAGCAGACGTGATAACCGCTACACTATGGAACCGTATTGTAGTAATTCGAACACCCTGTAAGTGTTTTAGTCCCAGCAGTGATATGGGGCAGCGGCTCACAACACTCAGACTATATAAAAACTTAAAATTTTGTGAAAATTGTCACAAATGAACAGAAGTGCAATTTTGGCCCCTCATGTAACAAGTTAAGATTGTTTGGCAAATTTATATGTCAATAATTCACAGTTTGTTTTTGTTTTGAAATTGAAATTTGGCAACATGTGGCGGTTGTAGCAGGTAGCGTGGCCGAGCGGTCTAAGGCGCTGGTTTAAGGCACCAGTCTCTTCGGAGGCGTGGGTTCGAATCCCACCGCTGCCAAGTGCTCCCCTTTTTTATACAATATGTTGACTTTTTCGCTTTCTTACATACATACATTTCGTACAAATCTTATAATAAATGTTTGCTGCTTAATTATAATACAGAAGTTTAAAAACTTTTGTTAATTCCCCGAAAGTTTTGTTGATTTGCTTAAAAATCTACTTTCCTGTAATCATTTCATTTATTTGTATATCCACCTAAATCAACTAAACTTTTCAGTAAAGAAATTTCCACAATAAGAAGAAAACAGAAAATTACCCTCAAAAATATGTTTTCAAAGCCAATAAATATCTACACAAGAACAGATTCTACTTCTCTCTGTGGGTGGAGTGGGTGTGTGTGTATGTGTGTGTAAGTTTTTCTTATTTTTAACAAAATGCACATTAAAAAGTTTTTCCTTTCTACTCCTATTGCTTCAAATTTATACACAAAAATAGAGAAACAAAACAACGACAAAAAATCGAGTAGTTGGGGTATGAAAACTTTTTGGCAACACAACAATATCATTATGATTTGAAGGAATAACTCCAACACCAACAATGACTAAAAGGTATGCAAAATTTCTGTTTGCAATTTAATACTCTGTTCGGTACTGAAAGTTGCTGGAAAAATTACAAAAAAAAAAAAACCTAAAAAAAAATAAAAATCTTGAAAAAATGTTTTTCCACAATAAATAAACTTTAGTTTTGTTTGTTGCAACGAAACGTATTTTTAACAAAAGTACAACATTAATTTCGATTATAAACTATAACAACTGCAATAAAGTACTAACATTTTGTATTTATTGTGATGGTTGCAAAAAAAAAAAAAAGGAAAAATGAATTTGTCATTAGAGAACAGAAGTTGCTGGCGAAAAGCATTCTTCTCAAAACATTAGAGATGATGGCGGCAAATGTTTGGGAAAAAGCAGAAGTACGAGCAATTTTGCATTTTATTTTCTTTTAAGGAATCTACAAAAACTTTAAAAGTTTTTAAAACTTAAGTTCTAATAGTTGAGTGGTCCCTGCGATACCCATCGCAAGGCTTTACACTTAATGATGACTTAATGATCATACAACAAATTCGTTACTAAACAATTTGGACTATCTAATTCTTTTCATCGGAGCTGTACCCTAAACAGCTCCGAGACTAGAACATATAATTTTGATAGCCTAAAGTTGTTAACGACGGCAGTCTTTGGAGTGGGCAGCCCTAAATGAACTCGCAGCAGGCCTGCGGCATCAAGTTCTTTGCTGCAGGGCGGCAGCACCTCCAGAGCCGTCTTGACTTCCGAAATCTGAGCCAATAGCATCTTCATCATTAGATAATATTAAACCTTTGGTTCTGGTTCTGTGATTAAATTTGGACTCTTCACACAGCAGGCTAATGTGTTAATAAAACATTCTGCGGTCGTACGCTTTCTCTCCCTCATTCAATAGTGAAGCTTTTAGAAGGAGTTCCTGCACAATAAAAAAGTTATGGAGTCTCTACCAACAGGCAGCCGAGATCACGGTGTACGTGTCTAACCTAGAAAACAGAATAACCCGGTTTGCAGTATGTCCAGCAAATGCTGCTTGCCGGGCTGTGTGTCACAAAGAGAGCGATATAGAAATGGAAAGAGAGAGAGAGAGAGAGAGAGAGAGCGAGAGAGGGACAGGGCGAAGTAAAGAAAAAGGTAAGCACTTAATAAAATATATATTTCATGGGCAGCCTAAGCCGAAGAAAGTAGGCTGATGAGTAAGAGACAGCGATTGAGAGGGAGAGCGAGTTCAAAGTATAGAGATGGCTGCTCCTTATGAAAAGTCAAGAGAGTTCAAATCTACTAGTTTTCTGACGTCTTAAAATACGTTTTTTCAAAATAGTTTTGGTTCTGCCTTTTAATTTATTAAGACACACGTTTCGCTATGGAAACAAATTGTGCCGCTGCCTTTGAGGATTTTATCCCCTTTGCCGAAAACTGACTAATTTTTTGTTATAAATAAAATTTTCATTTTGGCAACTTCATCATCTGTCACGGTTTGAAAAACAAAAGGAATATATAAATATGTACATATGTATGTATGTATGTATGTATGTATGTATGTATGTATGTATGTATGTATGTATGTACATAAATATGTTTGTATGTTTGTATGTATATAAGAATGTATGTATGCAACTTTTTGCCAAACAAATTTAATGAACTTTTTCTTTTGCACAGAAAACAAATTGATATTCTGTATTCCATATTCCATTTGCACCTTCAAAACTCACGTATGTCATTTTTCTTTCTCCTCGCGTAGCTGCACAGAATCATGTAAGAAACTTCTCCGTTTTCAAAAATTTGTCATGTTTTCGCTGTCTTTTTGGAGATTTTTATTTTGTATGTTGTTGGTTCCTTTTTGCCAAATACGTGATATGAAAAACTAAAATTATACACCTTTGCCACAAAATTAACACACAGCAAGAGCCGGGAAGTAGGCGAGGATGTATTTTGAATTACGGAGACATTTTGTTACATGTATGTAAAAATTATTAATTAACACAAGATTTTGCACACAATTCCTTAGAAATAAAAACCAGTTGTTCAGTCTTCAATCCTTTATGCTTTGACAGTGGTTTTTATGAAAATATTTAGCAAGCATTTTGTTGGCTTTTGTTGCTGCGCGTGTGGGTTTTAAATCAAACCGCTGCTTAAAAAAGGATAATCTGTTTTTTCTCCGTTTTTAATACGTCTATTCCTGCACTGTTGAAATTAATTAGCCCAGTGTAACAAAGTGTAGCAGGCACTTATTTTAATGTTATTTTCAAGGACTTTAAAACTAAAAGAGAATTTTTTAGAATCTCACGTTTCGTTGCATGTCACAAGAATTATATAGCGTCAGTTTGTTTTGAAATAGTAAAGGAAAAAAGATAATTTAATTAAAAACAATGTGTTTTTATTTATAATTATGTAAAACGTAATTATGAAATAAAAAAATATGGTTAAACATTAAAAACTTTTAGCAGCAAGGGAATGAAAATAGCGCAGTGGCAAAAATTTAGATATCAAAAGTTTATTGATAACAAAAATCTGGCTTGAAAAATATTAATTAAGAAAATTTTCCCAAAAAATTTTAGTTGGACAAAAATGTTTTTTATGGAAACTTAAAAAAAATTTAAAGAAAGCACATTTTTCGGTTAACATATTTTTTTAGGACCAGTTCTCAACGCATTGTACTAGAACTGGCTTATAGGGGAGAGAAAAGGACTAAAGTTTGGAATTTTCTGTTTTATTCTATATTGCAAGGGGGATGTGAGTATGTCAGACAATCAATTAGCCCAGCACTGCCAGCCAACATTGCGTTAATGTTTATATGGATTTTTGCCTGTTGAGTTATTGACTGCTTTTAATTATTTAAGTCTGTATCATTGTGTATTGTGTGTTTTTTGTTATTGTATTTAATTGAAGGAATTTGCCTATGCTTTTCCATCAGAGTCTGCGCTAGGACTCGAACCAACAACCTGTAGACTGCTGGTCGAATACTTTGCCAACTCACCCATCGCGGCGAAGAAGAGAAAACATTTTTTTATACAAAATTTTTATCAGTAAAAATTTTGCATAGAAAAAAATTTTTAAATGAAATATTTTTGGTAGCGAATTTCATCTTTCTAAAATGTTTTTTTTTTTTTTAAAGCATTTAAAAGCATTTTTATACAAAATTTTTATCAGTAAAAAGTAGAAAAAATTTTTAAATAAAATATTTTTGGTAGCAAATTTCTTTTAGAAACTTTTTCTATAATATTTCTTATACAAAGTGTTTCGGTAAAAAATTTTTTATAAAAATCTTTTCGACAAAATATTTTTTATAGAAAATTGTTTGTTAAAACTTGTTTTTATTAAAAAAAATACTTAATCGATCATTAGATTATTTGGTAGCAAATTTCTTCTATAAAATTTTTTAAAAATACTTTTTAAGTTTTTGTTAAAAAAGTTTTTAAGTCAAAATTTTTTGGTGGCAAATTTCTTCTATAAACATATTTGGCAAAATATTTTTTATAGAAAATTTGTGGTTAAAAATTTTTTTAATTAAAAAAATATTCATTCGTTAAAAATTTTTATAAAACAAAAGCTTCTTCTTCTATAAAAATTTTTGGCAAAATTTATTTTACCTATAGAAAATTTTTTGTTAAAAATTTATTGTAATAAAAAGATATTCGGTCTAAAGTTTTTTTAAATCAAAATTTTTTTAAAACAAATTTCTTATAGAAATTTCTTATAGAAATTTTTTCGGTGAAAAAATCTTTTATATGAATTTTTTCGATAAAAAAGTTTCTCAACGAAAATGTTTTAGTAAAAAATTAAACAATATTTTTTATTTTTTGTTCTAAATCTTTTCCTACATTTTAAATAATTCTATATCAATATGAGTAACAAGTCTTAAAATTCTGTCTAAATCAGGCACGATTCTTGTGGACAACACGACGGACAGTTTTGTAACGGTAGCCGTCTTCTACGAGTCCAAACTCAACAGCTGGAGGAATGTAAGCATTTTGCGGCTGCTCAACAATAACCGGACCTGCGGCAAGTGGTGGAATATACGTGTTATGAGGCCGCTCTAGGGGTTCAGGTGGTGGTATGTAGCTGTTGTGGAGCTGTTCAACAGGAACTGCTGCTGGCGCAGGAATATAACTGTTATACGGTTGTTCTACGGGTACTGGCAGGGCGGGGGGAATGTAATAGTTCTGTGGAATTAAAGCCACTGGCGCTGCAGCGTGTTGCTGATAGTTATAGCCCAAGTCGGAAACATCTGCCAAGGCACCAGCCACAAAAGCCAGGACGACAAACAATTTCTAATGTTGGTGAAAAATTAACGATTTCGAAATTTATTTGTAAAAAATGTAGGTGTGTGTGTATGTTTTACCATTTTTAGATTTCGATATTGATGGATGGCTGGAGTTAATGTTGATTTGACAACCGTTCACTTTTTGATATTTTGTCAACGCCAACTGAGTGTTTTTATATTGTTTCTCGAGTTGTTGAAAAAGATTAGCAAATATTGACCCGAAAACTATTCAATTTAATTGATTATATTTAACCTTTTTCTTGACTTAATTTGCATAAAAATTGAAGATGGATTTTAAGTGTTTTGTTTTGTATTATTTGGGTCTTTCTCACTGACACACAGGCATTCATCATCATTATTAGTATTTTATTATTTTATATTGTTTGAAAACAAAAACTCAAACTAAAACAAAGCCCCTTCAGATTGACGCAGTATTAAATAATCGAGAAAAAGTTTTTTATGTATAATTAATTCTTTTTTTTATAGAAAAAAAAAATTTTAATCAAATCATATTGAAAACAAAAGAAAAAAAATGACAACACATTTACAAAACCATGATTTGGCATATTCAGCTGGAAAACAATATAAACTAAAAATATGTCAGATGAAAATGTTAAAATTATATTTAATTATTATTATGTTATATATTCTTTCAGATTCAACTATAATTTCTTGTCATGAGAGAAGAATTCAGCTGGGCTGGACTACTTTGAATCAATATCGAAATTGAATTAATATTCTATAAACTAATTCCCATATTCAGCTAGACGAATGCGCTTGTTGTAAGTTCTGTTATTGTATATTAAATAATTTTTGTATGCTCTATTAGCAGAAAAGTTCAATTCAGCTGATCTGAATTATATCGAATTGTATTAAAAATAAAAGCCTCAAATGAAATTTTTTCATATGTATATAGCAGAAAAGCCAACAATTTTTCGTATTCAGCTGGCTGAATTGATGCGGACTGGGCCAAACTCAGGGCCATATGATATACAGTGATTATATAATTAAAATATCCCGCACATTGTTCTTATTCAGCCGGCTGAATTCTCTCGGATTACACGAGCAATATTTTCAAGACATCAAGAAAGTCTTCGAGCGAACTGAATCATCTCGGATGGAACAAAAACAGTTCAGTTCAGTTACCAGTTGGACAAAAATCAAGAATATGCAGGATATGAATTTCTTTTTATTGTACATCATTAAAAACTTGAACATTTGATCTTATTGAGCCGGCTGAATTGTTTCGTATTACATGAGAATTACAAGCAATTGGTATATACCTGTGTTTTAATTCAGCCAGCTGAATTAGCCGAGATTGGGCAAAATCAAATAATTTTTCTAATTCAGCTGGCTGAATTGCCTTGGCTTGGACAAAAACTTAAACAAAGTGTTATTGTTTTTCAGCTGACGGAATTAATTTAAAATAACTGGAAACTAAATGCAAATAATTTCCAAGCGGGCTGTGTGCCTGATTTGCATACCAATAACTTGAGAATATTTTATTTAAACAATCAGCCGAACTCCAGCTCTGCTAATGAATAGACGCTATACATTTTCTGTTAAATAATTGCCAACATTCTAATAAGATGCTGAGCAGCTTTTCTGCGTGATGAGACACATTTCTAGGCGGATTTGTAACATTGAAGAGATGCCAATCTTCCAAGAAATAGAATAGATTTTTTTTTTAATATTAAAAGTTAATCCTCTAATATTGTGAACGACATCAAAAGGTTTTCTCTGCTTAATGGCAAGAATTCTTATTAACATTTGCAAATACTGGTACAAGGCAACATGACAGCGAAATTAAAAACTTTCCCTTTTAAATTTAAATTTCGTTTTTATCACCATCTGTAAATTCTATGCCAGCAGCGAAAGGCATTATTTTCACCTGATTACTTGTGAAAACAAAAAGTAAAAACTTATTTACACTTAATCTATTTGGAAATAATTTTCATTTTTAACTTTGGCTGAGATTTGAAATGAAATTTTTATGTTTATTAAAAAGTTTACGTTTTCGATCTGGTGGTGAAAATGCTTTTCTTATTTCCTTTGGCAGCGTAGAGATTTTCAATGACTTGAATTTTAATGGCCCTGGATTACGCCCAGGTAAACAGGCTGCTTAGAAATGCTCTAAAATGCTGCGAGTAGCAGGATGTTTTTTTCTGCAAGATTTTCATAAATTTAATTTCATTTCAAATGGAACCCCAGAGTATTAAAAACAATAACAATGCCAACAACATCAAGATGCGAATAACAACAAGACGAGCGAGCGCACAGCAGCTAAAACAAATCAACAGAAATTCTTATTCAGGCAAGGAAATTATTTTCGTAAAATAATGGCAGAATTAAATTATTTATGTCTGATATAAACAATTCGGCAACAAAAGTTTACAACTGATTTTGCCAAATTATGTAAAAATATTACAAACAAAAATGTATGATGATTGATTTGAAAAAGTGGTTTCAGCCTCATTCAGCCAGCTGGATAAATCGAAGGTGAATAGAACAAAGAACAATTTACAACAAATTTGCTGAATGTACTCGATTTAAAGATTTTATTAAATAGTTGTTTTTTCTTCTTGCAGAAGTTCAGGCAGCCGAATAATTTTTTTTCAATGAATTCTTAATGCAAAAATTCAGTTTGCTGAATCGGTTAGAAATATTGCTTTCGTAAAAGTCCTTGGAAGGAAAATCTAGTTTTTGTCAATAATCTGAAAAATGTATCTGCTGAATAAGCTGTTCAGCCAGCTGAATTACTTTATATTCCCTTGAAAAACTTCAGCTGGCTGAATAGGTGAGAAATATTGTGTTCTTTGAAAGGGAAATAATTTTGTTTTGTCAATAACCTGAAAAATATACCTGCTGAATAAGCTGTTCAGCCAGCTGAATTACTTTGTATGCGCTACTAAACGTAAATAAAAAGCGGTGCTAAATTATCGGATGTCGAGGATCTTATAAAATAGTGTATTTTAAAAATTCATTTGAAATCCATATAAATCCTTGAATCAAAATCTTTGTTTGATCAGTAATCTGGAATATACGTTAGCTGAATAGGGCTTACAGCTGGCTGAATTGCTGCATAGTCACTTCTAAGTAGCTCTCATTTTAAATGCCACCTGGCTGAATTCGTTAACAATATGATATTCATTTAAAAATCACTGTTTTTTGTTTTTGTAATACTATTCTTTGTGCTTAAACTATTCGTTAATAGAACATAATTCAATGTGCTCTTCGCCTGCTTATAGTCATCTAGGAGATGTTTGCTTCTGTTATTGTTGTTGTAGTTTGCAGTCAACCGTATTGCTATTTACTGCCCGCACTATATTGCAGTTACTGCCACAAATCCAATTACATTTAAAAATAATAAACTCCGAACCCCCTATTTGCCCTTCCACACCCCCCACCCTCCCCCGCCAAATACCACTAGCCAACCATTAACTTCTATACAAATGTTGTCTTCAAGCTGCATGTGAGCGTGTGAGCGTGTGTGCGTAAGCGTGTGTGTGTGTGTGTTCATTTCCATTTAGACTTTTCTTTTGGTTTTTTGTTTTTGCTTTTCGATCAACTGTTGATAGACTCCCTAAGGAATTGCTGCTTCTCGGCGCTTGCCACTGTATGGGAGGGAAGTGTTCTATTATCTTAGTATTTTCTGGTTGTTGGTGTGTGCCTGAAATGTCCTTTTTGTTTTGTTTGGTTTAAAGAATTCATGTTGGTTTTTACTTTTTTTTTTTGCTTTTGTTAAAACAATTTTTTTGTCATGCGTTCGTTTCTCTTTTCTTATAAAGAAAAATACTTTGTTTTTTTATTTTTTCTGAGACAACAGCTCATTATTTTCTATTTTCAAGCGAACGCCAACAGGCAAAAAGCTGACAAAAGCAAACAGAAGTTATGGTGGTAGCTTCGGTTTCCAAGGAGGGCCGGCTTGCTTTAGAAATATACAATAGGAATTGCGAACAACTAGTGCAGCAGCAATCGCTTTCATATCGGCTTAGTGATCACTAAAAAGAAGATGTCGAACTCTTGGCCTTGAGCTGGAGATCTTTGTAAGAGAATTGCAGCGTAAGAATGAGAGCAACATTTATACTCCCAACAGCTGAGATTCTTTTCTCCTTGCAGCTGTCCCTTTAAGACTTGAGTCATTTAAATGCTTGCACTAATTTCATTGTCCTGATTTGTGTACGGCATCCTTTAAGGAAATAGCTGCAGGAAATGTTTATGTTAGCGGCATAAAGTATATGAAAACATTGCTGTGTAATATTTACGCGTTTTTTGTTTTTGCTATTAGTTTCAGTTCTTAATGTCGTTGTTGATGCTTTCTATATACATACATACATATATATTTTGGTTTGGTTTCTCTGTTGTGTTGTCGCAGAGGTTGCAATTTCTTATTGAATATTGTTTTTGTCTGTCGTTCTTTTATTGTGTAAAATTGGTTGGTTTGTTGTTTGTTTGACAGGCGACAATGCATATCGCTTGTACAAGTTAAGTGCATAAAATGAATTTACAATAAATGCTGTGTTGACTTGATAAGCAAGATGCCACATATCAGATATTTTAGAGAAATAGTATGTATTTTCAATGATATTGTACTATTCAGCTAAATATTTTAGCTATTCAGCTACAAGTTGCAAAGTTTGAGTTTTCTTTCAGTCATTCAGCTGAAATTATGCAACTGAATTCTGCTGAATATTTATATTTTGCATATAAGTCATTACGTGCAATAATATAAATTTATTCAGCTAAATTTGTAAAGCATTCAGCTAAAATTTTTTTACTCAATATATATTTTTTATATTTAAATATTTTTATATAAAAAAAAGTAATTTCGATCAGTTTAAGATCATTCATATATATTTTTTATATAGACATTTTGAAGTTTTCAAGCATGTTTTACTATTCAGCTAAGTATTCTAGCTATTCAGCTGGAAGTTTTAAACATTTGAATTTTATCCTGAGATTTTTTTTAAATCAAACTTTTTTCTTTCTTTTATTCAGCTAATATTTTCAGTCATTCAGCTGAAATTATACTGCTGAATTCTGCTGAATATATATATTTGGCATATAAGTCATTACGTGCAATAATATAAATTTATTCAGCTAAGTTTTTAAGGCACGCAGCTTAAATTATTTCGCTCAATATACATTTTTTATGTTAAAAAAAAGTAATTCCGATTTGTTTAAGATCACTCATATATATATTTTTTATATAGCAATTTTGAAGTTTGAATAATCAGTTGGTTAAGTATGTTTTTTAATTGAAATTATTTTGTTGAATATATATATTTTATATGTGAATGATCCGGTTGAAGAAACTAAATTCATTTAGCTAAATTTTTAAGGCATTCAGCTAAAATTATGCTGCTGAATTCTGCTGAATTCTGCTGAATATGTATCTCTTGTATGGAAATGTTTAAGCTTAAGCAAATAAATTCATTCAGCTGAGGTTTTAGATCATTCAGATTAGTTTAGTGAATATAATTGGAAATTTTAATGAAATTTACGTTATAAAAGTTTTTTAAATTAACAATTTTTTTCTAAGTATTTCAGTTAAGTGCTGAATGTTTAAAAGCTTTAAGTTTACTGAGCTGGAGGAATGTCGTGAAATGTTTAATATGCCAAAAAAAATATATATATCCATCAAAATGTCCCGACAATTTATCAAATGAACGCTGGTGCAATCAATTTCGTATTTCCTTTTTTTCACAGTTTTTTTTTTGCAGTTGTCTGGCATCGCTTTAGGTTTATTTATAATCATTGATAAACAGAATAAAAACCATTTAATATGTTGTGTAAACAAAAGTCATTCTTGTAAAAATTATGAGCTGGAATGAAAAAAATTAGAAGAAAAAATAACCAACACCAACAACCATCGACAATATGCCAAGACCCAGCAAGTATTGAAAATCAAAAGGACTGCAAGTAAATTAAATATCTCTTGCAAGCACATACATACATATTTGAAATGGAAACGCCAGTTAATGGCAAATGGCTAAATGGCTTCTTGTCCAGCGCGGTTGACACAACATAAACAGTAAATTTCACTTAATGGTAGAAGCAGAAAAATAATAAGGAACTGGGGGAGAAGAAAAAGGACTCACAACCAAGAAATTTAAATGATTTTCTAAGGAAAACTGAAGATTTTTTTTCACACAAAAAGGAATACAGAAAAAGTCCTTTTAAATTTAATTATTTGTAAAATTTTCTCTTTTCTTATTTACAGATAATTTACGGAAATTTTTTGTTTATTTATTTAGCAAATTTAATGTGATGATATGGCGAGCCGGGGAACAGAGCCGTGATAGGGACATTTTTAAGGGAGGTGGGAAGTTAAATAGCCGCTATCGGGAAGAGGTAGAGGCAGTTTTGGCTTTTGTTAAGAAACAAAATCATTTAATCGGCTGTTCAGCAGCACTTTTAAAAACTTTTGCTATGAATCCCTCAGTAGGTTTATCACGTCCTCTATATCTGTATGTGACCCGCTCTGTTTTTGGCTTTTTCTTAAGAATTTTCTTACTATTTCAATTTCAATACAAAGAAAACGAAAATGTGAATTTTATTTTATTCCTTCACAGCCACATTTATCACAAAATTTATTGTGCGGAATAAGCATTGATGAAGTGGAAATACGCAGACAAACAAATGAAAACAAAAACAGAACCGCATTATGCGGCAGTTGGCAAAAATTCTTCCTTCGGCTGTTTGAAATTTTGGCAGTTTTCTTAAAGCAGCAGATAAATATGCCTTTCCACTGTGCTCTGCCTTTAAACCAACAAGAAATTTCTACAATCAATGCAATTTATTTTGCATTCACTACAAAATCATGTTATTTGTTTAAATAATTTTTTTTTATTTTGCAACAATTAAGTTTTAATTTTAATTACCTGTCATTTTCTATGCCACTACAAATTTAAACCATTCAATGTCATTTTTGGCCACAAACTGAACAACGAAAAGGATTTATATATGTATGTATATGTATAACAATTTTTAATTAAAATTCCATTGTTTAATTTAATACCAACAATTTAGAAATGTTTGACAGATTGATTTTTGTGCGGACTTAGTCTGGCATTTATTTAATTTATTTATCACACACCAAAAAAAAAAAAACAATCATAAAAATCTTTAAACCGATTTGATGCCACATCATGGTTTCTAATACCGCATTTAAAATATTAAGCAAATGTTATTAACAACTTAAATACAAACAAAAAAAAAAAGCAGAACAGAAAACTTCCCTCAAAAACT
The DNA here is from genome assembly GCA_932526305.1 of Epicampocera succincta. Taxonomy (NCBI): domain Eukaryota; kingdom Metazoa; phylum Arthropoda; class Insecta; order Diptera; family Tachinidae; genus Epicampocera; species Epicampocera succincta. The sequence goes on along the minus strand of OW052036.1, from coordinate 60,103,879 downwards.
ATCTTATTTATCACACCACTTTCAATCTCAATAATTTTACTCTCAGCTCTGCTACACAAAAAAGAAGGAGAAAACACAAATTTAATGATTAAAAAAAAAATAATAATAATTACATACAACGAGAAAAATTGTTGACTACATTTTACAATTTATTGTGGCAGTTACGGCACCAACAACCGTCACATGGACCAACACAAATCTGACAACAGAAACTGCACCATCACAGCACGGCGAACGGGGTTAAAACAACCAAAAGCAAAACAACAACAGAAACAACAAAAGCAAATAAAAAACAAAAAAAAAAATATTAAATTACCTTTATGCAACAATAAATTGACCTGGCCTTCATGATGGTAGTGTGTAAATAAATGACTTCATTGTCGTTTGCCGTAGGAAATTTCATCTCATAAAGAATGTGAACTATAAAAAAAGGTACAAACTTATACACTCTAACAAGCAGCGTGAGTGTTTGTGTGAGTGTGAGTGAGAGTGTGTAAATTTAAAATATGTGCCTGAATATGTGCTCAGTTATATAACTCACAACACACACACACACACACACACAAGCCCCACAGGTCATTCTAAATGTTTTTGAATTGTCAAAATATTTCCTTTAAAAACAGCATTTGATTTTGCTAAATTTCTATCACAATATTTTTACTGCCAAACAATTTTTATTATAGAAAATTTTCTCTAGAAAATGTTTTACTTAAAGTAAATTTTAATATCATAGAATTTTCTATAGAAAAATTTTATTAACATAAATGCTTTTATGGCAACATTTTAGTACCGTAAAATATTTCACAAGACAAGTTTTAAAACATAAAAAAAATATTTTATTAAAAACCAACTAAAATTTCATAGAGAACAACAACATTTTGATTTGTAGAAAATATACAAAATTTTCCAAAATTTCTAAAAAAAGGTTTTAAAACTTTTCCATAGAAAAATATCTGTAAAACCCTCATACAACTGTGAGAAGTATTAAAGAAATCGGAGTGTTATAAATTCTGCTAAAAAAAATTTTCTATAGAGGAATTTTCTTAAGAAAAACTGAAGTGCCATACAATTTTCCACAAGAAATTATTAATAACGTAAACATTTTTATAAGAAAAAAGGTTTTCTATATAAAGATTTTACTGCTATTATTAATTACTATTAAGTTTTCCACAAAAAAAATTTTGTAATTTCCAAAAATATTTTTTGTGCAGGCAAATTTTAATAACGTAAAATTTTTTATTTTTTTTATGAGCAAATTTTATAAAGTCTCAAAATTAGTCAAATTTAATAAATATTTTTAAGAATATTTTTTTTATATAACCTAAAATTTTTAAATGGAAATATTTTAACGACGTACATTTTTTTAAAGAAATATTTTAATAGTTTAAGTTTCTCTATTGCAAAAAGATTGTAAAATGTTTTAGAAAAATCATGTAATACCGTAAAATGTATTATAAAAATTGTAGATAAAGTAAAATTTTCTGCAAAATAATTTTAATACCGTATGATTTTTTTAAGAACTATATTAATTATTCAAAATGTTTCTATAGAAAAGTTTTCATATCATATCATTTTATATTATAAACTTAAATTCGTTTAACTTTTTTTTCGAAAAGAATAAATATGAAATCAAAAAATTTGCCATATAAAAATTTCAAAAACCGAAAAACTTTCTTTGGAAAAATATTATATATCGTAAAATTGAAAAACAAAAAAAAAATTTGTCTTAAATTTTTAGTAAAAATTTGTTTGATATCGTTGTATGGACAAAGTTTTTAAACAAATGTTATAAATAAACGAAAAATATTAAGTGTTCTAGAAGAAATTCATAAAAATTTCTATGCAAAAGTTTTAATATTATAAATTTTTCTACAAAAAAAAATTTAATACCGTAAAGCTAAAATTTGAAAACTTTCTTTTTCTGGTTAATATTAAAACCGTCCAGGGAAGACCATAAATTTGCTATTATATGCAATTCAAAAATGTCCAACAAACTTAAGGGGGACTTATACGATAAAACAAGTCGTACGATAAGTCAAGTTTTTGAGTAGAAGAGCATTTAATATGTACTGAAACCCTACGACATAGAGAGAAAATACGGATTAAAATTTTATAGTCGTACTACGGCTCTCATCGTTTTTCAAATTCCTTCACACATCATTAGATCAGGGATGTATTTTTATGTAAACAAATAAAACAAACGAAGGATAACATTTGTGAAGAAATAAATTAAAAAAATTTGGTTAAAATTTTGTTAACGTAAAAAAATCTATCGTAAGATTTTCATTCTCATATAATTTTCTCTTTGTTTTTACGTACGATTTGTATTGCCGTCTAAATGCCCTTTTAATGATATCACAATATTATCTTCACAAAGTGAAATAATTGCCGTCATCATTAAAGCGTGACAATCGCTGAACTGCAGGGCTCCCCCACCGAACCCCACCAGCGAGTGTTCATTCGAACACACACATTCACAGATTTGAGTAATTATAGATGTATGCGAAATAATTGCAATTTTTATAAGTGTGAATTTTATGTCGTTGTACACGAGAATATCTCAGCACATGAATCTCGCCGGCCACATGAACGCTTCCATGTGCATCATCATTATGTTGGCTGTGAGTGGTCCGTGTGCGTTTGTGTGCCGTCTGTGTGCCTGCACAAGTATCAAGATATAATTATCACGATATTGTCAATTTGTAGTCAATATGCCATAAATGTTAAAAGAAAATAAATGGAAAAAAATGAACGTATGACGAAAAAATTGGAAATGAACAATATCTATCGAATAATGCGATCAGGAGAGGTGGTTTATTCAGAGAGTTCGTATAGATTTAGTGATTTCATGTGTTGATGTGTGCCTGTGCTTGTACCTTAATTAAGAACAGTTGTCGTGTAGTTTTATGATGTCTGTATGTATGTTAATTAAACTTATTTGTTAAATAAAAAAAAAAAACTTATTAACAAAAACCTTTAATCGGTGTCTTAAGGAATTTTCAGGGGATTCCCCCTTAAAAATTATTAATTTCTTTGCCCAGCTTCAACACTTGTGTATCGCTGAAGCTGTTTAATGGTATCAATCGTAAGCCTGAATATAGAGGACCTGAAGGCCTTGATATTTTGTTCTCAAAAAAAAAAAAAACACACACACGCACAGGAAAAGGATATTTTGAATGCAAAATTACACAATTAAATGCAAATTTTTTTTTAAACAAAACTTGGCGATTTGTTTGTCGAAGAGTGTGTTTGTGTATGTGTATGTGTGTCTCTGTATTTATTGCATGCGTAAATGTAACCGTAATATTGACGCCAAAGGATATGACGCCATTTAATAGTTATTGTCTTTGTCATTTGTATTGTTCGGCATTGTTTTTGGTTAGTGCTGTTGTTGTTGTCGTTTTGCATGAATTTATGGCACATGAAAGTTTGTCGTTAAATGTTCAAATCTACTAAATATTTAAATGTTTCCGTGTATTTTGCTCTTGTTTGCCTCTGCTGGTTTTGTGTACGATTTCAACTGTTCACTATTTGTCAGTGCTTCGCCTATTGAAACTTCATTTTACTGTTGTTTCTTTTCTTTTTTGATTTTTTTGCTGCAATTTTCTGTTAATTACTTAATTGGCTTTTTGCTCAATGGTTGTGCATTATTATGAGTCAACCAAAAAAATATATGTCTCCTTTTTTATTATACTCTGAAACTCGTAAGTTTTTATAATATATTGTAATAAAATTGTTTTAAAATGTATTTTTGCACCGTTCAGCCTTTCTATTCCCTTATATTTTGTGTAGTTTTTTGTACTCTTATGCCTTGTACCCGATTTTTGAAACTTACTCGCGATCTTATTTTGTAATAATTTTATACTAAAGGGTGGTCCAACCACAATTGTGAGTCACCCCTTAATGTCAAGTGTTTTGCCCATCCGAATTTCACACTTATTTTGTTCAGTGTTTGACGAATTCAGTCATGTAGGGGTACACATTTCAGTACGAAGCACTTTGTGAAACAGTGGCTGTTTTGCGCAAGAAATTCAATGGCCGTATTGTCTCACTTCGTGCCGCCACAATCATGTGATTTGAAACCGTTGGACTTCTTTCTTTGGAGATATTCAAAAGGAACAGAGACCGTCAACAAGCCAAGAACAATTCAAGAGCTAAAGCAAGCGATAATTGGGCCCATTAACGACATTGCACCTCAATTATGTCTCAGACTCTTATACTCACTAACTCTTATACTATTGGTTACGTCTGGTTTTATTTTAGTAAAATTTCGTACTCTTTGATACCGCTGTTCTTTCTTCTTTAACAACTCTTATAGGCTTTCACTAAATGGCTACATATTGTCCCTTGTTTTTGTTATATTTCAATAGTTCACTGTTTTCTTGTCTTCACTCACGTTTCATACTTATTTATCCTTTTATTTTGCCCGTGCCCATTTTCCTTCCCATTATAAAAGATCCATAAAAGATATATGTCTGTACCTCAATTTGTGAGTGATAATGTTATATGCTTCTGATCGTTAATTGTCAAACTTTTTCCCTTATCATTTGAAATAACTGTGGTTTTTGTGTTAGAGAATTTTTATTATGGAATATATGAGTCCTGCTGTAAAAGTCTTTATGCAACATTTCACATATTTTCGGCTCCTACGAACTCGTTTTGATTTTGGCAGTTCGCAAGCACCTTTTCTGTACGTTTAAATGGCATTAGTTGGTTTTGATGAAATGACGCCATGAAGGCGAATAGTTTCCAGAAAAAAAAATCTGTGGAGATTTACAAGTTTGTTTTTGCACAAAAGTGTGAAGTTGAACCAGCACAGCCATAAAGAAGGCTAATTACAAAACAGGCAAATCAGTAAATTACACAATAAATGGGAACAAATAGTTCGTTTTGTGTTCGTTAACAAACTTTAATACATACATACATACTCGCAGATGGGAGTACAAGTTCAAAAAAAAAAAGATATTAAACTAAAAATTTATTAGCAAAGTAATTTTTTAACGCGCTGCTTAAACGCGATGTCTGTAGACAACACGACGCACAGTCTTGTAACGGTAGCCATCATGAGGAGTTTGTTCAATTTCTTCAAGGGGGGCAAGGGGCTGTTGGGGTGGAATATAAGAGTTGGCAGGCTGTGCTACATTGGGACCAACTGGCTCTGGTGCCTTGTAGCTGTTGATGGGGCCAGGACCTTGTGCAGGAGGCACATAACTATTAATGGGAGCCGGAGCAGGAGCAGGAGCAGGAGCTGGCTGACGTGGAGCTGGAGGTACGTAACTGGCTGCAGGGCCAGCGGCTGGAGTATAAGTTCTTTCAGGTGCTAAAGGCAAGGCAGCGGGAGCGGGAGCCGGAGCTGCTACATGCTCGTGATAATTATAGCCCAATTCGGAAACATCAGCGTTGACGCACATAACAAACGCCACAGCAACAAAAAGGAATTTCTAAAACAAATTTAATAGTTCAATTGTTCTTTATAGATTTCTGCTACTATTCAATAATTACCATATTGAAGATGGTTTATCAGTGCCGCAAGCAACGAAGAGACTGTATCTTCTGCACTTTCGATCTCAGTTATTTATAGTCAATCACTCATGACGCAAGAACTGTTTAACAATTTGGAAGCGAGGCCGTTATTGTTTTTTTTTTTTGCTTTATACTACATATTTTGGGTTTATTGTTTATTATATTATTAATATTTTTCAATAGCTTAAGGGTAACTGCTGTATGAAATGAATAAACACTTTTTGTTTGTTTTTTATTAGCTAAAATCTTCTATAAACTATTTGGTTCAAAATATTATTAATCAATTGTTAAAGCTTTATTTGAAACCAGCCTTTATTCTTCTATTATTTGTAACTTGAATACTTCAATTCTTCTATAAACTTAAGCTCCCAGGCTTAAAATGTAATTATTGGGAGTTTATTCTTTTACATGGTCATATATTTTTATGGTATTGTGTGCAAGATACTACTGGTCCAATACTTTTCAACATTTTCGAACAAAAACTCTTATACATTTATATACTGGAATATTTTTATTATATTTTAATAATATCTTATCGCTAGGAATTTGAAAGTAACTACAATATCTTGCTTTCAAGTTCTTAGAATCTTATAGCTCATACTTGACACCATACTTTTTTGTACTCGTTCAGTTCAATACTTCAATACTTAAACTCTTATACTTTAATATATTGTACTAGTATTAGTATTTTTAAGACTCGCGTTCTCTTACTTCCATGATCTTTAGGTCTTAGATGCTTTTGGTGTTGTACTTTTGCAATTCCCTATATTTGTACTTTTTTATTAAACATTTCAATTCCTAAACTCTTATACTTGTGTATTCTAGTATATTTTTCAATACCCACACTCTTTTACTTCTCTATGTATTCATCTATCCTGGTACTTTTCTTGCCCAACAACAACTTGTTCTCCTTCAGTCTTATATCTGTATATATAAATTCTTTCCAACTTTCTACTCTTTTACTCTTATACCTTTTATAAGTTATTTCCTTCGCTTTTTTACTTCCATACATTATTCTCTTTTAGATTAAAACTTTTAAGGTTATTTACTGTTATACTTGCGTGCTATTATACTTTTGTTCTGCAATTCATTATTGTTGTTATTTTGCTCTTATACGGTAATTCTCCTATTTTATTATATATTTGTCGCCTCTAATCTCCCATCATTATAGTCTTATACGCTGATCTCCGAATAATCTTTTGTTTGTTTCACCAACTGACATTTCTTTGTTTATGCTTTAAGTTTCTTAAACTCTTATACTGCTCACATAATTATGCTATAGTTCTATGATTTTTTATGTGTTTGAAAAACTCTTATATAAGAGCTATTTCTCCGTTTTCAAGTTTTCATACAACCAGTTTTAAATTTGTTCACTCAACCGATCTTATGCTCCTTTAATCTGTTATATTCTTATACGTACTCTTATACTTTTAATTATGTTTTCTGTGTTGCACTTAAACTGTTATATTTTTGCATTCTTATATCATTTTATTTTTAATATTATGGCATTTTTGGTTTCTAGAATCTAGTATTTGTTTATTTTAAAACTCTTCCTCTACTTTTACTATTTTACTCTATTTTATACTCGTGTTTTTAAATCACTTCCAATTCAAAATGTTCTAAATGAAAATCATGGCTATTTTAAATTTTTGTTTGTATGGTTTTTTTCCAATTATTATTTTTGATTTAAAACATTAAATTCACTAACAATAATTTAAGAAATCGGCTGTAACAATGACCTTGTCTTCGACAGCACACACTAAAAAACTTAATTAAACTTGACTTAATGCCCATCAATCATTTTTCCACAGCCACATTTGATTACAATTTTATGATGACTTTGAATTTCGTGAAAAGTAATTGAAGCAAGTTATCAAATTCTAATGGCAAGCCGCTGAAACAGTCTGCCAAACTAACTTTGTATTCCGTATTTAGTTAATTAACTATATTGTAGTTTTATATTCCCGTCTTAATTTAATTTGATGCTGTAAATATAAGTTATTTTTCTGCTAAGAATTATTGGGACTGACAAAGTGCGTCATGACTTTTTATGATTTTTTGCAAGATATGGTCAAATTAAATCAGATATTTTTACATTGAAATGGCCCATTGAGCGAATTGTACAGTACAGTGGGCTCGGCATAATGTCAACTAAAAAGCAAGTGTTAACTCTGCCTCAGAGGGGTGACGTTTGTGAAACTCAAAGCTTAAGATTAAAAAACTAATTGAACACAAAATGGCAATATGTAATTAAATTTCTTTGGGGGAACCCCCAAATTCACGGCTAACTAATAGTTGCTAAAGCTAAAAAAACGTCGTCGTGTGCTGTCTTTATGCCGAACGTATTATATTTCCTTTTGTTTCTAACAAATATTTTAAACAAATCAATTGTTCAATTCAAATGCTCAGCCGTTTGGTGTGTTTCGAAAAAAATTAATTTAGAGCAGACTTTATTGCCTCTCGATTATCAAAAATTTAACAGTCATTTATCTTCATCATAACTAATAAAAATATCATGTTTTTGCGTGAGTCAATCATTTTGATGCGCATATGGTCAGGGATAAACAGTCACGTGTAAATTACCGGTTATTTTAAGCTATTTTTGCCTACACGATTGATCAAATAATGTTTTTTTTTTTTTAATTGGTCATGATTAGTTTTATGTTATCATAAGGCCGTAAAAAATTTGTTGTATGGACTGCTTGTGTAAAGATTTCCTACGTCAAACTCAACTTCAAAGTTTACACACGAAAATTATCGAATTAATATTGACATTCAAATTCTAATTAGTTTTTATTGATCTGTTTAAAGTAAGACTTGCTTCAGCCTTGACTTTGAAAATCACGTTTTTTTCCCGTTCAGATGTTCATTATTTCAAATGTTATTTATTGTTACTTTTGTTGTTGTCGAAGTAACCATTGTTGAAGCTCCGTTTCATGTTGCTTCAAATTGGCTTTTGTTAGAAAATTGTACAATATAAATATTAAATATTGTTTTTTAATTTCAATATATATTGATGGCCTCAAAATGATTTTCTAAATTAAACAAATAAAAAAAGGTTTATTAAACAATACAAGTATCTTGCAATAATTGAAAATATCTACTTAAAAAAAAATTAACTCTAAAATTTTTTTTGAGAGAAAGTACTTTTTAAAGATGTACCTTTTAAAAGAAATACACGTAAAATTTAATTCGGAAAATTAAGTAAAAGTAGTATTGAAAATATCTCCTTTAAAAGAAGACAATTTAAAAATGTTCATTTTAGTAATTTTTGAAAGAAAGTAATTTTGAAAATATCACCTTTAAAAAAAAAGAACTTTAAAAATATCTAGTTTGGTAATTAAAAAAAGTACCTTCGAAATGAAAGTGAAATGGGAGTACAATTTTATTAGGAAAATTGAGGAACAGTATTTTTTAAAATACATATTTACTTTAAAAGAAAAGAACTTTAAAAATATCTACTTTAATAATTTAAAAAAAAGTACCCTTTTAAAAAGTCAAAAAAAAAAAATGTACTCGTACCTTAAAAAAAGTAGCTTTTAAAGAAAGTAGCTGTACAAAAAACTACCTTTCAAGCAAGTATTGTACCTTTATAGAAAAGTACATTTTTAAAAACTTTTTTTTTAAAGTACCTTTTACAAAAGTAGCTTTTAAAAAATTACATTTTAAAGAAAGGAGTTCTTAAAAAAAGGAAGCTTTAAAAAAAAGTATCTTTATAAGAAAGTAGGTTTTAAAAAAAGCTTCATAAAAAAGTATCTTTTAAGTTAAGAGGCCTTGAAAAAGTAATAAATAAAAAACTACTTGATTAAAAAAGTACTTATTCAATTAAAGAATTACTTGATTAAAAGCACTTTATTAAAAATGTACTGGATTAAAGTCCTTTATTGAAAAAGTCCTAGATTAAAAAAGCACTTTTTAAAAATTTCCCTTTTAAAATAGGACCTTTTAATAGAGTACTTTTTTAAAAGTGTACTTATTCAAAAAAGTACGTTTTTGAAAAAAGTAACTTATTAAAAAAAGCAGCTTTTAAAAAAGGGATATTTTAAAAGTTTACCCTTTGAAGAAAACTATCATTTAAAAAAGTACCTTCTTGAAAAAAGTAGCTTTCTAAAATAGTACCTTTAAAAGAGGTGCTTTTAAAAAAACTACTTTTAAAAAAAATTCCTTAATTCCTTAATTCTTATTAAAAAAAGCAGTTTTTAAAAAAGAGACATTTTAAAAATGTACCCTTTGAATAAAACTATCATTTGAAAAAGTACCTTCTTGAAAAAAGTAGCTTTCTAAAATTGTACCTTCTTGAAAAAAGTAGCTTTTAAAAAAACTACTTTTTAAAAAAATTCCTTAAAAAGTGTATTTTAAAAAAAGAAAATTTAAACATCGAAGAGTCTGTTCAAAAGAAAGGGACGGTTTCCGTGGAGTTTGGAATATGCACACACATACATTTCCAAAAATGTCCGGCCAGGATGACAATTGATTGCGTGAGTGAGTTCACCACGCTTTTAACTTTTTAATTATTTTTGTTTCCTGTTTTCCTTATTGTATTTGGCATTGAGAACCAATCACTTTTAGGGCTATAATTAACCTGCTAATTTAAGGCAAATTTAATATGATTATTTAGTATGATTCGTTTAGGGGCAAAAACTTTTGCTGGAAAACAAAAACTCATTATTAAGGACTGCGACTACAGCTTAACAGCTCAAGACTCTAATTACACAGCAAAGAGCGTTTGAACAACAACAAGAAAATAAACTTTAATACTTTGCTGAAATCTATCGTTATTTTACTTATGACTTTTTGTTCTCCAGCCACTTTTGCCATATTTGTGCTGCTTTTTTTTTTGAAATGTTTGTTAGTGTTGGCTTGTGAAAAAAAAAAAAATGGGAAAAGCGGAAAAAAAGGAAACGATAAAAAGGAACTTAAAATATCAAAACCGACAACAGTTGGTCATTAAAAGTATTAAAGGAGTATTAAGACCAACAATGCCATTAATGTGTTGTGTTTGAAGAAATGTTACCGAAATACATACAATAAAAATATATGTAAAAACAAATTGAGAAGAGCAGCCATGGCGATTTACATGGCCGAGACTTCTGCACAAACTGTCATTATGGCTCTTACTCGAACTTAATTGCAAAAGTTTGTTGCAACGTTTTCTTTTTCTAAAGCCGGCAAAAAAAAAAAACAACTTACCACAAATAATATCGGTTTAACATTTAACAGTTTTGGTTTTGTTTTTGTAAATGTGTATTTTTCCAAAGTCAATACGCCGGCTTTGACAAATTTTAGCAGGATGTGGTGGAGTTCCTGGGGGTCGAAATGTTTTTTTTTGTTGATTTTTTCGACAATTTTCTTTCTAAATTTTACATTGAATATCTATACAGTTTCGTTGGTACTGTTTACTGCCCTGTTTAGTTGCTGCCATAAACATGGCTATAATTTTACAGCAGCATTTTTTTTTTCTAAAGCAAACACATTTCGAATGGCTGATGGCTACAATTAGCGGCAAATGATGGTTGACAGTTTTGTTTGGAGCCAACGAAATAAAATACCCTGGAAAAAAGTTACAGCTCATAAAACTTTTTGTTCATTTTAGCTATTCGCCGCACTAAACAGTTGACTAAATTAGTTCTCCAGCACAGGGGCCAGGGGCCAGGGGCCAGGGGCCACAAAATCGTGTGATTGGAAAAGCTTTAGCTGTCATCGCAATATAAAGTAATAGAAAAGAAATTTATTCTATAAATTAGTTAATTAAAAAATATAGAAGAAAAGCTGAAAAACATCGGAAAAGTGTTCAAATTCTATAAATATAGAACTGATAATTAATTTTTAATTAATTTCTCTAAGTGTGTTTAATTATTAGAACACCACCAATAATGAATGGCTGGGTTTTAGTAAAATACAATCATAAGAATAAATATATTCATAGTCTCTGAGCTTCTCTGTCTCTGTCTCTCTCTCCCTCTCTCGCTCTCTACCTCTTCACCCCACTAACTTTCTCTCTTTTACAGTTTCCTGTTCAATAGCTAGAAAAGTTGGTTTTATTATTCAAACTTAAGCAGACATAATGACATTTGTAATTATGCTTGACAGCTGTCAGATGTCAAAGTTGAATGTAAAACTGTTAACAGGGTGTTTTTAATGCAGCAACAATTTGGCCAATATATTTCTGGTCTGAGTGTTTGATCATAAAAGCTGGCGATAATTACAAAACGAACAAAAAAAAGAATATGCCCAGAGGGTGGGACAGGCAAGCGGAAACTTTTAAAGTGACACGAAAAAGGTGTTTTTAACAAGAGTCCTTTTGCAAGCAAAAGCCTTGGTTTTGTTCATGCTTCTGCAGGGTAGAAAGAAAAACTTTTTAAGGACGAGAGAGAAAGAGTTTAAACATTTTTTTTTATAGTTATATTGTTTTTATTTTACACAATATTTTCAAGTTTGGCTTTATATCAAATCATAGAAAATACATTGATTTTTCTTAGTTTTCGTGTATTTTCCAATATTTCGATCAACATCGAATCCACGATCAAAATATTTACAGATTTAGGAAAATTAAAACTATTAAAACGCCTCTTTTTTTATATATAAAATTCATACCGCAGTTGATTTCCCCTGGACAGTTGTCCAGTTTTTAACTTATTCATTGTCCACAAATAACGAATTCTTATTGAATTTGAATATTTTACATTTTTTTTATGAAAGTTTTATTATTTTGCAAAATTGTATAACATCCTTTTTTTTAACAGTTTGAAGCGCTGCCTCAATTGTTACGGCATGAAATTATGACAAAAGCGTATAAGAACAATGATCAGCCACATGACCAATAATGATGATAGAAATAGCCATGAAAACTGTCCCGCAGCTTCTTAAAAGCAATAAGAAAAAGTATAGTGACAACTTTTGACAAAATGCAGAGAAAATTGTAAGATCTTACAATTTTATAAGATCTGACAAAATGTTGACAGTGTAAAGCTGCCAACATTTTATATAAAAATATTCAGCTTAACAGATTTCCCAGCGAAACTTACAATTTCCTTGCCAAACTATTGCCTACAAAAATGGACTTGTGTCAATTAAACAACTGACTGATTTTTGGGAGGCAAAAATAGCCAAACATTCCTCTGACAATTGGCATCATTGGCCTTGCAAACTCAGCTGACAATGTCTGGCAATCATCTGACAGTGGCAGGCTAGAGTGTTGGCACCATCGTCACGTATTCGACAACATTGTACTCTTACAATGGTCTGCTAATGCTTTTGGCTGACAACTTTTGTAGGGTGAAAATAGCACATTTTTACTAATTATTCACTGACAATATTGTAAACGTGGGTTTTGTTTAAGGCTTAAAAAGTGACATCAAAAAAGCTGTTCTTAGGAAGGACATTATGTGTGACATTTTTACGAATGTTTCACAATATATTTATTGATTAGGGAAAATAAGGAAATTAAATTACATGACTGTAAGTGAGTGACAATTTAAAAAAAATTTAAGGTGGCACAAAAATTCTTTAATTTTTGCCAGATAGATTTTTGATATCTTTTATCAGAACCTTTAAGTCTGAGGTGCTAAATTATTCCATCGGCTGCTCTTTGCAGTTCACAAATTTATTGATTGCAATTTTATATTCTTAATTAAAACCTCAATCTTTCACAGCGCTGGTGTGGCAACAAACGAACTCAATCCACAAATTTATAAGACCTCAAAAAGAGAATAACTTTTGCCGGAGCAATTGAAGGGGTGGGTGGGCGGTTTGTTTGTTTTATTATTATTTTTTTATTTGAGGTTTGGAAATGTTTAAATAATTACAAAAATCACATGCGAACACACAAATTGTTAACAATTACACTGGCAGAAAGGCGAGTTTTTACCGTTTTTCTTATTGAATTAAAATAAGACAACACACAACAATAACAACAACAACAGCAAATATTTAATGACTGGAAAATTCATTTATTATAGTTGCATATTGTTGCGTTTTACTCACGTTCTTGTTGTTGTTATTTTTTATTGCTCAATATGGAATATTCTTTCCTACATGTTTGTTGCATTGAGGAATTTCGCCTGCCACAGCTGGTGGTATGAAAAACAAAATCAACATTTTCAAGCGGAAAAGCGCATTATTATTAAAAGGTTTCATTTCGTATCATCCTGTGAACTGGCATAAATACAAACTGATAAAAGTGCATATGGGTGGGTGTGTGTGTGCATGTGAATAAACACAAATTTAAAACTCTCTTTAGAAGGATTTGATCGCATTAGGAGCGTTCAGTTTCTTGCAAAAACAAATTTTGTTTCTTTTTCTTTTTCATAAATAATAGAGTATTAATAATTTTTTTTTCAGTTTTCATTTTAACCCTGGAATATCAAACTTCGTCCAATTGACACATGTTTTTTGTTTTATGTTTTCTCTGTCAGTGTCACTGTCACTGTCCCTGTCTTTGTTTTTTTATTGAGTCGTTGATATACTCTGGGTGTGTGCGCATGTGTAGCTGGTTCTGGTTGCGTTATAGGTAAGATTTTTCTTTGTTTTTTAAATGCGTCGTCGAAATGACGATGTATGATATTTGTGTAATTTTTCGAAACTTCAAAGTTGCTTTTAGTTCGTTCGTTTTTGTTAACTGGACTGATGAACTGAATGATGATTTTAACTGTTTAAAAAATTTAAAAGATTTCTTTCAAATTGCCGCTACGAAATCGAACAAATGGACGACGATGGCTAACAAAACTTAAATAATTTAGAGAAAGCCACACATCAGACGATGGGTTAGAAGTAGAATAACAAAGTTCATTAGAAGAATTGGCTGACAATTTAAATCTCACTATTATAGACTTAATATCGTTCATCAAATAAAATAAATAAAAGGAGCAATGCAGGCGTGTACGTACATTACCGAACCTCTGCAGTAACAAATCATATTATTACTGAAATAGTTCAAAGGACAAATGCTGAGAAACTCGGAGAAGCCGCAGAGGAGAGAAACTTCAGTACATGAAATAGCTGCCCTAATAGGATAATAAGTTTTGACTGCTATCAGAAAGGATCAGCATCTGTCTGCTGGCGAATTGTTCGACCCATATTATACCGGAGCTCAGTATTTGTCTGCACTGACTAAGGCCAGGTTTAGGTTCCTTTGATCTCCTCTTCAAACGCACTCAACAAGTTGCTGACAAATTTGCTCCAATTTTGTTTTTTTCAAAACATATATTTTCCTTAATTTTTGTTACCCTGCTAATACGCTCCAACAGATACATAGAAGATACCTTTTGAATGTTTGGCTGTTTGTGCCACAAGCTTTTTACATGTGAATCCTGGTCTTGTGTTCTTTTTTTTGGTGTTTTCGTTTGCAAAAAACCATCATAAAGAATGAGAATAAATTGAACAAGTTTGTTTATGTTCAGTTTAAGTTTTGTTTGAGTTTGTAAGGATGTATGAATGTTTTATGCTTTATGGGGGAAAAAACAAAGAATTATATTTTTACGATTGAATTGCTTAAGTAAAAATATATTTTTATGAACAAAGAAAAAAAAAAACGAAAAATATGGCAAATGAATAAATTTCATTGCTTCGTATGAATTTTTTAAATACTTGTACACCAGCCAATAAGAGCGGGGCGATTAGAAGATTCTTGGAGAGAATGTTGGAACACTATATAAAAAACTTATTAAGGATATTCTTGTTAAGCCTCAAATTTACAAATTATTTAAAAAAATATTTTAGTGATTTTATAAATTTTTGGAAAAATGCCTGCATACCCTCAGGAAACACACGCCCATAGAAGTTCACAACTTCAGTAGATACGACAATTTCTAGTCGATACTAACAGCATAGAAATGCACATACGTCTTGTTTAAAAAGGAAGAAAACTGGGATGTAAGAAATACAAGGAAATGAACATACTAAACAAATATTAACTGCGCTGCAATATGCCTCTAACGTACAAACAAATCAAGAATATTAAAAGACAGTGGGTCTGCCCACAAACAGGCAAAATGTTGTCAAAAATAGAACATGGCCTTCGTAGGACTAAAAAAAGGAAGCTTTTTTTGAGGAAGCTTTTAAGCTTTCTGCTATACTCAAGAGACTTTTTTCTAAACATGCTTCAAGTGTTAAGGTTAATAGCTTTGCTCTAAACATGTTACAAATTAAAGCTTAAAAAGTTCAGCAAACTTTTTATGCCTATAAAAAAATTAAAAATTTTTCAAATTAAAAATTTTTCAAATTAAAAAGCCAAAAGCTCTTGATCTTGTTACTGGGTATTTAGTTAGATAGATGCATTAGAAAGTCTTATATAAATAAAGTATGTAGATCAATAGCACCAGAGATGGACAAGAGCTTTAAAAGCTCTTTTTTATTTTGTAATATTTTAAAAGCTTAATTATTAAAAACTTTATAAAGTAGCCATAAAAGCTTTAAAGCTGTTTTCCTATCAACTATATTTAAGCTTAGAAACTTAATCTTTTGTTGGTTTAATACTTTTGTTGGATTTAATATTAAGTTCTGATTGATTTTTGATGCTGGTTAATATAAGTTTTGATTGATGTCAGTATTAAAAATTTGTGTGTTAATAAAGAGGGGGCTATTCACCGGACTGTATTGCAGTGTTTTACTGTAATCGGTGCTAACAGACACGAGATGGCCGAGTTCAACACCAGAAAGGAGATACTGAAAGAGTTTTTACTGGACCCTGTCCATCTTTCAACTTCAACAGTCCTTCAAAGTCTCCCTAAAAGAAAAATGGACAAATTGGTAGCAACCATTGTGGGAAAATATTGCAAACGTATATCTTGTACATTCAAAAACCATTCCGAGATTTAATATAGCAGCCATATTGATGCTCTTGTACATTCCAAAAACATTCTGAGATTTGATTCTTACACTCTAAGGACACTGTGGAGGGCACTACCGACACCACATGGTGCCTGTTGCAAGCACACAATGAGCACAATGAGCGTATCCACGATCGACACTTGCAGATGGTGAACAGGAGGAGTCAGTGGTACAACTAACTACCAACTGGCTGGTACTTGAGACACAGAAGTTATAGACAATTTCATGCCGATACTCGTGTGCGGAGGCATCAGGACTTCTAAACACTTCCTTTGAAGGAGCTGGTGCTGTGGCTTGACATGTCAAGCTTCTGAAGGTAAAAGGTAGCCACAATAGATCACTGATGGTCTTACCGCAAATGGAAGCTTTGGGCTAGACTCCTACTACTTATTCATTCACTCATTCAGTTATTACAAGCCGCAAATCATGAACAAATTTAAATCTATTAGCCCATAATATGTACATGTTTACATGTTTGTTTAATGGAAGACAGCTTTAAAGTTTTAACTGTTATTGTGAAAAGCCTTCATTAAAACTTTTAAAGCTGATTGTAACATTTATTTGCTTTTTTAATACAAGTGTTGCATCACGTAACGCTGCATATTTTATCTCTGGTTTAATGCATTTTTCAAACAAACAAAATTTAAATTTTTTTTATAATATTCCACTGTTGCCTATCAAATGCTTGTCATAAAAATAAAGAAAACAAAAACGAGAATGCATTTCAAGGCAATTTATCTGGAGCCAAATTACATTCCCATAAATGAGAAACAAGATTTAAGACATTTCTTGCTGCCAACAACTGGCAACGTAACGCCAGCAATTCAAACAGCAGCATCACATTTGGTGGCATCTTTAAGTAAACAATTGCAACAACAAAATCAATATAAGTCATACAGCACTTTATGAATAGAGTTACAACAATATGATTTTTTCTGCATACACACACATGTGAACACACCAGCATTCGTTGTCTGAATTTCGATGTACGACTATATATTTATTTATGCAAATCACTGCAGAAATCATAAAAACTGAAACTTTTATCCATTAAAGTAGAAATTTTCTTGCAGTTTTATGGTTTTACATTTAATATTTGAACATTAAGAACAAGAACAAGAACAAGAAAAAAGGGCATCTTTTATTGGCAAAGCAGTTTAAGCAAAGGATAAGATCAACGAAAATCCTTAAACGTTTGCGAATTGTGATGATGCTATCAAGCATTTTAAAATTTGCTGCAAGATAAAAAGATTCTTCAACTGTTGGCATCTGTCACTGAAAGGGGCAAAATTCGGCTCGATGGCTTGCAAGTCCCCAGGGTCTTAACAAATTTTCTCCTCAAAGTATGATTTAGTTTTTTTTTTAATATATTCGAAAAACAATAACGAAAACAATTCTATTTCTCTTAATCATCTATCAGCAAATATTTTTTAGTCAAGTTTGTAGTTTTGCTACTAAAAATATAAAACCTTGCAAACGGTCGGTTTTGCTTTCACATACAACTATTGAGATTTCATGTTTCTGTACGTCTATCGTTCATTGGTGTGTAAAAATAATTTTAATTGTTTGTAATGAAGTGTAAAATTGCGAAAGTTTTTGCATTATTTGTTGTTGTTATAAGCAATTTTTCGGAGGGAAAACATTAATCCGATTTTGTGCAAAATGTTGGCTAAAAAGTGCCGAAACCGAAAACCCCAAACTGAAATAAAATGAAATAATAAACTCTGGTAACAAAAAGTTGCAATGCAATTATAACAAATTATGTTGGCCAAAGTATTGGCAAAATTTTATTGTATTTGGCAAATAAAAAATAAATGTGAGAATTTGTGAAGTTTTTTCTTTGTGGGGGGGTTGGGTTGGGGGGAAGCTTTTCACAGTTGTTGTACTTAAACTGGAAGCGGCGAAAACAAATTGAATAACTACAATATTTGGCAGGAAAGGCATCCTTTTTGCTACGCCATAATTTGTAATAGTTTTGGAAAGTTTTGTTTCTATACAAGAGTTATAAAATTTCTTTTGCCAATAAATTTTGAAACCTCTTAAAACTCTATAATGATTTATATTTTCTTAGAAAATTGCAATAGAATAAAAACACTAAATAAAATATTTGGTGTTTGAAAGACATGTTAAGTTGCTGCAATGAAAATATATGATTTTGATATTTTAGAACTGGCCACCTGTGCCCCGTTCTTTAGTATTTTGAAGGGCCCAAAGCTGATTTCAATTGATAATTTCTATTGCGTCATGTATTTGTATCAGTTTCAGTTTCCTTTTAATCAGTTGCCTTTTCTTTAAAATCCTGATGAATCTTAAGTTTTGATCGAACGCACTGTCGAATTTTCGAACTTAATCCTAATTTTAAATTTTCCAACTTAATGTAAACTTTTATAACATAATTTCGAATTTTCGAAATTAATTTTGAACTTTTCGAATTTAATTTTGAATTTTCAAATTTTTTTCAAATATTTAAACTTGATGTAAATTTTTTAAATATAATTTCAAATTTTCGAATTTAATTTCGAATTTTCGAATTTAATTTCGAATTTTCGAATTTAATTTCGAATTTTCGAATTTAATTTCGAGTTTTCGCCTTTTGTTTCAAATTTTCTGGCTGATTGTTGAATTGTCAAACTGAATTTTGAATTTTCCAGCTTTATTTTAAATTTTCGAACTTAATTTCGAATAATGAAAGTCATCTTTGTATTCCCTACTTGAGTTTGAAATTTGTAATTCAATATAGATCACACATATAAAGTAGAAAATAAAGCTTTTAGTACTTTTAAATTATATCTTAAAGAAATTTTGTATTCGAATTTTCGAACATACTTTTATTCGAAATTCGAAATTCAAAACTTTATATAGTTTCGAGTTTTAGAGTTTGATGTGAAAATTGCTAATGCTATATAAATGTTCGAATTTTCCAACTTAACTACGAGGTTTCAAATTTTTGAAAATTTGATTTGTTTTAAAATTAAGGATTTTTACTTTTAAGTAATTTTTTTTAATCAAATGTATGTTGAGCTAAAATATTTTGCCATTGCAGGTTCGAAACGGCAGAATTAAGAAAAATAGTTGAAACATAATTGCAACAACATCGGATGTTTGATGATGAGCAGAGTAGCGCCTACCAAATAGTTTAACAATAATCTAGAAATTGCTTTTCTTGTTTTCTTTTTTAATTCCAAAAGGGATGAAAAGCCCTTTTAAAAATTATTAATAGTTAAATATTGCTGTATTAGAATATGAGCCGTGAATGAAGATTTTAATATTGTTGCCTTTCCAATCAGTTGGGGAATTGGCAACGAAGGCGGCCTGATGCTGTCTTTCATTGTTATGGCTCATGTTAACAGAATTATTTTAATGACCTTTGCTAGAAGGTTAATATCATTGCCTTAACAATTTGCATGCTGGCAATCGCAGCAAGTACTAATAATTAGGAAACGCCAAGCAGCTACTTGGAGTTTTTTTTTCGTCTCTTTTTTTCGTTCCAAAATAAATCAAGTTGCAAAACAAAGAAAACCAAACAGAAAGAAAATGAGCATTTCTTATACAAAAAAAAAAAAAAAACCATTGATGTCTTGGGTCACGTTTGTCTTGCAGTTTGGTTTTTTCTTCGTTCAACTCTCTGCATCATGGCTCTAATGATATTGAGGGGTTAAATGCATATTGGCATTATTTTTCTTCTTTTTTAAGCAACTGCAATAGATGTCGATGGACATTTAATGGCAGCCATTACAAGCATCAAATGTTTGCAAAGTATTCAAAAGGAAGAGGACAGAGAGCGAGATAGAGAGAGTAGAGATATTTCTGCAGCATTTTTAGCTAAGAAATTTCAGCTTAAACAAACGAAAAGCTAAAGCCTTTAGACGAGTTTCATTCGCAGTTTTGTTGGTGTGTGTATGCCGACATTTAGTTTTTGCAGCTCAGTGCTGCAAGATGGCAATAAAGTGGCAACATTTTTGCACGTTTTCAACATTTATCTTCGTTAGTCCTTAATAAAAATAAAAACTTTCAGGACCTGGGGTCTAATACTTCACATTATAATATTTAATGAGCTTTTTCTTTTAAATATGTGGATTTTTCGTTGCAAGCAACTAATATTTAAAAATGTATTTTTTTAACAGTAACGCCCTGAAGTAGGCAAGACGCTGTACCAAGTTTAAGGCCTAAAAGTATTTGATTTCAAATATATTGTTTGAACACCTTAAAACAAGGCACTTTTATGGCAATTATTTTATTTCTTTTTTTTTTTTAATTAAAGTTAGTAAAATACTTTTAAACACTTTTTAACAGTTTCATGTATGTCTGTGGCTACTGGCTGCGAAAATTTTCCACTCTGCCCCCTCCCTAATTAATATAGGAGACCCATTTAAGCAGCTGGCAAACGGAGTCTTAGGCAAATAAAATAACTTAGACCGCAATTAGTTAATAATTTGCAACCACTACTTAAATGAACTTAAACAGCACTTAAAATAACACAAACTCATGGCAGTTTTCGTTTGATGAACAAACCGACAAACGCAATCGTGGTCTTTTCATGCGGGTTTTTGAAAGTTGAGACTTAGAAAAAAGTTTTTGCTTCCCAAAAAATAATTATGATGTTTAAAATCATGTCATGTTCACATAAATATGCATACAAACGTACATACACACACACTCTCCCACACACACACACACATATATACATATATATAGACTAAGTTTTCCCTTTACACACAGAAAGGTAAATGTAAAGTATTTCTGCATTTACTTTGTACAAGTCTACTTACAAATGAAAGATGACATCAGCAATCTTGATTTAATAAAGCAATAAATGCGTTAAAATTTATACAGCGGCTACAGGATTGTAATTTTTTCTGCATTTAAAATAAAATAAAGTTTTTAAAGGGTCCTTTTTTTATACAAATTGATATACAAAAAATAAAAAAAAATATGTATAAAAAATGTAAATTTTTAGTTAAAAGGGTGTACAATTTTCTTGCTAGGCCATGGTAAAAATTTCATATTATTTACTGCACGGACTAACTACTTCTGCATATATCCTTTATTTTTAATAGAGCATAATAGGCAGCAGATATTTGCTAACTTGCAAAGAAGTGCTGGCAAACGTCTTAAGAATTATAATATTAATCTTTCTACCAAATATCTATTGAACAGAGGCAAGGACTCGTGTAAATCCTGTCAACTCTTTTTGTAAATTAATTAATACAATATAAAACCATAATTTTAATACAAATTGGGCTATTAACTTCAAGTGTTTCAGTGAGAAGATAATAAATCTTCATATCTGTTTTTTATGTACCAGCTTTAACAGCAACAAGGACACGTTAAGATCTGTATATTGTGTCCTGAGCTTAAAAAACTCTGAATTTGGAATGGATAATTTTAGCAAAATTTTATTTAAATGCTTTCAGATGAATTTCATTGCTTTTAAAAAAGGAATTTACTATCCTTCCGTCTATCCTTTTGACACAAAGATGGAAATATTCCGCAATATGTGTTCAAAACTAATTATCATTAATAAAATTAAAAGAAAATAAGTAACTACCAATAACATTTTTATAGTTAGATCTTCTTTTTATTGAAAGGAAAGTTATTTTATATATCCTTTTTAATTACATGAAATTTTTTTTAAGTCTTTGTATTAGACAAAGGACATAACAAATATATAACTATTGCTTAGTTATAACGACATATTACTTTATTAATACCGTATTGTTTTAACAAAGTATTTAGCTTCCTGTGTCTCTCTGCTTTTTAGGGGAAATTTTATTTGGCTGGATATGAAGGGGGAAAAATAAAAGCCTACTACTATTTCTTAAACATTGCTGTAAAGCCGTATGCAAAACTTTATTTAAATTGAGTTGAAAACTTACTAGTCTCTCTAATGTCCTTTTTTTTTAAATTTTATTTAATTTTTTTTTTATATTTCAATTGAAAACAGCACAAATTCGAAAATACTTGTAAGACAGTACAATTTAGTTTTATGCTGAATTTGGTGTGATTAGGTCCAAGGATTCATCTATCTGCCATATATCCTTTATATTATTAGAAATATTTTTACATCAAATTTGATTGATTCGCATTGAAATTTGGCAATAAGTTATGAAATTTTTCTTTAAAGGAATGTTGTTCTTTTCATTATCCTCCGTGCAAGCACATCCCTGCTACTCAGTAGTTCTTTTTGTAGAAATTCTGATCAGAAATTGGTTATTGCTCAATGGCAAACACTGTGCTATTGTTAATTTCGCTTATAAGTTTTTTCTATTTTGCTTTTAAGTCTCATGTTCAGTTTGTAAGTTGTCATAACTGTATGCCCTTCCTGCCTGCGAATAATTTGTGTTGAAAAAGGAAAAACATGTTTTGCAGGCCTCAAACAAGTGTATTACTTTCTCCGCAGCACGTAGGCAACTGTTTCAATCATATGTATTGCGAACCACTTTATGTTTAATTATCCTGCTCGCTATAGCAGACTCTCACATGCACACACACACACAAATACAAGTACTTGCTGGCACAGACTTGTAAGTTAGTAAGTTGGTGCATGTTTAAGTAAATTAAATTGAGCTCATGTGTGCGTAAGTTGTTCGATAGTATTTAATTGCTTGAAACATTTATAACCAACATATACATACATGTTTTTTTTTAGTCATGTGGATGTGTATGTGTTTAAATATGCATTAAATAAGCTTATGGTGAACGTGAGCTCTTGTGTGTGTGTGTGTGAATGAGTTGCTGTTTGCTGTACTGTGTGTGTGTGTGTGTGTGTGTGTTACTGGAAGACTATTTGTGTTGCAAATAACGTGCGTCTGTTTCTTTTTGTTTTCTTGTGCTGTTAAATGCTTAGAACTTAGTTTTTCAGTTGTTTAAATTTCGCCTTTTTTTGCCCTTAAGACGAAGCAGAAACAGAAGTCTTATTTAAAATAACTTGTTTGCCTTTAAAGTTGCTGCTTAGAAAAATTCCCTCATCCGTTTTGAAAGCCGCCTTAAATTTCTAAATTGGTCTTATCAACCTTAAATAGCTCAAAACTCGTTTTCAAAAATAGTAGAATTTTAATGTAGAAAAAATTACTTTGCAGCTTCACATTCTGTAGGGTGTCTAAGCCTTTAAGTGGTCCTTGTATCCTAATTCTGTAATTTTTTATTTTTGCAACATGCATTCGTGTTTGTTTCTTTTTATTTTTGTTTATATTTTATTCTCTTCTTTATTAAGTGAAAATTTTAAAAAATCACATCACGTTGTTGTAGCAAAACAAATAAAACAAATACAATGAAAATCTACTGCATTGCGCTAAGAGAGTGTCATCATACAAAATTTAGTTGTACAACGTGAACACGACAAGTTGAAGTATTTTTTTTGCGGACAGAAAACAGCAAAAAATTAGCAAAACAAATATAAAATTTAGTAGAAATTTAAAAATGCCGGAAATTTATCAAATTTTAAAAAACATAATTTTGAGCAAAATAGTAAAATGAACACAACTGGCCAATGTCTTTGACTTACGCATATTTAACTATAAATATTATAAAGCAGAGTAAATTTGTGTTTAATTGAAAATTTGAGGTTCTACATTTTTGCATGAACCTCTTTTTATTTTCCAGCAAAATAGTTTTTCCACCGCAATGTCCTTTTGTATTAATTTTTTATTTCTTTGACAACGATAATGTAATTTAAACCACTCGTTATTTTGGCCACAATTAATCTGAAAACCCAGCCAAAATTAATAAACGACTGTAGAAGTTTATGGCCCAGGTTTTGGGTGACCTTTTTTTATTGTGGGTGCAAGGACGTAATTTGCTCCTATATATCCTTTTTTTTAAAAGAAGTTTTTTCGCCAATTTTCTTTAGAAAGCAGAGAAATGTTATTATTAATTATTAAAAAGAAACACAATTAAGCCTTATAAGTGCAGAAACTACATGTCCTTCCATATATCCTTTTTATAAAAATAATGTTTTTTTCTATAAAAATTATTTTTTTTAATAACAGAATTTAAAAGAAAATTTTTTTACAATAAATATAAGGACATTGCTTTCTGTCATATATCCTTGGAACATCTTATTTATATCCCTTTTTTTGAATAGTAAAGGAATTTGGGTTTTAATTGTGAATTAATAATTCCAATTTTTTTGCCAATGAATGTAAAAAGGCATTATTGGCTATGCCTTGTGCCCTTTCATATATCCTTTTGATTAAAATTGAGTGTTTTAGCTTATAATAATTATTTGACGGCAAAACACTAAGAAAGCACTAAAAAATTTCTTATAAAAGATTCTAATAATGAGTTTCTTTGCAATAAATGCAAAGACATTGCTCCTTACCACATATCCTTGAAGAAAAATTTACTTTCAAATCATTTATTGTGATTAAAAAAGACCAATAGCTAACAAATAGTTTCGGGAATCGATGCGTTCTGCGGTTAAAAAGCTTTACCTCTATGGTAGCGAGAATGTGTGTTATGTCCTGTATGTCCTTAACGTTGATATGAGGGGAGAAATAAGGGACAACGGATAATTGTTTACAAATTTATGGTCTTAAATCATGTAAAAATGTTGTTGCTTTATGGACAAGGACCTGTTAATCTGCCATACATCCTGTTTGAGAACAAAATTATTTTTTTTGTACACATAAAACTCATGTTTATTTTTCTCGGCCCTCAACGAACACATTTAAAGTTTTATGGGTATGTGCCCTTTACCAGCATTTTAAAGTCAATTTATGAACCGTTTTCAGTACTGAAACAATTCTGTTTATTTTGCTCGCCTTTGTCGATTTTTCAATTTCTAAAATTTGATATTTTTACAATCGTGTTTGAATGTATGTTACAATGCAAAGAAACCAATTTTTTGTGTGCACTTTCCTATCATTTCTCGTTTTCGTTTTTCGTTTTTGTGTTTTTTATTGTGCTTTCGTTTTATTTTGTAACTCCAACATCATCATCAGCCAATTGAATGCAAGAAAAACAAAACATTTGTTTACCAATTCCATTGACCACGTTCGGTGGCAATTAATTGGAAAAAAATCACAAAAACTGTCGAAAATAGGAGAGAGAAACCTAAAAAAATAACATGGTTTTACTATAAAATTAACAAAAAACAAAGTTAAACAAAAATATTGTGGGGTTTTAAAGGTACAGAAGAGTAGAATGGGAGATATAAAAAAAAAAAAAACTGCCTCGCAAAACAAATACGAATGAAAAGGATGACACAAAATTAGTGACTCTATTGTTTGAGGGGGTTTTTGCGTTCTATTTTGGTATTTTTTGGGCCACCCGAAAAAAGAGAAGAAAACCAAACCAAAATCATGCATTTTTTGGCCTCTGTTTGCAAAAAAATTAAAGGAAAATATTGAAAAGGTATAAAATAACAAAGAATTTGATTTTAAGAGTTTGTTAAAAAACACACTCACACACACACATTTTTTGGGGAATGTAAATATTGGTGTAAAAACAAATGACAGCTGAGTTAAAGGTTAGTTTGTGTTTGTATGTGTGAGTTTGTGTTTTTTTTTTATTAAATATGTAAATAAAAATTAATATTTAATCAAAGATTGGAAACGGTTGGTACATTTTTTTCGTATAACCAACTAATCAAAATTGCAAGCAAATTAAAGAATTTTATGCGGCAAAAATAAAAACAAATTGAAACAGAAATATAGAAAAGAATTAAATAAAACGTGGCGTCCATCAAGCAATTAATGGATATAATATGAGGATTTTTAAAAATTATATTTAATTTAAGGAAATTTTAAATAAATAAAAATAATCTTTTTAAACTCAATTTTACAAAAATGGTAAAAATTAACAGGTTACAATGAAGATGTCCTTAGCGACCAGGGAATTTAAGCCAAATTTGTAGAAAATTTTTTATATTTTGTAATTATAAGTAAAACAGCTTAAGTTTCTTGATTTTTGAACGAAAAGCTGACAACATTCCCCCTAAAATGAGTTTTATTTCGGAATTTATTTATATATTATTTATTTTCATTAAATTGAAGTAAAAAAAGGCGACATCGTATTTTGCCAAAAAAGGATATATGGCTGCCAGTCACATCCTTGCACCTATTAAACTCAAATTTTCTACACTGTTTTTGTACAAAATTCTACAACTTGTACAAGCCTTATTTTTGCACAGGACATTAATTTTATGCCAGGATAAATATATACTGATTTAAAATTAAAAATATTGCCATACAGTGCAAAACTTCCTAATTTAGAACTTAAAAAGATTTGTTTCATTTTCATTAAATTGAAATCAGAAAAAAAGGCGACATCGTATTTTGCAAAAAAGGATATATGGCTGCCAGTCACATCCTTGCACCTATTAAACTTATATTTTCTACACCGTTTTTGTACAAAATTCTACAACTTGTACAAGCCTTATTTTTACACAGGACATTAATTTTAAGCCTGGATATATATATACTGATTTAAAATTAAAAATATTGCCATACAGTGCAAAACTTCCTCATTTCATTAAAATTTATTAAAAAAAAATTCTTCCATTTTAATAAGTTTATTATATCAATGTTTTAATGAATTGATTTCTAAATTTGTCTTAATGAAAAAATAAACCAAAATTATAGTCATACATGAACACATGCGAAATTAAATCACGTTTGCTGGGCGTAATTACTATTTTTTCTCTGATCAAATTCATAATAAAATGTTGCTGCCCCCCAATTATACACTAGACATGAGATGTATAATTAATAGTTTTTTTTTCCATTTTATTAGATGAAGAAATCAGCAAAACGTTTCAATTTATTCAGGGAAGTTTTTGTAGGAAATACATTTTTTTTGAATCGAAGTAAAATTTTGTCAGATGATTTAATACACTGTAGATATTTTGTTATCTTTTAACAGAAGAAAATATAAAAACTGGTGACAATGTTTTTTCTATGCGAAAGTTTTAGGGACGTAAAATTTTCCAGCATCAACATATTTCTAGTGTCAGCTGTATTTTGCCAAAATGTTGTTTATTTTTCATTTTTAAATATGGAGTTTTAAATAATATTTATAAGTACTTAAATATTTTCTTTTACCTTTTTCTCTTATTTAAACCTGACGTTTCCCTCATTTCCTCATTCCCTCGTAAATATTTAAGTTGGCAAACACAGATTAATTACATTTCAAGTTTAATTTATTTCATTAAAGTGCTGCTGTAAGATTAATTTTATAACTTAAATGTAAATTAAATGCGGCTAAAGTTGAGTGCAGAGTAGACTACAGGAGTAACAGGATTCGTTTGATGAAGATGAAGATTTTAATGGAAAAAAAAACTAGATATTATGACCAGAAAGAACAAGAAAATCATTTAATATTTAATTGAAGACAACCTTGAAATAGAAAACAATTAGGATTTGCTTCCTAGAGCATAAATAATATACCCGTAATAACTAAAGTATAGTAACAGCTGAGCATGGCATTAATTTATCTTAACAGCTGCTTTTATTGGGCCTTAATCTCTAAGCGAACAGAAGGGAAGGGAGAAAAACGAAATTTTTGAAAGCTTTCAAAATATATCAAATTCGCAGGCAATAGTTAAAAAATAAAGCGTTCAGTATATTTCGTTTTATTTGTATTCTAAATTCAACGCATTTGGCCTTAAAACTAATGACTTCAGTCTAACGTAACGATTACAATGTTTGAACAGCGTGACGCGACTGCTTTGCTTTGAAGACCGCCGGGCTGACATTGACATAAACTAAATAAGACTTAATGAAAAATTATAAAACAAATAAATTTGCTTGTAACTTGTAATGTAGCATTTAATTAAATGTTGGGAATTTACATAAATTGTAATTTGTTCTAGTGCAGAGACAGCAAAAAACAAAAAATAAAAAAACAAAACAACTTGATGACATGAAAAAAATCATTGTTGGCCACAAATGGAAAGAAACCAACGAAAACTTTTAATGCAGTTTGACAAGCGGCAGCTGTTTATTGGTTTGACGTACAGCAAACTTTTGACATTTACTTTTAATGTAGAGACGGTGGGTGGGTGAACATTTGTATATCTCAGCGCTTACGCCAGGTGTTATTTAGAGCTCCTTAAATCCTCTAATTATTTCAAAAAGTCATGAACATCAATGTCGTCATCATCATCAGCAGCATCGTTATCTTTATATCTGTTGAGTTAGTTTCCTTCGAGTATTTCTTTTTCCTTTTTTTTTTTAACAAGATAATTAGAAGTTTTATATTCCTTTAACACTTGTTCATTTAGAGATTTGTAAGCGGTCATGCTTAAGTGTCAAATGTTGTACTTGTTTGTTGTGTTCTTGGCTCCCGCTACAACAAGGATAACGGGGAATTAATGTCATCTATTCCAGAACAAAACAATCTTATTATGTTTTTCCAATAACTTAAAATTAACATAAGCGATAGATATCTTTTTGTCCTAACACTGCTTTCGTTAGCGGAACAGTGGGCCAAAAGCTTAATTGATTGAAAAAGTATGAAATAAAATTGAGAAAATTATTTTATTTATTATTGTATTTCTTCTTAACGGAAGCCCCAATTACCCTTTCAGCTCAAACTCTTATGAAACTTGTGATTACAAACGTAATGCCAGTTTTGTCGCCTACAGGTTGTGACTCTGTGTCATCTATCTTTTGTGATGCAAATTAATTTTAAATTTCCAAGGAGTCTTGGGTGTATCATATAACCTGTTTTCGTAGCAGTGAAATAATTTCTTAAAACAATTACTTACTTGAAAACCTCAATGATTGGCTTTGTATAGACTCTTATATACAAGGATATATGATACTTTTATTTTCAAGACTGCTTTAATAAATATATGATATGAAAACAAAATTTGAAATCAAAAGTTTCCCTAAGAAAGGTTTTAAAATTAGATCAACGTTGTCTGTCTCAAATTTCGTTTCAATCTCAGCTGCTGTTCGTTGACCTCCCATGTATCCTTTTTAATAAAATATATATTTAATACATTAAACATGTTTCATACATTTTTGAATTTGAAGACAAGTATGTTTTGTTTTTGTTTAATATAATAATTATTATAATTTTACCACATGTCCTCCACTTATCGGACTGTTTTAAAACTGCATTACACTTCAGTAAAATCAAAATAGAAAAATAAAACTTTGATACAAAAATATTGTATTTTTAAAAGTTTAAGTATTTTTTGGGGAAAAAATCCATTTTGTTTAATTTATACAAAACCCTTAAAAGTATATTAAAATTATAGTAAAATTTTACTAAGCAACTTTGGCCCAAATACCGTTATGATGACTATAGCGTTTTGATGCATATATATTTTTTTTATATATATAATTTTTATAAAAATTGTGAGCAAACGTACAAAAATATCACCTAAAAGGTTGTCTAATAGTTCCACTAGGCAGTCAAAAAAATTTCGTCTAAGTATCTTTAAGGATACGCCATGCTTCCATATATCCTTTTTTTATAAAAAATTTTTTTTATAGATTTTGAAATGGAAATTTTATTTAAGGTAATAAAACCCCATAAAGCTTTAAATTTAAATGCTACAATCCCATTTCCAATGAAACAAACCAGCGATTATTAAAGTAGTGGATGTGGTTGAAAAATAGGCAATTTTTTTTCAATTTCCTAAGACAGAGATTAGAGTGCTGGCATGTCATTTTCATTTATATTTTTTTCAAAAAGGATAAATGCGATAATAAATTTATTACTGTGTCGAAAAATTGCTCAATTCTTTACTTTTTGATGATTCTTTACAGAATGATTTTCTATTTTGTCACAGACTTATTGTTCCACTGTGTCTGGGCTGTAAAAAGAAATTGTTAAACCTCTTACCAGGGAGGTGTGAGTCGCATGGCATGTCCGCTTGGCATGTTTCCTTATTTACTTAAAGGTCACAATCTAGCTGTGGCAACACAAAGTCTCTTTCGAGCAAAATTTAACATTTTATTTACACTTGATTTCGTTATGAAAACAAAATCATTAAAACGACAGACACAAATAAAGTATGAAACAGTCACACCGCAACGAGGGTGATAGAAAAGAAACTTCAGTAATTACAACTTCTTTTGTAGCCACCCTTCAGTGATTTTACTTAAGTTTGGACAATAAATAGCTAATTTATTAACTTCCTTTCAGAAACAACACAAAACAAAACAAAACAAAACAAAAACAGAAAGAAAGAAAATTGTTTGTCACATTTTCAAATCGTTTTTCAACACAAAGAAGGTTTTTGTGTTTGCAGATACTAAATTACAGACTTGAAGTGTTTTTCAATTAAATCTATTTAAATTGACAAATGTATGCGACATTTAAAGGCAGGACATGCATTCTTTATGTATGTATTTGCTTTTTTATTATAAAAGTCTTAAATACGGTGACTTTTTCCGGCAAGAAAAGTGTTTGGTTTCGAAAAGATCCTTTCACATAAATTGTTTAAGCGAAATTCGTTATTAAACAATGAAACCGAGTTCAGAATTTTGTCTTTCCTTCTTGATGGTACTAAATTGCAATTTAGCCATAAGAAACATCGCCATCGGCGAAACGCTTTAAAATTACGAAATCAAATTTATCTATAACGCCATAAACTCAAACCACTTTTGGCTCGAATTATAGAAGATTGTTTCCAGCTCTTTGATTCTTATAGTCTCATTCCATATTCTTTAAATGTGGTCGCAACACAAAATGTCTGCACAATATTTTTCTCTTGTTTTCTAAACCAACAATTATCTAAACTGCTCTTTGAAAGTGTTCTTTAGCAAAGTTTTCATATTTCTGTTGGCATTAAGAGCAAATGCAGATTAAAGCGCATGTCCTTAAACATTTAATACAAAGAAATTAGTTGCTATAAATGTTGTTAGCGGCGTTATAAATAAAGATATTTATGTAATAAAACAGAAGCTTTATTTATTGATAAAAATTCTTTCAACTTTTGGAAATAGAGGGAATTTAGCAAAGGCTTTTCTATTTAAAAACTATAGCAAAATGATGAACGATAAACAAAAATTTTCTTAAGGATAATTGTTGATAACAAACATTATTTTAAGAAAATTTATCGCTTGATTAACACTTTTACGATTAAAGTAATTTCGTTTAGGGACAAAATTTTTCTTTAACGAAATTGTCTAGATAGAAAATTAAACGCTAGTAAAATATTAAAAAAAAAAACACAATCAAAAACTTTTAATTGAAATTCTATCGATAACAATAATCTAGAACTGAAAATTAATCGATACAATAAAAATTTTTGGAAGGAAAATTTATTGATAATAATAATTTTATAACGAAAATTTATTGGTGAACAAAAATTTTCTATGGAAAACTTAGTCGAGAGAAAAATTTGCTATCTAGAATTTTTTAATAACAAACATTTTCCATACAAATTTTATAAATGACAAACATTTTCTGAGGAAAACTTTTTGATGATTATAATTTTTGATAAATAAATTAAACGAGAAACCAGAACTTTTTTAGTTTTTAATATTTAACTTTTCAAATAATCTTTTCATAAAATTTGTTGCTTGCGAAAATGGTTGCCTGTTCTATTCGGAGTAGAAAATCGTTTTGGTTGCTAAATATTTTCTACAAAAATCGATTTTAAACAAAAATTCTGAAAAGGATTTGACTTTTGTTCGCTTAAGCAGGAAACTGTAATATATATCACATATAAATAAATAAATAAAATATATGTAAATGTGCCTGCATGTTTATGGCTTTTGCCGCTAGTCTCGACAACTCGACTAATTTATACTTTTCATTATGATTTATTTAGTTTTATTGTTGTTTTTGTCACCTCGAACATCATAAATTACCAGCATTTCTTTTCCAGTATCAAAGAAAAAAATGCCAAAAGTTTACTTGTAAACATGTTAATTATGATTGAATTGTGTAAATAAATCACAACAAAACGGGTAAAAAAAAACACAAAATAAATAAATAAATTTATAACAAAATCAGTACCAAGCGAAGCTGAAGACTGGAAATGGAAATGGAAGACGGGACGAGAAACAGCAATAACAATAAACCGAAAAGTTTTGAACAGAAACACTCAATAGGCGCCACTTGCAGTGATAAATGTGCGTCCACACACGCTCGACCGCTGCAGCAACCATCATCACAGCAACAACTACAACAACGCTTAGTGAGTGGCCAGTTGACGCCACAAAATATGCTAATTTATCACCAACTCAACTCCTGCGCGTTTGTAGTCGTGTGTGGCGCAAACAAATCAAAGTGTGTGAGTGTCAAAAAAAAAAAAAAATGCATTGTTACTGCGATTTAATGTATCGGCGGCTAAAAGCTTTTCAATTCGGAAATACACAGTGGTGGCCAAAAGTGGAGAAGAAGTTCGGCATACACGGAAGAACATTTTGGGCCCAGCCTTTTTCTCAGTCACTGTTATTACGCCGTTGCTGCTGTGTCAGCATGTGCGCATTTGCACTCTAGTGCGTTTGTGAAGTTAAAAAAAAAGGTTTTAATTTATTTCCAAATAAAATTAAATGAAAGAATATAATGCGGGAATGAGATTTGTTTAACTGTTTGTTCTATTAACCGGTTTATTCTGGAAAACTTTGATTTCAGTTGAACCACCAAAATTTGTTCAAACACTGATATGATTATCCATAAATTTTGTTTGTATCTATTAATTTTTTATTTATTTATAATTTACTATAAATAAAACTCTAATCGTAGTAACTAAAGCACTAGCAACTGAAGACTAGCGGTGAAGGATACATTTTTTTAAAAGAAATATTTCTCATCATTCATTATTTATAAGATTTAAAAAAAAAAATTGTAAAAAATTTGTTTATCAATAAATTTTTTTTGATCGATCAATTTTCTTTGTATTTATCAATTTTTTTTATCTATTCATAATTTACTATAAATAAAATTGTAATAAATCGTTATAACTAAAGCACTATTAACTAAAAACTAGGATACATTTTATAAAAGAATTTTGTATGAGATTTGAGAAAAAAATTGTGAAAAATCTGTTTATCAATAAATTTTTTTTTTGGTCGATAAGTTTTCTGTAGTAAATGTCTGTTATCAGCCACTTTTCTAAATATATCATATTTTCCTGATTGAAAACTTTTTATTGGCAATTTTTTTTTTGCTGAGCCGAGTTTTGCTGAGTTTTTTATAGAATTTTTTTTGTTTTATAGAAAATATGAATAAATTTTCTATAGAAAAATATTCTGCAAAAATTTTTTATAATGAATAAAATTATTAATTATTAAATTTTTTGAAAGAAATTTTTGTTGTTGATAAATTTTTGAAAGAGATTTTAGTTATCGATAAAAAATTTTTAAACATTTTTTATGGATAAGACTTTTTTAAAGAGAACTTTTATGGATAAAACTTTTTTTAAAGTTTGTTATTAAGAAAATTTTAGTTATCGAAAAAATTTCTGCTATCGATAAATTTTTGCAAATTTTTTTTTTACCAAAAATATATTATAGAAAAGTTGTTGTTTGGCACATAATTGTTATGGACGAACTTTCTTTGCCCAATTTTAGTTATCGATAAATTTTTTATAGAAATTTTTTGTTATCGATAAATTTGATATAGAAAATTTTTTTAATAGATTTCTGGCATAAAGTTTTTGTTATCGGCGAATTTTCTATAGGAAATTTGTATTAAAATTATCTATGGAAAATGTCTGTTATCGATAAATTTTTAACAGATAATTTCTGCTTTCAATAAATGTGTTGTATTATAGAAAATTTTCTTAATCGATAACTTTGTTATAGACAATTTTTTGTTACGGTAAAATTGCCTTTTATATTTTCGATAAATTTTGCTTATCAATCAATATTTGTCATGGAAAAATATTCAGCACAAGGGCTTTTGATATTCTGGACAGTTTTGAGAGAATTGTTATTTGTTGTTAAGTTTGTATGTTGAGATGAAAACAACGCGATTCATAACGGGTTAATTAATTGTTATTTGCTACTTTATTAGTAAATCAGAAAAGTTTAGGTTTTTGCGGTTTTTGTAAATTTATTGTTTAAGCAAGTTTTGTAACATGTTGGCAACAAATTATACGAAACCTGGGAATTGTTAACAAATTATAATTTTTTACTCAATTGGTTTTAAAAATACATGTATTTATAGAACTCATTTAAAGAAAAGCTGCTTGAAAAACTAAAGTAATTGGTATTAAATTGCGCGGAAAAAATTAATAATAAATAGATTTTAATATTTATATGTTAAATGCAAGAAATGAAAACGGCTGTGAAAAAAGATAGAAATTAAAGTTTTTACTGTTGACATAAAGAAATAAAGACATTTTTTTCAAACGAAATATTTGTTACGCTCAAACAAATTTCCGAAAAACTCAAATGCTTCATTTTTATCTTGTCAAGGACTTCTTTTAATTGAAAATAAATGCAACTTTAAACCTTAAACATTTTTCAATAAACTGACCACTTTTCAGTAACATTTCAGCCTTCCACTTCCTTTGAGAGGGTTTAATGTGTTTCATATACAACAAAAAAAAATTTTTTTTATATAAATTTTGATATGTAAATTCATGTGTCCAAATGTGCCTTCACTTTTTTTACATGTCAGCTCGTTTGGCTGTGTGTATGTGTGTGTGTTGTGTGTGTGTTTGTGCTTTTTATTACTGTACAACAACATTTATATTTAAGTTAAAAACTCATTCGTCAATTAAATGAAAACACATTCATCAAAACAATGGCTTTAGTCGTCACTCATCATACTTTTGCCTGCATCTTGGCAACAGCAAAAATATTTTAACATCCCCACAAATGGAGACAGGCCAACGTGCAGCAGCAACTATACAAGTGCAATTTTATTGTTGCAAACACACATATATGTGGAGCAAAAAACATTCGTTCATATTTATGATTTTCGGTGAGTGTTTGCATGTTATTTGCCTCGATGCTTCAATGTTTTATAGAGAACTGACAGTCTGAAAGTCATCGGCATCAACAGGATATTTGAAAGACTTTGCAGTTTTGGAGGCAGCATCGAATTGTTAATAAAATATCTCAAATTTTTTTTGGGAAAGCGTGTTTTAAATTTTAGGTGAGCAAAGATTTAGTTTTTCAGGCGCATTTAGTAGACGAGAAACTTTAAGAAAAAAATAACAGGGAACATGAGAAATATTTTATAACGATTCGTGTACAAAGAAAACTAAGTTTTATCGATAACTTCCCTCAATGGAAGTTTTATGCAATTGATAATCTTTTTTCTCTTCCATACATTTTTGCCAGATAATTCCATAAATTTTCTCCAGAAAATGGGCAAAAATTTTGCCAATCGATAAATTTTCGCCAGATAATTTTTGTTAACGACAAATTGTTGTGTGGAACATGTTAAAGAAACATTCTTTTCCCTATGAGTTTTATGCAAAAAAACTATTATCGATAAATTTTTATTTAAATTTTTGTTATCGATAAATTTACAATAAAAAATTTATAATTTTCGTTAGAAAATATTTGTTCCCAATAAACTTTATCTAATATATTTCTATTATTTTTCAAAATTTCTATTGATAAATTTTTTTAACCAACGAATTTCTGCTATCGATAAATTTTCTACCAAAAAAATCTGTAATAAATAAACCTGCCTTTTAGGAATTTTTTTTGTGATAATTTTCTCATGCAATATTTCTATTATTTGATAAATATTTTTCTAAAAGTTGTTGTGATTGGAAAATACAAAAAATTCTGTAACTAATAAATTTTCTGTGGAATATTTCTGTTTGCAAAAGTTTTGCTATCGATAAATATTTTAGCAAAATATTTGCTATCGATAAATTTTTAATAATAAATTTTGTGCTCGAAAAATGTTCTCTTGAAAATGTTCGTTATCAAGAATTTTTATTATTGCTAAAATTTTTCCAGAAAATTTTTGCTTTTCAAAAATTTATATAAAAAAAGTGTGTTATTTTTCTGGAAAACTTTTGCTTTTAAAAAATTTGTTATAGATATATTTTTTTTTGTGAAAATTGTTGTTATCAATAACTTTTCTGTAGGAAGTTTCAGTCGCCATTGAATTTTCGCTTAAACAATTTTGTACAAAACTCTTTTTTTGGGTTATCGATAACTCTTCTATTAAGGTGTACGAGGGCGATAATTTGTCTCATCATCGGTATTTGTAAGCAGTTCTGTATTAACTTTTTGTTATTTTGATCATCTTGTGTCCATTGTGGTTTGTCTTTTCTTCTAAGTTGTCTACCCCGCCAGGGACATGGCACTGATTGGCTTATGATTTCAGCACTTCAATTATTCGCAGGTATTTTTGCCTCGAGTTTTCTTCATTATTCCAGTCATCATCGATCTCCTACATAAATGCATTCGCATAAAATTTGTCAATTTTATTTTGATTTGTTGATGTTTGTGCTGTTGCAACTGCTGAGGCAGCAGGCAGTCTACTCGCACAAGCCTGTGTGTTGTGGATACAACACATCCGAGTGTTTTTAGTGTCAATAAAAAGTTTTGTTTGTTTTTTAAATATTAACAAAAAGTGTAGTCTTATTCTCTTAATACTTTTTCAGTGGATTCTTCTTGTGCCGCTTGTTTTTTAACAAAATGCCTCGTTCGATTGTTTGATGACTGTGCGATTGTTGTGTCTGTCCGTCTGTCTGTCTGTCTCTCTATCTGTATTGTCATACTATATGCGTGTGTCTGTGTGTCAGCGAGGTATTGACTGTTTTTCTGCTGATATAAAATTTATATTGTTGGAATATTTATTAGTTCATCAATGTTGTTGTTGAGCCAGTCAGCTGGTGTGTGCTCGTTGGCAAGTGTTTTTAAGTGTATTTGTTTTAAGTGTGAGTGTCATGTATGAGGCATTTGTAGTTGCAGCGGCAGTAGGTTAAGTTTTGTAGAAAATTTTTAAGCCGTTTATTGACACATTTTTAATTTTCAGGATTTTGTTTGTTAAGCCTCTTCACAACAATACAACTCGACAGCATTCCTCATTCAAACATGCAATTCCACACACCAACAAACAACAAAACAAATACAGAAAAACGACAATATTGCAATAACAACGATTCTTGTACAAATTGTAGATTTAAACTTGTCAATTTGATAAAAATCAAAATGTTGCTCTAAAGATGTAGCGATGGTGATTGGTTGATTTTTCGCTGTTTTTATAGAAATGAGTGGCCACCAACCGTAAACATCAGGTTTGTTCTGAAAATCAGGTGGTTTGAAATCACCCGCTTTCCAAAGCCAGCCCTATTGTTCTCCTCTTATTATTTTTCCAACATTAAGACGCTCAAAATGAAGCTGAAGTAATACAATTTTTGCTTTCAGCAATTTCGTGATTTGAAAACATGTGGTTTTCACGAAATTTGGTGGCAGATCCGGGCTGCTCCTATTTGTCTTAGTAATTACTCTGAACATTTTCTCATGCAGCCTTAAATTTAAATACTTTTTCTTAAGTTTTTCTTAAAGTTTAGCACTCGTTTTGTTGTGTTCGAAAACAAAAACGTTTAAAATTTTTTGGTTTAACAAAAAAAAAAGAGAAAAAAATTATCCGGAAACACAAAGAATATAAATTAAACCACAAAAAGAAAATATTTAACAAATGGCATGAGTATTTCATCGTACTCAACAGTGACTACTTTCAGTGTTGCCAATAGAACAGAATAAGCGGAAAATGATAGCCGCATATTAAATTTGCAAAAATATTTTTTGCCAAAATTTAAGTTTTTCAAAACATATTTTTATTCATAAGTCTTGTATAGAAAATTCTTGTTATGGACAAATTTTGTTAAAAAAATTTTATCTTTTTTTTCTCTTTCTTTTATCGGTACATTTTCTATAAAAAATTTTTAAGTTCTTTCTTGCAGCATGTTTTTATTGCCGTTAAATTTTTTAGGTAAAATTTATGTTATCGATAATTTCTCTACAGAAAATATTTACTATCGATAAACTTTTTCGAAAAAATGTTTGCTAACGATAAATTTCCCTAGGAAAATAAATTGTTATCGATAAATTTTCTACAGAAAAATGTTATATCGATAAAATCTTACCTAAAAATATTGATAATAGGATAAATTTTCTATCGCTAGTATTTAAAAAATTTCGTTATGAATATATTTAAAAAAAAAAAATTTTTACATCGATAATTTCTCCAAAGAAAACTTTTTATCGATAAGTTTTTTAAGGAAAATTTTTGTGACCTAAAAATTTTCTATAGAAAATAAATTGTTGTCGATAAATTTTCTACAGAAAAATATAATATCGATAAAATTTCTACAAAAAATATCGACCACAAGATAAATTTTCCATCGCTAATAATTAATCAGTTTTCTTATGAATAAATTTTCTACAGAAAACTTTTTTATTGGCAAATTTTTTCAAAAAAATTTTAACCATCGACAATATTTCTACAGAAATCCGTTTATTGATAAATTTTTTAGGGAAAATTAAAAAATTAAAATTAAATAAAATAAAGAAAATTTTTGTAATAAATAAATTTTCTATTGAAATTCTATATTTATTTCCTTTAGAAAACTTTTGCTATTAACAAATTTTCCATATCAAATGTCCGTTATCTACAAAATGTCTATAAAAGATTTGTGCTCTAGATTAATTTTCTACTGAAAATTTTAGTATTTATTATAGGAAATATTTGTTATGGATAAATTTACTATGCCAAATAATTGTTATCGACAACTATTTTTATAGAATTTTTTTTATCGATTAAGTGACAAATTTATCGCAACAAAATTACAGGATCTATTAATTTTCCATACAAAATTTTTAGTATCGATAAATTGTTTAGCAAAAACTGTTCTATAAAATATTTATGTTATCGATAAATATTAAAAAAAAAATCTTTCTAGGAAAAAATATTATGTGGAAAATTCGAGTCCACGGGAAAGAAATGTATGGAAAAGAAAAGTTGTTTCCATATATTTTTTTGTATATTTTATTTCTAGAATTAATTTTTATACGAATTTTTTACTATCAGTAAATCTTCTACAGATTGTTTTTTTAGCGTTGGCAGCACTGGCTAAGGCGTACTACACTGACTCAAAAAGCTAAAACAAAAATTCGACAGCGAAACCATAAAAATTTCACCAAAAGACAAAAAATGCCTAAAAGTCTGCAGCATTAAATACTCATACTAATGTCTGTTCTGAATCATCTGAATGCGTGTGTGTGTGAGTGTATGTCAGTACCTACATATTTCCAAATAAACACATTCATACATACATATTTCTATATCTAGTTCAGACATAAGTTTGAAAATTTAAATTTGCTTTGTTTTGTTTCTTTTAGTTTCGCGCACACATTCTGAATTTCAAAATAAAAATGTAGAAATTGTAGTTAAATGTTTTAATACTCTAATAATTTTTTTTTTCATTTCTCGTATTTTCATAAAGTGTTTTTGTTGCTATAGACGAGTTTTTTCAAATATTTGGATTTAAGCCAAACGCGACATTTCCAAAATTAAATGGAACTTCAAGCGAAAAACAGCAGAAAAATGACATGTTAAAACTTGAACCAAAATGGAAGAAATAAATTAAAAAGGAAAACAAAAACAAAACAAAAACAACAACAAAAACAATAAAACAGCAGCGAGTTTAATTAAAAACCCGCTGAACTAAAGTTCAACTGAAAATGTTTGAAAATGACAAATGAATGTGACAACAATGAGTAACGAAGTCATGGAGAAGTTCTTCTTCAACTAATTAATGGCAACATGTAATTGGTAATTGTTTAATAAGTAGGAAAACAAACAGGCAGCATTTTATTGTACTTTCCAATAATATAAAATTTTTTTTCCGAAATGTTTAATTATTAAGAAACCGCCGCTTAAATTAATTCAGAAAATTTGCAATTATTTTTGCCAAAACTACAATATTTTGAAAAAAAAAAAATATATTTCAGCTGGCTGTTTAGGAATGAACGAAAGTAAAAATTCCCTCAAGAGGATAATTTTTGTTTTCTTTAACAGCACGACCTCATCAACATCAAAAAGGATCATTTAATCTTGTGCCATAATGGCTTAAGAAATATTTTTATTGGCCTTTTTTCTATAGCAGTTCTTAAACTTCTTTTAATATTTAATGCTTTTTTCTCTAGCGGTTCTTAAACTTCTTTTAATACTTAATCCTTTTTAATTAAAAATAATTTTATTTTAAAGCTTAATGCCACCAACTACTTCGACATAAATTCCAAACGCCGCAGATGGCTTTGGAAGTGAACGATGTGTTTTTGCCCCCTTCTGGCCCTAACCCCGTGTTTGGAAATAAAGCACAATAGATTCAAGTTGTTAATTTTAGTGTAGTTGTTGCTGTTGCTGTTGTTGTTGATGTTGTTGTGCAATTCATACATTTCATTTTTAATTTTCGAATAAACCATTATCCCTGCCACCCCCACCGCCAACAGTTATTGTGCTGCGGCGGGTTGCTTTGGCTGCTTCTGGCTCATCTGTCTGTCTTTTTCATGTTGAAATCTCTACCTCCGCTCTCTTCGGGCTTCTCTCTTATTTAAAGGCACTTGTATTCATAATTTACTTGTAGAAATTATGGCGATTAAAGGAATTAACCATCCACTTCCATAGCAGCTTAAAACGGTTTCCTTTTTTCTTATGCTGTTGTTCTTGTGGGCTGGTGGTTTAAGGTGTTCGTTTTGTTGTGTTATAGGAAACGTGTCCATCACAAAATGGTGGCAAAAAAATCATCGCACAAAACAATTATTTTCTATAGAAATTTTTTCTACCTTTTCTTGAGAAAATGTAGTAAAAGTTTTTTTCATCGGAAAATGTATTGAAAACATTTAAAATTTAAATTTTTTTGATACAAAATTTTGTTCAGAAATCTAATAATCAACAAAAACCACTTTAATATTAAAAACTTTCAGTGGCAAATTTATCGATAGCAAAGATTTTGTTAGCAAAAGTATATTAAACTCAAATATTTATCGATAGCAAAAAGTTTTCTGATGAAAAAGAATAGTTTTTGCTGATACAAATATATGTTAGAAAATTTAACGTAAACAAAATTTTTGTGTGCAAAATTTATCGATAGTAAATATATTGTATTAGGAAATTTATCGCTTACAAAAGTTTTCTTTAGAAAATTATTGTCAAGAGATACTTTCTGGGCAAAATTTAGACACAACAAAAATTTCCTCGAGAAAATTTTTCAAAATTTATCGATAACAAAATATTTTGAAAGACAACTGATTGATTGGAAGAATTTGCAATACGATATTTTTAATACAATAAAAAATAGAAATTTTTTTAAGAATATATTATGATTTTTATCAGAATTTAATTATGGACAAAATAGGCCTGCCAGCAAAATTTATCTAAAACAAAGATTTCCTAGAGAAAGTCTACAGATGGCACAAACATTTTTATCGAAAATTTTTGATAATAGAACATTTTCAGGCCAAATTTATCTGCAACATAAAATATTAATAATTTTGTGGAGAAAATTTCATTTTTCGTTTTTTGTTCTGTAGGAAAGTTTATGAATAGCAAAATTTATTTTTTGAAAATTTATCAATAACAGCGATTTTTTAGGCCATTATTATTTTAGAAAAAATTATCTAGAGACAATTTATTAATAACAGAAATTTTCTTTAAAAATTTTATCGATAACGAAAGCTGAAAAAACTTGTCGATAAAACAAATTTAAGAGAATATATTATAAAAGTTGATCTATTATAAAAAAATGTATCAATTACAAAAATTTTCCATAGAAAATTTATGGACAAAAGGAGGTAGAAAAATTTATCGGTAACTAAATTTTGTTTAAAGAAAATATATCACCAGCAGTTATTGTCGGGGAAAAAGTTATCGATTGAATGTAATAGCGTGGCAAATTAATCGACTACAAAAAATTTTCTTTGCAAAATTTAGCGATAACAAAATTTTTATAATATTTTTTTAAAGAAAATTTATTAATTACGAAAACTTGTCCAAAAATAGCCATAACTAAAATTATGGGAAGAAAATAGATATATAGAGAAAGTTTAGCAATTACGAAAACTAGCGAAAAATAAAATTATGACAAGAAAATTTAGCCAGAACAAAAACTGCTTAACTTTTGCTAAGGAAGATATTCTTAAATTATAAACCGAGAGCCAATGTTTTTCTTTCAGAAAGTTTATCGATACGCAATATTTTTTAATAATCAGATATTCTTAATAATCAGAATATTCCTAATAATAAGAATAATAAGAATATTATAAAAATAAATTATTAAAAACTTTAAGAGTCAAAAAAAAAAATTTTCCTAAATTTTCAAATGTCTTGAAATTGAGCTTAAGGCCTCCTGGCTAGACTCAAGCATATATAATTTTTAGTATTTTTGTACTATATTGAGGTAAATACAAAATGTTTTTCATAATAATAATAATAATAATTTGCTTTATCGGTCTAGCAATTTCTTGTGCGACACTTTCGTGTTGTTCTTCGCTTCTAAAGAAACCTTCCATTTGATTTACATATTTTTCAGCTTAATTTAAAACACTTAATTCCTGCCGCAAAATCTTATCTGGCATGAGTCACATTTTGTTCCACCATAAAACTGTCCAAATCGTTTCGAATATAAATATCTGGAGCGTTCATTACGCGTGTCAATTTCCGGTTGCTTTAAGGCACCCGCAAATTTAAAGAGCCTTCAGGCATTTGCTATGATTTGTTGCCGCAATTGTTGTTGTTGTTGTTGTTATTGTTGCCAGCTAGAAATGTGTGCATTTTCAACTAAAACAAATTTATTATATTGGCCGCCAGAAAAAAGTAAAATGTACAATATTTGTTTAGTCATTTATATAGTTGACAGCGTTGAATATAAATTTCTAAACTTTAAAATTTTTCCTATCGTTTTGAATTTAATTTGGCGGAAATGTTGAGGTCCAGGACAGTGTTTCTTAAAACTTTCAATACCCAATTTGCTGTAGTTGGGAATTTTTCTTAAGACAAAAACCGGCTACAGACGAAATACAAAGTTTATTACTATTTTGTTTTTGTACTTTTCGCTGGTTTCGTATCAAAAAACCAGTAACAAAACTTAACAACTTTTTTTGTATTTCTGTTCATTTGTATGTATGTGTGTGTGTGTGTGTGTGTGTATTGTTATTTTAAAATCCGGAATGGGGAAAAGAAACACACATTCACATGTTCAAATACCATATAAAACCACACCAGAGAAAACTCATTTTGCCTTGTGAACTTTAGCCACAACTTGACATTTTGCGCCGTATGGTCTAGTTTTTTTTTCTTCCTGCTTCTCCTGAATTGTAGCGCTTTAATTCTACTCTTTTTAAGCTTGATACTCGTATTTGTTAGTGCTATTAAGATTTTCTTTTGTTCATTCTGCGCTGTGTTTATAATTCGAGTTAAAAAATAATGTAGCGAATGAAAAACGTACAACCAACACATCCACAGAAGCGAGTGGGGATCGGGTCGAGTGACTACTTTGCCAGTTAAGAACTATCAGAAACTTTAAGCTTGAAATCAGACTGGAATAGATTTCAGTTGTAGAGGTTTTTCAGAATCTATGGTCACCACCTGCAAAACTGTTGTAAACTCCCCAACTAAGAGCTATTTTTCAACGAAAACATAAAAGATCTGACGTAATTCGCTAAACAAGAGTTTCATTTCGCCGTCTTAAAGTAAAATTCTGTTGTGGTCTTTTATTGTTTTATATCAAAATTGAAATTAATTTTTCATTAGTTTTGTGTTTTTTTTTATTTTATTTATTTATTGTAATTAGAAAATCATTTGAAAGATTTGAATACAATACCCACTTAAGGGCAGAGAATGGTTTTTCTACGCTTAATTTTTTGCCATTTTATATATTTATTTGTATATAAATCTATACAGTATGTATGTATGTATGTATGTATGTATTTATGTAAATACTCTTTTTAACTAAAGAAGAGGTTCTCTAATTTCAATTAAATTTATATGCCAAAGAATCGTTACAGGAAATTGTGCGGTACTTTCCGTCATTGGTTTTCCTAAAGACAAGGGAACGGCGGGAGTTCCCCCCATTTATCTGAGTGTGTTGAAGAAAAAAACTGCCAATTGCAATTTACACTGAATGAGAAAGAGTTTCGCTTTACGAAC
This sequence comes from Epicampocera succincta, assembly GCA_932526305.1. Taxonomy (NCBI): domain Eukaryota; kingdom Metazoa; phylum Arthropoda; class Insecta; order Diptera; family Tachinidae; genus Epicampocera; species Epicampocera succincta. The sequence goes on along the minus strand of OW052036.1, from coordinate 60,059,491 downwards.
AAAAACTCTCTTTTTCAGAGTTGCATCTGACCATTTAATTTGTCTTTGAAATATAATTCTTTTAGATGGAGTTTATTTTTCCAACTAAAAATAGCTGCTATAACGGAACTTTTGTGGCTATCAAGGACATAAAATTTAAACATTCACGTGACTGGAATTTATGATGTCACGTGCGCATCTTTTTCAGAGTTGCATTTGACCATTTAATTTGTCTTTGAAATATAATTCTTTTAGATGGAGTTTATTTTCTCCAACTAAAAATAGCTGCTATAAAAGAATTTTTCTGGCTATCAAGGACATAAAATTTAAACAATCACGTGACTGGAATTTATGATGTCACGTGCGCATCTCTACCGCTCCCCTGTGGCTTATTTTTATTTTAAATTCAGGCATTTATGGTTGGCAAAAAAAAAAAGGAAACCAAATTGTAGCAAAAAACTGATTGTGAAACGAACTTTGGAGAATTCTCGTTGCACTTGGCTGCCAATTGCAACTGTCATTTCGTTTAAACAAAAGTTGGTTGCCTCACAAAACAAAAAAAAAAGAAAAAAACTCACGCTCATACGGGCAAACCTCTTAATAAAAGTTAAGGCAAAAACGCTTGCAGCTGTTTGCTTCCCCCTGGGGTATTGACTCCAGTTTACCAGCATGTTTTTGTGAAGATGTTTTCGCTGGTTTTAATTTCGACTTTTGTATGTTTTTTTTTGTAGCCTAAAACACATTAATAGTGAATAATGTGATTACAGTATCAATAAATTTCAAGCTCTTAATTGTTTGTTAGTAGAATTCCTTAATATCTGCTTTTGCTATATTTTGTGATCATTAAATTTCATTAATAGATTTTAGCGGCCCCAATTGTGTCCTGTGGACTTTTTCATATTCTTCAATTTTACTGAATTCAATAAAATACATGTATTTATATGTATGTATGTATTTAATTTAAATATTTAAAAATCATTTAAAAATTATACATAAATATATATAAAATAAATTATTTAAATTTTTTAAAATTTTTCTTTCTTTTTACGGGTTTATGACTTTCCAATAATAATATTCTTTTCCGTATATCTTACGTGTGACTTCAACGAAAAAAGAAACGTTTTGTGCACCCACCGAGCTCTTGGTCCTTTCTATTCCACTTTGCTTTACTGGCTTATCATGTATATTTATGCAAATCAAAATCAAATCTTATACGAATAAAATAAAAATTTATTATTAAGCAGAAATTTCTGAAAATTTGCAGAAAAATGATTTTATATTTTCTTATAAACTGCAGGTAATCAAAGACTTAGATTCGTCGGCAATTTGTTTGATCGAAAATGTCATAAAATAACAACGAAAAAAGAAGTCCACCAAAAAAATATACAACTCATTTACAGCTGATAGATAAAAGCCATCACTAAAAATTTAATAACCACTAAATAGTGTAGAGAAAATATATTAAACAATAATACTAATAAATAGTTAACAAAAAAAAGAAAACTTCAAGATTAAGTGGTTACAACATGAACGTAAAAAACAAGTCATAAACAAGCGGCCTTCGCAACTTATCACAATTATCGAATAACATATAAAGTGTTTTGAAACGATAAAAACCTTAAAACTTTTCATATAAAAGAAAGAAAATCACCGAGAGATTTCAGTGGTGAGAGGACATCGCATAAGTTCTTAGCAAAAGATTGTCAAAATGAATAAAATTCTTTTAGTAATTTGTTTAGTTTGTGCTGCCGTCAAAGGGCAGGTGAGTTGAAGCAGCAAATTTCAAAATTCTATAAAGCCAGAAATCACAAAAAATGTGAGATTTTGCTTCAAGAAAATCCAAAAAAAAAAAAAAAATTAAAAACTGAATTACTAAAATATCTTAAATTTGTTTGGAATATTTAACACAGGTCAGAGATGTGGCCACGTACAGCATCGCGGCCGAACGCAGCGAAGACTTCATCAAATTGAACCGCGATCAGTACTCGAGGAATGTCGCAGAATTCGACAAACGTTTGGAAACCTTCAAGCAACACTATACCGGACGTGTTGAAAGTCTAAGCATGCAAACACCCTTGACTACCGCCAGCGTGATGCAAATGGAGGAACGCCTCAATCCCTTGGAGTTGATGGGTGACTTCAGCCACAAGTGTGTTGTCAAATATCGTCACTTAGTGCCCACCATTGCTGCCACCAAATCATCGCTGGACGTCTGCTCCGTGCAAGCCTCGAACGAGCTGGGCAATTTAATGAAGGATCCCCAAAACTATAGAAATTCCATGTTTAATTATTTCAATTCATATTTCGATGGCGAGATAAAAAAGTGCGGCACTTCCTTTAACAAAAGCACTACAAATCACACCACCTGCATCACCGCCGTGGTGAGTATTTTGCAAAATATAACCGTTTTTACAGATTCAACAGCCGACTGAAATGCCGCCACTTTATTCCGATTTAGACGAGCAACACTAACGCGAATGTGATCACCTATCAGAAGACCTTCGACAACATGATGGATCTGGCCGAATGTACAGCCAAAGCAAATCTGAAGAGAGCGGTGGATTGCTTTATGACTGTACATTCCCGCACCAACGCCCAACTTGCCGAAGCAAATGTTTCGATTAATAACTGCTTAATGGGCAGAGATAACGAGTGCCAGCCCTGTCCCGCCATCTGCTCCGAAACTTGGGATCTGCTGGTGGATTACAAAAATGAAACGATGAGGAATCCATTCTTTGGCGCCAAGAGTCACAAGGGCTGTTTATTGATGAAGCTGCAGTGAAGTTAATTACACAAAATCGTAGTTTAAACATATCGTTAGTTGAAATGCAAAATCAATACAACTTTGAGTGATTTTTTATTGCATTTCACCAACATTTATGTATGTTCTCGCCCAGTTTTGTAATAAAACTTAATCATTTTATATAATAAAAAATAAACTATCAAAATTGTTTTTATTTTTCGTGAAATTACTAATATTTTATTATCTCGTTTGTAAAATGGTACAAATGTTAGTTAAGTTACGTGGTTGTACATTTCAGCTGGCCATATGATGCTCTGAGAAATAAAAACATTATGGCTTTGATTTTGGATTGAGAAACAGAGAGCGAGAGAGCGAGTGAGAGGGAATATTTAATAAAAATAATAAATTTAGTCTGCTTTGGTAAATTCTATAAAACCAACAAAACCGTTTGATAAAACGTCATTAAAATCGATAAATTGGAGAAAAATCGATTGAACATAGAAGAGGATATATAACTTTTAACAGTGATAAGAGTATTATTTGCTTCCACCACCATTTTGATTCCTTGGCTTTTTGTTTAACAAAATTATTGTTTGTATTTTTCCGAAATACCCTTTAACCTCTCTAAGTACTAAAATTTGTAAACTTTAAACATTTTCACTAGTTAATTGCAATCGGAAGCCGAAGGAACTAAAGCTGGCAGACATTCTAACTTTCAGTCACACTTTTCGAAGTTTTGCAATAGAAACATTTTAGTGCAAAGTTTTGCTTTCGTACAAAATAAATTATTCCATTTTAATGCTAGAAGTCTGTCGTTTTCTATTACAATATTTTGTATCTAAATTCTACTTGAGATTCAACAATAAACAGCCCTTGTGACTCTTGGCGCCAAAGAATGGATTCCTCATCGTCCCATTTTTGTAATCCACCAGCAGATCCCAGGTTTCGGAGCAGATGGCGGGACAGGGCTGGCACTCGTTATCTCTGCCCATTAAGCAGTTATTAATCGAAACATTTGCTTCGGCAAGTTGGGCGTTGGTGCGCGAATGTACAGTCATAAAGCAGTCCACCGCTCTCTTCAGATATGATTTGGCTGTACATTCGGCCAGATCCATCATGTTGTCGAAGGTCCTCCGATAGCTGATGACATTCGCGTTAGTGTTGCTCGTCTAAAACGGAATAAAGTGGCGGCATTTCAGTCGGCTGTTTAAATCTGTAAAAGCGGGTATATTTTGCAAAATACTCACCACGGTGGTGATGCAGGTAGTGTGATTTGTGGCGCTTTTATTGAAGGAAGTGCCGCACTTTTTTATCTCGCCATCGAAATATGAATTGAAATAATTAAACATGGAATTTCTATAGTTTTGGGGATCCTTAATTAAATTGGCCAGCTCGTTCGAGGCTTGCACGGAGCAGCCGTCCAGCGTTGATTTGGTGGCAGCAATGGTGGGCACTAAGTGACGATATTTGACAACACACTTGTGGCTGAAGTCACCCATCAACTCCAAGGGATTGAGGCGTTCCTCCATTTGCATCACGCTGGCGGTAGTCAAGGGTGTTTGCATGCTTAGACTTTCAACACGTCCGGTATAGTGTTGCTTGAAGGTTTCCAAACGTTTGTCGAATTCTGCGACATTCCTCGAGTACTGATCGCGGTTCAATTTGATGAAGTCTTCGCTGCGTTCGGCCGCGATGCTGTACGTGGCCACATCTCTGACCTGTGGAAAATGTTTTGTGTCGTTTGAAAAGTTTTGTTGGGGAAACTCCCATTTATTTCTCTCAGAAGTACGATTACCTGAGCATTAGCAGCTGCCAAAAGTACATACAACGCCAAAATTATTTGGTTCATGTTGAAATAATGTTTGCTTTGCTTTTAAGATGCCACTCACAATACTGAACTCTTGCGGCGTCTTACAGGTTTTTATATCGTAGTTTTTTTTACGCTTTTGTTTATTTTGTGGGGCTTTCAGTTGGAAGCCTTATCTTTTATACTTTATAAAAGTTTTAATTGATTCCCTTGAAATATATAAATAAACAATTTATTGAATAAGTCGCCAGTTCTTAACTTCAGTTTTGTATTTAACATTCATTAATATCAAGCGTCACTTAATTTTTTGCGGTTTTTGTTTGTATTCGAATTTGCAGCTGCTTTTGAAATTTAGGGTTGGGTCTTGACTTTCGCACTGCTGATTAAAATATTTGGGGGGATTTTTTTTATGCTGAGCAGAAAGTTTTTAAGTAAATGTTGCTTTTCCATTAATAAAGTATAAATTAATAAAAAAAAAAAAAATTCATTGCGGTTTAAAATTTTTATCAATTTGTTTTAAGGGGATTTCCCTTAATTTTACTAGCAACGAGTAATAGGGTCTGCGTGTTTGTTTTAACTGGTGCGTCTGTTGTAGTTATACTTTAAAGAGGGCTGACGACAACTACAAGTTGGTGCAAAAGTTATGGCCAATTTTTTATATGTATAAATGTATGTAAATATTTTCGCTGTCCAAATAGTTAATGTTGATACTTAAGATCTGAAAGTTTTAAATCAAATGAAAAAGAAAAAGCAAAGGGAATGGCATTGAATGGCTGGTGTTCCTTCCCCTGTTTTTTTTATAATATTGCTAAAATGTTAAGCAAAGCTTTTAAAGTAATTGGCTTGATTTATAGGAGCGTGACACCACAGCCCAGAGATGGAAAAACTTCTCAGGCTTTGTTTGAACAAAAGTTAAAAGTCTTTCTTATTCTTATGGCGCTCTTGATTTTCATCACTCAAAAGCGTAAAGACGTAAAAAAGAACGAGTTGAATAAATACGCAACAATAAAAATTACTTTTAAAAAGTCTTATAACAGTTTTGTGAGATTCCTTTTCCCAACAAAAATTCCCCTCATTATAAAAACACCAACAACTTTTTGTTTTGTGTTGTTTTGCTTTTCAGCTTTTATTCTCAATTCGTATTGGACTTCCTTAATTTCTAAATCGAACACAGCAACTTCAGTTCAATATCCTCACTTCAGTTTTAACAACAGGCAACCGCTGTGGCTCTTGGCACCATAGAATGGATTCTTCATCGTTTCATTTTTGTAGTCCACCAGCAGATCCCAAGTGTCGCCACAGACGACAGGACAGGGTTTGCATATTTCGTCTTTACCCATCAAACAATTGTTAATCGAAATTTTGGACTCGGCAATTTGGGAATTAATACTTGTTTGGACAGTTAAGAAACAATCTACAGCTCGTTTTAGGAATGCTTTGGCCGAACATTCGGCCACATCCATCATATTGCCGAAGGTCTTCTTAAAGGTGACAACATTCGCGTTCGTGTTCTTGGTCTGAAAGTTAATAAAGTAGTTCGTTTAGGTTGACTGTTTAAGGCTGTAAATATATTTTTGGGAAGCTACGCACCACGGTGGTGATGCAGACACTGTGATTTGTGGAGCCCTTCTGTAAAGAAGTGTCACACTTAGTGGTCTCCGCTTGGAAATAAGTATTGAAATAATTAAACATAGAATTTCTATAGTTTAGAAGATCCTTCACTAAATTGGGCAACTCGTTGGTAGCTTGAGCAAAGCACGCCACCAAAGATGCCTTCGTGGCAGCAACGGTGGGCACTAAATGGCGATATTTCACAACACATTTGTGGCTGACGTCACCCATAAGCTCCAAAGGATTAATATGTTCTTCCATTTGTACAACATTATCGATAATAAAGGGACCTTGCATATTTAAACTTTCCAGCCGCCCCTTATAGTGCTGCTGGAAGGTTTCTATCTCGTGATCGAATTCTGAGATATATCTCGAGTACTGGTCGTGGTTCATTTTGACATAGTCATCGCTACGATCGGAAGCGATGCCGTAGGAGGCTATATCTCGCACCTGTTAGAAGTAATCAATTGTGCTATTATTATGGCAAATTTTTATTTGACGTTGAACTCACCTGTCCTTGGACTGCAGCCAAAACCGCACCGCATATAAATAGGATTTTATTTATCTTGAACATCTTTTGCCTACGACTCTTTCGGTATTTCAGCAGCACTGAAGACTTTCGGCATTGTGGCAGCTTTTATATCATTATTCATATTCAGAGTTTCTTTTTTTTTTTTTGTGATCTGCTTAAGAATCGATAACTCTGATAAGTTTAATAATGGAACGCAATTTAAATTAAGAATTTTAGTTCTTTTCACTGATAATATTTGATGGTAGTAAAATTGCGTTATTATATCTTTAGTAGAGTGATGAATTGGTTTATGGTTCACTTTTCTAATCGGTTGGCATTTATGTTCATATATAGACATACGTATCAATTGTGGATTTTATGGTTGGACTTTTACTTAAAAAAGATTTATAGCCGCTTTTAATTGAGACTGTTGGAAACATTCTTGTATTACCGGAAATATTTGCAAGCAAAGATATTTACCAGCAATTATTTTCCAATAAAATAAATTTAAAAATTAAAGTTGAAAAAGAATGCTGCTTAATATTTTCATGAAATTGTTGTGCTAGAGCAGCATTATTTAAAAAAAAAATATATATATTTTAGTTATATTGATACCAACTCAGAATTACTTCGACTATTTCCTGCAGCTGCTTTAAGTCATTCAATCAGAATATGATTTAAAGTTTTGAGAACACATTTCTTAATAGTAAAATAGTTTTATACCCATAATGTTATATTATGCTATTCTGGTTATTAAAAGATTGATGTGGTTTAAAATGTATTAACGAGTATAAATTAATAAACTCCAATCTTGTTATTAACAAATGAATTTCATACGATCATATGTTCATACAGGAATTTGGTTTATGTAATTGTTATATATCCATATAGTCGTATAAACGTTGAATGAGTGCTTTGCCAATAGTCCAGAGATGGTGGATTCGATTTTTCCCAAAGAATCTGAGATGTTAGATAAACAGTATTTAAATTCTAATTATGTAGTTGTTATATTAATCATGTCTAGTCCTATAACCATAGAACGTTGTAGTCACAAAGTGATAGACATTGGTATGATAATACAATAACTATTTTATGTTATAACTATATAATCATATGCGCATATAATCTGGTAATCATATGGTCATATAACTATATACTCATATAATTGTATAGTCATATATTCATATAATGATATAAGAATATAAATATAAATTATCATATAGTCATATAATGATATAGTTATATAGTTATATTATTATGTTAGCAATTAGTCAAATATGATAAAATGATAAACGTATTATCATATATTAATATTATCATATAATTGTATATAATATAATATCATATAGTTACATAATGTTATAATCATATAGTCATATTATCATATAGGAATATAAGCGTATAATCATATAGTCATATTATCATACATTAATTATATCATATAATTGTATGTCATATAGTCATATCCAACGTGTTAGCAATCAGTCTTTTAGATGATAGCAATGAAATCCAAAGACTTAAAAGACTTCATGTACTTGATCTTCCCCTCCGAAAATAGAAAAAGTTAAAATTCGTTACTCTGTATTTTAATTAAAAAGTAAATTCTTCTTGTATTTATTTTGTTTTTGGGTTTTAGGAAACTCAATATATGTTATGTTGTTATTTTAGAGTCATGAAATTTGCTTATTATTTTAATTGTAAAATAGATCGTAAATAAAACAATATTAAAAAAAAAAAAAATATAGTCATATAATTATATAATGTTATAATTCTGCTATCATAGAGTTACATAATTATACAAGCATTTAGTCATATTGTCATAGAATAGTATATTGATATTATCATATGATTATATAATTCTATATCATATACGCATATAATTATATAATGATATAAACATGCAATCATACATCATCATATAGTCATACACTCATATAATTGTATAATCATATAAGCATAAATTCATATAGTCCTATTATCATGTAACCATATAGTAATATTAGCACATAAGCCTATATTCATATGATCGTATATCATATATTCATATAATCATATAATTTTATAATCATATAAACATAAATTTATATAATCATGTAGTTGTATATAGTCATATTATCATATACTCATAAAATTGTATGATTATACACTTTTGTTATCATAAAATCATACAATTATTTGTGAATATAGAACATGATCGACATATTGATATAATCCTGTAATCCTATACTCATATAATCATACAATTCTACAATTTTACAATTATACAAAACACCTCATTTATCCACATAATCATATTTATAAACATGCAGATTTTGAAATCTACTCCTACAAATTCCGGGCATACATTTACAGAATATTCTCATATATATATTTAGTAATTCTATCAATAGTTGTAAAGTGGTAAAGTTAACCAGTCTTTTACTATATGTAAATTTCTTTATGAGGAAGTTAAATTGTCGGAAAAACCTTTCTCTTACAAAGTATCACTAAGCGGGAATTATAAAGACAAATTACTTGTCTGAAATATTCTCAGGCTTCTACTAATTACAAAATGAGGTGATATTTTTAATTTTTTTTTTTTGCCCCCACAATATTCGTATTTTACTTTTAATGACTTCTCTTTCTATTCAACCCGAAAAATATTTCTTGTTTTAAATTTTTTCTCGCTTTTTGTTTTGTTCTTAATATTAGTTTTTATTGCTGTGGCGTTGCTGCTGCTGTTTATATATATTTAAGCTGTTCGTTCGCTTTTCTTTCGTCCTGGAGCAACGTATTCACGCGAGTTTAATACATTTTAACGTTTTAATTAGAAATTATGTTGCGTCAGTTGTAAACATTTGCTATTGCGGTTATTTTGGTTTGTCCATTAAATACCACAGAGACATATTTATTTGATTAGCTTTCATTGCTAGTCTGTGTAGAAGTATTTCAGGGACGGCGAGAGAGACGGTTGAATAGCCGGAGTGTTTGGAATGTTAATACATACATCCTTTTAACAGCTCGCCACACTTTTGCTCTATTGTTTCAAAATGTTTAATTTTACTTTTGTCAGTGTTTGAGACCAACTGAATGAATTTTCTGTCTGTAAGTGTGTGATTTTAAGGTTTTTGACTGGTAAAAAATTTACGAAAACGTCTAAAGAGTGAAATTAACGCACCAAACGAAATGTATGTGTTCACTGACTATTCAGCATTTGGGAAAGGTAAATGGTTTTTAAGTTAATGCTATACAAATAAGTTCCTTAAATGACTTTTTTGTTAAGTAATAAAAAGGTAACATTTTATTGCCTAAACAATTTTGAATTTATTGCGAATGAAAGATGTAGTCCTCAGGTTAATAATACGCAGAATTTGAAATTTAAATGTGTAATCACTTATCAAATTAAAATGGCACGACTGTAATTAGACTAAAGATTAAGTTTTGAAATTTCCTTGGTATTTCCTGTTTTCCTACTTCGTTCCCTTAATTATATTTTTCTCTAAAAGCTGGGAGGCCTGAGTTGGCCATTTTTGGCATGTTTCAACAACAGCTTAAAACATTTGTTGGATTTCACCATCCGTTACAATTTGCTGCAACATATTTCTTTAGTTTGCAAAACAAAAAAAAACTGTTGCATAGTTAAGGGCTTGTTTATACAACTAATTTAAAGCCTACTGTTGGGCTGCATTTTACAAAAGTTTCAATTATTTCTTTTTACTAGAAAACTAGAAAACTCCTTTAATTTTTATAGGCAACAAAAGAAAACAAACCAGCAACAACAACCTCAATTTAAAACACATGTTGGCACTTGACGTTCAAATGTAAATGTTTGCTACTCGTGTAAGGCAATATTTCCTTAAAGTTACATTGATTACGCAAAATAAACTTTAACACAAACAACACCAGACAGACACAAACTGGAAACAAAAACGATCTGCTTAAAGTTTCTCTTTATACATCTTTTCCAAAAAAAAATTTGGCAAAACTAAAAAAAGGCAAGAAGAAGTAAATTGCAAAATGTTTGTATTTCTTTGTTTTTTTGTTGTTGTTGTTGTTTGTTACCATTTCTGTATCATTATTTAGCAGCTCAAATTTCCGTATGCTGTGAGTGTGACAATAGTTGGTCCGTGCACTTCAAAGAAACTTTCGAAAAAGACATAAATAATCTTTAAGTTTGTTTCCATTGTAACAGAAGTGGGTACATGTGTGCTGAAAACCTTACACTTCACATATGCTACAGGCTGTTGTCGCCGGCCTGTTAAAGGTCCTTTGAGCCTGGCAAAAAGTATCATGTTGTTTTCATCACTTATTCAAACTAATATGTTTTAAACACAACGACGAACAGCTGTTCAGACTAGAACACATTTTGCAACAAAACTTGTTGACAAACAAATATGATACTAATCTTTAGTAATTAGTGAGTTCAAACTTTGAATGAAAAAAACCCACACAAATACACATACACACGTATTTATGCAATGAAAAAGTTGCACAAAAATAACTCTGTAGTCTTGTTTGCCATTAAGTTGGCTAATTTGCTGGTAAAATTTTACGTGGCTTGGCTCCAGAGTATTGAACAAATTTTGTTTGCAGGAGAAGGAATTAAAACAATGACACGACATACCACAAAATAAGTACACAAGACTTGGACAATATCGGGACGGGAAGTAGAATAGGCAGAGTTGGGGTTATAGAGACCACATAAAGAGGATATGCGCGGACTATATGTAGCCAAGGCATGGTAAAGTATAACGAAAAATAGACACAACATGGAGCAAAACTAAGTACGAAAAAAAATTAAATATATAAAAAAGATCGAGTCAGAAGCAAAGATGTGTTACATAAGACATAAACAGGACATTAGCACTACACAGTCAAGACATAGACATGACATAAATTTAGTTACTCTGACCAGAAATTTAGGCGGCGACAAAACGTGTGTAAGACAAACATAAAACATGGGTAACACATAGATAATATATGGAAAACATATGAGCAATACAAATGCACAACATAGACAAAACATAAATAGAGCACAAGACAAGACATATGGATATAGATAAGACATAAAACTGACAGATCAGTTAAGACATAAAGCTGATAAACCAGTTAAGACATAAATCTAAGGGACCAGTTAAGACATACAACTAATGGACAAGATAGAGACAATATCGAGACTAAGTACATAAAGAGTTGAGAGAAGCTACAGATAAGGAGTGGGAAGAGTACAAACAAGATATTTAATAGAAAATTTACACAAAACTTAAACTCTATATAGGCCATATATAGAGAGAGATGCATATTTAAAGGCATTATAATATAATGGGCAAGACTTTGGCAGGACATGAGCAAAAAGTAGCCAAGATATGGCGAAGATATAGCCCAGCTACGAGCAAGAAACAGAAAAGGCACATACAAGACATGGCCAAGACATAGATAAGCCAGACATGAATAAGACCTGAACAGGACACAATACAAGGACAAGACAAAGGCAAGATTTCAACGAGGCAGGAATATAACATAAACAAGCCCCAGCGAAAATATAAACTAGACATAGACCAGGCACAGTAGGATTTAGACGGACATTGGCAACAGCTCGATGGGAAAAGAAAACTATAGATATAGACAAGACCAAGATAAAATATAGACAAAACCGTTCATAGCGCACAGACAGGACATAGATAAAATATAGAAAAGCCATACAAGTCAGTGATTGTTGGAAAGCCAATGCCTCCACAAATAGTGATTGTTTGGCCCGGTTTATAGGCTGGCGGCGTCAACAAAAATGAGGTCAGTCAAGGACTTACCATGAATGGTGTTCGCCAAAGCGACATGTTAACAGACTTCTGGTGGCCAGAAATGAGGATATAGATCTGGATGACATGTGGCCATGCCACTTGCCATACAGCCAACGAAACAATGGCTCTTTTAGCGAGAGAAATTCAATGGTCGTATTATCTCACCCCGTGGCGATGTTAACTGGCCGCCACGATCATGCTGATATTTTAAAAGAAAATGCCCAGAACAATTCAAGAGCTAAAGCATGAGATAATTGAACCTCAATTATGTCTCAGAGTTAGGGAAAATATGGACCATTGGATACCGGTATACCACCGAAGCCATGGCGAGCCTATAATTGTCACAGCTGTTTCTATCATAATGAAATATATTACGATAATTCTGTGAAAACTTTTTGTTTCATTTGGAATTAATATCGTGCGTTTTTAAAATTACTTACAAAATTTGAATAAATAAATCGCTTTCTCATTTTGTTGAAAACTTCCTAGAAACAAACCTCGTATTTCCGCTTGAATAAACTTCATAACATATTTGTAATTTCGGGCTATTTAATGTCCTTTATTTTAACGATTACATTTATTTTTTCCTTTTTTTTTGTTGCGTTTTTAAAGTGTCTAAGGACAACAGCAGACACGAAGAAGAACTTGTTATGCTGCATTTGTGGTCAGGCAGGAACAACTAACAACATCAGCGTCAGCAAAACAACAGCAACACCAACAACAACAACAACAGCAATAGCGAACAAACAAAAAGTTGTTGCATTTAATGTTTATTTATTTTTTATTCAGTTTTTATATGTTTAAATTTCTGTTGGTTTTTGGAGGGTTTAGCCCCTCCCCCTTGATTTCCTTTGCTGGTATTTGTTTTTTTTTCTCAGTTTGCTTTAACTGTTTCAGAAATGTTGCTGATGCCGTCGCTGGGAATTTTTATTGGAAAAGTTAAGCTGTTTTTATATTTTTCATAAGGCCAGGGTTGTTGGTTCTCCGGCTGCCGTACAGCCGATGCTGCTGTTGTTGCATGTTTTCGGCACGATAAGTTCTCATAAGCTTGTAAGGGGATTAATTAGTGTTGTGAAGTAGAAGAAAAGAAGTACGAATACAGCAAAAAAAAAAAAAAAATAGCAAAAAAGACGACAACAAAAAATATGAAATAAAATAAAAATTTAAATAGAATATTGCATATGGCTTGTGATTACATTTATTCATATGGAAGATGTACAAAAAGATAAAAGTTTTGGAATTTAAAAGCAAAAAATGTTGCGTGCGGAAATTTTAAAGAAGGGGGGAGGGGGGGGGGGGGTGGGGAGTAAAACATATATCTAAGCCATAACTTTAGTTTTGAATTCTTAAATGGTTTTAAAGCATTTTTTCTCTTAAATATTTTTTAATTTATATTTTGAACTTTTAGATGATGAAGTTTCATCCAGAACTGCCTTAAGTCAGGACTAGAAGTAGTATTTGGCCACTTACAATTCAAGGCCAAGTGCTGTTGTCATGATTTGCAAATGAGAGTCACATGCAGCTTTTGGCCGCTGTTGCAGCCACTTGCAATTGTAATAATAGTTGATGTTTTAAATTGTTAAGAGAAAGTCTTTAATACTTCAACTGCCAACAATTTCAGGCCTTAATAATCTTCACAAAAACACACAACTGAAGCAATTCAACTTGCAAATTTTAATACCCACTTAAACACTTGAGGCTTTAGAGGTTTAAGTTGTTTTAATGAAAGACAAAAAAAAAAAACCCCGTAGTATTTAAAAGTAAAAACTACTTGTTGGGTGGGGGCTGAAAGGAAAGAGACTGCTGTTGGATAATACGTCAAATAAATGTCAAAAAACAAGGAGGCAAAAACAAAAAAACTAACTAAATGACGACGTTGAAAACAATAACAACAAACGCAGCACAAAGTGCAGCCTTTAACTTATTCCCCCGGCAGCTATAAATATAACGGCCATGTTGTTGAAAATACCACAGAAATACATAAATATATACAATACAATCTTATATACAACTATAAATAAAAATTGCAACAATTTATTTTTATTTTTTCTATATGCCAGAGTTTTATATGTATGTTTTCCTGGTTTTCTTTTTTTTTTTTCTTTTAATTTTGAGTGTTGATTTTGTTTGGTATCATTTCTCACTTGGAAAGCGCATAGAGCTGGTGTGTGTGCCAGCGTGTGTGTGTGTGTGTGTGTGTGTGTGTGCATTTCTTTTCGTCATTTCCATTTTTTTACTTCTTTTTAATAAATAAATTTAATGAATTTTCACGCCATTCGAGTGTAAAATGTGGCAACATTTAATATTTCTTTTACTGCTCACGCCATCAGTTTTGCCACTGAAACGCATCAGAAAAGGAAAAAAAAAAAGGTTTTTCACTTAAACGAGAGATATTATGCGAGCGCAATATTCACACAGCTGGACCGACATACAGACAGACTGATAATATTCAAAGCTAAAAGGCGCAAAATTTCAGATGGAATTTATTTTTGGAAATGCCAGAACATGTAGTTTTAGTTGTAGCACAGAAATGACGGAGTGGCTTTTAGTGATAGAATTTGAAATTTGCCTCGTTAGGACTTGAAACAAGTTGCAGGCGATTTGTATAAAACTCACTAACTGAATGTAGGCGGCAGGCTTATTGACTACCTCAGGTGGGCGTATAGCTAAAGCAATGTGTGGCCCTGCCTAAGAAACCCCCGGCACTTTAAGTTTCCGCCTCAGAGTTGCATTTGTGCAAGTGGGGTTTTATTGTTTTATATAAGTTCATATTTTCATTACCTGCCGATGTTTTGTGAGACTTGTGGAAGGTTTCATGTGAAAATTTAAGGAAAAAGTGAATTCATGAAGTTTGTGGGGTTTCGTATGCGGCGCGACATTAAACATTAACATTTTATATTTGTCTAAACAGATTATGTGCCTATAAGACAAATATTTCCCCAAGATATCAAAAATCTTTAATACTTTTCCTTTCCTTTTAAGGGTTCATGTTCATTATTTCTTACAAAATGTGAGTTTAAAACTTGAATTTTTGTGCACCGCTTTGAATACATTTAATTTTTTTTTGCCTTTTTCCCATTTTTCTTTTTTACTCTTATACTTTCATATTCTTATATTTTTGCACTTGTACTCTCATACATTAAGAGTTGTATGTTTATATTTTTAATTGATCTTGGAATGAGTTTAAATCAAATTTTGAATGGAATATGAAATGTACAGATTATTGTTACAAATTCATAGCCCTCACAATGGGGCTTTTTTTCTCTTATATTCTTCTACTGTTTTATAACTTTCGCTCAGCTTTATGTTTTGCAATTACTTTTCTTCCCTTTTTGCTCATTCAAAAATTAAAAGCAGCTAAATTAACGCTTATATAAAACTCTTATATTCTCATTGTATTTTAGTTAAAATACCTATAATTTTTATAATTTTATATATATTTATGCCAATAAGTTTTTTTGTCTCATTTATTTATAATTTTATAATCTTAAGCTTTTATTTCTTTTTTTTTTCTTTAGAATATATTGTATAAGAGTTTAAAAGAATAGCGCCTTAAGGGTATAACAGTTAAAATGAAATCTTGTTCTGATTTTTCCTGTATTCATTGTATGACTTGTTTGTTTTTGTGCACATTCTCTTCTACTCTAGAACACTTATACATCTCTAATGCCTTCTTGTTACATCTCTAGTGCCTTCTTTTTGCTCTAGTATTTCAGCTGGTTTGAAGTTTTACCAGCACTTTTCTATTAAAATTAAGTGACATTTTATTTTTTCTTTTAAAAAGTTTTTATAAACTTTTACATGCAAAATTTATTTGCCGATCAAATGTAGGGCATTTAAACAATCCATCAAATGTTTCAAATTTGATGAAAACAAAAATATGAGAAAAAAATACTTATAAGCCCATTCGTGAAGCCACATTTTATTTAAAGAAATTATTTCATTTTAAAACAGTCATATTATGGGCCACACAGAAGAGACAAAAAAAAAAAAAAAGAAAATAACGAAAAATGTTTCAAATAAAACATTACCATTCAAATACTCATACACACACACACACAGATAAATATATTATATTGCCAGTAAGTATATGATGGTGAAGTTCAGTTGTTGTTGTTGTTGTTGTTGTTGTATGAACAATTAAATGCAACGAAAAAAATAAAATGATGGCGATGCTGATGATGAAAATGAAGGAAAAAATTTTAACGGAAATTTTATTACTCTGTTCAGTCATTTGACTTAATGGCGGTGAAAATGATTTTTCCCAAAAGTAGCACACAATTCGGGACAGAAGTAAAAGCCTCCCTCATCCACCGCCATTAAACGGGATGAGCAGTTAAATTTTTTAACAGCAAATAAATGAAAAATTTAAATAACAACAGAAATAATACTTAAATATTCACTTATGCCGGTGATAAAAGATATTTTTTAAATGCCAAACACACAACCGCACATACGCCTGCTGTCGTTTGAAATTATAAATAAACTAAAACAAAAAAAAAAAAAAACTAAAAGTTATAAAATTATATTATAAAGTAAAAATTAATGCCACTTCATGTGAAATTTATTACTGGGAACTTAAAGCAATATCCGACCTGACTGAATTGTGCTACAAATTATTAAATTGCTTTAGAAAGTTGTGACTTAAGTGCGGCGTTCGGACGTCAGCGCTGCTGTTTGTCTTAATCAAATTCATGTTGAATCAATGTGGCAATGAATGAGTTCCTTTTGCTTGTTGTCAATATGACCGTTTTGGCCATTTCTCCTTGAATTATAATTGCTGGTGCAGGATTGTTTAACGTACACATGCCGGTATGTGTGGCAACTAGTAGAAGGCCTGCTGCACATACCAAATTCGAGTGGTATTTGGTGGTAAAGGCAGCAATCATTCATGTTAGATTATATTTTGCTGTAAAAGCTTGGCGCTGGTGCCAACAGCAAAATGTTGTGTATAATTTCGGTTGCTTTTTTTTGTATTTTCCTTTTGTGCCGAACTGATGACCAGTCCGACAGTCCAGCGACCACTTAAACATGCAACTCATGTAGAAAATAAGTTAAAATGCCGCAATTTTCTCTTCATTTCATGTTGCAGCTAAACGTGTGTATTAAGTTTTTATTATAGTTTTTCTATTGAACATTTCCTTCGTATTTTTTTCTATACTCAACTTTTTCTTCGTCATTACCGGCTTCTCTAGATTGTTCTTGATTTTGCCGCTCCATGGTCATAATATTTTGTGCTGCTTTTCTTCCTGCTGCTATTTGCCTTTATTTTCTATCATTATAACCTAAATGTTTTTCAAAATATGACGTATTGTTTAGGGGTGTAACACATCTTGGAGGTGTAGGTTGCAGGTCATTGTTTTCGGCATGAGGTCTGTAGGGGTACCAGTGTATGGCTGGCTTTGTGGATGCCCACCAGCACAGAAACATATAAAGATTTTTGATTATATATTCTCATCATCAACGTCAATAGTATTTTATCATGACTGTGGCATCATTATTTTAACGTCATGTTTAATATTTTCCGTGACATGTTAAAGAAATTAAGACTAAAAAATGCCAGAAAAAAAGTAACACATTGTAGGAATAATCAATATTAAATAATTGCTTTTACGAGTGGGAATACTATCGCAAATACACAGGCAAAAATTTGCCAACTTAGAAAAACAAAACAAAAATCAATAAAAATCGTTATTGATACAAAGAAAAAATTACTACAAGGAAAACAATTGCAAAGTTTCCAAAAAAACAAATAATAATAATTGATCTGAAGAAAAAAAGCCACACCGGAAAAAATATTACATAATTTGCAAAAAAATGGAAATAATAATTGATCTCAAGAAAGAAACGGAAAAAATTTCCTAAACAAAAACAATATATATAAATAAAATTTTTAAGTCAAGCAAAGAAAAATATTTAAATGCGAAATAATATTAAAAAGCTGTGGTTTTAGTTAGTTTCTAACAAAAATAATTGCTGTTTTCATGAAGTCCTTGAATAGCTCAAAATTTCAAACAAAAATTCCGCTGTCGCAATAAATTATTTAATTCAAAATACACGTATTGGAAAAAATATAACTCTAAAGCGATTAAATAAGCTGAACATTTTTTAATACTTTGGCTTTTACCAAGTTTTCAAATACAATTCGTAGTAACCGCTGGATTGTCCTTTTTAAAAATTTGTAAAAAAAAACTAAAATGTAAAAGAGGAAAACTACTAAATTTTTGTGTTTTGTGAAAAAAGTATTAGAAAGAAAGTGATTTAAATCTGTTTGCAAAGGATGCCTCGCATTTTTTGTGTTTTTATGGGAAGAAAACTTGAAAACTTTAGTAACAGCTTTTGCATATTCAATAAAATTTGTTAATAATAAAACAAAGAAAATAAATACCAGAAACTCCGCATATGGTAAACAATTTTTATAAAATAAGAAGTTTTCTTCCAATAAGAACATTGTTAAAGGCCGTGTTACACTATCATACAGATTTGTACGATTCATTCACAGGAAACTCTGATAGAAGTTTGTCCGACTTTGAAAAATTGCAAAACATGCAAAAGCATATATTTTTCACTTTGTCGACAACAAAATTTTTCCCGCCATATTTCATTTGTATAGCAAAATAATACATAAAATGTAGCTCTCAAAGTTTGCTAAAAAGAAAATGAGAAAAGGTTTCAATATTTGAATCCTGATCGCACTTAATCTATTATTTTATGAAAATTTTGCTAAAAGTTTACAAATCGGACAAAATTGTCAAAAGAATTAGCTCAGACCATCATCATGTTTGAGCACACACGAGTTTTTTTTGGCACATCACGACCTTAAACAAGACAAAAAAAAAAAATGCTTCACGCCTTCTAGTTACAGATCTGTTATCAACATGAAACGTAAAGGACTGCATAATTCTTTCTGTGTACAAATTATTGCAAATAATTAAAAAAAAACAAATTGCTTTAAATTATTATTTAAGCCGCTGGCATTTCTAATTTAATAGAATTTAACATAAATGGCCCAATCATTAAGTAATAATTTGTTGTGCGCCTAAAAATAGACTACAGTAATTAGTTTCAAGCGCCAATATATTTTGGAGCACCACAATAACGACCTTAAGCTCAACATTTTTCAAATTGTATTAATTTAAATTTAATTTTCTACAAATAAATTATAAAACTATTTCGCACATTTTGCACTAAATAATTTATGCCGGCCGAAAAAAAAACACGCGTGACAAACCATCACATCGGAAAGCATTTTCTTATGTGACACTGAACAGCAAACAAACAAACTCAAACAAATGAAAAAAGTAAAGTTGTGATAAAAACATTAATAAAGCCAAGCAACCAATAAATACACTCTTCTGTAAAACAAAAGAAGGGAAAACATGGATAAAATATCAAAAATTCACGACATATTAACTGCAACAATTTTGCCACCATGTCACCAAATGATTTACGACATTGTTTTTTTCCGAACAACCCAGCAAGCGAACAAAGGAATGACTCAAACAACAAAAACGTTACAATGAGTACGACACACACACACACACACACACACATCAATATATATGTGAAAACAACTGCAAGGAAGTGTGAAGGATTATTTCATTTAAACTGGTATTTATACGAGGTAGGGCGGTTTAAATGGTTTGATCTGTCTAATTTTTCGGCTCAAGTGATATTTAAATATATAAAAGTTGTTTAAAGAATTAAAGGGTTCATGTTGCAAGTTTTTTTTGGTTATAAAATTTTTGTTTAAAAAAAAAAAAAATATAAAAAAAAGGATTTTCCGTACCACCATCGTTTTGCCAGTTACAAGCTCTCGAGCAGACCAACGTAATCGCAAGAGCAAAAACATTTGTAAATTTAGTTAAATTGTTGGATTGTTTGTTGCACAAAGATGATGTTCGTTGTTATTGTTGTTGCAGCAGAAGTATTATGAGCCGGCACACAAATGCCAAACAGCATACAAGTTTTATGTTTGCTCTTTCGGGACAAATGGTCATGCAATCATTCCAATATTCATCTATTGACTTTGTTTTTGTTTTATAAAAACACGCTGCAGAAAATACGCTGATACTCTCAGGCCGATGATGGATATTCAATCAGCCAGGAAAGGAAATGTTATGTTTTATTGTGTCGAATTTCGCACAAAAGACACAAGTGTAAAAGCGAATAAATACACATATATTGTAGCATAAGAAGAGTATAAGAGTTGTTAAACTAAAAAGTAAGAGTCTAAGAGTATATTTAAAAGCAAAAGAATAGGGATAGTGGGAGACACAATATTGTATAAGAGCAGCTGAGCATAAAACTATTTAAGTATAAGAGTGTAATATCTGAAGATCAAGATGCTGAAATTGCCAATAGACTTTTGAAATATAAAGGAATGTCACAATACAACAACTTGGAATTAGAATGTAAAAACCTGCCAACTAAAATAATATGTAAATCATAAAGTAAGCGCAAGAGCTTTGAAATTAGTATAAGATAATACAAATAGAGAAAGAGAGAGAGAGAGAGAGAGAGAGAGCTTCTAAAGGCTTAGAATTGGCCAGCTATTAGGGCTGAGAGATTTTTAAACATATGAATTGATTAGAACGAAAACATCAAGACTTTAGGGTAGAAGAGTGTGTGAAAAGCCAATAAAACGATTAGAGTGAAAAGAGAAAAAAAGTCGATGAAGAGGTAATAAAATGATTAGAGTGAAAAGCGAATGTGGTGGAGCAAAAGGAAGTGGTTGTAGAAAGTAAGTAGTTTCAGCGCGGCCATAAATATATTCAAGAAAAAATGGACCTAAAAAAAAAGATGGTAAAAATCAAAGTATCTAAGAATTGAAAACTGTAGAAAAAATATTAGATTTTCAAATTGGAGGGATACAAGAGCATAAAGTTGTAAATGGTAGAGTACAAAAACCAAGATGATTAAAGGGCTACGAATATCAAATTCTAAGATCTAAGTTGAACGCCATGATTATGGTACTACCGAAAAACAAGAACAAACACAGTTTAAAAATTAAAGATTATTGGATTATAGACGGATCAAAGTTATAGTGAGCCAGTGAGCCCCTCATGGGGGTCATAAAAGCCGTCAATATATTTGAAACTGCTATAAGTTTTAAGGGAACTGATGGTTTGCAATAATTGTTGAGCGTTCTTGGGCTTTAATTGTTAAGCAGAACTTACATTTATGCTAAGTTTATGAATATTATAGTATCCTCCGGTAAGACAACAACTTTTCTGTCAACTTGTATAAGATATAAATCTTGGATTAAAATAAAAATATAAGATATTATGCGTATAAGAGTTTGAGTTAGGCTAAAGTTTTGCAAACCTTAACAACCTAAAAGTGTAAGATATAACAACCTCAATATATATAAAAATTGAAAAGTTAATCTGGTTCCCCATAGAGGCAAAAAACGAGCACTATAACATATATATTTTTATATAGCTCCTGCCAGCTGTCTACATGTGCCCCCAAAACAATTTTCTTTATTACTTTTATTAATATGTTTAAAACATTTTGTGGTGGCCACACAGCAGCCACAAAATGCCGGAAAATACGGAAATGAGTACTTGTCGCTTGACGCCAAAAACATCATGCTAAAATTCTTCTCCAACCCAAAAACAAAACATTAAAACAAGTGCACAGCCAAAGGACTCAAAACATACATTTATGTATGTGACAAAAAACAGACAAAAAAAAAAAAAATAATAACAAACAAAAAATACCCTGTGAAAGTAAAACTTTTAAAACATTGCAAAAACAGAAACCGAAACAAATGTACTCAAAATTCCATATGCAAAATCTAAAGAAAGAAAGATATTTGCAGCGGAGACCGTAAAGTATGAGCGCAACACAAGCATTAACAAAAAGCAAATTTTTGTCATTTTTGTCTGCGTCTGAGTAAAACAGTTCAAATGTAGAAAAAAAAAAACACCGGGAAGTGGTAAGAAGAAGAAGAAGAGAAAAAAAAAAATAAACTTACTTTTCATATGACAAATATCAAACTGTAAGAGATGTTTCCCCAGAGATCAAGTTAAAGTAAGAAAAATATTTAAAAGGATTTATTAAGGGGTTATCAGCAGCATATAGAGAAATACTTAGATTAATCTTTTGTTAAGCTAAACAAACTTTTCAGGCATCTGGTTATTGCTAATAAAGGCTCTCATCGCTGTTTTTGTTTTTGCCGCTCATCCCTTCCTCTGGCGCGAACAGCTTCTTGTAACCTTTTGCTGGCTGCCGCGTATCAAGTTAACAAATTATAGTTTTGTTAACAAACCAACAGCCAGCCAAAAGCAAACAAAACATGACCACAAAAAAGCACCAGCAGCTTCAATTTACAACAAAGGATCATAAAACCCGTACAGAACATAAAAGACAACATTATAATTTTTTTTTCTGCTCTAAATTGTAGTAAAATCTACTGCTACATTTGCGAAAGGTGGCGAACACAATAATTTCATCTTCTTTATGAAACATGACCATCATAAGGAGTTAACTGCACTAACAGCAAAATATACGGACACCTGAGTCCTTCGTATGCGAAAGCAAAAGTCCTGTAAAGCAAACAACCCAAGAGTTTTTAGCATCAGTTTGTGCTGGATCATCTCACGGTTTAATATCTAATTCGTGTGGACAAAAATTTTATTTCGAGTGAATTTTTTAATCAATTTTAAGACAAAGTAATACATTTATGGCGTGAAATTTATTGGGAGCATAAAAATCTTGTAACAACAAAAAAAAAAAGAAACAAAAAAAAAGTTGCCATAAGGTTTAAACAGCGGTCAGGTCATTTTACACTTGAACAACAGGTAACTAAAATGTATTAAAAATGATTTTAAATAGCACCAAAAGTAATTTTTAAAGGAGTAAATTAAAATGTTTCTTTATAAAAAAGTAGAAATGATTTAAATGCAGGCAATTTGACATAAATACTGTAATGAAAGTTGTTGGCGCCCCGCAAAATAAATTAAAAAAAAATGCAAGTGGGCAATTGAGCGCACATGAAAATACGAGCAGTATAAGTATAATAGTTTAAGTATAAGCGTTAAGTATAATAGTATAATAAGTGTAGCAGTATACGTATAATAGTGTAATTATAAAAGTATAAGTATAAAAATATAAATATAATAGTACAAGTGTAATAGTATAAATAGTATTATAGCATAAGTATAATAGTGTAAGTGCAATAACATGAGTATAATAGTATAAGTATAATGGTATAGGTATAATAGTATAAGTGTAGTAGTATAAAAGTAATAGTATAAATATAATGGTGGAACTATAAAGTATAAATATAAAACTAATAAAAAGTATAAATATAAAACTAATAGTATAAGTGTAATAGTGTAAATATAACAGCATAAGTATAATAGTTTAAGTATAATATAAGTATGAGTATATCAGAAAACTTATATATTATAAAAGCTTATATAAATCGTATAAGAATATGTATAAGAGTATAAGTTATGAAAAATAACTATTAGACTCTAATATACAAAAGAACACTAAAGTATTCGAAAAAACGACAACTCGATCGCAGTAATCAATTAAAGAAAATTAAAGAACAAAAATTCTAGACAACATAATTATTTTACAGAACGGGTAGAACATGATGTCTAGAATATATGTGAGTATGTTGTATAAGAGTTTGTGTGCATCTGATTATCAAGTTCTGTTAACATTGATATGTAATAATTTAAGACCGCGACTCCGAACCAGGGGGACAACCAACTTGGTGTGCTAAATTGGAGGCTGCTGGCTAAAGAAAAACTGGTTGATTGAGGCCCAACTTCACACCGGACTGTTGCGCCACAAGAAGAATTTAAGGCTTAAAGTAATTGGGAGCAAAAGAATATTAGAAAAAAGTATTCCAGAATAGTACACGCCTAAAGCTGTCGTACTTCAGGGACTTAAGTTCAAACAACTCCTATTTTAGCAATCAATCTGATGCAGAATTATATGACCTGAGTGTAAGTCGGCCAAAAACAAAATAATATGGAACTGAAAACTGTAAATTGTGAATGTCGAAAACAGGGAGTACAACAGAATCACCTGCAGAAGCCGCACCGAACTAAATTTATGTTCAATATTAACAAACTATTGGTTTCCGCTATAAGTTTAAAATCTTAAACGCTGAAATAGCTTAAACAATATTTCTTTCTTAAACTTTCCTGGTTTAAAGTTAAAAATGTTTTTTCCGGAATTTTTCCTTCTGCTGGAATTCCAAACTGCAGTTGCACAGAAAATATAAATGTATCATAATAAAATGTCAAAATTTGTCTCAAAATAAAATAATTATAAGCATGATTTGTCATCGGAAAAGTTATTAAGTCTCCCAGCACACACTTTCCCATCTTTTGTAAATATTTATTTATTATTTGCTTTTCTCTCCCCTCAACCATTTCAATGGATTTGAAAACCATTTTTATTATAAATCATGGCAATTGCAAGCAATAATGTATTTCCATTTCATTTTATTTTTCTCTGCATTATTATTATGATTTCTTGTCTTTGCCTTTCTTTTGTCTCATAAACATGTCGTGCTCCAGCAGGAAATCAAAGTAATTTGTGTAGGCTGGGTTTGTTACAAGCAGAAAATGCTTAGACATCATGAGACGATTTCCAATAAACTTGAATTTTTATAAATTTAAAATCCTTAAGGAATTAATCAGTCGCGATGTTTTAAAAATAGATTTTATATATTGCATTAGAGTGGCTCGCAAAGATGTTGTCTTAAACAAGGCAATTCCAAATAATTCCAAAGCAATTTTTATTAATAATCAAAATGCTGATAATCCATTTAATATTAATAATTATATAAATCTTGTGGAAAATTGTTCGCAAATTTTAGATTCGTCTGTCTTCATATTGTTTAGCTCAGGTAACATGATATTTTGTTTTAAAATAACTCAAATTTGTGTTTAAATGTATTCCGGATATTTAAAACTTATATTGTGTTTTAAATAAGTGTAAATTTGCATGGTGTGACTTGATAGGACAATAATTAAACCTGAAAATTAAATTATTTCTACTCGTCTAGATAAAAATTAAAAATTTTTTTTTAATCTTACATTGACGTATTCATTTTTTTCACTCATTTCGAATTTTTGTTACGAAAAATAACAAAACGTGACAAAAATATTGTATATTTCCAAAACTGCATTATTTTTACTTGCCCAGATTTTCTGAGGATTAAATTTGCTTCTTATGACATTGACAAAATTAAAATTTTTGGTCCATTTATAATTTGTGTTACGAAAAATAACGTGGTGTGACAAAAAGTTACTGCAATATTTTATTATTTCTACTTGTCTAGATCATCTGTGGTTTAATTTTGTTTAATGTTACTTTGTTAATTTCACTTTTTTCTTCCATTTAGATATTCTGTTGAGCAAAGTAGCATAATGTGACAAACGTTTGCTTCTAAAACTGAATTATTTGCAGCTGCTAAGATTTTATTTCGCACATTTCTGGCTCCAAATGTCAGAACATCACATCATATGATAAAGAAACATAAGATTTTACTAGTTAATAAATTTACATATAAAAAGGACATACTTTTTTATGCTCGTATAATCACTCCAAATAAACAAGGCCTAAGAATGCCGTTTGTAATCGCGTTTCTTGTCTAAAGGGTTGAACCATAAATTCTCTTTTTTTTCGTTTTTGTCAGATTATAAAGTGTTAATACGCTTATGGCGAAAAAAAAAACAAAATTCTATCATATGGTCATTATATTTTATTTCCCAAAATAACTCAACCTTTAAATCCTTTCCAGTTTTCTAGGCAAAATAGAAGTTATTTTGGTTTTTTTGCTGCATAAGTGGGTGAGTGTTAATGTTTGTGTTAAGTTTTTGTTTGAATTTGTTAATGCAAGTGTAACCCTTGTGATAACTTACTAACAAACGGACATGTATGAGCATGTTCTGGAAAGTGAACAAAAAACAAATTGCTCATCATTTATGCTAAGCATAATCACGCCGTTTCATATTTCCACCCAGCATCTAGCATTCACTTTTTTATATCTACATACTTGCCATCGCCATTAACAACAACATTTGGTATTCTGTACGAGCCGGGGTCAGTTGTTGTCTTCATTTGTGCTCTTTAGTCATTTGGCGTAACGAATAAAAACAAGCAGGGGCATGCTCTTGCTCTTGTTGTTGTTGCTGGCTGATGCACAATGAAAGCGGAAACGTAAAAAAATTTACGATAACAAAATATTTTTAACAAAAATTTAACAAATAGTGAAAACAAACAATTTTTTTATTGCGAATTTGTCGAAAATTTATTCAATTACGAAAATTTTCGTAAGAAAAGAATTTTCCATGGTAAAAAAACTTGCGACAACAAAAGAGTTTTATGGAATATTTTTAAACATTTTTTGATAACACAGTTTTTTTAAAGTCCTTCATTTGTTGAACTTTTATGTTTCCTATTAACTAAAAAATGTTATTGTTATTGTTAATAACAAAGTTTTTTAAAAAATTCCTTTATATGTTGAACTTTTGTATTTTAAAAATATATAAAATTACAAAAATTAAAAAAAAATTAAATAATATAAATAATTAATAAAATTTTCGCTAATATATTTTAATAAAAAATATTCCCTTAAAGTTATTTATTTCATTTTGCATGAAAAAATTTATGACAAAAAATAAAATTGTTTTAAGAGAACAATTTCGATAAAAATTATTTTTTAAAAATATATATTTTTAACTTCCCGATAACAGTTTTCGTTTAATTTGTTGATAACATTCTTGCTTAAAATTAAAAGTTTTTTTTTATGGCAAGTTTTTAATAAAAAAATTTTCTTTTAGGCAATTTTTCGTTAACAAATATATTTTATAGACTATTTTTTGATAAGAAGAATTCGGTTATTGAAAAGTTTTCAACAATAATATTAGAAATAAGAAATAGAAATCTTTCTGATGCGATAAATTTTTATTAAAACTTTTTTTTTTTTGTTAAAAATGATTAATAACGAAAATTTTTTATGAACAATTTTCAACTTAATTTTTTTATTATAGAAAATTTTTCCAGTACGAATATTTTCCTTGTACAAAATTTTACAAAAGTAAATTTTTCCATATCAAAAATTATTTTTGGGAAAATTTCTCACTTTTTCCTACCCACTGTGCAGTAGTTCAATAGCCAACTGATTACTAAAGTCTTGTGTATGTGTTTGTGCTGCTTTTTTGTTTGTTTCTGTATAATTTTGTTCATCTCTTGGCCTGTAAAATTTCAATAGACTGACGATATTAAAGTCGTTGTGCCCGGCCGACATGCTGCAGCATGCTCCAACATACCCACCCGAACAATTATGCCTGACATGAATCTGAAACTAATCGTGTTAAAGGTCATAAGCTTGTAAACTGTTTTACTTCATTTTGTACGGATCAATTTTGATATAATTTTTTTCTTCTTTGTATTCGAACATGAAAAATTTTCTTGCAACTCATTTCGCCCGGCTTTAATTTTGTTTTACACGCAGTTTGCACATAATTTTAGACAAAATCTTACATACGAGGCATAACGCGCCCAAGTTCTTGTCCACTGTCACTGATTTAGTGCGCAAATAAGAATGTTGGTGTGCTGCGTGCGTTGTGTGCGTGCGTTGTTGCGAAACCTCAAGGGGTTATTTGTTATGCCCAAATAAATATGCAATAAATTTAATATCCAAGTATTTAATCAGATATAATTTTATTATAGACTCATTCTGTCTTTATAAGTACTGCTGCTGCTGCTACTGCCACTGCCGCTCCGCCTGCTGCTGCTACTGCTACTGCTGTTGCTTTTGTTATATATTATAATTTTTTTTTTTTGCTTTCTTGTGCTGTTTTAAGTACTACTCGCATTGTGTGTTTGTTCAACTCCTATCAGAGTGATTTATTAACTTGATTTTATGCCATAAACATGTATTGTTTTTGTTTTAATGTACTTCATTATTGTTTAGACAAAATAATGTTTTAGAAAATTTTGCAGTCACATGAACAACAACAAACAAACACACATAGAAATTTAATTGCCAGAATTTAATGTGTGTTTGAAGTCAAACATATTTTTGGATTTAAATTTGAAATTCAAATGATAGTTGCCGTTTTCAATTTCTTATTCAAACACACGCCGATTTTTATATTTTTATTCTAATGTTATTTTTTTATTTTTATTATTTTTTTTTTATTTTTATTTTTTTTTTATTTTTCTTATTTTTTTATTTTTCTTATTTTTTTAATTTTATTATTTTCTATATTTTTTTATACCAAATTTATTTTGTTACTAAAAATTTGCTGAATTGCTTTGCAGAACATTCGTTATTGATGTGCTGTTGTTTATTTTTTTTTTAAATCAGTTGTTTAATGCAAATCGTTTGGTTTTGGATAATATCGTTTTCAAAAACGCTCGATTTTGTACACATTTTGTAAAAGATTTGCTAATGATTGTTTGGTTTTTATTATTTTTTATAAATTATAAACAGACTTAAATTGCTAAACAAGTAATTAGGAATTATTAAATATTTCCAAAATCTAAATACATTTTTATTTACATACAAAAGGAATTCGTAGGTGATAAGTTCGTTAGTACAACAACGAAACAGGGTAAAATCTCGGCACAGTGTATCGTTAATAAATACTTTGTTTTTGGTATATATTTATAATTTGACAAAATGTGAAATGTTGCCCATCCAGAAAGACTGAACTTTATAAAATATAATTTTTTTTTTTAAACAATCATTTTCAAACTCAATTTCTATTGTTTATTATTGATTAAATGTTTTTTACTGTTTAATTGTTTATTACAAATATAAAAGGAAACAAGTGTATAATAATTCGGAATCTTCTTGGCCACAGGCTGTAACTGATTTATGTCAAATGCAAACTGACAAACATTTTACTTAAAAGAGTTTCTGTCATATAAAAAAAAAAAAACGAAAATTTTAAAACAATTATCAACAAAACCAGACTCTTAACAGTCGTTTCTGCTCCACTTTATGGCAGCAAAAAAAAAAACAGAGTTATTAAAAAGAAAAAATAAACAAAAGTGATTTGCCAGTAAATTAGTCTCAGCAGAGCCTGAAAACATAAAACATTGTTGTTTTTAAATACGAGTAGCGCTCAACAGGCCTGATATTCCGCACAAATAATAGGCACGATATTCAATTTTATCCTTTGCTCCTTTCGCATTTCTCTAATCATTTGAAACCACTTATAAGGATTGTCATTAAAAAAAAAGAGCAGAAGAAAAAAAAAAATAAAACCAACAACGTTAAGAAAATTAAAAAATAACTAGAAGAAGAAAAAAAAACACTGTGGAAGGAAAAGGGCAAATGAAAAATGTCACCAACATACGGTAGCAATCAGCGGTGAAACTTGAGTTGCAGGCAGAAAGAACAGCAATATCAGAGCAGAGTTAATTTCTGGGCACAGAACTTTGCAAAACAGACCTTTCGAGGTCTTAAGATTATTCCGATTGAAAGATATAGTTTTATTCTTTGGCTCAAGCTGCAGGAGATTTTGAGGGAATATCAATTTTTTGCACATTTATTCGGGTGAAGTATCAACTTTCGAGCTGTTAAAATGTTCAGCAGAGCCAAATCTTCTACAGCAGCCAAATCTTCTACAAATCTATATCAGATGGCATTTGATTTTATCGCTTCTGGTCGATTAACGATGCACCAACCTTTAGTCCTAAAGCTGGAATTAGTCATGAGTGAATTCCGCCAACAGCTGTCACAAAAATTCGAATTTGAGAATCTATAGGAAGAATAACTCGCTTATGAACATCTAATAATTGAAAATTATATATATTTAATTCTTTTCGTAGTGCCCGCGTAAATTTGAAGGCTTTTGTTTTTGTCCAATACTTTGAAATTGTTCCAACTTCGATAGTTTTGCTGACAGAATTAATCTTATTATTGCAGAAAATTATTCAGGCCCCTATTTTTTGTGAAAATGTTTCCTCTCGACACCAGTTATTTCTGGTTGCTTTTTGATCGGTTATATAATCGAAATGGATGCTATTAAGTTTTTTTACAACTACTGGATGTAATTCCTTACAGAATTATTGGTAAATTCGTAGTTTTGTTTTACAGAAAACCAAAAACGAAAATGTTTTAATTTTATGAACAGAATTTATAACAGTTTTCTGTTAAAAAAATATTTCTTTCTGGAAAACTTTTTTCATTTCGTTTTCGAAAAAAAATCAATAGGCTTGAATTTCGCTTCTGCAAGAAATTGACAGGGCCATGGAAAATCTGCAGGATTATTTACTTATTTACTCTGGACTTACTTTTTCTACTTTGCTGTGTAGAGGCTTTGGCAAAGACTTCTTTCTCTTCCCTTTTTTGCTGTTTTAGTTTTCTTCTAGGCTCGATTTTCCGTTCTTTAGTTGAATATTAATTGTGTGTGGAGCGAGTTTTTTTCTTCTTCCTTTGCTTTTTAATCCAATAGGTCTTGTTATTGCTTAGCACTTCCTTTTGATCATATGGTAACGCTTCTAGTTTTGCCTCGTCGGGAATATCTCTGAACTAAACAGACGTTTTTCTTTTGATTTTTTAATTGTGTTTTGGCGTTTCTGTTATTACAGTCCACAATTCCTTTTAGACAGATTTTTTTTATAGCTCCAGTTTCCGAAATAAGCATGCAAAATGACAAGAACTTTAAAACTGGGCCTGCTGGTATTCTTAACAATTCAGTTTAGTTCTTAACATACGATCAGCTGAATCATTTGCCTGTTTTAAGGCCGCCTTAAGTCTTGTTCCTGCATCTTAGTGCAGCCTGCACATGTCTCGTATTTTAAGACAACAAAAGAAATCAGTTAATTGAACCCAACCCCTGGTTGATTTAAGCGCCAGCAAAGAAAACAATTTACAGTCATGTCGTTTCCCCATTTAATTTATTTTTATTTTTGTGTTCATTTTTTTTTTGCTATTCCAATTCTCGATTCATTCATTTGTTTGGTTTTGCTGCGCTTGTCTTTCAGCACCATTATTATTTCAAACTAATAAAAATGTCCTTGCAGTGACGTTTTACAAAGAGGCCTACTCAAATGTCAAATTCCTTTGCCATATTGTTTGCCATTTGAATGGCACTGTTGGTATGCAAAGTTTTAAGAAAAGTGCTCGTACGTTAAGAAAATGGAATTTCTTTATTTCATGTTAATCGAGGCAAAAAAAAAAAAAAACAAAAGGTTTGCCAGCGTTATGGGTGCAAAACGAATTTTGTAGCTGCTACTTGAGTAGAAATGGCCAAACAATTTCATTTGTATAAATATTATTAAAGTTTTCCTTATTTTTATGTCTCTCCTATTTACAGCAATTTAAGTCTTGGTTGCTGTTGAAAAAGTTGTAGGTCTGTTTCCATCCCACTTAATATACAATACAACAGTAAAGCCACAATTTGGGTTAAACACATTATTAATTAATTATAGTGGCATACCATCAAATATGGCAAATATTCAGTGGAAAAACTATTAAAGAAAACCCCAGCACCATCATTTATTATACAAAACAACATTTACATATCCGTTTCCGTTTAGGGCCTGCACCCAACACGCATTCGACTACATACAAACGCTACAC
Organism: Epicampocera succincta; assembly: GCA_932526305.1. Lineage (NCBI taxonomy): Eukaryota > Metazoa > Arthropoda > Insecta > Diptera > Tachinidae > Epicampocera > Epicampocera succincta. The sequence continues at coordinate 60,027,484 of OW052036.1, read as the reverse complement.
GTCCAGCAACCCCTTAAGTTTGTTAAACTTCTTGCTTTTTTGCATTCGTACAATATGAGAAATATGTATATGTTCTGGTTTTGTACTTTTGTCAAGTAATTTACAGTCTATTTGAAGGAATTTTCACTTGAAAGTGATTAATTGCCGGAAGTTTAAGCAAAACAAAACGAAACAAAAAAAAAACAAACAAAAATGGGCACACAAAGAAACCAGTGGCCAAAGTGAAAGCATTGAAATGAGTTTAAAAGTATTTAAAGTAGCGCCAGCACCAGCACCAGCACCAGCAATAATAATAAAGTTCGAAATAAATTGTCAAAATGAGAACAATGACAGGTGACATCAGCGCACAAATTTACTTACACCGACAGCACAAGGTTTTGCGACAATTGTTTTTCCCTATTTAAAGTCATCGTCAAAATGTTTTGCAAACGTTTTTGACTTAATCCTCGAAATGGTAAAAATAATTACACAAATATTATTTTTAGTCGAACCGTCTGATTTTTAAAACATCATTTGTTTGTAAAACTCATTCTTTTGTGTAAGATCAAGGCTTTCATTAATCACGTTCTACTTTCGTAAGATCGCGCCTTTCATTAATCACATTGCAGTTTCAAATCTCTCAACTCGCGGCTCATTTCAAACCTTTTTAATGCCATTAAAGAGGCATTACGAAATTGTTTTATCGAAATTTATTATTTAAAAGGTACGACCTGGACCCAGTGTACTTTTTAATTAAAAATTATAAAAGTAAGTAACTCAAACACAATGTGATATATTTAACAAAAAATAAATTATTAGTTCTGTCATCGTTTCATGAAGCCGATATAAAAATTCGTGCTCGTTTTTAACAAAAATATTATATTTATTTGCCGCACATCACAAATGCCGCCTCCTCTGTTGTCTACATCCTGCTGAATTTACCACCCAATACGATTAATATGTATAAAACCGGGAATACAACAGAATCGCCTTAAGAAGCCGCTATTTTTTGGCCCCACAGGACTAAATTCTTGTTTCATAATAATAAACAATTGGTGTCCTGTGTAAGTTTTAAATCTTAAGCTTTAAGTTAAAAAATATTGGCTTTGGGGACAGCTAAGACAGACCAGCCACCTAAAAAGACCGTCGATGAAAAAGTCTAAAGGCATTAAATCATATGAGCGCCTTATCTCTCTGTGAGATGGCAGACTGTGTCATGTCACATGAACTATTGCAACCAAATGTCTGGGATATATCTTTTAAGGTATTCAGGCCAAAGAAAGTTAAAAACCAGCCATTTAAAGCACTCGGCTCGGTTTAAAAACACTCCTAAAAGAATTGTAGACCAGTGATGCCACCAGCGCGAATCCACACTAAGCAGTGGCTCTTTTTAGGAATGCATTTGATTTGCCTACTGATTAGTATCATTAATTTATATTTTATATATTTATATTTATGTCGTAGGAAATCTAACTTATGCAGGCACCTGAAGGCAAAACATCATGTCCACTCTGGGCGTGTGCGGTTTAAAGCATCAACTGTTTAATGTTCATAAAAAAATCATTAAGGACCAATTTATGTACAATTTGGCAAACATGACATGATCATCTATGTTCGTTTACCTCTAGATCCTGCATCAGTTAGACTGCATTCAGGTGCAGGACTAATTTGCCAGCTGCTGGTCCCTGAAAGAGCAAGTGAAGCCAAACTAATTGCCTCAGATTGTGGCGCACAATAAAATGTCCAACGAAAATATTTCCGGCGAAAATATCATTTAACGGGTCTAATAGCACTAAAATTTTTCACCAAACCATCCTTTTGCAGGAACGATTAGTTGCGTGTGCAAAATGTAAGAAACCTGCATAACGTTGACTGAAGCTCTCACGATTTGCGCATTTGAAGGAAATTTGAAATAGCAAAACTGGCGGAACAAATCAAAGTATGAAATATTAAACTTCGTCCTTTTAATCTTCATGTGCTATGAATAAATGCCGACTACACTCTCTCCTCTCCTCCTGCCCCTTTCCGCGCTCCTTTTAATTGAATCGATTTCATGCTTTAAACAACTAAACTCTCCGTTAAACAGTAAATTAATTAAATATTTTACAATAACTACTTTGCTAAATGACCATAAAAATTTAATTCATTATTCGTTTATGTTTTTTTTTTTCTTTCCTTCTTTCATTATCAATTTTAACATTGAAAAACAAAAAGCAAAACAAAAACAAAAACAACGGCAAAAAATAAATCCAACACACAAGACATGAAGATGAGCAAAAATGCAATTAAACAGCTTAAATAGCAGCAGCAACGTATAAATAAATGAAAATGTTGCTGCATCCTGTGTGCTTGACTGTGCATGCACGAGTCTTGTTGGTATGCGGCCGCATGTACATACATATGTACATATATACGCCCAGTGTTTGCTTTATCCTTATGGTGGTGGTGGTGGTGTGTGTGTGTGTGCGCGCGTTAGTACGTTAGTAAATCTATAAGTGTGAGTATGCGTTACAGTCTGTATATAAATATCAAACAATTTGAGTTAAAGTGTAAAATTCTCGAACAAACTGTGGCCATTAAATGTAATAAAAACCCAACCAAGCCACTGAAAACCAAACTTAACAAACAAATACGTATAAAAGTTCCAGCAAAACAAATAAAATATGAAGAAGCCAAGGAAAAAATGCCGCTTAAAAGGACAGACAGACAGACAGACAGAGAGACAGACAGACAGAGAGATTTGGATGGATGGATGAATGCACACACAGACAGACGTTTACTTTAAGTAACGCCCAGCCCAGCATATATACTATTTATAAATATCGAGTCCTTTAACCATACGCCAGACATGTTGCAATTCTCTGATTTTGTTTCCTTGAATTACAATGTTTCTTAAGTTCCTTATGTTTTTTGAGACACCCGCAAAATCCAACGTGACATTAAATACAATAATATTTTACAAAAATGATTTCATTTATTTTACTTGGTGCTGCCGCATGGCGTCTTTTTGCGTGTGCGTGTGTTCTCTTTTGTCTGTGGAGTTTTCTTTAATTCTGACCCAGCTCAGTGTCGAACAGCAAGTAGACAGTTGGTGGAGTGGTGGAATTTTATTGGACAGCGTTTGTAGGCAAAAGGTCACAAAAAATAATAAATAACTAACGAATGTTTGTAGATGTACATGTATCCCTTCAAGTAAATCAATAAACAAATTAAGATCCACAGCCTATGCCAAGATGAAGAGATAGATGAACTTGACTGAATAAAGTTTTGGAAGCCAATGAAGCGCTTGTCCGGCAAAATAACAACGAACGTTTAGAAACGCTATCCGGACACAGGCTATAAAACCACTTTTATTTTCGCCCTATAATTTTTTTTTAGCAAAACTGCGTGTTCACACAAGATTTGTTTTAAGAAAACTGGCCGCATCATGCATTCTCTAAATAGAAACCAAATTATAGTTTAAACACATCCCGCGCTTTAATTAAAGTGTAAATTTGTTTGCTGGAAGACTGGCTCTAGTTCAAATACAACTTCGTTTGGCCATCCTGTATTTAATGGTTTAATTAAGTTTATTGTTTCGATGTAATTAAATAATTAAATTAATTCTTTAATGCCCATTAAATGTCTAATGACTGAGTGCAGTAATTGTGCAAAGTGAATAGTTAATTTACTTAAAGCATTAAAGCGATAAGTCAAAGTTTTTAAAGTTTTAATGCAATCAAACGGGTTATTCAATATTATGTGTTGGGCCCAACTTAGGAAAAATAAGGATTTTCTTTTATTAAAAAAAGGATTCAAATACAAAAAAAAAAAAATTCTTTCAGCTAAATCTGTAGTTTAACCGTTAAAATAGTCAATTCAAGCAAAACAAAAGGAAAATAAGTTTGGATACGATTTTATGCCATATCTGGCAGTGGATCAACTCCATTTGAGTGAACAGAGTGACGATTCACTAGCGCCCCTTGTAAGGCTTGTAAGGCTCACACAGGTCGCAATTTCTTATAATATGCTGCACGGCACAAATCATAAGCCCCTTGCTTAAGAGCTCGGGCTATTTAAACCCTTTTGCTTTATACATTTCCCCAGAAGGAGAGAAATGACTAGTCACCTGAGTTAGTAGCCTGAAATCCGTAAGGAACATCAGGTCTTAAACTAGCTCGCCTGACATTCCCCTGAATCTAATTCCTTACATAAGAACAGACCTGTCGCAAGGCAACAGCACCTCGAAGATTTTCCAATTGATCTTTGGTGAAGGTTTCGGAAGAACATGCATAACCGAAACCAATGGCGCATGCAAGTGGAGAAGGACCTCAAGCAACTTGGTGTGCAAAATGGGAGGCTGCAGGCTTAACATCGTGCGAGCTGGTAAAGCTTGTTGGTTGGGTCCCAGGTTCACCCCGGACTGTAGCGCCAAAGTAAGAAAACTAATAATAATAAATGATTTAAGCAATTTTTCAATTATTTTTTGTTTGTTTTTTTGTTAAAGAAACAAATACAAAAAAAAGAAGAAAAAATGTTTTCAAGTAAATCTTTAGTTTAACAGTTATATTTGGTTAAAAATTTGTAGTTCTGTTTATAATTATACATATTTTATAGGTCCTTTGAGCTAAAAATGTTAATTCCTGCACCTTATTACTTGTTACTCAAGTCATATCTCTATCAAAGGTACTTTTACTTAAGCGTCAATGATGAAAGCTCTAATTTTGGTGCAATTAAATCTGGTATTCCTCAAGGCAGTGTTTTAGGCCCAATTCTTTATACAATTTATACATCAGATATGCCAACTATTGATGGTTTGACTATTGCTACATACATATGCTGATGACACTGCCATACTGGCAACTCATGGATTGGCAGCAGAAGCTTCTAGGATGGTACAGGAACTATTGAATTTGCTGCAAAATTGGTTACTTAAATGGAATATGAAGGTTAATACCGAAAAGTCGATTCACGTGACCTTCACTTTAAAAAGAAATGATTGTCCTGCCCTCTCGATGAATGGATCCCCTATACCAAAAAGTGATGATGTGAGATATTTAGGTCTCCATCTTGACAAAAGACTTACTTGGAAAAAACACATACAAATGAAACGTAATCAATTAAATTTTGAAAACCAAAAAAATGTTTTGGTTATTAGGACCATCATCTACATTGAGCTTAGAAAACTAAAGTCATGTTGTATAAAGCTATTCTGAAGCCAATTTGGACTTATGGTATACAATTGTGGGGTACCGCTAGCAATTCAAATATTGAAATTCTACAAAGATATCAATCCAAAACTCTTCGCTTAATTACTAATGCTCCCTGGTTCATCAGAAACAACAATATTCATAAAGATCTTAGCATCGCAATGGTCAAAGAAGAAATTAATCGTTTCAGCGACAGATATCTAAACCGACTTAGCCATCATTCCAATGTGCCAGCCATCAATTTATTAGACGATAGCAACGAAGTGCGTAGCTTAAAAAGGGTACATGTACTTGACCTACCTTTTAGAAAATAATATTTAAGATGTATATATTTATGTAAATAGTGCAACAGTTAACAACTGTTGTTTACTGAGCTGTTTCTTTTTTTTTTTAGTTATGATATGTTTTTAATTGTTATTAAATTTGCTTATTATTTTAAATTTTGTAAAATAGATTGCAAATAAAACAGGTTACAAAAAAAAAAAAAAAAATATTTTATAGGCATAAATTTGTGTAGTTAATGAGGATTAAGTGCTGGAGTCATATTATCGTGTGGTTATAAAGTGATATGATAGTGGATGATGATAACGTGCTATGGGTTTTATTTATATATCGTTACCTGAAATGCAAAAGGGCGTAACAACCAAAAAATGGGGTTTTCATTTATTATTGTAGAGCAAATCGAATTACATGTCCTCCTACATTTTTACAGCCCTACTGTCAATAACAACCATTTTATTAAAGAAAATCAAAAGGTCGTAACATCAAAGTTGGTTTTTTCTTAAACCAAAAGGGCGCAACCCACATCTAATAAAAATGACGATTAAAGAATTTTTTTTTTCTACGAAATAAATGCATCATCGCAATTTAATGCTGTACTGAAGAAATTGCAACACCAGCTTCGTAATCTTTGATTTTTTGGAGTTTTTTGTCTCTCCTGTAAAATTTTGAAATATGTTGTTACGCCCTTTTGCATTTCAGGTAACGATATATTGTAATCACATTATGTGGGCCTATTATACTACATATAACTGTAAAGTTATACGAGGCTAGTACCACAAAAAGACGCATTGATGTATAGATTTGTAGAAAAGGGGTTCCCCTTATATAACATTAATATATGTATGTAGTTTTGTTTTCAAGTAGCCTTTTGATTTGCCTAATTTGATGTGTAGCTCTCCAAAACAACAATCGCAGTGAATTTATACAAATGAAAAGAAAAATTGTTTCTATTTAAAAGGCCTCGAGCTAGACTCTACTTGAGTCGTTTGCGACGACACTGTTTTTTCGTACAAGGCCGTATGACCTTGCAACACGAACACCAATTTGAGATTTATATACGAGAAATACTGCTAAGATCCCTTAAATTGTATTGGATAACTTAACATTTGAATAAGCGCCTGAATTGGTTGACGTGACAAACCTTTCAAAGCGTTTTCTTGTACGTTTATTCACCGCATTATTTTAAAGTTTTATAATTATAGGAAAGTTTTGATATTGTCCCATTATGGCTACTTATTGCCAATGAGTTGTATTGTCTTGAAACTACTTACATATATATAGATATGTAATTGGATAGTAAAACCGGTAATATCACATGAATACCTGCCAATTTGATTATTGCACTTTCATTACAGTTCATTAAAACTTATCGCCAGCCTAATTATATAAACAGAACATTGTCACCATATAACTGAAAATCTCAAGATCCAGGGCCTTTAGCCGTGTAGAGGCATTATTGTAAAACCTGAAATTCTTTAGGTCGTATTGAAAATTTGTTGTGAATTTTGTATAGTCATGAAAACTTATATAATCCATCAAAATATAGTGTTTTTAATTGACATAAAATCGTTTAATGTGCCAGTCTATTTCTCAAGCTCTCTGGGTTAAAGTTGGTCATTGAAAGTAGTTTATTTTTTAGGCAATTTGTTCTACTTATTTTATACTCTTTAACATTTTACACTTGTTTTCTAAAATTATATGTATTTTGCCTGTCCTTAAAGAGGTTTAAGTGCGTAAAATCTTATAGGCGGCTAATGGCCTAGTGTTGTCAGACTTTTTTCACTGAATCATAAAGTAATCGAAATATTCGATAGTTGGCATAATATTAAAACAAATTCTAGTGTTCTTCCCTTAATGCTTTAGAAACTGTAATAAGCATGAATACACATATATTTGTTATAACAAAGATATGCATATAAAAGAGATAACAGACCCACAGAAAAATCCGATCATCTGGCAACACCGGCAACACCATATCTCAACAACCTTGGTTTCTTATCATTCAACGAATCTTTAACAATTTTAACCTTTGATTTTCTTAGTTTGCATTTTGTTTTTTACTTATCAAAAATTTTGCAAAGCACAAAATCCAACAACAACACTATGAACTGAACACTATAAACACTTCGGCTCATACACATGTATGTATCCAGATATAATTGCCATGGATGGTTTTTACAAGTGTAAGAGAGTATGAAATGTGTGTGTGTGTGTGTGTGTATCAAAGAAACGCGGAAAGCGCAAGAGAACGGGTAAGAGAAGAGTGCGATGGCATGATATCACTAACAATCTAAATTTTAAATCAATAAACTTAGACGCCAAACTGGCGGCGAACAACAAACAAAAAAAAAAAAAACTTTTCATTGCGAAATTGGCGTCATACATTTTTGTTTGTAGTTTTTGTTGTGGTGGTTGGTTGCTTTTACTTGTTGTTGCCACAGTACGTACAGCAACAACAACAAATGAAAACCTTGTTGAAAATACAGAAAACAAAAAGTAAAATTTTTTTCTTTGTTTTCAAGTTTCCATAAACAAATGACTAAGCGAAAGTTTAACTTTGTATTTATTGTCGTTTTCCTTTTGCAGATTAACCCCCAGCAAAAGAGAATCCCAGAAACCAAAGAGATACACGGAAAGAGAGCCGACATGGTAAAAAGGTTAATGCCCATTAGTTTTAAAGGAATACGACGGACGGAAAATGTCAGTCAAAAGTAATTTATTTATTTATAACAATTTGTTGCCATTATTTATTTTATTTTGTATAAAAAAAAATAATTAAAGTTTTCGTTTTTGTTGTTTTTTTTTTTTTTAATTTAATAAGAGAACTAATTATAGAGTTTAAGCTTTTCAGCGCAATAACTCATTGCATGCTGTTGTCAATTAAAATTACATTCAAATAGAGCAGGTCACAGCAATTAATATCATTTCAAAGTAATCGATACAAAACAAATTAGGACCCCGACCTACTTGAGGAACAATTATGTTTTTATGCTCAAACGGAGTATTAAGGGGAGTTGGTAAAGGAGGAGGGCTCCTTTCGTTTCACATTCACAAACATTCGTTAACTTTAAATAAAGAAAGCAACAAAAAAAAAAAAAACACAATTCAAAGGAATGTTTAAATATTCATTAAGCACTTAATGCAAAACACAAATGACCTGCAGCTCGAATCAGAAATTAAATAATAGAGATGGAATAAGTGGCGGCAACTATTCGTTTGCCATAAAATTCCTTAATGCCTTGTGAACAGTTTTGGGCTTATAAACACAATTATTAAATTAAATATTAAACATGCAATAAAATAAAATTATAAAATTATGCAATTATACAATTAATATATTATAAATTTGAAGATTTGGGCAATAGTGAATACAAGGCGTGCCTGCTATTACAATTATGACAAATAGTGACAGGTCTGGGAATAAAAAATTCTGCATATATTACATACAGTAACACAACTATACGATTCTACAACTCAACAATTCCACAACTATACAATTTTATAAATATACAACAGTTCTACAAATGCACAATTTCCCAAATATATGACTCTAACAATTGCAATTGTATAATTATTAAGGTTTCATATTATACAAATATACAATTCTGTATTACTTTATATATAATTAACCAAGAATTATACAAATTCGGAGTACTATAAATATAAACATCTGGAATTATAGAATTATACAACAATTATGAAACTTTAATATCATAAAATTGTGCAGCAGTTATAATTATATTATAAATATATATATATATAATTATATGATTCCATAATTTAATAGTTTTATATTCATGTAATTGTTTATATATAGAATTGTATAGCTGCACAATTTTATGATATTAAAGTTTCATAATTGTTGTATAATTCTATAATTCCAGATGTTTATATTTATAGTACTCCGAATTTGTATATATATATATATATATATATATATATATATATATATATATATATATATATCTTTACTGTTATACAATTATGCAACTATACAATTTTACAAATACACAGTTACATATAAATATGTATATAAAATTATGACATTATAGAATTATACAACAATAGAAATTTATAATTATGAAACATTAACATCATAAAATTATACAACTATAGAATTCTAAACATAAGCAGTTACATAAATATAAAACTACTAAATTATATAGTCATATAACTAAATATATAACTTTATTATCATACAATTATACAACTATAAAATTCTTGTTCTATAAATTTAAACTTATGGAATTATAGAATTATACAACAATAGAAACCTACAATTATGAAACATTAACATCATAATATTATACAACTATTGAATTCTAAACATAAGCAGTTACATAAATATAAAACTACTAAACTATATAGTCATATAACTAAATATATAACTTTATTATCATACAATTATACAACTATAAAATTCCTCAATTTAGAACTGTTCTACAAATTTAAACTTATGGAATTATAGAATTATACAACAATAGAAACCTACAATTATGAAACATTAACATCATAATATTATACAACTATTGAATTCTAAACATAAGCAGTTACATAAATATAAAACTACTAAACTATATAGTCATATAACTAAATATATATATAACTTTATTATCATACAATTATACAACTATAAAATTCCTCAATTTAGAACTGTTCTACAAATTTAAACTTATGGAATTATAGAATTATACAACAATAGAAATTTACAATTATGATACTTTAATATCATAAAACTATACAACTATATAGAACTTTCAAGTTATACATTTATATAATTTTACAAATACCCAACTCGATAAATATAAAACTTTACAATTTAACTATTATAAAAATAAATAATTCTTTAGACAAACAACTTTACTGTTTATTAATCTCTAAAATTATACAATTTTACAACTATATATATAAGTGTACAGCTACATATATAACTACAATCATACAGTTAAATAGCAACAAAAAAAACTTTGTATTGTAATAAGTCTACTGGGAAGTCTTACAATTATACAATTATTGGATTTTATAATAAGGCATTTATACAGTTCATACACTTAAAATATTTTATATATTATAAATTTATATATTGTAATGATAAACAATTATGTGAAAATACTACATACAGCCAATAAACATATGATTTTAATGCTTTTACTAGCACTTGTAAATTTACCCCCTTAAAGTGTCGTACAACATTTAATACACATGTTTAATAGAGACTCAATTTCGATGCGCAGTCCAGTACAATTTGGCAAAAATATCAAGAGCTCTAAGCGTTCGACATTATTGTAGAAAAAGTTCACACACACACACACACAGACACACATACACGCACACATATGGAGCAAAACTTTAGCCAGTGTGTGTGCGTGTGCCTAATATTCGTCTGTTGCTGCTGTTGTTGTTGTTGTTGTTGTTGTTGCTGTTGTTCTTATTACTAAGTACAAGAATGAATTATAAATGTTGTAGAAAGTAATTTACAGCGAGACACGAAGACCTTTAAGCATGAAAAATATAACACTGAATGTACGAGAGCACAACGAAACATGCAGCGCTTATTGAAATGTAACGGTCGAATAGGCCAATTTATTAACAAACACACTCGCACACACACACACACTCGCGCTCACACACACTCGCGCACACACACCCAAACATGTATATTTGACGTGTTTAATTGGAAATGCAAAAAATATACTAGAGAAACAAATGTTTGTCAACAAACCAGCCGTGATATTTTTTCCCATTGAGTGCGTTTGTGTGTGTGTGTGTGACAGCTTTTGCTCTATATATAGGTATGTATGGGTGTGTGTGTGTCAGAGTGTTGGCATGTGTTCAGTTGCGTACATCGGGATGGCTGGTATTAGAGACAAGCAAACTAATTGCATTGGCACGCGTTAAGTAAACTTAATGAAATTTTCTTTAGACTTGTATTAAATGCAAACAGCTGCATTCACTTAATACAAACATTTAAATTTAATACAACAGAAACACGTCCTATTCTAGATATGCCCATACACAATACATATGCGGACTTATGTACATGTTGTATGTATGTGAGTAGTTTGTTTTAATCAATGGATTTGTGTCTGTAGTTGTAAGTATAATTTTTTTTCTGTTTGGCTGGCTTGAACATTTGCTGTTGATTATGAAATGATGGGACCCATGGTCATTTAAGAAACTTAATGAAATTAAGATGCAACAAGGCAAAAGCACAGGGCCGGTTTGGTTATGAAGTTAACTTTGGCGATGCTTTTCAGCAGAGCTGTGTAGTGGCTAGAGATGAGGTTTTGATAGTTGAAAGGCAAGAGTCAGCATTACTATAGTAATTCTCTTATAAGCATATTTTTACAAATTTAAGTTAAATAAAACCAGAAATAAATGAAATTTATATAATGTCTACTACCCTGGCCTCAATAATTTTCTTCATTGTTAAAACAGAAACAGAATTTCCAGTGTATACTGGGCGTCATTATATTACTTAAAGATATAAAAAGTAAATATATATGTATACTACCCTGGGCTATAAATTTTGTTTTATTTTATTTCATGCATGCAGTAATTTTTTTTTAAATGTTTTTCTCAATATTGATTTTCTTAACATCAATAATAAAAAATACATATTTATAAACTAAATTTTATTCGCAATATAAGACAAAGAGATATAAAACATATATTGATGTATTTTATTTTATCAATGAATAAATTTTCTTCATAGGCTTTTTCCTCAGTTTGTGACTTTCTTAACACACAATAATAAAAAATATTTTAAGATGCATTTTTATAACTTATAGTTTTTCATAATCTAACTGAAAATTTAATAAGACACCCCCAAAGAAAAAAAGCCGATATAAGAGACTGGAATATGCCCTGGCTACAAATTATACTGCGTAACATTAACAGTACAGGCAGAGGAATTTATGTCTACTTCCCTGGCACTCCACAAAGTTGATTGTCTTTGCAAAATAATTTAATTTTTTTATCAAAAAGCTTATTTTTTCATCAAATAATATTGTCTTTTTTTTCAAACTATAGAAACCTGTGCTCCCTACCCTGGGTCATTATATATTTGTTATAACTTCAAAATGATTTATATATTTAGCGGCATTTTTAGAAAGAAATTAAATAAGCAAGAAACTATTTGTAAATGTATACTCCCCTGGCTTTTATCATTATGGTTATAACATTAAATATTGTATTTTCAGGGCAAATTATTTTCTTTTGTTTGGAAAAAAGCAAAGCTTGCGAATAGTTTTGTCTTTTTAAGTACAATAACAATCAAGGTATACTCCCCTGGCCTTTTTTATTTTTAATACAATTATATGGATCTTTTTATAAGCACCTTTGCTATAAATGTCTTGAATGTATTAAGTATCCTCTGGCCTTTTATATTTTTAAAACAATTTAATGGATTTTTTCCTAAGCAATTCTGTTAAAAATGTTTTTAATGAATTTTTTCATTGTTCTTTATTATTTTGTGTTAAAAAAAACGCCGCTTTTTATAAATTTCTTAATTTCTTTTGCCTTAATTTTTTATTCTATATTTTTAAGTACTTTATTTTAATTAATTGTTTTTTTTTCCTGTTTCTATAAATATTAATTTTTATTATATATCACGCAAAGTTTGTTTTTCTTAATGTTAATCAACATTTTAAGTTTCAGCTGTGAACAAAGAAATAATATTTTTATAGCGCCTTTTGCTGCCGGTCACCATTTTACAACGAAGATTATTACCTCTACTGTAAGGCACTTACGCATCCGTCTAAATATGGCTAATAAGCTTTTATGTAGTCTAACAACAACAAAACCTAGTTTGTTTATTACATTAAAAGGTTGGTTCTGTGAAACCTTACAAAACGTCATAATCTCGAAGACATGCCAATAACGCAACCGAAACTCTGGTGTCAATCATCATATTTTTGCTTACGATATGTCTTGAAGTTGTGATTCATTAGTGTTAGTAAGACACACGCACATCCACACACTCCTTCACTCAGGGAACACAGTTTTGTGGTAATAAAACTAAAGTGCCCATGAGATATAGTCGCAATTATTACATACATACATACATACATATATGTAAGTGTTAGTATGTTTGTGTATGAGTGCTAAAGTATTTACACACACACAGTTAATGGCAAAAAGTCATGCGTATGTGTGTAATTGGATTTGGAGATTTCTTGTGTTAATAAATATCATTTTTCATTAGACATTATTAATGACAGCAGCAGAGCTGGTGCCGCTATAATCAAATCAAATCATATTAAAAAAAAAGAAAAATGTTAAATGAATAAAGAATTAATTGCAACTGGAAATGCATTTATGCGTCTAAATTAATTACTCCGAAATGACCGTAAATAACCTTCAGCATTTCTATGTGTAGCTACGAATTTACTTAATTAACGCCATATTGTCGACATCACTAAGTCGTCTGCAGTTTAACAACAGCTTTAGATTAACCGCTCGCGTATGATTTATATTTTACAACAACCAAATAACTTATACGCTTCAGCTAAAACTCTAAAACTATGACTATACTCGCAGCGAAAGCATAAACTTCTATATAACCGCAATTTTATCTACACTTAACTAAGAAGTCCTTAACCGTAAAAAGAAAACCAGCTGACCCGACTTCCTTGTTATTTTTTACTTTTGTTTTTTGTTTTGCTCACGTAAAATTTTAATTCAATTTATAAGATGGTCCGCAGCACAACTTGCTTTTGTTATTAAATTCCAACTTAATCAGATTTCATCCTTGTTTATTGTTTACATACAAGCAACTAGAAAAACTAACTTTAACGCCGCTATAACTATAAAATGTTTGCACTACCTTATTTTTACAGTGTAATGGCCGTTTCTTATTTGCACTTTATTTAAAGAAATGTTATTCTGAGATGATAGCAGCCAGCCAGCGTTGACTCGACTCGTCTTGACTCGACTTGACTTGACTTGACTGTGACAAGTTTATGGCATCATTCAATTTCTTGTTTGTCTTCATTACGTTACAAAGCAAATGAAATTCATTAAAAATTAATCCACAGTCTTATATTAAAGAGAGTATTTTCTTTTCAGCTTTTTTTAGTTCCGACAATTTTACGAACAGGACAAAGTGTTTGTACTGCTGTTTTTTTTTTTTTGTATAAAATATCCGGCAGTAATTTAGTAAATATGTATACAGTTTATATACTTGTCTTCCATGTATAATAAAAAATAAAAACTGACTGCTATAAGTGCGGAAAACAAAAGCTTTAAACAAAGTTGTCTGCCAAACATAGAAATTTTATGAAAAACTTTCAGAAGAAACCAAAAATTAAAATAAAATTTACAAAACGATTAAAAATTTCTACAGAAAACTTTTTTGTGCCTGATTCATTATTATCGATATTATTATTATCGATAACATAACTTTTGCTTTATGAAATTTATTGCAAAAAAATTATCGATAGCAAAAATTTATTGGTAGTAAAAATTTCCGATAAAATATTTACCGGTATAAAAAATCATTTTTCATAAAAAATTTATCGCTAAATTTTTTATAGAAAAAGTATCGATAACAAACTAGTTTTACAGACAATTTATCGGTGGCTAAAGTTTTGTACAAAAAATTTATTAATAACAAATATTTATTACAGAAAATGAGGGCAAAGTTTTTTTAACCAGAAATTTTTGCAGAAAATTTATCGATAGCAAAAATTTATTGAAAACAAAAATTTGGTTGGAAAAATATAATGTTTATTGGAAAATAATTTATCGTTAGCAAAAAAATTTCTATACAAAATTAATATAGAAAAAATATATAATTTTGAATAGAAAATTTATCGATAAATTTATTGATAAGAAATTTTCTTATAGAAAATTCAATAGGCTAAAATTTTGTATTATTTATTATAGAAAATTTCTCGATAACAGAATTTTTCTACCCAAAACTTATTAATAGATAACAAGTTTTGCAGAAAACTTATCGATAACAAAATTTTGTATAAAGAAAATTTATAAATAACAAAGAGAAACAACAAAGAGAAACAAAGCTGATAGAGATTCGCTACGAAATATATCGATAACCATTTTTTGTTAGTAAATTCAACGATAACAAAATTAATACAGATAAAATAATGTAGCAAAAGTGTTCTATAGAAAGTCTATCGTTACCAAATATTTTCTATGAAAACTTTTATTAAGAAATTCATCGATGCCACATATTTCTGACAGAAAATACATCGACAACAATTGTTTTTATCGAACAAATTTACTCAAGTTTTCTGTACAAACTTCTATAGAAAATTTATCGACATTACAATTTCTGTATGATATTTAACGATAATTAAAGATTTCTCTTAAAAATAATTCTCGATAATAGTAAATTCCAATTGAAAATTTATTGATTAAACATTTTCTATAAAACTTTCTTTCTGCAAATTTATCAACAGCAAACATTTTTTTTATGCTAAATTTTTCCTAACAAATAAGAAATTTTTTCTTACACAAAATTTATTGATAACTAAAATTTTCTTTAGAAATAGTGGCAAAAGGACATCTTAAAGCCACATGCTTTTGGCATAAGTGGAGGGATAATAAAGATTCGAGTTGCTCTTGTTTCATTCACTGCTTTCAAATTAAATATTTACCAACATGTCGCTTTAAAAATGCTTTGGCTAAACCAAAGTAATTCTGAGAATCTGATTTTTAAATAATTCTATATGACATGTCCTGCAGCACGTTCTACTTATTTGTGCTTTCAACAAAAGTCAAATTGCAAAGCAAACAGTAATGAATAATTAATACTAAATGGAACAGAGTACAGCTTTGACGAATAAAAGAATGTAGCTAAATTTTTCAACAGAAAAGAAAGAAATCTGCATATATTTTTGTAAGATGTGAAAGCGTGTACAGAGATTGTTTCACATAAACCGATTTTAGTGCGAAGGATTCGTTAAAATATGGCCGTAAGTTGTTGGTGTTCAGACTGGAAAAACTCTATTGGGAAAAAGTCTAGTAAATTGTGAAAAACTGGTCTGCATTCATTCATCTTCAGGAATGGAAAACTTCCATTATACAAAAATGAACAATCACACGATTTGTTTAACTGCTAAATTAATTTTCATTTAATAAATTTGTTTCCATTTTGCATACGCAACAGCCCTGAGAAATATTATTTTCTTATGCTCCACAAGAACCTCCATTAATTTTTGAATCTTTAAACATCAAAGAAACTGTTTTGTATGCAGAAATAAAAGCAAAATTAACTCACTAAATAGCTTAAGCAAATAATGAAAACAAATATGCAAGAACAACAACAACAACAACAACAACTACAACAACAACAGCAACAACAAAAACCACAATAATAATGGCAGCTTTTGAATTATAACAACACCAATAACAAAAACGTTATTATACACGATGATATTAATTACACCATTTTAAAAGCAACAACAAGTGCAACACAAACAGTAGTACTTCCAAGCAATGTTGCCAGAGCTGTTCCACTTAACGCAAATGAGACGGCAAAAAGAAAAAATTCAACACAAAAACTTTCGCTTAAAAATAACCTGCCAGAAAAACAGTAATAAAAAACAAAAAAAAAAAACAAAAAACTATCAACAATTAGACATAAATTTTGTAAAGAATACACGAATTTGAACTTGTTTGAGAATATGAGGTGGCAACTGTGGCTACAGTCACAATTTATGCTAAACAAACCAAGAGTTAAGAATACAAGTATGAGGGGCGATGATGAGTGGCATAAAATTACAACGGGAATGGCAAAAAAAAAAAGTAACAACGACAAAGTGCATAATTAAATGCATCGCAATAAGAACAGCAACAGCAACAGCAACAACAACAGCAACAACAACAACACAGTACAACATCAACATCAACACTCTTAAGAAATATCAACACTCGTCATGCTTTCTTTATGTTTTTCTATTCTGTTTACCCTGTTTATGTACTCAAAATATGACTTACACGAGTAACGATGGCGTTGGCTGGCAGAGGGTACGAGAACGATGAGTGTTTAAGGAAAAAGCGCCTGCAAATATGCTATAGATGTTTTGCATACAACAGAATATATAACGTTCATTTATTTAAGGCACACAAACACTCATGTGTTATTAATTTTGTGTGTGTGTGTGTGTGTGTGTGTGTGAGGGAAAAAAGACACACACAGGCAACGCTTACACACATGTGTACATGCCAACACCTCTTCTACAGTTTTACACTTACACTCTTATTTAATGTTATAATAAAGTACATTTACTGCACTTGTCTTAAGTTGATAAATTTGTCCTCATGTTGTTTTTGTTGATTTAGCTGCTGCTGTTGTTGCTTTTATGCAAACTACAAACAGTACATGACTGTCTGGTTTAGACTGATGGCAAAAAAAAAAAAACAACAACAACAACAACAACAGCAGCAGAACACAACTCCAACTTCTTTATAGGAGGGCAGGAAAGTACAATAAAGAAAAAAGAAAGAAAGGCTGCATAAAAAACTTATAAACACGAAATAATTCATCATCATTTTAGAAATCGGCGAAATTTGCTGTTTTCACAACATAATGATTTTAACTTTTTTATTGCAATATCTTTGCCAACCCTCGTATATTTGTTGTGTACAAATAACGTTGTAAACAAACTGCTTTTTAAAATGAACTGTCTTAAGAAACATTATAAAAGGTAAAATATCGTTCAAGTATGAATTCAAGTGTACGAACGAGTGTGTGCGTGTGTGTGTGTGTGTGTGTGCAAATTCATATTTGTTTATCATCATCAAAAATTACAGTGTCTCACAAGTAGGGGGCCCAGCAACCCAACCAACAAGCAGCTGTTAAAAAGCAAAACAGTGCTGCGTGTTTTATGCAATTTTTTTTTTCGGAGATTTCTCTTTTTTTTTTTTTGTATATTTGAGTATTTTTTAGTTTGAAAACATATTTTGGCTTTAAATGCATATTGAGGTTTTGCAGGCTCATTATCGTTTTAAATTACATATTTACATCCATATATATAAAAAATAATTGCTTAACATATAAATATTTGCTTAATAATTTGCCTTCCGTTTTATACACGAACACAAAATAATTCATTTGCAAATCAGGTCTTTTTCCGGTTTTTTTTCTCACGACAAAAAAAAATCAAGTTTATTACACATATGAAAATTTTGTCTTAAGCTTTAACTTAAAAAAATTATTTGCTGGGCTTTTGAAGTAGTTGCATTTTATGGAAGTGCTAGTCGAATCTCTTATTATAATCTTAATGCTTAAAAGGAATGACAATAACGTCTCCATAAATGTTGGCTGTTCTTGATCCTTCGCATACTGTTGCATCAACACTCTACAAAAAAAAACCCCTATAAGCGAACACGACTAAAAGCACACTAGTGTTCCGGGCCTTATTCAAAGCTATTTATTATCTTAAATTGAAAAGAAACCAGTGCTATAGGATAATATGCAGGATCCTAAACAAGATAACTTTAAAATTACTTGTGTGGAATAAATAGTTTTCGTTGATTTTTTCTAGACTAGAATTTTCTTTAGGACTAATTTGCTGAATAAAAAAAATTTCTCTTAAGAAAATCCCTTCTAAAAATAGTCTTAGCCGATGTCAGGCGTCTCTACACTTTTCCTTGAAATCGTAGTCGTAATCAAAAAACCCCAGAAAACAAAAAACAATCATAATAATAAACGAGCTAAAGATGACGATGCTGAGCAGTATTAAGATATGCAGACAAGATGACAGCAACTGCAGTGACGCTTTTGCTTTTTTTTTTGTCACTTTTATTCAATGAAGATGTGTTGGCTTTTTAATAACGCTCTTTTATTTGAACAAGCGGAGATTGCAGATAATTTTCAAAAGGATAAACGAGGTGTGCACCGGCAGCACACTGATTTGAAGCGTTGTTTGTTTTTTCTTTGCTAAAAGAAAAAAAAAAAAGTTCTAGGGGTCCTAAAGCCGGATCGAAAAAACATTCAAACTTCTTGAGGGGGTTTGTTTTGGGTAACCTAAAGTATAGCATACATTTGGGAGCACGTGTACAAAATCAGTGAAAGTGTGGCGGGGAGCAGATGTGTGTGTGTGAAAGGTTTACGCTGTGCGCCTGCACTCTCATCATGCACATGCATCAAGTTAAGTCATAATAATTATTAATTGTGCACAAGTTGGCAAATAATGATGATGAAGTGAAAGGATATTGTTGGCACTTCTTTCACTTGTTTTTCATTTCTCTTGATTTTCTTGGCATTTTTAGGTTTCTTGCTTTTCTGCTTTATAATTTTTTTTGCAATAATGAGTAATGAACGTGTGTGTCGGCACTTACACGCTGCGTTGTGTGAGTGTTGGTGCCAGTGTTTGCATCTGCCTTCGAGTTGCGGTGTCTGTTTGGTCCCAACTGAGCTGAGTGTGTTCATTTGAGTGTATAAGTGGTATTCAGTGATTTATTATTGCAACATTTAAGATTGTAATCGTCAAGTGCTTATGCTGATTTCCTTCCATAATTTCCAACTCTTTTTGCACACAAACCAACAAACAAATTGCATTTTGTTGAGACGCTTTTCTTTATTACTAGATTTGAGTCTGTTCTTAGAGGCCAGCTGAAGGAAACATGTCCAACATAAGGCCATCTGGTAGACTGGGATACAAATTTTGAGTTTGCAATTAATGCAGGGGTGATTACTTGCTAGTGATTGAAAATAAATTGCACTGTCTTTCGCACAACAGCCAGATTTTTGGCATATTTGACACTTCCCTATTATATGATGGGTCTACCCATCACACTGCTAACGGTCCTCTCGGTAGGTAGAGCCTAGCGCCCGTGTACGGTGAAACAGTCTGTAGCAGGGACAACCGACCAACTGTAACAATTTGCTATTTTGTATTATTTGTTATCGCCAGCGTGACGTCACGTATGTCATCATTAGCTTTCAGCTCAACGTTGCAGTGTTTATTTTAAAACCAGTGCTCTGAAGGGTATCTTTATAAAAATTCATAAAGTGCAGGGAAAAGCTTTTCCAGCCAAAACAAAGAAATTTAAGCTTTAATGGCTCCCAGCTGCCCCTTTTTAGGTTATTAAACATTTTTTTTTCCACTTCTTTAATATAAACAGTGCCACTTTCATCGCTAAAAGCTTTATTGCCAAACCAGAGAGGCAGCACAAAAGTTCTCAGCGTTGAGTTTTCAGTTTGTTGGCTGCCAAATAGAGTAAAAAC
This sequence comes from Epicampocera succincta, assembly GCA_932526305.1. Lineage (NCBI taxonomy): Eukaryota > Metazoa > Arthropoda > Insecta > Diptera > Tachinidae > Epicampocera > Epicampocera succincta. The sequence goes on along the minus strand of OW052036.1, from coordinate 60,006,835 downwards.
TGTAAAACAACAAAATAGTTTGACAGTTTATATCCTTGCAACTGGCTTTATATTGTATATTTTTGGCAACTTGCTTAATAATTTTTGTATTTTAAGTAAAACCTTTTAAAGAAACCATTTAACCGTTTGTTTTTTAAACAAAAAGAATAGCTTGAGTTGTGCCTAAAATTTTTTCTCAAAAAATTATTGCGAAACGTTAAAGGTTGAAAATATGTTCCTGAAGAAATTAGAACAACAAAAAAGTGCATAACAAATAACAGCAAAGAAGAACTTTTGCAAGGCGCAAAAATATGTTTTTTTTTTCTGCTTGATTGTGTGTGTTTCTGTTCGTTCAACTATCAAGTGCTGCTTTTGTCGACCACTAGTGTATCCTTGTGCAACTAAAACGCTTTAGTTCTTATTGCTGCTGTTTTCTATTAGTTTTTGCTTTATTTTATTGCATCTTTTTTTTTTTTTTTGCTCAGAATTTCATGTGTCAAGTGCAGCAAAACGGTTTCTCTTCGAAGCTTTTTCCTCTTTTATGTTCGTTCCTGGCACAGAAAGAGCTAATAAAAGCTACGAGAGCTTCCCGCAAAGCTTTTCAGCCAATTTGTTAATTTCTTTGCATAACAAATTGAAATATTTTTTCTTCAATGTTCAATATAGAAATTAAAAAAAATTATATTTTCAGGATTTAGTAAAACTTGTAACAATCCGTAGTCCCTCCTCAGACAATCTCTGGTTCTTGTTTATCTTTATCTCTTTAAAAGCACCACCAAAACGTGCAATAAGCAATAAATTGAATAATCCGCTAGGACTAAACATTGACAGCCATCCAAAAGTGTTATAAAACAATAAAATCAATCCGTCTCGAATAAAACAATAATTTTAAAGACCTACAAACTTATAAAGCTAAATATAATTCATAAAATTCTTACGTAAAACAGAACAGAGCTTTTCTAGAAAACTTGCAACAATAAACCCTTCAGCAGAACTACCAGTAAAATTTTAAGCGCCGTGCCATGTGTCAATAACATGCGATAAGTTGATAAGGACAAACAACAAATACAATAACACACCGAGCAACAGGTAAGAATTAAGTTTTACTTGGGACTTAATGTATTTTATGACAATAAAATGGAAGGACGAAAAAAACTTGGATTATAAACCTTAATTTTACTCATTTCTATACGTCCGTATCACGACCAGCAGCCAAAATTGTGTTGGGAAATAAGAAAAAGTTTTAGAGAATTTTTCGCGGAAAAGTAAGTTATCGATAGTAAAAATTCTCACTCCGGCAATTTATTGAGAACAGAAATTTTCATTGATAAAAAAGTTTTGTTTTGGAAAATTTAGCGACAATAGAAATTGTCTATATCAAATTAGTTAATAAAATATGTATGTAAATGTGATTTCTAGATGGCAAAAATTTCGCAATTTATAATATTTAACAAATTTATCGATAAGAAAAGTGTTTTCAAAGAAAACTCATATATATTAAAAAAAATTTTTTTCTGAAAAATTCATTATCTATGAATTTGAAAAAATTTTCTATGACAAATTAATTAATAGCAAAATTTTTTCGATACCAAAATCATAGACTGCAAAATCAAACTATATACAAAATTTATCGATAGCCAAAACCAATACCGATATGTTTGCAATCGATAAATTAATTGCAAATATATTTATTAGAAAATTTATCCTCGAAGAAGTTTTCTAAACAAAATTTGAAGTTGGCAAAATTTGTCTTTAGAAAAATTTATCGATAACAAATTCATGCAGCAAAAAGCACTTGTCAAAAAAATTTTTTTATTCCTATTAAAAATTTATCAATAACAAAAATCTTTTATTAAAAAAATTGCTTTAAAACTGTTATCAACAAAATAATCCTTTCTGTAGAAAATTGATCGTTAAAAAAACTTTTGTGCTGAAAAATCATTGAAACAAAAATTTTTTTTCCAAAATTAATCGATGACAAAAATTTAATAAAAAATTTATTGATAACAAAATTTTTTAATACAAATTTAGCGATTGCAAATATTTTGTCTGAAATATCATTGATAACAAAAGTTTTTGTATACAAAATTTGCCGATAAGAAAAATTTTTATAGGAAGTTTATCGATAACAATTTTTTTTTTCGAAGGCAACTGGTTTTTTAATAGAAAATTAATGCAAAATTTATCGATGACAAAAGTCGAATAAAACATTTATTGATGAAAAAAGTTTTTGATAGAAAATTTATCGATTGGAAATATTTTGTGTGAAATATTATTGATTATAAAAGTTTTTGTATATAAAATTTGTCGATAACAAAACTTTTTATAGAAAATTTATCGATAACAAACATTTTTTTCAAAGAAAATTTGTTTTTTCATAGATAATTCATCGATTGCAAAAATTTTGTGTAGAAAACTTTTCTATAATCAAAATTTTGTATAAAAAGTTTGTCGATAACGAGACTTTTTATAGAAAATTTATCGATAACAAAAATTTGTTCATAGAAAATTTATTGATAAAAGCATTTTGAACAAAAAAAATTTATAAAAGCTAAAATTTCAAGTAGAAAATTGAACGATGATAAAATTATTCTATGGAAATTTTACCGATAACAAAAATTTTGTAATGGAAATTTCATTCCAATCCGTAACAATCGTTAACACCCTCACTATTTGTTAAACTGATTTAATCCGCGACGGCTTTTTTGGGATCCGGAGGTGACTCATTCCCTCTGATTAGGAGTGTCGCCGTTTAAAAGGAATGTTTAGTAAAAATTTGTTTTATGCCAATATAATTCACAGTTTGATTTCTTGTATGTCTTAATTACTTGGTCTTTGTTAAGGAAATATAGTTTTCGGGAAGGCCTGATTTCTAGGGGCCCGTTGTTATTATCCTTTTGCTAAATGTGCATTAAAGAGAAGTTAATCTATAGTTTAAAACTGGTGTAGGAATAAAACTTTGTTTATTCGAGTTTACTTGTGTGTGTGCGTGTGTGTGTGTGTGCATCAGATTATGAGTCAAGGAATGGGCAGGAGTGGCTGGCTGTATTGTTTATTTATACTGACACTTATTGTTGTTTGGCAGACACATAACGAAGCGCAAAAATAGTTACGTGCTTATATCGTAAATTGACTGATTTTGTGCAATGCTTTTTATTAGAAAATATATTCTTTTCAACACTATAATCCCAAAAATATGTTTATTTCGACGAACAATTTGTAACATTTCTTAAGAAAAATTCTTTACAAAATTGAAAAAACTTTCTGTGGAAAATATGAAAATTTCGCGCACAAAATATTATCACAGAATATCTTTAAAACAATTTTATTTCTGTAGCAAATTAAAGATAACAAAAACTTTCAATAGAATTATATATAAATCTACGAACAGCCAATATAACAGTTCGGCAGGACTTCAGTGGTCGGCGTGTGACTTTCAAGTGGTTTTGCTTGACTTGAACTTTTTCGTTCAGATATTTTTCTCTTTGTTTCCAATTGATATTTTTCCATTTATTTTAACAATAACAATAATTTGCCAAGCTGCTTTTTTTTTTGGTTTAGAAAATAAGTAAACAAATGCACAGACAAAAATTTGTAGTTGAATTCATTAGTACCCCTTTTGTCACTGGTTCTATGACATGTTACACATGACAGGACCTTGAAAACAATGACAAAAATCAATCTATGAATTGAAGGGCAAAACAAAGTTTTGAAGCCGCAAACGTTGGGGATGCACAAAACCTTTCGGTCACGGCCATTTCTCCAAGTGTACCACCTTTTTTGACTTATGAACATTGTTTGCTAACAAATACCGACTGCAATGAACAGTGTTTTTGCTGCCCTGTATCAATCAGCCGAAGAGCAGGTCTGTCTGAGTCGTTATTAAAGTTGAAGTTGTTCCGCTGCTGCGAAAACAGCCAATAAAGTTCAATTCGTCCACACAATACGCAAATAAAACAAAAACAGCAACAGCAACAAAAAAAAAAACAAGTTAAACAAACAATACAAATATTGATTGTTTTGGAATTATTTGCAACGAGTCAAAAAATAATTGAAACTGACATTCTGTATTTATTTTAGTTCATCTTTAAAGAGTTCATCAAATTGTTATCGGGCTGATGCCGACGTGAGTGCAGCAGGTGGATGCGCGTATCACTGCTGAGCCTTTTATTGCACTAAATAATTGATTTGAAATATTTAACTTAAACTATTTTAAACGCAAAATTTCAGGAATTGAATAAAATTTTCTGCAGAAAACTTGTCTCAAAAATTCTTGTAAGTTTTTTTTTTGTTTAAGTTTTATTCTCGATAAGAAATTTTTTGTCATTCATAAAATATTTATAACGAATTTTTTATTCCAATAAATTTAGAAAATTTTTGGCGATGATAAATATTTAATTCATGGAATTTTTTTTTGGTATCGAGCAAGTTTTAAAACGATAAGTTTTCACTAGAAATTTTTCAATATTGATAAATTTGCCATAGGAAACGTATAACATCGATAAATTTTGGAATTCAATAAATTAAAAAAAAAGTTTTATGATCAAAATTTTTAAAATATTTCTAAAATATTTTTCTAAAAATATTTTTATATCACAGTTTTGTGATTGAACAACTTTCGATACATTTTCCACCTTTATCTAAAAAACTTTTATTAAAAATAAATATTGTAAAGAAAATCTAAAGAAAACTTATCGATAAATTTTACCGAGACCAAAAAATATAGCAAAATTTATCGATAAATTTTACCGAGAACAAAAAATATAGCAAAATTTATCGATAAATTTTACAGAGAACAATTTTTATAAATTTTATATGAAACAATTTTGTATAAATTTTTTATCGAAAATGTTGGTTTCGATAAATTTTCTATAAAAAATTTTTGTTATCGATAAATTTTCTAGAGAAAAGTTTTGTTTATTCGTAAAATGTTTATTCTCAATAAAACTTTGATGGACATTTTTTTTATTTTCCATGTAAAAGTTTTTGTTATCGATAAATTTTCTATAGAAAACTTTTATCGTCCATAAATTCTTTGTGGGAAATTTTTGGTTATTGATAAATTTTGTATATGAAATATTTTCTGTAAGAAAATTTTTGTTATCGTTAAATTTTTATATGGATTAAATTTGTTATCGATAGAACTTCAATGGAAAATTGTGTAGTTTTCATGGAAAACTTTTATTTATCAATAAATTCGCGGAAAAAGGATTTTGTTTATGAAAACATTTCAATGTCTTTTTGATCGCTGAAAACTTAAGGCCACTCATTCTTTTAATTTGCTTTTGTTTTCGAGTAGTTTTTCAGATTTTCTTTTCGATTGTTCATTAATTTCTTAAAGAAAATGTTTTTGGTCTCTTCTGCATTAGAAATAATAATTAGAAAATATTCTTGCAACAACAAATGTGGAGAGGAAAATTTCTGTAATAAATAATCCTTTTCCAGTGATACTTTTGCTTTAGAAAACTTTTAGTTCTGCCTGACAACAACTTATTTGAAGATTTTGTGGGTTCTTCTAGAAAAATTTACGCATTTGTCCCTTTAACTGGTTTTAGACAACAACTTTAAATACATTTATTTTCCGTTAATAGAATGGAACAGATGGCAAAAAAGGGAAAATTTTTGTACTTTTTGTTCGCATTGAGTGGCCCGGAATCTGCTTCACACTTAAAATTTCAAAGCACACTTGTAGACAGGTCACGCACGCCAACAGAAGCCTTGAATGCAAAACTGCAAATAATAAAAGCGAGCGAACACATCAACATGAACCAAAGTTGAATGCCAATAAAACAGGATGATATTTTCAAACAAATAACTGAACGAGGATGTCAGAACAGAATGAAAGAAAACTAATGCCACAGGAATGAAGTGCATTGGAAGTTAAGACGAAGCCGTGAAAAACAGGCCAGCAACATCTTTGGCTGTGGCTAAAGGACTCGAACGACGAAAAAGTGCTAAACAACAGACTTTGCAAGCCTGAATGTCTGCTTAAGCCAAACCAAACAAAAGGATTTAATAAAGAATTCGTACACAGCTTAAATATTCGCTGGGATACTGTGAGTCCTTTTGGCGTGCGTGTGCCTGTACGCACATGTTTACAGCAAAGCAACTTAACTAAATAAGCCAGCAGCTGCTGCTGCTGCTGCTGTTGTTGCTACATCAGCTGAAAATCATGTTTACGGAACCACAAATATGGATGCTTGATTTTGTTCGAATTGTTGTAGTTTTATTATTTATTTTTCCTCTAGACCCTGTTCGCTCGCAATAGTTTGACTTGGCTGGGCTCGGTTTTCTTTTAATATTTTTCGCCACCATCTTTCACGTTGTGCAACACAAAGACATCGTATAGAAAACGCATGTCGCATAAATAATGAATTTTGCATCAATACTCCAACTTGAGATTTGAGGAGAACAAGAAAAAAAAAAAAAAAAAACGGGGTGAAAAAAGAAAAGAAATGAAATGAACAAACGCAAATGCTGATGTGCAAGTCTGTTTTGGTATTTATGAAGTCAGTAAACGCAGAAATTGTGTGGCGAAAATGACTGAACATTTTCTTTTTAATGTTGTTGGATAAGTTTTTTGTATTCTGCCAAGAAAAATGCCAAAGAAGTCGTAGCTGTGGAAGTGCTTGACAGGAATTGTGTGCATACTTTTAGGCAAATTGACAAACAAAAAAGCAACTCTGCTCGCATGTACCAGTCTGGGGTCTGGATGGGCGCCCTCGAACGATTTTAATAACTGAGTGTTATTTTAAACTGCTGACGATTACATTTTCTAAAGAAATTTTACAAGTACATATTCACGTGGTCAATTATCAAAGCGTTTTGTCTGCTGCCAGCAAACAGTTTTCTTGGCCAAGAAATGCTTTTTAATTTTTGAGCTGTGAAAGTATTTTTATGGCTTTTTCTTAGGCCAAACATTTTTGAAATAAATTTTTTACAACTTTTCAATGGAAAAATTTCAGCAACAATATGTTTGACTTAAACAAAACTTTTTACGTTCTATAAACTTCCTAAACAAAATATTTATTTCATACATAAAACTTTTGCTGGCGATAAGTTTCCTTTATAGAATTCTTACAAGCCAAAGAGTTTTTACAAAAAAATTTTTTAAAAATAATTTTTTAGGCAAATTTTCTAACAAAATTTTTTTAACTGAAAAATTTTCCAATATAAAATTTTTTATAAAAAATTCTTAATGCAACCACTTTTTAGGCAAAATGTTTTTTTTTTAACAATTTCAAGAAAGAATTAAATGTCTTTCTTTAAATTAATTCAAGCGCTAAATATTCTAATAGAAGAGTTTTGGGCCAATCTTTTATAGAAAAGCTTTAAATAGAATAGATTCCAAAACTGTATATTTTTCTATAGAAATAAATTGTCGAAGGAACATTTTGGCCAGCGATACTTTTTCTTTAGAAATATTTTATCAGCAATAAATTTTGTATGGCAAATGATTACAAGCCAAACATATAATTAAAAGCGATACAGTTTTTTTATTTAATTTTTTTTTAAAGTTATAAATTTTTTCCAGAAATATTCCATTTTTTTCGATAAAATTACTGCGAAAAATTTTCACAAGAAATAAATTTTCTACAGAAGATTTGCACAAGCAATCAATTTTTATATAACAGAATTTTAGACGATACCTTTTTCCAAGCGATAAATATTTTATGCAAAACTGGAATTTCTGTAAAATATTTTTCGAAGCGATAGATTTTCCAGAAAAATATTTTACAAGCGATGAATTTCTTATAGAAAATTTATTTTCTAAAAATTTTGCAGGCGATAAATTTTTATTAAAAACTGATATCAATTTTTGTTTGAAAATTTTTAAAAGCAAAACAATTTTTAAGGCCGAGTTTCAAACGCGGTAAACCGATCTGTTTTGTGGCAACAGCTTTCTGGCAATAACTTTCCCGTAAGCAAATTTTCAAGTACCCTTTTTGTTAAATTTTTAAATTAGAATATTCCTTCATTTAAAATTGCCCCTTTCAATTCGGTGGCTGGAGAGTTGCAGTCGTGACATTTTCTTCAACTGCTCGAAAAGGTTGCGGCTGTCAAATGATGGCTGTTGACGATGATGATGCTGATTGTTGTAGGCGAGTACATGTTTCGTCTGCACATGACTTTTTCTTTTCAATCTAGATCCAAAACATTTTCCAATTTCTGTTTTTCGTTTTCACTTGCTTTTTACAGAGCAAATTGGAAAATATGCAAATAAGCTGTCACTCTGTGTCCAACTGTTTGTCTGTTAAGAGTTTTGCCATTAAACCGAAAAGTTCGTGTCCGAACAGTGAAACATCAACGGACGAAGCATCAGACAAGACGTGCAACCGCATGCAGCCGCCACCTTAAAAACAAATGATTTCATTAATAACTTTACATTTTGGTCTTCCCAAAAGCAACAGCATTTCTATTTAAGTATTTTGCTCAAACCAAATAAGAGAAACAGCAATTTGCACTGCGTTGTTGGCCGCTGAACCCCAGCACGAACCGGATTTTTGTGGAAAAGCATTTCATTGCTACTCCTCCTTTTGAGCTCGATATCATCTGTTTTGGCATTTAAGGGTCTCGGTGTTTGTAATTTTGCGGCCAATTTTTATTTACGTGATGAAGTAAATTACTGGCAAAATTAATGCACAACATGATGACTGACTTTAAGTTCATGATAAAAACATTAACGAGCACAAACGTTGGCAGAATGAGAGAGATTTTTCTCTCAACTGCCTAAATAAAGAGAGGGAAAAACATCATAGAAAACTGTTTCTGGCGGTAATAATAAAACTTGTCTATATCCTTTAAAAAAATTGCTCACAAAAAAAAGTGTTTTGATCAGACACTTTTTATTGGAATTTAAGCCTTTTTCTAGTGGAAGTAAAAATTGTAAAAATGTTTCTAATCGAAAATGTATCGCCTTTCAACATGTTTATCGATAATAAAAGTTTTCTGTATAAATTTGATCGATGAATATAAATAAATAAATATTTTCAATAGCAAATTTTGCGACAAACTTAATATTTTATATGGAAAATTTATGGATAGCAAAAATTTATCGATTTGATAATCCTTTATAACAATTTTTGAGGGAATATCCAACGCTGGCACAACATTTTCTACAGATCATTAAACTTTTAAAAAAATTTCCTACAAAATATACAAATAAAATTTTGATTAAAACATTTTATGTTTCAGGAATTTTTTTTAACAAATTTTCTTTACCAAAAAAAAATATTATAAATTTTTTTCCAAAAATTACTACAATTTTAAACAAGTTGTTACTCTTTAAATTATTTTATAGAAAACTTTAAGCCTTTTGAATAATTTGAGTATCAAACAATTTGAATATATGGCAGTTTTTTCGCCTAAAAAAATTATCTATTATAATTCGCTTTTACGAAGTTTTCTATAGAAAATTTATTTTTTTTCTAAAAAAAAATCTATTGATGTTGAAAAGCTGTTAAAATTTTGGTATCAAAAATTTATTGTATAGAAACTTTTTCTAAAAGAAAAAATAGTTCTCTAGAAATTCTACTAAATTTATCTAATGAAAATTTATGGTTTGTAAAAATTTTCTGTAGAATTATTTATGTTGGAATTTTTAGGAATTTCATGTTGAAAATTTTGTAGCTAAAAAAAGCTAAATAAAATAAGAAAATTTGTTTTTGTGAAAAATATTTGTATAAAAAGTTATTTAAGAAAATTTATGATTGTTTAGGTAAATTGTATAGAAATTTTGTTTTAGTTTTATTTTTAAAAGAAAATTTTCTATAGAAAATTGGTGTGTTTTTTAACAGCTTTTTTTGGGACAGTGTTTGTCTATAAAAAACTTTTGATTTTTAAACTTTTTTATTTTGGAACAGTGAGTGTTTTTCGTTTGTAAATAGTGTGGACGAGATGTTACTGCTCGCTACGGTTTAACCCGTAATCATCTAAAACATTTAAACAATTTTCCGCTTAATTAAATAGCGAAGACCGAACTTAACAGTGACTGACCAAAATATCAGCAAACGCAAATGTTGACACTAATTAGTACAACTAATTTATTCAATAAATCTTTAACCTTAAATAATATAAAATACACCTGCTATAATTCACAAGTCAATTATTTATTTTGCAAAAATCTGCTTGTTATACGGCGCACATATTGATGAACACATGCAGCAACAGAACACGGTCTACAGGTGTGAGTGAGTTCAAGCGTGTGTGTGTGTGCGCAAAAGATTAAGAGCCTGAACGTTTCTTTAAAAAGTGAGAATTAATGCACATTAACGAAAATATGCTGTAGCGCTTATTTGAATATAGTTGTAGTCGTAGCATATAAATATCTGTACAAATATATATTTATTAAATATGCACACGCACACGAACACGCACACACACGTGCACACGTGTGTGTATGTAGTCTGTATGTAGTGAAGCATAAATGACGGCGTGTTTTGTTCATTGCCCGGCCGCTACATATGGAATTTATTTCGGACACTAAATTTATATGGAGTGGTTGGCCCAGCTAAGATTTAACATAACACTGAAAGAAAATGTTTCCTTGTTTCTTTTTACTGCAAACTGGCTGCACCTGAAATCCCAAGTTGTTTTAACAAATTCTCATATATCACAGGCACACGGAAGAATATTTCATGATGAGAAAATTTAGTTTAAAAACAAAATTTTTCACAGTGTAATATGGCCAAAAGGCACAAAGGTATTTAAGTATTTTAATTGTGCACGTTAAAACTGCCAACACAACAATACAAATGCTTGTACAGACATATACACGCGCACACTTGTGGGCATGATGTCACTGATGTGTGAGTGTGTGTGTGTTTTAATGTGTAGTTACACATATATTTTCAAAAATGACCGTTGCATCATTTATAGCATAATTAATTACAAATTATACATCATGCGTATGTGATTTGCATTTTAACACAACATTTACACACAACTACGCCGCATTAAGTTCGCCAAAAAAAGATACATGACCGCATTAATACATTGATTTCAGTGCTGTTGCTGCCGCTGTCGCTGCTGCTGCTAGTGGACCTGCAGCCAAATGCTGGCTCCGTCTCGCACTTCAGCTGTACTGCCGGCCCTCTCAGGCAAATAAAATGTTATAAAAACTCAGCGTAAATTTTTGGTAGAAAGTGAAGTGATTTTGTTTTTCAAAAAATCATTTCCTAAATGTGTTCGTGTGGAACGGATTCCATGGGGAAATAGAAAAAAATTTGTTTTCCCAATAATTTTATCTGGTTTTTCTTACTACGTAATAAAATGTTTAATTTTATTCAGTCTTTAGGCTCAAAGAAAAGTTCCACAAAGGCAAACCAGACAAACGGTATTGTGTGTCTGTTGCAACACATCTACATATTTCAAGAATTTGTTAATCCTTTATGCCTTCTTCTTGCAAACAAAGAGGATATTTTTAAGCCGCAACAAATTTGCTTTTAAAATTTGTTTTGCTTTATGCCAAAATTTATTTTATATTTACAATCACAAAATACTAAAAAATAAATAGAGTTTCAGTAACGAGCAAAAACATAAGTCAGATTTTAAGAATCCTGCAAATTCTTTTTGAAAAAAACTAAATAACAACAACAAATTGTGCTTATCGATAAGTAACACAAGTTCTTTATAGAACATTCATCCATAGCAGCAATTGTAACCAGAATTTCTCGACCAAAAATTTATTGATAACAAAAACTCAATAGAAAATTGACGACAGTAAAAATTAAATTAAAAAAAACTTGTTGAATAACAAAAATTTTTTAACAAATTTGGCAAAAACATGAATTTTTTTTTTAATTTTTTCCTACTAAGAATTTTTTTTTTTTGGAATATTAGCCCATAACAAAAATGTTCGATTTATCGATAACAAAAATTTTCGATTTATCGATAACAAAAATTTTCAATTTATCGATAACAACAAAAATTTTTTATAGAAGAAAAATATTCGATAACGCAAGTTTTTTAAAGAATAACGAACAATAAAAATTTTCTGTAAAACAACTATCGATGACAAAGACAAATTAAGCAAAACAAAATTATTCCACAGTTTATGTGGAAAAAATTGTCAAAATTAACTTTATTGATATCAATAATAGTTTCTAATAGAAATTTAAAGGATAACAGAAATATGATATAATAGATTTTTCGATAAAAAAAGTGCTCATAGAAAATTTTCTTATAACAGATATTTTTCATGCCAATTTTAAAAATTTTTCTTAAATAATTTATCTAAAGCAGCCATTTTATTCGACAAAATTCGAAGCAATAACAAAAAATTTTCCGCTTAAAATTTATTATCCATAAACAAAATTGTTTCAAAAGAATATTTTACCATAAAAGAATTTTTTCTTTAAAAAATTTTTCATTTTCAGAAATATTTTAATTTTTAGAACAACTGGCGTTCTGTAGAAAACTTATCGATAACAGAAATGTTATATGTCCGGTAACAATAAAAACCATCAAGTCCAATAATGTTTTTTTTTCTGTGGAAATTTTGCACATTTCTCATTTAGTTTTAGTGTTTCATACATCTAAAAATAATTGATCTTTCTTTATGAAATTTTTACTTTTTTTACGTTTTTTACTTGGAGTTGTCTTGAAAATTGTTTGCATTGAAATTTCTTATTCCGAGAAAATATTTCTTTATATTTTAAAACGTAGTTGCAAATATGTAGAAATTCTTACTAGTGGTGTCTTGCATTAGAAATTCATTTATTCAGTTACGCATTGCAGTTGTCGTTTGATTCTATTGGGGTTAAATCAATAGAACGGGTATTTACTTGTCTCTTTGTATTAGAAAATATTTTGTCGAAAGTCATAAAATTGTTTTATATTTGTTTTTATTTTTCCATTTTTGCTTTTTTTATTTGCAAAAGCTTTCATTTGAAGTTAAAGACAATTTCTTAAGAATTGTTTTTAATCCGCTGCAGGACGTCGAAGGACGAAAAAACTGCTTTTTGGATCGTGGAAAAAAGTTGTTTGGAAATTACAAGAAGGAATCTCGTGGCTTGAGTCAGGAGTCAGCCTGTTTCCACTCTCGCTTAATTTAATTAAGCGTTTTAGTGCTCAAGGGGTTAATGTTTGTTAGTGTTTAAGCAAAAACAATTTAAGGCACAAGGTTTTGAAACATGCAAAACGGAAACATTTATTATAAGTGCATTTCCGTTCTACATTTTACACAAATATTTTTAAACAAAGTATTTACTTTTAATGGAATATTTTATTTATTTATTTATTTTTTTTTTGTTCATATCAGTGGATGAACGGTATCATGTGATTGTTTAATAAAATAGCAACACTTTGTGGAAACTGGCACAAATTTAAATTTCATGTACAACTAGACATATTTTTTTTACAGCGCAACAACTGACAACAGATTAAGCCAAATGACGCAGATTTTTATCGTACTGAACATTTTCAACAGTGTAGCAAATTTAGGTATAACAACATTTTTTTAATTAAGGTTTTTTCGCTATTAAAAATTTTGTTTAAAAAATTTGCCGATATTAAGAAAAATTATCGAGCGGGAAAATTTTCAACTGTAAATCTTACGTTACAAAAAATGTTCAGCAAAAAATTGAAATCGAAAAATTTTGTATTAAAAATTCTATCCAAAAGAAAAATAAAACTTTATCGAAATAAGAAGTTTTCAATATCTGTGAATGTCAAGGTTATTATTGTAAAAACGAAATTTGCCCATATTAAAAATTTTCTATACAAAATCGGTCGATATTACAAATTAATTTTTATAATTTTCCAGCTGAGATTTTGACAATCTCAAATATGTTCTATACAAAATGTGTGAAAATTTTCTCTGTTAACAAATTTTGTGAAAATGGTTTTTAAAGAAAATTTTGTCCGCCGATACTAAAAATTTTTCATAAAAAATCTGTTGATCTCGACGAAAATTTTTTTTATGTTTTATCTACAAGGCAATTCCACTACTTTGATTTTGCTTCCGAACCGTACATCGCACGCTGTGCCGTGGAATTGTTTAAAACTATATTATCTGCAACATTTTGATTTTCTTGATATCCTTTTATTATTCATATTTATTTATCATTTTGTTTATCAATGCATTTGCAGATTAAAATGTTTAAATTTTAAACAAAATGTTGTTCAGCTGCATTTGTGTGTGTGTGTGTTTTATTTGTTGTTGCTGTAATGTGAATATATTCATACGTTTTGTTGTTAAAAATTTTTTTTTATCAAACATCCCTGGCACATATTGCCTGTAAATAATACTTGTTTTTGTTGTTGTTGTTAGCTTTTACTCAAACATTTACACAACTTTTATTCAAATGCTGTTTTCTTTCTTTTAACAAAATAACACCTTTTCCTTTTTGCCATCAGGACAAAATACAATTCCTTTTCTGTGTTACAATTGAAAAAGTTTGAAATGCAAAAAAGCAATCTACCAAAAGGAACAACTACAGGTGCAATAAAAACAATGTTTAAATATTTTATTATACATTTTTATCATTGAAGTAGTTACATATATATATATATATATATTTTATTAAGGGAAATATGTTTTTATGGAAAACAAAGAAACGCAATTTCCAAGCCAGAGACTGCCAGTCGGTGGCAGGGGCTGGTATGGAGGCAGCAGTTTGAGAGGCAAACGAACATGAGGCAAATTAATTTTAAGCAACAAATAAATAAAACTTGAATAAAATTAGAATGACATTTAAAATTTTAAAAATTAAAAAAAAAAATTAAATTCTGGAAAACTTTTAAAATGTTTGATTTTGAAGAAGACTAATTGTAGAAAAACTTGACAAATATGTGCCAGATTTTAGGTGTAAAATTTCATTGCAATTGCTTGCAATAAATGCTTGCCTCTCGAAGGTCCTTTTTTTCTAACATTTTATGTTCCAGTCTTTCAACATTGTTTGGACAAATTTTTTACTATAACAACTTATGGGACATGCTGAGAGAAACTGCTGAGCCTTCTAATATCCTTTAGCTTAGAAAAGTTGGAAAATGTAAATAATTAATATATCCCGAAGTAGGAAATTTAAAAATTTTCTTTAATAAACTTAAAATGTATAATAAATTGTAAAAATGTAAATATATTTCAGCAAGACAATCACTGTCAGAACATGAGACAACTCCTTTAATAATTAAAAATATAAATAATGGTTTCCAAATTCTCACCAATTTGTGTTTTTAAATTTGTATTACACTACCAAACCTTTTTTATGTAGTTAAATTAATGTCTAAGCTGTCATTAAAAAGTAGTTTCAAAAAGTGGATTCAAAAAATATGCTTCATCAACTTACCCTTTCCATAACAGCTGCTAATAAGAATGTCAACTTCACTGTCACTTCTTTGTGCCAGGCCATGAAATTTATAACAACAAACTCTTAACTTTTGATTTAAAATTATCGAATCCATTTGGCGGCTTAAGCAAAAACTGTAAATAAAATAAAAAGAAAGAACTTTTTAATTTCACCATGTTTTCAAACACATAAAGTTGTCACGTTTTAACGAATTTTCGACGGTCACATAAACAGCACTGAAAAGGAAGTGAAGACGGCCACTAGAAAAAGAAAGGAGCAAAAAACACACTTTAAATTAAGAACATTTTGCAAAAAGTTTATGGCCAACAACATTAAATGTTTTGGCCAACAGCCGCAAGGCTCTAAATTGTAGATGCAAAAAAAAGCACAAACACACACACACACACACACACACACACACACACACAATAAGTGAAGCTGAAAAAAAAATATTATCATATAAAAACAACAGCAACAACTTTGTTTAAAAAATATGTGGTAGGAATATAATAAAGCTGGAAAAAAAATAAATATATACAAAAAGCTCATGGAGAAAAAGTTGTTCTACTGAGAATGTCAACAATTTTGAACTTTTTGCTTTTCTTTTCGATTTTTATTTTAAGTTAAAAAACTGGACAAGTTTTTCAACTGGAGCTGGCAAAAGGGCTGATTAAAGTAATTCATGAAATCTAATATTGCCTTGTTTGTATACGATTATAAAAAGTAGTTTTTAAGAACACCATGAAAGACATAAAAATATATATTAAGCAAATCAATTAACTGTAAGTTTGTCTTCCTTTAAATAATTATTTTGCTCAGATTCAGTCTATAGTTTGTCTGCTTCAAGCCCATGTCTAGTTTTTGTTTTGTTTGTATTTCATCTATATCTTACCAATGGCCTGTCTTTGTTTTATTTATGTCTTTACGATGGCTTGTCTGTATTTTATTTATGTCTGTGTCCTGTCTATGGCTTATCTTTGTCGTATCCTTGTCTCTTCTTTTGTTTTACAAACGTCTGGTCCTGGTTTTCAGCATATCTTGTCTACTTGCACTGATGATGAAAACACTGCTATTCGTATATCATTTTATAAGACTTGTCTACCTGTTATCAAGCGTCTGTCTGTTGATTTTGTCACCTTGTTGGTGGTTTGTTTAGGTTTTATCTACGGTTATTTTTAATTTTATCTATATCTTGGATATATCTTATGTATATAGAGACGTTGTCCTTTTCTATATTTAATCAATTTTTTGCTCATATTTGGTGTATAAGTGTTTATTTTTTGTCTAAATATTGTCTATGTTTTGTTTATATATTTTCTTTTCTAGGCAAGTCTTGCCTGTGCCCCATTTAAGTCTGAGTCGGTGTCCATATCTTGTCTGTGTCTTTTATATATCTTATCTATATATTTTCCTTGCCCTGTCTTTATTTGGTCTACGTCTGGTCTTCTTCTTATCTATGTCTTGTCTATGTCGTGTCTATGTCTTGTCTATGTCTTGTCTATGTCTTGTCCAGGTCTTGTCTATGTCTTGTCTATGTCTTGTCTATGTCTTGTCTATGTCTTGTCTATGTCTTGTCTATGTCTTGTCTATGTCTTGTCTATGTCTTGTCTATGTCTTGTCTATGTCTTGTCTATGTCTTGTCTATGTCTTGTCTATGTCTTGTCTATGTCTTGTCTATGTCTTGTCTATGTCTTGTCTACGTCTTGTCTATGTCTTGTCTATGTCTTGTCTATGTCTTGTCAATGTCTTGTCTATGTCTTGTCTATGTCTTGTCTATGTCTTGTCTATGTCTTGTCTATGTCTTGTCTATGTCTTGTCTATGTCTTGTCTATGTCTTGTCTATGTCTTGTCTATGTCTTGTCTATGTCTTGTCTATGTCTTGTCCATGTCTTGTCTATGTCTTGTCTATGTCTTGTCTATGTCTTGTCTATGTCTTGTCTATGTCTTGTCTATGTCTTGTCTATGTCTTGTCTATGTCTTGTCTATGTCTTGTCTATGTCTTGTCTATGTCTTGTCTATGTCTTGTCTATGTCTTGTCTATGTCTTGTCTATGTCTTGTCTATGTCTTGTCTATGTCTTGTCTATGTCTTGTCTATGTCTTGTCTATGTCTTGTCTATGTCTTGTCTATGTCTTGTCTATGTCTTGTCTATGTCTTGTCTATGTCTTGTCTATGTCTTGTCTATGTCTTGTCTATGTCTTGTCTATGTCTTGTCTATGTCTTGTCTACGTCTTGTCTATGTCTTGTCTATGTCTTGTCTATGTCTTGTCAATGTCTTGTCTATGTCTTGTCTATGTCTTGTCTATGTCTTGTCTATGTCTTGTCTATGTCTTGTCTATGTCTTGTCTATGTCTTGTCTATGTCTTGTCTATGTCTTGTCTATGTCTTGTCTATGTCTTGTCCATGTCTTGTCTATGTCTTGTCTATGTCTTGTCTATGTCTTGTCTATGTCTTGTCTATGTCTTGTCTATGTCTTGTCTATGTCTTGTCTATGTCTTGTCTATGTCTTGTCTATGTCTTGTCTATGTCTTGTCTATGTCTTGTCTATGTCTTGTCTATGTCTTGTCTATGTCTTGTCTATGTCTTGTCTATGTCTTGTCTATGTCTTGTCTATGTCTTGTCTATGTCTTGTCTATGTCTTGTCTATGTCTTGTCTATGTCTTGTCTATGTCTTGTCTATGTCTTGTCTATGTCTTGTCTATGTCTTGTCTATGTCTTGTCTATGTCTTGTCTATGTCTTGTCTATGTCTTGTCTATGTCTTGTCTATGTCTTGTCTATGTCTTGTCTATGTCTTGTCTATGTCTTGTCTATGTCTTGTCTATGTCTTGTCTATGTCTTGTCTATGTCTTGTCTATGTCTTGTCTATGTCTTGTCCAGGTCTTATCCAGGTCTTGTCTACATCTTGTCTATGTCTTGTCTATATCTTGTCTATGTCTTGTCTATGTCTTGTCTATGTCATGTCAGGTTCTTGTCTTTTCTATATCTTCTCTATGTGATGTCTTAATCTTGCCTATACGTTTTGTTTGGGTTTTTTGTGTCTGGCCAATGTGTTGTCTATGTCTTTTGTATATTTCCTCTATAGCTTATCTACATCTAGTCTATACCTTGTCTATATATTTTCTTTATGTCTTGCATATATCTTTCGTTTTTCTTATCTATGACTTTCTTATATACTGTGAATATTTATTTTCAATCTTCAGCATTTCTTGGGTATGTCCTTTTCTTGGCTTCACACTGTTTTGTTTATGTCTGGTATTTGTCCTGGCTATTTCTTGTTTATGTTTGGGCAATGTTTTTTGCTGTTGAGTCTTTGAAGACAAGAACAGGCAACAAACGAAATCACGAAAAAAGGAAAAGTCTGGTGAAATTTCTTTAAATCGATTCCAAATAAACAATTATCTAAACAACAAAAACACTTTGTAGAACCTAAAATGAGAATTTTGCGATGCTCTTAATAAACAAGAAAAAAAATTAAGGAAAGACCTACACAAAAAAGCCTCAGAATGTCATCATACAACAAATTAAAAAAAAAAATAAAAAAGAAACGAAGTAAAGAAAAAAAGTGATAAAAAATAAATTTCAAACTCATAAATTGGCTTTATCCACTTAACTGTTAACGGGTTTCAGGGCATTTGAAGTTGTAGTAAAACAAGCAAATGCACAAACACAAACACACACTCACACACCACCACCAAAATGATAGAAAGAGGAATCGGAGAATGGCAAAAGTTAGACGTACTTTGTTGCATTAATACTCGCAGCAGCAGCAGCAGCACGTGGCAGCAGCAGCAGCGGCATTCTAACAACTAAAGTTAAGTTTACAATGGCAACATTTACGCGTTCAAGTTTGGCTAATAATGGCGACGTTTGGACACCAAACAACATTTAGCATCCACTTACTGCGGGCAACAGCTTAAGCATTTGCTTTTGACATTTCTTGTGCTTCATATTAAAAAAAAGGATATATTTTTTGCTGCTCCGTTTTTTAGTAGTCAAATTTTTTTTTCTTATTTCTTGTTCTAACTGCCAAAGAAAATGCACTTTAAGGATTGATCACCTACGAAAGTTGTTTCATTTGCCAAGTTTTTGTTTTAAATGCAGTTCGTTTAAGTGTTTGTTTGGTTGGTTCAATGCTGGCATCAAAGACATATTGTTGCCAGTTTAGGTATTATGCCTCAATTAATGCGAACCGCTTGTGTTTTTTTCCTGCGTTTTTTAATCAAAGTTTTCTTTTCTTTGTCTGTACAACGAAAATGCAATAAGGATATTTTTGCAGGAATTACAGAAGGCAATATTTTTTGCGTAGTTTCTTATACAATTATAAGTTGAGTGTGACCAATAGTGTAGTTTAGTTTTGTAACAGTATAAGAGTATAAGAGTGCTCTAGTATATGAGTATAAGAGCTTGAGAATCTAGGCACTAATAACTATTGACTTGAAGAAGCATAAGGAGGCTTTAAAGTGGCTAAATTCTATAGCACAATTTGATTTAAGTTGGTTGTTCTGGGAAATCGGTTTGGCAGTAAATTTCAAGGAGACTATAACTCTTGGAGAGCTGCTGCCAAAAATCTCTCATCTCTCTTATAAACAGTTTTTTTTCAGCATTTATATTTTCTTTCTAAATGTTGTGAAGTCCCGCAATTGTCTGCCTAGAAAAAAGCCCCAAAAACAGAAGTTTTGTGTGTTTATCTTAATGTCGTTGGTCTCTATCAAATGTGCGCTTTCTTGGCTGTTTCAAAGCGTGTAATTTTTCTTGACTGCTGAAATTAAACCAAAACTGTGTCTCACTCATATAAAGACCAGCAAATAAATAAAATTACACTTATAGAAGTTTAATGGCTGCAAATCGTTTAATCTTAAGGATCAGTGTGATCAGTCTTTTTTCCTTGAGATGGTCATTCTATATTGTCCTATTGAAGCGATATATCTCAGCTCAAATGAGTTTGGGGCTCATCGGCCCATAGTGCATGGCAATGGCGCCTGTTCGAACCTCACATCAACCAGTAATTTTTTTTGGGGGAAAGCATTGAATAGCCTGGGATTGGGATCCCCCCAAAACACCGGTATGAGTCATTCCATGTACGAAAATTTGTTTGTTGACGGAGTCATTCTTCCTGAAGCGGTCGCCATCGTTGAAAATAATCCTTTCCCATCGCACATGTAGCCTTCTGGGTCACTTCAATTTCATGCGGCTACATTGTACAAATCTGTACTCTACTTCACTTTGTTTGCTTGGCAAAAAAGTACTAATTCTTGTGGGCAATGCCAATTCGATCTCTCTTGGATCCTTGAATATTTAATTCTCATTGTCTTTTGCAGCAGTGAAATTTCACCATCAATTCTAGCGACTGTCTTCCATGCAAACACTAAGAGTTTGTAGATTTTCTTTTAGCCCCACCGTTGCTCCATTTGCTGAGCCTGCAGTGGGTTTTGGCTGGATGTTTATTTCTTAATTTTCCAGCTGACCTCTTTAATCAAGATTTCTTTTTCACAATTTTTCTCTTTTTATTTGTGTTAAAATCAAATCTATTGAATTTTTGATCGCGTAGCATTTGTTGCTGTTGCTGCTGTTACAAAACTTCTTTCATTTCAAAATATTTCGTAAGTGTGTGTGTGTGTGTGTGTGTGTGTGATTTTTTCTTAATTTATTTGCCTTTCATTGATATCCTGACGTTGCACAGTTTAGTTTCCAATGACATTTTCTTCACGTTGTCTACATGTTTTAGCTGTTTCTAAAACAACTTTTCTGCTGCTGTCTTCCACTGCTCTGGCGCTTCGTAAATAAAGTAGATTAAACTTAAAGTTTTCTTTATACAAATATTTGCCATATAGAAAAAGTTCTGTTCGGTTCTTTTCCCTACTTCATATCCTTGATTTTGGTGACTGTGTGTGTATGTGTGTGTGTGCGCGCGCTTGTGTGGATGAGGTCCTTATGGCCCTGCTTGGAATATTTGTACATATGCATGTGTGTACATTTGATGACTTTCTTACGCTCGGTTGACCCATCTTAACATATTAAAATTGCAAGCTTGATAGATGTTGCTTTTTTCGTCCTGTTTTCGTTTTTCTCTGTGTGCTCTCAGAGCTGCATTTAATGCTTTGCATGTATGTGTTATGGTGTGTCTTCGTGTACACATACATTCATACCCACATTCATATTATTGGTATTTGTATCAAGTCAAGTATTATTATTTTTATTATTGATGTTGTTGTAGCTGACAATCGCTGCTGGTACAATTGCAATTTTTATATCTTTTTTTTCTGTTTTTTTTGTTTGTTTTTGCTCTTGTCGCTTCGTGATGTCAATTTGACCATGAACGTTTAAATAAAGGACCCTCTGGTTTTTATATGAGTTTCATTCTTTTCTTTATCCTTTTCTTCCTTTTCTTGTGTTCTTTTTTTTTTGCATTTTCGTTACCATGGCTTTAACACAAACAGGTAACATTAGATCATTACAGACAATCGTGATGCGAATATCAAATGCTTAAAATTTTATCACAAATGAACTTGTTAAATTTAAAAGTTTTTATTTCTTGTTTTTTTCCCCCCACAAAGTTTTTCTTTGGTTCGTCTTTATTTTGTTTTTTAAGTTCCGTAAATCTTCTTCAACTTAAGAAAACTTTATTTTAAAACGAGCACAAAAAGAAAGATGGTTTTAGAGCTGCAGTGACGAATGTTTAAGAGATTTTGCGTTTAGAAGGCCGATTTAAAGCTTGAACCTTTAGTTATTTGGTGGCGGCAGAAAGGAAACTCAATTCAAGTTTTGCTAAAATAAAATATCAATCCGGGCACTTGACAGCCAAGGAAACGAATTAAGATTAAGTTCAGGCTGGCAGCGCTGACTATATAGAATAAGTTGTTGTTGTTGTCATATACGAGGCCAGGTAGCCTCAGCTGGAAATTGGTAATGCGTGATACTGTTCGCATGTTGCGTGCCCAGAATAGCTGGTTTACTGAACATGCCGAACTTATAATTGTGTTTGTGCCAACATCAAGGCTGAAACCTTTTGACTGTGTGACCTAAATGAATGTTGCGCGGACTCAATTGCCTTTCTTTGCAGCTAAGGGAATGTGAACAAAGTGCTGAAGGAGATTAATTAAGGATAGACTTCCTTAATTGACTTTAGTCGACTCGTCTCGCATGTCTTAGTTTCTGCGTTGTCTAAAGAAGTGCTCTGTTGGGAGGGATGATTAGGAGGCCACTTTGTTATATGGCTTAAGGACCTGATGGTGCCACAATTGCCATAGAGGTGAACCTGCCAGGAAATCAAATGTACCTTTGAGCATCGAAAATCATTTCATATATTTATATTAGTTATTTTTGTTTGATTTTTATAGAAATTTATCTTATTTTAATTAGTATCTCTTCTCTTGAGCCAATTCCGGGGCACTATGAGTTTATGAGAGAAAGGGGTTACTGCACCAAAACTCTGGGAAGCTCATGTATGCTTTCGGTCAGCAGGTTCTTTTGAAACCTTCACCAACCATCGATTGGCAGATCGGGAACCAACATACCGGTCTGGCGTTGGTTATAGGTTGAGCTGCCTTTACCTTGGCTGAAACGTTATGGCTGTGATTTAAATCTAAAGAAGCAGGAAGAGGTTTGCTAGAACACTACCTGAGTGAACCTTGCCCCGAAGGTGCTGTTGTATTTCAACAGGTTGTGTTCCTCGTAAGAAACTAGATAGTGAGTAATGTACAGACGAGTTGGTGAAGATCTGATGTCCCTCGAGGATCCAAATAAGTAGGTTTGTCTTCATTTAACTGTTTAGGGGAGGGGTAACTATATATCACATGTATGAGCCTGATAAGCCGCCTGCAGGGCGGTGGTGTGCTGGGTTGGAAAGTTCATTTTAGTGAGAATGGTCAGATTAGGCCATTAAGGCGGTTGTTTAAAGAAAACTTTGAATACGGTTCTAATAAAAATTGTACAATTGAACCTCATTTATTCCCCTTAAAATATTAGGTAATTAAGTTTTTGAACTTAATAATAATAATAATTTCCATATTACTCTTTTCTAAATATATACAAACTATCTGCACAATAAATATGTTTGTACTGCCAAAGTAATAATAAACGGGAACACCTCATTTAGGGTATTAATTTAAATAATTCCACCTTTCCTTTCAAGACAGTGTTTTTTTTCTGTAGCAGCAAATAACCACAAATTGCAGCTGGATTACATATCATTTTCACAGCATCATGTCTAGCGATATTTTTGACTTTTTTGTATAATTAGATGTAAGTGAAAGATGCACACACACACACACGCACACTCACTTGGCAGGTTACAATTTCGAGTATAATTTAAACAGGAAGTTTAAAACTACATGTAGAAGCTGAAGGAAGCCTGCATATAAATTTTGCTATGAACCTGCACTGACAGAGTGATACATTTAGACTACTTTTTGTTTGATTTCTTGTCCCTGCCACAGAGAATAATACGAACTCTCTGTCAGTGAATTTAAGTCTTTAAGTTGTATGGAGAATATCAGGATTGTGTAAGTAGTTGTTTGCCATTCTTGGGGCCCATAATACGCTCCGTGCACAGAACGATACGTGACCCATCAATATACACCAGACCATAGTCTGGGGAATATTACGAGAGCAGACTTAATCTTTAATAAACAGTAGATTTGGTGATTCGTATAAATGTATAAACTGCTAAATACTTCACCCGTTGCAGGCAATCATACCTACTTACAGCTTAAATAACCTAATGAAAACATACACCTTCCTTGTTTAACAGCAGAGAAACTAAAAAAAAAAAAAAATACAGCTGAAAAACAAAGAATCCTGCAAGTACCAACACCTGCACAGCATGTTGTCTCATTAGAATTCTAAAAATGAACAAGATGTTCAGAGTATGAATGTCAGTTGAGAGTGTTCTAGGGTACGTTTCGTGGCGTTCATGTATAAAAGTTTGTGCCTGTGTGTGTGTGTTTGTATGGGTTCATATAGCTTCGACTCAAGATGTTGTTTTACTTAGAAGACTCTATATATAATTGTAAAATATACAGCATGTGTAGCTTTTTGCCTTTGGTTTTTTTTTTTTTTTGGCAGTATGTGTGCAAGTGTGTTTGTGTGTGTTGGTGTGCGCGTGAGACACAAAGCAAATTAAACACAAACAATTCTACAAGCAAGTAACCAACAGGAAAAGATGATTAATTCAAAGTTATTAGAAACATGACTGAAATTTATAATATGGCTTAAGCACCAGAAACAGCTAAAGTTTCTTACTTTTATGCGCAAAAACTCGAACGCACAGCAGCAGCACCGAATGGAACAGAGCACTGTGCGAGTTAATGTTAATGCAGCTCTTTTCTTCTTTTTTTTTCTTTTTTGGTGGTTATCAAAGAAGCAGAACTTGTGGCTAAAAGGATGATTTGAGCACAAAATTCTACTACAAGTATTTGAATATATTTGTGGTCTGGATTGCATATTATCTTCATTTATTAGGGCATAATAATTTATCACCGCAAAATAATGCCATCTTTATGAACCCAACTAAGGCAGCCATTTATTTTGCTGAAACTATTTCGAATGCCAGAAAGCAACGAAAATCATACACATAATTAGAAAGTTCAGTTTTATTTAAACGATTCTTTTATTTCACTAAATATCTAAATCTAAATAAGTAGTTCACAATTTCTTTTTAGTACTTTAAAAATTTATTGATAATTTAAAAATAATTCAAAACTGCTTCAATCTTCTATTTTACAAACTATAAAAAAAATGGGTTTAAAATTTTTTAATTTGCTTATTAAAATTGATTTTTCATTTAAACATTATTCGAATAAAATCTATCCGAATAAAAATTTTTCGAATAAAATTTATTCGATTAAATATTATTTTTTAACTTTCATAAAATGGTTTAAAAGTTTTTGACTGAAACCGTCTTATTTTATCGTTAGTAAATTTTTGTTTTACTAAAAATTATTCATTTTAATTTAATCGATTAAAATTCGTATGTTTGTTTTTCTATATTATTTTAAAAGCAAACTAACTTCTTAATAAATTTAATGCTATGAAAATAGTTAGTCATTTAATTTTATTCATAAATTCCGAAAATATTAATTTGAAAGAATTTTGTGTTTAAAAAAATAATAATATAATATTTTATTTTGTCTTGGAAAGAATAAATTTTAACGAATAAATAATATTATTATAACGAAGAATTTTATTCAGTTAAATTTAATTTAATTTAATTTAAACGCTATTTTGTAAAACAAAAAAAAAAATGGTTTTAATTTTTCTTCTTTCTTTCAAATTATTATTTTTATGAAATTCACTAATAAAATTAAATGAATAAAATTTTCTTAGCGATTAAATTTATTTAAAAATTCGTTTGCTTTTAAAATAATATTAAAAACAATATATAATATATTCCATAAATAATTACTCGCTTTTATTTTATTAGAATAATTGTATTCGGGTTCTTTTCATTGGATTTGTTAGTAATAATATAATTCTGTTCGATTATTGTGTTCAGTTTTTCTATTTCTTCTCATCTTTTCTTCGCGTTGTATTATTTTTAAAAAAATATTTTTATTTTATTTATTGATAACAGCTATTCTGCAATCTAATTTGATTATTTTCTTAATTTTTCCCATTTATTCTCCTCTCTGTTTCTCGCTTTATATGATTTAGTTTCTTCGATTTATTTTACTCGATTATTTTTATTAAATTATTATTGTGTTCAGTATTTCTATATATTCTGCTCTTTTTTTGCTTTTTTAATTTTTTTTTATTCGAATAATTTTATTCGATTAAACTTTTTCGATTAATTTTTTTTAATTATTTTTATTGAACTATTTTTCTTGGATTTAGTAATAAACAAAATTTTTGTATTTAGTTTTTTCACTTATTCTCTTACTTTCTTTCCCTCTTAATTTTATTTGCTAGTTTTGTTGTTAGAAACTTATAATTAAAATTGATTTAAATTGAATTTGTAATTGAACTGAAAACCACCAACTTACATACTTGTTGTTGCAATATTTAAGTAATTTACGGCCAACCTTATTTAAGCGCATAATTTGTTTTTAACTACAATTTTCTTCAAAGTAATTTTGCATTAAAAATATCTATTTATTATAATGACTTAAAATTTTGTTTCTTCTTCTGCTGCCATACGTTTGTTTGTATGTATGTATGTACGATTACATTCCTGGCTTAACAACTTTCAACACTTGCCACGTCCGTTTCCTTGTTCTGTTGCTGCCGACTTGGTACTGCATCTCATTTAAAACGTTCTTAATATTTTTTTGTTTTCGAATGTTATAGTCGTATTTGAATTTGTTTGATGTTTTCTAGTTGCTCTGGTCTTGCAATAATATTTTTTAAACTTTGGGCTTCTAGTTGACGTTGCATTTGACAACAACAATAATAACTGTAACAAAAACAACTTAAGGAACAAAACGATGTAGAAAGCAACAACAACTACAACAACAGCATTTAAACAAATGTTACACAGCAAATAAAATGTGTTTACATTTTTTCCTCATTTACTTTTGCTTTACAATTGCTGGTCCTTATTGTTATTGTTGTTCGACTTCTCGTCTGGCTCTAAGGGGCCTTTATTAGGCTGAAGGTGTATTTATGATGTTACACAAAAAGTAAAAGGAGTTCATTTGCTTCTTAAATAAAACTTTGTTTATTTATTACATTCAGTCACAATAATTTGGTTTTAAGGCTTAAAGTTTTATAGTTAAAGTATAACAGACAATTTCTACAAAAGTTTAATAAGTACATAAATTTTTTGTTTGTTTTGGGTAGAAACATTTTATCAGCAACAAAAATATTTCGAGATCACTAGAATAAATCTAAAGCTTTTCTGTCGAACGTATAGAAAACAAAGCGTTAAATTATAAGTCAACCGCTATTAGAAATCTGAGCTGAGCTGCTTATTTAAGGCACATTTTTTCTGCACAACAACTAAAAATAATGAAATGCTTAATCAAACAATAAATTTTTGAAGACAAACAAACTCTGAACATTCATTTAACAGTTCATTGAATACCCACCTAAAGAAACGGTTAGACTATTCCAAAGTAATTTTCAATATGTATAATATTGTTTTTGGTTTTAACGTGTAGGCTGAGTTGTGAAAAACAAGGACTTTCCTCAACGCCCTTCAACAACTCAAAGATTTGCCAGATTCCTGTGCAGCATACAAAGTATACAAACGTACAACAAAAGATTTAATATTAACAACAATAACAAAAGCTTAAGCAGTGAGGACAACAACAAGTGCAAAAGCAATTACCGAAAAAATAGCAGCGTTAACAACAACAACAAAACTCGATAACAATGTAATAACATTAAAGCCGTAAGGCACACTTACACTCCCATTCCCACTCCCATTCTGGCACACACAAGCAATTTTGCTGGCTGACTTTCGTTTGCTTTCATTTTTTTTCACAAATACAACAAAAAAAACACACAGAGCAGGGGAAATACGTTTCCAAAACAATGAAAAAAACAGAAAACAAAAAACAGACGAAATTTGCAAAGTTTTATAAAGAAATATTGCACTGTTCAGTTAAATTATCCTTTAACCAACAGAGTAAAAAGTATAAAACTGAGGCAGCCTCTCGCAGCATTCTTGTTAATATGTGTTTGGTTCACAACAAACACTCTAACGCACAGACACATGTAGACAAATATAAATATGTTGCAAAATATAATCATTTATGTTTGCACTTAAGATGTTATGCGGGAAAGGAGTTCCAGGGGAAAGAATATTGAAAATTTCTTTAAAATTTAAACATTTTTAAACGTTATATTTTTTATAAAACAACCCAAAAAAAATAAAAAAATTTTTTTAACAAAAAAAATTATCTTATTTGTAAAAATTTATCAATAACAAAAATGTTCTATAAAAGGTTTATCCTAAAAAAAAAGTTATCAATAGCAAAAGTCGGCCACACAAAATAAATCAAGAACAAAAACCTGCTTTAAAAAATGCATCATTTAGGAACAGCTTTTGCTTAAAATTTATCTATAAAAACTTTTCCTATTTAAAATTTAGGCCTATTATAACTAAAAACAATATATATAACGATAGGAAATTAATTCCATAGAAATATTTGACAGAAAATTATTCAACAAAAACGAAAAATTCAAATTCGATAAAAAAAAATATTTTCTGTCGAAAATCAACTGATAAGAAAAAAATTTCCTATACAAAAAAAATTATCCATAACAAAAATTTTCTATAGAAACAGACACTTTATTTTAAATTTTGCCATAAAATGTTTTCCGACCAAAATCAATCGACAACAAAAAAAATGCTCCTAGAAAATTTATCGATAACAACAATTTTCCACAAAAAAACTTTTCGATAACACATTTTTTTTTAATACAAAATTAAACTACAAAACAATTTTTGCCCAAAAATTACTGATAAGAAATAATTTTTTATAGAAAATTTATCGATAACAAAGATTTATCGATAACATAGATTTATCGATAACAAAGATTTATCGATAACAGCTATTTTTTATAGAATATTAGGCTATAACAGGAAGCTGCTATAGAGGGTTTATCGGTAAAAAAATGTGTAGAGAAATTTTATCGATAACAAACTTTTGGTAACAAAAACTTATCGATAACAAAAACTTTTTCTAGAATATTAATCGATAGAAAAAATTTTCTTAAGGAAAATTTATCGATAACAAAACTTATCAATTTAAAATGTGTTCATAATCAATATTTTCCATAAAAAACTTATCGATAAAAAATATTGTTCTAGTGATTGTTAAATTTCGTAGGAGATATATTTCGCTTACAAAACAAAGTTATCGATAACAAACTCTTCTGTGGCATGAGCATTCGAAGAAACTTTTATTTTGAAAATTTTATAGTAAAAAACATTTCTTGCCACACTTTAAGGAACATCGAACAAAGTTTCTGTCTGAGCGATTATTCAACAAACGACATTTAGTTATCCTTCCTTTGTAGCAGCTCAGGTTTGTACGAAAATTAAATATCTTGTGAAGATATTTTTAAGGTAGTCGTAACAACATCGAACAACTTGAAGAAACGAACAAATGAATGAGTGGAGAACAATGTGATGTGACACAACGTCAGGATATTAGACAGGCTATAAATAGAATAAAACTGTAACGACAACTTCAACAATATTTCGTAATGTGGAATTTTGTTTCTCCTTTTCACAAACTGCAGCTCGTAAAATTTAGTTTTGTGTCTTGCGCGGCAACAACAATACTAAAAGGCAAAAAATTGCCAGCAAAATGTTGTTGTGGGCAAAAGGGAAAAAGTGCTTGACAGTGTAAAATTATTATCACGATTTTTTAATGTTCAAGTGGCGTTTAAGTGTCTGCTCTGCCACCTCAACTCAGTTCAACTCAACTCAGCTCAAATCGTATCGAATCACCTCAAAACTTGTCGCAACGCAAAACAGCTCAACTTGGTGGCGTCACAGGGCCGTTAATGTTGCTTAAGGTTGTGCTTTTTTGTCTTTACGATATCAAATCCTTGTGATGGAAAACAACGATATAAATGAAAATTCCTTGACACACTCAAACACACTAGTACTCGTACAAGCCAATACACACTTCAAGCTGGTTGTTGTTGTTGCTGTTTTTTTTTTTTTTTTGAGGATTTATCCTTTTAAAATTTTGTTATCACTTTGTTTGCCTTCCAGTTGTTGTTAGGTTTGTTGTTGTTGTTGCTGTTGCTGCTGCTGCTGTATTATGTCTTCTTGTTGTCGTCTGTTTGGAAAAGTGATGTCAATGTTGCTGTTATGATTTTGTTGATGATTGTGCTGTTGTTTGTGCTTGTGTTGGTGTTCATGCTGCTGCTGATGATGACGTCAGTGTGCAAAAGGGCAAGAAAAACACTCGTTTTCCATATATTTTCAAATGTTTTTGTAAGTTCCGTTATACTTCCGTTTCTTTTTTTTCTCTTTATGTTGGTGCGACTTTTGAGAAATTATATTAACAGTGATATTTTAGCATTTTGAAAAACAACTAGATAATAGAGCAGTTAAATTGCAATGAAGCAAATGTAACCCATGAAAATGTTTATTGGGCGTGAGATTATTTTTTTTCTATAGTTTTAGATTTATAATATTTGCAAATAATAATTAAAATATTTTTATTGTATTTTATATTATTTTAAATTAACATTTTATAGTCAGATATCAAATAAAAGTGGACAATTTTGTTATTATAAAATTTGTTTTTTGCGCAAAATTATTCTTTGTTGTTTTTGAAGTTTTGAAAAAAAAACTTTGTAAAGCAATTTTTTTTAATAATTTTCCAGCATAAGGGAAAAACGATTTGTATGAAATCGGCCCTTTAATATTTTACATTTTTGATTTTTTTTTGCTGATAAAGGATTATATTGTCATCGAATATAGAAAATATAATATGAAATACTAACAAAATTCTTTCTTTGTATACAAAATTCATACCTGCCGTTTTATTATAAAACATAAATTCTGTTCAAATGCTGGCCGCACCTTTTTACGATAGCAAAGATGCAAGTGCGGCAATTTTGAATGACTCTGCCTCACCGTTACGGCTAAATTTGAGTAGTGGTTGCATTTATCTTGTCTTTAAGGACTTCAGCCCATGGCCGCTTATTGACACAGACCTCAGACTTCACCATTAATCACACAAGAAAACGTTTAAGGTGGTTCAATCGTCAGATCTTAGCGGCCAATTCTTGTCACTTGTACGAGTCGTGACTATAACCTCAAATCGTTTGGGGAAAAGATGCAACGTACAGTCCGCCGGGTGGTGTGTAGAGCCTAAATACAGCACCACATGCTGCCAACGATCATATCATTGAACTGGGGCCAAAAGAATTGGATTATCATCATTCTATACGACTCGCTATTGGAAGGATGATGGCGCCATCAACATTGGTTTCAAGACAGTACGTATTATAAAAGCTATTGGTACGAAATCTGAGACACTGCCCCCCCGTTTGGGTTCTCCCAAGGCCAGCCAGCTGTAACATTCCAAGGAGCTGCTCGTTCATAATAACTTATCATAATATTCCGCCATCAATTACAAAATAATAAACAAACGATTAGACGGAAGCCACCAAAACATTTGGGGCGGTTACAGGCCACCGAACAGCTCGCCGCTCTAATTGGAAACCCCTTCGAAATTCTAAAATATTTTTTGATTGTCTCACAGCAGGGATTATTTAATTTGTCTTATTTTTTCTTATACTATAATTTTTTATGCTGTCTTTGTTAATTTTTTTTTCTTCTGTATTTAACTTTGTAGTTTGTTTCTGTGTTGCCATCATCAGCATCATCCTCCTGCCCACCTGCACTCGCTATATAGCAAAGAAATGCTGACTCGTGCAGGATGTCTTGCCAGTTGTTAAGACGCAACTCTGTGATTGTCTGTGTGCTGATGATGAGACGACGACGTTGACACAATATTTCGTGGATTATGGCAAAAAGGGAAATAAAAATTCATAATGATACAAACAACTGAACAGCAACGAGAAT
The DNA here is from genome assembly GCA_932526305.1 of Epicampocera succincta. Classification (NCBI taxonomy): domain Eukaryota; kingdom Metazoa; phylum Arthropoda; class Insecta; order Diptera; family Tachinidae; genus Epicampocera; species Epicampocera succincta. Next base: position 59,975,071 of record OW052036.1, on the reverse strand, counting down.
AAAACAAATTTATTTACTTAACAATGTTGTTGTTGGCAGTTGTTGGCTGTTGTTGTGCTTATTGTATTTGTATTGTTGCTATTCTTCGAAACACTTTGCCATTGTGTAGGTACGTGTGTGTGTGTGTATTTTTTTTTTGTATGTATCGTTGTGTTGATAATGAAATTAGAGAAAGTGAATTAAACAAAGTTTCTTCTTTTGATTTATTTTAAAATAATGACTGTTCAAAACAACTTGAAATGTTCACAGTTATCCAACCGCTCGTTGTGAAAAGGCAAGAAATTTCATTCTGAAAGACTGCAAATGAGTTGCAAGCAAAGAAACTTAATTTTCAGCATTAAATTGAGTAACGAGTGTTTTGTTTTATTTTATTTTATTTTATTTTATTTTGTTTTGTTATCTTTCTTATTAGTTCAGTACAACGTAAATGACATCAACTGAATTTCCATGACTTTTTGTCTCATCATAATTAATAAAAGCCAAAGTGTTTTCGGATGTGGCAAAGTTGAGGGAAAACTACAGGTAAAGGGAAACCAGATGCTGTTGGATATATGCAACAGAAAAAGTTTCTGTTTTTTTACCAGAATAATACACGTTTTGTTATTTGCTAGGCAACACTGGACGTGGGGAATGCTTTCAGTGGTGTCAGCCAGCTGTTTTATCAGCGCTCTTAAAAATTACCGCTTATCATACCGGTAGAGCTCAGGTGCGGCATAAGTCTTCATTTGAAAACCGGCTGTTGTGGAATATTTGCTAAGGAACTTAAACTTCCTATTGAATTGATAATTTTTGTGCTTAAATTTATTTGGCTCATTTGATCTATCGCTGACATTAATGATTTCCAACACAATGACATCAGAAGCGTTTGATTATCATCAACTCAAGACGTCAACAAACGTTAACGTTCGAGGCTGTGGGACAGGCAATAACTTTGTTACAAGTTTAAAAAAAATTTATACTTGAAAAAATTGAATTTAAAAATTATGCATTTCCACTCTAGAAACAAATGTTCTTGTTTGTGTTTAATTTTGTTTTTTATTGTATTAACGTTGAGTTGGAAACTCAGTTTGAGTTATTTAAAAATTATGAAATTGGCGCATTATTTTAATTATAAAATAGATTGTCAATTAAAAAGACTATATAAAAAAATAATAATTGAACAATTTTATGTTTTTCTTTTTAATTTCTTGTTATTTTTGATATAATTTATTGCACTCCTTGTGTCGGCAAAATAAACAAAATCTCAGCCCTAAACTTTGACTAAAAGTGAAGTCATATTCTCTCCCTTCCTGGACTCTTTATCGCACTTTCAAATAAATTTTTGGTTTTATTTAAATTATTCATTTAAATTAATTATCTGCTCTGGCAGCTTTTTGTTAGAATTTGTATGGAAAAACAATCGCACTCAGAGTGTTTCGACACTCGCCAACAAAAGCGAAACAGAGTAAGAAAAATATCAACGTTTAGTTGACAATTTAAAACAAATTTTCCTAATTTCACATTCTTTGTTCAGCAACAAATGTCTAATATTTTATCACTATTTGGACTTCAAAGCTGCAAAAAAGGAACAGAAAAGAAAATTAATGCACGAATTTGCTGGGGAGCCTCAAACACTGGATACTGCAAACAAACAAACGAACAGCCAGCCAGCCACCCACTTTGAAAGCCACAAATTTAACCAAAAGAATACAATAAATAAAATAATAAAACAAAACAAAAGAAAAAACAAAACAAAATAAATGAAAAACAAGAAACCAACATCATGATGACGCTGATCATGATGATGAAGAAGAACTTTTTGAAAGACTTATCTGTACTAAATCATGGACAAAGTAACATTAATGGGTTTTTATAACACAAAACAATTTTTTAAGCGACCAGGATAAAAATAAAACCAACACTCTTACATACGTTTACATTTAAAAATGCTCACAAAAAATGTTTAGACTTCCATTTTGCCTCCTCACAAATCGCAGATATTCGTATCAAAGCAACATAAATTGAAAGCAAAAAGTAATACAGAATGAGATGGGACAGCGCTGAAAGAAAACGAAAAAGAAGAAGAAGAAGACGATGAAAACGAAAAATCAAGGCAAATGTTGAGTTGGCAGAAGGAAGCACTTGTTGTATGGCCTGAATTTAAATTAGTTAATTATTGTTTTATTTACTTAGTTCACGTTTCCCACTGCCGGCCGAAAGTATGAGTGAGTGAATCTAGTAGTGGGAAAACAAATGCAATGATATTGCGTTGTATGTTGCGTCTGAGGACCAGTCAGGCTACCACAGCCACTGCCAACGAGCCACTTTCAAATAGTGTGGTAGTGGCAGTGGCAAGCAACATCAGCATGAGTATCAGCAGATGCAGAAGCAGCAACAGCAACAGCAACACCAACAGCAGTAGCGTCATGATTACAGAAACCAACTGCAGAAACCAACATCCGTTTCCGTTTTCTACTGGCTCAAGGGGAGTGCGGCAGGCTAGCGCCAGCCAAACATAGATTTTAAATAAAAATATACATATATAAAATATGAAAACAAGTGAAAATAAGAATTAAAAAAAAATGTTAACAACAAACAGCTTTGAAATGTGTTCGGATGGAATCGAAGGAGGCGAACACAAGCAACAGGAAGTTTTTGGGAATTTCTCAAGCTGCCAATAAACAGGCAATTAAGCGGGACAATATAAAAAAAAAATAATGCCATAAATAAAATTTAATACAAGCAGCAAAATTTCTCTATTGAAAATTATTATTCAGAAAAAAGTTGAACTAACAAATTTTTAATTTATAAAACCAAATATATTTCTATTGGGCTGGAGTTTGTTCATAAATTTAAATTTAATTTGTCAAATTTTTGTATTTTTGAATTTATAAAATCTCTAATTTATAAATTTGTAATATATGAAATTAAAAAAAAAAATCATTAAAAAATATTAATTAAAAAGAAGTCAAGATCAAGAATTAAAAATAAGAAGTTAAATTTTGTATAAAAAATAAAAATTAAAAAAAAAATTCATTAAAAAATAATAATTAAAAAAAAGTCAAAATCAAGAAATAAAAAAAATAAAAATTAAATTTTGTATAAAAAATAAAAATTTTAAATTAAAAATTAACAAATAATTAAAAAATAAAAAAAAATTGAAATTAAAAATTTAAATTATGAACCAACAAAATAAAAAACGAAAAGTTAAGATTAAAAAAATTTGTGTCCACAACTTTCTAAATAAATTAAGAATTAGTCAAGTCTTACAATTAACAAAAAGCCCTATAATTATAAAATCGAGAACTTACTATAAAAACAATAAAATAAAAATATAATTAAATAAAAAATTAAAAGCAATAAATCATCATTCTACTATAACCAAAAAAAAAAACTTTAAAAATAAAATCTAACATTTTGTAAACTTATACAAAATATATAAAAAATTTAAAAAATATTAATATGATTAAATTTATACTATAAAATGTTAATTTATCTTTAGTAAAGTAAAATTATATATAATAAAATAATATTAATTGAATATACATACATATATAAAAAAAATTGTGCAGCAATAAAATTAATATATTATAAAAAAAATTAAACATCATAAAACTTAAAAAGCAAATATATGATAAATTTTCTCAAGTTTTAATACTCGTAATATTATTTAATAAAAAACTTAAAAAAAAAAACATAATATTATTAAATAAAATATTTCAAAAATATTAAAATTATAAATTAAAACTTAATAAAATTATTAAATAAAAAACTTAAAATAAAATAGAATTAGGAGAAATTACAAAATAATTAAATTTAAATTTAAAAATTTTAAATATTACAAAATAAATTTTGTAATGAGTAATAAATGAAAACAAAAATATTTTTAATATAAAAAGCACGAATTAAGGTGCCGTTTCTCACTTCTTCTTCTTCTTCTTCTTCTCTTGGCGCTACAGTCCGTGGTGAACCTGGGCCTCAACCAACAAAGTTATTCTTTGTTGTTGTGTCGTAACTAGTGTGTTTTTACACGGTAGGGAAGTTACCCCCACGCACAACCCCCGAAACCTGGAGGACCGGGTCCTGGTTTAGACCCCTGGACAGAGGGGATTCGCTGCACACTTTGGTTCACCTCTAAGCGGGTGCTGTAGGGGCTATCCAGGGGCGCCACGGGGAGGCAGTATGTCAGCTTGACCAGTCCATTTTCAGGGATCGCTGCTGGCTTCTCGCCAGGTTGAGAGCAATCAACAACTTTGCCCTGAGTGCACTGGCCCATTCCCCCCGCCGTTTCTCACTAGCGATTGTTAATTTTTCGCAAAACAATTTGCACGACGACAGCCGCCATCTAAAACATGTTTGTCAGTTCAAGGGGTCTGCATTTATATAGTACTGAATGTTGTGCCGCAATTCAAGTAACTTGATGACACATAGAACCATTGCTGTTGTGTTCTTGGGTAATATATTATTTTGCTGGACCTGAGGCAACTTTCATGGCCAGCCGTGATAACAGAGTAACATTTTTAAACTTAAATTAAATTATAAAATTAAGAAGAAAAAAACACAGTTTTTTAAAGGCTCCCCTCGTTTAGGGATTGGTTTGTTTTGTGGACAAATATATTTTTTACGTACAAAATTATTTGTTTTCCGTTTGTTTGTTTTGAACCCTGCCAGCGTTTTGTTTAATCAAGTGATAATTGATACACACGGCCGCCGGCTGAACGAATTTAAATACTCGGCATGTTGGGTTCTAAAACGAGAAAATAAACCTCAAGTTATTAAACTTTGGTTATCCTTCCTTTTGCCACTTTTCAATACAACATGTGCAAAAATATGTTCGGCTTGGGTTTATTTGTTGCTTTATTTAAAACACTCTTTTTTTTTGCTACCCTCCCCATCAACACAAAAATTATTTTCAAGGGTCAACTACATTCTTGTCTTGGAATAGAAAAAAAAAAAAAATTACAAAACCCTCCAAAAAAAAAAAAAAAAAAATATGTACATCATTGTAAAACCCAACAGCGAGGAGTTTTACTGCTGGAAAAGTTTCAGAAGAAAAAAAAAGAGGAAGCAAAAAAAAAACAAAAAACCAAATTTAATGTTAACTGACATTTGTCACCCCTAGAGACTGTTAATTTGTAAACTTTTGTATTCTATTTGCAGCGAAAAAAAAATATGACCAAAAAAAGACACTTTTCTAAGGCCGGCATGCCTGGTTAACTTGTTTAGGCCAGTCAGTTGGGCTGTTTTCTTTTTCTATTGTTTTAAGGAAACGAGAACTTATTGTGTTTTTTTTTTTTTGGCAAACTTTTCCTATTTTAAGGACAATTTTTTTTATGTTGCCAGTTAATATTAATGTCATGTGACACCTTTTTGGCTTTGATTAATTATATACAAATTCAACGTGGTCGTGGTCGTGGTCGTGGTGTTTTGGTGTCCGGATCCAACTGATGTTCTGCTGCTGATGAGATAAATAATATCCTTGATTATGCTGTTCACACTCCGTTTTTTTTTTTAATTAAATTTAGTACTTTATTTAAATTAAGTCTGAAGGCAATTATTATATTTATCTAATGCACTGAGTAAGTCAAACATCAAGCGCCTTAAAGTAGGCAATGCAAAACCCCCGGAATGTGAATCTTTCAAGTTCGTTTTCATAAAAGCAAGTTGTAAACTGCTGATTGGGCTGCTCATTGCTTAAGAATAAATTATGTAACTCTTATATGGCCCAGCAATTTATTTTATTTAATTTTTTAACTACAAACAGTTCTTTTTTTTTGGCATCCAGAAATTAATTGGCAAGTTTTTTGTTTTGCACTTCATGCAATTCAATGACATCCAGAAGTCAAATAATATCTATTCAAAAGCCAAATTTTATTAACAGCGACAATTTCTTTAATAAGGACCTTTTTTCCAAAAACAGAAAACCGGACTTTCGAGAGGGGAGACTATTATAAACCAATGCTGGGCTTTAATAAAGTCCAACAGGACGCATTTAATTCCATTTGCTTTTAATAAATTTTCTGTTGTTTAACAAGTAGATAATTGTGAAGGTGGGATAGCAAAATATTCAGGATCTAACGAAAACATTGACCATCAAGCTGATTCTATCAGGCAGAGTCCAAGGCCGACGATTTGTTCAGTGCTCACCAGAACTCAGGCCTTAAAAACTTGACGTACTCGTAGAATGTGAAAAGCACAAAAGGGACAAGTGTTTGGAAGGACACCTGTAGCAATTAGAAATTGTCTATAGTTTTGAATGAAAAATCATCTACAACCCTTTGCGAGTCCTTTATAACATGTTAGAAAATGTGAATAAATTTAATTTTCAATATACAGGCAATAACAATCCATGGAATAACCAAAGACGAGAAATGCATTGCGGAAAAATTACAATTCAGTGTGGATTCCGGGCAGGTGTCGTCTTCATCAACATCGACTACCATCGACTGCCGATGATGGCCAACTTCTTTTCGCCAATAGCTTATGCCATATTTGTTGTGTAACAGGAGGGCTTGAGATCTTTATCAGGTGATATAAATTGCTCACTGAGATCTTGTGCTTAGTCTGCATTAGAGTTTTATTCGATCACCTGTCGTAAACTGCAGATCTGGGTAAAAAAAAGTACTTAAAGCTTAACGTACCCCTGTCGAAGCACAAAGTCAGCCAGTTGGCTTCATAAACGTCTTTTTTTTTAATAGATATTTGGGAATAAGAATATACGAAGTTAAGAAAGCAGCTTTTAATATTATCCATATTAAGTATTTATGGAAATTATATATGGAAAGCAGACCAGAATTTTCTTTAAAATTTCATATCTATGTTGAGCTGTAGTGTCTTTTTAAATGTTTTTATTCCACTCCCTTTGATTGGGTTTCTGTTGTCCTCTACAATTATCCTTAATATTCACACTAAAATTAGGTTTAATATTCAGTCATTTCTTTACCCAAAAATTTCCCTTTATTTCAACTATAATAAAAACAAATTATAGAAAAATTTATGGCACCCAACAACTCTTTTCAACATTTAATAAACTCTTTCGGTTTGCAGTGTCTGCTTCGTTGCCATAACGAACTCTTACTTTTCACCCATCGAAAGAGAAAGTAACAGATTTTTTTCTTTATTTTTTTTTTAAGAATAAGAGTAATTTCAATGACCAGATAAAATAGGAAGCAAAATATATTAATAAAGAAAAGCAAAAGAAAAATAAAACCAAATTAATAAGAAACATATGGCAGCTAAAAAGTGGGCATTTTCTTGTGTTTAACATTTTCAAAGGCCAGATTTACGTCACAACCTTTAAAATGAATCAGCTTTCACGAAAATAAAATGTAAGTTGTGGCCAAAATCAAAACTTTAAACTCTAAAATTGTTTTTACTTGTTTGTATCGCTATGACAACCAGATTGGCCTTTTGCCTGGCTGGGCGACAGTTAATTTTTTCCCCTGCCCACCCGGTTTGGCTGACACACATTGAAATTGCCGGCTTGTAGCCCAACCAGAACGAGTATTCAATTGTTTCTCAGTGTCGTTGAGTGCTGGCTGCTTCAGTCGGCCATTCGTTCAATATATTATGTGGCATGCCACTAAGCTCTGCTCTAAATACATGTCAGCTTGTTTTACGATTTAATAGCCAGTTTTAAGAAGTTGTTAAAGCAAGTTGAAATGCTCTGCTGCGAAGGTTGATGGAATTTGCTGCTATTTGACTCTCAAAAGCGGGTATTCAATCTAGAGAGACTGAGGAGCAGGCAGGAAACAGGCACTTACACACGTACATATTTCAGCCAATGTATAAAATTTAGTTTGAGCAAAATCTTAGAAAATAATCTTAAGTGCAACTTAAACCATCCGGTAAGAAAAATTGTTTAAAACATTTTTCCGTAATTGAGATGTTTTCTTGTTTAAATATACGAGCATGTAAAGACCTAGACCAGTTCTGGAGTTGTATCGGGTTCATAAATAATGAAATAATTTTGCTGATCAAGACATTTAAACAAATGAGTTTCATGATGCATTTTTGGTTCAGCTGTAAAAATATTTTCTTTAAACAAAGTTAAAGACTTAAGAGCAGCTGTCTTTAGGGCCTTAATATTAGGCCTGTCATACTCCTCAGCAAGATCTAGCGAATTCAAAGCGTTTCTTGCTGAAAACGTAAGGCAGAGGCTGAGGCAGTCAATATTTCATCGCTCACAAGAACTCGGCTATTTGCCTCTAAAGTCAAGTCGTCTAGAATTCATATAATAATAATAATATGTTCAACGCTTAACATTATACAATTGCACTACTATCATCTAAAGTTATTCATTACCATATTGTGGTCACCACAAAGTATTTTATTATCAAAATAAGAACAGATTAAGTTCGTCAGCAAATAATTCATTGACATGTATGACTATGACCAACCATTTGGTGTCAGCCGAACAAGAATATGTTATTGTCTGGTTGGCCACCGGTTTCCAAATCATAACAATTTCCCTTTCACAATCATCTTTATAACGGCCAAAAATATTCTCCAATTACCCAACCATTTTGTTGTCACACTTTAACATATGACTGTCATTTTATTGGCTGGCAAAAAAACATGTTCAATCATATTATTGTCTTGACTAAACATATTACTGCGGTAACGAAACATGTTGTTTGATATTGAACAAATTTCTGGTCAACAATATGTCGTTTTAAACCAGAATACACTTTTCGTACTATATAGACAAGAATGTCAAGGCCATCCGGTTTCGAAAGGCTTTAATTTAAGGCTAGAGATAATATCGCTTCCCACAACTATATATATAGTTGCAATTCGATGGAAATTGCAGCAGTTGTTTACGCAAATGTTGTATAAAATGGTTTGATTTGTGGGTATGACAAAGGAATTATTGATATGGCTCAGCCACCGGGAACTAGTTAAGCCAGAAACAACAGACATAAGACCAACAACTTTTGTTACTATAAGAAAATGCCAAATGGCCCCCAACACTAATACAACCTCCTTAAAATTACTGTTCAGTCTGCTCCAATACAGTCCGTCACTGAACGCTGGTTAATTGGAACACATGATTGTTTTTCTTTTTTATTTATCTATTCGATATTCGTATGTTGGCGATTATACATTTAGATTTATAAATGTCCTTGTTTATATAGATTGTAAATAAAGAATTATATTTTATTTAAATTTATAAATTACATTTCAAAAATTATAAATTTTTTTTAATATATTATTTTATTATTTTTATACTGTGAAAAGTTTCTCTATTCTATAAATTTGACTATTATTTTTTTTTTTTTTAAGCCAAGAAAGGACTGACCTTTCTGCCTCTGGTACGTCTTACTTTTTGTTTTGTTTATAGTTTTATTTATTTAATTTTTATTTGTAAAATTGCTTGGTTATAAGTTGTCTTGCTTGATTCAGTCGTGGCCAGTATTTCGATATTTGCTACATGAGCAGTCCGGGATATCTTTAATTAAGGTCGCTAAATCCACACTTCAAAATAACTTCCTTTCTTAACAACTTCCACTGCATATAATAAAACTGATCAACTATAACATTTAATAAATCTTGATTTCTGTCTCAATCAACACATTTCCAGTCGACTTATTATTACTTTCGAATAGTCCCTGTGACCGTTAATTAGAACCTCAAGGTATTTAAAATTTTGTACTCTTTCGACATTGATGTTTTGAATTTTTATAGTTGCTGCATTTTATTGTTATTTCTCTATATTTTATCTTATGAATATTAATCTGCAGGCCAAAATGTTTCACTTTTTATTGTTAATGTTTAATTTTTATAAAAACAATTCTAAGTTTAAACTTAAATGTAACTCGGGGAAAAAATATTGCTTTTGTTGTTTAGTGTTGCTTTTCATTTCTATATAAGTATATATTTATTTTTGCTTGTTTTTTTCGCTTAATTTGTTTGCAGCAATAACGCCAATAAGACACAAATAATTTTGTATGCTCTTGTTTTGCATTTTTAATTTCAACTTCCTTCCGCATTTAACAATATTTTCCTGTTTTTGCCATAAAACAATAAAACCGTTAAAATGGCAGAAAGAGACGATTTATTTTAGCTCTTAATTTAATTTGCAAAAAAGAAATTTTAATATGCGTTATAAAAAGAGGAAGAGATGCAGCTGCAGTTTAGCAGTAAAACGGTAAATGCAAGTGAAATGCTCTTACAAAACAGTCAGCAGGCGAAAGAGAGAGTGAGATGGTGTTAGAGAGAGAAAGAGAGAGAGAGAGAGCAGGTCAGAGATAACGAGTTTATGTTTTAGACGGAGTGATAAGCAACACAGAGAGTGCAATTATTGCAATTTGCGAAAGAGAGTGCAACGACAGGTTGGCTCTTTGAGGGTGGCATTCTATCAATCTGAGGGGGAGTAGGTGTGTGTGCAGGTGTGAGCTGGAGCAAGTAACTTGCAGTTATCTGCGAAAACTGAGTAGTGAGCAGCAGGTTTTCTTCTTTTTTGTCTGTAGCTAAAGAGGGAAATGTTCAAGCCGTTGGTTGTAATGATTGTTATTTTGTAAGAAAATGATTAAAGATTTTATTGAAATAAACCAATAATTAATTATTATTTATTGAAAGCAGCCTCAATTAACAATTATTATCAGTTGCTTTGTTAGGGGGCGGTGAGTTCAGTGCAGCTTCGTTTTTTTCGTTAGTTTTTTAATAAACTTTCTATCTCTTTGCTCTTTTTCCACGGGCTGTTCAAGGCATGAATGCGTTGTGCTGTTTTATGCAGGGTCTGCAAAAAACAATATGGCTTTGGCCGTAACTGCCATTTCTAGTTCTCGTTTTACAACTACACTACAACTATTCTATTGCGATTTCGTTTGTAAGGGAATATTCTAGGAATCTTGCATTTGCTGTTTTGTTGCTATATTTGTTGTTTTTGCTTTTGTTCTGGCCTGTTGTGTTTGTAGATTCGTTCTTGTTCTGCTGTTTTCTGCAACATTTTCTTTTGCCATCAGGCTTTGTTTTTGTTTTTTGTTATTAAAACAATTTTTTTTTTTGGCCATCATTCAGTCGTTGGTTACAAACATTAGTCTAAAAGCGACAATCTATATGAACGGTCGCGCTTTTACGCTATTTTAAAATCAAAATTTTTCCCGCTGCTAGAAGTTTTTTCATTTACAATAAACGCTCTTCAAGAATACAAATAGAAATTAATTTAACAAATATCTAGTTTGGCCTAAATTTTAATCAAGCAAAGAATATACAAAGTTTCCAATGCAAGAAATTATTATAAATTCGGTAGGCAACAAAAAATTACAAAAAAAAGATATACCAGAATACAAAAGAAATACAGCTTTTGAAATATAAAAATTGATAAGTTTAAAGCTGGCTTAACCTTAAAGAAGGTTTTGTTATAAAAATTGAAAAAAAAGTGTTAAACTAAATAAAGCAAAATAAAAAAATCCATACCAAAAACAAATCAAAACTAAAATCTTAAAATTTTTAGATATATAAATTAAAAAAAAAAAAACAACTCTACATTAAAAAACTAAATATTTCTATAAAAGTAAAACAAAACTCCCACAAAAAATTTTGTATATTCTAAACTGTGGTCTCTGGCAAGGAGAAATTCATTCAGAAGCTAGAAGGAATTACAAAATTTTCTTACAATCTCAAAACATCAAAAATATCCTTTCAAAGTCTCTCCCAAAACAAAAAAAAAAAAAATAGTATTTCAAAATTTTGGTGTTATAAAAAATAGTTTCAAATAACAGTGCCAGTGTTTTAAATAAGAAAGAGAGGAAAAAAAAAATCCAGTGCAAAGAATATTTTTGAAATTTCCCAACAACAAAAGTGACAGACAGGCTCTATCTCAACAGCTGGAATCCGGCTGATTTCAAGCTCTTCCGAAAGTTTTAATTGCCAGGTTTGTTTTTATATGGTATTAACAAAAAACATTTTACTTTAAACATAAGCAACATGAGCTCCTTAAGGCCTCAAAATTCTCTAGCCCTCAATTGCGACTTTGGTCAAATTGGTTCCAAAAGTCATGCGAAATTCTAGTTCTAGAAACTGCCCCTTTTGAAATTTATTAAACTGTCTGGATCACAGCCGGCTCAGGATCAGTCTAAATGGCTAATAACTAAATATTATTCCAAATATTGTGTTCTTTGCTACTGAGTTAAAAAACTCTTAACAAAACCATTAAATGAATTTCACAACATTTTCTTTCTTATGGCAAATTCAAATGTTTATACAAAAAAAAAAAAAATAGTTTAATTGCTTTAAAGCTAAATAATCTGAAAAACAAACTATATGTATATAGCTGTTGAGTTTGTTTCTTTCCAGCTGTCTATAAGCCGATATTCCGTACTTGTATTTCCTGCAATTCTTATTGTGTTTCTAAAGATAGTGGAACATTAAATTTAATGTTTAAAAATATATTTTTTAAAGACTTTCCAGTCTAGCGCCTAAGAAATGCCGGGTTACAGACAGCTGGAAAGAAATTTAAGTTTTTCTAAAAAACTAACCATAATTATGTTTTTTCACGAAATTCTCACAGCGAAAAAAATGCAGCCATTTCCTAATTTTGTTTAGGTTCTGCAAAGTAATTACAAGAAATCAAAATTGAATTCAAGATATCAAAACTGATTTGTCTTCTCTTGTTGTAAAAGAAAAGGGGTTTTTTTTCTTATTTATATATAATTAGTATAATAAATCATTAGTCATAATTTCTTTCTTCTTTATTTTCGTATAATAAAATTTAGATATTCTATAAACGAATAGCGAAAGTTCTAGTTCTATGACTTGTTATGATTTTTATTATATTTCTACTGTAAAACCATAAGATTATTAGTTACATGGTTTGGCATTTCAGCTGACGAAATTTGCATTAAAAACATTTCTGTTTCTGGTCAAAAGATAAAACAGAAAACTTTTCCTCTTACACTAATTGTAAAAAGCCCCGAAAAGTGTTTGCCGTAAGTTCGGTTAATAATTTGCTTAAAATAACGTCCATTTTTTTTTCTCTTTTTCAAATCTTTACATTTAATCAGTACCTACTCGTAATTATGGGTATTAAATATTTTAATTACTAAATTGATAAATACACAAACAGTTGAATGCAAATATATATGTTGAGGAGAAAACAAAAAAACTAAAACTGCAACATAATTATACTGTTCAAACAAAATTCATTGGCTATGATACCCGGGCGCTTATAAAATTTTACAAATACAGCAACAACAACAATAGCAAATTGATTAAATTAAAGTGTATTTTTTCATGTTGAACAAATTTTTAGCCCCGTTTACACAGCCAAAATAAATAAACTGATCTAATTTTTTGATTTCTCATATTCATATTCAATAATGATGTTAATTTTTTTGTCTTTTTGAAATATTTAAAATCTACATCAGCTTCAACACGAATAAAAATGAAATATTAGTAACAAGGAAATATAAATTTAAAATCAAATAGTTCGCAATAAATAATAGGGAAGTTGGGCGTTTGAAGTTTTCAAACTTAAGCAGAATACTTGTACTAAAATTAAATTAAATTAAAAACAAGTGATTTCGACATCAACAAAAATCTTGTTTGATGAAATAACCATCTGCTGTTCAAACAGGCGTGTGAAACTTCAATGGCCTGCCACATTCACACTCCAATAAATTCCACTTTGTGTTTAAAACCTATAACGTTTCAAAAACAACTATTTTTTTTTTTTAAATATATGTAATACATATTTAAAAACTTCATTGTACTAAAACCTTTAACTTATAGCATTCATTTAGTACTAAATGAACTCCCTCCCTATTATCAAAACTGTAAGTCGTAAACTATATTAAGCTCGCAAAACTAGCACAGCTTGCTTGCACTAGAACCATTACTTTGTACTAAAATATTGTACTAAAACAACTATTTAGCACTAAAATTACTGATTTTATAACTATTTTTTTTTTTAAATGAAACAACAAACTTCCCTTAAATCAAATATTTCAAAACCTAAAAAAAACGTCTAAAACATTCATTTAGTTCTAAAATCAGTGTCTATAATTAAAACTTTAGGTCGCAAACTATATTGAGCTAAAACAGTTAATCTGTACTAAAACCCTTATCATTTTCTAATACTTTCTTCGTATAGAATTATTTTGCACTAAAACTACAGCGTTTACTCGAAGCTCAAGTTTAAAACTAAAACAGATTATTTGTACTAAAACGTATATCACATCCTAAGGCATTAATTTTAAATTACAATTTTGTACTAAATTGAAAGATTTTAATCAGAGCTCACTTTTTAAACTATAATAAGCGTCTTAAACTAGAACAGTTTACTTGTACTAAAATGATTATGATTTTCTGTAACTATGTTCTAAAATTATTTTTTTGCACTAAAAGGACAGTCTTTAACCATAATAAATGTTTTAAACTAAAACTAAATACTCGAACTAAAATAAATATTTTAAGCTTAAGCAATTACACACTGTTCTAAAATCAATATTTAGTACTAAAACAAAAAACTTTTTCCGAAACTACTGTGACCATCGTAATTGCTATACTGAAATAATTCTTTGCAATAAAAATAAACTTTTTGAACTAAAATAAATGTTTTTGTTGAAATCCGCGTCAAGCGATTAAATTTCATTAATATTTGGGCTTCCCCTAATACATACATTTATCAAAGATTGAATAAAACACCACCATTCATTTGTTATTTTCCATTTTACAGTTTCCTTTCCACCTTAAAATGATCAGTTAATAATCGAAACCCATTTTTTTGTTTCGGTTTGTTTTTTTTTTAATGTTTTACTTTTTCTGTTGTAACAATTCAACTTCATCAAATGGTGGTTATTTGAATTAAAATTTGTTTTTACGCAAGAAAATGGTAAATTGAAATAGTTTAACACACACAACACACCGACAGACTCAACAAATTATACCACTAATATTTTTGCACTAATCAACATAATAATCATAATTATAGTTGCAGTGAATATAATTTTATAGCCAAACAGTGACGGTGTGACTAAAAACTGCGCTTAAAATTTTATGGGGGAAAAATTGTTGGCAATAATTGTTGTATCTGTTAATTAAACAAATTGCGATAAAACAACGTTACGGCCGCAAATTTTTATAAATTTGCTTTTACCCATTAATTTGTTAATGGACATGAAGATTTTAATTTTATTGAGCATAAAGTTTATAGAATAAAAATTTGTTTCAGGAGAACTGGAAAATGTCCTTTAAACTTTTCATTTTATTAAACAAAAAATTTAATAAGCAACAACAATTTTTTTTTGGGAAAATGAAAAAAATATAACAATTAAAGTTTTAATTGTACCAAAAGTTTAAGAATAAAAATTTGTTTCAGGAGAACTGGAAAATGTCCATTAAATTTTTCATTTTATTAAACAAAAAATTTAATAAACAACAATTTTTTTTTGGGAAAATGAAAAAAATATAACAATTAAAGTTTTAATTGTACCAAAAGTTTAAGAATAAAAATTTGTTGCAGGAGAACTGGAAAATGTCTATTAATAATAATCAATTTGTAAAGCAAAACTTAAATATATCAATTAAATGCTAAAATTTAATTGAATAAAAATTTTAATAATAAAGTTTTATTTTAGGAAAATTTAAAAATCTCTATTAAATTTTTAATTTTATAAAACAAAAAAATTTAATAATAAAGAAAAATCAAATATATCAATTAAATGTTCAATTTTATTGAACAAAACGTTTAAGAATAAAAGTTTTTTTTAGGAAATTAAAAAAAATTCAATTAAATTATTTAATTTAATAAACAACAACTTGAAGAATAAAAGTTTGTTTTAGAGAAGTTCAAGAATATCATTTAAATTTTCAAATTTTTGTGAAAGTTCGTTTCGGAAAAATTAAAAAATCTCAGTTAAATTTTTAATTTTATTAAAGAAAAAGTTTCATAAATTCAACATTTAAAAAACAGAATTTTTAAGAAGATTTAAAAAATCACTGCTTTAATTTTCTTTTTAATATTTTGATCACCTCTAACCACTGTTAAGGAAAATTTGCTATGATTACATGATTTTTCATGACTAACAAGCCCAAATGAGTGATGAGTGAATGACTGACTGTCCAGCTGTCTATTTTGAACAGTTACAAAACACATTGAAGCAACAAAAAGTTGGAAAAAGTGAACAAAAATAACAATAATGCCTGACTGAATTTACCAACAATTTATAATATTAACTTTTTCTTGCAATTTTCTAAACATGCACTTTTGCCGATTGTACCACAACTTTGCACCACGCTTCACCACGCCGCTTTTTATTTTAATCATAATAGTCAAGTTTATGCGAAAAATACTGATGAACAGCGATATCATCGTAATCTTAAAAAATTCATCAGCTTTTCTGCTCAAGTTGTTTACATTTTTCCTTTATTCTTTATGGATTTCTTTTGTTCTTTGTTTTTGTTGCCTCCATTGGATGGCTCTTTCTGTAATTTCACTTTCATTTGTTCCCGCATATAATGACAGCTTAAAGGCATATTTTCTTTCTTCTATACATTTTGCCATGTTTTAATAAAGTTTGCAAGGGCTTTCGGTTGGGTCTTTGTTGCTCTGTCAGCAGCACGTTGAATGTAGTTTCTAATGTATGAGGCTTTCAAGAATCGAAGCAAATATTCAACCATTCTAAATGCGCCTCATAAGTTGCACTGGCACCGGAAACCACAGCCACAGCCACTGCCGGATTTGAATAGCAAAGCATGTAAAGCCGGTTGTAGTTAATGAGAAAAGAATGTTCGTTGTTGGACTTAAATGTGTCTTAAAGGAAAATAAAATGTTTCAAGTACTTAACAATTATAGAGAGATGGACCCAATGAAATGATTTTATTATAAATATATTATTTAGAAAAATCACTTCAATTGAAATAAGTTTGCAAGAACAGTCTTGTACTAAAAAAATTACATAAAAGGAGTTATTCGAATTCTACTCTCTACTACTCTGGGACAACAACTTTATCTTAAAGCAGGACAACTTCATGCTGTCAACAGGAATTGCCTTTGGGTACTAAAATTCTATCTTTGGGTATTAAAACTAAAGTTATTGTTCTTCTATCTAAGAACGAAATACTCAGGTTGTGCTAAAGCCATGCCTTTATTATAAAACCGACATTGGCTGGTCGCACTATTAGTGCATGGCAAAACAAATTTTTTTTGCTTTTACGCGCTTGCTTTGTACTAAAACAAACAAACCTAAATTTGTACAATAGTAAAAAGATATTTCTTTAATAAAACAAATGTTTTTTTTATTATAATCACTTTGTATTTTATAATCAAACTATCATTCCTAAACTGAACTCTCTATTAGAACTAAAAAACCCTTTTAGTACTTAAAACATTTTTATATATTAAAAATTAGACTTGTTCTGTTTTGTCAGTAAAACTTAAACGGTGTTCTTGTACTAAAAACCTAGTTTAGTACTTTAATGTCTACTACTCAAATTCTATTTTCTTATTGTTGCAACGAAAACTATCATTCCTAAACTGAACTCTCTATTAGAACTAAAAAAAAACTGTTTAGTACTTAAAACATTTTCATATATTAAAAACAAAAATTATTGTATTTTGTCAATTGAACTGTCATTTCATTTCATATTAAAAGCTGTTTTTGTACTAAAATCCCGATTTAGTACTTTAATGTCTATGTTTTCTTATTTTTGAAATGGAAAACTATCAATCCTAAACTGGACTCTCTATTAAGACTAAAAACGGCGTTTAGTACTTAAAACATTTTCATGTATTTTCATCTATTAAAAACAAAAATTTTTGTGTTTTGTCCCTTAAACGGTGTTCTTGTACTAAAAACCTGATCTAGTGCTTTAATGTTTAGTACTCAAACTCGGTCTTCTTTGTGTTTTGTTGAAACAAATACTGGGTATTCGATCTCTATTAGATCTCTATTTTAGTAATTCGACAAAACTGTCTGCTCGCTCCACTGTCACTTGGTTGGTGGTGTTTCACAAAATTCACAAATCAGTTTCTGACCTTTTCGGTACTTCATTGGATTTTGAATTTGTGTTGCTTTAGTTGTTACTAAAGTTAATGTTTAAACATTAAAGATTTCCTATAAACGCCATTAAATTGCCGGCTTTTATCTTCCGTTTTTCCATACAAATTAATTGCCCCAGAAAAAGGTGTAGCACGTTAATTTTTCAGATATGTGTATAAATTTTCAGTCATTTAATATTTGCCGTTTACAGTTTCACCGCAACTCATGCAGCAAGTCAAATGTTGTAATAACTCACATTCATTTACAATATTTTAACATACACAAAACGTAATTACCGCCGGCATAATAAGTTTTAGTACACAGTTCATATGTGCACAATGTGATTACTCACTCGCTTTTAAAAAAATTTGCTTAATAATTTCGTAACGCTTTAAATAATTCATGGTGCTTTTGTTAAACGTTTAATGAAGTTTGCGATAGCGAAAATCTACAATGAGTTGTGTGCGAATTGTTGGAAAATTTGTTTAACAAAAAGCCAGCAATTGAAATGAAAAGAATTAACTTTTTTTTTTTGCAATCACAAAGAAGTACTAAAAACTGTAATACGTATGTGTGTTACATACACATTTATAAAATATTACAAGCCGCCCACAAGCCGTGCCTGCATGTGCACATCCAGTCCTACAAAACTTGGCGAAAAGCTTGATACCACATCCTTGTTCTGTAGACTGGTATCTTCTCTCCCAATATTGCACTTAAAACACAAGGAATTGTGTGCAAGAGGACTGGAACAGGAAAGTGAACAATAAACAAAATCATTTTGTTTGGCGCCAATGCATCGTAAAATCAGTTCATAAAAATGGCGTCAGACGAAATGGCAAAAAACTAAAACTTACACATGAAAAATAAGATTGCGAAAACAACCAAAAGGAACGAGAACAAACTGTTGTTCCGTCAACTGCTGAGAAAGACAGGCGCTCGACGGAAAGGGCTGTAGGTAGTCGGAAATCACAGAAATGTTGTCGCCAACAAAACGCTCTATGCGCTACACAAACTTTTATAATAAATATATAAAATGTATTTAAGAAAAAAAACCTCCAATATTTAAGAAGCAAATTATCACTTTGATTGGCGATAACAAACATTTCGTAAGGAAAACTTATCACTTTATTGCAAACAAGAATTTTGTACAGCAAAAAAAAAAATCAACTATAACAAAAACTATTTGAAGAAGATTTTAATTTTCTCTTGAAAATTTGGCGATTATAGGAATTGCTTATAGAAAACATGACGTGCCGTTGACGATAATTGAAAAAAATTACGAAAGCCAATATAATGATAGAAAAACTCCTTCTAGAAGATGAAAATCTTCTATAAAAAATTTATTTTGTATAAAAATTTTCTGTCAAAATTTGTTGAAAACAAAATTATTATATAAAAAATTTTGTGGCTAATCTTGTAAAGAAAACTTATCGATAGCAAAAACTTTTTGTGGATAGTTTTATTGGTTATAGAAATTTTGTAAAAGAAAATTTATCGATAACACCAATTTTCTAAAAAAAAAAACTAACGACAACTACAATTTTCTAAAAAAAAAAAACAGAAAACTTTTATGCAAAATTTATCGATCACAAATTTATGTAAAAAACTTATCGATAGCAATAAAAATTCATAGAAATTTTGGCAATATCTAACAACTGTAGAAAAATAATCGATAACAAAAATTTTCCATATAAAAAATTTAACAATAACCAGAATTAATCAATAATTTTGTATGAAAAATTTTTCAATAATGAAACATTTCTATAGAAAATTAATCGATAACGCAAATGTTCATTAGAAAAATTATCTATAACAAAAATATCCTATAAAATAAATAACGATAACCAACATTAATCGATAACTTGCTACGTTGTTGCTATAATAAAACATATTTATAGCAAATTAAACAATTGCACACATTTTCAATAGCAAAATTATCGATAACAAAAATTATCGATAACAAAATTTTTTTATTAAAAAGTTATCGGTTAAAAAAATTTTAACAGAATTTTCTATAACAAAAGTTCTCTAGGGACAAATTTTAACAAAAAAAAGTTCTATGGAAAAGTTATCGATAAAAAAACGAATGAAATATCAAAAATCTATGAAGGACAAAGATTTTGCAACAAAAATATAATATTTAATAGAAAATTTATGTATAACAAAAAATTTTTTATGCAAAGACTATCGAAAATAAACAGTTTGTTGAAAAAATTTATTGACAACAAACATTTTCCATGAAAAATCCATCGATAACCGAAATCTTCTTTGGAAAAATTGATGGATAAGAAAATGTTTTCATAAGAAATTAATGAATCAAAAGAAATTGTGAATAACAAGTATTTTCTCTAGAAATTTTATTGATTTTTGACAAAAATTTTAGGTAGAAAATTTATCGATAAAAAGTATCCATAAAGTATTTATTAAAAGCAAATATCAACTTTAAGAAAGTTTGCAATAACAAAATTGCTTCAGCATCTTTCTGGAGAAAATTTTTGACAAAAAAACAAACAAATTAATTCGTAATTAAAAGTTTTCCAATCAACTACTCCATTATCGCCTGCACAAAATTTTTTATAGAAAAGTCATCACTATAAATTCGATATCCTTAATTAAGATTTAGGTGTTGTTCGCCCTATAGGGTACCTCGAATAGTCTGATATTAAATAATTTGCTTGTTTTGTTTTTCTTCCTTTCCCTTTTTTCTTTGTTTATTATTTGTTGATTTTCGCTTTTTGTTGTCACACAAAACATATTGTTTAGCTCTTGCGGAACTTGGCTTGTGTTTGGTTTTAACCTGATTTCTTTTATTGCTTTTATTTTTGGCAAAATTGTTTAAGGAAAATAGTTTGAGATGCACATAAAAATCTTAAAGAAAATTTTTGTAGTTTTGTACTGCCGCCACATGAGCAGCCTGAAGATGAGTTCGTTTCCTGAAGGGTAAAAGTTCAGGGATTTGATGATTTCAACATTGTACTTCCTAAAGTTGTGCTTTCAAGGTTTCCGAAAGTTCTGACAGCAAATTAAGTAATAAACTTGAATCAATATTGTCGTTACACGAGCCAACCATAAAAATTGTTTTGAAGAAATAAAGTTAATTGACATGATTCGGCTGTTAAAGCACTGAATAAAAGAAAGCACTTGTACTGAAATACTTCAAGGACACAAATATTTTGTGGGGGCTTCGTGGGAATTGAATTATTTTATTACAACGATTTTATGATATTTATTATATTTGATTTTAAGCCAGTTTTTTTTAGTTAAAATATATTAATTCTTTAATAGGATATATTTTAAATTTATGCCAAAAAAAAAAAATACTCTGGAGAAATTTAGCATTTTGTTGTTAGTTTTAAATAATTAAGTTTTACTGCATTTAGGCCATCATTAATATGTTTATTTTGTTAGAAGAACCAACTAAAACCAAATTTATATCATTTATATATTTCTTCCATATTTAATAGATAATTGTTTTGTATTCAAACTTTTCAGTTTTATTAATTTTTCATTATTTTAACCATAAAATCAAAACCCAAAAAAAAATAGCACTAATAATTTATTGTTATATTTTAAATTTGCATAGAGGTTTTCTATAGTTGAAAATAGTTGTAATTAACTGCAATTAAAGCTCAAATGGATGTATTGTAACAAAAAAAAAGGGGAGACAAATTAAATGTGTAAAACTAATGCGATATTAGCGTCACTATGTCCTGCTGAGCCAGCGAGTACATGTTGGGTGGACAGGATTTGCTAACCTGCCCAGTGAGGCTCTGGTTCATGTTTTTGATGTATTAAGTCCTTGAAGGAAAGGAGAAGCTTAATAGATCAATAATGATTGCAGTGGGAGGGAAGTGCCATTCGGAGTCATTTATTCAGGTCCTGATACTTGTCATATTTTGGGGGCCGGTAGTATTATTATAACATACGCAAAACTAAATCGACAGTCTAAAATCCCCATAAAACACTAATTGTTTTGCTGTTATATTGGACTGTCTTGGGGATATATATTCTCCAATCCCATAATTTTATTTGTTGACGCATCCATTGCACCAGAAATGAGTGCCGTCGCTGGTACTGAGTTTCTGCTAAAAATTGACATCAATTTCTAAATGTTCTAGAGCAAATTCGGCCAACACACGTCCTTTCCCATATAAATTTCCCTTCAGCTGCTGGCTCAGTCGCAATGCACAATTTGCCAAATTGTAACGTGCGAAAAAAGCTCGAGTTCTCAGTAGCGTAGCAAAATCGACGGCTTGAGAGTCGCCTATAGAGCCTCATGAATGTTGTAGGATATTGAAATCTCACTTCTATTGCTTTTAGGCAGATCTTAAGGTTTGTCTTCTTATGAATGTTGGGTTAAGACAGATCTAAAGATTTGTCACCTCTTGGAGGGGGGGTTGGAGGGGGGCTTGTCAAGACCAAGCCAAGGTTTAACAAAGATTTTGAAATTTGTTACCTAATGGCTTTTGGTTTAAGGCAGATCTTAAGTTTTATCATCTCGTGGGTGTTGGTTTAAGGCAGATCTTAAAATTGATCATCTCACGGCTTTTGTTTTAAGGCAGATCTTAAGATTTGTCTTCTTATGAATATTGGCTTAAGGCAGATTGAACATCTCACGCGTTTTGGCTTAATACAGATTTTGAAATTTCTCTCTTCACGGCTATTGGTTTAAGGCAGATCTTAAAGTTTGTCATGTCGTGGGTGTTGGTTAAAGGCAGATCTTAAGATTTTTCATTCTCTGTCTTAAGACAGGTTTTAAAATTTGCTATTTTAAGTTTTAGGCAGATTTCTCAGCCAGCGGCTGTTGGCTTAAGGCAGATCTTAAAATTGGTCATCTCACGGGTTTCGATTTGAGGCAGACCTTAAGATTTGTCATCATACGTTTTAAGGCAGGTTTTAAAATTGGCCACCTCACGGCTATTTTATGGTTTAGGCAGATCTTAAGACTTATCAGCTTGCGGCTGTTGGCTGAAATTTTATTCAACACGTCACGAATAGAGTTCTCCCGCTCTATGAAGATGACGATGGCCAATGGCAATATTATTTGTCTTAGCAGAACGAATAAATAGCAGTCATTACGACAGAAGTAGTTGCAACAATATGACCTCTATCGACACACCAGTTTTGGGCAGTTCCAGTGGGAAAAATCATTATAATATAACGAAATTATATTATGACGAAATCGTGCATCTTTTGCCGATCTTGCTGAATGCTAAATGTTAAGTGACTTGTTGCACCAAATTATCTTCTTAACTGCGCATAACAGTTTTTATAGGCTACAAGTGAGCTTTAGATGATTTGGCAAAAACCAGGGCTGGGAAAGTGTCGCCCAGCTGTCATTATCATCTATTCTCTACACTCGTAGTGTGTATGAAGATGAACGATTTAATGAAAACTATTAACAAATAAATTTTCTAAACAATTTTCTTACCCACCATCCTGCCCAAATTTGATGACAAAATTGTCAAAACGCTTTCCTATAATATGCCAACATCTTGTTGTGCAACTAATATGCCTTCAACAACAACAACAGAAAACAAACACAAAAAGTGCAATAAAATAGTTTTTCTCTCAATGCAAACTTTGTACAAGAGAAATGGTATAATAATATGTAATAAAATACGCACTCTCACTTTTTTTTCATAATTAATTTATAGTTTTACAACTGAAAAAGTATTTAATTTCCTTTTATGAGCACAAACTTTCTTATCGCATCTTGACAAATAGAAATAAATATGGCAACATAAAAGCTGAAAGTATAAAGGCAGAAGACGACGAAGTAGAAGAAGACGAAGAAGAAAAAACTTTAAATGCAAGCAACAACAACAAAAGAAAACTTGCAACTCAACTGAAATGCAAACTTATCTGAATGTTTTGTGTCATGTAATTTTAACACTTTAACATTCATTATGATGTGTGTTGGCGTTGGCGCTGACGCTGGCGATGATGTTGGAGGCATTTCCGTCCTTCCATTATGGCACTTGGAAGGGCTCTAGCAATATCTTATGACCCCCTCCGTCTCAGTCATCATCATTTCGTGTTGTTTTTTTTCTAGCATTTTTATTTTAATGTTTTAAACTAAAGATTTGAGAAGTTGTTAATAATAATCAAAAAAAAAAAAATAGCTGTTTGTTGTTGCTGCCGTAAAGAGTTTAAGGAATTTTTTCATTAAAATGCATAATTTTTATTTTATCATCGCATTCTGTTGCATGCCATGAAAAACGCTCATACTAGAAGGCGACACACACACACACAAACTCACTCACACACACAGCCAAAGACACATTCTCTTTCGAGAGAAACGGAAGGAATGACACAAGAACTGTTCAGTTGTGTGTACAAGTATTTATGTAGATTTTACAAATTTTATTAATGAAAAAAATGTTTTATAACTTTATAAAGAGAAGGATTAATATAATAATATGTTTGCAAGTTTAATATACAAATAAAAGAAAAACTACACACACATACACTGGCGCATATGCAGGGCTGGCTACTTCTACATGCACATGCATGTCGATTTTAAAAAGGAGGCCCCGTTTTAGCTGTGAGAAAGAAAGTAAAGGGGATCCCTTATTTTGTTATATGAAATTTCTTAAATTGCCGATTATGTTCGAAACGAAAACAAAAGAATTAAATAATTTAATTATTTCATTATTGATTTCACTTTGCAGCAAAGTTAAAGCACAACCGGTTTTACAAATTCCACACAAATTTGTTTTTTTTTTATTGTACTAAAAATATAAAAAATATCATCTCTAAAACTTTCTGCGAAATTTAATCTTTTAATCTGGTTTTCTAAAGAAATCTTAAAAAGTTTTCCTTTTGCCTAAAATTGCCAAAAGTAGTTTTTTATCAAAATTTAAATTTTTTGAATATATAAAATTAAAGGACAATTTTGTGACGAAAAATTATAGTTGACAACATGGTTTTCTTGAAACTGCTGTGCAGCACATTTTACATATATAAACTAAAAATATACAAAAATATGCATAACGGCCTTATATCACCCTGAACTAAGAACTTTGCCGCATGCCGTACAAAAAATTAATTATTTTTTATATGTTCATGATTTAGTTAAATACAAAGTCCACAGTTCTAATTATCTTGTCTAAATCTAAATTATTTATTTGTTGTAATTAATTATTCGAAAAATTATGTTTTGAAAACCTTCAAAAAAGGGAAACCCTTTTTGCATCCTTCACTTCACAAAGGACTTCATATAAAGCAAAATGTACATACATTTTTGTGCTTTTAGTGATGTTGTTCTTACAGCTATTGTTGGTTTTATCTCTTTACTATGCTTAAGTGATAACATGTCTGTAAGATGGAATGAAAATTTAAAAAAGCAACAAAAGATTTTAAATAAAAAGATAAAAAACAAATAACATCAAGTCTGTTCGCCTTTTGTTCAGGCTTTTGTAGATGTATATTTTTCACAAAACAAAAGAAAAAAATAACAAACAAATATTTGTTTAATTCAAAGTCTTTATGGCTATGGGGTTGGGGCAAAAGTAATTTCGTCGGTGATAAACACTTTCAGAGTTTAGTTTAATTTTTACAGCATGTTGCATAATTTGGTAATTTCCAGCAGACGTGAAGTGCGTCAAGGATAACGCCAGCCTGAGCACATTTTTAGGACTTCAAAATTAGCAGTATTTAAGTGTAGCTCTTTATTTTTTACTTTCAAATTCCCTGCAGTTATTTGAGTGTGGTTTTATCATTGCCTCATAGATTCCGATTTCCAAAACTTGGCAGCACTTTGGAAAATATACTTTGCGTAGGATTTTCTTATCGTTCCATCCACCAATTTCATCGACTCTAGCACTCTCTGTCTGCCTCTTTATTTCCCTCTGTATAGCTGGCATAGAGAGTAAAACTGTACAGGAGCTGTGCCACGATGTCCAACATTCCAATGTTGGCCAGCATTTTGAACCACATTAAACTGTTTAAAAAGCAAATTGGCTGGTCTAATGGCGACCAGTCGGAACTCACTAATTTGTTAGTTAGAAGTAATTTAGAAAATGAAATCTGTAAATAGCCTCCAAGTCAGCATGAAGTTGAGAAAATAAAATTCAGAAATCATTTCGATATTCAGGCGGCAGCTGAACAAATCCTTTTTTTTTAAATGAAACCAAGAAAAATATGCAGTTTTCATTTATTATTACAACAGAATATAAAGCAAATTTTGTGTTTTAAGATAAGAAACTGTTTATGAGCAACAATGAAGCTGAATACTCATATTCTTTTTCTTCTAAATTTTAAAACTTTAGTTTTTATATATAAAAAAAAAAAAATGATTTCCATAGAAAACTATAACCATGAGAGAAAATTAGTTTTACACCAACAAATAATTGACGATAAACAAATAATTTAGTCATGTAGAATTGTATTATCTCGAAGCGTGTGTATGCGTGAGCGTGTACGTGAGCGTGTACAACAGTGTGACTTTGGCAATGTGTGTTGTAAAAGCTTCGCTCTTATTTATGCGTTCGTAAGTATTGCGTAAAATTTAATTGCCTTGCAATTACACAACTTACACGCTCTTGTGCTCAGGCATGGCAATTTGTGTGCCGCACATTTACAGGTCGCGCACACCCAAATATGAGGCGCATTTGAATACAGGGATTATGCAGAGTTTTGCTTACGCACGTACGAATGTGTTAAAATAGGCTTGAACAGAGTCTGTGAGTGGTCACGGTGACATGTCAAGCCGAATGAAAATCCGTGTTTTAAAAAATGTTTTTATATTTTTATTTTTTTGCTCCTTTCAACTAAAATGAAGACAATCAAATATTTATGTTAAGATATTATTTTATGGCATCAAATTAAAAGTAGAGCCCTCCTAAGCAACTTAGTTGGCTTGACGGAGTGTGTGTCTATATGTGAGCGTGTGCGTATGTGTGTGCGTGTGTGTGCGTGTGTCTGTTGAAATTTCAAACATCATGTTGTCATTGTGTTACTGTTCTTCCTGTTTATAAATATTGTGCTCTTTTCATCTTTGCTGAAAGATTTTCGCTTTTTATTTGTTTTAATGTTTGTTGTACAAACACAAATGAAATGCATGCAAATAACACAGAGACACAAATTCATTTACAACTCACAGAGTTGCAATTGTTTAAGTATTTGCTTACATACTTGTGTGTTCAACTATCTTAGTTGCTAAACACTTCAAACAGTTTTAAATTCATTCATTTGTAACTCGTTCATGGTGCGTAATGCAAATGCTCAACGACAGCAGTAAAATAAAACTAGAAACAAATTTGAAGGAAACAAAAACTGAACTGAAATGCCGTAAATGTTATTGTTTATCCAGTAGAATATGGAAAATTAAAACTACAAACTGATACTAAGAGATTTGGTTGTAAGTGAATGTTACAGTTTTGAGGATATTTAGTTTTCTGGATGCTGTTACCAAATCATGTTAAATAAGTGACCTGTTTTCTTATTTGTTTGTTCAAAGATTACGCGTGACTGATGCGACATTGTCAGTTTATTTCTATGCAGTTGCAACGGCTCCAAAATATTATAAACAGCGAGGTAAGGCACACATCATGTGGCATCGTGCTGCCATGGGCTTAAACATTTGCAACATTTGAGTCTCAATGTATAAAATAAGATGACTTACAACAGAAGTGAATTGAAAATCACGGCATAAATGGCCTTTGCTTTTATTCAAATCGCATAAAAACCTACACTGGACAAATCACAGCAGGTGACACATTATTTTAACTCTTCTCCACCCGCACATTTTTTTCCAATTCAACAGCATATTTTTCATCCATTTCTCTGCCTTTTTGTTGTTGTAAAGTTTAAATCAAGTTATTTTTAATCCCAGCCATCTAAAACTCTGCTCGCTAAGACATTGTTTCATATTGTTTTTATCTATTGCATTTATGACAAAATGCGGCAACAATTGTTTTGGTAAAACAAAGGAAAATATCATCATATTGAACCATTTAAGGAAAAGTTGTCAAGTCACAAAACACTAAGCAAACGATTGCAATTGTTTTCTTGTTGAGTACTACAACTAATTGTTACACAAACATCACATTTTGTTGAATAACAAATTACTTTTATGTGGAAAAACTTATTGCACAAATTTTGAAGTATGTTTTTTTTTATTGAACAGCAGACAGCTTTTGTAACTTTAATTGCAAAATTTAAGTCTGCTGGTCAACATCATGAAAAGAAAAGTTGTAGGATATATAATTATTATGACTTGCCAAATGAGTCAATTTCAAGGGAAACTTTAAAAAGACTTAATCGCCAAAAGTTTTTTTCCACAGAAAATCTCTATATTAATTAAAAATGAAATAAATAAAATGCATTATCGAACTACAAGTGTATACATATAACCAAAATTTTGCGAGATGCATAGTTTTGACTTGAAAAAAATTGTGGAACTTGTTTTTATTTTGTGGAACTTATTTTTCTAGAAACAAAATTTCCAGTACAGAAATTTATCTGCTTTGAAATAGCAGTTTTAGCGTTTTTAAAATTAAATTTTTTTCAAACAACACTTTGTGGAACATAGATTTTGAAGAGAAATTTTCCAAAATAAAATTTAGTTTTTGAATATGAAATACTCTAAATTAAGCAAAACCAAGAAAGCTGATGTCTTCAAAAATTTTAATTTGTGGAACATAATTTTTAATACACAAATAAGGTATAATGCAAATGTAGAACGCATTTTTTGAGCAATAAATTTTGTTGAAATCAGATTAATACAGAAACCTTTATTGAACTGTCATTGTCTAAAAATTGTACTCACTAAGTTTCATGTCGAACATTTTTTTAATGTGGAACCCATTTGTTAACGAAATAACTTTATTACTACCCTTTTGTTTGCTCTATAATGTATTTATTAATACTTAAAATAAATACAATTTTTGCATACAGATAAAGGTAATAATTGTTTTCTTACTCTTTAAGGGTTAAAAAAAACTCATTGTGTTTCTTTTTTTGGACCTCCTTCTTTGCTTTCTGCTCAGCCAGGCTGTCTTGAAACTTTGTAGAGTATCCACATTCGCAGACATTTATGGAATCAAATTGTTTTCACCAAAAATTTTGATTAATATCAGAAAAGGCTTTGAAAAACTTTGTGGATGTTATACATTTTGTGGGCACCATTCTTTTAGTTTGTGGAACAAATGGCAAATTACGTATAAAAAAGATGCTATAATTTGTTTGAATTATGTAATTCAGTTTAAATAAAGTAAACTTTGTGGAACACATGGTAGAAAATTTATGGATTTAGGTTTTTGAATTAAAATTTTTGCAATATTTTAACTATAAGAATAAAATAAAAAAAATTGTTTTATTTATAAAAGTGGAATACATTTTCTTAATAAAATATTTCTGGTGTAAAATATAAAATATATTCAATTTATGGTTCATTTGAAGTTAAATTATTATGACTTTTTCTTCAGTTGCTCAATTGTCAGGCACTTTCGTTTCGTTTCTTTAAAGCTTTAATTATTATTTCCAAATAGCAACAAAACAAACAAAACAAACATGACATAATACCTGATGTATTGTGTTCGATTTTAGGTAATAAAACATGTTTTCTTGCCTCACAAGAAAAAATATAACGAAACTACAACAACATAAACACACACACACACACAGATGAAAACAATAGAAAGAAAATTCTGCTAAGTTAAATATTGACATGCCAGATTTGTCATGTTCGAACAAACATGTAAGACAACATAAAACACAAACATGACGTCGTTGCGGCTGTCACTATTACATACATATTTGCGACTAATGAATGGAATGCAACTTGCATTTTCAAAGAAAGTGCTCGTACAGACGTCTTTATGGCCTCCAACTGTGTGTTATATGTTGTAGTTGGCCAAAGTAATAATGATTTTCTCCTTTTACCAGTATTTTCAAAGCACACAAACTCCAATGAATTCCAAAGGTTTGCTAATGGACAAGGCAAAAAGCGAGCAGAAAAAAAACCAATGAAAATCTCACCAAAAGTGTTACGAAATGCTGTTTGTTTTTAAGCTGGCGATTACATCATTTATAACCAACCCTACTGCGTCAGGCTGTTTTTTTTTTTTTTTTTTTTTTTTTTGTGACTGGCTTTCGTATTTTATTTATGAAATGTAGAGAAACGGAAAAAAAATCACTTAATTTAAAACAAAATATGTACATATGTGCATAAAAATCATTTTGATCGCATGTCTAATGACGGCTTGGAGTAAAAAATTGTTGGCTGGCGCGACGGTGGTGCAAAACGGAAGAGACGACAATCTTCAAAAGCAAACATTTCTGGCATAATGAAATTAATTAAGCCCATATAATTATCGGCTTCCTGAACAAAAGCTCTTAATCTGTTTGGCCATAATACTCTCGAGTATATTAATCTTATTCACATTCTCGATTGCTGTTTTCTTGTTACCCACTGTTCTGCTACGAATTTATCTGTTTTTTCATTCAACTTGTCGGCTGAGCCAAATCATCGGCTTGATTCATCCATCACTCATTTCAATCATCATCAGTTAAGGTTGTTGTTAATAATGAATTTGTTAGCCCGCGGCAAAGACACACACACGCAAACACGCACACACGCAAACACACACACACACACAAATTACAAAGAAAATTTAATAAAAGAAAATTAAGCAGTCAAACAAAAAACCAAAAAAAAAAAAAACCAATAAATCCAAATTGGTAGGAACTGATATGTAAACATATTTAAACAAGACTTTCAGCTGAAACTACAATAATTACCATTTGCCATTAATAACAATAAACGAATTAAGTGCCCGGTTTGGGCTTTTAGGTGTCACGTTGTATTGCAGCGCTAAAATGCCAGTGAAAGTCAAGCAATTAAAATAAAAATATTGCTTTGAAGGGAATGTATATG
The DNA here is from genome assembly GCA_932526305.1 of Epicampocera succincta. Classification (NCBI taxonomy): domain Eukaryota; kingdom Metazoa; phylum Arthropoda; class Insecta; order Diptera; family Tachinidae; genus Epicampocera; species Epicampocera succincta. The sequence goes on along the minus strand of OW052036.1, from coordinate 59,944,222 downwards.
TTAATATTAATTTAAGTTTTTTTTTTTATTTTCTTGGTGAAGAAAAATGTTTTCTTCTAAGGCAATTGCTTGAATTTAAAAAAATTTTTTTTTCCTTAAAAAAAATTCTTAAATTTTTTTCATTAAAATAATATATTTTTTTTCATAAGAAAAAAAAAAATTTCTTACATAAACAACAAACATTTTGTCTAGGAACATATTTTTTTTTTTTTATAAATAGTTTTATCGATTCAACAACTACGAAATCGCTTAAGATTTTTCCAGAAATGCTAAAGAATTTATTTCCCTCAACAATTTGATTGTTTGAAAATAAATGGACGTTACAAAAAAAAAAAAAAAATGTGATGCGTGATATTTCCTTTGTTAAACGAAATTTTCTAATGTTTTTGCAAAATTCATTTTTACAACTGGCAATTTCTTTAGGAGTCGGTATTTGAACAATTTGTTAACTAATTCAGCGATTGAGGCTCAGGTTCACCACGGACTGTAGCGCCAAAAGAAGAAGCAGAAGAAGAATTCAGCGAATTATGCTGTTGATATTAAGACATTCAAAGGCTTCGAATTAAAAGGAAAATTTATTAAAATATTTTAGATAATTTTTAATATATTTAAATTTATTTTTTAAATTATCACAGATTTTATAAAAAATTTTTTTTAAAAAACTTTTTTCTTAGAAAATTTATAAAATTTCTGTGAATTTCTGTCAATTGTGTGAAATTTTTCTCATCTAAAATTTCTTTGATTTCGAAATTCTTTTGTAGCAAATTTCTAAGAAATCTGTAATTTTTGGCATAACGAAAATTTCTTCGATTCTGTAAAATTTGTTTGGAAGAAAAATTCTCAAATTTTTCTAATATATATTTTGTGCAGAAAATTTATCAAATAAGTTTTGTAGGGAAACAATTTTTTTGATTGCAGTACACTTTTCTTAGAAAATTTCATCAGATTCTTGTTTTTATAGAAAACTTTTAGATTTTTGTGAAATTTTTTTTTGTGTGAAAAACTTTTAGATTTTGTGAAATATATTTATAAATCAATTATTTAATTTTCTATGAATTTATTTTTGGGGCAGTGTTTTCTTTTTTTTATCAGAGAGTTTTCCGACTTGGTTTTAAAAAATGATCAGATTTTGTTAGAAAGATTTATTAGTTTCTGTACCATTAAAAAAAAGAGAGAATATTTTTCTTTTCGAAAAGGTTTTTTTTTTTGTAAAATATGTTCTATACAAATTTCTCAAATCAGAATTGAAAATTGTTTTTATATGAAAAATTTCACATTTTTATAGAGAATATTTTAGATTTCATAAATTTTTTAAAGAAAATTTTTTTTATTAAAAATAGTTTTTCAGATTTCATGAATTTTTTTTTTTTTGAAGAAAATTTCTCATAGTCCAAGAATTCGTTTTTAAGAAAATTTCTCAAATTCTGTAAATTTTTTTAAAGAAAATTTATGAACTTTTTGATTTCTGCTTGAAGAGTTCTTTTGTATAAAACTTTTTAAATGACTAATTTAAATTTATTGAGCTTAAGGCCAATTACGTTTTTCATAAAAATATTTATTAATTAACTCCTTTACGAAATTTTCATACTTTTTCAATTTTTCTAAGCAAAAGAAATAAAGTTTATTAAACAAACTTTTACTTTTCATTTCTTTTCAGGTACGCCTTGAATAAAGTCATCAAATTAAAATATTGGGGGGAAAAAAAACTCAAGGTATCTTTAAGAATTCACTTAGACACCGAACAAGTATCCAATTATTTTAAATGAGTAAAAAAGAATGTAGAAAATATTCTCTAAACTGGTGAACTACTTAACACACATGAGTGATTTGTGGCATTTACATTTTAGCAAATGTTTGATGTGTTGAACTTCAATGAATCCCTATATTTTGCCAAGTCACTGAAGCTGCCAACGTTTTATGATTTACAATGCAGGGATCTCTGTTTTTTTTTTTGTTTTGTTCTACTTGTCTACTACTTGAAAAAGTTTTCCACAAAATTATTACAGTTTTCTTTTAGCACTTTGCTCCTTTAAGGCAGTCATTGTCTTTGCTTGCCGCACTACGACTATTCACTTCATAAAATATTGGAATAAAGGAATAAAAACTAAAGCAATTCCAATCTATTACAAAGTATTTGAAGCTTCATCAAAAAGCTTTGCCACAATAGTTTAAATATTAGCATAAAAATGAAGTGCGCATCATAAAAAAAAGGATGTGTAGCTCTCGAGGATTTGTGTGGGGCCAAATGGAACAGAACAAAAAAAAAACAAGGGAACGAGAAAAAAGAGCACAGTCATTAAATCACTTCAAGCAGAAAAAATACTAAAAGTACACACACACACAGACACACACACACACAGTAACACATGCATCACAACTCAAATACCCCCTCCGATATTGACTGGCGTTTGATATGGCATCTAAAAAACAAAACAAGACGCAAAATCAGTGATAAAAAACAATCTAAAGAGAAAAAAAAAATTTGTTAAAAATTGTTACACCCTGATTGAAACACTATAAACCCGGAATAGATGAAAAAGAAATGGAGAAAAAACCAGGCAGGCGAACGGAGCAACAGCAGCAGGAATATTGCACAAAAATTACCAATAATGGCACTGATGAAATTCACGCTTAACTTAAACATTAGAAAAGCATTCATATAAAATTCTCATCTCTGCTGCACATTTATAAATATACTTAAACGCTAACAAACCTCCAGCTCTCCATATAAATCCATAAATACACACTCGAATCCTTGTTTACAGACTGCCGCAGAAAGCTCTTCATTCACATTGATTGAACAGACTGAAATAATTTCCCAGTAAATCTATGAGTCAATATACTTTGTCTATGCCAGTTTCGAGTTTTCTATACTCCATATAGATTCCACACACACACACACACACACACACACACACACACACACACACACATACATACAATAATAGTTTACTTTACACATCACAGGGCTGTTGTGTGCTCTTATTGCAATTTTCGCTTTACACACACACCTACAGCCACACACTTGCCTAAACGCACAATCAGTGCTACGTGCAGCGAGTGCATGATATACTAGATCTATATTTATATATATGTATATATATATTAATAATTTTATATCCAGTTGGAAAATCACAATCTCTGAAGCATCACACAATCATATTTTAATTTTACAGTTTTCTTTGCCTAAAATCCACGTTCCGAAATCTAGTTTTAAGGCTCTAAAAAGATATTGGAAATAAAATAATTAACACAAATTTTTTTCCAACCCAAAATGATTTTTCTTAAAATGAATTTTTTTCCATTTTTAAGAGCAATTGTGTGATACAAAATTTCTTTGATAAATTTAGACAAATTTAGTTTTATAACCATTCACAGATTCTAAGAGATTTTTCATACAAAAAAAAAAAAAAATTTTCTTTAACAAAAATTTGTCCGGATTCTGAAAAATGTTTTCTTTTAGTTATAGAAAAATGCCAGATGTTGCGGAAGTTTTGTTATTTTAGAAGAGTTTTCTTTAACAATGTTTTTTCGCTGCTGAAAAATGTTGTTTAAACACAAATTTGGCCAGATTTTAAGAAATTGTTCTTATAGAGAAATGCTGAGAAGTTTTCTTATTTTAGAGAAGTTTTCTTCAACAAAAACTTGTCAGGGCTCTGAGAAATATTTCTTATTCACAAATTTGTTTAGATTCTGAGTTATTGTTCTTATACAAAAAGCCAGATTTTAGGAATAGTTTCTTCTTTGAGAGAATTTTTTTTTGGGAAAAATTTTTCAGGATTCTGGGAAATATGTCCGGATTCTGGGAAATTGTTCTAATAGAGAAATGCTTAGTTTTGGGGAAGTTTTCTTATTTTAGTAAAGTTTTCTTTAACAAAGTTTTTCCGCTGCTGCCGAATTTTTCTTAAACACAAATTTTCTAGATTGTGATTAATGTTTTATTAAACAAAAAACTCTCTGATTCTGACAAATTAGTCTTATATAAAAATAGCCGGATTTTGTCAAAAAAATTTTATTATACAAAAACTTATTTTTCACACACAAGTTTCCGCCGATTTTCATAATCGGTTCTTGTACAAAAATTTCTCAGATTCATAGAAAAAGTTTCACAGTTTTATGCCATTTTTTTCGTCTAAAAAACTCTTTGTTTTTAAAGGAATTTATAAGGAAGTAATTCGGAAGAAAGTGTCTAAATTTAAGATATTTTTCTGAAATTATGAAAGAGTTTTCTTCTAATTTTTGGAAACATTTTCTTATAAAAAATTTCTTAGTTTTGTGCGAGATTTTTGTTTGAGACAAGTTCAGGTTTTGTTATAAAGAAATCGTCATATGCTTATAGAAAATTTATCAGTTTTCTGTGCGATTGTTGTTTCCGAAAGACTCCAGCTGAAAGAGAGAGACAGATAGAGGGAGAATTTCTTTGAGCTGCAACATATTTCTCATAAAAAATATTTCTCACAATCCGAGCAGTTTTTCTTAAAGAAATTTTTATCCTTTTTAAAATAATTTTTTTTTAAATAATTTTTTTTTATAAAAAATCCTAAAAAATTCTAAGAAGATTTTTCCTTTAGAAAACCTATTGGTAAATTTAAATTTGGTAAAATTTATCTAAGTTTGCAAAATTTGCTCTCCTACAAATCGTACAAAATCGTAGTAATTAGTTTAAGAAATCGGAGAAGCTTTTTGCCCGCCTCACTTTAAGAGGGTTCTAGTTAAACACTTTTCGGCGAATATATAAAAGGAAGAAAAAAATAATCTTATGAAAAATTTTGTGGAATTTGAGAGATTGTATTGTACAAAAGGGTTCAGCTTAAAAACTGTACTGCGACATAAAAAAAAAGTTTCTTCGTTTAAGAAACTTTTTTGTGAAATCTGAAAGATCTTTTGAGGATTTTGTGAAAATTTATTTGATCACTACGAAATTTTTTTATAATTTTAAAGATTAAAGATTTTATTATTGGAGTCTTCTTAGCTTATGATTTTCAACTAAAAGTGATGCTTGCTTTCAAAATAGCTTAAATTTTGCTTAACAAATTCTCGTACTTTTGCATATGTCTTTTGTGCTCTGTCCTTTGCCTGAGTTCTTGTGACGCCAATGAAAATTGCTGCATATTTCTGTGCTGTCTATTGTTTTTATTGCATGCAGTTTGTGCAATTCCCATTGGGGCATATTTATGCAAACCCCACAATCAGGCACACAACTTCTAGTGTATGTATGAAATAAATGAAAGGACGGACGGACGGACGGACAGACAAGCAAACATGCTGCCTATACGGAAAACAATTAAAATGTATGTCTTCATAGACTATAAATACTCATATGTTTGGTATGTTATTTAGGACTAAAAATGTAAGTGAGGATACCAGGCATTTCTTTGCCAGTACAAAAGCACATAAATGATATTATAAACACATAAACTCATGCATTTGTATAGTATGAGTGTGTGTGTGTGTGTTTGTGTGTGTGTGTGTGTGTGTGTGGATGTTGGCTGGTTGACTGGTCTGTCGCATATTCAGCCGGTCGTCTGTTTTATGTTTATATTGATGATTATTGATAGCAAAAGCTGCTGATGTTGATACTGATACTGATGCTGGATGTGACGCTTGCCAGTACAACTTGCAAGCATTTTGTGCTGTAGCGGCAGCACAAAGCGTTAGTAGTTTATTTATTCCCTCTTTTATGTTCTACACCAGATTAGTGTTGATTGTGAAAAATAAAGGACAATGACTACCAGTAATAATGGAACTATTAAATCTGCTATTAAACAAACAAGACAATATTTAGTTCGAGTTTGTGTATTATTAAAGTATTAGAAGATGCAGCATGAACAAGAAAAAAGTTCAACCGATATCCCTTCAACAAACACACTGGAACATCATATTAATGTCCGCATATACCTCGATTATCTATCCGTTAGTCGGTTTTACCAGTCCAGTTTTTTGTTGCCACCACAGCATGAAGGTGGCTTTAGAGTTTATGGATATTAGCAAACATAAATATGGCTTAATAATAAACCATTTAAAGGGTGGCTAAAAAAACTGGTTATTTTCCACAGCATTTAATATTTATGGCAAAAAAAAAAAACTTTTTCAAATTATAAATGAAAGTGCATGAATATTAGCAATTTAGCGGGGAGGGGGGAAATAAGTATTAGCAGGATTTGTGGCCAATGAAATGACAAATGTTTTAAATTGCCGGAAATTTTGTTTAGTTCAGATGAGCTTTTAGCCAACTAAAAGGTGTTTTCAATAAGGGCAGCCACATGTTGAAGTAGAATAAAATGTAAGAAATATACGCTATTACTAATATGTTTTCTTTCAACCCAAAAACCCTTCTCACATATCAGTGGCAGTTGCTTACCGCGGCACGGTTTTAAATAGTACAATTTTTTTGTCATAGACTTGCGACAGGACACCTTCAAGAAAATCCCTAGTGGGATCAAATCGCACGATTTCGGCGGTAGATTCATATCACCACCGCGACTGCAACGTGGCGTCCACTATAGTTCATAACGTTATCATGCTGAAACCATTTCTCTTAAAAGGACATATCGTTGAATTTAGATAAAAAGAAACTGGATTGTTCTGATCGTTCTGTAGCGCCCACTGTTGGTGGCGATGGCATCGCCAACGCCGTATTCTAAAAAGTACAACCGACCGGCGCTAAATCCTCAGCAAACAGTAACTTTACGTGACTAAACCTGATGAAATTTGTGCGGGCGAGTGGTTTTTCATAACTGGTTATTTTACGCTTCATCCAAAAAATACGCCTCTTCCCAAAAGGACTGGTGTTCGTTCCCCCAGCCATTGCAGAGTCGTGATCTTAATGAACCGCTTTACTTTTCTGTAATCAGACTGCAAAAGATTTTTCTGATGAAAAAAGTTTTTTTTTTTAATTAGAAAATTCAAGAAATGTTTTTCTCACAAGCAAATTTCTAATCCTGTGGAGTTATTCTTTAAGAAAAATAGGTTTTTGGGGGTTTTTTGTTGAAGAAATTTGAAAACATAAATTTTTTGGTGAAAAATATTTCATTGAGGAGGGAAAACTGTTTTTGTTTTTGTTCTGAAGAAAAAAATTTAACTTTTGGAAAGAAACCCTTTTTTATAAATTTCTTTTCTTTTAAGAAAAAAAATTTGCTTTCTGAAGGCACCTCTTCTTAGGAAGAAAATAAATCTTATTGTGAAAAAAATTTTATTTTTGAAGAAAAACTCTTTTGTTTTGTAAAAAAAATGTTTTCTGTGAGATAAAAAAAAACTTGTTTTCTGAAGAAAATTCCTTTTTGGAGAAAAATAAATATTTTTGAAAGAAAAAGAATTTACTTTTGAATTAAAACAGTTCTTTTTATAAAAACAAATTGTTTCTTTTTATTTTTTTGGATTAAAATACATATTTTTTTTATTAAAAAGAACTTTTTTGAAAATAAAATCTTTTTTTGAAATAAAAACTCCTTTTCCGCAGAAAAGTTTTCCTTAGAAACTTAGAAATGTATAAATTTTTTATAAAAATTATTGTTAGCGATCAATTTTGCAAAAAAAAAAATTGTTATACAATAAATTATTAAAAAAAAAAAAGTTATGGTTTATGATAAAATTTTCAAAGAAGCATCTTATATTCGATGTTTTAGTTACCGTTAAATTTTGTATAGCAAATTTTTACCATCGATATGTTTAAGCAGAAAATTTTTGTAACGGTTAAATTTTTTTTAGAAAAAGTCGAAATATTTTTTATATAAAATTTGTGTTATCGAAAATTTTTTGTCGATAAATTTTCTTTAGAAAAATTTTATTATCGACTAGATTTATACAGAAAATGTTTCTTAGATAAAAGTTTTTTCGGTTATAGTTTTTATATAAACTTTGTGTTATCGATAAAAATTGTTGTTTTTGATAAAACCTTCAAAATCTATAGTTGGCGTTAAGTCTTTTATAAAATATAGTCGTTAACTATAAATGTCTTGTGAAAAAATTATTCTCCTGACACTTTTCTCGAGTAATGAACACATTAAAGATAATTATGTTTATTTTTCTTTTATTTTGTTTGGCAAATTGATTTCTTCTTCGTCCTTGAGCACTCCTTAAAATCCTTCGCAATACTGGAATTTTCTTCACAATTCTAAAAATTGCACACTTCATTAATAAATTATATTCTTCTACTTAATCAGAATGAGAAATAACTCTTGTGTTCATGTTAAAAAAACGAAATGAAAGAGAAAAAAAAGTGGAAATTTTTTAATAAAATTAAAGAAGTTAAAACAACAACTACAACGAGATGTGCAATCGCAATAACCCTTTTATGCAAATGGCTGGCAGAAGACGTACAAAACACATGAATAAAACTTTGTGCTGTGTTTTTAATAAAATAAAAAGTTCGGTAAAAAAAATATGATATAAGAAAAAAATGCAAAAGTATATTTAGTCTTTTATTCATATTTGTGAAAAGTACATTTATATTTGTTTTTGTTTTTTTCCCCCAACAAATATGGAAAGTAACCAGGAAGAAAAAGTGGTAGGAAAATATTATTGAATTTTCCATTCCATTAAGTAAATGAATGAAAACGAAGAAAAGAGCAACTGCATGAAAAGTGTTTTGAACTCGCAAAAAAAAAAAAGAAAACTGAAATTGAAAAGAATCGAAGAAAATTAATATTTTAGCTTTTAAATGCACTCAAATCATAAGTGATGAATGAAGCACTTTTTATTTAAGAAGTCGTGTGTTCAATTACACTGGAAATTTGTTGAGTTAGATTTTGCTTAAAAAACCGACAAAAATTAGGAAATTTTTTTTTTTATTGAAAATCAGTCTAAAATGTGATAGATTTTGTGAATGAAAAAACTCTTGCAGCTTAAAATTTTTTAATTCAGACAATTCTTTCAGGCTTATCAAAGTTTTCTCTCAATAAAGAGTTTTTCCTGAAAAGATATTGGGTTCTTCAAAATAGACGTTGTTCTGCAAAAAAAGAGTTTTTCCTTAAATTTGTTTTTACTTCAGATAAAATAATAATTTTTTAGAAAAAATCTTTTTCTACAATAAAAGATGTGGGGTTCCTTAAAAAAATCCGCTTTCCTGCAAAAAAAAAAGTTTTTCCTTATAATTATTTTTTAGATAAAATAATTATTTTTAGAAAAAAATATTTAGAAAAAAATAGTTTTTAGAAAAAAAAAATAATTTAAAAAAAAAAATTATTTTTAGAAAAAAAAAACGATTTTGATGATTAGAAAACATTTTTTTTTATTATTATTATTATAATAACATATTACAATTATTTTTTAGAAAAGAATAATTTTTTTTTCAAAAAAAGATTTTTAGTGCAAAAAGAAAAACTTTTTCGTTGTTTTTTTTTTTCAAAAAAAAAGTTTTTTCTTGAATTTGTTTTTAGTTCAGATATAATAATTAATTTTTTGCAAAAACTTTGTCGATAATAAAATTTCACTACTTCTTCTTCATCTACTTGCAATTAAACTGGTTCTTCGAATGTTGGCCTTTTTTTGTTTTGCACTCCTTTAAATTTCTTGGCCTCCTAGAAAATAACATTCAAATTAATTTTACTTTTTCGTTCTAGTCCAGAAGAAAATGCCATTTCTCACTTAACGAGAAGTAGAAGGGGCAAGAAAAAATAGTCTCCTTCTAAATTATAAGTGTTCTAATAAGGCCAGTCAAATTATTATTGTTTGCATTTCTATAAAATCCAAAGACTATCAAAGTGTCCACATGCCAGCACTAGTTCCTGGGCAGATGTTCGTTGGTGTTGGTCGCCTGCTTAAACACATCCTGGTCGGTATTTTGTGGCTGTTTTATGAAAGTAATAGCAGGAGCAGCACTGCGGAATAGCAGGTTAAGTTTCTTTTCTTACATGGGGTTGCAACTTCCTTGCAAGCAAACAATATTGCAGATTCAATGAATAAATTTGTAATCTGTTGCCTGCTTTAGCAACACACATCGTTCGCACACATCGCATACGAGGGTAGTTCATATGCATAATAATTTTTTTTTCAATCTAAGCACTGCCAAAGCGTCCCGTCCTCGTGTACGTTCATGGAAATGAGTTTCCACTCGCTCTCTCTGTCTCTCTGGCTCTTTCTTTCTGTTGTTCGTTTTTGTAGATTTTGCTTCTTTGAGGTTCTGGCCTAAAATTTATGCGTTGATTTTATTTTACTTTTTTATTCTTTTGGTTTTTTTGTGCACGAATTTTCATTCATTTTTAAATATTTTGCCAAAAAGCAACGAAAACTAAGAATGAAAACGAGTGCTGTTTGCATCCTGCTGGTTTGTTTCCAATCATGTAGTGTAATAAAACCATAAAATTTCAAATTTTAACAGCCAGAGAAAATATATGGATTTTTGTTAGCAACAGTTTGTAAAATATCTTACAGTTCAGTTGAATCCTTTTTTTTTGCCCTCTTTTTTGCTTTTACTCGCATGTATAAGCGAGAGCATTTTCATGTGTGTGTGTGTGTGTGTCCGTGTGTGTTTTTTTCTAACATTTTACTGGTAAATTTTCATCTAATTTCATTTCAATTGTTATTGCATGAATGAAGTAATTACTCTGTGATTTATAGGTTGGAGATTACAACAGCAGAGGAAAATTGAAAAGTGGTTGTGATCTGTAGCAGTAAAAATGTAAACTGAAGTGAAATTGGGGCCAGGCTTTTAACTTCTAGGCTTAAGTCCTCCAGCTAAGAAAACTTGCATGATATGGAAAATTTTCCACAAAACTTTTGCGGATTGTTAATCAAGTTCATAATTTATATTACGGTTTTGGTTGCAGCTTGAAATTTACACAATTAATTCTTATTTGTATCAGAAACTATATTTATAGAACTGATCATTAACGATTTTGGTCATGCATCCGGACACCCATAACACACAGTTCAATCCGGTGCGACTAATTGAGCTCCCCACAGCTCAATTAAAAACGGTTACTATTACTGTCGTTCACCGAAAGTGCTAGACCCATTTTTTTCGTAGAGTATGTCATCTATTTTATAGATTTTTATAGGAATTTTGCCCTCTTCATCGGAAATTTATATATTTTACAATTTTTCTAACAAAAATTTTATCATTCTGAAAAACTTCCTATAAATATTCTATGTTTTTAAGTATTTGCCATAGAATACTTTACAATTTTTAACTTTTTTTGCAGCGAATTTTAGGGTCTTAGACATTTTACGATATAAATTTTTTTACGATATTAAAGATTTTATATTATAAAATTTACGATATTAAAAATTGTACCACGTTAAAAAAATTATTGAGTAAAACCTTAAAAATTTGTTCGTTGAAAATATTTTGATATAAAAAGAAATATTTTACGAGACAATAATTTACGTTATTAAAAATTTTCCATAAAAAATTCTGCGCTGTTAAAGAAATTGTATAAAATATAATTCAATGTTGAAAATATTCTATAATAAATTTTACGATATTGAAAACTAAGTGTTAAATTTTTAAATGTTTTACGAAATTTAGTTTTTGATGATCTTAAAAGTTTTACGATCTGAAAAAAATTTAAAAAAAAACTTTAAAAATTTTGTTTAATGAAAATATTTTGATTTTAAAAAATTTGCCATAAAAAATTTTACAATATGGAAAACTATATATAGAGAAATATTTATGACATTAAAAATTTTCCATAAAAAATTTCACGATGTTAAAGCAATTGTATAAAATACACAATATTTCAATATTGAAAATTTTCTATCAATAATTTTACTCTATTGAAAATTTTCTATAAAAAATTTTGTATGTTGAATGTTTTACGAAATTTAACTTTTAATGATATTAAAATAATTTTTAAAGAAAACTTGAAAAATTTGTTTGCTGAAAGTATTTTGATTTAAAAAAATTTTCTAGGAAATATTTTACGATATTTGAAAATTTATAGAGAAATATTTACGATATTAAAAATTTTCCATAAATTTTTTTTTGGAAATTATATATATTAAAAGAATTGAATATTTTCTATAAAAACTTTTAAGATATTAAAAATTTTTAAATGAAAACTACGATATTGAAAGTTTTCTTAAACAAATTTTACGATATTGAAAATTTTCTATCAGCATTTTTACGATAATGAAAATTTAACGATCTTAAAATATTTAAGATTTTAAAAGTTTTACAAAATTTTTTACAAAAAAAAATTTACAACATTATTTTTGTCGAACATTTTCCAGTGAGATCTTTAAAGAAACGTTTTTTAGCAAATAAAATCTTCCTGCCCTCGTTTTTGCCACACTGTCTTGAACAGAAGAGTTCATTGTTTACATATATTTTATAAAAAATTTGTATTTTTTTTTTTTATATATAGTTTCAGTTATTGTTGCAGGTATATGAATATAGAACTATTTAATCTGTAACAAATAAACACACATTCACTAAACTCTGAATATTTTGGGATAAAAGTTGGTTGCTTTTCTCAAATTTATTTAAAATCTACAATAATTTTTACCTCTACGAATTGCAGCATATTGAGCAGCAGGACAGGAACACCAGCATGTCAGTGTGTGTAGATGTGTGTGTGTGTGTGTGTGCAGTTAAAAATATTATAGATATATTTTTCGGCCAGCAAGTGAAAATATGTTGCCATTTTTATTGCCATTGTCAATAACAGACTTTTGCAGGGCGTTAGAAGCGAAGTACTACCAAATTGAACCTTTTCGAATGAAACTAATAAACGAGTGCCGAAGAATATGTTTCTTTGCTGCCAGAAACGGGGCTGAGGAAAATAATTCAAAAAAGAAAATTTACTTTAATGATAATATTTTTGCAAAAACAAAATATTTTAAAATTCGTTTTTATTTGCACTAAAAGAAAATATTGTAAAATTTTATCATTATTAAAACAAAATAAAAATTTATTTTAATGTAATCTTTTGCGTAACCAAAGATTCTCCTGTCCTTCATATTTTAAAGATTTCTTATAATTTATTAAAATTTTTATCAAAAAAAAAAAAAAAAAAAAAAAAAAAAAAAACACTTTAGGTCCTTTCTCATATTAAGTTAACGTTATATTTTATGTTCGTTTGTTTGCAAAATTTCACAAAAATATGTTTTCTTTGCATGTGTTGGCATTGCGGTTAGAAAATTTCATATTTAAATGTTTGTTCGTACATTGTAAGTTGGCTAAATTAAAGTTGTTTTTATCCTGGCAGGAGCAGTTTGGCCTGGCTATAAAAATAAAATTCTTTTGAAAATTATGCTTTTGGAGAAATATATAGTGTACGTATGTACATTTATTTTGTTTTAGCTAAAATTTATATGCCAGTCAGGTTTGTGTTTAGCAAGAGGCTATAAAATATTGATAACTTTGTGGTACAGTGGAAGCTGTCGTAAGCGGACACTCAATATAAAAGAAATTTTTGTCCGTTTCTTAGAGCTGGACGCTTATAAGAGAGTTATACTTTCTCTTAAAATTATATTTGGATCAATAAACCTGATTTGGTTATAGGAGTTCTACCGTTGTGGCAGGCAACAGTTTGTGGGGCTGTGCGGTTGTGGAATGTATTCGTTTGTAGTAGCTGTTCACTTGTAGACGGCGCCTGGATAAGGCAGGTGTCCATTCATAGAAGAGTTCTGATAATATAAGGTCTCCGCTTATACACGTTGTCCAATTAAAGGAAGTGTCCGTTTGTAGACTGTTGCCTCTTTTTGTGGAATGTATCCGTTTGTAGGAGCTGTTCACTTGTAGACGGCGCCTGGATAAGGCAGGTGTCCATTCATAGAAGAGTTCTGATAATATAAGGTCTCCGCTTATACACGTTGTCCAATTAAAGGAAGTGTCCGTTTGTAGACTGTTGCCTCTTTTTGTGGAATGTATCCGTTTGTAGGAGCTGTTCACTTGTAGACGGCGCCTGGATAAGGCAGGTGTCCATTCATAGAAGAGTTCTGATAATATAAGGTCTCCGCTTATACACGTTGTCCAATTAAAGGAAGTGTCCGTTTGTAGACTGTTGCCTCTTTTTGTGGAAAATGTCCGTTATGGACAGATTTTACCGTATATATGTATATAACTCTATTTGGATTTTTATGATTAAACTGTAGTTGTGTTTAAAAAAAAATTTTTTTGCAAGTTTTATGGTCTGAGGCAGGTTATAAATACCATATATTTATGTAGCTCTGTTGTGTATAATATTTTTTTTTTAGTTTAAGAGATAAAATTTTGACCAAAAAAAAAATATGGAATAGTTTCCTGTTGAATTGTTTTATAACGCTTTATTTAAGTGATAGATGTTTTAGCAAATTCCCTAAAATACCTGTATGAAAAGTTACTTTATCTGTTGCCTTACGTAAGATTTACTTAAATACCTAGAAATCTGCCAAAACCCACAAAATATTTCAGCAATTGTAATATTCTAAGTGATAGGAAATATCTCTGTAGCCAGTTTATTCCCCAAAAAAGAGCCATACGGTTGGATAACAAGTTCTTTCTGCTTGGCTGGGTCGCCCACTACGTACAAAACAGACCTAGACTGTAAAGATGTAGTACGTCAGCAAATATGAGTTTCCTGAACTAGATCTCTGATCTGGTTAGAGCAAAGTCCCTTATAAAGATAAAATACTGTAACGCATTCCATACTGCGAGAATGATCCAGTGAGTCAATCGTTATTTATGCTGGCAGTGAGGGGTTTCTCTGGTGTCTCCTATATACTATTGAGTAACTTCAAAATGGTAGCCTACAGATGGGGCATGTGTTCCACTTCCTTTGAATGTAGCTGGTATAAATAGTGAGGTAAGTAATTGGTGCTAAATAAAATTTACAGCGTTTCAAAGAGCCCAGATACTTCTTGTGATAACTGTAATACTGGAGAGCATTCCAGTCAGCATCTCCCTGAATTGCTCTCCAGGAAGAACAGAGCCGGCGAGGCCTCAATACTTATTTACACCGTTAGTGAGTACGAATAGATTAAGGATGATGGCAGTGCGAAGGTTCGCTTTGGGTCAGACCTCATTTCAATTATTCATTCATTAAAACATAAAACCGAAAAGAAATTTGATGCTGGCGTCCAAAAACTGACGCTGGCTTTAAGAAATTTGAGGTTTGCGTTAAAAAACTGACGCTTGCTAAAGGAAATTTGATGCTCGCGTTAAGAAAAACTGACGCTCATGCCAAGAAATTTGATACTTGCGTTCAAAAACTGAAGCTGGCATTAAGAAATTTGAGGCTCGCTTTAAAAAGCTGATGGTCACGTTAAAAAACTGACACTCGCAATAGGAAATTTGATGCTCGCGTTAAGAAAAACTGACGCTCATGCCAAGAAATTTGATACTTGCGTTCAAAAACTGACGCTGGCGTTAAAAAACTGACGCCCGCAAAAGGAAATTTGATGCTCGCGTTAAGAAAAACTGACGCTGGCTTTAAAAAATTTGAGGCTGGCGTTAAAAAACTGACACTTGCTTTAAAAAACTATAAACTATAGATGAAGCAAAACGAACGGTCAAGCGTGTATGTGTTAGTAAATAGCACTGGGTCTTACGGGTATTAAAAAGGACCCTGTTTGGAGCTTCCAATAAGATCATTATTGAGTGTATGAGCCATATTCTGGTTCTGGCCAGCAATCTTTGATAGACTAGGCCTATAACTAAGTGAGAACAAATGACAATTGCTTCAGCGGCACCCAGAATTCCAGCGAGAAAAAGAGGAAATAAAATGAGACAAGCCAGGGAACCTTGCGATACGCTTAAATTAGTTTCTAAATTGGTTGAGTCGACTCCATCTCTGAGCAAACCTGATATAAATAGAGAAGAAATTGGTGGAAGAGAAAGCGCGAGTAGCACAAATAACTTACAACTTTTGCTATTTTTAGGCAATTTTTTTTTAATTTAAAATCAGCTTAAAACATTAAAAAGTGATTTCCTTAAGTTTAATTAAAAGATATTAAAAGAGAAAAACACGCATAAGCCTGTTGCCACATAAACATAAAATTCGATTACAACCAGGGATTTATGGCTTAAACATTAAGATGCCTCATAAAAACCCAAAGATCAACAACCAAAATTTGTTTTCTTTAATATATAGTAGGAAGTAATTATTTAAGATCTCATCATAAAATGGTGAGTGAGTACTTTCTGCGAACAAGTGATAGCAATGAGTTGTGAGTAATTAAAAAAAAAAACCGAATTTGAGCGGACAATAAAACTGAACATTCGCTGCCATAAGGAAGACCACAATCGCAAAAATATGCGCTGTGCCATTAAAAGACTTTTAAGTATTTTAAATAAAAGTTGTTATAAAATCATAAATAAATTATATGTTTTGAGTACAAGTTCATGCCACTAAAAACCATTAGTAGTTGAGCTGGCTGCTACTCTATTTTTTTTTGTTTTTTTTTTTTGTTTTTTGCCAACTCTCAAACTGGCAGCATACAAATAATTTGTCTTTTCAGTTTGAAACTTGCAAAGGAAAAACGAAGCAGAAAAAAAACTATGGGAATAGGAGTATAAAAGCATAAGTGAGTGAACGTGTGTAAATGTTTGACAGCCAGCGGCCAAGGGGTGTGAGCCCAGCCGGGCCATGACGATGATGATGATGATGATGATGATGACTATGAATCTTTGAAGTTGTTATTACTTGAAGCATCATCAATTTACCAAAAGCTTTTTCATCGTTTTTTTTTTATCGCAGCCAACATCAACTGCTTCATGATGAAGATTAAAATCATTATCAGTGCTGCAATGCAGTATATATTACCTTAAACTTTTTCCTTAACTAACATACATATACTATAAATATTTATCTGTGTGCGTGTGTGTGTGCCTGCAACAAGAAATACTTAGACCGAGTTATGCATCAAAACTGACCCTTTTCTTTGCTACTTCTACTTCTGCTTCTACCGCTGCTGCTGCTGTTTCTTTTCCTAGTGAAAATAAAATATTTAAAGCAAAAATGGTTTTTCAAAGGCCAAACAAATCAGTCGTGCCTGAAGATTAATGATAGCATTATAGTGTCGTCTATGAGTTTTTATAAACTTCAAATGGCACGAAAGGGGGAAAAACACACCAAACACACACACACACACACACACACAGAAACCTTAAAATTTGTTCCAACTCGTGTATGTATGTAGTTCTTTAGTGGCAAATGGGCGGCATGGCCAGACTGACAGTACGTTTATGTGGAGAATTTTATAAACAAATAATGTAACAAGCAAACAGTGATGGTCAACAAAATGCAACCATCCAATAAAACAGTCAACCGAACAGCCAGTCATTCTGGCTGGTACATTTAAGACAAAATCTGCGTGGCCTGTGCATTAAGTGTACAATTATATAACACAAAAAAAAAAACCAGAACATATTTCATGTTATTCATAAATTTATATATATAAAACTAGCAAATGTAAATGGAGAAGAATTTTTGGAAAAGCCTTGGCTTCATGAAAGCAAATTTTCCTTTTTTATGTTGAATTAAAATTGCATTTGATAATAATTTTGGTTGGGCTTGGGCTCAGCACCTTAATGCAAGGCCTAAGATTGCTCTCTAAAGCAGGCTGTAGTAGTTCGTTTGAGATGTCCCAAAAATTTTGGGACACACTAATTTCATATATTTGCCATTTACGCTTAACTATTTCATTGTCTTACATAAATATCTACTTTAAAATTAAGCTGGTGGGCTTAAAAGAATGTCCCAAATATTTTTATGGCACATAATATATCTTAATAGTTTTGTCCATACCCTGGTTTCTTTTACAAATTTGTGCTAACAACTTCCCTAGATGACCTAGATGATTATAAAGCTTTCGCTACCTTATTTGGGACATAAGTTTTAATCCTTTTTTCAGGGTGGAAAATTTTTGGGACAAGTTTTTGCCCATGTTTTTAACTTATATTTCTGTTATTTTCATAATTTCAGCTGTGAAATATTTGGAAAAGCAAACTCTTGGGTTATGTGAAATGTCCCAAAATTTTTTGGGACTTAATATTTTTACGGTTTTTTGTGTGCCGCATAATTTTATAAGTGCTTAGAGGTTATTAGTTTTCTTTAAATGTTAGTTTTAAGTGTCCCAAATTTTTTTGGGACATTTAATTATTACATATATTAAGTTTGCTAGTTTGATGATAAATTATTATTAAACTGGTTCGAACTTAGAGCTTCTTTTGGCATGGCCTAAAACTTTTGGGACGCAGCAACATTTGCACCTACATACGTGAGATATTTATGTCACGATATATGTTAAGAGTGTGTTTTAAAGGTTCTCATTTATAAAGCTGAAGATTTTTTATGGCTTTTGTTGTTTTTAAGTTTTGTGAATTATTTTCTTATATGTTGCTTCAAATAGTCTCACAAGAATTGCGTTAAGTTCTCCGTTAACCCTCGTTAAAGACAAATAAAAAAGTGCTTGTGTGCCACCCATTTAGTCGCACTACACTTGTTTATCGCTTTAGGGCATTTCAATTTGTTACTAAAGTTTACATTGCTATTTACTCGCTCTCTCACTCTCGTTTTTTCCTTTCTTTGCCACACACACACACAAACACACTTTTTAATTTAAAATCATGCATTATAGAAAACGTTGCAAGCAATTTTTCTTGCAGTAAATAATTTTTCATGCACGAGTTGTATAAATTTATTTGAACGTCATGCGGACACCAATTGATCAGAGGCAACACAAATAAAACCAGAGAAACTCTTGTCACACAAAATTTGCAAGTGTTGCCGCACGCATTTTAAATAGGTATTTGCTGTGCTGCTGTTGCGAGCAAAGCACACGGAGACCCACTCACACACACACGAACACCACTGAACGGCAGACAGCCGGAGAACAGGGATAAATGTTTGGCTTCCTAGACAGAACTGGCTGACATTTTTAACAGCCCAACATAAGTATATTTTTACTTGTTTCTCTTTTTTAAGTGTTATAATTAATTGGTTTAAATATATCGTATATTCTTCTGCTGCAAGAAACAATCAAACAACAACAACAACAACAAGAACAAAAACGATTATCCATCAAGTTTGTTTGTGCAAGGAAAATATTTAAATTGAAGCCATTCATAAAAAGAAAGCGTTTGTGATTTGCATTTCACTGCAGGAGGTGGGCAAAGCGTTCGAAAACAAATGTTTGGCTATTTGACAATCGGTCCGAAACGAGAGTCCCAATAATGTTTTCGAGGTAAATTTCTGTGCTTTAATACAGATAAAGAACAGATGACATACAGAGTGTCACAAAATGTAACAGAGGTGATAATTTTGCGAAAGTATTACAAGTCAAAACAAGATATTTGCAGTATCCTTTTTTAGATTTCAAATTATTATTATTTTTTGCAAAAAATTCAATACTTTCTTTGCCGACTGAGTGCCAAAAGTTATGCCCGTGAAATTTTTTTGTTTTTAAATAACAATATGAATCTTAAGTTCAAGAAAGTGAAACAAATCGATAATTGTTTAACCAAAATGAATGTCCTAAAAAAATGTTGGGAGATATATATGTTAAAGCTAATAAATAATTTAACTTAAAATCTGTCTTATAAAGCTGCCGTAAACTATTCGATGACGACCCCAACCAAAGCCCGCATAATATCTGCCAAGGGGGTCAAATTCAGCCTGATTTAAGCGCCTAAGAGTCCTTAAGCAATTGCGTGCCAAATATTTGCAAAATTTTATTTTATTATATTTTTTTTTTTTTAGATTTCAATAATAAAAAAATATTTATAATATTTTAAACAATCTTTATTTTATTTTAGTTTTCAGGTTAAATGCCCTGAAATGAATGAAAGATTTCCTATCAGAAGTTTGCATTAAGGCTAAAAAAAAAATTCCAAAATTGTTTGTTACACTGAATTAAAAAAGTCAATATATATTTTTTACTATTGGACATAGAAAAATGTTTATGCGAATATCATTTAAAGGAGGACTTGAAGACTGTGCCAAAATTTTGGGACAAAATATATAAATATTTTTTTTCAAAAAAATAATTTTCTACATTATTTTTAAATGTTTACATAAATGACAAAAAACTTAAAAATTGTGTGATAAAATTTTAGAACAGAGATATATATTTTTTACAACGTTATAAACAAAATTATTTTTAAAACTTTAGGTTTCGCATACAAAAGTTAAAGTTTTGAATTTCGTTGACATTTTCAGCCAATTGAGTTTAAAAATATTTTCCCTTTGTGGCATATTTTCTTGAAAAAATACCCATTTCAATTGCAGCAACATTTATTTATACGACACGCATTTTCATAAAACATGTCCTGACGATTTCTTACAGCTGTTTTTTTTTTTCTTAAATTATTAACAATTGCCTCATTAAACAGCCAATTAAATGTTGAAACATTTCTTTCATTTATTAAAACTTCTGATTTAACATTTTAATTAACTGCAACATGATTTATTATCCTCTTGCGTTTTTAATTGTTAATTTATCTCTTTAAACAGCCACTGGTTTCCACGACATCACAAACGCAGCAAAAAAAGGTTTTTTTCCTATTATTCAGACTCTGCCGCCAGTCAAAAAGTATTAGAAAGGACCCACAAACCGCTTAATGCAGTCGTATATTTTTTTAATGTTGATCTTCATTAAAATTGAATAACTCATGTTACCACATGTCAGTCATTTTTTCACTTTTCCTCATACTGTGTCAGACCATTAAAACTGTAAAAAAAATATCAATTTCAAACACATCAAAAGATTTATGTGCAAATCATTTGCACTCGTACGGCCGGCAACGGCAGGAAAAAGAAACGCCAGAGTTGCTCTAAGCGGAAAAGAAAAGGAGTAAATAAATTTAATAAGACGAACGAACATTTTATAGCAACAATCCGCAAATGCGATAACGTTAAATCAAAAATTATGCATTTTCGCTCAAACTCAACACTTTATGTTGCCCATCAAGATTGCAGCAGTGCAAATTAAGTCCTCTTTATATTTTTATGTTAATGGCGTTTTCCTGCTTACATTTCAACAGAGACAGAAAACGAGAGGAATCTGGCATTAACGCCAAAACGTGCTTCAATATTTAATAATAGATGATTTCCTTTTGCCGTGCATTACAAAAACAATGAATGAAAATGTGAAAAAATAACTCATAAAACTTGTAGACTTTTCATATTATGTCACAACTACGTGTAGTTTTTGAAAAAGCCATAATTCATTGTAATCACTGCTAACAACGTAGTATCTAATATGTAGAAACCAGTGAACATTTTTGTCATATATTAATAAAAAAAAATATTTATTTTTACTATATATATTTTTTTATATATGTAGTTTGCAAAGTAAATTTACAAGTTATAATTGCACAGAATAGGCGGCTAACGGAGATCATATGCCCATGATGGCATTACCAGTCTTTGTCTTAAAAATAATTCTAAGTCTTTTGAAAAATTTCTATAGAAAATATTGCCCCTTAAAAACCTTTTAATTCTTGCTGCTAATTTCGCAACTTCTATTAATTATTGGAATATTTTTATCAAACTTATTTTTCATTTATATATTATATTATATATTTTCACCTTCTATTGTTTTTAATTTAGTTCGTATTACTTTTCAGGCTCTGGGTCTTGAACTAAATGTATAACAATGTTATTTATTTGGTTCTCATCTTAACTTTTTAAGGACTAGGACTTATAAAATCGAGTTTTGCATGCCTATTTTTTTTTTTTTTAAAGTACCTCAAGCTAAAATGATTTAAATCATTAATAATAATAAATATATATTTACTATTTCTGGGGTCCTTTTCAGTTGTTATATTCACACATTTTGTAAATGCTACCCCGCTCAATACGAGTATATAGACAGCTGGAAAACACACACAAGAAACGGCCTTATTGTTTGTTTCTTGGCTTTTAAATTGCGTAGTAATTAAATAAAATCCGTTGCTTAAATAATTAATTATTTTAACAAAATCCTAAGTAGTTTTGTAGCACATTTTTTTTTTTTTTTGGGAAAATGTTTGCTGGGTTGCCAGGCCTCTGAGCATGGGTAATTTTAATACAAAACTGTTAGAGCGAAAGTGTAGTTTTAAGTGAATGTTTCGAAAAACACACACACGCACACACACACTCACACACACCAAAGAGCTGGAAACCCATAATATGAATATATTTCGACATAAATTTTTTTTTTTAATAAATAATATATATATAAAATACATATAAGAAAACTTCTGAAAATATTATATAAATAAATATATAAAGAAAAAAAAATTAATAAAAAATATTAATAAAAAAAAATATATAAAAAAATATATAAAAAAATATATAAAAAATAATAAATAAAAAAAAAATAAAAATTAATAAAACTTGTAAATATTTATAACGAGTGAAGTGGTTATACCTGTGTAAGGTCTTCTTTTAAAATTCATTTCGTTGTTTACAAAATAACCTTTTAACCTCAATTTTTAATCACTTGTACATCTAACTTCTTGTTGTTGTTGTTGTAGCCTCCGAAAAAATTTAATGCCTTATTTTTTTGTGAGTAAATTCAATTATGATTTCAGTTATCAGCAGATTTCCCATAGTCAGCATTTTTTTGTCTCATATTATCGCAATATTTTTTATTGAAAGAAACTTCAGCAACAGCTTTTAATTAAACAACAACATTTTTCAAAAACTGTTTTACTGAAACAAAAAAACTAGTTGCTGGCCAGCATAATTTTTGGAGGAAACTTCAGCTACTTTTTGTTTGCTTTCTTCTTAACTAAAATCATTTTTTTTAAAAATATTTTTAATCAAATAATTTTCACAGTCAGTAAAATTTTTGTTTGAATGCGGTGCTATAAAGGGATTCTATTGAATCAACAAATATGTTTTGGTGCACAAGCGAGTAGGGTTTTGTAATTTTTTCCGCTGCAATTGTGCAGCGAATTGAATGTCTGAAATTTGTTTTTCTGAACACATGAGCAAGATTTGCTAGTACCATTAAAAGTGTTTGTAAATTTAATTAAAACTTTAGTATTTAATACGAAATAAATTGAATTATTTATTTATAGTTTGTTACAGAAAATTATTCCACAGAAATTAATTAGAAAATTAACTTTTCTTTCACACCAAAATCCCAAAAATGATTTCATTGCTTAACATCTCTGTCGCGATGGTTAATTTAGCGAAAAAAGCAACAATAGTGTTTTGTGTTTGAATTTTTATTTTTCACTTTTTGCCTATTATAACTTTTAGTGTCACATTTAGGAACGTTTATTACAATTTAATTGCCAGTTGGTGTATAAAAATTGTGATTAATTTGTGCACGTGTGTGTGTGAGTGAGTACAAAAATTGCTTAAATGCACCAGTATTCAGGCTTTTTTCGGTTTGTTTTGTATTTGATTACATGATAAATTTCTTCGATTAAACAAAAAGTAGGTTTTGAAAACGGCAACTTTTTTTTAACTTTTTTGTAGAAAGCAAAAAAAAAAAATCACATGAATTATGAAAAATTAAGTTGGAAATATTTAATATTTATGAAATATTTGTTTTTAAAAAGTTTGATGATGTCTGGTTTTCAATTTTTTTTTATCGTACAAAAAAAAATGGACAATTAAATTTAAGCTGTTATTAGATTTAATTAAATTTTCATCAAATCAAACAAATTCCTGCGTCAGTTTTTGTTTGTTTTTGTTGTGCTGTTAATAGTTTAAATGTGATCAAATGTTTATGAATTATGGGAGAAGTTGTTTGATTGGAAACACCAGCCGACTGGGTGGAGTCTCTTGTTTGTTTGAACAATTAATTGGCTGTGAAAGATAGAAGGAAGCTTTAGCAGTATCAAAGGGGATTTAATCCTGCATGTTAAACTTAAGACAAGACAAGACAAGACAGGAAAAATTTAATTAACAAATCTGTTACAGTCCGCTAGTGTTTCAAATTGTTGTTTTTTGTTGACAGATGTTTGTGAACAAAATTTTTACGATTTCTATCGAAATTCGTTAGACAAAATGAAATTTATGTGCGAGTAAAAAAGTACGTGAACGATAATACCCTGGTGCAGTTTTCAGTTATTGTTAACCGGACTTGAGGTGTTTAACTTTTTTTTTTTTTTTTAAATAGAAGATGAAAGATTTCATAAAAATTGTTTTTTTATTTAAACTAAATTTCTTGCTCATCATCTGGCGAAACAGTTCGGAATTTGTGTATCTCATTATTTTGGACAAGGATAACATTTTGTTGATTATAGCGGCTGTTGCGGACAGTATAATGAAATGGTTATATTTTCATTATGCTACTAGGGAGTCGGGGGAAGTATAGTATTTCCCGACTGGGCACTTCCAGCTCTACTAAATGGCATTAGTTGAGGAGCAAGTTTTGCCTTAGAGTATTCCTAACTTAGGCTCTCTGCTCGCTGTGGCAGACAGGGGTGGAAATTCCTTGACTGATGAGGCAGCCACAAGTCTGTGAGTGTCGACAGAAACATCTGAAACCTTCACTAAAGATTAATTATGCCCTGGCAGGCTTCAGGCCGAGGAACCTTTCTTGGCTGAATCGCTGTGATTGTGGTTTAAGTGTAAAGCCGTAGCAAGAGGCATAAATAGTTTCTGATGATATTGGTAAAGGTACATGTCTCCGTTTCCGTGCATGTTAATGTCGCTGAGGGGCAATAGATAACTTGTTTTAGTAAGGAACGGGAAGGTGGTATAAGAACGAGAGAGAGCCTGATATACCTTGCAAATATTAGACCTTAAGGATGTACTATCTTGCTTTAGGTGACTGTATACAGAATTGCTGATAGGAGCCGTACACCACAGACAAAAAAAAAATGTGATGGTATCCGCTTTAGTATATCTCAAAAATTGGCTTTAATGCCATCTGTTTGTAGATGTCTGCTGGCAATCTAAAGTCGTAGCATTCGCATGAGGAACAAAGTCCCTTTAGCCCTATTACTCCTTAAGTTTGTAATACGAAAGTTTGCCATCCTTCTCCGTATTCTAGGCGTCGTGCAGTAAGTTCGCGTCAAGAATCGTGACCGTAAATTAATCGCCCATTTTATCAACATTATTGATAGAAATATCTATTAAAAGTTTCAAAATGAAATTGTTAAGGACAATTTAAAACAAAATGTTCGAATGATGGATTTTGCTTCTAACATTTTCAATATAATTTGGGAAAAACAAGCAAAAATTTCGTTTTTCCCTAAAAATATTTATTTATTAAAAAAATTTTATATTTTGAAGGGGACAAAGTAGTTTCCTTTCATATTGTACCAGCGTTTTCGCCAACATCCTCGAAGCAGTTCTTATAGCCATTTCCTTGATATGTCGTTGAGCTCTCTCAGCGACTGAGGTCGCTACAAAACGGCATCGTTTCATGGGTGTGTTCAATTTTGGAAACAGGAAAAGGTAAACGGGGAGGGGTTCAAATTAGCTAAATACGGTGGCTGAGTCATGACTACGAGGCGGTTGGTTTTTCACATTATTTTCTGAACGGTCTGTTCTTTCCTAT
Organism: Epicampocera succincta; assembly: GCA_932526305.1. NCBI lineage: Eukaryota > Metazoa > Arthropoda > Insecta > Diptera > Tachinidae > Epicampocera > Epicampocera succincta. The sequence continues at coordinate 59,918,851 of OW052036.1, read as the reverse complement.
ACATAAATCTTGAGTGTCTCAGTTTTCATCAGCTTCAGTTTCAGGATACTCATTTAAAGCAGAAGCGATATATTTAATCCTATTCAGAATTCTTTTTTCTTTCACCTGGTCACTTTGTTTTACTGCTGAAGTGGACTTTAACTGTTTGTATGTTTTGTAAGAAGTCGCAGTTGTTTTGGTCTTTTTCTTTTTCAAGAAAAATTTACAAATTTGTTTAAAAGCTTAAACGATTCATTCAAAGTTTTATGGTTTTAATGGAATTTAAAGATTTTATTTGTTTCTTTTGTTATATAACAAATACTATTTCAATTTCTATAAATTTTTTACGTGAACTCCCCTTTGCTGCCTTTATTAAATCCTTTTTAACAAGCTGCCCGCATTTGAAGTGCTTGTAGCTAAAACTTTAAATACTGGTAGCAACAAAATAATTGTGGTTTTTCTTTTCTAGTTCAGAAAGGTTTAAAATACAAGGACGATAAATATTCCAATTCTCTTTGTTTGTTGCACCGTGTTTTTTTTTTGGCGTTAGCGTTGTATGTACTCGTATGACGACTAACAACGACAAACCGCAAAAACTAAATAACGGAAGTAAGTGACACAGTAAAGTACTACTTCCGTTTTGGTAAATTCCTTTTTTTTTCGTGCGCTGCTGTTGCTAAAAACATATTGCCTTAATGCAATATGTTTTTGTAAATGTATCCTGGCAGCCCGATTGTTGTAGCAATAAACAAATTTCTGTTGCTTAACCCAACTCGATCTTCATCAGGTGAGACAGGCGAGCGAGCACAGGGCTGGCTGTGGAGGGTTGAGGGCTGAGGTTAAAAGAGTTGAAAATTAAAAACTTAAGCCTTTGAATTGATGTTATTACAGAATATAAAATAGTCTTAAGTGGCAACTATTTATACACTTTTATCGGTTTTCTTTTTATTACTTTTGCTAGTCGAACAATTGCTAAATACTCGTAGTGTTGGTGGGCAGCAGGTATTTTGTTAATGCTGGAAATACTGAAACGATTTTTGTATATTTTTGCCTCTCTCTTTCTTTTGTGGGAAATCTACTTCCTTCCTTTGTTGTCGGCGGGCTGAAAGGAAAAGGAGAAAAAAACAAAGCGTTTTGTTGGCCGGCTTAAGTTTGACGTGACTTATGACGGCAGCACATGCACACTTAGTCCAGGTTGTCTGGCTGCCCGAAACAGTAAGGCCTCAGCTAACGTGTTCCATATGCTTTAACTCATATGTTCGAAAAAATCTATAGTATGTCGTGAGTATTTGAAACGGCAAAAGCCTCATTTGGCCCAGTTTGTGCAAATAGTTCCTCTTCTAAATATTTTAAATTTATAGTAACAATCAATGCAACTCATAATATTGATTTTCATTTTGCAGTCAACCACCTCCTCTTTAAAGGTTCCTGCTATCGCCTGGAATAGAAAACACTCTTGCAACCGCAGTTATGTGCAAAATCCGCAAATTTTTTGCCATATTAAATGCAATATGCCTACATCCTTCTTAAAGTAATTATGATTAAGAAAAGAAGGAATAAAATACCTACAACAACAACAACAGAAAACTTCCTTTACCTCTTAGACTGCAATGCATTCAATTAAGTTGAAATTTATTTGCCGCCATATTGTTTTTAAGTCTTAACAAAAGAAAAAAAAATGCTTTTTTTCTGCTTCTCTATTTTGTTATTGTTAATTTATGTCGTTGTCTGGGAAGGTGGTTAGAATACGAGTACAACGAGTGCCGTAGCAAGTTCTGCAGTTGCTATAATTCAACACCACGTTGTATTTTGCTACTACTTCCACCAGCAATTAAGTCTCTTTAAACCCTCTTGCGCCCCTCGCGGGCGCAATATTCTGTCTGCCTGTTAAGGCAAAATGATAAATTAAATTTATTTATTTATAAAGACATTAATTTAATTGATTGTGGGAAACAGACAAAGAATTCTAAGAAGCTGAAAATTGTATTTCCATAATGCTTCTTTCATGCCCTGGACTGACACGAGGCAGCCCTTTAAATGGCCATCACCTTGTTAAGAATTTAAAAGAAAACTTATGCAACAAAATATTGCACAACAAGTTAATTGGTGTAACAATAATCTGCATAAAATGGGAACATTTTGTCCCATTGGAATCTAATAATTATTCGTATAACAACTACATAAAGTACTTAAGTCTCATAACATATAGTTCAACACTTATTTTAAACAAAAATTAAATAAACTTATAGTCAAACAAACACTCAAATAATAATTAAAATTTTCCAGAGAATTTTTTTCGCATAATTAAACAAATATTTATTCGAATAAAGCAACGATTAACTGCCACAACAACTTTACGAATCATTTTTTAAATACGAATAAAAAACTCGCTCGTAATATATTTATATATATTCAAACAGTTGTTGAAATCAAATTCCATTTAACCAAAATTTTATTCGATTAGAAATCACATTTAATTCTTGGAAATAGTTCGAGTTCCAAAAGAAAAGCAACAATTCTGTAGCGGAAATTCTTTAAACTAAAATTATAATGATATTAATCAAGAATTGTAAGCAATTTTTTTTCGATTAGTTATTCGAATATTTTTTTATATATTTTTAACAATTTTTTCTTATCCGCCTTAATTATTCGAACTCAAAATAGACTAGATTTATAAAGCATTTTTCAAGCAATTTTTTAAATATATAATCAGTTGATTTGAAAATATTTTATACATTAACAAAACATTTTATTCGGCTAATTAAATGTATCGTTTTACAAATAATTATTCGATTAATTTTTAACATTTTTTTTAAATTAACTAATTTAGAGTTTAAGAAAATAATCAAAAATTTCCATATCTGAAAAATTTTATGCGATTAATTGGCCGAATATATATTCGAATAATTAATCGATTAAATACTTGAAACATTTTATTACCATTTTTTTTTTAATTGAAAAAATTCGAACATATATATTTTGTGCATAAAAATAAAAAACCATTCTAAATTCCTTAAACTACTAGTATCCGCATGCCAGATACATATTTAATAGGTCAGAATGTTTTGCAACTACCCCAACACTTGTGTTAAATATTTGCCAACATGTAAAGCTGCAGTTTGTTTCATCGATAACCATTTCATGTACATGGTCTCATTTTGAATTATGCGGCCAAAATTTACAAGACAAACTTTTGGTTTTTCCATAATTAGCTGAATTTGCTGTAATTTATTGCCGCCGCCAGTAATATGTTATACAAAATAGTTAACAAATTCTAGCAAATTTGATAGCAAAAATCACAACAAAAAAAATGTTTTCCGTTAGAGGAAATTTAAACAAAAGTTATTTACGCAAGCAAAACTTTTATTTTATAACAGTTTTTAGGGCACAACGTAAGCCAACACATTTAAAAATAACAAAAACTCTTAAATTTACTTCTTGTGAGCAGAGAATAAGACAAGTTTTGGCATTATTTTAACGCTGCTTTAAGTGGTAGAATCATAATACCGAGAAGAAGGTGCAAAATATCGAAAATGGATTCAGACTAAAGTTTAATGGTTGCCATTTACTTTAGTCCTTCGTCGATCACTACTTTTCTTCATACTGTCACTGTACATACATATATATAAATTCTGCTTAGTTTAAGGCATATCATTTGCCAGCATAATTGTATTGACTTAAAATTTCTTCTTGCTGTTTTTGACTAACAGGATTTTAATCATCTTCGCATAAAATCAACAAGCGTTTTACCAACCACATCCACTATTCAAATTATCGCATACCGGTATAATGATGATGCTGCTGCTGTTGGTACCAACAATCGGCCGGCCATTCATCACCGACATCATCGCCACCCTCGGCTTCAGCTACTTTCGTATAATCCCACTACGCCCTCTGGCGTTCGTATAAGTAGTAAATGTTGTACTGCTTTAAGATTGAAAGTAACAAGAATGAATGCCTGAAACAAATGTTAGAAATAGAGACTACAAATGAACTAATGTCTGTCAGCTGTGAGCATCTTTGTGTCTGTCAAATGCAAATTACCTATCACTTTTGCAACCCACCAACAACAGCAACAAGAACAGTAACAGCAACAGCAACAACAACAGCAGCATGAAGAATAGTTACGGCAACAGCATATCCTTTTCCTTTTTCCAAGCATGTGATTATTCGTGTCCTTTTGTAAATATACACACGCACAAACACACGTGCATCCACGTGCACCCACGCCATCATACCATCCAATGCCTCCAGCTTGGTTGCTGGGGATAGTGTGTGTGTGCGTGCGATATTTGTATTTTAAGCCCAACATGCAGCTAAACTCAATGACAGCAGTTACATTTCGTTGAGCCGCATACGCATTTGTATGTGCGTAGATCTTAATGCGAAAAGTTTCAAAGTTGTTTGAAACATTAATTCAGGGCTGGTATACGGTTCTCCGATCACTTTTTGACTTGACCTCCAAAGTTATTTTACACTCACAAGCAACTCAGTCAGTCCCAGTGATATATTAAAAAAATAAAAAAACAAATACCACTTTCCATATGAATTTATCATTATGAGATTTATATATTGACCCCATATTTTTCTCCCATATTTTTTTCTTTGCCAAATTCAAAGTTTAAGGTTTTAAGTTTTGTAAGTGCCGGTTAACGCACAACTCTCGTATTTTCAGTTAACATCATATTGAGGGCATTTTTAATGCCTACGCCACTGCAGTGATTTAATGAAAATGCAAATTAATAAGAGCGGTACATGGCCCTTAAGAGAACCCTTATTCTAAAGCCTAGAAACTATAAAGGGAATGAATTGGACACCAGCCGACCTTAAATCTTCTGTGTGGAAATACATAATCATAATAAGAAAAAACAAGTCGAAGTGAACGAAAGAATGTCAGATCAATTGGCCTGAAATGGCAAAATTATGCTTTAATCGATATTTTGTAGAGGCTGTAGGCTTGTGGCATAACCAAAGATTCCTTAGGCAAATGCCTTCAAAAAGCGACAGATTTTTTGAACCCTTGAGCACTTGTTTAGCAATAATAAATAGTTCGAAAGGAATCTCTCCTCTCCCGCCTTCCACACAAACAAAAATAATCTTTCAATAAGTTGAAGTTTCAGGAAACTGATCAGAAATATACAATTTTCGAATTTCCTATATCTATTTTCTAATGCACTACTTTAACTACTACTTCAAAGGATATTAAAAAATACCTTAGAATAAGCCACACATTTTTAGCAAAAGGACACATAAATAGTTTAAATGCTATTGATATAATTTTTTGTTAATTATTTAAAGCAGCTCAAGCTGTCCCGAAACAAAAGTCTTATTAACTTTCTTATAAAACACTACTAAAAGAGCATTTCTCCCCTAAGGGTTTCTTTAATCCTTTAATAATCTGTTAAAGAATAAATGCAAAAAAAAACTAATATATCTAGAATATTCATTTTCGTCGTATTTTCATACTTAATTTGCATTTCGACTGCGCTTTCAATGGCTGATTAATATGCTCGCACCGCTTTCAAATCCTCTTCCATCATTCTTATGGTGGATAACACGTTTTAAAACATGTTTGATCTCGATGTTTTATTAGCAAAAATCTTCTTGTTCTCGTACACACATGCCTGTTGATGATGGTGTACCGGGCAGAAAGAACAGCAAAAGCATTTTATGGTTGTCAAAAAATGTCGTATTTTAAGTGACGTCTACGTATGTTTGTACAGCGCACAGTCAGACACACGTATTTGTTTGGATAGCAGTTGGCTGCAAATGCCCTGAAGTTCGGATATAAATAAATTTAAGAAATTTACTTGTTTCACTAATTAAAGCACACAAATTTTTGGAAAATTGCAAAGACTTGAGACAAACATATTTTTCACATATATAAAGAAAATCATTTTATGTTTTTTAGTCCTGGCGAAAAAGACAGTGTTTTCCAGGAAAGCTTTAAAATACCGTAACAGCTGGCAAAACAAATGATCATAACAACTATATACTATATATAAATGTAAATATATAAAAAATTAAGTTTAAAATATTTTCGTCACATCACGTCATTATTTTATTGTCATATTTATATGTTGTAATACTAATTGTTATTGCAAGGCCTGTATAAGTTAGACAAAGAAAAATTCAATAACAAAACTTTCACTTAAAATATTTAAAAAACCTTTTGTCACATCATGTCATTATTTTGATTGTTTATGCTATCAGTTTGCTATTACTTTAATAAAAATTATAACAAAACTGAATTAATAGTTTCATTTGAAATATTAAAAACCAGATTGTCGCATCACGTCATTATATTCATATCTTGTACTTATACTCTGCTCTTATTTTAATAAAAATAATTTTAAAAAATTATTAAAAAACAAAATTTCCATCTAAAGTATTGAAAAAATGTTTTGTCACATCACGTTATTATAAGAAAATAATTTCCTCTTAATTCAATTAAAAAAAAAATACAAAACTAAATTAATGTTAGAAAAACGCTGTAGCAAAATTTGCTATTATAGAATTAAACAACTTTTTGTCACATCACGCCATTGTTATATATGTTTATAATTTTCATTTTTACAAGTACCTGTTTTCTGTCTTATCATTTGACAATTTCCTCTAAAGGACTTAATTAAAACTGTGACCTTTTCGCACTTAAAGCAGATACGGCGATAAATACTGCCTTGTGAGGTGAGGCTCATTCATAAGTACAATTTTTTGGCTTCGCTGAACACATATATGTTAAAGTATTTAAAAGCCTGTAACCTTCTTTATCTGTTTAATCTCAAAAACAGAATTTTAAAATTTCTTTTATTCTTATTTTTGTTTGTCCATTTCAAATATTTTCACAAAATCTGTTGTAACCATATTCGTTTCCACCTGAATGACCAAAAGTTATGCCAAACCCTCTGTAACAATAGGTCTTGTATGCCCGTGTTTATGAGTGGTTTTGAGTTTTTGTGTGGCTTGAAAAACCAATTTTCATTTCTATTCCATTTCTTTTTTTTTTTTTGTGTTAATTTTTATTTTGGAATTCCCATTTTCCTGCTTGCATTTCATATTGTATTTGTTAATACAATTTTTATTGTAGTTTAAATATCTTTACTTTCTTGTTTGCTGCGAAAGAACACCGAAAAAAAGCATTTAACACAAAAAAAAATAAATAAACAAACAAATAGCAAATAACAACAAAATTATTATAACCAAAATACAACAGAAGAATAAATTGCAAAACAAAAACGAAACAACTCACACCAAAATAGAAAAGCTCCCAACGAAACGAAAAAAAACAACAACAAAAAAGGAATAACTCAAAAAGTCATTTACTAATTTAGCAAATTTTTTTCACGTTCTTTTATCGTTTAAAAGCTATTTCACACTTACTCGAATACAAATTGCTATTAAAAGTGAACTAACTCGTTTCGTTGTTGCCGTTTTTTTCTTCAATCCTATTTTCTACCACAATTTTTACCCAACATATCATGATGTTTTTTATGCTTAATGTTTGGCTCTACCCTACAAAGGGCAATTAAATTTTTTACTTGGAATAACAGGCAGCAAAACTGATATGAACAGAAGTCTATTGTAAAATAAAATTTCAATTTAAAACTCTTGAAATGAAACAAAATTTCAAAATCTTGCCAGCAAATAGTCTTCAAACTTCCAAAATAATTTCGAACTTTCGATTCACATTTACCGGTTGCCGATTTTAAAGCTACTTTAAATTATTTAAAATAATAATTTGAAAAAGAAATAATCAAAAATAAATTTTTAAAAAATTTATATTGTAAAAATTCAACATTTGCTAACATTCGATATCGAAAATTCGTCACCATGAATGTTCGAATTGAAAATTTTAAGTTTCGCATACACTCCACATATGATAATTATGAAATTTTTTTATCCTCAATTACTGTCGTAATCCTTGGAAAAGAAGCTGACTTTAGTTTTAGGTAAGCAACTCGAAATTTCCTAATCCTGCCCCTTACAATCCTTAAACTACCAGACAAAACAAAAAACTTGTATATTTTTACAGCAAGAGCAATAATTAGAACGTTTTTTGGCCGAAAATTAAAATTTTTTAAATTCGAAACTAAGTTCGAAATTTCGAATATGCTAAAAATTAATTTTCATGTAAATTCAAATATTAGCACAATTTTTCTAAAATAACATTGAGATATTTTGGTGCAAAATAGCAAATTTTCGAATTTCGAATATAGGTGGAATGTCTTTATATAAGTTTTTTTACAGACATAAAATACCAATAACTAATATATTATTGTAAAAATAATGGATTTTTTTGTATCGAGTTTAAGTTGGAAATTTCGAATATGCAAATAATGATATAATTTAGCAATTTTTCATTTCAATTCAAACATTTAATTCGAAATTATATTGAATTATAGTACCGGAAAAATTTGCTAATTTTCTAATTTTGTTTTGAAAGTCGAATATAAGCGGAATGTCGTTATTCGATGCCTTCTTAACAGATACAATAAAATGTTTTTTGTTTTTTTGTAATTTGAAATCAAATTCGAAATTTCGAACATACTGGAAAAGAAGGCTTTCCTTGAATTACATTGTTGTTGTATTGTATATCGATAACCTGAGGCGTATAATTGTTTTTGTGTTGTGGTTCGAACAACCATCAAACTACGCCACGCCTACTATGAACTGGAAAGTCTTATTTGTCTAAAATAAAATTTATTTGTTGAAAATATTTCAAAAATTCTCAATCCAACAGCTTGACAGCGATAACGAAACAACGTTTTGCAGGGTGCGCTTAAGCCGACTTAATCCTGCATAATTTTTATATTAAAAAATACATTTTCTTTTTTGTCCCTCGAATGCTCGTTCGTACTCCCGCTGTTGATATTGTTGTGTCGTTGTTGGCGGTCATGTTCTTGTTGTTCCTTCTACTATTGCTGCTGCTGGTGATATTCTTGTTGCTGTTGCGCCACTATTACTACTTTAACTTGTTCTAAAGTGCTGGCGTGTGTGTCTGTGTGTGTTTTTGTGTGTGTGTGTGTGTGTAAGAGTGGGTGTGTAGGAGTGGGTGTGTTCGTGTGCACTTGCCAAGCTAATACTTTTGTTTCATTTATTCTTTTCCACTGCACTCCTTCGTGCTCATACATACAATTATAGTTTGTTCTTATTGCCATCATTCCATTTGGTTACGCTGTTTGTTTCAATGTGCTTGACGCTGTTGCAGCTGATGATGGTGCTGCTATTTTCTTGCTTGTTTTCTTCCTTTTTTTTTTTTTGTAAAGTTTTAAATTTTTTTTCTTGATGTATTTTTTTTTCGTTTCGTCCAATATGGAGGATATACCAGGACATGATGTTTCTCGATTATAAGTTTGGTTAAAAGTGTGTGGGTGTGAGTGTGTATTTAACACAATGGCTGCATAACTTGAGCTCAAGGCAATGAGTAAGTGCATGGTAGCATGAATTTATGATTTATGAAGAGTAACAGGCAACAAAAGAAAGTATACACCAACAGCAACAGCAACAGCAACTACAACTTGAGAATGAAATCTAAAACTATGCTCTACCACAAGCAAAAGCCAACCAGAACAACAAGAAATATGAAAAACAAAAGTGATGAAAAAAACTGAAATGTTTTTAGAGGGCCAAAACGCTTACAATGCGGCTAAATTTTAAAAACGCGTTCAGTGGTTACATCTGTAGGAAAAATGTAAGGACGTGTTGAAGTGATGATTTCGTTTTTTTTTTTCTAAATATTTTTTATGCGCCGTGTACGTTCGTATTTCTTTATGATTTAAGGCAGTCTATTTCAAGTTTTTTTTTCTATTTTTCTATTCTTTATACGCTGATACTTTTCTTTAAAGAAGAAAAAACGTTTCCGTTTTATGTTTATTATGGCCTCTAGGAATATGTTTGCAAAAGATTTAAGCAGCAGCAGCAGCAGCAGCAGCAACAGCCAAAGAATATATTTAAACTATTATTTTATTTTTGGGAAAATGTTTAAAGAAAATGTATGGAGATCGAATTTTTGTTCGAAATTTCGTAGAATTTCGGATTAGCGTCTTTTTTGCTTAATTATCATATTATCATATTATTAGAATATAATATATATAAAATTTAAGTTCGAATTTATGTTCGAAATTTCGAATAGGAGTAAAATTTTTGTTATTTTTGGCCAATTTTGTGTTTTAAATTAAAGTAAAGTAAAATTAAAGTTCAAGTATATGTTCGAAATTTCGAAAAAGCCTCAAAATTGTGTTGTCTTCGGTATTGCTCGTGTCTTAAATAAAAATTATTGTTCGAAATTTCAGAGCTGGATCAAATTATTTGTAATATTTTAAGCCTTCTTCGTTCTTTAAATAAAAAAAAAACTATTGCAAAATAATGCTCAAAACTATGTTCGAAATTTCGGAGATCGATTAAAATTTAGCCAACTTTGTTTTAACTAGCGTTTTTTATCACAGTTTTCATACAGTTAAAGTTCGAATCTGTGTTCGAAATTACGATGATGCAGGAAGTTAAATAATTTTGCCTCTGAGTAAAAATTTTTTCTTAATTTTCATGTAAGTGAAATATTTTTTGGAATTTAAAATACGAATTTCCTTATTTACAAAATTTCGAAGGAAGAATGAAAATATAAACAGCTTTAAGTATCAGTTTTTTCTATAATAGTAAAAATTGGCTGCAGTTAAAGTCCTAAATTATATTCGTAGTGTCGACGAGACATTAAATTTTAAATATTTTTGCCTCTGAGTAGAAATATTTTCATAGTTTTCAGGTCATCAGAAAATTTTTGGAATTTGAAATATGAACTTCTTTATGTTCCAAATTTCGAAGGGGCCCTAAACTAAAAACAAAAGGATTTTTTCCCTTATAGTAAAATTTAACAAATGAAAAGCCGAATTTATGTTCGGAATCAGGATGAGGCATTAAATTTTATATATTTATAGTTTTCATTCATTTTTGGCATCGAAATATGAAGTTCTTTATCTTCGAAAATTCGAAAGGGGCCTAAAATGTATTTAAACAGCAGGAATTTTTTCTTAATAGTAAAAGTTTTCAAATATTAAAGTCCGAACTTATGGTTGAGCGCGAATTAGTAATATTGTTTTTCTGGAGTAGGTTTGCCTGACAGCGAATTGATATTGAATTGATTTCCTTATAAAACGACTTCGACTTCGAATAATTTTTTGGGGAAATATATGAAAACTAAGAAAATTCATTGTATTTTTTTTCTTATTTGACCTACAGCCGAACTAGAAACTATATCGAAAATAATACGAAAAATAAATAAAGATCAACAACTAAACGAATTTTTATAGAATAATTTTTTCCTTAAATATATTTAAAGTTTCTAATATTTATTAAACAACTATTTTCATTAAGTTTTTATTCAAAAACCTTAAAAATTATTTATTATATTTTATTTATTATCATAAATGAATTATAATTCAATCTTTATATATAAATAATCATTAATATTTTTAATATTTCTAACAATAATTACTTCAGTTGAATTCCTTTTGAAGTTGAAGTGAATGTTCAAGTTTTTAGCTCTGAGTCTTATGCGATTCCTACTGGCCTTTTGAACGCATCCAATTGCATTGGTGGCTGGTTATTCGTGCCGGAGGAAAACGTTGTGTTTTCTCTTCTTTTTTTTTTTTGCAAAGTTGGCCGGCTGTCTTTCCAGCCAACCGACTCTGTCTGTCCGAGGATCTTTGTATTTATGTATGTATGAATGTAAAACATTGTTATAGGATTGTCTAGGGTCAGCCATGAATTGATAAATGAGTTTTCAACTTTTGTATCGATTTATTGAGGTTATGTGCATGTTGTAAAATAACTGGAAATATTTTTATAAAGAACCAGCCAAATAACAAATAGAAAAAAATCACTCAGGCACACTCGCACTCATAGAGCCCAGAGAAAATCATGGGATATTCGAGATTTTTTTTTTTCTTATCAATAAGATATTATTATGAGATTATCACTGGGTGAGTGTGTGTGTGCGTTTGCGGCAGCATAAGACTGTGTTAATGTTTGCTTAGGAGTGTGAGTATGAAATATAATATTTCAAAAACTATGGCAAATTGATTTTGTTTAACTGTAGTGGAAAAGTTTATAATGGCAAAAAGTTTTGGCATTTTTTTTTTATTTTCTATTTGCTACTACTTTTTTTTAACTTTTATTATTTATGTTGTGTGCAGCAAGAAGTTGAAGGAATGTTTTGGTTTTGTTGTTGTGTGATTCCTTTTTGGTTTTATTTTAATTTTTTTTTTTTTTAAATTTTGATGCTTAACGTTCTATACGAATTTAATAAAAGGGTTTTGTTAAGCTGATTTAGCGCTGTGTCAGCAAAAACCAAGCATCCATGCTTCAAAAATCAAACAAATTTTCTAAATGGTCTGAAACAAAAAGCTAAATTATTTAAGGCTATTTTTTCGCCTGCGCAACTGTTTGCATCCTGTTAAGGTGTTGGGACTAAGTTGGTGTTGTAGGTACAGTAACCAGCTTTAGCCAGTGCCTTGTGTGGCTGTTTAGAGCAAATTTTAAAAATCTTTTGCAGCTGCATGAACAGATATGATATATGTATTTTTAAATCCGATTTGCCACAATCTTTTGCAAAAGGGAGCTTTAATTCTGTGCAAATTTCTCCAAACTGCTTAAATGTTGGTGTGCATCAAAACAACAAAAGCCTTTAATTAATTTATGCATGTGAGATTTCCTTCGCAACATAACAAAATACTCACGCTCACCAGCTCCCCTCTCCGGGCCACACATACTCGTATGCGAATACCAACCAGCCTTTTACGCAGCCAACTTTTTTTTTTATTCCCATTTATTTTTACATGTACGAGTGCGAGTAAAACAGTCTGGTCTTTGATGCAAACAAAAAAAAAAAAAAAAACACACACATCCGTCACTTTTGCATTTTATGGCGAATCAGTGTCAATACAGATTGTTCTGGGTGGAAGGATATTGGGGAATTGATCCTTGGGGCACTGCCACGATTTATTGTAAAAATAATTGAAGGGTGTTAATTCTTTTCCCACTCGCAACGTTTTTCCACTCGACTGGGCTTTAAAGTGTAACTACCATTTACAGATGTTTGTGAAATCTCCTAAAGCCAATCATTTTACACTCAATGGGAAACTTTAATAAATACAAAAACGTTTAACGCATTCAAGGAGTTTTAAAAAGAATCTGGCAATGGGACCAAAAGGGTTCGTTTTCAAAACAAAATTCCAAAGTGTTGGTTGCCCGGATTATCATTTTTGTTGTTCCTCAAAAGTTCTGTGTATTGAATGATCAGGTTTTCAGTAAGATCAGAAATATGTAGCCTTTCATATAACTTTCATTTGAAATCTTAACAATGTTTGTTTTATGCCACCGCAAGGATTTGGCTTCAAGGATAGGCTGGCTTCTCAAGTTGTCAACAGTTTTGAATTGAAATGTTTTCATGATCACAATTTAGTAGCACTTCGTTACTGCACTTCAAATAATAATACACAATTTTGAAAAAGATTTTATAAAAATTTTATTATTTCAAATTCAAGTTCTGACACTAATAATGATGATTTTTTCCGGGCTTGAAAACGTGTAGCTTTAACGTAAATCTTTTGATTTGCAGTAAATCCTTTTGCAATCAATTGCTTTTTTTTCAATATTATTTTTAATAATTTCAGCAAAAAACAAAATCATTTATATTGGAAAATTCAGCGGCAAAGAAAAGAGTTACAATTCGTGAATATTAAGATGTTTTGATGTCACACAAACAGCAACGACATTGGACCTACGCGCCATCCAATTCCTTCCCTATTCAACATTCTGTAAGAGCGATTTTAGCTCAAAGTTATGGTTGTTTTAAACTGGCGAGCCAGATCATGCGATTTTACTAGTTATAAGTGGCGGGTCAATGCTAAGAAGCCATAAACAAACGGGGCCTGATTAATGCGCCACAATCATTCAAGGATTTACATTTTAGATACTCGCAAACCAAACAAAGTCACGGCTTTCAGACAGATAAAACATTTTCGCTTTCGCCGTAGTTTGCCTCCAATTCGTTGTCACTTTCCTATTCTCTATAATCAAAGTCAATTGTTTGCCTTAATTAAGGTCAACATTTTGCCTAAAACTTGCAGACAACTTGAGGAATTTCGTTCTAAAGCGCCTGCTAGTAGTTCAGTTCTATCAAAACAAGGACTTAACTCATCTCCCATATATCCTTTTTTTTGACATTAACATTTATTTTTATAACCACAATTGTTTTCTTTCATGCCGCAATTTCCTTCGTTTAATTGTAATTTAATTGTTAAAAAAATTTTAAAATAGTCCTTGACTTCTCACTCGCATCATAAGGACTTTTTGTTGGGAAAACTCAATTCTTTAATATTTCTAAAAGAGTCGAGCAAAAAGTCATTTAAAAAAGTACTGTTATATATTCACGTAATGAATAATATTAATCAACACACCTTCGCGATCCTCATGTTTTGCTCCTCAAAATTACACAACAAGAATGTCAGTGAGTCATACCGATTGCTTTTGCTTTTGCTTATGATTTTTTCTTTTTAATATTATTTTGTTTAGCTGCAATCCTTGTTTTTATTTTCGCCATATCCTTGCTGCCACTTGCACCCAATAAGCCCTCTCTCTGTCTCTGTCTCCGTCTCCGTATCCGTCTCTCTCTCCGTCTGTGCAACAAAATAAGACGGTTTTCGTTCCTTGTTTGCTGCTGCTACTGCTTGGTTACATGATTGTATGCACTCGTGTCTGTAAACATGAAAGTGTATTAAGTTGTTTTATTTGTTGGAGTTCAGGCATGTGCGTGTGTGTGTGTGTGTGTCTAGATGGGTGAGTGTTGCCGGGTATTTGTTGTGCTGTAGTGTTTATTGTTATAATTCACGCCAAAAGCGTTTTTATGGTTTTTATATATACAAAAAAAAATTTACATTGAATGCAAATTCGTCATTGCTGAAATAAGGGGTTGGACGACACTGGGTGGCTGGCGGGTGGCAACTGCTAATGCTATAGTCGGCATTAAAGTTTATTAAAGTAATTTGTAGAAAATAGTAATTACAGACAGCAATTCACTTCAATATAAATGAAAAGAATGCCCAGAAAACAGTACAAATATTAAGTAGAATTTTAATTGCTGAAAATGCTTTTAGCTCACTTGAAATTCGTTTTAACTTCGCCTTCGGCTTGCAGCGCCTTTTTCAATGCATTTGCCTGGTTCTGTGTTGCCAAAGACATGGGTGACAGGTGGCGGCATTTGAAAAGAATTTTTAAACATGCAGGTTTTAAAAATGCATACATGTGTTTGGCTGTGCGCATATCTGTTTAAATTTCAGCTCAATTTTTTTTACATATTAAGTAAATTTGAAATGGTTTTTTGATTGCAGTATTGATACATACATTAATTAAGTACCATTGTTATGAATTTTAAATTTGTTTACTCGAAAAACAAACCAAATTAACAGCAAAAAAAAGTAAAAAGGATTTGTTTTGCATGCAATAATGAACCTGCCTGTACAAAAGTAGAAATATGTATGTCCGTTTGTGTGTGTGTGTGATTGTGTTTTTTTTATGAATATGACAAATATTTGTAAATTGATTTTTGGTTTAAGTTTGCTGTACTATTTTTCCGAAATTAAGTTATTATTTTATGACAAGGGATATTTGCTCAACGAAGATATTAAAAACAAAGCAATCACTTTGTAGGGGCTGAATTTAATGTTTGCAGTGGAAATCAAAAATATATTTCTAAAAAAAAAATTAGCTGAAAAACCATCATATAAACTAAAAACTGAAAAAGAATTAAAACACTTTCTTATAAATATATATCTTAATAGTATTTAATGAGATTTCAGTGGTTTCAAAATGAAAAATTTTATTAACTTAAAAATAAAAAATCCCTTTTCAGATAAAAGCTTTAAATGTCCTGCATTATGTATTAAAATCCAAAGTTTTATTTTACAACAACTTGTAAAATGGCTGTGCTAAGCCGTATAAGAAAATTGGCTGCGATCGGCTGACTAATTTGTCGTCCTGCCATATATCCTTTATTCAAAAAAATTTTTGTTTTTATCAAAATGACGAATTAAATTTGGTACAACAAAATTGCTTGCAAAACCCACTTAACTTCAAAGCCACATGATGATAGAACAAACCTAAACGGCACAAACTTCTTTAAATTCACTTTTTTTCATACAAGAATTTTTGCCTACATTATTATTTTAAAAACCAAGAATTGATAAATATTTATGCTGTTGCATATGCGTTATTTTTATGCATACAGACTGCACGTATGTATTTATTGTAATTATAATCAAACTTTAATGAACCAGATATAATAAGTAGAAATAAAAATCATCATAATCAAACAAAGTAACAAATATTATATAAAAAAATATGTTGTTATTATATTCGAAATTAAATAAAAACTATGTAACAATTTACAAAAGTGGTGTGTTAGGCCCTGTTATAAGTTGTACTGCCATCAGAGCAGGGACGAAGATTTTGTTCATATATCCTTTTTTGGAGAAATTGAATTTTGCCCTTAAACATCAACCAATTGAGTTTTAAATTAAAACAAATATTAAAGTTTGCAAGAAACTAATATTTTTAATTCAAGGGCTGCAAGATATACCCATTTTTTATATAGTCTTTTATAAAAAGTATACTAAAAATTTTGCAAAAATATTTGTAGCATCAGGTCTTTTCAAACCTTTTAAGTGCCATTTGCAGATATTTGCAGAAAATGTTAAACTACAACGTGTAGTAACTGGTGTATCCTGTTTTCTTTTCGATACTTTGGAATTCGATTAGACGTGAAACAAACTCTATAATCCTTTTATTGAACTTGTGTTTTTAATAATAATTTGTATAATGAAGAATATTTTACTACGTTAAACAAATATCCAGCATTCTACTTGGCATTTAAAATCACTGGACTTATTATTGCTCAGATTTGCAACATATACAATATTTTAATGCATATTAAATATTTTGATGACACATTTTAAAATTATAAAGCAATTTTTAGAGCTTTCCTTTTGCCAAAGGAATAAACATTTTTTTTTCTTTGTCTGTATTTATGTACTTCTTTTGCAGTGTTTCATTCTTTTAGAGTTTTATCCATTATTTTCCAGCCATTCATAAAAAATTATTGCCGCCATAGCGGCAACATTAGAAATACCATTTATCTAGTTGCATTTAAATATAAATCCAATAAAGATTATTTAAGTTCAAACAAAAAAAAAGGGCCATAAATCTTTATATGTTTATTGTGTTTCTTCTTTTGCTCATTTGTAACATAAAATGACACACAGCGCAGCAGATATAATAAACGTATTTAACAATAAAACAGGAATCAAGTGCATATTTTATTAGTTCCATGCAGCAACAGCCAGCCAGCATCCTTAACTTGAACTCATATAAATATATTTTTCCTCTTTTTTTTTGCAACATTTTGGATGATCTTTTATTTTCATTTCAATAAACAAAGTCTTGAAGGCGCCACATCCGTATACAACATTTCCGTTATGAACGCATGTCCGGTTAAGGGGTTTGATTACAAACGCTACATGCACTAAAATACACACACACACACACACACACACATGCAAAAATTATATAAATTAAGCAAAAGAAAAGTGAATACAGGTTCACACATTGTACACACACGGGCCCATGTTCATATTCTATATGTGGGGATTTTCTTTTATTATCGAATGTCAAATATTGTTTGGCTGCCAATATCGACTACACGGTCGCACACACCGACAACTCTTCATATCGTTATTGTCACCATCCCCATCACCATCAGTATCAGCATCAGCATCAGCAACATCATCGTCGTCATTGAAGAATAATAATAAATACATTTTTTTAACGCTTTTAAACGAGAAATGAAAATGAAAATAAATTTCTGTTATTGGCTGTAATGCTGCCGGTAGTATCACGCCAGATTTAGTCACTGTTGTCAGTCAGCAGGATACAAATGTTTAAAAATGTGCGAATTTTATTCATTTTGGCCTTTCATATTAACACTTCGCTGACACACTCATGCACGGACGGACAAATACTCGTATTTATTCATTCATGGCAATTTTATACGTTTTTTTTTTTTTATATACATATATTTCTTGGCAGTTTATGCGTTTGTTATTGCTGGTGAACTTCGGAATATATAAAACAATTCTGGAGAATAAAAAAAAAAATTATTGTATTTTAATATTGAAATCTCAGTCATATTGAAAAAGTTTTGATGCCATCAAACGTTTGCAATAGTGTGAAGATGTGAGTTTTGAATGATCGGCGGAACGGCAACGGAAATAATGAATAAAAAACCTATAAATGTTAATGGCTGTAGCAAAGAAAACTTTAAAAAAAAAACCAGAGAAATAAGGAAAATTACTGAGGAACTTATAAAGAGTATAAGAAGCGCTTCGAATGATATAAAAAATAATAGAAATAACGAGTATTATAAGCATTATATGAAGCATAAGGCAATATAAGTAGTATAAGTAGTATAAGTAGTATAAGTAGTCATTACTGTAAGTAATATAAGTAGTATAATTGGTATAACCGCTATAAGTACAACATTAAGTATAAGCAGTATAAGTAGCACAAGTAGTATCAACAGTATAAGTAGTATAGGCAGTATAAGTAGTTGGTTTTGTGAGCCGGTGCTTCTTATAGGCATTGACTTGCAACCTAAAAGCCCTCAAAGGAAGACGCCTAAAGGAAACTAATGATAAACATTGCAGTGGCCACTTCACATCTTTTTAAAATGCTTCTGCAACAATATTGAACATAGTTCCGACTAGTTGCTCCTTTAAATCAAGCAAAAATTTGCTAATAATCAACTGCTTGTCGTTGATAACTTGAACAAAAAATGTTAAAAAAAAAATATAGAGCAAGGATGCCACTCCAATGTTTAGTTTTTTCCCGATACATCAAGTTCTTGATTTTTTCTTATGAAATTATTTTGTCCAAAATAAAACCCATACTCCGAAAACATTTTCTCTACCTTCAGGTCTTGGTTCAACTGAATTCCTGGCGGAGAATAATTCGAGGCCAGACAAACCAATTTGCTAAATTTTGAGCTGCGCAAGGCTTATTTTTGCTTTTGCTTCGCATTTTTTGTTGCTGCCATGTTATCGGCAGACTTGACATTTTGATAGTCATAAATTCCAGAGGATTTATTTATGGTAATATCCTTTAGGTATGAGCAATATATGTAGAGAGTAAGCCACAGAAATAGTTAAGTTGTTCAGCAGCAACAAGTGAAGTATAAGCAGACTTATACAGACTTAAGTTGAGAAACGCAGCTTAATGTATAAGAGTAATTCGAAGAGCTTAAGAACTTATAACTTATAAAAGTAGTATAAGAGATACAAGTGGTATTAGAGATACAAGTATAAACGGCACAAGTAGTATTAGAGATACAAGTATAAGAGGCACACGTATAAGAGATACAAGTAGTGCCTGAACTTTAAAACCTAATACTTGCAAAAATATAAGAGTTATAAATAGCTGAAGTTGCCTTGCAAGAGTAACTAGAGTCTATGATATAACAGCGAAAGCAAAAGTGTAACATTTCTTAAGCCCTTATTAATCTCATGTATTTGATTAATGTTTCCTTTAGCTCAAAAATTATTTATTATTATTTAAAAAAAAAACATATATATAAACATTTTCTTCTTGATGGCACTTAATTGTGTGAATTTATTTAACATCAAACCGAAAAGAAGACACACATATTGACAAAGCATATTTTAGAAATATGTACTCGTACGCCAAAGGACATACACACGTACTCAACCAACAACCACTTGTTCGTAATAACTTTAATGAATTGTTTAGCACTCAAGAGTTTTAAATTTCTCTGCAACACTCAATAGCAGATTTGATTTTTATTTTTTTTAGCGGGGGCAAGGGGTGCTAAATTTTGGATACATTTTAACACATACACGTGCCACCCATTTGAATATATTCATCGTATGCAGTTTCGTCTCTAGAGTTATTTTGCGGATTTAGGTTTTTTTTCTAATATCTTTTATTACAGTATTTTCTTTTTTTTTCGATTATTTAAAATGAAAATAAAACTGCAACACTCGTAACCAGCCAACTGTTTGAGCAAAATGCTGGCTGGCGATTTGCAAAATCATTGCAATCAAAACATCACTTCAAATGCAACAATAGCGAAATTGGAAATCAAAAGTTTCAAAAGGATTTCCAAGTATTTGGTGTTTTATTTTATTTTTTATTATTTTTTTTTTGTTTTTTTTTTTTTTGATTCACAGGATTGTTCGGAAATATTAATAGTTTATTGAGTTGTTTACATAAAAATTACAACCGAAACTATTAGAAGCAACAAGTGCTTTTAGCTAAAAACTTAACGAGTAATTAAATTTGAAAATAGTTTTCAAAGCAAATAAATTTTTAATCGCAATTGATGGGATTTTGTTTAATAAAATATTAAGTAAATGTTGTTCTATTTAAGCCAATAAAATTCAATGTTACGCAAGAAAGAGAGATACTTGATAGTAATTAAATTGGTTAGTGAAGTCTTTAAGGTAGGGCCGTGCTAGGATGCCTGTCGCCTCAGTACTGGACATATTTAGTGACACTGAGTCAATATGTCGGCTTACTGACATCAAGGCTCCGCAAGAACTCTGCAAAGTTTACCGATTTCAGTCTGAATATGAAGCACTTCTTGGTTTTTTTCTGAGCTCTAAATTTACTGCTAAAAGTTTTAGCGACAAGGAACAACACCCAGACGCCAAGTCCGGAGCTTATCTGAGAGAGCAGAGGCACATGAAGGAAGAATTTAAAAATAAACTTGCATTTGCCAATAACCCTTAAAAGCCTTGTAAGGCGGCAACTTGTTTGTTGTGATCACGCGATCCTTGTTTGCCAATATGATCCTCATACTTAATACAACATCAGCTAGACAAAATATTTAGCAAATAAATTCCTTACTTGACGAAACAGTTCGTTGAGAAGCATCCAGCAGGTAATGAATTGGGAGTTACCTAACGCGATATCAACAAAAAAGGGACCGCAACCTGCATCTCAGCAAATTTTACAAACATCTATGAATATCCTAGTATGCATTTTATATCTGAGCTTTCTTT
Source organism: Epicampocera succincta (assembly GCA_932526305.1). Taxonomy (NCBI): domain Eukaryota; kingdom Metazoa; phylum Arthropoda; class Insecta; order Diptera; family Tachinidae; genus Epicampocera; species Epicampocera succincta. Next base: position 59,897,747 of record OW052036.1, on the reverse strand, counting down.
TAACTGTAGAATGAATTGAACGCAACATTCCAAGCAAATCCTCTAAAAGCAGTATCCTTAGAGCAGTGGTGAACCTAATGGAATCGGTTTTTCGAACCTTATACATTTACCTTACAAACCGTTTCTTATTCTTTGTCTGCCACCGCATTGAGGCTATAGAAACATTTTACATATATTTGATTAGCCGGAGACTTAAACTCTGATTATATCTAAATATCTTGAGACGAGTTTTCAAGCGAACTGTTGTCTCCTTCAGCCTGCAATGTATGTTCCCAGTCCAGAATAACATTGAAATATTTAGCTTTGATGGTTCTAGGGTAAAGTTTTGGAAACTTGGAAGTAACAACTTTGTCTTGCTGGTACAAGTGTTTCCTCCCAGTCCGCTCCATTCAGCGATTCAGGGGATACCAAACACTGGCTGATGTATCCTTTAACAAAAAAAATTAGAGCCATATGAAGAACGAGTGCTGATACTACTGAATTCCCTCATCATACACAATTTTAAGTCCAGTGATTTTTCTATATTATTAAAGAGCTGTTGATGTAAAAGGCTGTCAGTTTGATGAAGACATGTGGTCTTTTCAAACATTTGTCCAGCCTGCACACAATATGGCCTTGAGTAAATCTTTCTAGCGTTGCCAGCGAAATAATGACACACTAATTTTTCTGAAGTCTGATTTTCTCAAATATATAAAATCCTTTTTAAAGCACTTTTTTAGGCCAAAAATTTGTTAAATTCTGTTTTTCCTTTGTAAAACCAGCCAAGAAGTGCAAATTTATTTACTTAAACTGTTAAATTCTTCACCTGCCTTCCTTTTTTATGCTGTCAAGGCACATCACTGCTCCCCCCTTCCAATTTGCCCAACTCCTGCCTTAATCCTTTAACAACACCAGCGCTCGCTCAACCACTTAAGGCTCATTATTTTATATGCTTCAATTATTCCGTCAGCAGGAGTGAGTGCTTCAAAACTCAAGTTGCCAAAAAAAAAGTAGAGAAAAAGAATTTTAAGATTTTACAATTTTAAACACCAATAAAAATGTATGTGGATATTTTTTATGGCAACAACATTGAAAAGTGTAAAAGTTCGCAAGGAATTAAAGCGAGTCGGTGTTGGATTTTACAAGTATTGTCACATGACATTTAGAATTCAATGTCAGCATGCTGGGCACGAGTACAGAAGGTTCGATTCAATTATGGCAACAACAACAACAGTAATAGGAAAAGACAAAAACTTGGAGGCAACCTACAACAACAACTACAACAATACTCTAACAAAACACAATATTTAAAAAGAAATTATTTTGAATAGAAGAAACAAACAATAAAAGGAAAGAACAAAAAAAGTAACAACTTTAAAACAACAACAACAGCAGCAGCAGCAGGAGCAGCAGGAGCATAAAAGTTTTGTTTTAAAGAAACAATATTTTTTTTGTTGGTTTTTCCTTTTAGACGACATGTGTGACAAACACTTGTTTACGCATTTACAAACAATGACAAACACTTGCCTCCCCACTCACAGACATACATACTTATTTGTTAACACATTTAAAATACTCATACTTGTCTTACTGTCTTTACGAGTTACTTTTTTCCTCTTGCCATAAGGACACATATTTTGCATGCAGCCATAGAAAGAGTTCTTAATAAAGAGGGCGGTAGAGAAAAGTTAGAAACTTATGAAAGGAAAAAAGTTTTTATAGCCAATTAAATTTAACATTTGCCCAGCAACTGATGATGGAATTCGTTTGAGAATTCCATAAAATGTAATAGCAGCACAAGTGCCATCCAAGGTATTGCTGCTTTGTGGCGCAAGACCCTTAAACCTATTAGTTTTATGGTCATCAAATTGCCAAATAGGCTGTTCCAAGTGCAAATCATATTTAATAACAAGTAATTAAAAATTATATAGTTGTTTGTTTGAAAAATGTGGAACCAAAAGTTGCTGAAATTTATGTAAAAAAATGAAGGGTACATGGGGCGGTTGTGGACATTTTTCAAACAGCTTAATTTGCTTATTATTAGTCTATATTTTAGCCTGGGAAATGTGCTTAGCAGGAGCCTTTTAAGCCGTGCGTTTTGTTTATTTTTCAAATGCAGTTTCAATAACACTTCCGCGCTTTTTCTGGTCCATAAATGCTTTCCACATTTCGGTTGTAGTGCCGCTATATGTCTTCAATGTCTCTGAGACGTCAATAGCTACAATTTTACTTTAGGGCGTGCTTTTATTTTATTTATGCCTTTTTGGCGTTCTAACGGCTCAGGAAGAAGAAAGTCTTTAAGAAACTAGATTGACATTCCCAGGCGAGCTGGTTTAAGGTCTGATGTTTCTTGTAGATTTCGGGCTACCAACTCAGAAATCTTGTGTCTTTTCCCTGCTCCTGTGGAACTGTGTGACATAGAAGGGATTAGATAACCCGAGCTCTTTAGCAAATGGGTTTATAATTTGTGTCGTGCAGCATTGCCACCTGTGTGGCGTTAAAAGCCACATGGGGGTGCTAGTGAATCGTCACCCAGTTGACTCACTCAAGTGGATTTGATCCACCGCCAGATATAGCTGCCATGGCAGGTGCTGGCATAAAATCAACTACAAAACCTGTCTATAAGTGTTTGCCACGTCTCGGCTACGTTTTTTCTACGCCTCTGGTACGTCAAAGGCTTCAGCCTCATATCTCTTGCAACAGCGTTTTATGTCTTAATTTTTTTCTATTTATTGTATATTCAATTAGATTTCCATACCACTTCAGTTCTTTCACTGGTGTGTGAGTCTTTGCCACATCTCGGCTACGTTTCTTTTACGACCCTGCTTAAACTTTACATCTCTAGCAGGTACATTTTAGGCTGTGAATTTCTTCTTTTAACTTGCAGTCTTTACTATTTTTCAAATGCGTTTCTCTTACGTCTCAGTTATATTTCTGTCCAGTCTGTGGTAAGACAATGTCTTTAACTTTATATCTCTTGAAGGTGCGTTTGAAGCAGATGTTTTCTGTTTTTCATTGGTCTTTCAATGTCACTGCTTCGCAGGTCTTTATCACGTCCCTGATACGCCTCTAAGGTCTTATGCCAGATCTACTTTTTTCACTTTAAATAATATCAGTTAAATAAAATTTTAGTATTTCACATATTTATATAAAATGTAGGACTTTTTTATATTGAAGGAATTTTATATTGAAGGAAAGAAAATTGTGGGACTGCACATACAAATGATCAAATATTTTACCGTTATATTTCGAGAGATCCAAAAATTTCAACATTTTCTATTTGTGTGGGGGGGGGGGGGCGTCAGCTTCACTTTTTCAAAAAATTCCAATTTTTTTCCGAAGAGCCTAGACAAATCACCAGAGTTGAATTGGGACGGAAAATAATCTGAGATATGACCCTCGAATTTCTAAAGTAAAAAATATTGCCGAAAATTTCAAAATAAACCCTAAATTAACGAAAATTTCAAAATAAACCCTAAAAAAAAAAATAGTAAGAACTTCAATCTGGAGTGAAAACTCCCATTTAGAAACCAATCGCGCAGGCCCTCAACAGTGGCAAGGCAATATTAGCCACATGGCCGCCTCTGCTGCCCTAGCAAGACCATTTAATTTGTCATGAAGTTCTGCACCACGAATCCATACAAAAATTTGCTTTATAGCAACTTTTAAAACGTCTTATTTGGGCAGCTCGTTTAGAAGTACTTATATTAGTATAAGTAATATAAGTAGTGTGTTTGTATAAGTGCTATAACTAGTATAAGTAGTGTTAATAACATATAAAGCATAAGTGCCAGCGTCTAATAAAAACTATTTTTGCGTTCGATAGCATTTTTTATAACAATCCTGCCTGTTCGTCTTATATCTGGTCTTGACTTCTTCACTTTAACTTTTATTGTCTGTCAGATTTCCAACCGGTCGTACAACCACTCTTCCATTAGAACACTTCAATATATGAAGTTGAATTTTTATCGTTTTTTCTATTTCAAGAAACACATTTGCCAACAATTGTTTTCTCTGGCAAGTGCAGGCTTTAATGTATGCGAGTGCGTATGTTTGAACGCTGGAAGACAATGACAATAAGTTAACTTTTGCCACGATTTAGCACAAACACAAGCCTAAACAGATAACAAAGGAAGAGGTTGCAAAAGAAACAAGAGACAACGGTAGTGTCTGCTTAAAATACTAACAATAAATATTTTACACACAGGATGGAAATGCACACACGGCAACCAAAGCAAGCAAGAAAGAGAGAGAGAGAGAGAGAGAAATAGAAGAGGTACGTGGTTGTGTGTGTGTGTGTGCATGTGTTGGAGTAAGAAGCAAAAGTTTTACTTTTATATTCAAATAAAATTATGCACAACCTTAGTAAATGTTTTTTATAAGGTTTAATGCGAATAAGAGCACGCAGGGCATAAGCATAAAATAAAAATATACCGACGAGTGCATGCACATGCAGGCACAAACACTGACAAACACACACGAGCTCATGTGCTCTATAAGGACATGCACCGTTGAGCAAGTACTGCAATTACAGGGAAACCCATTTAAAGTGCTTGAATGTGGCCACATGCACATGTGTAAGAGTGTGTGTGGAGTTTTTTTTTTCTTTTTTTTGTTGTATATCAGTTTGGCTGCCAGCCTGTCTCTAACGCTTGCCAGCCATTGCTTGCTTGGTTGCCTGTCTGCCTCTGCCTCTTTGGCTGCTTGATTTTTGCGGGCCGTTTCCTTAATGTCTGTTAAATTTTTGCTATTGCTGGTGTGTCTTTTTTTGGTTTTGCTTTCACGTTTTTGGAAAGACGACTGGCTGATGCTGCTGTATTTAATGATGACGACACATTAAGCAACGAATTCAACCAAAAATGAAAATGAGATTGTTGCTTGTCCGGTATCCCGCTGTTTTATATCGCCATGTTAAACACGCATTCATGACTTTTGTAGTCTTTGCTTTTCTCTCCTTTTTTTTCGTTGGTGTCATTTCTTTCTTTGTCGTTATTTTATTATAATTTCATATGATGTGAAGAGGCTTTTGTTATAGTTATATTTTCCTCTGAAATATACGGATTTAGATAATGCACTTTAACTAAAGCAAAATTTATCTTTCCATTTGTTTTTTTTATTAATTTTTTTTATTTTTGAAACCAAAAGTAAAATATTTTTATGGGAATAGAACTGCTGACAGGAGGGTTTACTGTCATATTGTCTGATACTGATTCAAGTACTGTAAATACTGAAAATATATGTATGGGCATATTGTGCCACCACAAAATAATCATATACTCAATATTATATCATATTATATTGTTGTACAGTCATACTAAGTCATATTGTTGCCTTATTGTCATATTGTTACATAGTTTTTATTGTCATATTGAAATATAGTTGAAACTTCACATAGATATCAAAATTGTTTTACAAAAGAACCACAACTTCTTCTAAAATACTTGTTAAAAACAATAAAATAATAATGAAATATGAATATATTTGCGTTTGCAAGCATATTGTCATATTATCCTGTGCAAATAGATTTTATTGTTATTGTTTTATAATCACATGATCCACTAATTATTTGCTCATATCATAATAATCTTCAAAACTGTTTTAGTCTAAACAAAATATCCTCACAGTAATATTCGCATTGAAACGTGTAGGTGCAAAGTGCTTTTGGCCAACACATATATTATCATATATTTATTAGGTCTTATAGTCACATTATTATGCTCATATAGCCGTGTAGTATAATAGTTTTGTTACATTATTTAGTCATGTCGTGCTCTTGTCATATCATGATATTTGCAACAAAATTTTGGTGTCATATTGTCCCAGTCCCAAAATAAATTAAGTCCTACACTCATAAACTAACTTATGACAATATTGTGTTTCAAGGATTTATCAATAGTTAAAAAATCATTTTCTGATATGATTATTATTATATAGTTATTTTTTTTTATATTGTTACATATTTCATTTGTCATATTGTCATCCAAAGCGCTGTTTATTTCAACTGTCATGTTATCCTATTGTTGTAAAATCATATAACATACAAGAATGGCGATAAAATCACTTGGTTATATACATATAATAGATAAAATATGAGCAATTATGATAAACAAGTTAAGAGGCTTTCATCCTTTAGATCATATACACAACTCTAGTATATTTACTATGTTATTTTTTACCACAAAGCCGCCCTAAATTTCTAACATTTTTTAATTTACATAATTTAATTAAAGCTGCATTAACTGATACAATTCGCACACACTTTCTAGACAACACTTGGCCCTAAATTGATTCCTAAAATAATTAACAACAATAGGCTGCAATTGAAATAATTCATGTGACACAAAATTACCGAACGATCTTGCACATATTCAAATATCTACTGAATGTTCTCGGTCTGGTCACGTTCTGTTGGACAGTTTTCTCTTGCAGAGTGGATTTTTATTAATTTGTTTCACATCATATATATCTAAGCATATAAATAAATAAATAAAATAAAACTAGATCATATAAAACATTTGTGGCCAAACGATCGACTGTTAAGAGTCTGGTATATTTAACACAATATGTTTACTACAGTTTACCATAATTTATACGCATATTTATTGACCGATATCTTCCATCATATTACAGCAAATAAATGAAAGTTTTGTGGCCCTATAATACTGCAAATACTAGTCTTTTAACCCAATGTGGTACTGTGGTATATCAAATTTGTAAAGGGTACTTTACTACCAAGGGTGAATACGCACATTATATGACCAATATGGAACAATATGGTAACACGATCTCTTTCCTTTCTTTTATCATTTTCTTAAGGACAAGTGGCAATATTTTTCATATAAGAGCATTCATTTAGTAGTACTTATTTAAACGAACTTTTTTTAAAGATATTTATTTTGCTTTTAAAAGTACAATAATTTCTTGACACATCAGACATTGTGAAAATAATATCCCGAATGCATTATATATTTACCTGTTCTGAATTTAATAATACTACAAATTTTGTTACGCACCCACCAGATAGATGCACATAATAACACAAATGCTTGGGCATTCTGTGTTTATGACAAATTTAAGGACTTTAAAATTGAAGAAAAAGAAACTTCTTTTCATAAACCTTTAATAATGACAACTTCTTGTGTAACAGCTTGTTTTACTGGAAATTTTCTATTTCGATTTCTTTGCTGGCCCAGAACATGAAACACTGAACTGTAGCAAAGGATGTTGTTTGACTCCTGCTAGTCCAGTTAAAAGCCTTGTTAATTATTCAGCGAGTTGTAACACCATTAGACCAGATTAAATTCAATTTTTATAAAATGTTTACTCATCAACATGTCGTTCGTGCGCTATTTACCGAATTAATGAAAGTGACGTCGGAGAAAAAATCTCCGCCAGCAACAAAACACATAAAGGACGTGTGTTAAATGCCTTTCAAAAGGGAGAAAAAAGATTAATTTACAAAGCAAAAGTTAGTGCTTTTATATCCTTAACTTGTTTTCATTAAACTAATTATTGCAAGTTGGAGTTTTTTCTTTTAGTTTTTTTTTGGGGTATTTTTTCCTTAATTTTTGTGGCGCACCTGTTTGTTTTTTATCATCATATGTTGTTTATATGAGGTTTCTGGTCTCCATTCTTTGCTCTAATGCCATTGACATTCTCTGTAATAGGGAAAAAATACGTTTTTGTAAAGAAAACAAACCCCTACAGATTTCATTACTCCAAAAGCCATCTTTACAAAACAGTTGAAATACTTATTAGTTTAACAGTCATTGTGGCAGGGAGGGGGAAATAACACGGTTAAACAAACGAGCCAAAGCAACTCAGAAAAACATGTTTCTCGGCTGGAAATTTCAAGTTAAATAATAAATAAAACAGTTGAAAAAAATAATATGAGTACAAATTTAAATTTTACTTTAGGCACCTATAATCTGCGGGGGACCCAGCTAAGCCGTTCTAGGGCTTTATGTACGATATTTTAGCCAAGTTAACTTTATTGTTAACATTTTTAGTTTCTGCTGATTTCTGGTTGATCTTTGAGTTTTAGTGTGTTGGGAGAATTATGGTGGAAAAATTCAGCTGTTTTAAAAATAATTTCTACAAAAACGATTCGTTTGATGAGCAGAGAGAGAGAGACTTAAAATGTTGCTTTTAGTATTCTGCCTAAATTTTTTTAACAACTTTTGGCCGAAAATCTAATTATCACACGATTTTCTATGTCAGTTTATTTTGAAAAGTTACGGCCTTAAACTGGCCGTAAAATGAGTTGCAGCTGTAAACTTTTAAAACCTCTACACAAGCCTATATTTTTTCTAGCTCGCTCTTATTAAGGAAATATTTTATTTGTTTTAAAAAATTTATTAAAAATTTTTAAATATTTTTTGTATATTTCAGTTCGGTTTTAGGCAAAATAATTTAAAAAAAAAATGCTATAAAATTTCTTACATTTTGTTTATTTGCCAATATTTCGATATATAAATGAACAAGTTTCAATAGTTTTTATATTGACATAAATAAAACCTGAGGATGAGCACCGACGTTGAACGAAATATTGGCAAATTGACATTTTGTTTTTAATTAATAGACGCACTGAAAAGGATTATAAAAAAATATTAAAAAAATTTTAAAAATTTCTATACAATTTTTTTATTTAAGCTAAACTGGAATAATTTAACTTAAAATGTGGCCTAACTTTAGTTCTTTGTAAGACAATGGTAATAGAATTGCATTTTTGTTAAAGGCAAAACATAAAGTTCAGCAAAATTGAAACTTGAATTGCATAGAACTGCAGATTTTTCATAAATTTTGTTTGTAAATCTAATATTAATATCATTATACTCGTATTATGAGATCTTATTTGAGATTAGTCTTAGTCTTTAGTTTTTTTTCCCCCCAGTACAAAAAGATGTATTATTCTTAAAATATCCCAGAACGATCTGGCAAAAGTCTTTACATGTCGAATGATAAAAATGTTTTTTTTTTGTGACAATATGAACTTTAATTAAACAGTTTTCTTAAATCAAGCAAAGTTTTTGCAACATGCCAAAACCAACAAAAAAACACTAATGCAATCTGATGAACAGTGTAATTACGTTTTAAAAATTACAAACATTTCCCAACATGTACTGGATGTGTTTGTATGTTTGTGTGTGTGTGTATGTGTGTGTGTAAGTGTGAGCTGGAATATACGAGTACAAGTTCTCTCTCGGTACATGTCATAATTAAAATAATTGTGGTATAATTGCAGTACTTTACTGTCTATGTAAATTTATTCGTATCTGTTTGCTGCTATATGTGTATTTGTTTGTCTGTATACGAGTACATTGTAAAGATATTAACATTCCATACATAGATTTACTTGCTTTATTACAAAACAAAACCAACAAACACACAAAACATCTAATACATATTTGCATATATAAATAAATAAATAAAAAAAAAATTTGGTTTTTTCTTTTCAAAGGAGTCGGAAAGAAAAGTTTTTCTCTCATCTAAATAATAACACCAAATAAAAACAATATTTTTTAAATACTTTCAAGCCCAATACTTTGTTATGAACACATAATTTCCAGCAAAAAATAATACGAAAAAACTTTCAGGTAGATCCTCGTATATGATTTGCTTCATAAAATCATTTGTATAAATATAAAAATTATCTAAAGACTTCAAAATTAACAGGAAAATATTCTACAATAAAAAATGATTGCTGCAACCGGCTGAAGGCACACAGTAGACTAGAAGAAATAAACCGAACTGCAGAAAGACAAATTAAAACTTTTAATTAGTCTTTAAAGAAATAAACATACACACAACAACAATAAGGATAAACATTTTGCAATTTTTTATTTGTTTTGCTTGAGTTTAAATTCGTTTTGCTCTAATTTCTATTCAAATATATAAAAGCAGCCACATATCAAAAGTCTATTTAATTTAACCTTAAGGACTGTAATTGCCTCAAATGAAAACTCTTGCTTTGAAATGGTCAGTAATTGTTTGAAAGATGTTCCTTTAAACATCAAGGTAACAAATTAATCCCTCAAATAATATCCTTTTTTCAATTTGATTTGATTGTTGAAACATCTATTCGAAATTGAATTGAAACGCAGTTCAAATTTGCCCCAACAAAAACAATTTTTTTTTTTTTTTTTTTTTAATATTGTTTTATTTACGATCTATTTTACAATTAAAATAATAAGCAAATTTCATGACTCTTAAATAACAACATAACATATATTGAGTTTCCTAAAACCCAAAAACAAAATAAATACAAGAAGAATTTACTTTTTAATTAAAATACAGAGTAACGAATTCTAACTTTTTCTATTTTCGGAAGGGAAGGTCAAGTACATGAAGTCTTTGGATTTCATTGCTATCATCTAAAAGACTGATTGCTAACACGTTGGAATGATTGCTTAGTCTATTTAGGTATCTCTCGCTGAAGTTATTTATTTCGTCTTTGACCAATAAAATTCGAAGATCTTTGTGTATATTTTTGTTGGTCATAAACCAAGGCGCATTTGTTAAAAGTCGTAGGGTTTTTGACTGGTACCTCTGTAGTATCTCAACGTTAGAATTACTTGTAGTTCCCCACAGCTGGATGCCATATGTCCATATCGGTTTAAGTATTGTTTTGTAAAGCAGAATCTTGTTTTAACAAAAACAATGAAAGAAAATTTACAATGCACAGTTTTAAATAAATATTACTTTTTCATTTTCGTATTAAAAAGGCGGAAAAATCATAAAATTTTATTTATTTAGTTAAACGAACATAAAACTACAATCTTGGACAAAATAGATTTTTCTCAAAAAACAGACAGAGTTTTCGTAGGAATTTTTTTTTTAAATTATAATATTTTTCTTTATAGATTAAAAAAAATTGCTTCTAATAATAATAAGAAATTCTACCAGAATCTTTATAATCATAATAAAAACAAACTTTAATAACGAGCATTTTCTTATAAACAACTTGCAATAACGAACAGTCTTCTATAAAAAATTAATAACGAACTTTTTTTTTGTAAAAATTTTCGAGGTGGAACTTTTATCTACTAAAAATGTTTTAAAAAACAAACATTTTTGTATAAGGAATTTGTTAAAACGTTCGCGAACTTTTTTCTATTAAAAATGTTTTACAAAACAAACACGTTTTGTATAAAAAATTTTCAAAATAAAAGATTTTTGTGAAAAACTTTAAATTTACAATTTTTTTAATTTTTAATATAAAAAATTATTGTGCAAAAAAAACCAAAATAGTTTTATAAAAAACCTTTAAAAATTTGTCTATAAAAATTTTAATAACTATTTTATTTTTATCGAAAATATTTAATAACGAATGTTTTACCATTAAAAATTTTTAGTAACAAAAAATCTATGACAAAAATTTAAATAACGATAATTTTTTTATAAAAAACGATTTATAAAAACTTTTCTATAAAAAATGTTCAGTAAACAAAGTTGTCATTTGTAAAAAGTTTTCAGTGACAAGCATTTTTTTTATAAAAAATCTTAAATAACAAAAAAAATTTTTTTCAAAAAATTTTGTTATCGAAAATTTGCTATAACAAAAAATTCTCGATAACAAAAAATTTTTTATAACAAAAAATTCTCGATAACAAAAAATTTTTTATAACAAAAAATTCTTAATAACAAAAAATTTTTTATAACAAATTTTCAATAATAAGAAGTTTTAATAAAGAAGTTTTAATAAAGAAAAATTTTATAAAAAAAAAATTATTTAACAAAAAGTTTAAGGAAATTTTTTTAGCCAAAAAAAATTTATTAGACAAAATTTTATAATACGAATGAGATATAAAAATGTGATTAAACAAAATTTTCTATAAACAATTTTCAGTGACAAAAATTGAAAAAACAAAGAAAAGTCTTATAAATATAACAAAAAATTTTTTTTAATAAAATCTCGATAATAACATTTTTTTTTTTTGAATTTTCAACCACAAAAATGTTTTTATAGAAAATTTTCAATGACGAAATTTTTCGACAAAAAATTTTTAATAACCAAAAATTTTATACAAAAAAATTTTATACAAAAAAATTTTACATAACAAAAAGTTTAACGACGGTTTTTTTAACCAAAAAATTTCATTAAAGAAAATTTGTAATATACAAATATATTTCTATTAAAAATGTTGTTTATATGTATGTACATATTTTATTAAGTTTTGTATTAAAAAATGTAATAATGACGAATTTCCCATAGGAAAAATGTTTGCAAAGATTAAGATTTTAATTTTTTAATACTATAAATTTTTTTTATAACGGAAAAAGTTTTTAAAGAGAATTTTGAAAATCTGCTACTAGAAAATTTTACATCGTTATTTAAATTTCCATCAGAATCACTTGTTAAAGAGAAATTTTCAGTAACAAAATTTTTAATACGGCAAAATTTTCTGTAAGAAAATGTTTAAGCAGAAAAGATGTTCATACAAAAATACGTTTAATAACGATAAATAATCTATGAAAAAGATAATCTATCATCTATTAAAGAAAAAAATTCTTCTAGCCAATAAGTTAATTTTTTACGAAACTCTCCGTTTGCGCTACATTTCCTGCAGCGTCAGTAACACTTCAGAGGCTTTCGCTGCTGCACAGACCCACTTCGATACCCATCATACGCTTCCACATAAACAAGTGTTCTCTTCGTGCTTCTGCTTTCAAGCCTCGCAACTCATCTCGCACACACTCACAGAAGTCAATTAAGCATATTAAGTGTCTATAAGTACATTTTTGTGTACATTTTATTGTGAAAATTTTAATATCTTGAGTGTGTGTGTGTGTGTGTGTGTGTGTGTCATGGAACGAATATGTCAATTTTCTGAAGTTTATCTGTGTTTGCGTTTGATTGAGGTTGTGCTTGAACACAGCAGAAATGAAATCGGGGGGCAAATATCCAGTAAATGGATGCAAATATTGAAAAAGTACAAACAAAAAATTTTGTTTGACAGATGCTTGGCTTTTTTTTCATTTTCATTTTGATTTTGCTTTTATTCTTTTTTGTTTAAATATAAGAAGATGACAATAAGCCAATATCATTTTCTATATTCTGGCTATTTGCTTAAACTTTTGTACAATAAATAAGAACTTGTTGTAAAAAATTTTTATTGTAAAATCTTTTTATAAGGAAATTTTTTACTTATTTTATTGATATTTTTGCGCCAACAAGTTTAATTTAAGTAGTAAACTTTCCTTTTTAATAACTTTTATAAAGGTGCAATTGTTTTAAAATACGAGTATTAAAGCTTTAAGTTCGAAACCACTTTTTGCTACGTTCGTGGCTACCGATTTGGTTTCTAGCGTTGCCTTTTTTGTTCGCCTTTCGACATCAGGTTAATAATCGTTGCAAAGATTTTTCGTTTATTTTAGTCATGTGATGTTTGACTGTTTTCCATCAATCATTTTGATATTTCATTTTTGTCGTTTGCTTTTTATTGGTTTTCTCAAATCTTTGCCATCTTCGAGATTACCATCATAATCATCGACCCATCGCAAGCGGCATCTTCATCATACTCGTCGTGATTATCGAGTACAGCAAATCATTTTGTGTGTTGTCGTCTACCTCAATATCCACCACATTAATAACTTGTGAATCCTTTGTGTCAATATTGTCATACATGGAAAACACAAAATGCGGGATAACAAACCACCCGCACCCGCACCCGCACCCGCCTCTCGCCAACCCACTACAATTCACGCCACTAAAGGCACATATGCCGTTACGCCCGGCATAGAAACCATTATCTATAATAATCGTCACAAGAACGAGAATAAACTGAAGCGTTGATGACGATGAGGAGGACGAGGACGCGGACGCGGACGATGATGTTGACGAGAGATGGAAGACACAGTGATAGAGCGAAAAATCCGTTGCCTTTGAAATGCAGAAGCTGTTTTTTTTTTTTTTTTTTTGGCCACAAAAAGTAGAATTTATTTATAAATTTGTAGGTTTTGTTTTGGTTTCAATTCGTTTTCAATATTGTTCATAACACTTTTGTATGTGACACATGAGACAGTCACTGATTTAGAAAAGAACTGAGAAGTGGGCGCAAACAGCAAAATCGCATATATATTTTTTTTGCATCTAAATTCTGTGAAGTTGATGTTTTACCAGCGGAGAAAGTGGTCTTGTGAAGTTTTTTTCATCCCCCGGCTTTAGGGTTCCTGTGCTTTAAAAGAACAGGAAAATTTCAACATAAAATGAATTATTTCTTTTTAAGTTTTTTTTTTGCCAGGACTTTTGTCGCACACAATAGTCCCCTTAAGAGATGCTGCTCCCAGTTGGTTATTTTTGTTAAATAATCATTTTCTTGGCCGTTTATCGTTATTTGCTTTTTCTTAATTTAAAGCCAAAGAAATCATCTGATTTATTTCAATTATTTATATTAAGTTTCAATTCCCTTTCGGCGAAAAGATATAAACCGAAAGCAGGAAAAACATGAAACAAAAAAATTTTTATATAAATAAAAATAACGAGAACGACAGTACAACAAGTATAACAAAAACCAACTCTGATGTTGGCAGTACACACAAAAAAAAAACAACAACAACGACTACAACAAGAACAACATAAAATGTCAACCATCAATTGCAATCAATTTACTTGGTTTTTATATGCACTCGATTGAACAAATTTATCCAACATGTTACATTATCTTTAACAAATTGAGTAAAATCCTTTTCTCTTCATTTCGTTGCTTTTTTCATCTATACATTACAACAACATTTACAAAAACAACATGCAAACATTGAAACCAACAACGCAAAAGATACAAAAACAAATATACTTTTTGCTACACTGCGAAAAAAAAACGGTGACTAAAACAAGCAGAAGCTTTGATTTGAGCGGAGTAGAAAAGGATGATAAAAGCAAAAAAAAAAAATACATTTCAAGAGTCATGCTGAAACGGCAACAGTGGACGAAGAAGGTATAGAAACGTATTTACAAATATGGGCGAATTGTAAAATATATTTATTATGGCAAACATTTTGGGCGGAAATATAAAACAAGGTCACGAAAATTTAACACCAAGACAAAATATATTAATTAAATAAATAAAAAACTAAAAACTCTTCCTGGAAGAAAAAATATATAATATTATGTATTACGAATCTTTAAAGCAAATTTTCCTTTATATGGAAATTTTATAATTGGAAAATTTTCTTCGACAAAAAGTTCGTCCGATAAAACTTCTACTAACAATTTTCAATTGGAAATTTTTTCGAAAAAACATTTTTAAAAATGACAAGTTTTTTATTAACGAAATAATTTTACATACAATTTTTATAACAAAACATTTCCTGTTTGTAGTTCTACATAAGGAAAATATTTCCATAAAAATTTTTTAATAACCAAAAATTTTCCGCAAAAATATTCTTAGAAGAAAAAACTTTTTTAAGATAATCTTCAAAACCAGGGAACTATAAAATATAATATATATATAAAATTTTTATAACAAACAATTTAAACGAAAAAAAAAACAATAACGAAAAATTTCCTATAGAAATTTTTTTAATGAAAATTTTTTAAGAAAATTTTTTATAACAAATAAAAAAACTTAAACAATAGCAAATTTTTATTACAAAATTGGAGTAATAGCAAAACTTTACACTATAAAATTTTGCTAGAAACTTTGTAATAACGACAAATAACGGCAGGTCTTCTATTAAAAATGACGGCAACAATTTCTACAACATAGAACGGCAATGTTTTCTTTCAAAACAGTTAAAATAATAAAAAAAATATGTTAATAACTGCACAAATTCTATAGAAAATATGTAACAAGGTTGTGTTCTGGTAAAGGGTTTCTACTAACGTTACATTTTATTTGGGCAACTTTTAATAACGAAAAGTGTTCGATAAGAAATTTTCTATAAGGACATATTTTCTATGGAAAAGTGTTTTATTTTTTTTAAAACAAAAATTTATTCACAATAAAATTCTTTATAGAAAATTTTTAATAGCCGCAAAATTGTATATAATAATTTTAATAAAGACAAAATTTTCTATTGAAATTTATTATTAACGATAAATTTTGTGTACAAAATTTGTCACGAATATTCTTAATGAAAATTTTCTATCTTAAAAGTTTTCTTTAGAAATAAATCTCTGTCAACGAGAAACAATTTCCGTATATGTGAAACGTTTTTGAAATCGTTTGTTGTTGGAAAATATTTCCCACAAAAATTTTGCCTTGTTTTGGTCAAGAATTGAATTTATTTCCCACCCAACAAAAACACCAAGTTGTCTATATCATCTCTTTCTACGTTGAATGGAATTTTGTTCATTATATTTTGTCCTCGTCATCTTTTTAGTTTTAATTTTTGTGTTTTCTGTTGTTGTTGTTCTTGTTGTTGCTGTTTGATTTTTAACATTCTATTTTCACTTTGTTATACATCATTGAAGTATAACAGAAAATGTCAATCAAAATTTGAAATATTACCAAGATTTTTTCGTTGCAAAAAAACAAACAAAAAAAAAACAGGACTTGTAACAGTTTTTCTATGCTGGCGAATAATGAATTTTTAATATTTTGTTGGCAACAATTTATTTTACAAGAAGCGTAGAATTGTGTCTCATCGTGCGTCTCATCGCATACAAAATAGTTAACAATGATTTTTGTTTTCAGAAAAAACTATGCGAAAGGAAATTAAGAAAAATGGATTGAAGAAGAGGCTGTGAGCCAAAAATGTTATAAATATATAGTTTTACTTAACTTTAAGGACCTTAAATAACTTAATGATTTCCTCCTTCCGGCATAATTTTTTCTTTTCTAAAGAACATTTTTCTTTAATATATATAGAAAAATAGTTGCCAAAACAAAAATTTAATAACTTTGTTTGAACTTAATTCAAAAGCATTCAACCAGTTGAAAGCTGTTTATTTAATAATGTTTGCATTCAATTGATTTCTAACTTAAAGCTTCAAATCCTTTGATGTTGTTTTTGCTGTTCTTGTTTTAATTTTTTGTACTGATGCATCTCCACTGATTGTATAATCTCTTCGTTGGTGTGGCATGTGTTAGTGAATATCTGTCAGTGTATTTGTTGCTGGCTGTTTGTTGTTGTTCACCACATTACAGGATACAAGCATTAACCAACACATTTAAACGCACATTTCCATAGTGCACTTTATTTACTTAAACAAACAAACAAACAAACACATGCACAAATAAACACACGCACCCAGACTCAGACTCGCTCACACACATTTATTAAATTCTTTGGCCATCTAATTATATCGACAATTATTTCACTCTTTGTCTTGAGGCCATCTTATGAAACTGATAATGACAGTTAAACAATAAAATGCTTATAAATAATTTTAACTATTGTCATGTTAAATGTCATTCTACATTTTCATTGCAAGAAATTGAATGCGGATTGCGGTGGGAAAGGGGCCCACCGCAATCATAATATAATTTATAATTTTACAGGATGATTTTTTGCTTCACTGGTTGGTCTAGTGACAGTTAAAGCAGCTTAAAAATTTATCACGCTTTGAAAATATCCCCATTTGTAAAATAACACCAGCAACATTTTTGAGGAAAGGTTCCTCGTCATCATCGATACATATAACGGTGTATTTTCTATACCCAAAACTATATAAAATAATACAAAATTTTGCTGTTGAAAATTCAACGACCCGGAAAACTTTTCCATACAATAATTTATTGACAAAAGAATTTTACAAGGAAAATTAAAAAGTTATATACATTTTTATTGATTACAAAACTTTCCTAAAAGTTATCGATAGCAATAATTTTCTAAAGAAAATTTATTAACCAAAAAACAGGTTTGCAGAAAATTTCGTCATAACAAAACTTTGCTAAGGAAAAACACAATTTCCATAAAACATTTATCGATAAAAAAAAGGACCAAAAGAAAAGCTGCTAGTAAAGAAAATCGTTCAAAGAAAACTTTTAAAAAAATATCTCTAGAAAATTTGACGACAATATTTTTCTTGTTTAAAAAAATATTAAAATAAACAATTAAAAAAAAAAAAATCTGTCAAAAATTTATCGATTAGACACATTTTCAAGCAAACTTTTATCGATAACAAACATTTTCTATAGCAAATGGTAACGAAAACAAAAAAAAAACGATAAAAAAGTTTCTAGAAAATAGTTATTGATAATAAAAATTTTCTATTGAACATTTACCAAAAATAAACAATTTCCATGACATAATTATCGATAGAAAAAGTTTTTGAAAAATATTTATTAACAACAAAAATTGTCCATAAAATATCTGGCGATAGAAATTTGATCAGCAACAGTTTTTGAATAGAAAATTTAAAGATAAAAAATATTTGTAATGGGAAAATTAACGAAAACTTATATAATGCAGGGGAAATATAACAAGAATAAGAATTTGAAAAAGAAAAAATTATCGATGAGAATTTTTTTTTTAGAAAATATTTAGCAAATAAAAATTTTCTATAGCAAATTTAACGATATTTAAGGTATTTTCTGTAAAGAAAAGTTATCGATCGATAACAAATTTTTAGTTATTTTAAGTTTTTTCGGTAAAGAAAGGCCAAAAATGCTCACTAAACAATTTATTAATAATAAAAAAAAGTTTCTACAGAAACGTTTGCGAGAATGAAACTTTTCCCTAGAAAATTCATTGGCTAAAATTTATTTCTAAAGAAATTTAAACGATTACGGGAACTTTTTGTAGAACACTTAACGAGTAAAGCAAAATTTAAGGATAATTAATGTTGTTTTAAAAGGAAAATTCATTGATAATGAAAACTCTCCTTCTACAATATTTGTTAGGAAATATTTTTCGATAGCAAAACTTTTGTAAAAACTAATATATAATATAATATAATATAATATAATAATAATATAATATAATATATAATAATATAATCGATAATATAAATTATTTGAAAGCCTAAATTTTAGCTGCAGCAAATCCATTAACAGCAAATTAATGCTGAATCTGATTGAAGGCAATAACTTAAAATTACACATTTAAATGGAATATATAATTAAAGATTCAACGGATTTAATTTTTGCTGGTATTTTATGCAATTTTTCAAAAATACAACCCTTGAGTTGCATGAATTTTCCTTTTTCTAATAAGAAAGCAGGGATTTGTCTTTAATTAGTTTGCGATGTTTGCAATATAAGCGATTATAAAACATTCTTAAAAGTTTCTCAACACACACACACACACACACACACACACCGATATGTGTGAGTGGGTCTGTGTCTGTGTCTAAAAGGACTAAATATTCAGAGAAACACTTGCATACTGCAAAGGAACAGAAGTTTGAGTTGTTGTGTTTGCATTCACATCATTGTTGTTATCAGATGATGTTAATTTTTGTGAAAATGTATCCGTGTAAGAGTGCGTGTGTGTGTGTGCGTGTGTGTGTTTAATGTTATAAATATGTACGTAATTGTTTGCCTACGTATTTGTTTGATATGAGCAACGATAACTAATCTATGTAAACTAACAACAAAAACAACAGCTAGTAAATTATACTCAATAAAAGCATACACTCTAAAGCATACACTTGTGCACATAAGTACAACCACACACACACATACACACACACATGCACACCGAAATGAACATACACTTATCAATAACGTGATTGACAGACAAGCAGTTAAATGCGTCGATGTTCATTCATTGTGCACTGAATCTGTATGCAATTGCACATTTTCTATGAAAATTATGTTTGTTTTGTGCATAAAGTTTAGTCTACAGTGGGCCTGAAAAAATGCCAAAACATTAACTTTGAAAAAAAAATTGTTCTTTAAAAGAAAAAAAAACTATTATCTGTATTAGATTAAAGAAAATTTTTGCCTAAAAATGTTGTACCTTGAATTTTGAACGGCAGCACAAATTTTATTTATAACCTGCCCCACATGCATATTGCGCTAGAAAGGCATATCAGTGGCAACATTTCATTTCATAACACCTATTCATTTAGTTCCTGTACGCACAACTGAAATGCTCGCTGGGTTCATTTTACACTCATTTAATACAATAATTGTGTAGATTTTGCTGAGCAGATTTGCATAAGTAAATAATGTTGCCTGGTACGCAGGTGCATGTGCATGTGTCGGCTGTAAATATAAATTTAAATACATAATATTGTACACAAGAAAAAAGGGAGTCGTCATAATTATGCAATTTTATGCAAAACTAATTGAAAGTTAAACAATGGCGTTGTTAAGCAAAAAGTCAAAAATGATTGAAAGGAAATTTGTTACGAACGACAAAGATTTAGTTAATTGTTTGAATTTTTTGTTTTTTTTTTATTCCAGATTATCTGTCATGCAATAATATATGTTTATATGTGCGAGGCAATAAGATGAAGTTGCCATTTAAAAAAAAAAAAGAACTATCAATAGAATTTCTGTCAGCCAGATTGAATTTATTGCAAATTTTTTGTTTAATTAAATAATAAAACTGAAAAAGATGTCAATGGTGAAATAACAACAGACATACTATTGACTCTCTGCTGACAGGACTATGGCATTCTAAATTATACTACTGACATTGTCACTTGTACAACTTGTGACCGTGACACCTGTACTGCCGACATTGTCACTTGAACTTGTCACCAGTATTACTCACACTCTCACCAGAATTACTGATATTGTTTTTAGTACTGCTGGACACTGCCACCAGAACTACTGAACTTGTCACCAGCAATACTGATCTTTTCACCAGCCCTACTGACTTTGTCACCTGTACAATGGTCTGTGCCGTGGATCCTTTGATAAGTGCGTGTGATGGACAATACTTTAGCACTATAAGAACCACTGGCTGGAGACTCCATTTAGAGATATTGTAACCTGAGACTCAAGCCAACATTTTTGCCAACCCTTTTACCAGATACCAGCTGCAGCTTTTGTATTTAGGGCGACAAAATACTCGTACATAAAGTCACTGAAAATGTACTGACATCAAGACCCTTGTACCTTCAGTGAAGTCTTCACGGCCGCAAAATCTTTTCCAAAACTAATATTACGACCCTTTTTTGTCTTGGCAATATAACACCAGATATTTTAAGTGTTTGTGCTTGTCATTAAGTGCGATAGTCTGGCTTTACCTAAAGCCTTTTGCAAGTCCTTGTGATCATATGTACATTTGCAACTTTATGTGTGACTTTTTCTTTTTGCTGTTTTATTTCTCTGCTCTATTTAATAAATTCATAAGTTAAAAGACAAACGCTTAATTGCTAGATAATCATAATATTTTAAATAAATATTGTACTCTCGAAATTAGGAAACATTTAAAAGAGAGTGTGTGTGCCCGAGTGTGCGTGTGTTTGGCTGAAACAAACCATTTATCACGAACAAATACACTGAAACAACTGCAATTTCATACTTGACAAAATAAACATTTCAAACAATTGTCATCAAGTTGGTCCTACAGATTTTGCTCTTCGCAAGGCTTTATTTTTGTTCTTGTTGCTTTTGTAAAGCTGACAATGCCAAAGGATAATAATCATTATGATAAGAATAATGATGACAACTTTGCTGCTGCTGCGACTGCCACTGCCACTGCCACTGCTGTTGCTGATGTTCAACCGTCACCACTGAATACTGATGAAGTTGCAAAGATGTTGAAGATGCTCATCATAAAGCGATGAGTCTTGTTGGCAATTTAGGTAGACCAATATTATTCCTAGTATGTAAAATATGTATGAAACAGAGTATAATGTAAAGTCCAAAATTTACTTAGTTTAATGATTTACTTACAAAAGCTAATATTTCTTTAAGCAATTTTCTTCTTTTTTTTTTTTGCTTTTATATCATAAAATCTTAAAGAATCTTTAACTAATTGCTGCCAGAAATTTGAGCTTCGTGTGGTTTAAGTAATAAAAAAGTTTTCGTTTTTTTTCTTCTTTCTTTTGCATTTTCTTTACATCTCTTATTTACTTAAGAAATTTTCTTTGTATGATGGATATACTTTAACTTAATTGTTGCTTCGAATTCCCTGCTGCCTGCCTGTCTTTTCAACTGACAGCCAAAAACAATCAAAGATTTGCCACTAATTAAGAAGATAAACTGAAATGTTAGTGGAGAGATAACAAATCAAATTACGTCGAGTCAAAGCAAAATATAAAAAAAAAAAAAACAAACTTGAGTAAATTTTCAGTTTGTTTGGGTTCTAATTTCGTGTAGTTTTTCCCACCGCTGCTTCATCATTTAAGCAGACAATCAATAGCAATTTTAAGTTGTAAGACAAATGTTGGCAATTATTACATGAAATAACCATAAAAGATGTCATAAATTGAAAACAAAAAAAGCTTTGAATATCCTTAGAAATGAAAAGCTATTTGGAAAGTCGCGTAGGATAAATAAGTCCTGTGACTCAGTCCATTTTTTTTTTTGGAGCCGGCAAATATAAGCAAAATATTTTTAAAATTTCTTTTACTACAAGCCATGAAATTTCATAAAACTTGTAATTGCCGGCCAAGTGCTGCACAAAAAAAACCTATTTTGTATATAAAATTTTTACTAAATTTAAAAAAAAAAATTAAAATTTAAAAAAAAAAAAAATAAAAATGCAAAAAAAAAAAAATAAAAAAAAAAAAAATAAATTTAAAAAAAAGTCAATTTTTGTATTTCTTAAAAGCAACAATTTAATCATTTGTATTAAATGTTGGTTTATTTTCAAAGCATATAATATAAAGGACAGGACTTATCAGGATATACAATATAAATGATATTTGGCACAAAAATCTTGCATCCTTGAACAAGGAACAAGGAAAATGGATGCTTTGGCAAGAAATAGTTTTATGAATTATTAAAAATGTTTAACAACATAAAATATCTGAAATAAT
This sequence comes from Epicampocera succincta, assembly GCA_932526305.1. Taxonomy (NCBI): domain Eukaryota; kingdom Metazoa; phylum Arthropoda; class Insecta; order Diptera; family Tachinidae; genus Epicampocera; species Epicampocera succincta. Next base: position 59,874,940 of record OW052036.1, on the reverse strand, counting down.
TTGGGAGTTGGAAGCTTTTCGCTTTATCAGCAATAAAACTTTAATACAGAAACGGAAAAATGTCGGCTATCAACTGCCATTCGATATACAAAAAAAAAAAAATGCATTCAAAAGATGTTGCACTTTTCTCTACACAATATTACAATTGCGCAACACACACACACATACATATACACATTTAAGTCCCAAAAGTTATATGACGGTAGTTTGCTTTTTAGGAATTTTTACCACTTTTCTTTTAATTCCTTCACATTTTGCGTTCGTTTTTCTTTGCTTTCTTTTGTAGCTGTCTCCTGTTCATTTTATTTATTTTTTTTTTGTCTTTCAAAATTCTTATAGTTTCAGTTAGATCTACAAGGTGTTGTTAGAAAATTTGTTTCGTTTTTTCAGCAACAACAGCAACAACAACTGCTGAACGAAATCTTTTAAAAATTGTTTAACAACAATACGGAATAAGACTAGTGCAACAAACGGCAACTACAACTAATACTTTTTCTGCTTTTGTGTTTTGGGAATTCTTAATGTATTTAAGCTAAAAAAAATATAAAATGTTACAGGAAAAAAACCAACTTAGAGAACTTTTAGAAAAAACCCAAAAAATATAAAATATAATAAAAACAGGGGAAAGAAGTTTAAAGGTAACAGAAGCCACCAGCGGAAGAAATGTTTTGAAAAAACGAAATTAAGTTAATTGAAATGCACTTCATTGCAGAAATTAAAACAAAGTTTAAGTAAATTTTTCGAAAACGAAAAGTTTATGCAGAAAATATATCGATAACCATAATTTATGAGACCAAAATGTATTGATAAGAAACGTTTGTCAAAAATAATATTTATAGATCATATAAATTTTTTAAAGAAAATTTGACGATAATAATAATTTTCTAAGGAATAAACAAAATTTGTTAAAGAAAATTTAACGTTAATAATAATTTCTTAAGAAATAAATAAAATATATCGATAATAATAGTATTAAAAATTTTGTTTTAAAAATTAATCCATGAGTCGAATTTTCTAGAGAAAAATTTCTAATAGTAAATATTTTTGTAATTATCGATAACAGAAATATTGTATATACGCATTTACGATAGCAATAATTTTGTTAAGAAAAATTTTCAATAGCAAAAATACGCCATACAAACAGTCGATAGGACAAAAATTTATCGATAACGAGATTCTTTTATAAAAAATTTGTCGACAACAAAACTTTTTTCTAAAAACAAAATGTATCGATACCGAAAATTTTCTGCAAAAAAAAATCTATCGACTACAAAAATTTTCTAATTAAATTTTCAAACATCTATTAAATTATATAGAGAAAAATTAATACAAATAAAAGTTGGCATTTTGTATTAAAAATTTTCCTATAATAAAAATTTCTGGAAGAAAAATGTATCGAAAACAAAACCATAAAAAAGAATTTACCTAAAACGATTTTTTTCTATTATAAAAAATATTTATCGATAAAAAAATTTTTTCAGAAAATATATCGTTAGCAAAAGTTTTTGCAAAAAAACTTATCGATTATAAAGAATTTATTATTAGAAGGAATCTTCTGCATAAAAGATATCAATGAAAAAACATTTTTAAAATAGTTTATCGTTAACAAAAATGTTCTTCAAAAATTGTATCGATAACACAACTTTTTAAATAAAAATGTTCGCATAACAGAAATGTTGTATGTATGTACATATAAACTTTATCGATAACACAAATTTTCGGAAAAATAATGATCGATAACAAAAAATTTCTATTTAAGATTTATAGATAACAAAAATTTTCTATGAAAAATTTATCGATAACAAAAATTTTCTATTGAAGATTTATAGGTAACAAAACTTTTCTATGAAAAATTTATCGATAACAAACATTTTCTATAGAATTTTGTATAGAAAAGTTTTTTATACAAAAATTGGTGTAGAAAATTTATCGACAACAGAAATTGTGTAGAAAATTTAGTGATACAGAAATTTTTTATAGAAAAATGTTCCATACAAAATTAATCGGTAGTTAGTAAAAAAAATGCTTGCTAAAGAAATTATGTCTTCGACAATAAATCATAAGGACATTTATTCATACAAATATACAGTTTTACTGTTCCAACGAATGTTAAGCTTTTGTTCTTCCTAAATTTGTGTAATGAAATAAATTTATATTAAGGAATGCTTAAGCCCATTAATATCATTTAATCAGAACATTTTGTTACATAAAAACAGGAAACTGAAAATGAAATCTACAGATTTCAAACGACACAATCCAGACAAACACACAATTACCTCCTAAGAAGAAAAAAGAGTATATACTTTTATGTTTTCTAACCTTAACTCTGTTATAGTGGAAAGAGAAGTTACGAGAAAAAACCTGAATCCGAAAAAGAACAACAGCACAGAAACAAATTTACAAAATATAAATAAAACGCCATCATGCTGCTGCAACATAATGATTATTCACGCACACACATACACACAGGGGCACACACACGACATAGACAAACCCATTGGAAGATTAAACCCCAAAACAAAAGCAGCAAAAGTAAATTTTTTAAGCAAATTTTTTAAACATGCTTGTGCATATCGATCACACACACACACACACACATACTCCTACACATGCACGGAAGTTGGGTACATAGTTTCTTATGTATTTGTCCTGTCAATACATACTCGGAAGTTCTGAGACATTCGACGACGTATGAAGTCAAAGACAATTGTCTTGCTGCTCTACGCTTGCGAAAGTTTAATTTAAGCGGAAGTCTCAAGCCGTCTGCATCAGACTACAAGGAAATATTTAGCTGGGAATTGTGGTGCCTGAAAAGAATAAATGGCAACTGGCAAGACACTAAAGCAATAGGCCTTTTCCCGCATTTGGTCAGCACTAACCTAAACAGGCAATGGCCATCACAGGCCTGACCTTAGCCTGCATATACTGTAATTATTGCCGACTTGACTCTGCCGGGTTAAGGACTCTCTATTCCTCAGTCTCTATTTCGCAGAAAGAAGAAAAAAAAAATTGTATAAGAATTGTAACATGTTGGCGTCTCAAAACTTTTTCAAGCATGACAATCAATGTTACTGCATGTCTGCTTAAAAATGTATACCCAATACCCAAACACTTTCCAGAGGTAAACAAGAGATGAAAAGAAAAAGGAACTTAAATAAATGTTTCATACAACATTCATAAGAATACGTTTATCAAACGAACGAGAAGAAACAACACAAACATAAAAGAAAATAATCAAAAAATATAAAAAGATGGGGGGGTCTTAAGGAAAAATGCTTACATTTTTATTTTGTTATACTTTTCAAACTGTCTCTCCTCCACTACCGTTCCGGCGTTCTATGGTGAAAAAACACACCAAAATAAAATTAAACTTTTTTCCCATCTCATACTTTTAATTTAAACCAATTCCGAGTGGATTTCACAGCAATATGAATGAATAATTTGAAATTTTCCAACACCTTTGCACTTTTTTGTGAAATAAAAAGATTTTTATTTGACTGCAAAATTAACAAGAGGGATGGATGAGTGTGTGACACTCACTTGCTCTGTATCCTTTTAAACAAGGATTTTATAAAAGGAAGTTCGACTAACAGCAAAGAAGTTAAGTACAGATATTAAGTTTCAAACGGCGGCTGGGTTTCAGAGAGAACATCGTTGTGCGAACAAAAATCACAAAAATCAAACAAGTCACGAGACGAGTAAAACGCTTCAAATTGAAGAAAAAAAAGATCGTTAAAAACAACAAATTCAAAATTACAAAGTTTATAAAGAAAATTTAGCAAGAAGGAAAATTAACTGTAGACAAAAATCATAACTAAAATATTTTCCATAAAAAAAGTATCAATTACAAAAATTTTTTTGGAAAAAATTTATCGATAATAAAATATTTTTTTATAGGAAAAATTCGTTAGAAAAAATGTTCTGCAGAAAATTTATCCGTAAGAAAGATTTTTCATAAAGAGATTTATGGATTAAAAGATTTTTTTAAATGAAATATATCGCTAACAAAAACTTTGTAAAGAAAAATAATCGATAGCAAACATTTTCTACGCAAATTTTTTTTTTTTTTTGTTAAAACTGGGAAAAAGTTCCTATACAAAATTTATCGATAACAGACATTTTCTTACAAAATTTAGGGATAGAAAATTTTTGGCAAAACAATTTCTATAGAAAATTTATGGCCAGCAGAATTTGTTTTATGGAAAATCTATCGATAACAAAAGTTGTTTATAGAAAATATATCAACCAGCAAAATTTTTGTAGAAAACTTATCGATAACAGACAGTTGATATAGAGATATTTATTAATAGCAATAATTTTTTGTCACCATCGAAATTTGTCGATATCTTTATTAATAGCAATAATTTTTTTTTTGCAATCGAAACTTATAAGGAACAAAACTTTTCTGTCAAATTTTATCCATAACAAACATTTTCCATAGAAAATTTATCTATAACAAAATGTTTCAATTTGTGGATAATATAAAATTTTTAGAGAAATTTTAGCGATAGCAAAAACTTTAAGCACAAAATTTATCGATAACAAAACACTTTCGGAGAAAACTTATCAATAACAAAACATTTTTAATACAAAATTTTATCAATAATAGATTGTTGAATGAATTGATATTGAAAATAGTTGCCAGAAAATGCTTTCCCTGTTACTAAAACGCTGCACAACTGCTGGAGATGTGTTTTTGTGTGTAATAAAACTTATTCCTTTTTTCCCCTTTTTCTTTCTACTTCTGGAACCGGTGTATTAACTTGTTCTTTTGCCATTTTAAGATTATCCAAATATTTTTTTTATTTCTTGACATGCCAGTGCGAAAGTAAGTAAAATGTGGGTGGCAGGGCTGGGAAGCGATAAAACTATTCCAAGCAGAAGGAGATGTTGCAACTGTTTAGTTTTAAACATAATACTTGATGTCGCATTTGTTACGGCAGTTTTCTGTGGCGGAAGTAAATGACGCAAACACTACATGATGGGTGGAAAGTTTCTTTAGTCATTTTCAAGATTGAAATAATGGCTGGTTGGTAAATCGGAAGAGTGGCTGCAGACTGACTGTTTGGTTGGCTGGCTGGCTGGCTGCCTGCCTGACTGGATGGCTGGATGGATGTTTAACTGACTGAGTTGGCTGCCTGGCTGGTTGGTTGGTTCGGTTTGAAACAGTTTGGTTTGGTTTCCACTTCTAACTTTCTTTTTATAATTTTGTTCTTTAATGCTATAGAAAAAAATTGTATTTAAAAATTTTTTAGTTATTCTGTATTTTTTTTTGGTTACAGTTTCAGTTGAGTTTATTATACAACCAACCAGGCAAGTGGGAATCCAACAAGATTGTTTTTAAAGTGCTGCGGAAAAATCTTGGTTAGAACAAAAATTTCCAAGCATCATGGGTTATTTTTAATTAATACAGGTAGCAGAAGCCAACAGGATAGCAATAGTTATTTAATGTATTGCAAAAGTTCTTAAAGTCCTTTCTAAATGCTCTAAATATATTGGCGGTAAAAGTTGGTATCGAAGCTACCCCAACACCGATCTGGATTTTAATCAAGCAAATGCTATTAATTGTATCATGTTGCAATATAATAAAGCCAAAGTTATTTGAATTTCTCTGGCACAGCCGTAAAGGAAACTGTTTCTTCGTTTCACCGCATGCAGTAAAACTATAATTGAATTAAAACTAAATGCTTCTGTTTCTTAATATAAATTTTTCTTAGAATTTATTGAAAAGTTTTTGATTTAATCATTTTATTTATTTATTTATTTATATTTGCATTTTGTGAGTGGTATGTCTTTAATTGAATTCATTCAAAAATGCTCATGTTCGTTATTTATCTTCTAAAACGCACAGACATTCTTGATTTTGTTAATCACATCTCTAAACTTTAGTTGGGTTTCCTTTCTCAAATAAAATGGCGGAAAAAGTTTTCTAGATGTTTTCAAATTACTTCCAACTTTTGTATGCTGCATTAAGACGCTCCCACACAAACACACGCCCTTCAATTTGCGTGTGTGTGAGTGCATGCAGGCACGTACATGTTTTTCGAAATGTTTAAGTGGGAATGCCAGCAACGTTTAAAGTTTGTCGACGGCAACTTTGCTTGAAAGCTAAACGGGGAAAGCGAAATGATCTATGATTTCAAGACGAACCCGATAACGGGAAACATGTATAAATTGTGAAATGAAAACGGAAAACAATGGAAATGTAAAACAACAACTTTAAAGCGAAGACCTGATCAAATTTGTTTAGCGTGTATTTTTTTTAAACACTTTTCATAAAAACCGCTTTTTAACTTTAATTAATTTTTATACCAGCCTTTTTTTCAGTAGGTCCTTTTTTATAGGCAACATACCAGCTGCTATTTTTCTTTATTGAAAATGCCGCTTTCACTAAAAACTCCTTTTTAATAAAAGTAGTAGTTTCTCAAAACTCACTTTTTTAAAAAGTATTTTGTATAAAACTGCATTTTTTTTAAAGCATAGTGGTAACTTTTTTAAAAAAATTTTTTCTTTTACAAAATCATCTTCATAAAAAGTACTTTTCTCAAAAAAAAAAACAAAAACTTTTCTTAAAAGATACTTGACTTTAAAAAAAAAATGTAGTCATTGGTATTTTTCTTTAAATGTTAAAATTATTGTACTTTCTTTAAAAGTGGTTTTTTTATAAATGATACCTTTTGAAAAAGTAATTTTTTGAAAAGTTACTTCTTTAAAAAGATATTTTTTTTTCGAATACAAACTTTTTGAAAAGACTGTTTTGTGAAAAGATGCTTTTGAAAAGGAACTTTTGGAAGAAGGCTATCTTTGAAAGGTTCTTTTTTCAAAAGGATTATTTTTTGAAAAGGGACTGGTTTAAAGAGATAATTTTTTTAAAAAGGTGCTTTTCAAAAAAAGGTACACATGGAAAAGGTACTGGTTTAAAAAAATATACATTTTTGAACCAGTAGTTTTTTGAAGAAAGTACTTTTTGGAAAAGGTACTTTTTTTAAAAGGTACTCTTTGGAAAAGGTACTTTTTGGAGAAGATACTTCTTGAAACAGTATTTTTTTTGAAGAAGTTACTTTTTTAAAAAAATACTTTTTTAAAAAGCTACTCTTTGGAAAAGGTACTCTTTGGAAGAACTACTTTTTTAAGGAGGTACTTTAATGAAAAGATACTTTTCTAAAAAAAGTACTTTTTGAAAAAGGTACTTTTTCAAAAAGGGTGAATAGAGTCAATATAGCAACTTAAAACTACCAGGGCTTTTAATAAGAAATTATTTAGAAATAAATACGCAGTAATATGAACTGTTCATCATTTTCCGGCAACCGATATTGTATGGAAAAGGTACTTTTTCAAAAAGGTAAAACTTTTTGAATCGCTTATTTTTCGAATACGCAAAAAAAAATTTTAAATTCGTTCATCCTTGAATGCATCAATGTCGAAAAATTCAACTGCCGTATGTTCTTGTGTACATAAATAAGTACATATGTATGTTGGTATTTCATATGCGGTAGTACTTTCTTAACGCATACATTTCATGCTTTCGCACACACAAACACCCACACACCCACACACACATCACACAAACTTGTTTGTGCATTCTGATGTTGTGAATGTTTGTACGAACTTTGAAATACTTTAATATGATGTTTCGTTAAGTTTGTTGATGTAAATGGAAGTTTTCTGGTGTTTTTGCTTTCATTCTCATCATTTTCCTTCTGTTTTGTTCAGCTTTTATTTTCTGTTATTTGTTTTCTTTTTTGTTGTCTTCATATTCTTTTCATTCATTTTACTTCCTTATTTTACTTTTTTTTTTTTTTGGTTTTAAGTTGTTTTGGTTACGAATTTAGTAGCTGTTGTTGTTGTTATTATTATTATTATTATTGTTGTTGTAGTTGTTGGCTGTATTGTATAAGTCTTAGAAAATTTTCTATGAAATTTGATTGCAACAAATTTAAATTTTCGGTTTGTTGTAAATCGTTGCAACTGAATACTATTCTTATTTTGTTGTTGTTGTTGCTGTTGCTGTTGCTGTTGCTGTTGGTAAATTAGGAAAGGATGCTGGCATTTAAATTTCTTCGTTATTTATTTGATCATTAAATGAAGTTAAATAAGTGTGAATGTGTGTGCGATCGTGTGTGTGTGTACACACGTACACGGAGAACCTGCCAGCAAAAGTAAAGTTCAGTTTTATTCAAATACGAGTATAAAGTTTGGTTGTTGCTGGTTAAAACAGGCAGGAAGATTGTTGCGTATTTTAAGCGTATAATAGATGACAATGATTTGTTTACTCATATAGGAGTTTCGGTGTAATTATCTGAGGTGTATTATTTACAGAGAATGTTGAATAAATAATTGATGCCTGGAATAATCATGGCAAATAGTATATTGTCATTCATACTTGGTTTATTTGAAATGAGAAAATTTCCTTAAAGCAGCTCCATTGAACAAAATCCTGGGCCAGAAAGGATAATGACAGCTGATTGAGCCGGCATAGAGACAGTGTACAATTAACTGAAAATTAATATTTCAGAAAAATTTGCAAGTCAATGTTGGGTGAGATCCTTCTATCCTTATAACATAAAGTATATGAATAGGAATTTTTAATTCTCATTACATTCGCTGTTATGACTTTTAGTCACCAGAGCTTTTATTAAGCAGCTGGTCAGTAAAATAAAATAAAATAAAGTAAAAATAGCAGAAAGCAAAAGCACACAAGAGTACATTCCAGCTCTACTCCTTGCTGGCAATGTCTCCAAAACTTAGACTTAATGTTTTATTTATGGGTCTTCATGCAAGCGAGGATTTCTTAAGAAAACAAAATTGGTTTTGCCATTTCAGTTTGAATAACAATGAAATTTAAACTTTTATATTAATGGCCAAGAACAATTCAAAAGCTAAAGGATGAGATAATTCGTTACATTAAAGACATTGAACCATAATTATGTCTCAGGGGACCATCATTTGGCCTATATTTTGTTTCACACATAATTGTACTAGATCCTTCTATCGTAATAAAATACTAAGATAATTCTCTGAAAATGTTTTGTTTTACTTACAATTATTGTTGTGCGTTTTGGTTTCACCACCCTTTAAATATATGCAGTTTCACTACATATTCATTCCATTTAAAGCCTATTTAAAGCTCAATAGATTTGTAGAGACTTTTTTAAGAAAACAAAGTGGAATATTTTCTTAATAACAATATTAAGGAGTTTGTAAAAGAAAATGATCTCAAAGAATTATTTGTGAAAAAGTTATATTTGAAATTTGTTTTTGAATGATTTATACATATATTTTAAAGTAGTTCTTATAATATGAGTGGCTTTCAAACTTAGTTGCCGTAATAAACTACCCTGGTTAATATACTAAAGCTGCTTAAAGTTGTTATGGTTTACCACACTGTGGTGAAAAAAAACCACAGCCCAATATAGTATAGTAAATACTTGTGGTAAATTTACCAGGAAATTTTATTTTACAGACAATATTTTAAGCTCAAATATGGTAATAAATTGTAACAATTTCTTATTTATTTATTAACACTGACGGAGTCTGGTCCAGTTCTCTCTTATTTATATATTAACACTGACAAAAACTGGCCAAAAAATAGCATGAATTTTAAAATTTCGATTATCATTTCTGGGTTTTTTTTGTTTTTTTTTTTTTGTTGGTACTCATCTTGAACAAATGCATGTTTACAGTTTCACTTGTTTAGCATGTTTGGTTTGTTTGTGACAGGTTTAAAAATTAGAAATGTTTTGCGTGCGCTGCAAGTTTTTGCTGTCGAAAAAGCGTAGCAAAGAATTTGCCTTAAAAATTGTGTAAAAAAGGAAAATGAAATGCTTAAAAAGCAATTGAATTTTTAACAGTATACAGGATACGGGGATTGTTCACTGAGTAAGAAAAATGTTTACAAGTGGTGCAAACTATTCCAAGAAGATCAAAACGATGATGACCATGCACGCTCTGGGCACTCCCCAGTACATCAACAACCGTTGAAAATGTTAAGAAGGTGAAGAAAATGTCGAATAACAAAAAATGCTGAGAATGTTGGCTGAGGCCATGCAATTTTTCTGGAAAAAGCCGGACAGCACTTAAGAAATAATTACGATGATGCAGAAGCTATTCTTTCACTTCAGAGCTGCTTTAAAACACTGGAAGAAATAATAAAACAAAAGAGCTTTTTGGAAGAGAAAAATCAACACTAAAAGGTGATGGCACAAAGAAATATAATTTAGCCAGAGAGAAACAAAACCAAGCCAGTTGAATTGATAGTTTACAAAACATAAAGAGTTTAATAGCACTTGCAATATAGTAAAAGTCGTGGTATATATAATAGAGTTGTAATTATTAACAACTATTATATTGTGGTTTTAGATGCATGAGTTTTCTCACCAGCTCTATCTGTATTTGGCTGTCTTAATTATTTATATTTAAGGGCCTTTTCAGACAACATTTTAGAAAAAAATTGTATATCTTTAGCCGATATGTAAAAGCAAGCAAATCTTCTTCAATCTTTTCGCTCATATAATTACACATGCGGTAAGCGAAAGTCGCAAGTACGTAACTGCAATCACAAGTTCCAGGACATGTTATTATTTTGCATTTGCGCTGACGATATGCTTTGTTTATTTTATTGCGTTAAATTGTTCAAACATACATTTCCATTGGATTTCAAAATTCTTCTATTTTGTTATATTTATTTAATAATATACTGTTTGCAAAGTAATAAAGTTATAAACTCAGATAAAATGAACCATTTTGATGCGTTTTGTTTCTCTTCCATAATATTTCACCAGAGCAAAATTTGTTAAACTTGTCAAGTTTTCAAGTTTGTCTTAGATTATCAAATTCACTTTTATTGTAGTTTTTCTATTCTTTCAATGTTCTACTGGAAAAGTTGTATGATTTGTTCTCTCTGCCCAGCAACACTTGTAGTCATTTTACTTTTGCCAGATGTTGTTGGCCAAACAGTTTTGTTTTCTTGTGTAATTTCTAGAGACTATTTTTTTCTTGTTTTTGTTGTTGCTTTTTTTCAGTTTTAGTTTTTCTGGCTAATAAAAGTATAAGTTGTGGCAATTTCATTTGAGTGTTTGGGGCGAAGTAACAGTGGCAGAAGAAGAGGCCAGATTGTACATTTAGCCAGCAGATGCCAGCTAGAAATTGTGATGTAAAACTTAAGCTTGAAATGTTTTTAAAGGAGAAGTGAAAAAAAAGCAAATTTGCTTTACTTTTAGGCCCGTTCGCTGTTGGTTTCCTAGTAACTCACTTTTAAATGTTGTTAAAGCCGAAGAATTCAAATAATTAACCGCATAACAACATTATTGTTGTTCAACACTGTAATTTTGAAATTATTTTTTCTTCTTCTGCTGGAATTTTTTGTTCAGTTTCTTTTCCTGTTCACCACTTCTTTTTGTTGTTGTTGTTGTTGTTGTGTAGCAATCACACACTCACACTCACACACACACAATGTGATGTTTAAGCCATAACTGGGCCTTTTATAATTCGATTAGGTAACGTCGACAAAATGCTGCACAGCCAGACAAAAAAAAAACAAATTCGTAATTTTTGCTTTGTGCTGATGATTTTTAATTTCACTTTTTTCCATTAAATACTTATGCTGGTGGTTTTTGCTTTGATTTGTGGTGAGGTTTTTTTTCTTTTCTTTACTTTACTTTTCTTTTCTTTTCTTTTCTTTTCGATTTGTTTTGTTTTCTTTGGCTTTAATCTAGTGGTTGCAGATAATTACTATTGCATCAGTTTCGTTTTTTTTTTCTTTTTTAGACCAAAACGTCAAAGTAATGACAGGTTTTCAAAAAAAAATTTTTTTGCTTTTTTTCGCTGCAGTTTAACTTCTTTGTGCTGGCTGTCTATTGAGCTTAAAGTTAATTGCGATACGATTGGTGGTTTGTGATACTTTTTTCTAGAATTGGCACATCGAAAGCAAGTGCAACAATGCTCTCAACACCGGCCAAACTAGAGCAGGAGCAGATTTTACCGCAAAGTGAAAATATATATTTCTATTACAAAGAAGATGAGAGTATAAGGGTTCTTTGACAAGTATAAATTGCGTTAGTATAAGACCGTTGAAGGCTAAAATATAGAGTATTTTGTAAATAAAAATACTGTAGAAATTTGTGGCTTACAGATGTAATAAATTCGTACAGCGAAAAATATATAAAAGGACTAAGCAATCATGTACATTCTGTGGCTTTTGTGTTACTAGATGATACTGATGAAATTCAAGGACATAAAAGATATCATGTGGGTAGATCTAACCTTTCCGAAGTTAATTTTTATGTATTTGTAATCGTTGTCTTTTGTTTTAATCCATCTGTTTATTATTATTTTATGGTTTTCTATTAACTTAATGCTAAAACTTAATAACTACTAAACCTTAAATTATTTTATTTTGACTAAATCTTGATATTTTTTTTTTTTTGTTAAATTTGAAATATTTCTATAGTTATAATATATTTTAATATGTGTAACTCTGAATGCCAAAAAAACTGCGATTAATTTTGCTTATCATCTTCATATGAAAAGATAGCAAAAAAAAAAAAACAAAATAAAGAACACAAAAAAACAAGTTTTTGGAATTTACAAATTTGCAAACTTAAGCAAAATACGCAAATATTTGGTCGCTTAAAAAATAATTTTTACCACGAAAAAGTTAAAACTTTCAAAAAAAGTTTTTAAAAAATTCTAAAAAAATATTTCTAATGAGGTTGAAACCTGATGAAGTATAAAAAATAGAACAACTAAAGACTGAAAAACTTATGGGAGTAGAAAAGTAATGCGAGTAAAATGATTTATGTTCGCACGACTATATGAAAAATTGTAAAATTAACAAATTAAAATGCTTAAAGATTAAAGTATTATATAGAAATATGTATAAGAGTTTTCAGAATCGTATAAGAGTAGAAAAAGTACTTTTAACTATACAGTAGCATAAACAGTGACGTCAACTCTTGCATCATGTAAAGCGCTGTTAGCACTTAGAAATTGATTAAAAATGAAAAAAAATGCGCGTAAAAAATCGCCAAACTAAGTTTTACATATTATTGATGTTTAATAACAACAAGGACCACAAATGCTTGATCTATTTCATGGCGATCAGTTGATTTTTATTAAAATAAAATAAACAAATAATAAACTCTAATTCATATTAACAAAATAACGTTCAAAATATATATAGTTGAATGGTTTAATAACACAGAAGACTATATTCGAATACGTAAATGCGTGACATTAAGAAAAACAAAAATTAGGTAATTAATTTTAACAAAACATGACTCATCGGAGTGGCTTTTCAACTTTAGCATGTGCATGAGGCAACGAAAGTAGGCGTAAGACAAAACAAATGAGGGAATCTCTAAATTTAGGAACTTCTATCCACAATTCATTTCTCCTTTCCGTCTCTCTTCGTTTATCGAAACTAATACATCTAAGACATATGTATTTCTAATTTATTTGGATCGTCTAAATATAGTTCTTTCAAAGCTCCAAAATAACTTAATGACAAATTTTGTTATAAATGGAGTTTTTTTTTGGCAATTTTTCTTTGATTTCTGCTACAAGATTTTTGACTTGCTCGTCGCTGGCACTTATTACTTATTATTTTCCATACACTCTATCTCCAAGATATAACTAAAATGTTGATTACTTAAAAGGCACTTAAAAGCGCTGTGCGAAACTCTTAAAATCGCAATCTGGAACACTAATTTTCAACAACTTTTCGCAGCATTTGCGGCCGTACTTCGCCGATAACTCTTCGCAGGTGTTCAATTGTTTGTGGTTTATCGACGCTATCGACTTTACATTACGTCAAAGAAAATTATCCAATGGGTTTGAAGCACACGATTTTGGTGGCCAATTCACGCGTCCGAAAAATTCAACAAGAATATCAATTTGTGCTGCAGCCCATTCGGCGAATTGGCGGCGCCAACGATGCTTGTTTGGCTTTAATTCCTGCACAAGTTGCATCTTGAAAGCTTTTAAGCCAAGATCCTTTCGTAAAATCTTCCATAAAGTGGAGGGACACAAGTAGGATCATTGTCAATGCTTTCCTGTACAGCGGCTACAGCTTCTTCAGTGCGCACTGTGCGGCGTCGCATGGCATACACATTATCACTAACAGTAAATGTGGTCCGAAAACGATCTATTGTTCTTCGAATTAGCCGCTCTGAAGGACGATTATGTACGCCATAAAATGGAAGAAGTGCACGATGAGTTCGACGACTACAACAATTATTTTGATTATAAAATTTCAACAATTTGCCCACGTTGTTCTGGTATAAGTCGATTCATAATGAAATTTCAAAGCAAACCAAAATAAAAGGCAACTATCAGCTGTTAAATGGGTGCTCAAATAAAGCAGTGATGCCAACTGAAAGTTGTGGCACTCCAAAAAAAAGCACTTTACATGATTATAAAATTATAAAATAGTTATATGTGTTTTAGGATCACACAATATCACAGGCATATAAAAGAAAAGGAGCAAAGGATGAGAGTTGGAGATCCTCAAAGAATACATGTATGTTTCAAAATATTGCCTTAGAATTAGAAACCATAAGATTATGGAGATATAGAAATACAACAGCGTAATATTTTAAGAATATAAAAGCAATTATATCATATATTATATTATACGCGCATATAGTATAAGATTTTAAACATATATCGTCTGCAAGTACAACTATATAAGTTTAAACTAATTTATTTGTGTCTTAAGTCCAAAAAAAAAAAAAAAATATACCTCCTGCCAAAGAATTTTCATTCTTTGTAATACAAAAATCCTGTCACTGCACTCACGATTTTCGTATCAATCACTTGTTTGTTTCTCTCGCTCTCGCTCTCCCTAGAGAATCACCATAAGAGTGAAATCTGTTCATACTTAAAACCCTCACATGTATGTGCATACATTTCTTAATTTCTTAAAAAAAAATGTCTTAATTTTGTTCGTTTTTCGCCTTCCTGACGAGTCGTTACTCAAGAATTGTTAATGTTGTTGCTGTTGTCGCTATTAAAGTTTTGGTTTGTCAAGTTTTCCGTTTAGATTTGTATGACAGCACATGTCTAATAAGTTCTGCATTATAAACCATTTTCAATCCTAAGCAGAAAATTGCATTCGAAATGAAATCTCAAGTTGAAATACAAAGCAAAAAGCGAAACTACTCTCGGTTGAGCAAAAAGAAAAGGAAAAAAGAAAACAAGTGCTGAACTGAAACGTACGTATAGACTAAAAAGTGAAGTGAAGTGATGGAAGAAAGTCGTCTTTTGACTTTTCTGCAATTTAGAACTATATGTCAGACAAAACACAGATACATTAAAGCGAAGGCGTAGAGAATAGAGTTTGAAAACAGTGAAGAACAAAACAATCAAAGCAAATGCAAAATTGGTGTGTTTTTTTTTTCATTTGCGTTAAATATATCTTGTATTATTTTTATATATATATATATATATATATGTTTTTAATGAAAAGAATTTGAGAATTATTAGTTTAATATATAACTTTTCACTTTCACTGTTGCCGCCATATCGTCTTACGAACTATTTGCTTGTCTCATTCTTTATAATGTGGCATTTTGCTCATGTTTTGGTGTGACGTTAAGAAGACACAGTCGCAGCTCACATTATAATGCTGGAGGAGCAAACAACAACAACAACAACAACTACTACTACTACTACTACTACTACTACTTGCAATAACAATAAAAGTGCCTAACAATTTTACACTTTCGCTTAAAATTTCTTCGTGTGCAACAGCAAGCAATTCAACAAAAAACGAAAACAAACCAACATAAAACATTTATATAGTATGTTGCAACACTGGCAGTATTATTTTAATAATGCAAACAAAAGTACAAACACGGCATCAAATAGCGGCAACAAAAGTATCATTTTGATGCGTTTGTTGTAACACAAGTAAACAATAAGTCAACAAAAGCAACAATGCGACGCACAACATGAAATACTAAATTGTTGCAAGATTAAGTTTAAGACATTTTCAAGCACAAAACAATCAAAAGATGAGAAATCAAAAATGACTGAAAGAACAAATGAATGAATGAATGAATGAATGAATGAGTGAATGAATGGCTGACTGACTGTTCGAATGAATGAATGAACAAGTTGCAAGAAAATCTTTGTTTCTTATTTTACATTTCCAGCAACTTGCAGTGCTATAGATGGCGTGCGTTCGCTTGTGTTTAAAAGATTTATGAAATATTTACAAATCAGACGCACACACACACACACACACACACTGGCTCGGATTCTTTTAGACATTTTAATTTCTAAGGATTTTCTCTTTTCAGATGCTTTGGCATGTTGAATTAATGATTTGAAAAGGAAAAACTAAATAAATACTTAAAGTTTTATTGAGGTTGTGAATTTTTAAAAGGAAAATTTGATTTAAAGTGCGTTCTTAACAGCAATTAAATTTGAATTTTAATTTTTATAAAAGCAAAAACTCATTGATATACTTCTTCTTTTACACATTATCTGTTATTTTATCCCTAGAATTAAGGAATTTTGTTTTCAGAACTTGAAAGTATAACAAGATGTTTTGTTTAAGATTTTTGCAGAAAAAAAAAAAAAATAAAAAATAATAACTAAATTTAAAATAAAATCCAGCCTTAAGAAATATTATTACCTATTAAAGAAAACCCCGAATTAGCTGCTGTGACATTCTTGCTCAGAACCCCTTCACTTATATCCCTGGTACATCTTATACATTTCAAAAACTATCTTCGGTTAGACTAATAGCCATTAATAAAATCAAGTTATTTCTTAAAATTAATTAATTTATACAGGAACCTTTTTTAAAAAGCTTTTTTAAAAACCGTTTACATTTATTTACCAACTGTCCTTTTAAAAGGACACCCGATTCCGGGAAAACTATAAGTTTTAGAAAAAAAATTTATTTAATATAATATGTGAAGAAACATTAAAGTTTTCAAAAAAAAAAAAAATATTGGCGGTGCCATCAGCGTTAAAAGATTTTTTTAAGGGTTTTTAGAAGGTTTTTAAAGGTACCTTTTTAAGAGCACTTCAGTAAAATAATTTGTTATAGTATTTCTTTTAAAAGTTTTTTTTAACGGTATTTTTTAAAGGTATTTTCTAAAGATATTTTTTTATAGCCGCTTTTTAAAAAGCACTCTTTAAAAAATCACTTTTCTAAAAGGTATTTGTTTTTAAATTACTTTTCTAAAAAGTACTCTTTTCAAAATTACTTTTTTAAAATGTGTTCTTTTAAAAGACTCCTTTTCTAAGGAGCACTTTTTAAGCACAATCTTTTGAAAGTAACTCTCTTCAAAGGTTCCTTTCCTCAAACACATTTTTTCGAAAGGTACTTTTTTCAAAAGGTTCATTTCTAAAGTGTAGTATCTTTTGAAGCTACATTTTTTTAAAGGTACCAGTAACTTTATTTAAAGATACTGTTTTTAAAAGGCGAGTTCCTTTTTCAAAAAGTACTTTCTTGAAATGCAATTTTTTTCAAAAGTACTTTTTTAAATTGTATGTTATTAAAATTTATTTGCTTCTGAAGGTACTATTTGAAAGCAATTTCTTAAAAACAGAACTTCTTTAAAATTTACCTTTTCTAGAACTGTGTTTTTAAAAAGTATCTTTTTAAAAGCTGCTCTTTTAAAGGGTAGCTTTCTTTAAAAGTACTTTTTAAAATGGTTCTCTTTTTAAGTGGTCCTTTTTTAAGAGCTACTTTTAAAAGGTCTTTTTTAGAAGGTATTTTTAAAAAGGTACTTTTTTAAAAGGTACTTTTTTAAAAGGTACTTTTTTGAAAATGTACCTTTTTTAAAAGGTACTTCTTTTAAAAGTACTTAAAAAGGTACTTTTTATAGAGGCACACTTTTTTTAAAAATGTGCTTTTTTTAAAAGATACTCTTTTAAAAGGTACTTTTTTGTAAAGATAGTCTTTTTAAAATGTAATTTTTATAAAAAAAATACTTTTCTTTAAAGTGACTTTTATAATAAAATTTACAAAAATATTTTTTTAAATATATACAACCTTTTTTAAAAGGCGCTTTGAAAAAATAATGTTTTAATTTTTAAAACGAAAATACTTTTTTAAAAGTAATACTTATTAAAACAGTTTTTTTTAATGCACTTTTTTTAAATGGTATTACTTTTAAAAACTACTTTTCTCAAAACAAGTTTTATACAAAGTACTTTCCTGAAAAGTTACTTTATTAAAGAGACATATTTTAAAAGGCATATTTTTAAACTAGTAAGTAGTTTCAGGAAATGTTTAGTTTTCCAAAAACGCAGTTTCAAAAGATACTTTTCTTTAAGAGTTCGTTTTATAGCAGGTACTTTAATTTTAAGCTTAAAAGCTCCTCTTTTAAGAAAATAATTTTTCACAAATTATATAATTATTTTTTTCTTTTTCTGTTTGCTAAAAAATGGAATTGGAAAAAAGAAAACTGCTGAAAAGCCTTAAAAATAATGGGTTTCTTTAAATTGAGAAATTTATTCTAGAACACAGAAAGTTCAATCGGCCAGTGTTTTGGAAGCCAATAAATAAGTTGCTGTTATTCGTTGTTTGTCTACAAAAACATGACAATTGCGGTGCATTTCTTTTTTATTTCGTTCATTCACTTTGGCTTAAAATTCATTCATTAAATATGACTCATTAAAGAGAAATACAATAACCTGGTTAATAAGAGCAGAGGCGCCCATGTAAGTGTCTCTAATCGCTTTTACCGACATGCAATACACTTTTTTAATACAATAACATTTTCTCATTCAACACCCCCTCTCTGCGCCAGCCGCACCGCACCACCTTCACAAACACACACATTATGCCGCCGATTTTGCCACGGCTTCGACGATCCAAAGAAAACATAAAAATGCTTTAAAAACTGACAGCTGGCTGAAGAAAAAAGCAGCAAAAAAAAACACACTTCGCTAATTTATTGTTGGCAAGAAAGGAAAAAAATGTCGGTAAAATAAAATATAGTTGTAGAAATGGAAGAAATGTGTTTTTGGTGCGATTTTTTCGGTTTTGTCGACTGTCTGTCCGCCCGTCCGATTGTCTAACTCTATTAGTCAAGCCACTGCAAGTCAGTGAGTGCAACACGCAATATTTCTAAGAAAGCAAAAAGGAGCCGAAAAAAAACAGGTTGCAACAATAACATGTTTAAAGAGGCGTGACAACAAATACACGAATAAAAAATGTGTATGAACTGAAATAATTTGTTGTTGTTTGTGTTTTTTTCATACATTATAACAGATTCGGTTATTTTTGCTGCTTATTTGCAACATTAATTGTTAATATAATAATTTCTGAAAATGGCAACAAAAAAAAAGAGCAGACAAAAAATTTATCACAGCTACAGTGGAACTTGGCTGGCGAGGACTAGAAGAAACAATTTTATTTTACTTATTAAAGACACAATTATTAGACTTTAATTATTCGGCAGAACAAGTAGAGCAAAAGCAAAGAAGGGGCCACTGAAGAAAATAATTCCAACTACAGTGGAACTTGGCTAGGAAGGACTAAAAGCAAAAGTCTTTTAGTGCCTCCTTTAAATACTTTACTAGTTATTTATAGTTATAAAAACAGGATTAGAGCAAAAACGTGACATAAACATATATGAAGAATATTATTGCCACTACAGAGGAACTTAGCTGGGATAGACTAGAGTGTAGAAATGTTATATTACTTGTTATAATGATATTATTAAAGTTTATAATTATTTGTCCAAAGCTTCCTCTGTGATGAAGATTATTGTTGTTACAGTAGAACTTGCCTAAAATAGACTTAAATCAAAAGATTTTAGTTTCTACCCCAAATACTTTAACTATTTGTTATATTACTTGTTACACGATTTTAAATAGTATTACTGGTGTTTGACTGTTCTTTTTCTTTTTCCAAACAAAAAAAAAAAAAAAATATGCTACACAAAGACATGACATAATGCCAAAGCACATTATTTACCAATCTAAAATGCCGGTCTCTGCAGCCGAATGATTGATGTGCAACAGCGGAGTGTTGATGTAATGACGAAATGACCAAATTGATCGATTAAGTGTCAGAAAATTTCAAATGGTAAATTGTTGATGAAATTAACGGTTATCAATTTAGTTCGCTAATGCTGTTAATTAAAGAAATAATTATTGAAAACGATACATCTGGCGGTGCCTGGCATGAGTTAATTACTTAAATATAAAAGCCTTGCAATAACGCCAGCCTGGCAGCGAACATATTCTGTTGTTAATTTAATTCCGTTTCCCTCAATTTCAATAAGAAAGTTATTTTTCTTTTTATTGCTTGTAAAAACTCAGAAAGTTTTGCCCACATTTTGCTTCTGTTGTGCTGGCCTTTTCAAAAGCAACTCGTACTCCTCTTTTAAATTTCAATTCACGTTTCAAAAGAATTTTTGCTTTTCTCGCAAGTTGAAAAAAAAAAAATATCACATACGAAACGTATGTTTTCTGTTTTACTTTCTTGGCAAGTTTTCCTTTAATCAAACTTTTTGCCATTTTTCTTTCCTTCTTATTAAGTAAATAGTGTTTTTCGTTTTCCTCTCCTCCAATGGCCAGAATATATTTTTGAAAAACTTCCCCCGCCCGCATACCACTTAGAAGTCAACGAAGCGTATTATTAATCTTTCATGTTGGAACTGGGCGAAAGAGCTGCATATGGACGAGAAAAAATTGATTATGACCGTTTAGCAGCAATTAGTTTTTATTATTACCATTTGACTTGCTGTTAAACTTCAGCGCAATAAAAACCTTTTTACCGCTTTCAAATATATACAATTTTTTCTTTGTTCAAAATGCGGACAAAATTTTTCGTAAATTCATGTACATATAAACTATTTCCGATGACTTTAAATTGCTCTTGTATTAAAACCCATATTTCCACCATCTTTTATTACAGGTACGACTGCCGAATGCTAAACGGACACAAATTAAACGTAAGTGATTGTTTTAACAAACAGAAATAGTCTAAGAAAAATCCTTTAATCCCCCAAATACTTAATAAGATACCGAAAATAGTTATTAAGTTTTAAAAAGGAAACTTGAGAAAGAGAGAAGAAATTATGAAAAACATGAACGTTTTACAAACCAGATCCTTCTTCTATAGAAACGTTCTGGGCAAAATTAATTTTTCTATAGAAAATTTACTGTTTCAGTTCACTTTTTTATGAAAAGTTATCGATAACTTTAGTTTTTGCACACAAGTTATCGTTTTCTTTCTGTCATTGCCTTGTTTTTTTATACAAGGTTTATCGATAAGTTCACTTTTCCATAACAAATTATCGATCAATTTTATGTTTTAAAAGAAAAGTTATCGATAACTTCGATTTTCTATTAAACAAAATATACTTTGCTTTAATTTTTCTATACAAAAATTATCGATGATTTTATAGATTAGCTGTCGCTGAAAAAAAATCAAGAGAAAAGTTATCGATAACATTAATTTCTTGGTGCAAAAGTTATCGTTTACTTTCAGTCACCGAAATATGTCCATCAATGCTTTGCTTTTCCATAGAAGGTTTATCTACAAGTATAACGTTTTAAAAGAAAAGATATCGATAACTTCGATTATATTAAACAAAAAGTATCTTTTGCTTTAATTTTCTATAGAAAAGTTATCAATAATTTTATAGATCAGCTGTCGCCACTAAAATGAAGAGAAAAGTTATCTTCGATATCTTTAATTTGTTTGGAATAATTATCAACAACTTAATTTTTCTACAGAAAAGTTATCGATTTCTTTAATTTTGGAAGTAAAAGTTAACAATCATTTTAATTGCCTGTGAACGATTAAAGGATAATCTAATCGAATGCGCCAATATATCTATTTCATTTTTCTGTGAGAAAATCATTACAAAGTTTTGTGATTACTTTAATTTAGTGATTAGTTTTTTTTTTTAAGTTATTAACTTTAGTTCTCTATAGAAAAGAATTGATAACTTTGCTTTTTCAATAAACTGAACAGAACAGCTACCGTTAACTTTAGTTTTCTGGAGTTATAGATCTTATTATTGCCTATGAAAAAGTTAACATTAGATTTACTTTTCTAATACAAAAACATCGCTATCTTTACTTTTCTCTAACGAAAAATTATCGCTAACTTTAGTTTTTCGTGGAAAAACTACCGATTACTTTACTTTCGCATATAAAAGTTATTGCCAACTTAGTTTTCTGTCTAAAAAGTAATCAAAACCTTTAATATTCCATGGAAAATTTATCGATAAATTTACATATGTATCTACCCATAGATCAAGTAAGTATTAATTAATTTATTTATCTATGGAAAATGTATCCACTACCTGACTCGAGTATGAACAAATTTATCGATTACCAGGTTTTTTTTTAGAAAAAAGTTAACGATCAGAAATTGAACGAAAACTTTGTTTTTCAAGGAAAAACTATCGGCTGCTTTAATCATCTAGAGAACAATTAACAGTAACTTTTGTTAAAATTTTTGTTAAAAAAATAAAAATTTGTTGTAAACTTTACTGAGTTTAAAAAAGTGGTCGCCTTTAAAACAGCTAAATCGGCTGGTTCACTTCCCCTCCCTCCCACCGCCAAAGAAAACGCCATCTATGAATGTTTCCGCCTTTAAAAAACTTCCGAAAACTTGTATTTTGTAATAAAAAGTTTTATTTCTGTATAGATTCACTTTTATGCTGAAAATGTATTTTTTTTTTAGGTTAACAATTGATAACTTTATTTTCTTGTACATATTTTTGGACACACATTTCCCATCAAGTCATTATTATGGCTTTTTTTTGCCGAAAAGAGAAAAAATACTTTCCCCTCTTCAGAGAACGACCTTAAATTCAAAAATAATTGTTTGCTTATTACCAGAGAAAAAAAGAATAAAGCAAGAACTGAAAAGCACTTATTCATTAGTTTGGTCACATAATCAAATAATATTTTGAATCCACAATTCAAGTTTACTTTTTATAAGTGAGTGGCTAAAGTAAATGCACAAGTATTTTTGCTTAATCTTGACTTCATATTACACTTCATGTTCATAAATTATGAACGAAGATCTTTGTTGACTCCTTGTCTTTTATTTTTCATTTTTTAACTCTTAACGTACGGTTGGATTTTTCTCTGCGTGTGTGTGTGTGAGAGAGTGTGAGTGTAAGTGTGTGTGTGTGTAGTAGCTGTCAGTTGTAGTTGAAAATACTGTTGCTGTTCGTTTATGATTTGTTGCTGTGTTTGTTGGCTTGTGCAAATGCATTTGTTTATCCATGTCATATACTACTTGGGTATCTCTTCAACAATCAGCATCCACATCAGCCCCATCGTCATCGTCATCGCCATCACCATCATCATCGTCATCGTCATTATCCCATTGCTCATCATGATCCTTTTCCTTATTCTCGACTCAGCCAGCATTCGTTGTTTTATTTGAATGCCAACATCAAGATAATACATCATGTGCGGCGACACGTATGCATGTGTTTTATGATATAAAAGCAGCAGCAACAGCAGCAACAGCAACGACAGCACCACTGGCAGCAACAGAGCACTGAAAGATTGGCATGACCAATCGTACCAACGCAACAAGTCCGAACAATTTTGTTAATGAAAAGTAATCGATAACTTTCTGTGGCAAAATTACAGATAAGAAAAGATAAGTTTTCTGTAATAAAAAAAAAAAAAAAAATTTAAACAAAAATTTCCACAGCCTCTCATATATTTGAGTTGCTGGTGCATGCCGCTGCATGCTTGTTGTTTATTGTGACTGCTGCACTCGATGGCACAGTTAGTGTTGCTGTCTTGTGTTTTGGTTTTCACCGTTACGAAATATTTTAATTCAAATGTACGAAATACTCCTTCTTGCGTCAAACTCAACAAATTTAATCTGTTATGAAAATGTATGTGCGCCCGCGCGTGTGTGTGTGTGTGTGTGTGTGTGGGCACGTTGCGTTGTCATTGCATCATTTTGCATACAAATAACAAATTTTGTTGCCTGAACGACAAAATTACAATTTCTGTTGCTGCATAATATCTTGTTGTTATTTGTTTTGTTGCTGGTAGTATTTTGAAAAAATTTCTGTTGCTGTTTGTTTCGGGCAAATAACAAAAAAAAAATTGAAGCTTTTGCTTTTATTTTGGTAGTAATTTGCTGTCTATGCAAATGAAATTAACACCTCCTTGGTGCTGCATTAATTGTTTTCTCGTTTTGCCTTTTTACTCTCATTTACTTGTTGCTCTTGTTGTTTTTGTTGTTGTTGTTGTTGTTGTTGTTCTAGTGGCAATAAATTCTTGTTTTTGTAGTTGAGCATCAAATGTTTAATCGGCAGTTGTAAATTATGCATTGTTTTTTAAGCAACCAAAAGTTCATACGATTATCAACACATACACACGAACACTAAGCCACACACACGCGCGCATATATGTAGATACCGATCCAACTGCAGTCTGAGTCACAAGCCAGCACCGCTATTGATTCATTTACCTATAAAGCGTTTTACATGCACGCGTGTGTGTGTGTGTGTGTGTGTGTGTGTGTGTGTGTTTGTGTTTATTCAATGTGTTAATTTTACTATATTTATTTTTTATTAAAAACTTTAGTAGTATTTTGCTCAATGCAGTTGACACTTTCCACAGGTCTTTTAATTGTGCTGATAAATAAATGACTTGAGTGTTAAAAAATGTCATTAATTTTTTCACATTTTACGGCCCAGCCTCAACTTGACGCAGTTGTAAGTAGATTTTTCATTTATGATTATTTAAACACTTTAAAAGCCATTTAAAAAACTATGTTAAAATTTATTAATTAATTTTAATTGATTTAACAAAAACAAACAACAACAAAAAAAACATTGAAATCAGTTTTCCTGGTAAAATGTATTAAAAGAAATAAAATTACAAATTAGGCCACTCAACATTTACAGAATTAGCAATAAAAAAATTTGATTCCCTACAGAAAAATTCTATATTTTTGCTTCTCTATATAGAGAATTATTGTCATGTTTTGTCAGTAATTAATTCAATTTTAATACCCCACCCAAAAAAAAGTCTAAGAATGAATTTATTTCTCCATAAAACAGTAACTGATTAGTCTGACACGATTACTTTAGAAAACATTATAGATGGCTCAGGAAAAGTTATCGATACCATGGCTTTTGTGTAGAAAAGTTAATAATGACTTGGCTTTTCTTAAAAAAAAAGGTTAGGACAGTTTTATTTTTTTTTTTTACAGAAAAATTAACAATAATTTTCTTTTAGTATAGAAAAGTGATCGATTACTTTGCCAGGGCTTAGAAAAATCAATAATGATTGCATGTACCTATGACAAAATCAAGTTATCGATAACTTCCAACCTATATTTAATCAATGTTTTCCTATCTCTAAAAAAAACATCCAGAAAGCTTTACATATTCCTCTGGATAAATTTCTGTGTTTATGGAAAAATTATTGATAGACCCGTTTTCGTCATGAAAATTTATCGAAAACTTTACTGTTATATGGAAAAGTTTTCGATAACTTTCTTCAAATATACAAACAGTTATCGACTACTTTGTGTTTCTTTGGCAAATCTATTGATAATTTCATTGAAAACTTATTCTGCAAAAAAATATTATTATACTTAAACTTATTATTGATAACAAAATTTTTCGATAATTTTCTTACAATATATCAAACTTGTCGATTACTTTACTGTTCTATGGAAAAGTTTGCTGTTCTGTAGAAAAGTTGTCGATAACTTTCTTTCAATATAGAAAAAGTTATCGAGTACTTTAATTTGTTTTGGTAAAATTATTGCTTTTCTATAGAAAATTTATCGTTAACTTTACTGCTCTGTAGACAAGTTTTAGACAGATTAATTTTGTCATTAAGCAGATGTCAATGACTTTTCTTTTTCATATAAACGCTATCGATAACTAGACTTTTTCATAGACATCTAGGCAAAATTTATCTTTTTTTTCCAGTAAAGTGCAGAAAATTGAGTGATAAATTTTCTTCTCTATTATTAACAGTTTTCCTTGTCTAGGGAAAATCTATCGATAACTTCTCTTTTTCATAGAAAATCCAACGAAAATTTGATATTTCTCTACAAATCTTATTGATTACTTTACATTTTTATAAAAAAGCGTTCGCCATCCAATTTTCTTTAAAATGAATGAATGAATGAATATCAATGTGTGTCTTTGCAAAGATCTTCGACATCTTTGTTTCCACTTAAAACAGTTAACGTTCATTTTACTACCCTGGGGAAAATCTATCGATAACTTTGCTTTGCATTAACAAAACGATGATATCTTAAGAGTTCTCGCAGACTTTGATTTGCCTGTGCTAAATAATGTGTCTTAGTTTGTTTTAGAAAAGTTGTCCTTTTCTATGAAAATATTTTCTTTAAACAAATGTTGGTCCTTTGACTTCCAACTTAATTAATCCCGGCTAATGTAACATTTTCTTTAAGAGTCTACTGTCTTATTTTGTGTCTTAAAGCACCTCAACAAATGTCTTTTGCTTAAATGATTTTCTGTTTGCTTTAGAGCGCATCCTGTGTTCCATGTCTCGGGCTGCTTTAGTTCATCGCTTTTCGTTTCAACCTGTTTAATAAAACAATTGTTAAAGTGA
This sequence comes from Epicampocera succincta, assembly GCA_932526305.1. Classification (NCBI taxonomy): domain Eukaryota; kingdom Metazoa; phylum Arthropoda; class Insecta; order Diptera; family Tachinidae; genus Epicampocera; species Epicampocera succincta. The sequence continues at coordinate 59,848,378 of OW052036.1, read as the reverse complement.
ATTATTTGCCCAGGGGAGTACTTAAGTTTCTTTGTGCTTGTTTTTTTTTTTTTTTTGTTCACTAAAAGTACAATAATTTAATGTTACTGCAAGTCTCGGGTCTTCTATTTTTACAGCAATTTATGTTCAGATTTCAACAAAGTTAATGTGCGATTGTAAATAAAATCGATTACTTGCAAAGTTTAATTGAAACAGGAAAGAGCTGCACACAAAAAACAGAACAAATTCCTTTGAATCTTCAATAATCGTACACAGCAACTCCTAAACAGTTTCGTAATTTTTTGATTGTTTTTCTTCTTATTATTATTAAAACACAAAAAAAATTGCTCAAGTCATTATTTTGAAAATGGGCCCCTTTAAAGCAGGCGATAAGCCGCCATTCTAACGTTTGGCCGGAAGCTCAACAAAAGCTGGCCTAATTTGATGCTGAGTTGTGAATGTTGAACAAACCAGTTAAACAACATCAAAATCACACAATTGATCACATTTAAAGCATCAAATACCGTTATTTACTCAAAGCACTCAAAAAGACACTCATTCCAAGCGAAACATGCGTTTGTATTATCTCAAGATTTAACCTCTTTAAGTTGTTTAAAGATTTTATGGTTTTAGAAGTTTTAAAGTATTAAATTATTTCATTGCGAGCATCAAAAGGAAACGGAAACAAACTAGAAAAATATTGAAAAAGATACAAACAGTTGGAAAAAATTACAAATCTTTTGGAATAGTCAACCAAGCAATTGTTAACATTGAGACCCTTTTTGAAACATGAGTTGTACTATACTTTACCGAGTTCAAAGTATTTGAGTTGAAAATAAATGAACCAAAAATCTTCTAAACACAAACAAAAATTCAACTGTTAAGAGCCAACAGTGGGACAATTATTAAAATAAGAGTCTTTTTACACCACATACTTATACATATTTAACGCTTCTTTTATTGCAAAGATTACTGAAAACTTATTATTTTTATAAAAATTTATTATTTATTATGGAAAAGTTACCGATAACCGTCATTTTCTATTAAAACAAAATCCAACGATAACTTTATTTTCTGGCGAAATGTTATTCACAAGCTAAATTTTTTGCACCAAAGTTATCCATAGTTCTACTTTTCTATAAAAAGGTATCGATAACTTGATATATTAATAGAACTTTAATCGATAACTTAACTTTTCCATAGAAAACGTATCAATGCTTTTAAAAAGAAGAATCAATAATTTCACTTTTGTGTAGAAAATAATGGAAAACTTTACCTTTTGGAGCAAGAGTTATCGATAACTTTAGTATTGACAACTGCACTAGTGTTTAGACGAGCTCTCGATAACTTAAACTTTCTATCGAACAGTTATTGATAGCTTTACTATTGATAACTGCATTCATTTTTTAGAACAGTGTTCGATAACTTAAACGTTCTATCGAACAGTTATCATTAATTTTTTATAGTATTACACAAACGTTATCATTGAATTCATATTTCTACACAAGAGTTATCACACACACAGTAATTTTCTGCGAAAAAATTTGTACATTAAACTTATTCTTATCTTCTTTATCTTCTTTAGATAACTTATCGATAACTTATCGATAACTTAGCGATAACTTTAATTTTGTAGGGAAAAGTTATCGTTGATTTTAACTCTTCTACTGTAATAGATTTATCGATTACATTATATTTGTCAATAAAAATTATCGATAACATCGTTGTTATAGCTTCAAACTTCTTGAGAAAGGTTATCGATAACTTTAGTTTTACGTAAGAAGATATTAGTTTTCATAGCGAACTGATGGACAACAACTTTTTTGCAGCAACATTTCATTCCTATAGAACAATTATCGATAGTTTTGCATTTCTGCAGAAAATTTATGAAATTTTAGCAAAAAGAGTTATCGATATATTCTTTTATTAAAAACTTTTATAGAAAGGCTTGAAATAACTTTAGTTTTCTGTAGGAAATTTATCAAAATATTTTTCTTTTTGAAGAAAAGTTATCGATAACTTCACTTTTGTGCAGAAAAGTTATCAATGCATTTTAGTTTTTATGAGAAAACTTAACAATAAGTTTATTTTTCTATAAACTACATTAATTGATTTTACTTTTCTATGGCAAAGTGATCGATTACCTTTATTTTTTTTTTAGAAAATTTATCCAATACTTATTTTTTTATAAAATTCTTTTAATAACTAAATATTTTTGAGACAAGTTTGGGAATTTTTTTGGGTTTTTTTTTGTTGATTTTAAGCCCACTGTATTTATTTGCAAATCACTTTTTGTTATAGTCAGTCGGTCTGTCTTTGTTTGTTTACAAAACTGCACTGCATTCATTTATTTGAGCATTTATCTTTGTATGTATGAGTGACTGTGTGTGTGTGTGTTTCTGTGTGTGTGTGCGTGTGTGTGCGAGAGAGTGTTTGTTATAAACAACAATCTCTTGGGTTTTTCATTCGATTTCTTTATTTATTTAAGTTCGCTTTTTATTTCTTTATTTTGTTGCTGCACATTTTTCTTATTTTTTAATATAATTTTCCTCAATTTTTTTATTATTCTTCATATTCTAACCACTCATTCTCAATTCATTTGAAATGGTAAATAGTAACAGACAATTGTTCAAGTACAAAAGTAACATGATTCTTTCGCAAAGTACAAATTCAAACTAGAAAATCCTTTGTTTGAGTTGAAGTTTTCACATTTTTTTTTCCGATTTCTAATCAAATACAGCAGACTTTTTTCCCCCATTTTCACAAGATGATGGCAGCAAACAAATTTATGCACCCTCTGCACGAAATAATTAATGAGGGTTGGATGGGGTTGAAAAGGATTGAATGGACATTTTTTAAATGGTCAGTATTGAGTTTTGCGTTTCTTTGAAATAAAAATGTAACTTGACTTCAACCAAAAAGTGTAGTTGAGAAAAATTATTAAAATGTAGTTTTAGTGCAAGTTTTTTTCTATTATTATTTTTAAAAAACGTGTTTTGTTACTCATGTGCGCCTTCACATTAACTGAGCACTTTCCCTTCTGTTCCTTTTTTTTCTTGTAACAAAAATCTAAATAATTTTTATATTATTTGCATTTTTTTCTACCTTGACGTTATTTCTTCTTAATTTTCCCTTTGGTTGTTCTATTTAATTGTTTAACTTTCATTCTTCGGTCACAAGGCAAGAACTTCTTTCGCATACAATTTTTCAAGGATCTGTGCAATAAGATTTTTTTCCCCGAACGTTTCTTATATTTCCTTATTGTATAATCATGCTCGCTGCATTTTCCACGGAAATACATTTTAAGATTATTGGTGCGTTAAGACAAGTGATTATTGAATTTTTTTTTTCCTGTTAATGACGTTGACGGTGATGACAATTTGTTAAGCCAACATCCTTAAAAATGAAGTCAACCATAAGGGGGTCAAAGGAATTTCTTTTGAAATACGAAGAACAAATAGTTCGGATTCCGTTTCTGCGATATAATTTTGGCAAATATTTTAATAATCAATTATTAATAATGATTTGAAATGAAGATTGGAAAGAAGAGAAAATGGATTTAAAAATGTGGATTTTTTTTTTAAATAATTGCTTAAAGAATTTAAGAAGAAACTTTAACAGATTAAAATTTAAGACAATTTATATATTTTTAACAATGAATTTGGTTTTCTATAGAAATTTTATGCATAACTATATATGTATGTATATTTTCAGTGAAGAAGTTATCGATAGATTTACATGTTCATAAAAAGTTTATCCAATACTTCACCTACATGTGTATAGAAAGTTTATCGATAACTTTAACTGCGCATAAAAATTTATAGATAACTTTTATTTTCTACAGGAAAGTTATCGACTAAATGAATTTTCCTTAGACAAAAAACAAACTCTCTATAGAAAAGTTTAATTTTTTTAGAAGAAAGTTAAATTTTTCTATAGAATATTTAATTTTTCTATAGAAAGTTTGTCAATATCTTTAACTTTTTGTTAAAGAAAATAAGGAAGGCGTAATTTTTCTGGACAAATATTATAGATAACTTAACTATTTTAAAGAAAGTTTTGCGTTAAGATTACTTTTCTAAAGAAATGTTATCAATTACTTTAATTTTCTAAGGATATGCCACCGGTAAATGTATGCTTTAAAAGAAATGTTATCGTTAACTGCACTTGTCTATTGAAAAATTTATCGACATCTTTATCTTTCAATAAAAAAATTAGCTTAACATTTGAAAAAAAGTCGTCGATATCTTTTCATTTTGAGAAGAAAGTTATCGATAACTTTTTAGTTAAAAAGGTAATCGATAACTTTTCGTTTACAAAAAAGTTATCGATATTGATAACTTTTCATTTGAAAAAAGTTAGCGATAAAAATGTATTGATAACTTTTCATTTAAAAAGTTATCAATAACTTTTTTGAAATGAAAAAGTATCAATAAATTTTTCTAAAAGTTATTAATAATTTTCTTAAATGAAAAGTTATCGATTAGCTTTTTAACTAAAAAGTTATCGACAACTTCTTTAAATAAAAAGCTATCGACAATTTTTTAAATGGAAAGTTATCGATGACTAGTTTTTCGAAATGAAAAGTTGTGAAATAAGTTTAAAAAGTTATCGATAACTTTTTTGAAATCAAAAAGTATCAATAAATGTTTTTAAATGAAAATTTATTAATAATTTTCTTAAATGAAAAGTTATCGATTAGCTTTTTAACTAATAAGTTATCTACAACTTCTTTAAATAAAAAGCTATCGACAATTTTTTAAATGGAAAGTTATCGATGACTAGTTTTTCGAAATGAAAAGTTGTGAAATGAGTTTAAAAAGTTATCGATAACTTTTTTGAAATGAAAAGTTATCAATAAATTTTTTTAAATGAAAAATTATTAATAATTTTCTGAAATGAAAAGTTATCGATTAGCTTTTTAACTTAAAACTTATCGACAACTTCTTTAAAAAGTTATCGATAACTTTTCATTTCAAAAACTTATATAAAAATTTACACGTTCTATTACATTATTATCGATAACATTTCTTTAAAAAGAAAATTAAACCGTATAAAATATAAAAAAAACGATAACTTTGCATTTTTAAAGAAAAGTTATCGAGCACCTTTTCTTTCTTTACAAAAGCTGGCGGTAATTATGCTTTTCTATAGGAAAATAACCTCTAACTTTAATTTAATATATCAAAATATAATATTTCGACTATTTAAATTTTTTATTAAAGTTATCGATAGTTTCAAGCAACCTTGGTTTCAAGAAACCTTGTCGATGTCTTCAAATGTTTAAAGAAATATTAGCGATGATTCTAAAGTTTTTTATTAAAAAAAAGTTGTCGAGAACATAAAATTTTTTGCAGAAAACTGAACATTTTTTGTAGAAATGGCTTTCGACAAATTTAGCTTTAAAACCCAAAAGCTTGCTGACAATTTAAATAAAAGTTTTCGAAATATCCATTTTTATGAAATATAATGAAAAAACTATAACAGCGGAAACTTATTTCACAACTTCCTGCTTCTCCTCCGGCATTTTCAAGCTTTTTATTTTATTCTGATCCTTTTTCCACCTGTTTCAAAAGTATTTTAGAGAATTTTTCACAATTCTTTTACATAAATTTTAATTAACTCGAAAGGAATAGGATAAAACGTGTGGTGGTCATAGTATCTGACTCTTTAAGTTGTTATATTTTTCGTTTTCGGCTTAATGGCAGTCATTATTTTCAATTAACAAAACTTTTGTTGCACAGAACGAAGCAGCACAAAAAAAATGTTTATTAAATAAACTAAATGCCAGACGAAAAAGATTAAGAAAATGTTGAAATGGACACAAAGTCTGCAGAAATCATTCTAAAAGCTTAAGGAAGTACTATTTTTTTCTGAGGGCATTTAAAACCAAATTAATTTAAATTCCTTGGAGAACCAGAATATGAAAAACCGTCTATTGCGTCGTCTATATTGAATAAATCAGTTTTTATTATGAATTTTTTTTTTGCACAAAAAGAAGTAGACACGGCGACCTTTCGCCTGTATGCATTTATTTTTTTTATGGTATTTAATTTTAATTATTGGCAAATTCCTTTAATCCTTTTAATAATTTAACTTCGAAACCATTCAATTCAGTTTTGTGTTTGTTAATAATCATTTGTTTTTTGCTTCAATAAAACAAATTTGTTGCAAATTATTTCGTTTTCGGCAGCATCAGGTCAACAATAATCATTTGTGTTGACCTCAATGTATTCCTGACATTTGAACTCCATTATTTTGAAACGTATGGATAAAAGTATCATTTAAATATTATTGTCCTTAAACAGAAGTTTGCATTGTATTTTGTTTTATTGTTATTGTTATAGTTGTTGTTGTTCTTGTTGTTGTTGCTATACGGCATGTGTGCGTTGTCAGATTGTGTGTGCCTTTTTTCCTACCGATAATGCACAAAATGTATATTGTAAATTCAACAAAACATAATTAAATTCTAACCAAAAATATTGCTGTCACTTTAACTTCAACCAATAAAACCACAATCACACACAAGGCAGGTTTTAAAGTGTACGAGTTGATCAACACAATCACAGGATTTTATCAGACAAACACACGCACTCATTTAGCAATTTGGCCAACGGTAACAAATATTTACCATATAGATATATCTACGACTACATTGAGAAATGAATGTCTAAATAATGAACCCTCTCTTGAGTTGGATGCAACAACAATAAAAGGATTTTGTGCTGAACTCATTCGTTCATTCATTCGTTCAAACCAAACATTGTAAACGCTTAAGGAATAGTTTCTATCGGCTTTGCTTTTGGAAGCTGCAAGAAAAATTTCGGCAAGAAAAAAACACATGAAAAGTTAATAACTTTTGCCAAAAATAAAATCTATAGAAAAGTTATCGATAACTTTCATTCCCTACAGGCTTATTAATGCCAACGTTACCGATAGATTTATTTTTCTTCAGGAAAACTCAATTTTAAAGCAAAAAAAATGCTTTTATACTGCATTTAGTTGATAACGTTCAGTTTTAAGGTTCGTTTTTGTGCATTAAAGAATAAAACAAATTATATCATTTTTATAAACGACATTTCATCGACGTCTGTTGCAACATCCTGTACAGAATATATTTGAAATCTGGCAACAGATATTATAATTAAAAGTAAATATTTTATAAATTATAAATAGTGTAGCGACAGCCTGTTTTTCTAAAGCCGTTGCTTCTACCATAAAAAAGTTATCGATAACTTTTTCCCCACACAGAAAAGTTATCTTTAGTTTTATTTTATATTTTGCCACAAAAAATTATTAACTTTTCCTTTGGAGATGTTATTTTAATTGATTAATTTTTCTATTGAAAAATTATCGCTCACCTTATTTTTCCCCAGAGAAGTTCAACAATTTATGGATATATTTGTTTTTCTTTGGCCACGTTATTGATTAAAAAGTTTTTCTATTGAACAGTTGTCGGTAACTTTATTTTTCCGCAGAAAAATTCTAGAGGACTTTATTTTGTATTAGAAAAAAATTTTTTTTTGAGTAATTTTATTTAGGATTTATGTTCAATGAACTTTTATTGAAAAGTTATCGATAAGTCTGGCTTAAAAGATTTTCGACAAATTTGATTTTCTATGGAAAATTTTAAAATTTTCTGCTTATCGATTATTTTTTTTTTGTATAGAAAATTTTACAAAAGGTTGTCCTCCCCTTTAAAAAAGTTCTCGACAACTAGTTTTCTCTTAAAAAAAATTACCAACTGCTTAACTTTTCTTTAAAAAGAAAGTAATAAAAAACTTTACTTTGCCTTGGAAAACGTATCGATTACTTCGCTTTTCTAGCTAAAAACTTTTTTAATTTTTTAAATTATTTAAAAAGTTTTAAATATCTAATTTAATTTTTCTTGAATGAAAATGTTTAATTTGATGTTTTCTGTAGAAAACTTATGATTCAAGCAACTTTTTTAAAATAGTTATCGCCAATTTTGATTCTATATAGTAAACTTGTCGATAACTTTTGTGTTTTTGTCCACAAAAGTTATCAACTAATTTAATTTTCTATGTTTCTCATTCATTCTTTTATTTTTTCAATGGCAAAGTTACACAAAAATTTGAATGTGGTTTAACGATAATAACGATTACTTTACACTTCTTTGTAACAGTTATCGATAACTTTCCACTTCTATTAAAAAGTAATCGATAACTTTTCGTGCATAAAAAACTAAATAATTTTCTATAAAAACGTATTAAAACTTCAGTTCTATATATAAACAAATTTCGTTAACTTTGATTTTTTGTTAGCAAAATTATCGATAACTTGGCGTTAAGGGGAATAATAATCGTTTTCTTTGCTTGTCCTGATTTGTCCCTATCGTAATTGAATTATTAGTTTTATTTAAAAGTTATTTACTAAAACACAATCTCTATTTTATTGTTGTAACAATATGAATTGTCATGAACTGAGAAATTCTCAATTTAAATTGCTTTAGAGAACATCAAAGTCCTTAACGAATAACTCGTTTCTATCGCCGCCATTAAATATTTTAAAAATAAATAACTACTTCTTGCTAATGTAAGTTGTTTCTTAGAGATAAAGAGAAGTAGGTGCTTTACAATCTTTTTTGTTGGCATTTTTTTTCTGATTGGTGGCTCTCGCAAAGAAAATGAACGCAAGAACATGAATATTTAACGTCCTAATGTGTGTGTGTGTATGTGTGTGGTTGCTCAAGCCACACAACGCTGAATATAAAATTACTATTTGTGTGTTTCTTCTGTACAACTATTATAATTTTAATAGTTCTGATGCCAAGACACGCGAACGCCATTTCGGCGACGAATATACAACTTAAAGGGAAAAGGAAACGCAAAATTAAATGAAAAACACACAATCATCATTTACACTTTGAGCTGGCAGAAGTATAATGTGTGGCAGCTTAAAACAGCCAGAACGCCCAATACACATTCGGGCAACACTAGACTTGAGTCGGACTGAAATTCTGCTGCTGGTGGGACGAGTGCTCAAACCGCTGGCTGCCATTCATTGCAATTCAGGCATGAGTTGAAGTAATAAAATATCAGCCAAACTCAGGAACTAAACATTTTTCTGTATGGGCAGGAAATTTGTTGACAGAAGTCAGTGGCGTGCCAGGAAAAAATTAACTATTTGTTTTAAACAAACGTCATCAGCGTGGGGAGGGCATCTAATGAAAATGCCAAATATATCATTTCGTTAAGACACGTAACGCCTGTTATCGGCAAAAAAAAGTAACTGATGCTACTGGTTGCTATTCTTATTCTCTTAGAGAGAAAAAGACAGTTTCGACTTCGGCCAAACTTTTTTTTTACCGATTATTAAAAAAGTCCATAAATTGTATAGTTTTTTTATATAACCAAAAATTTTGTAGGGAAATTTTTTAGCGAAAAATTTTTATGCTCAATTTATTGTTATTCTGAAGAACATTTATGGATAAAAAACAATATCTTCGTCTGTAAAATGTATCTTTAGAAAATTTGCTAAAGAAAATTTATCGACAGCCAAAAACTGCCACTACAAAATTTATCGCAAAAAGGTTTTTCTACAGAGAAATTATCGATAGCAAAAAATTTACTCTAAAAAATTTATGTGTAGAAAATTTATCGCGAATACGAAATATATATAGAATTATAATAGATATATATTCATTAATTACAAAAAGTTCATACACAAAAATTATCTGTAGAATATTTATCGCCAAAAAAAATTTATCGATAACAATAGCTTCTCGTGAAAAAGATTTTTATATGGAAAATTTATCGACAGTAAAATTTTTTTATAAAAATTGTTCTCTACAATTCTTATTGTACAAGAGAAAAAAAAGCAAACTGCTTATTATGAAATTTATCTACAGAAAATTTATGTGAAAAAGATTTTGATATAGAAAATTTATCGACAACTAAAAATTGCTGTATAAAAAATTTATCTGTAGAAAATTTATTGACAACAGCGTTTTTATATAAAAATTGTTCTATACAAAATTATTTATCTACGAAAAAATTATTGTGGAAAATAAAATCTGCTTTATATAAAATTTATCGACAGAAAATTTATGTAAAAAACAAATTTTACATAAAGAAAATGTATCGATAACAAAAATTGCTGTATAAAAAATTTATCTGTAGAAAATTTCTTGACAACAGATTTTTTTGTAAAAATTGTTCTCTGCTAAATTTTATGTAGAAAATGTATCAATAAAAAAATGTACAAGTAAAAAATTTATCGACAACATAAATTTTATTGTTTTATACAAAATTATTTATCTACGGAAAAATTATTGTGGAAAATAAAATCTGCTTTATATAAAATTTATCGACAGAAAATGCATGTAAAAAAAAATTTTACATATCGAAAATTTATCGATAACAAAAATTTTTGTATAGAAAATTTACGGTGAAAAAGCAAAACAAAACAAAAATATCTGTAGAATGTTAAAAATTACCGGTACAAAATATATCGCTAAATAATTTTTCTATCGAAACCGAAGTCGATAATAAAAATTGTTTATACAAAATTTGTATATATTTTCCTTCCTATTATTTTGCTACGAAAAAATTAGTTACTGATTGATTTAAAGGAAAAACAAAACTTAATTGGAAACGTTTGTTTTCCTATATGAGAACTGCTTCTGTTTTCAGTTGCAAAAAAAAAAAACAAAATTATTCTTAATAATGTGTCTTTTTCTTACTGTGAACATGTATGTACTTCATACTGGCCTCCTTGAAGTTCAGTTCTATTGAAACGGTTTCGAAGTGTGAGTGGTTCGAAGTGTGAGCAGCCAGTTTTGATAGCAAACTGTTTGTAGAAATAGGACGGTCTTTGGATTATTCACGGCGCCAGTAAAGTTATAAAATCGTTGAAATGGCAAATAAAAGTCGACAAAATGACTGCACTGCAGAACAACAACAAAAACAACCGCAACAATAGTTAGTAATAATAATAATGCAACAACAATAGGAAAAAAGCTGAACTAAAAACGAACAGAACAAAAAAACAAAATATGAGCAAAAATAACAACTTCTGAAACCGAACATTCGTATAAATTTATGAAAAAGACGTGCACGCTATCGAGCACGTTTCTTTGCAGGAGCTTTAAAGAATGGGGATAAAACAGAAAGTGAAATGGATTCGAATGTAAATTTGTTTAAAAGCATTTTAAATAACAGAGCCATGATGCTGAAATCAAGGACTCTAATCTGTTTATGTTTGAAAAACCTACAAATTAGATCGACGAGTGCAAGATCCTAAACATTCCTTTTCTTTTTCACGATTTAGTTCCTTTAAATAACTTGTTTGCAGAGACATCCTTAGTTATTCATACGTCATGGATGTTTCTTAGTCATATTAAAAATATACAATAAAAAGAAGGAAAAAAGAACTGTTTGGTTGCATGTCCTCGCATCAGTTTGACTGAAAACTATTACAATTGGCAGTGGAATAGGTTATTCTTGTTTGCTGTTGTTTTCTTTTCCATATTTTCTTATTTCCATATGATTTTTCCACACATTCGATTCAATCGTTATAGAATCAACTAATAAAAACCAAAAAATAAATAAAAGAAATATTGTTAAGAAAACTTAAGGAGTAGAGAAAATAATGACAAAAGAATCTAAAATAGTAAAAATAAATAAATAAAAATCCTTGAAGTAGTTTGAGAATGAAATTTGCATAAGTTTTTCAAGATCTTCTTCAACCATAATGTGGTTAAATAATTTTTGGAAAATTTGTGGTGAAAGGAAGTGTAAACAGAAATATATATATATAAATTTATTTATATACAATTTCTTAAAAAAGCAATTGAAATATGGATCTTACATTCAGAGTGCAAAAAAACACAGCTGGCCACTTTCTTACTTAAGACAAGAAACAAAACTATAAAACTTATATATATTTCATAAAAAACACTTGTCAACTTATGTGGAAATTTTGTAAACCATTTTGTAAAAATGAAAGCAAAATTTCATTTGTATTCACACACAGAACAGAATAGGGGCATTTTTGAAAGTCATCCAAATATACCCTCATCAGTGTTCCTGCCATACCTTGTCTTTCCCTGCTGGTTAGGTGCTAACTAATGTGTTTTAAGACTCGTTGCTACATCAGTTACAAGGAAAAAACTTGTTTTTCTTAATAATAACTACGTTGCAGCAAATTGTCGCTAGAAGTTTATAAACTTCTTATTGAATTTACATATAAGATCTGGTTAATACACCTGCTTTCTTTCGCAAATATTTGCTTATTGTCGAAACTATTTTCAACTAAGAATGATGTGTTTTTAATTTTAAAATATTTTTGGTTTCAAAGTCTGCCAAAGAAAATATTCTATTCAACTTTTACAAATTTAGTATCATATTAGTATAACTTTCAAGTTATAAGGACTCTTTATTGAAAACTTAGAGGAGATCAGGCAAAACTCTGCAGGTTTTATTTACGCACAATTAAAGTTTTTAGGTTTCTATAATTTTTGAAAGTTATTTTGAACTAAAATGCTGCAAAGAAAAAACTATATTGAAGGCCTGCCACACGATAATCCGCTGGGCAGTTGCTGTTATGTATATCCTTCCTCAAAACACAGTTTATTCCTTTAATGTGTTATCAAAACATTCTTTTGTTATTATGACTTAATAAGGCAGTGACTCGTAAAACCTGCTTGCCACTTCTAGCCCTCTCATTGCCGGTTTTGTTATTCCACCGCCAGCATTTTATCTTGTCTCGTTTTGTGCAAATCTCATATTCTAGATTTCACCAACATTTGCTTATTTTATTTTAATTTCATATTTTCGTTTATAACCTTTTCATTTTTATAATTTTTGCGATACTATCTTTATATGCTCTTTGCACATCTTATTCAAATACATGCAGCATAACATTAAACATTTTCATTTGTAAAAAACATTTTTCATCTGTGGAATTATCTTTCAGTAACTCTCTACTTTTAATGTCAACTCTTCAGAAAAGTTTTCGTTATTTTTGTAATGCTGCTGCTGTTTCAAGTATGAGCAACAATTTCATTATTTTTTTATGCTCTTGTTTTCCATTATGCGATGTACATTAAGTTTTTTTTTATCCAAAAAGGATATCTCTTTTTTTCTATTTAGTTTTTTTTTTTCTTTCAAATATACCCAAAAATTGTTTAACTTAATTTTTAATTTCATACATCATAAAAGTTTTAATGGAGTAAAATTTCACAAGGTAATGGGAAAATAAATGCGCCAAAGAAATAAAGAGATTTTAATTTTTTTTTTCAAACAAGAAATCAAGTTTTTGTATCGTTATTAAAAGAAAGAATGTATAAAAAGTTTTAGAGGAAACTGCCTCGATTATTTGCGGAAGGCACCCTCAGACGTACGTAAATATTATTTTACCAGTCATGTCATGTGATATTATATAAATTACTGCAAGGATAAGTCTCTGTCTACTGACTCCAAAAATTTGGAAGAGTAAAAGACTACAATTTAACCAAAGCACACCAAAATCTGCTTTTAATTTACAACATTTTATTCTATAGCATAGCAAAACATTTCAGTTGTAAAGCTGCAAGGATATGCCCTGCAGTGTAATATCCTTTTTTTTCGGCAACAAAATTTTTATTCCACCTAAATAATTTATAATTAAAATCACCGGGCTGCCGCCTAACGACGCCTTAGGTTTTGCCAACACAAAAAAGTATAAATATTCGTTTCAAGTATCCTTAAAAAAATTTTGTAGCAAAAATAATATAATAACATAAATTAAATAAATTTTTAACAATTCTTTTAATGGGTAAGAAAAGTTTATTCGCTTACCACCATTGGAACGTTTGTGCATAGATATATCCTTTTTTCGTATACAGTATGTTTTTCCTCTAAACTTAAATTCTTAAGTCTTCAAAACTTTATAACTACTTGTAACATTATGTTGTTAAGCAGCGTGCTAAATTTTTTTGGCAATTCCTTTTAGGAATTTCGTTTCTTTCACATATCCTTTTTCTGGAGTTCTTTACATTGTCAAAATCCAAGGTCATAAATAAAGCCAAACTTAGTAAATTGCACTAAAATAGTGCTTGTAAGCGTGTATTATGCCCAATCATATTTGCATATATCCTTAATTTGTGGTACTTAATTAAAATACAAGAGAAGTTTGTTAAATAGAACTTCAAAACGGAAATAAATATATAATACATTTGCCAAAGCCAGTGAGCAAGGACATGTTTACGCCTTCCAACAAAGCCTTAAGCTAAAGTCATATATTTTATTATAATTACATTTTTCTAGGTAATATTTTTTTTCTAACATAAATTTTTTTTTAACAATAAAATTTTGTTTTTAAAATTATGCTTAGAAACTGCATTGGCTGATTAAAACTTGTAGAATCATGATAGTCCTTACCGTACCAAATCTCATTGCTATTGCGACAAGTGCCGATCCTGCTTCCACATATCCTTTATTTTGATTATGTGATTTTATAGTTACGAGTACATAGTTTTAAGAGTAATGTTTACCCTATCTGACAACTTTTTATGGAACTATGCCAGTCGGTATGATTATTAAGATTTCTGCAATTGGCTGAAGAATATGTCCTTTTTCCATATATCCTTTGTTTGACATAATTTTCTTATTAATACAAAATCTGATTTCAATTTAGCGATTACGCCAACTCTACCCATTAACTTTCACAGCCTGTTTCATTTAATTACTCTCGCTTTGTTACAGCTCTCGTACGACATCACAATAAGGTTTCTTTAGACAAGTTAGCAAATTTTCTCATTTTAAACTTTATGTTTTCTATGATGATGTTTCAAGTAACACGAGCAAAAGTAAAAGAAAAGCTTAAGCTTTGCATTTTCATACTTAATAACGATAGCAGAAATTTTTTGAAACAAAAAGAAAGCAAAAATAATGAAACATAAAAAGCAGAGAACAGAAGAAAAGTTCCAAAATGAAATAAAATCTAACAAAAGGGGAGGGGGAAAACATTGAAATTAAGCAGCAGCAGCAACTTGAAAGAATAAAAGTAACATACAATGACTGTCAACGAGTTGAAAGTTGTTGTTGCAAACAGCAGCAGCAGCAGCAGCAGCAACAGCAAAAACAATACAGAAAGTGTAAAAATTAAAACCCATTTACGAACAGTTTTGTAAATGTTTTGTAAAGTATTTAATTCGAAAGTCGTCTACTCTGAGTTGCTACATTTAATTTTGTTTTTGCATTTGGTATTCATTTTACTTTATTTTTGTTTTTTTTTTTTTGTTTTGTTGAGTTTGTTTGGCAGGAAATTCAATTTAAAAAAGATTTAATTGCACTGCAGGCAAAAAAGTTTGTTTTCTCTTTCGTTTTTTTTGTGCATTTTTGTTTTTCGAGATCAAATGTGTCAAAAGAAGAACAAATGTGAATATTTTTATATATGTATGTACATAAAAGCTAATTTAAAATTAAAGGTCATTCCTCTTTCAAGTTGAACAAAAATTTACTAGGTCAGTGAAATATATCAAGTCAATTGTAATAAGCACAAGGACATTTTAATATTGCATAAGTCCTTTACATATTGAAAAAAGTAAATGTTTGCCTAAATGGATCCAAACTGTATTAATGTAATATTATCGGAGCATATTGGTTCAAAAAGTTTTAAAAATATTGTACTTCTTCCAAAATTTGGAATACCAGTTTTTTAGTTAATATTAGTTTTATTTGTTTTGTATAAGCACGTTTTTGAACAAAATTTATTAAAAATTGTTTCAAAACTAATACAAATTAACTAAAATGTTATAAAAATTACCCAATTTTTTTTTATAAAAAAATTTTATTTTTAAACTTTCGTTGACTCTATCCAAAATATACCACAACTTGTAAATTAATGCTGCAAAGCTCTGTAGAAAATTTCATTTGAATTGGTTGAAGGATACGCTTTGCTCTCATATATCCTTTTTTTAACGAATTTAATTTTGATTTGTAGCGGAATATTTAGACAACTATTGATTATTTTCTAGGTTTTATTGCATACCTTTTTGAAAATATCATGTATCTATTACAGAAATATCTATTTTAAGCTAATAAAGAAGCTTTAGTTAAAAACAGCTTTTGAGCTCATGAAAAACATACAACACTTGACAAAAAAATACTGTATAATTTGAAAGAAAACTTCTTTTTAACCAAATCTGAAAAATGATTTCAATAATACTATAACTTTAGATGCCTTTTCACTTGCTGCTGCAAATTCAATCAAACTCCACTGAATTAGGCGCAAAAAATGCACGATTTTGCAAAATATCCTTCTTAAAAAACACTGTAAATCTTTAACAATTCGTAAAAGTCTGTTATAAAACTTTGTGGAAAATTTTACTTTAATTAATGCAACAACAAGTTTGTGTCCTAAATGTCCTTTTTTCGAAAATTAAATTCTTTAAATGATTAAAATTAAACGGTAAGAGTCAGTCCTTGGCTTGCTGGTTACGTTTTCCATTTTTAACACTTTTTTTGCAATTGGCAAACGCTTATGCGTATTTTATTTTTATCCTTCCTTAACAAAATTTATAAAGTTGCAGCTACAAATTTGCCTTGTACTACGGCAATTTGTAAAATGCTTCCCTGAAGTTTTGTAGAAGTTTTCTTTCTTTTCGGTGCAAGGATATGGCAGTCGTTCATATATCCTTTATATCAAAATCTATGTTTTACCAGCAACTGCGGCTGGAATGCAATAGAAATTGGTAACAATAGAATTGGTAACAAGAAATTGCTCAATACATTCAAAGTAGATCGTTTTTTATGCAGGGTTTAAGGAAGTTAAAATCAAGAACATTTTAAGTATTTTCTTTAAAAATAATAAAAATAATTTAACGCCACTAAATTCAGTTGCTTTAACTTTCCCTGATACAATATCGTTCAACCAGACTCCACTTAACTTTGCTTTAATAAAAATAAAATAAATAAAAACTATACCACGAACAATAAAAATGCCCCAAAACTGAAATTCCCAAAAATATTTTGACTATCTTTTTATATGTGATGGCAGGTTAGTGTTTGAAAACAGCCCAATTTTTTCTTTATTGTAACAAATAAAACAATACAGTTCATATCAATGCAATTTTGCCTCGCAACGATATATAAAATTGCCAAAACATATTTTTGGAGGATTGTTTTCTCTCTCTCTCTTTTTTTTTTGTGTGTTTCTTTTAATCTGTTTTGTGTAAAGCTTTCATTAAAAAAACATAAATACCACCATAACATAAAAACTCAGAGAAGTAAACATATGTTTTAGAGCATTTGAAAACACTTTAGATAATAAATTTGTTGTGTTGCTGAATTAATTTATATATCCGTAGGGCAAGTGCTCTTGGGCTAAAAACAGAGGATTGGTGGATAGCGTTTTATTGCTTTTATTTTTCGTTTATAAAATAACCATAAAGGAGTTGTGTTATGAAAGTGAAAGTTGTTAAAGCTTTAAATTAAAAAAGATTTTATAATGTTGGAAACGTTTAAGTTGAAATCCCACAGGAACGTTTAAAAATTAATTTGGTAAGTTTTTTTTTCTGATATTCTGTTTTTTTTTTGTAAAAGCAGTGCCTGAAGGCAAATGAAATCACTTAAGAAAGCAAAAGAAAAAATTAAATAAAGTTAAGGACAGAAATGGAATGGAAACAGCACTCTTATATGTAATCAAAAAACAAGGCTATATAAAAGCATGGCATGTCCTTGCTCTGAATGACATGAAATATGTGGCAAGGCTGTGGGCTATACATTCAGCAACAAAATCTATGTATGTCTCACAGCCATTTCATAGCAAAAGTATAGTTTTCTATATGAAGAGGAAACATGAAAACTAGACATATCCTGGAGCCAATAAAAGTTGTTACAGAGCTTAAGGGCATGGCTTAGGAAATATTATGCGTGTTTTATTAAATTATCAAAAGAATGAGTTATGGCAAGTAAATGTATTCTGCGCTAATAAATACGGTAATAATTTGAAATATTGTTTCTATATTTCACGGCAAAACGTTAGTTTCGAAACGTCAGAATAAACAGGATCTGCATGTACTCTTGCAGTTATCATTTGTAGTAGAGCTGAAAGCTATAAAATAAAAAAAAAATTAATAAAAAAATTTTATGTTAAAAGAAAGGATATATGACAGCTGTCCGTGTCCTTGCAGCATTGATAATTAAATTTGTTCCAGCGGTCAGAGAGTTATATATCACAAATACTATTCTTGTTTCATGGCACTTTCATTAGAACTATATTTTTATTAAAAAAAAGGATATGTGGTAGCTAGAAATGTCCTTGCACTGATTGATATAAAATTCCTCCTAGAGTTTAATCACACAATTTAAGCAACCGTTTTTAAGTTTCTTTGCATTTTTGTTACAAAAATGTTACTGCACAAATAAAGGATACAAGAGAGCTGGGCATGTCCTGGTAGCTACTGAAATAAACTACGTTTTGCTACTTAATAGTATTGTTTATAAAATGGTTTGCACCTTTCTTTGCATTTTTGTTACAATAATGTTACTTTCCAAATAAAGGATATAAGAGAGCTGGACGTGTCCTGGCAGCTACTGAAATAAAATTATTTCTGAAACTTAATGGTATATCTGAAGAAACTACTATCCTTTTGTACAGTATTTTTGTTAAAAAAAAAAAATTTATTAAATATAAAAAAGGATATATGGAAGCTGGACTTGTCGTTGCAATGATTGAAACAAAATTTGCTGCTGGAGATTAATAATATAGTTTAGGAAGTTGTTTTCATATTTCACAGTATTTCCTTTTTCACAAGAATTTTATTTCATAGATAAAGGATATAAGGGATTCACATAAATCGTAGCAGTTATGGAAATAAAACTCCGCGGGAAAGCTTGAAGAAACGGTTTCAATGATTCAGAACATTTCTGGCAAAAGCCTTACTATTTCATGTATCAAGCATGAATGCAACTTAGACATGTCCTTGAAGCTTTTATTGTGCAATTGATAAGCTGTTTTGCGGCATTTTTTATGCTGGTGTTAATTGTAGCAGCATTTCAATTATTCCTATAGCACTCAGTTAAAAACGACAGTAGTGAAGTCCCAATTAGCCGTTAATTTTGTTGCAGATGTATAAATATTTGTCTGCATCGAGCTTAATAATATTAATTAAAATTCCTGCTCCAGGCACATCCTTTAATATTTTCAAATAAATTTTGTTTTAGAAGTTTGCTGTACGCTTTAGAAGTGCGGCATAAATCTGATAGCAATAAAACAATTTTGATAGAAAGGACATGTAAAACGGTAAGCATATCCTGGCGCCAATAAAAACGATGGTCCGAAAGAGCTATTCAGTTTCACAGCATCAGACGCAGCTCTCAACATTTGCACAGAAAAATATAACTTTGCTACAAGGCTTAAGCGCGTTTTTAGTATTTATGTACGTGCATAAAAGTTTTAAACGATTCGTTGATATTCCATGGAAAATATTCAAAATAGCTTAATAGGATCTGTTAAAGAATACTCAAATATTGCGAAAGTAAAACCAAAAAAAAAAAAAAAGAACACAGGCATTTTAATCTAAAAACCTACACTCTTGTCGATAAAAACACAGCAAATGTTGAGCTCGACGTGAGTGTAAGTGGAGGCGCCTTTAAATGTGTATGTAAACAGCTGTAAGCTTTTAAATTAGCGGCGTGCTGGTGTGCGTGAGTGGTTTTTTTGTACCAATGATGTACAGCATTAGCACCAACGAAATTATTTGAAATAAACAGACGGCAGGCAATGACAACAGCAACAACTACAACAACAACAACAACAACAACAAAGAAGAAAAATAATACGACAAATGCTCGTACAACACACAAGCAAACCAACTACAGCACTTTATACACATGTTAAATAATGTTTTGTGTTGCGTAATAAATTCGATTTGACAAAATAATCGCGGTAATTAAGAGATGCTTCGATATAAATTACAAAATAATTTTATATACACACACACACACACACACATACGCAGCCACACATGACTACAAAATGTATGTGCGTAGTAAATGTAAGCGCCATGCATTACAAATTCGCAAACTGTGAGTGCGAGTGAGTGCGTGTGAGTGGAGCAAAAATGCGTTTTAAAAACACATGGAACACACACAGCAACAAAAAACCAACAAAATCAAACAAGTAGCAGGCGTTTGTAAAGTCATGTTCATGAATTAAATTTTCTAACCACTGGCTTTAAGATAAAATTGGCATTTGTATAGGAAATTCATAAACAAATATTTGGCATGGAAACTGGAACGATAAGAACAAACTGTTTATAGAAATTTTTGTCCATAACGAAAGATTTTCCGAAAGAAGATTTATAATAATAAATAAACATTTTTCTTATTAAACATTTAACGATTATAAATTAAGAAAAATGTTTCATTTTAAAATATTCCTATCGAAAATTTATCGTTAGAAGAAATTTTTCTTTAAAAACTTATGGATACTAAAAAAATTTATCGATAATAAAAATTCTTCAGAAAAATTTTACAAATTTTGTATGAAGAATTTTATAAATTCTGTATGAAGAATTTTATAAATTTTCTACGAAAAACTGTTATAATCGATAAATTTTTTATGGACAGTTTTTAGCATCGATAAAAAAAATGTCCTTCAAAAACTTATCGATACTAAAAACTCTCCATTAAAAATCTATCGATAATAAAAATTCTTCATAAAAATTTTATAAATTTTGTATCAAGAATTTTATACATTTTTTACGAAAAATTTTATAAATTTTTTATGAAAAATTATATAAATTTTTTATAAAGAATTTTATAAATTTTTTACCAAAAACTGTTATAATCGATAAATTTTTTATGGACAGTTTTTAGCATCGATAAAAAAATTTCCTTTAAAAACTTATCGATACTAAAAACTCTCCATTAAAAATCTATCGATAATAAAAATTCTTCATAAAAATTTTATAAATTTTGTATCAAGAATTTTATAAATTTTTTACGAAAACTTGTTATAATCGATAAATTTTTTATAGACAGTTTTTAGCATCGATAAGATTTTAATGGAAAATTTTTATAATCGATAAATTTTGAATAGGAATATTTTATATCTGTAAATTTTTTATGCAAAATTTTTATTGTTTTTAATTTATAAATATTAAAAATTATTTTATACTTATAATTTATCGATAAATATTGCATGTTTTGGGTATTTATAATAAAAATTTTCCATCAGAAATTTTTTGATACTAAAATTTGTTCATAGAAAAGGAAATTTTTCGTAAAAAGTTTATTTATAACAAAATTTGCTTTGGAAAATTTAGCGATAAGAAAAATTTTCTATAGAAAATTTATCGATTTTATAGAAAAATTGTTGATAGCAAAAAAATGTGCTTAGAAAATGGTACCATAATAAATATATTTATTGTGAATTTTTTAATAGCAAAGATTGGCAACACAAAATTTATCGATAGCAAAGGCTTTTGATGAAAAAAGTTATGGATAACAATAATTTTTCCCAGAAAACTTATCGATAACAAAAATTTTTAATTGAAAATAACATGAATTGTTTTTAGAAAATTTTGTCAATAAGAAACATTTTCTTTAGAAAATTTATCGATAATAAATCGGTAACAAACATTTTCCTTAAAATATATATCGGTAAAGAAGATTTTCCAAAGAAAATTCATTAATAGCAACAATTGGTTTTAAACTTACACAACAACTTGTCTTTGAAATTTTATCGATAGAAAAAATTTTTAGCGAAAATATATCGATAGCAACATTTTTTTAGCGAAAATTTTTCTTACAAAAACAATTTTCAATAAAATATTTATAGATAACATAAATCTTCCCAAGCCAAATTCTGGTTGGCGAAATTTTTCTTCAGAAATTTATGGAGTACAAAAACTGTTCATAAGAAATTTATCGATAACAAACAAAAACAAAAAAAGCAAAAAGTTTTATACAAAAATTACTGATAGCATAAATTTATTAGCAAATTGTTCGTGCCAAAATCAAAACGTAGAAGCTTTAAGGATATTTCTTGCTCCTTTTCAATCCTTAAAAGTTTTAACCGGCTTTAAAAATCAGTCGCCAATTGAGGCCTACTTTTAGGCACTTCTTTATTCATTGCATTGCTTTTCCCTAGAAAATATGAAAACAGAGGACAATTTATTTCATTTCTCAACGCTTGTCTGCCCCAACACACACAAAGTTTAAAGTAAATTTAATTTTTCATGCAACATTTTTTTTCTAATGCTGCAACACACTGAATTGGCATGTCTCACAGCGGCATTAAAACACCGCTACCGTTCCAAAGTGCTCTGCAGTTTTTCAAACTTCCTTTTTTATTTATAATTTTACTTTTTTCTTCAAGATTGTTAAGGTAAAGAAAGCCATACTAATAAATGATGTACGAATGGTTGTTATGTGTGTGTGTGTGTGTGTGTGTGTGTGTGTTAAAGTGCTTTAATAGTAAAAAGAACAACCTTTTTAAAAATGTAACACCAATGCCGGTAGTCGTAAAACTCAACTACCACTGCGACTGAATGGGGAAAAGAAATATATTTGAAGTCAACTCACTGACTGACTGCATCACAATCAAAAAGTCATCAAATATGAATTTTAGCTGCCATGTAATTTTCACCAGCGAACGACACAGAAAATGCCAACAGAGTGGCATAAAAAAAGGAACCTCTGCAAGAAAATTTTAAGAAAACAAGACAAGAAAAATTCTTATGTTGAAAAGAAAAATTTGAATAGAAAACCCAAGATAAATTTAAGTTTCATAGAAGTCAATTGCATTCCGGATAGATGTTAGTGAGCGTTTGGGTTCTTTTCTGCTTGTTTTTTTCGTCGTCGCAGTTCTCTTTTTTTTTTCTTTTAAAAATGATTTACATGTCAGTTGAATAATTGACTCCAAATGTTGCCGCATTAGAGACAACCGCTACAACACGAAGGGAACGGCAAATAGGATTTGGGGAGTTTGGCTTTGACAGATGATAACGGAAAGAAATTTAAATGCAATAAATTTCACAAAGAATGACATTTTTTTCTTCTATTTTCACCGAAAAGAAATAAATAAATGTTTTAATACGGTCTTACTATCGCCAATTGCAGTCAAATTTAAAACTAAACCATTTCAGTATTTAAAGATTTCGAATTAAAATGAATTAAAAGTTTTCTTGCAGAAAAGTTGTTATTAAAAAAAAATATAATTATTATATAATTTTCTATCTTAATCGATAACAAAACTTTTAGCAAAAAAAATTTGCAAAAAAAAAAAACTCATGGTTTCTATAAAATTTCCAACGCAAATTCATCAAATATAGAGATTGTTAAAGAACATTTATCGATTAAATAAGTTTTCTAAAAATATTTAGTTTCTAAAGAAAATTTTCCAACAACAATAACTTATGATAACGAAAGCCATTTTTAGCAAAAAATATCACTTTTTTGTAAAAAAAATTCTTAAACAAAAAAGGCTATAAAAATTCCATTTTTTCTTTTGTTATCGATAAATTATCTATAAGAAATTCTTGTAAACGCAAATCTTTTCTGTAAAAACGAATTCATTATGATAACTTTTTATAAAATACTTTTGCTATCGAAAACTTACTAATAAATAATTATTATAAAATATTTTCTATAGAAAATTCTTGTTATCGAAAAGTTTTCTTTCTTTAAAATATAGTTGTTTATAGAAAATTTTCGATAAAAAAATTTTTTATCTATAAAATTTTTAGTTATCGAAATATTTTTTATGAAACTTTCAAAAATTTTTCACTAAAAAATTTGTTTAATCGAATTTTTTTCTTTTAAAATATTAGTTTCATCGAAAAATTTTCAATGAAAAAATTTTTTATCGGCAAATTTTTACATAAAAAATTCTTGATATCGACAAATTTTTTCATAAAAAATTCTTGTTATCGACAAACTTTTTATGGTAAGATTTTGTTTTCTTTCAAAAATATTGTATGGCAAAATTTTCTGAAAAAATTTTATTTCCTATAAAAAATGTTTGTTATCGATAAATTTTTTCATAAAAAATTCTTGTTATCGACAAACTTTTTATGGTAAGATTTTGTTTTCTTTAAAAAATATTGTATGGCAAAATTTTCTGAAAAAATTTTATTTCCTATAAAAAATGTTTGTTATCGATAAAAATTTTTTAAAAAATTTTCTTATCGATAACTTTTCCTTGCAACATATTTTTTATTGATAAATTTTCTGTAAAATATTTTGTTATGAAAAAATTTGTTGCTGAAAAATTGTTTTAAAAAAATGTTGGCAATCGATAAGTTTTCTGTAAAAATTTTAGCTAGTGAAAAATCTGCTATACAAATTTTTTGCTATCGAAAAATTCTCTATAAAATATTGCTTATCGATAAATGTTGTACGATTTCAACTGCTATTTATCAACCCTGGCTTTTACTAGTCGTATGTTAAATCAGCGGCAGTTATTTGTAACAGAAGTTGTTGTCTCAACTTAACAGTGAACGGGTTTATGTTAAGCCTTAAAAATGTTTCCGTGTATCTTTTTATGTCATTAACGGTTGCAGAAGCTGTTAAAGAACGTGAATCATATGTTTCGGTTATTTATTGATATGAGAGGTTCTTTGTTTTCCTCTTCGTAATTTTCGGCAATGCTGCTGTTGCTGGTGGTGGCAGCAGCAGAATTAGAGCTACCAGCCACTCTTAAGAAAACAAGTTTTGTATTTTTTGTTTGTTTTATTGTTGCCTTATTTTTTCTCTGGTTTATTTGTTTTGTTTTCTTTTTTTTTTTTGTGTTTTTTTTTGGCTAAAGATCACGAATATTTATTGAGTGTGATTGTGTAGTTTTTGTAGGGTCTGTTGTTTAACTTTTTATTTTTGGTGGTAATTGTTGATGTTTAATACATACATTTCATGTTTATTTTTTTATTGTTGTCGTTGTTGTTGTTGTTGTTGTTTAGCTGTGAGCTGTCTTGCGTACGTACATACATATGTATGTATGTATTAATGCAAAAAGTAGATTGTAAATTAAAATCTATATGTAGTTTCATTTGGTGCAAAATAAACTCGTTTTTGAAAGGAAACTAGGAACAGTGCGGCGAAAATTTGCCGATCGATTTAGGCAGCAGGAACGTGAATTTGAAGGTAGGATTAGATGTACAGACCTACACAGCCATGCCCACAATGACAAGAACGGACGACTGGAAGATGTCCGCACATACTATGTATGTATGTATGTATGTCTAGAGACAATTGTTTTCGTATGAGTCAAACTGGCCACTCACAATAAGAATGAATTGAAGAGTGATTACACATTCAGTTTCTGAAATAGACATCAGTTTTCTGTTCACTTTTAACGGCTTGAGAGTGTATTGCATGTGGGTCTTGTTGTTTTAAACAAATCAGTAAAACTTTTACTCCAATGAAATGGCTGAAACCAATGGTTTCGTTTTAGTTTATTTATGGAAATACATATTTTTACTTTGGCAGATATTCTTGTAATGTTATAATATTGTTACAACCGCATATATGTATCTATATATATACATTTTTATATATGTCTGTACATATATATACATACATATATGTAAGTACTTATACCGGTATGTAGAACGTATGGAAATGTTCGCCGAAATGAATCTATTTCACACATTTTTAACAGTCTTAATTAAAAACACACTTTTTTTTAAGAGTTTTGAATCATTTTAACACATTTTTTTTTTTTACATAAACAATCAATTTCAAGGTTATAATATTGTAAATAAAAAAACAGTTGAACACAAAACTATTTGCGCCAAAGAAACAAATAAATCGCAATTAACACCGTTGCTATTTAGCAAAAACATTGCAGCAAAAACACACCTCCATACAAATCTATACATAAAGGGATTCAATACATTTTGTAGATCAAAGCACTTAACATCCACCCAAAGCAATTTCTATAGAAAATTTATTGGCAACGAACATTTTCTATGGAAATTTTATCGATACTAAGAATTATTAAATGAAAATTTATCCTTAACTAAGATTTTCTGTCAAAAATTCATCAATAGCAAAAGTTTTCTGCACCTAAATTTAATGACAACAAAAATTCATTTAAAATAATTTATTATTTACTAAAATTTTTGATACAAAATTTTTTTTGAAAATAAAAAATATTTTCTGTAACAAAATTTTATGATAACAAAAATTTTTGTATACAAATTTAGCGATAACGAAAATACCTTTAAGATAATTTATTAGTAACTAAAATTTTTCGACACAAAATTTTTTGATAATAAAAATTATTTCGAAAAAATTTAACGTTACCAAAAGTTTTGTGTAAAAAAATGTAAGAAAACAAGAATTTTTTTTATACAAATTTAGCGATAACAAAAATTCTATATAGAAAATTTATCGATAATAAATATTTTCTATCGTCTATCGATAAAATAACCAAAGCATTTCGTAGAAGATTTATCGATAGCAAAATTTTTGCAAAAAAAATCGTATTGACAACAAAAGTTTTCTTTAAAGGATAAGAATTTTCTATAGATGGTCGACAGTGAAAATGATTTATAAAATATTTATAAAAACAAAAAATTGTATAAAATCATACAATAAATTTTTATAAAAAATCTATCGAAGTTTTGCAAAACAGATTCATCAAGTGCGAATATGTTGCACAAAATAAATTAATCGATAACGCAAAAATTCCATGTAAAATTTATCAATATGCAAAACTTATACAATAACAAATGTTTTCTCTAGAAAAATTATGAAGAAGAAAACTTTTTTCTTCAAAAAAAAGTTAGTGGTAGCAAAAAATTTCCTTAAAAACTGTATCTATAAAAAAAATTTTTACTATGGAAAATTTGTGGATAGCAAAAAAATTTCTTAAGAAAATTTACCGCTAAGGAAGGTGGCCTACTAAAAGTTAATCGAAAACAAAGATTCTTTCTAGAAAATTTATCGATAACAAAAGTTTTCTAGACACAATATAAAATTGTAACGATAACAAAAACCTTCCATTAAGAAATTTTTCGATAACAAATATATTTACATACATATAAATATATTGCAGAAAATTTATTGATTAAAAAATTTTAACGATACCAGCAAATTTTCTGCAGCATAATTATCGATAACAAAAGATTGTCTGTGCAAAACTTATCGATGGCAAAAATATAGTTTAGAAAACTTATTGAAGGCAAAAATTCGCCACCAAAACAAACATTTGTAAAATATGTTTATGGACAGAAAATACATATAATTTTTAAGAATATTTTTTTAATTAACAAAAAAAAAGAATTTCTAACAAAATTTATCAATAACAAAAGTTGATATATTTTGATGGTTTTCGGTAAAGAAACGTAATTATAGATGTGTGTGTGTGTGTGTTTGTGTTTGTGAAATTTACTTCGCTGAAATTAGTATGTGGGTTTGTGCGTATGTGTGTGTGTATGTGTGTGTGTGTGTTGTGTTATTCGAATTTTGTTATCGATCATTTTCTTGTAGCGATAACATTCGAACCAAATTAACAACTATATGAAAAAATTCTCTGACACAACAAAGTGTTAATTATTAAAAATGAAAAGAAAAGATTGCAAGTCTGTTGTTACAAACAAAAAAAGAGCCAACAACTTTAACTACAAATATGTATGTATGTATGTGTTTGCAAAAAAACTGAAGTCATTTTTCTTTAATTTGTTGCTTTCAAATAAAAGTCATAATCAGAGAGACAGAGAAACGGATCACAGGCTGGTAAAAACTTGTTTGAACGAACAGAGATTTTTTTTGTTGGAGAAAAACGAACTCATGTTTTTCGGTTTTAAATGCCAGCATGCGTTTCGCTGACGGTCTGTTGTCTATGCGGCATTTTTTTTTGTTTTCGCTTAAATTATGGGCGCTGAGCGCATGCGCAGGGTCTAGATTGTTTATTTTTTGTTTCCAAACAAGCCAGACAGTCAAATAGCGACATGGGTTAAAAAGCTTGAGTTCATAAAACGAAAACATGAAGGCATTTAGTCGTGTAGAGCAGCCGACGGACACGATTCACAGCATCTAGCAAAAACAGGCGCAGAGCTGTTTTTTTTTTTTTTTGTCGACCGGCCACGACAACGCGCTTAAAGTCTGTACAGCAACTTTTGATTTTTGTTGCAACCGGTTTAAAGAACTACTTTAAGTTGTTTTTTTTCTATTTTTTCCTTTTAATATCAGATCGATTTGGCTTTGTTTTCTTGTGTGTTAGTAGAGCTCTCCTCTACTTCTTGTTGTATCTTGTGGACGGTTCGTTTGCGACTGCATTGTTCTCTGTATCGCTGGGTTGCTTTGCGAACTGAAATGTCGTAGCTTCGAGCAGGCACAGTCTAGTTACCGGACGGACTTGCAAGAATGACTGCTTTTTAGGGTCTGCTTTATTTTCCACTTTGTTTTTGTTTTGTTTGGCTGTTGCCTTTTCAGATTTTGCAAAAAGTTCGTAAGAAAACTGAATGTTTTTTTATTGGATTTGTGAAAGTCGATTTTAATACTGTTTGTTTTTTTTATTGATTTCGTTTTAAAAATAGTTTTTTAAGGTTGTTGTGTCATTTTTTCAATTTCGCTTGAGTTACTTAAACCAGGTTTTGTTTAAGGCTGCGCAAAAATTTAATTGTCCACAATCCGCAAGATACTCGTAATTTGCATAATTTGGCTTCAGCTGGAGTCTGTTTGAGTTTTTGACCAGTTCGTTGTGTCGTTTTTGCAAACATTTTAAATAATTTTTAAATGTTAAACAGCTTTTATGCAAATCTGATCATGTCAAATTTAAACCCTACTTTTGCCTTCATTTTTATTGACAAAAAAAAACTGGTTAAAACAAAAGCTTAAAAATAATTAAATTTTTTAATTAAAATTTAATTTTAGAAAATTTGTTGCCAATAATTTTTCAAACATATCAAAGATTAGCAGCAGCTATTCGGAGTGTTAATTGTATTTTTTAATACAATAATGAATTGTTTATGGAAACTTTGGGCTTCGTTGTTTGGGTTATCGATAAATTTGATAAATTTTATATAAAAAATATTTGTTACCGATCAATAAATAAAGTTGAAAACTTTTGTTATCGATAAATATTTATATGTACATATATATAGATTTATTATCGATAAATTTGTCAGTTGATAAATTTTTTATCGATTAATTTGCAATATTTGTTATATTGTTAAATATTTTAGAAAAAAATTTTTAATTTTTCGCTGGCGTTAAATATTAATATATCTAGATTTAATATGGCTGCTATTGTTATCGAAAAATTTGTTATCGATAAATTTTGTGTATAAAATTTTTGCTTCTGATTGATGTGATTTTTATAGAAAAATTATATATTTTCTATGGAAAATTTCTGGCAACTTCAAATATTATGTAAAAAAATTTCGTTATTCATAGATTTTCTTTAGAAATTTTCTGTTATCGATAAATGTTCCATAAAAATTTTCTTTTACCAATTAAATACATTGTACAAAACATTTTGTTGTCGACTAGATATACGAAAACGTTTTCTCCTTTTTTGCTTAATAATAAATTTCTAATAGAAATATTTTGATATCGATAAACGGTCGAGGAGAAGATTTTGCTTATCGACAAATTTTTTGTCGACAAATAAATGAAATAGAAAATTTTTGTTGTTAATAATTATCTATAGATTTACTAACGCTAAATTTGTCATCGATAAATTTGCTAGCGATACATTTTGTACAGAAAATTTTGACATTTGATTGTGTGCCAGCAAACTTTTATGGAAAAATCTCTGTTATCGATCAATTTTCTATAGAAATTTCTATTACTGATCAATTTTGTTTACAACATTTTTGCACGGAATTTTAGAAGTTTTCGATTATTGATAAATTTTCTATACAATTTTTTTTTTCGCTGCAGAAAATCTTTGTTATCGATAATCTGCACACAAATTTTATTATGCTGCTTTAAAGTATCTCTATATGTTTGTATATATGTATATATATTTGTTGTTGTTTCCTTGATTTTTATTTAGATTTTGGTTCTTTGTTCACTGTTTACACAGCAAAAAAACTTTGCTCCAAATTTACATTTTGTTTATTCAGAAAAGATTTAGCAATTTTTTTTTTGGGGAAATTTTTCTTCTTCTGTTTCTTCCATAAACAATTTTCAAGTCGTTTTGTAAAAGTATCTCTACAAAGTTCTTCTAGTATCTCTTCTATTACAACAACAACTAGTTCTCAATTACAGTAACAATAATAAGAACAAGCAGTCTAATTGGAAAAATACATTGTTGTGCTGGGGCAAAAAAGAAAGAAAGAACGAACGAACGAACGGGCGAACTAACAAGAAAAAAAAGGAATGTAAATCAATCTATTATTAGTAAAAGAAAAAAATAGGAAACACAAACAACAACAGCAACAACAACAAGACCAGTGAACAGAACAGTGAGAATTTTATCGCAGATACGATACATGTTCAATAGAAAAATTAAAACATTGCGGGGGCGTTAAGAACAGTTAGTCGCTGTTTTAATTGTTGTTGTTGTTGTTGTATATTGCACATATTGAATGATTCAACAACAACAACAAAAGAACCACACATACGCGTGTGTGTGAGTGTATGCGTTTAATAGTAAAAACTAAATGGAAATTTATGAATGTCTATTTGTGGGTGCACGCGGTGGAAAATCACAGATACGGTTTTTACCGAACGAAAGATACTCATACGTAAATCCGTCCATACATACATGCATATGTCGGTATATATGTACATAAATATATACATAAATATATACATAAATACCTGTACATACGTATTAATGACACATAAAAAAATCTATTTATTTACTTTTTTTTCTTAACAGAGCTTTTGTTGTTGTTTTTAATGGGCTTATATTTTTGTTCTATTTTTGTATTTATCGGTCTTTGTTTTAAAATTTTGTTTAAAAAGTTTTCACCAAAAAAAAAAATCCCCAACAACAAAATAATTTTTTTTGGCCTCCCTCTCGTTTCGAATTAAAAAATTTTTGGCGTTTGGGGAAAATTAAAATTTATTGATTCAAATTGTCAGCTCGACGCTTTGGGGAGGTAAAGACTTTTTTTAAGTTTTGTGAAGTGTAAAAAACACTAAAAACTATTTTCTAAAATGTCGGTCTGTAATAATCTAGTTTAGAAAATTAAATTTTCAAAAAAAAAAAAAATTTTTAATGGAAAAATTTCGAGGGCGGAACAACGTATTGAAATTGTGTTAAAACATTAAATAATTAATAAAAATTTATTGTAGTCAAATGAATTTTTATTTTTTAAATCAGAAAAAAATCAGAAAAGGTTTCCTATAAAAAACTATCGGCCGAATTGGAGTAATTTTGTGCTGGAAAAACTTTTGTTATTCAACAATTTTTTTAGAACACTTTTTAAGAAAAATTTTGTTATGCTTAAATTTTCTATGTTCTCGTTTTTAGGAAAAAAATGCAATACAAAATATCACCTCCTTTTTAAAGCTGTACGAGCATATTTTTTTTTTAGTAATTTATGAATAAAATTCTCTCAACAGATTTTAAAATGCATAGAAAGTTGTTAAAGTTGTTTCTGACTAAGAAATCTAAATATGTTCTAAATGCGCTAAAACGATTAAAAATTGTAGTTTCATGATCGTTTGGCATATTGATCAAAATGAAAGCAATTAATTAAACATTGAAATCATTGGAAAGTAAAATGATGCAGTTTGTTTGTGAATGTGCGAATTAATTGACACTAATAAGCAAGCGCCCACCTTTACGACGGCAGGCAGGCAGGCAGGTTTATGAGAACAACGTGGGAGGTGTGCAAAGTGTCTCCGTCTTAAAACAAGATTTTAGGAAAAATATTCAAGACATGTTTTCCTTTTTTTTTTTGTAATTTCTTAGAGTAATAATTTGTTTAAAGATTTTAACTACTTTTTTTCAAGAAAAAAATCTCTAAACCGGAATTAAGGACAAAATTATTTATTATTTAATTTCAAGACAAATTTTCCCTACAAAACAAACGTTTGTTATGGCAAAAATTTCTTTTAAAAATGTTGGCTTTTATTAAATTTGTAGATGGTATATTTTTCGCTTAATTTTTGGTTGAGAAAAACGGTGTTGGAAAATTTTCTAAAACTTGTTGTGTTATATAAGAAATAAATTTCCTGCCAAAAAATAAATAAATAAATTAAAAAAAAAAATCTTGCTATCGATAAAATTTGCTTAGAAAATTTGTTTGTTATCGATAAATTTTCCCCAGATAACTTTGTTATCGATAAAGTCTCTATTAAAAAATATTGTTATCGTTAAATTTTCTGTCAACATCTTCTGTTATCCATAAATTTGCTATAAAATATGTATTTGCCATGGAAAATTTTTGTTGTCGTTAAATTTTCTATAGAAAATTTTCCCTATTTGTAAATTTGGTTTAGCAAATTTTTGTTATCATTAAAATTTTTTGTCATTAATACATTTTTATTATGGATAAATTTTTTTTTTAAATTTTTGCTTTCGATAAATTCTCTTTCAAAAATTTTTGCTTTCGATAAATTTTATATAGAAAATGTTTTTATCGCTAAATTTTCTGTTAACAATTTGCTATTGATAAATTTGCTATAGCAAAATTTTGCCACAGCCTGTCGATAAATTTTCTCTATATAAGAAATTTCTTGCCATCGATACACTTTAGGCTATAATTTTAAAGTTTTTAATATGTATCTATTAATAAATTTTGTAATGAAAACTATTTTCCTATCCATAAAATTTCTATTGAATAGTAGTTTTTTGTGGAAAGTATTCGTATATATTTTTTTTTGTTTAATAATTTTGTTATTGATAAATTTGGTTTAAAAAATGTATCTTCTGCTGCATTTCCTATTTTGGACAATATATGTTTGTATGTAACTTTGCACAATAGGTGACTTTAATTGCTGGCTGCAGGCTTTTTGTTGACTAGTGTAGTTTCCCTTTCAATTAAATTTGTTTTTAGTTAAAAGAGAATTTTAGTCTCTTTTGATTTGCAGAAATGAAACACATGGTTTTGTTCCGCTACTTTTGCCAGCTGAAAAAAAGGCCTGTTAACAATTGTTTGTTCACTCTTGAAACAGTTAATACCTAAAAAGAGCTTAATTTTAAATTAATTCTACTATATTCAATTTTCTGACAGCCTTCTTGTTCACAAGCGCAAGTTTTTGCGTGTGTGTTTTAGTTGCAGCCAACAATAATTATGCGAGCAAATTGATAAAAGTTTTACTATAATTTCTGCTAAGCAAAATTCCAATTAGATTCTGCAGCTCTTGTTTCCTGTTGTTGAAATTCTCTTTTATGGCAGAGCATTTTACTCTCGTTGCGGTCTCACTCTCTCTCTCTCTCTGTCTGTCTGTCTGTCTCAACCAGTTGTTTAGATAATTTTACGGAGCTCTTATTGGACTATTTTGCGCTCTGTTATTTTGCGTTTGCAGTTTGAATTTCGCTTTTCCTTTTACATACCAGAAGTATCCATGATTTGTTTAATGGAAATCAAATTATTGTGGTTGAAAAGGAAAAGCAGCGACTCGCAGATGAACGAACGTGTGTTTCAACTACAAGAAGAAAACAAATAAATTTATTGTCTGCAAAGTTTTGGTTGGATTTTCTTATGGAGATACACACACACACACACACACACACACCCATCCATACATACATATCCATGTACGTACATGTAACTTTTTGTTTCTTGTGATTTTGTGGATATTGAGCTTGTTGTTGTTGCTGTTGTTGGCTTTTATTTTGTCTTGAGGGGGCCATCCAAAATTCAACTACTGCTGCACAAAAACTGGTCATATTATTTTCTGCTATCTTGTGCTGGGTCGTGTTTGGAGCTTTTTTTTTGCTCTTTATAGCAGTTAGCGTCAGAGTGACCATATTTGAAAACTTATGGTGAGAAATTTTATTATATGTTCCTCATGTAACAATTATTAATAGCAACAATATACAGGTATACAGATGCTTGATGTGCCCACACAGCTTCCATGTGAAGACAGATTGTGCTTGAATTGTACGAAAGTTCTTTGAGGCAAATAGATATTTACCTAGTATTTGGGCCACATATATTTAGTATAAGATCTATATATTTCACGCTGGTGGGTCCGCATAGCAAATAAATATTCAAGCCCCGTTTTATTGACGGGCTACAAATATTTGCGGGTATAAAAATAATTGACTTGCAGTGTTACGCAGCTCAGTAAAAGTAATTCCCAGCTTGGAAGTCAAAAGCGTTTGGTCTTGGTTCTTTTTATCTAAAAGAAGGGTTGGCCTTAAAATATTTATTGATTTCTGTACACAGTGTTGATTAGCAATTGAGTTGCCACGTAGGAGATTTGGCTTTTATTAGGGCCATGGAGCTTTAACAAGCTCAAAGTAAGCGAAATACAATAAAAATTGTTTGCCACTATTTTTCTACTATCTGAGGTAGAAAAAAAAGTTTACGCTAAGCGACAGATATGCGCCGCGGTACAGAGTAAGACCAATGTGAGTGGCCTTTTGAGTTGAAAAGTCTTTGCCTAAATATTTAAGAAACCTAGAACACTCTTGCCGCACTGCGGCAATGAACTTCGGCTACAAAATACATTAAAGAATGGCCCCAGCCAATAGCAAATTTTTGGAAAAAAAAGCTGTTATTCTGAAAGCGTAAATAGTTAAGAAGGAAAGCAACAACTCCAATCGCCCATAGAGTGTTTAATTAGTAAAAGATTCGTTTGAATATTAAAAGAAATCTCCTACATCAAGAAATCTATAATGTTTCTATGCCAAACGATATAATTTTATATTTTTTTAATATATTAAAATAACAAACTAACTCAGGTTTAGTTGCCAAGATTTGCTTGGTATCTAATAGGAGAACCGGATTGGTTCTCGTTTCAAGACCAAAATTCGTTGATAGCGAAACACTGAGCCCCTGCGAAACACTTCACTTAATTTAAATTATCAAGGTATCTGGACTCTACAAAGTAACGCTTTAGCGCCGCAGTCTATAAATAATTTTGCATGAGAAAAATTCACCTCTTGCTGTACCTCAAAAGTTGATAAGATCTCCTTCTGCCGCCCCAACTGTCTAAACTTTTTAACACTTTATGTGTCTATTTGCCCGCTATGGTCACACTGTGTGCTCGCCTAAGAGTGCTCCACTATTTATTTCTCACTGCTGCTTTTGCGATTGTAAAACATGTAGTTTTTGTTTTTGTTTGCTGTCGTTAATAGGTTTCGGCGTTTGTTCGCAGTTCATGTGTTAAAACTGATGTGTGTTTTCCTTCTCTTGTGCTGCTTTTGCGTTTCATTATTTTGTATTTGCCTGTCTGTTATTGTTGTGCTTTTTTCTGTTTTTGCCTTCGGAACTTTTTTTTCGTATGTGCTTGTGGCTGGATGTGTGTGTGTATGTGTGTGTATGTGTGTGAGTGTTGGTTTTTCTACAGATGACGTTATCTTAACGTAAGAAATGGTTTTTGGTAATTGAGAGCCGTTGAGCAAATGTACAAATTCAGTCTGTGAACAGGCGCTGAGCACTGCACAGCCTTTTTACTTTTTTGCTTGAAAACGCTAAAGGAACGTTAAATTGAATTTTTTTTGTTTCAAAATATAAAAGTAGAGAAAAAAAAAATTAACACAAAAAGAAATCATGAAATATTAAAAGAAAGAAAATATTTCTTAAATCTTGTTGAAGAAATCTAAAAATTTTTTGGTGAAAATCTGCTGTGTTCGGGTATTTATTTATTTATACATATATTTAATTTCTTACTACATATTCAGTTGTTCGAAAATAAGTTTTACTACCATTTAATATCAATTTTTGGAGTCAATGTTTTGTGAACGCGTGAGTTAGTGGCTGCATGTGTGTGTGTGTGTGCGTAAGTTGGTTTCTATTGAGGCGTTTGTGTGTTTACGACAGTGTAATTTGTTTATTTTTTGTTTGTTTTTTAAACCATAAAAGTTTGAAATTTTAACAAAATAATCAAACAAAAACAAAGGAAATTTGACTATTGAAAGAATTAAACACATTCGTCAAATAAACTAAATAAAAGATGGTTACAAAAATAAATCAAACTTTAAAATTTTAACACAAAACGATTATGAAAGTGCCTCTTTGATAAATAAAAAATATATTTATTTAAGAAATGTATGTACATACACACATAAATAAAAACTAAAAAAGCGAATTTTAAAGCTGAAACCATTAACTAAAATAACTTATTTAAGACAACAGAAAATACAACATAAAACATATGATTATAAATGAATATTATTGAAACTTAAAAGCTGCAAATTGTTTTTGTTAATAATTTACAAAATAAATAAGTATCTATTGAACTGAATTTAAAGTGAAATTTGTCGTGTAAAAAGGGACTTTCTGCCCAAAATTTGTATCATAATAAAAAAATAAATAATGACTATGTTTTTCAAATGTAACTCTTTAAACTAGAAAATAAAACTACGAAACGGACTCTCCTAACAAATTTAAATTTAAAAGTATAAAAGCATCAAACTGTTTTAAAAGTAATTTTAAAACTATTATATAAAACTAAATGGACTCTTTTTCCAAATTTTATTAAACAAAGAAAAAAAATATTTTTAAACACCAAAACAAAACTAAACTAGAATAAAAAACCGAAAATAAACTTATTCAAATATAGATATATCTCTACTTCAAATCTGAAATTTTTAATGGCGCCTGTTAAACCAGGACCGCTTTTAAAAGTGTTTAATCCAAAAATTCATTTTTAATTGCAAAGTATAAATAAATATTTAAATTACATTCGAAAACAAAAAATCATGTTGTTAAATAAAAAGGAAACTGGTTAAATTAACCCCGAAAAATGTTGTTTTTAGTAAAAAAAAAAATTTTTTTGAAATCAAGGAAACCATTAATAAAAACTTAAACTATTTTAACGCCAAAAGTTTTTAATTCTTATTATATAACATTAACAGAAAAAATGTTCATTGTTTTTTTCTAAACAGAAATAATTTTGAGAAAGAACGTTTGAAAAACTTAATCACATTTTAATTTAATTCCATGTTTTCAGAACTCAATCAAACAAGTTGTAAGAATATATCTTATGAAAATCGTTTAATTTCTTTTTAAATTGATTTTTTATATGAAATTTTCGGATTCAAATTTCGTAATAACTTTTTGAAAACCCGTTTTGTTAATGTTCATAAAATTTGTTTGTGACAAATCGGAATCAGCACATTAAAACGAAAGTGGAAACAAAAAAAATCTGGTCGTCAAAAAACAAACAACAAATTTTTATATAACAAATATTCTTTGAAACACTCACCGGTCTTTAATCATGGGCAACATTTTATGTTTTGATAAGATTTATTTGATAAATTTCCATAGATAATGAAACCTGTAATAGAGGAAAAATATTTTTTTTATAAATAAAGTGATAAGAAATCATATATTGATGCAAAAACAAAAATTGTTGCTCAAAAATATAGTTGGACCAAAAAGCAATTGTACTAAAATTTAAAATGTCATTTTAAGTTTAAAACGGGTTCAACAAAATGATTATCAAAATAAACTATTAACATTTATTATAGCAAAATAAATTATATTAGTAGACGTTTGAGCCAAAAAATTCTAGTCATTTGGCAAGAATTATGTTCGATTAACTGGTCGACTTTAGCATAGAACCTCAATAAACAGATACGAGGAGTGGGAACAACAGTGTTTGCTTAAGAACACTGATGAGGGGGAGTTAAAAGGCATGTGGAATAGCGCTTCTACAAAGTAAACTTCAAGGTAGAATCTTTTAATAACATCATTAAATTGGCTACAAAAATGGTTCGTTAAATTTCATTTATTATTAATAGTAATTTTTTATTTGCCTTCGTATAAAAAATACTGCAACTTTTTCCTACGTATATAAAAAACGTTTATCTCTTCTTATTTATTAAATAAAATTCTGTTGTATTTTGTAACCAAAATTCCACGTTATTTCTTCCTAAATGCCACTAGGCAAACTTTGACAAGCTGTAACATGTCTAAATGCATCTCTGTCGCCCATTTAATGTATTTCTACCTGTCAATGCTTTGTCTAAACAATTCATTTGACTTGCAGTGCCATAAGGTAAGATTTCTGGAATCCCAAACTGCGTGTCACAGTAACGCCAGGGCAGGAGTTTTCTTAATTTACTAAGACTTCTAAACGAGCTTTTTCCTAATTATGAGGTACATATATTTTACTTATTAAGCTGAGCTTATTTTAGTTTTTCAGAAACTTTATGATGCTTGACAAAATTAATTTTTATTAAGTCATCTGCTTAGTTGACACTGAGGCATGATTCCGCCGCAACAAAGACCGAGTAGTAGGAAAAACTTTGAGCATTCATTTTCAAATATGTAAAAATTTTTATGATTTAATTTGCCAAATACAGTGAAACCTCCCCACAACTGATACCTTCTGTATCCCAAAGTTACCTATAAACGGACATTTCCCATAACCGGATACCTCCTGTAATCAAATATCTCCCATCTGGTATGTAGACTACTCTACTACGATAGGACGAAAATACTGTCCAATTATGGAAGGTTTGACTATATCTTTATGGCAATAAACAACCAACATAATTTTCATATAAAATGTATAATTTTTTAAGTCGATTCATAACTAAACTTGTACACAGCTAAAGGGTTACCGCCCTGTTGACAGTTTAATATAAATAACCACTAAATGTATAACCTTAAAAAACAACAAACAGCAATGTCTTCAATTTTACAACAACAAGTTGTTTGTTTTGTCAATTTTATTTGAAAAAAAAAAAATTAGGAAATAAATAAAAAAGTTTTGAAACCTGATGCACAATTTTCTGCAGAGCTGAAAACGTCTTTTAAATTCGTTTAATTAAATAAAAACATACACACACAAATACATATAAATAAGCGTTAACAAATATTATTTAAAATTTAAAAAACAATTCAAGATAACGAAAAACAAAGTAATAATATTATATAAAAATATGCATAAAAAAAATAAATGAAGAAAATGAAACGAATGAGTGTTAAAAACAATAACAAAACAGTTATAATAATGGCAACAACAACAAAAAACGTTAATAAACAAAACCACTTTTTGTTTCTATAACATTTGTTAACAGAATAATAATAATAAAAAAAAAAACAGATACGCAAAAAAAATGAAAAAAATAGCAGTAGCCACTACAGCAACAACTGCAATAAATGTCAATAATAAAGAGAAAAACAAAACAACAATCACACAGAAACCGGCATTTGATGACGTCATGCTAAAGAGTTGCCAAACACAAGCTTTCAATTGAACACCGAAATCGAAACAAACATATTGAGTAACAACTGAAATATACAATTTAAAAAAGAATCTTATTGGTATCTAAAATTTGGGGACTAAGTTAGATAATGATAATGAAACCAGGGACTAAAAGTCTGCCTTAAGAAATGTCAAGTGGCTTGTTCTAAAGAGCCTTTTTTCTCTACTATAAACAAGAAAAAGTATTTTTTATACGCTAAAGTCGGGTCTAAACTGAAAACCAGCTGAATTTAGTTGTTAGAGTTGATTTAACGATAAATTTGATGAAGCCATTCTTCGCTTGTAAGAATATCCAATCCAATGTGAGATAAAGTATAATCAGCTGGGCTCTTAATTTATGAAAGAAAGAAAGAAAGAACATTTTTTAACGTTTTCGAATAAATCTGTTTGTCATGTAGATTTTTGGATAAAAACTTAAACGACTTTTATTAAATTTTGTTGTTTTTCCCTGGCAAACTTGTGGCGAAAAAATATTGAGCAATTTTTTAAGATGTCTAAGGAAAAGATGTTTAAGGAACAAATCGAATATGGATTAAAAATCGCTTAATTTTTTATTAAAAAAAAATCAAGCTTTTAGTAAA
The DNA here is from genome assembly GCA_932526305.1 of Epicampocera succincta. Taxonomy (NCBI): domain Eukaryota; kingdom Metazoa; phylum Arthropoda; class Insecta; order Diptera; family Tachinidae; genus Epicampocera; species Epicampocera succincta. The sequence continues at coordinate 59,808,567 of OW052036.1, read as the reverse complement.
TTGTAAATAATATAATTATTTCGATCAAGGCAAATTGAAATGATTGATAGGAGGAGGAAAAAACCATTTTAAGGGCCGGTTTAAGAATATGGAATGTGTTCCAAAATGTTGCATGTTGTTTTTGTTTTAAATGCATATCCGCTGAATATATAAAATTTACATAAAATATATATCAAATAGTTTAAATTGTTACAAATTGTTTCAAAAATATTCCACCGTCAGGAAGATATTGAATTTCAAATAATCATTATGAAACCGAAAACCGTTAAAAAAAAAGCCATAATTCTCTATAGAAAAAAAGTTGACACTAGTTTTTCCTGAGTTGAAAAAAAGCACCAATTTGACATCGTTTATTTGGACAAATGAAGGGAAAAAAAACACAACAAAACAACTACTACTCTCACACCTTAAAGAGAACTTTAATTAAAGAGTATCTATTGATTTCAACACCACACATGTTTACAATAACAACAATTAAAATCAACAATATTTATTTATGCAGTTGAAGAAGAAAATTAATGAAAATTTTAATTTAAGATATAAAGTAACTGTTTAAAACATTCTTAAACTTTAATAACTTGTAATTACGGAAAACGATACGAGTAGGTTGGTATGTATGTAGATTCGTTTGATTCCCGAATACGAAACAATATGAGAACTTGAGACGATAGACTCATTCGTACGCACATCCATTCACAAACACACACACATATAAAACTCACACACGCACACACACACATCCAACACGTGCAAACTGAAGAGCTCTGTCTCCCGCGCCTCTTTAGGAATTATTCTTAGTTCGTATTTAAGATGAGTGTGTTAATTATTTTTTTTAACAACAACAATCATGATGATGATGATGATGATGTTAAAGACGATGCTGGTCCAGGGATGTTATTGAAAATTTGAAAATTGTACCAAATACCTTGAAATGTTGTACTTTTCTCATCTGAATTGTACTACGACACACTTTTTCATTTATATCGTATTATTTTTATTACACAGACTTATTAAGACTATAATAAAAAAAAGGTGTGTTTTACAATAGAACAAAAAACAATTCAGTATTGAATATGTATGAATTAGTTACATGCATATAAAGCAAATTAAGCCAGACACTGGCATTTAAATCGTTCGCTACATCTCTATTACAATTTTGATATATAAAAACAATTGGCATTGCAAAATTGTGTGAATTCAGAAAATCTTTTGTTGGGGTTGAGCCCCAAAGAGTTGCAGTTTATAGTCTTTGGTTTTTCCTATATTTTTCTGAGTAAAGACTCTTGCCACAATTGCCTAATGACTATGGAACTGAGAATATTTCTCTGACATTTTTGAAAGTTCTGGAAACATCAATTCATATGCCTGATTTTCAATTGCTAAAACTGGCGACATTCCTTAATTGTACTAAATAGGTCATTGTTGTACTTTTTGAGTAGCAAGAAAACAAGATTCTCTCTTCATTTCCTGATGAATTTGCAACTGATAATATTCCTCTGACAATTTTTAAAAGTTCTCGAAACATGAATTCATTTAACTGATTTTAAATTTCAAATAATAAGTAATAAAAACATACCCCTCTAATCTTAATATAGTATCAGCTAAAATTATTGATCCTGAAGCAGGTGCTTCAACCTGAGCTTTTGCTAGACATAAATGTGTTAAAAATATTGGTATTTTCAGCAAAAAAAAGCCATTATTAAGAAAAAATATACATTTTTCATATTAAAATTATTAAATTATATGCAGAAATAAAAAAATGTCAATTAATATAGATAAAGAGATTAATAAAGTATAAAATAATATATAGAAATTGTTGCCCCGAAAACCGCTGGAATGGGAAATTCTTGCAAGATTTTAATACTTCAACATCAGCAGGAGCTCTGAATTGCGAATTTATGTTTTTGTATTCTTTGGGAAACATTTTCACTATTCGTTTTCTGGGGCTAAATTTACCCACACTTTTCATTTTTAAAAACAAATTTTGTCCTTAAAACTTGGCATAATTTTAAAAAATAGAAAAATGTTGTGGAACTCTTTTTAACTGAATATGTTGAAGTACATACAATATATGGTAAATATATAATAGCAACGACAGAAAATATTCTTCTAAATTAGTTGTACTAAATGGGCTTTTAATGCACCCTTGTACTTATCGAGGTTTGAATAGTACCAAAACAACTACAAATGTACGAATTTTGCCATCTTTGGGTTGGTCGTCTGTTGCTGTTGCTTAAGCTTGTAGTAGTATTGTTGTTGTTGGGTTTGTTGCTTTAGCTGATTAATCTAACTCTTGCTCCGCACAGTGGCTGGTGGCCTAACAACGTACACACTCTTGACTTATTATCAAAACAAATCATGAATTAGTGTGAGTTGAAATAAAACCTAAAAAGTAAAACTAAATATAAAAAGACGGTTGTCAGATCTTACAATATGCTTAGATCTGACAATGTGCTGACACTTTGCTAACAATGAACAAATTGCCAGTTCAGATGAGAGTAACAAAACCTGACAATTTCATAGCCAAACAATTGTCTGACCACTAAAATTTATTTGCCAACAAAACTTATCATTGTACACGATTGCCAGATTATTGTATGACAAAAGTTGCCAAATCTGTTGCCAGACATTGCCGGAAGGCTCCAAGCATATTAAGCATATCTTATGGGCAGTGTTGCCATCAGACAATGGCGTCATCAGCTGACAGCAATAATTTAAACATATTTTTATCATAATGGACCAAAAATTGTCTGACGCTGGCAACGAAGAGTGTTCCAACGGTTGTCATATGTCTGACAATATTGTTGTCTTACAAGCTGAGTCATACAGTTGTAAGACATTATTATATGTCTACAATTTGAATGACAATAACTGGCTGTCGTAGTTCTATATCATTGAATGTTAATAAATATGTATGTATCTACTACGCTTGAGTCACAAAATTGCGCTGTTTGTTGGAATAATTATAGTGGATCCCACGTACTGTTAAAACTATCAGCAGACGCTCTTTAAGGTCTCCCCCCCCAGCTTTTGAAAAATCTTCAGTTCTGTTTAGGTGTAACAGTGAAATCGGGTTTTTTTCGGTTAGTGCTGCTGCTGCTGCGCTGTTTTTGGGGCTGCCTGCAGTTTGTCGATTTTAAACAGTCCGCATGTTGTTTTTCCTTTAATATGTGCGATCGTGTTTCTTGAGAAGTGTTTTTAGTTTTTTTTTAAATTAATTCTTATGAAACTCTTTTGTGGTCGCTGTTAAACTTTTATTTTGGCTGATGTTTTTTCTCTTGCTCTTTTTTTTTGTTTTGGTGGGTTTAACATTTTTATGTGAATGATGATTGAGCGCTTAGTTGAAATGTGTTGGGCTGGTATCTGTGTGATTTTTAAGTATCGGCGCATGTGTGTGTGTGTGTGTGTGTGTATTTAAAAGTTAATTTTGGATGTTTTTGTTGTTGTTTTTCGGCTTTTCGGCTGAAGTAAGATCAATCATCCCCGTCCGTATTTGGGTTTTTTGTTCTTTAACAAAAAAGAACAATTTCTTGCTGCTGTTGTCATTGTATTTTTTGGCTGCTCTTAGTGTTGCTCAGCTCGTCTTCTTGAACTTTATATGTCTGTATGTGTTTGTGTTTTTTAGTTTTAATTATTGTTGTAGTTGGTTGTACTATTTTTAAAAATACAACAACAAAAAGTGTAGAAGAAAATATTTCTGGTTATTGGAAGATCTTTGACATTTCTTTATTATAAATTAATTTATTTCACATTTCACAATTTGTGGTTGCTATTGTTGTGCTTAATTTCGGAAAACAATTTCAAATGAAATCGTGCTTTAAACTTTAAAATGCCAAAATAAGATTTGGAAGATTTTTAATGTTAAACGAATTACATACACAGAGCCACACACATAATAAATGTATAAGAAGTGGTACACAGAAATTAAAATTTAGTCGATTTTTTCCTCCAAAAAAAAAATAAGTCATATATTTTGTTTTATTTGATTTTGCCATTTTTCCTGCTAAAAAAATGTGATTCCAATAACGCAGGAAATATGGAAGCTAGATTTTGATAATTAGTTGTTTATGGCTTCGAATTGAAGTTATTAAAGTGATTTGGGCATCGATTTTAGCCCACGGGGAATTACCTATATTCCCCTGGTGGCGATTGTAAAAATTTCCTAACTTGATAATTAGTTGCTTCTTGTTTTTCAACACAAGTCATTTAAATTATCTACTTGAAGTAGCATCCCTTCACAGAAATTATTTAAATCTTACCAGAATAGAAAACAAAGATATGTCGAAAAGGAATTAATTTTCTTGGAGCGCAGTTCGTTCGCAAAAAAGTATGTGAAAACTTACCAGAAATCAAAACAATGATATATGTACCAGGGGGGGCATTATATTTCTTCCAACGCACGAATGGTGGCCATTTTGGCTTTTTGCGTGATTTTTGACCAAAAACTTTTTTGAAATTTATACAGGAAGACAATAGAATGCAAAATTTGTAAGGGGGAGACATTTTTCCCCCAAGCCTGGGAACGCCAAACTTTCCGTTTGAATTGTTTTTCTACAAAATTTTCTAAAATTTTTACATATAATTTAATTCGAATATTTTTTTACTAATGCAAAAATATTTTTACACATTTTTAGCACAAATTTTGCTTGAATTATTAGAAAAATTTTGTTACAATCGGTGTATATTACTCTGTGCCCTTTAAGGTAGGTCTTTTGTTTTGTTATTTGTCTGCAGTTTTTTATTTTTATATCCGTTGAAACTTGCCAAAGAATGCAAACATTTTGCTGAAGCATATTTAGGTATGTATTTCCCCTGGTTGTAAACGGATATCATTTTCGTTATTTTTTAAAAATTTACAATAGAAAAAATTGTCTGAAGAGGATAATTGAATGGTGACCATTATAGTTTTTCATGCGCAGTTTTAGACTCAAATTTATAAAACTTTAAGTAAAATAATTTTGTACCAGGGAAATTATTTCCACCCGGCAGCTAAAAGTGGCCATATGAGTTTTATTCCCCCAGTTTAAGTATCAAATTTGTGGGTTTTGGAACTCCGGATGATATTGGATATTTTTTTATAAAAGTATTATAATAGTTTCTCATATTGTCAATATTTCTTATGGGACGCCATTAAAATCCAATAGCACCCAAAGTTGGTGGGGAGATTATGTGGTGTTTTCTATCCAAATACATATAGTATGTATATATTTAGACCTATAGCCAATGTTACCAGTCGCTGGGTATTTCGCCCTCTAAAACCGGGGATTTCTTTTGTGGTTGGTAAAGAGGAAGTTATGGCTATTATTAACATTTGTTTAGGGTCATTTAATGGAAATTCAATTATTTTCTTTGAAAATTTGCGTCTTTTCGCATTAGGAACGGGCTCAGTGAATGACTTAGCATGGAGCCAATATTAATTAATATTTAGTCAATATTATTTGCCATAAAGTAAAAAATTTATCCAGAAATTTTTAAATATTTTTGTTGATAGAAAATTCTTTGGAAAAAGGCTTTGAAAGGAAACTTGTTGCACATCTCCAGCTCCTTTCGATTCTTTCAATTAATTGCAATCCCGCACCCACCAAACAATTTTTCAGGCTTGGGCATTTGTTTTAGCCAACTTTTACAATCATTCGGCATTTAATTTTTTTGTGGGTAAATTTTTTGCCCTCGTTTCTTTTTTTGTATCACTTTTGTGATTGCAATTTGTTTCATTAAGTCGGTTAAAACAAAAAGCAGCAAATAAGTTATCTAATCGCAACGATTGATAAGTTTTCGTTTTATTGTCATACTTTACATTTTCAAAATATTTAATAACTATTTTGTGGCCGAAGCACAAGTCTTCAACATAATATTTATTTACTCGTTTGCGTAGGGGTTGTTGAGATAGAAAAAAATGTTGTTGTTCTTGTTTGCCTTAAATGATACTTAAGCTCCGGCAGACATAAATAATATGGATCGCTGTTTTAAGTGATTTAGTTTACAGGGAAATAATGTGCGTTTTTAGCTTAAAAAGGTCAATACGAAGATGCGTAAATGTGTTTAGTGCGTAGGTGAGCAAACGCAAAACTGCCACCATTTTAGAATGGTGTAAGAAGCAGCATAGAAACAAAAGTTCTTACCAGCGAACCCACTACCAACTTTTTATAAAATTGTGTTGAAAAAGTGTTTTCGTTGAATCGTCATCGCTAACACTTAAAAGTTCGAGGACTTAAAGCACATTTTCAATACAAAGTGTCCCATAAGTCTAATTTAAAAACAAAAAACTATATAAAATATATATATTGTGGACGTACGTGCTGTCTATATGACAGTACCACTTGCCATTCGACTTAAGAGCCGATTAACAGATGAGGTTTTAAGGCAAAATGTCCCATAAGTCAAATTCAAAAGTCAAAAGACTCAATGAAAGCTGTTTGTGCTGCTACCTATGTAGGTATATGGCGCTGCCAGTTTTTCGGCTTAATATAAATTGTCCCATAAGTCCAATTAAATTTTGAAAAATCCAAGACAGTTGTTAATAGTGGCGATGCCACTTGCCAGCTCACTTTAGAACCGATAGAAAAAAATCATTTAAATGTCCCGTAAGTCAAATCTAAAACTAAAAACAACTGAATGTAAACTGTTTGTTAGGGGCTTTCCATGTGTCTGTATTGGCGGTTGCACTCCTAAATTCAAACTTTGCTTTGTTTCTATAACCAGTAAAAAAAAGTTGCGCTTTGCTTTTGTTTTCAATATATAGACACTTTCAAACATCAAACGAAGAATAAGTTTTATGGAATCAAGCTGAAAAAATCAACACTATCCAATAAAATTGCATAGAATTAGGGAAGATGGAATGGACTGTCTGCTTCTTTAGAAGAACAACAACTTTCCAAAGTATTTTTCATTTCATTTTCCTCAAATACACTCAAGGAAACGGTGTTGTGTGTTTCAACAAAACATATTTTTTGTATATTTTTGAACTCAACCCCATTTCGAACAAAAAGAAAAAAGGAAAAGAAAGGGTGTTTGAAAATAAAAACGTCTGTCGAATGTGATGTTAAATATGAATTTTATTTTTTTATGTAGCAGACTGTGTATTTATTTTCTTTATTATTATTTTCGCTTTTGTCAAACAAATTCATAATGAAATTAAGTTTTATTTATTCTTCTTTTTTGTTTTGTTTTGTTGTTTTTTTTTTTGTGAAGTATTTTCGCTTGTGTTTCATTTTAAAAGATAAGACCTTCACACAATTCAAAATTTTGGAATCATAAAACGTTGCTTTTATTTTGCCAAAAATAGAATATACATTTTGAGCTTTAAACAGACTAAAATAAAAGTGGTCAAAGGAGTCTAAACTCAGGCAAGAACTTCTATAGATTTTGAGTTAAAAGAGGGTGGAGGAGGGATTAAGCCACAGAAGCCGTAGTTGGGAAGTAGATATCAATTGATGATACTTCTGATATCTCGGTTAGTTGACATGTTGAAATTCCACTCACTTTTTCCAGAAAGAGTGAAATAGAAATCGTTTCTTTGTACGAATTTGTAAATTAAAATTTCAGTTTGTTTTTTATTTCACTTCAAATTAAAGTCAAATCTTTAAATGTTACTGTCTGGGCAGATTTGAAATACTTTTAATAATAGTTCTGCTAAAACAAAAAGGCCATCCTAAAGGCGCTCCTCCGAATGCAGCTATGCCTCAAATCAAAGCTTTACCAACCTTAGAACTTAAATAAATAGCAAGTTTATTCAATTCGAATTCGGGAACCATTTATTAAAGGAGTGGATTATAAATAGATCATAAGAAATATTTATGATAAAGTGAACAAATGAAATAACTTAGAGGAGAGTTTTCAATAACCCAAATAAAAGTTTTGCGAGCTCAAAACTTCTATCATATATCCAATATTATTACATCTCCATTAGTTTTTTTGCTCTGAAAACAGGTTTGCAAAAGTGAACGATAAGTGCAATATACGAACCAATCATATAGTTTTGGTGATACGCTGAAGGAAGAATTCACAGAAACTTGATAATATTTTGCTTAGCAAAACAGATTTTAAGTCTGTGGAAGATAAGTGGAAGGTATTCTAGAAAACAGACTAACAGTTGGGAACATAACTATGAATTACAATTATGCTTTTATATCAAAGTGCAAGAGAATCTTCAACAGATATTTTGGCAGGATATATGTCCGATGGCAATAGATGAGAAGTGGTAGTGAAGAGACCTTTTCAAATAGAGGGTCATGCCTCAATTAATTATGATTTGAAGTCATTAGAAAATTTAATCAGGTGATGTAACTCATAACAGCTTTTAAAACGGGGGGGACTTGATAGTTTTTTTTTATGCAACACAAGAGCCATTTGAAACGTTCTTCAGGCAATTTTGTTTTTCTAAAATTAAAAGATCATCAATTCTAGAACCTAAAATCACTATAAATTTGGCTAGAGTTTAGGTCCGAAAGCATTCAGTGGTTTTTTTTTCAAATTTCGATAAAAATTTACCGCATTTTCTAATAAGTAGTTGAATTTTTTTTTTTTTTTTTTTTTTTTTTTTTTTTTTTTTTTTGTTTCGTTTTATTTACAATCTATCCAAGGATAATAAGCAAATTTTATAAAAGTAGTTGAATAACACAGCAATTTCAAATGCTTGAAATTTATTTAAAAACAAGACAACTTTAGGGAGGGACAACTACGATTGGACAGTTTTGAACAGTTTCCTTATAAAGGAAAGTTTTCCGAATTGTCTGTCATCTGTTAGTGCATAGAAGCAGTGTTGAGAATCAACAACTTGTTCGGCAACCAGGTCACTCAACGTACTCATCATAAGCCACAAAAGTCAACAAAATTTGTCATCAAGATAAATCAGTGAAAATAACTTTTGGTGAATAAAAATTTCGTTTTTATTTCATGTTCTTCGTTTTGTTTCTGTTAAACCAAAGGCGTATACAAATTTCTATATCTTTCCTAATTAAATATGAACAAATTAAAAAGACCTTGTAAACCTGTTTTATTTCTTACGCATATTAAGAAGACTGTTTTTTTTAACGAATTTTAATAATTTGTTTATGGCTGCTTCCTCGTAAACACTTCAATAACGGCCAAATAACAACTCAAAATATGGCTGCTGCTGTCCCAAGTGAATTATTTCCGAAAGCTGAATTATTGATCAAAATAAAATATATTGTTCATTAATTAAATTATATAATTTTTGCTTCATCTTTTTTGCGATTCCATATGAATTTCATATAAAAGCTTTCGTTGTCTCAAAACAAAAATATATGTATGTTATAAATTTTTAAGAGTTTCCTTTTTTATCTCTCGTTCGTTGTTCGTGGTTTGTTGTTAGATTTTTTGATATTTTCAAAACATGTGCAGGCTAAAAATACAACCGAACAAGAAAAGAAAACGCAGAATATTAAAAGACCAAAAAAAAAAAAAAAAATAAAAACCAAAAATGCTAAATTTATAGATGATGAGTAGCGTGAAATGATACGTCTTGCCGCCTGATGCTGGTCGACACTCATTCGAAACTGATGGCAGCACAACACGGCGCTTTCTACCAGAAAAGAAACATTTTGGCTGCTTTTTAATATCAAAATTGAAACTAACATGTGGACGTATTTCAATTTTAAATTTAACAAGAACATTTGGATATTTTAATTAGTGAAACACAGAGAGAGAGAAAAAACGCAGTTTTGTAAAAAAAAAAATTATTTAGATTTTTTAATTAGACAAGGAAAGCGAATTAATTATATTTGAGGTATTTTACAGCTCTGTTCTGAAAATTGCGTTAAACTGAAATCACGTGGTTTTGCCAAACAACAAATTGCATCAAAAAGCTGCTCTTTTGTTTTTTAATTCCACGACATTTAAAATAAAGTTAATTAGTGCTTAATTTATAAAATACAATTTTATTTTATTAAATTCGTCTGTGATTTGAAAACACTTGATAATAAGCCGCTAAAAAAGGACTATTTCACTTTTCAACGCAGCAATCTTCTTTGTGGTGTGATCAAGTCCTAAGAGAAAAATTTAGGTTTGAAAGATCTTTTCAAAAATGTCGTTGGACTTTAATATCATAAATTGTATAAAAACTTTAATTCGTATTGTCTTAGTGCGTAAATAAAAGAAAACAGCTTAAAACCAGTTCTAAAGGCATTGGCCTATTTCAAGATCAAAAGAATTCATAAACGTCGGCAGATTAAAACAGATTTTTTTTTGGAAACTAATAAACAACGCAAATTGTTTGATAAAATATATATTTTAAGGCATTAAATTGGGCTTATAACAGGTTTATAATGGGCTTATTAAAAGAATTATAAAACTAAAGGTTTTCGGCGCTTCAAAATAGTTTTATTTTGAGTTTGAAAACTGTTTAGAAAATTTATCTGGAAGACTTAAAACTTATAAACTTATTTTAAAAGCTTTAAGAAGGGAGCAGATTTTACTAAGGAAAATATTTAATAAAACTTTTTATTCAGACTTATTATATGTATAGTTTTTTTAATAAAATACCAAACAAGGCGAGTTCAGAGCAAATAAACTCACTCCCACCGCCAACAAAACTGGTTGAATGCCCAAATTTTGTATTTTCTTTTAATCAAATGTTTGTCAAAAGTCAGAAAATTTAATGTTATAGACTGACAACTGAAAAAAAAATAAACAGCTGGGCTCTGAATTTCGCCTTGAGACCAAATTTGAAATAGATTTTAGTTTTGCTGCAGCTCAAGATTTCTTATAAAAATTTAGCAGAAATTTTGTTGTCAACACAAGTTTTTATGAAACTTTTGCCCCGTTTGATTTCCACATATTTCTTGCGAAACTGAGTTTATTTAATCGCTTACGACTTAACAAATTTTATATATTGTATATGTCTGGTTTTTTAAACGTTTTCCAGCTGTCTATCTATTGCCGACATTTCGGCAATATTTTTTTTACCAGACAAATTGAAGGGTTGAGTACTTGAACATATATTTACAAAGCTGTACAAGTCTATTGAAGTGTAGGGTGTAGCACCTACGAAATGTTGAGGCTGTAGACAGCTAGAAAACGCACAAAAAAAAAAAAACCAGCTGTATACGAACATACACATGTTTTTTGTTTTCATGTTTCTTATATATTTTTAAAAAGCAAATTGAACGAAACTTTTTCTCTTTTTTTTTTTTATTAAAAAACTGAAAAAAAATTCTACTTGAAACAGAACACCAATTCCATTTAAAATGGAATTCAACTTCCAGCCCAAAATCGAAAAAAAAACTGCACTGCAAAAGTTTATTTTTATCATTAGCTGGAAACTGGAAACTAAATGTTTGCCAATTTCTCATCAAATTCATTAAAAAAGAAAAGAAAACATATTTATTAGAAAATCTTTTTAGCAAATAAAATTAAAATTTTGTTTTGGGCTAAGAAATTGTTGTTGTTGTTAGAATAATACGAGTATGTGTGTACGCAGGTCCATACAATATGTTCAGACAGACAGACAGACACTCTTATAAATATTTCTTAATTATTTTTAAAAGCTAAAAATTTAGACAAATTTTTATTACGTCACAACAACTGTGCCATGGCAAATGTGACCGACTAAAGCGGAATATTTATCGCTTCAAATATAATATTATTGTTTATACACACATATAATAAAGATTGTATATAAATATTTATATATAAATGTACATATTTACATGTACATATATATGTATAATATATGTTTTAATATTTTTCGCTTTTATTGCTCTGAGAGAGCTGGTAATTTCTTAGACCAACAACAACCAAAAATAAATTAAAATTCAGTTCTTTTCAAGTGTTTAGTTTGTTTTCTTCTATTAATATTATAATTACAAAACATTTCTTTTTCTTTTTTTTATGTTTTACAGAATTATCCCAACATTTTATTGGGCATAATTATTATTTTAGTTTTACTTAAGAAATGAAGCCTCAAAATATGATTGATGAAAAAATGCTAAAAATGATATGAAAAAGTAAAAGTTTGTTTTCGCACAAAAGAAAAAGTACATGAAGAGGATTATAATGAAAAAAAAGGATGGCTCGAAAAATATTGACAGGTTCGAACTGTTATTGAAATTTAAAGAAATAGATGTAACCGAGATGTAACAGCGGCAAATTCTTAGTCAAGAACGTGACTCTAACTTTCTTTCTGTTTATTAATGCAGCAAACGTGTTTGTACAAATATATTGATGGATAAGAACTATTTTGTTCGTATAGGTGTGGCACTGCCCACTTTTTTCTTAGCATCATTTCGTTGTCAGTTCAGGGGTATGTGCAGTACTAGAAAATTGCTTTTAATTTAATAAAACCAGCATAATAATAAAGTCTAAAGTAAAAAATAATACTAAATATTATTTATAATCTGCTTTAAATTTATGCTACAGCCTAAAAATATGCCAAGATTTTGGTGAAAATGATTTTGAAATCGTTAACGTTTTCAAATTGGCAAAATAACTTTTATTCAATGTTATTGAGGCTCAAACTAGTTTCAGACTATAACTTGGCTGGCGATGCTCAAATCCTGTGACCCGGAACGAAACTTTTCAAAGCATAATACATTTTTTTTTTTGGAATAAAATCACCCTTTTTAATAACCAGAAGTTGGGGAAATCCTTAAAGTATGCTAGAAAAGTCTAGCCGTATTTGCTTCACCCCATTGCAACGCCTTCGATTGTTATAATATTTAATATTTTAAATATGTTTTTTATAATTTTTAAATTTCTTTTCTTTTTTTAACAGACAACTTTAAAATAAATTCCTTTTTTTCTGTTCTCTTTTCAGATCTTTCTACGTCTTCAGCATCCGACTCTGTACACAAAAATGCCTGTAATTTTTAAATTTGTTTAACTTAATGCTACAACCAACCGCTGAGTGAATTCCTTAAATAAATTTACCAAAAAAAAAAAAAAGTCCAGAAATTTAGTTTGAAATTTAAACCTGCTGCTTTTTCAATAAGTTTTGTATTAAAAAGAAGAAGAAGAAGAAGAAAAAAATAGAAAAAAGAAAACAAAACAAAATTTGTTTAAAATAATATTTAAAAGCTGCTGCTTGAAATGCTAAATAGAAAATTTCCCTTAAAATAAAATTTTGAGTTGAAAAATTGCTCCCTACTACTATTACTACTACTGCTATCCTTGCCCAGAATATCATCAGATCAGAATCCATCACAGAAAATTCTAATTCACAACCACAAGATTTAAGGTTTCGCCTACTTTTTTTGTAATCATTCTTTCACAAGAAAAAAGAGAAAGAGAAAGAGAAAAGAAAAGAAAAATTCTAGTCATTTTGTGGAATTTTTTTTTTTAAAAATCACCCACAAATAATTCTCTAATGTAGCTGCTGGTTTTGAGAAATTCAAATTCACTACTATTGCATACAACCCAGCAGTTGAAAATAGAAAACAACAATAGCAACAACAAAAAAAGAAGGCATTGACAAATTTCTAATCAAATTTAAAACTAAACAGAAAATCGATTCATAAAGATTTTAAAAAAAAGAAAACGGGAAGAACAACATTTGAGCTAAAATTCGTATAAAATAATCTCCCCAATCCCTCTTTCACCAAAATCCATCAACCAGCCAGCCATCAATTTGTCTGCCCTCGAAGCTGAGTGCGTGCGTGCGCGTCTGTGTCTAGTAAAACATCAGTTGGCTTGAAAAAGTTTGGCCTTTTATTTAAGAAAAGCAAAAAAAAGAAAGAAAGAAAAGAAATCAAAAAAAAAAAAAATTTCAATCCCGCTCCGCCGCTCAATTCGGCCGCTTTGTTTTTGGTGTTATAATTTTCGTCTTATTGTTTAAAACAAGTTAAAACAAATCTCTTTATTATTTCCAATTCAAATCAAATACGCTAGTGTAAAATTTAATTAATTAATACATTCAAACAAAATAATTAATAATTACAATTAAAACATAAAATGGCTGCTATGGTTAATATGACCAGCCTTTTAAATGGCAAAGACTCGCGTTGGCTCCAGCTAGAAGTATGTCGGGAATTTCAAAGAAATAAATGCTCCCGCCAAGATACTGAATGTAAATTTGCCCATCCGCCAGCAAATGTTGAAGTTCAAAATGGCAAAGTCACCGCTTGTTATGATAGCATTAAGGTTAGTAGTTTGGCTCCATCAATATAAGAAAAAGCTCTTAACATATTAATTAATGCATGTAAATTGAATTTTAGTTGTATGTAAGCAAATGTATCGTTATATATCGTAGAGCTTTAAAGCTGCTTTAAGTAAAAAAAAAAAGCTTTGCTTTCTTAGCAATATAAGTATGAGTAAAAGTAAACGATGAGTGTGAGTGTAACATGAAATCCCATCTAAGTGCAAAGCATTAAGAAAAGTCCTTCAGGCTTAAAGACCTGTAATATGTCTTTGTCTTCTTTTATGAACAAAAGTCCTTGTAGCTTAAACTTCTTTAAAAAGCTTGGCTTAGTTTTATGAAAAAAAAATCTATAACATGCTGGTAATCAATTTGCCAAACGTTCGGTCTTAAAAACGAGTGCGCACCAAATCAGTTTTGTGATTCCTCTTGGATCGTTTGTCGTGAGTTTCTGATCTATATTTTTAGTTAATTATATCATTTAACTTCCTTCTATTTGTACTTAATTAAAGAGAATAGTTTTCAAAACTACAAAAACAATCGTTTCCTTACAAAAATGATCTTCGAACTGATCGTAAATTGTTTCGATTAAAAAAGCTGGCGTTTTGCTGTGTTTAAAGGAAACCAGCTGGAACATCTGAATTTAGAGCTTCAAAACGACATCCTTGTAAGTAAAAGTTTTCAAAAAAATATGCTACAACTTTTAAAGCATTTGCAAGGTTAACGAATATTCTTTCAAATCTTTAATTTAATACCTCTAATTCTTGCTTGTTAAAAAGCTATTGCCTAAGTCTTATGCCTTTGGATATACAAAGACAGCTATTGGACTGGCAAGCTTTTAATTTGTAACTAATTTTAAAAGCTTTATGGCGTTTTTTGGAAGAGAAATTTCAAAATAGTTATAATAACGGGTCAATGCAATAAAACGCTGCTGAGAATAGTTTTTTATTTCTTAAGCTACGAAATAAAAAGCTGAAGCTTTTTTTGAGCTTTTTCCAAAACTTCAATATAAGTTGATGTTAATGGTAGTGGTCAAACGCTAATAGAATATATTTGAATTATAAGAAACTTTTCGCTTATGACCTAAAAGCTTTTAAGGAATCTTATAGGCTCAAAAATTTTTTAACTTTAGTTTAAGACTTAATATTTTAATATATTTAATATCAGCTGCAACAGTTTTCATAATATTATTTAGTCACGTACAAATATTAGCGTAATTTTGTGATCTTGAAAACATTTAAGGCTTAAAAGTTTTACAGCGTGTGCTTTTAAAAAGGAAACAACGTTTTGAAAAAGCTTGCTAAGCTTTTAAATATAGCTTGGAATACAGGAGTATTGGTTTATTTTTTAAACAATTAAAAGCTTTCAAGTTTATTGTAGATAAATAATAAAGAATTGGCATACCTTGAAAGTTTCTTGTATTTAAAACTGCTTTTTAGCGATATTTAATTGGAACTTTTCTTAACAGCTTTTACAAAATGCCAAAACTTTCTTATAACAAATATTTTTAAAGCCTTAAATAAACATTTTACATAGACTTTGATTAAAATGCCTGCAGGGAAAATGTTTTCCACCAGCCAATAAAAGAACTTTTAACATTTAAACTCGATTTCTATAGAAACTATATTTTCTTAGCTTATTTAAAGCTTTAAGATAATTAAATGAAAAGAAGCTTTAAATGTGTAACGATACGTTTGTAGTGATGCTTTATTTTAACCGCTTAATATAAGATAAAAATCTCTGTATGCCCCAAACTGTGAACACAAGTACAATGCTTTTGTATTTGTAGAGCTTGTAAGCTTTGTTTTGCTGCGAAAGCTCGGCCAATAACCGGTATTAGGTAACTGAAAAGTATGCCTGGGCTAAAACTAGTTTAAAGAAACTGCTACGAAGCTTAGAAAAAGCTTTTCAAACAAAAAAAAAAAGAAATGAAATGCAATTAAAGATCTAAAAAGAAATGCTTGTGATTGTATTTAAGAAAAAATTGTTCTCTATCAATTTGCTTCTTTTTTGTTATAAATATAAGTATGTGCGTGTGTTTGTGTGTATGTGTGTGTTGTAAGAAGCTTAACAGCTGGTCAAATGTAATTAATGCTCTGCTCCTTTTCAATGTGGCTTTTTTCCTGTTTTGTTTTCTTGTTATGAAGGGGTGTATTTGTATAGACAAGCTTTCAGCATTTAAAGGTTTAAGTTATTTCCACTTTGTTACTAGACACTTCATTTGAAAATAAAAAAAAAATTAAAAAAAAAATAATAAACAACATCAATTTTACTTGTGTCGAATCTAGTTGGCTTTGCCTTGTTTGCTTTCAAATAATTTCGAAGCAAGTTAAAAATATTTCTCATTCGTATCCATTGAAAATATACGCTCGGTTGTGATTTTAATTTTTTCAACTTGAAGAATTTGTATCAAGAAAACGTACTATATATTTTTATAAAACCACTTATTTTTACTTACATCTTTTCAAGTGAGCGTTTGTAATAAAAAAAAAAAACCCGTAAAAACTTTGACCAAAATGGCCGATGACGATGGTGATTAGGGTGACAGCCAAAATTTTTTTCGCGAATTTTAAAGCTTTTTCAACGGAATATTGTGCCAATAGGTCCAAAAGTTTTGTGACGAAAATTTGAGCCAAATCGGACAACGTTTTCTGGACGCGCATCCAGGTCAAAGGTCAGGTATTTTCATATTTTACAATATATACGAAATAAATTTTTTGAACTCGTTTATTTTTTTCAATATTTAATGAAAAAATGTGGATTTATATATTTTCGTGAAAAAAATAGTAAAAAGAACTTTTTTGGTAATTAACCTTTCCTTTATGTCAGGAAATTAATAGATGCTTTTATTCAAAAACGTTAACTACAAAAACACATTTGTTTGTTTTTATTAAATCACACCAATCTACAAAAAAAATTTAAAATTGCTAATTTCCTAGACAACAACCATTATTTTTAACGGATTCTAATGATAAATTTCAAGGCCTACTAGATTTTTAAAATACGACTGAATTATGTATTTCCCCAAAAATTATATAAATTGCATTCAGTCGTGTGAATTACTTGTGTAAAGTGCTTTTGGTTAGAGATTTTTTGTGAATTTTGTAAAAATATATAACAATGCCCTCGTTAAGGGAAGAAATATTTTTAATAGGCTATTCAAAACACCAAATAGTTGGTTCTAAACTTCCCTCGAAGGGGGACTGCCTCAAAGTTTTTTTTCATAATATGAGGACAACGAAATTAACTGCAAAAGATAGTGCTGATCTTGTGGTAAGAGAGTGTATAATTTTTTGGGAAAAGGCCCGTATTCCTGTTCACGATTTGCACTGGTGTACAAAAAAAATGTTGCGTCTGTATGAGGAATGGAAAGATTTAAAAAAAATATATCTAGAGTGTCCGACATTCATAAAAACAGAAGAAAACTGTGGAGCGACAATTTAGGCGATCTCTTCGATATTGCTCGTACCGATGCACTGGAACTAATAGATTTAGAAGAAGACAAGCAATTTTTGTTGGGAGTCGACTGTAATCTAAAAAAAAAGAGGAAAGAAAAAGAAATCGCAAAAAACAAGAAGAGTTGCGTAAAAAATTAAGTGACGAATTACCATCAACTTCATCAGGTAAAAATTTAATTAAATGTTAAATAACGTTGTTTTAAATTTTTGTTGGAAGTATTGAACTGTGACAAAATTTATTTCAGCCTGCAATATGATTGAATTTTCCGCGTCTGAACATGCTGCAACATCAGAGGAAGAATATTCTGAATGTTCGATTGAGGCAAAACGTTTTCACAGTACTTCTTGTACGAAAAAGCAAAGTGTCTTAACGCCAAGACTAGCTGCAGTTTTCGACAAGTTAAAAATAAGTCAGAGAGATGCTGTGCACTTATTGGTTGCAGTTATTGACGCCGTCGGACTTAACACATCCGATTATATTTTAAATCGAACTAGAAAAGTTTACTGCAAGTGATCAACCTTTGACCATCCATTGGGACACTGAACTGTTATCGACAATAACAGGAAAATCAGAAGACCGTTTGGCTATAATTGCTACGGCTCCAGGCCTAGACCAAATTATAGATATGCCTGATATTCCCTCTGGGACTGGAGCGGAAATTTCTTCTGCAGTTTATGATGCATTAGAAGACAAACATATTTTGGAACGAACGGAAGCGTTTGTTTTTGATACAACATCATCCAACACTGGTAGATTGAAAGGTGCATGTGTGCTTTTGGAGAGATCAATTGGAAGAGAAATTCTATTTCTAGGCTGCAGACACCATATTTTCGAAATTGTTTTGGCAGCAGTTTTTACGGAGGCCAATGTTGGAGTGTCGTCTGGACCGGACATAACGATTTTTAAAAAATTCAAAAAACATTGGCCAGAAATAAATACAGATAGTTTTGTGCCAGGAATAGCTCATCCACGAATTATGGAAATTATAGGCGATAATGTTGGTGAACTTTTAGATTTTGCTTTAGGAAAAATGAACGATTCATTCCCGAGAAATGATTATAAAGAATTTTTGGAGTTAGTAATTATATTCCTTGGTGGCAATCCTCCTTCAGGAATAAAATTCAGAAAACCCGGTGCACTGCACTACGCAAGATGGATGGCCAAGGCTATATACTCTTTAAAGATAGTGATTTTTCGCAATCAATTTCCTGAAGTGACAGATTTTGAAATCAGTGCTTTGATAGAAGTAACAGGTTTCATTGTAAGTTGTTATTCAAATTTTTGGTTTGATACAAATAAAGCGGATAAAGCTGCTTTAAATGATATTATGTTTTGAGAAAATTGGAAAACTACAAAAGAGTTAATCAAAATATTGCGGACAAAGCCATTTCAAAGGTATTAAATCATCTGTATTACTTAAGCGAAGAATGTGTGGGCTTTTCTTTGTTTGACGAAAGGATAGACAACAGAACAAAAAGCAAGCTAGTAGCGAAGATGTCTGTAGAATATATCTGGAAATGAGGATGAAGAGATAGCAAAGAAGCTAATAATAAAGAAGCAAAACTTAAAAAGTTTTATTTTCAGAGACAACTCTGATATTTTACAAGATTTGTTTTCAAAAAATACCAAAAAAGTTTTCAAGAGATTTGGAATTTCAATAGAGTTTTTCAGCAACGATCCACGTTCTTGGAGTGTTACAGGAGAGTACCTAAGAGCGAAACAAATTATTCAAAACTTGGCTGTTGTTAATGATTGTGCTGAAAGAGGCATTCAGTTAATTCAAGAATAACATGACAAAATAACAAAAGATGATGGACAGAAACAACATTTAATGAAAGTAACTATCATATATTATAACTTTTTTAATTTTTTTTTCTCTTGACATGGTTTAATATTTTACAGGTGGTACAAAAATATAGGCAGCTGTATTCAAAAAATGCTAATCTATATTCTCTGCAAAAAGAGTTTGATCTGTAGATTTTAAAAGAAAAAAAACCTACCAAATCACCGATCATAATTTTTGTTTTTAAAATTAGAAAAAGTAGTAGATTGACCATTGAATGCGGTCGACGCTGGTACCGCAGCAGAAAATATATGCATATTCCATCCTGAAATGTAAAAACTTTATGTTAATTGAAAATTTTTCCTGCAATATTTTTAAGTTATTTTATCAAAAGTACACAGAATTTATATACATTGCCAATAATGGCATACATATATTAAACACTTTTGAAATAAAATAGTTTGTGGATCACTTTGACGCAAGGGAAATTTGAGAGTTAGTTCCCAAAAAAACTATTTGAGTGTCCTCTTTATTAAAAGTGTACAGAATCCAGATGTTTTTGTAAAATAAAGTAGAAAATATATGAGTTTCTCAACTTTATTTCATACTAGCTGTGAAATATGCAAATACCTGACCTTTGACCTGGATGCGCGTCCAGAAAACGTTGTCCGATTTGGCTCAAATTTTCGGCACAAAACTCTTGGACCTATTAGCACAATATTCCGTTGAAAAAACTTTAAAATTCGAACAAAAATTTTTTTACATACAAACCATTGTCACCCTAATGGTGATGCTTCAGGTGCCACCAAAGCTGTGGAGCATTTTTATGTGCTGTTGGGTGCCTATAGCGTGTTCTACCTGTCGAAGTTTTTCTGGTCGTATATCAAGCGCCTGAGAGCTTCAGGCGTGGAGATGTGATGTCAGCTGCCGCAATTAAGAAATTATCTTTGGAACTGTCATTTAAAAAATCCAAATGTTGTTTTTCATCAATAAAATGTTTCTTAACTTGTGTAAAATTCAACTAAATGGTAAATTATTTCTGCTTCAAATTTGTAAGGAAAAAATGGCGGTCTTATTTCAGTACACGGAAACGAATGTCTTTATAACAAATCGGGAGTTTTTTTTAGCTTAGCAGGCATGTTCTGAAAAACACGTGTTTTCAAATCACGAAATTTCTGAAATCAAAATAGTAGTACATCAACCAGATTAAAACATTTTGCTATAAGTTATATGCTCAGGATCATATTAGACGGTCTTGATGCTTAAATGCATAATGGAATGAAAGAACAACAGGAAGTCGTTATTTTAGAAACCACGTGATTTTCAGAACACACCTTTTTGGCAGAATTTAAAAGGCATTTTAAATGGAAAATCGAAAATATAAAATTTTATAGAACATATTAATAGATCAAGATGTTTAGATTCAAAGAATGTTGCCAGCAACATTTTCTGAAGTCTATTTACAAATAAGCTGCTTATTTCCAGGCGTGAAAACAGTTACAATTTTCTTAATAAGAAATAAAATAATGGTTTTCCTTTAGCTGGACACCTACAGTTTTGTTTTTGCTGAAGTTGCAAATATTGCATGAAGAAAAATACAAAAAAAAAATACCAGTTTCGTGTTAAACAAAAACGAAGATTGTAAAAAGTTTACAGGGCGCTGTTTAGATTTGAAAAAACTATATGTTGCCAGAAAAATTTTCCTAGATTCCTTTCTCACAAGTGGTTACTACTGCATCATGTTTATGCTGCACATGTACATGTTTTATTTGGATTTGGACAATTTTCTGTTGCATGCTTAGCAACATGTAGCTAAGCTTAGCATGGTTAGCAACATGTTGCTAAGCATGTTGCTGTGCTGTTAAAAGGGCAAATAATAAAGGAAAATATTGAAAATATAACGCACTTTCCTTTTACTATGTTTTGCTATAAAGAAAATCTTTTCTTTGAATACCCACAAAAAATGTTCCTAAGAACTTTGAAAAGTTTATTACACGATTGGTGTATGAAAGTTTGTTTTAATAAACTTTAGTAAAGAGAAACCAATTTTTGTGAACGCTGTTCGTCTTTTTGTGTGAAAGGAATCCATTACCCTTTACTTCCAGAGCCGTAACGTTTGCTACATCAAGTTAAAGTTCATTAGAGGGTCGTAATAGACCCTATACGTTTTCTGTAACTAGATAGCAGCAGTTAATAACTAAATTTTGGGCAAATTTTAGTCTGCTCTTGCCAAATTTTTGCCTAGTCTTTCTTCTCAATTAGGCTCTTGAACATCTTTGTTGAATTAAAAAATGTTTCAAGCTGTTGGCAACATATTTTATAACACATAAATAATAGAGTAAAACGCTGATGCTGCTGCATGCCACAACAAGCAATTCTCTATGCTTACAAAAATATAACACATTTCTTCCATTATGCACATTATAACCCACAACGGATGCCCTAAACTGCTTCCAGTTATACGAGGGTTAAAACACTTTAATAAATTGCTCTGGCCGTAGTTCGTTGACTGGTGTTTGGCCATGTAAGTGTAAGTTTGTGCGTTTATTTTTCGAAAAAGTAATTTTGCTAATTGAAAATCGTAATAAGCCCAGCGGGTGGAATTCCTTTGAAAGTGGACACATGTACAACTGCGCTAAGTGTTTGTCTGTTACAAACATTTTGTATTTATATTTTTGTTGTTTGTATTCGTGTTTTTCTATTTTTTTCTCTGTTTTGTAGTTGTTGCAAACATTCAATCCGAACAACAAAATATAATTTTGAAAATTGCATTTGTATTGTATGGGAATGGAAACTTTGCAAAACTCCCTCTTTCTCTCTCTCGCTCTGTCGGTTACCCTAAAGACACGCAAAGACGTGCATAAACAGAAATGAAACGATTACTTGTACCGACAGACGTACGCTGCATTGTATGTATGTAAGTACCTACTCTAGTTTAGATGTTTCAGTTTAGTTTTAAGTGCTGAAAAGTTAGTGCTATAAAATTTAATTACATATTAACCATAAAACACTAAGTCGTTCCTTTTTTTTTCTCTGAAGGGTCATGTGCTTAAGCAGGGGTAAGTAATGAGAAATATTAAAAGTGTTATTACTTTAAGTTTTAAGCTGTTCAACCCTATTGATTAATCGGGCATTTAAAGAAACGTTGCTCAAAAAGTGGCCTAAAATTATTTTACGAATCGCATACTGATAAAAAGTATTCTTTTTCTAATTATATTAATACAAATATTCATAATTGTTAAAGGAAAATTTAATGCTCTCATAGTAAATTGTCAAAATATTTGAAAGTAATCGAATAAAATTACTCGAATATTTATTTTAAAGTATTTGTTTAATTTTTTGCCAAATAGTATTTTCGATTATCGTACAAATATTACATAAAGAAAATAAAATTTTATTCGGATACTCGATTAAACCTATTCGGTTATACGATTGAAGTAAATTTACTATTATCTTTTAAATTTTTTTAGCTGTTGAAAACTATTCAATTCAAAAAGAACTATTTAAGAAAATTTTTTCCAAATACTATGTGTTAATATAAAGTTAATCGTTTGAAATTATTCGATTATTTGTCAAAAATTTTTATAATTATTTAATTAAGTGCTTACCACTGAAAAAAGAAAATTAATATAAAACTTCTTTTCATTCGATTAACCGATTAATTTTATTTGGTTACTCGATTAAATACATACAAACTTTCCGCTCTTTTAGTTTTTAATGTATGTTTAAAAATATTCGAAAATTTTGAACTTTTTTTTTGAATAATCGAATATTTTATGCGAATAATCAAAGAAAATCCTTTCGAATATTTTATTGTTGCAGTCAACAAAAATAAATAATAATGTTTTATTCCGAATATTGCATGACATTTATTCGAATAATCGAAAAACAATCATTCGAATATTTTAATATAGGGAAAACATACACTACTTTGTAGTTAATAACAAATTATTACCACAAAAGAAAACAATTTTTAAGTAGCAATTAATGAACCATTTATTTACAATCTATTTTAAACCATCAGTTGATGTACAAAAATAACGAAAGTTAAAATTTTGGGCTGTGGAATTGATTTAAATCGTATTCGAATATTTTACGTAAAACTAAATACTTCAGTGTACGCCTGTTTTAATACTTTTGCTTAGTTTTAAATTAACTGTTTTTGCCTTTTTTCCATTACATTTATCATTATAAATCCTTTGAGTTTTAATCCCCTCTCTTTGAGTATCAAACTTATGTAAATTATTTTTACATATTGCAACTGCTTTTATTACAACAATTACATTTTTAATTATATCTCTCGAGCTGGTCTCTGCCCTTTCTGTGCAATTGCAGCAACAACAAAAGAATTTGTTAAAAATGAATTTTTGTTGTATTTCAGCAACACTCGTGTGCAAAATGTTTCAATAATTGCAATGCCTGTGTGTGTGTGTATGTGTGTGCATAATTGTTTCTATAGAATGAATTTACAAAAGGCCGCATGTGTGTATGTATTTATTCCAGTTGTCCTGGTTACTGAATTATGGGCCAAACAAAGTGATTAATAATTTAAACTTTAAATTGTTCAACAAAAGTTGTATATTATTTTTATATTTAATACATATTTAAATTCATAAAACACTGCAATAAGAGGATTTTAATTAGGCAACACTTTAAAGAGTAAGCATTTTTTCTAAAGAAAATCACTTGCAAAAATATAAAAAAATTTGAAAGTATTTATATAAAAATATTCGATTAAAACTTATTCGACTAAAAATTAATCGATTAAAAATTTTTGCATTGAGAATTATTTCTTTGTGATACTTTGCATTTACTTAAATATTGGTTTCTTTTGATTTGATTTAATCGATTAAAATTTGTGACTTATTCGATTAAAAAAAAAAAAACTATAAAAAAATCAACCTGAATCATTTAAATTAAAGCCGCCCTAATAACTGATGAAAAATTTATGTATTTGTTGTTGTTCTGGCCGATGCAGTTGCAATTATTTTCAAGAAAAAAATCTTTGACACTTTTAAGAGCAGCAAAAGCTGTTTTATTGAATATGAAAATAATTTTTTCTTTCCTTTGTGCCTTTAAATATTGATTCAATTAGAAAAATCAACAAAATGAACTGAAAGTTTGCGAACGACAGCAGCAGCATCAAGGTTTCTTTCTATACACTCGCATATTTTATATGTATATACGAGTATTTTTCTTTTGCAATTATAAATTTTTATTAAAATTAAAAGTTCGCTAAATAATTTATGTGTGTCAGAAATTTCATAATTTTCAATATGACACAATGAAGTGAAATGACAAAAATGTACGTAAATAGAAGAAGAGAAAGAAATTTTATGACATGCATAAGAGTTTATGAATGAGGCGTACCGCGTACCCTACAGTGGGTGTAAATTGTAAAGTGATATAAGAATTCCTAAATGAGCTTTAACTGTGATTGATTTTTTCAATCAGTCATACAAAATGCACTCGATTCGTAGCATCAAATTTAAAAAAAAGCTGCTGTGTCTTAAATTGGAATTATTACAATACGATATAATCGAATTAATTCGTGTATTCGAGTTTTTTTATATAGGTTTTTTCAATAAAAATTGTTTGATTATTCGAATTTTTTGGTATGTAATTCTTTATTGAAGTGAAAGCTGCGATTTATTTTTTAATAAAAAATATTCGATTAAAATTATTCGAACACAATAATTAGTTGAACAAAAATTCATCAGCTTTTAAAATTGCAATTGTTATTAATGGTATGCATCTTATTCGTTTATTTGATTTTTTAATAGTTTATTCGAATAAAAGTTATTCGATTATTAAACTTTTTTTTAAATAATTTTTTTTTTATTATCGAAGTGGAATTTACTCGATTTAAAAACCAGCATTTATTTTTTCGGTAATTTTTTATGTAAACGATTCGATTAATCGAATAAAATTATTTAGTTAATTGCATTAAAACTATTGAACGTTATAAGTTTTCTGTGGTTTAAATAAATATTAAGCGACTAAACACTTTTATTTATTTGTTCGATTATTCCTATAAAATTACTCAAGTAATCGAATAAAAAAAATTAATCGACTAAAATTTGTTTGATTTTCCTTTTATTTCCTTTTACTAAAAATTGTTCAAATAAAATTTAAGTTCAAAAGTGCTTGAAAAATGTTCAAACTTTCGTTGGTTTAGGATTTATATCTGATAAAAATTTTGCCACTTTCCTTTTTTGGTTTTTTATTCAAGCAAAATGTCTCAATAAAATGTGAAATTCATAATAAGGCAATAAAATTTATTCTAGTGCTTAATGCAACCACAACTTTGAAGCACCAGCATCCTTTAGTTTGTGCTTTGGCACATTGTGCTCCATAGCACAACTAAAATGCATCTTTTAAGGCTATAAAAGGTCTTCCTGCAGTTTGCTGTAGGGTGTTTTATAATATTTTATATACTTTAATATGCCTGTTTTGTGCTGTGTATAAATCGTAAATAATTTTAGTTGTTCATTTTCATATGAGTATCTTTTTTTCTTCTCTTTGATATTTTTAGAGATGTATTGTGATTTTTGGCACACAATATTTATAACATTGTTGCCAAATTTCCAATGGAATGATAAAAGAAATATATATATATATAAATTCATATGTATGTATCTGCATGTATGTATGTAAATAAACAAAAAATCGTGTGTTTCATAGATATAATTTTTTTTTGTATAAATTTTCATAAAGAAATGAAACTAAAGTTAATGAATTTTTAATTAATACGTTGAAGCAATTTACGAATTTGCGTCAAAAAAAAAGTGTTGTTGTTTTTGGCTATTAACAGAAAACCATTTGCGCGCACTATAACTTAAGGGTAAATATGCCGTAATAAAAAAAATATGCATGTGGCATTTAAGAAGATAAATAAAATTTGAGAAAAGTGCTTAATTGGGCAGCGTTTCCGCTTTAAAAAGTCAACGTTTAATTGGTCAGGTATGAAATTGACGTATTTGAAAGAAGCTGGCCAAGTTTTAGTTGCTCAAGAAAGGCAAAAGCAAAAAATATAATAAACTGAAGTTCATTTCTTTAGACCGAATTTCTCCTCCTCTCTCTCTCTTTCTCTTACTCAATCTCTCTCTCTCTCTTTCCGCTGCTTTGTCTACAACACTTAAGCATTTGGTCAACATATGGGTACATGTACAATATTTTCAAGATTTAATCTAAACAGCATCTTAATGCCAAACTAATTTTGTTTGCAATCCTTGAACAAAAAAAAAAATTCCCTTTTAAAAGTTTAAACTGTTAAATTGTAAGTGACATCTTTTTGCCTCACAAAAGATCTCTTAATCTTTTGCTCTCTTGTGTGCGGCGTTTTTCTTTTCCTCTTCTAGATATGACAATATTGCATGCCCTGATTTTCACAAGGATTTTTATTTATTTTCAAAGTATAAAAATATTAAGGAATAAGAAAATTTTTAAAAATATTACAGTATAAAATAACAGGATACGTGACTTTTTGCGGTTTGTTAGGATTTATTATTATCAATTTTGTATGAGTTTCAGACCATACTTTTCACATTGCTGTGGGTGGTTAGTTTGTCTGTTTGGGTGTGTGTGCGCGCGTGTGTGTGTAACATTATTAAATTCTACAAACATTTTGAAACGGTTAAAGGCATAGAAAAAGCAGCATTCGCAAGATAAAAAGCAAAGAAGCATATAAGAGTTTAAATCATTAAATCTTCTACATACCGCCCCACAAGAAACTTCCTATAGAGGGGCAATAAAGAGAGAAAAAAAAAAGTTAACAAATATGATTTAAATGAGACAAGAAGCATGAACTAAATAAAATTACATTCAACTGACAGAAAAATCTCCCACATTTCTTTTCTCTCTTGTAAATTTTATTAAATTTTGTTTCGTCCTTTCGCTAAGGATTTCCTCTTTCAGGAATATGTGCATACACAGTTATTGTTTAATTTAAATTAAACAACGCATTTAAGCGTTTTTTTAGGGATTAAAAAATATGTACATATGTACACACCTATTTCATTTTGACCGTAAATAAAATTGCCCTGTTGCCAAATTTGCTTGTCTTCATAACAACAATAGAGTTTGCAAAAAATTTCTTTTAAAATTTTAAATAATTTTCGATTAATGTGAATTGAAAAAGTTCTAATACATAGTTTAAAATTTCCTGGAAGTTTGTTGTATTCTTTTCAATATGTTCCACAAAATGTTTGTTTAAACGTTTCTTTTTAGAATCATCGCTTTTCTTATCGAATAAACGTTGATTAAGCGAATAAGGCATTCAACTTATTTAATTTATAGTTAATAACTTGTTTCAGAGTTGTTACAAATTACTTGCGATTAAAAATTATTCGATTAATAATTATTCGATTAAAATTAATTCGTTTTAAATTTTTTTTTTATTAAATTTTGTCGATTCTGTTATGTTTATTTTTAAAATAATGTCAATAAAATTTATTCGCCTAAAATTATTCAAATAAAATATATTTTCATATTTTAAAATTTGTTCTCAAGAAATTTTTAAACATGAATATCACTTCTTTCAGCAATCTGTACATATAGGCTGTATACAATTATTCTGCAGACAAATAATTCGTTAATAATTATTCGTTTATGCGAATAAAATTATTCGAATAATGTTGTTTTTTTGTTTTTAACCATAACTTAATTTTAAACAGGCCATACGGATGAACTGGATATATTTTCTTTTGTAAATTAATTATTATAGTTTTTGTAAAATAATGCTGAGCATTTGACCAAAACTGAACACAAAAATGTGAAATTTATTAATAAATGCAGGCAAAGGGTGGCCCTAAAAACTTCCTTGTTCTGTTTCTCAAAAATGCACACACACACACTTACTCATTAATTTCTTTCTTATCCACTGGATTTTTTTTTATATTATATTTATTCACATTTCTACACTGGCAAATCTCATAATCCCCATATATATTTTTCTCTATAAACTTTGTTGTTGTTTTGTGTTTACGTTTTTGGTTTTTTATGCTGCTTCAAACTCTCTTACATGTTGTAATTAAATTTAGAAGACAAGCAACCAACAACTCATGTCTGACATTAAGTCTATAAATTAAATGCGAATAAACGCCAGCAGAAAACACTACAGAAACATTCAACAACTTTAAAGACAAATGTTTTTAGTATTAAATGTTTTGTTTTTATCTTTTTGTGCCTTCTGTATCTTTTAATAAGAACCAACAAGACTTAAAAAGAAGCATAAAGATAATGAAAAAAAGTAAAAACGAAAAACTGCTGGCAAATAACAGAAAAAAGCGCGTTTAAAAAAATGTTGTCAAGAATTTAAAGTGTTGCTATTCAAAGAGCAAATGTCAAATAACTTGGGCATATTTGTGCAAAAAAAGTATTTTAAAATGAGTTTTCTTTTTTGGTTTTTTGTTCAACGATTTAGTAAAAACGAAGAGAAGAAGCAAAGCTTGGGGATCTTTCGGCAAGGAAATTCAATTTATTTATTTATATATAAAATGGTATAAGGAAAATCAACTTCATTTGAATATTAAAATTTATTCGATTAAAATATATTCTATTCAAATTATTCGATTAAAATCATTCCTCTAAAATTATTCTGTTAAAGCTATTCAAAATATTTTTGTTAAGGAATAATTCGATTAAATTGTACTCGATTGAAGATATTTCCATACCTTTTTGGAAACATTTTTATTTAAGAATAATTCGTTTAAAATTTATTCGGTGTATTCTTAACTTTTTTCTTAAATTTATGTTAATTGGGAAAACATTTGCTTAACAATAGTTCGATTAAAATGTATTCGATTAAACTTAACAGAATAAAACTCATTTGCTTTTTGAATTAGATAACATATTTTTTTAATGTAATTTAATTTATTCCAAAAATACGTATTCTAAAAAACTTTATTCGATTAAAATTATTCGTTCAATGTAATTTTAAGAATAAAAAAATTTAAACATATAACTCCGTAATTGAAGCAAACATGTGTTCGACTAAAATATATTCGAATAAAATATATTCGATTAAAATGATACGATTGAAACTTTTTGTTTTTGTTCAAACAATCAAATTCGTTTTAGAATTGTTCAATTAAAGTGTATTCGGTTAAAATATATTCGATTATAATTATTGGATTGAAGTTGATTTTACTGATTTTGATTTCTTCATTATATGAAAATTATTTTCTATTTTCATAGTTAAAGAATTAATAAATTAAAATACAAAAAAAATTAAACAAAATCAAGGAATTTATTGAACTGATGGCCTGAACGTGTTGGCGGATCATACGACTGTGGTGTAAGAGAACTTTCTTTTAATCCTGCTCAAAATTTCTTTTCATTGTGACACTTTCGTTTCATAAAATCTGCAGCTGTTTGCAATTCGCTGAAAGTTATACACAGAGAAGAACTTAAATTAATTATTTTAACTTTTATTGTTCATTCTATTTTATGAAATCTATGGTGCTAAATAAACTGTTAAGGCCATTTGTCAAATGAAGGTTTGTCCCAGGTCTGGGCGACAATACAGTGGTAGAATGTGTTCTGGTGGATACTGCGCTATTTTCTTTTCTTTGCCTCACTTTGAGTTCAAATAAACTTTGGCCTAAAAGTCGAAGCTTTACCTTTGAAAGGTTTATAAAATAATTTGCCGATATTTGCAGAGTCAGCCACACAATAATGGTTTTTGTGTTCGCCTTTTAGCCTGGACTTGTGTTCTTATTAATTATTGTTCATGCTTTGGTCACATTTATTTACTATTATTAATCTTTTTGTATTGTAGTTTTAATAACTTCTAACGCAAAACAATTACTTATTAATCTTTTCTTTACTGTTTCTCTCGTTTCTGTTTTACTTTCAGGTAATTTAAACTTCACAATCTCTCTGTGATTAATATTCATAGGTTTTGTGTTCCGTTCATTTGTGTGCTCTGGCACAACAAAACTTTGCAACAAATGTATTCGGCTGTGAGTATAAAACAATAGAAAAAATAATATTTATTTCAAACTCAAACAAAGAGTAAACAAAAATATTTATTACTTTTTGCTCGGTGTCTATTCGCAATTAGTGAGGCTAAAGAAGTAACAATATTTTTTCAATTTTTTCCCCTCCACTGACTGCTGCTGTACAAAACAATAAAAAAAATCCTGTAAATTTTCTCATAATTTTTCTATTTAACAAAGAAAAAGCCAGCAGTTGCAAATGAAAAAAAAAACTGAGAAAAATATTTTATTTATAGACTTTGAATTGAAAAAGTAGAGAGAAAAGAAATTAAATCTAACAAACTGGAACGACAGCTTCCACAGTTTAATCATTAACACATCGTTGGCAGAGCTGAAAAACCAATATTAGAAAATATCACAGTGACTGTGTAAATCTATTTTGCTTTAGTTGGAAAAATAGGAATTAGAAAACTTGTTTCTTGTTCTCCCTCTGTGTGTTTCTTCCTAATATTTTAAGTAAGATCCTTTTTCGTTTCGCATTTGAGTTCTTGCTGTTGTGTAATTGTATAAAATGAAATCTTTTTTTTTTTTATTATTATTGTTGATTAACAAGTATGAAATGTAAATGTGTTGATATAACCGAAGGACCTTATTGAAATGACCGCAAGTCATTTAGAAAAGTGGTTGTTTGTAGACTTAAGCTGGCAAAAGGACGCAAGAAACACAAAACTATAAGAAAACAGAAAAAGGTTCATTCCGAGTTGTTAGTCAACTTCTTTAAACACAATTCTAATGACTTTTGGTACACAAAGTATTTTATTAACAAAAACCAAAAAAAAAAAACTAGATCTTCTTGGAAAGAAGTAAAAAGAAGAGGGTAAACATTAATAAAACATTTTAGAAACTTTAAACGGTTGTGTTGAACTTAAAGCATCATTTATTTAAACAGGATGCTGAAGGAGAATGCAACGAATCGAAAACACACTTCAAAGGCCAAGATTTAATAATAGAAATTATACTAGAAATCAAAACTAAACTAATGGTGGACCAATTACAATTGATGAACTTGTCAAGGGCCCGCTATTGGCCCCCTGGGGTGCTGGCAACACACATGCAGTTGACATATTATAGTAAAAAAAAAACACGCTTGAGAGCACGCTCGATCTTTTTTATCCTTCGTACCAGTGGAGGAACTCAAGGTGTTTGAATCGTTGGACCGAAATCCCAAATGAATCAGACTTGCCTGAAAATGGGGACATCGTCCACATCAATCCTTATGTCCTGAGGTTTAAGCCACAAAGTTGCATGTTTAAGCAATTTGTTTTTAAATTGTCGCAATCAACAGACTAAAGACCGGCGTAATTTTAAGGCTTTTGTTAAAAATTATTAAAAGAAAAAAATATAAAATAGTTTTTGTGTGATGCATTGAACACATATTTATTAATTTAATAATGGTTTCAAAAAGAATAACAAATTTGAATTATTACCAGAAATTCAATTATGAAAATAATTTTGCATATAATGGGCCGGTCCTTTCACATTTTAAACACTTTATTAGCCACAGCTGCAAATATTTGCAAAAGATTTATATGGTTTATGAGCCCAGCAGCTTTAGCTTTCAAATCTCGGCGAAGAACAAAAGTTAACAAATTTTTCTTAACTAATAATTTACAAGAATTTTATCGTTTGATTGTAAACTGGCAATAAAATGATGAAAATTATCATTTTAGTTGCCACTTAACAAAAGTTTTGAATTTTAATATTTTCGAAGAGAGGCATTTGCATTTAACTTTTTATTTTCTAAAAATGTCACATATTGCTGTTTTAACAAGCACCCACTTTTGAGCGCAGAGCCGAAAAAAACAACTGCTTTCAAATATTTTTTTTAACATACAATAAATTAAAAAAATTGTATTATTAATATATTGTTTTTTTTTTTTTTGGTATTTAACCTTCAAATGTCAAAAAAAATGCTTTAAAACAAAAAAAAAAATAAAACATTTGCATGTCGCGTTCTTCATGGCCAAACCAACACATGTCATGTCATGACAAACACGAGTGCTGTAGTGTTTAGTGTAGTGCTGCTTAAGGAACGTTTTCCTCAATCTTGTCAGTAATTTTCATCATATTTTGAGGGTTTGAGAACTAATGAAACCTTAAAGGGGTGGTTTGAAGTTTAAAATATAAATTTTTTGCGAAAGAAAAGTAAAGCT
Organism: Epicampocera succincta; assembly: GCA_932526305.1. NCBI lineage: Eukaryota > Metazoa > Arthropoda > Insecta > Diptera > Tachinidae > Epicampocera > Epicampocera succincta. The sequence goes on along the minus strand of OW052036.1, from coordinate 59,776,080 downwards.
GATTTAATCCCAGAGACTAGTTTTGCTGAAAATTCTGGTTTTCTTTGATTGTTTTCCCCCCAAAAAAAGACATCTTTTTCACAAACTTTTTGTAGTTTTGCTAGAAACGGAATTTTAGTAGTAAAACTTCTCAAGAAAACGGATTATTTTAGGCAACTCGAAATATTGAAGGTCATGTGAACTTTAGGGAAAAAAACGTTTTTTTTTTCCTAACATTATCTCTGGTTTAACTACATAATTTTAATTTGCTTATTTGTGTTTCTATTTCTGTCATCGATCAGCTGAAACACACACACACACATACATACATACATATTATGCCACAACAAACAACAACACAAGACCTTAAAAAGGTCAATAATTCATTTTAATAGGATTTTGATATGGGACACCCCTTTTTCAATCTTTTAGCTATTGTTGTGGAGTTCTTTTGTTTCTAGATTTCTACCCTTAAAAAAGGAAAACTGTATTTCCACAAAAGTTTTCTTTATTCATGTTCGGGCAAGCGTTTTTGTCTGTCAATGGTCGCAATCCAGTCGCGTGTCCCATATCGGAATAAAATTTTATTATGCAGGGATAAAGGTACACACACGCACACGCATACGCACACGCACACGCTCACAAATTCCCATTTACTAAATTTGTATAAAACTTTTTTTGTTTTATTTCATATAAAATTTCATTTTAATGTTTTCTTTACACAACCAATTTGTCTTGTAGTTTCGCAGTCATTCACCCAGCCAGTCATTCAATATAACATTGTTTTTGTTGTTGTAGTCATCAGGCATAATGTAATCATCATTATAAACAAAAATAAAATAATAATAAACATAAATTCTAGAGTTTTATGACTGGCATATAAAATATTTTATACTTTGATCTGCCAGAGATTTCTGTTCTCGCTCTGTCGGCTTCGGCGTGTGAGATGTCAGTCAAGTGGTCAAGTTTCTGGCCTTTATGGTCGTGGCACAAAGATTTCAGTGATTGGCTTTTGATCATTTTATTCAAGCTATTGATTAGTTAAGCACTGAAATTGTCAGTGTTTTGCGTCATTTAAAATTGCCCAGAGAGTTTTCTCCAGCCATTGTAAGATCTTTAGTTTCAAAAGTGTTGTTGTGCTAGAATTATAGACCAGACATAGACTTACATGATATGATGTGAATGGCAGGATAAACATTCTGGATGAGCGATCTGTCGAAGAGGTGAGCTGAGTTGCCCGCCAATATCGTTCGTTATAGTGAATCCACTATATTTCAGTTGGTGGGGTGTCCCGAAATCACAGGCTTATGCTAATAAGCACATATAGACTAATGCTGTTAAAGTCAGGATAAGTGAGGCCATTTTTCAATTTCAGCTCGATCTGTGGGGCAAAGTCTTGGAAAATTTGTAACACTTGAATCTGTACCACTGGATCAATATTATATCCAGAACATAAAGTGCCTACATGAGTCTGGCACACGAAGAAGGCATTTCTTTAACAGCTTCTACAGAACTTGTTTTTTGTCGCTCATATTGAAAACCCTTTATCTTTTAAGAAATTAATTAATTTAATCTAATAGTTAAACTTATTAAAGCCAAACAAAAGTGTTTAAAACATTTGGCTGTAAGTGATAGATATTTGAACAAAATTAGCACTAGACTTATAGCTCTAATCTGACGTTACTTTAAAGTTTTGAAAGACTTGCCAGGCCTGCGTAATCCTTTAATATATAAGTCTTTAACGTTTGGGTTGCTGGTGCACTAAATGTGGCCATTAAATTTCTTACTTACGGCCGCTCATTAAGGCTTTCTTACATGTTTTATTCATAGTTTGTGTCAAGCCAATAAACTTTAAGCGGACACCATGTGTTCCCATTTCTTAATAACTTTCTTTGCAATTCATTTTGCATTTGCATTTCCACAACACAACCGAGTCGCTTTTCCTCCGTTCTACTCATGTATTTATAGCTTTTAACGGTCTTATATTTTTTTTTTTTTTTTGCTTTGGCCAATTTTAATTGGATTAAAAATAGATATTGACAATTGTAATGTAATACTTTGTGCACCAGTGTTGGTCAGTAAGAATGTGTGTTATTAATTGGCTTACAGCGGATGGCGGAAGTTTTTCTTTTTGTTTTTGCCAGGGATTTGCCTCTGCAGTTGACGTTGCTTTGACTTGTTTTTTGTTGTCTTTTGCAAGAGACAACATTTTTTTTTTCCTTTTTTTTTACAGACTATTAGTTTTAAGTAGGTAAGATTTAATATTGAATTTCGAAATTTTATCATAAACTATAATTGGCTGCGAGGTTATTGTTCTGGGCTGACACGGCGGGTCATGTCCTGCAAGACATTAACTTTGAAAACTGCCCAGCATATGAAAGTTATTTCTGAATTCATTTTATTTTGTAATTAAAACCAAAATATTTCATATACTTTGTTTTTGTTGTTTGTGTTAATCTGTTTTTTCCTTCTGTCAAAATATTCCTACTGCACCATGTCACTGACATTAATTTCTATACGGACCAAGGTTTTGCGGCAAAGTGTAGTTATTTTTATACCCCCAAACCCTCCCCTCTCTTTCGCTCTTTTTTTTTATTTACGTTTCTGTTATAAAAGAAAATTTATTTTTATACACATGCACGCTTAGGCTTTATTTTAGGCAGCAAAACCCCCCATGTACTCAGTTTATACTAAAACAAATGCGAACACAACAGTGTGCCATAATGAACATAAATATAAATGAGAAAAAAGGTTTTCACAGCTTGAAGAATACAACAAACACAACAACACAGCTGAGTTTGTTTAACAGTCTGTTCTAAAAATTAAATTAAATAAATGAAAGTTTCTGTTCCTGTTATCGCCGTTAATAGTCGAGCTGGAGAAATTAGATTCTCAAACAAAAAGTTGTTTAACAAATTGTAATTTCTGTGAAAGTAATAGAATACAAGAAACTTGGCATAACTTTTGAAACTTGTATAATTTTGAGGTAAAATTAAAATTATATGGAGCATGTAAGACCCTATTTTTTAAATATTAATAAAGGATTTGCATATAACTGCGGACTCTTCCTTTATCTGACTCGCTTTGCTTTTGCCAGGGAAAGAGAGAGAGAGCTAAAATAACTTTTGTATCGTGAACACTTTGAAACTCAATTTAAAATGTTAGTGAGCCTTTGACAATCTACTTTTCAGATATTAAAAAGCAATTTGCCTATAAATGCAGCCTTTTTGAAAAATCTTTAAAAACGTGAGCAGACTTTCTAAAACGTAATTCTCCATAACCACAAAAATTTTCTGGCCCAGTTTTTGAAAGAGCGGAAAAACACAATTTATTTCAGCATAAGTTTTAAAACAGGAATAGCTTGAAAGTCAAATTGAAATTATATTTTGAAAATATTTGCAAAGCAAATGTTTTGTGATTGTTTTACAGAAACGCAAAACATATTTTTCAGAAAATTATGCAACAAACCGCAAAAAAAACCGTGATTGTGATAATTTTTACTGCGCTTCAGTTGTTTAGCAGGCCAGCACAAATTTCCCTTCGATTTTGCCCTTAACGTCTTATTAAACTATTGACATACTTTGCGTCCTCGTGAAGCATAACAAAAAATAGTTTTTCTTTATTTGCAAATCTGGAAAATAAATTAAAAGCCAAAAAGAAAGTCTTAAGGTAATATAATATTTTTGCCGACCCTTTTTCTTTTTGCAGAATTCAGTTTTTTGCACTTTCTTTCTGCCTGATGAGCAGAGCTGTTTGTCTGTGTGTGGACAAAACATTTCCAATCGACTAAAACAAAAAACACCTGTCACAAACATCAAATTGATTGAAATAAACTGAAAATAAAGCATAAAAAGCAATTTTCTTTCTTTAGCAACAGAATTTTATATGGCTGCTTGTTTGCAACGAATGTAAAGTCGACCAAGTGAAATGAACATTTCAGTTTTTAAAAGGCGGTCAAGACCATTCAAATGATGACATAATCTTTTATTTGGTATTAAGAAAACCAAACAAAAAAAAGAAGAAAAGAAAACCCTCAGCAAAAACAAGCCGAACCATAAATGTTCCAAATATTGCAATAATCTCTTAAAAGACATGTAAAACAAATGTCGAAAACAAAAATAAATGAAATAAAAACACACCCTCTTGAGCCAACTAAAGCTTCTAAGTGGAATAAAATATATATTTAAGAGTAGATACGTACTTTCTTTCTTCAATCTCATAAATATGGAACTAATTTTTTTATAATTTATCCCCATTATAAAAATTCTCATTTGGTTTATTACCAAAAAAAAAAACCAGAACTAAGAAGAATAAAGAAACTCCCCTCTACAGGCTTAAAGAATTTCGTTACTTGTTACAGTTGCTTGCGAAAGTATAACGCCATCCCTTTAATATTGCGAAAACCTTTGGACACACTGAAAGTTTCGATTAGTTTTCTAAGGCTTCTTCTGCTTTTGATTTTTTCCTTTGTTTTCCTTATAATTGTTAGAAAAAATCATTAATTTATTATATTAAAATTTATTACATACATCCACAAACTAAGTCCGACCCACTGTACATTTGAATGGTGACAGAAACAAAAAAAAAAAACGATTTATTTTTTGATTTTATTTGCAACAATTTATAAAGATTTCATGTTGATTAGCTGATGTTTTCAAAAGAACTTAAATACGGCTTAAGCATAACACTTAAGAAAGCACAGTGGTGCCAAACAGACAAAAAAGTGTTTTTTTTTTAATAAAAATGTGTGTGAGAATATACAAATTACCAAATTTTTATATCACAAACGAATGAAAGTGATCAGTTATATGGGAAAAGAAGGACCAAATCCCTGTTTGTGATGCAGAGGGAAGATGTGACACTTTATACAACAACAAAAATAATATCTTAATTGAATTTTTACAAATAAGTACAAATAAGTACAAGAAGTTCAATATAAAAGATCAAGTCCTTATTAGGGATTTTGGCCAAAGTTGCATGACGTGACATTTTATACAAACAAAAATAAAATCTTAATTGAATTTAATTGAATTTAATCATATGACTTATAACAGATCAATTCCTTGTGAGGAATTTTGACGAAAGTGGCCAAATGGTGCAAAGGCATGACGTGACACTGTACAAAAACATAATATTTATAAAACTTTTCAGAAATAAATAAAATTTCAGTTTTGGTTACTAATATGATTTGTAAATGATCAAATCCTTGTGGCAAATCTTGAGCAAAGAGGCGAAATCGAGCAGAGCCATTACGTGACACACTCTATAAACATAATATCTAAAGAGGGTTTATGAAACTTTTCACAAATGAATGAAGGTACAATTTTGGCCAGCCACATGTCTTATAAAATATCAAATTCTTTAAAGGAATTTTGGCTAAATGGAGCAGAGGCATGACGTGACACTTTTCACAAATAAAGAGAAGTACTATTTTTTCCACTCATATGACTTATAAAGGGTAAATTCCTTGGCAAAGTGGCCCAAGAGTCAGGCAGTGTTACTGGAGCCAGAGAAAAGTTTATGCGCCATTCTGTTAAAAATAACCGAGTAGCCAAATAGAGTTTGTGGAAATTTTCACAAATGAATGAAGGTGAAGTTTAAGTCATTTCCCTGTGAGTCAAATTTGGCTATTTTTTTTTTTCAAACTTATTTGTTTAGCTGCAGACGTATTCAGAGTCTTTGTTAGGAATTGAACCTACGACGTCAAAACTGCTACTTGAATAGTTCATCAGCTCGGGCATCGAGGCAGAGGACTGAAGTTTACTACTACCAAAAACAATTAACTTGTCAAATTCTCACAAATGAAAAAATTGTAGAACTTGACTAAATCCTTTTAAGAATCTCTTTATGTTTTATGTCTGTCTTAAGACACTGTCTTATTTGTCAAAATCCATTTGTATGCATTTGTTCGACACCCAAACACGCACACACAAACACACATGTGTGTGTATATTAATAGCTTTTAAATGCGCATAAATGTCACTTGTCACAGTATGTGGTGGGCGTTTATTGGCAACAATGTTTCCTAGGGTGGTGCGTTTTCATTTCTCTCTTTCGGTGTGGCTTCACAAAAACCGTCAATGCTTTTATACACTCCAGCCCAAACTGAAACTCGCACTCTTTCAGTGCCAACAACACTTTCAACAATTTTAGCAGCAGGATTGTGGAATATAATTTTCATTGCTGTTTCTGGTTTTTTCTTTTCTGTCGTTATTTAAAGAAATTGATACGAACACATTTTGATTTTTACTGCTTGTTCTTAAATATGGTTGTTGTTATTGCTGCTGTTTTACTTTCATCCTTTTCAGCTTCATTCCATGTTGCTGCTGCCGTTTGAGAGATTTAATAAATGTTAGTATTGCAGTTAAATTAAGTGGAAATAGTAAATGTATTGCTTATTGATTTCCATGATATTGATACAACAACAACAGCAGCAACAACAACAGCAGCAGCAGAGCAGCAGCAAAAATGTTGAATGAGTAAAAGAACGATTTGGAGAAAAGTTTAGCAAATAAATAAAGAAATAGACGGAAATCATTTGAGTTTTTGTTTTTCTTATTCTGGCTATACAAAAAAAAAAAAGAAATAATGAGATCTAGTAAGAAGAAATGGTAAGACTGTCTACAAAATTTATAGCAGGAAATTTTTTTTCTCGGCCGTTTGATAAAAAATGGCAAAAACTTAAGTTTTAGTCCATAAATTAGAGTTTAAGATAAAGCTGCAGAACAATGAAAAACAAGTTTTGAGGGAGTGGAGTGGAAAGAGAAAGAGGGAGAGAGGAAAATTTCCATAAAGACAAATTTGTAAGAAGTTAATGACACAAATGAAGACATACTACATTTTTCGCCAGAACTGCAGCAAAACTTTCAGTCTCAGGCTTTTTTTTTTCCTGAACAAATCTGATGAAAGAAACTTGAAAAAAATTAATTTCCCAGGATGAACTTTGAAAGTGAATTTTATGGCACTAAAAAATCCAATATGGAGAAATTTTAAGAAAGTTTAAAACAGTATAGAAATTTTCAAAAATTTATAATTCATTAGATTTTTTTTTATTAATTCTAAAACTACTTCCACTTTTTGTAACTGAAGCTTCAGGTCTTAACTTTGAAAAAACTTTCATTTTTTATAATTTTAACTCAACAAAACTAATGGAAATCTAATGAAATTTGGTGAAATTTCTGGATTTTTCTTACTTAACGAAAGTTGAAAACTTAACGAAACTTTTGCTGAGGAGAAAAAGGTCCCAAAAAATGCTCTATTACTTTACCTTTCAATTTTTTTTAGTAATAATCTTATAATTAACTAAAAAAAAACATTCGAAAACTACAATAATGAAAACTTAACGAAACTCTTTGAATAGAACTAAAAGTCTTAAATATGCATTATTTAACTGCTTTTTGTTTTGCCATAAACTAAAATTTTAACTTAACGAAACTGTTTGGAGCTTAACGAAATTTTCTGTTTGAAGACTAATTTTTTTTTATTCTTCATAATAAAAAAAAGTATTTCTTGACAATATTAAAATTTAAGATGAAGAAACTTTTTTTACACACATATTTCCAGACATTTTTATTAAAAATTATTAAACTGAAATTTAGTAAAAACTTAACGAAACCATTTTTAAAAAAGACTAAAATATTACGCTTGATATAACGATTTTCTTTGCAGTTCTCCGATCCAGCGAAATTTTCTTGTAAAGCTGAAATTTGATTTATTTTTATTGTTGTGACACAAAAGTAGAATGATTTATTTCTTAACTTTGCTAAAACTTAACAAACAGTAGGAAAACTTAACGAAAGTTTTCTAATAGTTCTTGACGCCTTCAAATATCGCTTTTACAAAATGCCAGATTTTCGCAAATCCTTATTGAAAACTTAACGAAATTCGTTACATAATTTAGCGTTTTTCGAAGTAAAAGTATAAAGTAGTTTTATGTGCTTTAATCGTCAAGATAAAAATGTTGGAAAAAAATGTTAAGAATCATAATCTTTAATTATTAATCAAAATTTATTTGCCTGCCATCGTTCTTCATACAAAATTTTATGCGATAAAACTTTCAATTTACTTCAAAACTCATCTGACCTTTGACCTTCCCGTCTCATATCATAATAAAATCTATTTAATTTGCCTTAAAGTGACAGTTATTCCTTTACCAAAATAAAACGCTATCCCTTTGGTAGGAAAATCCAGAACAAAGTTTTGATGACCCATTACGTGACCCCAATTTAAGGCCAGTCATAAAACCATCTTCAAATTTCGATTTATATGTTTGTATATGAACCGAAACTAGAAACACAAACAAACGTAAATGGTAAGAAAAGCAAAACAATTTACTTATTCCGACACAGGACACACGTCTCAAAACAACTTATATATGCCTTTTTCTCCAGCCCAAAACGCAAATACAAGGAAACAGTAAATAAAGGGTGCGCTTCATAAAGCGCACGCACTTTAAGAATTAACATAAATTAACACCATTTCAACTATGAACACAATAAGCTGGCAGATAGTATTTGTTGCTTCCCAACTCGCTCTTCAGACACACGACAATCAAGTCACTCACGCGTTCACTTGGGCTACAGATAAAGCACAAGACGACAAAAAACAATTACAATTTAAATAAATTATATGAATGGCTGAGAAGGCAGCACAATAAATACCATAAAGCGGCATTAAATAAAATTTATATCCTGTATCTGGCAGAGTGTAGCATATCAGTCTTTCTTAAGGATACAGGACTTTAATTTGAAAATAAAAAGAAGCAATCACCCATATCAGTCTATACAAACTCACCTGGGACATTTACCTACAAGTAAAAAGGCCTGTTTCGGAAGACGACAAAGAAAAGCTTTTGCTTTTGTTATAAATTTTTGTTTGTGTGCAGGCAGGTACCTAAAGGCTGAAGCTTATGAATTTATTGTCTTGCATAAGACAGCAGGTGAAAGGTTAACTTTATTGCCACCCAAACTGGCAAACTGATGATGATAGGCCTTGAGTTTCTTTCTAGCTTTTGGTTTCATTTTGAAAATTCTCTTTGACTTCAATTTATGCTGGTGTGCAGGGCACATATATTTTTCGTTACACATGATGTAAAAAATGTCCAAAGTTGCAAAAGGCTTTATTCCGAACTTGAATTTGCCTTTGACATTCTTGGGCTGAAGAACAAATTTTATATCATAGGCTTTTTTTTTTTTTTGGAAGGAGGCCGGGAGAGGGTTTAGTGGCAAAAAGCTTGTCCCATCGTTTCCGCTAAATGCAGAAAGTGTCGCTTTCCTGATTTTACCTTTTTTTTAATTTGAAGCATTTGAGAGTCAAATCTTACATTGTGATCGCTTTTCTTACACTTGAATCATTTTGGCCAAACTTTCTCCTCCTTTCTTTTGCCTGTCTATTATTTACCATCTCCATACAAATGTTTTCTTATCCCTTTCTTTTGCTTTTTCATTTGCTCAAAGAGTTCTTTTCAAAAATATTATTTTTTTGTAGACTGTTAAGTGTCATCCCTTTTCTTTTTTTTTTTTTTCTTCGCCTTTCTGCAATTTAAACTCCCATAAACATAAAAAAATAATTCTTTAGCCCTTCAAATTTGGCGTAAATTTATGTGTTTGTGTGCGTGTGTTTTTGTTTTTAAGGACACATAACAAATTGTTATGGCAACCGTGTCAAAAGGGAGACCGGGTATCGTAGCATGAAAAAAGGGTGCCGCAGAAGTACTGCCAAGATTTTAAATAGAGTCCCATTTCGGAACGTATTTATTTGTCTTGGTGTTTAGAAAACATCTTAACTTCTTTTATACTTTTAGTTTTTTATTGCCAGTTTTTGTGTTGTTGTTCTGCTTCAAGACTGTATAAAAGAAAAGTGTTATAATTTAAAGAAACAACAAATTTGTAATATGCTGTCGGCACGCTTGACTGCTGTCAAATTGCTGTCAACAACACCACTAATTCTGCACACACACACACACACACATACATATGACTGAACCGTTACAATAAAAACCCTTAATAACAGAAATACGGGAAAAAAATGCAAAAGTTCAAAAATGTTTGTAACAGTCACATTTCAACTATCGATATTGCAACAATTTTCAACGCAAAAAAACAGATGCTTTGTTTTAAGCAGAATATTTTGGTTAAACAAAAATTACTGTAACCAAAAAAATATAAAAATATTTCTAGGAAAAAAACTTATTTTGAAGAAAAAAAGTTTTAAAAAATATCTTATTTGTCTTATTTTTAGTACCCTTTTTCAAAAGCTACTTTTTCAACAAAAACTATTTTTTTCATGACAAATGCGCTTTAGAACAAAAAGTATCTGCGTAAAAACAAATTCCTTAATAACGAAAAGTATCCTTTCCGAAAAGTTTTCTTTAAAGCAAAAAAGTACCTTTCTTTTTGGGTACTTTGAACAAAAAGTAAATTTATAAAAAGGACCTTATTAACAAACAGTCAATTCTTAATAAATTGTTATTTAGGCACAGAGAGGTTTTTAAATTTTCTTAATTTTATAATACAGTAACTCATCAATAGAAAGTACCTTTTTTTTATTAGAAAGAAAGAACACTTTGAATAAAAAGCTCATATTGAAGAAATTTCTAAAACAACAAACAAAATAAATTTTTTATTATTATAAAGTACTTTGGCAAGAAGAAAACCTTTTCCATACAAAATGCTTCCCTAAAGTACATTAGCAACACACTGTAGTTTTTTTAATAGCAAAAGGTAACTATTTAGCAAAAAGTACCAGCTTAGCAAAAAGTACTTTGTAGAAAAAAAGTATCTTTTTTAGCAAAAAGTACTTTTTAGGAAAAAAAGGATCTTTTTAGCAAAAAGTAGCTATTTACCAAAAAAAAGTATCTGTTAGGCAAAAAAGTACGTTTTTAGCAAAAAGTTTCTTTTAGTAAAAAGTACTTTCTTTTGGCAAAAAACACATTTTAGCTTAATGTATGTGTGTTTTAGCAGAAGCACCTTATTTAAGCAAAAATAACTTTATTACAATAGCATAAAGTATCTTTTAGCAAAAAGTATAAAGTATCTTTAAACAAAAAGTACCTTTCTTTAGCAAAAAATACGTTTTTGCTTAAAGCAAGTTATAGCGAAATGTACATTTTTAGCAAAAATTACCTCTTTACCTAGAAGCATATTTTAGCGAAAACTACCTTTTAAACAAAAGGTATCTTTTAGCGAAAAGTACCTTTTTTGGGAAAAAATTCCTTATTTTAGACAAAGCAGGTTTTTTGCAAAAAGATTTCTCTTTTAAACAAAGTAATTTTTCTTTTTGAACAAAAAGTACTGTTTTGAATAGAAACTACTTTTTGGGGAATAAGTAATTTTTAGAAAAAGAGTAGTTTTTAGAAAAAGAGTACCTTTTAGAAAAGCAGTACTTTTTAGAAAAGGAGTCCTTCTGCGTAAAAGAGTTTTTGTTATAAAAAAGTGCTTTTTAGAAAATAAGTACTTGTTAGAGAAAGAGTACTTTTTATAAAAAAAACTAATTTTAAAAAATTAGAGTACTTTCTAGAAAAATATTACTTTTTAGCAAAACATTACTTTTTAGAAAAAGATTACTTTTTAGAAAAAGATTACTTTTTAGAAAAAGAGCACTTTTTAGAAAAGCAGTACTTTTTAGAAAAGGAGTATTTTTTTAGAACAAGAGTACTTTTTATAAAAAAGTACTTTTCAAAAATTAAAGTACTTTTTAGACAAAATTTCTCTTCTTCTGTAAAGAAACATATTTTTGGCAAAAATTATTTTATAAAAAAGTACTTTTAAGAAAAGGAGTATTTTTTTTAGAACAAGAGTACTTTTTATAAAAAAGTACTTTTGAAAAATTAGAGTACTTTTTAGACAAAATTTCTCTTCTTCTGTAAAAAAAACATATTTATTACAAAAATTACTTTTTTAAAAATAGAGTAATTTTTAGAAACAAAAAAGTATCTTCTCCTGCAATAAACATATTTCTTACCAAGGAAGGGTCTCCTAACAAAAAGTATCTTCTTTAAAATTCGACTTCTACTCCGCCCATGCTGAGCAGTTACAACTTTTAAACTTACTTTGCAAGTTATAAACTAATAAATAAATAAAAAGCGACGTTTTTCACGGATTTTAAGTTTTAGGTAAAAAACACATTTTCTATTGTATTAAAACAAAAAAGTTAATTTCTTTGAAAGTTTGTTTGTAAAATTAATTTTCAATAAAATATTTTGTTCGAAAGATTTCATCTTTCATGGAAAACTTTCTATTCACCCTATAAGCAACAACAACAACAACAACAACAACACAATGTTTAAGAGCCTAATAACTAAACCCAATAAATTTCTGATTTTAAGGTCCATATATCAGCTTTTAATTTTCCTTCCTCCCCATTTTTTGACTTTGTATTTTGTAAAAAATATATTCTGACCTTTTTACCTACAAGGAAAAACCAACTTTAATAAAATTCTGTTCACAAAGAATAACAAAATGGAGCACAGAAAGGGAACATTAAAAGACAAGACGTTTCTTAAGAATACGAAAGCTTCTATAACCTTTTTTTTTGCAAAATTTAATATCAAAAAAAAACCTAAGCAATTCCTACGGCTGCTCTTGAGGACAATGATGATGAGATTGTTAAACAACGTGAATGAAGATGCCACATCTATAACAATTATTGTATTGTTTGTGGTCCTCACTGGTACTTGTTTGTTTTGCTGTTGTTGTTGTTTGCTTTCATCATGTCCATCTTTAAGAAGCCAAGGGTAGTAAAACGGAGAGAATGTCGTCAGTGTTTAAACAAAAGCATCTTTTAAGTCCCAGCGCTGTTTTCTGCAAACGAAACGTGTGTAACAAACGGACTTTAACGTCGAACGATTTTTCCCCTATTCTCATTGTTACGGTGGTGGCCAGGTGCTGTGTTGTCCAACTGCCTTTACAGTTTCGGCTCTCTGCTGCTGCAGGGAAGTTTAATTTCATTTGTCTGCTTTATTTACATATAAATATATGCAAGTAAATGTGTGAGTGTGAGTGTGTTTTCGTAATATTGCCGCCAGCTGACCCTTTAATCTGCATAATTTGTGCAATATGTTGAAATTGAAATTCTATACTTTTTTTCGCTCTCAACAGAACACGAAAAAAAACCAACAGGAAGCTTCTTGTTTCTTTTATTTTGCCTGTTAAATAACAACAGATCCTTTAAATTGTTTTTTGTACCGAAGTATTAAAACAAAACTTTTCTGACAGGGGACTGGGACTGGTCAGTTTTCGCAAAATCGAGGGTTGAATCATTATATTAATTTTTTCTTTAAATTTTAATTATGAAAAAAAATTAATTTGACATCCTTTTCAGTGCTGGCAAAATTTCTTTAGAGGGCAGTTTTAAGGGGCATTAAACAAGATTATATTTCTGCTTTTACCTTTTACTTTTTCTTATTTCATTTCTTGTGTTTTTTTTTTTAAACCTGAACTTTTATTTTGCCAATTATTCAAAATAAGTACTTCTTTTAGAAACGTGATTTTTGTTTGAAGAGGTATTTTGTGTAGAACATTTTTTTATTGTACTAAAAATTTTATATTAAAAACTAAATTAAAATTTAAAATTTATTAAAATTACACGTTTTCGTTAAAAGAAACTTTTTCTTAAAAACAGCAAATTTTCCTTACAAAAAACTTTTTGTTAACAAGAAACTATTTGTAAAAAAATAAACATTTTCTTTTTGTTAAAAATAAACTATTTGTAAACAGCGAAAGTTTTTGTTGGACAGATCTTTTTGCTAAAAATATAGTTTTTGTTACAAAAATGATTTTTTGTGAAAAAGATTATTTCTGCTAAAAATAAAGTTTTTGTCACAAAAATTATTTTTAGTGAAATGAAAAAAAATGATTTTTTGTGAAATGAAAAAAATGATTTTTTGTGAAATGAAAAAAATGATTTTTTGTGAAATGAAAAAAATGAATTTTTGTGAAAAAAATACTTTTTGTTAAAGTGATACTTTTTGTGAAAAAAAACATTTCGTTAAAAAGAAACTATTTGTAAAAAGTGAACGTTTTTTTTTGGCCTGAACCTTTTGTTAAAAATATAGTTTCTGTTACTTTTCATTAATTTTTTATTGTTGTTGTATTGTTCGAAAATTTACTTTTGATAAAAATTTATTTCTTGCTAAAAAGCAAATTTTTGTTAAAAAAAATACTTTTTGCCAAAAAGGTACTTTATGTTACAAATAAAAATATAACAAAAATGTACGGAAAACATAATGTTTGTTAAAAAAAAGTACTTTTTTCCAACACGACACTTTTCGTTAAAAATATGTTTTTATTAAAAGTTATCTTCGTATTGAAAGATTACTTTTTTTTGTTAATAAAGTACTTTTTGTTATTGAGTTAAAAGTATCTATTTGCTCAGAATACCCTGTCTGTTTAGAAAATACGTTTTGTGGAAAAAATTACTTTTTTGTTTAAAAAAAAAATGATTGTGAAACGAAATTATCGCAAATATATTTGTTGTTTGGTTATTTTCTAAAGTCCTTTTTTTTACAAAAAAGTTCATTTCAAAAATGGTATTTTCGTTAAATTTGTTTAAAAAAGTACTTTAAGTTAAAATGGTTTGTTTTTTAAGTAGGAGTATTTATAAAACAAATTATGGTTTAGCAGCGGCTGTTTTTAAAAAGCCTTCCTTTTGCCAAATTGTTGTTTTTTTGTGAAGAAGACTTTTTGTTTAATGGACTTTTTGCCTTAAAATCCACTTTAAACAGTCTACTTTTAATACCATTTGCTAAAAAGCTTCTATGAAAATAAATATAATAATTAAGGCACATATTTAAATGATTTAATTTTTATTTATTGTTTTTTTTTTTTTTTTTTTTTTTTTTTTTTTTTTTTTTTTTTTTTTTTTTTTTTTTTTTTTTTTTGATCAATTTATTAGACGATAGCAACGAAGTGCGTAGGTTAAAAAGGGTACATGTACTTGACCTACCTTTTAGAAAATAATATTTAAGATGTATATATTTATGTAAATAGTATAGCAGTTGACAACTGTTGTTTACTGAGCTGTTATTTTAGTTATTTTATGTTTTTAATTGTTATTAAATTTGCTTATTATTTTAAATTTTGTAAAATAGATTGCAAATAAAACAGATTACAAAAAAAAAAAAAAAAAAAAAAAAAAAAAAAAAAAAAAAAAAAAAAAAAATTTATTGTTTTTTGTTTGTTTGCAAAGCAGAGAACACAGAAGCTTAAAAATTATTATAAAAATACTTCTACAATGGCCCCTTGTTCTTGCTTAAATTGTGACGTGCTTTTATTTCACATTATTGCAAAAAAAAAGGACATACTTATTGGTGCAGCATACTTTCAGGATAGCACTGAAATTTCCTTTTAACAATGCAGTCAATATTATCCATGGTTTGTAACTTATTTCGTCTATTTAAATAAAAGTATCTACAAATAAAAACTCTTCTTGTGCCAACATTTTTGCCTGAAACCGGGGGAGAAAATGTTTCACTAGTTATTTCCAAAAAAAAAAAAATGTTCTGCCCTCTCTTAACTCTTTGCCGAACAGTGTTGTGTATGAGTGTATGAGTGTATGTGTGTGTGTGTGTTTGTGTATATTTTAATACTCTTTGTCCTCATTATTATCGTATTGTAACGATTATGGTTTTTATTTATTCTGTTTGTGTAGTAGTTTTGTAGGCGCCACTATTTTGTTGTTATGACAACAACAATAGTCGGTATTGTGTTATTTTATATTATTTCTTTTTTCTTGTCCTTTCGGAATTGTGTATGTTTTCATGCCATCAGTTGCAGTGCCATTAATATTTTCGCAAAGTTTCGTCGACTCTGACCGCTGCTGTAGTGGCTGGCGGACAGTAGGGCTGGGTGGGGCCCAATTGTGAAATTATAAAAATAAACAAATTTTTCAGCAGCAAATAGGTATTTCACTATTTGCTGGTTTTTTTTTGTTTTTTTTTCTGTTTGTTTGTCATGAGCAGTCAAAGTCCGTCCCACTTTCATATCTTTACACAAACTTGCATATTGTGTCAGTGTGAGCGTGAGCGTGAGTGAGATCTCACTCTCACTCACACGTTTTATAGTTTGATTTAGGTTTGATGACGTTTCTAAATATGTCCTTTATGATTTTATATTCTTTTTTCATTACTGGACTTATTACAAGTTCTTTGGCTTTCGTTTTATAGTCTGTGATTTTGCTGATGTCACAATTAATCATTCGATTTTCAAGAATAATGATTTAATCCTGAAAATAGAATATTTAAATGGATTTTAATTGGGTTTTAATTTGGCTGGTATGAAAAATATTTTGCCATAAGGCCCAAATTAAATGTTTGATTTTGTATCTTTTGCTTTGTTTTCGGAATTTATGTATGAAATTTTCAAAAGTTTCAGGCCTTTAATGCTCATAAAATGTTTCTAAAGGAAAATTATCCAAACAGGAATTTATTTTGTTTGTAGTCGTATGTTTGTTTGTGTGTGAGTTTGTTTTTTGGAGGCAAAAACTGGCAACTTGAATTGCAAATTTGCTTAAAACAGGTTTTTTTTGCAGCACTTACATTTATTAGTTTGTACATGCGGGGACTTTTGTGCTGTCTACTTTTAGGAGTTGAGTTTGTTTTTCATTTCAACAAACATATGAGCACATTCAGGCAAATAAATTGCGAATTGCCGCTGCTTTAAACTCTCGCTCATACTTGCAGTCATGCCACACAGTTCCTTTCCCCAAGTTCATGCATCGACCGAACGTGCAACATTTTTTTCGGTTGTCTGCATTGGAAAAAAATATGAATATTTTCCAGCACTCGCTTGTGGTGAAGCCAATTTCCAAAGTATGTGCTCGAGTTAAAAGGGAGATGTGTTACTTCTTTTCTTGTTTTTTTTTAACGTTACAACAAAAAATTGATTTAAGAAATAATATTTTTGCAATCATTTTAATGAATTTTAACACAAAGTGGTGATGGTTTAATGAATGACATGGAAATAAATATTAATTGGAGGTTGCAAGTTAATGGCGCTATGAAATGCAGAATTTTAATCTTTTATTTGTGGTGTCTTTAGTTTTTTGGGCCCCCCCTTAAATGTCACCATTTTCGTTTTTAGACTATTTTACTTGTTTTGGCATCGATTCAATGTTTTAGTTTGATCTTTTACATTTCGTTTTGGATTTTGTTATTCCCATTTTGTAAATTCCAACAAGAGTTTTTGGCTCATTTGTCTTTCTGTTCATTGAAATAAAAAAAATTTGTCATAATATTTATATGATTTGGCCTATAAAAAGTTAAAGATGACATTGTAACAGAAAATACCTTCTCAACATCTACAACACCTTAAAACCGAATGTTGTTTTTAAACTACTATTTTAAAAAATAGTTTTTCTTTTAAAAATTAAAATTTCCCGTTTTTGGCAAAAAGCGACAGAAAATTAATACTCTTTATTAGAAATATATCTTTTTAAATGCAGAAATTAACTTTTAAACAAAAAATAAAAAAAATAGTGTCAGCGAAAATTAATTTAAAAAAAATATCTTTTGACCAAAAAGGTTTCTTTAACAAAAACTGCTGTTTTTAATTAAGAGTACCTTTTTAATAAAACCGACCGAGACCGAGAGCTTTCAATAAAACGGACCTTTTTAATTAAAAGTTCCTTTTAAACTAAGACAAGTACCTTTTTAGTAAAAAATTTATTTTGAATTAAAATTGCGTTTTTAATAAAAACTATATTTTTTATATTGTTATGAAGAATACATATGTAATAAAAAGTACGTTTTTAATTAGAAGTATGTTTTTAATAAAAGTACCTTTTTGATTAAAAGTACCTTTTTGATAAAAAGTACCTTTTGATAAAAAGTACCTTTTTGATAAAAAGTACCTTTTTGATAAAAAGTAACTTTTTGATAAAAAGTACATTTTTCATTAAAAGTACCTTTTTAATTAAAAGTACCTTTTTAATTAAAAGTACCTTTTAAATTAAAAGTACCTTTTTAATTAGAAGTACGTTTTTAATAAAGGTACCTTTTTGATAAAAAGTACCTTTTTAATTAAAAGTACCTTTTAAATTAAAAGTACCTTTTTAATTAGAAGTACGTTTTTAATAAAGGTACCTTTTTGATAAAAAGTACCTTTTTAATTAAAAGTACCTTTTTACTTAAAAAAACCTTTTTAAGTGAAAGTGCCCTTTTAATAAAACGGAAAGAAACACTATATAAAATATTTACTGATTTTTAGAAAAAAACATTTTAACACAACTTTTTTTCTTTCGAAAAAAATACGTTTAAAAAGAGGTACTTTTTTGCTGCAAAATGCTTAGAAAAGTTGCTTTTGACGTGAGATTATTGTCAGCAAAAAAGTAGCTTCTAGACAAAATCCTAATTATATTCGGTTCCAAGAAAATAATTGGACGTTGCTCTGCCCATGACTTGATATCACAAAATTTACCCGCCTGTAGGATTCTGCGTTGAAAAAATGCTCTGACAAAGTGTCGCCTTAGGGCAGCAGTTGCCCATGACAAGCAACAAATTGATTTTGACAAGCAAAAACGAGCCCTGAAAAATGGTTTAAAAAAGAGAGAAACTTTTTTTGACTTTTCCAGTAAAATAAAACACGTATGATGGCGAAGTGACTAATTTGGCCGAAATTCTGCTTTTGCCAAAGTTTTCTTTAACACAAATTGCTGCCCGCTCATCCTTTCATTAATTAAGTTAAGTGCTTAGTTGTTCTTAAGTAACTGTTATTGTAACACATGACTTTTAAACATTAAAGTTTTTGGTTTTTTTTTGAGAGAGCATCTTCTTGGTTCGCGTATCGCAAAACATCTCGTTGCTTCTTGTCATTGTTCGCCGTTAATCTTAACAAATAAATTATTATTGTTGTTTATAACACAACGTTTTATCGCATTAAACAGTTTCACAAGGATTTGAAATTATTGTGCTGCTGCTCCGTAGCATATAATTCAATTGTCAATATGTTGACGTGCAACATGCGATAAAGCATTATTTTCTTTATGTTGTTCTACATCCTTTTGAGTCCTTGTCTTATTAATAGAGCCCCGAGGGTGGTACTGTACGCTGGTGTGTTAGAACGTTGCATGTTTTGCTTTTTCTTTATAAGTTTTTTTTTTTTTGCCTTCAATCTGTTGACTTGGGAAAACTGTAGAGCGACGTAGATACTTAAATATTGTGCTGTAGAGCGGTGTGTGTTTGTGTGTGCCAGGCAAGCATGTGTGGGAAATTGATGATGAGTTCGTTCGTAAAGTATTTTTTAATTTTTCCCTTTTATTAAATGTGATGTTAGATGAAAGTCAAAAGACAATGTTTGTTTTAAGAACTGTTTTTTTTCGTCTTCTTGTGTATATGTAGATGTTTTTTATTTCTTTGTTTTTTCTTATACAATATAAAAATCAATGAGGAAGAACACTTTATTGATATAATGTTGAACAAGGCTCATTACAACGTTTTGTAATGTCCTTATGGCCGTTTACTGGCAAAAGCAAACTACTGGAAACTGGTGACCAAAGTAATCGCAACTAAATCTGGTCATCTTCTGCTTGTCTGTTGCTTGTGCAAACAAAAAACTTTTAGCTTTTTTCCCTGTTCATCGTTTTCAATTTAAGTATTAGCAACCAAAGCTGGAATAAACACAAACACTATTGATGTCTAAAGTCAGCTATTGTGTGTCGACACATTTCCACATGCCGACACAGGCTCCATCCAGCTCCAACTCCAGCCACACCACACAGTACATTTTTGCGCTTGTAGAGATCTTTGCAAATTCCACCACAAACTTCCACATGTGCTAAAAAGTTTTTAATATAGACTTGCGTTCAGTTTTTTTTCTCGACTTCTCTTTTAATTTGAAGTCTTTTCATGCCATATTCGTTTTTTTTTTGTTCTCATCCTCGAGTGGAGGTTTATTTTTGTTCTGCTTCTATTTTATAAGAAAATTGCTTTGTCGATGATGATGAGTTTGTACTTGATAGATGGTCAAGACGTTTATGACATACATTCTTATACGCCTACATGTGTCCTTAGATGGAAGAGGTAGTGAACAGCTTTAGAAAAAAAATCTTATATTAAATGGAAGTTTTTGTAAAACTTTTTCTGCAACAAGTTCTCGCAATATGTCTTTAGTAAAAATAAATCATCTAATATCCTAATTGTAGCAGGAATTAAAAACAACATTTTCTAAATTCTTTTTTTTTCTTTACAGAAAAAAGTCCTTTTTTTGTTAAAACGTAAAGTACCTGTTTTTAAAAACGTTTGTATTGAAAAAAGTATTTTTTTAACGTTTATTATTTCTTTTCACAAGCACTTCTTGAAAAATAGTTTTTTTATTACATTTTTTAAAAAATTACTTTAATAGAAATACTTTTTCAAAAAAAGTACTTTAGAAGAAATAATTGTTCGAGGAAAGTACTCTGCAAAAAATACTTTTTGAAAAAAAGCACTTTAAAACAAATACTTAAAAAAAAAAGTAGTTTTCTACAAAAAAGTAATTTTTCTTCAAAATAAAAAAAAGTAATTTTTAAAAAATACATTTTAAGAAAAGTGTTTTTTAAACGAAAGTGCTTTTTAACGAAATATACTATTTTAAAAGTAACACGATATTTGTTTTTTTGTTAAGGTTTGTTTTAAATAAATTTTTTTTCTTAAGCATATTCTTAAAAAAGTTCTTCTAAAAAAAAGTTTATTAAAAAAATACCCTGTCAAACAACATTATTATTTTCATATACATATGTATGTATGTATTTTGCAAAAAGGGCCTTTTGGAAAAGGTACCTTTTGGAAAAAAGTACCTTTTGGAAAAAAGTACCTTTTGAGAAAACTAGCTTTTGAAAAAAAGTAGCTCTTGGAAAAAGTAGCTTTTGGAAAAAGTAGCTTTCGAAAAAAGTAGCTTTTGAAAAAAGTAGCTTTTGAAAAAATTTGCTTTCAAAAAAAGTAGCTTTTGGAAAAACTAGCTTTTGGATACCTTTTTTAAAACATTATCTTTTGAAAAACGTACCTTTTGGGAAAAAGTTTTTTTTGTTAAAAGCACTTTTTGGCAAATAGTGATTTTTTAAAGTGTTTAAGTATTAGGTAATATTTTTTTTATGAAAAACAAATGAGTATTTCTTTGAAAGTATAACTTCTCGGAAGAAATATCCTTTTAAGAAAATCCTTTGAAAAAAAAGGAGCTATTTTTACATTTATAACGCCAGATTTCTACGAAATGTCTTCAGCAAGACGATGTTTTGCAACAAAATGTTTTAAAGTTGTGTACTTGGCTTTTGGTGCGCTGCCTAATGGTTCTGGTATGGCTCTGTTATATCCTTTAATTTGAAATATTTAAGTGTGTTTGCGGAGCATGTTTTATTATGGCTTTACTTCCATTTATTTTAATTTAAAGGCTTCCAGCTTTTGACTTTATTGTATCACTAGACATGCTCGAACCTAGAATTTTTCACATTATATTTTAACAAAAAAAAAACGATGCCACTACAGCTGAGCTCAAATAATTAGCAAACACTATAAAATTGTATTAAACTTAAAGTTTCATACTCAAATATTGTCTTTTCTTTTCTTTGCAGGTAATAAAAAAATTATAAACATTTAGTTTGAATTACTCTCCCCAAATGTATTCGGCTGTAAGTAAAGAAATTTAGAAATTATTGAGTGCGAGCAAATCAGTTGGTAAAAAGTTTTTATATTTTAGTTTTGCTAAACAAATCCTTTTTCAGTTTTCATTTTTGCGGCCGCAACTGTTCTATTGTTGTCTTCTGCATACAATTGTTCATTTTGTTGATGCTGCCGCTGCCGCTGCTGTTGTGTTTGTTTCACTGTTACAAATATTTGTTGGTAACAATATTGATTTCTTCGGTTTATTTAAAAAAAAAAAAAATTTCTTTTAGATATCAAATATTTGGTTTTTTTTCATGTTCCATCCAACAAGATAAAAATAAGAAAAATGAAATCCATAGAAAACGAATGTGTGTGTGTGTGTATGTGTGTGTGCTTTTGTATTTTTGTGTTTGTTTGACTTAAATATTGAACTTTTTTCATCCTTCTCTTCTCTTCAATACAAATACAAAACTTTTATAAACATCATACTCAACAATAATGGTTTAACGTGCTTCATTTTTAGGTTGTTTTTTTCTTACGGTTTTAGTAATAGAAATGCCAGCAGTTTTTTTGTCCTTGTTGTTGTTGTTGTTGCTTTTGATGAGCAGGGATTTGTGTATGTGGAATAAAGCCGAATAGTATTTCCTAAAAAGTTTCAGTGACAACAAACCAGGCTAGAAAATAAATCTCAAATCAAGTGATTTCAGTTTTATTGTTTGTGGTTTGTGTACTTTTGCGTTATTATTTTATATTTTATTTCTGGAGATTAAAAGAACTCTTAGATTTGTTCAGAGTAATTTTTGAAACACAAACAGAAAAATATGGTCTTTTTTTCAAAGGCAAAAAAAATCTTTTTTGTTTTTTTTTTGCTAATACAAAGACAATTTCGTTTTGCTGATAGATGATTATTTTTGGAAGAGGGTACTTTTGTTTTTAAAAAGAATTCACTATAAAAAAAGGTACTTCATTTAAATAGGGGTTCTCTTAAAGGTAGTTTTTTTCTTAGGCATCGTTTTTAAAAGATCGAATTTTTAAACTGGACTATTAATAAAATTTGGCACACAGGCTTTTAGAAGCTGGTATGTTTTTTTATATTAATTTTGAAGGCTACTTTTGGAAGAAAATTCCTTTAAAAAACTATTTTTAAAAACATGTATTTATTGAAAGAAAATAGTTTTACTTAAACATAAACCTTAAAAAAGCTGATAAATATTTTTCGCTATATACTTTTCTCAAATAAGTAGTTCTTCCAAAAAGGTCTGTTTGAGACCTTTTTTGATTAATTGAAAAAAAGTACAATAAAAATATATATATTTTTTTCGAATCCTTTTTTAATTTTATGTTTAAGAAGTTGCTGTTCTCAAAAGATATATTTTCTGCAGAATCTTATTTTTAAAAAGGGTTTTTTAAACGATTTTTTTCAAATCCTTTTTGAATTTTATAATTAAGAAGTTGCTGTTGTTAAAAGATATATTTTGTGAAGAATATTCGGGTTCTTGAACGCTTTTTTTCAAAACCTAATATTTTATAAAATTTTTCTTTACAAAAGTTCTATTTCTTTTTGCCTCTCAACTTTTTGAATAGGTCCTTCTCAGGGGCCAGTTTGTTTTATATTCTATAGATTTATGTCCCAACCAGTCTGTGATATTTCAATCTCTGATGGGGTTTTTTTTTTGTGTTTTTGTTTTATTTGTTGAATTACGACCATTATTTAGACACTAAATTAAGTCTCTAATTAGTTGCCTGTTTTTAGAATAAATCAAAACTAAAATTACCAAAAAAAAAAAATTATCTCAACAATATTTAAAATAGTTGTTATTTACTTTTGTTTTTTTTTGTTTTGTTTTTGTTAACGTTTAAATATGTTTTTTGCTGTTCTTGTTGTTGCTGTTAACAATTTCCTGATTAATTTGTGCGCTTGATTTAAAACCACTTTATTTAATTAAAACAAAAACAACTACAACTACAACTAATAAATTAACAAACAAGCAAATGAGCGAACGACCGAATGAAAGAATAAATATTAGAAGTAATTTTTTTTTATAAAAATCCATATGCACATGTATGTATTTGTATTTATGTGTGTGTTTGTGTGTGTGTGTGTATATATATATTGCACACAAGCCAATAAAATGTATATTTATATATATATTTTTTATTTATAACCTTTTTAATTGCGAGGCAGGTGCATAATGTTTTGTGAAACAAACGTTTCTTTGATATGGATTTCAAGGAAGATTCAAAGATTTAAAATTTAAAAGTGTGACGATTTTCTTTAAAGTGGAGATTTTTCATTTTAAGACAATATAAAACCAATTTTGAGGTTGTAGCCGGTACTGACAACAGTCTTCCCTCGTATTTATTTCATATAATTTACTCAGCATGCACAAGTTGAAAACAATTCGCTTTGTAACAGGTATTTCACATATAAATGAAATTAAATGAAACACCACCAGCAAAAGCTACAAAATAAAAACAAACAATTGTTGTATAATTCTCACTTTTTCCGAATTAATTTCCGTTATTGCAAACCGATTGAAAATCCAATTTTCAATAAAGTCGTAAAGTGAACATGTAGGAGAGAGGCGGTTGGGTGTGTGTTTGACTTCACACAAGCGCACAAACACACACACACACACACACACACACAAGCCCACAGTTGCAAACCAGCTTTCATTTCACATATATTTAAGTCAACACTTCGCTTTACATACGCACCCATATGTACATATATATTTGCTTAATGCATGTGTGTAAGTATGGCAGTGTGTGCAGAAGTATTTAATGTTTTAAAAAATATTGTATTTGCTAAAATACGCATTGCAGAATCCAGGCTTAATATGGAAAGAAAATTTAATGGCAAACAATTTAAATCCCAGCCCTGACTATTTTTTAGCCTGCCCGCCTTTTGGTCTTTGACTTGAGTGCTAAAACAAAAGTATGCATGTATGTGTGTAATGACACAAGCAGCAAACGAATTTCGAACATATTGAGCCTAAATGTAGGCAACATGAATAAAGAGCATAAAAATCTAACAGAACAACAACACCAACAATACAGTTAGCAGATATAAGACAATTAAATAAATAACAACACACTTAAATCTAGATGTGACAGAGTATGTCGTCTATTGATGATGCCTGTATGCGTGCCAGGGCTGGGGTTGGTGGGTGGGGGTAAGAAAAATGCTTACATTTAATTTGCATACGTGATGAGCATTCTTACACCAACAAGCCATTGAGAGATTTGAGAGGGCTGATAAGGCGTTTGTATTGCATAAACACATCGGCCTATTCAGGCCTATAAAACGTTTACCTGCCTATAAATATATCTATTACACACATCTACAGACAACATTTTATTTGCTCATATAACAGATAAACCTACACTTGCTTTCAACTATTATTCAAGCGTTTATACGCAAATATCTTCATATCTAAAGTGTAGACTAAACACAAAGTCTCTCTCTCTCTGTCTGTCTCTCTCTTAAACTGTGTTTTGTTTTAGCAAGTCCTACACGTTTCATTTTGTTTGTGTGCAGTAAATACCCAATGGGAAGTAATTGAATAAAGCAGTTAATGGAACACCTAAAAATAGGCCGGTGATATTGGATTTTTTATAAAAAATTTGCATATAATAATAATGTAGAAAAGAACACAAAAGGTCACTGGATTGGCACTTTGGTGAGAGATAAGGGGCGAACGAACGCATGAAATATTGTAAATGTTGATATGTTCATTCTAAAAAAAAAAAAAAAATCAATTAAAAAAATATCCCTTAAAAACTGAAACCACAAACAATCGACTTAACGACTAAGAATTTAATGGTCGAATTGTTTAACATACAACTTATTTGTCATTTCCCTGGTTTTACTAAAAAGCCAGCAAATAATTGCTTTTAACGAATGTCTAATTAATTATTCCATTAAAAGCCCATGTAAAAGGTTTGTTTTTCGGCCTTTTTAAAATATGATTAATCCATAGAAGCACTAAAAATTAATCGAATAATTAAGAAGAATAGAAAAATCTATTAATTACAACAGGATTTTCATTAGTTTGCATTAATCGAATAATTAAGAACTGGAAAATCGATTAATTAGAATATTCATAAATTTACACTAATCGAATAATTAAGAAGAATAGAAAAATTGAGGATTTTCACTAGTTTGTACATTTAATATAATTCTTTAGTTCCAATCCATAAATGTACAAATAAGAAATATTCGCTCATGCTAATAATCGTTTAACGTAGATTTTTTTTAGTTACAAAATAAATCAATAATATAAAATGTTGAATAAAAATTAATAATAAAAATGTTCTTATTTTCTTTTTAATATAAAAATTATTAATTAATATATTTTAATTTGTTTAAGCATTAGAGAAAAGTTTTATTAGTCTTTCAGATACGATAGCTTGATTTATAGGTTATAAAAAAACCCGGTTATCCGATTATTTATATAATCGAATAATTGAGCATATAAATAAGGAAAATTTAATTTTCACAAAAATTCCCCTCCACTTGCTAATGACAGTGAAAAAGTAACAAAATTATTCGGTTTATAATAATATTCGATTACAAAATAGGTTTTTTTTTATTTTAAATATTTTTATTATATAGGTTTTTTTTTATTTTAAATTAAATATGTGTCGCTATATAGACCAGCAAAAAACCGGTTATTCGCATATTTTGTTTATAATGGAACACCCTAAAAATCAGTTTTGTAAAGTATATATCTGAATATTGTTGAAATCAGCTAAGACGAAATATAAAGTAGAATAAGCGGAAAAAACAGTAATTTTAAAAATCAAAGACCTGAAATTTAAAGACTTAAAATTTCAAGTACCAAAATAAAGTCCAGGATAGTTTTTAGACTCAATTAACAAAAAAATGTTTCTTTTTACACATAATCGGTTCAAACTGCATTAAAGCTTTATGTAGAACAATTTTTTTTTAATATTACAGAATATTTGAAAGCAGAGAAATTTTAGTTGTCCCGAAAAAAACGCGTAAAAGTTATGAATTTTTCTCACATACAATTTCACTATAATATTATATTTTTATGTTGAAATTTAAATACAAAAAAAAAAAAAATTAAACTAAAAAAATTAGATCCTTTAGCGAAAACTTTTTTCCAAATGGGTTCGTTTTTATTACTCATTCGCTTGAAACGTGTAAGCCAAAAGCATTAATATGGTATAACAGTAATTTTTGTTGCATGTATGCATTCTGTGAATCAAAGCATACGCACACATATGCACACACACACATGTTCGTTGTATTGGTAAATGCATTTGCAAAAAAAAAGAAGAAAAAAATACTCACTCAAACTTAAATCTATATTCAAAATATTTTGCCAACAATTCGTTCGGCGCCAGACAGCCCGACGTTGCTTTTAAATAAAGTATCAGCGTAGGAACAAACTCTCACACTGGCCACTGTTTTAGCAGACACACACACGCCCATACACACACACACACAGCACACGCTCGCGCAAATATATTTCAACATATAAATGTACTGAAAAGCCGACTTGCTACCGTCACGTTATTTTAATTCATTCTACAGAACAATTTTAAATCATTGAAAACATAAACAAATAAACACACACACGCATACACACGCACACACACACACACACATACTCAACGCCATCTATTCACATGCAAGTTACCACATCAAGTTTGGGAAAGAGGTGGGTCGCTCTTGAGGGCGAGTAGGTAGTAAATTTGTATTGTTTGTCGTTGTAGTTGTTGTTGTTGGGAAAAGTGATGGCACAAACTGATATTCAAACAAATAATAAATAACCGAAACAAATGAATATGTTGCAAAAAGGATGGTTTGCATCAACCAAATAAATACCTTTAGGTTATTTTCACATAATACCTGAGGTTTTTATTTCTTTTTGCCCAACGTTGTTTTTGGATTTTATATATTCCAGCACAATAAATGCGAGTTTCAGTAAATAAATTAAGGCGGCCCAAAATCTTAAAAAGAACAAAACAAGTTTTTGGCTAAAACTTATTTTGTAAGTAAAAAAAAAATTGATTCGTAGCGGATCGAACAGCTGACGAGAAAAAACTAGTTATTCGCTCATGCGATTAATGAAACTTAGTTGGAAAAAAGTAGAAAAAAATATCGCAAAAAATTAAAGGTAAATAATCGATTATTGGTTTTTTTATACTCAGTTGTGATCCGGAAGAAACAGGCATTTTTATTAAGATTAAACTTAAATTAAATTATTAAATACCTATTTTTCGATTAATCGATTATTCGCAAAACTGTTAATTTTTTGCATTAAGAATGTAAATTTAGCAAGTTTTTAAGTATATTTTATAGCAAATAAATAGTTAATCGGATAACAAACTTATGAAATGCCTAAATAATCACTATAATTTTGTTCGATTGATCCATTATTGGGGTAACTTGTTAGTTTTTGTAATACACAATATATTGTGTAAGATATATTTTTTTATTAATCGATTACTCAGGCCGCATTAAGAACCTATAAAATGCTTAGATAATTATTATAATTAAGTTCGATTACGGGCTATTTTTTGTTTTGAGAAAGTAAAGTAATGAAAATTAAAAAAAAAAATATTATTTTGTTTAATCGATTATTCGAATAAACGGTTACTTTTGAAAATTTTTGGGTTCATGTTCTATTAAACGTTCGTCTGTTTTTTGTGCATAACTCATCAATAAAGTAAAAGATTATTGGCAACATGCGGGTACTCAGCAGCCGAATAATCGATTAATTGTTCGTATAATTTTTCGTTTAATTTACTTTTAAAACAGACCAAATATAAAAAAACACAAGTTTACGAACAGAGTTATTAAACGGATTATGATGGTTTGCAAAAAAAAAATAATAATGATTTCGGCGAATATTCGAATATTTCCCAATAATAAAACTCTTTTTAAATTTGTTTCATTCTATTCTACTTTAAAGGAAAATTTTTTTGTTTAAACATTTATAAACATTTTTGCTGTTCTCACAATTGGTTACTTATTTGTTAAACTAATGGCAGAATGGTTGAAATAGAGAAAAAGTGAATCAAATACAATCCCTTTAAATCAGATGTTTTTACACGACAACATCAATCCAAAAAATAAAAAGGACTTCCAAACACACACTCACACTCGCACTCAAAAAAAGCAGGTTAAAAAAATGCTTAAGTTTTTAATTGCTGGATTTAAATTGTCAGAAAAAGAAATAAAAAAACAACTGCTTTTTTTAACCAAATAAAAAACATGTTTATGCACTCAGATTTGTGAAAAAAGAAAACAAAGTTTGGATATAAAAATTAAAAGAATAATAGAGACAATTTAGGAAAAATCAAAAATTGCAAATTTAAGGAATGGGAAATCAAACACAACTTTGATGCACTCAAAAATAATGCTGATAATTAAAAAAGAGAGAATGAGTTAAATGAGGCAAAAAAAGCTTTCAAATTTGTAGTTGTTCAAAAAAAGTAAACACTTTTAACCAAAAAAAAAAAAATCATTTTAAAAAAGCAGATTTTACAATAAAGATTAATGTCTTTTAAAAACTAGCTTTTTAAACAGAATATAAAAGAGGTATTGCACAAATTTTATATATTTTATAAAAAGTATATCAGCTTTTTAAAAAGTATCTTCTCAAAAAGTATTTCCAAGTGAACTAAGGTTCCATATTTGAATTTACTTTTTAAAAAAAGGACTTCAGTGAAAGTATCTTGTACAAAAACATTTCTTTTAAAAAGTATGCTTTAAGAGAGGTACCTTCTAAAACAAGTAACTTTTCAAAAAGTGGCCTTAAAAGAAGTATCTATAATAGTAATACCTTTTAAACAAAAGTACCTTTTAAACAAAAGTACTGTTTTAAATAAAAGCGCCTTTTGAAAAAAAATACCTTCAAAGAAAATACCTTTCAAGGAAAAGTATACATTTTAATAACCTTTTAAATAAAAGTATCTTTAAGAACAACAGTTTTTTCAATGAAAATACTTTTTAAATAAAAGTACCTTTAACAAAAATACCTTTTTATATGAAAGTATTTTTTAAATAAAAGTACTTTTGAACAAAAGTATTTTTTAAATAAAAGTACCTTTAACAAAAATACCTTTTTAAATTAAAGTACCTTTTAAATAAAAACCTTTTTTAATAAAAGTACTTTTTAAATAAAATTACTTTTAAAAAAATACTATTTTAAATAAAAGTACCTTTCACAAAAATACCTTTTTATATAAAAGTATTTTTTAAATAAAAGTACTTTTGAATAAAATTACTTTTAAATAAAAGTACTTTTTAAATAAAAGTACTTTTGAATAAAAGTACTTTTTTAAAAAAAGTACCTTTAAAATTAAAGTGCCTTTGAAATAAAAAAACGTTTTTAATAAAAGTACCTTTTAAATAAAAGTACCTTTATAAAAAATACTATTTTAAATAAAAGTTCTTTTTAAATAAAAGTACCTTTAAGAAAAATAGCTTTATGTAAAAAAGTACCTTTTAAAGAAAAGTACTATTTCAATTAATATACCATTTTTTATTATTATTTATATATTTATTTTTTTATACCAGTACTTTTGAAATAAAAGTACCTATTAAACAAAATAACTTTAAAAAATACCTTTTTATTGAAAGTATCTTTAAAAAAAATGCTTTTTAAAATTAAATACCTTTTAAAAAAAAGTAACTTTTAAAAAGAGTACCTCTAAAAAAAGTAGCTTTTACAAAAGCAGTTGTAAAACAAGTACCTGTTAGAAAAGTACTTCTTAAGAAAAGCACCTTAAAAATATACGTTTTCAAAAAGGCAGCTTTAAAAAAAAATACTATAAAAAGTACCTCCGCCAGAAAGTACCTTTCCAAAAAAGTATCGTTTTCTAAGATACAAAGAAAGCAAAAACAATGTTTACAGAAAGTATCTTACAGAATAAGCGATTTGCGAAAAAGTTGCCTTAAACAAATAATTCAACTGCCGTTTGTACAATATTTTAGGAAATAGGAAAATAAAAATCCTGCATATTTTTTTGTTCCTTAATAATTCTGGTAAGAGTAAATCTTGTTTGTTTGAGAAAAATATTTGCTTTTTCTGAAATTCAAAAGACAGGAATGATGAACTGCGTCAATTTGTTTGAACGTTTTTGTTTCGTTATTCAGAAATGTCGACAATTTTCCATAAATGTTTTTCCATAAGCAAAAACAAAAACAAAAACAAAAGCACAAACTCCTTAAAGCAGGCTATAAAATTAGGTTTGGCTGAGAAGTGGAGAGAAAAACGAAAATGTCTTACAAAAAACCTATAATAATAATGAAGTGGTATAAAAATCGATATCGTTGGCATTTTGTGAATTTGTGTGGCAGGCATTTTTTCCCTCCGTAAATTCGTTTTCATTTTTAATTTTTCCTGCTAGAATTTTTCTTTCTTCTATCACGTTGTGGTACAAGTCACGCGAACCTAAATGCCATTAACATTTGCTTACGCCTCTATAGTAAAGCAGAAAAAAAGCAGGCAGACAAAGAAGAAAAGAAAGTCATCTGCTTTGGCTGGTGTTCAGCTTAAGTGCTAACGTTTGTGTGGTTATGGGAGTGGTTTTTTGAGTGAAATGTTTGTTGGGTATTTGCATGTGTGCGACTGAGTGTGCGAGTGCTTTTTATATGAAGCGTGTTAAGAACATTAAAGTGAATTTTTCCGAATTGCAGGGGTTTGGGCATGACAGTGGGTTAAATTGTTAACACATCCACATACACAGGCACCAGCAATGGCAAACGCCACGAAACTGGGTGCAGCAGTTAAAAGTAATCAATGTCCTCAATTTTCGCCCTGCGTTTTTATTCCCTCTAATGGCAAAAAGTAAAAATAGAAAAAAAGAACGAAATGAAAACAGTACCAGATATCATAAAACTGATAAAGAAAATGACATGAACATAAAAATATATGTATTTAGACTCGTTAATATTTTTTATACTTGTAAGTTTTTGCTGTTCTATAAATATGTGTGTATGTTTATTCTAATACATATTTTCCCTCTATGCCAGCCATGACAAAGTATTTCATTTTACAAACATTAGGACACGTAAAGATGTTGGCAAAAAAAATAAGAAAAGAAAAGAAAAAAAAAGAAGTAAATAGAAACAAACACATTTAATAATATAAAAATGGATGGTTTTTATGTTTTGCTCAATCTACAACAAAAGTTAGATTCTTTTTATTTGTTTTGGTGTTATTAATAATTTTATTTTATCACCAGCAGAAAAAAGTTGCATAAAAATATATTGAAATGGCAACAAACTAAGAATTTAAAGTCTATAGCATAACTGGGAGGGCTATAAAGAGTAATTAGAAGGGCCTTGTTTTAGGGGCATAAAATTTGTATTGAAAAGGGTATAGTTTAAGGGGTAAAAATATTTCGATAAAAAAAAAGATTCGATAAAGAAAAGAAGAGAAAAAAAAGAAAGCCAAAACAAAATTTAAAAGAATCATTTAACGAAAAAAATTTTGTTATAACATTTTTTTTGTTTTTTTGGCCTTAAGAAAGAGTTTAGTTTTAAGTGAAATATTTAAAAGAAAAATTTTGAAACACAAGGCTTTTGCAAGAATACATTTGTTTTTCAATACATCTTATTTATTTTTGAACTCTTTATGTACAAATAAATATTCTAATTTTTTGTAAGTTTGAGGTTGTTTTTGTTTTTTTTCTATTAAAAACAAAAAAATATATTCCATGTTACGCTTTTGTTTGGGAACTTTTGTTTGTTTATAAAACAGACTAAAAAGCCCTTAAGTCCGATAAAAAATCAAGAATAAATAAAGAACTTTAAAAAACGCTGGCGCTGGCTCTTCCCTTTAACAGATAAATCACTTAATTCATAAAATTTTTTATAAGTAATTTTCCACATAAGCAATTCCTAAAATATATGTCAAATACTTTTTAATTTTTCAATGAAAGTTTTTTAAAAGTTTTTCTTGTTTATCAAAACTGAAACAAAATTTTGTTACTAAAAGGTTTTAGCTCAATTCCTTAACGAAAAAAAGAAATAAATTATTCCTTGTTTAGATGATTATAAAAGTATGTGTTAATTTTAATGAAAATCTAAATAATTAAAACAAAACTTTAGGCTGCTATTTTTTTTAAATGGCCTGATTAATTTTTGCACAAAATCTTAATGGAACTATTAAATATTTAATTGATTAAAAACTATTGCAGACTTTAAAGCGTTTGTTTTGTTGTTTGCTAACAGGGAAAAGCATACTTTTGGGGGAGTTTAAAATCTAAATAAAACCAAAAATTTGAAATACTTTTGCTGTTCAAAAAAATACAACCTTTTAAAAAAAAATTTCAGTAAAATTTCATTGTTTGGCATTTTATTGTAATAAATAAAAAATAAATGACCGGAAAAGAAAACCCCACAATTACTTCACGAATGGTGTGGGAGCTACACAATTTCTTTGTTTTGCACAGGAACAATAAGAAAATAAATTACTTCAAATTAGAGCAAATATTATGGGTTAATTATTTGTTTTTTAACAGAATTGTAGGGCCACTACATTTTTAATGGATTAATCCTTAACGTCAAAGTCGTCGTGACTATTTTGTATTTGATTTTAAAGATAAAATTAATGTTAATTACAGGCCAAACAAACAAGTTACTAAAAAAAGCACGGCCATAAAAACCTAAATGGAATTAATTACCTAAAAGTGCCAAGCGAAAAAAAGCAAAACAGATTTCTGAGTACTATTTTTTGCTCTTTAAATATTTTGTAATTTTTTTTCAAGCGACAAACTCTAGGATTAGTGCGCTTTAAATTTGTTTGCTTTTAACTAAAGTATCGTGCTTTCAAATGGTATTTTAATCCTTAGTTTTCGCTTTTTTTATATTGTATTTTAATGCATATTATAGATTTCAATTTATAAATGTACAATATTTTTGGAGAATTTTCCGTAAATCAATCTTATTTGCATGAAAATACGTCATGTTATTTTTATTTTTGTAAACGCGAAAGTGTTATCAATTTGTGTTATTAAATCCTGAAAGGTTTTATCTGCGTGCCAACGAATTAACCTTTTAAGTGGTGAATTTTTCAAGACTAGCCTAAAAGTAGGCAAATATTTTGTCTGAAATTTGAGAGAAACAAACCTGATTAAAATTGAGAAAAAAAAAAAAACTGCAGTCAAGCTTTAACTGATCTTATAGTTTTCTTGGCTTTTTGTATTATATATATTTTTTTTTGATATTAATATATTATTTGATATTAAAAAGGTTTTATGTGTCCAACACACGATTTTGCCAACTAGATTTCATTATGTTTGTTTTGTGGCACCATATATTTTGCTGCCATCAGATAAAATTTAACTTATAACAGCCTAAAAGTAAGCAACAGATTTTGAAACCTTTGAATTTTTTCATAAGCCAGACTTTGCCTGCAACAATAAATAACCCAGAAACGTTAAAATGCTTAATTTATATATAATTTTTAAAACTTGCAGCCAATCCTTAACTAAGCAACAGCTGAAGAGCCGTTTTATGCTCGTTAAAGGGCACAATATTTTCATAAATCTGTAACAAGCAACATCAAATATGTTTCAATATGTCCTTTTTTTTTTGCCTACGATTTCTTTTAAGACAAAAATTTCTTCATATCCCAGACCAAGAAGAAACAGAATATTTCTTATGAAATTTTGCTCCTTTTGTTTAGCAACGAAAAATAGCAAAGTTTTGCTCAGAAAAGTTCTTAAAGGATTAACAAATATTTTATAACTAAATAAAAATTTTATTTTCTGCCGCAATGTAAACAATTTTTGTTTTCATGCTTTTTGAAATTCTCTCATAAAAACGGCTCGTGTTGTTTGTTTTTTTTTTCGTACATTTTTGTTCATCCAAAAATAAAAGAAAATTTTAAATAAACAAATAACATATTAAATAAGTATAATGAAAAAGTATCTACAAACATACAGTGGTGGCCGACTGATAAGAAACGACTTTATTTATGTGTTTTTTATGGTTAATGTTAAGTTTCTTCCGGTGGGGAGTACAAGGTACGAAACCTTGACAATTAATCGCAGTCATATAGTAGAATCGAAATGATGGCAATTGAATCTTCTTTGCCGAATCGGGAAGGATGAATAAGTCGGTCTGAAACAGGCTGCAACTTTCCGCGCATTTCGGCGAATTTAATGAGGCCATGAAGGACTATTTTCAGTACAATGGATAAATACGGGCCGATTGTTTCAGCCAACAGTGTGGATATGTTGAAATCATGGCCACTGGTATGCAGAACAACTCAAGGCCGTCGATTTTGCGATCGGCCTTTCGTTAACACACAGTTTAGGAAATTTTGTATCAGTTATTGTGCCTGATACAGGCAGCATACGATCGCCGACAACAACCTGTATTTTCTGAAAATGTCCTGCAGCTGTTTGAACATGACATAAATGTTCGTATAAAAATCATGCTCAACTGATGATAGTAATTTCGGTAGGAACGGAGGTGTTGAGATAGAAAATTAACGCATTTGAGACAATATCATTCCACATGAGACCAAAAGTGTTAAATTTATGCCGGCATCCTGCCTCAAGGCTATAAGGGACTACTTAAGCGGATACAGTGGATACAGTGGGCCCCAAGGCCCACACAAGCCATTACCAAACTCAATCTGACTTATTCATAAGCCCCAAAAAAATTTGAAATGTCAGAAGTTTGCCAGCCAACGATGTTGTGACTGATCTTGGTGCAATATTATAAGACCACTCTTTATGGCACCAAAATTTCCAAATTTTTAAATTTCAAAACAAAAACTGTTTGTAAATATAAATCCGTCACTGTCCGCAAGAACAAAACTTAATATAGCTCAGCCATATTAAAAAATCTGATGCATACAGACATTTTTTAAAATAGAATATTTGTACAATCGTATAGACGTTTGACAGATGACTGAAATAATGGCATTTAAATGTGTGGAAAGTCAAAACTAAAAAATGAAATTAAAAAATATATAACACTGGAATATAAAAACGAATGAATGCTCGAAATGGTAATAGAAGAAAAAATTAATATAAAAAAAGCACAAAATCATAACAAATAAATACTCAACTACGGACCCTAAAAAAATACATACAAATAGAAATACACGGCGGCATACCATCATTCTTATGCACTAGTGAGAGTAAATGAGTTTTCAAAATTGTTTTCATTTGTATTAAAAAATGAATGAAGGAATGGCTGAGTACAGACAGTAAAAAAAACTATTTTCAGTTATGATAACAGTGAAAGGCAAAAGTAAAATAAAAAAAAAATATTTAATGGAAATCTTTAGTTCTGAAGTCTGAAAGTAGTCAATTTCAACAAAGGAATGTGCAATTATGCTGTGAGGTATTTCCAGCGAACTTCATTGTCAAAGCTGCAAGAAAATTGCTCTCTGCCATATATCCTTTTTTTTCTGAAACTGACAGACATGCAAAAATTTATTTTTCACAGCTTTCAACCTGAGTGTCTATCTCTTTTGAAAATTAAAAATTAGCTGTAAATCCCAAAAACCGTATTTTTAATTAAAAAATAAAAAATATTATTCAAGTAAATGAATATTTATCAGAGAAACTAGTTTACGATTCGTAAAATTGTAGTATTAGTCCTTGTGATAAGTTGAAATTAGATGCGTCCCAAAACAAACCGAGCTCCCTAATGTCCTTTATTTGCAAGAACCAATTTTTTTGTAAAATTTATAAGCATAATACAATAAAAATGCATAGTGACGATTTGTTAAATTATAAAGCCTAACTAATTTCTCAACTTCCGTTTTAGTTGTGCAAGGACATGCTCAAATTCTTATATATCCTTTTTCGAAAAATCCAAATCAAAATTTAATTACATTTGAACTACTGTGATAGAAGAGGCGTGTTATTGTATCTGAACTATAACATTGAGGTTTTTGAGTTCGAGCAAGGATATTTGCATCGGAATGTCCTTAACTCAGAAAATAAAAATAAAATTTTCTGGCAATATGTTTGTATTTTGTTTTTATATTTGTTTTTATGTTTTAAAAATTATAACAATTTTTTTTTTATTTCCTATGAAATATTTACCATTCAATAAAAACTTAAGCTTGAACTTAAAATATTATCGCACAGCCGCGAAACTCCATAACAACTTGTAGAGTCATAGCATAAAGCTATGGAGAAAATTTTATAGCCTTCGAAGCCAGGACATGGCTTCTTCTCATATATCCTTTTTTTAAGAAACCGTAAATTTTAAAGAATGTAAGAGAAAAATTGTCACTTATGGAAAAAGAAAGTGTAAAATTTTTTAAAACACTGTTTAACTTTGCAGAAGTTTCTTTTTTTCATATGTTTGTGTATATTTTAAAACTGAAAACCAACATTGAAACCTGTTTTTTAACACAAATTTTCGCCATTTCATTTAGATATTAATGTTTTTTTTTTTTTGTTAGTTTGTCAATATCTCTGCTTTTTTTTACAGCATATGTTAAGTCCATGAATATCTGTGAAATAATAATTTGCATAGCGTTGTTCAAACCAAGGTTCATATTTATTTAATACTCGCACTATTTTTTATGATTTAATTTTTAGTTGTTGTATATCTTTTATCTCTAATTAAAATATATTTGTCAAATAAACAACATGATTTCTGAATTTGTAGTCATTTAAATAGTATTTAATTGTTGCAAAAACTAAAAGTTTTTTTTCGGTTCAAATAATTAAAAACATTAACATTTATTGGAAATTAAATTGTGACAGACGGTGAAGAGTATAACAAAATGGCTGCAGGCAAGAATTTTAATTATTTTTACGATTTGTTGGTTTTGATAAAAAAAAAAGGAACAGTTTGTGGCACACAATGAAAAATTATGATATTATTCTTACTGGAATTCATAGAATAGAAAACAATGGGCTAAAAATATTGATCTAGGAGAACGATATTTTTGACTTAGTCCTTTCAAAAGTCGTTTCAGTGGTTTTGTTTCTTCTTATGTTATTTAGAATAATATATTGGAAATTAGGATTTCCGGACTTTTATATTTGTAATTTCCAAAACTATGAAGCGAACTCTTGCTTAATAGCGCCATTGTGCCCTCCTTTTTTTTGCTTAATTTATAATCTAATATTATGTAAAGCTCAATTGTGAGCTGGCAATTAAATAAAATATTCCTGCCGTCATTTTGCAGCAAATGAAAACTAAATCAACAATAATTTTATGATTTTGGTAAATAAAATTTTCAACAAAATAATGGACTTTTCTGTGCGGAAGAAAAAAAAAACTACAACAAAAAATCATTGGCTTTTTTTCAGTACTAATTTGAAAAACAATTTTTGCCATTATTTCTCTGTGTTAATGTTGTTGTAGTTTCATAATTATAGATACACTTTGGTAAAATCCCATAAACATGCAATGTTGCATGTGAACATGTTGGAAAATAGTAGGTTTTTTCTACTCTGCTCGTGTTGCAGGGGTGAACTAAAAACATATTAAAAGTGGTCATAAAATTTTCGTTGTACATTTTTTCTTTTCTGCTTTTTGTTGACTGTTTGAAAAAAGCAAAGAAGAGAAAATTATTTGTTTTGGAGAAACAAGCTAAATAACAAAAAACCAAAAAAAAAAAAAAAATTACAATAATGGTGCCTACCGCGTCAGGTTTTTCGTTTTGTTTTTATTGACTACCAGAAGCTTAAGACTAAATTAGTTTTTTTCTTCTACTTGGCAAATTATACTTTAAACATTTTTGCGCCCTTTAATATCTTTAAAAGCTGATTTCTGCAAAATTGTATATGATGGTTTGAAATTGCTTTATTCTGTGGCCCTGAATAAAACATCTTGTAAGATGTCTTAAAAAATTTGTTGAAGCTGCTGCTTTGCACGTTCGGAGCGCATAAATTCCTTCCTTCAAGCAATTACTTAAATGTGTGTTATATTTATTATATTTCGTTTCTTATTTGCTCATACTTTTATATTTGTAAAATCTTAAAATATTATATAAATATTTATTTCGTTTTGTGTGTGTGCATGCTCGTGTATGCATGCGTGCGCGCGTGTATGTGTTTTGCGAATACAACGGAAATAAATAACTTTCAAGTCAGATTATCCGCAATGTCATGAAAATAAATAAAAGAATATAAAAGTAGAAAAAAGAGCAGAAAAAACCCTGTCATGTAATACAAATGAACAGGCACACACACACACACACACACACACACACACACACAAACACACACACGCACGCACACACATGCAATCATAGCAACTGTATATTTGCAGCCACACACAAACTCGTACATTTACACCCCGTCTCTCAGACGTACCAGGATTTCGTTTAAGAGACACAACCCATCAAAGCGTTAACAATTCTTTCTCGTTTTCTTTTATTTCGTTGTATTTAACACTCTGAAAATGTGCTACGCGTCGTTAAAAGTGCCCTGAAATATGCTTTAGAAATAGTATATTTCATAGTAATTCGTTTAGCTAATTCTTCGCCAATTTGATAAATTCAAAGCAAAAAAACTGAGCAAATTGGCTTTTAGTGATCAGATTTTTTACTTCTTAAAACTATTGCATATGGCCCTGAAAGTGCTTTCATGTTGCTCATGTTGTTATTATCGCTTTTCAGGGCGAAAAGGTAGAGGAGGGGTTTTGAATTTTATTAAATAGCTGCAGAAGATTTCGATTTTGATTTAGAAAACTTAAACTTTTGGTGAGAAATGGAATGGTTGTGATTTCTGTAGGATAATATTTATATCCGTTACCCAGTGACATTGTGGTACCAAAATTGAATTGCATGACAGCGAAATTAAAATGAGGTCCTTCTAGTGGCAGCTACAGTTTTGTTGTCTGTTATGTGGCATCATAAAACATTTAAGCTGTTCACTTCTCCTTCTGTCTGTAAAAATTAATTGCTGCAATCGATTTACTCTGTTAAGTCCATAATATTAAAAATTGCACAATATCCTTAACAACTGAAATACCATCGGATTGTGGATTTTATCTATTTTTGTTTCAAATTATAATTTTTAAACTGAATAATATCATAGAACACTTAGAAACGCGGATTCTGTCAGTTGCAGTATTTTTATCCAAGATTATCAAGATTAAAACTAAAAAAAAAAATTATTTCTTTCTTTAAAAATCAATATCAAAAAGGACGTTTCCTGCAGTCTGTAACTCTGTGGAATCTTCCCTACTCGGGAAAATCTTTCATTTGTAAAACTATTCTCCAAATAATAATAATAATAAAAGATTAAAAAAAAAGCAATCATTAATCGTAAAATTATTAAATTTCTTTGTTTA
The DNA here is from genome assembly GCA_932526305.1 of Epicampocera succincta. Classification (NCBI taxonomy): domain Eukaryota; kingdom Metazoa; phylum Arthropoda; class Insecta; order Diptera; family Tachinidae; genus Epicampocera; species Epicampocera succincta. The sequence goes on along the minus strand of OW052036.1, from coordinate 59,736,256 downwards.
GATTTTGAATTCGTTAAAAATTTTAAAGTTTCTAAATCATTTTTACAGCAATTTATGGAGAGTTCATAAGGAACTTTGTTAAAGCTTTAAACTTAATAAAAGCTACACGAATTATTTATAGTTATTAAGAAAGCTTTAGTTTAAAATTTATTTTAAGTTTTAACCAAAAGCATAAATATATATAACTGTCCCATGGAGTCGAACGTTAATTTTCACCAGCATTTTTTTCCAAAAGAAATACACAGAATACTTCTTCTGTGTAATTCAGGGCTTCTTTGGATTCATGTTTCATGTTTAGAATTGTTAATTTGTTTTAAGTCTGTTTTTATTCGTCCTTTTGAGACAGATCCTTTTTCTTATTGTTTCTTAAGTGGAATTCAGCTCTTCTTTCGATTCATGTTTCATATTCAGAATTGTTAATTAGTTTTGAGTGCATTTTTATTCGACTTCATGAGACAGCTCCTTAATTTTTCTTATTGTTTCTTAAGTGGAATTCAGCTCTTCTTTCGATTCATGTTTCATATTCAGAATTGTTAATTTGTTTTGATTGCATTTTTATTCGTCCTCGTGAGACAGATCCTTAATTTTTCTTATTGTTTCTTAAGGGGAACTCAGCTCTTCTTTCGACTCATGTTTCATATTCAGAATTGTTAATTTGTTTTGAGTGCCTTTTTATTTGACTTCGTAAGACAGATCCTTAATAATTTGAAAACTTTTTCTCTTTAAATGATCTGTGATCTGTGTTGCTGCTTTCGAGCAAAACAAATGATGGAGGATATTTGCAAGAACTTTTGCGGCGTCATTATTGAACAATATTTTATGTAAGTTTTTTGTTCGATTTTTCTTTTTTCTGCTCAACCACTCACAAAGACAGACAGAGAAAAAAACCAAATGGGTGCAAAGCAAAGTTTAAAATTACAAATGGGGTAAAACTACCATAAATAAAACAAAGACAACTACGAAAAAAAGTGCAAACTGAAAACAACAATGCAACAACAACAAGCAAAACAAAAACTACTTTTCAACTGACTGACATTAGTTGAATAATAATGCCACCGAACTCAAGAAAGTTTCTGGCTTTTTTTTTGGCTCCTCTGGTGCTCCGTATTTTACTGCAAAGCAAACAACTTTGACAGACGGATAAAATTGGTTGGTTCCAAAGCTAAAGCTTTAGCTTTGTTGCATATACAAAATGTATTTACCCCTCGACTTAAAGTACGAGGCAGCACAAAAAAAAAAACTCTACAAAATAAACGTAATCATTGTAATTTTAAAAGGATAATCCTCAACTATTTTGCTTTACCAGTTTTTTTTATTTTGTTTTTTCATTCCGTTCGCTTAAAAATATACAACGTTCTGTGTTGGCGTATCCACAACAGAGAGAAGCAACAAATCGGGCACTATTCGTTATATAGGAAAAACGCATTTTCCTTTTTATCTCTTTTGCAAATTTTTAGTTTTTTGCAACACTTAACACTTCTATGCAAATTATATATATAGTATATATATATATATATATAGTACGTATCTATATAGTTAAGTTTCAGTTCAATGCAAAATAGCAAAATTCACAGCGATATAGATGACAAGCAGAAAGCAAACAGAAACAACTACAATAAGTTTTAAATATATATTTGCATTCGTGTAGATGGATGGCAAAGCAGTCTTGTACTGGACGCTTACAATTGCAGCGACCGGAAACTATGTGGTGGCGTCTAGGCGTTATCTTTAATTGTGAGACTTCCAGTTCTAACACATTTGCAGTTCATCAACGGCCAGTAGAAAGACATCTTTCAAAAATGCTGCTGACTTGTAGATGATTTGCGATAGAGATAGAACCGATAAAGGTCCTTGAGAAGCGGTCCGTCACAAACAATTAGTTAAAAATAAAAATTCCAAACCTTAAAAAAGATCTTAATATTTGGCATATAAACTTTAAGAATTTTTATTTTGACCTGTGAATTAAAAACATATTGTTTGGCAGCGTCTTAAAAAAATAACATGTTTGTTTTTTTGAAGCTTTTGTTTATTAGAAAGCTTTTTGAAAAGCTGTACTTAAGCGTAAAGCTAGAAGTTTTAAAATATTATAAGACATGACTATAATTAAAAGCTTTATAAAACTTTTACTCTTTAGCAAAAACTCAAACTTTATATATAAGAATTTTGTTCTTATTTGTTTATTAATTAGATATTAAATTTATATAAATATAAAATTAATATTGGTGAAGAATACACAGCCCTGGCAACCAGGTCAGCTGTCAGTTAAGAATTTTATTAAAAAGCTCAATATCCTGGCATAAAATTAAATACCACAAATTTTCATGTCCTGTATACGAAAGCAGCAGAAATAACCAGTTTTGTAAAACTGCTTTCGCCTACAAAGGACTTAATAATAATCACAAACTCTATTATATTATATTAACGAAAAAAAAACTTTGCAACATTTTATTTTTCTTAATCTGGTCACTCTGTCTCAAATATTTATCATATTCCAATTCTCACCAACTGTCCTATCAGTTTTCTTTCTTGTGCATATAATTTCTTATTATTGCAGAGCAAGAACGCAAGACTTGCAGCAAAAAACTGGTGTATAAATTCAGTTGTAACATTTTATTTGTGTTGTTTTTTTCTGGCACTTCAACGTTTTTTTTTTTTGTATGTTTTCGAAAAACTATACATTTCACGTACAAATGTAGTTCTTACTTATTGCTGATAAGAAAATGTTTTATTTGATCTGAACAGAGAATTTAACTGTAAAATGCGCTTCGCTTTTGTTTGCAGCATTTTTGGATATTTCAGTCTAATATCCTTTTAAGTATAAATGGCTTATCCTGAGAAATATTCCCAAAAAAAAAAAAAATTTATGTATATGTTTGATGGCCAATTACAAAAGACAAATACGAGTACCTACTTAAAAGCTTAAATAATGGACTATTTTATTAATGCGTTGTTTGTTGTTGTTGCCAGTTTTATCAAAAACATCCTTTTAAAAGCTTAAAATATTTGAATTTTTGCTGCAAATACAATCCACCGGAAAGGCTGCTGCTGCAGAAGTTTTCTTTAAGCCCCCGCTTTTGTGAATGGCTTTTGTTTTTCCTCAATGTTGTTGAAATTTTTGTTCTATATTTTTTTTCCCCTCGCTTGAGCATTTTCAAGACTTTTGCAGTGTAAATATCCAGATAAATTATTGTAATTATTATTTTTCTAGATTATTAGATATTTTATGTTGAATTAAACACCCCTAGAAAATAATTCCTTGAATTACTTTTAAATATAACGCAATTTAAGTTATTTTGCAACAGCGCGCCAAATTGAGGGTAAAGAAAATGGCCAAGATCTGGCGGAGAGAGCGAAAGTATGTTTGGCTATTAAATAAATACACTTACACACAAACACACAGACACACACACACACACACACACACACAAATACACAAGTTAAAGCGGTAGTGTTGGCGTGTTCATTTTATTTCCCTTTTCTTTAAACACTGGCTGGTATAACGCTTACTAATGTAATTTATTAAGTGATAATTTATGTGCTTAAAGCTCAAAGGATAACTTTTTCAGCGCTTACATGCACACACACACACACACACAGACATACCCACTCACTTAAAATGTTAGTGGCAGTAAAACAAGAACTCCACAAAAGTAAGAAATTAGTAAAAGCTACAAATAACGAAAGTATTAAGGAAGTAAAAGTAAAACGAGTACAAAGGAAACAGACAAGTGCGTTAGAAAGAACAGCGCAGGGTGAAAACCGGCTTAAAAGTAACTTTGCGATGTATTTCAAAAAAAAAAAAAAAAAAATATTGAAAATTCAACGAATTATTAAAACAAAAGAAGATTTTTTAAGCCATTTGGACTTAAACGGCTTTAAAATGTAGTTAAATGGAAAATATTTAAAAATGCAATCAATATAAAGCTTTTTTTGATAATCGATCAATTTTATAATCATCAATTTTATTTCGATAAATAAAAACATTTTGGAGCATTTTGAAAGCTCAATGAAGTTTGAAGGTTGTGCAAGCTTTTAATTTCTAGTTATTAATGTCAACATATTTGATAATACGATAACTTCACCGAAGCGAAAGCTTTTTTCCTCGTATATGTAAAAAGTTTTGTGGTGCTTTTATGCAAACAAGCTTTAATATTTCTTTGTAATAAGTTGAAAGCTTAATTTTTTTTAAAGTTCTTTAACATAAATAAAAGAAATAAAGCTTTATTTTTGTTTTTTTAATTTAGCATTAAGTTACTTAAAAAAGTTTAAATGTTTGATGAAGCTTCTTTAAAATTTATAAAAAAAAAAATCCTTAAGATTTTGTGTTATTAATTTTTTCCCCCCTTTTGTTTTTATATGTGAATATATGAATGCCTAAATAAAGTTTCAGGAAAGCTCTATTAAAAAATCCAATGACTTACATGAATTGAAATATATTAATTCCCTTAAAAAGCTTTTGTTCAGTTATCTGTAGATGTTTTTCTAATTTTTGCGAGGAGCTCAATTCTTTTGGCGAAATGTTTAATGATAATTTTTATTACAAAATTAAGCATTAAAAAGCCAGTTTTTGAACACGTTTTTTGTTTAATAAATTTAACAAATAATATATTTGGAAATAAAATGTAATTTTTAAAGAGGTTCTGTCTTTTAATCTGAATATTTTAAAAACTGCTGCCAGCAAATGGGATGTTAAAGATAAAAATTTAATCAAGTTTTGTAAACAATTTTATGATAATTGGCTTTTGAAAATCCCAGTGTCGTATAAAATTACAATTAGAATTAAATTTTTCAAACAAAAGTAGCCATCAAAGGCTATTAAAAAGTAATTATTTGGAAATAGATGATTAAAATTTGCTCAAAGAACCAGAATTTTTTTGTTGAAAAAGTTATATTTTAAAGTGATTTTTATAGCACACATTTACCGGAAGTTTCAAAAAGTTTAAAAAAGCGTTTTCTAAAACTTGCGTAAATGTAATTTTTTACAAGGAATTTTATGAAAGTAATTTTTAGCTCATATTTAATGGAATGTTTTCTTTTTAGGTATTGAGATATTTTTTCCCGGTAAAAAAAAGCTTTTTTTAAAATTTAAATTCAACTACTGAAGTCAATACCGTTTCGAATCAAGTTTAGAACTTGTTTTTGCTATTTTAATTTCAACTACTTTTTACCAATAGCGCTGCCCTCAATAAAAATTAAGCAGAATACATTTGATTCGTTGGCATTAGCGTTAAAGTTTCTTATCTGCAGTCTTATTTTATGTTTAATAAATAAACAGTTGCGAACTTCGCACATATAAAAATATAGTAAAACACATTCACACTAAGATCTGTAAAACAAAAGGGGAAAAAGCCGAGCACATTTTCATTATACAAACGCAACAAAAGTGACAAATGACATCAGCTAAAAAGGACATAGCGATACACATGCCGACAGACCCAACTAAATTATACCAGTAATGAAAAGAGAAAACAAAAAGGAAAAACAGCAACTGTGTAGTCAGTCCTTGATGAAGTTGGAATTATCACATACTCATCGTATTGTATGGCAGAAAAAAAATTAAGACAAAATGTAGCAAAACTGCACAAAAATGAAAACAATGCCAGAGTTTTGCTTTGCAATTGTTGTTGTTGCTGTTTGTTTTCCTTAGTTGTTTAAGGATAATATTTATATACGTTTATTTCCACTTTTATCCCTGGCAGCTTTAAAGGACATATATTTCTCTTACAATTTCTTTTGCGAAAGAACAAAGACACCAGCAAAAATATATTTTGTCCTTTTGGCTCTTCAATGATAATTTATTTATAGTCTTAGTTTTTCTGAAGTTTCGTTTTTCAAAATCTTGTGCACATATTTTATGCCATTCACAAGTTTATTATCCCGTTGGCCCCGCCAGTCTCACTCTATTTGTCTTCTAGTTGCTTGTTTCGTTTCTGCCAAACAAGACAGTTGTAAATATCGAATGTCTTAAATAAAATTAACTGAATATTTTGTTTGCAATTTTAGGGTCGTTGTAATCGTGATAAACCGCCTTGCAAATATTTTCATCCTCCACAACATTTGAAGGATCAATTGTTGATAAATGGCCGTAATCATCTTGCCTTGAAAAATGCACTGATGCAACAGATGGGTATTGCGCCAGGACAACCAGTTATACCAGGACAAGTGCCACAAGTGGTAAGTTAAACTAAATTTGTTAAGTAAAAAAAACAAAAACTTGTTTTTCATATGCAATACATTTTTTTTTTGTAGAAATTAAGTTACAATTTTATTCAATTATAAATTCTTTAAGCGAAAAATATTACTCTACAACAAACTGCCCATTAACAAATTATCGATAAGAGAAATCGGTGGGAACAATTTTCTTTAGAACATCACTGCTGTAATAAATTTTCAAGACCTATTGTTAATATTCTATAGAGAAATTCTTATTCCCTTTCAGTCTGCTAAATTCTTTTTCAAAAATCTTTGCATTTTAAACAAATCAATAAAAAAATATTAAAAAAAAAAATTGAATAAAAAAATAATGTTACTAAAACATATAAAAAAATTGGTACTGCTGAAAGTTTGCCCTCAAAAATAGTCACTGCAATATGTTTCAAAAAACTTTGCATTTTAAACAAATCAATAAACAATAAAAAATATATTAAAAAAAAATTTTATAAAAAAAAAATTTCCTAAAACATATAAAAAAATTGTTTCAAAAACCTTTGCATTTTAAGCAAATCAATTAAAAAGTATTAAAAAAATTTAATAAAAAAAAATGTGCCTAAAAAAAGTGTTTATTTTGTATTTGTATTTTTTTTATAAAAAAAATATGGTGCTGCTGAAAGTTCGCCCTCAAAAATGGTCACTGCAAAATGTGTTCTGCATAAAAATATCACTATAGGAAATTTTCTTCCTGCAACTAATCCCTGTGATATGTTTTCTTGATAAAAAAGCATCATTCTAAAGAGTTTTCTTCTTAAAATCTATCACTGTGATAACTCAGCTTTCTTTATAAAATCCATTAGTCTTTTTAACCATATTTTTCAATTATCACTGTGACCGGTTTATTCGATAAAAAACAACACAGTAATAAGTTTTGCCAATAAAAATATCACAGTGATAAGTTTGCCGGAAAAAAAGTATTGCTGTGATTAGTTTTCTTGTTATTAATTGTCATTATTATAATTGAATAGAAATATCAAAAAAAAAAAATAAATATATAACAATAATTATCACTGTGACAAGTGTTAAAAAATATCACTGTAATATGTTATCCGCGTGAACGTTATCACTTTAATAAGTTGTTTTTTTTTATATATAATTATCTATATGATGAGTTTTTAGAATAAAAATTATGGCTGGTACAAAAATTATAACTACGGCATATTTTACTTATGATCACTGCGATACTTTTCTTTAACGATAATTCTCACAGTGATAAATTTGCATACAACAAATTAGAATTGTGCCACTAATGAAGGAATTTTTTTTTTTTTTGATTTTCATCAGCGTGAAAAGTTTCCTTAATAATAATTTTCACTGTGATAACTTTTCAGAAAACAAATTATTAGTTAAAATTTTCCTTTTCAAAAAGATATTTAACCAAAAAAATGTTTATCTATATGATAATTTTTAGAAAAAATTGCTCAATAATCATTTTCGTAGGCAAATTATTACTACGAAAAATTGTTTTACAGAAAAAATCTTGCTTTCTCTGTGATAAATACAAAAAAGTTATGGGATTTTTTTCCGTTACTGGCTGAAAAAGTTATTACAAAACCATTTCCATTTTATGTTCACCAAAACACCTACTACATACTCGTACATGTGAGCATCTAACACGTCTTCCTTTTCCGGTTTTTGTGTCAAAAACGCTTTCCAAAAAAAAAAAAAAAGAAAAGTTTGTCATACCGCACACTGCGGAAAATCGTCATCTCCGTTAAAAATATGCAAAAAAAAAAAAAAAACAAACAAACCAAAATAAAAAATAAAAAGGAATATGTAAAGTTGCCTTCAGAACAAAAATATGAATATTTATAAGATAAATGTTATAATCACATCTTTACAAAGCAATTTTTTGTCAAGTCCTGTTTTTTTGTTTGAAAGCAAAAACTTGTTAATCCGAAAAAAGGCTGAACAAAAAGCGAGTGATAGTAAAAGATTTGACATTTAGCAGCATGTTAATCTACTAGTGAGTGGATGGCTGGCTGGCTGGATGTCTAACAGACATTCGCACAACTCTTGAATTATTACAGTCCCAGTCACACTTGGCCAACTGCAATGAAACCGGCAAAAAGACAAAACAAGATAACTTCTGCTTTTAAACGTACAACGCGGGCAAACAAAATGTTATTTAAACACGTAATTTATGTAGTTCATAAGGATAATGTTAAATTATTATTTAAAATAAGCGAAATGAGAAGAATTCTCCTCTTGCTCATTATTGCACCGTGTTTTACTATTCTGGCTGCCACAGCCTTTACGTTGGTTGAGTGGAGCGCGCGCTTCGGCTGCCTGCAATAGCAACTCCTTTCAGTTGGCATCGCCAAACTGCATGACTCTGGCGAAAATAAAACAGTAAAACGTTTTACTTTTCATTAATTCATTCAACACACCCAACATCCGCATTATAATATTTTATTCATACACTTTATTCCAGAGGAACAATATGGGTTAATAGTTGTGGTTAAACATGCTGGAAAATATGAACGAACAGAGCCAACAAAACGTAAATTTCATTAAAATATACACGTTAAACAATCGAATGAACAGTGAAGGTCCTAACAAGCGTTCGCATCGAATTATTTTCATAAAATTGTTTATAACTTTAGAGTAAATGCAACAAGCAAATAACTATTTATTAAAGTAAAATATAAAAAATTTTAATTAAAGAGGTTGGCAAAGAAATGAGAACTTCTGGGAAAAAAATTCCAGTGAAATAAGTTTTTTTTTTAGAAATATTGTTTTTAATGGAAAAATGTTAATCTGGAAAATTTATCACTGTAAAACATTTTTCACTGAAAGACATGATCAGAAACAACAAGTTTTGCAAAGAAAAAATTTCCGGTATAATAAGTTTTTCTAAAAAAATTATCACTGCGATACATTTTTTCCATAAAATCTATGATGTATCACACATTTTTGCTATAAAAATTAGGACTAGGATTTTTTTTATTTTGAAAAAATTTATTTTTTTTTCTAAAAATTATCACAATGATAATTTTTTTCCTTGAAAAACTAAATAAAAAAATATAAATTGCTATTTTGATAAGTTTGTTCGCCAAATGTAATGACTGTGATGAAGGTTTTACACAAAAATTTTTCATTGTTATACGTTTCTTCTACAAAAATTACGCTGGTGATAAAGTTTTCTTGAAACTTTTATTCAAAAATTATGACTGTGATAAATTTTTTCCACAAAAATTACTCCTGTTAGAGCGTTTTCTACAAAAGTTATGGCGGCAGTAAATTTTTTTTACCAAAATTTTCCCTGAGATAAATTTTTTCCCCAAAAAATATCCCTGTGATAAAGTCTTTCTTCAAAAATTATGACTGTGCTAAAGTTTTTCTATAAACATTGTTACTGTTTTATATATTATTTTTGCAAAAATTATCCTTGGGATAATACTTTGCTATAAAATTTATCTGTGTGAGACATATTTTCTAGAAAATTTATTCTTGTGTTGAAAAATTTTGTGTACAAATATTGTCCGTGTCATAAATATTGTCCACGATTTGACAGTGACTTGGATGAATTTTTTCCCACCAAAATTATTTCCCAGGGAGTTAAATTTTTTGCAAAATTTGTGATTTTTTTAAAGTTTTCTAATAAATTGCTTCACAAGAATTGCCCGTGTGATAATTTCTGGCTACAAAAATTGTTCTCATCATAGATTTTGTCTATGAAAATTTTTACTGTGATCAGTTTTTTCAACGAAAATTTTCTTTGTGATAAATTTTTTTTTTCACAAAAATTCCCCTTTTGAAAATGTTTCTCTATAAAATTTATAACATTTTCTTATAAGAATTATAAATGTAATTATTTTTCTTTTCAAAATAATTATAATTTTTATTATTTGTGATATTTTGTATATTAAATTTATTTTCTTTAAAAATAATGTTAAGGGAAAATTTTTCTACAAAAATTATCACTGCGATTATATTTATCTGCAAACATTATCCTTGTAATGAAGTTACTGTACAAAAACTTATGACTGTGATTAAGTGTTTCTACAAAACGTATCGCGGTGATTAATTTATGCCACAAAAAACAGTGTTTTTGTAAGAAATTTCTCACTATGTTGATTTTTTTTTTTTAAAGTTTTACTGTAATAAATTTTGAAAAAAAAAATTATACAATTTCTCAGCAAAATTGTAGCTGCTATAATTATTGCGAAGGACTAACAGTACTGGGAGAGAAACATGACACTAAGAAAAGTTGCCCTTAAAATATCTATCTAAAGAAGCGAATATATCCTTGATTCCGCCTTCATTGTTGGATAGTTTTTAAGATTTTTCTATGAAAAATTTCTGTCGAGAATTTAGTTTTCAAGCGCCACTGTTTTCATTTGTATGTGTGAGAAAAAAAATATCTGTATTTACATTGTAAGGTCATTGGATTAAGGTGGAACAACACCACCAGTATTTTTTGTATTTTATTTAAAGAAAAAAATTTTTTTGTTTAACACACACACACACACACACACATACACATACACATGTACATAAATATGCGCTGGCATTTTGCTAAGAGTTGTGTAAACTGGCGAGAAATTTTATATAAAACAAAAATATGTTACAGTTATAAATGGAATATATTATGGTTTTATTTTATTTTGTATTATTTTCGCCAGCTTTCATTGAAGAACAATGGCTCGGAGTATTTTTTTTTTTTTTTTGGTGTTTTGTTGTTCATAATTCTTACATTTTGTGTGGACACAATGAAATGAACGAATGAACGAACGAACGAAAGACTGAACGAGCGGGCGAATGAAAACAGAATTGTTAACACTTACGGTTCAATAACAACCATAAAAATAATAATAATGTGTTTTATAATAAAAATCATTACTATTATTATTATTATTATGAAGCACAATAAAGTTGTTAACTGATGCTGTATCTTGACGCCTTTTGTTCACACCTGCAAAAGAAGCAGCAGCGATTATTTGCGTGTATTTTGTGCGGACAAAAAAAAATTTCCTTTATTTGTTAATTATTCCTATTTTTGTCCACCAGCTCTTGAGGTCCTTGCTGGCTTTTTATAACCAAAAAATAAATAAACAATATATGTGCGTTTTCATTTGGACTACATTTTTAGCAAAATAATTATTAGAATATATTTTACCAGCTTGAAAGCCAGAAAGCAAAAATGTTTAACTATTAAAAATATTTTATATTGTATATTTTTCAGGCCACAAATCCGTATTTGACTGGCATACCTGCTAACACATACAGTCCATATTTTGCACCCGGTCATTTAGTGCCTGCCTTATTGGGTCCTGATCCTACAGCTGTCTCACAGTTGGGACCGGTTGTACCGCAAGCGGTGCAAGTGGCCCAACAGAAAATACCACGTTCCGACAGATTAGAGGTAAGTGTTATTTAATCAATAGCATGTTGTTCCACTTACGTTTCATTCTTTCTCCTAAAGATGTCTCTTTCGAAACTATTTATTGACTGAGTTCTATTTTTCGTTTCAAGTGTTTTTATTTCTCTTTTTTTTTTTTTTTTGTTTGTTTTGTAAAATAATGTTGAAACATTAACGAAAAATTAATCGAAATAAAACTTGTTAAAACAGCATGTTTTTAACAAGTTTTTGTCATTTTATAAACTCTATATTTTTTTTAGTTTTTGATATTGTATATAAATTTATGTTTTGAAAACAAAATTATTTTGTTTTTAATTGAATTAACAAAGTGTTAAGCTTTTATACTTTAGTTAGGAAAAACCAGAACTAAAATTATGAAACTATAATTTAAATTAGCAACTAATTTCGAAACTATTTTAGTTTTTAATATGTATATTTTGTGCTCGAAGAGGAAAATTCACACATTCGTAAATATTTTTGTTTTTGTGTTCGAAAAAAACGAGGGAGTCATATTTTCTTTTTTCCGAAAACCAATTGGAGTTTGTTTTGAGTTTCTTTCTTTCTCTATAGAAAAAAAAACAAGAGTCTTCAGTTTTGAGTGTCCAGCTGCTTAAAAACGAATTATTTCTTCTATTAAGTTTTTCTTTCTTTTAATAATAAGTTTTAATTTAAGTTAAAAGTTTCTTTGTTTCATTTTCAAATCATTTCGAATCTTGCCAAGCTTTTGCTGCAATCGAAAAAGAAAAGCAGACGAAAATTTAAAAAACTCAATATAAGAATTCGAAAATTTGCAATTTTTTGTTGTTGTTTTTTTTTTTATTTTAAAAGCTTTTTTTTTTTAAAGTTGGTCAAAAATAAAAGCTTTAAAAAGCTTGCTGAGTATTCCAGTTTTCCAACCAATTTCCCAAAAATTGAGTATTTCAAAAGCTCAATACAAAAAGAAAAGGAAAGTTTAAACTGCAAACTTTTTCAGCTTTAAGCCTTTTAATAAAATTAACAGAAATCCAGCGTTTATATACACACATGTATATTTTCTTAAAAACTTTTAAAAGAAACTTTCCGGTCTAATTAATAAAAATGAAAAAAAGGATTTTTTTCAGAAGCTTTCAAACATCTTTCGAAATATTTAAGCCAGTTTATAATAAAAGCTTTATAAAAGTTCTTTCTGCAAAAGCTTTTTACCTGGAAAACGAAACAGTTTAGTTAAATACAACAAGGAAAGTTTATTTGGGCAAATCTTAAAGTTTTATATTCACAAAAAAAATAAAAAAAATTAAGTGAATTTGAAATCTATTTTAAAAACATATTAAATAATTAGTGGTATATTTCTCAAAGCTCTTAAGGTCCTTTTAATGGTTTTTATTTTGTTTTCCATCAAAAAGTAGCCAATTTTTATTCCACATTAAAATTTATAGAAACAAATTAAAAGTTATAAATAAATATTAAGTTGCAGAACTTTAAGAAAAAACCTGTACAAATGGACAAGCGCTGGTGAGATATTTAGTAGAAGAAAAGAACGGTCTTGTTAGTTTTCAAACAGTCCTTAAAGTGGCCACAGACTTCAGGCCCATTGGCTTCAAAAGCATATGAAAACGGTTAATCCATCAAGATCTAAACACAACTTCAGCAGTTCTCTTCCCTTCCAGAGATGCCTGCAACACCAATCGGTTGTGTTCTGTCAAAATTTCCAACACAGAGATCACAAAAGGAACAAGACCGTTCCCTTGTTGTTGCTAACTTTAACCCAATTGTTGTTGCTGTTGTTTTGTTTCCACTACTAAAATTTTTTTCTTTTTTTCTTTAATGAAGTGTTTTGTTTTTTTTTTGTTTTCTTTGTTTTGTTTAACGATTTTATTTATATATGTTGTCGAAATTTTTGTTTTTGTTATAATTTTTAAGCACTAATCGAATGCCGTCAAATTGCAAATCAAAAGCTGGCAAAAGGCTTTAAAGTCTAACAAATTTTGGCATGCAAAAGCAAATGATTGCAAATCCAAAGCTGAATTGTTTTGTTCTTAAATAAACAGCAGACTGACCTAACCAACAGAATAATTAACCCCTGTTACAAAAACAACAATTACAATCAAAATTTTTAAACGAAATTTTCTTTTTTTTTGTTTTTTTATTTTTTCTATTAAAAACCAAAAAACAAAAACATTGTTTACTTGAATTACCTTGTTCCATTTGTTATCCTGCGTCCATGTGAAAAAAACCACCAAAAACAAAAAAAATTATAATCAAATCAAATCAAATCAAACACCATGTGCTACAAAAATATTACACCAACTACTACAACTACAAATAAAAATATAAAAAACACTGCTGTTGCTGCCTTACAATATGCTGCAAAATTCAAAAAACAAACAAAAAAATACAACGCTGTGTGCTAAATTAAAAAATCACAAACAAACAAAAAAAAAAAAAATGTTTACGTAAAACTTTTAATAGGTTTGTCGTGAATTCTTACGCGGTGCTTGCAAACGTGCCGAATCCGAATGCCGTTTTGCACATCCGCAGGAGAGTGTTGCCCGACACGATGATGGTTCCATTACGGTGTGCATGGACGCCGTAAAAGGTAGATGCACACGTGATCCCTGCCGCTATTTTCATCCCCCCTTGCACCTACAGGCACAATTAAAAGCGGCGCAATCACGCGCCACCGCTGTTGCTGCAGCCGCTGCGGTATGCCAAATTTCTAAAAAAAAAAACAAAAACATATTTTTTTTCATTTCTCTTACCAACTAATTCTTTTTCCGTTTTTTTTTTTGTTTGTTCACTCTTTTCTAATTAACAACTTTTTTAAAAATGCTTTGTTATCATTTTTCTTTTCTAATTTTTGATTTGTCTTTGGTTTTTCGTGATAATTTATCATTTTACCTTTGAAAGCACTGTGTTCTTGCGTTGACACCGAATCATAAAAACACCCTACAAAATATACTTAAAATATTATACTAGTAAATTAGTTTAGACTTTTTTTATAACTAAATATAATTAAATGCTTTGAAATTTGGTTGTTTAATTAATTACGACAATAATTTATTAGCGAACTTTTTGATTTGCTAGAAAATAATTTGCTTAAAACATTTTTGAGGCACCCGGTGTTTAAATGCTTGTTAAATTTAGTTGTTTTCTTGGCGTTCGTGTTCGTTTTCGAGAGACAAAAGAAACAAACGATAAAAGTATTAAAAGTATGAAGAGCCGTAGGGTTTAGAACTGCCAGGCTTTACAAGATATTCAAAAAATAGGGGGCTTTAATTTTCCCCATTTATCGCCCTCCATTCTGGGTTTTCTACTACAGTGCAAAAACAATTTCATTTTAAATTAATTTTTGCTCATAAGATTCAAAGTAAATCACTTTCAATTTCATTATGAAACTGAAACGGGGTGTTGCAGGGTCTTAAAATCAGCTACAAATTTAGTTACATACTTTTAGGACGAAATTAAATTTGTTGCTTGAAGTTGTGAACGCAATTTTCAAAATTGAAAACGCCGTTTTTAAACCTAAATAATTTAATGATTTTTAAGAACAAACATATAATTTTTAATAAAAGCTTTTTATAACTTTTTAGAGACAAAACAAAATATTGGGCTTGAAAATCCATTTTTTTAATAACTCATACTTCGAATTAACTGATTAATTAATTCCAGTCCCAGAGAAGTCAAATTCAAATTCGGATGCCAGCAACAATCGGTATAACTCTGATACGAGTATCATAAAATGTTGTCTTAGGAAAAAGAAATCGCCATTAAATTATTTTTCGTATATCAAACAGTTTAATTGAAATGACTTTAAGGAAGAAATAAGGTCGAAAATAAATGGTATTTTTTTCAGTTTTAAGTGAAATTCGATATTAAATAATTTTACGTCGAGGAAAATGTTGAGTCTACTTTTTATTTTATACTTATAAAAAATATAAAATTCGTATGAAAAACAATTTATAAATGAAAATCAAATTTTCGCAATTAAGTTTGAATTTTCAAATATAATAACGAATTTTCGAAATTAAGTTCGAATATGTCAACCTTGAAAATTTTTTATACAAATCATTTGCTCATAGATTCGATAATAAAAACAGCACTTTTTCGTAATTGATTCTAGATATAAAAGTTTTAAAGATACTTCGAACTTAAATCCTTAGAATTCGAAGATATTTTTTCGAGTACTAAAATGTTAAGCAAATAGTTGCATAAGACCTAAACTAAAGTTGTGGGCATTTTTAAGTGTATTTTCAATTTTCTAAAAAAAATGCGAACTAAAATTTCTATTACCTGTCGCAGCCATACAAAGAAATAAACATTAAGAAATACACTTTTAAAATGCTATTTGCTTTAAAATTAAAAAACTAGTTGTAAAGGAATTAAGTAATTGCATATATTCTTGGTTCTTGGGGCCATAAAAATAATGATTACAGGTTTTTGGGGTAGCCAAAGAGAAGTTAATTTAAAACCAGGTTTCCTCATACATTTCCCTAAACTTTACAAAGACAGTTAAAGCTGGTAAAGTAAATTGTTAAGATATATTTCCAATACAATACCCGAAGCAGTTTGAAACAGAGTGAATTAAAAAGGATAAACAAATTTTTGCTATTTATTTATCTAAATTTGATTTCTTACAGCATAGTTTTAGGCATTCCTTAACACTGAAATATTTTGCATATTTCTAGTAGACGTTTTCTTTTTATGCCATCAATACATGACTGCAACTTAAATAATAAAAAAAACATCAAGAAGAAAAACCTCAAATACCAATTAATCTGGTAATTTGTTTACGGCCGCGTGGTTAACAGATGTTAAATATTTAAAATATTTCTGTCCACATTTTAGCAAAATTATTGTTGAACATATCAAATGACAACATTTGCTTACACACACACAACTAAATGGTTTATAAAATTATTTCCCCCCCAATTTGTTCAATGCGAGTATGTTTTTTTTTTCCAACTCTATGAAAGTTATTCAATAGGTAGGTTCGCACATAATGTTTAATTTTCACATAATTTTACATAAAAACATTTTCCTACCTACAACTTAATTAACTGAAAATGCCAGTGTAGACATTATTATTTACGCATAAAATACATACATTTATTTACGTTCAATGTCTCATTTAATCCAGCCTCTTGCCACTTTGCTGTAGAGTGGCCAATTCCGGCGAAAAAAAAATTATTAAATTATAATGAAAATGCAAATGCAAATGTAAATTATATGACTTGTTTAATAAGTATTAATGAAAAAAAAAAAGAAAAGAAAAAATTGCCCTAAAAATATGCAACGATTTTAATAATGATGATGACGATTTGTGTTTTTCTTCTTTATCATGCTTTTACTTTACAAAAGCTCAGATACATATTTACATTGTGTATGTTGTTGCTGTTGTTGTTTTGATATACAAAATATTATGATAAATAACAACAGGACACCAGCAACAACAAATTGCAGCAATAAAAACTATTAATTTTTATTTAAAAACAATTTGTTCATTATTTCTACATAAATGTACTCGTAATTCATAAATAAAATTAAAAAATAACAAAAACAAAAACATATTCATGCTCGGCAAACTTCGCTTGCGCTCCTCTCGCAACTGTAAATTAACCAAAAAACCTATAAAAAATGTACAATTTGTGTTTTGCAAAAAGTGATCAACTGCAGTAAATTTCAAATGGAATACGAATAAAATGATTTTTGCAGATTAGAACTAAATTGCGTAGATCTCAAATAGCTACAATGTCCGAAGCAAATTCGTTTTACATTCATATCCTTAAGGCTTTAGAGAAATATATTCTTTCATTTCAGCCTGTAAAGTCAGAATTTCAAAGATTTGCAAAAGAATATAAATATCGCATTTTCATAAAAAAAAAAAATATGAAATTTCCTAATGCATAAGATTTCAAATAAAGTCTGAAGCAATTTCGAATTTATGTAATAAAATTCGAATTTTGACACTAAATGAAGAAAAGCACAAAATATTTCATTCGTAATTCGTAATTTTTCTTGAAAATTTTTACACCATCGAAACTATGAATTTTTGCATTAAAGTTCGAATTTCTTAAATAAAGTTTGAAATTAAAAAATTAAATAAAACAAACAGTTTAGAAGAAAATTAGAATTTTCAAAACGAAGATCGAACTTTTCCTTTATTCCCGTTATAATTTTCGAAATAAAATGAACGCCCATTTTGCGCACTTAAATTTAGTTTTTCATAAACTTTTCATATAATAAAAAATTTTCGAAAGAAAGTTAAAAACTTGGATTTAGCGCAAAAAATGTTTGAAATTTTTAAACTAAAATTCAAATCTTCACAGCTAATTTCGAGGTTTCGCAGAAAGTTCACATTATCCTAGTAAAATGTACAAAGTTTATGCCTCTGCTTTAAGATTCCTATTGACAAACTTTCTTCTATTAAACTGTTTTCTAGAGAAAGTTAAAGCTTTTGAGCACTTTTTGCTATGAAATGTTACTTTGCGTATTTAAGTTCGAAATTTGAATGTGGCAAATCCCAGCAATCTGGGCGCTTTCTCAATAGCAACAAATTTCGAAATAACACCTTTTAAGATGAAATGAATTTTTGTTCGTTCGTTTCAAACCCAGAATCGTTTGCATTTTATTAATTCCGAACTCTATATGCAAAAAAAACTATTACACTTGCAAATTATATGATTTCATATATTATTTTCGTAGAAAATCTCTTCTAATTTGCAAACATTTAATTGAAATTTCTTTTATGTAAAATATTCCATCTAATGTCTGGACTGTGAGTATTTGGGTTCGGCTGCAGTTGGGGCCTTTAACAAAAACTCGGCATTAATTAAATTTAAGTTTTCCTCTGAAAAACACATACATACGACTGCATACATATGTTTTTTGCCAATAATTATTTATACAATACAAAACTTGAAGCGTGAATATGTAGGCGTATGTGTGAGACTGTGCGTGCGTAAAATCAGAATGTATGTCCTTATTGAATATCGATTAAAAAAAGATTAAACTTGTCCAACACACACAACAAATATGCACAATATGGAATGTACTATAATTTATAATGAAAGTTATTTGCATACGGGTACATTGTGTAGGTTTGATGGCATATAAATCATTGACTGTTAAATCAAATTTGCAAGGATTTAAAATAAAAAGCTTTAGCTTGTCCTGAAGCTGAGAAAATGTGAAATAATTGGCGATAGAAGGAAGGGAAGTGCCAATCTATTTAGTTTGATTAACGTTTTAGAAAGAACTTTAAAAATGTAAATTTCTTGAACGTATTTTTTTTGCGTCATTATAGAAAAACTTATTTACTTTGCGCAAAAAGCAAACGGACACAAAATTTCGGTTTTAATACTTTTATCGCAGACCTTCGGCAAATTCTGTTCAGCACACACGCACACACAACTGTTTTGCTCTACCACAACTGCTATCGCTCAAATGAATCGCTTACCCCAGCTTTTTTTTCGTTTTAGTTATTTTCATACCGCTTCTAAAGCACTTTCGTTTATTATGTAATTTTTTTTCTTAGCTAGAGCTTTTCTATAGTTTTTTTTTCTTCTTTCGTTTCGTTTTACTGAAGCTTTTGTTGAAATGTTGATTTTCAATTTAAATTTAAGGAAATAAACAATCCATCAGATATATTTAAACTTTACAGTAATGCAACAAAATCCCCCCAACAATTTTCATTTGTAGATACCATCATATACAAATAGTTAAGATGAAGAAAGTTACCAATAAAAGCTTGAAATAAGCATTTTTTTTTTTAAATTTGGTAATATAATTTACGACGTGCCAACAATCGTAATATTAACCGCTAGACAATAAAGTATTCCGAAACTAAATATTCAGGCATTTTTAATCTTAAAAGCTTTCAATATCTAGTTTTATCTAAAAAAAAAATTTACTTGAAAACTTTAAACAAATGCAAGAATATCTTTATAACTTGAAAGCTTCTACTATATACGAGCTATAATATGTATAAGCCAATTGGGTTTTAAAGCCACTTCTACGAAAAGCTTGAAAAAGCAATTTAAATTTTAACTGAAAGTTTTTAATTTAAAGCTTTTGCAGGACTAAAAACCTTAACACAACTTGAAAGCTCTTAAACTTTTAGCAAACATAGATTATAATATAAAGATTAAAGTAGCAAGCAGCTGTTATTTTTACAACAGCTTGAAAGCTTTTAGGATTAAGTAAACAAAATTTACTTAAAGTTTTTGATTAAAAGCTTTAACAGCTTGAAATAAGTTTTCTATAGAATTGTTTTCATAAAACCTAAACCAGGTTTAAACTGGCAAATAGTTTTTAAGACAAATACTTTTACAAAAAATTTAAAGCTTTTACGCTTTACCAGTAACAACAATTTGCATTTAAAGTATTTTTATTCACAATTTTCCCATAACTTGAAAGCTGCCTGACTTGAAATTAGATTATAACACCCGGACTAAAATGTCAAGTAGTTTTTAAAACTAAAAATGTTAAAGTTTTTAAAATCATCGCAATATTTTTATTAAATGTTAAAACCTCTTAGAGTTTTATAGAAATTAGCTAATAAAACAAGGATTATAAATAGGATTTTTAAAAATTAAACACTCCATAAGAGCTTAAGGGAGTTGATACTTTAAAGTTTTTTTATTTTTTTTTTTTTTGTAATTAGAGTTTTAAATAATATTCTTTTATTTATATATGAAGTTTTGAATGAGGATATTGAACTTCAACTATACAGTATGTGAAAGTTCTGTAGTCAAGTCCTTTTACTCAAAATATTTCATTAGTAAAATAATGCTAAAATGTGTTAATTAGTTGTTTTAAAAACTTAGATTTTCGTGTTTTTTTTTTCGTAGTTCTGAATTTTGACTTGTGTCAAATACAATTTTATTACATCTCCTGAATTCAATTTAAGGACTTTATTTTTATTATTACAGAATTAGAATCGTGGATTAGAATTTCTTTTTTTTAATTAATGTATTATTCAGAGTTTAGAGATATTTTAACTTGTAGCTAAAATTGAAAACTAAAGAGGACTATTTTTCCCACTCCAAAAATCTAATCAGTAAAACTTGTGGCACCGCCTGTCTTCAAAAAAAAAAAAAAACGTTAAAAGTGATGTTTTCCTTCAGTTTCATAATCCATTGATTTGGATGGCCGGTCTATCAGCCTTTTTATCCTTATAGGGATGTTCTTGTTAAGGTCGGTATGCGCTGCTTTCTTTTTGATATAAAACTTTGAAGCGATCTGAAGCCAGAATTTCGAAGCTCAAAACCCATTTGGAAACTTTTTATGAAGTTCATTTATTATTCTCGCTAATGAATTATAATGAAATTGGCAAACGTAGACGTTCGTTAGCGTGCGACGGGGCTCTTATTTAGGTATTACCTCGACTTAAGCTGTTCGAATAAAATGTCACAGATATGATATGAAATGTGATGTTAAATTTATAATGGTTGCCCCCAATCAATATCATCTACTATAATTTAGAACAGAAATTATGCTTCAACATGTCCTTGAAAACTATTACAATTTAAAGTGCCAACTTTTAATCGTATACCAAACATTATTATAGCAAAGTAGGAGTAACACCTCTTAAACGGATGGATTTTTTGTTCTTAAAACCCCACCAAACGATTGTCAGCCAACCAAACAAGTCCTATAGATTTTACTTTCCTTTATCCCGGTATATTTCCCCAAAATAAATCTGCTCGCATTTATTATAATAAAACAAAAATCTTGCAAAATATTTACCTGTTTAAATGTGAAAATTTGTGAATTATTAGAAAGTTTAGCTATTTTATTTAAACTTTGCATTTACATTACAGTCAATACAAAAAAAAAAAAAAAAAACAAAAGAAAAAACTTTTCATATGTAATTTTCTGGTTTTTTGTTCTGTCCTTACAACGTTTTTGTTTTCATTTAATATATTCCCTCCATCCCCTGAAATGGTTTTTTTCGTTCGTTTTATTTTATTCCTGCATTATAAATTGTTATATGAATTTAAGCAAATTTTATATTTTATTTAATATTTTTATTGTTTGAAATGCAAATTTGCATCATTTGTTAAACTAAATAAAAAAAAAACAAAAAAAAAAAATTTACATTTTCTTTTGAACAAAGAAATTGAAAGCAGCTCCATTGGTTTTTATTATGGTCAGTGGAAAAAAACAAATTTATACTTTTGAATGGTATTCGAGTAAAAGATATGATAAATAAATAAATAAATAAGCAAAAATAAATATTGGAAAGTTGGAAAACAGAAATATGAATGTGTGAAGAAACAGGGCTTTTAGAGAGATTTTGTTGTATTATTAACAAAAATTATATTGACACGAGACGAGTGTTTATAAAAATTGTTAAATAAAAACATATCAGTTTTTTTTTTTTTTTGATTTTAAGAATTGCAGGGGCTTTTATCTAAACGCTTTGTTGATTTTTTAGTTTTCTATTAATTTTAATTAATTTTAAGAGTTTTATCTTATATATATATTTTTTACTAATTAATTTGTTACTTTTAAATATTCAAAACTTATTCGTGTGTGAAAATATTTTATGTTGAAAAAAGGAACAAGAAAAATAATAATAATACAATAGTTGAAATGAACACTGATTAAGACATTTTCATCAAGAATTTGCATATTTAACAGACATTTTTTCTTTTGAAATATCTTTTTGAATTGGCTAATTGTTTTTGGCTTAAGAACTTGAAGCAAAACGATTGTGAAAACCAATAACTTAAAGCTGTAACAAAAACTTTATTAATGATAACAAATATTCCCAAAGAAATCAATATATTTCTTTATCATTCGAAAACTCAAATCAAAAAAAAAGGATATATGCGAGGCTGTCATATTCCTTTATCAACTGCAACAAAATTTGGCACTCAATTAAGGCTTTTAATTTCACAAACAGTAGTGCAAATTTTAAACAATCCCGATCAAAATTACACCTGATTTTTGTACTAAGATTGAACAGCAATTGAGAGATGGGATATAAATGCTGTAATTTCATAAACAATTAATCATATTTCCTGCGTTTTATTTAAGTCTCTATATTAATAAAATATTTATAATGAAAAACATGTGGCAGGCCGTCAAAATTTCCGAACCGCTTTCCTTGATTACTTGACAGCAAATCATGCCTTAAATAAAATTGATTACTTGACCATAAATCATGCCTTCAATAAAATCCTTAACATAAAGACAAAAAATTATATTCTAATAACTTTGTAGAGCTTAAATTTCATGATTTGAAAGCTTTCTCTGAAAAAATGCTGTATTGAAAATAAAGGATATATGGCGGCAAAGCCTAATACTGTAGTGATTCGAAAAATATTTAGCACAGAGTTGAAACTTGCCATTTACGAAGTAGTAACACAAGTTAACAGTCTTTTTATAAAAAACCAAAAAAAAGGATATATGAAGGGACAAGAAATCTTTTAGAAGGATTGAATAAAAATTTACCACACAATTAAAGGGTCTGTCTGGCTGGGGAAATAGTAAACAATTTTTCTCGAACATTGTATTTAACCTTCTGCCTCAAATAAAACTTTTAGAAAAATGGACTAGTCCATGACCCACTGAAATATAATTAAACAAAGAGATAAAGTCCTTACATGCACAAACGGTTAACAAGATTTTTAATCTTTTTATCACAGATATAATTCAAAAGAAAGATAAATAGAATAAGTGATATCCTGGAAACAGTTTGAATATTAAGCAAACAATTATAGCACTTTATTTCAGCACAATTTAGCAAATTCTGATCAAATATAAATTTAACACAGAGTAAAGGAGTTTAATTTTAACTTTAATCAAAATTATAACACAATTTAAGCGGCGCTGGTAAAGGATATCAGACAAATAGGCATATCCTTGCAAGTATTAAACATCAGTTTAGTGGTTTTATTACTAGAGGCCAATTTTTTACTGTTTTTATAAAACCAATAAAGAGTTGGGATAAAAGGATATACTGCTAGGGGCCATATCCTGGAAGCGTTTGAAACGAAATTTGGCACAAATTTTAAAACTTAAGCAATTTACTGGTTTTTAAGCCGTGTAATGAAAAATTGTTTCTTAAATAAAATTTTGGACACAAAGGATATATGGCAGGCAGGCATATCCTTGCACAGATTGAAGTGAAATTTGACACACAATTAAGAGCTAAAATTTCACAAATAGTAAGTGTTTTTTTTTTAGAAATTAGATACTTTGAGATTATCTTTTATACAGGCGTGTCCCTATGATTGTGACCGAATTTGTTGTGAACGATACTACTTCATATTATGAGGTGTAAAGTGCGTGTTATAGGAAATAAACGCGTAACAAAATTGTTTTGTGCCTTAACTTGAGATTCGAATGGTTATGGTTACAGTTTTTAATATAGAAACTGTATCTCTGAATGCTTAAGCATTAGGGAAACTGTCAACAGTTATTAACCCATCTGAAGCCGTTTTACTTGAAATTAGTTTAAGCATTCACTTCACTTGCTTATTAAGCTTAAAGAGCCTCTTCTCTATTAAAATGTCTAAAATTTCTACCTGAATTATGTGATGAGTTTTTCTATAAAAATTAAATAAATGATTAAAAACTGTTTCAATTTCTCTAGGTTAAGAGTTCGCATATACTTTTTCTAAAATATTTTTAAGCTTTTCTCATCTTTTTTTCTATTGTACAAAAAAAAAACTATTTGCTTTTCTAAAACGTTTTATTTTGAATAAACTAACACACTCGTAACTACTATAATTTTTAACAAAAATCCACAGTTCTCTGCTGCAAATTAAAGAAAAAAAAAATGGCTTTTAAATTAATGCCTACTTTAAGGGGTTGATCTTAGAAAACCTGCAACTAATTCAAATGCTTAAGGAATAGAGAAAATTATCCAAATAAATGAGTAGATTAAATAAGAAAAGAATAATTTATTTTATTTTGTATGATATCCTGATTGTAACTTTGGGAAAAATCTAAATTAATATTCATCTTCGTCCGTGTTTTCGGTGAACTTTTAAAAGCTTGTACTCGGTTAATCCCTGATATATGAAATTTCAATTCTATTCAAGCCTTTGCAATAATGTTGTTCTGAAATAATATCTTATTTTTTGCCGTCCCATCACGTCCTGTTCTTTAATTAAAACAAAATTCTTTTTAATATTTCTTTACTGTGATTAATAATTTTTTTACATAAATAATTTTGTAGTAAGAACAAATTGGAAAATAAATAATGCAACCTGATGTGACTTAACAAAAACAAATTTACGATGAAAGAAATTGTTGTACTTAAATAAATTCGAAAATATTTTTGTTTTATCTTTACGAATGGCAACTTTGAGCGGTTGAAAATTGTTGCAATCACTTGATTATTCTTAAAATATTTTTCCTTAATTTATTTTATTAAAATTGGAATTTTTTATACAAAATATTTCTCAAAGCAATCTGGGATTTTAAAATATTGCCATAAAAATCGACTTTTTGTCACATCACGTCATAGTTCCCCTAAATGTTTGACCCTCAAGCCTTATAAAATGTGTTGTTTTATTAATTTTTAAACATGTGCAAATTTTTATGCTCCTGAGGAACTGTCATGACACAAATTTCATTTTATAGCTTGACCATGAAATCTTATAAAATTTGTGGCTTTTGTCACTTAAAAGACAGATAGAAAATAACAAATTTGCGTAGTCTTGCGAAACTTAAACTATGACATCATGTGACAAAAATTTTAATCTATAGTTTACACTCCTTGGTCTTCTTCTGTCATTTATTTATATTGTAATACAATACAAAAGCACATGGAATATTTTTAAAATTTGATGTTATTAAAGAACTTAAAAAATGGCGTGATGTGACAACATTTTAAATTATAGCTTAAGATAAAGGCTGTTGGACTTTGAATAACAGTATAGAGCCCTTCGTTTATTTTTTGTCATACTTAAGGCGAATTTGACCAGGAAAGTGGGAAATAGAAATTTGTGTGTTGCAGCATTAAAAATCAAAATCAACAGGATTTAAGTTTTAGATGTCCTTAAAATTGTTTCATTGCAGTTTGTTTTTGTTTAAGAAATAACAATTAACGAAATTGTTAAAGATTTGTTTAATTAAATAGTTTGAAACCCCCTCAGTTCAATCCCTTAAAGCCGACATTGCAAAAAAGCCGTCACTACTCTAATGAACTGTGAACATTTCAAATTTTATTTTAAGCCATTAACCATAAATAAAAAAAAAATTCTTTTCAATTATTTTCTATAATTTTTGTCTACGTTTTTTTTCTTTTTTTCCATTTATTTTCATTTAATTTTACCAACTTTTTAATCATCTGTTCAACAACTCTGCCAACTATTATTTATTAAAAATGCTTCGATGGATGGTTGCAACAAATGTTTTACAATAAAAAAAAAAAAAAACACCAAACACACAAAAAAACAAAACCCTAAAATACATACAAATAAAATAATATTTTTCACTTCAATGGAACAATTAAAATAAATTAATATTTATTAATAAAAATATGATGGTGTTTTTTATTCCTCAATTACTCTAAATAATTTTGGAATTAAATCAACCATTAAATTATATTAACTATTTATTACTGCAAAAACAAAACAAATTAATTTATGAAACAAAACAAATGGCGTAACGAACGAAACTGATTCACTTACAAATCTGTAATCTGGTGGCAAATAAAATTAAAAACAAAAAATCTTCTTTGTATCTGTACATTTGTTTACTTAATAAACATTTATGAATAAATACAATTAAATGGGATTTTTTGCACGCATTTTCTCAAATGAATGCAAAAATGTGTCACTGTGTGTGTTTGTGCGCAAATGTGTTGATGCGAAATTAATGAATATCAATGTGTGAATGGGTTTGTGCCCGTCCGTACACGCACATCAAAAAAATAAACAAACACGCAACAACTGCAACGCGTATGTTATTTTGTGGGAAAAAAAAACGGAAAAAATATGTATATTTTATTTAAAATTTCCACTTACGCTTGAAACGAATACGTACATACATGTGTATGAATGCACACACATACACGCACAAACAAACACAAACATGCACGAAACATGCACGCTCACGATTACAACTAGACTGCACCTGTTTCCGTTTCCGCTGCAACTTTAACACATCATCATCAACAACAACCACATCACCACCACCACCACCAACAACAACAACAACAACATACTCAACAACAACAACAACCACCACCTTTGCCATCTACAACCATCCCGAACGTGCCCGGCTCGTCGCTTCCGGCTACACAGCAAACGAATGTAGCGAACTCGGCCGCAGCTGCGGCGAACGCGGCAGCCGTCGCTGCCTTGACTTTAGGTCAACAGCACTCTCTGGAAGTGGGCAAGAAACGTGCCGCAGACACAGACATGTTTCAATTGGTATTTTAATATTTTCTTCATTATTTTTTCTTCTTTTGTTTTTCGTTCGTTCTCTATCTCTCTCTCCACCTCTCCACCTATTTCTGTTTCTCTCTTTTCTTGTGTTATTTTGTGTGGTTATGTTCATTGTGGCGTTTTCTTTTCATTTACGTTACTTTTCATGGTTTCTTTAATTTATTTGTATTGTTTGCAATATTCAATTAATATTTGTGTGCGTCAGGTTGTTTTATTTCGATTTAATTATTAAAAGTGAAATGACTTTCCTTTTCTGTTTGATTTATTTTTAAGTGGATGTTTTAAGTTCAGCTTGCGATAAGATCTACTGCATGTTTTTTACTTTAACAGCTTTGGCCTTGCCTAACAAACACTCTGCTTAATAGATTTAAGTCAATATCCAATAAACCCCACGGGGTGCAATCAAAATAATCGCATCGCTTAAAGGTTCTGCTGGGCGAATATTACTTTTGCAAAAAAAAAACTTTTTACATTTAAATTTAATTGACATGACAAAACCCCACCTGAAGTATTGCTTCAAACGCTAAATACATACATACATAGATATATCGATAACTTTTCTTCAGCAACGTTAGAGCAGACGATTACTTTTCGGTAGCAAAGTAAAACTATCAGAAATTATGATTTAAGAAAAAAAAAATATTATATAGAAACGCACTTAGCAGGCGAAAATCTTTCCATTAAATATATCGATCAAATAGTCGACTATTTTAACATAGAAAAATAAAGTTATCGAAAATTGTGCATTTCGGAAGGAATATTTCTTGCTTGAAAAGTAAAATTATCGATAAATAAATCTTTTGCAAAAGAAAGAATTTCTTGGAAAAACTAAGCATCTTGTAATCTAAAAAAAAACAAATTTATCCATAAAGTTATCGATAATTTGGCTACAGAAAATGTTAACTTGCCCATAGACGGCAAAGTTATCGATAATTTTTCTACGAAAAATAACAGTTTTCCATTTAAAGTAAAATTACCAATAACTTTTCCTGCAAAAAATCAAAGTTATCGATTTTATATGTCTGAAAAAGATCAAGTAACCGATTACTTTTTTTTTTAAAACAACACAGCTATCGATTTCTGTACCATAAAAAATTCTATCTATTCTATGGAAAATTAAACCTATCGATAACAATTCTATGCAAAAGCTAAGATATTAATAGTTTTGCTACAGTAGAGTAAAGAAAATCAAAGTTATCGAAAAAGTCTTTTTAAATAAAACAAAATTATGAATTATTTTTGGGTATAAAATTTAAATTATCGATAATTTTTCTTTACAAATGCCCAATTATTCATAATTTTTCTATAGAAAAGTAAAAAGTAAACATGTCGATAATGTTTCCATAAGATATGAGAACAAAGTTGTCAATAAGTTGTCTAAAGGAATATAAAGTAACAGTTATTTTTCAAGAAAAAGTAAAAGTTATCGATAAAAAGATGGAGTGGTTGAAATCTTTTCTGGGAAAATGTTGCTCATCATTACGGAATGTCCTGGTTTTGTTCATGCTTTTGCCGTTTGTCATGCTCTGAAGACCTTTTAATTAAGATAAATTCCAAGTTTTTTGTGTTCAATGAAAAGACATGAAATACTTCACCCTCCCTCGCATTACTCGCATTAAAAATGGGTATTAAATTAATTAACGCAATTAAGAGCGAAGGCAAAAACGGCAAATAAAATGTAAAAAATTCATAAAAACTATTTAATTGTATTTGGCCTCAAAGGTTTCTGTAATAGATCAAATTAAAAGTCAGCGTTTATTTGCTGGCGCCTTTTTTATATGAAGAAAAAAGTAATATACGCCACTAAAAGACCTTGAAAGCGCTAATGAATAAGATTTTGCTTCAATAAATATTACAAACTGCTTTCCATAGACATAAATAAAAAAAAAAAAAAATCCCTTGACAAAAGCAAAATTCCGCCATCTAATTCGAATCAAACAAAAGATCAAATTTCAATTGGTTTCTCAAAACACTATATCCCAACAAGTCCTACAACCATTTACTATCCCGGACCTGCACTATTAAGTGTAACGTTGTATTTAAATCTTAGACATATAATTTTCCTTATCATTTCAATTACTTATGTATGTGTAACAACTATTTGATTTTCACTATCATTTCCTGTTTTAGTTTTTCAGAATTTAATTATAAACTTTGTATTAATCATTAATCCTTTTTACGCATTAACAAAAAAAAAATTAAAAAAATAAAAAAGAAAAGAAAAACTCAAGAAATCATTAACAAAGTAAATTTTTTAACAAAATATTTTTCCTTCTCTTTTTCTTCCCTTTTTTTACATAAACAAAAAACAAACACGCAAACAAAACTTGTTTCTCCTGCTCCCCCATCAAAACAAAAAATTTGCAATTTATTTGTTGCGTGCGTGCGTGTGTGTGTGTGCGTGCGTGACTCGTCCTGTGAAACGCTGTAAACGCTCGCTGTGTGTGTTCATTTGTTACGTCTTGTCTTGTTAAACTTTACTAAACTTTCTCTTTGTAAAATTTTGTTTTTGCCAACTAAACTTTATTTTTGTAATATTGCTACATCATCATCATCAACAACTACTACTACTACAACCACCCAACCACCCTACCAACACCACCACCACCACTACTACTACTACTACTACTACTACTACTATTTTGTCCTTCTACTGCTACAAAACGCCAACATTTTACACCAAATATTGCTTGTTTCCCACCCAACGAACGTCATGCTACAACATGAATGAATCGAACAAAAAATCTAATTTTTGTTCAACATTTTTGTTGTGCCTCTTGTTAAATAAATGCAAAAAAAAAAACTCCAACATCCAACAAATGCTTTCGCGACAAACAGATGGATGTGAAAACGGTTGGTTCGTTTTATTACGAAAATTTTGTAAGTACTTAATGCAATGCCAAAAACAACAAGTATTTTTTGAGCCTTTTTTTTTGATAACCTCTAGGAAAATTTAAGTTTTTATTGAAAGAAATTAAAGTTAATTAAAAGCTGTTTGACACAAATTGTTTTAAGCAGCAGAAAAATAAAGGCTGAAATCTTTTTTTAAAT
The DNA here is from genome assembly GCA_932526305.1 of Epicampocera succincta. Classification (NCBI taxonomy): domain Eukaryota; kingdom Metazoa; phylum Arthropoda; class Insecta; order Diptera; family Tachinidae; genus Epicampocera; species Epicampocera succincta. The sequence goes on along the minus strand of OW052036.1, from coordinate 59,706,241 downwards.
TTTATAGAGCAGAGCTTAGCTCTTGATTTAGGGCTGTCTGACAAGGTTTTTGGGGTGCAGGTGTACAGAACTTGTGCTAAACAATCAATGATTGATTATCGGTAGTATTACCCAGAAACGTTGACACGACTAGAGCTATTGCAAAGTATAGTAAAGAAAATATCAAGCTGCCAACAACATTTTGAAAGAAATGTACTCCTCGCTAAAACCAAAACTAATAAATAGAGTAAAAATGTCCACAAAATTTATTGTCCACAATTAATTTTCTATGGAATATCAAATAGCCATCAATAACTTGTCAAGACACAGACAAATTTACGAATAACTTTCGTTTTGCACCAAAAAGTTGTAGAGACTCATTCTTTAGAAAACTAAAATTTTCCATAACTTTTCGCTATAAAATTAAATTTATCGTTATCCTTCTCTATGGCAATGATATGAAGAAGTCTAATGATGTTTCTTGGAAAAGGAACAAATTATTAATAAGCAGTTGCTTTAAAAACTAATCGTTGTATTTCTTAACGATTAAAGAATATCTTTGACTTTTCTCTAAATCGTTAATAAATAATAAGACGGCTGCAAATTGTCTGTTGGGCCTGGTTCAGTATTTAATTAACTATATTGAATCTATCTGCTTTAGCAGATTGGTAAAGTTATATAAAACTTAACTCGTTTTAAAACTAAAGTTATCGGTAGCGGTTCTTAAACGAACTAAATCCATCGATAACTATTCTTTACAATGTATTTTCCTATAGAAATAAGAAACAAAGTTTCAGCAGAACTTTCTTTAGAACAGTAAATTTATGCTGAAAAATAATAGTTAGGAAAATGTTTTCTTATTATCTTCTTCTTTTAGAAAAGAAGTGGTATTAAACTTATCGAAGTAAAGTTAAAAACTGTCGTTTAAACAGCAGCAGTCTGATAATTATTTTTTAAGGTAATACCATCTTCTAGAGAATAGTTATCGATAGTTTGTTTGTAACAAATAAAAGTTATCTACAAATAATCGATTTATCAATATCTTTGCAAATGAAAAGTAAAATATCTTTTCATATTTCTCTAGAAATGTAAAAGTATTAAAAAAATGTTCTTATTGAAAACCTAGAAACAGAAATTTGTCGATAAGTTTTCTTTGCAAAGCCCCCCTATTGATAAGTATCAAGAAAAGTTAAATGTGGCGATAACATTTCATTAGAACTACTCCACAACTTGTGTTTTGCGAGGTAAAGTTATCGATAAGTTTTCTTTGGCAAAGCAAAAGTATCGATAACTTTTATTGATAAGTATCGAGACAAATTAAATTTATCGATAACATTTCATTAGAACTACTCTATAACTTGTGTTTTGCGAGGTAAAGTTATCGATAAGTTTTCTTTGGCAAAGCAAAAGTATCGATAACTTTTATTGATAAGTATTGAGAAAAATTTAATTTATCGATAACATTTCATTAGAACTACTCTATAACTTGTGTTTTGCGAGGTAAAGTTATCGATAAGTTTTCCTTGCAAAGCCCCCCATTGGTAAGTATCGAGACAAATTTAATTTATCGACAATATTTCATTACAATTAGTCCATAAATTGTGTTTTGCGAGGTAAAGTTATCGATAGATTTCTTTGGCAAAGCAAAAGTATCGATAACTTTTATTTATTTGGTCAGCCAGAGTTAAAAAAACGTCTCTCTCAAGACAGCCTACGAAACAACAAAGTTTATAGCAATTGGCTAGATTGTAGAATCTTATTTAATTTTTTACGAATTTTATTTACTTTTGCCAGGAAGGATTTGTACTTTTTTAAATTATTTATAATTTAAAAATTGCATAATTCAAACGCTTTATTAATTTGCTGTTTTTCTGTTTTTATTTGTTGGTTTCTTTTAGTCTCATTTATCAATAATGTTCATTTTGTATAAAAGCTTGACATAAATTGTTCAGTTGTTTTTTTTTTTTTTTATTTTTTTTTTTTTTGTCTTTTAATATATAATTATTAAGGAAAACAATTTTTGAAAATTTTATTAACTTGCTGTTTCTTTTGGTGTTTGAAATTTTTAGGCTTATTCTGGCATGGTGCCTATTAAACGTCCTGCTGCTGAAAAGTCTGGCATTCCTGTGTATCCCGGTGCAACAACATACCAACAGTTAATGCAGTTACAACAACCATTTGTACCAGTCTCATGTGAGTATCAAACTCAAATTAGCACAAGCTCTACTACTACTGCTCCTACTACTATCAATATCAATTGTAATTCTACTACTACTACTACTACTGCTGCTGCTGCTAGTGCTGCTACTACAGCAACAACTACAACAACACCATTAGGTGCTAACGTAACACACCACAATCACCAACACCAACACCTTAATCACCTACACCAACACCAAAACAACCTACAACAATTGTATAATTTACAAAATCCCCATCAACAACAATTATCATCAACCACTTTATCCACAAATACCCAAATCATAAATACACCCCAAATCCAGACCCAAAACCAAAACCAACACCAACAACAACAATCCATGTCCCAATTATCCAATATAAATAGTAACTTTAATCATTTATCCAATATTGCTAATACTTTAAATAATAGTAATCATAATGTTAGTAACAGTAACAGTAACTGTAATAATAGCAGTAGCAACAACAGTAACAATATGACAAACCCAAACAACAACAACAACAACAATAAAATTAGCAACAACAACAACAACAGTAATAATAACAATAACAATTGTCTATCGTATATTAATAATAATTTAAATAATAGCAATAGTCTTAAGTTGATTAATTATCCAAACTCTACTTCAACAACAACTACAACTACTCCCACTGCAACTGCTGCTGCTGTTGCTACCAATATCGGATCCGCTGTAGGCGGCAATTTTCCTGACAGTATAACTGGTAGCCCTACTGCTACACTGTCCTCTACTACAACTCCTACTACTACTATTATTACTTCTTATACTGCTACTTCTCCTACAGCTACCACTTCCACTTCTCTAAGTCTTTCTTGTACAACAGCCGCTGTTAGCACTTTAAGCTCTACTATTTGTACTGCAACAGCAGCGGATACAGCCAGCCAGAGTAGTTGCAGTGCTGCGCCCACTTCCAATTGTTTCGGTAGTAATAATTACAACAGTAATGATCAAGGGTCTGACAGTGAGAACATGAATTGTAGTCTTAAGCAAGAAACCGAAAAAGCTTTGCTAACAACATCACAGTCAATGTCATCATCATCGTCGTTGTCCTCGTCGGCGTCGGTGTCGGCGTCTGCGTCGGCTTCGACTTCGTTGTCCACATCGCCTTGTATACCAACAAGCTCAGCGTACAAAACGTTGAATATGACTTTTACCAAATCGTGTGATGAAGTCAAGGCCAGTGAAAAGCCTAAGGAGGGTATTACTACGCCAGCCATCATCAATTATTCTGCTGGCACAGCCGTTGCCCATTCACTAGGCTCTAGTGAAAGCTTTAAGTATTACAATGGCTTAAACGGTGACGCCGGCTCCGGCAGGTTCGAAGATAAAATCACAAACGGTTCGTTAGCAACAAGTGCTGGCCTAAATGGTTCCACTAGTTCCTTAAGTTCGGCTTCGTATGTTAATGGCTATAATGTCGTCGCCGCCACGTCCCAACATTCGACGGGCATTTTACCCACGCCGCCCGCCTCCTCTTCGGTGGTAACAAACGCCTATCAGGCCCAGCAAAATATGCAACGTTTGTACCAACAGTCTTATAATGCAGCGGTGGCCAACTCGCCTTATGCCAACATAATGGCCAGTTATGGCCACCAAACGCCAGTTTCGAGCACTTCGGTCTCGCCTTATACATCACAAACTATCACAGTACCTTCGTATTCCTATGCCGGTACCACGCCAACGCCCTTCGCCTACGGCGCTTATTCATCCGCAGCAGCTGCTGCTGCCTCAGCGTCCTCCAACTATTACGCTGATGCAGCCGCTTTGGCCAAAGAAGTGGCCCAGAAGAGTTACGCCAACGCTATTAAGGTGGCCAATGCTAGTGCCTCCTCTTTGACCGGTAAACCCTTGACGGCAGCCGCTGCTGCCTACTCAGGTATGGCTTTGAATAAGGCCTACATGGCTGCACCTGGACAACAGGTCATGGCACAACATGCCGCCTTTATGCAGGCTCAAGCCCAGGCACAAGCTCACCAGCAGCAGCAACAGCAGGCTGCTGTCGCAGCCATGGCTGGTGCCCAAATGCGTTCTTATGCTGGCATGGCGACATCGGGCATGACAACTCCGGTGCATGCAGCCACCGGCTCTGCGGCACTGCTGCCCCGACCGCCCACTGCTGCCGGCGGCTATATGCAAGCTTCGCCTAGTGCAGCTCTTTTGCGCGGTCAACCCATGACTTTGTCGGGGGCGCAAAATGCCCAATATGCCGCAGCCGCCATGCAGCAGCAGCAGCAGCAACAGCAAGCCGCCTTTTTCTTTCCCGGCATGATGACTTCGGCCCCCGGTTTTTCCTTTGCCGCCATGGGAGGCATACCCACGGCGGGCTTGAATCCCTCTGCCCAGCTGGCAGCAGCTGCGGCCCCGCAACCGGGGGCAGCCAACAGTGCTTTGGTATTGAACCCCTACAAAAAAATGAAAACATCGTAAAATGTTTTCTAAGCTCTTCAACGGCCCAGAGACTTACCCAAGCGAAAAGCTTTTCCCCCTAAAAGCTTTTGCACCAAATTTTTTTGTCTAAAAGTCGTTTTTACCAAAAGCTAAACAAAACCATTTCGACAATGGAGATCAGAACTTCATCTTAATTGTCTACCATTTTAGAAGAAAGAGACTCCTGTTTTGTACTTAAAACTCGTTTCGTAATTCACTCGCAAAACGAACAATGAAAAATTAATTTTGTGCCTAGTTTTTTTTTTATTGTTTTCTTCTCTCAACTTTGAAAAAGTTAAATCCGTTTTTATTTGATTTATAAAATAGACAAAAGCTCTAGGAAAGTTTAATCTCATATGTTGAAGGTAAAAAGGATTATTGGAACAAGCAAAAATTCCTGTGTCAGCAGCTTAATAATTTCTTCCCTGTTTAATAAATTTCTTATAAGTTGTGAAACAAAAATGCACAGTTTTAATCTTGAATTTTCTGGTTTTTTCACTCAAAAACGTTTAAGCTCTATGTCATTTCTGTCATTTGATATAAGTTGTAAAAGCTTTTATTAAGAAAATATCCTGCTAATAATCCCTCTTATTTTAAGAGTTGTCATCGCAGTCACATTCCCACGATTTGGGAAATTCGTGGCCCCCAGCATTGGAATGCTATTGACACTATCTTCGCTGCTGCGGACAGTGTCAGAGATCCGTAAAATATAAATTAGTGCGAATGCAAACATTTTTGTTTGACGACGTGTGAATGGGGGACGATGACAATCCTTAAAGTCGGGGGAACGCCGTTGGCAAGTTTTGGTGGAAAATTGTTTGTTTTAAATGAATTTTGCTTAAAATTTTCTATATTTAGTTGCACCAAAAGTTTTTGCCGGTTATTTTTTTTTTTTTTTGCCTACCCAAAATTCTCCTCTCCTTGAAATATCTGCAGAAAATCCTAAGCTTTTTTAAAGACGAACTTTAAAACGTATGTTATAGATTCAAAAAGGCTATTTTTGTAATTATTTTTCATAATTTTTTTTTTGAAGAAAACTTGCCACTAAAAATCAATAACAGAACAGTCAAACGTAGTTTTCTATTCTCATTTTATCAATCGAGCTTAAAAAAATACAAAGCTCGAAAAGCTTTATCTAAATTAATTGAATTAAATTCTTGCATAGAAAATTGTTTACAAAAAAGTCATAGAAAATGTTCTAAAAAGCAAGTAAAACTTAATTGCCCTTAAAATTATTTAAAAAAAAAGTATAATGAAGAAAATTTAAAAGCTTTTGAAAGCTATAATTTTGTTTGATTTTTAGCCTTTTAAACAAAGTTTTAATTTGAAGGATCCCTTTTCTCGGTAGCCGTTCTTTTGCCACATAAAAATATGGTTCAATTGATTTGCTAACAGATTTCAGAACAAAATTATTTCTGTAAAAAAAAAACTTTTGTTCAATTTAATTCTATCACAGACCCACTCACCTTAAACATAGATTTGTTATAAAATATTCGCTTTTAAACCTGTTTTAATAATTGTTTTAAATATCCCAGCTTTCATATCACTTCTATTTGCTTTCTTAAATATCAAAAAAGCTTTCTTATTGTACACAAATATTTATATATATATATCTTGGCCCAAAGCTGGGCAGCATTTATGATACGGAAGCATTAAATATTAGAAGAAAACTTATCCGAAAGCTTTGGGCTCTGGATCAAGAAAGCTAAGTGGGCAACTCGGCAAAATGTTTTCTAAAGATATACACAATATATTAAAATCTGAGTGTGGCTGGAATTAAAAAGCTTCAAGGTTTTTGTCTAACTCGAAGCTCTATTAGTGGCATTAAAAAAGCTTTAAAGCTACTGGCGTATTTAAAACAAAACAAAACAAACTTAAGGATTTTAATTAAAGTTTTTTTTTAGAGTTTTAAGTGGTAAAGTTGATTATTTACTGGCTTTGGACAAAATTTGTATTTTAAAAAGAAAATAAACTGGCAGAAATAATTAAAGCTTTTATAATAAAGCTTTTATTTTTTAGATAGAAGTGTAAACACTATAACAATTTCACACTTTGCTTATGATCCTGCTTTACTGGCTTGTTCTTGAATCCTTTTTTGTTAATTATGTTATTAAACCGAACTTAGTGGCTGTCTATCAATAATTTCACTTGCAAAAGAAAACATTAATACAGGAACCTCTTTTTATTATTCTTGTTTGGTTAACGGGTCTTAATTTGATTTAAGAACCTGCCCTAATTTTTGCCATAATTTTTAGTTATTTGTTAAATAAAAAGGAAGAAAATATTACTATTAATATTTAGTTTTACCATTTAGTTTTTTGCCATTAAATAAAACGAATGAGCTTTTTAAAAGCTCTTAAGATTTAGGTTCCTTTTGAGGAAAAAACAAAACGTATACACACACACACACACACTATAAAAAACTTAACAAATTTAGTTTTATTAAAAAAAAAAAAAAGAGAAAAATATAGAAACTATAGAAATTAGAATAACAAATAATAAAGAAAAAAAAACAAATAAAACGAAGTACTGTGATAGCTTTTTGTTTCTTGACAGAAGAAATTTGATTTAAAGAAAAACAAAACTGGACTTGTTGCATTAAAAGCTTGACTTAGTACGGCGTTTAAATTTAGTCTTTAGCAACGACATTATAGCTATAAATCAACTAACCTTTTGTGTTATCTTTAGGTTCCTAATAATTAATCATAATACATTTACATACATACATATGTGCTTCGAAATAACTACAAAGCTTTTGACTACTATGATTTCGAGTTACATATACAAAGACAAGCGAAGAAAAAAGCTTAAAAGCTTAACTTGTGTATTTTTTAAGCTTAAGTAGTAATGCCCTCGGCTTTTTAGTTTATCAAGAATAAAAAGTATAGCTTTTTACATACATACATGTGCTTTGATGTTTAATGGGTATACATAAACGAAAAGCTCTCTATATCTCTTTGTTATGACTCGCTCTCTCTCTCTCTCTCTCTATCTTGCTCTTAGAAGTAGTAGTAGAAAAAAACTTAAATAATTGATAAACTTTTAATATTCTCACATCTGTTGTATAATTTGTTTATTGCCAAGCAAATTTTCTTTCTTTGGTTTCTTTAATATACTATTTTTTTTTATATATATAAAAAAGAGATTCAGTTTCGATTTGTCCTATTGTTATGTTTAGATCTCGCTTTTTTCGTATATTTTATTAAAACCATGATTAATTATTTGTTTGTAAATGTTTGCCAATTATTTTTTAACTAGAAATAGTCCTAAATTATTTATTGCCTCTGACTTAATTTAGTGTTAAATATTTAATTTTTATCTGAAACATATTTGTTGTGCTTAAAATAATAATAAACAAACAAAAACAAAAAAAAAATTGAAGTAAAAACATGAATCGTTATTTCAACTTGAAACACATTCAGTTTTACATCACACACCTTCCCTCGTATAAATTTTAAACATCCTAGAAGTAACACTAGTGTAAATTTAGTCTCGTGTTCTTTAATTCTTAAAAATTATTCATACATACATATAAATTGTAAAAATTTCGTTTGCTTTCTTTTGGCTAAATTGAATTAATTGTTCTTTGTAATTTGCCCAGCAAAAAAAAAAACAAAATCGTTTCGTTTTCAATAAGTTGTTTAATTGTTTCAAATTGTGTTGTACTCGTATTAATTAATCTCTCAGTTTATTAAACCAGAAATTGTGTGAACACTTCATTGTCATTATTCTTGTTTTAGTAATAATATTTAATAATGTTATTAAATCTATTATTATTATTATTATTATTATTCTAATTATTATTTTCTTTTAGACTTTAAAGTATTTTATAAATGTTTACTTTGTTAATTTTGTTTTCAAAAAAAAAAATATATTAAAAAAAAGAACAAACAAACAAAACTAGTTTTGTGTAAAAAACAAGAAACTCTATTGGTATTTTATTTTTATTTTATTTTTCAACAATTATCATCTGAACATGCGATCAAAGCTTTAATTTTGTGTCTCCTTCACTTGACTTTAATGTTTTCTTTTAATTTGGGTTGAGGTCTTGGCTAAACTTTTATGCTCCCACACTTGATATCTATTTAATCTATCACAAATTGCTGTGTTAGTTGTGTCTTTATTTCTTTGTAATTTTTTCTATCACCAAAGAAAAGCTTTATTAATACTCGTACTTAATAAAAACAAACAAATAAATACGTATGTATGTACATACATATGTGTACATATTATTTAATTAAATGCTTGGCTTTTGTTAAAATACCTCAAAAACATGTATGGGTTGAACGTAAAATCATCTTAAACGTCTTAAAAGCTTTTTCTTGTTTTCTCCAAAAGCTTTTGAATTTAGAAATGTGGAAAAAATTAAGTTTAAAAGTATTTTCCTTGAGTTTCTGAACTTTTAAAGTTTTATCCCCAAAAATAACTTCTAAATTAAGTACGATAAGTAAAAAGCTGAAGATAGATTTAAAGTTTGTGACAAAAGTATTTAGAAAAAAAATGTTGCAATTGGAAGTATAAAAACACAGCATTATAACTTCTTAAACATTTCTTTAAAAACATTTTATTAAATTTAGCGTGAAAGCTTTTTATATAAAAAAAAAGTAGTAAAAGGAAATTATATAGAATATTAACATATAAGTTCCTAAATTGATTTAAAAACCTTTAGCTTTGGACTATTTTAAAAGCTTGCAGTACTTTTTAGAGTAAAGAAAATTTGGAACTGATTTGTAAAGTTCTTTACTTAAAAATATTTTGAAAGTTTTATTCTCAAAGTATTCGCTTTCAGAGCTGTCAAGTTGTTTTGACAAACCTGTAATCCTTTAGAGAAATTTTAAAAGCTTCTCAAAAGCCTTACAGCTTAAGGTATTACATTATTTCATTTCAAATATTAGTTTTAGGTTTTCAAACAACCAAAAAACATTCGATTTTTTTTATGGATGAAATCATCGAAAATTGTTTTAAAAGCTGTAAAGTTTTAACAACTACAAGCGGATTTTATATTTAAAGCTTTTCTTTCTTTATCTTTCTTATTCCTCTCCTAGTTTTTACTTTAAGTAGCAAAAATTTTTGCCTTTTCACTCTTTGTTTTGTCTCTACCATTTTCTTAAGCTTTTTGTAGTGCCAGTTTTTACTCTATAGATCTCTTATCAAATATTATGCGATCTCCATTTATTTTTGTTTTTTTTTTATTTTTGTTACGAATACTTTTTATTAAAATTATAAGTTTTCCAGGGCAATTTTTAGTTTTAAATTTAAAAGCATTTTGTTGGTTTAAGTTTAATTTTTAAACATTTTCGTTTTTGTCTTTTGATTTTTCGATTTCTTTGTTAAACATAATTTGCAAAAGAAACATTTTTTTATTTCAACTAAATAAATTTGTAGAAAACACCAAAAAAAAAATACAATATTACAAAAGTTGTGTTATTAAAAATATTTAACTAATAATTCATACGTGTCCTTTTCAGGTGTTACCAAAGTTAAAAATAAAAATAATACATACACTTTCTTATAACAATAAAGATACTTATACCCAAAACATACAAACATTTGTAGGTGTCATTAAAGAAAATAAAACTTATACCTTAAAAAGAATTTAAGAAAACAAAATACTAACATTTATTTTTATAAGTCACCAACTACTTTTTAATTACACATCTCTTTGTCATCGTTTGTGAGAAAAAATATAAATAATCTATTTAAACTTTTTTTTAACATATTTTTCCCCGCATGTTTTACTGTTCAATAAAATCAAATATCTCATGGAAAACTTTTAAACTGATCTTATCAACTGATTCAATGTAACTTATGTGGAAGAAAGTAGTTAATTTTTTTTCTTATTCTTTTTCAGAACTAATGAAACTTTTAAGCTTGTTTTTTGAAAAAGCTTTTTTAAAAATTATTTTATCAGTTGCCAAGAATTTTTTAATTTTTTTATTAGACATTTAACACAATTTTCGACTCAAATACGAAGCGATCTCATAGCAAAATCATTAATAAGAACTAAATCTATTTTAGCAGTTTTCTGGTTACGAAATGCAGGTAGAGAAAAGAAGAGAAAGAAGAAAAAAGCCATTTCTTTACAACATAAGAAAAATGCTCTATAACTCCGATAAACGATACATTCTTTGGAAAAATTAATAAATTATGCAATTTACAAGTCCGACTGCCAGAAAGCTTCCTGGAACTTTGGAAAATCCTTGAATGTCTGAAACGAAATTGGCCTAGATACAAACGTTCACCATTAAATGCACCGTCTTTCGTTTGCTGTAAATGAATTGAGCTCTTGCCAGAGAAAAGACCCCGTTCGGTTCATGTTTCTTTGTCATTCAGCGTTTTTAAAGCACAAGAAAATATACAGAAAGTCTTTGAAAAGCTTTCAAGCTCCTTGTGGTTTTTCGCAAGCAAAATAAAATGAAATTATTCAATATTTTGCGTCTCTTTGAGAAGCTTCTTTCACAAATTTTGAAAAGAAGCTTTAAAGCTTAAAAATTTTCAATATAATTGATAAAAGTCAAATCAAAAAGCGTTTTCTAACTACAACATTCCTCTTTAAAATGTTTGAAGCTTAAAGCTGTCATTAAAAAGAATGTTTGCCCTACAAATAGCAAAAACCTAAGTTAATATTAATAAGCCAAAAGCTTTATTTACAAAACTTGGACCCCTTAAATTTTTATCATTTAAAAATGCATAAAATCATTAAAAAAAAGTATTCCTTTATCTAGGAAAATTCTTCCTTTAAAGAAAACTGTTAAACTCTTAGATTCAGTTTAAAAAAAAACCATCTCCCAACTAAAGCAAAATCAACAAAATAGTGCAACTCCTGACACAATAAGTGGTAAAATCCGTCCGTTTTTCCATTCGACTCCTTAATAATAAAGCGCAACTTTGAAAGCTCAGTCTTAAAGCGGGCCAAAATTCAAAGCTTAAAACCAAGAACACCATAAAACAAGAATACAACATAAAGCTTGGAACACATAAACATGTAGTTTAAGGTCTCCCACAGTTTTTATGTTAAGAATTTTTGTTTCTTTTAAATTTTTTTCTTCTTCTCTTTAATTCGACTACTTTGAAACCCTCAAACGGGAATTTTTAAAAATTTATAAAAACATTTTTTAATAGAGAGCATTATATATATATTGTTTTTTAAGAAACTTGCATGTTTGGTTTTAAAACAAACTAAATTATAAAAAAAAAAACACATTTATATAAATCACACCAAAACAGCCATAAAATCCATTAGAAATAAAGGCAATATTTTTAAATCGTTTGAAAAAATTTAAAAAAGAAACAGTTTTGAAATGAAAAAAAGAGAAATGAAAAAATAATTATTACAAATAATTTATTGTATTTTAAAGAACTAAAAGTTAGAAGGAAAAAGTAAAAAAAAAAGTTTTACCGACTCAATAACGAATTATTATATTGAATGTATGCTGAAAAACAAAAAAAAAAGACATAAAACATTTAAATATTTATTATATAACAATGCAAATGATTATAACATTTAATATTAACTATTATTAAAGATTTTAAAGAGATTTGAAAACCAACAATATGCTTTTTTACTCAAGTAACGTTTAATCATGTCACTCTCTCTTAACTCTCTCTCTCTCTCCTTCTGTACTCTAAGAAAAAGCTCAAGTTTTACATTTGTTCCTTAATGTATTTAGATTTTTGTGTTACCAACAGCTTTTTCGTCTACTTCGTTTTGTTAGATGATTTCTTTTCTTTCAATAGTTTTAATTTGGTAACGAAATTTAATGATTTTTGTTTTTCTTTTTTAATGAATATAAAACTAATTTTAAGGCTCGAAATTATTGCAGTTTTTTACCTTCCCCCCTCCACACACAGACAGAAAAAGTAAACTAAAAATCAGTTTTGTATGTGTGATATGTTGCAAGCAGAAAAAAGAGCTTTTTTAAGATTTTTGTTTCTCCCTTTTCTTAAATTTTAGATTTTCAATTTAAATGAAAAATATTTCTTTTCTTATTTTTTAGTTCAAGAAAATAGAGTTAAAACTGTAATGAATTTTATTATACTACAGTTTGTCTTTATTGAAAGCTCAGTGGCACAGAATATACTTATTTTCAAAGCTGCGTTAGAAAATTAGCTTTTCCTCAAATTCTAGCGAAAAATTGTATTTCTTTTACAACATTTTGTAAAAATGTTAAAGTTTTTACGGCTGAAAGCCATTCAACAATATGGAAGCTTTAAAATCCATATCTAAAAGCTTTAAATTCCAAGAACATTTAAAGTCTCTTAAAAACATATTTTCATCATTTATATAAAATTTGTTAAATTTCCAAACTATTTAGAAAAATTAGAAAAAAAAACTTTAAACATAAAACAGTTTTAAGAGCCCATAAAGCTAAATTTTCAGTATCCGTACAGCCAAAAGGATCTTCAAAAATTTATAACTTGAAAGTGTCTAAAGGTTTTAAAAGCTTTTTTAATGAAAAAATTTCCAAGTTTTTGCTTCTGATAAAACTTGTAAAATATGTATATTAAATACAGCGTTAATGCCATGATCTTAAAACTCTTGAAAATAAATGTGTTGGCAAAAGAGCTTAAATAAAGTGGTTTGAACTCCAACAAATTAAGCTTTCAAAACTTGAATGGAGTTTTTTTTAGCCTAAGCTGAGCAAATTACTATTTTTTTTTTCGTTGAATTTATATAAAATTTTTTTAGCTGCCATTTAAAATTATTCTTTAATTGCTTTTAACTCGGACTGAAGCAACAACTTAAAGCTCTGATTTAAACAGTTGCCGCTGTGGCCAAGTTAAAAGTTTATTCACTGTTTTTATTTAGCACCTAAAACTGTACTATTTCAATTTTTTTTAAATTACTCTTCTCTATAATAATATTTTACCCTGTCTTTTGGTTTTTTTTTTATTTTTAGTTATTCATAATGGATTGCTTTTTAAATTTAAACCCAAAGCTTTTTCCACTTCCTTTTAATTTTAGCGTAAAAAATTCCGCTCGAATTATATTTCACTTTTAAGATGTTGTTGTGTAATGGCCAAATATCTGTATATTTTCATTTGTTTTTGTTTGACAGACAGCTTCTTTATAACTTTAATGTCAATATATATTTTAATTATTAATAACATTTTGTTCATAGTCTATTACATATTACAAAACACTTCATTTTCTTATATCTACTTAATACAAAATAATCGTTTGGATGTACCGTAGGCCTGCACTTAGTCAATCTGGCTTTTAAACAAACAAAACAAAATTATTTAAAAAATTTGAACTATTTTTTTTTTGATACATCTAAAGAAACAAACAAAAAATCATTAACAAGAATCAACTTCTTCAACGGGGAGCATTTACTCGACGGTTTCATGTGACTGTACAAAATCAAACATGTCCCCACAAAACTAAAGCTTTTAAATTTGTTTATTCATGTTTATTTTCTCTTTAAAGTTAAAGAATTAAGAATTAAAGTGCATGCAATTTATACGCACAAACGCGCCATAAATCTACTGCTGGTGACAATCAAGTATTTAAAGTATAAATCAATTGCAGGCAGTTTGCCTGATCTCATTAAAGTCCCCACAAAGTAGGCTACAGTTTTTTTTTTTTAACTTCACACCATGGAATTAAATCACGCAGGAATAAAATTGGCAAAAACAAAACATTTTATTTTAAAGGCGAATTTAAAGTGAAATTTTCTTTATAACAAAAAGAAAAACACGCTTCCAAAGCAAATGCCCGAAACACTTGCGTCCTTACAGAAAAAAAAAACATACGTTTTAAAAAATCCCATTTAGGAAAACTACATTTCTTTACAAAAAAAAACTTTAAAAACAATAGCTCTTTCACAACATTTCATTTTGAAAAGGAGCCTTAATTTAATTAAAGAAAACTAAATTCAAGATATTAAAAAAGAAAATAGTTTTTTTTTTGAAAAGCACCTTTAACATAAAAAGCCCTCTATTTTTTTAAAGTAGTAGTTCAAAGCTTTGACTATTACAAAAATACGTATTAGAAGCAGAGTATTAAAAAATCTTTAAAAAAAGTATATTTTGAAAAAAGTTGGTTTTTAAAAATATGGTAAATTTAAAAAAAAACAGCTTTTTAAAAAAAATTGCTTTTTTAAAAAAGTAATTTGTTAAAAAGAAGTAGCTTTTCAAAGAAGTTTAAAAAAAGTAGCTTTTTAAAAAAAAGTAGCTTTAAAAAAAAAATTTGTAAAAAGAAGTAACTTTTTAAAAAGTAGTGGCTTTTAAAAAAAAAAGTACCTTTTAAAAAAAAATTACCTTTTTAAAAATAGAAGCTTTTTAAAAAAAAGTAGCTTTTTAAAAGGTAGAAGCTTTTTAAAAAAAAGTAGCTTTTTAAAAGGTAGAAGCTTTTTAAAAAGTAATAGCTTTTAAAAAAAGTAGCTTTTTAAAAAAAGTAACTTTTTAAAAATGTACCTCTTCTATTACTCTTAAGAAAAAGTACTTTATTTAAAAAAATACTTTTTTAAAAATATTACTCCTTAGAAAATGTACCCTTTTAAAAAAAGTACCCTTTTAAAAAAAGTACCCTTTTAAAAAAAGTACCCTTTTAAAAAAAGTACCCTTTTAAAAAAAGTACTATTTAAAAAAAAATACCCTCTTCAAAAAATTACAATAACTTAAAAGTTATTCCAAAGTTCCTTTTAAACAATTGCCAGTAATCTCCCATAGTCTAGTTTAAGTCTTTGACGCAACTTATCAAAGAAAAAATGTATATTGACATCACTGTTATAAAGAAACCTATTGATATGTAGCGAATTGTTCGATTGGTGTATTACGAACCCTTCTTAAAGACTTTTCTCACATCTGCCGGGTAGTGGGCTTCTCTGCATTTCGTTCTTTTCTTAAGCTTTTGAACTAGATTAACTTAAAAAAAAATATCTCAAGCCTCTGTTTGTTTGTCATCTTCTAGTTTTAAACAAAATTCCTCACAAATACTGAATGGAAAAATGTTTAACTATTTTTGTTTTCTTATTTTCATCTTCTTCATCTTGGGAAGTTTGTAGATCTTGATTTTGATAAGAAAGAAAAAAACGACAAAAAACAAAATTAATTAAAATAAAAG
The DNA here is from genome assembly GCA_932526305.1 of Epicampocera succincta. Classification (NCBI taxonomy): domain Eukaryota; kingdom Metazoa; phylum Arthropoda; class Insecta; order Diptera; family Tachinidae; genus Epicampocera; species Epicampocera succincta. Next base: position 59,690,548 of record OW052036.1, on the reverse strand, counting down.
AAATACTTTCCAGCGAAGTTATTTGCTACAGCATGGTAATAAAATATTCTTTGTAGACCAAATCCTTTTCCATTGTCTATGTGAGAACAAAAAACAAAAAAAGAAGCTTTTTTACAGGTCTAAACAAACAAGTCATTTTGTGTCATTAAGCATGTTTTATAAATATATTTTATGAAAAACGAAACAAAAACCTTTCAAAAGACAACTGCACTAAAAGAAAAAGGTAAGCTGCACTCACTGGCTGCAAACAAAACAAAAAAACCCTTATTTTATCATGAAACTCCATAAACTATTGACTCATGCCGGTGGCATGAGTTCCAGCTTCTACTCTGTTACTACTCGTATCCGTGCATTGATGAATGTTTTAGATGCTAAAAAAAAAATAAAAGGAACGTAAGCTTTTTTCATTATCTTATTATGAATCTTATATAAAACTATATCTTTTATATACCTTAAATAACTTTTTTTTAAATAAATGTATGTCTTTTTAATTTTAGAGCCATTTTTCTTTCATTATTACTATTTAGTTAAATTTTTGTGATGGTTGGTAATATTTTTATCTCATTTATAGTGTATCTTAAGGCGTTCTGTCATAACAGCTTAAGTGGTATTTTAAAATCACAAAATTTTACTAACTTGAATTAATAATAATAATAATTGTGTACGATTGATGAAATTTCTTAGTAATTTTGATTGACTGTACCCTTAAAAACCTATCGCGACTTAAGCTGTTTTGATAAAACGCCCCAGATACTATTATTCTAAACATATATTTTTTGTTTTCTAATCACAAAACCAAAAATTACTAACGTTTGTAAAGGATGATAGGGGAACGATAAAGCAGAGTTCAGTAATGAAAACATACGTACGTATGTAGAGTGCCACGCCCTGTTAATTAGTTGCATATATGTTTATATATATTTGCTTAGATTTGCCAAGCAATTAATTTTTAAAGTTGTTGGAATTGTCGTTGAGCACTATTTTTCCAAAAAAACTTACTTTATGTATAGAAACGTAAAAGGATTCAAATATAATTCCAAATTTATGGAAAAGGGAAATGCCCCGTCCACTGAAATTCAGCTGTCAATTCATTTACTAGTAAATATTAAAACTCAACACAATTAGCAAATTTTCTTCAATTACCCAATTTCCTGTAGTAGTAGAAAAAGTGGGCAAGGCCACGCCCTTTTTAAGTAATATGTATTAAGCGATAAAATTTCTTGAGAATTTTTCATAATTAACCAACTACCCAGGTATTGGCACTTAAACAGTGTAGGAAAAACATTGTGTAGGCAAGAACATTAGTGAGGGAAAAGTATGCCAAGTACTGAAATTGTCTGCCTAATTTCTGAATATTTTCTATTTATTTCATAAATTTATTTTATTTTCTTTAAAACAAATAAGAAAATAATATATTAATATTAGCCAGCAAATATGTTTCTGCTTAACGACAAGCCGGCCTTTAAATGCTGGCACATACACATTCTGACATGAAATAAATGGCAGAAATGACATCGAACCAAACAAATTCTTAGCCTTAATTATCATATAATGATTTATTACTTTTTAGATTAATGGAAACAAAATCATATCTAATATCATATTGTTTAACTTATTGCAAGCTGGCGCTAAATAATATTTGTTGGGTGAGCCCTGTTTTAAGCAAAAAGAATTTTTTCCAGGCCACTGTTATACTAAAACAATTTCTTATAAAATCTGTTGTTTAGTTCTTCTTCTTGTTATTAAATTTAAGTGGGTGCTGGCACATTAACACAGTGTTTTTTTTCTTTTGCTGAAAAAAACATCTTATTTACTGTTTCTTTGAGTTGCAAAAGCCAATATCTTTCTTATGGAATGAAGGCCTCTTTAAGATGCCTTAAAAATTTTGTTTGTTTCTGGATCATCCTTTACTTATTTAAGTTGTAGTTTTTTTTTTTTGTTAGTTGGTTTTGATTTTATTCATAAAACTTTTTATAGTGTATAAAAATTATTTTTAAAAATTTATGAAAAAAAAGAACATGTATTAACGAAAAATTTTTTTTATTTATTTCTTTTTTTACATCTCCAGGTACGCTTCTACTGTAAAGCCAATATATAGCAAATTACATACATATTTTTATATATATTAAAAAAAAAAAAAAAACAGAATAAAAAGCTCGTACTAATAACTTCTAACATAAAACAAAACATCCATCCCCCTGAGTGTTGTACTATTGTGTAAAACGTTTCAGTTTTTTTTAAATATTTTTAATATTTTTAATAATGCTAGTTTTTTTTCTTTGTCTCATTTTATTCTTATTTTCCCTTGAACATTTAGAGGTTCCGATACACATTATGCTTAAATGTAGAAATAAACGCTTGAAAAAAAATATCCACCAAAAGAAGTCCAGTAACATTAAGACAAAAAAAAATCACAAGCAGTAGATGCTTCTTGTACCATAAAACAAAAACAAAAACAATAAAACAAAATAAATAAACAGAACAACAGCTTATTTAAGCTTGCAAGGGCAGTACAAAAAAATGTTGTGACAAGAAAGAAAACCTGTGTGTTGACTGCTACAGCTGCCACAACAACAACAACAACAACCACAACAACATGAAATTCATGAACACGCACACTGGCACCACTAAACAAAATCCACCTGCACTTTAGATCCTGCTTATTTGGTATAATAAATGCATTCCTCCTTGATTAATACAAACAAACCTTCACACGCATAAACAGACAGACAGACGTGTTGGGCTCTTCATATAATTTAAATGATACAATATAAAAGAAAAAATTTCCAAACCTGGAACCTGATTTTTTTGTAGCACAAAATGTATAACAGACGAATAATTTAATTTTTAGGAATTTTTTTGTTTACAGTTTTACTCCATTTTTTGTGTTAATTTCAGTTGAATTTGACAATCTAGAGAAACCAAAACACCCATAACAAATCCAATGCCTTTCACCACTTTACAACATCTCACATATCAAAAACTCGAATTCCCAGCAGACAAAAACTTAAAAAAAAATGTCATGTAATATTCTATATATATATTTTGGTCTATTCTATTCTATTTTTTTTTGTGATAATGTTGACAAATTTACAGGCTTGTATGTAGTAAGTATTGTAAATGTTGGTAACTTTTAAATGAATTGTTAAGTTTGATGACCACAACGCCTTATTAACTAAAAGTTTTATTGTTTTGCTTTTATTAACAGCTTTTTCATTATTTACGCTTGATTTTGCAGCTTCGTTTTTGATTAAAAGTCTTGTTGCAGCTTGCTGGCGAGGCTTTTGTTGGGCAGATCCTTCTTCAAATATTCGTATATACTCGTCTTATAAATGCACTGCCAGTAAATGGCACTTTTGGTTTTGCCTCCCCCTCCCCACCCTACTTTTTGCTAAGCTTTAAAGTGTTAAAGTATTTTTAAAGCTGTATTTAGAACTTTTATTATAAGATTTAATATTATTTTGTAATTTAGCCAGATCAAAGTAAAAGTAAAAGCTTAAGAGGTGAAATTAAAACAAATTTCCATTAAAAGTAAATTATATATAGAAATGTGTATTTAATAAAGAACAGCTTTTTCAAAAAAAAAAAAAAAAAACGGTTTGAACAAAAACCACAATGAATTTTCACAGCGTTAAGATCCTTTTTTTTTTTAAACGTATAGATTAATTTAATTTGTAAGCTTCCACAGGATATTAACTTTAAGCAGCAAAGCTTTTACGACAAATGCATGTTCACAGCGTTAAGATCCTTTTTTAGTCATATACATTAGTTCAATTTGTTTTACGATAAGTTACTTTAATAATCGGTTTTAATGAAATTCTGTCTAGAATATAATGCCGTAATTTAAACGAAGTGTCCGCAGCCAGCTTTTAGTTTGAAAATTTTTCACAGCACTCAATCAAAAGTTGGCAAGTTTCGCTGCTCACTTCAGTTCAACGTTTTGACGAATGTGAATAGTCGCCCAAAACATTCAACATAATTGCGGCATATTGGATATCATTTTGGGTGATCGATAGATTTTAGAAAAATTTATAAATATTCAGCAACTCAGTTTCTTGTCCTTGCCGATAGTGGCCAACGTTAATGTACGATATTGTGGCACAGGCGGTAAAACAAAATGATTAAATATTTTTGCTAAAACATAAATTGTGGATTGCAAGTGCAGCAAATTTAGATTGCCTCGATGGTTGAGTGGGTGTCCAGAAGCTTGTAGGCTCGATTTCCCGTAAAGACTTTGCATAATTCTGCTGACAAGCCAAATACTTTGCAGTTTTGTATTTGTCATTATTAAAGAAACGATATAAAATACTTTCCGATACTGTGATTTATGGCTGCTTAGTAACCGATTCTTAAAATTCTATTTGGTATCTAGTAACAGCAGGCTTTCTTTGCTAAGTTCTAGCAATCTTATAGGCTTTTAACACAACAGCAGTTTATGAAAGCCACTATTCACTCTATTTAATAAATGTTGAAAATTTCATATATATTTCCATCAGCTATAAATATTTAAAAATTAAATATTTGTTAACAAAAAAAAAACAAAATATATACCAAGAATTAGTTTCCCAACAAAAAGCTTTGAAGTAAAGCTCGCTTCACAAACAAACTTGAATGCTTTTCTGCCTCAAGCTTTTACTTTTATCTTTATTAGCTTTAAAGCATACGCAATAGTATATTTTTAAGCTTGAATTTTATTATTTATTTCCTAAGCTTTGTAGTAGCGTTATTTATATATGTAAATTAAAAAAAAAAGCTTTTTGCACAAAAAAAAACTGAAAAATCTCACACAAAAAAAAAACAAATATTTTGCTTTACAACTTAATATCTTTCGAAACAATTAAATATAATATTTTGATGTTGGCAAAAAAAAAGACCTATTTTGAAATTTAAATAGGCGGCGGTAACAGTTTGTCATTTGGATGTCCAAACGCGTATCATCATACTTATTTGAAGATCTATTGACTTGGTTGCTTTCATGCATATTTTTCTTTTTTTTTCAATTACTTGTCGCAAGAGGATTTTTAATTTTCTGTTTTACTTTATTCGTTTGCAGTGACAATTATTTTGCGAAATTAACTAACATCAGCGATTGTCCGTTAATCCCTTGAGGGTTTATTAAATTATACGCCCTAATGGACTGTACAATGTACGCCCTTTCAAATAATTACCACAGACAGAATGAACTACAATTTGAGGGCCAGTTGGAAAAATATTCGCAGCAACAAAACTGCTAAAAACCTTCTTATGACTTAAATAGCGCCTGAAGTTTGAATAGAACTTTTGTAGAAAAAATTATTAAAAATCTTTAAACAGCACAGTGCGGAAGCGACAATCTATATGCAAGAACACTAATGAGGTATAAGTAAGCCGGTTAAAATTCTTATTTCGAAATAAAAATCTTTGAATAAATTAAAAAAAATTAAGGTATAAGAAAAAACGATTAAGAATGTTTAAACTAAATATTTACAATCCCTACATGAATTTAATGTTTTTTAAAGCCCCTTAGAAAATTGCAATTATATTTGCTGTTAAGTGGTAAGGAAGCAACATTATACCAGCAGGAACACTAAAAAGGTATAAGTAGGCTGGATAGAAAGTAATCTTATGCCATAAACACCTCTTTAAAGACCTGTTTGGACAACTTTCAATTTACAAATAAATAAACAGAAAAAACTGATTAAAGTTTTTTATTACGTTTTTAAAGCCGGTAAAGCTTAAAAAGAAGCCCCGTTTTGCTTAGAAATGTTTCTTTATACTCGTAGAAAGCGTGTTTGCAAAACGTTTGCCATAATTTACAGTAATAACTTTTAGTTTTTGATATTCAATCCTTAAAGCCCTTTTGCACTGTGTTGAATATAAATATAATGCGGATATTTATAGTCTGCTCTTTCACCAGAAAAACTTCTTAATCGCCAGTCTTCTTGCTGTTGTGCTCTTTTTGTGTGCCATAGATTTTCCAACTGGAAATCCTTGTTCTTATATTGACTACCAACTGTTTTATTTTTCGGCAATTAGTCGTTGCTGTCTTTAAGCCAAAAAACAAATTTCATTGAGTGGGCTGGATAACTTGAAATTTCATTTATTTTTTCCTTTTGTTCGTTTGCATTTTATAACTTTCGTTGTGTTGAACAAATTACACAGCTCTAAGCACTCCCACCAACATGCACATGAATGGGAACATTCCAAAATGGCAAAAAAAAAAAAAACATGAAAAAACACCAAAAAGTGAATGCGAATTTGAACTTAATGTATCCCAGCTATAAAAGTCTAATACGAGTACGCTGCTACAGCTTCAGCTGTGCTGGAAGCTGCAATTTTATTGCTCTTATAAAATCTAAGAATACGGGTATTCACTTTAACCCACAAAATCCTTCAAATAACCATTCAACTTTGTAGTTATAGGAAACTTAAATATAAAATAAATAAATCACAATAAATAGCGGAAAAACTTTGCTAATAATGTATGTAAAACAATCGGTTACCGAGTAACCGCTGTAGAAAATTTTCTCAAGTATTGTGAATTTTTGTAGGCAAATAAATAACAGATTTATACATTTTTACAAAAAATATATTCGACTACCGAGTAACCACTTGAACAAAAAATAATCAACTTTCAACTCTGTAGTTATAGGAAACTTATAGCGCCTTTCGAACAAAGTGCTTGTAATCCAATAGGAGTGCAATTAAATTCAATGCATAAAATAATTGAAACACAATAAATTTGCGAAAAACTTTGCTAATAATTTATGTAAAACAATCGGTTACCGAGTAACCGCTGTAGAAAATTTTCTCAAGTATTGTGAATTTTTGTAGGCAAATAAAAAATAGATTTATACATTTTTACAAAAAATATATTCGGCTACCGAGTAACCACTTAAGCAAAAAATAATCAACTTTCAACTCTGTAGTTATAGGAAACTTATAGCGCCTTTCGAACAAAGTGCTTGTAATCCAATAGGAGTGCAATTAAATTCAATGCATAAAATAATTGAAACACAATAAATTTGCGAAAAACTTTGCTAATAATTTATGTAAAACAATCGGTTACCGAGTAACCTCAAATATTGTGAATTTTTTAAAGACACATACAAAACAGATTTATAAATTTTTACAAAAAATATATTCGGCTACCGGAGTAACCACTTCAGCAAAAATTAATCAATTTCGTTAAACGAAACATCCTTTAGTATTTTTATAACCATTTTATATACTTTTTAATTAAAGCCAATCATGGTTAACCGGTAACCAGTAGCTTACAAATCACTGTTTTCCCTTATTGCCAAAAAGTATCCATAACCCGATATTATAGGCCTAAAAATAATGATTTCATCTCCGACTTGGAAGCAACAACACTGGCTTATCTATAAACCCGTTACAATTGGTAATCGAATAATAATAAGAAAAAAATTTATTTCATATTTTACTTAATATTTTGCTACAAAATGTTTAAATTTAAACAAATCGGTTTAAAAAAAACTCCAATTTTTTAGGGCACACAAAACCGAGTACCAAGTAACCAATAGTTTTGTTAGCGATTACTTTACTTTTTTTCCTTTTTAATTATTGTACAACTTTCCTACAAAAGTAATCCAATTGTTTCAAGAAAGAAGCTGGTTATTTAGCCGGATCTGTGATGACCCCCAATATAGCGTTTGGTTTATGCAGCAGATGCTGTTAAAACAAACAAACAAAAACAGGCGTTAATTTACATTTATTAACTTGTTTAAGGGTGATAATAAAAATGTTTATAAAAAGCAAATATAAAATACCAAACTACACAACGAATTACAAAAAAAGAACACAGCAAAAAAAATGGAACAACCAAACTTTTGTCATCATCGAAACCAGACATAAAAACTTTTTTATTAAACAAATGGGCAGCGAAAACAAAAACTCCACAAATGACAACCTGTTACTTTAGCAAAAAACAAACAAACAAAAATTGTGCAAATTTTTTTATTACTATTATTATTTTTTTTTTTATTTTGTTTTTAATTTAATTATATAGTTTTCATATTTTTTCATTTATTCAATTTGTTAACTGTTGTTATTTTTGTTAATCAAATGAACTAGATTAAGCCGAAGTTTTTTTTATCATTAAACGAAAAATCTATTTATTCACATTTTCTTTCTACTTTTTTTTACATGCTTACAATATAAAACAAAATCTTTTAAACTAAAATATCAAAATGGATTAAACTTTTATTAAATAAATCTGTAACACTATGCAACACCCACCTCTGCATGCAACGCAAAAACGTGCAAAAACGCCACCAACAAACAATGCGACTATCGCCATCTTATGACAACAAAAATTGCATGTTTTCTTAAACAAAATGTATTTATTTTATCACAACAACAACAACAACAACAACTAATACTACCACAATTTATTAAACATTATTTTGTCGCAAATCAAAAACAAACAAAAAATATATTTTTCAATAATTTAGCATCTAAGAAAATACCCATAAATGCTTCTTATGTTATTTATACCGATGAAAGCGGTCAGGTCTGTTGAGTTTCTGTTAATTAACATTTTATGTTGGCTAAATGTTAAATTCATTTTAATCCCGGCTTTTTTTTTATTTTGCCCTTTTGTTGCTTGTTCTTTATTAAAACTGTTTTCAGCAAATTTAAAATTTCTGCTTTCATATTTATAGTTTCTTGTTTTTTATATTATTAATTTTTTAAGTCCAAAATAAATTATTAAAAAAAAAAAACATCCTCAGAAATCAGCAAGTTTGTGACAGTGAAAGAAAAAAACTTCAAAATTAAAAAAAATAGACTAAATAGTTTGTAAGTTTAAAAGAAAACGAAGACTGATGGGGTGTACGTACCTAAAACAACACACGATCATTGTGATAAGGCTTTTGACACTTCATTTTTATACAAAAACAAAAAAAAAAAAAAACAATTATATATAAAACTAAATTGTTGCCTGGCATATTAAACACAAAGAAGAAAGGGCCGTATGACGAATGCAAATAAGGCTACAAAGTCATACAATATTATAATCAATAAACTGATATAAATTTCGAACTTTGGTTTGGTCACTGGGGCGTATGTGCTTCTGGGCCAAACATTTTGTTAATAAAAATTTAGGCTTCATTGGAGAGTGTCAACAGGCCATTTTTAATTTTTGAATGGCATTAAGCATCTTTTTTCCATCCACCTTCAAGGATTTCTGTGCATAAAATTTCATTTTGTTTACTTTTAGCATATGGTTACCGAGTAACCATTTATATATTGAATTCAAACTCTCATTTTTTCTATGTAAATGTAATTCGAAGTAAACCAAAAAAACTAGACAAATAGAACAATTATTTTTTACTATAGTTTTTGCTATCTGCCAGTATACGACTACCGAGCAACCATTTATAATTGGAGGTTAGGTTTGCATTTTTTGAAATAAAAATTCAACGTTAAACCAAAAACTACCCATAGTAAAATAGAAGATTATTTTTATCATATTTTTGCCACTTGCCAGCATATGGTTACTGAGTAACCGTTTGTATTTTGTTATTGCTTGTAACACAAATTTTATGAAAAATACTATAATAAATCTATTCTTTTCAAATTCTATAAAATTAGCAATTGTGCTTTAACAAATATATGGCTACCGAGTAACCGTTTATGTCTAGAACTTAAATTTTTATTTTTTATGAATTACATATGAATGGAAAATATTATAAACAAAATCTGTTACATTTGTTATTCAGACATTTTTTCTTTGCCACTTAAAGGCATATGGTTAACGGGTAACCGTTCAGATTTTCTTATTTGTATTAACGGAAATTTAATGGAAAATATGAAATAATGAAAAATATTTTTTTTTTTTAATACAAAATCGGTCAGGGTTTTCAAATGATTGCTACGATACGGCACGATAAATTGCCACATAATGTGCTATTCGTTACGATTATATATCTAGTGGTTGTAGCGTAACCGCTTTTTATTTTCATATACTTTTGTGGAAACACAAATAGCAAAAAATTGCTTCAGCCTCTGAACAGAAATTAAACTTTTGTTTTATGTATATACAAATTCTATGCTGTAACAATTTTGCATATGGATAACGAGTAATCGTTTCAAAATTTGTGTCTCTTATTTTTACTTCAAATTGTGGGCCATAAAATATTTTCAATCTATTTTTGAGATAAAAACAACAAATCTCTTGAATGGCTTTAAGAACAATAAAATTTATGACTGTATTTTCAATTATTTCGCCCGTTTATTAAAGCGACCCGGTTTTTCTGGCGCTTCCTTCATTTTCTTTCGTTCGTTATTTATTTACTCCATTTGCCATAATTACTTTTGGCCATTTAGGTAAAAATATCATTAAATTATTTATAAATTAATACTGTACTTAATATGTAGAGAAAACGAAACAGCATAAGAAAAAGGACTCTTCCGTCGTTTTACCTTAATTTGGTAAAACTTTACGTTCTTCTTCCTTGGCCGGCTCCAACCGGTTTGTAGGTGTTTTATTTCTTTCCATTATTTAACGAGCCATTTTAACTTAATTGAATTGACCCTCTTAAAAAAGTCGTTGCCTGGTAGAGGGTCGGGTTGTAGACAGCAAAAAGTTTCCTGTTGTTCAGCGACACAGAAGTGCAAAAATATAAACCAAAAATAGCATAAAAATATGCAGGATATTTAAGGATCTTATAAACGTTTAAGCTGTTGGAGGCAGATAACGAAATTGTTTGGGAATCCAAATAATAAATTAAAGGCAGAGACTTGCAGATCAAAATATCTTTTGTTTTGCTATAAAAACCAAAATTATTCCAGCTGTTTCTCTAGCTCGAACGTTAACGTTTGCCCGTATTTCCAAATACGCCTTATTTGCGGTCGATTTTAATGCTTGAAAGCAAAACATGGATAAGAAATTTCTTTCTTTTTCGGCTGTAAATCAATTTTTCTTTGAGGCGTTTACAAATCTTGTGAACTTTAACGTTGCTGCCATTTAACAGGGCTGTTGTCTGATATAATTTTTCCTTTTAAATATTTTTAATTTTAAAAAATAACAGTTTTTTTTACCCTGCCCAATAATTGCCAGCCCTGGCAGTTTTAAGGACTTGACACTCATCAACTCTTTATACTCTTCATGTGGAGTACGAGTATTTTTTGAAAGCGTTATTGCTAATTGACACACCTGCATAAACTCACACATTAAGAAGTACGAAAAAAAATTGCCACTAGTTTAATGGCAGCTGAAGAGGGTGGTTTGATCAGTTCATTGAGAAATAACTTTCAAGAAACTTGTATTTTATACTGACACTTCCATGAAGCTGTTACTTTTCCAGCAAAGTTTCCCAAATAAATCCTTTATGCTTACAAACATGTGGCCTGTGATGTGATGTAATTGGCAATTAAATGTTTTCGTAACCTTTTAAGATTGTTTCTATTTGTTTCGAAATTGGGTTAATCAAATTAATTGTGCATCGGCGCCTTCAAAATAAATAAACTATTTTCTCTAGTGCTGAGGGATTGTGGGGCTGATTTTTTTTTTTTTTTTTGTTGCTTCAGTCTTGATGGACTTGTGTGATGATGGCCGAAAATATACATGCGGCCGCACAGTTCTGGTGAAAACCACCCAAAACTGTGAAAGAAAAGGAAATTTAAATTTTATGTCCTTAGAAATTATTCGCTTTCTTGGAATTAATTTAACGAATTTCATTTAATGCGCTCATACCAATTCTGAAACATGTGTTCACCATCCTACGACAATTGTTTAAGGATTTGTGCTTAAGTTTTAAAAATGAAATTTTTATAAAATCTTTAAACGAGTACGTGATTATTAAAGTTTCAGTAAAACTTTAGTTTTTAATAAAGTTTTCGACGTAAAAGCTTTCGATAAAAAATACTCACTAAATTGCTTTTAAAAGTTTTCGATAGCATATCTTAAGGCGGTAGTTTTTCAGAGCTATTAATATTTTTAAAAAGTGTGAGAAAGGCAATTCGTTATCAGACGAAGGATCAGCCAATTTGTTGTGCTTTTGGAAACAAATGTTTGAAAAATCTGGCATAAAGTTTTGAATTGAAACAAAATACTTATATAAATTCGTACATTAGCAGCTTTTGACAGTTTTTTATAGCGTATCTTAAGGCATATGCGGAGATTTTTTCCTTTAGTTTTCAAAACTTAAGTTATAAGAAAGTAAAATTCTAGCCTTAGAAGGGGGAAATATTTGCCAGTAAAATGTGTCCTTCATAGAAAAAAAAGTTTTGAAAGTAAAATGCGTTTTTCCAAAAAAAAAAAAAAAATAAACTGACTGTTAGAATTTGTTTTGAAATTTTTCTCTAATGCTCACAAAATATTTGTTCATTTTCAAATGTATTAAATAATATATAAAACCCCAAACAGAAGAATCAAAAGCCAAAGCTCTGTTGTCAAATAAAAAGGCCGCCAAAGTGCTTTTGCAACTGTGTGAGTAGTTGGTTCAACACTTTGCCGCTCCACATGGTGTCAAACGGTGACACCGATGATGGGCTTTTTCAATACTTTAATTAATTTTCGTACTTATTTGTAGCAGCCGTCTAAAAGAAAGGCTAAATAAAACCAACTTAAGCCTGATGGTAAAAATAAAGCCTAGAAAAGAAATTAATGTCAGTCTACTATGACGATGATGATGATGATGATGATGATGATGGGCATAATGTCACTGTTTGCTTTGCCGTCTCTCTTTTTTTTTCTTTATTCAGCTGTATGTTACCAATATTTAACTAACACTAATTACTAATGATGATGATGATGTCAACAAGGACGATAGCGATGGCGACAATAACGACGATGATGATGATGATGATGATTGCGAAAACGACTATTATGACACTCCCTTTTACCTTTCAGTATAGCAAAAAAAAAATATAAACGAAACTGACTAATGAAAAACGTCATTAGTATTTAAAACACACATATTTTTGTAACAAAACAAATAGTAATTAGCCATAAAAACTATTGTACAATATTATAAAACCCAAGGACATCACGATAATTTGTTAGCCTTTCTAGTGTTAGTTTAAGCTATTAAAATTATAAAAAAAAAGAAAAAAATATGTAAAATAAGGGCAAGAACTTTTGTTAAAACGTTTGTTTTTTTCTTTCTTCTTTTTTCCATTTTTTTTCTAATAATTTCCACAATGAAAAATCCTCGTAACCTTTTGTTTCAATGTATATGCAAATATGCGTTTGAAAACAACTTAATGTCAGCAGCTCATAACTCAGATCGGCGGTTATTATATCACACACAGTGTCCCATACTTATCAATGGTACTGTTTACATAATTAGGTAATAAAAGTAATTTAATTAAAAAAAAAAAAAAAAACAAAAACAACCGAATGTCTGTCCATATGAAACTTTAACAAATAACATAAAGAAACCCCGTATACATATAATGCTTCTTAAGCTTAAGTTTAGCTTAAAAGCTTTTATCAATAAAGCTTTAGTTGTGCTTACTTTTGAGTTTTGGTTTTGCTTTCATCAACAGCAACAAAAACAACCACTATAATGATACCACTGCCAATTTAAACACTTAATTTTCCATCAAATAAGAAAAGAGCTTTTAAAGCTTGTTAAACACCAAAGCTTTGAATTTTTTTTTTCAGTTCTATTTAAAATCTTTATATAAAATATAAAATTATAGCCAACTATAAAACAATACTAATTGTTTAACTTAATTGTTTTATAACTAAAACAATCTACAAAAACAACAACAAAAGCTTATTGTTTTCTTTTTATTCTTTTTTTGTCTCTTTTTTCAACAATTTCTAGTGCCGTCATTTAGGATTTGTAACTGTGTGTTTGTTAAAAAGATCTCTTAAATTCCAACAACTAAAACAGAGTTTTAGCAGTTTCACTTTTTTCCAAAATAAAACCCAACAAAAAAAAAAAACCAATAATTAAATAAATAATGATCAAAAATTACTTTAAACTTTAGCACCAAAATAAAATTCATATATATATAAATATTATTTTTCTTCTTATAATATTAATTAATAAAAGAGAAAACATTCCATTTACACAAAAATTCAAACTTAAATTGTGATATTAGAATCAAAACTAAACCTAAAGCGCAAAATGAAACGAAACCAAAACGAAACAAATCAAAATCGAAAATGTGAGTTCAATAACAACAACATATATAAATTTGTTCTCTTTTAAGTTCAGCTCATTTTAGTGGCAAAGCTTTTTGATTTAAGCTTTTCTCTCTTCTTGGTTTTTCCTTCTATTTCTTCTTTTGATCTGTATAAGAATGGACTTTGCGTGTGTTGTTTAGACCTCTTAGACTGTGTAGCCAAACTGAAAACCACAAACTTAATTTATACTTTTGAAAATATGTTTTAGAAACAAAAAATATATTTATATACTATATATATATATATATATATATATATAATAACTTGCTGCTTTCTATATGGAGCTTTTTAAGCTTTTTTTTAATTTATTATTTTCTTCAACTACTAAAAAAAAGGAAAAATTTTAAATTTGTGTTAAGTTTTTCTTGTCTTACACTTCGAATAGCTTTTTATTAAGTCTTTTTGTTTATCTTCAAAACTAATCATGGAACCCCTTTTTAGTTTAAGACTCCTGGAAATTATGCTTTACAAAATTATACTACAAATGAGAAGTGGCGAGAATATCGTTTCAAAAAGTGTTGAAAAGTTGAAGTTTTTAGACAAAAGTGGCCAGTAAAAGGGGGTTGTTTAGTTCTTTACAGTGAATGATCAAAAAATAAATAAAATTTCGAGATAAGCCAACAAATCGACCAGTTTTAAAATAAGTATCAGATGAGAAAAAGGTAGGTTTTGATTTTGCTGTTAATTTAATAGTTTGAGTATCTCCTTGAACCTGGCGAATCATTCATTACGTTTTAACTATAGACAGTTTTTAGGTACAGTTAGAACTTGCAGAAAAGATATTATACAATATTTATAAAAAAAGGCTCCTTCGAAAAGGACAAAACACTCGTTTAAGTACTTTTTCCTCTTTTGAAGGCTTTTTTACTGTAATACATTCCATTGAACTAAAACTTTCCCAGCCAAGGTAGGACTTTGCTGGCTTTTGCGAAACTCCTCAACAAAAACATGTAAAGAACTCACTGCAAAATCCTTTTTAACGAGCCTCTGTCCTGAGATGTAAAATCTCATATTACAATGAAAACTTTTTCGATCTTTAGAAAACAGATTTATTAAGTAATTTATATATATATATATTCCTTTAAACAACGTCATTTAAGTCAGGGCAGAGAATTTTTAGTTGTGTCTAGAACTCAAATTTTTATTATTTATTCAAAATTTTTATTAAAAATTTAAAATACAATAAATAATTCTGCTGTTGTAATAATTAGGAATTGCTTGAATCAAACAAATAATAATGAATTTTTTATGATTCGATTCAAAAATTCGCTGTATCAATTAAACACTCTTAAATCATTTCGAATCTCAAAACTTGTTTTCAGAAAAAATGTGACTAATAATCCTGTCAGTTCTTCGTATCAGGTTTGATTTTGAATTTTAAAACTCCCACGACATTTTTGTAGCAGATTAATGAGATAACTATACATTTTCTTTTTAATCTGTTACTTTTTCTAATAATAACAAATAAAATAAATAAAAATAACAAATATTTTGAATACAGTTTGGTGAAACTGTTTCTGCTATTCGAAGTTTTTTGTTTTTTGTAGTTTTGAGCTGGTTTTTCACGGGATAAGTTTTTGGCAAACCTATTCGACGATTTTGTTTAAAGTTTTTTTCTCTCCTGCTGCCCTGTAAAGCATAATTTCTTTAGGTGCTCTGCTCCTTAGTATCTCAACTCTAAGTCTCTGATTTTTTTTTTGCTTTTTTTTTTTTTTTGTAAATACTTAGATTTAAAACCAACAAATCAAGGAACAAATTTTAGCTAAAATTAAGACATCTTAAGCTGTGAAGTATTAATTCAGGGCAAAAAAAAAAAATTATGGCTTAAAGCTTAAATATTATTTTTGTTAATTTAAATTTAGCCCATAAGTTAAAGTGTTAAACATGAGTTTATTTTTTTAAATATTATTTTTAAAATTCAGTAAAAGAAAAAAAAAAAGATATATGAAAAATTTATAGCAAATTTAAGCGACAATACAAAACCAAATTAATATTTATATAGTATGTACAATATAAAACTAATTTTGCTCTTTTTCTTTCTATTTTTCTTCTTCTTCTCCTTTTTTTCAAATATTTATTTTATTTTACCAACACAAAATATGATTGGTTTTCCAAATTTAATTATGTGATTTATTTTATTTGATGAAATTTTTCTTTTGATTCCGTAAATTTTTTGTTTGTTTTGGAAATAATTTTTCTCTGATTTTGGTATTTTTTTTTTTTTTGTAAAAAAAAAATTTTTTTTTAATTGTGCTCGCATCTCGTAAATCTGTACATCAATATACAACAACAACTACTACTATAACAACAACAACAACAACAAAACAACTAACAATTGCTACCCGTAAAACATCAACAACAACGACAACATCTAAACACTCTCAACTCGTTTTTCCTTTCAAAAAACCCAACAACAACAACAATATTTTTTTTTTAATTTTTGTAATCTCTAGTTACTGGACACCCTCCCGGTGTGCCAAGATTTTAATAGATCTATGTGCAGTCGGTTAAATTGTAGATTCGTTCATTTAACTGAAGGTAAGTGCATGCTGCTAAATTATTTTTAATTTTTCTGTATCCGTTTTTGTTTCTTTTGTTTTTGTTATCCTTAAAGGCTTAATTTCATTTTATTTCATAGTGTATGGTAGTTAATTAATATCTATTTGAAAACAAACTTTTGTATTAAGTTGGCTTTAAAATTTCGTTTCTTTGTCAACTATTTTGAGAAATTGTTGGTCTTTAGTTTTTGACTGAAATGTTTAAAAACCCTCCAAAAATGTCGCTATTTAAGTATTTAATAAAATATTTTTAAGGCTAAATAACTCTTTTTGGTGAAAAGTTGAAAGGAAAAAACTGAACTAAAGAAAAACCTTGAAAATGTCCTGCCTCACGATGCGGAACGTTAACAGCACTGAAACATTTTGAGCGTAAAAAAAACCGCTTAAGATCCAACTAATTTATTTATGCAGGACTGAAGGAAACTCCTGACTGGCAGCTATAGATGATGTTATTGGCAAAAAGTTCAGGGTTCAAGTTTGAAATGAATTCAAATGTAATAAACACCGAACAGGGATAAAATTTGACCTCCTACAACTGTTATTAATAATATAATTATAAAAGCTGTTCAAGTTCCGCTTACAGCCTTAAAACAAGCAGCTGTAACCGGTTTTTGTATTTTATGTCTTGTAAAAGTTTCCTCACAAAATAAACAAATTGAAATAAAACACTTTAGGCTTTTGCACATCTTGACAATGAGGAAAACATCTGTCAATTTGTATAGTTTTCATTATTTACTAGGAAATATGTGAGTGCAAACTATGGTGCCTGAAAATTACGTAGAAAGCTTTTTTTAAAGACTGACAAAACCACGTCCAAGTCTTCAAATCTCGCAAGAAATAAAATTGCTTTCACTCACAAAGATTTCATTTAAACCAAAAAAATAATGACTCATACATAAAAAATTATAGATTGAGGCAAAAACTTTCTCAAGACTAGTTTAATAATATTTTTTTGCGGCATATGTTTGTCCTACTTCCCGAACTGCGTCCAGATTTGTCCTAAAGTTTTAACCTTCTTTGAAGGAAATTGATTACAATCAGCAGACGCAGCGCTTCTTCGAACCGAATCTCTTCTTTTCAAACCGGTTACATTAAGGAATTGCCACATTTGCTTTTGAAAAATTTACCCTAAAAAAACAATGGTTTTCTTTTCTTAGAAAAATTAAATTGTTTATTGATTTCAATTAAAAATTTAACTAATATAATTAATAATTTAATTATAGCAATTGAAAACTCTGCCCCTAATATAACACATAAGAAAATTTTAATATATAATATAATTATTTTCGGTGCAGAAAGACGTTTTCTGAAATTGGGCTCTTTTAAAACAAGGACTAATAAAAAAAAAACAATTTGCAAAGCAAATTATTACTTCCCAAGAAAATATGTTTCTTATACAGAAAAAAAAAACATTTTTTTCTTTAGTTCAATTAAGGCTTTAATTGTTGTAATAAATATTTTAATAGTTTCAAGTCAAAAATTTACACCCCATTTGGCATATTTACAGTTATTGAATTTTTACTCATTTTAAAAATAAACTTTCTTTCGAAAACTTGCTTTTCATATAAAATGACAAAAAAATTATATAAAAGAGAAACCTCTTAAAACCGATTCAGAGCATGATTGATCATGACTAAAAGCTGTCAGACTTTCATCACAGTGTTTAAACTTTTTGGAACTCAAAAGAATGCCGAAATTGAAAAGTAGTTACGAATTCGTCCGGTAGCATTTTCGGACTGAGTAGAAAACGTTCAAAACTAAATTAGAAGTTAGTTGCAAAAACAAATTTCTTTCTTTTTAATCCTTTTGAAGCGAAAATCACATACAACTATTTCAGTTTGTTACATATGAAAAACTAAATAAAAAGACTTTAAGTTAATTTTAAGCATTATTTGGAATATTCGCCTCAATAAGTATTTTAAGAGTTTTTTTTATGTTTTAAGTAAAATCACCCAGCCTTATTTCAATAAGAAATCTCACCTAGACTTAAGTTTGCACTCCCTTTAAGACAACAACTTAAATAATTTATTTTTTCAAAAAATTCTTTTCCTCTTTTCTAACAACAACAAAAAAATTATAATAATAATAATAAAACAAGCAGACGATAAAGTTGAAGTATGTGATCAACGTGTGGCTGTGTGTCGTGATCATGCAAGTGGTCAGTGCAGACGTAAACAATGTAAATATTATCACATACCGATTGTTTTGCCGCCCGCTAATATAATGGCGGCCCTAATCAACGGCAACAGCATCAATACCAACATAACCAACAGCAGCAGCAGCAACATCAACAACAACAATAATAATATAAATACACACCAACAACAAACGCCAACAACACTTCAACAACAACGGCAACCAACACACAATGACTACGAACAACAGCAACAGCAGCTAAAACTAACAACCACAGCAACAGCAGCAACCTGTGGGGTTGTGGTGCCATCAACAACGGCAGCAATTGCTACAACAAATTATAATAATAATTTAATTATAATTGAACCGCATCATCAACAACATTTTTATACACCGGCAACGATAAGTTACGCAACAACACAGCCGCAACAGCAGACTTGTCTGCCCACAGCCAAAGCATTGACAACACCAACAAATCTGTTTCATGCTCATCAGCATCATATGCAACAGCAGCAACAGGCAACACCAGCTCTCACACATATCTATCATACCACACAACAGCAACATCAGCAGCAGCAACAGCAACAACAATATCAACAGTTACAATATACAACTGCCAATACAAGTTACAATAGTCATCATCACAATTTACATTATCAACTACAGCAGCAACAACCCAGTCAACAACATCACCACCACCAACAGCAACATCAACAACAGCAGCAGACTTCCCAACATCATCATCATCATCATAATCATCACCACCATCAGATCGCATCACCCTATTCGCCCTCAGCTGCTTCAACATCATCGTCCGCCTCCTCATCATTATCGTGTTCGAAAGCCTGCTCTCCCACCCTCTCAACGACCACCACGCACTCCACAACTTCAACGGCCACTATACCCACACCGATGGCAGCTAATTATTTGCCTTTGGCTGCAGCTGCAGCTGCAACTCTACAACCGCCACCACCAGCTACAGTCCCCACAGCCACGGCAACCACACCCAATTATCTAAAGGCTTCTACACATCACCAGACACCAAACAATGGTGCGGCCATGACAATAGCCATAGCCACACAAGCGCCGCCCCTAGTCTTGGGCCCTACACTCTCCAACAGTAGTTACAACACGAACTGCATACCCATCTTGACCCAACCAACCGATGTTACAACACTGACCGGTGCCGCTGCCGCTGCAGCAGCATTAACCCAACACCACCCCGGTCACCATCCCACACATGCCTTCATCTATTCGGCCACCGCCCAGCCCCAGCACTAAAACAGCAGTCGCTCGGAACGGAATGACTGTGACCAGGTAGGAACAAGAACAAAACGTGATAAATACATTAAATGTTTTTTCGTAACGCCGAACAACGGCAGCACTGTTCGAATTTGGCAAAAAAAAAAAAAAAACAAATCAAAACGGGTCAGTTATAGTTTGTGCTCTATTTTGGAATAGTTTAACTGCGATTTCATATGAAACTAATTTGGGATTAGATTGTTTTTTTAAACAATCGAATCGATTTTAATACTCAATCACTTCTGAAATAGGTGAGAGGTTTAGCCTTGATGCATCCATAAAAAAAAAAAAACGACTGTTTCAATTTCACACCGGTTCCGGTTGAGTACAAAATGCAGCTCTGCACAATTTTGCGATCTGTATCAGTTTATTTAAGCCTGAGCTCGGATGCGTTTCCAGATAGTTTTCCACTCACTTGAAGATCTGTTAGAGTTAAAGCTTCACTTAAGATGAGTTTTTATTCGGTTGCGAATCAATTCTGATTGTGTTTTATTTCAGTTGTAATTCTAAGAATACCAGTGATTTCAGTAAGACCGGGACTTGATTGTGAGACTGGTGTACTTTAAGTTGGCATTTGATAAATTTTTGATTATATTCCATTTCTTTGCTGGTTCACTCCATTTTCGAAGTTAAAGTTCAGTTTCATTCTAATCTCGTTAAGTTTTAGTTCAGTTCAGTGTTTGTTTCACTACGCGATCAGTTTTAACACCTGTATTAATCCTGTTTAATCCGAAATTGGTTGTTATCGTTTAGCTTTTAGTTCAGTTTCGTCTGAAACTTATTTTAAATCCTGTTTCATTTCTGTTTAGGTTTGTTTTTTTTAACCACATTCGAATTCTGTATTAGATAAATTGAAATTCAACGCCGTTATAATTTTTGTTCAGTTCTTGAACTGATTTTGAATCACTTAGAGATCAATTGAGGTGCATTGGCGGAGTCACATATGAACCATAATCAGGTCACATGTGATTCAATTTAATTTTTCTGAAATAAAATCAGTTGTGCTTTAATAGTTCTAATTTGAGAACTTATTAGGGTTTAAAAGTCCTATTGTGCCTCTAAACAGCTAAAAAAAAGCTCTGTTTCAAATCTCAATTTGTTCCGGCTCAGGCAATCATGAGTGTTGATTGAATTTACCTGAATTCTCCATAAGTTCTTCATCAGTTTTAGTTCCCTTGTGATTTGCTTATAGACGAGTTCTAGATCAATTTGAGCTCAAGGAACCATAAATGTGTTGTTGTTGTTAATCAGTTCGGCTTAAACATAGTCGGAGAGGTTTAAATATAGTCTAACAAGATAAAGCCAAACTTTTGAAACAGTTTCTGATCTATTTTTATTGTGAACTAATTTTATGCAAAAGTTCATTTTATGCGTTTTTAATTGTTGTATAATCTTTAGACATTAACAAGTTTTATTCTCTCTGGAGGGACACATAATAAAACTCAAAGATTATACATGAGTCATTTATTACTCATTTCGTTTTCATCTGCTGTTACACTAATTCAGATCTGGTTTCAATTCACTTCGGTAACTGATAATTTAGGCAGTTTGTTTTCAGTTTTCGTGTCGGTTTCAGTTCTAGTTTCAGTTCTGCTTTCATTTAGAACTTAAATTTTAGTTTAAAATTCCATATTAGTTTAACGATTTGTAGTTTTCAGTTGCTATTCTGTTCATCATGTTAATAGACCACAGAAGCCTGCTTTTAAACAGTGTTGCCAAATGGGGAAAAATTACTTATTACAAAAAAAAAAAAAAAAAACATCAATGAAGGCATTCATTTGTTCACAAATCATGAAAGTATTTTTCACATTAACAACCCACATCAAGCAACTCATTTAATAAATTAATTAGTATTTTTGTAAAATACTTGAAAAACTACACTATTATATTTAAAGTCCTCATGTTCATATTTAAGAAACTAAAATATTTAAAACAAAAACAAAAAATTTCATTAATTTCACTTAAAAAAAAACAAGAAAAATCATTTAAAATTAAAACCTTTAAACTTTTTACATTCGATCAAATCAATCACTTAAAAAAATAATTTTTATTTGGTATTTTTTTCAACTATTTTCACACTTCTATACACACAAACACACATACCCGACCCTACCCTTCACCATCTTAGCAAAAGTATCGCCAAGTACTTATTAGTATTAATAAATAAATACACTTTAACATATAGTTACATTTAAACTACACAATACAATAATAACAACAACAAAACATAAATTTTTACATAAATAAAAATTATAAAAATAATAATAATAATTTAAAAATTGCCTTAAATGTTTGTTTTTTATAATAAACATTTAGGGTAATAATTCTTTTTATTTAAATTAATCAAAAAAATTATAAATAAAAATAATAATAAAAAATACACCAAAAAAAAAAAAAACTAACACTTTTTTCATGAAAAAACGAAAAAAATTCATAATTTTCAAAATTTATGAAGTTATTTGCAGACAACAAAAAAATTTTATAGAAATTTCTAGAAAATTTAAAAACAAAAAAATCAGTGCTGTTGAACAATTAAATGTTTATAAACCAAAAAAAAACGAACAAATAGAAAATGGAAATAGAGGAAAAAAATAGTAGAGTTTTTAACAGAAAGTAACAAAACAAACAAACAAAAATAATCCCTTAAAAAAGAACTTTAACGTTTCAGGCAAGAGAGTTAAATTTTCGAAAAATCATTTGAAAACTTTGAACATTTTAAGACAAATTAAAAATTAATTAATTAGTTCTTTAGGAATTCAGCGAGTTTTTTAAATCAGCCCTTCTTCAATAAGGTGTTGGTTGACCTTTAGCGTTCCCTAAATTCCAAACAATTGTAATTTTTTATCAGACTGCCTTCGAACTGGACTAAATCGGAAACTGCTTTTGATGTGGAAATTAATTTTGAAAAAGACAATTTTTTAACAAACATATAAGAGTGAAAATCTATATTTCTTAGTTGGCAAGAAAAGCAACTATAATCTTCCAAAGTTTCTCGCAGTCTCACAAAAATTCCAGAATAATTAAAAAGCCATAAAAGAAACATAAATTCCTTTTATGCACATATAATTTTCCAGGGCTTTTCCGATCATTTCTCAAGCGCTCAAACAAATTGGAAGAGTGAACAAGTTTCAAAACACACAATTAAGACACGGTATTCCGTTTGCTCAGTTTCGAAAAATGCAGCTTTAAATTTCGAGTTTATACTAAAAAATAAATCATAAAGAAATTGAAAACGAAACCCCGTACACTGGCGGGAAAAAGATTTAATATAAAAAAATGTCTAAAGCTTTGAAAAACTTGTCCACTTATGGATTTCGATAAGAATCAGAGTAGTTAAAAAAAAAACAGGGTTTCTTCTGTTTATTTGGGTTAATCCTTCGTAAATCCAACAATTCGAGAAAATGTTGCGAGACTTTTGTTTAAATTAATTTAGAACATATCGAGGTTTTCCATGAACTTGCGAAAAGCTCGTTTTGGTTAGTGTTTTCAGGTGGCGAATTTAAAGTATTTCGTTGTAAATGCAACATAATACCAGAAAAATTCAAAAATGTTTTCAAAAAATCGAGTAATTAAGTATTTATTTCGTGCCCCTCTTTGATAGTTATTTCTACACGATCAATAATATATATATTTTTTTTTTGAATTTTTGACAGTAATTGTCAAGCGTTGAAAGCGGACTACATTTGGGTTTTACAATTAATGTAAAAAATTAAGACTCTTTCAATAACAATCCGCTCTAGATAATGCCTCGATAGTCCATCGGTCCGAATGTCTTAGTCTTATTCATCGTTTTTCCTAGAGAGCGTTTTAAAATTGTTTAATATCGATTTGGAAAAATATCTACATTTTTCAATATCAAACTTTTCTCAATAATTTCTCGATATTTGTACTATACCAATTTTCTTCTTCTACTACTTTTAAGCGAATTCTTTGGATCTGTTTAATATTTATTAGGCAAAATTTATAGTTTTGCATAATTTCCCTTTTCGTTTTCTTTTAAAGTGAATTTGAAATTTTTTATAAAAAGTTTTTCCTTTTTTTTTATCACATTGAGAACTTGAGAATCGTTTAAGATCATGCAAAATTCCCCACTCCCAATTAACTTTCCTCAGATACACTGAAACAAAACAAAAAGTTAAACTTAAACGAAAACTGTTCTACGTTTCCATTAACAATAAATAAAGAAAAATAAAGGTTGATGAATTATTTACAAAGAAAAACCAAAAACAACAAAAAAATAAAACTAAAACTTAAATAGTGTAGTAAATAAAAATTTAAATTATTGATAAAAAAAATATCTTAAAAAAAAACAAAGATTTTTTTCTTCAAAACTTTAGCAAGACTTAAAAAATATTTAAAACAATTACAAAAAGAAATTTGAAACATAAAATAGGTTAAAACATGTTAAAAAGTAAAAAATAAAACACTAGTGTTCCATATTACTGATTCAAACTAAAAACCAAACAAATAAATTAAATAACAAATAAATGAAAAGAAATAGAAAGAAAAACTGATTGAAATAAATTTTGATTTTGATTAATTTAGATAAACAAATTAGAGACAATTTCAAACAATAGGATTCTTAACTCTGCATGAAGATGCGGATTTTCAAAATTTCAAGTTGGTAGCAACAATTATATAATTATTTAAAAGAACCGAATCCCCACACTCTGTTATTAGGCTCAACCATTTAAATCGAAGACGCAATTATTTTAACTTTTAACCAATTTATTCATGTAGAGTTGAAAAATTATTTCAAAAAACCTAACAACAACAACAGAAATAAAGGGGAAAAACAATAAATATTTATAGTAAATATTAAAAAAAAATCAAAATATTAAAAAATACTTTAAACAAAAATATACAAAAATAAAACAAAGAGTAAAGTCACGTCCTATTTTTGCAACAACGATTTATAACCAAGAAAATAAGAAACCAAACAAATATTTTAACATAAAACAACAACAGCAAATTAATTGTTTGAAAAAAAGAACAAAATTATTCGAAAAGAATTCTTTTTTTTAACGCAAAACCAACATGAAATTTCAAGTCTTATTTTTACAAAAACAATTGAAAAGGAAATATTAAAACTACACTGAGAAAAACAAAACAAAATTCAAGCAAATAAACCAACAAACAAATAAATATTTTTTATAAAAACTCAACAACAAAAAAAAACACTTAAAAAAAATTAAATTAAACAAAAAATTCAAATCAAACAATATTTTACATATTTAATAAACACAAAAAAAAACATTATATTAAATTAAAAAAAAAACAACTTCCTAATTTTATTACAAAAAAAAAAA
Source organism: Epicampocera succincta (assembly GCA_932526305.1). Classification (NCBI taxonomy): domain Eukaryota; kingdom Metazoa; phylum Arthropoda; class Insecta; order Diptera; family Tachinidae; genus Epicampocera; species Epicampocera succincta. Next base: position 59,665,100 of record OW052036.1, on the reverse strand, counting down.
AAAATGAAAACACAAAAACCAAACATTTGATTTTTTTAATAAACATTTTAAAACGAAACAAAACAAAAAATTAATTACTAATTATTTCAAAATTATAATTTATTTTTGTGTATAAGAAGCAAAAAGATTTTATATTTAACTTAATAACTAATATTAAATTATACATTCGTGAATACATAACAACAACAACAAATTAAAATAAACACTTATTTGTTTATTAATTAATCATATTATAATATTTAACATACAATATTTTTAAAGTTTAAGTTTATGATAACAAAACATACAAACAAACAAAATTGAGAAAAAAAACCAAACAACAATTAATTATATAATAAATGAGGAAAAAAAGAATTGAAATGTGATCTTTTTTAATACATACATACATAAATACATATAAATAAATTGATAACAAAGAATTAGTAACGATAGACGAAAACAAAATTAAAAACAAAAACATTTTAGAGAAAATATTTTTTTTACTCTCTAATTTTTCTCAATATAATTTCGGTATTTTTCCATAAATTTTGGCATTGTTGTATTTGTTTTAAGGACTGGTTATAATTAACGGAAATTATATAAATTTATTTATTTATTTAAAAAACAAAAACACTCAAAAATAATCAAAAATAAATCAAATTTTTAGTGATTTTAAACTTTAAAGCCACAAATCTGTTAAATCAAAGCAGAGATAATAAAGGAGAGAGATAGAGGATGGTGATGGAAGAGAATTCAATAGGTAAAAAGAGATGTGGTAAGATTTTGATTGAGATTGAGGTTGATTCCTTAATCTATTACAAAAGTGTGTTTTTTTTTCAATCAATCTTAAACTATTCTTGATATAATCTCGATGGTATTTTCTTGAATAGTTTTCTCCATAGTTTCTCATTTTTTTATATTTGTCTCATTTTGAAGATGTTGCCAAAATTAACTTTAACCAAAATAAACAAAGTTTTTATATTGTATAAAGAGATATTCTTTTGTCTTACTTTTTGTGCTTCGATATTCGTTAGAGGAAAATTTAATTGCGAAATTAAAGCATTTAAGCATTTAAAATTCAGAGGAATGTTTATAATATATTTTTCAAAATATTTAAAATAATAGGAAAAACTTTTTGCATCAATGTTAATGCAAAATATCAGAATAGAATATCCAGAGTTTAGCAGTAGTTTTCAAAAACTTTTTGAAATAGTTCCAACCCGCATTGAACTGGTCGCATTAGCAAGAAACATGCCTTGGCTGCACTTTAAATGATCAATCCGAGAGATTTAAATAACGATTTTTAATTTTTTTTTTAAACCGAAAAAGAAGGAAACACTTTTAAACATTTTACAAATTTTCCAAGAATTCCGTGAAACTCCTAGAAAATTTCATTTGGTAAAACTTTTGCGAAACACTTAGAAATTTTTGTTTTACCGCCAGTCCTTTAATGTCCCATAAAAAATTATCCAACATTTCGGTTTTAATGTAGTGAAAGAAAACAAAATCATAGAAATTTTTAAAACACTTAAACAACTTAACAACAATCCACTATAGAACATTTACCTTAAAGTCAAGTATAATCACTTAAATATATTTAAATTAAACCTTAACAATTAAAAGCGATGAAAATATATTGCAATATTGAAGCAACAAAATGGAAAAAAATGAAACAAACTCTCTGTACATAGAGTTTGAGGAGGATGTCCTGCCGCTCTATACTCTCCAGTAAACAGAGAGCACCAGCTTGAGAAACGCTGAATATGTGCCTCAAGGGGGATTATATGGTACACAGACTACTGTTAAATCATGTTTAAGCAATTTTGATTTAACATGAGTGTTTGTTACTGTTTGCAAAAAAGACAAACAGACTTGCAGCGTGTGAACATGGTCCAACGGTTGGTGTCTGCATAAAGAGAAAACATAAAACGGAAACCAACTATTTTGAAATGCTGAACAAGCAACCTGAAACTGGAGACTAACAGGATATATATATATATAGAGAGAGAGAGAGAGAGAGAGAGAGAGATAGAGAGAAAGGGAAAACAACCGCCTTTTAGAAAGAATATTTTTTTCGGTTTGCGAAAAGTTTAGTTTTAAAAAATTAATTTTATTTACTGAACATTGCAGTATATTTTTTGAGGGGGGATTTTATCAAGCATCCTTAAATAAGTTAATGGCTAAAATTTCTAACATCCCCCTCCCCCCGAACTTTTAACCGAACTATAAGAAGAAAAAAAGAATCTTAAGATTTATTAACCTTTAAACAAAAAACTATGCCTAAATATGTTTCCGTCCATTATAAACAGACCTTAAATAAATATATTAAAGAAAAAACAGAAAAACTATGCTCATACTAACTCCACTTTTTCCTTCCTCCTTTTGTTTCGATACATATATAATTTTACAAAACAAACCAAAAGAGAAGCGAAAAAACTCAACTGAATTCCATGCCCCTAGAAATATACTTCAGAAAAATGAAAACTTTTAACCAACACCGTTATATTGCAAATGTTTTTTCTAAATTATACAACAACAAAACTATGAATATTAAACAAATAACAAAATTATACACATTCTATATAAAAATAACAATGAAATTAAGAGAAAAAAAAATTATAAAACATAATATAAAAATGGAGTTACTATTAATTTTTTTTTTAAATAGAAATGAATTTTTAAAAAATTCTTCAACAATAATAAATACGAAATATCAAATTTAAGCAAAAATTAAATTTAAACAAACAAAAAAAAAACGAATTGAATTAACTTTAAACATTAAATGAAAGCAAAAAAAAATATGTTTAAATAAAATATATAAAAAAAAACACACACAAATCAACCATGTTCTAAACTTAGCGAAGTAAGTAAGAAAAATAACACTAAAGACCTGAGCCAACAGTGGCGAACAAAACTGCGTCAACTTGGTTTAAGGCAATTTGTATTATTGTTTTCTTTTTCATTTTGTATCTTGACGCAAAGCTGTTGTTTTGTTGGCCACTGTTGGCAGACGTTTTTTCTCAGTTATTTTAAAACTGAAGTATTGAAAATACCAAACACTAACACTAAAATAAGAAAACTAAAGATTTATAGAACAAAATACTCCCACACTTTTTCTAATATTTTGAAATTCTACAGAAAAACAAAGTGATAAGTTTTATTCCCAAGGAAAATTCAAATAAAAAACAAAGGAGATATAGATTTTTAAATTTAATTTTTGTATGAAAGTTTTCTGTTTGCAAAAGGAAGTTTTTTTTGGAAAATAACAGTTTTATTTAAGCGACTTGCAAGAAATGATTACCTTTATACGCCAGAGTCGTCATTATCAGGACTTAAAGTTGACATGAGAAAAATCAACATTCAATTATGGGCTTTAAACAAAAACTATCAACTATTTCTGTGGATATTTAATATAAAATCTATATGTGCTTTTGTGTGTTCTCCAACTGTCTATTGCGTAGGTTTCACGTCTGCTGATATAGACAGCTAGAAATAAACATAAAAGCAGCTGTATATTTTGCTTTTAAAGGGATTAAATGTAATTGGAAATATTGAAGAAACGCTCAAATTATTACATGTCGCCTTGAAGTGACGACGATGACGCCTCTTGCAATGCAGTGGAATATTAAACGAAAGCGCTTTCTTTGGATAAATATTTCTTTATGTGGAAAAAACAATACACAATTTGTTTCTTTAATTTTTTTAAATTCTTTTAACATTTCTATTAAAAAAAAAATTTTTATTTTAATATTTTTCCAAAAAAAAATATTTTCCAAAAAATTATACATAATTTTTTTTTTTTTACATATAACTTTATACCGTTGATTTTTCCGCAAATTTAAGGCAATTAGCTCATCACTTTGTTTTCAGAAAGTTTTCTAACCGACAATGATATAAGATTTTCTAAAATTTTATAAAAATAACTAATTAATTTTATCCTAATTATAAATAAAATAAATTACCAAATTTTTTTTTGTATATATCAAATTTTTTTAAAAGTAATTTTTTTTTCATTAGAAAAAAAATTAAAAATATTTAAATTCTGACAAGGTATTTATAGAAGGGAAGAGAGAAGAACAATTTTTTTAAATGGTTTAATCATAAAATGAGAAAAAATCAATAATAATTTTTATTATTAAAAATATCGTAAATAAATATGACGTATGAAATGAAAAATAATTGATTAAAATTATTAGGATTTGTAAACTAGATGGAAACTTTTATTTGCCTTAAAGTTTAATTATTAAATAAAACTTAAAATTTAATATAAAATAAATATAAAAACAAAACAACAATGAAAAATTACTACCACAAAACTAAAAAGAAAAAAACAAAAAAATTACATACATAAATATGAAAATAAAATAAAATTTTAAGTAATTAAACGTCTAAATAATTTATGTTATTTATAAAAATCAATGATATTCAAACAAAAACAAACAAAAAATTTACATGATTCCGACTATGATTTCACTAATAATTTATATATTTTGTTTTATTATTGTCAAAACTAGTTTAATTAAAATAAATAAAATACTATAAAAAAAACAATAAATTAAATTTATTAAAAATTCAAAGCAAAAAGTAATAAATTCTAAGTACTCACTGTTTAGAATAGTTTACAAAAGAAAGAAACAAACAAACAAAAACTACTAGAAATTGTTAATGTGTGTTTTTTTTTATTTCTTATGAATTAAAACATTAATTTTTGGTTCTGTTATGGAAAGTGTTTTCATCATTTTAGTTGTGTATTTTATTTTTCTAAGAAAAATAATTTCAACTTGAAAACCGGAAGGAACTATTTCCTGCACGGGCAGGCAGAAACAAGATTTTAGGAAGAAGAGCACTTTTATGATTTCAATATTAAACATTTTCAGAGAGTGAAGAGAGTGTGTGGACAAGAGACGCATAGAGAGTGGAATAGCTCAAAACTTCTCTAACAGTTTTGAACACAATTTGGAATTTTCTTTGTTTGCGTTCTATATGGAAGAGGACGAGTCTTCGATTACTAATTTAGCGCTATTTGAAACAGTGCCAGTCGTTGGAAAATCTTCACTGGGATATCTCATCTCTTACCAGATATTTTTGGGTTCTTAAAGTTGCCATTAAAGTTGCCAGATGGCGCTGTCTGTACTCCTCTTTGGTTAGACTGGGCCACAAACGTCAAGCTGTTTGATTTATTTTTTAAATGCTTTTAGGACTAAATTCAGAATTTATGCATATATTTCCACAATATATTTATCAGTTAAGCCACTGTGCAGCGCTTCTTCTCTTTCCGCCAATTTCTTAAATCTGCTCAAGTTCAAGTTGAAATCATTTTCTCACCATGAATTTCGAATATTGTTTTGCAAAACAAACGAGTGATAAAATCAACGAATTTTTTTGTTTAAATATTTAATGAAAGTTTTTGTTTTCCAAAAAAAATATTTACAATTGTATATTTTTGTTATATTATTATAAACTAATTTAAACTCAATATACTCATTTAATGTTTAAACTAAAGTATTATTTAACAAAACATTTTATTTAATTTTTTAATTTCAACAATTCTATTTTAGTAATATTTTTTTAAATATTTTTCATTGTTATTGTTTTCAAATCTACAATTTGTTTTTTCATATAGTTTTTTCCATATTAATTTGTTTTTAGTTTTTAAGTCTGTGTGTTTTTACGTAAAACGTTTATAAATTCCTACACCAAATTAAAGAAAAGAAAAAAGAAATATAAAATACAACTGAAGCAAAACAAAACAAAAAAAAAACTAAATAATAAAATAATTTATAAAACTTTGAACAAAACGAAAATTGTAAACTTAAATATTATGGGGAAAAAGTTAAGAAGAACAAGAAGCTGATGAAGAAAACAAAACTAAAACTTTAAATAATAAAACCAGAATCATCAAAATATATATTATAATCCTTACATTATTATATTTATAAAATGAAAATTTAGTTATTATACATCATGAAACAAAACAAAAACAACAACAACAACAAAAACTTATTAAATTAAATTTAAGATTATGAAAATATAAAAAATAACAAAAAAAAAAACAAAACAAAAAATATGTAAAAGATAATGATTAATAGTTATTTAAAAGGAAAACAACAAAAACACAAGTGAAATAAAAAAAACAATAAAATTTAAAAAAAAAATTAAAAAAATTTTTGTTTCTATTCTGTTTACGACAAGATAGCAAGAGAAGGAAAGGTAAGAAAGATGTACCAAAACCAAAAGAAAAAACGAAGGTCTTATTATTCTGAAATTTTGTTAAATCAAAGACTTTTGCTAAGAAAGTTTTATAAATTAAATTCCTAAAAGATTTTGGTAAGACATAAATATTTGATTGGAATTTATTAATTGCTTATAAACTTTTTTAAAAGACTAAATTTTCTTTATAAAATTTTGTGGAAAATATTTTCTACATAAAATTTTTTTAAGCCTGAAAATTTTTCTATAAAAAAAAACCAAATTGATATCGATAAATATTTGTTAAAGCATGAAAATAAGCGATACATTTTTCTTTATAAAAAAGTTTTCATATAAAATCAAAAAAAAATTTTCCAACAATAAACTTTTAAAGAAAACAAATTTTTTAACGGTAAATTTTTTACGAAAATTTTGAAAATGTTTGTAATAAAAAATTATAATAAGCGATAAATTTTCTCTGCGTACTTCACCAATTTTCTATGCCACACTGTTGTAGTGAAAAATTTTCTGTAATAAAATTCCTTTTACAAATTTTGGAAACAATCAGATTTTAGTATTAAATGTTTAAAGCCATAAATTTTCTATGAAAAATATTCAAAGCAATAAATTGTTTTACAAAAATCTTTGTCAATAATATTGTAATTTTTCAATACAAAATTTACCACAAGTAAAAAGTAAAGAAAAGTTTTTAAGCGATGAAATTTTTGACGGAAGCGATACACTTTTTATACCAAATTTTTCTTAGGGATAAATTTTCTTTAGAAAATTTTTGTAAGCGATAATCTGTCTTTAAACGATTTTCAAAATCAATAAATTTTCTTTAGAAAATTTTTGTAAGCGATAAATTTTGTGTAGAAAATATTCGTAAGCGATAAATTTTTATGCGCCTCAATTTGTGTAAACGATATATTTTCTTTTGGAAAGGCGATAAGTTTTGTTGTTAGTGTAACACTTTTTTTTTTTTTTTTTTTGTAAAAGTCTAATTTTTTACGCAAATGTTTTTTTAGAAAAATTTTTTTTAGCAAGAATTTTCTATAATTTTAATACGACAATAATAATTGTTGAAAATTTTTACAAACTGAGGATTTTTTGGAAAGAATTTTTTATACAATTAACTTAGAAAAAAATGTCAACTAAAATAATTTGAAAACAATTTAAGTTTTCTTTAATAAATAGCATCATTTTTGTTTTCTTTTATAGGGAATTTTAATGCATTTATATATTTTTGATCCTGTAAATGTTCGTGTGTCAGTTCGTTCATGCTTAACAACTGTTTACCTTCAGGTAGAAAAACACACACACACACACGAACACATGGGAATGGAAAAAACAACATTCTGTTATTCTTTTATTTTAAAATCCTTATTTCCTCTCATACCTTCGCCTTCTCTGTTATTATTATATCTGTGTGTGTGTGTGTGTGTGTGTGTGTGTGTATCCTTGTTATTGTAACAATTGTTATTGCAATTTACAGGGATGAAGGATGTTGTTTTTTTTTTGTTTTTTGGCTGCACAAAATGTGATTTAAATTGACAAAATACTTTAATACGTGTTCATACACAAACATATTTGAGGACATATGAAGTAATTTTATCTAAAATGTGTGTTACTGAAATAGCACACATGCAGCCACACACACCCACACACATGAATGCGTTAAGTTGTTTGTGTATGCTTTTAAGCTTGTGTCAAAGTGTTGTGTCAATATTGTTGAAAACACCGTTTTATTTTGTAACAAAACTTTTTATTTACTCAAAATTACACAATTACATATATGTAACGAAAAGTGTTCGGACGGACAGACGAACAAATCGCAGCGCAATTACTGCTAAAAGCGTACGAGTACATAATTAAAAGCCACCCACCGCCAACAACACACAGGCAAACCTTCGCCTACGCATTTCACATGCACTGTCACAAACAGAATTAATGATTTTGCCGCAAGGCTCAAGTTTACTTCTTGTGTGTGTGTGTGTTTTTTTCTTTTTGCCATTTGACTGGTAATTACAACTGCCGAGTCATATTTAAATATTTACACGCATGTTTACACCTGCACACACTTACGTGTGCATATATTTCTATAAATTAAAGTTCTCCTGTTACTTAAATTTATATTGCCACTATTTTGTTAAATACTTTAACTGGTTTAAGCAAATGTTGTGTCCAACACAAATAATAGCAAAAAAAAAGGTTTTTTTGGTAACACTTTGTCGATAAGAAAATTGCCCAAAGAAAAGATTTTCACAGAGAAAATTCGTGTAACGATTAATCTTCAAGGAAACACAAAAATTGTCCAACAAAACATCTCAATAACAACAATTTTAAAAGAAATATTATCTAAAGGAAAAATTAATGCAGAAAATTTATCGATAACAAACTATTTTTCCAAAATTGATCGCTAACAAAAATTATTACCGCAAAACTTATCGATAACAAGAATTTTTCCACAACATTTATCGGCAACAAAACTTTTATATAAAAAATTTTACGTTATCACGCACCTTCTTTGAAAAATTTTTAATAATAAAAATATTTTATAGACAAGTTATCTTTTTCTTTATATATTATAAAAATATTTTATAGACAAAACTGATAGATAGTCAGAAATTTTGTTTAAACATTCTACCAATGTCAAACATTTTCTATGAAAGAAAATGATAACGAAAATATTATATAGCAAATTTATCGACTGCAAGAAAAGTTATCGACCACAAAATTTTGTGGCAAAAATTTATTTTAAAAATTTATATTAAAAACTCTCTATGGAATAATTATTTTACTTTCAAATTTATCGACTGCAAGAAAAGTTATCGACCACAAAATTTTGTGGCTAAAATTTATTTTAAAAATTTATATTAAAAACTCTCTATGGAAAATTTATTTTTCTTTAGCTGAAAGAGTTTATAGAAATATTATTTAACACAAAAATTTACGCAGAAAATTTATCGATAACAAACTATTTTTCCATGAGATTTATCGATAACAAACTATTTTTCCATGAGATTTATCGATAATAAGAATTTTTTCCACAAAATTTATCGACAACAAAACTTTTATACAAGAAATTTTACGTTATCACGCACCTTCTTTGAAAAATTTTGAATAATAAAAATATTTTGGCACAAAATTTTATCGATATCATAAACTATATTTACAAAACTGATAGATATTTTATACATTCCACCGGTATTAAACATTTTCTACAAAAGAAAATGATAACAAAAATATTATATAGCAAATTTATCGAATGCAAGAAAAGTTATCGACTGCAAGAAAAGATATCGATAGTTATCGACTTTTGTGGCGAAAATTTATCGACATCGAAATTTCTCCATGGAAAATTTATCGATAAAGAACATTTTCTATAAAACATTTTTTGTTAGAAATGTTTCGAAAAATGTTTCAAAAAGAATTTGTTGAAAATGTTTCGATAACAGAAAATTTATTGCTTAGAAGTATTTTATTGAAAGTTTTTCGATAACAAATTATGCTAATAGCAAAGATTGTCAATAAAAAATTTATTGATATCATAAACATTTTCGGGCAAATATTTTTTGATAGCAAAAACTTTCTTTAAAAACTCTAAAACTATAAAGATAATAAATATTTCCTATAGAAAATTGTTTGATAACAAACATTTTTTCGATACTAAATATTTTTATTGAAAAATTGTTTTTATAAATAAAAATTCGATAAAAAAATTATCGAAATTACAAACTTCAATAAAAAAAATACTTATAACCAACAAAAACTGTCTTTAAAAACTATTAAAAAGATAGAAAAAAATTTCTAATTCCTATAGAATTCTAATTCCTATAGAAAATTGTTTCATATTTTTAGCAAGAAAATCTTTCGATATTAAATATTTTCAATGAATTAAAAAAATATATATATATATAAAATTTATCGACATCACAAACTTATCGATAACATTTAGTTTCTATGAAAAATGTATCAATAATAATTATTTGCTATAGAAAATTTAGCGATAGCAAAAATTTTCTATGGCAAAATTTATTGATAAAACAGTTTTTTTTTATAGAAAAATTGCTCGTTAATTAGACATTTTTAGAAATATATCAAAAGCAAATATTTTCTATAGAAAATTTAACAATTATTTAACTTTTCTATAGAAATAGATCGATAAATATTGTATTTCAATAGCAAAGTTAAAATTAAAAAAAAAAAAAAGTTATTATCTATAATGAACATTTTCTAGAGATATTTTTTTATAGCAAAAAATAACAAATATTAATTATTCAAAACTTATGGCTTACAAATATTTTCTATTTGTTGTTAAAAAAAAAATTCTTATGCTGCAAATTTTTCAATTATAAAAACTTTGTCTAAAAATTTCTTCTTAACAAATTTCAGCTATAGAAAACTTATCATTCTGTTTGTTAGAAAAAAGGAAGTTATCTATAACAATTACTTTTATAAAAGAGATTTATCGATAGCAAAAATTTTATATCAAAAAAATATATGATAAACTTGCAAATAGTTATTCTCGTTAAATCGTTTAAATAAAAAGAAAATAGTTCAGAAGCTGAAAACCAGTTGCTATTCTCTGATTAAATCGAGACACTCACTTTTCTGAAACGACACAATAAGTTTCTGGGCTGCGTTGTCTATTAAAAGTTGCTGGGAACTGTTGATGCCGGTTCCATCATTAACTTAATGTTATTACTATCCAAGGATGTGTATGTGTGTGTGTGTGTGTGTGTGTGTGTGTGTAAATGGAAAAGCTGGGTTCTCTATTTCTGTCCCGTATGCGCCGTCAAAGTGTTTGCCGTTAAAACACGTTGTATCATAAAAAGCTACAATTTAAATCGACGCATTCAATTACTTTAATGCGCACAGAAATTACAATACATTTTAATCACACTTTAAGTGACAATTAAAAATACATACTCTTATATACATGTGTGTGTGTGTGTGTGTGTGTGTGTGTACGTGTGCGTGTATGATTACATTTGCCTGTGTATGTTACACATTTATTGCCACACGAAAATTTGTTTTAATGCAAAAAAAAGGAAGAAATTGCTGGCAATATGTTTTTTACATAATTATAATTTTTACCCTCGTGTGTAGCACTTGTGCAACGCTTTAAGAGTTAATGTGAGAGAGCGTATGCGTGTGCGTGTGCGTGTACGTGTTTGTGTAAGTGTATGCTTGATAAGTATAATTTAATTAAATTGTGATACTGGCAATAAACAAGCGGAAATGTTTAAAAAGGCAAAGCCAGCAGAAGAGTCAACGAAGGGTGGTGAGTGCGTGAGTGTGTGAGTGAGGGGATGAATGGGCAAATGGTCGAATGAGTTGGTTGTGGAAAGCCAGCAGGAACGATAATGGTTGATTAACCTTTTGGGGGGTAAATAAACGTGTCGATAAACAGGTATGAGTTTATTAACGAAAGCGGCTATAACAATAAATTAACACATGTAAAAATTTAAGGAATTTTGTTGGCCCCAGTAATCCACCAGAAATTAATTAGAAGGCTGCAAACTTGACGTTTTAACGATTTTGTTAAGAGCAAAAGTGATTGTCTGGTGCAAAAGTGATTTGTCGCTGAGAAAAGCCCAAAAGATAAACAGCGCCATAAAATAATAATCACTTTAAGCGTATAATGTGTTAATATCGTGCCAGCATTTGTAGTTCTAATTTGCTAGAAAAGTAATTATGTTTTTCTCTAATAATATTAATTTTTTGCGAAAACATTCGTTTCATGTTTTAACCGCCGTAATTCACTTATTAAAACTTCAACCCTCCAAAACATAATTTATTTCTTATTTTAATGTTTTTATTGCGTGAGTTTTGTGAGTACTTGCAGGTCTTCGGTCTTTTTCTTTCCAACACTTTAACAAACTAATTAATTAAGCTTTATGTTCTTGCTGGAGTTTTTTTTTCTTGTCTTTTGCGCTGAGCACTTTCGGAAACTTTTTCGCCAAAACGAAACTGCATTAAAAACCATTTCCCTCTCGTTCCACCCAAAAAAAAAACCCAATGACGAGAAATGAAAATAAAAAGTAAATTGAAAGTCGAAAACTTTGCATATAAATTTTGTCAAACTTAATTCGATGTTGAAGATGAAAAGTGTTGCAATGCCACTCACCCAGCCAACCAGCCAACAACCAGTGAAATCACCAGCAACTTAAACATACAAAGACGGCCACAAGTCGCTGGTTCAAAGGAAAAACTTACAGCATCTAACGTTGAAAATTTGGAATATTTTGTTGGGGAGGCAGTGAGGACTCAGGTCCTCCCTTTCTTTCCAAGAGCACATAGATCTAGAAATAAATATCATAAAGTTGCCTGCCTTTTATTGCCTATAAATTGGTATTAGAAAAAGTTTAGGGAAGTTAAAGCTGGAGCTGGAAAAAATTTTCAACTTTCTTTCCTGCCGCATTGACAGTTGCACAGCCAGCACTTTTCTGAACACTCAAGTCAACCCAGCCGAAACAAAATGTATAGAAGAATTGGCTGCGCTTCAAAACAAGTTCAACTAACCAAAATGCGAGGGGTGTACACAATAAATTTGAATTTTCTTAACATAAAATCTCGGAAAACGTTTCCATGAATTTTTCATTATCAACAAAATAAAATATGTTTCGTTAAAAAAAACTTTTCGTGCTAAAGAATTATCGCATACAAACATATTTTTTTTTTGCAAAAATTAAGAGTTAATGACAAAATTTTTATGGATAATTTTCCATAGAAATAGAACATTTTTTTTAACAGAAATATTCTGTAGAAAATTTATTGCTCAGAAAAAACTTCTATAAAAAATTTTTCGTTAACGAAAAATGTATCGCTAATAAAAATCTTGCCCAGAAAAGAATTTCACAGCTCCGGTAAATTTATTCTGGAAATTTGTTTCTTGTGAAAATTTTTCCTAACGAAAATTTTTCCCACAAAAAGTTTTATTATCTCTTTTAAACATTTTTTTTTTAATATTTTTTCTGGATTTTTATATAAAATTCAACTCATTTCTGGCAGCGAAAAGTTTTCAAAGGCTAGAATTTCCTTAAGAAAATCTTCTAGCTGCCCTCGTTGGGGAAGCACGAAGCATCTGCACCTGGAATTGTCTTAGTCTGGTTAATTGTGTGTCCACAAAAAGCGGAATTGCACATGAACGCAGCTATTTTTTTCTACCACTTCATGCGCCTGAAGAGCAGAAAGTAGAAAATAGCCATAAGAAAACCAACCAACAGTCACAAGCACCATAAGTTCCATTTTGCCAAAGTAAGCAACTGTGTGTGAGTGTGTGAATGCGTTTGTATGGGTTGTTCACCCGCGGGTGCGCGGGTGGCTGGTTGTGCTTCTCAGCTTCCGTTGTTGTTATTATTCTTTTACAAGTGGTTAAACAGTAATACGTATAAAAGTTAAATGAATGTCCTTTTTAGTTGATTGTATTACGTTGAAAGGTAGCCAACCATTCAGCCAACGAAACCAACTATAACTTTTATAATAGTCCGGGGATATTGAAAAAAAACCAAATACTTTTACACACATCAGCAGCAGCACCAGCACCAGCACAAATAATGCAGGTGTGTTGGAAGCGGAAAATATGAACTGCAGAAATAATTTAATAAAGACAAACACGCACGTTTCCATTTCTATAAAAAGAAGGCACCCACCTTCTGATATTTTATGAACTGCACATAAATTCTATAATTTTTAGTTAAATTTTAAATTTGTTTACACAAACTCTAGGAAAAATTGTTTATTTTTTTTTTTTTGCTTTTAAATTAAATGTTTTCCATCACGATTACGGCCAATTAATTTAGTTCCTGCAGGCGCTGATGACTGCAAAATTATTGCGAATGCGGTTGTTAATAAGTTCGTTTTCGTCTCTTTTCAAGACTGCTGGGACAAAAGGCGTTTTATTTTATATCGCTGACTCGTTTTACTTTTACTTTTTGCTTTTATCCTTTAAGACTCAATTAAAATCCAAACAATACGTGCATTTTTTCGCATTTTTATCAGTTAAGAGTTTTTCGGAGGCGAATGAATTTCTCTGCGCTCTCACGTGTGTGTGTATGTGTGTGTGTGGGTTAATTAAGTTTAAATTACCCATTGCTTTTAATATGTTAAATAAATAACTTTTTTATAAAACAGTATATTCACATTTTGGCTGCATTATTTTTTTTAAAAGAATATAATAAAACATTGTGTCACACTTTCATAGAAAAGCGAAAAGGGTTCAGGCAAAATATTAAGGACTCGTAATCCAAAAAATTCATCGGCTAAAAAAATTTCCATATAAACACATACGCACATGAATTTACGAATTAAAAAAAAATATTCTATAAAAAATTTGCTGATTAAAATATTTGCCTAAAAATTTATCAATCCAAAAAAACTTGTTAAAGAAAGAAAATATTTCTGTAACATTTGCGACAAATAAAAACGTTGCGGAAAGAAAATTAATTAATGAAAATAATTTTCAACAGAAGATATAACTTTTAAAATAAATTTCTATACAAAACTTATAAATTAAAATTCATGAATATAAAAAATTTATTGATTAAAATAATTTCTAAAAATATAGGAATCGATTAAAAAAAATTTCAATAAAAAATTTATCGATTAAAATATATTTGTAAAAGGAAATAATCGTTAAAAAAACCATTTTTGGAGAAAATTAATCGCTTGCAATACACTTGCACAGAAAAATTTCTGCAAAGAACTTAAAGATTGAAAAACTTAAAAAAAAATAGTCGAATAAAATATTTATCTATAACTTAGTGCTAAACAAATTTCTAAAATGAAATTTATATATAAAAAAAAACTGAAAAAAATTAATTAATTACAAACATTTTAAAAAATTCTTCTAAAAAAATTATTTTTAATCGCTTAAAAAAATCGCTTAAAAATAATTTTCTTTGAAAACTTTATCCGTTAAAAAGTTGTTCTATAAAAATCTATCGACTAAGCGATTTTCAGATTTTAAAAAGTTCTATATGCGATTTTTGATAAATTTTTGGAGAAAATGAATTGAAAAAAAGTTTTTCTTCAAAAATATCTAACAATTAAAAAAAATCGTGAGAAAAAATTAATCGATTAAAAAATGGCTTGCAGACAAATTATCGATTAGAAGAAAATGTATCTAAAATAAAATTATCGATGAAAGAAATCAAAATTTCTGGAAAATAAATTTTACTCAAAAAAATTAATCGAATAAAATAATTTCATGCAGAAAATTTATCGATTAAAAATATTTTTATATTAAAAAAAATTGTTTAGAGAAATTCAATAGACAACAAAAAATTTTCCATAGATGTTTTTTAAGTAATCGATAACAAAAATTTGTTAAGAAATCCAATCGATTAACCACTTTTTTTATAGACAATTTATTCATTTAACAAAATTTTCTTTGAAAACAAAACAAAATTAAGAAAATAAAATGATATGTGAAGTTTAAAGTCTAGATTTTACCTGAACCGTTCGTTCGCTTATTAGTTCGTTCAAATAAAAACCAAAAAAAAAAAAAAAAACTTCCATTATAGTATAAAACCGCAAAATATAAAAAACACAGAAATCTTTATTATAATGCGCGTATCATTGTTTAAAGTTGCAAAAATAAAGAGAAGAAAAAGATAAACGAAAAACAAAAGTATAAAACCGCAAAACGAAAACACAAAACAAAAAAGCGAAACTCATTTCCAAAAAAAGAAAAACAAATACCTTCAGCCCGAGAATCATGAAGCAAAAATAACAGGCGAGCAAAAAAATGAAATTATAATTTTGGCGGGGAAAAGGTAACACAGTGCATTAAGTAGCGATATTGTGCAGTTCAACTATTAATAAAAACAAAGTGTATAAAAGTACCAGGAAGAAAATAACGCAAGCGGAGCGAGAGCCAGACTCGCACGCATTTATACACTCCAGCCAAAGAAGAACACATTGAGCATAATCGCATTTGAGCCCGTTTACAGTGTACAGTGTGTTAAATCCAAAGAATTTTTGAAATAGTCCACATATTGTTGAAGGTGGTCAAATAAAATACAAGTACGTACTTGAGGTTTTACCAAAGAAGGATTTACAAAAAGCTGCCACATGCCTTAAAGCTGTTACGAGAACTTAAGCGTGAAATATAAATCACTTCTTGCTCTTAAATACTCCAAAAATTACTTCAATAAAGAAAAATAAATGTAAAGATAAGAGGTTTGTGTGAACTTTGTGCATTTACAAACGCCTTTTTAAAATCGTTAAAATTTCTTAATAAAAAAAAAGTTGTGATTTTTTATCAGCAACAATAATATTATTATCTGTATGAACCTAGAAAAGCTGAACCTTAACATATTCCTGGAAATCATTATGATGTTAAAAAGAAGAGATTTACATGTTTTAAGTTTCTTTCATTTGTTTTTTTTTTGTTACCATTTTTCTTATAACAGGGTTTCTTTATTTAAAGTTTTTTCAAGATTATATTTTCGGGTGGCCCTAAAAATATGCACCGTTAAGTTTCACTTTCTTCGGTGACAAATAACAGCGAGTAAATGAATCTTATTTTCTTTATGAGAACCCGCACCTGCCATTATATAAAATGGCTTCTTACGGTGGTCCAATTTTCTAAGCCTCCTCCTCACCGGTCTGGCTGATCTTGGGCTACAGTTTTTGCTATGTTGACTTTAAGGGTATCCATTGCTTGTGAGTTATTGGCATGGACTTGTGGCTATAGAAAACCTAACGAGAAAAGATAAAGGAAGTCATATATCATGATCTGGCACGGCGAATTCACATCAATACCAGCGAAAGACTGGAAACTTCATAGGAAAAAATGTAATGACGACAAATCGTACCATCTTGGTGACAAATTTGCAAATCAGCGAGGCTGATCGCCAGCCTGCATCCATATCATTCAGTTCGGGGCAAAAAGAATTCAGCAATCAGATGATTTCTGTAAAGCTCAATGTCGTTTTCCCAAAACTAACGATCAATAGTGCCGCCAGTGTAAATTCCGCACAAAACAACAACTTTTTGTAGATGCTGCGAACAAGTTGTCTCGAGTTTGACCACTTTGAAGACGAAACGACTGCGCCAGCTGAACGCGCTTGCCGTGAAATTGGCGTTTCACGTGCAAATTTTGCACTACCGTGTACAAATTTTAACACTAAAGTTTTATCATTTGAATTCGCCGCTTAAGCGTGTAGCTTGTCATGCAGCTTTGGCAGCAGTAACTGACTAATAAACCACAGACAGACAGACGCCACCAAAACAACTTGGCGGCCATAGATCGCCCCCATCTACCCCCAGCAGTTGGAAATGCCGTTATAAACTTACACGTCCTCTCTCACAAGTTGTCTGGACTTCTTGTCTTTCCTTTTTAGTCTTTCCTTTTAGGCATGAGTGGCAGGAGTTCGGGACGACTTGTAAGGATTTGCCTCTTTTGTTGCACAACAACAACAAACAAACTATGACGATTAGTTCGAACACATGTTAATGTGCATCATAAATTCAAAACTGAGCCGTACTTTGTTCATTCGTTTTGTTTTCCAAAGGTTTATGACTTGGCCGGGCAAGATGCACGGCGGCAGTGAAAGTGCAAAAAAAGCAAATAAGTTGCCATCGAAATGAAACTGCATGTTAAAATTGTTCAGCAAAGGAAAATTTGGCACAAACTGTTGATAGAAAGAACTGAAGAAAAACTAGTTGAAAGTTGTTTGGCCACTTTCGAATGGATGCAAATGATTTCGGCATTCTGTATGTCTGACAGCAACAAAAGGGGGAACTTAATCTGAACCTTCAAGCCTGTTCATTTATTGTGGGGCATGCAAATTATATTCACTTACAAGACACGCCGACATACAGAACATTTTGAGTTGCATGAGCTTAAGTTGCGGAGTAAGTAAAATGTGGGCGTAAGTTATAGCGTGAATACCAATATGTACAAACAACTTTACAATTGCTGCTGCTAGACAAACCTAATGTTTACGTAGACAACAGCAACAACAAGAGCAACAGCAGCTGCACCAGAAACAATAGCAGTTGCAGTGACAAAGCAACTTGTGCAACAAAAAATGTTGCATAGTTTAAGGCATTACCAGAGGATGGGCCACTTTTATACACGCATGGCCAAGTACAGCGCCAGGCACTTACAACAACTACATTGCCAAAGTTTAAAGCAGCGAAAAAAAAACCAAATCACCCAAAAAATATTGAAGACAAATTCGTGTGAGTTACTTTTTTACGACGCGGTAAGAGTGGATGCAAATTTATTACATGCTTATGAAATCCTGAGAAACTTTAAAAAAGGATAAGCGAGGGAATATTTGCACATGGGTGACAGCGATCTTATTCTTTGTTTTGTCCAATTAATGCTTTATTAGCAATTTAAGAAAGATGGCGAATAAGTTTTTAGTTGGCTCCGCCATTGAAATGCATAAAAGTTCTGTTTCGCCGTAAGAAAAATCCATTCAAAAGCTGGTGAAATTATTGGGAATTCATGGGAGATGAGTTTCAGAAGTAAGTGCCAGAAAATGAAGGCCACTGATTTGTTTTGGTCATGTCCTTAAGGGCATGCAAGTAGACGATTTGTGACGAAATGTGATGCCAGCGGACGCCTCAAAGTATACCCTGGAAGAAAGATTTAAGGTTCAGGTAATCTCTCGCAGAGCTGAGGTGAGGTGAACGAAACACCAAGATTGAGTGATTTGACTGCACTGGACATTCTATTGTGACGTTAGACTTTAATTAACCGATACCCTCAAAGTCAACATATTGAACAACTTAAGAAAGAATCATAGAGCCGCGATGGACCATTGAATAAAATTATATTTTTATGCCAAACGGCGCTTTATGCATAAAAGGAAAATTTTTGTTAATATCTTACAATTTATTATTATTTAATTTCATTCCAACATTTAGCCGCCACGGTTGAAAGTATCTTTATTTAAAATATTTTTCTTGGGTCAATCGCCATTCGGTATATCTATATGTTTCAAGCATTATTACTGTTTTTATAAAACATATGAAATCATTATCATCTTCGTGACTAATTCGCGTTTATAACTGCAAACGATGTGGACAATTTCTTTGACAATTGTTGTCACTTTTATTACATTTTCTTTTGTCATAAATAAATCAAAATGATTTGCAAGAGCTGATGGAATGATCTGCAGTTTCCAAAGGGTTTTATTTGTCTGAAAGAATGCTGAAATGCGCTGGTCAAAAGTGATGCTTGTAGAAGGAGATAATCCACGACCCACAATCACTGAAAACGATGACCTCTCAAATTATTACAATTCTCATATTATTTTCTGCCATATTGGTCTGTTATGCAGTGAACGTTGCTCCTTAAGCTTCGACATCTAATTAGTGGGAAAAACTGTGCTTTAGACAAGAACGCTAATGAGGAAGAAGTGCACCCAAAGTGCGTCCCAAAAAACAGGCTGGGTTTTTTTCTGTTATTGAATGAAATGTTCAATTTCATAAAAATACTTTTTCATACAAATTTCAATAATTTTGGAAGAACTAATAATCAGTTTCTTTGTCACTTAAAATACAGAGATATATTATTGCCCACATTAAGTGTAAAAAGTAACAAACAGTTTTATTTACTTGGCAATATTTTGCTTTGTCTTATAGCATATTGTTTTCGAATTGTGTATAATGGTCTTATTGACTTTAAGATTTACACAATTTCACACTCAAAATTCAATTACGATTTTAAGCATAAATCCTTTCAAGTTGTTGCAATTTCATTCTTATGATTTTATTTCTTTTTTTTTTTAATGCTTTAGTGCTTAAACCATAAAATGAAATTGTTAAAGATTGTTTGACTATTATACACTTAATAATGTTTTTTCTATCAACTTCATAAACGCAGCCCCAGATATGCTCACACACACGCACACAAACACATACACACCAACCAACAGATTGCAAGCAATCGCAGACACACACACGTACACGCAGACTCTCACACTCGCACTCGCACACACACACACACTCTGCTGTTAACCTTATAAAAAGGTAATTTATTTAATTTGAGTATAATGGTTTTTATTTTGAGCAAAAAAAAAAGCAAGAAATAAATGAATGAATGGGAAAAACTTATGTTCAACTACTTACTTACGAATTGGTCAAGGTTCACAAATTTTGCTGAAATGAAAAAAAGGATTCATGGTTTAATGGTGGGCAAAAAAGAAGAATTAAAAACTGAAAATAATAAGAAATGAAAGAACGTAAGAAAAAGTCCTTAAGACCACCAGTTCATGTTGAGAACACATTTTCTACGTCAGTTTCAAATACACTGATAAAGGAGCACTTTTTCTTGGCTTCCCGGCAATAAGAAATTAGTTTGAATAGAACTCTTTGCTGAAAATTTGTTTGATATACAATTTTTATAAAGAATATTGCTGAACGAATTGATCTCCATAACAGAAATTTTCTATTTAAAATTTAATCATGACAAACATTTTTGTAAAAGAAATTATCGACAGTAGAATTTTTTTAGGAAAAATTTTTCGATGGCGGACATTTCATATAAAAAATTTTCAATTACAATATTTGCTATTGAAGGTTTTTTCATTTTTCAAACTTTCTATAGAAAAATTATTCAATATTCGAATTATATAAGAATTTTATCAATAATAAATTTTGTCCATAGAAAATCTATTGCGAACAAAAATTTTCCACAGAAAACTTTTAGGGAAAATTTAATTTATAAAAAAAGTTATTAGTTTTTTATAGGATTTTTTTTAGCAAGAAAATGTTGAAGAAAATTTTTAGGAAAATTTTATTTATAAAAAAAGTTATTAACGTTTTATAGGATTTTTTTTTAGCAAAAAATTTTTGTAGAAAAATTATGTTATTTAAGTAATTTTTTTTTTTTTTGGTTTTTCTTTTCTTTTTATATTATATTATTTCATTTTATATTTTCTATATCATTTTATATTTTATATTTTCTATTTCATTTTATATTTTTTATTTCATTTTATATTTTATTATAATTTTTTTTTTTAAATTTATTTTATGAGAATATCTTAAACTGTTTCATTTACTACATAAAATAGTTGCTTTTGTTTAGAATATTTGCTTCAATTGTAAATATTTAATATAATTGCCTTAAAATTTTATTTATATAGCATTTATGAAATCTTTTGTTTTTTTTTTTGTTCTAAATTACTTAAATAATATTTTATCAATTTTTCAATAAAAAACGACACTGAGCAGACTTTAAGTAAATACGAGTATATTTATGCAGTTCAGTATTATAAGTTTGATTAGTTTTTAATTGAATCAAATATATTGTATCAACAATCTTCAAACTAATCGTTCAACACACACACACACACACCCAGAGAGAGAGAGAGAGAGAGAGAGATAGAGAGATTCACTGGCATCCAAATATAAGTTGGTGTGCATGTGTGCGTATAGATTTCCACTTCATTTCGTTTATTAAGTTATAACTCTAAAACTAACACAAGCACAAACTCTACCTTTTCTTCTCTACCGAAGCAGCATTTTCCAAGAGTAAATAAATAAATTGAGATCAATGTGAAAAGTTACACAAACATTTATGTTTCTGCAAGTTTTGCGGATTGAAAGTTTATTTTGTAGTTCGTAAAATAGTTTCAGTTGATTTCTCCAGTCCGTCTGGCTCTCTGTCTGTCTGTCTGTCTGTCTTCCTTCAAACATCTATTCCCTGCTACTGTTTGCAAAAATTATATTAATATATTGAGTATTTGAATATTTAATAAAACCAGAACAAAATTATTTCTTTTGTAAAAAAAAGTTTAAAAAATATATTTTTTTATATAAATAGAACTATGAAAAATAATAGCAGTTATGAAATAAGAAACTGTAAAACCTATTTTAAATAATTATTTCTGTAACTTGATCAACTTTTTGAAAAGCATCACATCAAACTTCTTGTTATTTATATTCTTTTGAGAAAATATTTTCTTAAAACTTTTTTATATAAACAAAATTTCCATAAAAAAAATTGTTTCAGGTGAAAATTTTTTTTTTTTTTATTTTTGTTTCCCAACAAATATTTTCTTAAAAAAATATTTTCTTTAAAAAAATTTATTTTTTCCATTAAATAATTTTCTAAAAAATATTTCTTATAAAATTTTCTAATCATTTTTTTTTTAATTTGTCTAAAGACAAAAAGAGTTTTTGTTAAAAAAAATGTTTGTGTTTTAAAAAATATTTTTGAGAAAAATTCTTGTTATCGAAAACTTTTCCAGGAAAAATTATAAAAGTTAAAAAATCCCTGTTAACGGAAACTTTCTTATAAAAATACTTGTTATTGAAAAAATATTACCAATTTCTGTATATAAAATTGTTGTTATCATAAAATCTTTATACAAATTCTTTTTATAGACAATTTTTTTTTATAGAAAAATTTTTTTTGGAAGAATTCTGTTTTAGAAATAATTGTGGATAGAAATTTTTGCTATCGAAAAATTTGCTGTAAGAAACTCGTTATCGAAAAAAATTTATATAAAAAATCTTTGCCAACGAAAATATCTTTTATTGCTGGAAATTTCCTATAGAAATCGTCTAGTGTGAGACACTGTACGTATGATTAATATTTAAACTAACCGCGAAGAAATAGCACATCTCTTTTCATTGATGCCACTCAAGATATTTTCGCATGTACGAGTATTATTGAATTTTGTATTTCAATATCGAACTCAGCATATCAACTTCAGTGCGAATCGAGGAACTTTTTTAATATCGTTCATGTTTTCTCATTTATCAACTCGACTGAAGTTCTTTTTCCTATCATTTTGTTTTTCTTCTTGAATATTTATTTCAACCCACTTACAAACTTTTGAATAAAAATTAGATGGGAGTTGTAAAAAGAAATTTAGTGACTGACTCAATATTCTTTTTCTGTTTGTAATTTTAAAGTTTGTAAATGAGAGTAAAAGCGTCGATAAAAAAGTTCACCAATATCCTGGTAATCGTCAGCGAGTATAATGTTTTCGCTGGACTTTTGACAGAATAGCCGCATGTAGATCGATGTGACTGTTCGTATTTGCTGTTATTTATTTAAAGGTTTATTTTAACGATGCGAACCAAAGTTTACAAATCAAAAACTTATTAAAGGGCAAAGTAATTTTTTCATAAAAGACGACAACGAGAAAACAAAATGAAAAGAAGGCAGCCGTAGACAAGAAGAAAAGTTTCAACAACAATTACAAATTTTTTTCGCCAGAACTTGTTGTGTTATCACACAAAGCGCAGTGCCTGATGTCTTTAGCGGCAGCCAGCAGACATCAATGGTCATCAACATATTCACTTTAAAACTTTTGCTGCAAAACAGCTGCCCCCACCCATCACCCTCGCCAAAAACATAAACCTGGTGTACAGTATTCTGGAACACTTGAAGCAGGCAAACAACTTTGCAAATCCATCAGTCTTGAGTGTAACAGTAAAAACCCAGGAAACCAAACTGAGGTTAAGGTTAGATAAATGATGAATTTACTCAAGTGAAAGGTGGCGCTGGAGGTGATGGCATATAAAACCTCAATCAAACTCTTCGAATTCCTTAAATTGGTCACAACATTACAAAACGGAACTTAGAAGTACACAAACACATAAACCACTAACGGGGTGAGGAATTTTCCAAGTACACAGACTATCGGTTTTTACGCAACTTTAGAAAGAACAAGACAAACACAGTTGTTGTTTATCGAATCGAAAATGTTGTTGGGTAGGTGAAACAAGTAGCAGCACATAAATTGTCGATACGTACGAGCCAAACAACGATAAATTTCTATGGAAAAGCAAACACATCGATTCCTGTTGTATAAAATAGTTGAAAACTCAACGGTCTATTTGTAGAACAGAATCTGTGGCAAAACGAGCACATCTAGAGGATAAGAATACTCTTAAGAAAAACCAACGGCAACGATAAGTCTCTTATAGAACAGCTGATATTTCTGTGACACGTGTTATCGATTAATTTTGTAAATAGAATGAAGTCGTTAAGAAAAAAATTATGTCTTTAAAAAAGTTTAAAGTTATTGCCAACTTTTCTACAAAAAAGTAAAAATATTGGTAACTTTTTTATAATTAATAAAAGCTATCGATAACTTTTCTATCGAATATCAAAGTTACTGACAACTTTCCTGCAGAAATGTAAGTATATCGATAGCTTTTCTACAAAAATATAAAGTTATCGATAACTTTTAAATAGCAAACAAGAATTATCTATAATCGATAACTTTTCCATAGATAAAAGTAATGTAAGTAATAATTTTTTCTCCACCAAAAATCAATATAAAAATAATTTTCTTATAAAAATGTGAAGTCATCGATAACTTAACCTAAAATAGGCAAGTCAACCAGCAAAAATAAATTGTTGATAAACTTTCTTCAAAGAAAACCAAATAAAGTTTTCAAAAAAGGAAGAAAATACATTTTCTCTTTTCTAGCCAACAGCTCCCTCCATCCGGCCAGTTTTTATGTCTACTTTTTGCTCGCCCTCTCTCTCTCTCTCTCTCTCCCTCTGTCACTCTCTCTTTCTCTATCTATCTGTCTCTTTGTACATATTTATCAGTTGGCATATTATCGTCATTATGAGTATGTCACCGTAAGAGGGGAAAAAAAGATTGGACAACGTTACTTTTGCGTGGGGGGCAAGTAGATTATTTAAACTTTTGCCAACAAAGTCAAAGATGTTGTGCAGAAAGCTGAAAGTTTCAGCCAACAACAAATTTTATGACTGACTTGTGTGTACAACTATTACAACGAAATCCATAGAAGGATTTTAGTGAAAGGAAGCAGGAGAAAAAAAACTGAACTGAAATCGGCAAAACTTGTCGCATAAAAAAGACAGTTGGAAAAGTGAAAAAACTACATAAAGTAGAATTCTTGTACATATTTTACAATTTGCCTGCTGCAAAACTATGAGAAGGAAACTAAATGATATCGAATGATTTTTTTTTCTTATACATGCATACATATGTTTATGCAAAAATATAGAAGTTTATACGTTAAGAAGAATGAAAAACAAACGAAAAAATATAAGAAAAACTAAAAATGGGAATAAAACTATATTGTAGTTTGAAAGAGCATCAATGTAGAGAGCAGATTATCCTTGTGATTTTGCATAAAATATTGAAATTCTATGTTAAGTGGCACTTAATGCAAATACTTTAAAATCATGAAAGTTGTGTGTGGCCAGAGGCGTAGCCAAGAAAGTGTAGCAAAAGCAAGCCACATACTGGCTTTGAAATAATGTACGACAGTTTTGGTATTTTTATTTTCAATTTTGTTTTCAAATAATTGATGTGAACTTTTAGTTTAGCGCTTTTACCACATCCCTGGCGTTGGTGTAGTTGAGTGTTCAACAAAATACGATTTGATAAAGTAGTGACAAGGGTTAAGTTGTCTAGAGTTAAGGAAATGCGAAAATATTCAAAATACCCAATGTCTTTTAGCAACAACAGCTACAAACAACATCAGCAATACCCAACAACAGCAACAGCAACAACAATTGCCAAGAAGATGTATTAGCTCGGAGAAGCCATTCGTTTAAAACCATGAACCATGATACATTCTAAACTTTTTCTTGTATGCATATTTTCGATTTGCCCCTCCCCCCTTTCGACCACTCACTGTTGCTACCCCGCCACCCGCTTTTCCCAAAACCCCGACAGGGAGTGAGAGACTCATACCTTCGATTTTAAAATAAAAATCAGTATTTTAGCTCGTTCATTCATCTTTAAAATGGTTTTAAAGTTTATTTTGATGCTGAAGTTTTGGAAGTGTATGAAAATCTAAAGTGTGAGAAAACTGTCTTTTATGCAACATAAAATGTGTGTGTTCAAGTGTGTGTACGTGCAACGTGTCTTTTTCTATCAGTTTTGTTGTGTGTGTGTTTTTTTTTTCTATAACAAGAGGGTTTTGTGTGTTTTACAGTGATTTGAAGTCTGTTAAAGCGATTGAATTGTAATGAAATCTGATGTGGCATAAAATACCAGCATCAGTATTGGCAACATTTAAGCACACTCGACACCGCACACATATTCAGCCAGCACACACGCGCTCTCACTCTCGTACACAAAATTTAACAAACAAAAAAAACATTCATATAAATATTTTGTTAACATTTTTCAAAAAACATTTTCTCTTCAAAGTGTGACTGAAGCGTAACACTGAAATGTTTAAAATCATCTAGTATAACAAACGATTTCTATTTTAATTATTAGGCATTTAATTAGGCTGGAGGACCTTTCCCATATCCTTATGGAGTAACAAGATTTGTAACTTTGCGGGTGAGTCTTTTTAAAGGCCATTGGGCAAGATTAGATGGCCTCACCTACTCGACAAAATCCTTATCGCAGGAGGACAACAAGGTAAGGTGCGTCACATGGATGTGGCCGTCAAAGCAGTTGCTAATTTTCAATCAATATCATAATCTTTAAGCGGCCATCATTTGTATTGCTTCTTTTTATTGTCTGCGTGAATTTAAGGTGCTAATAACATGCAATTATTAATATTGTTGTCTGGACAATCATTCATTGCCTTCATGATTTATTTAACTAAAATATTTTAAATATCAAATTAATCGAAAAAAGGAGAATTTTTTTCGAAATATATTGTATAACAAGTTAAATTTTTTTTTATAATCAAATGTTATAATATCAATGTCATAGTATCAAAATTACTATCGCCCAGAAGTTTGAAAATAGACTCTTCTGGAAGCTGGTCTGTGAAGACATTTTAATAAAGCAACTGATGAAATTATTTATATAATACTGATTAAAAGGCATGACTTTTAAGTACAAAATTAAATTATGTGCTACATTACAGGCGCGTATAAGGCCTTCCAATAGGAATGATAGATATTTGACCAGCGATAGAGGTCATCTTGATAAGACTACATCAGTCGAATTGGCTGTCATTTATTTAACGTGTTTTGCCAAATCACTATAGTTTATGATTGAATTTAAAAAGCTGGCAACATGTTGAATGAAACTTCAAAAACTTCAGATATATATCATTTTTGTGTATATCTTAAGTCTTAACACCTCATATTTAATGTATTTTTTCTTAGCAAAATAAAACCCCTTTTAAAGTCTCTCCCCAACAAAATCTTTATATTTTTTCCCACATCGAAATAACACATTAAAGCAAGACTAGAATACCTTAATTAAATCTATTAAAAAAATATTCTACTCGTCCTGCTGGAGCAGAAATACGAACGATCGTTGAAAAAGTTAAAAATCTAAAAAATTAATATAAATAAGAGTTTTCCTTGAGAATGAAAAAGAAATGAAAACTAAATACAAGAAGGAAATTCTATTTGAGCACAGCTGTTGCAAACTGAAATTAATTACATTCCTTAACCTTAAGCTCAATGGACTAAATAAGCAGTATTTAAAAAGGACGTAAATGAAAAATCGAAAATGAAAAAAAAAACATTTAATAGGAAAATCCCTCACTCTGCTTTAGAACTGTAATAGAATATCAAGTCGAATAGATGAGCACCAGATACGAGTGAAAAGAGAAGTGCAAAAAACTGCTGAACATTTAAGAAAATTAAGCCACCCACCCTGCTGCTGCTGTCCACCTTCGTATAAAAGAAATTAAGTTCAGGCCGTCAACTAGCAAAAGGATATAGATAAATCTGTGCACTTTTTGTTCTCCTTCTAAGGTTCTTCTATTTTCAGCTTTTACCTCCCCCATCTTCTTCTAATTCGTTTGCTTTTATTTCGTCTGCGTCATTTTGCTAAAGGTTTCGTTTCGTTTCAGATTTGTTGGTTAATACGAAAGAATAACAACGTTAATAACCCCAAATATCAACTAAATCCCAGCAGCAACAACAACAACAACAACAAACAAAAATGTTCAAAGCCAAAGAATTTTGGTTGTGGAAGACACAAATTGTACTCGGTACAAGTATTGACCCATTAGAAAATTTACATTTCGAAAATATTTCAATTTCAATTTTCCTATTGTAGGGTTTTCGATTACAGAAAAGTTATCCGCAAATATATATTTCTTTGGAAAACATTAGCAATAACTTTACTTTCCTCTAGGAAAAATTATCGAAAGCTTTAACTTCTTTTAGGAAAATTTAACGATAACTTCGCTTTTCTATACCAAAAAACGATCAATAACTTCGCTCTTCTATAAAAAAAAAAAAAAACTAACGATAACTTTGTTTTCCTCCAGCAAAACTGTCAATAGTTTGGCATTCTTATAGAGCTCTTATTGATAATTTTACTTTCCCGCAGCAAAGTTATCGATGAGTTAATTTGCTTATAAAAAATGTGTCTATAACTTTACGTTTGTACAATATAAAAAGTTAACAATATATTTCTATAAAATAATCGTATAACTTGACTGTGTAGAAAAATTATTGCAAACTTGTCGATAACTTTACTTCTTTTATCGATAAAGTTTATCTGCTTCAGAAAATGTATGGAAAACTTAAGTTTTCTATAAAAACATTATCGGCAACTTAACTTTTCTTTAGAAAGGATATAGATATTTATATTTTTCTCTAAAAAAGTTTCCAATAAATTTTCTCTTCGATATTTATATTTTTCTCTAAAAATATTTCCAGTAAATAGAATATATGGCCTTCGTATTTAATATAGGGGTATTGCTCGATATTATGGTAAGGGTCCCCCTTTTCAATATATGGTCTTCGTATTTAATATAGGGGTATTGCTCGATATTATGGTAAGGGTCCCCCCTTTTCAATATATGGTCTTCTTATTTAATATAGGGGTATTGCTCGATATTATGGTAAGGGTCCCCCCTTTTCAATATATGGTCTTCGTATTTAATATAGGGGTATTGCTCGATATTATGGTAAGGGTCCCCCCTTTTCAATATATGGTCTTCGTATTTAGTATAGGGGTATTGCTCGATATTATGGTAAGGGTCCCCCCTTTTCAATATATGGTCTTCGTATTTAATATAGGGGTATTGCTCGATATTATGGTAAGGGTCCCCCCTTTTCAATATATGGTCTTCGTATTTAGTATAGGGGTATTGCTCGATATTATGGTAAGGGTCCCCCCTTTTCAATATATGGTCTTCGTATTTAGTATAGGGGTATTGCTCGATATTATGGTAAGGGTCCCCCCTTTTCAATATATGGTCTTCGTATTTAATATAGGGGTATTGCTCGATATTATGGTAAGGGTCCCCCCTTTTCAATATATGGTCTTCGTATTTAGTATAGGGGTATTGCTCGATATTATGGTAAGGGTCCCCCCTTTTCAATATATGGTCTTCGTACTTAGTATAGGGGTATTGCTCGATATTATGGTAAGGGTCCCCCCTTTTCAATATATGGTCTTCGTATTTAATATAGGGGTATTGCTCGATATTATGGTAAGGGTCCCCCCTTTTCAATATATGGTCTTCGTATTTAGTATAGGGGTATTGCTCGATATTATGGTAAGGGTCCCCCCTTTTCAATATATGGTCTTCGTATTTAGTATAGGGGTATTGCTCGATATTATGGTAAGGGTCCCCCCTTTTCAATATATGGTCTTCGTATTTGATATAGGGGTATTGCTCGATATTATGGTAAGGGTCCCCCCTTTTCAATATATGGTCTTCGTATTTAGTATAGGGGTATTGCTCGATATTATGGTAAGGGTCCCCCCTTTTCAATATATGGTCTTCGTATTTAGTATAGGGGTATTGCTCGATATTATGGTAAGGGTCCCCCCTTTTCAATATATGGTCTTCGTATTTAGTATAGGGGTATTGCTCGATATTATGGTAAGGGTCCCCCCTTTTCAATATATGGTCTTCGTATTTAATATAGGGGTATTGCTCGATATTATGGTAAGGGTCCCCCCTTTTCAATATATGTATTTAGTATAGGGGAATTGCTCGATATTATGGTAAGGGTCCCCCCTTTTCAATATATGGTCTTCGTATTTAATATAGGGGTATTGCTCGATATTATGGTAAGGGTCCCCCCTTTTCAGTATATGGTCTTCGTATTTAGTATAGGGGTATTGCTCGATATTATGGTAAGGGTCCCCCCTTTTCAATATATGGTCTTCGTATTTAGTATAGGGGTATTGCTCGATATTATGGTAAGGGTCCCCCCTTTTCAATATATGGTCTTCGTATTTAGTATAGGGGTATTGCTCGATATTATGGTAAGGGTCCCCCCTCTTCAATATATGGTCTTCGTATTTAATATAGGGGTATTGCTCGATATTATGGTAAGGGTCCCCCTTTTCAATATATGGTCTTCGTATTTGGTATAGGGGTATTGCTCGATATTATGGTAAGGGTCCCCACTTTTCAATATATGGTCTTCGTATTTAGTATAGGGGTATTGCTCGATATTATGGTAAGGGTCCCCCCTTTTCAATATATGGTCTTCGTATTTAATATAGGGGTATTGCTCGATATTATGGTAAGGGTCCCCCTTTTCAATATATGGTCTTCGTATTTGGTATAGGGGTATTGCTCGATATTATGGTAAGGGTCCCCACTTTTCAATATATGGTCTTCGTATTTAGTATAGGGGTATTGCTCGATATTATGGTAAGGGTCCCCCCTTTTCAATATATGGTCTTCGTATTTAATATAGGGGTATTGCTCGATATTATGGTAAGGGTCCCCCCTTTTCAATATATGGTCTTCGTATTTAGTATAGGGGTATTGCTCGATATTATGGTAAGGGTCCCCCCTTTTCAATATATGGTCTTCGTATTTAGTATAGGGGTATTGCTCGATATTATGGTAAGGGTCCCCCCTTTTCAATATATGGTCTTCGTATTTAATTTAGGGGTATTGCTCGATATTATGGTAAGGGTCCCCGCTTTTCAATATATGGTCTTCGTATTTAGTATAGGGGTATTGCTCGATATTATGGTAAGGGTCCCCCCTTTTCAATATATGGTCTTCGTATTTAGTATAGGGGTATTGCTCGATATTATGGTAAGGGTCCCCCCTTTTCAATATATGGTCTTCGTATTTAGTATAGGGGTATTGCTCGATATTATGGTAAGGGTCCCCCCTTTTCAATATATGGTCTTCGTATTTAATATAGGGGTATTGCTCGATATTATGGTAAGGGTCCCCCCTTTTCAATATATGGTCTTCGTATTTAGTATAGGGGTATTGCTCGATATTATGGTAAGGGTCCCCCCTTTTCAATATATGGTCTTCGTATTTAATATAGGGGTATTGCTCGATATTATGGTAAGGGTCCCCCCTTTTCAATATATGTATTTAGTATAGGGGAATTGCTCGATATTATGGTAAGGGTCCCCCCTTTTCAATATATGGTCTTCGTATTTAATATAGGGGTATTGCTCGATATTACGGTAAGGGTCCCCCCTTTTCAATATATGGTCTTCGTATTTAGTATAGGGGTATTGCTCGATATTATGGTAAGGGTCCCCACTTTTCAATATATGGTCTTCGTATTTAGTATAGGGGTATTGCTCGATATTATGGTAAGGGTCCCCCCTTTTCAATATATGGTCTTCGTATTTAATATAGGGGTATTGCTCGATATTATGGTAAGGGTCCCCCTTTTCAATATATGGTCTTCGTATTTGGTATAGGGGTATTGCTCGATATTATGGTAAGGGTCCCCACTTTTCAATATATGGTCTTCGTATTTAGTATAGGGGTATTGCTCGATATTATGGTAAGGGTCCCCCCTTTTCAATATATGGTCTTCGTATTTAATATAGGGGTATTGCTCGATATTATGGTAAGGGTCCCCCCTTTTCAATATATGGTCTTCGTATTTAGTATAGGGGTATTGCTCGATATTATGGTAAGGGTCCCCCTTTTCAATATATGGTCTTCGTATTT
The DNA here is from genome assembly GCA_932526305.1 of Epicampocera succincta. NCBI lineage: Eukaryota > Metazoa > Arthropoda > Insecta > Diptera > Tachinidae > Epicampocera > Epicampocera succincta. Next base: position 59,633,129 of record OW052036.1, on the reverse strand, counting down.
AGTATAGGGGTATTGCTCGATATTATGGTAAGGGTCCCCCCTTTTCAATATATGGTCTTCGTATTTAATATAGGTTTATTGCTCGATATTATGGTAAGGGTCCCCCCTTTTCAATATATGTATTTAGTATAGGGGAATTGCTCGATATTATGGTAAGGGTCCCCCCTTTTCAATATATGGTCTTCGTATTTAATATAGGGGTATTGCTCGATATTACGGTAAGGGTCCCCCCTTTTCAATATATGGTCTTCGTATTTAATATAGGGGTATTGCTCGATATTATGGTAAGGGTCCCCCCTTTTCAATATATGGTCTTCGTATTTAATATAGGGGTATTGCTCGATATTATGGTAAGGGTCCCCCCTTTTCAATATATGGTCTTCGTATTTAATATAGGGGTATTGCTCGATATTATGGTAAGGGTCCCCCTTTTCAATATATGGTCTTCGTATTTAGTATAGGGGTATTGCTCGATATTATGGTTAGGGTCCCCCCTTTTCAATATATGGTCTTCGTATTTAGTATAGGGGTATTGCTCGATATTATGGTAAGGGTCCCCCTTTTCAATATATGGTCTTCGTATTTAGTATAGGGGTATTGCTCGATATTATGGTTAGGGTCCCCCCTTTTCAATATATGGTCTTCGTATTTAGTATAGGGGTATTGCTCGATATTATGGTAAGGGTCCCCCCTTTTCAATATATGGTCTTCGTATTTAGTATAGGGGTATTGCTCGATATTATGGTAAGGGTCCCCCCTTTTCAATATATGGTCTTCGTATTTAATATAGGGGTATTGCTCGATATTATGGTAAGGGTCCCCCTTTTCAATATATGGTCTTCGTATTTAGTATAGGGGTATTGCTCGATATTATGGTTAGGGTCCCCCCTTTTCAATATATGGTCTTCGTATTTAGTATAGGGGTATTGCTCGATATTATGGTAAGGGTCCCCCCTTTTCAATATATGGTCTTCGTATTTAGTATAGGGGTATTGCTCGATATTATGGTAAGGGTCCCCCTTTTCAATATATGGTCTTCGTATTTGGTATAGGGGTATTGCTCGATATTATGGTAAGGGTCCCCACTTTTCAATATATGGTCTTCGTATTTAGTATAGGGGTATTGCTCGATATTATGGTAAGGGTCCCCCCTTTTCAATATATGGTCTTCGTATTTAATATAGGGGTATTGCTCGATATTATGGTAAGGGTCCCCCCTTTTCAATATATGGTCTTCGTATTTAGTATAGGGGTATTGCTCGATATTATGGTAAGGGTCCCCCCTTTTCAATATATGGTCTTCGTATTTAATATAGGGGTATTGCTCGATATTACGGTAAGGGTCCCCCCTTTTCAATATATGGTCTTCGTATTTAGTATAGGGGTATTGCTCGATATTATGGTAAGGGTCCCCCCTTTTCAATATATGGTCTTCGTATTTAGTATAGGGGTATTGCTCGATATTATGGTAAGGGTCCCCCCTTTTCAATATATGGTCTTCGTATTTAGTATAGGGGTATTGCTCGATATTATGGTAAGGGTCCCCCCTTTTCAATATATGGTCTTCGTATTTAGTATAGGGGTATTGCTCGATATTATGGTAAGGGTCCCCCCTTTTCAATATATGGTCTTCGTATTTAATATAGGGGTATTGCTCGATATTATGGTAAGGGTCCCCCCTTTTCAATATATGGTCTTCGTATTTAGTATAGGGGTATTGCTCAATATTATGGTAAGGGTCCCCCCTTTTCAATATATGGTCTTCGTATTTAGTATAGGGGTATTGCTCGATATTATGGTAAGGGTCCCCCCTTTTCAATATATGGTCTTCGTATTTAGTATAGGGGTATTGCTCGATATTATGGTAAGGGTCCCCCCTTTTCAATATATGGTCTTCGTATTTAATATAGGGGTATTGCTCGATATTATGGTAAGGGTCCCCCCTTTTCAATATATGGTCTTCGTATTTAGTATAGGGGTATTGCTCGATATTATGGTAAGGGTCCCCCCTTTTCAATATATGGTCTTCGTATTTAATATAGGGGTATTGCTCGATATTATGGTAAGGGTCCCCCCTTTTCAATATATGTATTTAGTATAGGGGAATTGCTCGATATTATGGTAAGGGTCCCCCCTTTTCAATATATGGTCTTCGTATTTAATATAGGGGTATTGCTCGATATTACGGTAAGGGTCCCCCCTTTTCAATATATGGTCTTCGTATTTAGTATAGGGGTATTGCTCGATATTATGGTAAGGGTCCCCCCTTTTCAATATATGGTCTTCGTATTTAGTATAGGGGTATTGCTCGATATTATGGTAAGGGTCCCCCCTTTTCAATATATGGTCTTCGTATTTAATATAGGGGTATTGCTCGATATTATGGTAAGGGTCCCCCCTTTTCAATATATGGTCTTCGTATTTGGTATAGGGGTATTGCTCGATATTATGGTAAGGGTCCCCCCTTTTCAATATATGGTCTTCGTATTTAGTATAGGGGTATTGCTCGATATTATGGTAAGGGTCCCCCCTTTTCAATATATGGTCTTCGTATTTAGTATAGGGGTATTGCTCGATATTATGGTAAGGGTCCCCCCTTTTCAATATATGGTCTTCGTATTTAATATAGGGGTATTGCTCGATATTATGGTAAGGGTCCCCCCTCTTCAATATATGGTCTTCGTATTTTATATAGCGGTATTGCTCGATATTATGGTAAGGGTCCCCCCTTTTCAATATATGGTCTTCGTATTTAGTATAGGGGTATTGCTCGATATTATGGTAAGGGTCCCCCCTTTTCAATATATGGTCTTCGTATTTAGTATAGGGGTATTGCTCGATATTATGGTAAGGGTCCCCCCTTTTCAATATATGGTCTTCGTATTTAATATAGGGGTATTGCTCGATATTATGGTAAGGGTCCCCCCTTTTCAATATATGGTCTTCGTATTTAGTATAGGGGTATTGCTCGATATTATGGTAAGGTTCCCCCCTTTAAAAAAATCCATATAAATATTAGGATGGATCCAAGTCTATCAGTATTCATTTTTATAATAAAAATATTACTTCCCTATTAAACTTTTTTAGAAAAGTGGCTGTATCTCCGCAAATATATTTTATCGCAAAAATAAGCGAAATTCGAAAAAACTTAACTAAAGTATCGATAGTGCTCTTTTCAAATATATTAAAACTATTGTAATTTGAAGAAATTTTTTAAAAAATCCATATAAATATTAGGATGGATCCAAGTCTATCAGTATTCATTTTTATAATAAAAATATTACTTCCCTATTAAACTTTTTTAGAAAAGTGGCTGTATCTCCGCAAATATTGATTTTATCGCAAAAATAAGCGAAATTCGAAAAAACTTAACTAAAGTATCGATAGTGCTCTTTTCAAATATATTAAAACTATTGTAATTTGAAGAAATTTTTGAAAAAATCCATATAAATATTAGGATGGATCCAAGTCTATCAGTATTCATTTTTATAATAAAAATATTACTTCCCTATTAAACTTTTTTAGAAAAGTGGCTGTATCTCCGCAAATATTGATTTTATTGCAAAAATAAGCGAAATTCGAAAAAACTTAACTAAAGTATCGATAGTGCTCTTTTCAAATATATTAAAACTATTGTAATTTGAACAAATTTTTGAAAAAATCCATATAAATATTAGGATGGATCCCCCTTGTCAATATATGGTTTTCATATTTAATATAGCGGTATTGCTCGATATTATGGTAAGGGTCCCCCCTTTTCAATATATGGTCTTCGTATTTAATATAGCGGTATTGCTCGATATTATGGTAAGGGTCCCCCCTTTTCAATATATGGTCTTCGTATTTAGTATAGGGGTATTGCTCGATATTATGGTAAGGGTCCCCCCTTTTCAATATATGGTCTTCGTATTTAGTATAGGGGTATTGCTCGATATTATGGTAAGGGTCCCCCCTTTTCAATATATGGTCTTCGTATTTAGTGTAGGGGTATCGCTCGATATTATGGTAAGGGTCCCCCCTTTTCAATATATGGTCTTCGTATTTAGTATAGGGGTATTGCTCGATATTATGGTAAGGGTCCCCCTTTTAAAAAATCCATATAAATATTAGGATGGATCCAAGTCTATCAGTATTCATTTTTATAATAAAAATATTACTTCCCTATTAAACTTTTTTAGAAAAGTGGCTGTATCTCCGCAAATATTGATTTTATCGCAAAAATAAGCGAAATTCGAAAAAACTTAACTAAAGTATCGATAGTGCTCTTTTCAAATATATTAAAACTATTGTAATTTGAAGAAATTTTTGAAAAAATCCATATAAATATTAGGATGGATCCAAGTCTATCAGTATTCATTTTTATAATAAAAATATTACTTCCCTATTAAACTTTTTTAGAAAAGTGGCTGTATCTCCGCAAATATTGATATTATTGCAAAAATAAGCGAAATTCGAAAAAACTTAACTAAAGTATCGATAGTGCTCTTTTCAAATATATTAAAACTATTGTAATTTGAACAAATTTTTGAAAAAATCCATATAAATATTAGGATGGATCCCCCTTGTCAATATATGGTTTTCATATTTAATATAGCGGTATTGCTCGATATTATGGTAAGGGTCCCCCCTTTTCAATATATGGTCTTCGTATTTAGTATAGGGGTATTGCTCGATATTATGGTAAGGGTCCCCCCTTTTCAATATATGGTCTTCGTATTTAGTATAGGGGTATTGCTCGATATTATGGTAAGGGTCCCCCCTTTTCAATATATGGTCTTCGTATTTAGTATAGGGGTATTGCTCGATATTATGGTAAGGGTCCCCCCTTTTCAATATATGGTCTTCGTATTTAATATAGGGGTATTGCTCGATATTATGGTAAGGGTCCCCCCTTTTCAATATATGGTCTTCGTATTTAGTATAGGGGTATTGCTCGATATTATGGTAAGGGTCCCCCCTTTTCAATATATGGTCTTCGTATTTAGTATAGGGGTATTGCTCGATATTATGGTAAGGGTCCCCCCTCTTCAATATATGGTCTTCGTATTTTATATAGGGGTATTGCTCGATATTATGGTAAGGGTCCCCCCTTTTCAATATATGGTCTTCGTATTTAGTATAGGGGTATTGCTCGATATTATGGTAAGGGTCCCCCCTTTTCAATATATGGTCTTCGTATTTAGTATAGGGGTATTGCTCGATATTATGGTAAGGGTCCCCCTTTTAAAAAATCCATATAAATATTAGGATGGATCCAAGTCTATCAGTATTCATTTTTATAATAAAAATATTACTTCCCTATTAAACTTTTTTAGAAAAGTGGCTGTATCTCCGCAAATATTGATTTTATCGCAAAAATAAGCGAAATTCGAAAAAACTTAACTAAAGTATCGATAGTGCTCTTTTCAAATATATTAAAACTATTGTAATTTGAAGAAATTTTTTAAAAAATCCATATAAATATTAGGATGGATCCAAGTCTATCAGTATTCATTTTTATAATAAAAATATTACTTCCCTATTAAACTTTTTTAGAAAAGTGGCTGTATCTCCGCAAATATTGATTTTATTGCAAAAATAAGCGAAATTCGAAAAAACTTAACTAAAGTATCGATAGTGCTCTTTTCAAATATATTAAAACTTTTGTAATTTGAACAAATTTTTGAAAAAATCCATATAAATATTAGGATGGATCCCCCTTGTCAATATATGGTCTTCGTATTTAGTATAGGGGTATTGCTCGATATTATGGTAAGGGTCCCCCCTTTTCAATATATGGTCTTCGTATTTAGTATAGGGGTATTGCTCGATATTATGGTAAGGGTCCCCCCTTTTCAATATATGGTCTTCGTATTTAGTATAGGGGTATTGCTCGATATTATGGTAAGGGTCCCCCCTTTTCAATATATGGTCTTCGTATTTAATATAGGGGTATTGCTCGATATTATGGTAAGGGTCCCCCCTTTTCAATATATGGTCTTCGTATTTAGTATAGGGGTATTGCTCGATATTATGGTAAGGGTCCCCCCTTTTCAATATATGGTCTTCGTATTTAGTATAGGGGTATTGCTCGATATTATGGTAAGGGTCCCCCCTTTTCAATATATGGTCTTCGTATTTAATATAGGGGTATTGCTCGATATTATGGTAAGGGTCCCCCCTTTTCAATATATGGTCTTCGTATTTAGTATAGGGGTATTGCTCAATATTATGGTAAGGGTCCCCCCTTTTCAATATATGGTCTTCGTATTTAGTATAGGGGTATTGCTCGATATTATGGTAAGGGTCCCCCCTTTTCAATATATGGTCTTCGTATTTAGTATAGGGGTATTGCTCGATATTATGGTAAGGGTCCCCCCTTTTCAATATATGGTCTTCGTATTTAATATAGGGGTATTGCTCGATATTATGGTAAGGGTCCCCCCTTTTCAATATATGGTCTTCGTATTTAGTATAGGGGTATTGCTCGATATTATGGTAAGGGTCCCCCCTTTTCAATATATGGTCTTCGTATTTAATATAGGGGTATTGCTCGATATTATGGTAAGGGTCCCCCCTTTTCAATATATGTATTTAGTATAGGGGAATTGCTCGATATTATGGTAAGGGTCCCCCCTTTTCAATATATGGTCTTCGTATTTAATATAGGGGTATTGCTCGATATTACGGTAAGGGTCCCCCCTCTTCAATATATGGTCTTCGTATTTAGTATAGGGGTATTGCTCGATATTATGGTAAGGGTCCCCCCTTTTCAATATATGGTCTTCGTATTTAGTATAGGGGTATTGCTCGATATTATGGTAAGGGTCCCCCCTTTTCAATATATGGTCTTCGTATTTAGTATAGGGGTATTGCTCGATATTATGGTAAGGGTCCCCCCTTTTCAATATATGGTCTTCGTATTTGATATAGGGGTATTGCTCGATATTATGGTAAGGGTCCCCCCTTTTCAATATATGGTCTTCGTATTTAGTATAGGGGTATTGCTCGATATTATGGTAAGGGTCCCCCCTTTTCAATATATGGTCTTCGTATTTAGTATAGGGGTATTGCTCGATATTATGGTAAGGGTCCCCCCTTTTCAATATATGGTCTTCGTATTTAGTATAGGGGTATTGCTCGATATTATGGTAAGGGTCCCCCCTCTTCAATATATGGTCTTCGTATTTTATATAGGGGTATTGCTCGATATTATGGTAAGGGTCCCCCCTTTTCAATATATGGTCTTCGTATTTAGTATAGGGGTATTGCTCGATATTATGGTAAGGGTCCCCCCTTTTCAATATATGGTCTTCGTATTTAGTATAGGGGTATTGCTCGATATTATGGTAAGGGTCCCCCCTTTTCAATATATGGTCTTCGTATTTAATATAGGGGTATTGCTCGATATTATGGTAAGGGTCCCCCCTTTTCAATATATGGTCTTCGTATTTAGTATAGGGGTATTGCTCGATATTATGGTAAGGGTCCCCCTTTTAAAAAATCCATATAAATATTAGGATGGATCCAAGTCTATCAGTATTCATTTTTATAATAAAAATATTACTTCCCTATTAAACTTTTTTAGAAAAGTGGCTGTATCTCCGCAAATATATTTTATCGCAAAAATAAGCGAAATTCGAAAAAACTTAACTAAAGTATCGATAGTGCTCTTTTCAAATATATTAAAACTATTGTAATTTGAAGAAATTTTTTAAAAAATCCATATAAATATTAGGATGGATCCAAGTCTATCAGTATTCATTTTTATAATAAAAATATTACTTCCCTATTAAACTTTTTTAGAAAAGTGGCTGTATCTCCGCAAATATTGATTTTATCGCAAAAATAAGCGAAATTCGAAAAAACTTAACTAAAGTATCGATAGTGCTCTTTTCAAATATATTAAAACTATTGTAATTTGAAGAAATTTTTGAAAAAATCCATATAAATATTAGGATGGATCCAAGTCTATCAGTATTCATTTTTATAATAAAAATATTACTTCCCTATTAAACTTTTTTAGAAAAGTGGCTGTATCTCCGCAAATATTGATTTTATTGCAAAAATAAGCGAAATTCGAAAAAACTTAACTGAAGTATCGATAGTGCTCTTTTCAAATATATTAAAACTTTTGTAATTTGAACAAATTTTTGAAAAAATCCATATAAATATTAGGATGGATCCCCCTTGTCAATATATGGTTTTCATATTTAATATAGCGGTATTGCTCGATATTATGGTAAGGGTCCCCCCTTTTCAATATATGGTCTTCGTATTTAGTATAAGGGTATTGCTCGATATTATGGTAAGGGTCCCCCCTTTTCAATATATGGTCTTCGTATTTAGTATAGGGGTATTGCTCGATATTATGGTAAGGGTCCCCCCTTTTCAATATATGGTCTTCGTATTTAGTGTAGGGGTATCGCTCGATATTATGGTAAGGGTCCCCCCTTTTCAATATATGGTCTTCGTATTTAGTATAGGGGTATTGCTCGATATTATGGTAAGGGTCCCCCCTTTTCAATATATGGTCTTCGTATTTAATATAGGGGTATTGCTCGATATTATGGTAAGGGTCCCCCCTTTTCAATATATGGTCTTCGTATTTAGTATAGGGGTATTGCTCGATATTATGGTAAGGGTCCCCCTTTTCAATATATGGTCTTCGTATTTAGTATAGGGGAATTGCTCGATATTATGGTAAGGGTCCCCCCTTTTCAATATATGGTCTTCGTATTTAGTATAGGGGTATTGCTCGATATTATGGTAAGGGTCCCCCCTTTTCAATATATGGTCTTCGTATTTAGTATAGGGGTATTGCTCGATATTATGGTAAGGGTCCCCCCTTTTCAATATATGGTCTTCGTATTTAATATAGGGGTATTGCTCGATATTATGGTAAGGGTCCCCCCTTTTCAATATATGGTCTTCGTATTTAATATAGGGGTATTGCTCGATATTATGGTAAGGGTCCCCCCTTTTCAATATATGGTCTTCGTATTTAGTATAGGGGTATTGCTCGATATTATGGTAAGGGTCCCCCCTTTTCAATATATGGTCTTCGTATTTAATATAGGGGTATTGCTCGATATTATGGTAAGGGTCCCCCCTTTTCAATATATGGTCTTCGTATTTAGTATAGGGGTATTGCTCAATATTATGGTAAGGGTCCCCCCTTTTCAATATATGGTCTTCGTATTTAGTATAGGGGTATTGCTCGATATTATGGTAAGGGTCCCCCCTTTTCAATATATGGTCTTCGTATTTAGTATAGGGGTATTGCTCGATATTATGGTAAGGGTCCCCCCTTTTCAATATATGGTCTTCGTATTTAATATAGGGGTATTGCTCGATATTATGGTAAGGGTCCCCCCTTTTCAATATATGGTCTTCGTATTTAGTATAGGGGTATTGCTCGATATTATGGTAAGGGTCCCCCCTTTTCAATATATGGTCTTCGTATTTAATATAGGGGTATTGCTCGATATTATGGTAAGGGTCCCCCCTTTTCAATATATGTATTTAGTATAGGGGAATTGCTCGATATTATGGTAAGGGTCCCCCCTTTTCAATATATGGTCTTCGTATTTAATATAGGGGTATTGCTCGATATTACGGTAAGGGTCCCCCCTTTTCAATATATGGTCTTCGTATTTAGTATAGGGGTATTGCTCGATATTATGGTAAGGGTCCCCCCTTTTCAATATATGGTCTTCGTATTTAGTATAGGGGTATTGCTCGATATTATGGTAAGGGTCCCCCCTTTTCAATATATGGTCTTCGTATTTAGTATAGGGGTATTGCTCGATATTATGGTAAGGGTCCCCCCTTTTCAATATATGGTCTTCGTATTTGATATAGGGGTATTGCTCGATATTATGGTAAGGGTCCCCCCTTTTCAATATATGGTCTTCGTATTTAGTATAGGGGTATTGCTCGATATTATGGTAAGGGTCCCCCCTTTTCAATATATGGTCTTCGTATTTAGTATAGGGGTATTGCTCGATATTATGGTAAGGGTCCCCCCTTTTCAATATATGGTCTTCGTATTTAGTATAGGGGTATTGCTCGATATTATGGTAAGGGTCCCCCCTCTTCAATATATGGTCTTCGTATTTTATATAGGGGTATTGCTCGATATTATGGTAAGGGTCCCCCCTTTTCAATATATGGTCTTCGTATTTAGTATAGGGGTATTGCTCGATATTATGGTAAGGGTCCCCCCTTTTCAATATATGGTCTTCGTATTTAGTATAGGGGTATTGCTCGATATTATGGTAAGGGTCCCCCCTTTTCAATATATGGTCTTCGTATTTAATATAGGGGTATTGCTCGATATTATGGTAAGGGTCCCCCCTTTTCAATATATGGTCTTCGTATTTAGTATAGGGGTATTGCTCGATATTATGGTAAGGGTCCCCCTTTTAAAAAATCCATATAAATATTAGGATGGATCCAAGTCTATCAGTATTCATTTTTATAATAAAAATATTACTTCCCTATTAAACTTTTTTAGAAAAGTGGCTGTATCTCCGCAAATATATTTTATCGCAAAAATAAGCGAAATTCGAAAAAACTTAACTAAAGTATCGATAGTGCTCTTTTCAAATATATTAAAACTATTGTAATTTGAAGAAATTTTTTAAAAAATCCATATAAATATTAGGATGGATCCAAGTCTATCAGTATTCATTTTTATAATAAAAATATTACTTCCCTATTAAACTTTTTTAGAAAAGTGGCTGTATCTCCGCAAATATTGATTTTATCGCAAAAATAAGCGAAATTCGAAAAAACTTAACTAAAGTATCGATAGTGCTCTTTTCAAATATATTAAAACTATTGTAATTTGAAGAAATTTTTGAAAAAATCCATATAAATATTAGGATGGATCCAAGTCTATCAGTATTCATTTTTATAATAAAAATATTACTTCCCTATTAAACTTTTTTAGAAAAGTGGCTGTATCTCCGCAAATATTGATTTTATTGCAAAAATAAGCAAAATTCGAAAAAACTTAACTGAAGTATCGATAGTGCTCTTTTCAAATATATTAAAACTTTTGTAATTTGAACAAATTTTTGAAAAAATCCATATAAATATTAGGATGGATCCCCCTTGTCAATATATGGTTTTCATATTTAATATAGCGGTATTGCTCGATATTATGGTAAGGGTCCCCCCTTTTCAATATATGGTCTTCGTATTTAGTATAAGGGTATTGCTCGATATTATGGTAAGGGTCCCCCCTTTTCAATATATGGTCTTCGTATTTAGTATAGGGGTATTGCTCGATATTATGGTAAGGGTCCCCCCTTTTCAATATATGGTCTTCGTATTTAGTGTAGGGGTATCGCTCGATATTATGGTAAGGGTCCCCCCTTTTCAATATATGGTCTTCGTATTTAGTATAGGGGTATTGCTCGATATTATGGTAAGGGTCCCCCCTTTTCAATATATGGTCTTCGTATTTAATATAGGGGTATTGCTCGATATTATGGTAAGGGTCCCCCCTTTTCAATATATGGTCTTCGTATTTAGTATAGGGGTATTGCTCGATATTATGGTAAGGGTCCCCCCTTTTCAATATATGGTCTTCGTATTTAGTATAGGGGTATTGCTCGATATTATGGTAAGGGTCCCCCCTTTTCAATATATGGTCTTCGTATTTAATATAGGGGTATTGCTCGATATTATGGTAAGGGTCCCCCCTTTTCAATATATGGTCTTCGTATTTAGTATAGGGGTATTGCTCGATATTATGGTAAGGGTCCCCCCTTTTCAATATATGGTCTTCGTATTTAATATAGGGGTATTGCTCGATATTATGGTAAGGGTCCCCCCTTTTCAATATATGGTCTTCGTATTTAGTATAGGGGTATTGCTCGATATTATGGTAAGGGTCCCCCTTTTCAATATATAGTCTTCGTATTTAATATAGGGGTATTGCTCGATATTATGGTAAGGGTCCCCCCTTTTTAATATATGGTCTTCGTATTTAGTATAGGGGTATTGCTCGATATTATGGTAAGGGTCACCCCTTTTCAATATATGGTCTTCGTATTTAGTATAGGGGTATTGCTCGATATTATGGTAAGGGTCCCCCCTTTTCAATATATGGTCTTCGTATTTAGTATAGGGGTATTGCTCGATATTATGGTAAGGGTCCCCCCTTTTCAATACATGGTCTTCGTATTTAGTATAGGGGTATTGCTCGATATTATGGTAAGGGTCCCCCTTTTCAATATATGGTCTTCGTATTTAATATAGGGGTATTGCTCGATATTACGGTAAGGGTCCCCCCTTTTCAATATATGGTCTTCGTATTTAGTATAGGGGTATTGCTCGATAATATGGTAAGGGTCCCCCCTTTTCAATATATGGTCTTCGTATTTAGTATAGGGGTATTGCTCGATATTATGGTAAGGGTCCCCCCTTTTCAATATATGGTCTTCGTATTTAATATAGGGGTATTGCTCGATATTATGGTAAGGGTCCCCCCTTTTCAATATATGGTCTTCGTATTTAGTATAGGGGTATTGCTCGATATTATGGTAAGGGTCCCCCCTTTTCAATATATAGTCTTCGTATTTAATATAGGGGTATTGCTCGATATTATGGTAAGGGTCCCCCCTTTTCAATATATGGTCTTCATATTTAGTATAGGGGTATTGCTCGATATTATGGTGAGGGTCCCCCCTTTTCAATATATGGTCTTCGTATTTAATATAGGGGTATTGCTCGATATTATGGTAAGGGTCCCCCTTTTCAATATATGGTCTTCGTATTTAGTATAGGGGTATTGCTCGATATTATGGATCCCCCCTTTTCAATATATGGTCTTCGTATTTAGTATAGGGGTATTGCTCGATATTATGGTAAGGGTCCCCCCTTTTCAATATATGGTCTTCGTATTTAATATAGGGGTATTGCTCGATATTATGGTAAGGGTCCCCCCTTTTCAATATATGGTCTTCGTATTTAGTATAGGGGTATTGCTCGATATTATGGTAAGGGTCCCCCCTTTTCAATATATGGTCTTCGTATTTAATATAGGGGTATTGCTCGATATTATGGTAAGGGTCCCCCTTTTCAATATATGGTCTTCGTATTTAATATAGGGGTATTGCTCGATATTATGGTAAGGGTCCCCCCTTTTCAATATATGGTCTTCGTATTTAATATAGGGGTATTGCTCGATATTATGGTAAGGGTCCCCCCTTTTCAATATATGGTCTTCGTATTTAATATAGGGGTATTGCTCGATATTATGGTAAGGGTCCCCCCTTTTCAATATATGGTCTTCGTATTTAGTATAGGGGTATTGCTCGATATTATGGTAAGGGTCCCCCCTTTTCAATATATGGTCTTCGTATTTAATATAGGGGTATTGCTCGATATTATGGTAAGGGTCCCCCCTTTTCAATATATGGTCTTCGTATTTAATATAGGGGTATTGCTCGATATTATGGTAAGGGTCCCCCCTTTTCAATATATGGTCTTCGTATTTAATATAGGGGTATTGCTCGATATTATGGTAAGGGTCCCCCCTTTTCAATATATGGTCTTCGTATTTAGTATAGGGGTATTGCTCGATATTATGGTAAGGGTCCCCCCTTTTCAATATATGGTCTTCGTATTTAGTATAGGGGTATTGCTCGATATTATGGTAAGGGTCCCCCCTTTTCAATATATGGTCTTCGTATTTAGTATAGGGGTATTGCTCGATATTATGGTAAGGGTCCCCCCTTTTCAATATATGGTCTTCGTATTTAATATAGGGGTATTGCTCGATATTATGGTAAGGGTCCCCCCTTTTCAATATATGGTCTTCGTATTTAATATAGGGGTATTGCTCGATATTATGGTAAGGGTCCCCCCTTTTCAATATATGGTCTTCGTATTTAGTATAGGGGTATTGCTCGATATTATGGTAAGGGTCCCCCCTTTTCAATATATGGTCTTCGTATTTAATATAGGGGTATTGCTCGATATTATGGTAAGGGTCCCCCCTTTTCAATATATGGTCTTCGTATTTAGTATAGGGGTATTGCTCGATATTATGGTAAGGGTCCCCCCTTTTCAATATATGGTCTTCGTATTTAGTATAGGGGTATTGCTCGATATTATGGTAAGGGTCCCCCCTTTTCAATATATGGTCTTCGTATTTAATATAGGGGTATTGCTCGATATTATGGTAAGGGTCCCCCCTTTTCAATATATGGTCTTCGTATTTAGTATAGGGGTATTGCTCGATATTATGGTAAGGGTCCCCCTTTTTCAATATATGGTCTTCGTATTTAGTATAGGGGTATTGCTCGATATTATGGTAAGGGTCCCCCCTTTTCAATATATGGTCTTCGTATTTAATATAGGGGTATTGCTCGATATTATGGTAAGGGTCCCCCCTTTTCAATATATGGTCTTCGTATTTAGTATAGGGGTATTGCTCGATATTATGGTAAGGGTCCCCCCTTTTCAATATATGGTCTTCGTATTTAATATAGGGGTATTGCTCGATATTATGGTAAGGGTCCCCCCTTTTCAATATATGGTCTTCGTATTTAATATAGGGGTATTGCTCGATATTATGGTAAGGGTCCCCCCTTTTCAATATATGGTCTTCGTATTTAGTATAGGGGTATTGCTCGATATTATGGTAAGGGTCCCCCCTTTTCAATATATGGTCTTCGTATTTAGTATAGGGGTATTGCTCGATATTATGGTAAGGGTCCCCCCTTTTCAATATATGGTCTTCGTATTTAGTATAGGGGTATTGCTCGATATTATGGTAAGGGTCCCCCCTTTTCAATATATGGTCTTCGTATTTAATATAGGGGTATTGCTCGATATTATGGTAAGGGTCCCCCCTTTTCAATATATGGTCTTCGTATTTAATATAGGGGTATTGCTCGATATTATGGTAAGGGTCCCCCCTCTTCAATATATGGTCTTCGAATTTAATATAGGGGTATTGCTCGATATTATGGTAAGGGTCCCCCCTTTTCAATATATGGTCTTCGTATTTAATGTAGGGGTATTGCTCGATATTATGGTAAGGGTCCCCCCTTTTCAATATATGGTCTTCGTATTTAATATAGGGGTATTGCTCGATATTATGGTAAGGGTCCCCCCTTTTCAATATATGGTCTTCGTATTTAATATAGGGGTATTGCTCGATATTATGGTAAGGGTCCCCCCTTTTCAATGTATGGTCTTCGTATTTAATATAGGGGTATTGCTCGATATTATGGTAAGGGTCCCCCCTTTTCAATATATGGTCTTCGTATTTAATATAGGGGTATTGCTCGATATTATGGTAAGGGTCCCCCCTTTTCAATATATGGTCTTCGTATTTAGTATAGGGGTATTGCTCGATATTATGGTAAGGGTCCCCCCTTTTCAATATATGGTCTTCGTATTTAATATAGGGGTATTGCTCGATATTATGGTAAGGGTCCCCCCTTTTCAATATATGGTCTTCGTATTTAATATAGGGGTATTGCTCGATATTATGGTAAGTGTCCCCCCTTTTCAATATATGGTCTTCGTATTTAATATAGGGGTATTGCTCGATATTATGGTAAGGGTCCCCCCTTTTCAATATATGGTCTTCGTATTTAATATAGGGGTATTGCTCGATATTATGGTAAGGGTCCCCCCTTTTCAATATATGGTCTTCGTATTTAATATAGGGGTATTGCTCGATATTATGGTAAGGGTCCCCCCTTTTCAATATATGGTCTTCGTATTTAGTATAGGGGTATTGCTCGATATTATGGTAAGGGTCCCCCCTTTTCAATATATGGTCTTCGTATTTAATATAGGGGTATTGCTCGATATTATGTTAAGGGTCCCCCCTTTTCAATATATGGTCTTCGTATTTAGTATAGGGGTATTGCTCGATATTATGGTAAGGGTCCCCCCTTTTCAATATATGGTCTTCGTATTTAATATAGGGGTATTGCTCGATATTATGGTAAGGGTCCCCCCTTTTCAATATATGGTCTTCGTATTTAATATAGGGGTATTGCTCGATATTATGGTAAGGGTCCCCCCTTTTCAATATATGGTCTTCGTATTTAATATAGGGGTATTGCTCGATATTATGGTAAGGGTCCCCCCTTTTCAATATATGGTCTTCGTATTTAATATAGGGGTATTGCTCGATATTATGGTAAGGGTCCCCCCTTTTCAATATATGGTCTTCGTATTTAGTATAGGGGTATTGCTCGATATTATGGTAAGGGTCCCCCCTTTTCAATATATGGTCTTCGTATTCAGTGTAGGGGTATCGCTCGATATTATGGTAAGGGTCCCCCCTTTTCAATATATGGTCTTCGTATTTAGTATAGGGGTATTGCTCGATATTATGGTAAGGGTCCCCCCTTTTCAATATATGGTCTTCGTATTTAGTATAGGGGTATTGCTCGATATTATGGTAAGGGTCCCCCCCTTTCAATATATGGTCTTCGTATTTAGTATAGGGGTATTGCTCGCTATTATGGTAAGGGTCCCCCTTTTTCAATATATGGTCTTCGTATTTAGTGTAGGGGTATCGCTCGATATTATGGTAAGGGTCCCCCCTTTTCAATATATGGTCTTCGTATTCAGTGTAGGGGTATCGCTCGATATTATGGTAAGGGTCCCCCCTTTTCAATATATGGTCTTCGTATTTAGTATAGGGGTATTGCTCGATATTATGGTAAGGGTTCCCCTTTTAAAAAATCCATATAAATATTAGGATGGATCCAAGTCAATCAGTATTCATTTTTAATAAAAATATTACTTCCCTATTAAACTTTTTTAGAAAAGTGGCTGTATCTCCGTAAATATTGATTTTATCGCAAAAATAAGCGAAATTCGAAAAACCTTAACTAAAGTATCGATAGTGCTCTTTTCAAATATAATAAAACTATTGTAATTTGAAGAAATTTTTGAAAAAATCCATATAAATATTAGGATGGATCCAAGTCTATCAGTATTCATTTTTATAATAAAAATATTACTTCCCTATTAAACTTTTTTAGAAAAGTGGCTGTATCTCCGCAAATATTGATTTTATCGCAAAAATAAGCGAAATTCGAAAAAACTTAACTGAAGTATCGATAGTGCTCTTTTCAAATATATTTAAACTATTGTAATTTGAAGAAATTTTTTAAAAAATCCATATAAATATTAGGACGGATCCAAGTCTATCAGTATTCATTTTTATAATAAAAATATTACTTCCCTATTAAACTTTTTTAGAAAAGTGGCTGTATCTCCGCAAATATTGATTTTATCGCAAAAATAAGCGAAATTCGAAAAAACTTAACTAAAGTATCGATAGTGCTCTTTTCAAATATATTAAAACTATTGTAATTTGAAGAAATTTTTTAAAAAATCCATATAAATATTAGGACGGATCCAAGTCTATCAGTATTCATTTTTATAATAAAAATATTACTTCCCTATTAAACTTTTTTAGAAAAGTGGCTGTATCTCCGCAAATATTGATTTTATTGCAAAAATAAGCGAAATTCGAAAAAACTTAACTAAAGTATCGATAGTGCTCTTTTCAAATATATTAAAACTTTTGTAATTTGAACAAATTTTTGAAAAAATCCATATAAATATTAGGATGGATCCCCCTTGTCAATATATGGTTTTCATATTTAATATAGCGGTATTGCTCGATATTATGGTAAGGGTCCCCCCTTTTCAATATATGCTCTTCGTATTTAGTACAAGGGTATTGCTCGATATTATGGTAAGGGTCCCCCCTTTTCAATATATGGTCTTCGTATTTAGTATAGGGGTATTGCTCGATATTATGGTAAGGGTCCCCCCTTTTCAATATATGGTCTTCGTATTTAGTGTAGGGGTATCGCTCGATATTATGGTAAGGGTCCCCCCTTTTCAATATATGGTCTTCGTATTTAGTATAGGGGTATTGCTCGATATTATGGTAAGGGTCCCCCCTTTTCAATATATGGTCTTCGTATATAGTATAGGGGTATTGCTCGATATTATGGTAAGGGTCCCCCCTTTTCAATATATGGTCTTCGTATTTAGTATAGGGGTATTGCTCGATATTATGGTAAGGGTCCCCCCTTTTCAATATATGGTCTTCGTATTCAGTGTAGGGGTATCGCTCGATATTATGGTAAGGGTCCCCCCTTTTCAATATATGGTCTTCGTATTTAATATAGGGGTATTGCTCGATATTATGGTAAGGGTCCCCCCTTTTCAATATATGGTCTTCGTATTTAGTATAGGGGTATTGCTCGATATTATGGTAAGGGTCCCCCCTTTTCAATATATGGTCTTCGTATTTAGTGTAGGGGTATCGCTCGATATTATGGTAAGGGTCCCCCCTTTTCAATATATGGTCTTCGTATTTAGTATAGGGGTATTGCTCGATATTATGGTAAGGGTCCCCCCTTTTCAATATATGGTCTTCGTATATAGTATAGGGGTATTGCTCGATATTATGGTAAGGGTCCCCCCTTTTCAATATATGGTCTTCGCATTTAGTATAGGGGTATTGCTCGATATTATGGTAAGGGTCCCCCCTCTTCAATATATGGTCTTCGTATTTAGTATAGGGGTATTGCTCGATATTATGGTAAGGGTCCCCCCTTTTCAATATATGGTCTTCGTATTCAGTGTAGGGGTATCGCTCGATATTATGGTAAGGGTCCCCCCTTTTCAATATATGGTCTTCGTATTTAGTATAGGGGTATTGCTCGATATTATGGTAAGGGTCCCCCCTTTTCAATATATGGTCTTCGTATTTAGTATAGGGGTATTGCTCGATATTATGGTAAGGGTCCCCCCTTTTCAATATATGGTCTTCGTATTTAGTATAGGGGTATTGCTCGATATTATGGTAAGGGTCCCCCCTTTTCAATATATGGTCTTCGTATTTAGTATAGGGGTATTGCTCGATATTATGGTAAGGGTCCCCCCTTTTCAATATATGGTCTTCGTATTTAGTATAGGGGTATTGCGCGATATTATGGTAAGGGTCCCCCCTTTTCAATATATGGTCTTCGTATTTAGTATAGGGGTATTGCTCGATATTATGGAAAGGGTCCCCCCTTTTCAATATATGGTCTTCGTATTTAGTATAGGGGTATTGCTCGATATTATGGTAAGGGTCCTCCCTTTTCAATATATGGTCTTCGTATTTAGTATAGGGGTATTGCTCGATTTTATGGTAAGGGTCCCCCCTTTTCAATATATGGTCTTCGTATTTAATATAGGGGTATTGCTCGATATTATGGTAAGGTAAAGTCCCCCCTTTTCAATATATGGTCTTCGTATTTAGTATAGGGGTATTGCTCGCTATTATGGTAAGGGTCCCCCTTTTTCAATATATGGTCTTCGTATTTAGTATAGGGGTATTGCTCGATATTATGGTAAGGGTCCCCCCTTTTCAATATATGGTCTTCGTATTCAGTGTAGGGGTATCGCTCGATATTATGGTAAGGGTCCCCCCTTTTCAATATATGGTCTTCGTATTTAGTATAGGGGTATTGCTCGATATTATGGTAAGGGTTCCCCTTTTAAAAAATCCATATAAATATTAGGATGGATCCAAGTCAATCAGTATTCATTTTTAATAAAAATATTACTTCCCTATTAAACTTTTTTAGAAAAGTGGCTGTATCTCCGTAAATATTGATTTTATCGCAAAAATAAGCGAAATTCGAAAAACCTTAACTAAAGTATCGATAGTGCTCTTTTCAAATATAATAAAACTATTGTAATTTGAAGAAATTTTTGAAAAAATCCATATAAATATTAGGATGGATCCAAGTCTATCAGTATTCATTTTTATAATAAAAATATTACTTCCCTATTAAACTTTTTTAGAAAAGTGGCTGTATCTCCGCAAATATTGATTTTATCGCAAAAATAAGCGAAATTCGAAAAAACTTAACTGAAGTATCGATAGTGCTCTTTTCAAATATATTTAAACTATTGTAATTTGAAGAAATTTTTTAAAAAATCCATATAAATATTAGGACGGATCCAAGTCTATCAGTATTCATTTTTATAATAAAAATACTACTTCCCTATTAAACTTTTTTAGAAAAGTGGCTGTATCTCCGCAAATATTGATTTTATCGCAAAAATAAGCGAAATTCGAAAAAACTTAACTAAAGTATCGATAGTGCTCTTTTCAAATATATTAAAACTATTGTAATTTGAAGAAATTTTTTAAAAAATCCATATAAATATTAGGACGGATCCAAGTCTATCAGTATTCATTTTTATAATAAAAATATTACTTCCCTATTAAACTTTTTTAGAAAAGTGGCTGTATCTCCGCAAATATTGATTTTATTGCAAAAATAAGCGAAATTCGAAAAAACTTAACTAAAGTATCGATAGTGCTCTTTTCAAATATATTAAAACTTTTGTAATTTGAACAAATTTTTGAAAAAATCCATATAAATATTAGGATGGATCCCCCTTGTCAATATATGGTTTTCATATTTAATATAGCGGTATTGCTCGATATTATGGTAAGGGTCCCCCCTTTTCAATATATGCTCTTCGTATTTAGTACAAGGGTATTGCTCGATATTATGGTAAGGGTCCCCCCTTTTCAATATATGGTCTTCGTATTTAGTATAGGGGTATTGCTCGATATTATGGTAAGGGTCCCCCCTTTTCAATATATGGTCTTCGTATTTAGTGTAGGGGTATCGCTCGATATTATGGTAAGGGTCCCCCCTTTTCAATATATGGTCTTCGTATTTAGTATAGGGGTATTGCTCGATATTATGGTAAGGGTCCCCCCTTTTCAATATATGGTCTTCGTATTTAGTATAGGGGTATTGCTCGATATTATGGTAAGGGTCCCCCCTTTTCAATATATGGTCTTCGTATATAGTATAGGGGTATTGCTCGATATTATGGTAAGGGTCCCCCCTTTTCAATATATGGTCTTCGTATTTAGTATAGGGGTATTGCTCGATATTATGGTAAGGGTCCCCCCTCTTCAATATATGGTCTTCGTATTTAGTATAGGGGTATTGCTCGATATTATGGTAAGGGTCCCCCCTTTTCAATATATGGTCTTCGTATTCAGTGTAGGGGTATCGCTCGATATTATGGTAAGGGTCCCCCCTTTTCAATATATGGTCTTCGTATTTAGTATAGGGGTATTGCTCGATATTATGGTAAGGGTCCCCCCTTTTCAATATATGGTCTTCGTATTTAGTATAGGGGTATTGCTCGATATTATGGTAAGGGTCCCCCCTTTTCAATATATGGTCTTCGTATTTAGTATAGGGGTATTGCTCGATATTATGGTAAGGGTCCCCCCTTTTCAATATATGGTCTTCGTATTTAGTATAGGGGTATTGCTAGATATTATGGTAAGGGTCCCCCCTTTTCAATATATGGTCTTCGTATTTAGTATAGGGGTATTGCGCGATATTATGGTAAGGGTCCCCCCTTTTCAATATATGGTCTTCGTATTTAGTATAGGGGTATTGCTCGATATTATGGAAAGGGTCCCCCCTTTTCAATATATGGTCTTCGTATTTAGTATAGGGGTATTGCTCGATATTATGGTAAGGGTCCTCCCTTTTCAATATATGGTCTTCGTATTTAGTATAGGGGTATTGCTCGATTTTATGGTAAGGGTCCCCCCTTTTCAATATATGGTCTTCGTATTTAATATAGGGGTATTGCTCGATATTATGGTAAGGTAAAGTCCCCCCTTTTCAATATATGGTCTTCGTATTTAGTATAGGGGTATTGCTCGCTATTATGGTAAGGGTCCCCCTTTTTCAATATATGGTCTTCGTATTTAGTATAGGGGTATTGCTCGATATTATGGTAAGGGTCCCCCCTTTTCAATATATGGTCTTCGTATTTAGTATAGGGGTATTGCTCGATATTATGGTAAGGGTCCCCCCTTTTCAATATATGGTCTTCGTATATAGTATAGGGGTATTGCTCGATATTATGGTAAGGGTCCCCCCTTTTCAATATATGGTCTTCGTATTTAGTATAGGGGTATTGCTCGATATTATGGTAAGGGTCCCCCCTTTTCAATATATGGTCTTCGTATTTAGTATAGGGGTATTGTTCGATATTATGGTAAGGGTCCCCTTTTAAAAAATCCATATAAATATTAGGAAGGATCCAAGTCTATCAGTATTCATTTTTATAATAAAAATATTACTTCCCTATTAAACTTTTTTAGAAAAGTGGCTGTATCTCCGTAAATATTGATTTTATCGCAAAAATAAGCGAAATTCGAAAAACCTTAACTAAAGTATCGATAGTGCTCTTTTCAAATATAATAAAACTATTGTAATTTGAAGAAATTTTTGAAAAAATCCATATAAATATTAGGATGGATCCAAGTCTATCAGTATTCATTTTTATAAGAAAAATATTACTTCCCTATTAAACTTTTTTAGAAAAGTGGCTGTATCTCCGCAAATATTGATTTTATCGCAAAAATAAGCAAAATTCGAAAAAACTTAACTAAAGTATCGATAGTGCTCTTTTCAAATATATTAAAACTATTGTAATTTGAAGAAATTTTTGAAAAAATCCATATAAATATTAGGATGGATCCAAGTCTATCAGTATTCATTTTTATAATAAAAATATTACTTCCCTATTAAACTTTTTTAGAAAAGTGGCTGTATCTCCGCAAATATTGATTTTATCGCAAAAATAAGCGAAATTCGAAAAAACTTAACTAAAGTATCGATAGTGCTCTTTTCAAATATATTAAAACTATTGTAATTTGAAGAAATTTTTTAAAAAATCCATATAAATATTAGGATGGATCCAAGTCTATCAGTATTCATTTTTATAATAAAAATATTACTTCCCTATTAAACTTTTTTAGAAAAGTGGCTGTATCTCCGCAAATATTGATTTTATCGCAAAAATAAGCGAAATTCGAAAAAACTTAACTAAAGTATCGATAGTGCTCTTTTCAAATATATTAAAACTATTGTAATTTGAAGAAATTTTTGAAAAAATCCATATAAATATTAGGATGGATCCCCCTTGTCAATATATGGTTTTCGTATTTAATATAGGGGTATTGCTCGATATTATGGTAAGGGTCCCCCCTTTTCAATATATGGTCTTCGTATTTAGTATAGGGGAATTGCTCGATATTATGGTAAGGGTCCCCCCTCTTCAATATATGGTCTTCGTATTTAGTATAGGGGTATTGCTCGATATTATGGTAAGGGTCCCCCCTTTTCAATATATGGTCTTCGTATTTAGTGTAGGGGTATCGCTCGATATTATGGTAAGGGTCCCCCCTTTTCAATATATGGTCTTCGTATTTAGTATAGGGGTATTGCTCGATATTATGGTAAGGGTCCCCCCTTTTCAATATATGGTCTTCGTATTTAATATAGGGGTATTGCTCGATATTATGGTAAGGTAAAGTCCCCCCTTTTCAATATATGGTCTTCGTATTTAGTATAGGGGTATTGCTCGCTATTATGGTAAGGGTCCCCCTTTTTCAATATATGGTCTTCGTATTTAGTATAGGGGTATTGCTCGATATTATGGTAAGGGTCCCCCCTTTTCAATATATGGTCTTCGTATTCAGTGTAGGGGTATCGCTCGATATTATGGTAAGGGTCCCCCCTTTTCAATATATGGTCTTCGTATTTAGTATAGGGGTATTGCTCGATATTATGGTAAGGGTCCCCCCTCTTCAATATATGGTCTTCGTATTTAGTATAGGGGTATTGCTCGATATTATGGTAAGGGTCCCCCCTTTTCAATATATGGTCTTCGTATTCAGTGTAGGGGTATCGCTCGATATTATGGTAAGGGTCCCCCCTTTTCAATATATGGTCTTCGTATTTAGTATAGGGGTATTGCTCGATATTATGGTAAGGGTCCCCCCTTTTCAATATATGGTCTTCGTATTTAGTATAGGGGTATTGCTCGATATTATGGTAAGGGTCCCCCCTTTTCAATATATGGTCTTCGTATTTAGTATAGGGGTATTGCTCGATATTATGGTAAGGGTCCCCCCTTTTCAATATATGGTCTTCGTATTTAGTATAGGGGTATTGCTCGATATTATGGTAAGGGTCCCCCCTTTTCAATATATGGTCTTCGTATTTAGTATAGGGGTATTGCTCGATATTATGGTAAGGGTCCCCCCTTTTCAATATATGGTCTTCGTATTTAGTATAGGGGTATTGCTCGATATTATGGTAAGGGTCCCCCCTTTTCAATATATGGTCTTCGTATTTAGTATAGGGGTATTGCTCGATATTATGGTAAGGGTCCCCCCTTTTCAATATATGGTCTTCGTATTTAGTATAGGGGTATTGCTCGATATTATGGTAAGGGTCCCCCCTTTTCAATATATGGTCTTCGTATTTAGTATAGGGGTATTGCTCGATATTATGGTAAGGGTCCCCCCTTTTCAATATATGGTCTTCGTATTTAGTATAGGGGTATTGCTCGATATTATGGTAAGGGTCCCCCCTTTTCAATATATGGTCTTCGTATTTAGTATAGGGGTATTGCTCGATATTATGGTAAGGGTCCCCCCTTTTCAATATATGGTCTTCGTATTTAGTATAGGGGTATTGCTCGATATTATGGTAAGGGTCCCCCCTTTTCAATATATGGTCTTCGTATTCAGTGTAGGGGTATCGCTCGATATTATGGTAAGGGTCCCCCCTTTTCAATATATGGTCTTCGTATTTAGTATAGGGGTATTGCTCGATATTATGGTAAGGGTCCCCCCTTTTCAATATATGGTCTTCGTATTCAGTGTAGGGGTATCGCTCGATATTATGGTAAGGGTCCCCCCTTTTCAATATATGGTCTTCGTATTTAGTATAGGGGTATTGCTCGATATTATGGTAAGGGTCCCCCCTTTTCAATATATGGTCTTCGTATTTAGTATAGGGGTATTGCTCGATATTATGGTAAGGGTCCTCCCTTTTCAATATATGGTCTTCGTATTTAGTATAGGGGTATTGCTCGATATTATGGTAAGGGTCCCCCCTTTTCAATATATGGTCTTCGTATTTAGTATAGGGGTATTGCTCGATATTATGGTAAGGGTCCCCCCTTTTCAATATATGGTCTTCGTATTCAGTGTAGGGGTATCGCTCGATATTATGGTAAGGGTCCCCCCTTTTCAATATATGGTCTTCGTATTTAGTATAGGGGTATTGCTCGATATTATGGTAAGGGTCCCCCCTTTTCAATATATGGTCTTCGTATTTAGTATAGGGGTATTGCTCGATATTATGGTAAGGGTCCTCCCTTTTCAATATATGGTCTTCGTATTTAGTATAGGGGTATTGCTCGATTTTATGGTAAGGGTCCCCCCTTTTCAATATATGGTCTTCGTATTTAATATAGGGGTATTGCTCGATATTATGGTAAGGTAAAGTCCCCCCTTTTCAATATATGGTCTTCGTATTCAGTGTAGGGGTATCGCTCGATATTATGGTAAGGGTCCCCCCTTTTCAATATATGGTCTTCGTATTTAGTATAGGGGTATTGCTCGATATTATGGTAAGGGTCCCCCCTTTTCAATATATGGTCTTCGTATTTAGTATAGGGGTATTGCGCGATATTATGGTAAGGGTCCCCCCTTTTCAATATATGGTCTTCGTATTTAGTATAGGGGTATTGCTCGATATTATGGTAAGGGTCCCCCCTTTTCAATATATGGTCTTCGTATATAGTATAGGGGTATTGCTCGATATTATGGTAAGGGTCCCCCCTTTTCAATATATGGTCTTCGTATTTAGTATAGGGGTATCGCTCGATATTATGGTAAGGGTCCCCCCTTTTCAATATATGGTCTTCGTATTTAGTATAGGGGTATCGCTCGATATTATGGTAAGGGTCCCCCCTTTTCAATATATGGTCTTCGTATTTAGTATAGGGGTATTACTCGATATTATGGTAAGGGTCCCCCCTTTTCAATATATGGTCTTCGTATTTAGTATAGGGGTATCGCTCGATATTATGGTAAGGGTCCCCCCTTTTCAATATATGGTCTTCGTATTTAGTATAGGGGTATTGCTCGATATTATGGTAAGGGTCCCCCCTTTTCAATATATGGTCTTCGTATATAGTATAGGGGTATTGCTCGATATTATGGTAAGGGTCCCCCCTTTTCAATATATGGTCTTCGTATTTAGTATAGGGGTATTGCTCGATATTATGGTAAGGGTCCCCCCTTTTCAATATATGGTCTTCGTATTTAGTATAGGGGTATTGTTCGATATTATGGTAAGGGTCCCCCTTTTAAAAAATCCATATAAATATTAGGATGGATCCAAGTCTATCAGTATTCATTTTTATAATAAAAATATTACTTCCCTATTAAACTTTTTTAGAAAAGTGGCTGTATCTCCGCAAATATTGATTTTATCGCAAAAATAAGCGAAGTTCGAAAAAACTTAACTAAAGTATCGATAGTGCTCTTTTCAAATATATTAAAACTATTGTAATTTGAAGAAATTTTTGAAAAAATCCATATAAATATTAGGATGGATCCAAGTCTATCAGTATTCATTTTTATAATAAAAATATTACTTCCCTAGTAAACTTTTTTAGAAAAGTGGCTGTATCTCCGCAAATATTGATTTTATCGCAAAAATAAGCGAAATTCGAAAAAACTTAACTAAAGTATCGATAGTGCTCTTTTCAAATATATTAAAACTATTGTAATTTGAAGAAATTTTTGAAAAAATCCATATAAATATTAGGATGGATCCAAGTCTATCAGTATTCATTTTTATAACAAAAATATTGCTTCCCTATTAAACTTTTTTAGAAAAGTGGCTGTATCTCTGCAAATATTGATTTTATCGCAAAAATAAGCGAAGTTCGAAAAAACTTAACTAAAGTATCGATAGTGCTCTTTTCAAATATATTAAAACTATTGTAATTTGAAGAAATTTTTAAAAAAATCCGTATAAATATTAGGATGGATCCAAGTCTATCAGTATTCATTTTTATAATAAAAATATTACTTCCCTATTAAACTTTTTTAGAAAAGTGGCTGTATCTCCGCAAATATTGATTTTATCGCAAAAATAAGCGAAATTCGAAAAAACTTAACTAAAGTATCGATAGTGCTCTTTTCAAATATATTAAAACTATTGTAATTTGAAGAAATTTTTTAAAAAATCCATATAAATATTAGGATGGATCCAAGTCTATCAGTATTCATTTTTATAATAAAAATATTACTTCCCTATTAAACTTTTTTAGAAAAGTGGCTGTATCTCCGCAAATATTGATTTTATCGCAAAAATAAGCGAAATTCGAAAAAACTTAACTAAAGTATCGATAGTGCTCTTTTCAAATATATTAAAACTATTGTAATTTGAAGAAATTTTTGAAAAAATCCATATAAATATTAGGATGGATCCAAGTCTATCAGTATTCATTTTTATAATAAAAATATTGCTTCCCTATTAAACTTTTTTAGAAAAGTGGCTGTATCTCCGCAAATATTGATTTTATCGCAAAAATAAGCGAAGTTCGAAAAAACTTAACTAAAGTATCGATAGTGCTCTTTTCAAATATATTAAAACTATTGTAATTTGAAGAAATTTTTAAAAAAATCCGTATAAATATTAGGATGGATCCAAGTCTATCAGTATTCATTTTTATAATAAAAATATTACTTCCCTATTAAACTGTTTTAGAAAAGTGGCTGTATCTCCGCAAATATTGATTTTATCGCAAAAATAAGCGAAATTCGAAAAACCTTAACTAAAGTATCGATAGTGCTCTTTTCAAATATATTAAAACTATTGTAATTTGAAGAAATTTTTTAAAAAATCCATATAAATATTAGGATGGATCCCCCTTGTCAATATATGGTCTTCGTATTTAATAAAGGGGTATTGCTCGATATTATGGTAAGGGTCCCCCCTTTTCAATATATGGTCTTCGTATTTAGTATAGGGGTATTGCTCGATATTATGGTAAGGGTCCCCCCTTTTCAATATATAGTCATCGTATTTAGTATAGGGGTATTGCTCGATATTATGGTAAGGGTCCCCCCTTTTCAATATATGGTCTTCGTATTTAGTATAGGGGTATTGTTCGATATTATGGTAAGGGTCTCCCCTTTTCAATATATGGTCTTCGTATTTAGTATAGGGGTATTGCTCGATATTATGGTAAGGGTCCCCCCTTTTCAATATATAGTCTTCGTATTTAGTGTAGGGGTATCGCTCGATATTATGGTAAGGGTCCCCCCTTTTCAATATATGGTCTTCGTATTTAGTATAGGGGTATTGTTCGATATTATGGTAAGGGTCCCCCCTTTTCAATATATGGTCTTCGTATTTAGTATAGGGGTATTGCTCGATATTATGGTAAGGGTCCCCCCTTTTCAATATATGGTCTTCGTATTTAGTATAGGGGTATTGCTCGATATTATGGTAAGGGTCCCCCCTTTTCAATATATGGTCTTCGTATTTAGTATAGGGGTATTGCTCGATATTATGGTAAGGGTCCCCCCTTTTCAATATATGGTCTTCGTATTTAGTATAGGGGTATTGCTCGATATTATGGTAAGGGTCCCCCCTTTTCAATATATGGTCTTCGTATTTAGTATAGGAGTATTGCTCGATATTATGGTAAGGGTCCCCCCTTTTCAATATATGGTCTTCGTATTTAGTATAGGGGTATTGCTCGATATTATGGTAAGGGTCCCCCTTTTCAATATATGGTCTTCGTATTTAGTATAGGGGTATTGCTCGATATTATGGTAAGGGTCCCCCCTTTTCAATATATGGTCTTCGTATTTAGTATAGGGGTATTGCTCGATATTATGGTAAGGGTCCCCCTTTTCAATATATGGTCTTCGTATTTAGTATAGGGGTATTGCTCGATATTATGGTAAGGGTCCCCCCTTTTCAATATATGGTCTTCGTATTTAGTATAGGGGTATTGCTCGATATTATGGTAAGGGTCCCCCCTTTTCAATATATGGTCTTCGTATTTAGTATAGGGGTATTGCTCGATATTATGGTAAGGGTCCCCCCTTTTCAATATATGGTCTTCGTATTTAGTATAGGGGTATTGCTCGATATTATGGTAAGGGTCCCCCCTTTTCAATATATGGTCTTCGTATTTAGTATAGGGGTATTGCTCGATATTATGGTAAGGGTCCCCCCTTTTCAATATATGGTCTTCGTATTTAGTATAGGGGTATTGCTCGATATTATGGTAAGGGTCCCCCCTTTTCAATATATGGTCTTCGTATTTAGTATAGGGGTATTGCGCGATATTATGGTAAGGGTCCCCCCTTTTCAATATATGGTCTTCGTATTTAGTATAGGGGTATTGCTCGATATTATGGAAAGGGTCCCCCCTTTTCAATATATGGTCTTCGTATTTAGTATAGGGGTATTGCTCGATATTATGGTAAGGGTCCTCCCTTTTCAATATATGGTCTTCGTATTTAGTATAGGGGTATTGCTCGATTTTATGGTAAGGGTCCCCCCTTTTCAATATATGGTCTTCGTATTTAATATAGGGGTATTGCTCGATATTATGGTAAGGTAAAGTCCCCCCTTTTCAATATATGGTCTTCGTATTTAGTATAGGGGTATTGCTCGCTATTATGGTAAGGGTCCCCCTTTTTCAATATATGGTCTTCGTATTTAGTATAGGGGTATTGCTCGATATTATGGTAAGGGTCCCCCCTTTTCAATATATGGTCTTCGTATTCAGTGTAGGGGTATCGCTCGATATTATGGTAAGGGTCCCCCCTTTTCAATATATGGTCTTCGTATTTAGTATAGGGGTATTGCTCGATATTATGGTAAGGGTTCCCCTTTTAAAAAATCCATATAAATATTAGGATGGATCCAAGTCAATCAGTATTCATTTTTAATAAAAATATTACTTCCCTATTAAACTTTTTTAGAAAAGTGGCTGTATCTCCGTAAATATTGATTTTATCGCAAAAATAAGCGAAATTCGAAAAACCTTAACTAAAGTATCGATAGTGCTCTTTTCAAATATAATAAAACTATTGTAATTTGAAGAAATTTTTGAAAAAATCCATATAAATATTAGGATGGATCCAAGTCTATCAGTATTCATTTTTATAATAAAAATATTACTTCCCTATTAAACTTTTTTAGAAAAGTGGCTGTATCTCCGCAAATATTGATTTTATCGCAAAAATAAGCGAAATTCGAAAAAACTTAACTGAAGTATCGATAGTGCTCTTTTCAAATATATTTAAACTATTGTAATTTGAAGAAATTTTTTAAAAAATCCATATAAATATTAGGACGGATCCAAGTCTATCAGTATTCATTTTTATAATAAAAATATTACTTCCCTATTAAACTTTTTTAGAAAAGTGGCTGTATCTCCGCAAATATTGATTTTATCGCAAAAATAAGCGAAATTCGAAAAAACTTAACTAAAGTATCGATAGTGCTCTTTTCAAATATATTAAAACTATTGTAATTTGAAGAAATTTTTTAAAAAATCCATATAAATATTAGGACGGATCCAAGTCTATCAGTATTCATTTTTATAATAAAAATATTACTTCCCTATTAAACTTTTTTAGAAAAGTGGCTGTATCTCCGCAAATATTGATTTTATTGCAAAAATAAGCGAAATTCGAAAAAACTTAACTAAAGTATCGATAGTGCTCTTTTCAAATATATTAAAACTTTTGTAATTTGAACAAATTTTTGAAAAAATCCATATAAATATTAGGATGGATCCCCCTTGTCAATATATGGTTTTCATATTTAATATAGCGGTATTGCTCGATATTATGGTAAGGGTCCCCCCTTTTCAATATATGCTCTTCGTATTTAGTACAAGGGTATTGCTCGATATTATGGTAAGGGTCCCCCCTTTTCAATATATGGTCTTCGTATTTAGTATAGGGGTATTGCTCGATATTATGGTAAGGGTCCCCCCTTTTCAATATATGGTCTTCGTATTTAGTGTAGGGGTATCGCTCGATATTATGGTAAGGGTCCCCCCTTTTCAATATATGGTCTTCGTATTTAGTATAGGGGTATTGCTCGATATTATGGTAAGGGTCCCCCCTTTTCAATATATGGTCTTCGTATTTAGTATAGGGGTATTGCTCGATATTATGGTAAGGGTCCCCCCTTTTCAATATATGGTCTTCGTATATAGTATAGGGGTATTGCTCGATATTATGGTAAGGGTCCCCCCTTTTCAATATATGGTCTTCGTATTTAGTATAGGGGTATTGCTCGATATTATGGTAAGGGTCCCCCCTCTTCAATATATGGTCTTCGTATTTAGTATAGGGGTATTGCTCGATATTATGGTAAGGGTCCCCCCTTTTCAATACATGGTCTTCGTATTCAGTGTAGGGGTATCGCTCGATATTATGGTAAGGGTCCCCCCTTTTCAATATATGGTCTTCGTATTTAGTATAGGGGTATTGCTCGATATTATGGTAAGGGTCCCCCCTTTTCAATATATGGTCTTCGTATTTAGTATAGGGGTATTGCTCGATATTATGGTAAGGGTCCCCCCTTTTCAATATATGGTCTTCGTATTTAGTATAGGGGTATTGCTCGATATTATGGTAAGGGTCCCCCCTTTTCAATATATGGTCTTCGTATTTAGTATAGGGGTATTGCTCGATATTATGGTAAGGGTCCCCCCTTTTCAATATATGGTCTTCGTATTTAGTATAGGGGTATTGCGCGATATTATGGTAAGGGTCCCCCCTTTTCAATATATGGTCTTCGTATTTAGTATAGGGGTATTGCTCGATATTATGGAAAGGGTCCCCCCTTTTCAATATATGGTCTTCGTATTTAGTATAGGGGTATTGCTCGATATTATGGTAAGGGTCCTCCCTTTTCAATATATGGTCTTCGTATTTAGTATAGGGGTATTGCTCGATTTTATGGTAAGGGTCCCCCCTTTTCAATATATGGTCTTCGTATTTAATATAGGGGTATTGCTCGATATTATGGTAAGGTAAAGTCCCCCCTTTTCAATATATGGTCTTCGTATTTAGTATAGGGGTATTGCTCGCTATTATGGTAAGGGTCCCCCTTTTTCAATATATGGTCTTCGTATTTAGTATAGGGGTATTGCTCGATATTATGGTAAGGGTCCCCCCTTTTCAATATATGGTCTTCGTATTTAGTATAGGGGTATTGCTCGATATTATGGTAAGGGTCCCCCCTTTTCAATATATGGTCTTCGTATATAGTATAGGGGTATTGCTCGATATTATGGTAAGGGTCCCCCCTTTTCAATATATGGTCTTCGTATTTAGTATAGGGGTATTGCTCGATATTATGGTAAGGGTCCCCCCTTTTCAATATATGGTCTTCGTATTTAGTATAGGGGTATTGTTCGATATTATGGTAAGGGTCCCCTTTTAAAAAATCCATATAAATATTAGGAAGGATCCAAGTCTATCAGTATTCATTTTTATAATAAAAATATTACTTCCCTATTAAACTTTTTTAGAAAAGTGGCTGTATCTCCGTAAATATTGATTTTATCGCAAAAATAAGCGAAATTCGAAAAACCTTAACTAAAGTATCGATAGTGCTCTTTTCAAATATAATAAAACTATTGTAATTTGAAGAAATTTTTGAAAAAATCCATATAAATATTAGGATGGATCCAAGTCTATCAGTATTCATTTTTATAAGAAAAATATTACTTCCCTATTAAACTTTTTTAGAAAAGTGGCTGTATCTCCGCAAATATTGATTTTATCGCAAAAATAAGCAAAATTCGAAAAAACTTAACTAAAGTATCGATAGTGCTCTTTTCAAATATATTAAAACTATTGTAATTTGAAGAAATTTTTGAAAAAATCCATATAAATATTAGGATGGATCCAAGTCTATCAGTATTCATTTTTATAATAAAAATATTACTTCCCTATTAAACTTTTTTAGAAAAGTGGCTGTATCTCCGCAAATATTGATTTTATCGCAAAAATAAGCGAAATTCGAAAAAACTTAACTAAAGTATCGATAGTGCTCTTTTCAAATATATTAAAACTATTGTAATTTGAAGAAATTTTTTAAAAAATCCATATAAATATTAGGATGGATCCAAGTCTATCAGTATTCATTTTTATAATAAAAATATTACTTCCCTATTAAACTTTTTTAGAAAAGTGGCTGTATCTCCGCAAATATTGATTTTATCGCAAAAATAAGCGAAATTCGAAAAAACTTAACTAAAGTATCGATAGTGCTCTTTTCAAATATATTAAAACTATTGTAATTTGAAGAAATTTTTGAAAAAATCCATATAAATATTAGGATGGATCCCCCTTGTCAATATATGGTTTTCGTATTTAATATAGGGGTATTGCTCGATATTATGGTAAGGGTCCCCCCTTTTCAATATATGGTCTTCGTATTTAGTATAGGGGAATTGCTCGATATTATGGTAAGGGTCCCCCCTCTTCAATATATGGTCTTCGTATTTAGTATAGGGGTATTGCTCGATATTATGGTAAGGGTCCCCCCTTTTCAATATATGGTCTTCGTATTTAGTGTAGGGGTATCGCTCGATATTATGGTAAGGGTCCCCCCTTTTCAATATATGGTCTTCGTATTTAGTATAGGGGTATTGCTCGATATTATGGTAAGGGTCCCCCCTTTTCAATATATGGTCTTCGTATTTAATATAGGGGTATTGCTCGATATTATGGTAAGGTAAAGTCCCCCCTTTTCAATATATGGTCTTCGTATTTAGTATAGGGGTATTGCTCGCTATTATGGTAAGGGTCCCCCCTTTTCAATATATGGTCTTCGTATTTAGTATAGGGGTATTGCTCGATATTATGGTAAGGGTCCCCCCTTTTCAATATATGGTCTTCGTATTCAGTGTAGGGGTATCGCTCGATATTATGGTAAGGGTCCCCCCTTTTCAATATATGGTCTTCGTATTTAGTATAGGGGTATTGCTCGATATTATGGTAAGGGTCCCCCCTCTTCAATATATGGTCTTCGTATTTAGTATAGGGGTATTGCTCGATATTATGGTAAGGGTCCCCCCTTTTCAATATATGGTCTTCGTATTCAGTGTAGGGGTATCGCTCGATATTATGGTAAGGGTCCCCCCTTTTCAATATATGGTCTTCGTATTTAGTATAGGGGTATTGCTCGATATTATGGTAAGGGTCCCCCCTTTTCAATATATGGTCTTCGTATTTAGTATAGGGGTATTGCTCGATATTATGGTAAGGGTCCCCCCTTTTCAATATATGGTCTTCGTATTTAGTATAGGGGTATTGCTCGATATTATGGTAAGGGTCCCCCCTTTTCAATATATGGTCTTCGTATTTAGTATAGGGGTATTGCTCGATATTATGGTAAGGGTCCCCCCTTTTCAATATATGGTCTTCGTATTTAGTATAGGGGTATTGCTCGATATTATGGTAAGGGTCCCCCCTTTTCAATATATGGTCTTCGTATTTAGTATAGGGGTATTGCTCGATATTATGGTAAGGGTCCCCCCTTTTCAATATATGGTCTTCGTATTTAGTATAGGGGTATTGCTCGATATTATGGTAAGGGTCCCCCCTTTTCAATATATGGTCTTCGTATTTAGTATAGGGGTATTGCTCGATATTATGGTAAGGGTCCCCCCTTTTCAATATATGGTCTTCGTATTTAGTATAGGGGTATTGCTCGATATTATGGTAAGGGTCCCCCCTTTTCAATATATGGTCTTCGTATTTAGTATAGGGGTATTGCTCGATATTATGGTAAGGGTCCCCCCTTTTCAATATATGGTCTTCGTATTTAGTATAGGGGTATTGCTCGATATTATGGTAAGGGTCCCCCCTTTTCAATATATGGTCTTCGTATTTAGTATAGGGGTATTGCTCGATATTATGGTAAGGGTCCCCCCTTTTCAATATATGGTCTTCGTATTTAGTATAGGGGTATTGCTCGATATTATGGTAAGGGTCCCCCCTTTTCAATATATGGTCTTCGTATTCAGTGTAGGGGTATCGCTCGATATTATGGTAAGGGTCCCCCCTTTTCAATATATGGTCTTCGTATTTAGTATAGGGGTATTGCTCGATATTATGGTAAGGGTCCCCCCTTTTCAATATATGGTCTTCGTATTCAGTGTAGGGGTATCGCTCGATATTATGGTAAGGGTCCCCCCTTTTCAATATATGGTCTTCGTATTTAGTATAGGGGTATTGCTCGATATTATGGTAAGGGTCCCCCCTTTTCAATATATGGTCTTCGTATTTAGTATAGGGGTATTGCTCGATATTATGGTAAGGGTCCTCCCTTTTCAATATATGGTCTTCGTATTTAGTATAGGGGTATTGCTCGATTTTATGGTAAGGGTCCCCCCTTTTCAATATATGGTCTTCGTATTTAGTATAGGGGTATTGCTCGATATTATGGTAAGGGTCCCCCCTTTTCAATATATGGTCTTCGTATTCAGTGTAGGGGTATCGCTCGATATTATGGTAAGGGTCCCCCCTTTTCAATATATGGTCTTCGTATTTAGTATAGGGGTATTGCTCGATATTATGGTAAGGGTCCCCCCTTTTCAATATATGGTCTTCGTATTTAGTATAGGGGTATTGCTCGATATTATGGTAAGGGTCCTCCCTTTTCAATATATGGTCTTCGTATTTAGTATAGGGGTATTGCTCGATTTTATGGTAAGGGTCCCCCCTTTTCAATATATGGTCTTCGTATTTAATATAGGGGTATTGCTCGATATTATGGTAAGGTAAAGTCCCCCCTTTTCAATATATGGTCTTCGTATTCAGTGTAGGGGTATCGCTCGATATTATGGTAAGGGTCCCCCCTTTTCAATATATGGTCTTCGTATTTAGTATAGGGGTATTGCTCGATATTATGGTAAGGGTCCCCCCTTTTCAATATATGGTCTTCGTATTTAGTATAGGGGTATTGCGCGATATTATGGTAAGGGTCCCCCCTTTTCAATATATGGTCTTCGTATTTAGTATAGGGGTATTGCTCGATATTATGGTAAGGGTCCCCCCTTTTCAATATATGGTCTTCGTATATAGTATAGGGGTATTGCTCGATATTATGGTAAGGGTCCCCCCTTTTCAATATATGGTCTTCGTATTTAGTATAGGGGTATCGCTCGATATTATGGTAAGGGTCCCCCCTTTTCAATATATGGTCTTCGTATTTAGTATAGGGGTATCGCTCGATATTATGGTAAGGGTCCCCCCTTTTCAATATATGGTCTTCGTATTTAGTATAGGGGTATTACTCGATATTATGGTAAGGGTCCCCCCTTTTCAATATATGGTCTTCGTATTTAGTATAGGGGTATCGCTCGATATTATGGTAAGGGTCCCCCCTTTTCAATATATGGTCTTCGTATTTAGTATAGGGGTATTGCTCGATATTATGGTAAGGGTCCCCCCTTTTCAATATATGGTCTTCGTATATAGTATAGGGGTATTGCTCGATATTATGGTAAGGGTCCCCCCTTTTCAATATATGGTCTTCGTATTTAGTATAGGGGTATTGCTCGATATTATGGTAAGGGTCCCCCCTTTTCAATATATGGTCTTCGTATTTAGTATAGGGGTATTGTTCGATATTATGGTAAGGGTCCCCCTTTTAAAAAATCCATATAAATATTAGGATGGATCCAAGTCTATCAGTATTCATTTTTATAATAAAAATATTACTTCCCTATTAAACTTTTTTAGAAAAGTGGCTGTATCTCCGCAAATATTGATTTTATCGCAAAAATAAGCGAAGTTCGAAAAAACTTAACTAAAGTATCGATAGTGCTCTTTTCAAATATATTAAAACTATTGTAATTTGAAGAAATTTTTGAAAAAATCCATATAAATATTAGGATGGATCCAAGTCTATCAGTATTCATTTTTATAATAAAAATATTACTTCCCTAGTAAACTTTTTTAGAAAAGTGGCTGTATCTCCGCAAATATTGATTTTATCGCAAAAATAAGCGAAATTCGAAAAAACTTAACTAAAGTATCGATAGTGCTCTTTTCAAATATATTAAAACTATTGTAATTTGAAG
The DNA here is from genome assembly GCA_932526305.1 of Epicampocera succincta. NCBI lineage: Eukaryota > Metazoa > Arthropoda > Insecta > Diptera > Tachinidae > Epicampocera > Epicampocera succincta. The sequence goes on along the minus strand of OW052036.1, from coordinate 59,596,082 downwards.
AAATTTTTTAAAAAATCCATATAAATATTAGGATGGATCCAAGTCTATCAGTATTCATTTTTATAATAAAAATATTACTTCCCTATTAAACTTTTTTAGAAAAGTGGCTGTATCTCCGCAAATATTGATTTTATCGCAAAAATAAGCGAAATTCGAAAAAACTTAACTAAAGTATCGATAGTGCTCTTTTCAAATATATTAAAACTATTGTAATTTGAAGAAATTTTTGAAAAAATCCATATAAATATTAGGATGGATCCAAGTCTATCAGTATTCATTTTTATAATAAAAATATTGCTTCCCTATTAAACTTTTTTAGAAAAGTGGCTGTATCTCCGCAAATATTGATTTTATCGCAAAAATAAGCGAAGTTCGAAAAAACTTAACTAAAGTATCGATAGTGCTCTTTTCAAATATATTAAAACTATTGTAATTTGAAGAAATTTTTAAAAAAATCCGTATAAATATTAGGATGGATCCAAGTCTATCAGTATTCATTTTTATAATAAAAATATTACTTCCCTATTAAACTTTTTTAGAAAAGTGGCTGTATCTCCGCAAATATTGATTTTATCGCAAAAATAAGCGAAATTCGAAAAACCTTAACTAAAGTATCGATAGTGCTCTTTTCAAATATATTAAAACTATTGTAATTTGAAGAAATTTTTTAAAAAATCCATATAAATATTAGGATGGATCCCCCTTGTCAATATATGGTCTTCGTATTTAATAAAGGGGTATTGCTCGATATTATGGTAAGGGTCCCCCCTTTTCAATATATGGTCTTCGTATTTAGTATAGGGGTATTGCTCGATATTATGGTAAGGGTCCCCCCTTTTCAATATATAGTCATCGTATTTAGTATAGGGGTATTGCTCGATATTATGGTAAGGGTCCCCCCTTTTCAATATATGGTCTTCGTATTTAGTATAGGGGTATTGTTCGATATTATGGTAAGGGTCCCCCCTTTTCAATATATGGTCTTCGTATTTAGTATAGGGGTATTGCTCGATATTATGGTAAGGGTCCCCCCTTTTCAATATATAGTCTTCGTATTTAGTGTAGGGGTATCGCTCGATATTATGGTAAGGGTCCCCCCTTTTCAATATATGGTCTTCGTATTTAGTATAGGGGTATTGTTCGATATTATGGTAAGGGTCCCCCCTTTTCAATATATGGTCTTCGTATTTAGTATAGGGGTATTGCTCGATATTATGGTAAGGGTCCCCCCTTTTCAATATATGGTCTTCGTATTTAGTATAGGGGTATTGCTCGATATTATGGTAAGGGTCCCCCCTTTTCAATATATGGTCTTCGTATTTAGTATAGGGGTATTGCTCGATATTATGGTAAGGGTCCCCCCTTTTCAATATATGGTCTTCGTATTTAGTATAGGAGTATTGCTCGATATTATGGTAAGGGTCCCCCCTTTTCAATATATGGTCTTCGTATTTAGTATAGGGGTATTGCTCGATATTATGGTAAGGGTCCCCCTTTTCAATATATGGTCTTCGTATTTAGTATAGGGGTATTGCTCGATATTATGGTAAGGGTCCCCCCTTTTCAATATATGGTCTTCGTATTTAGTATAGGGGTATTGCTCGATATTATGGTAAGGGTCCCCCCTTTTCAATATATGGTCTTCGTATTTAGTATAGGGGTATTGCTCGATATTATGGTAAGGGTCCCCCCTTTTCAATATATGGTCTTCGTATTTAGTATAGGGGTATTGTTCGATATTATGGTAAGGGTCCCCCCTTTTCAATATATGGTCTTCGTATTTAGTATAGGGGTATTGCTCGATATTATGGTAAGGGTCCCCCCTTTTCAATATATGGTCTTCGTATTTAGTATAGGAGTATTGCTCGATATTATGGTAAGGGTCCCCCCTTTTCAATATATGGTCTTCGTATTTAGTATAGGGGTATTGCTCGATATTATGGTAAGGGTCCCCCCTTTTCAATATATGGTCTTCGTATTTAGTATAGGGGTATTGCTCGATATTATGGTAAGGGTCCCCCCTTTTCAATATATGGTCTTCGTATTTAGTATAGGAGTATTGCTCGATATTATGGTAAGGGTCCCCCCTTTTCAATATATGGTCTTCGTATTTAGTATAGGGGTATTGCTCGATATTATGGTAAGGGTCCCCCTTTTCAATATATGGTCTTCGTATTTAGTATAGGGGTATTGCTCGATATTATGGTAAGGGTCCCCCCTTTTCAATATATGGTCTTCGTATTTAGTATAGGGGTATTGCTCGATATTATGGTAAGGGTCCCCCTTTTCAATATATGGTCTTCGTATTTAGTATAGGGGTATTGCTCGATATTATGGTAAGGGTCCCCCCTTTTCAATATATGGTCTTCGTATTTAGTATAGGGGTATTGCTCGATATTATGGTAAGGGTCCCCCCTTTTCAATATATGGTCTTCGTATTTAGTATAGGGGTATTGCTCGATATTATGGTAAGGGTCCCCCCTTTTCAATATATGGTCTTCGTATTTAGTATAGGGGTATTGCTCGATATTATGGTAAGGGTCCCCCCTTTTCAATATATGGTCTTCGTATTTAGTGTAGGGGTATCGCTCGATATTATGGTAAGGGTCCCCCCTTTAAAAAAATCCATATAAATATTAGGATGGATCCAAGTCTATCAGTATTCATTTTTATAATAAAAATATTACTTCCCTAGTAAACTTTTTTAGAAAAGTGGCTGTATCTCCGCAAATATTGATTTTATCGCAAAAATAAGCGAAATTCGAAAAAACTTAACTAAAGTATCGATAGTGCTCTTTTCAAATATATTAAAACTATTGTAATTTGAAGAAATTTTTGAAAAAATCCATATAAATATTAGGATGGATCCAAGTCTATCAGTATTCATTTTTATAATAAAAATATTACTTCCCTATTAAACTTTTTTAGAAAAGTGGCTGTATCTTCGCAAATATTGATTTTATCGCAAAAATAAGCGAAATTCGAAAAAACTTAACTAAAGTATCGATAGTGCTCTTTTCAAATATATTAAAACTATTGTAATTTGAAGAAATTTTTGAAAAAATCCATATAAATATTAGGATGGATCCAAGTCTATCAGTATTCATTTTTATAATAAAAATATTACTTCCCTATTAAACTTTTTTAGAAAAGTGGCTGTATCTCCGCAAATATTGATTTTATCGCAAAAATAAGCGAAATTCGAAAAACCTTAACTAAAGTATCGATAGTGCTCTTTTCAAATATATTAAAACTATTGTAATTTGAAGAAATTTTTGAAAAAATCCATATAAATATTAGGATGGATCCAAGTCTATCAGTATTCATTTTTATAATAAAAATATTACTTCCCTATTAAACTTTTTTAGAAAAGTGGCTGTATCTCCGCAAATATTGATTTTATCGCAAAAATAAGCGAAGTTCGAAAAAACTTAACTAAAGTATCGATAGTGCTCTTTTCAAATATATTAAAACTATTGTAATTTGAAGAAATTTTTGAAAAAATCCATATAAATATTAGGATGGATCCAAGTCTATCAGTATTCATTTTTATAATAAAAATATTACTTCCCTAGTAAACTTTTTTAGAAAAGTGGCTGTATCTCCGCAAATATTGATTTTATCGCAAAAATAAGCGAAATTCGAAAAAACTTAACTAAAGAATCGATAGTGCTCTTTTCAAATATATTAAAACTATTGTAATTTGAAGAAATTTTTGAAAAAATCCATATAAATATTAGGATGGATCCAAGTCTATCAGTATTCATTTTTATAACAAAAATATTACTTCCCTATTAAACTTTTTTAGAAAAGTGGCTGTATCTCCGCAAATATTGATTTTATCGCAAAAATAAGCGAAATTCGAAAAAACTTAACTAAAGTATCGATAGTGTTCTTTTCAAATATATTAAAACTATTGTAATTTGAAGAAATTTTTGAAAAAATCCATATAAATATTAGGATGGATCCAAGTCTATCAGTATTCATTTTTATAATAAAAATATTACTTCCCTATTAAACTTTTTTAGAAAAGTGGCTGTATCTCTGCAAATATTGATTTTATCGCAAAAATAAGCGAAATTCGAAAAAACTTAACTAAAGTATCGATAGTGCTCTTTTCAAATATATTAAAACTATTGTAATTTGAAGAAATTTTTGAAAAAATCCATATAAATATTAGGATGGATCCAAGTCTATCAGTATTCATTTTTATAATAAAAATATTACTTCCCTATTAAACTTTTTTAGAAAAGTGGCTGTATCTCCGCAAATATTGATTTTATCGCAAAAATAAGCGAAATTCGAAAAAAACTTAACTAAAGTATCGATAGTGCTCTTTTCAAATATATTAAAACTATTGTAATTTGAAGAAATTTTTTAAAAAATCCATATAAATATTAGGATGGATCCCCCTTGTCAATATATGGTCTTCGTATTTAATAAAGGGGTATTGCTCGATATTATGGTAAGGGTCCCCCCTTTTCAATATATGGTCTTCGTATTTAGTATAGGGGTATTGCTCGATATTATGGTAAGGGTCCCCCCTTTTCAATATATAGTCTTCGTATTTAGTATAGGGGTATTGCTCGATATTATGGTAAGGGTCCCCCCTTTTCAATATATGGTCTTCGTATTTAGTGTAGGGGTATCGCTCGATATTATGGTAAGGGTCCCCCCTTTTCAATATATGGTCTTCGTATTTAGTATAGGGGTATTGTTCGATATTATGGTAAGGGTCCCCCTTTTCAATATATGGTCTTCGTATTTAGTATAGGGGTATTGCTCGATATTATGGTAAGGGGCCCCCCTTTTCAATATATGGTCTTCGTATTTAGTATAGGGGTATTGCTCGATATTATGGTAAGGGTCCCCCCTTTTCAATATATGGTCTTCGTATTTAGTATAGGGGTATTGCTCGATATTATGGTAAGGGTCCCCCCTTTTCAATGTATGGTCTTCGTATTTAGTATAGTGGTATTGCTCGATATTATGGTAAGGGTCCCCCCTTTTCAATATATGGTCTTCGTATTTAGTATAGGAGTATTGCTCGATATTATGGTAAGGGTCCCCCCTTTTCAATATATGGTCTTCGTATTTAGTATAGGGGTATTGCTCGATATTATGGTAAGGGTCCCCCCTTTTCAATATATGGTCTTCGTATTTAGTATAGGGGTATTGCTCGATATAATGGTAAGGGTCCCCCCTTTTCAATATATGGTCTTCGTATTTAGTATAGGGGTATTGCTCGATATTATGGTAAGGGTCCCCCCTTTTCAATATATGGTCTTCGTATTTAGTATAGGGGTATTGCTCGATATTATGGTAAGGGTCCCCCCTTTTCAATATATGGTCTTCGTATTTAGTATAGGGGTATTGCTCGATATTATGGTAAGGGTCCCCCCTTTTCAATATATGGTCTTCGTATTTAGTATAGGGGTATTGCTCGATATTATGGTAAGGGTCCCCCCTTTTCAATATATGGTCTTCGTATTTAGTATAGGGGTATTGCTCGATATTATGGTAAGGGTCCCCCTTTTCAATATATGGTCTTCGTATTTAGTATAGGGGTATTGCTCGATATTATGGTAAGGGTCCCCCCTTTTCAATATATGGTCTTCGTATTTAGTATAGGGGTATTGCTCGATATTATGGTAAGGGTCCCCCCTTTTCAATATATGGTCTTCGTATTTAGTATAGGGGTATTGCTCGATATTATGGTAAGGGTCCCCCCTTTTCAATATATGGTCTTCGTATTTAGTATAGGAGTATTGCTCGATATTATGGTAAGGGTCCCCCCTTTTCAATATATGGTCTTCGTATTTAGTATAGGGGTATTGCTCGATATTATGGTAAGGGTCCCCCCTTTTCAATATATGGTCTTCGTATTTAGTATAGGGGTATTGCTCGATATTATGGTAAGGGTCCCCCCTTTTCAATATATGGTCTTCGTATTTAGTATAGGGGTATTGCTCGATATTATGGTAAGGGTCCCCCCTTTTCAATATATGGTCTTCGTATTTAGTATAGGGGTATTGCTCGATATTATGGTAAGGTTCCCCCCTTTTCAATATATGGTCTTCGTATTTAGTGTAGGGGTATCGCTCGATATTATGGGAAGGGTCCCCCCTTTAAAAAAATCCATATAAATATTAGGATGGATCCAAGTCTATCAGTATTCATTTTTATAATAAAAATATTACTTCCCTATTAAACTTTTTTAGAAAAGTGGCTGTATCTCCGCAAATATTGTTTTTATCGCAAAAATAAGCGAAATTCGAAAAAAACTTAACTAAAGTATCGATAGTGCTCTTTTCAAATATATTAAAACTATTGTAATTTGAAGAAATTTTTTAAAAAATCCATATAAATATTAGGATGGATCCCCCTTGTCAATATATGGTCTTCGTATTTAATAAAGGGGTATTGCTCGATATTATGGTAAGGGTCCCCCCTTTTCAATATATGGTCTTCGTATTTAGTATAGGGGTATTGCTCGATATTATGGTAAGGGTCCCCCCTTTTCAATATATAGTCTTCGTATTTAGTATAGGGGTATTGCTCGATATTATGGTAAGGGTCCCCCCTTTTCAATATATGGTCTTCGTATTTAGTGTAGGGGTATCGCTCGATATTATGGTAAGGGTCCCCCCTTTTCAATATATGGTCTTCGTATTTAGTATAGGGGTATTGCTCGATATTATGGTAAGGGTCCCCCCTTTTCAATATATGGTCTTCGTATTTAGTATAGGGGTATTGCTCGATATTATGGTAAGGGTCCCCCCTTTTCAATATATGGTCTTCGTATTTAGTATAGGAGTATTGCTCGATATTATGGTAAGGGTCCCCCCTTTTCAATATATGGTCTTCGTATTTAGTATAGGGGTATTGCTCGATATTATGGTAAGGGTCCCCCCTTTTCAATATATGGTCTTCGTATTTAGTATAGGGGTATTGCTCGATATTATGGTAAGGGTCCCCCCTTTTCAATATATGGTCTTCGTATTTAGTATAGGGGTATTGCTCGATATTATGGTAAGGGTCCCCCCTTTTCAATATATGGTCTTCGTATTTAGTATAGGGGTATTGCTCGATATTATGGTAAGGGTCCCCCCTTTTCAATATATGGTCTTCGTATTTAGTATAGGGGTATTGCTCGATATTATGGTAAGGGTCCCCCCTTTTCAATATATGGTCTTCGTATTTAGTATAGGGGTATTGCTCGATATTATGGTAAGGGTCCCCCCTTTTCAATATATGGTCTTCGTATTTAGTGTAGGGGTATCGCTCGATATTATGGTAAGGGTCCCCCCTTTAAAAAAATCCATATAAATATTAGGATGGATCCAAGTCTATCAGTATTCATTTTTATAATAAAAATATTACTTCCCTAGTAAACTTTTTTAGAAAAGTGGCTGTATCTCCGCAAATATTGATTTTATCGCAAAAATAAGCGAAATTCGAAAAAACTTAACTAAAGTATCGATAGTGCTCTTTTCAAATATATTAAAACTATTGTAATTTGAAGAAATTTTTGAAAAAATCCATATAAATATTAGGATGGATCCAAGTCTATCAGTATTCATTTTTATAATAAAAATATTACTTCCCTATTAAACTTCTTTAGAAAAGTGGCTGTATCTTCGCAAATATTGATTTTATCGCAAAAATAAGCGAAATTCGAAAAAACTTAACTAAAGTATCGATAGTGCTCTTTTCAAATATATTAAAACTATTGTAATTTGAAGAAATTTTTGAAAAAATCCATATAAATATTAGGATGGATCCAAGTCTATCAGTATTCATTTTTATAATAAAAATATTACTTCCCTATTAAACTTTTTTAGAAAAGTGGCTGTATCTCCGCAAATATTGATTTTATCGCAAAAATAAGCGAAATTCGAAAAACCTTAACTAAAGTATCGATAGTGCTCTTTTCAAATATATTAAAACTATTGTAATTTGAAGAAATTTTTGAAAAAATCCATATAAATATTAGGATGGATCCAAGTCTATCAGTATTCATTTTTATAATAAAAATATTACTTCCCTATTAAACTTTTTTAGAAAAGTGGCTGTATCTCCGCAAATATTGATTTTATCGCAAAAATAAGCGAAGTTCGAAAAAACTTAACTAAAGTATCGATAGTGCTCTTTTCAAATATATTAAAACTATTGTAATTTGAAGAAATTTTTGAAAAAATCCATATAAATATTAGGATGGATCCAAGTCTATCAGTATTCATTTTTATAATAAAAATATTACTTCCCTAGTAAACTTTTTTAGAAAAGTGGCTGTATCTCCGCAAATATTGATTTTATCGCAAAAATAAGCGAAATTCGAAAAAACTTAACTAAAGTATCGATAGTGCTCTTTTCAAATATATTAAAACTATTGTAATTTGAAGAAATTTTTGAAAAAATCCATATAAATATTAGGATGGATCCAAGTCTATCAGTATTCATTTTTATAACAAAAATATTACTTCCCTATTAAACTTTTTTAGAAAAGTGGCTGTATCTCCGCAAATATTGATTTTATCGCAAAAATAAGCGAAATTCGAAAAAACTTAACTAAAGTATCGATAGTGCTCTTTTCAAATATATTAAAACTATTGTAATTTGAAGAAATTTTTGAAAAAATCCATATAAATATTAGGATGGATCCAAGTCTATCAGTATTCATTTTTATAATAAAAATATTACTTCCCTATTAAACTTTTTTAGAAAAGTGGCTGTATCTCTGCAAATATTGATTTTATCGCAAAGATAAGCGAAGTTCGAAAAAACTTAACTAAAGTATCGATAGTGCTCTTTTCAAATATATTAAAACTATTGTAATTTGAAGAAATTTTTAAAAAAATCCATATAAATATTAGGATGGATCCAAGTCTATCAGTATTCATTTTTATAATAAAAATATTACTTCTTTATTAAACTTTTTTAGAAAAGTGGCTGTATCTCCGCAAATATTGATTTTATCGCAAAAATAAGCGAAATTCGAAAAAAACTTAACTAAAGTATCGATAGTGCTCTTTTCAAATATATTAAAACTATTGTAATTTGAAGAAATTTTTTAAAAAATCCATATAAATATTAGGATGGATCCCCCTTGTCAATATATGGTCTTCGTATTTAATAAAGGGGTATTGCTCGATATTATGGTAAGGGTCCCCCCTTTTCAATATATGGTCTTCGTATTTAGTATAGGGGTATTGCTCGATATTATGGTAAGGGTCCCCCCTTTTCAATATATAGTCTTCGTATTTAGTATAGTGGTATTGCTCGATATTATGGTAAGGGTCCCCCCTTTTCAATATATGGTCTTCGTATTTAGTATAGGGGTATTGCTCGATATTATGGTAAGGGTCCCCCCTTTTCAATATATGGTCTTCGTATTTAGTGTAGGGGTATCGCTCGATATTATGGTAAGGGTCCCCCCTTTTCAATATCTGGTCTTCGTATTTAGTATAGGGGTATTGTTCGATATTATGGTAAGGGTCCCCCTTTTCAATATATGGTCTTCGTATTTAGTATAGGGGTATTGCTCGATATTATGGTAAGGGTCCCCCCTTTTCAATATATGGTCTTCGTATTTAGTATAGGGGTATTGCTCGATATTATGGTAAGGGTCCCCCCTTTTCAATATATGGTCTTCGTATTTAGTATAGTGGTATTGCTCGATATTATGGTAAGGGTCCCCCCTTTTCAATATATGGTCTTCGTATTTAGTGTAGGGGTATCGCTCGATATTATGGTAAGGGTCCCCCCTTTTCAATATCTGGTCTTCGTATTTAGTATAGGGGTATTGTTCGATATTATGGTAAGGGTCCCCCCTTTTCAATATATGGTCTTCGTATTTAGTATAGGGGTATTGCTCGATATTATGGTAAGGGTCCCCCCTTTTCAATATATGGTCTTCGTATTTAGTATAGGGGTATTGCTCGATATTATGGTAAGGGTCCCCCCTTTTCAATATATGGTCTTCGTATTTAGTATAGGGGTATTGCTCGATATTATGGTAAGGGTCCCCCTTTTCAATATATGGTCTTCGTATTTAGTATAGGAGTATTGCTCGATATTATGGAAAGGGTCCCCCCTTTTCAATATATGGTCTTCGTATTTAGTATAGGGGTATTGCTCGATATTATGGTAAGGGTCCCCCCTTTTCAATATATGGTCTTCGTATTTAGTATAGGGGTATTGCTCGATATTATGGTAAGGGTCCCCCCTTTTCAATATATGGTCTTCGTATTTAGTATAGTGGTATTGCTCGATATTATGGTAAGGGTCCCCCCTTTTCAATATATGGTCTTCGTATTTAGTGTAGGGGTATCGCTCGATATTATGGTAAGGGTCCCCCCTTTTCAATATCTGGTCTTCGTATTTAGTATAGGGGTATTGTTCGATATTATGGTAAGGGTCCCCCCTTTTCAATATATGGTCTTCGTATTTAGTATAGGGGTATTGCTCGATATTATGGTAAGGGTCCCCCCTTTTCAATATATGGTCTTCGTATTTAGTATAGGGGTATTGCTCGATATTATGGTAAGGGTCCCCCCTTTTCAATATATGGTCTTCGTATTTAGTATAGGAGTATTGCTCGATATTATGGTAAGGGTCCCCCCTTTTCAATATATGGTCTTCGTATTTAGTATAGGGGTATTGCTCGATATTATGGTAAGGGTCCCCCCTTTTCAATATATGGTCTTCGTATTTAGTATAGGGGTATTGCTCGATATTATGGTAAGGGTCCCCCCTTTTCAATATATGGTCTTCGTATTTAGTATAGGGGTATTGCTCGATATTATGGTAAGGGTCCCCCCTTTTCAATATATGGTCTTCGTATTTAGTATAGGGGTATTGCTCGATATTATGGTAAGGGTCCCCCCTTTTCAATATATGGTCTTCGTATTTAGTATAGGGGTATTGCTCGATATTATGGTAAGGGTCCCCCCTTTTCAATATATGGTCTTCGTATTTAGTGTAGGGGTATCGCTCGATATTATGGTAAGGGTCCCCCCTTTAAAAAAATCCATATAAATATTAGGATGGATCCAAGTCTATCAGTATTCATTTTTATAATAAAAATATTACTTCCCTAGTAAACTTTTTTAGAAAAGTGGCTGTATCTCCGCAAATATTGATTTTATCGCAAAAATAAGCGAAATTCGAAAAAACTTAACTAAAGTATCGATAGTGCTCTTTTCAAATATATTAAAACTATTGTAATTTGAAGAAATTTTTGAAAAAATCCATATAAATATTAGGATGGATCCAAGTCTATCAGTATTCATTTTTATAATAAAAATATTACTTCCCTATTAAACTTTTTTAGAAAAGTGGCTGTATCTTCGCAAATATTGATTTTATCGCAAAAATATGCGAAATTCGAAAAAACTTAACTAAAGTATCGATAGTGCTCTTTTCAAATATATTAAAACTATTGTAATTTGAAGAAATTTTTGAAAAAATCCATATAAATATTAGGATGGATCCAAGTCTATCAGTATTCATTTTTATAATAAAAATATTACTTCCCTATTAAACTTTTTTAGAAAAGTGGCTGTATCTCCGCAAATATTGATTTTATCGCAAAAATAAGCGAAATTCGAAAAACCTTAACTAAAGTATCGATAGTGCTCTTTTCAAATATATTAAAACTATTGTAATTTGAAGAAATTTTTTAAAAAATCCATATAAATATTAGGATGGATCCAAGTCTATCAGTATTCATTTTTATAATAAAAATATTACTTCCCTATTAAACTTTTTTAGAAAAGTGGCTGTATCTCCGCAAATATTGATTTTATCGCAAAAATAAGCGAAGTTCGAAAAAACTTAACTAAAGTATCGATAGTGCTCTTTTCAAATATATTAAAACTATTGTAATTTGAAGAAATTTTTGAAAAAATCCATATAAATATTAGGATGGATCCAAGTCTATCAGTATTCATTTTTATAATAAAAATATTACTTCCCTAGTAAACTTTTTTAGAAAAGTGGCTGTATCTCCGCAAATATTGATTTTATCGCAAAAATAAGCGAAATTCGAAAAAACTTAACTAAAGTATCGATAGTGCTCTTTTCAAATATATTAAAACTATTGTAATTTGAAGAAATTTTTGAAAAAATCCATATAAATATTAGGATGGATCCAAGTCTATCAGTATTCATTTTTATAACAAAAATATTACTTCCCTATTAAACTTTTTTAGAAAAGTGGCTGTATCTCCGCAAATATTGATTTTATCGCAAAAATAAGCGAAATTCGAAAAAACTTAACTAAAGTATCGATAGTGCTCTTTTCAAATATATTAAAACTATTGTAATTTAAAGAAATTTTTGAAAAAATCCATATAAATATTAGGATGGATCCAAGTCTATCAGTATTCATTTTTATAATAAAAATATTACTTCCCTATTAAACTTTTTTAGAAAAGTGGCTGTATCTCTGCAAATATTGATTTTATCGCAAAAATAAGCGAAGTTCGAAAAAACTTAACTAAAGTATCGATAGTGCTCTTTTCAAATATATTAAAACTATTGTAATTTGAAGAAATTTTTAAAAAAATCCATATAAATATTAGGATGGATCCAAGTCTATCAGTATTCATTTTTATAATAAAAATATTACTTCCCTATTAAACTTTTTTAGAAAAGTGGCTGTATCTCCGCAAATATTGATTTTATCGCAAAAATAAGCGAAATTCGAAAAAAACTTAACTAAAGTATCGATAGTGCTCTTTTCAAATATATTAAAACTATTGTAATTTGAAGAAATTTTTTAAAAAATCCATATAAATATTAGGATGGATCCCCCTTGTCAATATATGGTCTTCGTATTTAATAAAGGGGTATTGCTCGATATTATGGTAAGGGTCCCCCCTTTTCAATATATGGTCTTCGTATTTAGTATAGGGGTATTGCTCGATATTATGGTAAGGGTCCCCCCTTTTCAATATATGGTCTTCGTATTTAGTATAGGGGTATTGCTCGATATTATGGTAAGGGTCCCCCCTTTTCAATATATGGTCTTCGTATTTAGTATAGGGGTATTGCTCGATATTATGGTAAGGGTCCCCCCTTTTCAATATATGGTCTTCGTATTTAGTATAGGGGTATTGCTCGATATTATGGTAAGGGTCCCCCCTTTTCAATATATGGTCTTCGTATTTAGTATAGGAGTATTGCTCGATATTATGGTAAGGGTCCCCCCTTTTCAATATATGGTCTTCGTATTTAGTATAGGGGTATTGCTCGATATTATGGTAAGGGTCCCCCCTTTTCAATATATGGTCTTCGTATTTAGTATAGGGGTATTGCTCGATATTATGGTAAGGGTCCCCCCTTTTCAATATATGGTCTTCGTATATAGTATAGGGGTATTGCTCGATATTATGGTAAGGGTCCCCCCTTTTCAATATATGGTCTTCGTATTTAGTATAGGGGTATTGCTCGATATTATGGTAAGGGTCCCCCCTTTTCAATATATGGTCTTCGTATTTAGTATAGGGGTATTGCTCGATATTATGGTAAGGGTCCCCCCTTTTCAATATATGGTCTTCGTATTTAGTATAGGGGTATTGCTCGATATTATGGTAAGGGTCCCCCCTTTTCAATATATGGTCTTCGTATTTAGTATAGGGGTATTGCTCGATATTATGGTAAGGGTCCCCCCTTTTCAATATATGGTCTTCGTATTTAGTATAGGGGTATTGCTCGATATTATGGTAAGGGTCCCCCCTTTTCAATATATGGTCTTCGTATTTAGTGTAGGGGTATCGCTCGATATTATGGTAAGGGTCCCCCCTTTAAAAAAATCCATATAAATATTGGGATGGATCCAAGTCTATCAGTATTCATTTTTATAATAAAAATATTACTTCCCTATTAAACTTTTTTAGAAAAGTGGCTGTATCTTCGCAAATATTGATTTTATCGCAAAAATAAGCGAAATTCGAAAAAACTTAACTAAAGTATCGATAGTGCTCTTTTCAAATATATTAAAACTATTGTAATTTGAAGAAATTTTTGAAAAAATCCATATAAATATTAGGATGGATCCAAGTCTATCAGTATTCATTTTTATAATAAAAATATTACTTCCCTATTAAACTTTTTTAGGAAAGTGGCTGTATCTCCGCAAATATTGATTTTATCGCAAAAATAAGCGAAATTCGAAAAACCTTAACTAAAGTATCGATAGTGCTCTTTTCAAATATATTAAAACTATTGTAATTTGAAGAAATTTTTGAAAAAATCCATATAAATATTAGGATGGATCCAAGTCTATCAGTATTCATTTTTATAATAAAAATATTACTTCCCTAGTAAACTTTTTTAGAAAAGTGGCTGTATCTCCGCAAATATTGATTTTATCGCAAAAATAAGCGAAATTCGAAAAAACTTAACTAAAGTATCGATAGTGCTCTTTTCAAATATATTAAAACTATTGTAATTTGAAGAAATTTTTGAAAAAATCCATATAAATATTAGGATGGATCCAAGTCTATCAGTATTCATTTTTATAATAAAAATATTACTTCCCTATTAAACTTTTTTAGAAAAGTGGCTGTATCTCCGCAAATATTGATTTTATCGCAAAAATAAGCGAAATTCGAAAAAACTTAACTAAAGTATCGATAGTGCTCTTTTCAAATATATTAAAACTATTGTAATTTAAAGAAATTTTTGAAAAAATCCATATAAATATTAGGATGGATCCAAGTCTATCAGTATTCATTTTTATAACAAAAATATTACTTCCCTATTAAACTTTTTTAGAAAAGTGGCTGTATCTCCGCAAATATTGATTTTATCGCAAAAATAAGCGAAATTCGAAAAAACTTAACTAAAGTATCGATAGTGCTCTTTTCAAATATATTAAAACTATTGTAATTTGAAGAAATTTTTGAAAAAATCCATATAAATATTAGGATGGATCCAAGTCTATCAGTATTCATTTTTATAATAAAAATATTACTTCCCTAGTAAACTTTTTTAGAAAAGTGGCTGTATCTCCGCAAATATTGATTTTATCGCAAAAATAAGCGAAATTCGAAAAAACTTAACTAAAGTATCGATAGTGCTCTTTTCAAATATATTAAAACTATTGTAATTTGAAGAAATTTTTGAAAAAATCCATATAAATATTAGGATGGATCCAAGTCTATCAGTATTCATTTTTATAACAAAAATATTACTTCCCTATTAAACTTTTTTAGAAAAGTGGCTGTATCTCCGCAAATATTGATTTTATCGCAAAAATAAGCGAAATTCGAAAAAACTTAACTAAAGTATCGATAGTGCTCTTTTCAAATATATTAAAACTATTGTAATTTGAAGAAATTTTTGAAAAAATCCATATAAATATTAGGATGGATCCAAGTCTATCAGTATTCATTTTTATAATAAAAATATTACTTCCCTATTAAACTTTTTTAGAAAAGTGGCTGTATCTCTGCAAATATTGATTTTATCGCAAAAATAAGCGAAGTTCGAAAAAACTTAACTAAAGTATCGATAGTGCTCTTTTCAAATATATTAAAACTATTGTAATTTGAAGAAATTTTTAAAAAAATCCATATAAATATTAGGATGGATCCAAGTCTATCAGTATTCATTTTTATAATAAAAATATTACTTCCCTATTAAACTTTTTTAGAAAAGTGGCTGTATCTCCGCAAATATTGATTTTATCGCAAAAATAAGCGAAATTCGAAAAAAACTTAACTAAAGTATCGATAGTGCTCTTTTCAAATATATTAAAACTATTGTAATTTGAAGAAATTTTTTAAAAAATCCATATAAATATTAGGATGGATCCCCCTTGTCAATATATGGTCTTCGTATTTAATAAAGGGGTATTGCTCGATATTATGGTAAGGGTCCCCCCTTTTCAATATATGGTCTTCGTATTTAGTATAGGGGTATTGCTCGATATTATGGTAAGGGTCCCCCCTTTTCAATATATGGTCTTCGTATTTAGTATAGGGGTATTGCTCGATATTATGGTAAGGGTCCCCCCTTTTCAATATATGGTCTTCGTATTTAGTATAGGGGTATTGCTCGATATTATGGTAAGGGTCCCCCTTTTCAATATATGGTCTTCGTATTTAGTATAGGGGTATTGCTCGATATTATGGTAAGGGTCCCCCCTTTTCAATATATGGTCTTCGTATTTAGTATAGGAGTATTGCTCGATATTATGGTAAGGGTCCCCCCTTTTCAATATATGGTCTTCGTATTTAGTATAGGGGTATTGCTCGATATTATGGTAAGGGTCCCCCCTTTTCAATATATGGTCTTCGTATTTAGTATAGGGGTATTGCTCGATATTATGGTAAGGGTCCCCCCTTTTCAATATATGGTCTTCGTATTTAGTATAGGGGTATTGCTCGATATTATGGTAAGGGTCCCCCCTTTTCAATATATGGTCTTCGTATTTAGTATAGGGGTATTGCTCGATATTATGGTAAGGGTCCCCCCTTTTCAATATATGGTCTTCGTATTTAGTATAGGGGTATTGCTCGATATTATGGTAAGGGTCCCCCCTTTTCAATATATGGTCTTCGTATTTAGTATAGGGGTATTGCTCGATATTATGGTAAGGGTCCCCCCTTTTCAATATATGGTCTTCGTATTTAGTATAGGGGTATTGCTCGATATTATGGTAAGGGTCCCCCCTTTTCAATATATGGTCTTCGTATTTAGTATAGGGGTATTGCTCGATATTATGGTAAGGGTCCCCCCTTTTCAATATATGGTCTTCGTATTTAGTGTAGGGGTATCGCTCGATATTATGGTAAGGGTCCCCCCTTTAAAAAAATCCATATAAATATTGGGATGGATCCAAGTCTATCAGTATTCATTTTTATAATAAAAATATTACTTCCCTATTAAACTTTTTTAGAAAAGTGGCTGTATCTTCGCAAATATTGATTTTATCGCAAAAATAAGCGAAATTCGAAAAAACTTAACTAAAGTATCGATAGTGCTCTTTTCAAATATATTAAAACTATTGTAATTTGAAGAAATTTTTGAAAAAATCCATATAAATATTAGGATGGATCCAAGTCTATCAGTATTCATTTTTATAATAAAAATATTACTTCCCTATTAAACTTTTTTAGGAAAGTGGCTGTATCTCCGCAAATATTGATTTTATCGCAAAAATAAGCGAAATTCGAAAAACCTTAACTAAAGTATCGATAGTGCTCTTTTCAAATATATTAAAACTATTGTAATTTGAAGAAATTTTTGAAAAAATCCATATAAATATTAGGATGGATCCAAGTCTATCAGTATTCATTTTTATAATAAAAATATTACTTCCCTAGTAAATTTTTTTAGAAAAGTGGCTGTATCTCCGCAAATATTGATTTTATCGCAAAAATAAGCGAAATTCGAAAAAACTTAACTAAAGTATCGATAGTGCTCTTTTCAAATATATTAAAACTATTGTAATTTGAAGAAATTTTTGAAAAAATCCATATAAATATTAGGATGGATCCAAGTCTATCAGTATTCATTTTTATAACAAAAATATTACTTCCCTATTAAACTTTTTTAGAAAAGTGGCTGTATCTCCGCAAATATTGATTTTATCGCAAAAATAAGCGAAATTCGAAAAAACTTAACTAAAGTATCGATAGTGCTCTTTTCAAATATATTAAAACTATTGTAATTTAAAGAAATTTTTGAAAAAATCCATATAAATATTAGGATGGATCCAAGTCTATCAGTATTCATTTTTATAACAAAAATATTACTTCCCTATTAAACTTTTTTAGAAAAGTGGCTGTATCTCCGCAAATATTGATTTTATCGCAAAAATAAGCGAAATTCGAAAAAACTTAACTAAAGTATCGATAGTGCTCTTTTCAAATATATTAAAACTATTGTAATTTGAAGAAATTTTTGAAAAAATCCATATAAATATTAGGATGGATCCAAGTCTATCAGTATTCATTTTTATAATAAAAATATTACTTCCCTAGTAAACTTTTTTAGAAAAGTGGCTGTATCTCCGCAAATATTGATTTTATCGCAAAAATAAGCGAAATTCGAAAAAACTTAACTAAAGTATCGATAGTGCTCTTTTCAAATATATTAAAACTATTGTAATTTGAAGAAATTTTTGAAAAAATCCATATAAATATTAGGATGGATCCCCCTTGTCAATATATGGTCTTCGTATTTAATAAAGGGGTATTGCTCGATATTATGGTAAGGGTCCCCCCTTTTCAATATATGGTCTTCGTATTTAGTATAGGGGTATTGCTCGATATTATGGTAAGGGTCCCCCCTTTTCAATATATAGTCTTCGTATTTAGTATAGGGGTATTGCTCGATATTATGGTAAGGGTCCCCCCTTTTCAATATATGGTCTTCGTATTTAGTGTAGGGGTATCGCTCGATATTATGGTAAGGGTCCCCCCTTTTCAATATATGGTCTTCGTATTTAGTATAGGGGTATTGTTCGATATTATGGTAAGGGTCCCCCCTTTTCAATATATGGTCTTCGTATTTAGTATAGGGGTATTGCTCGATATTATGGTAAGGGTCCCCCCTTTTCAATATATGGTCTTCGTATTTAGTATAGGGGTATTGCTCGATATTATGGTAAGGGTCCCCCCTTTTCAATATATGGTCTTCGTATTTAGTATAGGGGTATTGCTCGATATTATGGTAAGGGTCCCCCCTTTTCAATATATGGTCTTCGTATTTAGTATAGGGGTATTGCTCGATATTATGGTAAGGGTCCCCCCTTTTCAATATATGGTCTTCGTATTTAGTATAGGAGTATTGCTCGATATTATGGTAAGGGTCCCCCCTTTTCAATATATGGTCTTCGTATTTAGTATAGGGGTATTGCTCGATATTATGGTAAGGGTCCCCCCTTTTCAATATATGGTCTTCGTATTTAGTATAGGGGTATTGCTCGATATTATGGTAAGGGTCCCCCCTTTTCAATATATGGTCTTCGTATTTAGTATAGGGGTATTGCTCGATATTATGGTAAGGGTCCCCCCTTTTCAATATATGGTCTTCGTATTTAGTATAGGGGTATTGCTCGATATTATGGTAAGGGTCCCCCCTTTTCAATATATGGTCTTCGTATTTAGTATAGGGGTATTGCTCGATATTATGGTAAGGGTCCCCCCTTTTCAATATATGGTCTTCGTATTTAGTATAGGGGTATTGCTCGATATTATGGTAAGGGTCCCCCCTTTTCAATATATGGTCTTCGTATTTAGTGTAGGGGTATCGCTCGATATTATGGTAAGGGTCCCCCCTTTAAAAAAATCCATATAAATATTAGGATGGATCTAAGTCTATCAGTATTCATTTTTATAATAAAAATATTACTTCCCTAGTAAACTTTTTTAGAAAAGTGGCTGTATCTCCGCAAATATTGATTTTATCGCAAAAATAAGCGAAATTCGAAAAAACTTAACTAAAGTATCGATAGTGCTCTTTTCAAATATATTAAAACTATTGTAATTTGAAGAAATTTTTGAAAAAATCCATATAAATATTAGGATGGATCCAAGTCTATCAGTATTCATTTTTATAATAAAAATATTACTTCCCTATTAAACTTTTTTAGGAAAGTGGCTGTATCTCCGCAAATATTGATTTTATCGCAAAAATAAGCGAAATTCGAAAAAACTTAACTAAAGTATCGATAGTGCTCTTTTCAAATATATTAAAACTATTGTAATTTGAAGAAATTTTTGAAAAAATCCATATAAATATTAGGATGGATCCAAGTCTATCAGTATTCATTTTTATAATAAAAATATTACTTCCCTATTAAACTTTTTTAGAAAAGTGGCTGTATCTCCGCAAATATTGATTTTATCGCAAAAATAAGCGAAATTCGAAAAACCTTAACTAAAGTATCGATAGTGCTCTTTTCAAATATATTAAAACTATTGTAATTTGAAGAAATTTTTGAAAAAATCCATATAAATATTAGGATGGATCCAAGTCTATCAGTATTCATTTTTATAATAAAAATATTACTTCCCTATTAAACTTTTTTAGAAAAGTGGCTGTATCTCCGCAAATATTGATTTTATCGCAAAAATAAGCGAAGTTTGAAAAAACTTAACTAAAGTATCGATAGTGCTCTTTTCAAATATATTAAAACTATTGTAATTTGAAGAAATTTTTGAAAAAATCCATATAAATATTAGGATGGATCCAAGTCTATCAGTATTCATTTTTATAATAAAAATATTACTTCCCTATTAAACTTTTTTAGGAAAGTGGCTGTATCTCTGCAAATATTGATTTTATCGCAAAAATAAGCGAAGTTCGAAAAAACTTAACTAAAGTATCGATAGTGCTCTTTTCAAATATATTAAAACTATTGTAATTTGAAGAAATTTTTGAAAAAATCCATATAAATATTAGGATGGATCCAAGTCTATCAGTATTCATTTTTATAATAAAAATATTACTTCCCTAGTAAACTTTTTTAGAAAAGTGGCTGTATCTCCGCAAATATTGATTTTATCGCAAAAATAAGCGAAATTCGAAAAAACTTAACTAAAGTATCGATAGTGCTCTTTTCAAATATATTAAAACTATTGTAATTTGAAGAAATTTTTGAAAAAATCCATATAAATATTAGGATGGATCCAAGTCTATCAGTATTCATTTTTATAAAATCGCAAAAATAAGCGAAATTCGAAAAAAACTTAACTAAAGTATCGATAGTGCTCTTTTCAAATATATTAAAATTATTGTAATTTGAAGAAATTTTTTAAAAAATCCATATAAATATTAGGATGGATCCCCCTTGTCAATATATGGTCTTCGTATTTAATAAAGGGGTATTGCTCGATATTATGGTAAGGGTCCCCCCTTTTCAATATATGGTCTTCGTATTTAGTATAGGGGTATTGCTCGATATTATGGTAAGGGTCCCCCCTTTTCAATATATAGTCTTCGTATTTAGTATAGGGGTATTGCTCGATATTATGGTAAGGGTCCCCCCTTTTCAATATATGGTCTTCGTATTTAGTGTAGGGGTATCGCTCGATATTATGGTAAGGGTCCCCCCTTTTCAATATATGGTCTTCGTATTTAGTATAGGGGTATTGTTCGATATTATGGTAAGGGTCCCCCCTTTTCAATATATGGTCTTCGTATTTAGTATAGGGGTATTGCTCGATATTATGGTAAGGGTCCCCCCTTTTCAATATATGGTCTTCGTATTTAGTATAGGGGTATTGCTCGATATTATGGTAAGGGTCCCCCCTTTTCAATATATGGTCTTCGTATTTAGTATAGGAGTATTGCTCGATATTATGGTAAGGGTCCCCCCTTTTCAATATATGGTCTTCGTATTTCGTATAGGGGTATTGCTCGATATTATGGTAAGGGTCCCCCCTTTTCAATATATGGTCTTCGTATTTAGTATAGGGGTATTGCTCGATATTATGGTAAGGGTCCCCCCTTTTCAATATATGGTCTTCGTATTTAGTATAGGGGTATTGCTCGATATTATGGTAAGGGTCCCCCCTTTTCAATATATGGTCTTCGTATTTAGTATAGGGGTATTGCTCGATATTATGGTAAGGGTCCCCCCTTTTCAATATATGGTCTTCGTATTTAGTATAGGGGTATTGCTCGATATTATGGTAAGGGTCCCCCCTTTTCAATATATGGTCTTCGTATTTAGTATAGGGGTATTGCTCGATATTATGGTAAGGGTCCCCCCTTTTCAATATATGGTCTTCGTATTTAGTATAGGGGTATTGCTCGATATTATGGTAAGGGTCCCCCCTTTTCAATATATGGTCTTCGTATTTAGTATAGGGGTATTGCTCGATATTATGGTAAGGGTCCCCCCTTTTCAATATATGGTCTTCGTATTTAGTGTAGGGGTATCGCTCGATATTATGGTAAGGGTCCCCCCTTTAAAAAAATCCATATAAATATTGGGATGGATCCAAGTCTATCAGTATTCATTTTTATAATAAAAATATTACTTCCCTATTAAACTTTTTTAGAAAAGTGGCTGTATCTTCGCAAATATTGATTTTATCGCAAAAATAAGCGAAATTCGAAAAAACTTAACTAAAGTATCGATAGTGCTCTTTTCAAATATATTAAAACTATTGTAATTTGAAGAAATTTTTGAAAAAATCCATATAAATATTAGGATGGATCCAAGTCTATCAGTATTCATTTTTATAATAAAAATATTACTTCCCTATTAAACTTTTTTAGGAAAGTGGCTGTATCTCCGCAAATATTGATTTTATCGCAAAAATAAGCGAAATTCGAAAAACCTTAACTAAAGTATCGATAGTGCTCTTTTCAAATATATTAAAACTATTGTAATTTGAAGAAATTTTTGAAAAAATCCATATAAATATTAGGATGGATCCAAGTCTATCAGTATTCATTTTTATAATAAAAATATTACTTCCCTAGAAAATTTTTTTAGAAAAGTGGCTGTATCTCCGCAAATATTGATTTTATCGCAAAAATAAGCGAAATTCGAAAAAACTTAACTAAAGTATCGATAGTGCTCTTTTCAAATATATTAAAACTATTGTAATTTGAAGAAATTTTTGAAAAAATCCATATAAATATTAGGATGGATCCAAGTCTATCAGTATTCATTTTTATAACAAAAATATTACTTCCCTATTAAACTTTTTTAGAAAAGTGGCTGTATCTCCGCAAATATTGATTTTATCGCAAAAATAAGCGAAATTCGAAAAAACTTAACTAAAGTATCGATAGTGCTCTTTTCAAATATATTAAAACTATTGTAATTTAAAGAAATTTTTGAAAAAATCCATATAAATATTAGGATGGATCCAAGTCTATCAGTATTCATTTTTATAACAAAAATATTACTTCCCTATTAAACTTTTTTAGAAAAGTGGCTGTATCTCCGCAAATATTGATTTTATCGCAAAAATAAGCGAAATTCGAAAAAACTTAACTAAAGTATCGATAGTGCTCTTTTCAAATATATTAAAACTATTGTAATTTGAAGAAATTTTTGAAAAAATCCATATAAATATTAGGATGGATCCAAGTCTATCAGTATTCATTTTTATAATAAAAATATTACTTCCCTAGTAAACTTTTTTAGAAAAGTGGCTGTATC
This sequence comes from Epicampocera succincta, assembly GCA_932526305.1. Classification (NCBI taxonomy): domain Eukaryota; kingdom Metazoa; phylum Arthropoda; class Insecta; order Diptera; family Tachinidae; genus Epicampocera; species Epicampocera succincta. Next base: position 59,572,939 of record OW052036.1, on the reverse strand, counting down.
TCCGCAAATATTGATTTTATCGCAAAAATAAGCGAAATTCGAAAAAACTTAACTAAAGTATCGATAGTGCTCTTTTCAAATATATTAAAACTATTGTAATTTGAAGAAATTTTTGAAAAAATCCATATAAATATTAGGATGGATCCAAGTCTATCAGTATTCATTTTTATAATAAAAATATTACTTCCCTATTAAACTTTTTTAGAAAAGTGGCTGTATCTCTGCAAATATTGATTTTATCGCAAAAATAAGCGAAGTTCGAAAAAACTTAACTAAAGTATCGATAGTGCTCTTTTCAAATATATTAAAACTATTGTAATTTGAAGAAATTTTTAAAAAAATCCATATAAATATTAGGATGGATCCAAGTCTATCAGTATTCATTTTTATAATAAAAATATTACTTCCCTATTAAACTTTTTTAGAAAAGTGGCTGTATCTCCGCAAATATTGATTTTATCGCAAAAATAAGCGAAATTCGAAAAAAACTTAACTAAAGTATCGATAGTGCTCTTTTCAAATATATTAAAACTATTGTAATTTGAAGAAATTTTTTAAAAAATCCATATAAATATTAGGATGGATCCCCCTTGTCAATATATGGTCTTCGTATTTAATAAAGGGGTATTGCTCGATATTATGGTAAGGGTCCCCCCTTTTCAATATATGGTCTTCGTATTTAGTATAGGGGTATTGCTCGATATTATGGTAAGGGTCCCCCCTTTTCAATATATAGTCTTCGTATTTAGTATAGGGGTATTGCTCGATATTATGGTAAGGGTCCCCCCTTTTCAATATATGGTCTTCGTATTTAGTGTAGGGGTATCGCTCGATATTATGGTAAGGGTCCCCCCTTTTCAATATATGGTCTTCGTATTTAGTATAGGGGTATTGCTCGATATTATGGTAAGGGTCCCCCCTTTTCAATATATGGTCTTCGTATTTAGTATAGGGGTATTGCTCGATATTATGGTAAGGGTCCCCCCTTTTCAATATATGGTCTTCGTATTTAGTATAGGGGTATTGCTCGATATTATGGTAAGGGTCCCCCCTTTTCAATATATGGTCTTCGTATTTAGTGTAGGGGTATCGCTCGATATTATGGTAAGGGTCCCCCCTTTAAAAAAATCCATATAAATATTGGGATGGATCCAAGTCTATCAGTATTCATTTTTATAATAAAAATATTACTTCCCTATTAAACTTTTTTAGAAAAGTGGCTGTATCTTCGCAAATATTGATTTTATCGCAAAAATAAGCGAAATTCGAAAAAACTTAACTAAAGTATCGATAGTGCTCTTTTCAAATATATTAAAACTATTGTAATTTGAAGAAATTTTTGAAAAAATCCATATAAATATTAGGATGGATCCAAGTCTATCAGTATTCATTTTTATAATAAAAATATTACTTCCCTATTAAACTTTTTTAGGAAAGTGGCTGTATCTCCGCAAATATTGATTTTATCGCAAAAATAAGCGAAATTCGAAAAACCTTAACTAAAGTATCGATAGTGCTCTTTTCAAATATATTAAAACTATTGTAATTTGAAGAAATTTTTGAAAAAATCCATATAAATATTAGGATGGATCCAAGTCTATCAGTATTCATTTTTATAATAAAAATATTACTTCCCTAGTAAATTTTTTTAGAAAAGTGGCTGTATCTCCGCAAATATTGATTTTATCGCAAAAATAAGCGAAATTCGAAAAAACTTAACTAAAGTATCGATAGTGCTCTTTTCAAATATATTAAAACTATTGTAATTTGAAGAAATTTTTGAAAAAATCCATATAAATATTAGGATGGATCCAAGTCTATCAGTATTCATTTTTATAACAAAAATATTATTTCCCTATTAAACTTTTTTAGAAAAGTGGCTGTATCTCCGCAAATATTGATTTTATCGCAAAAATAAGCGAAATTCGAAAAAACTTAACTAAAGTATCGATAGTGCTCTTTTCAAATATATTAAAACTATTGTAATTTGAAGAAATTTTTGAAAAAATCCATATAAATATTAGGATGGATCCAAGTCTATCAGTATTCATTTTTATAATAAAAATATTACTTCCCTAGTAAACTTTTTTAGAAAAGTGGCTGTATCTCCGCAAATATTGATTTTATCGCAAAAATAAGCGAAATTCGAAAAAACTTAACTAAAGTATCGATAGTGCTCTTTTCAAATATATTAAAACTATTGTAATTTGAAGAAATTTTTGAAAAAATCCATATAAATATTAGGATGGATCCAAGTCTATCAGTATTCATTTTTATAATAAAAATATTACTTCCCTATTAAACTTTTTTAGAAAAGTGGCTGTATCTCTGCAAATATTGATTTTATCGCAAAAATAAGCGAAGTTCGAAAAAACTTAACTAAAGTATCGATAGTGCTCTTTTCAAATATATTAAAACTATTGTAATTTGAAGAAATTTTTAAAAAAATCCATATAAATATTAGGATGGATCCAAGTCTATCAGTATTCATTTTTATAATAAAAATATTACTTCCCTATTAAACTTTTTTAGAAAAGTGGCTGTATCTCCGCAAATATTGATTTTATCGCAAAAATAAGCGAAATTCGAAAAAAACTTAACTAAAGTATCGATAGTGCTCTTTTCAAATATATTAAAACTATTGTAATTTGAAGAAATTTTTTAAAAAATCCATATAAATATTAGGATGGATCCCCCTTGTCAATATATGGTCTTCGTATTTAATAAAGGGGTATTGCTCGATATTATGGTAAGGGTCCCCCCTTTTCAATATATGGTCTTCGTATTTAGTATAGGGGTATTGCTCGATATTATGGTAAGGGTCCCCCCTTTTCAATATATAGTCTTCGTATTTAGTATAGGGGTATTGCTCGATGTTATGGTAAGGGTCCCCCCTTTTCAATATATGGTCTTCGTATTTAGTGTAGGGGTATCGCTCGATATTATGGTAAGGGTCCCCCCTTTTCAATATATGGTCTTCGTATTTAGTATAGGGGTATTGTTCGATATTATGGTAAGGGTCCCCCCTTTTCAATATATGGTCTTCGTATTTAGTATAGGGGTATTGCTCGATATTATGGTAAGGGTCCCCCCTTTTCAATATATGGTCTTCGTATTTAGTATAGGGGTATTGCTCGATATTATGGTAAGGGTCCCCCCTTTTCAATATATGGTCTTCGTATTTAGTATAGGGGTATTGCTCGATATTATGGTAAGGGTCCCCCCTTTTCAATATATGGTCTTCGTATTTAGTATAGGGGTATTGCTCGATATTATGGTAAGGGTCCCCCCTTTTCAATATATGGTCTTCGTATTTAGTATAGGAGTATTGCTCGATATTATGGTAAGGGTCCCCCCTTTTCAATATATGGTCTTCGTATTTAGTATAGGGGTATTGCTCGATATTATGGTAAGGGTCCCCCCTTTTCAATATATGGTCTTCGTATTTAGTATAGGGGTATTGCTCGATATTATGGTAAGGGTCCCCCCTTTTCAATATATGGTCTTCGTATTTAGTATAGGGGTATTGCTCGATATTATGGTAAGGGTCCCCCCTTTTCAATATATGGTCTTCGTATTTAGTATAGGGGTATTGCTCGATATTATGGTAAGGGTCCCCCCTTTTCAATATATGGTCTTCGTATTTAGTATAGGGGTATTGCTCGATATTATGGTAAGGGTCCCCCCTTTTCAATATATGGTCTTCGTATTTAGTATAGGGGTATTGCTCGATATTATGGTAAGGGTCCCCCCTTTTCAATATATGGTCTTCGTATTTAGTGTAGGGGTATCGCTCGATATTATGGTAAGGGTCCCCCCTTTAAAAAAATCCATATAAATATTAGGATGGATCTAAGTCTATCAGTATTCATTTTTATAATAAAAATATTACTTCCCTAGTAAACTTTTTTAGAAAAGTGGCTGTATCTCCGCAAATATTGATTTTATCGCAAAAATAAGCGAAATTCGAAAAAACTTAACTAAAGTATCGATAGTGCTCTTTTCAAATATATTAAAACTATTGTAATTTGAAGAAATTTTTGAAAAAATCCATATAAATATTAGGATGGATCCAAGTCTATCAGTATTCATTTTTATAATAAAAATATTACTTCCCTATTAAACTTTTTTAGAAAAGTGGCTGTATCTTCGCAAATATTGATTTTATCGCAAAAATAAGCGAAATTCGAAAAAACTTAACTAAAGTATCGATAGTGCTCTTTTCAAATATATTAAAACTATTGTAATTTGAAGAAATTTTTGAAAAAATCCATATAAATATTAGGATGGATCCAAGTCTATCAGTATTCATTTTTATAATAAAAATATTACTTCCCTATTAAACTTTTTTAGAAAAGTGGCTGTATCTCCGCAAATATTGATTTTATCGCAAAAATAAGCGAAATTCGAAAAACCTTAACTAAAGTATCGATAGTGCTCTTTTCAAATATATTAAAACTATTGTAATTTGAAGAAATTTTTGAAAAAATCCATATAAATATTAGGATGGATCCAAGTCTATCAGTATTCATTTTTATAATAAAAATATTACTTCCCTATTAAACTTTTTTAGAAAAGTGGCTGTATCTCCGCAAATATTGATTTTATCGCAAAAATAAGCGAAGTTTGAAAAAACTTAACTAAAGTATCGATAGTGCTCTTTTCAAATATATTAAAACTATTGTAATTTGAAGAAATTTTTGAAAAAATCCATATAAATATTAGGATGGATCCAAGTCTATCAGTATTCATTTTTATAATAAAAATATTACTTCCCTATTAAACTTTTTTAGGAAAGTGGCTGTATCTCTGCAAATATTGATTTTATCGCAAAAATAAGCGAAGTTCGAAAAAACTTAACTAAAGTATCGATAGTGCTCTTTTCAAATATATTAAAACTATTGTAATTTGAAGAAATTTTTAAAAAAATCCATATAAATATTAGGATGGATCCAAGTCTATCAGTATTCATTTTTATAATAAAAATATTACTTCCCTATTAAACTTTTTTAGAAAAGTGGCTGTATCTCCGCAAATATTGATTTTATCGCAAAAATAAGCGAAATTCGAAAAAAACTTAACTAAAGTATCGATAGTGCTCTTTTCAAATATATTAAAATTATTGTAATTTGAAGAAATTTTTTAAAAAATCCATATAAATATTAGGATGGATCCCCCTTGTCAATATATGGTCTTCGTATTTAATAAAGGGGTATTGCTCGATATTATGGTAAGGGTCCCCCCTTTTCAATATATGGTCTTCGTATTTAGTATAGGGGTATTGCTCGATATTATGGTAAGGGTCCCCCCTTTTCAATATATAGTCTTCGTATTTAGTATAGGGGTATTGCTCGATATTATGGTAAGGGTCCCCCCTTTTCAATATATGGTCTTCGTATTTAGTGTAGGGGTATCGCTCGATATTATGGTAAGGGTCCCCCCTTTTCAATATATGGTCTTCGTATTTAGTATAGGGGTATTGTTCGATATTATGGTAAGGGTCCCCCCTTTTCAATATATGGTCTTCGTATTTAGTATAGGGGTATTGCTCGATATTATGGTAAGGGTCCCCCCTTTTCAATATATGGTCTTCGTATTTAGTATAGGGGTATTGCTCGATATTATGGTAAGGGTCCCCCTTTTCAATATATGGTCTTCGTATTTAGTATAGGGGTATTGCTCGATATTATGGTAAGGGTCCCCCCTTTTCAATATATGGTCTTCGTATTTCGTATAGGGGTATTGCTCGATATTATGGTAAGGGTCCCCCCTTTTCAATATATGGTCTTCGTATTTAGTATAGGAGTATTGCTCGATATTATGGTAAGGGTCCCCCCTTTTCAATATATGGTCTTCGTATTTAGTATAGGGGTATTGCTCGATATTATGGTAAGGGTCCCCCCTTTTTCAATATATGGTCTTCACATTTAGTATAGGGGTATTGCTCGATATTATGGTAAGGGTCCCCCCTTTTCAATATATGGTCTTCGTATTTAGTATAGGGGTATTGCTCGATATTATGGTAAGGGTCCCCCCTTTTCAATATATGGTCTTCGTATTTAGTATAGGGGTATTGCTCGATATTATGGTAAGGGTCCCCCCTTTTCAATATATGGTCTTCGTATTTAGTATAGGGGTATTGCTCGATATTATGGTAAGGGTCCCCCCTTTTCAATATATGGTCTTCGTATTTAGTATAGGGGTATTGCTCGATATTATGGTAAGGGTCCCCCCTTTTCAATATATGGTCTTCGTATTTAGTATAGGGGTATTGCTCGATGTTATGGTAAGGGTCCCCCCTTTTCAATATATGGTCTTCGTATTTAGTATAGGGGTATTGCTCGATATTATGGTAAGGGTCCCCCCTTTTCAATATATGGTCTTCGTATTTAGTATAGGGGTATTGCTCGATATTATGGTAAGGGTCCCCCCTTTTCAATATATGGTCTTCGTATTTAGTATAGGGGTATTGCTCGATATTATGGTAAGGGTCCCCCCTTTTCAATATATGGTCTTCGTATTTAGTATAGGGGTATTGCTCGATATTATGGTAAGGGTCCCCCCTTTTCAATATATGGTCTTCGTATTTCGTATAGGGGTATTGCTCGATATATTGTAAGGGTCCCCCCTTTTCAATATATGGTCTTCGTATTTAGTATAGGGGTATTGCTCGATATTATGGTAAGGGTCCCCCCTTTTCAATATATGGTCTTCGTATTTAGTATAGGGGTATTGCTCGATATTATGGTAAGGGTCCCCCCTTTTCAATATATGGTCTTCGTATTTAGTATAGGGGTATTGCTCGATATTATGGTAAGGGTCCCCCCTTTTCAATGTATGGTCTTCGTATTTAGTATAGGGGTATTGCTCGATATTATGGTAAGGGTCCCCCCTTTTCAATATATGGTCTTCGTATTTAGTATAGGGGTATTGCTCGATATTATGGTAAGGGTCCCCCCTTTTCAATATATGGTCTTCGTATTTAGTATAGGAGTATTGCTCGATATTATGGTAAGGGTCCCCCCTTTTCAATATATGGTCTTCGTATTTAGTATAGGGGTATTGCTCGATATTATGGTAAGGGTCCCCCCTTTTCAATATATGGTCTTCGTATTTAGTATAGGGGTATTGCTCGATATTATGGTAAGGGTCCCCCCTTTTCAATATATGGTCTTCGTATTTAGTATACGGGTATTGCTCGATATTATGGTAAGGGTCCCCCCTTTTCAATATATGGTCTTCGTATTTAGTATAGGGGTATTGCTCGATATTATGGTAAGGGTCCCCCCTTTTCAATATATGGTCTTCGTATTTAGTATAGGGGTATTGCTCGATATTATGGTAAGGGTCCCCCCTTTTCAATATATGGTCTTCGTATTTAGTATAGGGGTATTGCTCGATATTATGGTAAGGGTCCCCCCTTTTCAATATATGGTCTTCGTATTTAGTGTAGGGGTATCGCTCGATATTATGGTAAGGGTCCCCCCTTTAAAAAAATCCATATAAATATTAGGATGGATCTAAGTCTATCAGTATTCATTTTTATAATAAAAATATTACTTCCCTAGTAAACTTTTTTAGAAAAGTGGCTGTATCTCCGCAAATATTGATTTTATCGCAAAAATAAGCGAAATTCGAAAAAACTTAACTAAAGTATCGATAGTGCTCTTTTCAAATATATTAAAACTATTGTAATTTGAAGAAATTTTTGAAAAAATCCATATAAATATTAGGATGGATCCAAGTCTATCAGTATTCATTTTTATAATAAAAATATTACTTCCCTATTAAACTTTTTTAGAAAAGTGGCTGTATCTTCGCAAATATTGATTTTATCGCAAAAATAAGCGAAATTCGAAAAAACTTAACTAAAGTATCGATAGTGCTCTTTTCAAATATATTAAAACTATTGTAATTTGAAGAAATTTTTGAAAAAATCCATATAAATATTAGGATGGATCCAAGTCTATCAGTATTCATTTTTATAATAAAAATATTACTTCCCTATTAAACTTTTTTAGAAAAGTGGCTGTATCTCCGCAAATATTGATTTTATCGCAAAAATAAGCGAAATTCGAAAAACCTTAACTAAAGTATCGATAGTGCTCTTTTCAAATATATTAAAACTATTGTAATTTGAAGAAATTTTTGAAAAAATCCATATAAATATTAGGATGGATCCTAGTCTATCAGTATTCATTTTTATAATAAAAATATTACTTCCCTATTAAACTTTTTTAGAAAAGTGGCTGTATCTCCGCAAATATTGATTTTATCGCAAAAATAAGCGAAGTTTGAAAAAACTTAACTAAAGTATCGATAGTGCTCTTTTCAAATATATTAAAACTATTGTAATTTGAAGAAATTTTTGAAAAAATCCATATAAATATTAGGATGGATCCAAGTCTATCAGTATTCATTTTTATAATAAAAATATTACTTCCCTATTAAACTTTTTTAGAAAAGTGGCTGTATCTCCGCAAATATTGATTTTATCGCAAAAATAAGCGAAATTCGAAAAACCTTAACTAAAGTATCGATAGTGCTCTTTTCAAATATATTAAAACTATTGTAATTTGAAGAAATTTTTGAAAAAATCCATATAAATATTAGGATGGATCCAAGTCTATCAGTATTCATTTTTATAATAAAAATATTACTTCCCTATTAAACTTTTTTAGAAAAGTGGCTGTATCTCCGCAAATATTGATTTTATCGCAAAAATAAGCGAAATTCGAAAAAAACTTAACTAAAGTATCGATAGTGCTCTTTTCAAATATATTAAAATTATTGTAATTTGAAGAAATTTTTAAAAAAATCCATATAAATATTAGGATGGATCCAAGTCTATCAGTATTCATTTTTATAATAAAAATATTACTTCCCTATTAAACTTTTTTAGAAAAGTGGCTGTATCTCCGCAAATATTGATTTTATCGCAAAAATAAGCGAAGTTCGAAAAAACTTAACTAAAGTATCGATAGTGCTCTTTTCAAATATATTAAAACTATTGTAATTTGAAGAAATTTTTAAAAAAATCCATATAAATATTAGGATGGATCCAAGTCTATCAGTATTCATTTTTATAATAAAAATATTACTTCCCTATTAAACTTTTTTAGAAAAGTGGCTGTATCTCCGCAAATATTGATTTTATCGCAAAAATAAGCGAAATTCGAAAAAAACTTAACTAAAGTATCGATAGTGCTCTTTTCAAATATATTAAAATTATTGTAATTTGAAGAAATTTTTTAAAAAATCCATATAAATATTAGGATGGATCCCCCTTGTCAATATATGGTCTTCGTATTTAATAAAGGGGTATTGCTCGATATTATGGTAAGGGTCCCCCCTTTTCAATATATGGTCTTCGTATTTAGTATAGGGGTATTGCTCGATATTATGGTAAGGGTCCCACCTTTTCAATATATGGTCTTCGTATTTAGTATAGGGGTATTGCTCGATATTATGGTAAGGGTCCCCCCTTTTCAATATATGGTCTTCGTATTTAGTATAGGGGTATTGCTCGATATTATGGTAAGGGTCCCCCCTTTTCAATATATGGTCTTCGTATTTAGTATAGGGGTATTGCTCGATATTATGGTAAGGGTCCCCCCTTTTCAATATATGGTCTTCGTATTTAGTATAGGGGTATTGCTCGATATTATGGTAAGGGTCCCCCCTTTTCAATATATGGTCTTCGTATTTAGTATAGGAGTATTGCTCGATATTATGGTAAGGGTCCCCCCTTTTCAATATATGGTCTTCGTATTTAGTATAGGGGTATTGCTCGATATTATGGTAAGGGTCCCCCCTTTTCAATATATGGTCTTCGTATTTAGTATAGGGGTATTGCTCGATATTATGGTAAGGGTCCCCCCTTTTCAATATATGGTCTTCGTATTTAGTATAGGGGTATTGCTCGATATTATGGTAAGGGTCCCCCCTTTTCAATATATGGTCTTCGTATTTAGTATAGGGGTATTGCTCGATATTATGGTAAGGGTCCCCCCTTTTCAATATATGGTCTTCGTATTTAGTATAGGGGTATTGCTCGATATTATGGTAAGGGTCCCCCCTTTTCAATATATGGTCTTCGTATTTAGTATAGGGGTATTGCTCGATATTATGGTAAGGGTCCCCCCTTTTTCAATATATGGTCTTCACATTTAGTATAGGGGTATTGCTCGATATTATGGTAAGGGTCCCCCCTTTTCAATATATGGTCTTCGTATTTAGTATAGGGGTATTGCTCGATATTATGGTAAGGGTCCCCCCTTTTCAATATATGGTCTTCGTATTTAGTATAGGGGTATTGCTCGATATTATGGTAAGGGTCCCCCCTTTTCAATATATGGTCTTCGTATTTAGTGTAGGGGTATCGCTCGATATTATGGTAAGGGTCCCCCCTTTAAAAAAATCCATATAAATATTAGGATGGATCCAAGTCTATCAGTATTCATTTTTATAATAAAAATATTACTTCCCTAGTAAACTTTTTTAGAAAAGTGGCTGTATCTCCGCAAATATTGATTTTATCGCAAAAATAAGCGAAATTCGGAAAAACTTAACTAAAGTATCGATAGTGCTCTTTTCAAATATATTAAAACTATTGTAATTTGAAGAAATTTTTGAAAAAATCCATATAAATATTAGGATGGATCCAAGTCTATCAGTATTCATTTTTATAATAAAAATATTACTTCCCTATTAAACTTTTTTAGAAAAGTGGCTGTATCTTCGCAAATATTGATTTTATCGCAAAAATAAGCGAAATTCGAAAAAACTTAACTAAAGTATCGATAGTGCTCTTTTCAAATATATTAAAACTATTGTAATTTGAAGAAATTTTTGAAAAAATCCATATAAATATTAGGATGGATCCAAGTCTATCAGTATTCATTTTTATAATAAAAATATTACTTCCCTATTAAACTTTTTTAGAAAAGTGGCTGTATCTCCGCAAATATTGATTTTATCGCAAAAATTAGCGAAATTCGAAAAACCTTAACTAAAGTATCGATAGTGCTCTTTTCAAATATATTAAAACTATTGTAATTTGAAGAAATTTTTGAAAAAATCCATATAAATATTAGGATGGATCCAAGTCTATCAGTATTCATTTTTATAATAAAAATATTACTTCCCTATTAAACTTTTTTAGAAAAGTGGCTGTATCTCCGCAAATATTGATTTTATCGCAAAAATAAGCGAAGTTCGAAAAAACTTAACTAAAGTATCGATAGTGCTCTTTTCAAATATATTAAAACTATTGTAATTTGAAGAAATTTTTGAAAAAATCCATATAAATATTAGGATGGATCCAAGTCTATCAGTATTCATTTTTATAATAAAAATATTACTTCCCTAGTAAACTTTTTTAGAAAAGTGGCTGTATCTCCGCAAATATTGATTTTATCGCAAAAATAAGCGAAATTCGAAAAAACTTAACTAAAGTATCGATAGTGCTCTTTTCAAATATATTAAAACTATTGTAATTTGAAGAAATTTTTGAAAAAATCCATATAAATATTAGGATGGATCCAAGTCTATCAGTATTCATTTTTATAATAAAAATATTACTTCCCTATTAAACTTTTTTAGAAAAGTGGCTGTATCTCTGCAAATATTGATTTTATCGCAAAAATAAGCGAAGTTCGAAAAAACTTAACTAAAGTATCGATAGTGCTCTTTTCAAATATATTAAAACTATTGTAATTTGAAGAAATTTTTAAAAAAATCCGTATAAATATTAGGATGGATCCAAGTCTATCAGTATTCATTTTTATAATAAAAATATTACTTCCCTATTAAACTTTTTTAGAAAAGTGGCTGTATCTCCGCAAATATTGATTTTATCCCAAAAATAAGCGAAATTCGAAAAAAACTTAACTAAAGTATCGATAGTGCTCTTTTCAAATATAAAGGGTGGTTAAATTGCAAGGGCCGATGTTGATTTTGAATAAAACACAAACTATTTAGGAAATTATTGTAATTTTATTTTATTATGATGTATTGGTATTACTCAATTATGTATGGAACAAAATATCGGCCAAATGGGCGCCGCGACCTCGGCGGCACACCTCCATCCGATGGTCCAAATTTTCGATGACGCTGAGGCATAATGGAGGTTCTATGTCGTTAATGTGCCGAATTATCTGATCCTTTAGGTCTTGAATTATTGCTGGCTTATCGACGTACACCTTTTCTTTCAAATAACCCCAATGAAAAAAGTCCAACGGTGTCAAATCACATGATCTTGGCGGCCAATTGACATCGCCATTACGTGAGATAACACGGCCATTGAATTTGTTGCGCAAAAGAGCAATTGTTTCGTTAGCTGTGTGGCAAGTGGCACCGTCCTGCTAAAACCACATATCGCCCACATCCATATCTTCCAATTCGGGCCATAAAAAGTTCGTTATCATCTCACGATAGCGAACACCATTCACAGTAACTGCCTGACCGCCCTCATTTTAGAAAAAATACGGCCTGATGATGCCGCCAGCCCATAAACCGCACCAAACAGTCACTCTTTGTGGGTGCATTGGTTTTTCGACAATCACTCTTGGATTCTCATTCGCCCAAATGCGGCAATTCTGTTTATTGACGAATCCACTGAGGTGAAAATGTGCCTCATCACTGAAGATGATTTTCTTCGAAAATTGATCATCCACTGTTGCCATTTCTTGCCACCATTCTGCCCATTCACGACGTTTGGAATGGTCAAGAGGCTTTAGTTCTTGAGCCAATTGTACCTTGTAAGCGTGTAAATGCAAGTCTTTATGCATAATGTTCATCAACGACGAGCGTGAGAGGTGCAATTGTTGGGAACGACGACGAGTTGAGGTGGACGACTCTTCAGCCGCACTATCGCGAACAGCAGCAATATTTTCTGCAGTACGAGCTGTACGAGCATGCACTGGTGTTCTCACATCTTCTACAGACCCGGTTTGCTCGAATTTTTCCACGATTTTTGCGATTGTACGCACATTTGGACGATGAAATTGACCAAAAAAATTACGAAGTGCACGATATGCATTTTGATTTGAACTCCCATTTTCATAATAAGTCTGGATAACTTTAACACGTTGTTGGATTGTGTATCTCTCCATGGTTCAAATTGAGTAAGTCTGAAATAGAGAAATGTCAAATAAAATTCGGAAAAAAACTTGGCGTTTAGGTGTGGTTCACATTCAACATCGGCCCATACAATTTAACCACCCTTTATTAAAACTATTGTAATTTGAAGAAATTTTTTAAAAAATCCATATAAATATTAGGATGGATCCCCCTTGTCAATATATGGTCTTCGTATTTAATAAAGGGGTATTGCTCGATATTATGGTAAGGGTCCCCCCTTTTCAATATATGGTCTTCGTATTTAGTATAGGGGTATTGCTCGATATTATGGTAAGGGTCCCCCCTTTTCAATATATAGTCTTCGTATTTAGTATAGGGGTATTGCTCGATATTATGGTAAGGGTCCCCCCTTTTCAATATATGGTCTTCGTATTTAGTGTAGGGGTATCGCTCGATATTATGGTAAGGGTCCCCCCTTTTCAATATATGGTCTTCGTATTTAGTATAGGGGTATTGTTCGATATTATGGTAAGGGTCCCCCCTTTTCAATATATGGTCTTCGTATTTAGTATAGGGGTATTGCTCGATATTATGGTAAGGGTCCCCCCTTTTCAATATATGGTCTTCGTATTTAGTATAGGGGTATTGCTCGATATTATGGTAAGGGTCCCCCCTTTTCAATATATGGTCTTCGTATTTAGTATAGGAGTATTGCTCGATATTATGGTAAGGGTCCCCCCTTTTCAATATATGGTCTTCGTATTTAGTATAGGGGTATTGCTCGATATTATGGTAAGGGTCCCCCCTTTTCAATATATGGTCTTCGTATTTAGTATAGGGGTATTGCTCGATATTATGGTAAGGGTCCCCCCTTTTCAATATATGGTCTTCGTATTTAGTATAGGGGTATTGCTCGATATTATGGTAAGGGTCCCCCCTTTTCAATATATGGTCTTCGTATTTAGTATAGGGGTATTGCTCGATATTATGGTAAGGGTCCCCCCTTTTCAATATATGGTCTTCGTATTTAGTATAGGGGTATTGCTCGATATTATGGTAAGGGTCCCCCCTTTTCAATATATGGTCTTCGTATTTAGTATAGGGGTATTGCTCGATATTATGGTAAGGGTCCCCCCTTTTCAATATATGGTCTTCGTATTTAGTGTAGGGGTATCGCTCGATATTATGGTAAGGGTCCCCCCTTTAAAAAAATCCATATAAATATTAGGATGGATCCAAGTCTATCAGTATTCATTTTTATAATAAAAATATTACTTCCCTAGTAAACTTTTTTAGAAAAGTGGCTTTATGTCCGCAAATATTGATTTTATCGCAAAAATAAGCGAAATTCGAAAAAACTTAACTAAAGTATCGATAGTACTCTTTTCAAATATATTAAAACTATTGTAATTTGAAGAAATTTTTGAAAAAATCCATATAAATATTAGGATGGATCCAAGTCTATCAGTATTCATTTTTATAATAAAAATATTACTTCCCTATTAAACTTTTTTAGAAAAGTGGCTGTATCTTCGCAAATATTGATTTTATCGCAAAAATAAGCGAAATTCGAAAAACCTTAACCAAAGTATCGATAGTGCTCTTTTCAAATATATTAAAACTATTGTAATTTGAAGAAATTTTTGAAAAAATCCATATAAATATTAGGATGGATCCAAGTCTATCAGTATTCATTTTTATAATAAAAATATTACTTCCCTATTAAACTTTTTTAGAAAAGTGGCTGTATCTCCGCAAATATTGATTTTATCGCAAAAATAAGCGAAATTCGAAAAACCTTAACTAAAGTATCGATAGTGCTCTTTTCAAATATATTAAAACTATTGTAATTTGAAGAAATTTTTTAAAAAATCCATATAAATATTAGGATGGATCCAAGTCTATCAGTATTCATTTTTATAATAAAAATATTACTTCCCTATTAAACTTTTTTAGAAAAGTGGCTGTATCTCCGCAAATATTGATTTTATCGCAAAAATAAGCGAAGTTCGAAAAAACTTAACTAAAGTATCGATAGTGCTCTTTTCAAATATATTAAAACTATTGTAATTTGAAGAAATTTTTGAAAAAATCCATATAAATATTAGGATGGATCCAAGTCTATCAGTATTCATTTTTATAATAAAAATATTACTTCCCTAGTAAACTTTTTTAGAAAAGTGGCTGTATCTCCGCAAATATTGATTTTATCGCAAAAATAAGCGAAATTCGAAAAAACTTAACTAAAGTATCGATAGTGCTCTTTTCAAATATATTAAAACTATTGTAATTTGAAGAAATTTTTGAAAAAATCCATATAAATATTAGGATGGATCCAAGCCTATCAGTATTCATTTTTATAACAAAAATATTACTTCCCTATTAAACTTTTTTAGAAAAGTGGCTGTATCTCCGCAAATATTGATTTTATCGCAAAAATAAGCGAAGTTCGAAAAAACTTAACTAAAGTATCGATAGTGCTCTTTTCAAATATATTAAAACTATTGTAATTTGAAGAAATTTTTGAAAAAATCCATATAAATATTAGGATGGATCCAAGTCTATCAGTATTCATTTTTATAATAAAAATATTACTTCCCTATTAAACTTTTTTAGAAAAGTGGCTGTATCTCTGCAAATATTGATTTTATCGCAAAAATAAGCGAAGTTCGAAAAAACTTAACTAAAGTATCGATAGTGCTCTTTTCAAATATATTAAAACTATTGTAATTTGAAGAAATTTTTAAAAAAATCCATATAAATATTAGGATGGATCCAAGTCTATCAGTATTCATTTTTATAATAAAAATATTACTTCCCTATTAAACTTTTTTAGAAAAGTGGCTGTATCTCCGCAAATATTGATTTTATCGCAAAAATAAGCGAAATTCGAAAAAAACTTAACTAAAGTATCGATAGTGCTCTTTTCAAATATATTAAAACTATTGTAATTTGAAGAAATTTTTTAAAAAATCCATATAAATATTAGGATGGATCCCCCTTGTCAATATATGGTCTTCGTATTTAATAAAGGGGTATTGCTCGATATTATGGTAAGGGCCCCCCCTTTTCAATATATGGTCTTCGTATTTAGTATAGGGGTATTGCTCGATATTATGGTAAGGGTCCCCCCTTTTCAATATATAGTCTTCGTATTTAGTATAGGGGTATTGCTCGATATTATGGTAAGGGTCCCCCCTTTTCAATATATGGTCTTCGTATTTAGTATAGGGGTATTGTTCGATATTATGGTAAGGGTCCCCCCTTTTCAATATATGGTCTTCGTATTTAGTATAGGGGTATTGCTCGATATTATGGTAAGGGTCCCCCCTTTTCAATATATGGTCTTCGTATTTAGTATAGGGGTATTGCTCGATATTATGGTAAGGGTCCCCCCTTTTCAATATATGGTCTTCGTATTTAGTATAGGGGTATTGCTCGATATTATGGTAAGGGTCCTCCCTTTTCAATATATAGTCTTCGTATTTAGTATAGGGGTATTGCTCGATATTATGGTAAGGGTCCCCCCTTTTCAATATATGGTCTTCGTATTTAGTATAGGGGTATTGTTCGATATTATGGTAAGGGTCCCCCCTTTTCAATATATGGTCTTCGTATTTAGTATAGGGGTATTGCTCGATATTATGGTAAGGGTCCCCCCTTTTCAATATATGGTCTTCGTATTTAGTATAGGGGTATTGCTCGATATTATGGTAAGGGTCCCCCTTTTCAATATATGGTCTTCGTATTTAGTATAGGGGTATTGCTCGATATTATGGTAAGGGTCCCCCCTTTTCAATATATGGTCTTCGTATTTAGTATAGGGGTATTGCTCGATATTATGGTAAGGGTCCCCCCTTTTCAATATATGGTCTTCGTATTTAGTATAGGGGTATTGCTCGATATTATGGTAAGGGTCCCCCCTTTTCAATATATGGTCTTCGTATTTAGTATAGGGGTATTGCTCGATATTATGGTAAGGGTCCCCCCTTTTCAATATATGGTCTTCGTATTTAGTATAGGGGTATTGCTCGATATTATGGTAAGGGTCCCCCCTTTTCAATATATGGTCTTCGTATTTAGTGTAGGGGTATCGCTCGATATTATGGTAAGGGTCCCCCCTTTAAAAAAATCCATATAAATATTAGGATGGATCCAAGTCTATCAGTATTCATTTTTATAATAAAAATATTACTTCCCTAGTAAACTTTTTTAGAAAAGTGGCTGTATCTCCGCAAATATTGATTTTATCGCAAAAATAAGCGAAATTCGAAAAAACTTAACTAAAGTATCGATAGTGCTCTTTTCAAATATATTAAAACTATTGTAATTTGAAGAAATTTTTGAAAAAATCCATATAAATATTAGGATGGATCCAAGTCTATCAGTATTCATTTTTATAATAAAAATATTACTTCCCTATTAAACTTTTTTAGAAAAGTGGCTGTATCTTCGCAAATATTGATTTTATCGCAAAAATAAGCGAAATTCGAAAAAACTTAACTAAAGTATCGATAGTGCTCTTTTCAAATATATTAAAACTATTGTAATTTGAAGAAATTTTTTAAAAAATCCATATAAATATTAGGATGGATCCAAGTCTATCAGTATTCATTTTTATAATAAAAATATTACTTCCCTATTAAACTTTTTTAGAAAAGTGGCTGTATCTCCGCAAATATTGATTTTATCGCAAAAATAAGCGAAATTCGAAAAACCTTAACTAAAGTATCGATAGTGCTCTTTTCAAATATATTAAAACTATTGTAATTTGAAGAAATTTTTGAAAAAATCCATATAAATATTAGGATGGATCCAAGTCTATCAGTATTCATTTTTATAATAAAAATATTACTTCCCTATTAAACTTTTTTAGAAAAGTGGCTGTATCTCCGCAAATATTGATTTTATCGCAAAAATAAGCGAAGTTCGAAAAAACTTAACTAAAGTATCGATAGTGCTCTTTTCAAATATATTAAAACTATTGTAATTTGAAGAAATTTTTGAAAAAATCCATATAAATATTAGGATGGATCCAAGTCTATCAGTATTCATTTTTATAATAAAAATATTACTTCCCTAGTAAACTTTTTTAGAAAAGTGGCTGTATCTCCGCAAATATTGATTTTATCGCAAAAATAAGCGAAATTCGAAAAAACTTAACTAAAGTATCGATAGTGCTCTTTTCAAATATATTAAAACTATTGTAATTTGAAGAAATTTTTGAAAAAATCCATATAAATATTAGGATGGATCCAAGTCTATCAGTATTCATTTTTATAACAAAAATATTACTTCCCTATTAAAATTTTTTAGAAAAGTGGCTGTATCTCCGCAAATATTGATTTTATCGCAAAAATAAGCGAAATTCGAAAAAAACTTAACTAAAGTATCGATAGTGCTCTTTTCAAATATATTAAAACTATTGTAATTTGAAGAAATTTTTGAAAAAATCCATATAAATATTAGGATGGATCCAAGTCTATCAGTATTCATTTTTATAATAAAAATATTACTTCCCTATTAAACTTTTTTAGAAAAGTGGCTGTATCTTCGCAAATATTGATTTTATCGCAAAAATAAGCGAAATTCGAAAAAACTTAACTAAAGTATCGATAGTGCTCTTTTCAAATATATTAAAACTATTGTAATTTGAAGAAATTTTTGAAAAAATCCATATAAATATTAGGATGGATCCAAGTCTATCAGTATTCATTTTTATAATAAAAATATTACTTCCCTATTAAACTTTTTTAGAAAAGTGGCTGTATCTCCGCAAATATTGATTTTATCGCAAAAATAAGCGAAATTCGAAAAAAACTTAACTAAAGTATCGATAGTGCTCTTTTCAAATATATTAAAACTATTGTAATTTGAAGAAATTTTTTAAAAAATCCATATAAATATTAGGATGGATCCCCCTTGTCAATATATGGTCTTCGTATTTAGTATAGGGGTATTGCTCGATATTATGGTAAGGGTCCCCCCTTTTCAATATATGGTCTTCGTATTTAGTATAGGAGTATTGCTCGATATTATGGTAAGGGTCCCCCCTTTTCAATATATGGTCTTCGTAT
The DNA here is from genome assembly GCA_932526305.1 of Epicampocera succincta. Taxonomy (NCBI): domain Eukaryota; kingdom Metazoa; phylum Arthropoda; class Insecta; order Diptera; family Tachinidae; genus Epicampocera; species Epicampocera succincta. The sequence continues at coordinate 59,553,779 of OW052036.1, read as the reverse complement.
TTAGTATAGGGGTATTGCTCGATATTATGGTAAGGGTCCCCCCTTTTCAATATATGGTCTTCGTATTTAGTATAGGGGTATTGCTCGATATTATGGTAAGGGTCCCCCTTTTTCAATATATGGTCTTCGTATTTAGTATAGGGGTATTGCTCGATATTATGGTAAGGGTCCCCCCTTTTCAATATATGGTCTTCGTATTTAGTATAGGGGTATTGCTCGATATTATGGTAAGGGTCCCCCCTTTTCAATATATGGTCTTCGTATTTAGTATAGGGGTATTGCTCGATATTATGGTAAGGGTCCCCCCTTTTCAATATATGGTCTTCGTATTTAGTGTAGGGGTATCGCTCGATATTATGGTAAGGGTCCCCCCTTTTCAATATATGGTCTTCGTATTTAGTATAGGGGTATTGCTCGATATTATGGTAAGGGTCCCCCCTTTTCAAAATATGGTCTTCGTATTTAGTATAGGGGTATTGCTCGATATTATGGTAAGGGTCCCCCCTTTTCAATATATGGTCTTCGTAATTAGTATAGGGGTATTGCTCGATATTATGGTAAGGGTCCCCCCTTTTCAATATATGGTCTTCGTATTTAGTATAGGGGTATTGCTCGATATTATGGTTAGGGTCCCCCCTTTTCAATATATGGTCTTCGTATTTAGTATAGGGGTATTGCTCGATATTATGGTAAGGGTCCCCCCTTTTCAATATATGGTCTTCGTATTTAGTATAGGGGTATTGCTCGATATTATGGTAAGGGTCCCCCCTTTTCAATATATGGTCTTCGTATTTAGTATAGGGGTATTGCTCGATATTATGGTAAGGGTCCCCCCTTTTCAATATATGGTCTTCGTATTTAGTATAGGGGTATTGCTCGATATTATGGTAAGGGTCCCCCCTTTTCAATATATGGTCTTCGTATTTAGTATAGGGGTATTGCTCGATATTATGGTAAGGGTCCCACCTTTTCAATATATGGTCTTCGTATTTAGTGTAGGGGTATCGCTCGATATTATGGTAAGGGTCCCCCCTTTAAAAAAATCCATATAAATATTAGGATGGATCCAAGTCTATCAGTATTCATTTTTATAATAAAAATATTACTTCCCTAGTAAACTTTTTTAGAAAAGTGGCTGTATCTCCGCAAATATTGATTTTATCGCAAAAATAAGCGAAATTCGAAAAAACTTAACTAAAGTATCGATAGTGCTCTTTTCAAATATATTAAAACTATTGTAATTTGAAGAAATTTTTGAAAAAATCCATATAAATATTAGGATGGATCCAAGTCTATCAGTATTCATTTTTATAATAAAAATATTACTTCCCTATTAAACTTTTTTAGAAAAGTGGCTGTATCTCCGCAAATATTGATTTTATCGCAAAAATAAGCGAAATTCGAAAAAACTTAACTAAAGTATCGATAGTGCTCTTTTCAAATATATTAAAACTATTGTAATTTGAAGAAATTTTTTAAAAAATCCATATAAATATTAGGATGGATCCAAGTCTATCAGTATTCATTTTTATAATAAAAATATTACTTCCCTATTAAACTTTTTTAGAAAAGTGGCTGTATCTCCGCAAATATTGATTTTATCGCAAAAATAAGCGAAATTCGAAAAAAACTTAACTAAAGTATCGATAGTGCTCTTTTCAAATATATTAAAACTATTGTAATTTGAAGAAATTTTTTAAAAAATCCATATAAATATTAGGATGGATCCCCCTTGTCAATATATGGTCTTCGTATTTAGTATAGGGGTATTGCTCGATATTATGGTAAGGGTCCCCCCTTTTCAATATATGGTCTTCGTATTTAGTATAGGAGTATTGCTCGATATTATGGTAAGGGTCCCTCCTTTTCAATATATGGTCTTCGTATTTAGTATAGGGGTATTGCTCGATATTATGGTAAGGGTCCCCCCTTTTCAATATATGGTCTTCGTATTTAGTATAGGGGTATTGCTCGATATTATGGTAAGGGTCCCCCCTTTTCAATATATGGTCTTCGTATTTAGTATAGGGGTATTGCTCGATATTATGGTAAGGGTCCCCCCTTTTCAATATATGGTCTTCGTATTTAGTATAGGGGTATTGCTCGATATTATGGTAAGGGTCCCCCCTTTTCAATATATGGTCTTCGTATTTAGTATAGGGGTATTGCTCGATATTATGGTAAGGGTCCCCCCTTTTCAATATATGGTCTTCGTATTTAGTATAGGGGTATTGCTCGATATTATGGTAAGGGTCCCCCCTTTTCAATATATGGTCTTCGTATTTAGTATAGGGGTATTGCTCGATATTATGGTAAGGGTCCCCCCTTTTCAATATATGGTCTTCGTATTTAGTGTAGGGGTATCGCTCGATATTATGGTAAGGGTCCCCCCTTTTCAATATATGGTCTTCGTATTTAGTATAGGGGTATTGCTCGATATTATGGTAAGGGTCCCCCCTTTTCAATATATGGTCTTCGTATTTAGTATAGGGGTATTGCTCGATATTATGGTAAGGGTCCCCCCTTTTCAATATATGGTCTTCGTATTTAGTATAGGGGTATTGCTCGATATTATGGTAAGGGTCCCCCCTTTTCAATATATGGTCTTCGTATTTAGTATAGGGGTATTGCTCGATATTATGGTAAGGGTCCCCCCTTTTCAATATATGGTCTTCGTATTTAGTATAGGGGTATTGCTCGATATTATGGTAAGGGTCCCCCCTTTTCAATATATGGTCTTCGTATTTAGTATAGGGGTATTGCTCGATATTATGGTAAGGGTCCCCCCTTTTCAATATATGGTCTTCGTATTTAGTATAGGGGTATTGCTCGATATTATGGTAAGGGTCCCCCCTTTTCAATATATGGTCTTCGTATTTAGTATAGGGGTATTGCTCGATATTATGGTAAGGGTCCCCCCTTTTCAATATATGGTCTTCGTATTTAGTATAGGGGTATTGCTCGATATTATGGTAAGGGTCCCCCCTTTTCAATATATGGTCTTCGTATTTAGTATAGGGGTATTGCTCGATATTATGGTAAGGGTCCCCCCTTTTCAATATATGGTCTTCGTATTTAGTGTAGGGGTATCGCTCGATATTATGGTAAGGGTCCCCCCTTTAAAAAAATCCATATAAATATTAGGATGGATCCAAGTCTATCAGTATTCATTTTTATAATAAAAATATTACTTCCCTATTAAACTTTTTTAGAAAAGTGGCTGTATCTCCGCAAATATTGATTTTATCGCAAAAATAAGCGAAATTCGAAAAAAACTTAACTAAAGTATCGATAGTGCTCTTTTCAAATATATTAAAACTATTGTAATTTGAAGAAATTTTTTAAAAAATCCATATAAATATTAGGATGGATCCCCCTTGTCAATATATGGTCTTCGTATTTAATAAAGGGGTATTGCTCGATATTATGGTAAGGGTCCCCCCTTTTCAATATATGGTCTTCGTATTTAGTATAGGGGTATTGCTCGATATTATGGTAAGGGTCCCCCCTTTTCAATATATAGTCTTCGTATTTAGTATAGGGGTATTGCTCGATATTATGGTAAGGGGACCCCCTTTTCAATATATGGTCTTCGTATTTAGTATAGGGGTATTGCTCGATATTATGGTAAGGGTCCCCCCTTTTCAATATATGGTCTTCGTATTTAGTATAGGGGTATTGCTCGATATTATGGTATGGGTCCCCCCTTTTCAATATATGGTCTTCGTATTTAGTATAGGGGTATTGCTCGATATTATGGTAAGGGTCCCCCCTTTTCAATATATGGTCTTCGTATTAAGTATAGGGGTATTGCTCGATATTATGGTAAGGGTCCCCCCTTTTCAATATATAGTCTTCGTATTTAGTATAGGGGTATTGCTCGATATTATGGTAAGGGTCCCCCCTTTTCAATATATGGTCTTCGTATTTAGTGTAGGGGTATCGCTCGATATTATGGTAAGGGTCCCCCCTTTTCAATATATGGTCTTCGTATTTAGTATAGGGGTATTGTTCGATATTATGGTAAGGGTCCCCCCTTTTCAATATATGGTCTTCGTATTTAGTATAGGGGTATTGCTCGATATTATGGTAAGGGTCCCCCCTTTTCAATATATGGTCTTCGTATTTAGTATAGGGGTATTGCTCGATATTATGGTAAGGGTCCCCCCTTTTCAATATATGGTCTTCGTATTTAGTATAGGGGTATTGCTCGATATTATGGTAAGGGTCCCCCCTTTTCAATATATGGTCTTCGTATTTAGTATAGGGGTATTGCTCGATATTATGGTAAGGGTCCCCCCTTTTCAATATATGGTCTTCGTATTTAGTATAGGAGTATTGCTCGATATTATGGTAAGGGTCCCCCCTTTTCAATATATGGTCTTCGTATTTAGTATAGGGGTATTGCTCGATATTATGGTAAGGGTCCCCCCTTTTCAATATATGGTCTTCGTATTTAGTATAGGGGTATTGCTCGATATTATGGTAAGGGTCCCCCCTTTTCAATATATGGTCTTCGTATTTAGTATAGGGGTATTGCTCGATATTATGGTAAGGGTCCCCCCTTTTCAATATATGGTCTTCGTATTTAGTATAGGGGTATTGCTCGATATTATGGTAAGGGTCCCCCCTTTTCAATATATGGTCTTCGTATTTAGTATAGGGGTATTGCTCGATATTATGGTAAGGGTCCCCCCTTTTCAATATATGGTCTTCGTATTTAGTATAGGGGTATTGCTCGATATTATGGTAAGGGTCCCCCCTTTTCAATATATGGTCTTCGTATTTAGTATAGGGGTATTGCTCGATATTATGGTAAGGGTCCCCCCTTTTCAATATATGGTCTTCGTATTTAGTATAGGGGTATTGCTCGATATTATGGTAAGGGTCCCCCCTTTTCAATATATGGTCTTCGTATTTAGTATAGGGGTATTGCTCGATATTATGGTAAGGGTCCCCCCTTTTCAATATATGGTCTTCGTATTTAGTATAGGGGTATTGCTCGATATTATGGTAAGGGTCCCCCCTTTTCAATATATGGTCTTCGTATTTAGTATAGGGGTATTGCTCGATATTATGGTAAGGGTCCCCCCTTTTCAATATATGGTCTTCGTATTTAGTATAGGGGTATTGCTCGATATTATGGTAAGGGTCCCCCCTTTTCAATATATGGTCTTCGTATTTAGTATAGGGGTATTGCTCGATATTATGGTAAGGGTCCCCCCTTTTCAATATATGGTCTTCGTATTTAGTATAGGAGTATTGCTCGATATTATTGTAAGGGTCCCCCCTTTTCAATATATGGTCTTCGTATTTAGTATAGGGGTATTGCTCGATATTATGGTAAGGGTCCCCCCTTTTCAATATATGGTCTTCGTATTTAGTATAGGGGTATTGCTCGATATTATGGTAAGGGTCCCCCCTTTTCAATATATGGTCTTCGTATTTAGTATAGGGGTATTGCTCGATATTATGGTAAGGGTCCCCCTTTTCAATATATGGTCTTCGTATTTAGTGTAGGGGTATCGCTCGATATTATGGTAAGGGTCCCCCCTTTAAAAAAATCCATATAAATATTAGGATGGATCCAAGTCTATCAGTATTCATTTTTATAATAAAAATATTACTTCCCTAGTAAACTTTTTTAGAAAAGTGGCTGTATCTCCGCAAATATTGATTTTATCGCAAAAATAAGCGAAATTCGAAAAAACTTAACTAAAGTATCGATAGTGCTCTTTTCAAATATATTAAAACTATTGTAATTTGAAGAAATTTTTGAAAAAATCCATATAAATATTAGGATGGATCCAAGTCTATCAGTATTCATTTTTATAATAAAAATATTACTTCCCTATTAAACTTTTTTAGAAAAGTGGCTGTATCTTCGCAAATATTGATTTTATCGCAAAAATAAGCGAAATTCGAAAAAACTTAACTAAAGTATCGATAGTGCTCTTTTCAAATATATTAAAACTATTGTAATTTGAAGAAATTTTTGAAAAAATCCATATAAATATTAGGATGGATCCAAGTCTATCAGTATTCATTTTTATAATAAAAATATTACTTCCCTATTAAACTTTTCTAGAAAAGTGGCTGTATCTCCGCAAATATTGATTTTATCGCAAAAATAAGCGAAATTCGAAGAACCTTAACTAAAGTATCGATAGTGCTCTTTTCAAATATATTAAAACTATTGTAATTTGAAGAAATTTTTGAAAAAATCCATATAAATATTAGGATGGATCCAAGTCTATCAGTATTCATTTTTATAATAAAAATATTACTTCCCTAGTAAACTTTTTTAGAAAAGTGGCTGTATCTCCGCAAATATTGATTTTATCGCAAAAATAAGCGAAATTCGAAAAAACTTAACTAAAGTATCGATAGTGCTCTTTTCAAATATATTAAAACTATTGTAATTTGAAGAAATTTTTGAAAAAATCCATATAAATATTAGGATGGATCCAAGTCTATCAGTATTCATTTTTATAATAAAAATATTACTTCCCTAGTAAACTTTTTTAGAAAAGTGGCTGTATCTCCGCAAATATTGATTTTATCGCAAAAATAAGCGAAATTCGAAAAAACTTAACTAAAGTATCGATAGTGCTCTTTTCAAATATATTAAAACTATTGTAATTTGAAGAAATTTTTGAAAAAATCCATATAAATATTAGGATGGATCCAAGTCTATCAGTATTCATTTTTATAACAAAAATATTACTTCCCTATTAAACTTTTTTAGAAAAGTGGCTGTATCTCCGCAAATATTGATTTTATCGCAAAAATAAGCGAAATTCGAAAAAACTTAACTAAAGTATCGATAGTGCTCTTTTCAAATATATTAAAACTATTGTAATTTGAAGAAATTTTTGAAAAAATCCATATAAATATTAGGATGGATCCAAGTCTATCAGTATTCATTTTTATAATAAAAATATTACTTCCCTATTAAACTTTTTTAGAAAAGTGGCTGTATCTCTGCAAATATTGATTTTATCGCAAAAATAAGCGAAGTTCGAAAAAACTTAACTAAAGTATCGATAGTGCTCTTTTCAAATATATTAAAACTATTGTAATTTGAAGAAATTTTTAAAAAAATCCATATAAATATTAGGATGGATCCAAGTCTATCAGTATTCATTTTTATAATAAAAATATTACTTCCCTATTAAACTTTTTTAGAAAAGTGGCTGTATCTCCGCAAATATTGATTTTATCGCAAAAATAAGCGAAATTCGAAAAAAACTTAACTAAAGTATCGATAGTGCTCTTTTCAAATATATTAAAACTATTGTAATTTGAAGAAATTTTTTAAAAAATCCATATAAATATTAGGATGGATCCCCCTTGTCAATATATGGTCTTCGTATTTAATAAAGGGGTATTGCTCGATATTATGGTAAGGGTCCCCCCTTTTCAATATATGGTCTTCGTATTTAGTATAGGGGTATTGCTCGATATTATGGTAAGGGTCCCCCTTTTCAATGTATAGTCTTCGTATTTAGTATAGGGGTATTGCTCGATATTATGGTAAGGGTCCCCCCTTTTCAATATATGGTCTTCGTATTTAGTGTAGGGGTATCGCTCGATATTATGGTAAGGGTCCCCCCTTTTCAATATATGGTCTTCGTATTTAGTATAGGGGTATTGTTCGATATTATGGTAAGGGTCCCCCCTCTTCAATATATGGTCTTCGTATTTAGTATAGGGGTATTGCTCGATATTATGGTAAGGGTCCGCCCTTTTCAATATATGGTCTTCGTATTTATTATAGGGGTATTGCTCGATATTATGGTAAGGGTCCCCCCTTTTCAATATATGGTCTTCGTATTTAGTATAGGGGTATTGCTCGATATTATGGTAAGGGTCCCCCCTTTTCAATATATGGTCTTCGTATTTAGTATAGGGGTATTGCTCGATATTATGGTAAGGGTCCCTCCTTTTCAATATATGGTCTTCGTATTTAGTATAGGGGTATTGCTCGATATTATGGTAAGGGTCCCCCCTTTTCAATATATGGTCTTCGTATTTAGTATAGGGGTATTGCTCGATATTATGGTAAGGGTCCCCCCTTTTCAATATATGGTCTTCGTATTTAGTATATGGGTATTGCTCGATATTATGGTAAGGGTCCCCCCTTTTCAATATATGGTCTTCGTATTTAGTGTAGGGGTATCGCTCGATATTATGGTAAGGGTCCCCCCTTTAAAAGAATCCATATAAATATTAGGATGGATCCAAGTCTATCAGTATTCATTTTTATAATAAAAATATTACTTCCCTAGTAAACTTTTTTAGAAAAGTGGCTGTATCTCCGCAAATATTGATTTTATCGCAAAAATAAGCGAAATTCGAAAAAACTTAACTAAAGTATCGATAGTGCTCTTTTCAAATATATTAAAACTATTGTAATTTGAAGAAATTTTTGAAAAAATCCATATAAATATTAGGATGGATCCAAGTCTATCAGTATTCATTTTTATAATAAAAATATTACTTCCCTATTAAACTTTTTTAGAAAAGTGGCTGTATCTTCGCAAATATTGATTTTATCGCAAAAATAAGCGAAATTCGAAAAAACTTAACTAAAGTATCGATAGTGCTCTTTTCAAATATATTAAAACTATTGTAATTTGAAGAAATTTTTGAAAAAATCCATATAAATATTAGGATGGATCCAAGTCTATCAGTATTCATTTTTATAATAAAAATATTACTTCCCTATTAAACTTTTTTAGAAAAGTGGCTGTATCTCCGCAAATATTGATTTTATCGCAAAAATAAGCGAAGTTCGAAAAAACTTAACTAAAGTATCGATAGTGCTCTTTTCAAATATATTAAAACTATTGTAATTTGAAGAAATTTTTGAAAAAATCCATATAAATATTAGGATGGATCCAAGTCTATCAGTATTCATTTTTATAATAAAAATATTACTTCCCTAGTAAACTTTTTTAGAAAAGTGGCTGTATCTCCGCAAATATTGATTTTATCGCAAAAATAAGCGAAATTCGAAAAAACTTAACTAAAGTATCGATAGTGCTCTTTTCAAATATATTAAAACTATTGTAATTTGAAGAAATTTTTGAAAAAATCCATATAAATATTAGGATGGATCCAAGTCTATCAGTATTCATTTTTATAACAAAAATATTACTTCCCTATTAAACTTTTTTAGAAAAGTGGCTGTATCTCCGCAAATATTGATTTTATCGCAAAAATAAGCGAAATTCGAAAAAACTTAACTAAAGTATCGATAGTGCTCTTTTCAAATATATTAAAACTATTGTAATTTGAAGAAATTTTTGAAAAAATCCATATAAATATTAGGATGGATCCAAGTCTATCAGTATTCATTTTTATAATAAAAATATTACTTCCCTATTAAACTTTTTTAGAAAAGTGGCTGTATCTCTGCAAATATTGATTTTATCGCAAAAATAAGCGAAGTTCGAAAAAACTTAACTAAAGTATCGATAGTGCTCTTTTCAAATATATTAAAACTATTGTAATTTGAAGAAATTTTTAAAAAAATCCATATAAATATTAGGATGGATCCAAGTCTATCAGTATTCATTTTTATAATAAAAATATTACTTCCCTATTAAACTTTTTTAGAAAAGTGGCTGTATCTCCGCAAATATTGATTTTATCGCAAAAATAAGCGAAATTCGAAAAAAACTTAACTAAAGTATCGATAGTGCTCTTTTCAAATATATTAAAACTATTGTAATTTGAAGAAATTTTTTAAAAAATCCATATAAATATTAGGATGGATCCCCCTTGTCAATATATGGTCTTCGTATTTAATAAAGGGGTATTGCTCGATATTATGGTAAGGGTCCCCCCTTTTCAATATATGGTCTTCGTATTTAGTATAGGGGTATTGCTCGATATTATGGTAAGGGTCCCCCTTTTCAATGTATAGTCTTCGTATTTAGTATAGGGGTATTGCTCGATATTATGGTAAGGGTCCCCCCTTTTCAATATATGGTCTTCGTATTTAGTGTAGGGGTATCGCTCGATATTATGGTAAGGGTCCCCCCTTTTCAATATATGGTCTTCGTATTTAGTATAGGGGTATTGTTCGATATTATGGTAAGGGTCCCCCCTCTTCAATATATGGTCTTCGTATTTAGTATAGGGGTATTGCTCGATATTATGGTAAGGGTCCCCCCTTTTCAATATATGGTCTTCGTATTTAGTATAGGGGTATTGCTCGATATTATGGTAAGGGTCCCCCCTTTTCAATATATGGTCTTCGTATTTAGTATAGGGGTATTGCTCGATATTATGGTAAGGGTCCCCCCTTTTCAATATATGGTCTTCGTATTTAGTATAGGGGTATTGCTCGATATTATGGTAAGGGTCCCCCCTTTTCAATATATGGTCTTCGTATTTAGTATAGGAGTATTGCTCGATATTATGGTAAGGGTCCCCCCTTTTCAATATATGGTCTTCGTATTTAGTATAGGGGTATTGCTCGATATTATGGTAAGGGTCCGCCCTTTTCAATATATGGTCTTCGTATTTAGTATAGGGGTATTGCTCGATATTATGGTAAGGGTCCCCCCTTTTCAATATATGGTCTTCGTATTTAGTATAGGGGTATTGCTCGATATTATGGTAAGGGTCCCCCCTTTTCAATATATGGTCTTCGTATTTAGTATAGGGGTATTGCTCGATATTATGGTAAGGGTCCCCCCTTTTCAATATATGGTCTTCGTATTTAGTATAGGGGTATTGCTCGATATTATGGTAAGGGTCCCCCCTTTTCAATATATGGTCTTCGTATTTAGTATAGGGGTATTGCTCGATATTATGGTAAGGGTCCCCCCTTTTCAATATATGGTCTTCGTATTTAGTATATGGGTATTGCTCGATATTATGGTAAGGGTCCCCCCTTTTCAATATATGGTCTTCGTATTTAGTGTAGGGGTATCGCTCGATATTATGGTAAGGGTCCCCCCTTTAAAAGAATCCATATAAATATTAGGATGGATCCAAGTCTATCAGTATTCATTTTTATAATAAAAATATTACTTCCCTAGTAAACTTTTTTAGAAAAGAGGCTGTATCTCCGCAAATATTGATTTTATCGCAAAAATAAGCGAAATTCGAAAAAACTTAACTAAAGTATCGATAGTGCTCTTTTCAAATATATTAAAACTATTGTAATTTGAAGAAATTTTTGAAAAAATCCATATAAATATTAGGATGGATCCAAGTCTATCAGTATTCATTTTTATAATAAAAATATTACTTCCCTATTAAACTTTTTTAGAAAAGTGGCTGTATCTTCGCAAATATTGATTTTATCGCAAAAATAAGCGAAATTCGAAAAAACTTAACTAAAGTATCGATAGTGCTCTTTTCAAATATATTAAAACTATTGTAATTTGAAGAAATTTTTGAAAAAATCCATATAAATATTAGGATGGATCCAAGTCTATCAGTATTCATTTTTATAATAAAAATATTACTTCCCTATTAAACTTTTTTAGAAAAGTGGCTGTATCTCCGCAAATATTGATTTTATCGCAAAAATAAGCGAAGTTCGAAAAAACTTAACTAAAGTATCGATAGTGCTCTTTTCAAATATATTAAAACTATTGTAATTTGAAGAAATTTTTGAAAAAATCCATATAAATATTAGGATGGATCCAAGTCTATCAGTATTCATTTTTATAATAAAAATATTACTTCCCTAGTAAACTTTTTTAGAAAAGTGGCTGTATCTCCGCAAATATTGATTTTATCGCAAAAATAAGCGAAATTCGAAAAAACTTAACTAAAGTATCGATAGTGCTCTTTTCAAATATATTAAAACTATTGTAATTTGAAGAAATTTTTGAAAAAATCCATATAAATATTAGGATGGATCCAAGTCTATCAGTATTCATTTTTATAACAAAAATATTACTTCCCTATTAAACTTTTTTAGAAAAGTGGCTGTATCTCCGCAAATATTGATTTTATCGCAAAAATAAGCGAAATTCGAAAAAACTTAACTAAAGTATCGATAGTGCTCTTTTCAAATATATTAAAACTATTGTAATTTGAAGAAATTTTTGAAAAAATCCATATAAATATTAGGATGGATCCAAGTCTATCAGTATTCATTTTTATAATAAAAATATTACTTCCCTATTAAACTTTTTTAGAAAAGTGGCTGTATCTCTGCAAATATTGATTTTATCGCAAAAATAAGCGAAGTTCGAAAAAACTTAACTAAAGTATCGATAGTGCTCTTTTCAAATATATTAAAACTATTGTAATTTGAAGAAATTTTTAAAAAAATCCATATAAATATTAGGATGGATCCAAGTCTATCAGTATTCATTTTTATAATAAAAATATTACTTCCCTATTAAACTTTTTTAGAAAAGTGGCTGTATCTCCGCAAATATTGATTTTATCGCAAAAATAAGCGAAATTCGAAAAAAACTTAACTAAAGTATCGATAGTGCTCTTTTCAAATATATTAAAACTATTGTAATTTGAAGAAATTTTTTAAAAAATCCATATAAATATTAGGATGGATCCCCCTTGTCAATATATGGTCTTCGTATTTAATAAAGGGGTATTGCTCGATATTATGGTAAGGGTCCCCCCTTTTCAATATATGGTCTTCGTATTTAGTATAGGGGTATTGCTCGATATTATGGTAAGGGTCCCCCCTTTTCAATATATAGTCTTCGTATTTAGTATAGGGGTATTGCTCGATATTATGGTAAGGGTCCCCCCTTTAAAAGAATCCATATAAATATTAGGATGGATCCAAGTCTATCAGTATTCATTTTTATAATAAAAATATTACTTCCCTATTAAACTTTTTTAGAAAAGTGGCTGTATCTCTGCAAATATTGATTTTATCGCAAAAATAAGCGAAGTTCGAAAAAACTTAACTAAAGTATCGATAGTGCTCTTTTCAAATATATTAAAACTATTGTAATTTGAAGAAATTTTTAAAAAAATCCATATAAATATTAGGATGGATCCAAGTCTATCAGTATTCATTTTTATAATAAAAATATTACTTCCCTATTAAACTTTTTTAGAAAAGTGGCTGTATCTCTGCAAATATTGATTTTATCGCAAAAATAAGCGAAGTTCGAAAAAACTTAACTAAAGTATCGATAGTGCTCTTTTCAAATATATTAAAACTATTGTAATTTGAAGAAATTTTTAAAAAAATCCATATAAATATTAGGATGGATCCAAGTCTATCAGTATTCATTTTTATAATAAAAATATTACTTCCCTATTAAACTTTTTTAGAAAAGTGGCTGTATCTCCGCAAATATTGATTTTATCGCAAAAATAAGCGAAATTCGAAAAAAACTTAACTAAAGTATCGATAGTGCTCTTTTCAAATATATTAAAACTATTGTAATTTGAAGAAATTTTTTAAAAAATCCATATAAATATTAGGATGGATCCCCCTTGTCAATATATGGTCTTCGTATTTAATAAAGGGGTATTGCTCGATATTATGGTAAGGGTCCCCCCTTTTCAATATATGGTCTTCGTATTTAGTATAGGGGTATTGCTCGATATTATGGTAAGGGTCCCCCTTTTCAATGTATAGTCTTCGTATTTAGTATAGGGGTATTGCTCGATATTATGGTAAGGGTCCCCCCTTTTCAATATATGGTCTTCGTATTTAGTGTAGGGGTATCGCTCGATATTATGGTAAGGGTCCCCCCTTTTCAATATATGGTCTTCGTATTTAGTATAGGGGTATTGTTCGATATTATGGTAAGGGTCCCCCCTCTTCAATATATGGTCTTCGTATTTAGTATAGGGGTATTGCTCGATATTATGGTAAGGGTCCCCCCTTTTCAATATATGGTCTTCGTATTTAGTATAGGGGTATTGCTCGATATTATGGTAAGGGTCCCCCCTTTTCAATATATGGTCTTCGTATTTAGTATAGGGGTATTGCTCGATATTATGGTAAGGGTCCCCCCTTTTCAATATATGGTCTTCGTATTTAGTATAGGGGTATTGCTCGATATTATGGTAAGGGTCCCCCCTTTTCAATATATGGTCTTCGTATTTAGTATAGGAGTATTGCTCGATATTATGGTAAGGGTCCCCCCTTTTCAATATATGGTCTTCGTATTTAGTATAGGGGTATTGCTCGATATTATGGTAAGGGTCCGCCCTTTTCAATATATGGTCTTCGTATTTAGTATAGGGGTATTGCTCGATATTATGGTAAGGGTCCCCCCTTTTCAATATATGGTCTTCGTATTTAGTATAGGGGTATTGCTCGATATTATGGTAAGGGTCCCCCCTTTTCAATATATGGTCTTCGTATTTAGTATAGGGGTATTGCTCGATATTATGGTAAGGGTCCCCCCTTTTCAATATATGGTCTTCGTATTTAGTATAGGGGTATTGCTCGATATTATGGTAAGGGTCCCCCCTTTTCAATATATGGTCTTCGTATTTAGTATAGGGGTATTGCTCGATATTATGGTAAGGGTCCCCCCTTTTCAATATATGGTCTTCGTATTTAGTATATGGGTATTGCTCGATATTATGGTAAGGGTCCCCCCTTTTCAATATATGGTCTTCGTATTTAGTGTAGGGGTATCGCTCGATATTATGGTAAGGGTCCCCCCTTTAAAAGAATCCATATAAATATTAGGATGGATCCAAGTCTATCAGTATTCATTTTTATAATAAAAATATTACTTCCCTAGTAAACTTTTTTAGAAAAGTGGCTGTATCTCCGCAAATATTGATTTTATCGCAAAAATAAGCGAAATTCGAAAAAACTTAACTAAAGTATCGATAGTGCTCTTTTCAAATATATTAAAACTATTGTAATTTGAAGAAATTTTTGAAAAAATCCATATAAATATTAGGATGGATCCAAGTCTATCAGTATTCATTTTTATAATAAAAATATTACTTCCCTATTAAACTTTTTTAGAAAAGTGGCTGTATCTTCGCAAATATTGATTTTATCGCAAAAATAAGCGAAATTCGAAAAAACTTAACTAAAGTATCGATAGTGCTCTTTTCAAATATATTAAAACTATTGTAATTTGAAGAAATTTTTGAAAAAATCCATATAAATATTAGGATGGATCCAAGTCTATCAGTATTCATTTTTATAATAAAAATATTACTTCCCTATTAAACTTTTTTAGAAAAGTGGCTGTATCTCCGCAAATATTGATTTTATCGCAAAAATAAGCGAAGTTCGAAAAAACTTAACTAAAGTATCGATAGTGCTCTTTTCAAATATATTAAAACTATTGTAATTTGAAGAAATTTTTGAAAAAATCCATATAAATATTAGGATGGATCCAAGTCTATCAGTATTCATTTTTATAATAAAAATATTACTTCCCTAGTAAACTTTTTTAGAAAAGTGGCTGTATCTCCGCAAATATTGATTTTATCGCAAAAATAAGCGAAATTCGAAAAAACTTAACTAAAGTATCGATAGTGCTCTTTTCAAATATATTAAAACTATTGTAATTTGAAGAAATTTTTGAAAAAATCCATATAAATATTAGGATGGATCCAAGTCTATCAGTATTCATTTTTATAACAAAAATATTACTTCCCTATTAAACTTTTTTAGAAAAGTGGCTGTATCTCCGCAAATATTGATTTTATCGCAAAAATAAGCGAAATTCGAAAAAACTTAACTAAAGTATCGATAGTGCTCTTTTCAAATATATTAAAACTATTGTAATTTGAAGAAATTTTTGAAAAAATCCATATAAATATTAGGATGGATCCAAGTCTATCAGTATTCATTTTTATAATAAAAATATTACTTCCCTATTAAACTTTTTTAGAAAAGTGGCTGTATCTCTGCAAATATTGATTTTATCGCAAAAATAAGCGAAGTTCGAAAAAACTTAACTAAAGTATCGATAGTGCTCTTTTCAAATATATTAAAACTATTGTAATTTGAAGAAATTTTTAAAAAAATCCATATAAATATTAGGATGGATCCAAGTCTATCAGTATTCATTTTTATAATAAAAATATTACTTCCCTATTAAACTTTTTTAGAAAAGTGGCTGTATCTCCGCAAATATTGATTTTATCGCAAAAATAAGCGAAATTCGAAAAAAACTTAACTAAAGTATCGATAGTGCTCTTTTCAAATATATTAAAACTATTGTAATTTGAAGAAATTTTTTAAAAAATCCATATAAATATTAGGATGGATCCCCCTTGTCAATATATGGTCTTCGTATTTAATAAAGGGGTATTGCTCGATATTATGGTAAGGGTCCCCCCTTTTCAATATATGGTCTTCGTATTTAGTATAGGGGTATTGCTCGATATTATGGTAAGGGTCCCCCCTTTTCAATATATAGTCTTCGTATTTAGTATAGGGGTATTGCTCGATATTATGGTAAGGGTCCCCCCTTTTCAATATATGGTCTTCGTATTTAGTGTAGGGGTATCGCTCGATATTATGGTAAGGGTCCCCCCTTTTCAATATATGGTCTTCGTATTTAGTATAGGGGTATTGTTCGATATTATGGTAAGGGTCCCCCCTTTTCAATATATGGTCTTCGTATTTAGTATAGGGGTATTGCTCGATATTATGGTAAGGGTCCCCCCTTTTCAATATATGGTCTTCGTATTTAGTATAGGGGTATTGCTCGATATTATGGTAAGGGTCCCCCCTTTTCAATATATGGTCTTCGTATTTAGTATAGGGGTATTGCTCGATATTATGGTAAGGGTCCCCCCTTTTCAATATATGGTCTTCGTATTTAGTATAGGGGTATTGCTCGATATTATGGTAAGGGTCCCCCCTTTTCAATATATGGTCTTCGTATTTAGTATAGGAGTATTGCTCGATATTATGGTAAGGGTCCCCCCTTTTCAATATATGGTCTTCGTATTTAGTATAGGGGTATTGCTCGATATTATGGTAAGGGTCCTCCCTTTTCAATATATGGTCTTCGTATTTAGTATAGGGGTGTTGCTCGATATTATGGTAAGGGTCCCCCCTTTTCAATATATGGTCTTCGTATTTAGTATAGGGGTATTGCTCGATATTATGGTAAGGGTCCCCCCTTTTCAATATATGGTCTTCGTATTTAGTATAGGGGTATTGCTCGATATTATGGTAAGGGTCCCCCCTTTTCAATATATGGTCTTCGTATTTAGTATAGGGGTATTGCTCGATATTATGGTAAGGGTCCCCCCTTTTCAATATATGGTCTTCGTATTTAGTATAGGGGTATTGCTCGATATTATGGTAAGGGTCCCCCCTTTTCAATATATGGTCTTCGTATTTAGTATAGGGGTATTGCTCGATATTATGGTAAGGGTCCCCCCTTTTCAATATATGGTCTTCGTATTTAGTGTAGGGGTATCGCTCGATATTATGGTAAGGGTCCCCCCTTTAAAAAAATCCATATAAATATTAGGATGGATCCAAGTCTATCAGTATTCATTTTTATAATAAAAATATTACTTCCCTATTAAACTTTTTTAGAAAAGTGGCTGTATCTTCGCAAATATTGATTTTATCGAAAAAGTAAGCGAAATTCGAAAAAACTTAACTAAAGTATCGATAGTGCTCTTTTCAAATATATTAAAACTATTGTAATTTGAAGAAATTTTTGAAAAAATCCATATAAATATTAGGATGGATCCAAGTCTATCAGTATTCATTTTTATAATAAAAATATTACTTCCCTATTAAACTTTTTTAGAAAAGTGGCTGTATCTTCGCAAATATTGATTTTATCGCAAAAATAAGCGAAATTCGAAAAAACTTAACTAAAGTATCGATAGTGCTCTTTTCAAATATATTAAAACTATTGTAATTTGAAGAAATTTTTGAAAAAATCCATATAAATATTAGGATGGATCCAAGTCTATCAGTATTCATTTTTATAATAAAAATATTACTTCCCTATTAAACTTTTTTAGAAAAGTGGCTGTATCTCCGCAAATATTGATTTTATCGCAAAAATAAGCGAAATTCGAAAAAACTTAACTAAAGTATCGATAGTGCTCTTTTCAAATATATTAAAACTATTGTAATTTGAAGAAATTTTTGAAAAAATCCATATAAATATTAGGATGGATCCAAGTCTATCAGTATTCATTTTTATAATAAAAATATTACTTCCCTAGTAAACTTTTTTAGAAAAGTGGCTGTATCTCCGCAAATATTGATTTTATCGCAAAAATAAGCGAAATTCGAAAAAACTTAACTAAAGTATCGATAGTGCTCTTTTCAAATATATTAAAACTATTGTAATTTGAAGAAATTTTTGAAAAAATCCATATAAATATTAGGATGGATCCAAGTCTATCAGTATTCATTTTTATAATAAAAATATTACTTCCCTATTAAACTTTTTTAGAAAAGTGGCTGTATCTTCGCAAATATTGATTTTATCGCAAAAATAAGCGAAATTCGAAAAAACTTAACTAAAGTATCGATAGTGCTCTTTTCAAATATATTAAAACTATTGTAATTTGAAGAAATTTTTGAAAAAATCCATATAAATATTAGGATGGATCCAAGTCTATCAGTATTAATTTTTATAATAAAAATATTACTTCCCTATTAAACTTTTTTAGAAAAGTGGCTGTATCTTCGCAAATATTGATTTTATCGCAAAAATAAGCGAAATTCGAAAAAACTTAACTAAAGTATCGATAGTGCTCTTTTCAAATATATTAAAACTATTGTAATTTGAAGAAATTTTTGAAAAAATCCATATAAATATTAGGATGGATCCAAGTCTATCAGTATTCATTTTTATAATAAAAATATTACTTCCCTAGTAAACTTTTTTAGAAAAGTGGCTGTATCTCCGCAAATATTGATTTTATCGCAAAAATAAGCGAAATTCGAAAAAACTTAACTAAAGTATCGATAGTGCTCTTTTCAAATATATTAAAACTATTGTAATTTGAAGAAATTTTTGAAAAAATCCATATAAATATTAGGATGGATCCAAGTCTATCAGTATTCATTTTTATAATAAAAATATTACTTCCCTATTAAACTTTTTTAGAAAAGTGGCTGTATCTTCGCAAATATTGATTTTATCGCAAAAATAAGCGAAATTCGAAAAAACTTAACTAAAGTATCGATAGTGCTCTTTTCAAATATATTAAAACTATTGTAATTTGAAGAAATTTTTGAAAAAATCCATATAAATATTAGGATGGATCCAAGTCTATCAGTATTCATTTTTATAATAAAAATATTACTTCCCTATTAAACTTTTTTAGAAAAGTGGCTGTATCTTCGCAAATATTGATTTTATCGCAAAAATAAGCGAAATTCGAAAAAACTTAACTAAAGTATCGATAGTGCTCTTTTCAAATATATTAAAACTATTGTAATTTGAAGAAATTTTTGAAAAAATCCATATAAATATTAGGATGGATCCAAGTCTATCAGTATTCATTTTTATAATAAAAATATTACTTCCCTATTAAACTTTTTTAGAAAAGTGGCTGTATCTTCGCAAATATTGATTTTATCGCAAAAATAAGCGAAATTCGAAAAAACTTAACTAAAGTATCGATAGTGCTCTTTTCAAATATATTAAAACTATTGTAATTTGAAGAAATTTTTGAAAAAATCCATATAAATATTAGGATGGATCCAAGTCTATCAGTATTCATTTTTATAATAAAAATATTACTTCCCTATTAAACTTTTTTAGAAAAGTGGCTGTATCTCCGCAAATATTGATTTTATCGCAAAAATAAGCGAAATTCGAAAAAACTTAACCAAAGTATCGATAGTGCTCTTTTCAAATATATTAAAACTATTGTAATTTGAAGAAATTTTTGAAAAAATCCATATAAATATTAGGATGGATCCAAGTCTATCAGTATTCATTTTTATAATAAAAATATTACTTCCCTAGTAAACTTTTTTAGAAAAGTGGCTGTATCTCCGCAAATATTGATTTTATCGCAAAAATAAGCGAAATTCGAAAAAACTTAACTAAAGTATCGATAGTGCTCTTTTCAAATATATTAAAACTATTGTAATTTGAAGAAATTTTTGAAAAAATCCATATAAATATTAGGATGGATCCAAGTCTATCAGTATTCATTTTTATAATAAAAATATTACTTCCCTAGTAAACGTTTTTAGAAAAGTGGCTGTATCTCCGCAAATATTGATTTTATCGCAAAAATAAGCGAAATTCGAAAAAACTTAACTAAAGTATCGATAGTGCTCTTTTCAAATATATTAAAACTATTGTAATTTGAAGAAATTTTTGAAAAAATCCATATAAATATTAGGATAGATCCAAGTCTATCAGTATTCATTTTTATAACAAAAATATTACTTCCCTATTAAACTTTTTTAGAAAAGTGGCTGTATCTCCGCAAATATTGATTTTATCGCAAAAATAAGCGAAATTCGAAAAAACTTAACTAAAGTATCGATAGTGCTCTTTTCAAATATATTAAAACTATTGTAATTTGAAGAAATTTTTGAAAAAATCCATATAAATATTAGGATGGATCCAAGTCTATCAGTATTCATTTTTATAATAAAAATATTACTTCCCTAGTAAACTTTTTTAGAAAAGTGGCTGTATCTCCGCAAATATTGATTTTATCGCAAAAATAAGCGAAATTCGAAAAAACTTAACTAAAGTATCGATAGTGCTCTTTTCAAATATATTAAAACTATTGTAATTTGAAGAAATTTTTGAAAAAATCCATATAAATATTAGGATGGATCCCAGTCTATCAGTATTCATTTTTATAATAAAAATATTACTTCCCTATTAAACTTTTTTAGAAAAGTGGCTGTATCTTCGCAAATATTGATTTTATCGCAAAAATAAGCGAAATTCGAAAAAACTTAACTAAAGTATCGATAGTGCTCTTTTCAAATATATTAAAACTATTGTAATTTGAAGAAATTTTTGAAAAAATCCATATAAATATTAGGATGGATCCAAGTCTATCAGTATTCATTTTTATAATAAAAATATTACTTCCCTATTAAACTTTTTTAGAAAAGTGGCTGTATCTCCGCAAATATTGATTTTATCGCAAAAATAAGCGAAGTTCGAAAAAACTTAACTAAAGTATCGATAGTGCTCTTTTCAAATATATTAAAACTATTGTAATTTGAAGAAATTTTTGAAAAAATCCATATAAATATTAGGATGGATCCAAGTCTATCAGTATTCATTTTTATAATAAAAATATTACTTCCCTAGTAAACTTTTTTAGAAAAGTGGCTGTATCTCCGCAAATATTGATTTTATCGCAAAAATAAGCGAAATTCGAAAAAACTTAACTAAAGTATCGATAGTGCTCTTTTCAAATATATTAAAACTATTGTAATTTGAAGAAATTTTTGAAAAAATCCATATAAATATTAGGATAGATCCAAGTCTATCAGTATTCATTTTTATAACAAAAATATTACTTCCCTATTAAACTTTTTTAGAAAAGTGGCTGTATCTCCGCAAATATTGATTTTATCGCAAAAATAAGCGAAATTCGAAAAAACTTAACTAAAGTATCGATAGTGCTCTTTTCAAATATATTAAAACTATTGTAATTTGAAGAAATTTTTGAAAAAATCCATATAAATATTAGGATGGATCCAAGTCTATCAGTATTCATTTTTATAATAAAAAAATTACTTCCCTATTAAACTTTTTTAGAAAAGTGGCTGTATCTCTGCAAATATTGATTTTATCGCAAAAATAAGCGAAGTTCGAAAAAACTTAACTAAAGTATCGATAGTGCTCTTTTCAAATATATTAAAACTATTGTAATTTGAAGAAATTTTTAAAAAAATCCATATAAATATTAGGATGGATCCAAGTCTATCAGTATTCATTTTTATAATAAAAATATTACTTCCCTATTAAACTTTTTTAGAAAAGTGGCTGTATCTCCGCAAATATTGATTTTATCGCAAAAATAAGCAAAATTCGAAAAAAACTTAACTAAAGTATCGATAGTGCTCTTTTCAAATATATTAAAACTATTGTAATTTGAAGAAATTTTTTAAAAAATCCATATAAATATTAGGATGGATCCCCCTTGTCAATATATGGTCTTCGTATTTAATAAAGGGGTATTGCTCGATATTATGGTAAGGGTCCCCCCTTTTCAATATATGGTCTTCGTATTTAGTATAGGGGTATTGCTCGATATTATGGTAAGGGTCCCCCCTTTTCAATATATAGTCTTCGTATTTAGTATAGGGGTGTTGCTCGATATTATGGTAAGGGTCCCCCCTTTTCAATATATGGTCTTCGTATTTAGTGTAGGGGTATCGCTCGATATTATGGTAAGGGTCCCCCCTTTTCAATATATGGTCTTCGTATTTAGTATAGGGGTATTGCTCGATATTATGGTAAGGGTCCCCCCTTTTCAATATATGGTCTTCGTATTTAGTATAGGGGTATTGCTCGATATTATGGTAAGGGTCCCTCCTTTTCAATATATGGTCTTCGTATTTAGTATAGGGGTATTGCTCGATATTATGGTAAGGGTCCCCCCTTTTCAATATATAGTCTTCGTATTTAGTATAGGAGTATTGCTCGATATTATGGTAAGGGTCCCCCCTTTTCAATATATGGTCTTCGTATTTAGTATAGGGGTATTGCTCGATATTATGGTAAGGGTCCCCCCTTTTCAATATATGGTCTTCGTATTTAGTATAGGGGTATTGCTCGATATTATGGTAAGGGTCCCCCCTTTTCAATATATGGTCTTCGTATTTAGTATAGGGGTATTGCTCGATATTATGGTAAGGGTCCCCCCTTTTCAATATATGGTCTTCGTATTTAGTATAGGGGTATTGCTCGATATTATGGTAAGGGTCCCCCCTTTTCAATATATGGTCTTCGTATTTAGTATAGGGGTATTGCTCGATATTATGGTAAGGGTCCCCCCTTTTCAATATATGGTCTTCGTATTTAGTATAGGGGTATTGCTCGATATTATGGTAAGGGTCCCCCCTTTTCAATATATGGTCTTCGTATTTAGTATAGGGGTATTGCTCGATATTATGGTAAGGGTCCCCCCTTTTCAATATATGGTCTTCGTATTTAGTGTAGGGGTATCGCTCGATATTATGGTAAGGGTCCCCCCTTTAAAAAAATCCATATAAATATTAGGATGGATCCAAGTCTATCAGTATTCATTTTTATAACAAAAATATTACTTCCCTATTAAACTTTTTTAGAAAAGTGGCTGTATCTTCGCAAATATTGATTTTATCGCAAAAATAAGCGAAATTCGAAAAAACTTAACTAAAGTATCGATAGTGTTCTTTTCAAATATATTAAAACTATTGTAATTTGAAGAAATTTTTGAAAAAATCCATATAAATATTAGGATGGATCCAAGTCTATCAGTATTCATTTTTATAATAAAAATATTACTTCCCTATTAAACTTTTTTAGAAAAGTGGCTGTATCTTCGCAAATATTGATTTTATCGCAAAAATAAGCGAAATTCGAAAAAACTTAACTAAAGTATCGATAGTGTTCTTTTCAAATATATTAAAACTATTGTAATTTGAAGAAATTTTTGAAAAAATCCATATAAATATTAGGATGGATCCAAGTCTATCAGTATTCATTTTTATAATAAAAATATTACTTCCCTAGTAAACTTTTTTAGAAAAGTGGCTGTATCTCCGCAAATATTGATTTTATCGCAAAAATAAGCGAAATTCGAAAAAACTTAACTAAAGTATCGATAGTGCTCTTTTCAAATATATTAAAACTATTGTAATTTGAAGAAATTTTTGAAAAAATCCATATAAATATTAGGATGGATCCAAGTCTATCAGTATTCATTTTTATAATAAAAATATTACTTCCCTATTAAACTTTTTTAGAAAAGTGGCTGTATCTCCGCAAATATTGATTTTATCGCAAAAATAAGCGAAGTTCGAAAAAACTTAACTAAAGTATCGATAGTGCTCTTTTCAAATATATTAAAACTATTGTAATTTGAAGAAATTTTTGAAAAAATCCATATAAATATTAGGATGGATCCAAGTCTATCAGTATTCATTTTTATAACAAAAATATTACTTCCCTATTAAACTTTTTTAGAGAAGTGGCTGTATCTCCGCAAATATTGATTTTATCGCAAAAATAAGCGAAATTCGAAAAAACTTAAGTAAAGTATCGATAGTGCTCTTGTCAAATATATTAAAACTATTGTAATTTGAAGAAATTTTTGAAAAAATCCATATAAATATTAGGATGGATCCAAGTCTATCAGTATTCATTTTTATAATAAAAATATTACTTCCCTATTAAACTTTTTTAGAAAAGTGGCTGTATCTTCGCAAATATTGATTTTATCGCAAAAATAAGCGAAATTCGAAAAAACTTAACTAAAGTATCGATAGTGTTCTTTTCAAATATATTAAAACTATTGTAATTTGAAGAAATTTTTGAAAAAATCCATATAAATATTAGGATGGATCCAAGTCTATCAGTATTCATTTTTATAATAAAAATATTACTTCCCTATTAAACTTTTTTAGAAAAGTGGCTGTATCTCCGCAAATATTGATTTTATCGCAAAAATAAGCGAAGTTCGAAAAAACTTAACTAAAGTATCGATAGTGCTCTTTTCAAATATATTAAAACTATTGTAATTTGAAGAAATTTTTGAAAAAATCCATATAAATATTAGGATGGATCCAAGTCTATCAGTATTCATTTTTATAATAAAAATATTACTTCCCTATTAAACTTTTTTAGAAAAGTGGCTGTATCTCCGCAAATATTGATTTTATCGCAAAAATAAGCGAAGTTCGAAAAAACTTAACTAAAGTATCGATAGTGTTCTTTTCAAATATATTAAAACTATTGTAATTTGAAGAAATTTTTGAAAAAATCCATATAAATATTAGGATGGATCCAAGTCTATCAGTATTCATTTTTATAATAAAAATATTACTTCCCTATTAAACTTTTTTAGAAAAGTGGCTGTATCTCCGCAAATATTGATTTTATCGCAAAAATAAGCGAAATTCGAAAAAACTTAACTAAAGTATCGATAGTGCTCTTTTCAAATATATTAAAACTATTGTAATTTGAAGAAATTTTTGAAAAAATCCATATAAATATTAGGATGGATCCAAGTCTATCAGTATTCATTTTTATAATAAAAATATTACTTCCCTATTAAACTTTTTTAGAAAAGTGGCTGTATCTCCGCAAATATTGATTTTATCGCAAAAATAAGCGAAGTTCGAAAAAACTTAACTAAAGTATCGATAGTGCTCTTTTCAAATATATTAAAACTATTGTAATTTGAAGAAATTTTTGAAAAAATCCATATAAATAT
Organism: Epicampocera succincta; assembly: GCA_932526305.1. Taxonomy (NCBI): domain Eukaryota; kingdom Metazoa; phylum Arthropoda; class Insecta; order Diptera; family Tachinidae; genus Epicampocera; species Epicampocera succincta. Next base: position 59,528,435 of record OW052036.1, on the reverse strand, counting down.
TAGGATGGATCCAAGTCTATCAGTATTCATTTTTATAATAAAAATATTACTTCCCTAGTAAACTTTTTTAGAAAAGTGGCTGTATCTCCGCAAATATTGATTTTATCGCAAAAATAAGCGAAATTCGAAAAAACCTAACTAAAGTATCGATAGTGCTCTTTTCAAATATATTAAAACTATTGTAATTTGAAGAAATTTTTGAAAAAATCCATATAAATATTAGGATGGATCCAAGTCTATCAGTATTCATTTTTATAACAAAAATATTACTTCCCTATTAAACTTTTTTAGAAAAGTGGCTGTATCTCCGCAAATATTGATTTTATCGCAAAAATAAGCGAAATTCGAAAAAACTTAACTAAAGTATCGATAGTGCTCTTTTCAAATATATTAAAACTATTGTAATTTGAAGAAATTTTTGAAAAAATCCATATAAATATTAGGATGGATCCAAGTCTATCAGTATTCATTTTTATAATAAAAATATTACTTCCCTATTAAACTTTTTTAGAAAAGTGGCTGTATCTCTGCAAATATTGATTTTATCGCAAAAATAAGCGAAGTTCGAAAAAACTTAACTAAAGTATCGATAGTGCTCTTTTCAAATATATTAAAACTATTGTAATTTGAAGAAATTTTTAAAAAAATCCATATAAATATTAGGATGGATCCAAGTCTATCAGTATTCATTTTTATAATAAAAATATTACTTCCCTATTAAACTTTTTTAGAAAAGTGGCTGTATCTCCGCAAATATTGTTTTTATCGCAAAAATAAGCGAAATTCGAAAAAAACTTAACTAAAGTATCGATAGTGCTCTTTTCAAATATATTAAAACTATTGTAATTTGAAGAAATTTTTTAAAAAATCCATATAAATATTAGGATGGATCCCCCTTGTCAATATATGGTCTTCGTATTTAATAAAGGGGTATTGCTCGATATTATGGTAAGGGTCCCCCCTTTTCAATATATGGTCTTCGTATTTAGTATAGGGGTATTGCTCGATATTATGGTAAGGGTCCCCCCTTTTCAATATATAGTCTTCGTATTTAGTATAGGGGTATTGCTCGATATTATGGTAAGGGTCCCCCCTTTTCAATATATGGTCTTCGTATTTAGTGTAGGGGTATCGCTCGATATTATGGTAAGGGTCCCCCCTTTTCAATATATAGTCTTCGTATTTAGTATAGGGGTATTGCTCGATATTATGGTAAGGGTCCCCCCTTTTCAATATATGGTCTTCGTATTTAGTATAGGGGTATTGCTCGATATTATGGTAAGGGTCCCCCCTTTTCAATATATAGTCTTCGTATTTAGTATAGGGGTATTGCTCGATATTATGGTAAGGGTCCCCCCTTTTCAATATATGGTCTTCGTATTTAGTATAGGGGTATTGCTCGATATTATGGTAAGGGTCCCCCCTTTTCAATATATGGTCTTCGTATTTAGTATAGGGGTATTGCTCGATATTATGGTAAGGGTCCCCCCTTTTCAATATATAGTCTTCGTATTTAGTATAGGGGTATTGCTCGATATTATGGTAAGGGTCCCCCCTTTTCAATATATGGTCTTCGTATTTAGTATAGGGGTATTGCTCGATATTATGGTAAGTGTCCCCCCTTTTCAATATATGGTCTTCGTATTTAGTATAGGAGTATTGCTCGATATTATGGTAAGGGTCCCCCCTTTTCAATATATGGTCTTCGTATTTAGTATAGGGGTATTGCTCGATATTATGGTAAGGGTCCCCCCTTTTCAATATATGGTCTTCGTATTTAGTATAGGGGTATTGCTCGATATTATGGTAAGGGTCCCCCCTTTTCAATATATGGTCTTCGTATTTAGTATAGGGGTATTGCTCGATATTATGGTAAGGGTCCCCCCTTTTCAATATATGGTCTTCGTATTTAGTATAGGGGTATTGCTCGATATTATGGTAAGGGTCCCCCCTTTTCAATATATGGTCTTCGTATTTAGTATAGGGGTATTGCTCGATATTATGGTAAGGGTCCCCCCTTTTCAATATATAGTCTTCGTATTTAGTATAGGGGTATTGCTCGATATTATGGTAAGGGTCCCCCCTTTTCAATATATGGTCTTCGTATTTAGTATAGGGGTATTGCTCGATATTATGGTAAGGGTCCCCCCTTTTCAATATATAGTCTTCGTATTTAGTATAGGGGTATTGCTCGATATTATGGTAAGGGTCCCCCCTTTTCAATATATAGTCTTCGTATTTAGTATAGGGGTATTGCTCGATATTATGGTAAGGGTCCCCCCTTTTCAATATATGGTCTTCGTATTTAGTATAGGGGTATTGCTCGATATTATGGTAAGGGTCCCCCCTTTTCAATATATGGTCTTCGTATTTAGTATAGGGGTATTGCTCGATATTATGGTAAGGGTCCCCCCTTTTCAATATATAGTCTTCGTATTTAGTATAGGGGTATTGCTCGATATTATGGTAAGGGTCCCCCCTTTTCAATATATGGTCTTCGTATTTAGTATAGGGGTATTGCTCGATATTATGGTAAGGGTCCCCCCTTTTCAATATATGGTCTTCGTATTTAGTATAGGGGTATTGCTCGATATTATGGTAAGGGTCCCCCTTTTCAATATATGGTCTTCGTATTTAGTATAGGGGTATTGCTCGATATTATGGTAAGGGTCCCCCCTTTTCAATATATGGTCTTCGTATTTAGTATAGGGGTATTGCTCGATATTATGGTAAGGGTCCCCCCTTTTCAATATATGGTCTTCGTATTTAGTATAGGGGTATTGCTCGATATTATGGTAAGGGTCCGCCCTTTTCAATATATGGTCTTCGTATTTAGTATAGGGGTATTGCTCGATATTATGGTAAGGGTCCCCCCTTTTCAATATATAGTCTTCGTATTTAGTATAGGGGTATTGCTCGATATTATGGTAAGGGTCCCCCCTTTTCAATATATGGTCTTCGTATTTAGTATAGGGGTATTGCTCGATATTATGGTAAGGGTCCCCCCTTTTCAATATATGGTCTTCGTATTTAGTATAGGGGTATTGCTCGATATTATGGTAAGGGTCCGCCCTTTTCAATATATGGTCTTCGTATTTAGTATAGGGGTATTGCTCGATATTATGGTAAGGGTCCCCCCTTTTCAATATATGGTCTTCGTATTTAGTATAGGGGTATTGCTCGATATTATGGTAAGGGTCCCCCCTTTTCAATATATGGTCTTCGTATTTAGTATAGGGGTATTGCTCGATATTATGGTAAGGGTCCCCCCTTTTCAATATATAGTCTTCGTATTTAGTATAGGGGTATTGCTCGATATTATGGTAAGGGTCCCCCCTTTTCAATATATAGTATTCGTATTTAGTATAGGGGTATTGCTCGATATTATGGTAAGGGTCCCCCCTTTTCAATATATGGTCTTCGTATTTAGTATAGGGGTATTGCTCGATATTATGGTAAGGGTCCCCCCTTTTCAATATATGGTCTTCGTATTTAGTATAGGGGTATTGCTCGATATTATGGTAAGGGTCCCCCCTTTTCAATATATAGTCTTCGTATTTAGTATAGGGGTATTGCTCGATATTATGGTAAGGGTCCCCCCTTTTCAATATATGGTCTTCGTATTTAGTATAGGGGTATTGCTCGATATTATGGTAAGGGTCCCCCCTTTTCAATATATGGTCTTCGTATTTAGTATAGGGGTATTGCTCGATATTATGGTAAGGGTCCCCCCTTTTCAATATATGGTCTTCGTATTTAATAAAGGGGTATTGCTCGATATTATGGTAAGGGTCCCCCCTTTTCAATATATGGTCTTCGTATTTAGTATAGGGGTATTGCTCGATATTATGGTAAGGGTCCCCCCTTTTCAATATATAGTCTTCGTATTTAGTATAGGGGTATTGCTCGATATTATGGTAAGGGTCCCCCCTTTTCAATATATGGTCTTCGTATTTAGTATAGGGGTATTGCTCGATATTATGGTAAGGGTCCCCCCTTTTCAATATATGGTCTTCGTATTTAGTATAGGGGTATTGCTCGATATTATGGTAAGGGTCCCCCCTTTTCAATATATGGTCTTCGTATTTAGTATAGGGGTATTGCTCGATATTATGGTAAGGGTCCCCCCTTTTCAATATATGGTCTTCGTATTTAGTATAGGAGTATTGCTCGATATTATGGTAAGGGTCCCCCCTTTTCAATATATGGTCTTCGTATTTAGTATAGGGGTATTGCTCGATATTATGGTAAGGGTCCCCCCTTTTCAATATATGGTCTTCGTATTTAGTATAGGGGTATTGCTCGATATTATGGTAAGGGTCCCCCCTTTTCAATATATGGTCTTCGTATTTAGTATAGGGGTATTGCTCGATATTATGGTAAGGGTCCCCCCTTTTCAATATATGGTCTTCGTATTTAGTATAGGGGTATTGCTCGATATTATGGTAAGGGTCCCCCCTTTTCAATATATGGTCTTCGTATTTAGTATAAGGGTATTGCTCGATATTATGGTAAGGGTCCCCCCTTTTCAATATATGGTCTTCGTATTTAGTATAGGGGTATTGCTCGATATTATGGTAAGGGTCCCCCCTTTTCAATATATGGTCTTCGTATTTAGTATAGGGGTATTGCTCGATATTATGGTAAGGGTCCCCCCTTTTCAATATATGGTATTCGTATTTAGTGTAGGGGTATCGCTCGATATTATGGTAAGGGTCCCCCCTTTAAAAAAATCCATATAAATATTAGGATGGATCCAAGTCTATCAGTATTCATTTTTATAATAAAAATATTACTTCCCTAGTAAACTTTTTTAGAAAAGTGGTTGTATCTTCGCAAATATTGATTTTATCGCAAAAATAAGCGAAATTCGAAAAAACTTAACTAAAGTATCGATAGTGCTCTTTTCAAATATATTAAAACTATTGTAATTTGAAGAAATTTTTGAAAAAATCCATATAAATATTAGGATGGATCCAAGTCTATCAGTATTCATTTTTATAATAAAAATATTACTTCCCTATTAAACTTTTTTAGAAAAGTGGCTGTATCTCCGCAAATATTGATTTTATCGCAAAAATAAGCGAAATTCGAAAAACCTTAACTAAAGTATCGATAGTGCTCTTTTCAAATATATTTAAACTATTTTAATTTGAAGAAATTTTTGAAAAAATCCATATAAATATTAGGATGGATCCAAGTCTATCAGTATTCATTTTTATAATAAAAATATTACTTCCCTATTAAACTTTTTTAGAAAAGTGGCTGTATCTCCGCAAATATTGATTTTATCGCAAAAATAAGCGAAATTCGAAAAAACTTAACTAAAGTATCGATAGTGCTCTTTTCAAATATATTAAAACTATTTTAATTTGAAGAAATTTTTGAAAAAATCCATATAAATATTAGGATGGATCCAAGTCTATCAGTATTCATTTTTATAATAAAAATATTACTTCCCTATTAAACTTTTTTAGAAAAGTGGTTGTATCTTCGCAAATATTGATTTTATCGCAAAAATAAGCGAAATTCGAAAAAACTTAACTAAAGTATCGATAGTGCTCTTTTCAAATATATTAAAACTATTGTAATTTGAAGAAATTTTTGAAAAAATCCATATAAATATTAGGATGGATCCAAGTCTATCAGTATTCATTTTTATAATAAAAATATTACTTCCCTATTAAACTTTTTTAGAAAAGTGGCTGTATCTCCGCAAATATTGATTTTATCGCAAAAATAAGCGAAGTTCGAAAAAACTTAACTAAAGTATCGATAGTGCTCTTTTCAAATATATTAAAACTATTGTAATTTGAAGAAATTTTTGAAAAAATCCATATAAATATTAGGATGGATCCAAGTTTATCAGTATTCATTTTTATAATAAAAATATTACTTCCCTAGTAAACTTTTTTAGAAAAGTGGCTGTATCTCCGCAAATATTGATTTTATCGCAAAAATAAGCGAAATTCGAAAAAACTTAACTAAAGTATCGATAGTGCTCTTTTCAAATATATTAAAACTATTGTAATTTGAAGAAATTTTTGAAAAAATCCATATAAATATTAGGATGGATCCAAGTCTATCAGTATTCATTTTTATAACAAAAATATTACTTCCCTATTAAACTTTTTTAGAAAAGTGGCTGTATCTCCGCAAATATTGATTTTATCGCAAAAATAAGCGAAATTCGAAAAAACTTAACTAAAGTATCGATAGTGCTCTTTTCAAATATATTAAAACTATTGTAATTTGAAGAAATTTTTGAAAAAATCCATATAAATATTAGGATGGATCCAAGTCTATCAGTATTCATTTTTATAATAAAAATATTACTTCCCTATTAAACTTTTTTAGAAAAGTGGCTGTATCTCTGCAAATATTGATTTTATCGCAAAAATAAGCGAAGTTCGAAAAAACTTAACTAAAGTATCGATAGTGCTCTTTTCAAATATATTAAAACTATTGTAATTTGAAGAAATTTTTAAAAAAATCCATATAAATATTAGGATGGATCCAAGTCTATCAGTATTCATTTTTATAATAAAAATATTACTTCCCTATTAAACTTTTTTAGAAAAGTGGCTGTATCTCCGCAAATATTGATTTTATCGCAAAAATAAGCGAAATTCGAAAAAAACTTAACTAAAGTATCGATAGTGCTCTTTTCAAATATATTAAAACTATTGTAATTTGAAGAAATTTTTTAAAAAATCCATATAAATATTAGGATGGATCCCCCTTGTCAATATATGGTCTTCGTATTTAATAAAGGGGTATTGCTCGATATTATGGTAAGGGTCCCCCCTTTTCAATATATGGTCTTCGTATTTAGTATAGGGGTATTGCTCGATATTATGGTAAGGGTCCCCCCTTTTCAATATATAGTCTTCGTATTTAGTATAGGGGTATTGCTCGATATTATGGTAAGGGTCCCCCCTTTTCAATATATGGTCTTCGTATTTAGTGTAGGGGTATCGCTCGATATTATGGTAAGGGTCCCCCCTTTTCAATATATGGTCTTCGTATTTAGTATAGGGGTATTGTTCGATATTATGGTAAGGGTCCCCCCTTTTCAATATATGGTCTTCGTATTTAGTATAGGGGTATTGCTCGATATTATGGTAAGGGTCCCCCCTTTTCAATATATGGTCTTCGTATTTAGTATAGGGGTATTGCTCGATATTATGGTAAGGGTCCCCCCTTTTCAATATATGGTCTTCGTATTTAGTATAGGGGTATTGCTCGATATTATGGTAAGGGTCCCCCCTTTTCAATATATGGTCTTCGTATTTAGTATAGGGGTATTGCTCGATATTATGGTAAGGGTCCCCCCTTTTCAATATATGGTCTTCGTATTTAGTATAGGAGTATTGCTCGATATTATGGTAAGGGTCCCCCCTTTTCAATATATGGTCTTCGTATTTAGTATAGGGGTATTGCTCGATATTATGGTAAGGGTCCCCCCTTTTCAATATATGGTCTTCGTATTTAGTATAGGGGTATTGCTCGATATTATGGTAAGGGTCCCCCCTTTTCAATATATGGTCTTCGTATTTAGTATAGGGGTATTGCTCGATATTATGGTAAGGGTCCCCCCTTTTCAATATATGGTCTTCGTATTTAGTATAGGGGTATTGCTCGATATTATGGTAAGGGTCCCCCCTTTTCAATATATGGTCTTCGTATTTAGTATAGGGGTATTGCTCGATATTATGGTAAGGGTCCCCCCTTTTCAATATATGGTCTTCGTATTTAGTATAGGGGTATTCCTCGATATTATGGTAAGGGTCCCCCCTTTTCAATATATGGTCTTCGTATTTAGTATAGGGGTATTGCTCGATATTATGGTAAGGGTCCCCCCTTTTCAATATATGGTCTTCGTATTTAGTGTAGGGGTATCGCTCGATATTATGGTAAGGGTCCCCCCTTTAAAAAAATCCATATAAATATTAGGATGGATCCAAGTCTATCAGTATTCATTTTTATAATAAAAATATTACTTCCCTAGTAAACTTTTTTAGAAAAGTGGCTGTATCTCCGCAAATATTGATTTTATCGCAAAAATAAGCGAAATTCGAAAAAACTTAACTAAAGTATCGATAGTGCTCTTTTCAAATATATTAAAACTATTGTAATTTGAAGAAATTTTTGAAAAAATCCATATAAATATTAGGATGGATCCAAGTCTATCAGTATTCATTTTTATAATAAAAATATTACTTCCCTATTAAACTTTTTTAGAAAAGTGGCTGTATCTTCGCAAATATTGATTTTATCGCAAAAATAAGCGAAATTCGAAAAAACTTAACTAAAGTATCGATAGTGCTCTTTTCAAATATATTAAAACTATTGTAATTTGAAGAAATTTTTGAAAAAATCCATATAAATATTAGGATGGATCCAAGTCTATCAGTATTCATTTTTATAATAAAAATATTACTTCCCTATTAAACTTTTTTAGAAAAGTGGCTGTATCTCCGCAAATATTGATTTTATCGCAAAAATAAGCGAAATTCGAAAAACCTTAACTAAAGTATCGATAGTGCTCTTTTCAAATATATTAAAACTATTGTAATTTGAAGAAATTTTTGAAAAAATCCATATAAATATTAGGATGGATCCAAGTCTATCAGTATTCATTTTTATAATAAAAATATTACTTCCCTAGTAAACTTTTTTAGAAAAGTGGCTGTATCTCCGCAAATATTGATTTTATCGCAAAAATAAGCGAAGTTCGAAAAAACTTAACTAAAGTATCGATAGTGCTCTTTTCAAATATATTAAAACTATTGTAATTTGAAGAAATTTTTGAAAAAATCCATATAAATATTAGGATGGATCCAAGTCTATCAGTATTCATTTTTATAATAAAAATATTACTTCCCTAGTAAACTTTTTTAGAAAAGTGGCTGTATCTCCGCAAATATTGATTTTATCGCAAAAATAAGCGAAATTCGAAAAAACTTAACTAAAGTATCGATAGTGCTCTTTTCAAATATATTAAAACTATTGTAATTTGAAGAAATTTTTGAAAAACTCCATATAAATATTAGGATGGATCCAAGTCTATCAGTATTCATTTTTATAACAAAAATATTACTTCCCTATTAAACTTTTTTAGAAAAGTGGCTGTATCTCCGCAAATATTGATTTTATCGCAAAAATAAGCGAAATTCGAAAAAACTTAACTAAAGTATCGATAGTGCTCTTTTCAAATATATTAAAACTATTGTAATTTGAAGAAATTTTTGAAAAAATCCATATAAATATTAGGATGGATCCAAGTCTATCAGTATTCATTTTTATAATAAAAATATTACTTCCCTATTAAACTTTTTTAGAAAAGTGGCTGTATCTCTGCAAATATTGATTTTATCGCAAAAATAAGCGAAGTTCGAAAAAACTTAACTAAAGTATCGATAGTGCTCTTTTCAAATATATTAAAACTATTGTAATTTGAAGAAATTTTTAAAAAAATCCATATAAATATTAGGATGGATCCCCCTTGTCAATATATGGTCTTCGTATTTAATAAAGGGGTATTGCTCGATATTATGGTAAGGGTCCCCCCTTTTCAATATATGGTCTTCGTATTTAGTATAGGGGTATTGCTCGATATTATGGTAAGGGTCCCCCCTTTTCAATATATAGTCTTCGTATTTAGTGTAGGGGTATCGCTCGATATTATGGTAAGGGTCCCCCCTTTTCAATATATGGTCTTCGTATTTAGTATAGGGGTATTGTTCGATATTATGGTAAGGGTCCCCCCTTTTCAATATATGGTCTTCGTATTTAGTATAGGGGTATTGCTCGATATTATGGTAAGGGTCCCCCCTTTTCAATATATGGTCTTCGTATTTAGTATAGGGGTATTGCTCGATATTATGGTAAGGGTCCCCCCTTTTCAATATATGGTCTTCGTATTTAGTATAGGTGTATTGCTCGATATTATGGTAAGGGTCCCCCCTTTTCAATATATGGTCTTCGTATTTAGTATAGGGGTATTGCTCGATATTATGGTAAGGGTCCCCCCTTTTCAATATATGGTCTTCGTATTTAGTATAGGAGTATTGCTCGATATTATGGTAAGGGTCCCCCCTTTTCAATATATGGTCTTCGTATTTAGTATAGGGGTATTGCTCGATATTATGGTAAGGGTCCCCCCTTTTCAATATATGGTCTTCGTATTTAGTATAGGGGTATTGCTCGATATTATGGTAAGGGTCCCCCCTTTTCAATATATGGTCTTCGTATTTAGTATAGGGGTATTGCTCGATATTATGGTAAGGGTCCCCCCTTTTCAATATATGGTCTTCGTATTTAGTATAGGGGCATTGCTCGATATTATGGTAAGGGTCCCCCCTTTTCAATATATGGTCTTCGTATTTAGTATAGGGGTATTGTTCGATATTATGGTAAGGGTCCCCCCTTTTCAATATATGGTCTTCGTATTTAGTATAGGGGTATTGCTCGATATTATGGTAAGGGTCCCCCCTTTTCAATATATGGTCTTCGTATTTAGTATAGGGGCATTGCTCGATATTATGGTAAGGGTCCCCCCTTTTCAATATATGGTCTTCGTATTTAGTGTAGGGGTATCGCTCGATATTATGGTAAGGGTCCCCCCTTTAAAAAAATCCATATAAATATTAGGATGGATCCAAGTCTATCAGTATTCATTTTTATAATAAAAATATTACTTCCCTAGTAAACTTTTTTAGAAAAGTGGCTGTATCTCCGCAAATATTGATTTTATCGCAAAAATAAGCGAAATTCGAAAAAACTTAACTAAAGTATCGATAGTGCTCTTTTCAAATATATTAAAACTATTGTAATTTGAAGAAATTTTTGAAAAAATCCATATAAATATTAGGATGGATCCAAGTCTATCAGTATTCATTTTTATAATAAAAATATTACTCCCTATTAAACTTTTTTAGAAAAGTGGCTGTATCTTCGCAAATATTGATTTTATCGCAAAAATAAGCGAAATTCGAAAAAACTTAACTAAAGTATCGATAGTGCTCTTTTCAAATATATTAAAACTATTGTAATTTGAAGAAATTTTTGAAAAAATCCATATAAATATTAGGATGGATCCAAGTCTATCAGTATTCATTTTTATAATAAAAATATTACTTCCCTATTAAACTTTTTTAGAAAAGTGGCTGTATCTCCGCAAATATTGATTTTATCGCAAAAATAAGCGAAATTCGAAAAACCTTAACTAAAGTATCGATAGTGCTCTTTTCAAATATATTAAAACTATTGTAATTTGAAGAAATTTTTGAAAAAATCCATATAAATATTAGGATGGATCCAAGTCTATCAGTATTCATTTTTATAATAAAAATATTACTTCCCTATTAAACTTTTTTAGAAAAGTGGCTGTATCTCCGCAAATATTGATTTTATCGCAAAAATAAGCGAAGTTTGAAAAAACTTAACTAAAGTATCGATAGTGCTCTTTTCAAATATATTAAAACTATTGTAATTTGAAGAAATTTTTGAAAAAATCCATATAAATATTAGGATGGATCCAAGTCTATCAGTATTCATTTTTATAATAAAAATATTACTTCCCTATTAAACTTTTTTAGAAAAGTGGCTGTATCTCCGCAAATATTGATTTTATCGCAAAAATAAGCGAAATTCGAAAAAACTTAACTAAAGTATCGATAGTGCTCTTTTCAAATATATTAAAACTATTGTAATTTGAAGAAATTTTTGAAAAAATCCATATAAATATTAGGATGGATCCAAGTCTATCAGTATTCATTTTTATAATTAAAATATTACTTCCCTATTAAACTTTTTTAGAAAAGTGGCTGTATCTCTGCAAATATTGATTTTATCGCAAAAATAAGCGAAGTTCGAAAAAACTTAACTAAAGTATCGATAGTGCTCTTTTCAAATATATTAAAACTATTGTAATTTGAAGAAATTTTTAAAAAAATCCATATAAATATTAGGATGGATCCAAGTCTATCAGTATTCATTTTTATAATAAAAATATTACTTCCCTATTAAACTTTTTTAGAAAAGTGGCTGTATCTCCGCAAATATTGATTTTATCGCAAAAATAAGCGAAATTCGAAAAAAACTTAACTAAAGTATCGATAGTGCTCTTTTCAAATATATTAAAACTATTGTAATTTGAAGAAATTTTTTAAAAAATCCATATAAATATTAGGATGGATCCCCCTTGTCAATATATGGTCTTCGTATTTAATAAAGGGGTATTGCTCGATATTATGGTAAGGGTCCCCCCTTTTCAATATATGGTCTTCGTATTTAGTATAGGGGTATTGCTCGATATTATGGTAAGGGTCCCCCCTTTTCAATATATAGTCTTCGTATTTAGTATAGGGGTATTGCTCGATATTATGGTAAGGGTCCCCCCTTTTCAATATATGGTCTTCGTATTTAGTATAGGGGTATTGCTCGATATTATGGTAAGGGTCACCCCTTTTCAATATATGGTCTTCGTATTTAGTATAGGAGTATTGCTCGATATTATGGTAAGGGTCCCCCCTTTTCAATATATGGTCTTCGTATTTAGTATAGGGGTATTGCTCGATATTATGGTAAGGGTCCCCCCTTTTCAATATATGGTCTTCGTATTAAGTATAGGGGTATTGCTCGATATTATGGTAAGGGTCCCCCCTTTTCAATATATGGTCTTCGTATTTAGTATAGGGGTATTGCTCGATATTATGGTAAGGGTCCCCCCTTTTCAATATATGGTCTTCGTATTTAGTATAGGGGTATTGCTCGATATTATGGTAAGGGTCCCCCCTTTTCAATATATGGTCTTCGTATTTAGTATAGGGGTATTGCTCGATATTATGGTGAGGGTCCCCCCTTTTCAATATATGGTCTTCGTATTTAGTATAAGGGTATTGCTCGATATTATGGTAAGGGTCCCCCCTTTTCAATATATGGTCTTCGTATTTAGTATAGGGGTATTGCTCGATATTATGGTAAGGGTCCCCCCTTTTCAATATATGGTCTTCGTATTTAGTGTAGGGGTATCGCTCGATATTATGGTAAGGGTCCCCCCTTTAAAAAAATCCATATAAATATTAGGATGGATCCAAGTCTATCAGTATTCATTTTTATAATAAAAATATTACTTCCCTAGTAAACTTTTTTAGAAAAGTGGCTGTATCTCCGCAAATATTGATTTTATCGCAAAAATAAGCGAAATTCGAAAAAACTTAACTAAAGTATCGATAGTGCTCTTTTCAAATATATTAAAACTATTGTAATTTGAAGAAATTTTTGAAAAAATCCATATAAATATTAGGATGGATCCAAGTCTATCAGTATTCATTTTTATAATAAAAATATTACTTCCCTAGTAAACTTTTTTAGAAAAGTGGCTGTATCTCCGCAAATATTGATTTTATCGCAAAAATAAGCGAAATTCGAAAAAACTTAACTAAAGTATCGATAGTGCTCTTTTCAAATATATTAAAACTATTGTAATTTGAAGAAATTTTTGAAAAAATCCATATAAATATTAGGATGGATCCAAGTCTATCAGTATTCATTTTTATAATAAAAATATTACTTCCCTATTAAACTTTTTTAGAAAAGTGGCTGTATCTCTGCAAATATTGATTTTATCGCAAAAATAAGCGAAGTTCGAAAAAACTTAACTAAAGTATCGATAGTGCTCTTTTCAAATATATTAAAACTATTGTAATTTGAAGAAATTTTTAAAAAAATCCATATAAATATTAGGATGGATCCAAGTCTATCAGTATTCATTTTTATAATAAAAATATTACTTCCCTATTAAACTTTTTTAGAAAAGTGGCTGTATCTCCGCAAATATTGATTTTATCGCAAAAATAAGCGAAATTCGAAAAAACTTAACTAAAGTATCGATAGTGCTCTTTTCAAATATATTAAAACTATTGTAATTTGAAGAAATTTTTGAAAAAATCCATATAAATATTAGGATGGATCCAAGTCTATCAGTATTCATTTTTATAATAAAAATATTACTTCCCTATTAAACTTTTTTAGAAAAGTGGCTGTATCTCCGCAAATATTGATTTTATCGCAAAAATAAGCGAAGTTTGAAAAAACTTAACTAAAGTATCGATAGTGCTCTTTTCAAATATATTAAAACTATTGTAATTTGAAGAAATTTTTGAAAAAATCCATATAAATATTAGGATGGATCCAAGTCTATCAGTATTCATTTTTATAATAAAAATATTACTTCCCTATTAAACTTTTTTAGAAAAGTGGCTGTATCTCCGCAAATATTGATTTTATCGCAAAAATAAGCGAAATTCGAAAAAACTTAACTAAAGTATCGATAGTGCTCTTTTCAAATATATTAAAACTATTGTAATTTGAAGAAATTTTTGAAAAAATCCATATAAATATTAGGATGGATCCAAGTCTATCAGTATTCATTTTTATAACAAAAATATTACTTCCCTATTAAACTTTTTTAGAAAAGTGGCTGTATCTCCGCAAATATTGATTTTATCGCAAAAATAAGCGAAATTCGAAAAAACTTAACTAAAGTATCGATAGTGCTCTTTTCAAATATATTAAAACTATTGTAATTTGAAGAAATTTTTGAAAAAATCCATATAAATATTAGGATGGATCCAAGTCTATCAGTATTCATTTTTATAATAAAAATATTACTTCCCTATTAAACTTTTTTAGAAAAGTGGCTGTATCTCTGCAAATATTGATTTTATCGCAAAAATAAGCGAAGTTCGAAAAAACTTAACTAAAGTATCGATAGTGCTCTTTTCAAATATATTAAAACTATTGTAATTTGAAGAAATTTTTAAAAAAATCCATATAAATATTAGGATGGATCCAAGTCTATCAGTATTCATTTTTATAATAAAAATATTACTTCCCTATTAAACTTTTTTAGAAAAGTGGCTGTATCTCCGCAAATATTGATTTTATCGCAAAAATAAGCGAAATTCGAAAAAAACTTAACTAAAGTATCGATAGTGCTCTTTTCAAATATATTAAAACTATTGTAATTTGAAGAAATTTTTTAAAAAATCCATATAAATATTAGGATGGATCCCCCTTGTCAATATATGGTCTTCGTATTTAATAAAGGGGTATTGCTCGATATTATGGTAAGGGTCCCCCCTTTTCAATATATGGTCTTCGTATTTAGTATAGGGGTATTGCTCGATATTATGGTAAGGGTCCCCCCTTTTCAATATATAGTCTTCGTATTTAGTATAGGGGTATTGCTCGATATTATGGTAAGGGTCCCCCCTTTTCAATATATGGTCTTCGTATTTAGTATAGGGGTATTGCTCGATATTATGGTAAGGGTCACCCCTTTTCAATATATGGTCTTCGTATTTAGTATAGGAGTATTGCTCGATATTATGGTAAGGGTCCCCCCTTTTCAATATATGGTCTTCGTATTTAGTATAGGGGTATTGCTCGATATTATGGTAAGGGTCCCCCCTTTTCAATATAGTGTCTTCGTATTAAGTATAGGGGTATTGCTCGATATTATGGTAAGGGTCCCCCCTTTTCAATATATGGTCTTCGTATTTAGTATAGGGGTATTGCTCGATATTATGGTAAGGGTCCCCCCTTTTCAATATATGGTCTTCGTATTTAGTATAGGGGTATTGCTCGATATTATGGTAAGGGTCCCCCCTTTTCAATATATGGTCTTCGTATTTAGTATAGGGGTATTGCTCGATATTATGGTGAGGGTCCCCCCTTTTCAATATATGGTCTTCGTATTTAGTATAAGGGTATTGCTCGATATTATGGTAAGGGTCCCCCCTTTTCAATATATGGTCTTCGTATTTAGTATAGGGGTATTGCTCGATATTATGGTAAGGGTCCCCCCTTTTCAATATATGGTCTTCGTATTTAGTGTAGGGGTATCGCTCGATATTATGGTAAGGGTCCCCCCTTTAAAAAAATCCATATAAATATTAGGATGGATCCAAGTCTATCAGTATTCATTTTTATAATAAAAATATTACTTCCCTAGTAAACTTTTTTAGAAAAGTGGCTGTATCTCCGCAAATATTGATTTTATCGCAAAAATAAGCGAAATTCGAAAAAACTTAACTAAAGTATCGATAGTGCTCTTTTCAAATATATTAAAACTATTGTAATTTGAAGAAATTTTTGAAAAAATCCATATAAATATTAGGATGGATCCAAGTCTATCAGTATTCATTTTTATAATAAAAATATTACTTCCCTAGTAAACTTTTTTAGAAAAGTGGCTGTATCTCCGCAAATATTGATTTTATCGCAAAAATAAGCGAAATTCGAAAAAACTTAACTAAAGTATCGATAGTGCTCTTTTCAAATATATTAAAACTATTGTAATTTGAAGAAATTTTTGAAAAAATCCATATAAATATTAGGATGGATCCAAGTCTATCAGTATTCATTTTTATAACAAAAATATTACTTCCCTATTAAACTTTTTTAGAAAAGTGGCTGTATCTCCGCAAATATTGATTTTATCGCAAAAATAAGCGAAATTCGAAAAAACTTAACTAAAGTATCGATAGTGCTCTTTTCAAATATATTAAAACTATTGTAATTTGAAGAAATTTTTGAAAAAATCCATATAAATATTAGGATGGATCCAAGTCTATCAGTATTCATTTTTATAATAAAAATATTACTTCCCTATTAAACTTTTTTAGAAAAGTGGCTGTATCTCTGCAAATATTGATTTTATCGCAAAAATAAGCGAAGTTCGAAAAAACTTAACTAAAGTATCGATAGTGCTCTTTTCAAATATATTAAAACTATTGTAATTTGAAGAAATTTTTAAAAAAATCCATATAAATATTAGGATGGATCCAAGTCTATCAGTATTCATTTTTATAATAAAAATATTACTTCCCTATTAAACTTTTTTAGAAAAGTGGCTGTATCTCCGCAAATATTGATTTTATCGCAAAAATAAGCGAAATTCGAAAAAAACTTAACTAAAGTATCGATAGTGCTCTTTTCAAATATATTAAAACTATTGTAATTTGAAGAAATTTTTTAAAAAATCCATATAAATATTAGGATGGATCCCCCTTGTCAATATATGGTCTTCGTATTTAATAAAGGGGTATTGCTCGATATTATGGTAAGGGTCCCCCCTTTTCAATATATGGTCTTCGTATTTAGTATAGGGGTATTGCTCGATATTATGGTAAGGGTCCCCCCTTTTCAATATATAGTCTTCGTATTTAGTATAGGGGTATTGCTCGACATTATGGTAAGGGTCCCCCCTTTTCAATATATGGTCTTCGTATTTAGTATAGGGGTATTGCTCGATATTATGGTAAGGGTCACCCCTTTTCAATATATGGTCTTCGTATTTAGTATAGGAGTATTGCTCGATATTATGGTAAGGGTCCCCCCTTTTCAATATATGGTCTTCGTATTTAGTATAGGGGTATTGCTCGATATTATGGTAAGGGTCCCCCCTTTTCAATATATGGTCTTCGTATTAAGTATAGGGGTATTGCTCGATATTATGGTAAGGGTCCCCCCTTTTCAATATATGGTCTTCGTATTTAGTATAGGGGTATTGCTCGATATTATGGTGAGGGTCCCCCCTTTTCAATATATGGTCTTCGTATTTAGTATAAGGGTATTGCTCGATATTATGGTAAGGGTCCCCCCTTTTCAATATATGGTCTTCGTATTTAGTATAGGGGTATTGCTCGATATTATGGTAAGGGTCCCCCCTTTTCAATATATGGTCTTCGTATTTAGTGTAGGGGTATCGCTCGATATTATGGTAAGGGTCCCCCCTTTAAAAAAATCCATATAAATATTAGGATGGATCCAAGTCTATCAGTATTCATTTTTATAATAAAAATATTACTTCCCTAGTAAACTTTTTTAGAAAAGTGGCTGTATCTCCGCAAATATTGATTTTATCGCAAAAATAAGCGAAATTCGAAAAAACTTAACTAAAGTATCGATAGTGCTCTTTTCAAATATATTAAAACTATTGTAATTTGAAGAAATTTTTGAAAAAATCCATATAAATATTAGGATGGATCCAAGTCTATCAGTATTCATTTTTATAACAAAAATATTACTTCCCTATTAAACTTTTTTAGAAAAGTGGCTGTATCTCCGCAAATATTGATTTTATCGCAAAAATAAGCGAAATTCGAAAAAACTTAACTAAAGTATCGATAGTGCTCTTTTCAAATATATTAAAACTATTGTAATTTGAAGAAATTTTTGAAAAAATCCATATAAATATTAGGATGGATCCAAGTCTATCAGTATTCATTTTTATAATAAAAATATTACTTCCCTATTAAACTTTTTTAGAAAAGTGGCTGTATCTCTGCAAATATTGATTTTATCGCAAAAATAAGCGAAGTTCGAAAAAACTTAACTAAAGTATCGATAGTGCTCTTTTCAAATATATTAAAACTATTGTAATTTGAAGAAATTTTTAAAAAAATCCATATAAATATTAGGATGGATCCAAGTCTATCAGTATTCATTTTTATAATAAAAATATTACTTCCCTATTAAACTTTTTTAGAAAAGTGGCTGTATCTCCGCAAATATTGATTTTATCGCAAAAATAAGCGAAATTCGAAAAAAACTTAACTAAAGTATCGATAGTGCTCTTTTCAAATATATTAAAACTATTGTAATTTGAAGAAATTTTTTAAAAAATCCATATAAATATTAGGATGGATCCCCCTTGTCAATATATGGTCTTCGTATTTAATAAAGGGGTATTGCTCGATATTATGGTAAGGGTCCCCCCTTTTCAATATATGGTCTTCGTATTTAGTATAGGGGTATTGCTCGATATTATGGTAAGGGTCCCCCCTTTTCAATATATTGTCTTCGTATTTAGTATAGGGGTATTGCTCGATATTATGGTAAGGGTCCCCCCTTTTCAATATATGGTCTTCGTATTTAGTATAGGGGTATTGCTCGATATTATGGTAAGGGTCCCCCCTTTTCAATATATGGTCTTCGTATTTAGTATAGGAGTATTGCTCGATATTATGGTAAGGGTCCCCCCTGTTCAATATATGGTCTTCGTATTTAGTATAGGGGTATTGCTCGATATTATGGTAAGGGTCCCTCCTTTTCAATATATGGTCTTCGTATTTAGTATAGGGGTATTGCTCGATATTATGGTAAGGGTCCCCCCTTTTCAATATATGGTCTTCGTATTTAGTATAGGGGTATTGCTCGATATTATGGTAAGGGTCCCCCCTTTTCAATATATGGTCTTCGTATTTAGTATAGGGGTATTGCTCGATATTATGGTAAGGGTCCCCCCTTTTCAATATATGGTCTTCGTATTTAGTATAGGGGTATTGCTCGATATTATGGTAAGGGTCCCCCCTTTTCAATATATGGTCTTCGTATTTAGTATAAGGGTATTGCTCGATATTATGGTAAGGGTCCCCCCTTTTCAATATATGGTCTTCGTATTTAGTATAGGGGTATTGCTCGATATTATGGTAAGGGTCCCCCCTTTTCAATATATGGTCTTCGTATTTAGTGTAGGGGTATCGCTCGATATTATGGTAAGGGTCCCCCCTTTAAAAAAATCCATATAAATATTAGGATGGATCCAAGTCTATCAGTATTCATTTTTATAATAAAAATATTACTTCCCTAGTAAACTTTTTTAGAAAAGTGGCTGTATCTCCGCAAATATTGATTTTATCGCAAAAATAAGCGAAATTCGAAAAAACTTAACTAAAGTATCGATAGTGCTCTTTTCAAATATATTAAAACTATTGTAATTTGAAGAAATTTTTGAAAAAATCCATATAAATATTAGGATGGATCCAAGTCTATCAGTATTCATTTTTATAATAAAAATATTACTTCCCTATTAAACTTTTTTAGAAAAGTGGCTGTATCTTCGCAAATATTGATTTTATCGCAAAAATAAGCGAAATTCGAAAAAACTTAACTAAAGTATCGATAGTGCTCTTTTCAAATATATTAAAACTATTGTAATTTGAAGATATTTTTGAAAAAATCCATATAAATATTAGGATGGATCCAAGTCTATCAGTATTCATTTTTATAATAAAAATATTACATCCCTATTAAACTTTTTTAGAAAAGTGGCTGTATCTCCGCAAATATTGATTTTATCGCAAAAATAAGCGAAATTCGAAAAACCTTAATTAAAGTATCGATAGTGCTCTTTTCAAATATATTAAAACTATTGTAATTTGAAGAAATTTTTGAAAAAATCCATATAAATATTAGGATGGATCCAAGTCTATCAGTATTCATTTTTATAATAAAAATATTACTTCCCTATTAAAC
Source organism: Epicampocera succincta (assembly GCA_932526305.1). Classification (NCBI taxonomy): domain Eukaryota; kingdom Metazoa; phylum Arthropoda; class Insecta; order Diptera; family Tachinidae; genus Epicampocera; species Epicampocera succincta. The sequence goes on along the minus strand of OW052036.1, from coordinate 59,508,104 downwards.
TTTTTTAGAAAAGTGGCTGTATCTCCGCAAATATTGATTTTATCGCAAAAATAAGCGAAGTTCGAAAAAACTTAACTAAAGTATCGATAGTGCTCTTTTCAAATATATTAAAACTATTGTAATTTGAAGAAATTTTTGAAAAAATCCATATAAATATTAGGATGGATCCAAGTCTATCAGTATTCATTTTTATAATAAAAATATTACTTCCCTAGTAAACTTTTTTAGAAAAGTGGCTGTATCTCCGCAAATATTGGTTTTATCGCAAAAATAAGCGAAATTCGAAAAAACTTAACTAAAGTATCGATAGTGCTCTTTTCAAATATATTAAAACTATTGTAATTTGAAGAAATTTTTGAAAAAATCCATATAAATATTAGGATGGATCCAAGTCTATCAGTATTCATTTTTATAACAAAAATATTACTTCCCTATTAAACTTTTTTAGAAAAGTGGCTGTATCTCCGCAAATATTGATTTTATCGCAAAAATAAGCGAAATTCGAAAAAACTTAACTAAAGTATCGATAGTGCTCTTTTCAAATATATTAAAACTATTGTAATTTGAAGAAATTTTTGAAAAAATCCATATAAATATTAGGATGGATCCAAGTCTATCAGTATTCATTTTTATAATAAAAATATTACTTCCCTATTAAACTTTTTTAGAAAAGTGGCTGTATCTCTGCAAATATTGATTTTATCGCAAAAATAAGCGAAATTCGAAAAAACTTAACTAAAGTATCGATAGTGCTCTTTTCAAATATATTAAAACTATTGTAATTTGAAGAAATTTTTAAAAAAATCCATATAAATATTAGGATGGATCCAAGTCTATCAGTATTCATTTTTATAATAAAAATATTACTTCCCTATTAAACTTTTTTAGAAAAGTGGCTGTATCTCCGCAAATATTGATTTTATCGCAAAAATAAGCGAAATTCGAAAAAAACTTAACTAAAGTATCGATAGTGCTCTTTTCAAATATATTAAAACTATTGTAATTTGAAGAAATTTTTTAAAAAATCCATATAAATATTAGGATGGATCCCCCTTGTCAATATATGGTCTTCGTATTTAATAAAGGGGTATTGCTCGATATTATGGTAAGGGTCCCCCCTTTTCAATATATGGTCTTCGTATTTAGTATAGGGGTATTGCTCGATATTATGGTAAGGGTCCCCCCTTTTCAATATATAGTCTTCGTATTTAGTATAGGGGTATTGCTCGATATTATGGTAAGGGTCCCCCCTTTTCAATATATGGTCTTCGTATTTAGTGTAGGGGTATCGCTCGATATTATGGTAAGGGTCCCCCCTTTTCAATATATGGTCTTCGTATTTAGTATAGGGGTATTGCTCGATATTATGGTAAGGGTCCCCCCTTTTCAATATATGGTCTTCGTATTTAGTATAGGGGTATTGCTCGATATTATGGTAAGGGTCCCCCCTTTTCAATATATGGTATTCGTATTTAGTATAGGGGTATTGCTCGATATTATGGTAAGGGTCCCCCCTTTTCAATATATGGTATTCGTATTTAGTATAGGGGTATTGCTCGATATTATGGTAAGGGTCCCCCCTTTTCAATATATGGTCTTCGTATTTAGTATAGGGGTATTGCTCGATATTATGGTAAGGGTCCCCCCTTTTCAATATATGGTCTTCGTATTTAGTATAGGGGTATTGCTCGATATTATGGTAAGGGTCCCCCCTTTTCAATATATGGTATTCGTATTTAGTATAGGGGTATTGCTCGATATTATGGTAAGGGTCCCCCCTTTTCAATATATGGTCTTCGTATTTAGTATAGGGGTATTGCTCGCTATTATGGTAAGGGTCCCCCCTTTTCAATATATGGTATTCGTATTTAGTATAGGGGTATTGCTCGATATTATGGTAAGGGTCCCCCCTTTTCAATATATGGTCTTCGTATTTAGTATAGGGGTATTGCTCGATATTATGGTAAGGGTCCCCCCTTTTCAATATATGGTCTTCGTATTTAGTATAGGGGTATTGCTCGATATTATGGTAAGGGTCCCCCCTTTTCAATATATGGTCTTCGTATTTAGTGTAGGGGTATCGCTCGATATTATGGTAAGGGTCCCCCCTTTAAAAAAATCCATATAAATATTAGGATGGATCCAAGTCTATCAGTATTCATTTTTATAATAAAAATATTACTTCCCTAGTAAACTTTTTTAGAAAAGTGGCTGTATCTCCGCAAATATTGATTTTATCGCAAAAATAAGCGAAATTCGAAAAAACTTAACTAAAGTATCGATAGTGCTCTTTTCAAATATATTAAAACTATTGTAATTTGAAGAAATTTTTGAAAAAATCCATATAAATATTAGGATGGATCCAAGTCTATCAGTATTAATTTTTATAATAAAAATATTACTTCCCTATTAAACTTTTTTAGAAAAGTGGCTGTATCTTCGCAAATATTGATTTTATCGCAAAAATAAGCGAAATTCGAAAAAACTTAACTAAAGTATCGATAGTGCTCTTTTCAAATATATTAAAACTATTGTAATTTGAAGAAATTTTTGAAAAAATCCATATAAATATTAGGATGGATCCAAGTCTATCAGTATTCATTTTTATAATAAAAATATTACTTCCCTATTAAACTTTTTTAGAAAAGTGGCTGTATCTCCGCAAATATTGATTTTATCGCAAAAATAAGCGAAATTCGAAAAACCTTAACTAAAGTATCGATAGTGCTCTTTTCAAATATATTAAAACTATTGTAATTTGAAGAAATTTTTGAAAAAATCCATATAAATATTAGGATGGATCCAAGTCTATCAGTATTCATTTTTATAACAAAAATATTACTTCCCTATTAAACTTTTTTAGAAAAGTGGCTGTATCTCCGCAAATATTGATTTTATCGCAAAAATAAGCGAAATTCGAAAAAACTTAACTAAAGTATCGATAGTGCTCTTTTCAAATATATTAAAACTATTGTAATTTGAAGAAATTTTTGAAAAAATCCATATAAATATTAGGATGGATCCAAGTCTATCAGTATTCATTTTTATAATAAAAATATTACTTCCCTAGTAAACTTTTTTAGAAAAGTGGCTGTATCTCCGCAAATATTGATTTTATCGCAAAAATAAGCGAAATTCGAAAAAACTTAACTAAAGTATCGATAGTGCTCTTTTCAAATATATTAAAACTATTGTAATTTGAAGAAATTTTTGAAAAAATCCATATAAATATTAGGATGGATCCAAGTCTATCAGTATTCATTTTTATAACAAAAATATTACTTCCCTATTAAACTTTTTTAGAAAAGTGGCTGTATCTCCGCAAATATTGATTTTATCGCAAAAATAAGCGAAATTCGAAAAAACTTAACTAAAGTATCGATAGTGCTCTTTTCAAATATATTAAAACTATTGTAATTTGAAGAAATTTTTGAAAAAATCCATATAAATATTAGGATGGATCCAAGTCTATCAGTATTCATTTTTATAATAAAAATATTACTTCCCTATTAAACTTTTTTAGAAAAGTGGCTGTATCTCTGCAAATATTGATTTTATCGCAAAAATAAGCGAAGTTCGAAAAAACTTAACTAAAGTATCGATAGTGCTCTTTTCAAATATATTAAAACTATTGTAATTTGAAGAAATTTTTAAAAAAATCCATATAAATATTAGGATGGATCCAAGTCTATCAGTATTCATTTTTATAATAAAAATATTACTTCCCTATTAAACTTTTTTAGAAAAGTGGCTGTATCTCCTCAAATATTGATTTTATCGCAAAAATAAGCGAAATTCGAAAAAAACTTAACTAAAGTATCGATAGTGCTCTTTTCAAATATATTAAAACTATTGTAATTTGCAGAAATTTTTTAAAAAATCCATATAAATATTAGGATGGATCCCCCTTGTCAATATATGGTCTTCGTATTTAATAAAGGGGTATTGCTCGATATTATGGTAAGGGTCCCCCCTTTTCAATATATGGTCTTCGTATTTAGTATAGGGGTATTGCTCGATATTATGGTAAGGGTCCCCCCTTTTCAATATATGGTCTTCGTATTTAGTATAGGGGTATTGCTCGATATTATGGTAAGGGTCCCCCCTTTTCAATATATGGTCTTCGTATTTAGTATAGGGGTATTGCTCGATATTATGGTAAGGGTCCCCCCTTTTCAATATATGGTCTTCGTATTTAGTATAGGAGTATTGCTCGATATTATGGTAAGGGTCCCCCCTTTTCAATATATGGTCTTCGTATTTAGTATAGGGGTATTGCTCGATATTATGGTAAGGGTCCCCCCTTTTCAATATATGGTCTTCGTATTTAGTATAGGGGTATTGCTCGATATTATGGTAAGGGTCCCCCCTTTTCAATATATGGTCTTCGTATTTAGTATAGGGGTATTGCTCGATATTATGGTAAGGGTCCCCCCTTTTCAATATATGGTCTTCGTATTTAGTATAGGGGTATTGCTCGATATTATGGTAAGGGTCCCCCCTTTTCAATATATGGTCTTCGTATTTAGTATAGGGGTATTGCTCGATATTATGGTAAGGGTCCCCCCTTTTCAATATATGGTCTTCGTATTTAGTATAGGGGTATTGCTCGATATTATGGTAAGGGTCCCCCCTTTTCAATATATGGTCTTCGTATTTAGTATAGGGGTATTGCTCGATATTATGGTAAGGGTCCCCCTTTTCAATATATGGTCTTCGTATTTAGTGTAGGGGTATCGCTCGATATTATGGTAAGGGTGCCCCCTTTAAAAAAATCCATATAAATATTAGGATGGATCCAAGTCTATCAGTATTCATTTTTATAATAAAAATATTACTTCCCTAGTAAACTTTTTTAGAAAAGTGGCTGTATCTCCGCAAATATTGATTTTATCGCAAAAATAAGCGAAATTCGAAAAAACTTAACTAAAGTATCGATAGTGCTCTTTTCAAATATATTAAAACTATTGTAATTTGAAGAAATTTTTGAAAAAATCCATATAAATATTAGGATGGATCCAAGTCTATCAGTATTCATTTTTATAATAAAAATATTACTTCCCTATTAAACTTTTTTAGAAAAGTGGCTGTATCTTCGCAAATATTGATTTTATCGCAAAAATAAGCGAAATTCGAAAAAACTTAACTAAAGTATCGATAGTGCTCTTTTCAAATATATTAAAACTATTGTAATTTGAAGAAATTTTTTAAAAAATCCATATAAATATTAGGATGGATCCAAGTCTATCAGTATTCATTTTTATAATAAAAATATTACTTCCCTATTAAACTTTTTTAGAAAAGTGGCTGTATCTCCGCAAATATTGATTTTATCGCAAAAATAAGCGAAATTCGAAAAACCTTAACTAAAGTATCGATAGTGCTCTTTTCAAATATATTAAAACTATTGTAATTTGAAGAAATTTTTGAAAAAATCCATATAAATATTAGGATGGATCCAAGTCTATCAGTATTCATTTTTATAATAAAAATATTACTTCCCTATTAAACTTTTTTAGAAAAGTGGCTGTATCTCCGCAAATATTGATTTTATCGCAAAAATAAGCGAAATTCGAAAAAACTTAACTAAAGTATCGATAGTGCTCTTTTCAAATATATTAAAACTATTGTAATTTGAAGAAATTTTTGAAAAAATCCATATAAATATTAGGATGGATCCAAGTCTATCAGTATTCATTTTTATAACAAAAATATTACTTCCCTATTAAACTTTTTTAGAAAAGTGGCTGTATCTCCGCAAATATTGATTTTATCGCAAAAATAAGCGAAATTCGAAAAAACTTAACTAAAGTATCGATAGTGCTCTTTTCAAATATATTAAAACTATTGTAATTTGAAGAAATTTTTGAAAAAATCCATATAAATATTAGGATGGATCCAAGTCTATCAGTATTCATTTTTATAATAAAAATATTACTTCCCCATTAAACTTTTTTAGAAAAGTGGCTGTATCTCTGCAAATATTGATTTTATCGCAAAAATAAGCGAAATTCGAAAAAACTTAACTAAAGTATCGATAGTGCTCTTTTCAAATATATTAAAACTATTGTAATTTGAAGAAATTTTAAAAAAAATCCATATAAATATTAGGATGGATCCAAGTCTATCAGTATTCATTTTTATAATAAAAATATTACTTCCCTATTAAACTTTTTTAGAAAAGTGGCTGTATCTCCGCAAATATTGATTTTATCGCAAAAATAAGCGAAATTCGAAAAAAACTTAACTAAAGTATCGATAGTGCTCTTTTCAAATATATTAAAACTATTGTAATTTGAAGAAATTTTTTAAAAAATCCATATAAATATTAGGATGGATCCCCCTTGTCAATATATGGTCTTCGTATTTAATAAAGGGGTATTGCTCGATATTATGGTAAGGGTCCCCCCTTTTCAATATATGGTCTTCGTATTTAGTATAGGGGTATTGCTCGATATTATGGTAAGGGTCCCCCCTTTTCAATATATAGTCTTCGTATTTAGTATAGGGGTATTGCTCGATATTATGGTAAGGGTCCCCCTTTTCAATATATGGTCTTCGTATTTAGTGTAGGGGTATCGCTCGATATTATGGTAAGGGTCCCCCCTTTTCAATATATGGTCTTCGTATTTAGTATAGGGGTATTGCTCGATATTATGGTAAGGGTCCATCCTTTTCAATATATGGTCTTCGTATTTAGTATAGGGGTATTGCTCGATATTATGGTAAGGGTCCCCCCTTTTCAATATATGGTCTTCGTATTTAGTATAGGGGTATTGCTCGATATTATGGTAAGGGTCCCCCCTTTTCAATATATGGTCTTCGTATTTAGTATAGGGGTATTGCTCGATATTATGGTAAGGGTCCCCCCTTTTCAATATATGGTCTTCGTATTTAGTATAGGGGTATTGCTCGATATTATGGTAAGGGTCCCCCCTTTTCAATATATGGTCTTCGTATTTAGTGTAGGGGTATCGCTCGATATTATGGTAAGGGTGTCCTTTAAAAAAATCCATATAAATATTAGGATGGATCCAAGTCTATCAGTATTCATTTTTATAATAAAAATATTACTTCCCTAGTAAACTTTTTTAGAAAAGTGGCTGTATCTCCGCAAATATTGATTTTATCGCAAAAATAAGCGAAATTCGAAAAAACTTAACCAAAGTATCGATAGTGCTCTTTTCAAATATATTAAAACTATTGTAATTTGAAGAAATTTTTGAAAAAATCCATATAAATATTAGGATGGATCCAAGTCTATCAGTATTCATTTTTATAATAAAAATATTACTTCCCTATTAAACTTTTTTAGAAAAGTGGCTGTATCTTCGCAAATATTGATTTTATCGCAAAAATAAGCGAAATTCGAAAAAACTTAACTAAAGTATCGATAGTGCTCTTTTCAAATATATTAAAACTATTGTAATTTGAAGAAATTTTTGAAAAAATCCATATAAATATTAGGATGGATCCAAGTCTATCAGTATTCATTTTTATAATAAAAATATTACTTCCCTATTAAACTTTTTTAGAAAAGTGGCTGTATCTCCGCAAATATTGATTTTATCGCAAAAATAAGCGAAATTCGAAAAACCTTAACTAAAGTATCGATAGTGCTCTTTTCAAATATATTAAAACTATTGTAATTTGAAGAAATTTTTGAAAAAATCCATATAAATATTAGGATGGATCCAAGTCTATCAGTATTCATTTTTATAATAAAAATATTACTTCCCTATTAAACTTTTTTAGAAAAGTGGCTGTATCTCCGCAAATATTGATTTTATCGCAAAAATAAGCGAAATTCGAAAAAAACTTAACTAAAGTATCGATAGTGCTCTTTTCAAATATATTAAAACTATTGTAATTTGAAGAAATTTTTTAAAAAATCCATATAAATATTAGGATGGATCCCCCTTGTCAATATATGGTCTTCGTATTTAATAAAGGGGTATTGCTCGATATTATGGTAAGGGTCCCCCCTTTTCAATATATGGTCTTCGTATTTAGTATAGGGGTATTGCTCGATATTATGGTAAGGGTCCCCCCTTTTCAATATATAGTCTTCGTATTTAGTATAGGGGTATTGCTCGATATTATGGTAAGGGTCCCCCTTTTCAATATATGGTCTTCGTATTTAGTGTAGGGGTATCGCTCGATATTATGGTAAGGGTCCCCCCTTTTCAATATATGGTCTTCGTATTTAGTATAGGGGTATTGCTCGATATTATGGTAAGGGTCCATCCTTTTCAATATATGGTCTTCGTATTTAGTATAGGGGTATTGCTCGATATTATGGTAAGGGTCCCCCCTTTTCAATATATGGTCTTCGTATTTAGTATAGGGGTATTGCTCGATATTATGGTAAGGGTCCCCCCTTTTCAATATATGGTCTTCGTATTTAGTATAGGGGTATTGCTCGATATTATGGTAAGGGTCCCCCCTTTTCAATATATGGTCTTCGTATTTAGTATAGGGGTATTGCTCGATATTATGGTAAGGGTCCCCCCTTTTCAATATATGGTCTTCGTATTTAGTGTAGGGGTATCGCTCGATATTATGGTAAGGGTGTCCTTTAAAAAAATCCATATAAATATTAGGATGGATCCAAGTCTATCAGTATTCATTTTTATAATAAAAATATTACTTCCCTAGTAAACTTTTTTAGAAAAGTGGCTGTATCTCCGCAAATATTGATTTTATCGCAAAAATAAGCGAAATTCGAAAAAACTTAACCAAAGTATCGATAGTGCTCTTTTCAAATATATTAAAACTATTGTAATTTGAAGAAATTTTTGAAAAAATCCATATAAATATTAGGATGGATCCAAGTCTATCAGTATTCATTTTTATAATAAAAATATTACTTCCCTATTAAACTTTTTTAGAAAAGTGGCTGTATCTTCGCAAATATTGATTTTATCGCAAAAATAAGCGAAATTCGAAAAAACTTAACTAAAGTATCGATAGTGCTCTTTTCAAATATATTAAAACTATTGTAATTTGAAGAAATTTTTGAAAAAATCCATATAAATATTAGGATGGATCCAAGTCTATCAGTATTCATTTTTATAATAAAAATATTACTTCCCTATTAAACTTTTTTAGAAAAGTGGCTGTATCTCCGCAAATATTGATTTTATCGCAAAAATAAGCGAAATTCGAAAAACCTTAACTAAAGTATCGATAGTGCTCTTTTCAAATATATTAAAACTATTGTAATTTGAAGAAATTTTTGAAAAAATCCATATAAATATTAGGATGGATCCAAGTCTATCAGTATTCATTTTTATAATAAAAATATTACTTCCCTATTAAACTTTTTTAGAAAAGTGGCTGTATCTCCGCAAATATTGATTTTATCGCAAAAATAAGCGAAGTTCGAAAAAACTTAACTAAAGTATCGATAGTGCTCTTTTCAAATATATTAAAACTATTGTAATTTGAAGAAATTTTTGAAAAAATCCATATAAATATTAGGATGGATCCAAGTCTATCAGTATTCATTTTTATAATAAAAATATTACTTCCCTAGTAAACTTTTTTAGAAAAGTGGCTGTATCTCCGCAAATATTGATTTTATCGCAAAAATAAGCGAAATTCGAAAAAACTTAACTAAAGTATCGATAGTGCTCTTTTCAAATATATTAAAACTATTGTAATTTGAAGAAATTTTTGAAAAAATCCATATAAATATTAGGATGGATCCAAGTCTATCAGTATTCATTTTTATAACAAAAATATTACTTCCCTATTAAACTTTTTTAGAAAAGTGGCTGTATCTCCGCAAATATTGATTTTATCGCAAAAATAAGCGAAATTCGAAAAAACTTAACTAAAGTATCGATAGTGCTCTTTTCAAATATATTAAAACTATTGTAATTTGAAGAAATTTTTGAAAAAATCCATATAAATATTAGGATGGATCCAAGTCTATCAGTATTCATTTTTATAATAAAAATATTACTTCCCTATTAAACTTTTTTAGAAAAGTGGCTGTATCTCTGCAAATATTGATTTTATCGCAAAAATAAGCGAAGTTCGAAAAAACTTAACTAAAGTATCGATAGTGCTCTTTTCAAATATATTAAAACTATTGTAATTTGAAGAAATTTTTAAAAAAATCCATATAAATATTAGGATGGATCCAAGTCTATCAGTATTCATTTTTATAATAAAAATATTACTTCCCTATTAAACTTTTTTAGAAAAGTGGCTGTATCTCCGCAAATATTGATTTTATCGCAAAAATAAGCGAAATTCGAAAAAAACTTAACTAAAGTATCGATAGTGCTCTTTTCAAATATATTAAAACTATTGTAATTTGAAGAAATTTTTTAAAAAATCCATATAAATATTAGGATGGATCCCCCTTGTCAATATATGGTCTTCGTATTTAATAAAGGGGTATTGCTCGATATTATGGTAAGGGTCCCCCCTGTTCAATATATGGTCTTCGTATTTAGTATAGGGGTATTGCTCGATATTATGGTAAGGGTCCCCCCTTTTCAATATATAGTCTTCGTATTTAGTATAGGGGTATTGCTTGATATTATGGTAAGGGTCCCCCCTTTTCAATATATGGTCTTCGTATTTAGTGTAGGGGTATCGCTCGATATTATGGTAAGGGTCCCCCCTTTTCAATATATGGTCTTCGTATTTAGTATAGGGGTATTGCTCGATATTATGGTAAGGGTCCCCCCTTTTCAATATATGGTCTTCGTATTTAGTATAGGGGTATTGCTCGATATTACGGTAAGGGTCCCCCCTTTTCAATATATGGTCTTCGTATTTAGTATAGGGGTATTGCTCGATATTATGGTAAGGGTCCCCCCTTTTCAATATATGGTCTTCGTATTTAGTATAGGGGTATTGCTCGATATTATGGTAAGGGTCCCCCCTTTTCAATATATGGTCTTCGTATTTAGTATAGGAGTATTGCTCGATATTATGGTAAGGGTCCCCCCTTTTCAATATATGGTCTTCGTATTTAGTATAGGGGTATTGCTCGATATTATGGTAAGGGTCCCCCCTTTTCAATATATGGTCTTCGTATTTAGTATAGGGGTATTGCTCGATATTATGGTAAGGGTCCCCCCTTTTCAATATATGGTCTTCGTATTTAGTATAGGGGTATTGCTCGATATTATGGTAAGGGTCCCCCCTTTTCAATATATGGTCTTCGTATTTAGTGTAGGGGTATCGCTCGATATTATGGTAAGGGTCCCCCCTTTTCAATATATGGTCTTCGTATTTAGTATAGGGGTATTGCTCGATATTATGGTAAGGGTCCCCCCTTTTCAATATATGGTCTTCGTATTTAGTATAGGGGCATTGCTCGATATTATGGTAAGGGTCCCCCCTTTTCAATATATGGTCTTCGTATTTAGTATAGGGGTATTGCTCGATATTATGGTAAGGGTCCCCCCTTTTCAATATATGGTCTTCGTATTTAGTATAGGAGTATTGCTCGATATTATGGTAAGGGTCCCCCCTTTTCAATATATGGTCTTCGTATTTAGTATAGGGGTATTGCTCGATATTATGGTAAGGGTCCCCCCTTTTCAATATATGGTCTTCGTATTTAGTATAGGGGTATTGCTCGATATTATGGTAAGGGTCCCCCCTTTTCAATATATGGTCTTCGTATTTAGTATAGGGGTATTGCTCGATATTATGGTAAGGGTCCATCCTTTTCAATATATGGTCTTCGTATTTAGTATAGGGGTATTGCTCGATATTATGGTAAGGGTCCCCCCTTTTCAATATATGGTCTTCGTATTTAGTATAGGGGTATTGCTCGATATTATGGTAAGGGTCCCCCCTTTTCAATATATGGTCTTCGTATTTAGTATAGGGGTATTGCTCGATATTATGGTAAGGGTCCCCCCTTTTCAATATATGGTCTTCGTATTTAGTATAGGGGTATTGCTCGATATTATGGTAAGGGTCCCCCCTTTTCAATATATGGTCTTCGTATTTAGTGTAGGGGTATCGCTCGATATTATGGTAAGGGTCCCCCTTTAAAAAAATCCATATAAATATTAGGATGGATCCAAGTCTATCAGTATTCATTTTTATAATAAAAATATTACTTCCCTAGTAAACTTTTTTAGAAAAGTGGCTGTATCTCCGCAAATATTGATTTTATCGCAAAAATAAGCGAAATTCGAAAAAACTTAACTAAAGTATCGATAGTGCTCTTTTCAAATATATTAAAACTATTGTAATTTGAAGAAATTTTTGAAAAAATCCATATAAATATTAGGATGGATCCAAGTCTATCAGTATTCATTTTTATAATAAAAATATTACTTCCCTATTAAACTTTTTTAGAAAAGTGGCTGTATCTTCGCAAATATTGATTTTATCGCAAAAATAAGCGAAATTCGAAAAAACTTAACTAAAGTATCGATAGTGCTCTTTTCAAATATATTAAAACTATTGTAATTTGAAGAAATTTTTGAAAAAATCCATATAAATATTAGGATGGATCCAAGTCTATCAGTATTCATTTTTATAATAAAAATATTACTTCCCTATTAAACTTTTTTAGAAAAGTGGCTGTATCTCCGCAAATATTGATTTTATCGCAAAAATAAGCGAAATTCGAAAAACCTTAACTAAAGTATCGATAGTGCTCTTTTCAAATATATTAAAACTATTGTAATTTGAAGAAATTTTTGAAAAAATCCATATAAATATTAGGATGGATCCAAGTCTATCAGTATTCATTTTTATAATAAAAATATTACTTCCCTATTAAACTTTTTTAGAAAAGTGGCTGTATCTCCGCAAATATTGATTTTATCGCAAAAATAAGCGAAGTTCGAAAAAACTTAACTAAAGTATCGATAGTGCTCTTTTCAAATATATTAAAACTATTGTAATTTGAAGAAATTTTTGAAAAAATCCATATAAATATTAGGATGGATCCAAGTCTATCAGTATTCATTTTTATAATAAAAATATTACTTCCCTAGTAAACTTTTTTAGAAAAGTGGCTGTATCTCCGCAAATATTGATTTTATCGCAAAAATAAGCGAAATTCGAAAAAACTTAACTAAAGTATCGATAGTGCTCTTTTCAAATATATTAAAACTATTGTAATTTGAAGAAATTTTTGAAAAAATCCATATAAATATTAGGATGGATCCAAGTCTATCAGTATTCATTTTTATAACAAAAATATTACTTCCCTATTAAACTTTTTTAGAAAAGTGGCTGTATCTCCGCAAATATTGATTTTATCGCAAAAATAAGCGAAATTCGAAAAAACTTAACTAAAGTATCGATAGTGCTCTTTTCAAATATATTAAAACTATTGTAATTTGAAGAAATTTTTGAAAAAATCCATATAAATATTAGGATGGATCCAAGTCTATCAGTATTCATTTTTATAATAAAAATATTACTTCCCTATTAAACTTTTTTAGAAAAGTGGCTGTATCTCCGCAAATATTGATGTTATCGCAAAAATAAGCGAAGTTCGAAAAAACTTAACTAAAGTATCGATAGTGCTCTTTTCAAATATATTAAAACTATTGTAATTTGAAGAAATTTTTAAAAAAATCCATATAAATATTAGGATGGATCCAAGTCTATCAGTATTCATTTTTATAATAAAAATATTACTTCCCTATTAAACTTTTTTAGAAAAGTGGCTGTATCTCCGCAAATATTGATTTTATCGCAAAAATAAGCGAAATTCGAAAAAAACTTAACTAAAGTATCGATAGTGCTCTTTTCAAAGATATTAAAACTATTGTAATTTGAAGAAATTTTTTAAAAAATCCATATAAATATTAGGATGGATCCCCCTTGTCAATATATGGTCTTCGTATTTAATAAAGGGGTATTGCTCGATATTATGGTAAGGGTCCCCCCTGTTCAATATATGGTCTTCGTATTTAGTATAGGGGTATTGCTCGATATTATGGTAAGGGTCCCCCCTTTTCAATATATAGTCTTCGTATTTAGTATAGGGGTATTGCTTGATATTATGGTAAGGGTCCCCCCTTTTCAATATATGGTCTTCGTATTTAGTGTAGGGGTATCGCTCGATATTATGGTAAGGGTCCCCCCTTTTCAATATATGGTCTTCGTATTTAGTATAGGGGTATTGTTCGATATTATGGTAAGGGTCCCCCCTTTTCAATATATGGTCTTCGTATTTAGTATAGGGGTATTGCTCGATATTATGGTAAGGGTCCCCCCTTTTCAATATATGGTCTTCGTATTTAGTATAGGGGTATTGCTCGATATTACGGTAAGGGTCCCCCCTTTTCAATATATGGTCTTCGTATTTAGTATAGGGGTATTGCTCGATATTATGGTAAGGGTCCCCCCTTTTCAATATATGGTCTTCGTATTTAGTATAGGGGTATTGCTCGATATTATGGTAAGGGTCCCCCCTTTTCAATATATGGTCTTCGTATTTAGTATAGGAGTATTGCTCGATATTATGGTAAGGGTCCCCCCTTTTCAATATATGGTCTTCGTATTTAGTATAGGGGTATTGCTCGATATTATGGTAAGGGTCCCCCCTTTTCAATATATGGTCTTCGTATTTAGTATAGGGGTATTGCTCGATATTATGGTAAGGGTCCCCCCTTTTCAATATATGGTCATCGTATTTAGTATAGGGGTATTGCTCGATATTATGGTAAGGGTCCCCCCTTTTCAATATATGGTCTTCGTATTTAGTATAGGGGTATTGCTCGATATTATGGTAAGGGTCCCCCCTTTTCAATATATGGTCTTCGTATTTAGTATAGGGGTATTGCTCGATATTATGGTAAGGGTCCCCCCTTTTCAATATATGGTCTTCGTATTTAGTATAGGAGTATTGCTCGATATTATGGTAAGGGTCCCCCCTTTTCAATATATGGTCTTCGTATTTAGTATAGGGGTATTGCTCGATATTATGGTAAGGGTCCCCCCTTTTCAATATATGGTCTTCGTATTTAGTATAGGGGTATTGCTCGATATTATGGTAAGGGTCCCCCCTTTTCAATATATGGTCTTCGTATTTAGTATAGGGGTATTGCTCGATATTATGGTAAGGGTCCCCCCTTTTCAATATATGGTCTTCGTATTTAGTGTAGGGGTATCGCTCGATATTATGGTAAGGGTCCCCCCTTTAAAAAAATCCATATAAATATTAGGATGGATCCAAGTCTATCAGTATTCATTTTTATAATAAAAATATTACTTCCCTAGTAAACTTTTTTAGAAAAGTGGCTGTATCTCCGCAAATATTGATTTTATCGCAAAAATAAGCGAAATTCGAAAAAACTTAACTAAAGTATCGATAGTGCTCTTTTCAAATATATTAAAACTATTGTAATTTGAAGAAATTTTTGAAAAAATCCATATAAATATTAGGATGGATCCAAGTCTATCAGTATTCATTTTTATAACAAAAATATTACTTCCCTATTAAACTTTTTTAGAAAAGTGGCTGTATCTCCGCAAATATTGATTTTATCGCAAAAATAAGCGAAATTCGAAAAAACTTAACTAAAGTATCGATAGTGCTCTTTTCAAATATATTAAAACTATTGTAATTTGAAGAAATTTTTGAAAAAATCCATATAAATATTAGGATGGATCCAAGTCTATCAGTATTCATTTTTATAATAAAAATATTACTTCCCTATTAAACTTTTTTAGAAAAGTGGCTGTATCTCCGCAAATATTGATGTTATCGCAAAAATAAGCGAAGTTCGAAAAAACTTAACTAAAGTATCGATAGTGCTCTTTTCAAATATATTAAAACTATTGTAATTTGAAGAAATTTTTAAAAAAATCCATATAAATATTAGGATGGATCCAAGTCTATCAGTATTCATTTTTATAATAAAAATATTACTTCCCTATTAAACTTTTTTAGAAAAGTGGCTGTATCTCCGCAAATATTGATTTTATCGCAAAAATAAGCGAAATTCGAAAAAAACTTAACTAAAGTATCGATAGTGCTCTTTTCAAATATATTAAAACTATTGTAATTTGAAGAAATTTTTTAAAAAATCCATATAAATATTAGGATGGATCCCCCTTGTCAATATATGGTCTTCGTATTTAATAAAGGGGTATTGCTCGATATTATGGTAAGGGTCCCCCCTGTTCAATATATGGTCTTCGTATTTAGTATAGGGGTATTGCTCGATATTATGGTAAGGGTCCCCCCTTTTCAATATATAGTCTTCGTATTTAGTATAGGGGTATTGCTTGATATTATGGTAAGGGTCCCCCCTTTTCAATATATGGTCTTCGTATTTAGTGTAGGGGTATCGCTCGATATTATGGTAAGGGTCCCCCCTTTTCAATATATGGTCTTCGTATTTAGTATAGGGGTATTGTTCGATATTATGGTAAGGGTCCCCCCTTTTCAATATATGGTCTTCGTATTTAGTATAGGGGTATTGCTCGATATTATGGTAAGGGTCCCCCCTTTTCAATATATGGTCTTCGTATTTAGTATAGGGGTATTGCTCGATATTACGGTAAGGGTCCCCCCTTTTCAATATATGGTCTTCGTATTTAGTATAGGGGTATTGCTCGATATTATGGTAAGGGTCCCCCCTTTTCAATATATGGTCTTCGTATTTAGTATAGGGGTATTGCTCGATATTATGGTAAGGGTCCCCCCTTTTCAATATATGGTCTTCGTATTTAGTATAGGAGTATTGCTCGATATTATGGTAAGGGTCCCCCCTTTTCAATATATGGTCTTCGTATTTAGTATAGGGGTATTGCTCGATATTATGGTAAGGGTCCCCCCTTTTCAATATATGGTCTTCGTATTTAGTATAGGGGTATTGCTCGATATTATGGTAAGGGTCCCCCCTTTTCAATATATGGTCATCGTATTTAGTATAGGGGTATTGCTCGATATTATGGTAAGGGTCCCCCCTTTTCAATATATGGTCTTCGTATTTAGTATAGGGGTATTGCTCGATATTATGGTAAGGGTCCCCCCTTTTCAATATATGGTCTTCGTATTTAGTATAGGGGTATTGCTCGATATTATGGTAAGGGTCCCCCCTTTTCAATATATGGTCTTCGTATTTAGTATAGGAGTATTGCTCGATATTATGGTAAGGGTCCCCCCTTTTCAATATATGGTCTTCGTATTTAGTATAGGGGTATTGCTCGATATTATGGTAAGGGTCCCCCCTTTTCAATATATGGTCTTCGTATTTAGTATAGGGGTATTGCTCGATATTATGGTAAGGGTCCCCCCTTTTCAATATATGGTCTTCGTATTTAGTATAGGGGTATTGCTCGATATTATGGTAAGGGTCCCCCCTTTTCAATATATGGTCTTCGTATTTAGTATAGGGGTATTGCTCAATATTATGGTAAGGGTCCCCCCTTTTCAATATATGGTCTTCGTATTTAGTATAGGGGTATTGCTCGATATTATGGTAAGGGTCCCCCCTTTTCAATATATGGTCTTCGTATTTAGTATAGGGGTATTGCTCGATATTATGGTAAGGGTCCCCCCTTTTCAATATATGGTCTTCGTATTTAATATAGGGGTATTGCTCGATATTATGGTAAGGGTCCCCCCTTTTCAATATATGGTCTTCGTATTTAGTATAGGGGTATTGCTCGATATTATGGTAAGGGTCCCCCCTTTTCAATATATGGTCTTCGTATTTAATATAGGGGTATTGCTCGATATTATGGTAAGGGTCCCCCCTTTTCAATATATGTATTTAGTATAGGGGAATTGCTCGATATTATGGTAAGGGTCCCCCCTTTTCAATATATGGTCTTCGTATTTAATATAGGGGTATTGCTCGATATTACGGTAAGGGTCCCCCCTTTTCAATATATGGTCTTCGTATTTAGTATAGGGGTATTGCTCGATATTATGGTAAGGGTCCCCCCTTTTCAATATATGGTCTTCGTATTTAGTATAGGGGTATTGCTCGATATTATGGTAAGGGTCCCCCCTTTTCAATATATGGTCTTCGTATTTAGTATAGGGGTATTGCTCGATATTATGGTAAGGGTCCCCCCTTTTCAATATATGGTCTTCGTATTTGATATAGGGGTATTGCTCGATATTATGGTAAGGGTCCCCCCTTTTCAATATATGGTCTTCGTATTTAGTATAGGGGTATTGCTCGATATTATGGTAAGGGTCCCCCCTTTTCAATATATGGTCTTCGTATTTAGTATAGGGGTATTGCTCGATATTATGGTAAGGGTCCCCCCTTTTCAATATATGGTCTTCGTATTTAGTATAGGGGTATTGCTCGATATTATGGTAAGGGTCCCCCCTCTTCAATATATGGTCTTCGTATTTTATATAGGGGTATTGCTCGATATTATGGTAAGGGTCCCCCCTTTTCAATATATGGTCTTCGTATTTAGTATAGGGGTATTGCTCGATATTATGGTAAGGGTCCCCCCTTTTCAATATATGGTCTTCGTATTTAGTATAGGGGTATTGCTCGATATTATGGTAAGGGTCCCCCTTTTCAATATATGGTCTTCGTATTTAGTATAGGGGTATTGCTCGATATTATGGTAAGGGTCCCCCTTTTCAATATATGGTCTTCGTATTTAGTATAGGGGTATTGCTCGATATTATGGTATGGGTCCCCCCTTTTCAATATATGGTCTTCGTATTTAGTATAGGAGTATTGCTCGATATTATGGTAAGGGTCCCCCCTTTTCAATATATGGTCTTCGTATTTAGTATAGGGGTATTGCTCGATATTATGGTAAGGGTCCCCCCTTTTCAATATATGGTCTTCGTATTTAGTATAGGGGTATTGCTCGATATTATGGTAAGGGTCCCCCCTTTTCAATATATGGTCTTCGTATTTAGTATAGGGGTATTGCTCGATATTATGGTAAGGGTCCCCCCTTTTCAATATATGGTCTTCGTATTTAGTATAGCGGTATTGCTCGATATTATGGTAAGGGTCCCCCCTTTTCAATATATGGTCTTCGTATTTAGTGTAGGGGTATCGCTCGATATTATGGTAAGGGTCCCCCCTTTAAAAAAATCCATATAAATATTAGGATGGATCCAAGTCTATCAGTATTCATTTTTATAATAAAAATATTACTTCCCTATTAAACTTTTTTAGAAAAGTGGCTGTATCTCCGCAAATATTGATTTTATCGCAAAAATAAGCGAAATTCGAAAAAACTTAACTAAAGTATCGATAGTGCTCTTTTCAAATATATTAAAACTATTGTAATTTGAAGAAATTTTTAAAAAAATCCATATAAATATTAGGATGGATCCAAGTCTATCAGTATTCATTTTTATAATAAAAATATTACTTCCCTAGTAAACTTTTTTAGAAAAGTGGCTGTATCTCCGCAAATATTGATTTTATCGCAAAAATAAGCGAAATTCGAAAAAACTTAACTAAAGTATCGATAGTGCTCTTTTCAAATATATTAAAACTATTGTAATTTGAAGAAATTTTTGAAAAAATCCATATAAATATTAGGATGGATCCAAGTCTATCAGTATTCATTTTTATAATAAAAATATTACTTCCCTATTAAACTTTTTTAGAAAAGTGGCTGTATCTTCGCAAATATTGATTTTATCGCAAAAATAAGCGAAATTCGAAAAAACTTAACTAAAGTATCGATAGTGCTCTTTTCAAATATATTAAAACTATTGTAATTTGAAGAAATTTTTGAAAAAATCCATATAAATATTAGGATGGATCCAAGTCTATCAGTATTCATTTTTATAATAAAAATATTACTTCCCTATTAAACTTTTTTAGAAAAGTGGCTGTATCTCCGCAAATATTGATTTTATCGCAAAAATAAGCGAAATTCGAAAAAACTTAACTAAAGTATCGATAGTGCTCTTTTCAAATATATTAAAACTATTGTAATTTGAAGAAATTTTTGAAAAAATCCATATAAATATTAGGATGGATCCAAGTCTATCAGTATTCATTTTTATAATAAAAATATTACTTCCCTATTAAACTTTTTTAGAAAAGTGGCTGTATCTCCGCAAATATTGATTTTATCGCAAAAATAAGCGAAATTCGAAAAAACTTAACTAAAGTATCGATAGTGCTCTTTTCAAATATATTAAAACTATTGTAATTTGAAGAAATTTTTAAAAAAATCCATATAAATATTAGGATGGATCCAAGTCTATCAGTATTCATTTTTATAATAAAAATATTACTTCCCTAGTAAACTTTTTTAGAAAAGTGGCTGTATCTCCGCAAATATTGATTTTATCGCAAAAATAAGCGAAATTCGAAAAAACTTAACTAAAGTATCGATAGTGCTCTTTTCAAATATATTAAAACTATTGTAATTTGAAGAAATTTTTGAAAAAATCCATATAAATATTAGGATGGATCCAAGTCTATCAGTATTCATTTTTATAATAAAAATATTACTTCCCTATTAAACTTTTTTAGAAAAGTGGCTGTATCTTCGCAAATATTGATTTTATCGCAAAAATAAGCGAAATTCGAAAAAACTTAACTAAAGTATCGATAGTGCTCTTTTCAAATATATTAAAACTATTGTAATTTGAAGAAATTTTTGAAAAAATCCATATAAATATTAGGATGGATCCAAGTCTATCAGTATTCATTTTTATAATAAAAATATTACTTCCCTATTAAACTTTTTTAGAAAAGTGGCTGTATCTCCGCAAATATTGATTTTATCGCAAAAATAAGCGAAGTTCGAAAAAACTTAACTAAAGTATCGATAGTGCTCTTTTCAAATATATTAAAACTATTGTAATTTGAAGAAATTTTTGAAAAAATCCATATAAATATTAGGATGGATCCAAGTCTATCAGTATTCATTTTTATAATAAAAATATTACTTCCCTAGTAAACTTTTTTAGAAAAGTGGCTGTATCTCCGCAAATATTGATTTTATCGCAAAAATAAGCGAAATTCGAAAAAACTTAACTAAAGTATCGATAGTGCTCTTTTCAAATATATTAAAACTATTGTAATTTGAAGAAATTTTTGAAAAAATCCATATAAATATTAGGATGGATCCAAGTCTATCAGTATTCATTTTTATAACAAAAATATTACTTCCCTATTAAACTTTTTTAGAAAAGTGGCTGTATCTCCGCAAATATTGATTTTATCGCAAAAATAAGCGAAGTTCGAAAAAACTTAACTAAAGTATCGATAGTGCTCTTTTCAAATATATTAAAACTATTGTAATTTGAAGAAATTTTTAAAAAAATCCGTATAAATATTAGGATGGATCCAAGTCTATCAGTATTCATTTTTATAATAAAAATATTACTTCCCTATTAAACTTTTTTAGAAAAGTGGCTGTATCTCCGCAAATATTGATTTTATCGCAAAAATAAGCGAAATTCGAAAAAAACTTAACTAAAGTATCGATAGTGCTCTTTTCAAATATATTAAAACTATTGTAATTTGAAGAAATTTTTTAAAAAATCCATATAAATATTAGGATGGATCTCCCTTGTCAATATATGGTCTTCGTATTTAATAAAGGGGTATTGCTCGATATTATGGTAAGGGTCCCCCCTTTTCAATATATGGTCTTCGTATTTAGTATAGGGGTATTGCTCGATATTATGGTAAGGGTCCCCCCTTTTCAATATATAGTCTTCGTATTTAGTATAGGGGTATTGCTCGATACTATGGTAAGGGTCCCCCCTTTTCAATATATGGTCTTCGTATTTAGTGTAGGGGTATCGCTCGATATTATGGTAAGGGTCCCCCCTTTTCAATATATGGTCTTCGTATTTAGTATAGGGGTATTGTTCGATATTATGGTAAGGGTCCCCCCTTTTCAATATATGGTCTTCGTATTTAGTATAGGGGTATTGCTCGATATTATGGTAAGGGTCCCCCCTTTTCAATATATGGTCTTCGTATTTAGTATAGAGGTATTGCTCGATATTATGGTAAGGGTCCCCCCTTTTCAATATATGGTCTTCGTATTTAGTATAGGGGTATTGCTCGATATTATGGTAAGGGTCCCCCTTTTCAATATATGGTCTTCGTATTTAGTATAGGGGTATTGCTCGATATTATGGTATGGGTCCCCCCTTTTCAATATATGGTCTTCGTATTTAGTATAGGAGTATTGCTCGATATTATGGTAAGGGTCCCCCCTTTTCAATATATGGTCTTCGTATTTAGTATAGGGGTATTGCTCGATATTATGGTAAGGGTCCCCCCTTTTCAATATATGGTCTTCGTATTTAGTATAGGGGTATTGCTCGATATTATGGTAAGGGTCCCCCCTTTTCAATATATGGTCTTCGTATTTAGTATAGGGGTATTGCTCGATATTATGGTAAGGGTCCCCCCTTTTCAATATATGGTCTTCGTATTTAGTATAGCGGTATTGCTCGATATTATGGTAAGGGTCCCCCCTTTTCAATATATGGTCTTCGTATTTAGTGTAGGGGTATCGCTCGATATTATGGTAAGGGTCCCCCCTTTAAAAAAATCCATATAAATATTAGGATGGATCCAAGTCTATCAGTATTAATTTTTATAATAAAAATATTACTTCCCTATTAAACTTTTTTAGAAAAGTGGCTGTATCTTCGCAAATATTGATTTTATCGCAAAAATAAGCGAAATTCGAAAAAACTTAACTAAAGTATCGATAGTGCTCTTTTCAAATATATTAAAACTATTGTAATTTGAAGAAATTTTTGAAAAAATCCATATAAATATTAGGATGGATCCAAGTCTATCAGTATTCATTTTTATAATAAAAATATTACTTCCCTATTAAACTTTTTTAGAAAAGTGGCTGTATCTCCGCAAATATTGATTTTATCGCAAAAATAATCAAAATTCGAAAAAACTTAACTAAAGTATCGATAGTGCACTTTTCAAATATATTGAAACTATTGTAATTTGAAGAAATTTTTGAAAAAATCCATATAAATATTAGGATGGATCCAAGTCTATCAGTATTAATTTTTATAATAAAAATATTACTTCCCTATTAAACTTTTTTAGAAAAGTGGCTGTATCTTCGCAAATATTGATTTTATCGCAAAAATAAGCGAAATTCGAAAAAACTTAACTAAAGTATCGATAGTGCTCTTTTCAAATATATTAAAACTATTGTAATTTGAAGAAATTTTTGAAAAAATCCATATAAATATTAGGATGGATCCAAGTCTATCAGTATTCATTTTTATAATAAAAATATTACTTCCCTATTAAACTTTTTTAGAAAAGTGGCTGTATCTCCGCAAATATTGATTTTATCGCAAAAATAAGCGAAATTCGAAAAAACTTAACTAAAGTATCGATAGTGCTCTTTTCAAATATATTAAAACTATTGTAATTTTTAGAAATTTTTGAAAAAATCCATATAAATATTAGGATGGATCCAAGTCTATCAGTATTAATTTTTATAATAAAAATATTACTTCCCTATTAAACTTTTTTAGAAAAGTGGCTGTATCTTCGCAAATATTGATTTTATCGCAAAAATAAGCGAAATTCGAAAAAACTTAACTAAAGTATCGATAGTGCTCTTTTCAAATATATTAAAACTATTGTAATTTGAAGAAATTTTTGAAAAAATCCATATAAATATTAGGATGGATCCAAGTCTATCAGTATTCATTTTTATAATAAAAATATTACTTCCCTATTAAACTTTTTTAGAAAAGTGGCTGTATCTCCGCAAATATTGATTTTATCGCAAAAATAAGCGAAATTCGAAAAACCTTAACTAAAGTATCGATAGTGCTCTTTTCAAATATATTAAAACTATTGTAATTTGAAGAAATTTTTGAAAAAATCCATATAAATATTAGGATGGATCCAAGTCTATCAGTATTCATTTTTATAATAAAAATATTACTTCCCTATTAAACTTTTTTAGAAAAGTGGCTGTATCTCCGCAAATATTGATTTTATCGCAAAAATAAGCGAAGTTCGAAAAAACTTAACTAAAGTATCGATAGTGCTCTTTTCAAATATATTAAAACTATTGTAATTTGAAGAAATTTTTGAAAAAATCCATATAAATATTAGGATGGATCCAAGTCTATCAGTATTCATTTTTATAATAAAAATATTACTTCCCTAGTAAACTTTTTTAGAAAAGTGGCTGTATCTCCGCAAATATTGATTTTATCGCAAAAATAAGCGAAATTCGAAAAAACTTAACTAAAGTATCGATAGTGCTCTTTTCAAATATATTAAAACTATTGTAATTTGAAGAAATTTTTGAAAAAATCCATATAAATATTAGGATGGATCCAAGTCTATCAGTATTCATTTTTATAATAAAAATATTACTTCCCTATTAAACATTTTTAGAAAAGTGGCTGTATCTCCGCAAATATTGCTTTTATCGCAAAAATAAGCGAAATTCGAAAAAACTTAACTAAAGTATCGATAGTGCTCTTTTCAAATATATTAAAACTATTGTAATTTGAAGAAATTTTTGAAAAAATCCATATAAATATTAGGATGGATCCAAGTCTATCAGTATTCATTTTTATAATAAAAATATTACTTCCCTATTAAACTTTTTTAGAAAAGTGGCTGTATCTCTGCAAATATTGATTTTATCGCAAAAATAAGCGAAGTTCGAAAAAACTTAACTAAAGTATCGATAGTGCTCTTTTCAAATATATTAAAACTATTGTAATTTGAAGAAATTTTTAAAAAAATCCATATAAATATTAGGATGGATCCAAGTCTATCAGTATTCATTTTTATAATAAAAATATTACTTCCCTATTAAACTTTTTTAGAAAAGTGGCTGTATCTCCGCAAATATTGATTTTATCGCAAAAATAAGCGAAATTCGAAAAAAACTTAACTAAAGTATCGATAGTGCTCTTTTCAAATATATTAAAACTATTGTAATTTGAAGAAATTTTTTAAAAAATCCATATAAATATTAGGATGGATCCCCCTTGTCAATATATGGTCTTCGTATTTAATAAAGGGGTATTGCTCGATATTATGGTAAGGGTCCCCCCTTTTCAATATATGGTCTTCGTATTTAGTATAGGGGTATTGCTCGATATTATGGTAAGGGTCCCCCCTTTTCAATATATAGTCTTCGTATTTAGTATAGGGGTATTGCTCGATATTATGGTAAGGGTCCCCCCTTTTCAATATATGGTCTTCGTATTTAGTGTAGGGGTATCGCTCGATATTATGGTAAGGGTCCCCCCTTTTCAATATATGGTCTTCGTATTTAGTATAGGGGTATTGTTCGATATTATGGTAAGGGTCCCCCCTTTTCAATATATGGTCTTCGTATTTAGTATAGGGGTATTGCTCGATATTATGGTAAGGGTCCCCCCTTTTCAATATATGGTCTTCGTATTTAGTATAGGGGTATTGCTCGATATTATGGTAAGGGTCCCCCCTTTTCAATATATGGTCTTCGTATTTAGTATAGGGGTATTGCTCGATATTATGGTAAGGGTCCCCCCTTTTCAATATATGGTCTTCGTATTTAGTATAGGGGTATTGCTCGATATTATGGTAAGGGTCCCCCCTTTTCAATATATGGTCTTCGTATTTAGTATAGGAGTATTGCTCGATATTATGGTAAGGGTCCCCCCTTTTCAATATATGGTCTTCGTATTTAGTATAGGGGTATTGCTCGATATTATGGTAAGGGTCCCCCCTTTTCAATATATGGTCTTCGTATTTAGTATAGGGGTATTGCTCGATATTATGGTAAGGGTCCCCCCTTTTCAATATATGGTCTTCGTATTTAGTATAGGGGTATTGCTCGATATTATGGTAAGGGTCCCCCCTTTTCAATATATGGTCTTCGTATTTAGTATAGGGGTATTGCTCGATATTATGGTAAGGGTCCCCCCTTTTCAATATATGGTCTTCGTATTTAGTATAGGGGTATTGCTCGATATTATGGTAAGGGTCCCCCCTTTTCAATATATGGTCTTCGTATTTAGTATAGGGGTATTGCTCGATATTATGGTAAGGGTCCCCCCTTTTCAATATATGGTCTTCGTATTTAGTATAGGGGTATTGCTCGATATTATGGTAAGGGTCCCCCCTTTTCAATATATGGTCTTCGTATTTAGTGTAGGGGTATCGCTCGATATTATGGTAAGGGTCCCCCCTTTAAAAAAATCCATATAAATATTAGGATGGATCCAAGTCTATCAGTATTCATTTTTATAATAAAAATATTACTTCCCTATTAAACTTTTTTAGAAAAGTGGCTGTATCTTCGCAAATATTGATTTTATCGCAAAAATGAGCGAAATTCGAAAAAACTTAACTAAAGTATCGATAGTGCTCTTTTCAAATATATTAAAACTATTGTAATTTGAAGAAATTTTTGAAAAAATCCATATAAATATTAGGATGGATCCAAGTCTATCAGTATTCATTTTTATAATAAAAATATTACTTCCCTATTAAACTTTTTTAGAAAAGTGGCTGTATCTTCGCAAATATTGATTTTATCGCAAAAATAAGCGAAATTCGAAAAAACTTAACTAAAGTATCGATAGTGCTCTTTTCAAATATATTAAAACTATTGTAATTTGAAGAAATTTTTGAAAAAATCCATATAAATATTAGGATGGATCCAAGTCTATCAGTATTCATTTTTATAATAAAAATATTACTTCCCTATTAAACTTTTTTAGAAAAGTGGCTGTATCTCCGCAAATATTGATTTTATCGCAAAAATAAGCGAAATTCGAAAAACCTTAACTAAAGTATCGATAGTGCTCTTTTCAAATATATTAAAACTATTGTAATTTGAAGAAATTTTTGAAAAAATCCATATAAATATTAGGATGGATCCAAGTCTATCAGTATTCATTTTTATAATAAAAATATTACTTCCCTAGTAAACTTTTTTAGAAAAGTGGCTGTATCTCCGCAAATATTGATTTTATCGCAAAAATAAGCGAAGTTCGAAAAAACTTAACTAAAGTATCGATAGTGCTCTTTTCAAATATATTAAAACTATTGTAATTTGAAGAAATTTTTGAAAAAATCCATATAAATATTAGGATGGATCCAAGTCTATCAGTATTCATTTTTATAATAAAAATATTACTTCCCTAGTAAACTTTTTTAGAAAAGTGGCTGTATCTCCGCAAATATTGATTTTATCGCAAAAATAAGCGAAATTCGAAAAAACTTAACTAAAGTATCGATAGTGCTCTTTTCAAATATATTAAAACTATTGTAATTTGAAGAAATTTTTGAAAAAATCCATATAAATATTAGGATGGATCCAAGTCTATCAGTATTCATTTTTATAACAAAAATATTACTTCCCTATTAAACTTTTTTAGAAAAGTGGCTGTATCTCCGCAAATATTGATTTTATCGCAAAAATAAGCGAAATTCGAAAAAACTTAACTAAAGTATCGATAGTGCTCTTTTCAAATATATTAAAACTATTGTAATTTGAAGAAATTTTTGAAAAAATCCATATAAATATTAGGATGGATCCAAGTCTATCAGTATTCATTTTTATAATAAAAATATTACTTCCCTATTAAACTTTTTTAGAAAAGTGGCTGTATCTCTGCAAATATTGATTTTATCGCAAAAATAAGCGAAGTTCGAAAAAACTTAACTAAAGTATCGATAGTGCTCTTTTCAAATATATTAAAACTATTGTAATTTGAAGAAATTTTTAAAAAAATCCATATAAATATTAGGATGGATCCAAGTCTATCAGTATTCATTTTTATAATAAAAATATTACTTCCCTATTAAACTTTTTTAGAAAAGTGGCTGTATCTCCGCAAATATTGATTTTATCGCAAAAATAAGCGAAATTCGAAAAAAACTTAACTAAAGTATCGATAGTGCTCTTTTCAAATATATTAAAACTATTGTAATTTGAAGAAATTTTTTAAAAAATCCATATAAATATTAGGATGGATCCCCCTTGTCAATATATGGTCTTCGTATTTAATAAAGGGGTATTGCTCGATATTATGGTAAGGGTCCCCCCTTTTCAATATATGGTCTTCGTATTTAGTATAGGGGTATTGCTCGATATTATGGTAAGGGTCCCCCCTTTTCAATATATAGTCTTCGTATTTAGTATAGGGGTATTGCTCGATATTATGGTAAGGGTCCCCCCTTTTCAATATATGGTCTTCGTATTTAGTGTAGGGGTATCGCTCGATATTATGGTAAGGGTCCCCCCTTTTCAATATATGGTCTTCGTATTTAGTATAGGGGTATTGTTCGATATTATGGTAAGGGTCCCCCCTTTTCAATATATGGTCTTCGTATTTAGTATAGGGGTATTGCTCGATATTATGGTAAGGGTCCCCCCTTTTCAATATATGGTCTTCGTATTTAGTATAGGGGTATTGCTCGATATTATGGTAAGGGTCCCCCCTTTTCAATATATGGTCTTCGTTTTTAGTATAGGGGTATTGCTCGATATTATGGTAAGGGTCCCCCCTTTTCAATATATGGTCTTCGTATTTAGTATAGGGGTATTGCTCGATATTATGGTAAGGGTCCCCCCTTTTCAATATATGGTCTTCGTATTTAGTATAGGAGTATTGCTCGATATTATGGTAAGGGTCCCCCCTTTTCAATATATGGTCTTCGTATTTAGTATAGGGGTATTGCTCGATATTATGGTAAGGGTCCCCCCTTTTCAATATATGGTCTTCGTATTTAGTATAGGGGTATTGCTCGATATTATGGTAAGGGTCCCCCCTTTTCAATATATGGTCTTCGTATTTAGTATAGGGGTATTGCTCGATATTATGGTAAGGGTCCCCCCTTTTCAATATATGGTCTTCGTATTTAGTATAGGGGTATTGCTCGATATTATGGTAAGGGTCCCCCCTTTTCAATATATGGTCTTCGTATTTAGTATAGGGGTATTGCTCGATATTATGGTAAGGGTCCCCCCTTTTCAATATATGGTCTTCGTATTTAGTATAGGGGTATTGCTCGATATTATGGTAAGGGTCCCCCCTTTTCAATATATGGTCTTCGTATTTAGTATAGGGGTATTGCTCGATATTATGGTAAGGGTCCCCCCTTTTCAATATATGGTCTTCGTATTTAGTATAGGGGTATTGCTCGATATTATGGTAAGGGTCCCCCCTTTTCAATATATGGTCTTCGTATTTAGTGTAGGGGTATCGCTCGATATTATGGTAAGGGTCCCCCCTTTAAAAAAATCCATATAAATATTAGGATGGATCCAAGTCTATCAGTATTCATTTTTATAATAAAAATATTACTTCCCTAGTAAACTTTTTTAGAAAAGTGGCTGTATCTCCGCAAATATTGATTTTATCGCAAAAATAAGCGAAATTCGAAAAAACTTAACTAAAGTATCGATAGTGCTCTTTTCAAATATATTAAAACTATTGTAATTTGAAGAAATTTTTGAAAAAATCCATATAAATATTAGGATGGATCCAAGTCTATCAGTATTCATTTTTATAATAAAAATATTACTTCCCTATTAAACTTTTTTAGAAAAGTGGCTGTATCTTCGCAAATATTGATTTTATCGCAAAAATAAGCGAAATTCGAAAAAACTTAACTAAAGTATCGATAGTGCTCTTTTCAAATATATTAAAACTATTGTAATTTGAAGAAATTTTTGAAAAAATCCATATAAATATTAGGATGGATCCAAGTCTATCAGTATTCATTTTTATAATAAAAATATTACTTCCCTATTAAACTTTTTTAGAAAAGTGGCTGTATCTCCGCAAATATTGATTTTATCGCAAAAATAAGCGAAATTCGAAAAACCTTAACTAAAGTATCGATAGTGCTCTTTTCAAATATATTAAAACTATTGTAATTTGAAGAAATTTTTGAAAAAATCCATATAAATATTAGGATGGATCCAAGTCTATCAGTATTCATTTTTATAATAAAAATATTACTTTCCTATTAAACTTTTTTAGAAAAGTGGCTGTATCTCCGCAAATATTGATTTTATCGCAAAAATAAGCGAAGTTCGAAAAAACTTAACTAAAGTATCGATAGTGCTCTTTTCAAATATATTAAAACTATTGTAATTTGAAGAAATTTTTGAAAAAATCCATATAAATATTAGGATGGATCCAAGTCTATCAGTATTCATTTTTATAATAAAAATATTACTTTCCTATTAAACTTTTTTAGAAAAGTGGCTGTATCTCCGCAAATATTGATTTTATCGCAAAAATAAGCGAAATTCGAAAAACCTTAACTAAAGTATCGATAGTGCTCTTTTCAAATATATTAAAACTATTGTAATTTGAAGAAATTTTTGAAAAAATCCATATAAATATTAGGATGGATCCAAGTCTATCAGTATTCATTTTTATAATAAAAATATTACTTTCCTATTAAACTTTTTTAGAAAAGTGGCTGTATCTCCGCAAATATTGATTTTATCGCAAAAATAAGCGAAGTTCGAAAAAACTTAACTAAAGTATCGATAGTGCTCTTTTCAAATATATTAAAACTATTGTAATTTGAAGAAATTTTTAAAAAAATCCATATAAATATTAGGATGGATCCAAGTCTATCAGTATTCATTTTTATAATAAAAATATTACTTCCCTATTAAACTTTTTTAGAAAAGTGGCTGTATCTCCGCAAATATTGATTTTATCGCAAAAATAAGCGAAATTCGAAAAAAACTTAACGAAAGTATCGATAGTGCTCTTTTCAAATATATTAAAACTATTGTAATTTGAAGAAATTTTTGAAAAAATCCATATAAATATTAGGATGGATCCCCCTTGTCAATATATGGTCTTCGTATTTAATAAAGGGGTATTGCTCGATATTATGGTAAGGGTCCCCCCTTTTCAATATATGGTCTTCGTATTTAGTATAGGGGTATTGCTCGATATTATGGTAAGGGTCCCCCCTTTTCAATATATAGTCTTCGTATTTAGTATAGGGGTATTGCTCGATATTATGGTAAGGGTCCCCCCTTTTCTATATATGGTCTTCGTATTTAGTGTAGGGGTATCGCTCGATATTATGGTAAGGGTCCCCCCTTTTCAATATATGGTCTTCGTATTTAGTATAGGGGTATTGTTCGATATTATGGTAAGGGTCCCCCCTTTTCAATATATGGTCTTCGTATTTAGTATAGGGGTATTGCTCGATATTATGGTAAGGGTCCCCCCTTTTCAATATATGGTCTTCGTATTTAGTATAGGAGTATTGCTCGATATTATGGTAAGGGTCCCCCCTTTTCAATATATGGTCTTCGTATTTAGTATAGGGGTATTGCTCGATATTATGGTAAGGGTCCCCCCTTTTCAATATATGGTCTTCGTATTTAGTATAGGGGTATTGCTCGATATTATGGTAAGGGTCCCCCCTTTTCAATATATGGTCTTCGTATTTAGTATAGGGGTATTGCTCGATATTATGGTAAGGGTCCCCCCTTTTCAATATATGGTCTTCGTATTTAGTATAGGGGTATTGCTCGATATTATGGTAAGGGTCCCCTCTTTTCAATATATGGTCTTCGTATTTAGTATAGGGGTATTGCTCGATATTATGGTAAGGGTCCCCCCTTTTCAATATATGGTCTTCGTATTTAGTATAGGGGTATTGCTCGATATTATGGTAAGGGTCCCCCCTTTTCAATATATGGTCTTCGTATTTAGTATAGGGGTATTGCTCGATATTATGGTAAGGGTCCCCCCTTTTCAATATATGGTCTTCGTATTTAGTGTAGGGGTATCGCTCGATATTATGGTAAGGGTCCCCCCTTTAAAAAAATCCATATAAATATTAGGATGGATCCAAGTCTATCAGTATTCATTTTTATAATAAAAATATTACTTCCCTAGTAAACTTTTTTAGAAAAGTGGATGTATCACCGCAAATATTGATTTTATCGCAAAAATAAGCGAAATTCGAAAAAACTTAACTAAAGTATCGATAGTGCTCTTTTCAAATATATTAAAACTATTGTAATTTGAAGAAATTTTTGAAAAAATCCATATAAATATTAGGATGGATCCAAGTCTATCAGTATTCATTTTTATAATAAAAATATTACTTCCCTATTAAACTTTTTTAGAAAAGTGGCTGTATCTTCGCAAATATTGATTTTATCGCAAAAATAAGCGAAATTCGAAAAAACTTAACTAAAGTATCGATAGTGCTCTTTTCAAATATATTAAAACTATTGTAATTTGAAGAAATTTTTGAAAAAATCCATATAAATATTAGGATGGATCCAAGTCTATCAGTATTCATTTTTATAATAAAAATATTACTTCCCTATTAAACTTTTTTAGAAAAGTGGCTGTATCTCCGCAAATATTGATTTTATCGCAAAAATAAGCGAAATTCGAAAAACCTTAACTAAAGTATCGATAGTGCTCTTTTCAAATATATTAAAACTATTGTAATTTGAAGAAATTTTTGAAAAAATCCATATAAATATTAGGATGGATCCAAGTCTATCAGTATTCATTTTTATAATAAAAATATTACTTCCCTATTAAACTTTTTTAGAAAAGTGGCTGTATCTCCGCAAATATTGATTTTATCGCAAAAATAAGCGAAGTTCGAAAAAACTTAACTAAAGTATCGATAGTGCTCTTTTCAAATATATTAAAACTATTGTAATTTGAAGAAATTTTTGAAAAAATCCATATAAATATTAGGATGGATCCAAGTCTATCAGTATTCATTTTTATAACAAAAATATTACTTCCCTATTAAACTTTTTTAGAAAAGTGGCTGTATCTCCGCAAATATTGATTTTATCGCAAAAATAAGCGAAATTCGAAAAAACTGAACTAAAGTATCGATAGTGCTCTTTTCAAATATATTAAAACTATTGTAATTTGAAGAAATTTTTGAAAAAATCCATATAAATATTAGGATGGATCCAAGTCTATCAGTATTCATTTTTATAATAAAAATATTACTTCCCTATTAAACTTTTTTAGAAAAGTGGCTGTATCTCCGCAAATATTGATTTTATCGCAAAAATAAGCGAAGTTCGAAAAAACTTAACTAAAGTATCGATAGTGCTCTTTTCAAATATATTAAAACTATTGTAATTTGAAGAAATTTTTGAAAAAATCCATATAAATATTAGGATGGATCCAAGTCTATCAGTATTCATTTTTATAACAAAAATATTACTTCCCTATTAAACTTTTTTAGAAAAGTGGCTGTATCTCCGCAAATATTGATTTTATCGCAAAAATAAGCGAAATTCGAAAAAAACTTAACTAAAGTATCGATAGTGCTCTTTTCAAATATATTAAAACTATTGTAATTTGAAGAAATTTTTTAAAAAATCCATATAAATATTAGGATGGATCCCCCTTGTCAATATATGGTCTTCGTATTTAATAAAGGGGTATTGCTCGATATTATGGTAAGGGTCCCCCCTTTTCAATATATGGTCTTCGTATTTAGTATAGGGGTATTGCTCGATATTATGGTAAGGGTCCCCCCTTTTCAATATATAGTCTTCGTATTTAGTATAGGGGTATTGCTCGATATTATGGTAAGGGTCCCCCCTTTTCAATATATGGTCTTCGTATTTAGTGTAGGGGTATCGCTCGATATTATGGTAAGGGTCCCCCTTTTCAATATATGGTCTTCGTATTTAGTATAGGGGTATTGCTCGATATTATGGTAAGGGTCCCCCCTTTTCAATATATGGTCTTCGTATTTAGTATAGGGGTATTGCTCGATATTATGGTAAGGGTCCCCCCTTTTCAATATATAGTCTTCGTATTTAGTATAGGGGTATTGCTCGATATTATGGTAAGGGTCCCCCCCTTTTCAATATATGGTCTTCGTATTTAGTGTAGGGGTATCGCTCGATATTATGGTAAGGGTCCCCCCTTTTCAATATATGGTCTTCGTATTTAGTATAGGGGTATTGTTCGATATTATGGTAAGGGTCCCCCCTTTTCAATATATGGTCTTCGTATTTAGTATAGGGGTATTGCTCGATATTATGGTAAGGTCCCCCCTTTTCAATATATGGTCTTCGTATTTAGTATAGGAGTATTGCTCGATATTATGGTAAGGGTCCCCCCTTTTCAATATATGGTCTTCGTATTTAGTATAGGGGTATTGCTCGATATTATGGTAAGGGTCCCCCCTTTTCAATATATGGTCTTCGTATTTAGTATAGGGGTATTGCTCGATATTATGGTAAGGGTCCCCCCTTTTCAATATATGGTCTTCGTATTTAGTATAGGGGTATTGCTCGATATTATGGTAAGGGTCCCCCCTTTTCAATATATGGTCTTCGTATTTAGTATAGGGGTATTGCTCGATATTATGGTAAGGGTCCCCCCTTTTCAATATATGGTCTTCGTATTTAGTATAGGGGTATTGCTCGATATTATGGTAAGGGTCCCCCCTTTTCAATATATGGTCTTCGTATTTAGTATAGGGGTATTGCTCGATATTATGGTAAGGGTCCCCCCTTTTCAATATATGGTCTTCGTATTTAGTATAAGGGTATTGCTCGATATTATGATAAGAGTCCCCCCTTTTCAATATATGGTCTTCGTATTTAGTGTAGGGGTATCGCTCGATATTATGGTAAGGGTCCCCCCTTTAAAAAAATCCATATAAATATTAGGATGGATCCAAGTCTATCAGTATTCATTTTTATAACAAAAATATTACTTCCCTATTAAACTTTTTTAGAAAAGTGGCTGTATCTCCGCAAATATTGATTTTATCGCAAAAATAAGCTAAATTCGAAAAAAACTTAACTAAAGTATCGATAGTGCTCTTTTCAAATATATTAAAACTATTGTAATTTGAAGAAATTTTTTAAAAAATCCATATAAATATTAGGATGGATCCCCCTTGTCAATATATGGTCTTCGTATTTAATAAAGGGGTATTGCTCGATATTATGGTAAGGGTCCCCCCTTTTCAATATATGGTCTTCGTATTTAGTATAGGGGTATTGCTCGATATTATGGTAAGGGTCCCCCCTTTTCAATATATGGTCTTCGTATTTAGTATAGGGGTATTGTTCGATATTATGGTAAGGGTCCCCCCTTTTCAATATATGGTCTTCGTATTTAGTATAGGGGTATTGCTCGATATTATGGTAAGGGTCCCCCCTTTTCTATATATGGTCTTCGTATTTAGTATAGGGGTATTGCTCGATATTATGGTAAGGGTCCCCCCTTTTCAATATATGGTCTTCGTATTTAGTATAGGGGTATTGCTCGATATTATGGTAAGGGTCCCCCCTTTTCAATATATGGTCTTCGTATTTAGTATAGGGGTATTGCTCGATATTATGGTAAGGGTCCCCCCTTTTCAATATATGGTCTTCGTATTTAGTATAGGGGTATTGCTCGATATTATGGTAAGGGTCCCCCTTTTCAATATATGGTCTTCGTATTTAGTATAGGGGTATTGCTCGATATTATGGTAAGGGTCCCCCCTTTTCAATATATGGTCTTCGTATTTAGTGTAGGGGTATCGCTCGATATTATGGTAAGGGTCCCCCCTTTAAAAAAATCCATATAAATATTAGGATGGATCCAAGTCTATCAGTATTCATTTTTATAATAAAAATATTACTTCCCTAGTAAACTTTTTTAGAAAAGTAGCTGTATCTCCGCAAATATTGATTTTATCGCAAAAATAAGCGAAATTCGAAAAAACTTAACTAAAGTATCGATAGTGCTCTTTTCAAATATATTAAAACTATTGTAATTTGAAGAAATTTTTGAAAAAATCCATATAAATATTAGGATGGATCCAAGTCTATCAGTATTCATTTTTATAATAAAAATATTACTTCCCTATTAAACTTTTTTAGAAAAGTGGCTGTATCTTCGCAAATATTGATTTTATCGCAAAAATAAGCGAAATTCGAAAAAACTTAACTAAAGTATCGATAGTGCTCTTTTCAAATATATTAAAACTATTGTAATTTGAAGAAATTTTTGAAAAAATCCATATAAATATTAGGATGGATCCAAGTCTATCAGTATTCATTTTTATAATAAAAATATTACTTCCCTATTAAACTTTTTTAGAAAAGTGGCTGTATCTTCGCAAATATTGATTTTATCGCAAAAATAAGCGAAATTCGAAAAACCTTAACTAAAGTATCGATAGTGCTCTTTTCAAATATATTAAAACTATTGTAATTTGAAGAAATTTTTGAAAAAATCCATATAAATATTAGGATGGATCCAAGTCTATCAGTATTCATTTTTATAATAAAAATATTACTTCCCTATTAAACTTTTTTAGAAAAGTGGCTGTATCTCCGCAAATATTGATTTTATCGCAAAAATAAGCGAAGTTCGAAAAAACTTAACTAAAGTATCGATAGTGCTCTTTTCAAATATATTAAAACTATTGTAATTTGAAGAAATTTTTGAAAAAATCCATATAAATATTAGGATGGATCCAAGTCTATCAGTATTCATTTTTATAATAAAAATATTACTTCCCTAGTAAACTTTTTTAGAAAAGTGGCTGTATCTCCGCAAATATTGATTTTATCGCAAAAATAAGCGAAATTCGAAAAAACTTAACTAAAGTATCGATAGTGCTCTTTTCAAATATATTAAAACTATTGTAATTTGAAGAAATTTTTGAAAAAATCCATATAAATATTAGGATGGATCCAAGTCTATCAGTATTCATTTTTATAACAAAAATATTACTTCCCTATTAAACTTTTTTAGAAAAGTGGCTGTATCTCCGCAAATATTGATTTTATCGCAAAAATAAGCGAAATTCGAAAAAACTTAACTAAAGTATCGATAGTGCTCTTTTCAAATATATTAAAACTATTGTAATTTGAAGAAATTTTTGAAAAAATCCATATAAATATTAGGATGGATCCAAGTCTATCAGTATTCATTTTTATAATAAAAATATTACTTCCCTATTAAACTTTTTTAGAAAAGTGGCTGTATCTCTGCAAATATTGATTTTATCGCAAAAATAAGCGAAGTTCGAAAAAACTTAACTAAAGTATCGATAGTGCTCTTTTCAAATATATTAAAACTATTGTAATTTGAAGAAATTTTTAAAAAAATCCATATAAATATTAGGATGGATCCAAGTCTATCAGTATTCATTTTTATAATAAAAATATTACTTCCCTATTAAACTTTTTTAGAAAAGTGGCTGTATCTCCGCAAATATTGATTTTATCGCAAAAATAAGCGAAATTCGAAAAAACTGAACTAAAGTATCGATAGTGCTCTTTTCAAATATATTAAAACTATTGTAATTTGAAGAAATTTTTGAAAAAATCCATATAAATATTAGGATGGATCCAAGTCTATCAGTATTCATTTTTATAATAAAAATATTACTTCCCTATTAAACTTTTTTAGAAAAGTGGCTGTATCTCCGCAAATATTGATTTTATCGCAAAAATAAGCGAAGTTCGAAAAAACTTAACTAAAGTATCGATAGTGCTCTTTTCAAATATATTAAAACTATTGTAATTTGAAGAAATTTTTGAAAAAATCCATATAAATATTAGGATGGATCCAAGTCTATCAGTATTCATTTTTATAACAAAAATATTACTTCCCTATTAAACTTTTTTAGAAAAGTGGCTGTATCTCCGCAAATATTGATTTTATCGCAAAAATAAGCGAAATTCGAAAAAAACTTAACTAAAGTATCGATAGTGCTCTTTTCAAATATATTAAAACTATTGTAATTTGAAGAAATTTTTTAAAAAATCCATATAAATATTAGGATGGATCCCCCTTGTCAATATATGGTCTTCGTATTTAATAAAGGGGTATTGCTCGATATTATGGTAAGGGTCCCCCCTTTTCAATATATGGTCTTCGTATTTAGTATAGGGGTATTGCTCGATATTATGGTAAGGGTCCCCCCTTTTCAATATATAGTCTTCGTATTTAGTATAGGGGTATTGCTCGATATTATGGTAAGGGTCCCCCCTTTTCAATATATGGTCTTCGTATTTAGTGTAGGGGTATCGCTCGATATTATGGTAAGGGTCCCCCTTTTCAATATATGGTCTTCGTATTTAGTATAGGGGTATTGCTCGATATTATGGTAAGGGTCCCCCCTTTTCAATATATGGTCTTCGTATTTAGTATAGGGGTATTGCTCGATATTATGGTAAGGGTCCCCCCTTTTCAATATATAGTCTTCGTATTTAGTATAGGGGTATTGCTCGATATTATGGTAAGGGTCCCCCCCTTTTCAATATATGGTCTTCGTATTTAGTGTAGGGGTATCGCTCGATATTATGGTAAGGGTCCCCCCTTTTCAATATATGGTCTTCGTATTTAGTATAGGGGTATTGTTCGATATTATGGTAAGGGTCCCCCCTTTTCAATATATGGTCTTCGTATTTAGTATAGGGGTATTGCTCGATATTATGGTAAGGTCCCCCCTTTTCAATATATGGTCTTCGTATTTAGTATAGGAGTATTGCTCGATATTATGGTAAGGGTCCCCCCTTTTCAATATATGGTCTTCGTATTTAGTATAGGGGTATTGCTCGATATTATGGTAAGGGTCCCCCCTTTTCAATATATGGTCTTCGTATTTAGTATAGGGGTATTGCTCGATATTATGGTAAGGGTCCCCCCTTTTCAATATATGGTCTTCGTATTTAGTATAGGGGTATTGCTCGATATTATGGTAAGGGTCCCCCCTTTTCAATATATGGTCTTCGTATTTAGTATAGGGGTATTGCTCGATATTATGGTAAGGGTCCCCCCTTTTCAATATATGGTCTTCGTATTTAGTATAGGGGTATTGCTCGATATTATGGTAAGGGTCCCCCCTTTTCAATATATGGTCTTCGTATTTAGTATAGGGGTATTGCTCGATATTATGGTAAGGGTCCCCCCTTTTCAATATATGGTCTTCGTATTTAGTATAAGGGTATTGCTCGATATTATGATAAGAGTCCCCCCTTTTCAATATATGGTCTTCGTATTTAGTGTAGGGGTATCGCTCGATATTATGGTAAGGGTCCCCCCTTTAAAAAAATCCATATAAATATTAGGATGGATCCAAGTCTATCAGTATTCATTTTTATAATAAAAATATTACTTCCCTATTAAACTTTTTTAGAAAAGTGGCTGTATCTCCGCAAATATTGATTTTATCGCAAAAATAAGCGAAATTCGAAAAACCTTAACTAAAGTATCGATAGTGCTCTTTTCAAATATATTAAAACTATTGTAATTTGAAGAAATTTTTGAAAAAATCCATATAAATATTAGGATGGATCCAAGTCTATCAGTATTCATTTTTATAATAAAAATATTACTTCCCTATTAAACTTTTTTAGAAAAGTGGCTGTATCTCCGCAAATATTGATTTTATCGCAAAAATAAGCGAAGTTCGAAAAAACTTAACTAAAGTATCGATAGTGCTCTTTTCAAATATATTAAAACTATTGTAATTTGAAGAAATTTTTGAAAAAATCCATATAAATATTAGGATGGATCCAAGTCTATCAGTATTCATTTTTATAATAAAAATATTACTTCCCTAGTAAACTTTTTTAGAAAAGTGGCTGTATCTCCGCAAATATTGATTTTATCGCAAAAATAAGCGAAATTCGAAAAAACTTAACTAAAGTATCGATAGTGCTCTTTTCAAATATATTAAAACTATTGTAATTTGAAGAAATTTTTGAAAAAATCCATATAAATATTAGGATGGATCCAAGTCTATCAGTATTCATTTTTATAACAAAAATATTACTTCCCTATTAAACTTTTTTAGAAAAGTGGCTGTATCTCCGCAAATATTGATTTTATCGCAAAAATAAGCGAAATTCGAAAAAACTTAACTAAAGTATCGATAGTGCTCTTTTCAAATATATTAAAACTATTGTAATTTGAAGAAATTTTTGAAAAAATCCATATAAATATTAGGATGGATCCAAGTCTATCAGTATTCATTTTTATAATAAAAATATTACTTCCCTATTAAACTTTTTTAGAAAAGTGGCTGTATCTCTGCAAATATTGATTTTATCGCAAAAATAAGCGAAGTTCGAAAAAACTTAACTAAAGTATCGATAGTGCTCTTTTCAAATATATTAAAACTATTGTAATTTGAAGAAATTTTTAAAAAAATCCATATAAATATTAGGATGGATCCAAGTCTATCAGTATTCATTTTTATAATAAAAATATTACTTCCCTATTAAACTTTTTTAGAAAAGTGGCTGTATCTCCGCAAATATTGATTTTATCGCAAAAATAAGCTAAATTCGAAAAAAACTTAACTAAAGTATCGATAGTGCTCTTTTCAAATATATTAAAACTATTGTAATTTGAAGAAATTTTTTAAAAAATCCATATAAATATTAGGATGGATCCCCCTTGTCAATATATGGTCTTCGTATTTAATAAAGGGGTATTGCTCGATATTATGGTAAGGGTCCCCCCTTTTCAATATATGGTCTTCGTATTTAGTATAGGGGTATTGCTCGATATTATGGTAAGGGTCCCCCCTTTTCAATATATGGTCTTCGTATTTAGTATAGGGGTATTGTTCGATATTATGGTAAGGGTCCCCCCTTTTCAATATATGGTCTTCGTATTTAGTATAGGGGTATTGCTCGATATTATGGTAAGGGTCCCCCCTTTTCTATATATGGTCTTCGTATTTAGTATAGGGGTATTGCTCGATATTATGGTAAGGGTCCCCCCTTTTCAATATATGGTCTTCGTATTTAGTATAGGGGTATTGCTCGATATTATGGTAAGGGTCCCCCCTTTTCAATATATGGTCTTCGTATTTAGTATAGGGGTATTGCTCGATATTATGGTAAGGGTCCCCCCTTTTCAATATATGGTCTTCGTATTTAGTATAGGGGTATTGCTCGATATTATGGTAAGGGTCCCCCTTTTCAATATATGGTCTTCGTATTTAGTATAGGGGTATTGCTCGATATTATGGTAAGGGTCCCCCCTTTTCAATATATGGTCTTCGTATTTAGTGTAGGGGTATCGCTCGATATTATGGTAAGGGTCCCCCCTTTAAAAAAATCCATATAAATATTAGGATGGATCCAAGTCTATCAGTATTCATTTTTATAATAAAAATATTACTTCCCTAGTAAACTTTTTTAGAAAAGTAGCTGTATCTCCGCAAATATTGATTTTATCGCAAAAATAAGCGAAATTCGAAAAAACTTAACTAAAGTATCGATAGTGCTCTTTTCAAATATATTAAAACTATTGTAATTTGAAGAAATTTTTGAAAAAATCCATATAAATATTAGGATGGATCCAAGTCTATCAGTATTCATTTTTATAATAAAAATATTACTTCCCTATTAAACTTTTTTAGAAAAGTGGCTGTATCTTCGCAAATATTGATTTTATCGCAAAAATAAGCGAAATTCGAAAAAACTTAACTAAAGTATCGATAGTGCTCTTTTCAAATATATTAAAACTATTGTAATTTGAAGAAATTTTTGAAAAAATCCATATAAATATTAGGATGGATCCAAGTCTATCAGTATTCATTTTTATAATAAAAATATTACTTCCCTATTAAACTTTTTTAGAAAAGTGGCTGTATCTTCGCAAATATTGATTTTATCGCAAAAATAAGCGAAATTCGAAAAACCTTAACTAAAGTATCGATAGTGCTCTTTTCAAATATATTAAAACTATTGTAATTTGAAGAAATTTTTGAAAAAATCCATATAAATATTAGGATGGATCCAAGTCTATCAGTATTCATTTTTATAATAAAAATATTACTTCCCTATTAAACTTTTTTAGAAAAGTGGCTGTATCTCCGCAAATATTGATTTTATCGCAAAAATAAGCGAAGTTCGAAAAAACTTAACTAAAGTATCGATAGTGCTCTTTTCAAATATATTAAAACTATTGTAATTTGAAGAAATTTTTGAAAAAATCCATATAAATATTAGGATGGATCCAAGTCTATCAGTATTCATTTTTATAATAAAAATATTACTTCCCTAGTAAACTTTTTTAGAAAAGTGGCTGTATCTCCGCAAATATTGATTTTATCGCAAAAATAAGCGAAATTCGAAAAAACTTAACTAAAGTATCGATAGTGCTCTTTTCAAATATATTAAAACTATTGTAATTTGAAGAAATTTTTGAAAAAATCCATATAAATATTAGGATGGATCCAAGTCTATCAGTATTCATTTTTATAACAAAAATATTACTTCCCTATTAAACTTTTTTAGAAAAGTGGCTGTATCTCCGCAAATATTGATTTTATCGCAAAAATAAGCGAAATTCGAAAAAACTTAACTAAAGTATCGATAGTGCTCTTTTCAAATATATTAAAACTATTGTAATTTGAAGAAATTTTTGAAAAAATCCATATAAATATTAGGATGGATCCAAGTCTATCAGTATTCATTTTTATAATAAAAATATTACTTCCCTATTAAACTTTTTTAGAAAAGTGGCTGTATCTCTGCAAATATTGATTTTATCGCAAAAATAAGCGAAGTTCGAAAAAACTTAACTAAAGTATCGATAGTGCTCTTTTCAAATATATTAAAACTATTGTAATTTGAAGAAATTTTTAAAAAAATCCATATAAATATTAGGATGGATCCAAGTCTATCAGTATTCATTTTTATAATAAAAATATTACTTCCCTATTAAACTTTTTTAGAAAAGTGGCTGTATCTCCGCAAATATTGATTTTATCGCAAAAATAAGCGAAATTCGAAAAAAACTTAACTAAAGTATCGATAGTGCTCTTTTCAAATATATTAAAACTATTGTAATTTGAAGAAATTTTTTAAAAAATCCATATAAATATTAGGATGGATCCCCCTTGTCAAATATGGTCTTCGTATTTAATAAAGGGGTATTGCTCGATATTATGGTAAGGGTCCCCCCTTTTCAATATATAGTCTTCGTATTTAGTATAGGGGTATTGCTCGATATTATGGTAAGGGTCCCCCCTTTTCAATATATGGTCTTCGTATTTAGTGTAGGGGTATCGCTCGATATTATGGTAAGGGTCCCCCCTTTTCAATATATGGTCTTCGTATTTAGTATAGGGGTATTGTTCGATATTATGGCAAGGGTCCCCCCTTTTCAATATATGGTCTTCGTATTTAGTATAGGGGTATTGCTCGATATTATGGTAAGGGTCCCCCCTTTTCAATATATGGTCTTCGTATTTAGTATAGGGGTATTGCTCGATATTATGGTAAGGGTCCCCCCTTTTCAATATATGGTCTTCGTATTTAGTATAGGGGTATTGCTCGATATTATGGTAAGGGTCCCCGCTTTTCAATATATGGTCTTCGTATTTAGTATAGGGGTATTGCTCGATATTATGGTAAGGGTCCCCCCTTTTCATTATATGGTCTTCGTATTTAGTATAGGAGTATTGCTCGATATTATGGTAAGGGTCCCCCCTTTTCAATATATGGTCTTCGTATTTAGTATAGGGGTATTGCTCGATATTATGGTAAGGGTCCCCCCTTTTCAATATATGGTCTTCGTATTTAGTATAGGGGTATTGCTCGATATTATGGTAAGGGTCCCCCCTTTTCAATATATGGTCTTCGTATTTAGTATAGGGGTATTGCTCGATATTATGGTAAGGGTCCCCCCTTTTCAATATATGGTCTTCGTATTTAGTATAGGGGTATTGCTCGATATTATGGTAAGGGTCCCCCCTTTTCAATATATGGTCTTCGTATTTAGTATAGGGGTATTGCTCGATATTATGGTAAGGGTCCCCCCTTTTCAATATATGGTCTTCGTATTTAGTATAGGGGTATTGCTCGATATTATGGTAAGGGTCCCCCCTTTTCAATATATGGTCTTCGTATTTAGTGTAGGGGTATCGCTCGATATTATGGTAAGGGTCCCCCTTTAAAAAAATCCATATAAATATTAGGATGGATCCAAGTC
This sequence comes from Epicampocera succincta, assembly GCA_932526305.1. Classification (NCBI taxonomy): domain Eukaryota; kingdom Metazoa; phylum Arthropoda; class Insecta; order Diptera; family Tachinidae; genus Epicampocera; species Epicampocera succincta. The sequence goes on along the minus strand of OW052036.1, from coordinate 59,464,210 downwards.
TATCAGTATTCATTTTTATAATAAAAATATTACTTCCCTAGTAAACTTTTTTAGAAAAGTAGCTGTATCTCCGCAAATATTGATTTTATCGCAAAAATAAGCGAAATTCGAAAAAACTTAACTAAAGTATCGATAGTGCTCTTTTCAAATATATTAAAACTATTGTAATTTGAAGAAATTTTTGAAAAAATCCATATAAATATTAGGATGGATCCAAGTCTATCAGTATTCATTTTTATAATAAAAATATTACTTCCCTATTAAACTTTTTTAGAAAAGTGGCTGTATCTTCGCAAATATTGATTTTATCGCAAAAATAAGCGAAATTCGAAAAAACTTAACTAAAGTATCGATAGTGCTCTTTTCAAATATATTAAAACTATTGTAATTTGAAGAAATTTTTGAAAAAATCCATATAAATATTAGGATGGATCCAAGTCTATCAGTATTCATTTTTATAATAAAAATATTACTTCCCTATTAAACTTTTTTAGAAAAGTGGCTGTATCTCCGCAAATATTGATTTTATCGCAAAAATAAGCGAAGTTCGAAAAAACTTAACTAAAGTATCGATAGTGCTCTTTTCAAATATATTAAAACTATTGTAATTTGAAGAAATTTTTAAAAAAATCCATATAAATATTAGGATGGATCCAAGTCTATCAGTATTCATTTTTATAATAAAAATATTACTGCCCTATTAAACTTTTTTAGAAAAGTGGCTGTATCTCCGCAAATATTGATTTTATCGCAAAAATAAGCGAAATTCGAAAAAAACTTAACTAAAGTATCGATAGTGCTCTTTTCAAATATATTAAAACTATTGTAATTTGAAGAAATTTTTTAAAAAATCCATATAAATATTAGGATGGATCCCCCTTGTCAAATATGGTCTTCGTATTTAATAAAGGGGTATTGCTCGATATTATGGTAAGGGTCCCCCCTTTTCAATATATGGTCTTCGTATTTAGTATAGGGGTATTGCTCGATATTATGGTAAGGGTCCCCCCTTTTCAATATATAGTCTTCGTATTTAGTATAGGGGTATTGCTCGATATTATGGTAAGGGTCCCCCCTTTTCAATATATGGTCTTCGTATTTAGTGTAGGGGTATCGCTCGATATTATGGTAAGGGTCCCCCCTTTTCAATATATGGTCTTCGTATTTAGTATAGGGGTATTGCTCGATATTATGGTAAGGGTCCCCCCTTTTCAATATATGGTCTTCGTATTTAGTATAGGGGTATTGCTCGATATTATGGTAAGGGTCCCCCCTTTTCAATATATGGTCTTCGTATTTAGTATAGGGGTATTGCTCGATATTATGGTAAGGGTCCCCCCTTTTCAATATATGGTCTTCGTATTTAGTATAGGGGTATTGCTCGATATTATGGTAAGGGTCCCCCCTTTTCAATATATGGTCTTCGTATTTAGTATAGGGGTATTGCTCGATATTATGGTAAGGGTCCCCCCTTTTCAATATATGGTCTTCGTATTTAGTATAGGAGTATTGCTCGATATTATGGTAAGGGTCCCCCCTTTTCAATATATGGTCTTCGTATTTAGTATAGGGGTATTGCTCGATATTATGGTAAGGGTCCCCCCTTTTCAATATATGGTCTTCGTATTTAGTATAGGGGTATTGCTCGATATTATGGTAAGGGTCCCCCCTTTTCAATATATGGTCTTCGTATTTAGTATAGGGGTATTGCTCGATATTATGGTAAGGGTCCCCCCTTTTCAATATATGGTCTTCGTATTTAGTATAGGGGTATTGCTCGATATTATGGTAAGGGTCCCCCCTTTTCAATATATGGTCTTCGTATTTAGTATAGGGGTATTGCTCGATATTATGGTAAGGGTCCCCCCTTTTCAATATATGGTCTTCGTATTTAGTATAGGGGTATTGCTCGATATTATGGTAAGGGTCCCCCCTTTTCAATATATGGTCTTCGTATTTAGTGTAGGGGTATCGCTCGATATTATGGTAATGGTCCCCCCTTTAAAAAAATCCATATAAATATTAGGATGGATCCAAGTCTATCAGTATTCATTTTTATAATAAAAATATTACTTCCCTAGTAAACTTTTTTAGAAAAGTGGCTGTATCTCCGCAAATATTGATTTTATCGCAAAAATAAGCGAAATTCGAAAAAACTTAACTAAAGTATCGATAGTGCTCTTTTCAAATATATTAAAACTATTGTAATTTGAAGAAATTTTTGAAAAAATCCATATAAATATTAGGATGGATCCAAGTCTATCAGTATTCATTTTTATAATAAAAATATTACTTCCCTATTAAACTTTTTTAGAAAAGTTGCTGTATCTTCGCAAATATTGATTTTATCGCAAAAATAAGCGAAATTCGAAAAAACTTAACTAAAGTATCGATAGTGCTCTTTTCAAATATATTAAAACTATTGTAATTTGAAGAAATTTTTGAAAAAATCCATATAAATATTAGGATGGATCCAAGTCTATCAGTATTCATTTTTATAATAAAAATATTACTTCCCTATTAAACTTTTTTAGAAAAGTGGCTGTATCTCCGCAAATATTGATTTTATCGCAAAAATAAGCGAAGTTCGAAAAAACTTAACTAAAGTATCGATAGTGCTCTTTTCAAATATATTAAAACTATTGTAATTTGAAGAAATTTTTGAAAAAATCCATATAAATATTAGGATGGATCCAAGTCTATCAGTATTCATTTTTATAATAAAAATATTACTTCCCTAGTAAACTTTTTTAGAAAAGTGGCTGTATCTCCGCAAATATTGATTTTATCGCAAAAATAAGCGAAATTCGAAAAAACTTAACTAAAGTATCGATAGTGCTCTTTTCAAATATATTAAAACTATTGTAATTTGAAGAAATTTTTAAAAAAATCCATATAAATATTAGGATGGATCCAAGTCTATCAGTATTCATTTTTATAATAAAAATATTACTTCCCTATTAAACTTTTTTAGAAAAGTGGCTGTATCTCCGCAAATATTGATTTTATCGCAAAAATAAGCGAAATTCGAAAAAAACTTAACTAAAGTATCGATAGTGCTCTTTTCAAATATATTAAAACTATTGTAATTTGAAGAAATTTTTTAAAAAATCCATATAAATATTAGGATGGATCCCCCTTGTCAAATATGGTCTTCGTGTTTAATAAAGGGGTATTGCTCGATATTATGGTAAGGGTCCCCCCTTTTCAATATATGGTCTTCGTATTTAGTATAGGGGTATTGCTCGATATTATGGTAAGGGTCCCCCCTTTTCAATATATAGTCTTCGTATTTAGTATAGGGGTATTGCTCGATATTATGGTAAGGGTCCCCCTTTTCAATATATGGTCTTCGTATTTAGTGTAGGGGTATCGCTCGATATTATGGTAAGGGTCCCCCCTTTTCAATATATGGTCTTCGTATTTAGTATAGGGGTATTGTTCGATATTATGGTAAGGGTCCCCCCTTTTCAATATATGGTCTTCGTATTTAGTATAGGGGTATTGCTCGATATTATGGTAAGGGTCCCCCCTTTTCAATATATGGTCTTCGTATTTAGTATAGGGGTATTGCTCGATATTATGGTAAGGGTCCCCCCTTTTCAATATATGGTCTTCGTATTTAGTGTAGGGGTATCGCTCGATATTATGGTAAGGGTCCCCCCTTTTCAATATATGGTCTTCGTATTTAGTGTAGGGGTATCGCTCGATATTATGGTAAGGGTCCCCCCTTTTCAATATATGGTCTTCGTATTTAGTATAGGGGTATTGCTCGATATTATGGTAAGGGTCCCCCCTTTTCAATATATGGTCTTCGTATTTAGTATAGGGGTATTGCTCGATATTATGGTAAGGGTCCCCCCTTTTCAATATATGGTCTTCGTATTTAGTATAGGAGTATTGCTCGATATTATGGTAAGGGTCCCCCCTTTTCAATATATGGTCTTCGTATTTAGTGTAGGGGTATCGCTCGATATTATGGTAAGGGTCCCCCCTTTTCAATATATGGTCTTCGTATTTAGTATAGGGGTATTGCTCGATATTATGGTAAGGGTCCCCCCTTTTCAATATATGGTCTTCGTATTTAGTATAGGAGTATTGCTCGATATTATGGTAAGGGTCCCCCCTTTTCAATATATGGTCTTCGTATTTAGTGTAGGGGTATCGCTCGATATTATGGTAAGGGTCCCCCCTTTTCAATATATGGTCTTCGTATTTAGTATAGGGGTATTGCTCGATATTATGGTAAGGGTCCCCCCTTTTCAATATATGGTCTTCGTATTTAGTATAGGAGTATTGCTCGATATTATGGTAAGGGTCCCCCCTTTTCAATATATGGTCTTCGTATTTAGTGTAGGGGTATTGCTCGATATTATGGTAAGGGTCCCCCCTTTTCAATATATGGTCTTCGTATTTAGTATAGGGGTATTGCTCGATATTATGGTAAGGGTCCCCCCTTTTCAATATATGGTCTTCGTATTTAGTATAGGAGTATTGCTCGATATTATGGTAAGGGTCCCCCCTTTTCAATATATGGTCTTCGTATTTAGTATAGGGGTATTGCTCGATATTATGGTAAGGGTCCCCCCTTTTCAATATATGGTCTTCGTATTTAGTATAGGGGTATTGCTCGATATTATGGTAAGGGTCCCCCCTTTTCAATATATGGTCTTCGTATTTAGTATAGGAGTATTGCTCGATATTATGGTAAGGGTCCCCCCTTTTCAATATATGGTCTTCGTATTTAGTGTAGGGGTATTGCTCGATATTATGGTAAGGGTCCCCCCTTTTCAATATATGGTCTTCGTATTTAGTATAGGGGTATTGCTCGATATTATGGTAAGGGTCCCCCCTTTTCAATATATGGTCTTCGTATTTAGTATAGGAGTATTGCTCGATATTATGGTAAGGGTCCCCCCTTTTCAATATATGGTCTTCGTATTTAGTATAGGGGTATTGCTCGATATTATGGTAAGGGTCCCCCCTTTTCAATATATGGTCTTCGTATTTAGTGTAGGGGTATCGCTCGATATTATGGTAAGGGTCCCCCCTTTTCAATATATGGTCTTCGTATTTAGTATAGGGGTATTGCTCGATATTATGGTAAGGGTCCCCCCTTTTCAATATATGGTCTTCGTATTTAGTATAGGAGTATTGCTCGATATTATGGTAAGGGTCCCCCCTTTTCAATATATGGTCTTCGTATTTAGTGTAGGGGTATCGCTCGATATTATGGTAAGGGCCCCCCCTTTTCAATATATGGTCTTCGTATTTAGTATAGGGGTATTGCTCGATATTATGGTAAGGGTCCCCCCTTTTCAATATATGGTCTTCGTATTTAGTATAGGAGTATTGCTCGATATTATGGTAAGGGTCCCCCCTTTTCAATATATGGTCTTCGTATTTAGTGTAGGGGTATTGCTCGATATTATGGTAAGGGTCCCCCCTTTTCAATATATGGTCTTCGTATTTAGTATAGGGGTATTGCTCGATATTATGGTAAGGGTCCCCCCTTTTCAATATATGGTCTTCGTATTTAGTATAGGAGTATTGCTCGATATTATGGTAAGGGTCCCCCCTTTTCAATATATGGTCTTCGTATTTAGTGTAGGGGTATCGCTCGATATTATGGTAAGGGTCCCCCCTTTTCAATATATGGTCTTCGTATTTAGTATAGGGGTATTGCTCGATATTATGGTAAGGGTCCCCCCTTTTCAATATATGGTCTTCGTATTTAGTATAGGGGTATTGCTCGATATTATGGTAAGGGTCCCCCCTTTTCAATATATGGTCTTCGTATTTAGTATAGGGGTATTGCTCGATATTATGGTAAGGGTCCCCCCTTTTCAATATATGGTCTTCGTATTTAGTGTAGGGGTATCGCTCGATATTATGGTAAGGGTCCCCCCTTTTCAATATATGGTCTTCGTATTTAGTGTAGGGGTATCGCTCGATATTATGGTAAGGGTCCCCCCTTTTCAATATATGGTCTTCGTATTTAGTATAGGGGTATTGCTCGATATTATGGTAAGGGTCCCCCCTTTTCAATATATGGTCTTCGTATTTAGTATAGGGGTATTGCTCGATATTATGGTAAGGGTCCCCCCTTTTCAATATATGGTCTTCGTATTTAGTATAGGAGTATTGCTCGATATTATGGTAAGGGTCCCCCCTTTTCAATATATGGTCTTCGTATTTAGTGTAGGGGTATCGCTCGATATTATGGTAAGGGTCCCCCCTTTTCAATATATGGTCTTCGTATTTAGTATAGGGGTATTGCTCGATATTATGGTAAGGGTCCCCCCTTTTCAATATATGGTCTTCGTATTTAGTATAGGGGTATTGCTCGATATTATGGTAAGGGTCCCCCCTTTTCAATATATGGTCTTCGTATTTAGTGTAGGAGTATTGCTCGATATTATGGTAAGGGTCCCCCCTTTTCAATATATGGTCTTCGTATTTAGTGTAGGGGTATCGCTCGATATTATGGTAATGGTCCCCCCTTTAAAAAAATCCATATAAATATTAGGATGGATCCAAGTCTATCAGTATTCATTTTTATAATAAAAATATTACTTCCCTAGTAAACTTTTTTAGAAAAGTGGCTGTATCTCCGCAAATATTGATTTTATCGCAAAAATAAGCGAAATTCGAAAAAACTTAACTAAAGTATCGATAGTGCTCTTTTCAAATATATTAAAACTATTGTAATTTGAAGAAATTTTTGAAAAAATCCATATAAATATTAGGATGGATCCAAGTCTATCAGTATTCATTTTTATAATAAAAATATTACTTCCCTATTAAACTTTTTTAGAAAAGTGGCTGTATCTTCGCAAATATTGATTTTATCGCAAAAATAAGCGAAATTCGAAAAAACTTAACTAAAGTATCGATAGTGCTCTTTTCAAATATATTAAAACTATTGTAATTTGAAGAAATTTTTGAAAAAATCCATATAAATATTAGGATGGATCCAAGTCTATCAGTATTCATTTTTATAATAAAAATATTACTTCCCCATTAAACTTTTTTAGAAAAGTGGCTGTATCTCCGCAAATATTGATTTTATCGCAAAAATAAGCGAAATTCGAAAAACCTTAACTAAAGTATCGATAGTGCTCTTTTCAAATATATTAAAACTATTGTAATTTGAAGAAATTTTTGAAAAAATCCATATAAATATTAGGATGGATCCAAGTCTATCAGTATTCATTTTTATAATAAAAATATTACTTCCCTATTAAACTTTTTTAGAAAAGTGGCTGTATCTCCGCAAATATTGATTTTATCGCAAAAATAAGCGAAGTTTGAAAAAACTTAACTAAAGTATCGATAGTGCTCTTTTCAAATATATTAAAACTATTGTAATTTGAAGAAATTTTTGAAAAAATCCATATAAATATTAGGATGGATCCAAGTCTATCAGTATTAATTTTTATAATAAAAATATTACTTCCCTAGTAAACTTTTTTAGAAAAGTGGCTGTATCTCCGCAAATATTGATTTTATCGCAAAAATAAGCGAAATTCGAAAAAACTTAACTAAAGTATCGATAGTGCTCTTTTCAAATATATTAAAACTATTGTAATTTGAAGAAATTTTTGAAAAAATCCATATAAATATTAGGATGGATCCAAGTCTATCAGTATTCATTTTAATAACAAAAATATTACTTCCCTATTAAACTTTATTAGAAAAGTGGCTGTATCTCCGCAAATATTGATTTTATCGCAAAAATAAGCGAAATTCGAAAAAACTTAACTAAAGTATCGATAGTGCTCTTTTCAAATATATTAAAACTATTGTAATTTGAAGAAATTTTTGAAAAAATCCATATAAATATTAGGATGGATCCAAGTCTATCAGTATTCATTTTTATAATAAAAATATTACTTCCCTATTAAACTTTTTTAGAAAAGTGGCTGTATCTCCGCAAATATTGATTTTATCGCAAAAATAAGCGAAATTCGAAAAAAACTTAACTAAAGTATCGATAGTGCTCTTTTCAAATATATTAAAACTATTGTAATTTGAAGAAATTTTTTAAAAAATCCATATAAATATTAGGATGGATCCCCCTTGTCAAATATGGTCTTCGTATTTAATAAAGGGGTATTGCTCGATATTATGGTAAGGGTCCCCCCTTTTCAATATATGGTCTTCGTATTTAGTATAGGGGTATTGCTCGATATTATGGTAAGGGTCCCCCCTTTTCAATATATAGTCTTCGTATTTAGTATAGGGGTATTGCTCGATATTATGGTAAGGGTCCCCCCTTTTCAATATATGGTCTTCGTATTTAGTGTAGGGGTATCGCTCGATATTATGGTAAGGGTCCCCCCTTTTCAATATATGGTCTTCGTATTTAGTATAGGGGTATTGTTCGATATTATGGTAAGGGTCCCCCCTTTTCAATATATGGTCTTCGTATTTAGTATAGGGGTATTGCTCGATATTATGGTAAGGGTCCCCCCTTTTCAATATATGGTCTTCGTATTTAGTATAGGAGTATTGCTCGATATTATGGTAAAGGTCCCCCCTTTTCAATATATGGTCTTCGTATTTAGTATAGGGGTATTGCTCGATATTATGGTAAGGGTCCCCCTTTTCAATATATGGTCTTCGTATTTAGTAAAGGGGTATTGCTCGATATTATGGTAAGGGTCCCCCCTTTTCAATATATGGTCTTCGTATTTAGTATAGGGGTATTGCTCGATATTATGGTAAGGGTCCCCCCTTTTCAATATATGGTCTTCGTATTTAGTATAGGGGTATTGCTCGATATTATGGTAAGGGTCCCCCCTTTTCAATATATATTCTTCGTATTTAGTGTAGGGGTATCGCTCGATATTATGGTAAGGGTCCCCCCTTTAAAAAAATCCATATAAATATTAGGATGGATCCAAGTCTATCAGTATTCATTTTTATAATAAAAATATTACTTCCCTAGTAAACTTTTTTAGAAAAGTGGCTGTATCTCCGCAAATATTGATTTTATCGCAAAAATAAGCGAAATTCGAAAAAACTTAACTAAAGTATCGATATTGCTCTTTTCAAATATATTAAAACTATTGTAATTTGAAGAAATTTTTGAAAAAATCCATATAAATATTAGGATGGATCCAAGTCTATCAGTATTCATTTTTATAATAAAAATATTACTTCCCTATTAAACTTTTTTAGAAAAGTGGCTGTATCTTCGCAAATATTGATTTTATCGCAAAAATAAGCGAAATTCGAAAAAACTTAACTAAAGTATCGATAGTGCTCTTTTCAAATATATTAAAACTATTGTAATTTGAAGAAATTTTTGAAAAAATCCATATAAATATTAGGATGGATCCAAGTCTATCAGTATTCATTTTTATAATAAAAATATTACTTCCCTATTAAACTTTTTTAGAAAAGTGGCTGTATCTCTGCAAATATTGATTTTATCGCAAAAATAAGCGAAGTTCGAAAAAACTTAACTAAAGTATCGATAGTGCTCTTTTCAAATATATTAAAACTATTGTAATTTGAAGAAATTTTTAAAAAAATCCATATAAATATTAGGATGGATCCAAGTCTATCAGTATTCATTTTTATAATAAAAATATTACTTCCCTATTAAACTTTTTTAGAAAAGTGGCTGTATCTCCGCAAATATTGATTTTATCGCAAAAATAAGCGAAATTCGAAAAAAACTTAACTAAAGTATCGATAGTGCTCTTTTCAAATATATTAAAACTATTGTAATTTGAAGAAATTTTTTAAAAAATCCATATAAATATTAGGATGGATCCCCCTTGTCAATATATGGTCTTCGTATTTAATAAAGGGGTATTGCTCGATATTATGGTAAGGGTCCCCCCTTTTCAATATATGGTCTTCGTATTTAGTATAGGGGTATTGCTCGATATTATGGTAAGGGCCCCCCTTTTCAATATATAGTCTTCGTATTTAGTATAGGGGTATTTCTCGATATTATGGTAAGGGTCCCCCCTTTTCAATATATGGTCTTCGTATTTAGTATAGGAGTATTGCTCGATATTATGGTAAGGGTCCCCCCTTTTCAATATATGGTCTTCGTATTTAGTATAGGGGTATTGCTCGATATTATGGTAAGGGTCCCCCCTTTTCAATATATGGTCTTCGTATTTAGTATAGGGGTATTGCTCGATATTATGGTAAGGGTCCCCCCTTTTCAATATATGGTCTTCGTATTTAGTATAGGGGTATTGCTCGATATTATGGTAAGGGTCCCCCCTTTTCAATATATGGTCTTCGTATTTAGTATAGGGGTATTGCTCGATATTATGGTAAGGGTCCCCCCTTTTCAATATATGGTCTTCGTATTTAGTGTAGGGGTATCGCTCGATATTATGGTAAGGGTCCCCCCTTTAAAAAAATCCATATAAATATTAGGATGGATCCAAGTCTATCAGTATTCATTTTTATAATAAAAATATTACTTCCCTAGTAAACTTTTTTAGAAAAGTGGCTGTATCTCCGCAAATATTGATTTTATCGCAAAAATAAGCGAAATTCGAAAAAACTTAACTAAAGTATCGATAGTGCTCTTTTCAAATATATTAAAACTATTGTAATTTGAAGAAATTTTTGAAAAAATCCATATAAATATTAGGATGGATCCAAGTCTATCAGTATTCATTTTTATAATAAAAATATTACTTCCCTATTAAACTTTTTTAGAAAAGTGGCTGTATCTTCGCAAATATTGATTTTATCGCAAAAATAAGCGAAATTCGAAAAAACTTAACTAAAGTATCGATAGTGCTCTTTTCAAATATATTAAAACTATTGTAATTTGAAGAAATTTTTGAAAAAATCCATATAAATATTAGGATGGATCCAAGTCTATCAGTATTCATTTTTATAATAAAAATATTACTTCCCTATTAAACTTTTTTAGAAAAGTGGCTGTATCTCCGCAAATATTGATTTTATCGCAAAAATAAGCGAAATTCGAAAAACCTTAACTAAAGTATCGATAGTGCTCTTTTCAAATATATTAAAACTATTGTAATTTGAAGAAATTTTTGAAAAAATCCATATAAATATTAGGATGGATCCAAGTCTATCAGTATTCATTTTTATAATAAAAATATTACTTCCCTATTAAACTTTTTTAGAAAAGTGGCTGTATCTCCGCAAATATTGATTTTATCGCAAAAATAAGCGAAGTTCGAAAAAACTTAACTAAAGTATCGATAGTGCTCTTTTCAAATATATTAAAACTATTGTAATTTGAAGAAATTTTTGAAAAAATCCATATAAATATTAGGATGGATCCATGTCTATCAGTATTCATTTTTATAATAAAAATATTACTTCCCTAGTAAACTTTTTTAGAAAAGTGACTGTATCTCCGCAAATATTTATTTTATCGCAAAAATAAGCGAAATTCGAAAAAACTTAACTAAAGTATCGATAGTGCTCTTTTCAAATATATTAAAACTATTGTAATTTGAAGAAATTTTTTAAAAAATCCATATAAATATTAGGATGGATCCCCCTTGTCAATATATGGTCTTCGTATTTAATAAAGGGGTATTGCTCGATATTATGGTAAGGGTCCCCCCTTTTCAATATATGGTCTTCGTATTTAGTATAGGGGTATTGCTCGATATTATGGTAAGGGTCCCCCCTTTTCAATATATAGTCTTCGTATTTAGTATAGGGGTATTGCTCGATATTATGGTAAGGGTCCCCCCTTTTCAATATATGGTCTTCGTATTTAGTATAGGAGTATTGCTCGATATTATGGTAAGGGTCCCCCCTTTTCAATATATGGTCTTCGTATTTAGTATAGGGGTATTGTTCGATATTATGGTAAGGGTCCCCCCTTTTCAATATATGGTCTTCGTATTTAGTATAGGGGTATTGCTCGATATTATGGTAAGGGTCCCCCCTTTTCAATATATGGTCTTCGTATTTAGTATAGGGGTATTGCTCGATATTATGGTAAGGGTCCCCCCTTTTCAATATATGGTCTTCGTATTTAGTATAGGGGTATTGCTCGATATTATGGTAAGGGTCCCCCCTTTTCAATATATGGTCTTCGTATTTAATAAAGGGGTATTGCTCGATACTATGGTAAGGGTCCCCCCTTTTCAATATATGGTCTTCGTATTTAGTATAGGGGTATTGCTCGATATTATGGTAAGGGTCCCCCCTTTTCAATATATGGTCTTCGTATTTAGTATAGGGGTATTGCTCGATATTATGGTAAGGGTCCCCCCTTTTCAATATATGGTCTTCGTATTTAGTATAGGGGTATTGCTCGATATTATGGTAAGGGTCCCCCCTTTTCAATATATGGTCTTCGTATTTAGTATAGGGGTATTGCTCGATATTATGGTAAGGGTCCCCCCTTTTCAATATATGGTCTTCGTATTTAGTATAGGGGTATTGCTCGATATTATGGTAAGGGTCCCCCCTTTTCAATATATGGTCTTCGTATTTAGTGTAGGGGTATCGCTCGATATTATGGTAAGGGTCCCCCCTTTAAAAAAATCCATATAAACATTAGGATGGATCCAAGTCTATCAGTATTCATTTTTATAATAAAAATATTACTTCCCTAGTAAACTTTTTTAGAAAAGTGGCTGTATCTCCGCAAATATTGATTTTATCGCAAAAATAAGCGAAATTCGAAAAAACTTAACTAAAGTATCGATAGTGCTCTTTTCAAATATATTAAAACTATTGTAATTTGAAGAAATTTTTGAAAAAATCCATATAAATATTAGAATGGATCCAAGTCTATCAGTATTCATTTTTATAATAAAAATATTACTTCCCTATTAAACTTTTTTAGAAAAGTGGCTGTATCTTCGCAAATATTGATTTTATCGCAAAAATAAGCGAAATTCGAAAAAACTTAACTAAAGTATCGATAGTGCTCTTTTCAAATATATTAAAACTATTGTAATTTGAAGAAATTTTTGAAAAAATCCATATAAATATTAGGATGGATCCAAGTCTATCAGTATTCATTTTTATAATAAAAATATTACTTCCCTATTAAACTTTTTTAGAAAAGTGGCTGTATCTCCGCAAATATTGATTTTATCGCAAAAATAAGCGAAATTCGAAAAACCTTAACTAAAGTATCGATAGTGCTCTTTTCAAATATATTAAAACTATTGTAATTTGAAGAAATTTTTGAAAAAATCCATATAAATATTAGGATGGATCCAAGTCTATCAGTATTCATTTTTATAATAAAAATATTACTTCCCTATTAAACTTTTTTAGAAAAGTGGCTGTATCTCCGCAAATATTGATTTCATCGCAAAAATAAGCGAGGTTCGAAAAAACTTAACTAAAGTATCGATAGTGCTCTTTTCAAATATATTAAAACTATTGTAATTTGAAGAAATTTTTGAAAAAATCCATATAAATATTAGGATGGATCCAAGTCTATCAGTATTCATTTTTATAATAAAAATATTACTTCCCTAGTAAACTTTTTTAGAAAAGTGGCTGTATCTCCGCAAATATTGATTTTATCGCAAAAATAAGCGAAATTCGAAAAAACTTAACTAAAGTATCGATAGTGCTCTTTTCAAATATATTAAAACTATTGTAATTTGAAGAAATTTTTGAAAAAATCCATATAAATATTAGGATGGATCCAAGTCTATCAGTATTCATTTTTATAATAAAAATATTACTTCCCTATTAAACTTTTTTAGAAAAGTGGCTGTATCTCTGCAAATATTGATTTTATCGCAAAAATAAGCGAAGTTCGAAAAAACTTAACTAAAGTATCGATAGTGCTCTTTTCAAATATATTAAAACTATTGTAATTTGAAGAAATTTTTGAAAAAATCCATATAAATATTAGGATGGATCCAAGTCTATCAGTATTCATTTTTATAATAAAAATATTACTTCCCTAGTAAACTTTTTTAGAAAAGTGGCTGTATCTCCGCAAATATTGATTTTATCGCAAAAATAAGCGAAATTCGAAAAAACTTAACTAAAGTATCGATAGTGCTCTTTTCAAATATATTAAAACTATTGTAATTTGAAGAAATTTTTGAAAAAATCCATATAAATATTAGGATGGATCCAAGTCTATCAGTATTCATTTTTATAATAAAAATATTACTTCCCTAGTAAACTTTTTTAGAAAAGTGGCTGTATCTCCGCAAATATTGATTTTATCGCAAAAATAAGCGAAATTCGAAAAAACTTAACTAAAGTATCGATAGTGCTCTTTTCAAATATATTAAAACTATTGTAATTTGAAGAAATTTTTGAAAAAATCCATATAAATATTAGGATGGATCCAAGTCTATCAGTATTCATTTTTATAATAAAAATATTACTTCCCTATTAAACTTTTTTAGAAAAGTGGCTGTATCTCTGCAAATATTGATTTTATCGCAAAAATAAGCGAAGTTCGAAAAAACTTAACTAAAGTATCGATAGTGCTCTTTTCAAATATATTAAAACTATTGTAATTTGAAGAAATTTTTAAAAAAATCCATATAAATATTAGGATGGATCCAAGTCTATCAGTATTCATTTTTATAATAAAAATATTACTTCCCTATTAAACTTTTTTAGAAAAGTGGCTGTATCTCCGCAAATATTGATTTTATCGCAAAAATAAGCGAAATTCGAAAAAAACTTAACTAAAGTATCGATAGTGCTCTTTTCAAATATATTAAAACTATTGTAATTTGAAGAAATTTTTTAAAAAATCCATATAAATATTAGGATGGATCCCCCTTGTCAATATATGGTCTTCGTATTTAATAAAGGGGTATTGCTCGATATTATGGTAAGGGTCCCCCCTTTTCAATATATGGTCTTCGTATTTAGTATAGGGGTATTGCTCGATATTATGGTAAGGGTCCCCCCTTTTCAATATATAGTCTTCGTATTTAGTATAGGGGTATTGCTCGATATTATGGTAAGGGTCCCCCCTTTTCAATATATGGTCTTCGTATTTAGTGTAGGGGTATCGCTCGATATTATGGTAAGGGTCTCCCCTTTTCAATATATGGTCTTCGTATTTAGTATAGGGGTATTGTTCGATATTATGGTAAGGGTCCCCCCTTTTCAATATATGGTCTTCGTATTTAGTATAGGGGTATTGCTCGATATTATGGTAAGGGTCCCCCCTTTTCAATATATGGTCTTCGTATTTAGTATAGGGGTATTGCTCGATATTATGGTAAGGGTCCCCCCTTTTCAATATATGGTCTTCGTATTTAGTATAGGGGTATTGTTCGATATTATGGTAAGGGTCCCCCCTTTTCAATATATGGTCTTCGTATTTAGTATAGGGGTATTGCTCGATATTATGGTAAGGGTCCCCCCTTTTCAATATATGGTCTTCGTATTTAGTATAGGGGTATTGCTCGATATTATGGTAAGGGTCCCCCCTTTAAAAAAATCCATATAAATATTAGGATGGATCCAAGTCTATCAGTATTCATTTTTATAACAAAAATATTACTTCCCTATTAAACTTTTTTAGAAAAGTGGCTGTATCTCCGCAAATATTGATTTTATCGGAAAAATAAGCGAAATTCGAAAAAACTTAACTAAAGTATCGATAGTGCTCTTTTCAAATATATTAAAACTATTGTAATTTGAAGAAATTTTTGAAAAAATCCATATAAATATTAGGATGGATCCAAGTCTATCAGTATTCATTTTTATAATAAAAATATTACTTCCCTATTAAACTTTTTTAGAAAAGTGGCTGTATCTTCGCAAATATTGATTTTATCGCAAAAATAAGCGAAATTCGAAAAAACTTAACTAAAGTATCGATAGTGCTCTTTTCAAATATATTAAAACTATTGTAATTTGAAGAAATTTTTGAAAAAATCCATATAAATATTAGGATGGATCCAAGTCTATCAGTATTCATTTTTATAATAAAAATATTACTTCCCTATTAAACTTTTTTAGAAAAGTGGCTGTATCTCCGCAAATATTGATTTTATCGCAAAAATAAGCGAAATTCGAAAAACCTTAACTAAAGTATCGATAGTGCTCTTTTCAAATATATTAAAACTATTGTAATTTGAAGAAATTTTTGAAAAAATCCATATAAATATTAGGATGGATCCAAGTCTATCAGTATTAATTTTTATAATAAAAATATTACTTCCCTAGTAAACTTTTTTAGAAAAGTGGCTGTATCTCCGCAAATATTGATTTTATCGCAAAAATAAGCGAAATTCGAAAAAACTTAACTAAAGTATCGATAGTGCTCTTTTCAAATATATTAAAACTATTGTAATTTGAAGAAATTTTTGAAAAAATCCAAATAAATATTAGGATGGATCCAAGTCTATCAGTATTCATTTTTATAACAAAAATATTACTTCCCTATTAAACTTTTTTAGAAAAGTGGCTGTATCTCCGCAAATATTGATTTTATCGCAAAAATAAGCGAAATTCGAAAAAACTTAACTAAAGTATCGATAGTGCTCTTTTCAAATATATTAAAACTATTGTAATTTGAAGAAATTTTTGAAAAAATCCATATAAATATTAGGATGGATCCAAGTCTATCAGTATTCATTTTTATAATAAAAATATTACTTCCCTATTAAACTTTTTTAGAAAAGTGGCTGTATCTCTGCAAATATTGATTTTATCGCAAAAATAAGCGAAGTTCGAAAAAACTTAACTAAAGTATCGATAGTGCTCTTTTCAAATATATTAAAACTATTGTAATTTGAAGAAATTTTTAAAAAAATCCATATAAATATTAGGATGGATCCAAGTCTATCAGTATTCATTTTTATAATAAAAATATTACTTCCCTATTAAACTTTTTTAGAAAAGTGGCTGTATCTCCGCAAATATTGATTTTATCGCAAAAATAAGCGAAATTCGAAAAAAACTTAACTAAAGTATCGATAGTGCTCTTTTCAAATATATTAAAACTATTTTAATTTGAAGAAATTTTTTAAAAAATCCATATAAATATTAGGATGGATCCCCCTTGTTAATATATGGTCTTCGTATTTAATAAAGGGGTATTGCTCGATATTATGGTAAGGGTCCCCCCTTTTCAATATATAGTCTTCGTATTTAGTATAGGGGTATTGCTCGATATTATGGTAAGGGTCCCCCCTTTTCAATATATGGTCTTCGTATTTAGTGTAGGGGTATCGCTCGATATTATGGTAAGGGTCCCCCCTTTTCAATATATGGTCTTCGTATTTAGTATAGGGGTATTGTTCGATATTATGGTAAGGGTCCCCCCTTTTCAATATATGGTCTTCGTATTTAGTATAGGGGTATTGCTCGATATTATGGTAAGGGTCCCCCCTTTTCAATATATGGTCTTCGTATTTAGTATAGGGGTATTGCTCGATATTATGGTAAGGGTCCCCCCTTTTCAATATATGGTCTTCGTATTTAGTATAGGGGTATTGCTCGATATTATGGTAAGGGTCCCCCCTTTTCAATATATGGTCTTCGTATTTAGTATAGGGGTATTGCTCGATATTATGGTAAGGGTCCCCCCTTTTCAATATATGGTCTTCGTATTTAGTATAGGGGTATTGCTCGATATTATGGTAAGGGTCCCCCCTTTTCAATATATGGTCTTCGTATTTAGTATAGGAGTATTGCTCGATATTATGGTAAGGGTCCCCCCTTTTCAATATATGGTCTTCGTATTTAGTATAGGGGTATTGCTCGATATTATGGTAAGGGTCCCCCCTTTTCAATATATGGTCTTCGTATTTAGTATAGGGGTATTGCTCGATATTATGGTAAGGGTCCCCCCTTTTCAATATATGGTCTTCGTATTTAGTATAGGGGTATTGCTCGATATTATGGTAAGGGTCCCCCCATTTCAATATATGGTCTTCGTATTTAGTATAGGGGTATTGCTCGATATTATGGTAAGGGTCCCCCCTTTTCAATATATGGTCTTCGTATTTAGTATAGGGGTATTGCTCGATATTATGGTAAGGGTCCCCCCTTTTCAATATATGGTCTTCGTATTTAGTATAGGGGTATTGCTCGATATTATGGTAAGGGTCCCCCCTTTTCAATATATGGTCTTCGTATTTAGTATAGGGGTATTGCTCGATATTATGGTAAGGGTCCCCCCATTTCAATATATGGTCTTCGTATTTAGTATAGGGGTATTGCTCGATATTATGGTAAGGGTCCCCCCTTTTCAATATATGGTCTTCGTATTTAGTATAGGGGTATTGCTCGATATTATGGTAAGGGTCCCCCCTTTTCAATATATGGTCTTCGTATTTAGTATAGGGGTATTGCTCGATATTATGGTAAGGGTCCCCCCTTTTCAATATATGGTCTTCGTATTTAGTATAGGAGTATTGCTCGATATTATGGTAAGGGTCCCCCCTTTTCAATATATGGTCTTCGTATTTAGTATAGGGGTATTGCTCGATATTATGGTAAGGGTCCCCCCTTTTCAATATATGGTCTTCGTATTTAGTATAGGGGTATTGCTCGATATTATGGTAAGGGTCCCCCCTTTTCAATATATGGTCTTCGTATTTAGTATAGGGGTATTGCTCGATATTATGGTAAGGGTCCCCCCATTTCAATATATGGTCTTCGTATTTAGTATAGGGGTATTGCTCGATATTATGGTAAGGGTCCCCCCTTTTCAATATATGGTCTTCGTATTTAGTATAGGGGTATTGCTCGATATTATGGTAAGGGTCCCCCCTTTTCAATATATGGTCTTCGTATTTAGTATAGGGGTATTGCTCGATATTATGGTAAGGGTCCCCCCATTTCAATATATGGTCTTCGTATTTAGTATAGGGGTATTGCTCGATATTATGGTAAGGGTCCCCCCTTTTCAATATATGGTCTTCGTATTTAGTGTAGGGGTATCGCTCGATATTATGGTAAGGGTCCCCCCTTTAAAAAAATCCATATAAATATTAGGATGGATCCAAGTCTATCAGTATTCATTTTTATAATAAAAATATTACTTCCCTAGTAAACTTTTTTAGAAAAGTGGCTGTATCTCCGCAAATATTGATTTTATCGCAAAAATAAGCGAAATTCGAAAAAACTTAACTAAAGTATCGATAGTGCTCTTTTCAAATATATTAAAACTATTGTAATTTGAAGAAATTTTTGAAAAAATCCATATAAATATTAGGATGGATCCAAGTCTATCAGTATTCATTTTTATAATAAAAATATTACTTCCCTATTAAACTTTTTTAGAAAAGTGGCTGTATCTCCGCAAATATTGATGTTATCGCAAAAATAAGCGAAGTTCGAAAAAACTTAACTAAAGTATCGATAGTGCTCTTTTCAAATATATTAAAACTATTGTAATTTGAAGAAATTTTTGAAAAAATCCATATAAATATTAGGATGGATCCAAGTCTATCAGTATTAATTTTTATAATAAAAATATTACTTCCCTAGTAAACTTTTTTAGAAAAGTGGCTGTATCTCCGCAAATATTGATTTTATCGCAAAAATAAGCGAAATTCGAAAAAACTTAACTAAAGTATCGATAGTGCTCTTTTCAAATATATTAAAACTATTGTAATTTGAAGAAATTTTTGAAAAAATCCATATAAATATTAGGATGGATCCAAGTCTATCAGTATTCATTTTTATAACAAAAATATTACTTCCCTATTAAACTTTTTTAGAAAAGTGGCTGTATCTCCGCAAATATTGATTTTATCGCAAAAATAAGCGAAATTCGAAAAAACTTAACTAAAGTATCGATAGTGCTCTTTTCAAATATATTAAAACTATTGTAATTTGAAGAAATTTTTTAAAAAATCCATATAAATATTAGGATGGATCCAAGTCTATCAGTATTCATTTTTATAATAAAAATATTACTTCCCTATTAAACTTTTTTAGAAAAGTGGCTGTATCTCCGCAAATATTGATTTTATCGCAAAAATAAGCGAAATTCGAAAAACCTTAACTAAAGTATCGATAGTGCTCTTTTCAAATATATTAAAACTATTGTAATTTGAAGAAATTTTTGAAAAAATCCATATAAATATTAGGATGGATCCAAGTCTATCAGTATTCATTTTTATAATAAAAATATTACTTCCCTATTAAACTTTTTTAGAAAAGTGGCTGTATCTCCGCAAATATTGATTTTATCGCAAAAATAAGCGAAGTTCGAAAAAACTTAACTAAAGTATCGATAGTGCTCTTTTCAAATATATTAAAACTATTG
Organism: Epicampocera succincta; assembly: GCA_932526305.1. Lineage (NCBI taxonomy): Eukaryota > Metazoa > Arthropoda > Insecta > Diptera > Tachinidae > Epicampocera > Epicampocera succincta. Next base: position 59,444,001 of record OW052036.1, on the reverse strand, counting down.
TAATTTGAAGAAATTTTTGAAAAAATCCATATAAATATTAGGATGGATCCAAGTCTATCAGTATTCATTTTTATAATAAAAATATTACTTCCCTAGTAAACTTTTTTAGAAAAGTGGCTTTATCTCCGCAAATATTGATTTTATCGCAAAAATAAGCGAAATTCGAAAAAACTTAACTAAAGTATCGATAGTGCTCTTTTCAAATATATTAAAACTATTGTAATTTGAAGAAATTTTTGAAAAAATCCATATAAATATTAGGATGGATCCAAGTCTATCAGTATTCATTTTTATAACAAAAATATTACTTCCCTATTAAACTTTTTTAGAAAAGTGGCTGTATCTCCGCAAATATTGATTTTATCGCAAAAATAAGCGAAATTCGAAAAAACTTAACTAAAGTATCGATAGTGCTCTTTTCAAATATATTAAAACTATTGTAATTTGAAGAAATTTTTGAAAAAATCCATATAAATATTAGGATGGATCCAAGTCTATCAGTATTCATTTTTATAATAAAAATATTACTTCCCTATTAAACTTTTTTAGAAAAGTGGCTGTATCTCTGCAAATATTGATTTTATCGCAAAAATAAGCGAAGTTCGAAAAAACTTAACTAAAGTATCGATAGTGCTCTTTTCAAATATATTAAAACTATTGTAATTTGAAGAAATTTTTAAAAAAATCCATATAAATATTAGGATGGATCCAAGTCTATCAGTATTCATTTTTATAATAAAAATATTACTTCCCTATTAAACTTTTTTAGAAAAGTGGCTGTATCTCCGCAAATATTGATTTTATCGCAAAAATAAGCGAAATTCGAAAAAAACTTAACTAAAGTATCGATAGTGCTCTTTTCAAATATATTAAAACTATTGTAATTTGAAGAAATTTTTTAAAAAATCCATATAAATATTAGGATGGATCCCCCTTGTCAATATATGGTCTTCGTATTTAATAAAGGGGTATTGCTCGATATTATGGTAAGGGTCCCCCCTTTTCAATATATGGTCTTCGTATTTAGTATAGGGGTATTGCTCGATATTATGGTAAGGGTCCCCCCTTTTCAATATATAGTCTTCGTATTTAGTATAGGGGTATTGCTCGATATTAAGGTAAGGGTCCCCCCTTTTCAATATATGGTCTTCGTATTTAGTATAGGGGTATTGCTCGATATTATGGTAAGGGTCCCCCTTTTCAATATATGGTCTTCGTATTTAGTATAGGGGTATTGCTCGATATTATGGTAAGGGTCCCCCCTTTTCAATATATGGTCTTCGTATTTAGTATAGGGGTATTGCTCGATATTATGGTAAGGGTCCCCCCTTTTCAATATATGGTCTTCGTATTTAGTATAGGGGTATTGCTCGATATTATGGTAAGGGTCCCCCCTTTTCAATATATGGTCTTCGTATTTAGTATAGGGGTATTGCTCGATATTATGGTAAGGGTCCCCCCTTTTCAATATATGGTCTTCGTATTTAGTATAGGGGTATTGCTCGATATTATGGTAAGGGTCCCCCCTTTTCAATATATGGTCTTCGTATTTAGTATAGGGGTATTGCTCGATATTATGGTAAGGGTCCCCCCTTTTCAATATATGGTCTTCGTATTTAGTATAGGGGTATTGCTCGATATTATGGTAAGGGTCCCCCCTTTTCAATATATGGTCTTCGTATTTAGTATAGGGGTATTGCTCGATATTATGGTAAGGGTCCCCCCTTTTCAATATATGGTCTTCGTATTTAGTATAGGGGTATTGCTCGATATTATGGTAAGGGTCCCCCCTTTTCAATATATGGTCTTCGTATTTAGTATAGGGGTATTGCTCGATATTATGGTAAGGGTCCCCCCTTTTCAATATATGGTCTTCGTATTTAGTATAGGGGTATTGCTCGATATTATGGTAAGGGTCCCCCCTTTTCAATATATGGTCTTCGTATTTAGTATAGGGGTATTGCTCGATATTATGGTAAGGGTCCCCCCTTTTCAATATATGGTCTTCGTATTTAGTATAGGGGTATTGCTCGATATTATGGTAAGGGTCCCCCCTTTTCAATATATGGTCTTCGTATTTAGTGTAGGGGTATCGCTCGATATTATGGTAAGGGTCCCCCCTTTAAAAAAATCCATATAAATATTAGGATGGATCCAAGTCTATCAGTATTCATTTTTATAATAAAAATATTACTTCCCTAGTAAACTTTTTTAGAAAAGTGGCTGTATCTCCGCAAATATTGATTTTATCGCAAAAATAAGCGAAATTCGAAAAAACTTAACTAAAGTATCGATAGTGCTCTTTTCAAATATATTAAAACTATTGTAATTTGAAGAAATTTTTGAAAAAATCCATATAAATATTAGGATGGATCCAAGTCTATCAGTATTCATTTTTATAATAAAAATATTACTTCCCTATTAAACTTTTTTAGAAAAGTGGCTGTATCTTCGCAAATATTGATTTTATCGCAAAAATAAGCGAAATTCGAAAAAACTTAACTAAAGTATCGATAGTGCTCTTTTCAAATATATTAAAACTATTGTAATTTGAAGAAATTTTTCAAAAAATCCATATAAATATTAGGATGGATCCAAGTCTATCAGTATTCATTTTTATAATAAAAATATTACTTCCCTATTAAACTTTTTTAGAAAAGTGGCTGTATCTCCGCAAATATTGATTTTATCGCAAAAATAAGCGAAATTCGAAAAACCTTAACTAAAGTATCGATAGTGCTCTTTTCAAATATATTAAAACTATTGTAATTTGAAGAAATTTTTGAAAAAATCCATATAAATATTAGGATGGATCCAAGTCTATCAGTATTCATTTTTATAACAAAAATATTACTTCCCTATTAAACTTTTTTAGAAAAGTGGCTGTATCTCCGCAAATATTGATTTTATCGCAAAAATAAGCGAAATTCGAAAAAACTTAACTAAAGTATCGATAGTGCTCTTTTCAAATATATTAAAACTATTGTAATTTGAAGAAATTTTTGAAAAAATCCATATAAATATTAGGATGGATCCAAGTCTATCAGTATTCATTTTTATAATAAAAATATTACTTCCCTATTAAACTTTTTTAGAAAAGTGGCTGTATCTCTGCAAATATTGATTTTATCGCAAAAATAAGCGAAGTTCGAAAAAACTTAACTAAAGTATCGATAGTGCTCTTTTCAAATATATTAAAACTATTGTAATTTGAAGAAATTTTTAAAAAAATCCATATAAATATTAGGATGCATCCAAGTCTATCAGTATTCATTTTTATAATAAAAATATTACTTCCCTATTAAACTTTTTTAGAAAAGTGGCTGTATCTCCGCAAATATTGATTTTATCGCAAAAATAAGCGAAATTCGAAAAAAACTTAACTAAAGTATCGATAGTGCTCTTTTCAAATATATTAAAACTATTGTAATTTGAAGAAATTTTTTAAAAAATCCATATAAATATTAGGATGGATCCCCCTTGTCAATATATGGTCTTCGTATTTAATAAAGGGGTATTGCTCGATATTATGGTAAGGGTCCCCCCTTTTCAATATATGGTCTTCGTATTTAGTATAGGGGTATTGCTCGATATTATGGTAAGGGTCCCCCCTTTTCAATATATAGTCTTCGTATTTAGTATAGGGGTATTGCTCGATATTATGGTAAGGGTCCCCCCTTTTCAATATATGGTCTTCGTATTTAGTGTAGGGGTATTGCTCGATATTATGGTAAGGGTCCCCCCTTTTCAATATATGGTCTTCGTATTTAGTATAGGGGTATTGCTCGATATTATGGTAAGGGTCCCCCCTTTTCAATATATGGTCTTCGTATTTAGTATAGGGGTATTGCTCGATATTATGGTAAGGGTCCCCCCTCTTCAATATATGGTCTTCGTATTTAGTATAGGGGTATTGCTCGATATTATGGTAAGGGTCCCCCCTTTTCAATATATGGTCTTCGTATTTAGTATAGGAGTATTGCTCGATATTATGGTAAGGGTCCCCCCTTTTCAATATATGGTCTTCGTATTTAGTATAGGGGTATTGCTCGATATTATGGTAAGGGTCCCCCCTTTTCAATATATGGTCTTCGTATTTAGTATAGGGGTATTGCTCGATATTATGGTAAGGGTCCCCCCTTTTCAATATATGGTCTTCGTATTTAGTATAGGGGTATTGCTCGATATTATGGTAAGGGTCCCCCCTTTTCAATATATGGTCTTCGTATTTAGTATAGGGGTATTGCTCGATATTATGGTAAGGGTCCCCCCTTTTCAATATATGGTCTTCGTATTTAGTATAGGGGTATTGCTCGATATTATGGTAAGGGTCCCCCCTTTTCAATATATGGTCTTCGTATTTAGTATAGGGGTATTGCTCGATATTATGGTAAGGGTCCCCCCTTTTCAATATATGGTCTTCCTATTTAGTATAGGGGTATTGCTCGATATTATGGTAAGGGTCCCCCCTTTTCAATATATGGTCTTCGTATTTAGTGTAGGGGTATCGCTCGATATTATAGTAAGGGTCCCCCCTTTAAAAAAATCCATATAAATATTAGGATGGATCCAAGTCTATCAGTATTCATTTTTATAATAAAAATATTACTTCCCTAGTAAACTTTTTTAGAAAAGTGGCTGTATCTCCGCAAATATTGATTTTATCGCAAAAATAAGCGAAATTCGAAAAAACTTAACTAAAGTATCGATAGTGCTCTTTTCAAATATATTAAAACTATTGTAATTTGAAGAAATTTTTGAAAAAATCCATATAAATATTAGGATGGATCCAAGTCTATCAGTATTCATTTTTATAATAAAAATATTACTTCCCTATTAAACTTTTTTAGAAAAGTGGCTGTATCTTCGCAAATATTGATTTTATCGCAAAAATAAGCGAAATTCGAAAAAACTTAACTAAAGTATCGATAGTGCTCTTTTCAAATATATTAAAACTATTGTAATTTGAAGAAATTTTTGAAAAAATCCATATAAATATTAGGATGGATCCAAGTCTATCAGTATTCATTTTTATAATAAAAATATTACTTCCCTATTAAACTTTTTTAGAAAAGTGGCTGTATCTCCGCAAATATTGATTTTATCGCAAAAATAAGCGAAATTCGAAAAACCTTAACTAAAGTATCGATAGTGCTCTTTTCAAATATATTAAAACTATTGTAATTTGAAGAAATTTTTGAAAAAATCCATATAAATATTAGGATGGATCCAAGTCTATCAGTATTCATTTTTATAATAAAAATATTACTTCCCTATTAAACTTTTTTAGAAAAGTGGCTGTATCTCCGCAAATATTGATTTTATCGCAAAAATAAGCGAAGTTCGAAAAAACTTAACTAAAGTATCGATAGTGCTCTTTTCAAATATATTAAAACTATTGTAATTTGAAGAAATTTTTGAAAAAATCCATATAAATATTACGATGGATCCAAGTCTATCAGTATTCATTTTTATAATAAAAATATTACTTCCCTAGTAAACTTTTTTAGAAAAGTGGCTGTATCTCCGCAAATATTGATTTTATCGCAAAAATAAGCGAAATTCGAAAAAACTTAACTAAAGTATCGATAGTGCTCTTTTCAAATATATTAAAACTATTGTAATTTGAAGAAATTTTTGAAAAAATCCTTATAAATATTAGGATGGATCCAAGTCTATCAGTATTCATTTTTATAACAAAAATATTACTTCCCTATTAAACTTTTTTAGAAAAGTGGCTGTATCTCCGCAAATATTGATTTTATCGCAAAAATAAGCGAAATTCGAAAAAACTTAACTAAAGTATCGATAGTGCTCTTTTCAAATATATTAAAACTATTGTAATTTGAAGAAATTTTTGAAAAAATCCATATAAATATTAGGATGGATCCAAGTCTATCAGTATTCATTTTTATAATAAAAATATTACTTCCCTATTAAACTTTTTTAGAAAAGTGGCTGTATCTCTGCAAATATTGATTTTATCGCAAAAATAAGCGAAGTTCGAAAAAACTTAACTAAAGTATCGATAGTGCTCTTTTCAAATATATTAAAACTATTGTAATTTGAAGAAATTTTTAAAAAAATCCATATAAATATTAGGATGGATCCAAGTCTATCAGTATTCATTTTTATAATAAAAATATTACTTCCCTATTAAACTTTTTTAGAAAAGTGGCTGTATCTCCGCAAATATTGATTTTATCGCAAAAATAAGCGAAATTCGAAAAAAACTTAACTGAAGTATCGATAATGCTCTTTTCAAATATATTAAAACTATTGTAATTTGAAGAAATTTTTTAAAAAATCCATATAAATATTAGGATGGATCCCCCTTGTCAATATATGGTCTTCGTATTTAATAAAGGGGTATTGCTCGATATTATGGTAAGGGTCCCCCCTTTTCAATATATGGTCTTCGTATTTAGTATAGGGGTATTGCTCGATATTATGGTAAGGGTCCCCCCTTTTCAATATATAGTCTTCGTATTTAGTATAGGGGTATTGCTCGATATTATGGTAAGGGTCCCCCCTTTTCAATATATGGTCTTCGTATTTAGTGTAGGGGTATCGCTCGATATTATGGTAAGGGTCCCCCCTTTTCAATATATGGTCTTCGTATTTAGTATAGGGGTATTGTTCGATATTATGGTAAGGGTCCCCCCTTTTCAATATATGGTCTTCGTATTTAGTATAGGGGTATTGCTCGATATTATGGTAAGGGTCCCCCCTTTTCAATATATGGTCTTCGTATTTAGTATAGGGGTATTGCTCGATATTATGGTAAGGGTCCCCCCTTTTCAATATATGGTCTTCGTATTTAGTATAGGGGTATTGCTCGATATTATGGTAAGGGTCCCCCCTTTTCAATATATGGTCTTCGTATTTAGTATAGGAGTATTGCTCGATATTATGGTAAGGGTCCCCCCTTTTCAATATATGGTCTTCGTATTTAGTATAGGGGTATTGCTCGATATTATGGTAAGGGTCCCCCCTTTTCAATATATGGTCTTCGTATTTAGTATAGGGGTATTGCTCGATATTATGGTAAGGGTCCCCCCTTTTCAATATATGGTCTTCGTATTTAGTATAGGGGTATTGCTCGATATTATGGTAAGGGTACCCCCTTTTCAATATATGGTCTTCGTATTTAGTATAGGGGTATTGCTCGATATTATGGTAAGGGTCCCCCCTTTTCAATATATGGTCTTCGTATTTAGTATAGGGGTATTGCTCGATATTATGGTTAGGGTCCCCCCTTTTCAATATATGGTCTTCGTATTTAGTATAGGGGTATTGCTCGATATTATGGTAAGGGTCCCCCCTTTTCAATATATGGTCTTCGTATTTAGTATAGGGGTATTGCTCGATATTATGGTAAGGGTCCCCCCTTTTCAATATATGGTCTTCGTATTTAGTGTAGGGGTATCGCTCGATATTATGGTAAGGGTCCCCCTTTAAAAAAATCCATATAAATATTAGGATGGATCCAAATCTATCAGTATTCATTTTTATAATAAAAATATTACTTCCCTAGTAAACTTTTTTAGAAAAGTGGCTGTATCTCCGCAAATATTGATTTTATCGCAAAAATAAGCGAAATTCGAAAAAACTTAACTAAAGTATCGATAGTGCTCTTTTCAAATATATTAAAACTATTGTAATTTGAAGAAATTTTTGAAAAAATCCATATAAATATTAGGGTGGATCCAAGTCTATCAGTATTCATTTTTATAATAAAAATATTACTTCCCTATTAAACTTTTTTAGAAAAGTGGCTGTATCTTCGCAAATATTGATTTTATCGCAAAAATAAGCGAAATTCGAAAAAACTTAACTAAAGTATCGATAGTGCTCTTTTCAAATATATTAAAACTATTGTAATTTGAAGAAATTTTTGAAAAAATCCATATAAATATTAGGATGGATCCAAGTCTATCAGTATTCATTTTTATAATAAAAATATTACTTCCCTATTAAACTTTTTTAGAAAAGTGGCTGTATCTCCGCAAATATTGATTTTATCGCAAAAATAAGCGAAATTCGAAAAACCTTAACTAAAGTATCGATAGTGCTCTTTTCAAATATATTAAAACTATTGTAATTTGAAGAAATTTTTGAAAAAATCCATATAAATATTAGGATGGATCCAAGTCTATCAGTATTCATTTTTATAATAAAAATATTACTTCCCTATTAAACTTTTTTAGAAAAGTGGCTGTATCTCCGCAAATATTGATTTTATCGCAAAAATAAGCGAAGTTCGAAAAAACTTAACTAAAGTATCGATAGTGCTCTTTTCAAATATATTAAAACTATTGTAATTTGAAGAAATTTTTGAAAAAATCCATATAAATATTAGGATGGATCCAAGTCTATCAGTATTCATTTTTATAATAAAAATATTACTTCCCTAGTAAACTTTTTTAGAAAAGTGGCTGTATCTCCGCAAATATTGATTTTATCGCAAAAATAAGCGAAATTCGAAAAAACTTAACTAAAGTATCGATAGTGCTCTTTTCAAATATATTAAAACTATTGTAATTTGAAGAAATTTTTGAAAAAATCCATATAAATATTAGGATGGATCCAAGTCTATCAGTATTCATTTTTATAACAAAAATATTACTTCCCTATTAAACTTTTTTAGAAAAGTGGCTGTATCTCCGCAAATATTGATTTTATCGCAAAAATAAGCGAAATTCGAAAAAACTTAACTAAAGTATCGATAGTGCTCTTTTCAAATATATTAAAACTATTGTAATTTGAAGAAATTTTTGAAAAAATCCATATAAATATTAGGATGGATCCAAGTCTATCAGTATTCATTTTTATAATAAAAATATTACTTCCCTATTAAACTTTTTTAGAAAAGTGGCTGTATCTCTGCAAATATTGATTTTATCGCAAAAATAAGCGAAGTTCGAAAAAACTTAACTAAAGTATCGATAGTGCTCTTTTCAAATATATTAAAACTATTGTAATTTGAAGAAATTTTTAAAAAAATCTATATAAATATTAGGATGGATCCAAGTCTATCAGTATTCATTTTTATAATAAAAATATTACTTCCCTATTAAACTTTTTTAGAAAAGTGGCTGTATCTCCGCAAATATTGATTTTATCGCAAAAATAAGCGAAATTCGAAAAAAACTTAACTAAAGTATCGATAGTGCTCTTTTCAAATATATTAAAACTATTGTAATTTGAAGAAATTTTTTAAAAAATCCATATAAATATTAGGATGGATCCCCCTTGTCAATATATGGTCTTCGTATTTAATAAAGGGGTATTGCTCGATATTATGGTAAGGGTCCCCCCTTTTCAATATATGGTCTTCGTATTTAGTATAGGGGTATTGCTCGATATTATGGTAAGGGTCCCCCCTTTTCAATATATAGTCTTCGTATTTAGTATAGGGGTATTGTTCGATATTATGGTAAGGGTCCCCCCTTTTCAATATATGGTCTTCGTATTTAGTGTAGGGGTATCGCTCGATATTATGGTAAGGGTCCCCCCTTTTCAATATATGGTCTTCGTATTTAGTATAGGGGTATTGTTCGATATTATGGTAAGGGTCCCCCCTTTTCAATATATGGTCTTCGTATTTAGTATAGGGGTATTGCTCGATATTATGGTAAGGGTCCCCCCTTTTCAATATATGGTCTTCGTATTTAGTATAGGGGTATTGCTCGATATTATGGTAAGGGTCCCCCCTTTTCAATATATGGTCTTCGTATTTAGTATAGGGGTATTGCTCGATATTATGGTAAGGGTCCCCCCTTTTCAATATATGGTCTTCGTATTTAGTATAGGGGTATTGCTCGATATTATGGTAAGGGTCCCCCCTTTTCAATATATGGTCTTCGTATTTAGTATAGGAGTATTGCTCGATATTATGGTAAGGGTCCCCCCTTTTCAATATATGGTCTTCGTATTTAGTATAGGGGTATTGCTCGATATTATGGTAAGGGTCCCCCCTTTTCAATATATGGTCTTCGTATTTAGTATAGGGGTATTGCTCGATATTATGGTAAGGGTCCCCCCTTTTCAATATATGGTCTTCGTATTTAGTATAGGGGTATTGCTCGATATTATGGTAAGGGTCCCCCCTTTTCAATATATGGTCTTCGTATTTAGTATAGGGGTATTGCTCGATATTATGGTAAGGGTCCCCCCTTTTCAATATATGGTCTTCGTATTTAGTATAGGGGTATTGCTCGATATTATGGTAAGGGTCCCCCCTTTTCAATATATGGTCTTCGTATTTAGTATAGGGGTATTGCTCGATATTATGGTAAGGGTCCCCCCTTTTCAATATATGGTCTTCGTATTTAGTATATGGGTATTGCTCGATATTATGGTAAGGGTCCCCCCTTTTCAATATATGGTCTTCGTATTTAGTGTAGGGGTATCGCTCGATATTATGGTAAGGGTCCCCCCTTTAAAAAAATCCATATAAATATTAGGATGGATCCAAGTCTATCAGTATTCATTTTTATAATAAAAATATTACTTCCCTAGTAAACTTTTTTAGAAAAGTGGCTGTATCTCCGCAAATATTGATTTTATCGCAAAAATAAGCGAAATTCGAAAAAACTTAACTAAAGTATCGATAGTGCTCTTTTCAAATATATTAAAACTATTGTAATTTGAAGAAATTTTTGAAAAAATCCATATAAATATTAGGATGGATCCAAGTCTATCAGTATTCATTTTTATAATAAAAATATTACTTCCCTATTAAACTTTTTTAGAAAAGTGGCTGTATCTTCGCAAATATTGATTTTATCGCAAAAATAAGCGAAATTCGAAAAAACTTAACTAAAGTATCGATAGTCCTCTTTTCAAATATATTAAAACTATTGTAATTTGAAGAAATTTTTGAAAAAATCCATATAAATATTAGGATGGATCCAAGTCTATCAGTATTCATTTTTATAATAAAAATATTACTTCCCTATTAAACTTTTTTAGAAAAGTGGCTGTATCTCCGCAAATATTGATTTTATCGCAAAAATAAGCGAAATTCGAAAAACCTTAACTAAAGTATCGATAGTGCTCTTTTCAAATATATTAAAACTATTGTAATTTGAAGAAATTTTTGAAAAAATCCATATAAATATTAGGATGGATCCAAGTCTATCAGTATTCATTTTTATAATAAAAATATTACTTCCCTAGTAAACTTTTTTAGAAAAGTGGCTGTATCTCCGCAAATATTGATTTTATCGCAAAAATAAGCGAAATTCGAAAAAACTTAACTAAAGTATCGATAGTGCTCTTTTCAAATATATTAAAACTATTGTAGTTTGAAGAAATTTTTGAAAAAATACATATAAATATTAGGATGGATCCAAGTCTATCAGTATTCATTTTTATAATAAAAATATTACTTCCCTAGTAAACTTTTTTAGAAAAGTGGCTGTATCTCCGCAAATATTGATTTTATCGCAAAAATAAGCGAAATTCGAAAAAACTTAACTAAAGTATCGATAGTGCTCTTTTCAAATATATTAAAACTATTGTAATTTGAAGAAATTTTTGAAAAAATCCATATAAATATTAGGATGGATCCAAGTCTATCAGTATTCATTTTTATAACAAAAATATTACTTCCCTATTAAACTTTTTTAGAAAAGTGGCTGTATCTCCGCAAATATTGATTTTATCGCAAAAATAAGCGAAATTCGAAAAAACTTAAATAAAGTATCGATAGTGCTCTTTTCAAATATATTAAAACTATTGTAATTTGAAGAAATTTTTGAAAAAATCCATATAAATATTAGGATGGATCCAAGTCTATCAGTATTCATTTTTATAATAAAAATATTACTTCCCTATTAAACTTTTTTAGAAAAGTGGCTGTATCTCTGCAAATATTGATTTTATCGCAAAAATAAGCGAAGTTCGAAAAAACTTAACTAAAGTATCGATAGTGCTCTTTTCAAATATATTAAAACTATTGTAATTTGAAGAAATTTTTAAAAAAATCCATATAAATATTAGGATGGATCCAAGTCTATCAGTATTCATTTTTATAATAAAAATATTACTTCCCTATTAAACTTTTTTAGAAAAGTGGCTGTATCTCCGCAAATATTGATTTTATCGCAAAAATAAGCGAAATTCGAAAAAAACTTAACTAAAGTATCGATAGTGCTCTTTTCAAATATATTAAAACTATTGTAATTTGAAGAAATTTTTTAAAAAATCCATATAAATATTAGGATGGATCCCCCTTGTCAATATATGGTCTTCGTATTTAATAAAGGGGTATTGCTCGATATTATGGTAAGGGTCCCCCCTTTTCAATATATGGTCTTCGTATTTAGTATAGGGGTATTGCTCGATATTATGGTAAGGGTCCCCCCTTTTCAATATATAGTCTTCGTATTTAGTATAGGGGTATTGCTCGATATTATGGTAAGGGTCCCCCCTTTTCAATATATGGTCTTCGTATTTAGTGTAGGGGTATCGCTCGATATTATGGTAAGGGTCCCCCCTTTTCAATATATGGTCTTCGTATTTAGTATAGGGGTATTGTTCGATATTATGGTAAGGGTCCCCCCTTTTCAATATATGGTCTTCGTATTTAGTATAGGGGTATTGCTCGATATTATGGTAAGGGTCCCCCCTTTTCAATATATGGTCTTCGTATTTAGTATAGGGGTATTGCTCGATATTATGGTATGGGTCCCCCCTTTTCAATATATAGTCTTCGTATTTAGTATAGGGGTATTGCTCGATATTATGGTAAGGATCCCCCCTTTTCAATATATGGTCTTCGTATTTAGTATAGGGGTATTGCTCGATATTATGGTAAGGGTCCCCCTTCTCAATATATGGTCTTCGTATTTAGTATAGGAGTATTGCTCGATATTATGGTAAGGGTCCCCCCTTTTCAATATATGGTCTTCGTATTTAGTATAGGGGTATTGCTCGATATTATGGTAAGGGTCCCCCCTTTTCAATATATGGTCTTCGTATTTAGTATAGGGGTATTGCTCGATATTATGGTAAGGGTCCCCCCTTTTCAATATATGGTCTTCGTATTTAGTATAGGGGTATTGCTCGATATTATGGTAAGGGTCCCCCCTTTTCAATATATGGTCTTCGTATTTAGTATAGGGGTATTGCTCGATATTATGGTAAGGGTCCCCCCTTTTCAATATATGGTCTTCGTATTTAGTATAGGGGTATTGCTCGATATTATGGTAAGGGTCCCCCCTTTTCAATATATGGTTTTCGTATTTAGTATAGGGGTATTGCTCGATATTAAGGTAAGGGTCCCCCCTTTTCAATATATGGTCTTCGTATTTAGTGTAGGGGTATCGCTCGATATTATGGTAAGGGTCCCCCCTTTAAAAAAATCCATATAAATATTAGGATGGATCCAAGTCTATCAGTATTCATTTTTATAATAAAAATATTACTTCCCTAGTAAACTTTTTTAGAAAAGTGGCTGTATCTCCGCAAATATTGATTTTATCGCAAAAATAAGCGAAATTCGAAAAAACTTAACTAAAGTATCGATAGTGCTCTTTTCAAATATATTAAAACTATTGTAATTTGAAGAAATTTTTGAAAAAATCCATATAAATATTAGGATGGATCCAAGTCTATCAGTATTCATTTTTATAATAAAAATATTACTTCCCTATTAAACTTTTTTAGAAAAGTGGCTGTATCTTCGCAAATATTGATTTTATCGCAAAAATAAGCGAAATTCGAAAAAACTTAACTAAAGTATCGATAGTGCTCTTTTCAAATATATTAAAACTATTGTAATTTGAAGAAATTTTTGAAAAAATCCATATAAATATTAGGATGGATCCAAGTCTATCAGTATTCATTTTTATAATAAAAATATTACTTCCCTATTAAACTTTTTTAGAAAAGTGGCTGTATCTCCGCAAATATTGATTTTATCGCAAAAATAAGCGAAATTCGAAAAACCTTAACTAAAGTATCGATAGTGCTCTTTTCAAAAATATTAAAACTATTGTAATTTGAAGAAATTTTTGAAAAAATCCATATAAATATTAGGATGGATCCAAGTCTATCAGTATTCATTTTTATAATAAAAATATTACTTCCCTATTAAACTTTTTTAGAAAAGTGGCTGTATCTCCGCAAATATTGATTTTATCGCAAAAATAAGCGAAGTTCGAAAAAACTTAACTAAAGTATCGATAGTGCTCTTTTCAAATATATTAAAACTATTGTAATTTGAAGAAATTTTTGAAAAAATCCATATAAATATTAGGATGGATCCAAGTCTATCAGTATTCATTTTTATAATAAAAATATTACTTCCCTAGTAAACTTTTTTAGAAAAGTGGCTGTATCTCCGCAAATATTGATTTTATCGCAAAAATAAGCGAAATTCGAAAAAACTTAACTAAAGTATCGATAGTGCTCTTTTCAAATATATTAAAACTATTGTAATTTGAAGAAATTTTTGAAAAAATCCATATAAATATTAGGATGGATCCAAGTCTATCAGTATTCATTTTTATAACAAAAATATTACTTCCCTATTAAACTTTTTTAGAAAAGTGGCTGTATCTCCGCAAATATTGATTTTATCGCAAAAATAAGCGAAATTCGAAAAAACTTAACTAAAGTATCGATAGTGCTCTTTTCAAATATATTAAAACTATTGTAATTTGAAGAAATTTTTGAAAAAATCCATATAAATATTAGGATGGATCCAAGTCTATCAGTATTCATTTTTATAATAAAAATATTACTTCCCTATTAAACTTTTTTAGAAAAGTGGCTGTATCTCTGCAAATATTGATTTTATCGCAAAAATAAGCGAAGTTCGAAAAAACTTAACTAAAGTATCGATAGTGCTCTTTTCAAATATATTAAAACTATTGTAATTTGAAGAAATTTTTAAAAAAATCCATATAAATATTAGGATGGATCCAAGTCTATCAGTATTCATTTTTATAATAAAAATATTACTTCCCTATTAAACTTTTTTAGAAAAGTGGCTGTATCTCCGCAAATATTGATTTTATCGCAAAAATAAGCGAAATTCGAAAAAAACTTAACTAAAGTATCGATAGTGCTCTTTTCAAATATATTAAAACTATTGTAATTTGAAGAAATTTTTTAAAAAATCCATATAAATATTAGGATGGATCCAAGTCTATCAGTATTCATTTTTATAATAAAAATATTACTTCCCTATTAAACTTTTTTAGAAAAGTGGCTGTATCTCTGCAAATATTGATTTTATCGCAAAAATAAGCGAAGTTCGAAAAAACTTAACTAAAGTATCGATAGTGCTCTTTTCAAATATATTAAAACTATTGTAATTTGAAGAAATTTTTAAAAAAATCCATATAAATATTAGGATGGATCCAAGTCTATCAGTATTCATTTTTATAATAAAAATATTACTTCCCTATTAAACTTTTTTAGAAAAGTGGCTGTATCTCCGCAAATATTGATTTTATCGCAAAAATAAGCGAAATTCGAAAAAAACTTAACTAAAGTATCGATAGTGCTCTTTTCAAATATATTAAAACTATTGTAATTTGAAGAAATTTTTTAAAAAATCCATATAAATATTAGGATGGATCCCCCTTGTCAATATATGGTCTTCGTATTTAATAAAGGGGTATTGCTCGATATTATGGTAAGGGTCCCCCCTTTTCAATATATGGTCTTCGTATTTAGTATAGGGGTATTGCTCGATATTATGGTAAGGGTCCCCCCTTTTCAATATATAGTCTTCGTATTTAGTATAGGGGTATTGCTCGATATTATGGTAAGAGTCCCCCCTTTTCAATATATGGTCTTCGTATTTAGTGTAGGGGTATCGCTCGATATTATGGTAAGGGTCCCCCCTTTTCAATATATGGTCTTCGTATTTAGTATAGGGGTATTGCTCGATATTATGGTAAGGGTCCCCCCTTTTCAATATATAGTCTTCGTATTTAGTATAGGGGTATTGCTCGATATTATGGTAAGGATCCCCCCTTTTCAATATATGGTCTTCGTATTTAGTATAGGGGTATTGCTCGATATTATGGTAAGGGTCCCCCTTCTCAATATATGGTCTTCGTATTTAGTATAGGAGTATTGCTCGATATTATGGTAAGGGTCCCCCCTTTTCAATATATGGTCTTCGTATTTAGTATAGGGGTATTGCTCGATATTATGGTAAGGGTCCCCTCTTTTCAATATATGGTCTTCGTATTTAGTATAGGGGTATTGCTCGATATTATGGTAAGGGTCCCCCCTTTTCAATATATGGTCTTCGTATTTAGTATAGGGGTATTGCTCGATATTATGGTAAGGGTCCCCCCTTTTCAATATATGGTCTTCGTATTTAGTATAGGGGTATTGCTCGATATTATGGTAAGGGTCCCCCCTTTTCAATATATGGTCTTCGTATTTAGTATAGGGGTATTGCTCGATATTATGGTAAGGGTCCCCCCTTTTCAATATATGGTTTTCGTATTTAGTATAGGGGTATTGCTCGATATTATGGTAAGGGTCCCCCCTTTTCAATATATGGTCTTCGTATTTAGTGTAGGGGTATCGCTCGATATTATGGTAAGGGTCCCCCCTTTAAAAAAATCCATATAAATATTAGGATGGATCCAAGTCTATCAGTATTCATTTTTATAATAAAAATATTACTTCCCTAGTAAACTTTTTTAGAAAAGTGGCTGTATCTCCGCAAATATTGATTTTATCGCAAAAATAAGCGAAATTCGAAAAAACTTAACTAAAGTATCGATAGTGCTCTTTTCAAATATATTAAAACTATTGTAATTTGAAGAAATTTTTGAAAAAATCCATATAAATATTAGGATGGATCCAAGTCTATCAGTATTCATTTTTATAATAAAAATATTACTTCCCTATTAAACTTTTTTAGAAAAGTGGCTGTATCTTCGCAAATATTGATTTTATCGCAAAAATAAGCGAAATTCGAAAAAACTTAACTAAAGTATCGATAGTGCTCTTTTCAAATATATTAAAACTATTGTAATTTGAAGAAATTTTTGAAAAAATCCATATAAATATTAGGATGGATCCAAGTCTATCAGTATTCATTTTTATAATAAAAATATTACTTCCCTATTAAACTTTTTTAGAAAAGTGGCTGTATCTCCGCAAATATTGATTTTATCGCAAAAATAAGCGAAATTCGAAAAACCTTAACTAAAGTATCGATAGTGCTCTTTTCAAAAATATTAAAACTATTGTAATTTGAAGAAATTTTTGAAAAAATCCATATAAATATTAGGATGGATCCAAGTCTATCAGTATTCATTTTTATAACAAAAATATTACTTCCCTATTAAACTTTTTTAGAAAAGTGGCTGTATCTCCGCAAATATTGATTTTATCGCAAAAATAAGCGAAATTCGAAAAAAACTTAACTAAAGTATCGATAGTGCTCTTTTCAAATATATTAAAACTATTGTAATTTGAAGAAATTTTTTAAAAAATCCATATAAATATTAGGATGGATCCAAGTCTATCAGTATTCATTTTTATAACAAAAATATTACTTCCCTATTAAACTTTTTTAGAAAAGTGGCTGTATCTCCGCAAATATTGATTTTATCGCAAAAATAAGCGAAATTCGAAAAAAACTTAACTAAAGTATCGATAGTGCTCTTTTCAAATATATTAAAACTATTGTAATTTGAAGAAATTTTTTAAAAAATCCATATAAATATTAGGATGGATCCCCCTTGTCAATATATGGTCTTCGTATTTAATAAAGGGGTATTGCTCGATATTATGGTAAGGGTCCCCCTTTTCAATATATGGTCTTCGTATTTAGTATAGGGGTATTGCTCGATATTATGGTAAGGGTCCCCCCTTTTCAATATATAGTCTTCGTATTTAGTATAGGGGTATTGCTCGATATTATGGTAAGGGTTCCCCCTTTTCAATATATGGTCTTCGTATTTAGTGTAGGGGTATCGCTCGATATTATGGTAAGGGTCCCCCCTTTTCAATATATGGTCTTCGTATTTAGTATAGGGGTATTGTTCGATATTATGGTAAGGGTCCCCCCTTTTCAATATATGGTCTTCGTATTTAGTATAGGGGTATTGTTCGATATTATGGTAAGGGTCCCCCCTTTTCAATATATGGTCTTCGTATTTAGTATAGGGGTATTGTTCGATATTATGGTAAGGGTCCCCCCTTTTCAATATATGGTCTTCGTATTTAGTATAGGGGTATTGTTCGATATTATGGTAAGGGTCCCCCCTTTTCAATATATGGTCTTCGTATTTAGTATAGGGGTATTGTTCGATATTATGGTAAGGGTCCCCCCTTTTCAATATATGGTCTTCGTATTTAGTATAGGGGTATTGTTCGATATTATGGTAAGGGTCCCCCCTTTTCAATATATGGTCTTCGTATTTAGTATAGGGGTATTGTTCGATATTATGGTAAGGGTCCCCCCTTTTCAATATATGGTCTTCGTATTTAGTATAGGGGTATTGTTCGATATTATGGTAAGGGTCCCCCCTTTTCAATATATGGTCTTCGTATTTAGTATAGGGGTATTGCTCGATATTATGGTAAGGGTCCCCCCTTTTCAATATATGGTCTTCGTATTTAGTATAGGGGTATTGCTCGATATTATGGTAAGGGTCCCCCCTTTTCAATATATGGTCTTCGTATTTAGTATAGGGGTATTGTTCGATATTATGGTAAGGGTCCCCCCTTTTCAATATATGGTCTTCGTATTTAGTATAGGGGTATCGCTCGATATTATGGTAAGGGTCCCCCCTTTTCAATATATGGTCTTCGTATTTAGTATAGGGGTATTGCTCGATATTATGGTAAGGGTCCCCCCTTTTCAATATATGGTCTTCGTATTTAGTATAGGAGTATTGCTCGATATTATGGTAAGGGTCCCCCCTTTTCAATATATGGTCTTCGTATTTAGTATAGGGGTATTGCTCGATATTATGGTAAGGGTCCCCCCTTTTCAATATATGGTCTTCGTATTTAGTATAGGGGTATTGCTCGATATTATGGTAAGGGTCCCCCCTTTTCAATATATGGTCTTCGTATTTAGTATAGGGGTATTGCTCGATATTATGGTAAGGGTCCCCCCTTTTCAATATATGGTCTTCGTATTTAGTATAGGGGTATTGCTCGATATTATGGTAAGGGTCCCCCCTTTTCAATATATGGTCTTCGTATTTAGTATAGGGGTATTGCTCGATATTATGGTAAGGGTCCCCCCTTTTCAATATATGGTCTTCGTATTTAGTATAGGGGTATTGCTCGATATTATGGTAAGGGTCCCCCCTTTTCAATATATGGTCTTCGTATTTAGTATAGGGGTATTGCTCGATATTATGGTAAGGGTCCCCCCTTTTCAATATATGGTCTTCGTATTTAGTGTAGGGGTATCGCTCGATATTATGGTAAGGGTCCCCCCTTTAAAAAAATCCATATAAATATTAGGATGGATCCAAGTCTATCAGTATTCATTTTTATAATAAAAATATTACTTCCCTAGTAAACTTTTTTAGAAAAGTGGCTGTATCTTCGCAAATATTGATTTTATCGCAAAAATAAGCGAAATTCGAAAAAACTTAACTAAAGTATCGATAGTGCTCTTTTCAAATATATTAAAACTATTGTAATTTGAAGAAATTTTTGAAAAAATCCATATAAATATTAGGATGGATCCAAGTCTATCAGTATTCATTTTTATAATAAAAATATTACTTCCCTATTAAACTTTTTTAGAAAAGTGGCTGTATCTTCGCAAATATTGATTTTATCGCAAAAATAAGCGAAATTCGAAAAAACTTAACTAAAGTATCGATAGTGCTCTTTTCAAATATATTAAAACTATTGTAATTTGAAGAAATTTTTGAAAAAATCCATATAAATATTAGGATGGATCCAAGTCTATCAGTATTCATTTTTATAATAAAAATATTACTTCCCTATTAAACTTTTTTAGAAAAGTGGCTGTATCTCCGCAAATATTGACTTTATCGCAAAAATAAGCGAAATTCGAAAAACCTTAACTAAAGTATCGATAGTGCTCTTTTCAAATATATTAAAACTATTGTAATTTGAAGAAATTTTTTAAAAAATCCATATAAATATTAGGATGGATCCCCCTTGTCAATATATGGTCTTCGTATTTAATAAAGGGGTATTGCTCGATATTATGGTAAGGGTCCCCCCTTTTCAATATATGGTCTTGGTATTTAGTATAGGGGTATTGTTCGATATTATGGTAAGGGTCCCCCCTTTTCAATATATGGTCTTCGTATTTAGTATAGGGGTATTGTTCGATATTATGGTAAGGGTCCCCCCTTTTCAATATATGGTCTTCGTATTTAGTATAGGGGTATTGTTCGATATTATGGTAAGGGTCCCCCCTTTTCAATATATGGTCTTCGTATTTAGTATAGGGGTATTGTTCGATATTATGGTAAGGGTCCCCCCTTTTCAATATATGGTCTTCGTATTTAGTATAGGGGTATTGTTCGATATTATGGTAAGGGTCCCCCCTTTTCAATATATGGTCTTCGTATTTAGTATAGGGGTATTGTTCGATATTATGGTAAGGGTCCCCCCTTTTCAATATATGGTCTTCGTATTTAGTATAGGGGTATTGTTCGATATTATGGTAAGGGTCCCCCCTTTTCAATATATGGTCTTCGTATTTAGTATAGGGGTATTGTTCGATATTATGGTAAGGGTCCCCCCTTTTCAATATATGGTCTTCGTATTTAGTATAGGGGTATTGTTCGATATTATGGTAAGGGTCCCCCCTTTTCAATATATGGTCTTCGTATTTAGTATAGGGGTATTGCTCGATATTATGGTAAGGGTCCCCCCTTTTCAATATATGGTCTTCGTATTTAGTATAGGGGTATTGCTCGATATTATGGTAAGGGTCCCCCCTTTTCAATATATGGTCTTCGTATTTAGTATAGGGGTATTGTTCGATATTATGGTAAGGGTCCCCCCTTTTCAATATATGGTCTTCGTATTTAGTATAGGGGTATCGCTCGATATTATGGTAAGGGTCCCCCCTTTTCAATATATGGTCTTCGTATTTAGTATAGGGGTATTGCTCGATATTATGGTAAGGGTCCCCCCTTTTCAATATATGGTCTTCGTATTTAGTATAGGAGTATTGCTCGATATTATGGTAAGGGTCCCCCCTTTTCAATATATGGTCTTCGTATTTAGTATAGGGGTATTGCTCGATATTATGGTAAGGGTCCCCCCTTTTCAATATATGGTCTTCGTATTTAGTATAGGGGTATTGCTCGATATTATGGTAAGGGTCCCCCTTTTCAATATATGGTCTTCGTATTTAGTATAGGGGTATTGCTCGATATTATGGTAAGGGTCCCCCCTTTTCAATATATGGTCTTCGTATTTAGTATAGGGGTATTGCTCGATATTATGGTAAGGGTCCCCCCTTTTCAATATATGGTCTTCGTATTTAGTATAGGGGTATTGCTCGATATTATGGTAAGGGTCCCCCCTTTTCAATATATGGTCTTCGTATTTAGTATAGGGGTATTGCTCGATATTATGGTAAGGGTCCCCCCTTTTCAATATATGGTCTTCGTATTTAGTATAGGGGTATTGCTCGATATTATGGTAAGGGTCCCCCCTTTTCAATATATGGTCTTCGTATTTAGTGTAGGGGTATCGCTCGATATTATGGTAAGGGTCCCCCTTTAAAAAAATCCATATAAATATTAGGATGGATCCAAGTCTATCAGTATTCATTTTTATAATAAAAATATTACTTCCCTAGTAAACTTTTTTAGAAAAGTGGCTGTATCTTCGCAAATATTGATTTTATCGCAAAAATAAGCGAAATTCGAAAAAACTTAACTAAAGTATCGATAGTGCTCTTTTCAAATATATTAAAACTATTGTAATTTGAAGAAATTTTTGAAAAAATCCATATAAATATTAGGATGGATCCAAGTCTATCAGTATTCATTTTTATAATAAAAATATTACTTCCCTATTAAACTTTTTTAGAAAAGTGGCTGTATCTTCGCAAATATTGATTTTATCGCAAAAATAAGCGAAATTCGAAAAAACTTAACTAAAGTATCGATAGTGCTCTTTTCAAATATATTAAAACTATTGTAATTTGAAGAAATTTTTGAAAAAATCCATATAAATATTAGGATGGATCCAAGTCTATCAGTATTCATTTTTATAATAAAAATATTACTTCCCTATTAAACTTTTTTAGAAAAGTGGCTGTATCTCCGCAAATATTGACTTTATCGCAAAAATAAGCGAAATTCGAAAAACCTTAACTAAAGTATCGATAGTGCTCTTTTCAAATATATTAAAACTATTGTAATTTGAAGAAATTTTTGAAAAAATCCATATAAATATTAGGATGGATCCAAGTCTATCAGTATTCATTTTTATAATAAAAATATTACTTCCCTATTAAACTTTTTTAGAAAAGTGGCTGTATCTCCGCAAATATTGATCTTATCGCAAAAATAAGCGAAGTTCGAAAAAACTTAACTAAAGTATCGATAGTGCTCTTTTCAAATATATTAAAACTATTGTAATTTGAAGAAATTTTTGAAAAAATCCATATAAATATTAGGATGGATCCAAGTCTATCAGTATTCATTTTTATAATAAAAATATTACTTCCCTATTAAACTTTTTTAGAAAAGTGGCTGTATCTCTGCAAATATTGATTTTATCGCAAAAATAAGCGAAGTTCGAAAAAACTTAACTAAAGTATCGATAGTGCTCTTTTCAAATATATTAAAACTATTGTAATTTGAAGAAATTTTTAAAAAAATCCATATAAATATTAGGATGGATCCAAGTCTATCAGTATTCATTTTTATAATAAAAATATTACTTCCCTATTAAACTTTTTTAGAAAAGTGGCTGTATCTCCGCAAATATTGATTTTATCGCAAAAATAAGCGAAATTCGAAAAAAACTTAACTAAAGTATCGATAGTGCTCTTTTCAAATATATTAAAACTATTGTAATTTGAAGAAATTTTTTAAAAAATTCATATAAATATTAGGATGGATCCCCCTTGTCAATATATGGTCTTCGTATTTAATAAAGGGGTATTGCTCGATATTATGGTAAGGGTCCCCCCTTTTCAATATATGGTCTTCGTATTTAGTATAGGGGTATTGCTCGATATTATGGTAAGGGTCCCCCCTTTTCAATATATAGTCTTCGTATTTAGTATAGGGGTATTGCTCGATATTATGGTAAGGGTCCCCCTTTTTAAAAATATATGGTCTTCGTATTTAGTGTAGGGGTATCGCTCGATATTATGGTAAGGGTCCCCCCTTTTCAATATATGGTCTTCGTATTTAGTATAGGGGTATTGTTCGATATTATGGTAAGGGTCCCCCCTTTTCAATATATGGTCTTCGTATTTAGTATGGGGTATTGCTCGATATTATGGTAAGGGTCCCCCCTTTTCAATATATGGTCTTCGTATTTAGTATAGGGGTATTGCTCGATATTATGGTAAGGGTCCCCCCTTTTCAATATATGGTCTTCGTATTTAGTATAGGGGTATTGCTCGATATTATGGTAAGGGTCCCCCCTTTTCAATATATGGTCTTCGTATTTAGTATAGGGGTATTGCTCGATATTATGGTAAGGGTCCCCCCTTTTCAATATATGGTCTTCGTATTTAGTATAGGAGTATTGCTCGATATTATGGTAAGGGTCCCCCCTTTTCAATATATGGTCTTCGTATTTAGTATAGGGGTATTGCTCGATATTATGGTAAGGGTCCCCCCTTTTCAATATATGGTCTTCGTATTTAGTATAGGGGTATTGCTCGATATTATGGTAAGGGTCCCCCCTTTTCAATATATGGTCTTCGTATTTAGTATAGGGGTATTGCTCGATATTATGGTAAGGGTCCCCCCTTTTCAATATATGGTCTTCGTATTTAGTGTAGGGGTATCGCTCGATATTATGGTAAGGGTCCCCCCTTTAAAAAAATCCATATAAATATTAGGATGGATCCAAGTCTATCAGTATTCATTTTTATAATAAAAATATTACTTCCCTAGTAAACTTTTTTAGAAAAGTGGCTGTATCTCCGCAAATATTGATTTTATCGCAAAAATAAGCGAAATTCGAAAAAACTTAACTAAAGTATCGATAGTGCTCTTTTCAAATATATTAAAACTATTGTAATTTGAAGAAATTTTTGAAAAAATCCATATAAATATTAGGATGGATCCAAGTCTATCAGTATTCATTTTTATAATAAAAATATTACTTCCCTAGTAAACTTTTTTAGAAAAGTGGCTGTATCTCCGCAAATATTGATTTTATCGCAAAAATAAGCGAAATTCGAAAAAACTTAACTAAAGTATCGATAGTGCTCTTTTCAAATATATTAAAACTATTGTAATTTGAAGAAATTTTTGAAAAAATCCATATAAATATTAGGATGGATCCAAGTCTATCAGTATTCATTTTTATAATAAAAATATTACTTCCCTATTAAACTTTTTTAGAAAAATGGCTGTATCTCCGCAAATATTGATTTTATCGCAAAAATAAGCGAAATTCGAAAAACCTTAACTAAAGTATCGATAGTGCTCTTTTCAAATATATTAAAACTATTGTAATTTGAAGAAATTTTTGAAAAAATCCATATAAATATTAGGATGGATCCAAGTCTATCAGTATTCATTTTTATAATAAAAATATTACTTCCCTATTAAACTTTTTTAGAAAAGTGGCTGTATCTCCGCAAATATTGATTTTATCGCAAAAATAAGCGAAGTTCGAAAAAACTTAACTAAAGTATCGATAGTGCTCTTTTCAAATATATTAAAACTATTGTAATTTGAAGAAATTTTTGAAAAAATCCATATAAATATTAGGATGGATCCAAGTCTATCAGTATTCATTTTTATAATAAAAATATTACTTCCCTAGTAAACTTTTTTAGAAAAGTGGCTGTATCTCCGCAAATATTGATTTTATCGCAAAAATAAGCGAAGTTCGAAAAAACTTAACTAAAGTATCGATAGTGCTCTTTTCAAATATATTAAAACTATTGTAATTTGAAGAAATTTTTGAAAAAATCCATATAAATATTAGGATGGATCCAAGTCTATCAGTATTCATTTTTATAATAAAAATATTACTTCCCTAGTAAACTTTTTTAGAAAAGTGGCTGTATCTCCGCAAATATTGATTTTATCGCAAAAATAAGCGAAGTTCGAAAAAACTTAACTAAAGTATCGATAGTGCTCTTTTCAAATATATTAAAACTATTGTAATTTGAAGAAATTTTTGAAAAAATCCATATAAATATTAGGATGGATCCAAGTCTATCAGTATTCATTTTTATAACAAAAATATTACTTCCCTATTAAACTTTTTTAGAAAAGTGGCTGTATCTCCGCAAATATTGATTTTATCGCAAAAATAAGCGAAATTCGAAAAAACTTAACTAAAGTATCGATAGTGCTCTTTTCAAATATATTAAAACTATTGTAATTTGAAGAAATTTTTGAAAAAATCCATATAAATATTAGGATGGATCCAAGTCTATCAGTATTCATTTTTATAATAAAAATATTACTTCCCTATTAAACTTTTTTAGAAAAGTGGCTGTATCTCTGCAAATATTGATTTTATCGCAAAAATAAGCGAAGTTCGAAAAAACTTAACTAAAGTATCGATAGTGCTCTTTTCAAATATATTAAAACTATTGTAATTTGAAGAAATTTTTGAAAAAATCCATATAAATATTAGGATGGATCCAAGTCTATCAGTATTCATTTTTATAATAAAAATATTACTTCCCTATTAAACTTTTTTAGAAAAGTGGCTGTATCTCCGCAAATATTGATTTTATCGCAAAAATAAGCGAAATTCGAAAAAAACTTAACTAAAGTATCGATAGTGCTCTTTTCAAATATATTAAAACTATTGTAATTTGAAGAAATTTTTGAAAAAATCCATATAAATATTAGGATGGATCCCCCTTGTCAATATATGGTCTTCGTATTTAGTATAGGGGTATTGCTCGATATTATGGTAAGGGTCCCCCCTTTTCAATATATAGTCTTCGTATTTAGTATAGGGGTATTGCTCGATATTATGGTAAGGGTCCCCCCTTTTCAATATATGGTCTTCGTATTTAGTATAGGGGTATTGCTCGATATTATGGTAAGGGTCCCCCCTTTTCAATATATAGTCTTCGTATTTAGTATAGGGGTATTGCTCGATATTATGGTAAGGGTCCCCCCTTTTCAATATATGGTCTTCGTATTTAGTGTAGGGGTATCGCTCGATATTATGGTAAGGGTCCCCCCTTTTCAATATATGGTCTTCGTATTTAGTATAGGGGTATTGTTCGATATTATGGTAAGGGTCCCCCCTTTTCAATATATGGTCTTCGTATTTAGTATAGGGGTATTGCTCGATATTATGGTAAGGGTCCCCCCTTTTCAATATATGGTCTTCGTATTTAGTATAGGGGTATTGCTCGATATTATGGTAAGGGTCCCCCCTTTTCAATATATGGTCTTCGTATTTAGTATAGGGGTATTGCTCGATATTATGGTAAGGGTCCCCCCTTTTCAATATATGGTCTTCGTATTTAGTATAGGGGTATTGCTCGATATTATGGTAAGGGTCCCCCCTTTTCAATATATGGTCTTCGTATTTAGTATAGGAGTATTGCTCGATATTATGGTAAGGGTCCCCCTTTTCAATATATGGTCTTCGTATTTAGTATAGGGGTATTGCTCGATATTATGGTAAGGGTCCCCCCTTTTCAATATATGGTCTTCGTATGTAGTATAGGGGTATTGCTCGATATTATGGTAAGGGTCCCCCCTTTTCAATATATGGTCTTCGTATTTAGTATAGGGGTATTGCTCGATATTATGGTAAGGGTCCCCCCTTTTCAATATATGGTCTTCGTATTTAGTATAGGGGTATTGCTCGATATTATGGTAAGGGTCCCCCCTTTTCAATATATGGTCTTCGTATTTAGTATAGGGGTATTGCTCGATATTATGGTAAGGGTCCCCCCTTTTCAATATATGGTCTTCGTATTTAGTATAGGGGTATTGCTCGATATTATGGTAAGGGTCCCCCCTTTACAATATATGGTCTTCGTATTTAGTATAGGGGTATTGCTCGATATTATGGTAAGGGTCCCCCCTTTTCAATATATGGTCTTCGTATTTAGTGTAGGGGTATCGCTCGATATTATGGTAAGGGTCCCCCCTTTAAAAAAATCCATATAAATATTAGGATGGATCCAAGTCTATCAGTATTCATTTTTATAATAAAAATATTACTTCCCTAGTAAACTTTTTTAGAAAAGTGGCTGTATCTCCGCAAATATTGATTTTATCGCAAAAATAAGCGAAATTCGAAAAAACTTAACTAAAGTATCGATAGTGCTCTTTTCAAATATATTAAAACTATTGTAATTTGAAGAAATTTTTGAAAAAATCCATATAAATATTAGGATGGATCCAAGTCTATCAGTATTCATTTTTATAATAAAAATATTACTTCCCTATTAAACTTTTTTAGAAAAGTGGCTGTATCTTCGCAAATATTGATTTTATCGCAAAAATAAGCGAAATTTGAAAAAACTTAACTAAAGTATCGATAGTGCTCTTTTCAAATATATTAAAACTATTGTAATTTGAAGAAATTTTTGAAAAAATCCATATAAATATTAGGATGGATCCAAGTCTATCAGTATTCATTTTTATAATAAAAATATTACTTCCCTATTAAACTTTTTTAGAAAAGTGGCTGTATCTCCGCAAATATTGATTTTATCGCAAAAATAAGCGAAATTCGAAAAACCTTAACTAAAGTATCGATAGTGCTCTTTTCAAATATATTAAAACTATTGTAATTTGAAGAAATTTTTGAAAAAATCCATATAAATATTAGGATGGATCCAAGTCTATCAGTATTCATTTTTATAATAAAAATATTACTTCCCTATTAAACTTTTTTAGAAAAGTGGCTGTATCTCCGCAAATATTGATTTTATCGCAAAAATAAGCGAAGTTCGAAAAAACTTAACTAAAGTATCGATAGTGCTCTTTTCAAATATATTAAAACTATTGTAATTTGAAGAAATTTTTGAAAAAATCCATATAAATATTAGGATGGATCCAAGTCTATCAGTATTCATTTTTATAATAAAAATATTACTTCCCTAGTAAACTTTTTTAGAAAAGTGGCTGTATCTCCGCAAATATTGATTTTATCGCAAAAATAAGCGAAATTCGAAAAAACTTAACTAAAGTATCGATAGTGCTCTTTTCAAATATATTAAAACTATTGTAATTTGAAGAAATTTTTGAAAAAATCCATATAAATATTAGGATGGATCCAAGTCTATCAGTATTCATTTTTATAATAAAAATATTACTTCCCTATTAAACTTTTTTAGAAAAGTGGCTGTATCTCTGCAAATATTGATTTTATCGCAAAAATAAGCGAAGTTCGAAAAAACTTAACTAAAGTATCGATAGTGCTCTTTTCAAATATATTAAAACTATTGTAATTTGAAGAAATTTTTAAAAAAATCCATATAAATATTAGGATGGATCCAAGTCTATCAGTATTCATTTTTATAATAAAAATATTACTTCCCTATTAAACTTTTTTAGAAAAGTGGCTGTATCTCCGCAAATATTGATTTTATCGCAAAAATAAGCGAAATTCGAAAAAAACTTAACTAAAGTATCGATAGTGCTCTTTTCAAATAAATTAAAACTATTGTAATTTGAAGAAATTTTTTAAAAAATCCATATAAATATTAGGATGGATCCCCCTTGTCAATATATGGTCTTCGTATTTAATAAAGGGGTATTGCTCGATATTATGGTAAGGGTCCCCCCTTTTCAATATATGGTCTTCGTATTTAGTATAGGGGTATTGCTCGATATTATGGTAAGGGTCCCCCCTTTTCAATATATGGTCTTCGTATTTAGTATAGGGGTATTGCTCGATATTATGGTAAGGGTCCCCCCTTTTCAATATATGGTCTTCGTATTTAATAAAGGGGTATTGCTCGATATTATGGTAAGGGTCCCCCCTTTTCAATATATGGTCTTCGTATTTAGTATAGGGGTATTGCTCGATATTATGGTAAGGGTCCCCCCTTTTCAATATATGGTCTTCGTATTTAGTATAGGGGTATTGCTCGATATTATGGTAAGGGTCCCCCCTTTTCAATATATGGTCTTCGTATTTAGTATAGGGGTATTGCTCAATATTATGGTAAGGGTCCCCCCTTTTCAATATATGGTCTTCGTATTTAGTATAGGGGTATTGCTCGATATTATGGTAAGGGTCCCCCCTTTTCAATATATGGTCTTCGTATTTAGTATAGGGGTATTGCTCGATATTATGGTAAGGGTCCCCCCTTTTCAATATATGGTCTTCGTATTTAGTGTAGGGGTATCGCTCGATATTATGGTAAGGGTCCCCCCTTTAAAAAAATCCATATAAATATTAGGATGGATCCAAGTCTATCAGTATTCATTTTTATAATAAAAATATTACTTCCCTAGTAAACTTTTTTAGAAAAGTGGCTGTATCTCCGCAAATATTGATTTTATCGCAAAAATAAGCGAAATTCGAAAAAACTTAACTAAAGTATCGATAGTGCTCTTTTCAAATATATTAAAACTATTGTAATTTGAAGAAATTTTTGAAAAAATCCATATAAATATTAGGATGGATCCAAGTCTATCAGTATTCATTTTTATAATAAAAATATTACTTCCCTATTAAACTTTTTTAGAAAAGTGGCTGTATCTTCGCAAATATTGATTTTATCGCAAAAATAAGCGAAATTCGAAAAAACTTAACTAAAGTATCGATAGTGCTCTTTTCAAATATATTAAAACTATTGTAATTTGAAGAAATTTTTGAAAAAATCCATATAAATATTAGGATGGATCCAAGTCTATCAGTATTCATTTCTATAATAAAAATATTACTTCCCTATTAAACTTTTTTAGAAAAGTGGCTGTATCTCCGCAAATATTGATTTTATCGCAAAAATAAGCGAAATTCGAAAAACCTTAACTAAAGTATCGATAGTGCTCTTTTCAAATATATTAAAACTATTGTAATTTGAAGAAATTTTTGAAAAAATCCATATAAATATTAGGATGGATCCAAGTCTATCAGTATTCATTTTTATAATAAAAATATTACTTCCCTATTAAACTTTTTTAGAAAAGTGGCTGTATCTCCGCAAATATTGATTTTATCGCAAAAATAAGCGAAGTTCGAAAAAACTTAACTAAAGTATCGATAGTGCTCTTTTCAAATATATTAAAACTATTGTAATTTGAAGAAATTTTTGAAAAAATCCATATAAATATTAGGATGGATCCAAGTCTATCAGTATTCATTTTTATAATAAAAATATTACTTCCCTAGTAAACTTTTTTAGAAAAGTGGCTGTATCTCCGCAAATATTGATTTTATCGCAAAAATGAGCGAAATTCGAAAAAACTTAACTAAAGTATCGATAGTGCTCTTTTCAAATATATTAAAACTATTGTAATTTGAAGAAATTTTTGAAAAAATCCATTGAAATATTAGGATGGATCCAAGTCTATCAGTATTCATTTTTATAACAAAAATATTACTTCCCTATTAAACTTTTTTAGAAAAGTGGCTGTATCTCCGCAAATATTGATTTTATCGCAAAAATAAGCGAAATTCGAAAAACCTTAACTAAAGTATCGATAGTGCTCTTTTCAAATATATTAAAACTATTGTAATTTGAAGAAAGTTTTGAAAAAATCCATATAAATATTAGGATGGATCCAAGTCTATCAGTATTCATTTTTATAATAAAAATATTACTTCCCTATTAAACTTTTTTAGAAAAGTGGCTGTATCTCTGCAAATATTGATTTTATCGCAAAAATAAGCGAAGTTCGAAAAAACTTAACTAAAGTATCGATAGTGCTCTTTTCAAATATATTAAAACTATTGTAATTTGAAGAAATTTTTAAAAAAATCCATATAAATATTAGGATGGATCCAAGTCTATCAGTATTCATTTTTATAATAAAAATATTACTTCCCTATTAAACTTTTTTAGAAAAGTGGCTGTATCTCCGCAAATATTGATTTTATCGCAAAAATAAGCGAAATTCGAAAAAAACTTAACTAAAGTATCGATAGTGCTCTTTTCAAATATATTAAAACTATTGTAATTTGAAGAAATTTTTTAAAAAATCCATATAAATATTAGGATGGATCCCCCTTGTCAATATATGGTCTTCGTATTTAATAAAGGGGTATTGCTCGATATTATGGTAAGGGTCCCCCCTTTTCAATATATGGTCTTCGTATTTAGTATAGGGGTATTGCTCGATATTATGGTAAGGGTCCCCCCTTTTCAATATATAGTCTTCGTATTTAGTATAGGGGTATTGCTCGATATTATGGTAAGGGTCCCCCCTTTTCAATATATGGTCTTCGTATTTAGTGTAGGGGTATCGCTCGATATTATGGTAAGGGTCCCCCCTTTTCAATATATGGTCTTCGTATTTAGTATAGGGGTATTGTTCGATATTATGGTAAGGGTCCCCCCTTTTCAATATATGGTCTTCGTATTTAGTATAGGGCTATTGCTCGATATTATGGTAAGGGTCCCCCCTTTTCAATATATGGTCTTCGTATTTAGTATAGGGGTATTGCTCGATATTATGGTAAGGGTCCCCCCTTTTCAATATATGGTCTTCGTATTTAGTATAGGGGTATTGCTCGATATTATGGTAAGGGTCCCCCCTTTTCAATATATGGTCTTCGTATTTAGTATAGGGGTATTGCTCGATATTATGGTAAGGGTCCCCCCTTTTCAATAAATGGTCTTCGTATTTAGTATAGGGGTATTGCTCGATATTATGGTAAGGGTCCCCCCTTTTCAATATATGGTCTTCGTATTTAGTATAGGAGTATTGCTCGATATTATGGTAAGGGTCCCCCCTTTTCAATATATGGTCTTCATATTTAGTATAGGGGTATTGCTCGATATTATTGTAAGGGTCCCCCCTTTTCAATATATGGTCTTCGTATTTAGTATAGGGGTATTGCTCGATATTATGGTAAAGGTCCCCCCTTTTCAATATATGGTCTTCGTATTTAGTATAGGTGTATTGCTCGATATTATGGTAAGGGTCCCCCCTTTTCAATATATGGTCTTCGTATTTAGTATAGGGGTATTGCTCGATATTATGGTAAGGGTCCCCCCTTTTCAATATATGGTCTTCGTATTTAGTATAGGGGTATTGCTCGATATTATGGTAAGGGTCCCCCCTTTTCAATATATGGTCTTCGTATTTAGTATAGGGGTATTGCTCGATATTATGGTAAGGGTCCCCCCTTTTCAATATATGGTCTTCGTATTTAGTATAGGGGTATTGCTCGATATTATGGTAAGGGTCCCCCCTTTTCAATATATGGTCTTCGTATTTAGTGTAGGGGTATCGCTCGATATTATGGTAAGGGTCCCCCCTTTAAAAAAATCCATATAAATATTAGGATGGATCCAAGTCTATCAGTATTCATTTTTATAATAAAAATATTACTTCCCTAGTAAACTTTTTTAGAAAAGTGGCTGTATCTCCGCAAATATTGATTTTATCGCAAAAATAAGCGAAATTCGAAAAAACTTAACTAAAGTATCGATAGTGCTCTTTTCAAATATATTAAAACTATTGTAATTTGAAGAAATT
Organism: Epicampocera succincta; assembly: GCA_932526305.1. Classification (NCBI taxonomy): domain Eukaryota; kingdom Metazoa; phylum Arthropoda; class Insecta; order Diptera; family Tachinidae; genus Epicampocera; species Epicampocera succincta. The sequence goes on along the minus strand of OW052036.1, from coordinate 59,411,206 downwards.
TTTGAAAAAATCCATATAAATATTAGGATGGATCCAAGTCTATCAGTATTCATTTTTATAATAAAAATATTACTTCCCTATTAAACTTTTTTAGAAAAGTGGCTGTATCTTCGCAAATATTGATTTTATCGCAAAAATAAGCGAAATTCGAAAAAACTTAACTAAAGTATCGATAGTGCTCTTTTCAAATATATTAAAACTATTGTAATTTGAAGAAATTTTTGAAAAAATCCATATAAATATTAGGATGGATCCAAGTCTTTCAGTATTCATTTTTATAATAAAAATATTACTTCCCTATTAAACTTTTTTAGAAAAGTGGCTTTATCTCCGCAAATATTGATTTTATCGCAAAAATAAGCGAAATTCGAAAAAAACTTAACTAAAGTATCGATAGTGCTCTTTTCAAATATATTAAAACTATTGTAATTTGAAGAAATTTTTGAAAAAATCCATATAAATATTAGGATGGATCCAAGTCTATCAGTATTCATTTTTATAATAAAAATATTACTTCCCTATTAAACTTTTTTAGAAAAGTGGCTGTATCTCCGCAAATATTGATTTTATCGCAAAAATAAGCGAAGTTCGAAAAAACTTAACTAAAGTATCGATAGTGCTCTTTTCAAATATATTAAAACTATTGTAATTTGAAGAAATTTTTGAAAAAATCCATATAAATATTAGGATGGATCCAAGTCTATCAGTATTCATTTTTATAATAAAAATATTACTTCCCTAGTAAACTTTTTTAGAAAAGTGGCTGTATCTCCGCAAATATTGATTTTATCGCAAAAATAAGCGAAATTCGAAAAAACTTAACTAAAGTATCGATAGTGCTCTTTTCAAATATATTAAAACTATTGTAATTTGAAGAAATTTTTGAAAAAATCCATATAAATATTAGGATGGATCCAAGTCTATCAGTATTCATTTTTATAACAAAAATATTACTTCCCTATTAAACTTTTTTAGAAAAGTGGCTGTATCTCCGCAAATATTGATTTTATCGCAAAAATAAGCGAAATTCGAAAAAAACTTAACTAAAGTATCGATAGTGCTCTTTTCAAATATATTAAAACTATTGTAATTTGAAGAAATTTTTTAAAAAATCCATATAAATATTAGGATGGATCCCCCTTGTCAATATATGGTCTTCGTATTTAATAAAGGGGTATTGCTCGATATTATGGTAAGGGTCCCCCCTTTTCAATATATGGTCTTCGTATTTAGTATAGGGGTATTGCTCGATATTATGGTAAGGGTCCCCCCTTTTCAATATATAGTCTTCGTATTTAGTATAGGGGTATTGCTCGATATTATGGTAAGGGTCCCCCCTTTTCAATATATGGTCTTCGTATTTAGTGTATGGGTATCGCTCGATATTATGGTAAGGGTCCCCCCTTTTCAATATATGGTCTTCGTATTTAGTATAGGGGTATTGTTCGATATTATGGTAAGGGTCCCCCCTTTTCAATATATGGTCTTCGTATTTAGTATAGGGGTATTGCTCGATATTATGGTAAGGGTCCCCCCTTTTCAATATATGGTCTTCGTATTTAGTATAGGGGTATTGCTCGATATTATGGTAAGGGTCCCCCCTTTTCAATATATGGTCTTCGTATTTAGTATAGGGGTATTGCTCGATATTATGGTAAGGGTCCCCCCTTTTCAATATATGGTCTTCGTATTTAGTATAGGGGTATTGCTCGATATTATGGTAAGGGTCCCCCCTTTTCAATATATGGTCTTCGTATTTAGTATAGGAGTATTGCTCGATATTATGGTAAGGGTCCCCCCTTTTCAATATATGGTCTTCGTATTTAGTATAGGGGTATTGCTCGATATTATGGTAAGGGTCCCCCCTTTTCAATATAGGGTCTTCGTATTTAGTATAGGGGTATTGCTCGATATTATGGTAAGGGTCCTCCCTTTTCAATATATGGTCTTCGTATTTAGTATAGGGGTATTGCTCGATATTATGGTAAGGGTCCCCCCTTTTCAATATATGGTCTTCGTATTTAGTATAGGGGTATTGCTCGATATTATGGTAAGGGTCCCCCCTTTTCAATATATGGTCTTCGTATTTAGTATAGGGGTATTGCTCGATATTATGGTAAGGGTCCCCCCTTTTCAATATATGGTCTTCGTATTTAGTATAGGGGTATTGCTCGATATTATGGTAAGGGTCCCCCCTTTTCAATATATGGTCTTCGTATTTAGTGTAGGGGTATCGCTCGATATTATGGTAAGGGTCCCCCCTTTAAAAAAATCCATATAAATATTAGGATGGATCCAAGTCTATCAGTATTAATTTTTATAATAAAAATATTACTTCCCTATTAAACTTTTTTAGAAAAGTGGCTGTATCTTCGCAAATATTGATTTTATCGCAAAAATAAGCGAAATTCGAAAAAACTTAACTAAAGTATCGATAGTGCTCTTTTCAAATATATTAAAACTATTGTAATTTGAAGAAATTTTTGAAAAAATCCATATAAATATTAGGATGGATCCAAGTCTATCAGTATTCATTTTTATAATAAAAATATTACTTCCCTATTAAACTTTTTTAGAAAAGTGGCTGTATCTTCGCAAATATTGATTTTATCGCAAAAATAAGCGAAATTCGAAAAAACTTAACTAAAGTATCGATAGTGCTCTTTTCAAATATAATAAAACTATTGTAATTTGAAGAAATTTTTGAAAAAATCCATATAAATATTAGGATGGATCCAAGTCTATCAGTATTAATTTTTATAATAAAAATATTACTTCCCTATTAAACTTTTTTAGAAAAGTGGCTGTATCTTCGCAAATATTGATTTTATCGCAAAAATAAGCGAAATTCGAAAAAACTTAACTAAAGTATCGATAGTGCTCTTTTCAAATATATTAAAACTATTGTAATTTGAAGAAATTTTTGAAAAAATCCATATAAATATTAGGATGGATCCAAGTCTATCAGTATTCATTTTTATAATAAAAATATTACTTCCCTATTAAACTTTTTTAGAAAAGTGGCTGTATCTTCGCAAATATTGATTTTATCGCAAAAATAAGCGAAATTCGAAAAAACTTAACTAAAGTATCGATAGTGCTCTTTTCAAATATAATAAAACTATTGTAATTTGAAGAAATTTTTGAAAAAATCCATATAAATATTAGGATGGATCCAAGTCTATCAGTATTCATTTTTATAATAAAAATATTACTTCCCTATTAAACTTTTTTAGAAAAGTGGCTGTATCTCCGCAAATATTGATTTTATCGCAAAAATAAGCGAAATTCGAAAAACCTTAACTAAGGTATCGATAGTGCTCTTTTCAAATATATTAAAACTATTGTAATTTGAAGAAATTTTTGAAAAAATCCATATAAATATTAGGATGGATCCAAGTCTATCAGTATTCATTTTGATAATAAAAATATTACTTCCCTATTAAACTTTTTTAGAAAAGTGGCTGTATCTCCGCAAATATTGATTTTATCGCAAAAATAAGCGAAGTTCGAAAAAACTTAACTAAAGTATCGATAGTGCTCTTTTCAAATATATTAAAACTATTGTAATTTGAAGAAATTTTTGAAAAAATCCATATAAATATTAGGATGGATCCAAGTCTATCAGTATTCATTTTTATAATAAAAATATTACTTCCCTAGTAAACTTTTTTAGAAAAGTGGCTGTATCTCCGCAAATATTGATTTTATCGCAAAAATAAGCGAAATTCGAAAAAACTTAACTAAAGTATCGATAGTGCTCTTTTCAAATATATTAAAACTATTGTAATTTGAAGAAATTTTTGAAAAAATCCATATAAATATTAGGATGGATCCAAGTCTATCAGTATTCATTTTTATAACAAAAATATTACTTCCCTATTAAACTTTTTTAGAAAAGTGGCTGTATCTCCGCAAATATTGATTTTATCGCAAAAATAAGCGAAATTCGAAAAAACTTAACTAAAGTATCGATAGTGCTCTTTTCAAATATATTAAAACTATTGTAATTTGAAGAAATTTTTGAAAAAATCCATATAAATATTAGGATGGATCCAAGTCTATCAGTATTCATTTTTATAATAAAAATATTACTTCCCTATTAAACTTTTTTAGAAAAGTGGCTGTATCTCTGCAAATATTGATTTTATCGCAAAAATAAGCGAAGTTCGAAAAAACTTAACTAAAGTATCGATAGCGCTCTTTTCAAATATATTAAAACTATTGTAATTTGAAGAAATTTTTAAAAAAATCCATATAAATATTAGGATGGATCCAAGTCTATCAGTATTCATTTTTATAATAAAAATATTACTTCCCTATTAAACTTTTTTAGAAAAGTGGCTGTATCTCCGCAAATATTGATTTTATCGCAAAAATAAGCGAAATTCGAAAAAAACTTAGCTAAAGTATCGATAGTGCTCTTTTCAAATATATTAAAACTATTGTAATTTGAAGAAATTTTTTAAAAAATCCATAGAAATATTAGGATGGATCCCCCTTGTCAATATATGGTCTTCGTATTTAATAAAGGGGTATTGCTCGATATTATGGTAAGGGTCCCCCCTTTTCAATATATGGTCTTCGTATTTAGTATAGGGGTATTGTTCGATATTATGGTAAGGGTCCCCCCTTTTCAATATATGGTCTTCGTATTTAGTATAAGGGTATTGCTCGATATTATGGTAAGGGTCCCCCCTTTTCAATATATGGTCTTCGTATTTAGTATAGGGGTATTGCTCGATATTATGGTAAGGGTCCCCCCTTTTCAATATATGGTCTTCGTATTTAGTATAGGGGTATTGCTCGATATTATGGTAAGGGTCCCCCCTTTTCAATATATGGTCTTCGTATTTAGTATAGGGGTATTGCTCGATATTATGGTAAGGGTCCCCCCTTTTCAATATATGGTCTTCGTATTTAGTATAGGAGTATTGCTCGATATTATGGTAAGGGTCCCCCCTTTTCAATATATGGTCTTCGTATTTAGTATAGGGGTATTGCTCGATATTATGGTAAGGGTCCCCCCTTTTCAATATATGGTCTTCGTATTTAGTATAGGGGTATTGCTCGATATTATGGTAAGGGTCCCCCCTTTTCAATATATGGTCTTCGTATTTAGTATAGGGGTATTGCTCGATATTATGGTAAGGGTCCCCCCTTTTCAATATATGGTCTTCGTATTTAGTATAGGGGTATTGCTCGATATTATGGTAAGGGTCCCCCCTTTTCAATATATGGTCTTCGTATTTAGTATAGGGGTATTGCTCGATATTATGGTAAGGGTCCCCCCTTTTCAATATATGGTCTTCGTATTTAGTATAGGGGTATTGCTCGATATTATGGTAAGGGTCCCCCCTTTTCAATATATGGTCTTCGTATTTAGTATAGGGGTATTGCTCGATATTATGGTAAGGGTCCCCCCTTTTCAATATATGGTCTTCGTATTTAGTGTAGGGGTATCGCTCGATATTATGGTAAGGGTCCCCCCTTTAAAAAAATCCATATAAATATTAGGATGGATCCAAGTCTATCAGTATTCATTTTTATAATAAAAATATTACTTCCCTAGTAAACTTTTTTAGAAAAGTGGCTGTATCTCCGCAAATATTGATTTTATCGCAAAAATAAGCGAAATTCGAAAAAACTTAACTAAAGTATCGATAGTGCTCTTTTCAAATATATTAAAACTATTGTAATTTGAAGAAATTTTTGAAAAAATCCATATAAATATTAGGATGGATCCAAGTCTATCAGTATTCATTTTTATAATAAAAATATTACTTCCCTATTAAACTTTTTTAGAAAAGTGGCTGTATCTTCGCAAATATTGATTTTATCGCAAAAATAAGCGAAATTCGAAAAAACTTAACTAAAGTATCGATAGTGCTCTTTTCAAATATATTAAAACTATTGTAATTTGAAGAAATTTTTGAAAAAATCCATATAAATATTAGGATGGATCCAAGTCTATCAGTATTCATTTTTATAATAAAAATATTACTTCCCTATTAAACTTTTTTAGAAAAGTGGCTGTATCTCCGCAAATATTGATTTTATCGCAAAAATAAGCGAAATTCGAAAAACCTTAACTAAAGTATCGATAGTGCTCTTTTCAAATATATTAAAACTATTGTAATTTGAAGAAATTTTTGAAAAAATCCATATAAATATTAGGATGGATCCAAGTCTATCAGTATTCATTTTTATAATAAAAATATTACTTCCCTATTAAACTTTTTTAGAAAAGTGGCTGTATCTCCGCAAATATTGATTTTATCGCAAAAATAAGCGAAGTTCGAAAAAACTTAACTAAAGTATCGATAGTGCTCTTTTCAAATATATTAAAACTATTGTAATTTGAAGAAATTTTTTGAAAAAATCCATATAAATATTAGGATGGATCCAAGTCTATCAGTATTCATTTTTATAACAAAAATATTACTTCCCTATTAAACTTTTTTAGAAAAGTGGCTGTATCTCCGCAAATATTGATTTTATCGCAAAAATAAGCGAAATTCGAAAAAACTTAACTAAAGTATCGATAGTGCTCTTTTCAAATATATTAAAACTATTGTAATTTGAAGAAATTTTTGAAAAAATCCATATAAATATTAGGATGGATCCAAGTCTATCAGTATTCATTTTTATAATAAAAATATTACTTCCCTATTAAACTTTTTTAGAAAAGTGGCTGTATCTCTGCAAATATTGATTTTATCGCAAAAAATAAGCGAAGTTCGAAAAAACTTAACTAAAGTATCGATAGTGCTCTTTTCAAATATATTAAAACTATTGTAATTTGAAGAAATTTTTAAAAAAATCCATATAAATATTAGGATGGATCCAAGTCTATCAGTATTCATTTTTATAATAAAAATATTACTTCCCTATTAAACTTTTTTAGAAAAGTGGCTGTATCTCCGCAAATATTGATTTTATCGCAAAAATAAGCGAAATTCGAAAAAAACTTAACTAAAGTATCGATAGTGCTCTTTTCAAATATATTAAAACTATTGTAATTTGAAGAAATTTTTTAAAAAATCCATTTAAATATTAGGATGGATCCCCCTTGTCAATATATGGTCTTCGTATTTAATAAAGGGGTATTGCTGGATATTATGGTAAGGGTCCCCCCTTTTCAATATATGGTCTTCGTATTTAGTATAGGGGTATTGCTCGATATTATGGTAAGGGTCCCCCCTTTTCAATATATAGTCTTCGTATTTAGTATAGGGGTGTTGCTCGATATTATGGTAAGGGTCCCCCCTTTTCAATATATGGTCTTCGTATTTAGTGTAGGGGTATCGCTCGATATTATGGTAAGGGTCCCCCCTTTTCAATATATGGTCTTCGTATTTAGTATAGGGGTATTGTTCGATATTATGGTAAGGGTCCCCCCTTTTCAATATATGGTCTTCGTATTTAGTATAGGGGTATTGCTCGATATTATGGTAAGGGTCCCCCCTTTTCAATATATGGTCTTCGTATTTAGTATAGGGGTATTGCTCGATATTATGGTAAGGGTCCCCCCTTTTCAATATATGGTCTTCGTATTTAGTATAGGGGTATTGCTCGATATTATGGTAAGGGTCCCCCCTTTTCAATATATGGTCTTCGTATTTAGTATAGGGGTATTGCTCGATATTATGGTAAGGGTCCCCCCTTTTCAATATATGGTCTTCGTATTTAGTATAGGAGTATTGCTCGATATTATGGTAAGGGTCCCCCCTTTTCAATATATGGTCTTCGTATTTAGTATAGGGGTATTGCTCGATATTATGGTAAGGGTCCCCCCTTTTCAATATATGGTCTTCGTATTTAGTATAGGAGTATTGCTCGATATTATGGTAAGGGTCCCCCCTTTTCAATATATGGTCTTCGTATTTAGTATAGGGGTATTGCTCGATATTATGGTAAGGGTCCCCCCTTTTCAATATATGGTCTTCGTATTTAGTATAGGGGTATTGCTCGATATTATGGTAAGGGTCCCCCCTTTTCAATATATGGTCTTCGTATTTAGTATAGGGGTATTGCTCGATATTATGGTAAGGGTCCCCCCTTTTCAATATATGGTCTTCGTATTTAGTATAGGGGTATTGCTCGATATTATGGTAAGGGTCCCCCCTTTTCAATATATGGTCTTCGTATTTAGTATAGGGGTATTGCTCGATATTATGGTAAGGGTCCCCCCTTTTCAATATATGGTCTTCGTATTTAGTGTAGGGGTATCGCTCGATATTATGGTAAGGGTCCCCCCTTTAAAAAAATCCATATAAATATTAGGATGGATCCAAGTCTATCAGTATTCATTTTTATAATAAAAATATTACTTCCCTAGTAAACTTTTTTAGAAAAGTGGCTGTATCTCCGCAAATATTGATTTTATCGCAAAAATAAGCGAAATTCGAAAAAACTTAACTAAAGTATCGATAGTGCTCTTTTCAAATATATTAAAACTATTGTAATTTGAAGAAATTTTTGAAAAAATCCATATAAATATTAGGATGGATCCAAGTCTATCAGTATTCATTTTTATAATAAAAATATTACTTCCCTATTAAACTTTTTTAGAAAAGTGGCTGTATCTTCGCAAATATTGATTTTATCGCAAAAATAAGCGAAATTCGAAAAAACTTAACTAAAGTATCGATAGTGCTCTTTTCAAATATATTAAAACTATTGTAATTTGAAGAAATTTTTGAAAAAATCCATATAAATATTAGGATGGATCCAAGTCTATCAGTATTCATTTTTATAATAAAAATATTACTTCCCTATTAAACTTTTTTAGAAAAGTGGCTGTATCTCCGCAAATATTGATTTTATCGCAAAAATAAGCGAAATTCGAAAAACCTTAACTAAAGTATCGATAGTGCTCTTTTCAAATATATTAAAACTATTGTAATTTGAAGAAATTTTTGAAAAAATCCATATAAATATTAGGATGGATCCAAGTCTATCAGTATTCATTTTTATAATAAAAATATTACTTCCCTATTAAACTTTTTTAGAAAAGTGGCTGTATCTCCGCAAATATTGATTTTATCGCAAAAATAAGCGAAATTCGAAAAAACTTAACTAAAGTATCGATAGTGCTCTTTTCAAATATATTAAAACTATTGTAATTTGAAGAAATTTTTGAAAAAATCCATATAAATATTAGGATGGATCCAAGTCTATCAGTATTCATTTTTATAATAAAAATATTACTTCCCTATTAAACTTTTTTAGAAAAGTGGCTGTATCTCCGCAAATATTGATTTTATCGCAAAAATAAGCGAAATTCGAAAAAACTTAACTAAAGTATCGATAGTGCTCTTTTCAAATATATTAAAACTATTGTAATTTGAAGAAATTTTTGAAAAAATCCATATAAATATTAGGATGGATCCAAGTCTATCAGTATTCATTTTTATAACAAAAATATTACTTCCCTATTAAACTTTTTTAGAAAAGTGGCTGTATCTCCGCAAATATTGATTTTATCGCAAAAATAAGCGAAATTCGAAAAAACTTAACTAAAGTATCGATAGTGCTCTTTTCAAATATATTAAAACTATTGTAATTTGAAGAAATTTTTGAAAAAATCCATATAAATATTAGGATGGATCCAAGTCTATCAGTATTCATTTTTATAATAAAAATATTACTTCCCTATTAAACTTTTTTAGAAAAGTGGCTGTATCTCTGCAAATATTGATTTTATCGCAAAAAATAAGCGAAGTTCGAAAAAACTTAACTAAAGTATCGATAGTGCTCTTTTCAAATATATTAAAACTATTGTAATTTGAAGAAATTTTTAAAAAAATCCATATAAATATTAGGATGGATCCAAGTCTATCAGTATTCATTTTTATAATAAAAATATTACTTCCCTATTAAACTTTTTTAGAAAAGTGGCTGTATCTCCGCAAATATTGATTTTATCGCAAAAATAAGCGAAATTCGAAAAAAACTTAACTAAAGTATCGATAGTGCTTGTTACCGCCACTCATAAATCGCTAATATGACACTACTGTTACCGCCACTCATAAATCGCTAATATGACATTACTGTTACCGCCAGGGCTACCCATCGCCGATTTTGAAAATGCTGTACCAGATGTACTTTTAGGATTAAATAACTTGAAATTATGTGTGCCAACTCGTGTTAAAGAAGGCAAGAAAAACGAACCCGTCGCTTTACATACTCGCCTCGGCTGGCTAATATGTGGCAACTCCAGTGTTGGAGAAAAGGCCCAAATTCAATATAATTTTTACTCTTGCGAGTGTAAAGGTGAAAACGACCAAATTCTTACTCACTTACTCAAACAGTTTTATACAACTGAGTTAGCAGGGATAAGTAACTATACTCCAGCTCTTGGAAAAGATGACCAAAGGGCATTAAGTTTGCTAGAAACATATACGAAACAAAGATGCGATGGCCATTACGAGACAGCTTTGCTGTGGCGATATGACAATATTACACTTCCACAAAGCTTTGATATGGCGAAGAGACGACTGATTTGTCTCGAAAAAACTCTAAGAAAAAATAAAGAGTTGTTTCAACATTTCGAAAAAACAATTTCTGAATATTTTGAAAGAAATTACATAGCCAAAGTAAACAATGAAGATGATAAACAAAATGTATGGTATTTACCAATGTTTCCGGTATTTAACAAAAACAAACCGAATAAAACAAGAATAGTTTGGGATGCGGCCGCGAAGGCAAATGGTATTTCACTTAACTCTATGCTGCTCAAAGGGCCAGATTTGCTGTCTTCTCTTGCAGCTATTCTTTTTCGTTTTCGGCAAAGGCAAATTGCAATCTGTGGTGACATCGAACAAATGTTCCATCAGATTTATATACGCGATGAAGACTGCCATGCGCAAAGATTTTTATGGCGCAGCTGCGACGACAACAAAGAACCCGAAGTGTACGTAATGAAGGTTATGATATTCGGTGCCTCCTGCGCTCCGTGCATATCTCAGTATGTTAAAAACCTCAACGCATCAAAATTTGAAGCCAAGTATCCCTTAGCCGCTGCTGCCATCAAAGACAACCACTACGTAGATGATTTTCTTGCTTCTTCGGATACTCCTGCAGAAGCCGCCGAACTGGCTAAAACTGTGCGATTCATTCATAGTGAGGGAGGATTCAAAATTAGAAACTGGTGTTCGAATAATGATAGCGTTTTGAAAGAATTGAACTCTTCTAACCCTTTGACCAATATTTGCCTAAACGTTAGTGTAGGCGAAGCAACAGAAAAGGTACTTGGCATATTTTGGAACCCTGGGGAGGACAATATAACCTTTAAACTGTCGCAGTCTGTCTTGAACAGCGAACTTCTTCTCGGAAACAAAATTCCCACCAAACGTGAAATTTTAAGAACTCTAATGAGCATTTATGACCCTTTAGGGCTTGTAGGAAATTTCCTTATGTATTTGAAAATAGTTCTCCAAGAAGTTTGGAGAAGCAATATCGACTGGGACGAACATATTCTAGTAAATCAACAATTAAGGTGGGAAAACTGGCTAGCGCTTTTACCAGATTTAAAAAATGTAAATATACCTCGTTGTTATCTTAAAACATTGAAAAACTATAATAACCTAGATGTTCAATTGCATGTATTTGTGGATGCAAGCGAAAACGGTTATGCCGCCGTAGCGTATTTTAGGATGTGCTGTGGGGACGAAATCGCTATTTCACTTATTGGATCAAAAACTAGGGTGGCGCCACTAAAGGTTTTATCGATACCACGTTTAGAGCTGATGGCAGCTGTTATTGGTGCTCGGTTTGCTAAATATATTGAAAAACATCATACCGTTAAGATAAATCGAAAAACACTCTGGTCAGATTCACGAACAGTTTTAAGCTGGATACGCTCCGACCACCGAAAATATCACCAGTTCGTTGCAGTTCGTGTAAGTGAAATTCTCGATATTTCAGAGGTGGACGAGTGGTCCTGGATATCAGGAAAAACGAATGTAGCTGACGAAGCAACACGATGCACAAATAAACCTAATCTATCGAATACAGGGCGCTGGTTTAGCGGCCCTGATTTTTTAAAGTTGCCAGAGAAAGAATGGCGGGAACCCAATACACAACTTTTGGAAACAAAGCTCGAGTTGAAAGAGTGCCATTTAACGGCACGAAGTATAGAACAACTTATAAACTTACAAAGATTTTCTCAGTGGTGCAGAGCATTAAGGGCAACTGCATACGTAATTCGTTTTTGCTACTGCCGTAGAAACAGAGATATCACGCCTTCCTGTGGAAAGGAACTAACTCAAATTGAGTTGCTCAAAGCAGAACTGACTCTTATCAAAGATACGCAGAAAGTATATTTCCAAAATGAAATAAATTGTCTATCACAAAAGAATAAATTAACGAAAACAAATTTTTTGTATAAATTGTCCCCGTATTTGGATCATAAAGGTGTCTTGAGAGTAGGTGGCCGAATTGATTATGCTGATGTTCCGGAGGAACTGAAGCATCCAGCCGTTTTGCCTAAACATTGCCGCCTAACAACCCTTTTAATATTACATTACCATAATCTGTACCGTCATAGTAGCTTTGAGACAGTGGTGAATGAATTGCGGCAAAAATACTATATTCCTAAATTGAGAACCGTTTGTAAATCAACCATTAAGCAGTGTCAAATGTGTAAAATTAAAACTGCGATGCCGGAGATTCCGCAGATGGCAAAATTACCTCGGGCTCGACTGGGTTCGTATCTCTCACCATTCACATTCACGGGTCTTGACTTTTTTGGTCCTATGCTTGTCACTGTTAACCGACATAAAGAAAAGAGATACGGTGCGCTATTTACATGTTTAACGGTACGTGCGGTTCATATTGAAATCGTCTATTCGCTTAATACAAGTTCGTGTATCATGGCAATACGTAAGTTTATTTCGCGAAGAGGCAGCCCAAGAGAATTTTTCAGCGACAATGGTACTAATTTTATCGGTGCTGATCGAGAGTTGCGTGAAGCCTTAAGAGAGGTGGACAAGAACGAGCTAATACGAAGTTTTACAACGTCCTACACCAAATGGAACTTTAACCCACCTTCTGCTCCTCATATGGGAGGAGCATGGGAACGATTAGTTCGATCCGTAAAAACTGTACTCTACAATATTAAAACAGAACGGTTTCCAAGCGATGAAATGCTGCAAAGCATGATGGCTGAAGTCGAAAGTATTATAAATTCCCGTCCTCTTACATATGTGCCAATAGAAAGCGAAAATCAAGAAGCGATCACACCAAATCATATTTTGCTTGGCAACTCCAGTGGCTTAAAACCCCTTGCATCGTACGACGACGAAGGTCTTGTACTTAAAGAAAGTTGGTTGCGTTCACAACAATATGCACAAATCTTTTGGAAGAGATGGGTGACAGAGTACCTGCCTACTTTGACGTGTAGGACAAAGTGGTTTCAAAAGGCCAAACCCATATCTGTGGGAGATTTAGTGATAGTGGTTGATCCAAATAACCCGAGAAACGTGTGGCCAAAGGGAAAGGTCATCGAAGTTGCCAAATCCGAAGATGGACAAGTACGAAAGGCAAAAGTTTTGACAGTTTGTGGCGTTTTAGAAAGACCTGCTGCAAAATTAGCGGTTTTAGACGTGGCTGAAAGAAAGTAGAGTAAGTCTTCGAAATCTCGCCATACTGTGGGGGAGTGTTACCGCCACTCATAAATCGCTAATATGACACTACTGTTACCGCCACTCATAAATCGCTAATATGACATTACTGTTACCGCCACTCATAAATCGCTGATATGACATTACTGTTATCGATATGTAGAGAGATGAGCATGGCAAAATGTTCAATTATTCCTTTTAATTTTCCACGCGGTATAATTATGAGGCCATATTTAATCGAGACCACATACATAAGTATATAAAACACCTACATAGATTTAAGATATTCATTCGTTCAGGTCATAAGGATTACGAAGCTTCGCTTGGAGTAGCCATACATAAAAGTTAGTATATCAGCAGTTTAGTATGTAAGTTTGTATAATGAATTTATTTATAATTTTAGGAATTTTAACATATTAAAGCGTAAGAATAAAGAATTAAAGTTTTTTTAAATTCTTACACTTGTGTTTAAAATCCACATTGGCTATCTTGAGCTTGGGCCGCTTTACCCGCAACAGTGCTCTTTTCAAATATATTAAAACTATTGTAATTTGAAGAAATTTTTTAAAAAATCCATATAAATATTAGGATGGATCCCCCTTGTCAATATATGGTCTTCGTATTTAATAAAGGGGTATTGCTCGATATTATGGTAAGGGTCCCCCCTTTTCAATATATGGTCTTCGTATTTAGTATAGGGGTATTGCTCGATATTATGGTAAGGGTCCCCCCTTTTCAATATATGGTCTTCGTATTTAGTATAGGGGTATTGCTCGATATTATGGTAAGGGTCCCCCCTTTTCAATATATGGTCTTCGTATTTAGTATAGGGGTATTGCTCGATATTATGGTAAGGGTCCCCCCTTTTCAATATATGGTCTTCGTATTTAGTATAGGAGTATTGCTCGATATTATGGTAAGGGTCCCCCCTTTTCAATATATGGTCTTCGTATTTAGTGTAGGGGTATCGCTCGATATTATGGTAAGGGTCCCCCCTTTTCAATATATGGTCTTCGTATTTAGTATAGGGGTATCGCTCGATATTATGGTAAGGGTCCCCCCTTTTCAATATATAGTCTTCGTATTTAGTGTAGGGGTATTGCTCGATATTATGGTAAGGGTCCCCCCTTTTCAATATATGGTCTTCGTATTTAGTATAGGAGTATTGCTCGATATTATGGTAAGGGTCCCCCCTTTTCAATATATGGTCTTCGTATTTAGTGTAGGGGTATCGCTCGATATTATGGTAAGGGTCCCCCCTTTTCAATATATGGTCTTCGTATTTAGTATAGGAGTATTGCTCGATATTATGGTAAGGGTCCCCCCTTTTCAATATATGGTCTTCGTATTTAGTGTAGGGGTATCGCTCGATATTATGGTAAGGGTCCCCCCTTTTCAATATATAGTCTTCGTATTTAGTATAGGGGTATTGCTCGATATTATGGTAAGGGTCCCCCCTTTTCAATATATGGTCTTCGTATTTAGTGTAGGGGTATCGCTCGATATTATGGTAAGGGTCCCCCCTTTTCAATATATGGTCTTCGTATTTAGTATAGGGGTATTGTTCGATATTATGGTAAGGGTCCCCCCTTTTCAATATATGGTCTTCGTATTTAGTATAGGGGTATTGCTCGATATTATGGTAAGGGTCCCCCCTTTTCAATATATGGTCTTCGTATTTAGTATAGGGGTATTGCTCGATATTATGGTAAGGGTCCCCCCTTTTCAATATATGGTCTTCGTATTTAGTATAGGGGTATTGCTCGATATTATGGTAAGGGTCCCCCCTTTTCAATATATGGTCTTCGTATTTAGTATAGGGGTATTGCTCGATATTATGGTAAGGGTCCCCCCTTTTCAATATATGGTCTTCGTATTTAGTATAGGAGTATTGCTCGATATTATGGTAAGGGTCCCCCCTTTTCAATATATGGTCTTCGTATTTAGTATAGGGGTATTGCTCGATATTATGGTAAGGGTCCCCCCTTTTCAATATATGGTCTTCGTATTTAGTATAGGGGTATTGCTCGATATTATGGTAAGGGTCCCCCCTTTTCAATATATGGTCTTCGTATTTAGTATAGGGGTATTGCTCGATATTATGGTAAGGGTCCCCCCTTTTCAATATATGGTCTTCGTATTTAGTATAGGGGTATTGCTCGATATTATGGTAAGGGTCCCCCCTTTTCAATATATGGTCTTCGTATTTAGTATAGGGGTATTGCTCGATATTATGGTAAGGGTCCCCCCTTTTCAATATATGGTCTTCGTATTTAGTATAGGGGTATTGCTCGATATTATGGTAAGGGTCCCCCTTTTCAATATATGGTCTTCGTATTTAGTATAGGGGTATTGCTCGATATTATGGTAAGGGTCCCCCCTTTTCAATATATGGTCTTCGTATTTAGTGTAGGGGTATCGCTCGATATTATGGTAAGGGTCCCCCCTTTAAAAAAATCCATATAAATATTAGGATGGATCCAAGTCTATCAGTATTCATTTTTATAATAAAAATATTACTTCCCTAGTAAACTTTTTTAGAAAAGTGGCTGTATCTCCGCAAATATTGATTTTATCGCAAAAATAAGCGAAATTCGAAAAAACTTAACTAAAGTATCGATAGTGCTCTTTTCAAATATATTAAAACTATTGTAATTTGAAGAAATTTTTGAAAAAATCCATATAAATATTAGGATGGATCCAAGTCTATCAGTATTCATTTTTATAATAAAAATATTACTTCCCTATTAAACTTTTTTAGAAAAGTGGCTGTATCTTCGCAAATATTGATTTTATCGCAAAAATAAGCGAAATTCGAAAAAACTTAACTAAAGTATCGATAGTGCTCTTTTCAAATATATTAAAACTATTGTAATTTGAAGAAATTTTTGAAAAAATCCATATAAATATTAGGATGGATCCAAGTCTATCAGTATTCATTTTTATAATAAAAATATTACTTCCCTATTAAACTTTTTTAGAAAAGTGAATGTATCTCCGCAAATATTGATTTTATCGCAAAAATAAGCGAAATTCGAAAAACCTTAACCAAAGTATCGATAGTGCTCTTTTCAAATATATTAAAACTATTGTAATTTGAAGAAATTTTTGAAAAAATCCATATAAATATTAGGATGGATCCAAGTCTATCAGTATTCATTTTTATAATAAAAATATTACTTCCCTATTAAACTTTTTTAGAAAAGTGGCTGTATCTCCGCAAATATTGATTTTATCGCAAAAATAAGCGAAGTTCGAAAAAACTTAACTAAAGTATCGATAGTGCTCTTTTCAATTGTAATTTGAAGAAATTTTTGAAAAAATCCATATAAATATTAGGATGGATCCAAGTCTATCAGTATTCATTTTTATAATAAAAATATTACTTCCCTAGTAAACTTTTTTAGAAAAGTGGCTGTATCTCCGCAAATATTGATTTTATCGCAAAAATAAGCGAAATTCGAAAAAACTTAACTAAAGTATCGATAGTGCTCTTTTCAAATATATTAAAACTATTGTAATTTGAAGAAATTTTTGAAAAAATCCATATAAATATTAGGATGGATCCAAGTCTATCAGTATTCATTTTTATAACAAAAATATTACTTCCCTATTAAACTTTTTTAGAAAAGTGGCTGTATCTCCGCAAATATTGATTTTATCGCAAAAATAAGCGAAATTCGAAAAAACTTAACTAAAGTATCGATAGTGCTCTTTTCAAATATATTAAAACTATTGTAATTTGAAGAAATTTTTGAAAAAATCCATATAAATATTAGGATGGATCCAAGTCTATCAGTATTCATTTTTATAATAAAAATATTACTTCCCTATTAAACTTTTTTAGAAAAGTGGCTGTATCTCCGCAAATATTGATTTTATCGCAAAAATAAGCGAAATTCGAAAAAAACTTAACTAAAGTATCGATAGTGCTCTTTTCAAATATATTAAAACTATTGTAATTTGAAGAAATTTTTTAAAAAATCCATATAAATATTAGGATGGATCCCCCTTGTCAATATATGGTCTTCGTATTTAGTATAGGAGTATTGCTCGATATTATGGTAAGGGTCCCCCCTTTTCAATATATGGTCTTCGTATTTAGTATAGGGGTATTGCTCGATATTATGGTAAGGGTCCCCCCTTTTCAATATATGGTCTTCGTATTTAGTATAGGGGTATTGCTCGATATTATGGTAAGGGTCCCCCCTTTTCAATGTATGGTCTTCGTATTTAGTATAGGGGTATTGCTCGATATTATGGTAAGGGTCCCCCCTTTTCAATATATGGTCTTCGTATTTAGTATAGGGGTATTGCTCGATATTATGGTAAGGGTCCCCCCTTTTCAATATATGGTCTTCGTATTTAGTATAGGGGTATTGCTCGATATTATGGTAAGGGTCCCCCCTTTTCAATATATGGTCTTCGTATTTAGTATAGGGGTATTGCTCGATATTATGGTAAGGGTCCCCCTTTTCAATATATGGTCTTCGTATTTAGTATAGGGGTATTGCTCGATATTATGGTAAGGGTCCCCCCTTTTCAATATATGGTCTTCGTATTTAGTGTAGGGGTATCGCTCGATATTATGGTAAGGGTCCCCCCTTTAAAAAAATCCATATAAATATTAGGATGGATCCAAGTCTATCAGTATTCATTTTTATAATAAAAATATTACTTCCCTAGTAAACTTTTTTAGAAAAGTGGCTGTATCTCCGCAAATATTGATTTTATCGCAAAAATAAGCGAAATTCGAAAAAACTTAACTAAAGTATCGATAGTGCTCTTTTCAAATATATTAAAACTATTGTAATTTGAAGAAATTTTTGAAAAAATCCATATAAATATTAGGATGGATCCAAGTCTATCAGTATTCATTTTTATAATAAAAATATTACTTCCCTATTAAACTTTTTTAGAAAAGTGGCTGTATCTTCGCAAATATTGATTTTATCGCAAAAATAAGCGAAATTCGAAAAAACTTAACTAAAGTATCGATAGTGCTCTTTTCAAATATATTAAAACTATTGTAATTTGAAGAAATTTTTGAAAAAATCCATATAAATATTAGGATGGATCCAAGTCTATCAGTATTCATTTTTATAATAAAAATATTACTTCCCTATTAAACTTTTTTAGAAAAGTGGCTGTATCTCCGCAAATATTGATTTTATCGCAAAAATAAGCGAAATTCGAAAAACCTTAACCAAAGTATCGATAGTGCTCTTTTCAAATATATTAAAACTATTGTAATTTGAAGAAATTTTTGAAAAAATCCATATAAATATTAGGATGGATCCAAGTCTATCAGTATTCATTTTTATAATAAAAATATTACTTCCCTATTAAACTTTTTTAGAAAAGTGGCTGTATCTCCGCAAATATTGATTTTATCGCAAAAATAAGCGAAGTTCGAAAAAACTTAACTAAAGTATCGATAGTGCTCTTTTCAAATATATTAAAACTATTGTAATTTGAAGAAATTTTTGAAAAAATCCATATAAATATTAGGATGGATCCAAGTCTATCAGTATTCATTTTTATAATAAAAATATTACTTCCCTAGTAAACTTTTTTAGAAAAGTGGCTGTATCTCCGCAAATATTGATTTTATCGCAAAAATAAGCGAAATTCGAAAAAACTTAACTAAAGTATCGATAGTGCTCTTTTCAAATATATTAAAACTATTGTAATTTGAAGAAATTTTTGAAAAAATCCATATAAATATTAGGATGGATCCAAGTCTATCAGTATTCATTTTTATAACAAAAATATTACTTCCCTATTAAACTTTTTTAGAAAAGTGGCTGTATCTCCGCAAATATTGATTTTATCGCAAAAATAAGCGAAATTCGAAAAAACTTAACTAAAGTATCGATAGTGCTCTTTTCAAATATATTAAAACTATTGTAATTTGAAGAAATTTTTGAAAAAATCCATATAAATATTAGGATGGATCCAAGTCTATCAGTATTCATTTTTATAATAAAAATATTACTTCCCTATTAAACTTTTTTAGAAAAGTGGCTGTATCTCTGCAAATATTGATTTTATCGCAAAAATAAGCGAAGTTCGAAAAAACTTAACTAAAGTATCGATAGTGCTCTTTTCAAATATATTAAAACTATTGTAATTTGAAGAAATTTTTAAAAAAATCCATATAAATATTAGGATGGATCCAAGTCTATCAGTATTCATTTTTATAATAAAAATATTACTTCCCTATTAAACTTTTTTAGAAAAGTGGCTGTATCTCCGCAAATATTGATTTTATCGCAAAAATAAGCGAAATTCGAAAAAAACTTAAGTAAAGTATCGATAGTGCTCTTTTCAAATATATTAAAACTATTGTAATTTGAAGAAATTTTTTAAAAAATCCATATAAATATTAGGATGGATCCCCCTTGTCAATATATGGTCTTCGTATTTAATAAAGGGGTATTGCTCGATATTATGGTAAGGGTCGCCCCTTTTCAATATATGGTCTTCGTATTTAGTATAGGGGTATTGCTCGATATTATGGTAAGGGTCCCCCCTTTTCAATATATGGTCTTCGTATTTAGTATAGGGGTATTGCTCGATATTATGGTAAGGGTCCCCCCTTTTCAATATATGGTCTTCGTATTTAGTATAGGGGTATTGCTCGATATTATGGTAAGGGTCCCCCCTTTTCAATATATGGTCTTCGTATTTAGTATAGGGGTATTGCTCGATATTATGGTAAGGGTCCCCCCTTTTCAATATATGGTCTTCGTATTTAGTATAGGGGTATTGCTCGATATTATGGTAAGGGTCCCCCCTTTTCAATATATGGTCTTCGTATTTAGTATAGGGGTATTGCTCGATATTATGGTAAAGGTCCCCCCTTTTCAATATATGGTCTTCGTATTTAGTATAGGAGTATTGCTCGATATTATGGTAAGGGTCCCCCCTTTTCAATATATGGTCTTCGTATTTAGTATAGGGGTATTGCTCGATATTATGGTAAGGGTCCCCCCTTTTCAATATATGGTCTTCGTATTTAGTATAGGGGTATTGCTCGATATTATGGTAAGGGTCCCCCCTTTTCAATATATGGTCTTCGTATTTAGTATAGGGGTATTGCTCGATATTATGGTAAGGGTCCCCCCTTTTCAATATATGGTCTTCGTATTTAGTATAGGGGTATTGCTCGATATTATGGTAAGGGTCCCCCCTTTTCAATATATGGTCTTCGTATTTAGTATAGGGGTATTGCTCGATATTATGGTAAGGGTCCCCCCTTTTCAATATATGGTCTTCGTATTTAGTATAGGGGTATTGCTCGATATTATGGTAAGGGTCCCCCCTTTTCAATATATGGTCTTCGTATTTAGTATAGGGGTATTGCTCGATATTATGGTAAGGGTCCCCCCTTTTCAATATATGGTCTTCGTATTTAGTGTAGGGGTATCGCTCGATATTATGGTAAGGGTCCACCCTTTAAAAAAATCATTATAAATATTAGGATGGATCCAAGTCTATCAGTATTCATTTTTATAATAAAAATATTACTTCCCTAGTAAACTTTTTTAGAAAAGTGGCTGTATCTCCGCAAATATTGATTTTATCGCAAAAATAAGCGAAATTCGAAAAAACTTAACTAAAGTATCGATAGTGCTCTTTTCAAATATATTAAAACTATTGTAATTTGAAGAAATTTTTGAAAAAATCCATATAAATATTAGGATGGATCCAAGTCTATCAGTATTCATTTTTATAATAAAAATATTACTTCCCTATTAAACTTTTTTAGAAAAGTGGCTGTATCTCCGCAAATATTGATTTTATCGCAAAAATAAGCGAAATTCGAAAAAACTTAACTAAAGTATCGATAGTGCTCTTTTCAAATATATTAAAACTATTGTAATTTGAAGAAATTTTTGAAAAAATCCATATAAATATTAGGATGGATCCAAGTCTATCAGTATTCATTTTTATAATAAAAATATTACTTCCCTATTAAACTTTTTTAGAAAAGTGGCTGTATCTCCGCAAATATTGATTTTATCGCAAAAATAAGCGAAATTCGAAAAACCTTAACTAAAGTATCGATAGTGCTCTTTTCAAATATATTAAAACTATTGTAATTTGAAGAAATTTTTGAAAAAATCCATATAAATATTAGGATGGATCCAAGTCTATCAGTATTCATTTTTATAATAAAAATATTACTTCCCTATTAAACTTTTTTAGAAAAGTGGCTGTATCTCCGCAAATATTGATTTTATCGCAAAAATAAGCGAAATTCGAAAAACCTTAACTAAAGTATCGATAGTGCTCTTTTCAAATATATTAAAACTATTGTAATTTGAAGAAATTTTTGAAAAAATCCATATAAATATTAGGATGGATCCAAGTCTATCAGTATTCATTTTTATAATAAAAATATTACTTCCCTATTAAACTTTTTTAGAAAAGTGGCTGTATCTCCGCAAATATTGATTTTATCGCAAAAATAAGCGAAATTCGAAAAAACTTAACTAAAGTATCGATAGTGCTCTTTTCAAATATATTAAAACTATTGTAATTTGAAGAAATTTTTGAAAAAATCCATATAAATATTAGGATGGATCCAAGTCTATCAGTATTCATTTTTATAATAAAAATATTACTTCCCTATTAAACTTTTTTAGAAAAGTGGCTGTATCTCCGCAAATATTGATTTTATCGCAAAAATAAGCGAAATTCGAAAAACCTTAACTAAAGTATCGATAGTGCTCTTTTCAAATATATTAAAACTATTGTAATTTGAAGAAATTTTTGAAAAAATCCATATAAATATTAGGATGGATCCAAGTCTATCAGTATTCATTTTTATAATAAAAATATTACTTCCCTATTAAACTTTTTTAGAAAAGTGGCTGTATCTCCGCAAATATTGATTTTATCGCAAAAATAAGCGAAATTCGAAAAAACTTAACTAAAGTATCGATAGTGCTCTTTTCAAATATATTAAAACTATTGTAATTTGAAGAAATTTTTGAAAAAATCCATATAAATATTAGGATGGATCCAAGTCTATCAGTATTCATTTTTATAATAAAAATATTACTTCCCTAGTAAACTTTTTTAGAAAAGTGGCTGTATCTCCGCAAATATTGATTTTATCGCAAAAATAAGCGAAATTCGAAAAAACTTAACTAAAGTATCGATAGTGCTCTTTTCAAATATATTAAAACTATTGTAATTTGAAGAAATTTTTGAAAAAATCCATATAAATATTAGGATGAATCCAAGTCTATCAGTATTCATTTTTATAACAAAAATATTACTTCCCTATTAAACTTTTTTAGAAAAGTGGCTGTATCTCCGCAAATATTGATTTTATCGCAAAAATAAGCGAAATTCGAAAAAACTTAACTAAAGTATCGATAGTGCTCTTTTCAAATATATTAAAACTATTGTAATTTGAAGAAATTTTTGAAAAAATCCATATAAATATTAGGATGGATCCAAGTCTATCAGTATTCATTTTTATAATAAAAATATTACTTCCCTATTAAACTTTTTTAGAAAAGTGGCTGTATCTCCGCAAATATTGATTTTATCGCAAAAATAAGCGAAATTCGAAAAAACTTAACTAAAGTATCGATAGTGCTCTTTTCAAATATATTAAAACTATTGTAATTTGAAGAAATTTTTGAAAAAATCCATATAAATATTAGGATGGATCCAAGTCTATCAGTATTCATTTTTATAATAAAAATATTACTTCCCTATTAAACTTTTTTAGAAAAGTGGCTGTATCTCCGCAAATATTGATTTTATCGCAAAAATAAGCGAAATTCGAAAAACCTTAACTAAAGTATCGATAGTGCTCTTTTCAAATATATTAAAACTATTGTAATTTGAAGAAATTTTTGAAAAAATCCATATAAATATTAGGATGGATCCAAGTCTATCAGTATTCATTTTTATAATAAAAATATTACTTCCCTATTAAACTTTTTTAGAAAAGTGGCTGTATCTCCGCAAATATTGATTTTATCGCAAAAATAAGCGAAATTCGAAAAACCTTAACTAAAGTATCGATAGTGCTCTTTTCAAATATATTAAAACTATTGTAATTTGAAGAAATTTTTGAAAAAATCCATATAAATATTAGGATGGATCCAAGTCTATCAGTATTCATTTTTATAATAAAAATATTACTTCCCTATTAAACTTTTTTAGAAAAGTGGCTGTATCTCCGCAAATATTGATTTTATCGCAAAAATAAGCGAAATTCGAAAAAACTTAACTAAAGTATCGATAGTGCTCTTTTCAAATATATTAAAACTATTGTAATTTGAAGAAATTTTTGAAAAAATCCATATAAATATTAGGATGGATCCAAGTCTATCAGTATTCATTTTTATAATAAAAATATTACTTCCCTATTAAACTTTTTTAGAAAAGTGGCTGTATCTCCGCAAATATTGATTTTATCGCAAAAATAAGCGAAATTCGAAAAACCTTAACTAAAGTATCGATAGTGCTCTTTTCAAATATATTAAAACTATTGTAATTTGAAGAAATTTTTGAAAAAATCCATATAAATATTAGGATGGATCCAAGTCTATCAGTATTCATTTTTATAATAAAAATATTACTTCCCTATTAAACTTTTTTAGAAAAGTGGCTGTATCTCCGCAAATATTGATTTTATCGCAAAAATAAGCGAAATTCGAAAAAACTTAACTAAAGTATCGATAGTGCTCTTTTCAAATATATTAAAACTATTGTAATTTGAAGAAATTTTTGAAAAAATCCATATAAATATTAGGATGGATCCAAGTCTATCAGTATTCATTTTTATAATAAAAATATTACTTCCCTAGTAAACTTTTTTAGAAAAGTGGCTGTATCTCCGCAAATATTGATTTTATCGCAAAAATAAGCGAAATTCGAAAAAACTTAACTAAAGTATCGATAGTGCTCTTTTCAAATATATTAAAACTATTGTAATTTGAAGAAATTTTTGAAAAAATCCATATAAATATTAGGATGAATCCAAGTCTATCAGTATTCATTTTTATAACAAAAATATTACTTCCCTATTAAACTTTTTTAGAAAAGTGGCTGTATCTCCGCAAATATTGATTTTATCGCAAAAATAAGCGAAATTCGAAAAAACTTAACTAAAGTATCGATAGTGCTCTTTTCAAATATATTAAAACTATTGTAATTTGAAGAAATTTTTGAAAAAATCCATATAAATATTAGGATGGATCCAAGTCTATCAGTATTCATTTTTATAATAAAAATATTACTTCCCTATTAAACTTTTTTAGAAAAGTGGCTGTATCTCTGCAAATATTGATTTTATCGCAAAAATAAGCGAAGTTCGAAAAAACTTAACTAAAGTATCGATAGTGCTCTTTTCAAATATATTAAAACTATTGTAATTTGAAGAAATTTTTAAAAAAATCCATATAAATATTAGGATGGATCCAAGTCTATCAGTATTCATTTTTATAATAAAAATATTACTTCCCTATTAAACTTTTTTAGAAAAGTGGCTGTATCTCCGCAAATATTGATTTAATCGCAAAAATAAGCGAAATTCGAAAAAAACTTAACTAAAGTATCGATAGTGCTCTTTTCAAATATATTAAAACTATTGTAATTTGAAGAAATTTTTTAAAAAATCCATATAAATATTAGGATGGATCCCCCTTGTCAATATATGGTCTTCGTATTTAATAAAGGGGTATTGCTCGATATTATGGTAAGGGTCCCCCCTTTTCAATATATGGTCTTCGTATTTAGTATAGGGGTATTGCTCGATATTATGGTAAGGGTCCCCCCTTTTCAATATATAGTCTTCGTATTTAGTATAGGGGTATTGCTCGATATTATGGTAAGGGTCCCCCCTTTTCAATATATGGTCTTCGTATTTAATGTAGGGGTATCGCTCGATATTATGGTAAGGGTCCCCCCTTTTCAATATATGGTCTTCGTATTTAGTATAGGGGTATTGTTCGATATTATGGTAAGGGTCCCCCCTTTTCAATATATGGTCTTCGTATTTAGTATAGGGGTATTGCTCGATATTATGGTAAGGGTCCCCCCTTTTCAATATATGGTCTTCGTATTTAGTATAGGGGTATTGCTCGATATTATGGTAAGGGTCCCCCCTTTTCAATATATGGTCTTCGTATTTAGTATAGGGGTATTGCTCGATATTATGGTAAGGGTCCCCCCTTTTCAATATATGGTCTTCGTATTTAGTATAGGGGTATTGCTCGATATTATGGTAAGGGTCCCCCCTTTTCAATATATGGTCTTCGTATTTAGTATAGGAGTACTGCTCGATATTATGGTAAGGGTCCCCCCTTTTCAATATATGGTCTTCGTATTTAGTATAGGGGTATTGCTCGATATTATGGTAAGGGTCCCCCCTTTTCAATATATGGTCTTCGTATTTAGTATAGGGGTATTGCTCGATATTATGGTAAGGGTCCCCCCTTTTCAATATATGGTCTTCGTATTTAGTATAGGGGTATTGCTCGATATTATGGTAAGGGTCCCCCCTTTTCAATATATGGTCTTCGTATTTAGTATAGGGGTATTGCTCGATATTATGGTAAGGGTCCCCCCTTTTCAATATATGGTCTTCGTATTTAGTATAGGGGTATTGCTCGATATTATGGTAAGGGTCCCCCCTTTTCAATATATGGTCTTCGTATTTAGTATAGGGGTATTGCTCGATATTATGGTAAGGGTCCCCCTTTTCAATATATGGTCTTCGTATTTAGTATAGGGGTATTGCTCGATATTATGGTAAGGGTCCCCCCTTTTCAATATATGGTCTTCGTATTTAGTGTAGGGGTATCGCTCGATATTATGGTAAGGGTCCCCCCTTTAAAAAAATCCATATAAATATTAGGATGGATCCAAGTCTATCAGTATTCATTTTTATAATAAAAATATTACTTCCCTAGTAAACTTTTTTAGAAAAGTGGCTGTATCTCCGCAAATATTGATTTTATCGCAAAAATAAGCGAAATTCGAAAAAACTTAACTAAAGTATCGATAGTGCTCTTTTCAAATATATTAAAACTATTGTAATTTGAAGAAATTTTTGAAAAAATCCATATAAATATTAGGATGGATCCAAGTCTATCAGTATTCATTTTTATAATAAAAATATTACTTCCCTATTAAACTTTTTTAGAAAAGTGGCTGTATCTTCGCAAATATTGATTTTATCGCAAAAATAAGCGAAATTCGAAAAAACTTAACTAAAGTATCGATAGTGCTCTTTTCAAATATATTAAAACTATTGTAATTTGAAGAAATTTTTGAAAAAATCCATATAAATATTAGGATGGATCCAAGTCTATCAGTATTCATTTTTATAATAAAAATATTACTTCCCTATTAAACTTTTTTAGAAAAGTGGCTGTATCTCCGCAAATATTGATTTTATCGCAAAAATAAGCGAAATTCGAAAAACCTTAACTAAAGTATCGATAGTGCTCTTTTCAAATATATTAAAACTATTGTAATTTGAAGAAATTTTTGAAAAAATCCATATAAATATTAGGATGGATCCAAGTCTATCAGTATTCATTTTTATAATAAAAATATTACTTCCCTATTAAACTTTTTTAGAAAAGTGGCTGTATCTCCGCAAATATTGATTTTATCGCAAAAATAAGCGAAGTTCGAAAAAACTTAACTAAAGTATCGATAGTGCTCTTTTCAAATATATTAAAACTATTGTAATTTGAAGAAATTTTTGAAAAAATCCATATAAATATTAGGATGGATCCAAGTCTATCAGTATTCATTTTTATAATAAAAATATTACTTCCTAGTAAACTTTTTTAGAAAAGTGGCTGTATCTCCGCAAATATTGATTTTATCGCAAAAATAAGCGAAATTCGAAAAAACTTAACTAAAGTATCGATAGTGCTCTTTTCAAATATATTAAAACTATTGTAATTTGAAGAAATTTTTGAAAAAATCCATATAAATATTAGGATGGATCCAAGTCTATCAGTATTCATTTTTATAACAAAAATATTACTTCCCTATTAAACTTTTTTAGAAAAGTGGCTGTATCTCCGCAAATATTGATTTTATCGCAAAAATAAGCGAAATTCGAAAAAACTTAACTAAAGTATCGATAGTGCTCTTTTCAAATATATTAAAACTATTGTAATTTGAAGAAATTTTTGAAAAAATCCATATAAATATTAGGATGGATCCAAGTCTATCAGTATTCATTTTTATAATAAAAATATTACTTCCCTATTAAACTTTTTTAGAAAAGTGGCTGTATCTCTGCAAATATTGATTTTATCGCAAAAATAAGCGAAGTTCGAAAAAACTTAACTAAAGTATCGATAGTGCTCTTTTCAAATATATTAAAACTATTGTAATTTGAAGAAATTTTTAAAAAAATCCATATAAATATTAGGATGGATCCAAGTCTATCAGTATTCATTTTTATAATAAAAATATTACTTCCCTATTAAACTTTTTTAGAAAAGTGGCTGTATCTCCGCAAATATTGATTTTATCGCAAAAATAAGCGAAATTCGAAAAAAACTTAACTAAAGTATCGATAGTGCTCTTTTCAAATATATTAAAACTATTGTAATTTGAAGAAATTTTTTAAAAAATCCATATAAATATTAGGATGGATCCCCCTTGTCAATATATGGTCTTCGTATTTAATAAAGGGGTATTGCTCGATATTATGGTAAGGGTCCCCCCTTTTCAATATATGGTCTTCGTATTTAGTATAGGGGTATTGCTCGATATTATGGTAAGGGTCCCCCCTTTTCAATATATAGTCTTCGTATTTAGTATAGGGGTATTGCTCGATATTATGGTAAGGGTCCCCCCTTTTCAATATATGGTCTTCGTATTTAGTGTAGGGGTATCGCTCGATATTATGGTAAGGGTCCCCCCTTTTCAATATATGGTCTTCGTATTTAGTATAGGGGTATTGTTCGATATTATGGTAAGGGTCCCCCCTTTTCAATATATGGTCTTCGTATTTAGTATAGGGGTATTGCTCGATATTATGGTAAGGGTCCCCCCTTTTCAATATATGGTCTTCGTATTTAGTATAGGGGTATTGCTCGATATTATGGTAAGGGTCCCCCCTTTTCAATATATGGTCTTCGTATTTAGTATAGGGGTATTGCTCGATATTATGGTAAGGGTCCCCCCTTTTCAATATATGGTCTTCGTATTTAGTATAGGGGTATTGCTCGATATTATGGTAAGGGTCCCCCCTTTTCAATATATGGTCTTCGTATTTAGTATAGGAGTATTGCTCGATATTATGGTAAGGGTCCCCCCTTTTCAATATATGGTCTTCGTATTTAGTATAGGGGTATTGCTCGATATTATGGTAAGGGTCCCCCCTTTTCAATATATGGTCTTCGTATTTAGTATAGGGGTATTGCTCGATATTATGGTAAGGGTCCCCCCTTTTCAATATATGGTCTTCGTATTTAGTATAGGGGTATTGCTCGATATTATGGTAAGGGTCCCCCCTTTTCAATATATGGTCTTCGTATTTAGTATAGGGGTATTGCTCGATATTATGGTAAGGGTCCCCCCTTTTCAATATATGGTCTTCGTATTTAGTGTAGGGGTATCGCTCGATATTATGGTAAGGGTCCCACCTTTTCAATATATGGTCTTCGTATTTAGTATAGGAGTATTGCTCGATATTATGGTAAGGGTCCCCCCTTTTCAATATATGGTCTTCGTATTTAGTATAGGGGTATTGCTCGATATTATGGTAAGGGTCCCCCCTTTTCAATATATGGTCTTCGTATTTAGTATAGGGGTATTGCTCGATATTATGGTAAGGGTCCCCCCTTTTCAATATATGGTCTTCGTATTTAGTATAGGGGTATTGCTCGATATTATGGTAAGGGTCCCCCCTTTTCAATATATGGTCTTCGTATTTAGTATAGGGGTATTGCTCGATATTATGGTAAGGGTCCCCCCTTTTCAATATATGGTCTTCGTATTTAGTATAGGGGTATTGCTCGATATTATGGTAAGGGTCCCCCCTTTTCAATATATAGTCTTCGTATTTAGTATAGGGGTATTGCTCGATATTATGGTAAGGGTCCCCCCTTTTCAATATATGGTCTTCGTATTTAGTGTAGGGGTATCGCTCGATATTATGGTAAGGGTCCCCCCTTTTCAATATATGGTCTTCGTATTTAGTATAGGGGTATTGTTCGATATTATGGTAAGGGTCCCCCCTTTTCAATATATGGTCTTCGTATTTAGTATAGGGGTATTGCTCGATATTATGGTAAGGGTCCCCCCTTTTCAATATATGGTCTTCGTATTTAGTATAGGGGTATTGCTCGATATTATGGTAAGGGTCCCCCCTTTTCAATATATGGTCTTCGTATTTAGTATAGGGGTATTGCTCGATATTATGGTAAGGGTCCCCCCTTTTCAATATATGGTCTTCGTATTTAGTATAGGGGTATTGCTCGATATTATGGTAAGGGTCCCCCCTTTTCAATATATGGTCTTCGTATTTAGTATAGGGGTATTGCTCGATATTATGGTAAGGGTCCCCCCTTTTCAATATATGGTCTTCGTATTTAGTGTAGGGGTATCGCTCGATATTATGGTAAGGGTCCCCCCTTTAAAAAAATCCATATAAATATTAGGATGGATCCAAGTCTATCAGTATTCATTTTTATAATAAAAATATTACTTCCCTAGTAAACTTTTTTAGAAAAGTGGCTGTATCTCCGCAAATATTGATTTTATCGCAAAAATAAGCGAAATTCGAAAAAACTTAACTAAAGTATCGATAGTGCTCTTTTCAAATATATTAAAACTATTGTAATTTGAAGAAATTTTTGAAAAAATCCATATAAATATTAGGATGGATCCAAGTCTATCAGTATTCATTTTTATAACAAAAATATTACTTCCCTATTAAACTTTTTTAGAAAAGTGGCTGTATCTCCGCAAATATTGATTTTATCGCAAAAATAAGCGAAATTCGAAAAAACTTAACTAAAGTATCGATAGTGCTCTTTTCATATATTTTAAAACTATTGTAATTTGAAGAAATTTTTGAAAAAATCCATATAAATATTAGGATGGATCCAAGTCTATCAGTATTCATTTTTATAATAAAAATATTACTTCCCTATTAAACTTTTTTAGAAAAGTGGCTGTATCTCTGCAAATATTGATTTTATCGCAAAAATAAGCGAAGTTCGAAAAAACTTAACTAAAGTATCGATAGTGCTCTTTTCAAATATATTAAAACTATTGTAATTTGAAGAAATTTTTAAAAAAATCCATATAAATATTAGGATGGATCCAAGTCTATCAGTATTCATTTTTATAATAAAAATATTACTTCCCTATTAAACTTTTTTAGAAAAGTGGCTGTATCTCCGCAAATATTGATTTTATCGCAAAAATAAGCGAAATTCGAAAAAAACTTAACTAAAGTATCGATAGTGCTCTTTTCAAATATATTAAAACTATTGTAATTTGAAGAAATTTTTTAAAAAATCCATATAAATATTAGGATGGATCCCCCTTGTCAATATATGGTCTTCGTATTTAATAAAGGGGTATTGCTCGATATTATGGTAAGGGTCCCCCCTTTTCAATATATGGTCTTCGTATTTAGTATAGGGGTATTGCTCGATATTATGGTAAGGGTCCCCCCTTTTCAATATATGGTCTTCGTATTTAGTGTAGGGGTATCGCTCGATATTATGGTAAGGGTCCCCCCTTTTCAATATATGGTCTTCGTATTTAGTATAGGGGTATTGCTCGATATTATGGTAAGGGTCCCCCCTTTTCAATATATGGTCTTCGTATTTAGTATAGGGGTATTGCTCGATATTATGGTAAGGGTCCCCCCTTTTCAATATATGGTCTTCGTATTTAGTATAGGGGTATTGCTCGATATTATGGTAAGGGTCCCCCCTTTTCAATATATGGTCTTCGTATTTAGTATAGGGGTATTGCTCGATATTATGGTAAGGGTCCCCCCTTTTCAATATATGGTCTTCGTATTTAGTAAAGGGGTATTGCTCGATATTATGGTAAGGGTCCCCCCTTTTCAATATATGGTCTTCGTATTTAGTATAGGAGTATTGCTCGATATTATGGTAAGGGTCCCCCCTTTTCAATATATGGTCTTCGTATTTAGTATAGGGGTATTGCTCGATATTATGGTAAGGGTCCCCCCTTTTCAATATATGGTCTTCGTATTTAGTATAGGGGTATTGCTCGATATTATGGTAAGGGTCCCCCCTTTTCAATATATGGTCTTCGTATTTAGTATAGGGGTATTGCTCGATATTATGGTAAGGGTCCCCCCTTTTCAATATATGGTCTTCGTATTTAGTATAGGGGTATTGCTCGATATTATGGTAAGGGTCCCCCCTTTTCAATATATGGTCTTCGTATTTAGTATAGGGGTATTGCTCGATATTATGGTAAGGGTCCCCCCTTTTCAATATATGGTCTTCGTATTTAGTATAGGAGTATTGCTCGATATTATGGTAAGGGTCCCCCCTTTTCAATATATGGTCTTCGTATTTAGTATAGGGGTATTGCTCGATATTATGGTAAGGGTCCCCCCTTTTCAATATATGGTCTTCGTATTTAGTATAGGGGTATTGCTCGATATTATGGTAAGGGTCCCCCCTTTTCAATATATGGTCTTCGTATTTAGTATAGGGGTATTGCTCGATATTATGGTAAGGGTCCCCCCTTTTCAATATATGGTCTTCGTATTTAGTATAGGGGTATTGCTCGATATTATGGTAAGGGTCCCCCCTTTTCAATATATGGTCTTCGTATTTAGTAAAGGGGTATTGCTCGATATTATGGTAAGGGTCCCCCCTTTTCAATATATGGTCTTCGTATTTAGTATAGGAGTATTGCTCGATATTATGGTAAGGGTCCCCCCTTTTCAATATATGGTCTTCGTATTTAGTATAGGGGTATTGCTCGATATTATGGTAAGGGTCCCCCCTTTTCAATATATGGTCTTCGTATTTAGTATAGGGGTATTGCTCGATATTATGGTAAGGGTCCCCCCTTTTCAATATATGGTCTTCGTATTTAGTATAGGGGTATTGCTCGATATTATGGTAAGGGTCCCCCCTTTTCAATATATGGTCTTCGTATTTAGTGTAGGGGTATCGCTCGATATTATGGTAAGGGTCCCCCCTTTAAAAAAATCCATATAAATATTAGGATGGATCCAAGTCTATCAGTATTCATTTTTATAATAAAAATATTACTTCCCTAGTAAACTTTTTTAGAAAAGTGGCTGTATCTCCGCAAATATTGATTTTATCGCAAAAATAAGCGAAATTCGAAAAAACTTAACTAAAGTATCGATAGTGCTCTTTTCAAATATATTAAAACTATTGTAATTTGAAGAAATTTTTGAAAAAATCCATATAAATATTAGGATGGATCCAAGTCTATCAGTATTCATTTTTATAATAAAAATATTACTTCCCTATTAAACTTTTTTAGAAAAGTGGCTGTATCTCCGCAAATATTGATTTTATCGCAAAAATAAGCGAAATTCGAAAAACCTTAACTAAAGTATCGATAGTGCTCTTTTCAAATATATTAAAACTATTGTAATTTGAAGAAATTTTTGAAAAAATCCATATAAATATTAGGATGGATCCAAGTCTATCAGTATTCATTTTTATAATAAAAATATTACTTCCCTATTAAACTTTTTTAGAAAAGTGGCTGTATCTCCGCAAATATTGATTTTATCGCAAAAATAAGCGAAGTTCGAAAAAACTTAACTAAAGTATCGATAGTGCTCTTTTCAAATATATTAAAACTATTGTAATTTGAAGAAATTTTTGAAAAAATCCATATAAATATTAGGATGGATCCAAGTCTATCAGTATTCATTTTTATAATAAAAATATTACTTCCCTAGTAAACTTTTTTAGAAAAGTGGCTGTATCTCCGCAAATATTGATTTTATCGCAAAAATAAGCGAAATTCGAAAAAACTTAACTAAAGTATCGATAGTGCTCTTTTCAAATATATTAAAACTATTGTAATTTGAAGAAATTTTTGAAAAAATCCATATAAATATTAGGATGGATCCAAGTCTATCAGTATTCATTTTTATAACAAAAATATTACTTCCCTATTAAACTTTTTTAGAAAAGTGGCTGTATCTCCGCAAATATTGATTTTATCGCAAAAATAAGCGAAGTTCGAAAAAACTTAACTAAAGTATCGATAGTGCTCTTTTCAAATATATTAAAACTATTGTAATTTGAAGAAATTTTTGAAAAAATCCATATAAATATTAGGATGGATCCAAGTCTATCAGTATTCATTTTTATAATAAAAATATTACTTCCCTAGTAAACTTTTTTAGAAAAGTGGCTGTATCTCCGCAAATATTGATTTTATCGCAAAAATAAGCGAAATTCGAAAAAACTTAACTAAAGTATCGATAGTGCTCTTTTCAAATATATTAAAACTATTGTAATTTGAAGAAATTTTTGAAAAAATCCATATAAATATTAGGATGGATCCAAGTCTATCAGTATTCATTTTTATAATAAAAATATTACTTCCCTATTAAACTTTTTTAGAAAAGTGGCTGTATCTCCGCAAATATTGATTTTATGGCAAAAATAAGCGAAGTTCGAAAAAAACTTAACTAAAGTATCGATAGTGCTCTTTTCAAATATATTAAAACTATTGTAATTTGAAGAAATTTTTGAAAAAATCCATATAAATATTAGGATGGATCCAAGTCTATCAGTATTCATTTTTATAATAAAAATATTACTTCCCTATTAAACTTTTTTAGAAAAGTGGCTGTATCTCCGCAAATATTGATTTTATCGCAAAAATAAGCGAAATTCGAAAAAAACTTAACTAAAGTATCGATAGTGCTCTTTTCAAATATATTAAAACTATTGTAATGTGAAGAAATTTTTTAAAAAATCCATATAAATATTAGGATGGATCCCCCTTGTCAATATATGGTCTTCGTATTTAATAAAGGGGTATTGCTCGATATTATGGTAAGGGTCCCCCCTTTTCAATATATGGTCTTCGTATTTAGTATAGGGGTATTGCTCGATATTATGGTAAGGGTCCCCCCTTTTCAATATATGGTCTTCGTATTTAGTATAGGGGTATTGCTCGATATTATGGTAAGGGTCCCCCCTTTTCAATATATGGTCTTCGTATTTAGTATAGGAGTACTGCTCGATATTATGGTAAGGGTCCCCCCTTTTCAATATATGGTCTTCGTATTTAGTATAGGGGTATTGCTCGATATTATGGTAAGGGTCCCCCCTTTTCAATATATGGTCTTCGTATTTAGTATAGGGGTATTGCTCGATATTATGGTAAGGGTCCCCCCTTTTCAATATATGGTCTTCGTATTTAGTATAGGGGTATTGCTCGATATTATGGTAAGGGTCCCCCCTTTTCAATATATGGTCTTCGTATTTAGTATAGGGGTATTGCTCGATATTATGGTAAGGGTCCCCCCTTTTCAATATATGGTCTTCGTATTTAGTATAGGGGTATTGCTCGATATTATGGTAAGGGTCCCCCTTTTCAATATATGGTCTTCGTATTTAGTGTAGGGGTATAGCTCGATATTATGGTAAGGGTCCCCCCTTTTAAAAAATCCATATAAATATTAGGATGGATCCAAGTCTATCAGTATTCATTTTTATAATAAAAATATTACTTCCCTAGTAAACTTTTTTAGAAAAGTGGCTGTATCTCCGCAAATATTGATTTTATCGCAAAAATAAGCGAAATTCGAAAAAACTTAACTAAAGTATCGATAGTGCTCTTTTCAAATATATTAAAACTATTGTAATTTGAAGAAATTTTTGAAAAAATCCATATAAATATTAGGATGGATCCAAGTCTATCAGTATTCATTTTTATAATAAAAATATTACTTCCCTAGTAAACTTTTTTAGAAAAGTGGCTGTATCTCCGCAAATATTGATTTTATCGCAAAAATAAGCGAAATTCGAAAAAACTTAACTAAAGTATCGATAGTGCTCTTTTCAAATATATTAAAACTATTGTAATTTGAAGAAATTTTTGAAAAAATCCATATAAATATTAGGATGGATCCAAGTCTATCAGTATTCATTTTTATAATAAAAATATTGCTTCCCTATTAAACTTTTTTAGAAAAGTGGCTGTATCTCCGCAAATATTGATTTTATCGCAAAAATAAGCGAAATTCGAAAAACCTTAACTAAAGTATCGATAGTGCTCTTTTCAAATATATTAAAACTATTGTAATTTGAAGAAATTTTTGAAAAAATCCATATAAATATTAGGATGAATCCAAGTCTATCAGTATTCATTTTTATAATAAAAATATTACTTCCTTATTAAACTTTTTTAGAAAAGTGGCTGTATCTTCGCAAATATTGATTTTATCGCAAAAATAAGCGAAATTCGAAAAAACTTAACTAAAGTATCGGTAGTGCTCTTTTCAAATATATTAAAACTATTGTAATTTGAAGAAATTTTTGAAAAAATCCATATAAATATTAGGATGGATCCAAGTCTATCAGTATTCATTTTTATAACAAAAATATTACTTCCCTATTAAACTTTTTTAGAAAAGTGGCTGTATCTCCGCAAATATTGATTTTATCGCAAAAATAAGCGAAATTCGAAAAAACTTAACTAAAGTATCGATAGTGCTCTTTTCAAATATATTAAAACTATTGTAATTTGAAGAAATTTTTGAAAAAATCCATATAAATATTAGGATGAATCCAAGTCTATCAGTATTCATTTTTATAATAAAAATATTACTTCCTTATTAAACTTTTTTAGAAAAGTGGCTGTATCTTCGCAAATATTGATTTTATCGCAAAAATAAGCGAAATTCGAAAAAACTTAACTAAAGTATCGGTAGTGCTCTTTTCAAATATATTAAAACTATTGTAATTTGAAGAAATTTTTGAAAAAATCCATATAAATATTAGGATGGATCCAAGTCTATCAGTATTCATTTTTATAACAAAAATATTACTTCCCTATTAAACTTTTTTAGAAAAGTGGCTGTATCTCCGCAAATATTGATTTTATCGCAAAAATAAGCGAAATTCGAAAAAACTTAACTAAAGTATCGATAGTGCTCTTTTCAAATATATTAAAACTATTGTAATTTGAAGAAATTTTTGAAAAAATCCATATAAATATTAGGATGGATCCAAGTCTATCAGTATTCATTTTTATAATAAAAATATTACTCCCTATTAAACTTTTTTAGAAAAGTGGCTGTATCTCTGCAAATATTGATTTTATCGCAAAAATAAGCGAAGTTCGAAAAAACTTAACTAAAGTATCGATAGTGCTCTTTTCAAATATATTAAAACTATTGTAATTTGAAGAAATTTTTAAAAAAATCCATATAAATATTAGGATGGATCCAAGTCTATCAGTATTCATTTTTATAATAAAAATATTACTTCCCTATTAAACTTTTTTAGAAAAGTGGCTGTATCTCCGCAAATATTGATTTTATCGCAAAAATAAGCGAAATTCGAAAAAAACTTAACTAAAGTATCGATAGTGCTCTTTTCAAATATATTAAAACTATTGTAATTTGAAGAAATTTTTTAAAAAATCCATATAAATATTAGGATGGATCCCCCTTGTCAATATATGGTCTTCGTATTTAGTATAGGAGTATTGCTCGATATTATGGTAAGGGTCCCCCCTTTTCAATATATGGTCTTCGTATTTAGTATAGGGGTATTGCTCGATATTATGGTAAGGGTCCCCCCTTTTCAATATATGGTCTTCGTATTTAGTATAGGGGTATTGCTCGATATTATGGTAAGGGTCCCCCCTTTTCAATATATGGTCTTCGTATTTAGTATAGGGGTATTGCTCGATATTATGGTAAGGGTCCCCCCTTTTCAATATATGGTCTTCGTATTTAGTATAGGGGTATTGCTCGATATTATGGTAAGGGTCCCCCCTTTTCAATATATGGTCTTCGTATTTAGTATAGGGGTATTGCTCGATATTATGGTAAGGGTCCCCCCTTTTCAATATATGGTCTTCGTATTTAGTATAGGGGTATTGCTCGATATTATGGTAAGGGTCCCCCCTTTTCAATATATGGTCTTCGTATTTAGTATAGGAGTACTGCTCGATATTATGGTAAGGGTCCCCCCTTTTCAATATATGGTCTTCGTATATAGTATAGGGGTATTGTTCGATATTATGGTAAGGGTCACCCCTTTTCAATATATGGTCTTCGTATTTAGTATAGGGGTATTGCTCGATATTATGGTAAGGGTCCCCCCTTTTCAATATATGGTCTTCGTATTTAGTATAGGGGTATTGCTCGATATTATGGTAAGGGTCCCCCCTTTTCAATATATGGTCTTCGTATTTAGTATAGGGGTATTGCTCGATATTATGGTAAGGGTCCCCCCTTTTCAATATATGGTCTTCGTATTTAGTATAGGAGTATTGCTCGATATTATGGTAAGGGTCCCCCCTTTTCAATATATGGTCTTCGTATTTAGTATAGGGGTATTGCTCGATATTATGGTAAGGGTCCCCCCTTTTCAATATATGGTCTTCGTATTTAGTATAGGGTTATTGCTCGATATTATGGTAAGGGTCCCCACTTTTCAATATATGGTCTTCGTATTTAGTATAGGGGTATTGCTCGATATTATGGTAAGGGTCCCCCCTTTTCAATATATGGTCTTCGTATTTAGTATAGGGGTATTGCTCGATATTATGGTAAGGGTCCCCCTTTTCAATATATGGTCTTCGTATTTAGTATAGGGGTATTGCTCGATATTATGGTAAGGGTCCCCCTTTTCAATATATGGTCTTCGTATTTAGTGTAGGGGTATCGCTCGATATTATGGTAAGGGTCCCCCCTTTAAAAAAATCCACATAAATATTAGGATGGATCCAAGTCTATCCGTATTCATTTTTATAATAAAAATATTACTTCCCTAGTAAACTTTTTTAGAAAAGTGGCTGTATCTCCGCAAATATTGATTTTATCGCAAAAATAAGCGAAATTCGAAAAAACTTAACTAAAGTATCGATAGTGCTCTTTTCAAATATATTAAAACTATTGTAATTTGAAGAAATTTTTGAAAAAATCCATATAAATATTAGGATGGATCCAAGTCTATCAGTATTCATTTTTATAATAAAAATATTACTTCCCTATTAAACTTTTTTAGAAAAGTGGCTGTATCTCTGCAAATATTGATTTTATCGCAAAAATAAGCGAAGTTCGAAAAAACTTAACTAAAGTATCGATAGTGCTCTTTTCAAATATATTAAAACTATTGTAATTTGAAGAAATTTTTAAAAAAATCCATATAAATATTAGGATGGATCCAAGTCTATCAGTATTCATTTTTATAATAAAAATATTACTTCCCTATTAAACTTTTTTAGAAAAGTGGCTGTATCTCCGCAAATATTGATTTTATCGCAAAAATAAGCGAAATTCGAAAAAAACTTAACTAAAGTATCGATAGTGCTCTTTTCAAATATATTAAAACTATTGTAATTTGAAGAAATTTTTTAAAAAATCCATATAAATATTAGGATGGATCCCCCTTGTCAATATATGGTCTTCGTATTTAATAAAGGGGTATTGCTCGATATTATGGTAAGGGTCCCCCCTTTTCAATATATGGTCTTCGTATTTAGTATAGGGGTATTGCTCGATATTATGGTAAGGGTCCCCCCTTTTCAATATATAGTCTTCGTATTTAGTATAGGGGTATTGCTCGATATTATGGTAAGGGTCCCCCCTTTTCAATATATGGTCTTCGTATTTAGTGTAGGGGTATCGCTCGATATTATGGTAAGGGTCCCCCCTTTTCAATATATGGTCTTCGTATTTAGTATAGGGGTATTGTTCGATATTATGGTAAGGGTCCCCCCTTTTCAATATATGGTCTTCGTATTTAGTATAGGGGTATTGCTCGATATTATGGTAAGGGTCCCCCCTTTTCAATATATGGTCTTCGTATTTAGTATAGGGGTATTGCTCGATATTATGGTAAGGGTCCCCCCTTTTCAATATATGGTCTTCGTATTTAGTATAGGGGTATTGCTCGATATTATGGTAAGGGTCCCCCCTTTTCAATATATGGTCTTCGTATTTAGTATAGGGGTATTGCTCGATATTATGGTAAGGGTCCCCCCTTTTCAATATATGGTCTTCGTATTTAGTATAGGAGTACTGCTCGATATTATGGTAAGGGTCCCCCCTTTTCAATATATGGTCTTCGTATTTAGTATAGGGGTATTGCTCGATATTATGGTAAGGGTCCCCCCTTTTCAATATATGGTCTTCGTATTTAGTATAGGGGTATTGCTCGATATTATGGTAAGGGTCCCCCCTTTTCAATATATGGTCTTCGTATTTAGTATAGGGGTATTGCTCGATATTATGGTAAGGGTCCCCCCTTTTCAATATATGGTCTTCGTATTTAGTATAGGGGTATTGCTCGATATTATGGTAAGGGTCCCCCTTTTTAATATATGGTCTTCGTATTTAGTATAGGGGTATTGCTCGATATTATGGTAAGGGTCCCCCCTTTTCAATATATGGTCTTCGTATTTAGTATAGGGGTATTGCTCGATATTATGGTAAGGGTCCCCCTTTTCAATATATGGTCTTCGTATTTAGTATAGGGGTATTGCTCGATATTATGGTAAGGGTCCCCCCTTTTCAATATATGGTCTTCGTATTTAGTGTAGGGGTATCGCTCGATATTATGGTAAGGGTCCCCCCTTTAAAAAAATCCATATAAATATTAGGATGGATCCAAGTCTATCAGTATTCATTTTTATAATAAAAATATTACTTCCCTAGTAAACTTTTTTAGAAAAGTGGCTGTATCTCCGCAAATATTGATTTTATCGCAAAAATAAGCGAAATTCGAAAAAACTTAACTAAAGTATCGATAGTGCTCTTTTCAAATATATTAAAACTATTGTAATTTGAAGAAATTTTTGAAAAAATCCATATAAATATTAGGATGGATCCAAGTCTATCAGTATTCATTTTTATAATAAAAATATTAATTCCCTATTAAACTTTTTTAGAAAAGTGGCTGTATCTTCGCAAATATTGATTTTATCGCAAAAATAAGCGAAATTCGAAAAAACTTAACTAAAGTATCGATAGTGCTCTTTTCAAATATATTAAAACTATTGTAATTTGAAGAAATTTTTGAAAAAATCCATATAAATATTAGGATGGATCCAAGTCTATCAGTATTCATTTTTATAATAAAAATATTACTTCCCTATTAAACTTTTTTAGAAAAGTGGCTGTATCTCCGCAAATATTGATTTTATCGCAAAAATAAGCGAAATTCGAAAAACCTTAACTAAAGTATCGATAGTGCTCTTTTCAAATATATTAAAACTATTGTAATTTGAAGAAATTTTTGAAAAAATCCATATAAATATTAGGATGGATCCAAGTCTATCAGTATTCATTTTTATAATAAAAATATTACTTCCCTATTAAACTTTTTTAGAAAAGTGGCTGTATCTCCGCAAATATTGATTTTATCGCAAAAATAAGCGAAGTTCGAAAAAACTTAACTAAAGTATCGATAGTGCTCTTTTCAAATATATTAAAACTATTGTAATTTGAAGAAATTTTTGAAAAAATCCATATAAATATTAGGATGGATCCAAGTCTATCAGTATTCATTTTTATAATAAAAATATTACTTCCCTAGTAAACTTTTTTAGAAAAGTGGCTGTATCTCCGCAAATATTGATTTTATCGCAAAAATAAGCGAAATTCGAAAAAACTTAACTAAAGTATCGATAGTGCTCTTTTCAAATATATTAAAACTATTGTAATTTGAAGAAATTTTTGAAAAAATCCATATAAATATTAGGATGGATCCAAGTCTATCAGTATTCATTTTTATAATAAAAATATTACTTCCCTATTAAACTTTTTTAGAAAAGTGGCTGTATCTCCGCAAATATTGATTTTATCGCAAAAATAAGCGAAATTCGAAAAAACTTAACTAAAGTATCGATAGTGCTCGTTTCAAATATATTAAAACTATTGTAATTTGAAGAAATTTTTGAAAAAATCCATATAAATATTAGGATGGATCCAAGTCTATCAGTATTCATTTTTATAATAAAAATATTACTTCCCTATTAAACTTTTTTAGAAAAGTGGCTGTATCTCTGCAAATATTGATTTTATCGCAAAAATAAGCGAAGTTCGAAAAAACTTAACTAAAGTATCGATAGTGCTCTTTTCAAATATATTAAAACTATTGTAATTTGAAGAAATTTTTAAAAAAATCCATATAAATATTAGGATGGATCCAAGTCTATCAGTATTCATTTTTATAATAAAAATATTACTTCCCTATTAAACTTTTTTAGAAAAGTGGCTGTATCTCCGCAAATATTGATTTTATCGCAAAAATAAGCGAAATTCGAAAAAAACTTAACTAAAGTATCGATAGTGCTCTTTTCAAATATATTAAAACTATTGTAATTTGAAGAAATTTTTTAAAAAATCCATATAAATATTAGGATGGATCCCCCTTGTCAATATATGGTCTTCGTATTTAATAAAGGGGTATTGCTCGATATTATGGTAAGGGTCCCCCCTTTTCAATATATGGTCTTCGTATTTAGTATAGGGGTATTGCTCGATATTATGGTAAGGGTCCCCCCTTTTCCATATATAGTCTTCGTATTTAGTATAGGGGTATTGCTCGATATTATGGTAAGGGTCCCCCCTTTTCAATATATGGTCTTCGTATTTAGTGTAGGGGTATCGCTCGATATTATGGTAAGGGTCCCCCCTTTTCAATATATGGTCTTCGTATTTAGTATAGGGGTATTGTTCGATATTATGGTAAGGGTCCCCCCTTTTCAATATATGGTCTTCGTATTTAGTATAGGGGTATTGCTCGATATTATGGTAAGGGTCCCCCCTTTTCAATATATGGTCTTCGTATTTAGTATAGGGGTATTGCTCGATATTATGGTAAGGGTCCCCCCTTTTCAATATATGGTCTTCGTATTTAGTATAGGGGTATTGCTCGATATTATGGTAAGGGTCCCCCCTTTTCAATATATGGTCTTCGTATTTAGTATAGGGGTATTGCTCGATATTATGGTAAGGGTCCCCCCTTTTCAATATATGGTCTTCGTATTTAGTATAGGGGTATTGCTCGATATTATGGTAAGGGTCCCCCCTTTTCAATATATGGTCTTCGTATTTAGTATAGGGGTATTGCTCGATATTATGGTAAGGGTCCCCCCTTTTCAATATATGGTCTTCGTATTTAGTATAGGGGTATTGCTCGATATTATGGTAAGGGTCCCCCCTTTTCAATATATGGTCTTCGTATTTAGTATAGGGGTATTGCTCGATATTATGGTAAGGGTCCCCCCTTTTCAATATATGGTCTTCGTATTTAGTATAGGGGTATTGCTCGATATTATGGTAAGGGTCCCCCCTTTTCAATATATGGTCTTCGTATTTAGTATAGGGGTATTGCTCGATATTATGGTAAGGGTCCCCCCTTTTCAATATATGGTCTTCGTATTTAGTATAGGGGTATTGCTCGATATTATGGTAAGGGTCCCCCCTTTTCAATATATGGTCTTCGTATTTAGTATAGGGGTATTGCTCGATATTATGGTAAGGGTCCCCCCTTTTCAATATATGGTCTTCGTATTTAGTGTAGGGGTATCGCTCGATATTATGGTAAGGGTCCCCCCTTTAAAAAAATCCATATAAATATTAGGATGGATCCAAGTCTATCAGTATTCATTTTTATAATAAAAATATTACTTCCCTAGTAAACTTTTTTAGAAAAGTGGCTGTATCTCCGCAAATATTGATTTTATCGCAAAAATAAGCGAAATTCGAAAAAACTTAACTAAAGTATCGATAGTGCTCTTTTCAAATATATTAAAACTATTGTAATTTGAAGAAATTTTTGAAAAAATCCATATAAATATTAGGATGGATCCAAGTCTATCAGTATTCATTTTTATAATAAAAATATTACTTCCCTATTAAACTTTTTTAGAAAAGTGGCTGTATCTTCGCAAATATTGATTTTATCGCAAAAATAAGCGAAATTCGAAAAAACTTAACTAAAGTATCGATAGTGCTCTTTTCAAATATATTAAAACTATTGTAATTTGAAGAAATATTTGAAAAAATCCATATAAATATTAGGATGGATCCAAGTCTATCAGTATTCATTTTTATAATAAAAATATTACTTCCCTATTAAACTTTTTTAGAAAAGTGGCTGTATCTCTGCAAATATTGATTTTATCGCAAAAATAAGCGAAGTTCGAAAAAACTTAACTAAAGTATCGATAGTGCTCTTTTCAAATATATTAAAACTATTGTAATTTGAAGAAATTTTTAAAAAAATCCATATAAATATTAGGATGGATCCAAGTCTATCAGTATTCATTTTTATAATAAAAATATTACTTCCCTATTAAACTTTTTTAGAAAAGTGGCTGTATCTTCGCAAATATTGATTTTATCGCAAAAATAAACGAAATTCGAAAAAACTTAACTAAAGTATCGATAGTGCTCTTTTCAAATATATTAAAACTATTGTAATTTGAAGAAATATTTGAAAAAATCCATATAAATATTAGGATGGATCCAAGTCTATCAGTATTCATTTTTATAATAAAAATATTACTTCCCTATTAAACTTTTTTAGAAAAGTGGCTGTATCTTCGCAAATATTGATTTTATCGCAAAAATAAGCGAAATTCGAAAAAACTTAACTAAAGTATCGATAGTGCTCTTTTCAAATATATTAAAACTATTGTAATTTGAAGAAATTTTTGAAAAAATCCATATAAATATTAGGATGGATCCAAGTCTATCAGTATTCATTTTTATAATAAAAATATTACTTCCCTATTAAACTTTTTTAGAAAAGTGGCTGTATCTCCGCAAATATTGATTTTATCGCAAAAATAAGCGAAATTCGAAAAACCTTAACTAAAGTATCGATAGTGCTCTTTTCAAATATATTAAAACTATTGTAATTTGAAGAAATTTTTGAAAAAATCCATATAAATATTAGGATGGATCCAAGTCTATCAGTATTCATTTCTATAATAAAAATATTACTTCCCTATTAAACTTTTTTAGAAAAGTGGCTGTATCTCTGCAAATA
This sequence comes from Epicampocera succincta, assembly GCA_932526305.1. NCBI lineage: Eukaryota > Metazoa > Arthropoda > Insecta > Diptera > Tachinidae > Epicampocera > Epicampocera succincta. The sequence continues at coordinate 59,366,325 of OW052036.1, read as the reverse complement.
TTGATTTTATCGCAAAAATAAGCGAAGTTCGAAAAAACTTAACTAAAGTATCGATAGTGCTCTTTTCAAATATATTAAAACTATTGTAATTTGAAGAAATTTTTAAAAAAATCCATATAAATATTAGGATGGATCCAAGTCTATCAGTATTCATTTTTATAATAAAAATATTACTTCCCTAGTAAACTTTTTTAGAAAAGTGGCTGTATCTCCGCAAATATTGATTTTATCGCAAAAATAAGCGAAATTCGAAAAAACTTAACTAAAGTATCGATAGTGCTCTTTTCAAATATATTAAAACTATTGTAATTTGAAGAAATTTTTGAAAAAATCCATATAAATATTAGGATGGATCCAAGTCTATCAGTATTCATTTTTATAATAAAAATATTACTTCCCTATTAAACTTTTTTAGAAAAGTGGCTGTATCTTCGCAAATATTGATTTTATCGCAAAAATAAGCGAAATTCGAAAAAACTTAACTAAAGTATCGATAGTGCTCTTTTCAAATATATTAAAACTATTGTAATATGAAGAAATATTTGAAAAAATCCATATAAATATTAGGATGGATCCAAGTCTATCAGTATTCATTTTTATAATAAAAATATTACTTCCCTATTAAACTTTTTTAGAAAAGTGGCTGTATCTCTGCAAATATTGATTTTATCGCAAAAATAAGCGAAGTTCGAAAAAACTTAACTAAAGTATCGATAGTGCTCTTTTCAAATATATTAAAACTATTGTAATTTGAAGAAATTTTTAAAAAAATCCATATAAATATTAGGATGGATCCAAGTCTATCAGTATTCATTTTTATAATAAAAATATTACTTCCCTATTAAACTTTTTTAGAAAAGTGGCTGTATCTTCGCAAATATTGATTTTATCGCAAAAATAAACGAAATTCGAAAAAACTTAACTAAAGTATCGATAGTGCTCTTTTCAAATATATTAAAACTATTGTAATTTGAAGAAATATTTGAAAAAATCCATATAAATATTAGGATGGATCCAAGTCTATCAGTATTCATTTTTATAATAAAAATATTACTTCCCTATTAAACTTTTTTAGAAAAGTGGCTGTATCTTCGCAAATATTGATTTTATCGCAAAAATAAGCGAAATTCGAAAAAACTTAACTAAAGTATCGATAGTGCTCTTTTCAAATATATTAAAACTATTGTAATTTGAAGAAATTTTTGAAAAAATCCATATAAATATTAGGATGGATCCAAGTCTATCAGTATTCATTTTTATAATAAAAATATTACTTCCCTATTAAACTTTTTTAGAAAAGTGGCTGTATCTCCGCAAATATTGATTTTATCGCAAAAATAAGCGAAATTCGAAAAACCTTAACTAAAGTATCGATAGTGCTCTTTTCAAATATATTAAAACTATTGTAATTTGAAGAAATTTTTGAAAAAATCCATATAAATATTAGGATGGATCCAAGTCTATCAGTATTCATTTCTATAATAAAAATATTACTTCCCTATTAAACTTTTTTAGAAAAGTGGCTGTATCTCTGCAAATATTGATTTTATCGCAAAAATAAGCGAAGTTCGAAAAAACTTAACTAAAGTATCGATAGTGCTCTTTTCAAATATATTAAAACTATTGTAATTTGAAGAAATTTTTAAAAAAATCCATATAAATATTAGGATGGATCCAAGTCTATCAGTATTCATTTTTATAATAAAAATATTACTTCCCTAGTAAACTTTTTTAGAAAAGTGGCTGTATCTCCGCAAATATTGATTTTATCGCAAAAATAAGCGAAATTCGAAAAAACTTAACTAAAGTATCGATAGTGCTCTTTTCAAATATATTAAAACTATTGTAATTTGAAGAAATTTTTGAAAAAATCCATATAAATATTAGGATGGATCCAAGTCTATCAGTATTCATTTTTATAATAAAAATATTACTTCCCTATTAAACTTTTTTAGAAAAGTGGCTGTATCTTCGCAAATATTGATTTTATCGCAAAAATAAGCGAAATTCGAAAAAACTTAACTAAAGTATCGATAGTGCTCTTTTCAAATATATTAAAACTATTGTAATTTGAAGAAATATTTGAAAAAATCCATATAAATATTAGGATGGATCCAAGTCTATCAGTATTCATTTTTATAATAAAAATATTACTTCCCTATTAAACTTTTTTAGAAAAGTGGCTGTATCTCTGCAAATATTGATTTTATCGCAAAAATAAGCGAAGTTCGAAAAAACTTAACTAAAGTATCGATAGTGCTCTTTTCAAATATATTAAAACTATTGTAATTTGAAGAAATTTTTAAAAAAATCCATATAAATATTAGGATGGATCCAAGTCTATCAGTATTCATTTTTATAATAAAAATATTACTTCCCTATTAAACTTTTTTAGAAAAGTGGCTGTATCTTCGCAAATATTGATTTTATCGCAAAAATAAACGAAATTCGAAAAAACTTAACTAAAGTATCGATAGTGCTCTTTTCAAATATATTAAAACTATTGTAATTTGAAGAAATTTTTGAAAAAATCCATATAAATATTAGGATGGATCCAAGTCTATCAGTATTCATTTTTATAATAAAAATATTACTTCCCTATTAAACTTTTTTAGAAAAGTGGCTCTATCTCCGCAAATATTGATTTTATCGCAAAAATAAGCGAAATTCGAAAAAAACTTAACTAAAGTATCGATAGTGCTCTTTTCAAATATATTAAAACTATTGTAATTTGAAGAAATTTTTTAAAAAATCCATATAAATATTAGGATGGATCCCCCTTGTCAATATATGGTCTTCGTATTTAATAAAGGGGTATTGCTCGATATTATGGTAAGGGTCCCCCCTTTTCAATATATGGTCTTCGTATTTAGTATAGGGGTATTGCTCGATATTATGGTAAGGGTCCCCCCTTTTCAATATATGGTCTTCGTATTTAGTATAGGGGTATTGCTCGATATTATGGTAAGGGTCCCCCCTTTTCAATATATGGTCTTCGTATTTAGTATAGGGGTATTGCTCGATATTATGGTAAGGGTCCCCCCTTTTCAATATATGGTCTTCGTATTTAGTATAGGGGTATTGCTCGATATTATGGTAAGGGTCCCCCCTTTTCAATATATGGTCTTCGTATTTAGTATAGGGGTATTGCTCGATATTATGGTAAGGGTCCCCCCTTTTCAATATATGGTCTTCGTATTTAGTATAGGGGTATTGCTCGATATTATGGTAAGGGTCCCCCCTTTTCAATATATGGTCTTCGTATTTAGTATAGGGGTATTGCTCGATATTATGGTAAGGGTCCCCCCTTTTCAATATATGGTCTTCGTATTTAGTATAGGAGTACTGCTCGATATTATGGTAAGGGTCCCCCCTTTTCAATATATGGTCTTCGTATTTAGTATAGGGGTATTGCTCGATATTATGGTAAGGGTCCCCCCTTTTCAATATATGGTCTTCGTATTTAGTATAGGGGTATTGCTCGATATTATGGTAAGGGTCCCCCCTTTTCAATATATGGTCTTCGTATTTAGTATAGGGGTATTGCTCGATATTATGGTAAGGGTCCCCCCTTTTCAATATATGGTCTTCGTATTTAGTATAGGGGTATTGCTCGATATTATGGTAAGGGTCCCCCCTTTTTAATATATGGTCTTCGTATTTAGTATAGGGGTATTGCTCGATATTATGGTAAGGGTCCCCCCTTTTCAATATATGGTCTTCGTATTTAGTATAGGGGTATTGCTCGATATTATGGTAAGGGTCCCCCTTTTCAATATATGGTCTTCGTATTTAGTATAGGGGTATTGCTCGATATTATGGTAAGGGTCCCCCCTTTTCAATATATGGTCTTCGTATTTAGTGTAGGGGTATCGCTCGATATTATGGTAAGGGTCCCCCCTTTAAAAAAATCCATATAAATATTAGGATGGATCCAAGTCTATCAGTATTCATTTTTATAATAAAAATATTACTTCCCTAGTAAACTTTTTTAGAAAAGTGGCTGTATCTCCGCAAATATTGATTTTATCGCAAAAATAAGCGAAATTCGAAAAAACTTAACTAAAGTATCGATAGTGCTCTTTTCAAATATATTAAAACTATTGTAATTTGAAGAAATTTTTGAAAAAATCCATATAAATATTAGGATGGATCCAAGTCTATCAGTATTCATTTTTATAATAAAAATATTAATTCCCTATTAAACTTTTTTAGAAAAGTGGCTGTATCTTCGCAAATATTGATTTTATCGCAAAAATAAGCGAAATTCGAAAAAACTTAACTAAAGTATCGATAGTGCTCTTTTCAAATATATTAAAACTATTGTAATTTGAAGAAATTTTTGAAAAAATGCATATAAATATTAGGATGGATCCAAGTCTATCAGTATTCATTTTTATAATAAAAATATTACTTCCCTATTAAACTTTTTTAGAAAAGTGGCTGTATCTCCGCAAATATTGATTTTATCGCAAAAATAAGCGAAATTCGAAAAACCTTAACTAAAGTATCGATAGTGCTCTTTTCAAATATATTAAAACTATTGTAATTTGAAGAAATTTTTGAAAAAATCCATATAAATATTAGGATGGATCCAAGTCTATCAGTATTCATTTTTATAATAAAAATATTACTTCCCTATTAAACTTTTTTAGAAAAGTGGCTGTATCTCCGCAAATATTGATTTTATCGCAAAAATAAGCGAAGTTCGAAAAAACTTAACTAAAGTATCGATAGTGCTCTTTTCAAATATATTAAAACTATTGTAATTTGAAGAAATTTTTGAAAAAATCCATATAAATATTAGGATGGATCCAAGTCTATCAGTATTCATTTTTATAATAAAAATATTACTTCCCTAGTAAACTTTTTTAGAAAAGTGGCTGTATCTCCGCAAATATTGATTTTATCGCAAAAATAAGCGAAATTCGAAAAAACTTAACTAAAGTATCGATAGTGCTCTTTTCAAATATATTAAAACTATTGTAATTTGAAGAAATTTTTGAAAAAATCCATATAAATATTAGGATGGATCCAAGTCTATCAGTATTCATTTTTATAACAAAAATATTAATTCCCTATTAAACTTTTTTAGAAAAGTGGCTGTATCTCCGCAAATATTGATTTTATCGCAAAAATAAGCGAAATTCGAAAAAACTTAACTAAAGTATCGATAGTGCTCGTTTCAAATATATTAAAACTATTGTAATTTGAAGAAATTTTTGAAAAAATCCATATAAATATTAGGATGGATCCAAGTCTATCAGTATTCATTTTTATAATAAAAATATTACTTCCCTATTAAACTTTTTTAGAAAAGTGGCTGTATCTCTGCAAATATTGATTTTATCGCAAAAATAAGCGAAGTTCGAAAAAACTTAACTAAAGTATCGATAGTGCTCTTTTCAAATATATTAAAACTATTGTAATTTGAAGAAATTTTTAAAAAAATCCATATAAATATTAGGATGGATCCAAGTCTATCAGTATTCATTTTTATAATAAAAATATTACTTCCCTATTAAACTTTTTTAGAAAAGTGGCTGTATCTCCGCAAATATTGATTTTATCGCAAAAATAAGCGAAATTCGAAAAAAACTTAACTAAAGTATCGATAGTGCTCTTTTCAAATATATTAAAACTATTGTAATTTGAAGAAATTTTTTAAAAAATCCATATAAATATTAGGATGGATCCCCCTTGTCAATATATGGTCTTCGTATTTAATAAAGGGGTATTGCTCGATATTATGGTAAGGGTCCCCCCTTTTCAATATATGGTCTTCGTATTTAGTATAGGGGTATTGCTCGATATTATGGTAAGGGTCCCCCCTTTTCAATATATAGTCTTCGTATTTAGTATAGGGGTATTGCTCGATATTATGGTAAGGGTCCCCCCTTTTCAATATATGGTCTTCGTATTTAGTGTAGGGGTATCGCTCGATATTATGGTAAGGGTCCCCCCTTTTCAATATATGGTCTTCGTATTTAGTATAGGGGTATTGTTCGATATTATGGTAAGGGTCCCCCCTTTCCAATATATGGTCTTCGTATTTAGTATAGGGGTATTGCTCGATATTATGGTAAGGGTCCCCCCTTTTCAATATATGGTCTTCGTATTTAGTGTAGGGGTATCGCTCGATATTATGGTAAGGGTCCCCCCTTTTCAATATATGGTCTTCGTATTTAGTGTAGGGGTATCGCTCGATATTATGGTAAGGGTCCCCCCTTTTCAATATATAGTCTTCGTATTTAGTATAGGGGTATTGCTCGATATTATGGTAAGGGTCCCCCCTTTTCAATATATGGTCTTCGTATTTAGTATAGGGGTATTGTTCGATATTATGGTAAGGGTCCCCCCTTTTCAATATATGGTCTTCGTATTTAGTATAGGGGTATTGTTCGATATTATGGTAAGGGTCCCCCCTTTTCAATATATAGTCTTCGTATTTAGTATAGGGGTATTGCTCGATATTATGGTAAGGGTCCCCCCTTTTCAATATATGGTCTTCGTATTTAGTGTAGGGGTATCGCTCGATATTATGGTAAGGGTCCCCCCTTTTCAATATATAGTCTTCGTATTTAGTATAGGGCTATTGCTCGATATTATGGTAAGGGTCCCCCCTTTTCAATATATGGTCTTCGTATTTAGTGTAGGGGTATCGCTCGATATTATGGTAAGGGTCCCCCCTTTTCAATATATGGTCTTCGTATTTAGTATAGGGGTATTGTTCGATATTATGGTAAGGGTCCCCCCTTTTCAATATATAGTCTTCGTATTTAGTATAGGGGTATTGCTCGATATTATGGTAAGGGTCCCCCCTTTTCAATATATGGTCTTCGTATTTAGTGTAGGGGTATCGCTCGATATTATGGTAAGGGTCCCCCCTTTTCAATATATGGTCTTCGTATTTAGTATAGGGGTATTGTTCGATATTATGGTAAGGGTCCCCCCTTTTCAATATATGGTCTTCGTATTTAGTATAGGGGTATTGCTCGATATTATGGTAAGGGTCCCCCCTTTTCAATATATGGTCTTCGTATTTAGTATAGGGGTATTGCTCGATATTATGGTAAGGGTCCCCCCTTTTCAATATATGGTCTTCGTATTTAGTATAGGAGTATTGCTCGATATTATGGTAAGGGTCCCCCCTTTTCAATATATGGTCTTCGTATTTAGTATAGGGGTATTGCTCGATATTATGGTAAGGGTCCCCCCTTTTCAATATATGGTCTTCGTATTTAGTATAGGGGTATTGCTCGATATTATGGTAAGGGTCCCCCCTTTTCAATATATGGTCTTCGTATTTAGTATAGGGGTATTGCTCGATATTATGGTAAGGGTCCCCCCTTTTCAATATATGGTCTTCGTATTTAGTATAGGGGTATTGCTCGATATTATGGTAAGGGTCCCCCCTTTTCAATATATGGTCTTCGTATTTAGTATAGGGGTATTGCTCGATATTATGGTAAGGGTCCCCCCTTTTCAATATATGGTCTTCGTATTTAGTATAGGGGTATTGCTCGATATTATGGTAAGGGTCCCCCCTTTTCAATATATGGTCTTCGTATTTAGTATAGGGGTATTGCTCGATATTATGGTAAGGGTCCCCCCTTTTCAATATATGGTCTTCGTATTTAGTGTAGGGGTATCGCTCGATATTATGGTAAGGGTCCCCCCTTTAAAAAAATCCATATAAATATTAGGATGGATCCAAGTCTATCAGTATTCATTTTTATAATAAAAATATTACTTCCCTAGTAAACTTTTTTAGAAAAGTGGCTGTATCTCCGCAAATATTGATTTTATCGCAAAAATAAGCGAAATTCGAAAAAACTTAACTAAAGTATCGATAGTGCTCTTTTCAAATATATTAAAACTATTGTAATTTGAAGAAATTTTTGAAAAAATCCATATAAATATTAGGATGGATCCAAGTCTATCAGTATTCATTTTTATAATAAAAATATTACTTCCCTATTAAACTTTTTTAGAAAAGTGGCTGTATCTTCGCAAATATTGATTTTATCGCAAAAATAAGCGAAATTCGAAAAAACTTAACTAAAGTATCGATAGTGCTCTTTTCAAATATATTAAAACTATTGTAATTTGAAGAAATATTTGAAAAAATCCATATAAATATTAGGATGGATCCAAGTCTATCAGTATTCATTTTTATAATAAAAATATTACTTCCCTATTAAACTTTTTTAGAAAAGTGGCTGTATCTCTGCAAATATTGATTTTATCGCAAAAATAAGCGAAGTTCGAAAAAACTTAACTAAAGTATCGATAGTGCTCTTTTCAAATATATTAAAACTATTGTAATTTGAAGAAATTTTTAAAAAAATCCATATAAATATTAGGATGGATCCAAGTCTATCAGTATTCATTTTTATAATAAAAATATTACTTCCCTATTAAACTTTTTTAGAAAAGTGGCTGTATCTTCGCAAATATTGATTTTATCGCAAAAATAAACGAAATTCGAAAAAACTTAACTAAAGTATCGATAGTGCTCTTTTCAAATATATTAAAACTATTGTAATTTGAAGAAATATTTGAAAAAATCCATATAAATATTAGGATGGATCCAAGTCTATCAGTATTCATTTTTATAATAAAAATATTACTTCCCTATTAAACTTTTTTAGAAAAGTGGCTGTATCTTCGCAAATATTGATTTTATCGCAAAAATAAGCGAAATTCGAAAAAACTTAACTAAAGTATCGATAGTGCTCTTTTCAAATATATTAAAACTATTGTAATTTGAAGAAATTTTTGAAAAAATCCATATAAATATTAGGATGGATCCAAGTCTATCAGTATTCATTTTTATAATAAAAATATTACTTCCCTATTAAACTTTTTTAGAAAAGTGGCTGTATCTCCGCAAATATTGATTTTATCGCAAAAATAAGCGAAATTCGAAAAACCTTAACTAAAGTATCGATAGTGCTCTTTTCAAATATATTAAAACTATTGTAATTTGAAGAAATTTTTGAAAAAATCCATATAAATATTAGGATGGATCCAAGTCTATCAGTATTCATTTTTATAATAAAAATATTACTTCCCTATTAAACTTTTTTAGAAAAGTGGCTGTATCTCTGCAAATATTGATTTTATCGCAAAAATAAGCGAAATTCGAAAAAACTTAACTAAAGTATCGATAGTGCTCTTTTCAAATATATTAAAACTATTGTAATTTGAAGAAATTTTTTAAAAAATCCATATAAATATTAGGATGGATCCAAGTCTATCAGTATTCATTTTTATAATAAAAATATTACTTCCCTATTAAACTTTTTTAGAAAAGTGGCTGTATCTCCGCAAATATTGATTTTATCGCAAAAATAAGCGAAATTCGAAAAACCTTAACTAAAGTATCGATAGTGCTCTTTTCAAATATATTAAAACTATTGTAATTTGAAGAAATTTTTGAAAAAATCCATATAAATATTAGGATGGATCCAAGTCTATCAGTATTCATTTTTATAATAAAAATATTACTTCCCTATTAAACTTTTTTAGAAAAGTGGCTGTATCTCCGCAAATATTGATTTTATCGCAAAAATAAGCGAAGTTCGAAAAAACTTAACTAAAGTATCGATAGTGCTCTTTTCAAATATATTAAAACTATTGTAATTTGAAGAAATTTTTGAAAAAATCCATATAAATATTAGGATGGATCCAAGTCTATCAGTATTCATTTTTATAATAAAAATATTACTTCCCTAGTAAACTTTTTTAGAAAAGTGGCTGTATCTCCGCAAATATTGATTTTATCGCAAAAATAAGCGAAATTCGAAAAAACTTAACTAAAGTATCGATAGTGCTCTTTTCAAATATATTAAAACTATTGTAATTTGAAGAAATTTTTGAAAAAATCCATATAAATATTAGGATGGATCCAAGTCTATCAGTATTCATTTTTATAACAAAAATATTACTTCCCTATTAAACTTTTTTAGAAAAGTGGCTGTATCTCCGCAAATATTGATTTTATCGCAAAAATAAGCGAAATTCGAAAAAACTTAACTAAAGTATCGATAGTGCTCGTTTCAAATATATTAAAACTATTGTAATTTGAAGAAATTTTTGAAAAAATCCATATAAATATTAGGATGGATCCAAGTCTATCAGTATTCATTTTTATAATAAAAATATTACTTCCCTATTAAACTTTTTTAGAAAAGTGGCTGTATCTCTGCAAATATTGATTTTATCGCAAAAATAAGCGAAGTTCGAAAAAACTTAACTAAAGTATCGATAGTGCTCTTTTCAAATATATTAAAACTATTGTAATTTGAAGAAATTTTTAAAAAAATCCATATAAATATTAGGATGGATCCAAGTCTATCAGTATTCATTTTTATAATAAAAATATTACTCCCCTATTAAACTTTTTTAGAAAAGTGGCTGTATCTCCGCAAATATTGATTTTATCGCAAAAATAAGCGAAATTCGAAAAAAACTTAACTAAAGTATCGATAGTGCTCTTTTCAAATATATTAAAACTATTGTAATTTGAAGAAATTTTTTAAAAAATCCATATAAATATTAGGATGGATCCCCCTTGTCAATATATGGTCTTCGTATTTAATAAAGGGGTATTGCTCGATATTATGGTAAGGGTCCCCCCTTTTCAATATATGGTCTTCGTATTTAGTATAGGGGTATTGCTCGATATTATGGTAAGGGTCCCCCCTTTTCAATATATAGTCTTCGTATTTAGTATAGGGGTATTGCTCGATATTATGGTAAGGGTCCCCCCTTTTCAATATATGGTCTTCGTATTTAGTGTAGGGGTATCGCTCGATATTATGGTAAGGGTCCCCCCTTTTCAATATATGGTCTTCGTATTTAGTATAGGGGTATTGTTCGATATTATGGTAAGGGTCCCCCCTTTTCAATATATGGTCTTCGTATTTAGTATAGGGGTATTGCTCGATATTATGGTAAGGGTCCCCCCTTTTCAATATATGGTCTTCGTATTTAGTATAGGGGTATTGCTCGATATTATGGTAAGGGTCCCCCCTTTTCAATATATGGTTTTCGTATTTAGTATAGGGGTATTGCTCGATATTATGGTAAGGGTCCCCCCTTTTCAATATATGGTCTTCGTATTTAGTATAGGGGTATTGCTCGATATTATGGTAAGGGTCCCCCCTTTTCAATATATGGTCTTCGTATTTAGTATAGGGGTATTGCTCGATATTATGGTAAGGGTCCCCCCTTTTCAATATATGGTCTTCGTATTTAGTATAGGGGTATTGCTCGATATTATGGTAAGGGTCCCCCCTTTTCAATATATGGTCTTCGTATTTAGTATAGGAGTATTGCTCGATATTATGGTAAGGGTCCCCCCTTTTCAATATATGGTCTTCGTATTTAGTATAGGGGTATTGCTCGATATTATGGTAAGGGTCCCCCCTTTTCAATATATGGTCTTCGTATTTAGTATAGGGGTATTGCTCGATATTATGGTAAGGGTCCCCCCTTTTCAATATATGGTCTTCGTATTTAGTATAGGGGTATTGCTCGATATTATGGTAAGGGTCCCCCCTTTTCAATATATGGTCTTCGTATTTAGTATAGGGGTATTGCTCGATATTATGGTAAGGGTCCCCCCTTTTCAATATATGGTCTTCGTATTTAGTATAGGGGTATTGCTCGATATTATGGTAAGGGTCCCCCCTTTTCAATATATGGTCTTCGTATTTAGTATAGGGGTATTGCTCGATATTATGGTAAGGGTCCCCCCTTTTCAATATATGGTCTTCGTATTTAGTGTAGGGGTATCGCTCGATATTATGGTAAGGGTCCCCCCTTTAAAAAAATCCATATAAATATTAGGATGGATCCAAGTCTATCAGTATTCATTTTTATAATAAAAATATTACTTCCCTAGTAAACTTTTTTAGAAAAGTGGCTGTATCTCCGCAAATATTGATTTTATCGCAAAAATAAGCGAAATTCGAAAAAACTTAACTAAAGTATCGATAGTGCTCTTTTCAAATATATTAAAACTATTGTAATTTGAAGAAATTTTTGAAAAAATCCATATAAATATTAGGATGGAAACAAGTCTATCAGTATTCATTTTTATAATAAAAATATTACTTCCCTATTAAACTTTTTTAGAAAAGTGGCTGTATCTCCGCAAATATTGATTTTATCGCAAAAATATAAATATTAGGATGGATCCAAGTCTATCAGTATTCATTTTTATAACAAAAATATTACTTCCCTATTAAACTTTTTTAGAAAAGTGGCTGTATCTCCGCAAATATTGATTTTATCGCAAAAATAAGCGAAATTCGAAAAAACTTAACTAAAGTATCGATAGTGCTCTTTTCAAATATATTAAAACTATTGTAATTTGAAGAAATTTTTGAAAAAATCCATATAAATATTAGGATGGATCCAAGTCTATCAGTATTCATTTTTATAATAAAAATATTACTTCCCTATTAAACTTTTTTAGAAAAGTGGCTGTATCTCTGCAAATATTGATTTTATCGCAAAAATAAGCGAAGTTCGAAAAAACTTAACTAAAGTATCGATAGTGCTCTTTTCAAATATATTAAAACTATTGTAATTTGAAGAAATTTTTGAAAAAATCCATATAAATATTAGGATGGATCCAAGTCTATCAGTATTCATTTTTATAATAAAAATATTACTTCCCTATTAAACTTTTTTAGAAAAGTGGCTGTATCTTCGCAAATATTGATTTTATCGCAAAAATAAGCGAAATTCGAAAAAACTTAACTAAAGTATCGATAGTGCTCTTTTCAAATATATTAAAACTATTGTAATTTGAAGAAATTTTTTAAAAAATCCATATAAATATTAGGATGGATCCAAGTCTATCAGTATTCATTTTTATAATAAAAATATTACTTCCCTATTAAACTTTTTTAGAAAAGTGGCTGTATCTCCGCAAATATTGATTTTATCGCAAAAATAAGCGAAGTTCGAAAAAACTTAACTAAAGTATCGATAGTGCTCTTTTCAAATATATTAAAACTATTGTAATTTGAAGAAATTTTTGAAAAAATCCATATAAATATTAGGATGGATCCAAGTCTATCAGTATTCATTTTTATAATAAAAATATTACTTCCCTATTAAACTTTTTTAGAAAAGTGGCTGTATCTCCGCAAATATTGATTTTATCGCAAAAATAAGCGAAATTCGAAAAAAACTTAACTGAAGTATCGATAGTGCTCTTTTCAAATATATTAAAACTATTGTAATGTGAAGAAATTTTTTAAAAAATCCATATAAATATTAGGATGGATCCCCCTTGTCAATATATGGTCTTCGTATTTAATAAAGGGGTATTGCTCGATATTATGGTAAGGGTCCCCCTTTTCAATATATGGTCTTCGTATTTAGTATAGGGGTATTGCTCGATATTATGGTAAGGGTCCCCCCTTTTCAATATATGGTCTTCGTATTTAGTATAGGACTATTGCTCGATATTATGGTAAGGGTCCCCCATTTTCAATATATGGTCTTCGTATTTAGTATAGGGGTATTGCTCGATATTACGGTAAGGGTCCCCCCTTTTCAATATATGGTCTTCGTATTTAGTATAGGACTATTGCTCGATATTATGGTAAGGGTCCCCCCTTTTCAATATATGGTCTTCGTATTTAGTATAGGGGTATTGCTCGATATTATGGTAAGGGTCCCCCCTTTTCAATATATGGTCTTCGTATTTAGTATAGGGGTATTGCTCGATATTATGGTAAGGGTCCCCCTTTTCAATATATGGTCTTCGTATTTAGTGTAGGGGTATAGCTCGATATTATGGTAAGGGTCCCCCCTTTTAAAAAATCCATATAAATATTAGGATGGATCCAAGTCTATCAGTATTCATTTTTATAATAAAAATATTACTTCCCTAGTAAACTTTTTTAGAAAAGTGGCTGTATCTCCGCAAATATTGATTTTATCGCAAAAATAAGCGAAATTCGAAAAAACTTAACTAAAGTATCGATAGTGCTCTTTTCAAATATATTAAAACTATTGTAATTTGAAGAAATTTTTGAAAAAATCCATATAAATATTAGGATGGAACCAAGTCTATCAGTATTCATTTTTATAATAAAAATATTGCTTCCCTATTAAACTTTTTTAGAAAAGTGGCTGTATCTCCGCAAATATTGATTTTATCGCAAAAATAAGCGAAATTCGAAAAACCTTAACTAAAGTATCGATAGTGCTCTTTTCAAATATATTAAAACTATTGTAATTTGAAGAAATTTTTGAAAAAATCCATATAAATATTAGGATGAATCCAAGTCTATCAGTATTCATTTTTATAATAAAAATATTACTTCCTTATTAAACTTTTTTAGAAAAGTGGCTGTATCTTCGCAAATATTGATTTTATCGCAAAAATAAGCGAAATTCGAAAAAACTTAACTAAAGTATCGGTAGTGCTCTTTTCAAATATATTAAAACTATTGTAATTTGAAGAAATTTTTGAAAAAATCCATATAAATATTAGGATGGATCCAAGTCTATCAGTATTCATTTTTATAACAAAAATATTACTTCCCTATTAAACTTTTTTAGAAAAGTGGCTGTATCTCCGCAAATATTGATTTTATCGCAAAAATAAGCGAAATTCGAAAAAACTTAACTAAAGTATCGATAGTGCTCTTTTCAAATATATTAAAACTATTGTAATTTGAAGAAATTTTTGAAAAAATCCATATAAATATTAGGATGGATCCAAGTCTATCAGTATTCATTTTTATAATAAAAATATTACTTCCCTATTAAACTTTTTTAGAAAAGTGGCTGTATCTCTGCAAATATTGATTTTATCGCAAAAATAAGCGAAGTTCGAAAAAACTTAACTAAAGTATCGATAGTGCTCTTTTCAAATATATTAAAACTATTGTAATTTGAAGAAATTTTTAAAAAAATCCATATAAATATTAGGATGGATCCAAGTCTATCAGTATTAATTTTTATAATAAAAATATTACTTCCCTATTAAACTTTTTTAGAAAAGTGGCTATATCTCCGCAAATATTGATTTTATCGCAAAAATAAGCGAAATTCGAAAAAAACTTAACTAAAGTATCGATAGTGCTCTTTTCAAATATATTAAAACTATTGTAATTTGAAGAAATTTTTTAAAAAATCCATATAAATATTAGGATGGATCCCCCTTGTCAATATATGGTCTTCGTATTTAGTATAGGAGTATTGCTCGATATTATGGTAAGGGTCCCCCCTTTTCAATATATGGTCTTCGTATTTAGTATAGGGGTATTGCTCGATATTATGGTAAGGGTCCCCCCTTTTCAATATATGGTCTTCGTATTTAGTATAGGGGTATTGCTCGATATTATGGTAAGGGTCCCCCCTTTTCAATATATGGTCTTCGTATTTAGTATAGGACTATTGCTCGATATTATGGTAAGGGTCCCCCCTTTTCAATATATGGTCTTCGTATTTACTATAGGGGTATTGCTCGATATTATGGTAAGGGTCCCCCCTTTTCAATATATGGTCTTCGTATTTAGTATAGGGGTATTGCTCGATATTATGGTAAGGGTCCCCCCTTTTCAATATATGGTCTTCGTATTTAGTATAGGGGTATTGCTCGATATTATGGTAAGGGTCCCCCCTTTTCAATATATGGTCTTCGTATTTAGTATAGGGGTATTGCTCGATATTATGGTAAGGGTCCCCCCTTTTCAATATATGGTCTTCGTATTTAGTATAGGACTATTGCTCGATATTATGGTAAGGGTCCCCCCTTTTCAATATATGGTCTTCGTATTTAGTATAGGGGTATTGCTCGATATTATGGTAAGGGTCCCCCCTTTTCAATATATGGTCTTCGTATTTAGTATAGGGGTGTTGCTCGATATTATGGTAAGGGTCCCCCCTTTTCAATATATGGTCTTCGTATTTAGTATAGGAGTATTGCTCGATATTATGGTAAGGGTCCCCCCTTTTCAATATATGGTCTTCGTATTTAGTATAGGGGTATTGCTCGATATTATGGTAAGGGTCCCCCCTTTTCAATATATGGTCTTCGTATTTAGTATAGGGGTATTGCTCGATATTATGGTAAGGGTCCCCCCTTTTCAATATATGGTCTTCGTATTTAGTATAGGGGTATTGCTCGATATTATGGTAAGGGTCCCCCCTTTTCAATATATGGTCTTCGTATTTAGTATAGGGGTATTGCTCGATATTATGGTAAGGGTCCCCCCTTTTCAATATATGGTCTTCGTATTTAGTATAGGGGTATTGCTCGATATTATGGTAAGGGTCCCCCCTTTTCAATATATGGTCTTCGTATTTAGTATAGGGGTATTGCTCGATATTATGGTAAGGGTCCCCCCTTTTCAATATATGGTCTTCGTATTTAGTATAGGAGTATTGCTCGATATTATGGTAAGGGTCCCCCCTCTTCAATATATGGTCTTCGTATTTAGTATAGGTGTATTGCTCGATATTATGGTAAGGGTCCCCCCTTTTCAATATATGGTCTTCGTATTTAGTATAGGGGTATTGCTCGATATTATGGTAAGGGTCCCCCCTTTTCAATATATGGTCTTCGTATTTAGTATAGGGGTATTGCTCGATATTATGGTAAGGGTCCCCCCTTTTCAATATATGGTCTTCGTATTTAGTATAGGGGTATTGCTCGATATTATGGTAAGGGTCCCCCCTTTTCAATATATGGCCTTCGTATTTAGTATAGGAGTATTGCTCGATATTATGGTAAGGGTCCCCCCTTTTCAATATATGGTCTTCGTATTTAGTATAGGGGTATTGCTCGATATTATGGTAAGGGTCCCCCCTTTTCAATATATGGTCTTCGTATTTAGTATAGGGGTATTGCTCGATATTATGGTAAGGGTCCCCCTTTTCAATATATGGTCTTCGTATTTGGTGTAGGGGTATAGCTCGATATTATGGTAAGGGTCCCCCCTTTTAAAAAATCCATATAAATATTAGGATGGATCCAAGTCTATCAGTATTCATTTTTATAATAAAAATATTACTTCCCTAGTAAACTTTTTTAGAAAAGTGGCTGTATCTCCGCAAATATTGATTTTATCGCAAAAATAAGCGAAATTCGAAAAAACTTAACTAAAGTATCGATAGTGCTCTTTTCAAATATATTAAAACTATTGTAATTTGAAGAAATTTTTGAAAAAATCCATATAAATATTAGGATGGATCCAAGTCTATCAGTATTCATTTTTATAATAAAAATATTGCTTCCCTATTAAACTTTTTTAGAAAAGTGGCTGTATCTCCGCAAATATTGATTTTATCGCAAAAATAAGCGAAATTCGAAAAACCTTAACTAAAGTATCGATAGTGCTCTTTTCAAATATATTAAAACTATTGTAATTTGAAGAAATTTTTGAAAAAATCCATATAAATATTAGGATGAATCCAAGTCTATCAGTATTCATTTTTATAATAAAAATATTACTTCCTTATTAAACTTTTTTAGAAAAGTGGCTGTATCTTCGCAAATATTGATTTTATCGCAAAAATAAGCGAAATTCGAAAAAACTTAACTAAAGTATCGATAGTGCTCTTTTCAAATATATTAAAACTATTGTAATTTGAAGAAATTTTTGAAAAAATCCATATAAATATTAGGATGGATCCAAGTCTATCAGTATTCATTTTTATAACAAAAATATTACTTCTCTATTAAACTTTTTTAGAAAAGTGGCTGTATCTCCGCAAATATTGATTTTATCGCAAAAATAAGCGAAATTCGAAAAAACTTAACTAAAGTATCGATAGTGCTCTTTTCAAATATATTAAAACTATTGTAATTTGAAGAAATTTTTGAAAAAATCCATATAAATATTAGGATGGATCCAAGTCTATCAGTATTCATTTTTATAATAAAAATATTACTTCCCTATTAAACTTTTTTAGAAAAGTGGCTGTATCTCTGCAAATATTGATTTTATCGCAAAAATAAGCGAAGTTCGAAAAAACTTAACTAAAGTATCGATAGTGCTCTTTTCAAATATATTAAAACTATTGTAATTTGAAGAAATTTTTAAAAAAATCCATATAAATATTAGGATGGATCCAAGTCTATCAGTATTCATTTTTATAATAAAAATATTACTTCCCTATTAAACTTTTTTAGAAAAGTGGCTGTATCTCCGCAAATATTGATTTTATCGCAAAAATAAGCGAAATTCGAAAAAAACTTAACTAAAGTATCGATAGTGCTCTTTTCAAATATATTAAAACTATTGTAATTTGAAGAAATTTTTTAAAAAATCCATATAAATATTAGGATGGATCCCCCTTGTCAATATATGGTCTTCGTATTTAATAAAGGGGTATTGCTCGATATTATGGTAAGGGTCCCCCCTTTTCAATATATGGTCTTCGTATTTAGTATAGGGGTATTGATCGATATTATGGTAAGGGTCCCCCCTTTTCAATATATGGTCTTCGTATTTAGTATAGGGGTATTGCTCGATATTATGGTAAGGGTCCCCCCTTTTCAATATATGGTCTTCGTATTTAGTATAGGAGTATTGCTCGATATTATGGTAAGGGTCCCCCCTTTTCAATATATGGTCTTCGTATTTAGTATAGGGGTATTGCTCGATATTATGGTAAGGGTCCCCCCTTTTCAATATATGGTCTTCGTATTTAGTATAGGGGTATTGCTCGATATTATGGTAAGGGTCCCCCCTTTTCAATATATGGTCTTCGTATTTAGTATAGGGGTATTGCTCGATATTATGGTAAGGGTCCCCCCTTTTCAATATATGGTCTTCGTATTTAGTATAGGAGTATTGCTCGATATTATGGTAAGGGTCCCCCCTTTTCAATATATGGTCTTCGTATTTAGTATAGGGGTATTGATCGATATTATGGTAAGGGTCCCCCCTTTTCAATATATGGTCTTCGTATTTAGTATAGGAGTATTGCTCGATATTATGGTAAGGGTCCCCCCTTTTCAATATATGGTCTTCGTATTTAGTATAGGGGTATTGATCGATATTATGGTAAGGGTCCCCCCTTTTCAATATATGGTCTTCGTATTTAGTATAGGGGTATTGCTCGATATTATGGTAAGGGTCCCCCCTTTTCAATATATGGTCTTCGTATTTAGTATAGGAGTATTGCTCGATATTATGGTAAGGGTCCCCCCTTTTCAATATATGGTCTTCGTATTTAGTATAGGGGTATTGCTCGATATTATGGTAAGGGTCCCCCCTTTTCAATATATGGTCTTCGTATTTAGTATAGGAGTATTGCTCGATATTATGGTAAGGGTCCCCCCTTTTCAATATATGGTCTTCGTATTTAGTATAGGGGTATTGATCGATATTATGGTAAGGGTCCCCCCTTTTCAATATATGGTCTTCGTATTTAGTATAGGGGTATTGCTCGATATTATGGTAAGGGTCCCCCCTTTTCAATATATGGTCTTCGTATTTAGTATAGGAGTATTGCTCGATATTATGGTAAGGGTCCCCCCTTTTCAATATATGGTCTTCGTATTTAGTATAGGGGTATTGCTCGATATTATGGTAAGGGTCCCCCCTTTTCAATATATGGTCTTCGTATTTAGTATAGGAGTATTGCTCGATATTATGGTAAGGGTCCCCCCTTTTCAATATATGGTCTTCGTATTTAGTATAGGAGTATTGCTCGATATTATGGTAAGGGTCCCCCCTTTTCAATATATGGTCTTCGTATTTAGTATAGGGGTATTGCTCGATATTATGGTAAGGGTCCCCCCTTTTCAATATATGGTCTTCGTATTTAGTATAGGGGTATTGCTCGATATTATGGTAAGGGTCCCCCCTTTTCAATATATGGTCTTCGTATTTAGTATAGGGGTATTGCTCGATATTATGGTAAGGGTCCCCCCTTTTCAATATATGGTCTTCGTATTTAGTATAGGAGTATTGCTCGATATTATGGTAAGGGTCCCCCCTTTTCAATATATGGTCTTCGTATTTAGTATAGGGGTATTGATCGATATTATGGTAAGGGTCCCCCCTTTTCAATATATGGTCTTCGTATTTAGTATAGGAGTATTGCTCGATATTATGGTAAGGGTCCCCCCTTTTCAATATATGGTCTTCGTATTTAGTATAGGGGTATTGATCGATATTATGGTAAGGGTCCCCCCTTTTCAATATATGGTCTTCGTATTTAGTATAGGGGTATTGCTCGATATTATGGTAAGGGTCCCCCCTTTTCAATATATGGTCTTCGTATTTAGTATAGGAGTATTGCTCGATATTATGGTAAGGGTCCCCCCTTTTCAATATATGGTCTTCGTATTTAGTATAGGGGTATTGCTCGATATTATGGTAAGGGTCCCCCCTTTTCAATATATGGTCTTCGTATTTAGTATAGGGGTATTGCTCGATATTATGGTAAGGGTCCCCCCTTTTCAATATATGGTCTTCGTATTTAGTATAGGGGTATTGCTCGATATTATGGTAAGGGTCCCCCCTTTTCAATATATGGTCTTCGTATTTAGTATAGGAGTATTGCTCGATATTATGGTAAGGGTCCCCCCTTTTCAATATATGGTCTTCGTATTTAGTATAGGGGTATTGATCGATATTATGGTAAGGGTCCCCCCTTTTCAATATATGGTCTTCGTATTTAGTATAGGGGTATTGCTCGATATTATGGTAAGGGTCCCCCCTTTTCAATATATGGTCTTCGTATTTAGTATAGGGGTATTGCTCGATATTATGGTAAGGGTCCCCCCTTTTCAATATATGGTCTTCGTATTTAGTATAGGGGTATTGCTCGATATTATGGTAAGGGTCCCCCCTTTTCAATATATGGTCTTCGTATTTAGTATAGGGGTATTGCTCGATATTATGGTAAGGGTCCCCCCTTTTCAATATATGGTCTTCGTATTTAGTGTAGGGGTATCGCTCGATATTATGGTAAGGGTCCCCCCTTTAAAAAAATCCATATAAATATTAGGATGGATCCAAGTCTATCAGTATTCATTTTTATAATAAAAATATTACTTCCCTAGTAAACTTTTTTAGAAAAGTGGCTGTATCTCCGCAAATATTGATTTTATCGCAAAAATAAGCGAAATTCGAAAAAACTTAACTAAAGTATCGATAGTGCTCTTTTCAAATATATTAAAACTATTGTAATTTGAAGAAATTTTTAAAAAAATCCATATAAATATTAGGATGGATCCAAGTCTATCAGTATTCATTTTTATAATAAAAATATTACTTCCCTAGTAAACTTTTTTAGAAAAGTGGCTGTATCTCCGCAAATATTGATTTTATCGCAAAAATAAGCGAAATTCGAAAAAAACTTAACCAAAGTATCGATAGTGCTATTTTCAAATATATTAAAACTATTGTAATTTGAAGAAATTTTTGAAAAAATCCATATAAATATTAGGATGGATCCAAGTCTATCAGTATTCATTTTTATAACAAAAATATTACTTCCCTATTAAACTTTTTTAGAAAAGTGGCTGTATCTCCGCAAATATTGATTTTATCGCAAAAATAAGCGAAATTCGAAAAACCTTAACTAAAGTATCGATAGTGCTCTTTTCAAATATATTAAAACTATTGTAATTTGAAGAAATTTTTGAAAAAATCCATATAAATATTAGGATGAATCCAAGTCTATCAGTATTCATTTTTATAATAAAAATATGTCTTCCTTATTAAACTTTTTTAGAAAAGTGGCTGTATCTTCGCAAATATTGATTTTATCGCAAAAATAAGCGAAATTCGAAAAAACTTAACTAAAGTATCGGTAGTGCTCTTTTCAAATATATTAAAACTATTGTAATTTGAAGAAATTTTTGAAAAAATCCATATAAATATTAGGATGGATCCAAGTCTATCAGTATTCATTTTTATAACAAAAATATTACTTCCCTAGTAAACTTTTTTAGAAAAGTGGCTGTATCTCCGCAAATATTGATTTTATCGCAAAAATAAGCGAAATTCGAAAAAACTTAACTAAAGTATCGATAGTGCTCTTTTCAAATATATTAAAACTATTGTAATTTGAAGAAATTTTTAAAAAAATCCATATAAATATTAGGATGGATCCAAGTCTATCAGTATTAATTTTTATAATAAAAATATTACTTCCCTAGTAA
Source organism: Epicampocera succincta (assembly GCA_932526305.1). Taxonomy (NCBI): domain Eukaryota; kingdom Metazoa; phylum Arthropoda; class Insecta; order Diptera; family Tachinidae; genus Epicampocera; species Epicampocera succincta. The sequence continues at coordinate 59,344,160 of OW052036.1, read as the reverse complement.
ACTTTTTTAGAAAAGTGGCTGTATCTCCGCAAATATTGATTTTATCGCAAAAATAAGCGAAATTCGAAAAAACTTAACTAAAGTATCGATAGTGCTCTTTTCAAATATATTAAAACTATTGTAATTTGAAGAAATTTTTGAAAAAATCCATATAAATATTAGGATGGATCCAAGTCTATCAGTATTCATTTTTATAATAAAAATATTGCTTCCCTATTAAACTTTTTTAGAAAAGTGGCTGTATCTCCGCAAATATTGATTTTATCGCAAAAATAAGCGAAATTCGAAAAACCTTAACTAAAGTATCGATAGTGCTTGTTACCGCCACTCATAAATCGCTAATATGACACTACTGTTACCGCCACTCATAAATAGCTAATATGACATTACTGTTACCGCCACTCATAAATCGCTAATATGACATTACTGTTACCGCCACTCATAAATCGCTAATATGACATTACTGTTATCGATATGTAGAGAGATGAGCATGGCAAAATGTTCAATTATTCCTTTTAATTTTCCACGCGGTATAATTATGAGGCCATATTTAATCGAGACCACATACATAAGTATATAAAACACCTACATAGATTTAAGAGATTCATTCGTTCAGGTCATAAGGATTACGAAGCTTCGCTTGGAGTAGCCATACATAAAAGTTAGTATATCAGCAGTTTAGTATGTAAGTTTGTATAATGAATTTATTTATAATTTTAGGAATTTTAACATATTAAAGCGTAAGAATAAAGAATTAAAGTTTTCTAAAATTCTTACACTTGTTGTGTTTAAAATCCACATTGGCTATCTTGAGCTTGGGCCGCTTCACCCGCAACATTAAAATTCTTTTATGTGCCTCATCGGATCGTTTGAAGGAATCATCTTGGGTGTTAAAACGTAAGTCCTAACAGAATGCAACCTTCCACTCCCTCACAGGGTCAACCACTAAGTCGTCAACGACCAACTCAGTTAAGTCCTGCACCGAACAACTGTCACATTTGCAACAAGTCCACAGACAACGAAAAATTTATAAAATGCAGCAAGTGCCATCTTAATTTTCATTTACCATGTGTCAATCTCAGCAGCAATCAAGACCAACCTACGTGGAGTTGCCAAAATTGTACGGTACAACATCAAATCACGATCGATTCTGCCTCTTCCATTCGTAGTGGCTCTTCGGCCGCTTCCCGCTCCCGCCGACAAGCTCTTGAGCTACGACGTCTAGAAGAAGAGACACAACTTGAAAGAGATTTCATTAAAAAGAAATACCAAATTCTCGAACAAGCAGTAGATGACTTCGAGGACGCACAATCAGTTAATAAACACTCAGCTGTCAGATCTGTACATGAGTGGTTAAATAATCAAATCCAACTCCCTACTTCGGCTATTGCAACCGCACACCAAAATATAGTTTCCGCAGCTCGTCAGTTTGAAACGCCACCTTACACATTTGTACCACAAGCCACAACAACGCAAGAAATGCCTAACACTACTAAACCATATTGCCAAAACGTAAGTAATGACTTAGTTTATACGACAAAAACAATAACTCCGCCCGTATGTACAACTACGTCATTCGTTAATAACATTCTCTTCATTTATTAATGACCCAACAACGAACCGTCAGCAGCCGACAACTGCAAATTTATGTAATAATTCAGACAACGTAAATGGAGAAAATCACATATTAGAGACACCTGTACAATTTGGTTACATGGATTCAACGTTTTCCATGAACCCATCAAACCTCCAACCTGTTATATTACCTTCTCACAGGCTTTCGCAACAACAAATAAGCACGCGGCAGTCAGTACCAAAAGAGCTTCCAATTTTTACCGGCACTCCTGAAGAATGGCCCTTGTTTAGTGCCACATATGACTGGTCGACAGCAGTCTGTGGTTTTACAGACGCTGAAAATCTTGTCAGGCTTCAAAGTTCTCTAAAGGGGGAAGCACTTCGATCTGTTAAACATATTTTGATCCATCCATCGGGTGTACCATGTGCTCTATCTACACTAAAATTGCTTTTCGGACAACCGGAAAAAATATTAAACTCACTAAAAAATAGAATAAGATCACTACCAGCACTGAACACAAATAAATTGAGCACAATTACCTCTTTCGCCGTGGAAGTAAAGGGCCTAGAAACAACAATTAAAGCCAGTGGTTTAATAAATGAACTGACCAATTCATCTTTATTACATGAATTAATAATGAAAATGCCATCACATTTTCAACTTAACTGGGGTGAACAAAAAATAAAACTAGCAAAAAATAACAAAAGAGTTAGTTTGACTGAATTCGCTAACTGGATATATGAAGTCGGTGTCTCAGCAAGCAGCATAAATATAGACAGTGACAGCAGCGCATCAAAGTCAATAGAGCAGTATTCGCGTAAGCCAAAAAACGTTTATGTGCATGCTCATGAAGAACAAAACAAAAAGATCTGTTTAGTGTGTTCTGGCAACTGCAATAGCGTTGAGAAGTGTAAAAAATTCTTGGCTGCGAATAGAAGCGAGCGATGGAACTTAGTAAGAATGTACAATCTATGTAAACTGTGCCTGCGACGTCACTACGGTATTTGCAGTAGCAGCATCGTTTGCAGAGAAAATAATTGTCAAATAAAACATAATACATTGCTGCATAAATCCATGACTGAAGATAGAGAAACAAACGCTACCAGAGAAACTGAAAATAAAAGCAAAAGAGATAATTTACATGCAGCCCATAGGAATGAATGCAATGAAATCTTATTTAAAATTATACCCATAACAATATACGGAAACAATAATAAACGTTTTAATACTTTTGCATTTATAGACGAGGGTTCGTCTGTAAGTCTGGTAAATGAACAATTAATTAATAAACTAGATTTAAATGGTGAGTCACAACCTCTATGCTTGAAATGGACAGGTGAAATAGGTCGCAACGAAGAAGACTCAAAAATAGTCTCAATGAAAATTTCAGGTATGAATAAAACTGAATTTTCTATTTCTGTTCGTACGGTTAAACAACTATCGCTTCCGAGTCAGAGCTTTAATTATAAAAAGTTATGTAAAAAATTTCCGCACCTTAAAGGGCTACCCATCGCCGATTTTGAAAATGCTGTACCAGATGTACTTTTAGGATTAAATAACTTGAAATTATGTGTGCCCACTCGTGTTAAAGAAGGCAAGAAAAACGAACCCGTCGCTTTACATACTCGCCTCGGCTGGCTAATATGTGGCAACTCCAGTGTTGGAGAAAAGGCCCAAATTCAATATAATTTTTACTCTTGCGAGTGTAAAGGTGAAAACGACCAAATTCTTACTCAAGTACGAAAGGCAAAAGTTTTGACAGTTTGTGGCGTTTTAGAAAGACCTGCTGCAAAATTAGCGGTTTTAGACGTGGCTGAAAGAAAGTAGAGTAAGTCTTCGAAATCTCGCCATACTGTGGGGGAGTGTTACCGCCACTCATAAATCGCTAATATGACACTACTGTTACCGCCACTCATAAATAGCTAATATGACATTACTGTTACCGCCACTCATAAATCGCTAATATGACATTACTGTTACCGCCACTCATAAATCGCTAATATGACATTACTGTTATCGATATGTAGAGAGATGAGCATGGCAAAATGTTCAATTATTCCTTTTAATTTTCCACGCGGTATAATTATGAGGCCATATTTAATCGAGACCACATACATAAGTATATAAAACACCTACATAGATTTAAGAGATTCATTCGTTCAGGTCATAAGGATTACGAAGCTTCGCTTGGAGTAGCCATACATAAAAGTTAGTATATCAGCAGTTTAGTATGTAAGTTTGTATAATGAATTTATTTATAATTTTAGGAATTTTAACATATTAAAGCGTAAGAATAAAGAATTAAAGTTTTCTAAAATTCTTACACTTGTTGTGTTTAAAATCCACATTGGCTATCTTGAGCTTGGGCCGCTTCACCCGCAACAGTGCTCTTTTCAAATATATTAAAACTATTGTAATTTGAAGAAATTTTTGAAAAAATCCATATAAATATTAGGATGAATCCCAGTCTATCAGTATTCATTTTTATAATAAAAATATTACTTCCTTTTTAAACTTTTTTAGAAAAGTGGCTGTATCTTCGCAAATATTGATTTTATCGCAAAAATAAGCGAAATTCGAAAAAACTTAACTAAAGTATCGGTAGTGCTCTTTTCAAATATATTAAAACTATTGTAATTTGAAGAAATTTTTGAAAAAATCCATATAAATATTAGGATGGATCCAAGTCTATCAGTATTCATTTTTATAACAAAAATATTACTTCCCTATTAAACTTTTTTAGAAAAGTGGCTGTATCTCCGCAAATATTGATTTTATCGCAAAAATAAGCGAAATTCGAAAAAACTTAACTAAAGTATCGATAGTGCTCTTTTCAAATATATTAAAACTATTGTAATTTGAAGAAATTTTTGAAAAAATCCATATAAATATTAGGATGGATCCAAGTCTATCAGTATTCATTTTTATAATAAAAATATTACTTCCCTATTAAACTTTTTTAGAAAAGTGGCTGCATCTCTGCAAATATTGATTTTATCGCAAAAATAAGCGAAGTTCGAAAAAACTTAACTAAAGTATCGATAGTGCTCTTTTCAAATATATTAAAACTATTGTAATTTGAAGAAATTTTTAAAAAAATCCATATAAATATTAGGATGGATCCAAGTCTATCAGTATTAATTTTTATAATAAAAATATTACTTCCCTATTAAACTTTTTTAGAAAAGTGGCTGTATCTCCGCAAATATTGATTTTATCGCAAAAATAAGCGAAATTCGAAAAAAACTTAACTAAAGTATCGATAGTGCTCTTTTCAAATATATTAAAACTATTGTAATTTGAAGAAATTTTTGAAAAAATCCATATAAATATTAGGATGGATCCAAGTCTATCAGTATTCATTTTTATAATAAAAATATTGCTTCCCTATTAAACTTTTTTAGAAAAGTGGCTGTATCTCCGCAAATATTGATTTTATCGCAAAAATAAGCGAAATTCGAAAAACCTTAACTAAAGTATCGATAGTGCTCTTTTCAAATATATTAAAACTATTGTAATTTGAAGAAATTTTTGAAAAAATCCATATAAATATTAGGATGGATCCAAGTCTATCAGTATTCATTTTTATAATAATAATATTACTTCCCTATTAAACTTTTTTAGAAAAGTGGCTGTATCTCCGCAAATATTGATTTTATCGCAAAAATAAGCGAAATTCGAAAAACCTTAACTAAAGTTTCGATAGTGCTCTTTTCAAATATATTAAAACTATTGTAATTTGAAGAAATTTTTGAAAAAATCCATATAAATATTAGGATGGATCCAAGTCTATCAGTATTCATTTTTATAATAAAAATATTACTTCCCTATTAAACTTTTTTAGAAAAGTGGCTGTATCTCCGCAAATATTGATTTTATCGCAAAAATAAGCGAAATTCGAAAAACCTTAACTAAAGTATCGATAGTGCTCTTTTCAAATATATTAAAACTATTGTAATTTGAAGAAATTTTTGAAAAAATCCATATAAATATTAGGATGGATCCAAGTCTATCAGTATTCATTTTTATAATAAAAATATTACTTCCCTATTAAACTTTTTTAGAAAAGTGGCTGTATCTCCGCAAATATTGATTTTATCGCAAAAATAAGCGAAATTCGAAAAACCTTAACTAAAGTATCGATAGTGCTCTTTCCAAATATATTAAAACTATTGTAATTTGAAGAAATTTTTGAAAAAATCCATATAAATATTAGGATGGATCCAAGTCTATCAGTATTCATTTTTATAATAAAAATATTACTTCCCTATTAAACTTTTTTAGAAAAGTGGCTGTATCTCCGCAAATATTGATTTTATCGCAAAAATAAGCGAAGTTCGAAAAAACTTAACTAAAGTATCGATAGTGCTCTTTTCAAATATATTAAAACTATTGTAATTTGAAGAAATATTTTAAAAAATCCATATAAATATTAGGATGGATCAAAGTCTATCAGTATTCATTTTTATAATAAAAATATTACTTCCCTATTAAACTTTTTTAGAAAAGTGGCTGTATCTCCGCAAATATTGATTTTATCGCAAAAATAAGCGAAGTTCGAAAAAACTTAACTAAAGTATCGATAGTGCTCTTTTCAAATATATTAAAACTATTGTAATTTGAAGAAATTTTTGAAAAAATCCATATAAATATTAGGATGGATCCAAGTCTATCAGTATTCATTTTTATAATAAAAATATTACTTCCCTATTAAACTTTTTTAGAAAAGTGGCTGTATCTCCGCAAATATTGATTTTATCGCAAAAATAAGCGAAATTCGAAAAAAACTTAACTAAAGTATCGATAGTGCTCTTTTCAAATATATTAAAACTATTGTAATTTGAAGAAATTTTTGAAAAAATACATATAAATATTAGGATGGATCCCCCTTGTCAATATATGGTCTTCGTATTTAATAAAGGGGTATTGCTCGATATTATGGTAAGGGTCCCCCCTTTTCAATATATGGTCTTCGTATTTAGTATAGGGGTATTGCTCGATATTATGGTAAGGGTCCCCCCTTTTCAATATATAGTCTTCGTATTTAGTATAGGGGTATTGCTCGATATTATGGTAAGGGTCCCCCCTTTTCAATATATGGTCTTCGTATTTAGTGTAGGGGTATCGCTCGATATTATGGTAAGGGTCCCCCCTTTTCAATATATGGTCTTCGTATTTAATATAGGGGTATTGCTCGATATTATGGTAAGGGTCCCCCCTTTTCAATATATGGTCTTCGTATTTAATATAGGGGTATTGCTCGATATTATGGTAAGGGTCCCCCCTTTTCAATATATGGTCTTCGTATTTAGTATAGGGGTATTGCTCGATATTATGGTAAGGGTCCCCCCTTTTCAATATATGGTCTTCGTATTTAGTATAGGGGTATTGCTCGATATTATGGTAAGGGTCCCCCCTTTTCAATATATGGTCTTCGTATTTAGTATAGGGGTATTGCTCGATATTATGGTAAAGGTCCCCCCTTTTCAATATATGGTCATCGTATTTAGTATAGGGGTATTGCTCGATATTATGGTAAGGGTCCCCCCTTTTCAATATATGGTCTTCGTATTTAGTGTAGGGGTATCGCTCGATATTATGGTAAGGGTCCCCCCTTTTAAAAAATCCATATAAATATTAGGATGGATCCAAGTCTATCAGTATTCATTTTTATAATAAAAATATTACTTCCCTAGTAAACTTTTTTAGAAAAGTGGCTGTATCTCCGCAAATATTGATTTTATCGCAAAAATAAGCGAAATTCGAAAAAACTTAACTAAAGTATCGATAGTGCTCTTTTCAAATATATTAAAACTATTGTAATTTGAAAAATTTTTGAAAAAATCCATATAAATATTAGGATGGATCCAAGTCTATCAGTATTCATTTTTATAATAAAAATATTGCTTCCCTATTAAACTTTTTTAGAAAAGTGGCTGTATCTCCGCAAATATTGATTTTATCGCAAAAATAAGCGAAATTCGAAAAACCTTAACTAAAGTTTCGATAGTGCTCTTTTCAAATATATTAAAACTATTGTAATTTGAAGAAATTTTTGAAAAAATCCATATAAATATTAGGATGGATCCAAGTCTATCAGTATTCATTTTTATAATAAAAATATTACTTCCCTATTAAACTTTTTTAGAAAAGTGGCTGTATCTTCGCAAATATTGATTTTATCGCAAAAATAAGCGAAATTCGAAAAAACTTAACTAAAGTATCGATAGTGCTCTTTTCAAATATATTAAAACTATTGTAATTTGAAGAAATTTTTGAAAAAATTCATATAAATATTAGGATGGATCCAAGTCTATCAGTATTCATTTTTATAATAAAAATATTACTTCCCTATTAAACTTTTTTAGAAAAGTGGCTGTATCTCCGCAAATATTGATTTTATCGCAAAAATAAGCGAAATTCGAAAAACCTTAACTAAAGTATCGATAGTGCTCTTTTCAAATATATTAAAACTATTGTAATTTGAAGAAATTTTTGAAAAAATCCATATAAATATTAGGATGGATCCAAGTCTATCAGTATTCATTTTTATAATAAAAATATTACTTCCCTATTAAACTTTTTTAGAAAAGTGGCTGTATCTCCGCAAATATTGATTTTATCGCAAAAATAAGCGAAGTTCGAAAAAACTTAACTAAAGTATCGATAGTGCTCTTTTCAAATATATTAAAACTATTGTAATTTGAAAAAATTTTTTAAAAAATCCATATAAATATTAGGATGGATCCAAGTCTATCAGTATTCATTTTTATAATAAAAATATTACTTCCCTATTAAACTTTTTTAGAAAAGTGGCTGTATCTCCGCAAATATTGATTTTATCGCAAAAATAAGCGAAATTCGAAAAAAACTTAACTAAAGTATCGATAGTGCTCTTTTCAAATATATTAAAACTATTGTAATTTGAAGAAATTTTTTAAAAAATCAATATAAATATTAGGATGGATCCAAGTCTATCAGTATTCATTTTTATAACAAAAATATTACTTCCCTATTAAACTTTTTTAGAAAAGTGGCTGTATCTCCGCAAATATTGATTTTATCGCAAAAATAAGCGAAATTCGAAAAAACTTAACTAAAGTATCGATAGTGTTCTTTTCAAATATATTAAAACTATTGTAATTTGAAGAAATTTTTGAAAAAATCCATATAAATATTAGGATGGATCCAAGTCTATCAGTATTCATTTTTATAATAAAAATATTACTTCCCTATTAAACTTTTTTAGAAAAGTGGCTGTATCTCTGCAAATATTGATTTTATCGCAAAAATAAGCGAAGTTCGAAAAAACTTAACTAAAGTATCGATAGTGCTCTTTTCAAATATATTAAAACTATTGTAATTTGAAGAAATTTTTTAAAAAATCAATATAAATATTAGGATGGATCCAAGTCTATCAGTATTCATTTTTATAACAAAAATATTACTTCCCTATTAAACTTTTTTAGAAAAGTGGCTGTATCTCCGCAAATATTGATTTTATCGCAAAAATAAGCGAAATTCGAAAAAACTTAACTAAAGTATCGATAGTGTTCTTTTCAAATATATTAAAACTATTGTAATTTGAAGAAATTTTTGAAAAAATCCATATAAATATTAGGATGGATCCAAGTCTATCAGTATTCATTTTTATAATAAAAATATTACTTCCCTATTAAACTTTTTTAGAAAAGTGGCTGTATCTCTGCAAATATTGATTTTATCGCAAAAATAAGCGAAGTTCGAAAAAACTTAACTAAAGTATCGATAGTGCTCTTTTCAAATATATTAAAACTATTGTAATTTGAAGAAATTTTTAAAAAAATCCATATAAATATTAGGATGGATCCAAGTCTATCAGTATTCATTTTTATAATAAAAATATTACTTCCCTATTAAACTTTTTTAGAAAAGTGGCTGTATCTCCGCAAATATTGATTTTATCGCAAAAATAAGCGAAATTCGAAAAAAACTTAACTAAAGTATCGATAGTGCTCTTTTCAAATATATTAAAACTATTGTAATTTGAAGAAATTTTTTAAAAAATCCATATAAATATTAGGATGGATCCCCCTTGTCAATATATGGTCTTCGTATTTAATAAAGGGGTATTGCTCGATATTATGGTAAGGGTCCCCCCTTTTCAATATATAGTCTTCGTATTTAGTATAGGGGTATTGCTCGATATTATGGTAAGGGTCCCCCCTTTTCAATATATGGTCTTCGTATTTAGTATAGGGGTATTGCTCGATATTATGGTAAGGGTCCCCCCTTTTCAATATATAGTCTTCGTATTTAGTATAGGGGTATTGCTCGATATTATGGTAAGGGTCCCCCCTTTTCAATATATAGTCTTCGTATTTAGTATAGGGGTATTGCTCGATATTATGGTAAGGGTCCCCCCTTTTCAATATATGGTCTTCGTATTTAGTATAGGGGTATTGCTCGATATTATGGTAAGGGTCCCCCCTTTTCAATATATAGTCTTCGTATTTAGTATAGGGGTATTGCTCGATATTATGGTAAGGGTCCCCCCTTTTCAATATATGGTCTTCGTATTTAGTGTAGGGGTATCGCTCGATATTATGGTAAGGGTCCCCCCTTTTCAATATATGGTCTTCGTATTTAGTATAGGGGTATTGTTCGATATTATGGTAAGGGTCCCCCCTTTTCAATATATGGTCTTCGTATTTAGTATAGGGGTATTGCTCGATATTATGGTAAGGGTCCCCCCTTTTCAATATATGGTCTTCGTATTTAGTATAGGGGCATTGCTCGATATTATGGTAAGGGTCCCCCCTTTTCAATATATGGTCTTCGTATTTAGTATAGGGGTATTGCTCGATATTATGGTAAGGGTCCCCCCTTTTCAATATATGGTCTTCGTATTTAGTATAGGGGTATTGCTCGATATTATGGTAAGGGTCCCCCCTTTTCAATATATGGTCTTCGTATTTAGTATAGGGGTATTGCTCGATATTATGGTAAGGGTCCCCCCTTTTCAATATATGGTCTTCGTATTTAGTATAGGGGTATTGCTCGATATTATGGTAAGGGTCCCCCCTTTTCAATATATGGTCTTCGTATTTAGTATAGGGGTATTGCTCGATATTATGGTAAGGGTCCCCCCTTTTCAATATATGGTCTTCGTATTTAGTATAGGGGTATTGCTCGATATTATGGTAAGGGTCCCCCCTTTTCAATATATGGTCTTCGTATTTAGTATAGGGGTATTGCTCGATATTATGGTAAGGGTCCCCCCTTTTCAATATATGGTCTTCGTATTTAGTGTAGGGGTATCGCTCGATATTATGGTAAGGGTCCCCCCTTTAAAAAAATCCATATAAATATTAGGATGGATCCAAGTCTATCAGTATTCATTTTTATAATAAAAATATTACTTCCCTAGTAAACTTTTTTAGAAAAGTGGCTGTATCTCCGCAAATATTGATTTTATCGCAAAAATAAGCGAAATTCGAAAAAACTTAACTAAAGTATCGATAGTGCTCTTTTCAAATATATTAAAACTATTGTAATTTGAAGAAATTTTTGAAAAAATCCATATAAATATTAGGATGGATCCAAGTCTATCAGTATTCATTTTTATAATAAAAATATTACTTCCCTATTAAACTTTTTTAGAAAAGTGGCTGTATCTTCGCAAATATTGATTTTATCGCAAAAATAAGCGAAATTCGAAAAAACTTAACTAAAGTATCGATAGTGCTCTTTTCAAATATATTAAAACTATTGTAATTTGAAGAAATTTTTGAAAAAATCCATATAAATATTAGGATGGATCCAAGTCTATCAGTATTCATTTTTATAATAAAAATATTACTTCCCTATTAAACTTTTTTAGAAAAGTGGCTGTATCTCCGCAAATATTGATTTTATCGCAAAAATAAGCGAAATTCGAAAAACCTTAACTAAAGTATCGATAGTGCTCTTTTCAAATATATTAAAACTATTGTAATTTGAAGAAATTTTTGAAAAAATCCATATAAATATTAGGATGGATCCAAGTCTATCAGTATTCATTTTTATAATAAAAATATTACTTCCCTATTAAACTTTTTTAGAAAAGTGGCTGTATCTCCGCAAATATTGATTTTATCGCAAAAATAAGCGAAGTTCGAAAAAACTTAACTAAAGTATCGATAGTGCTCTTTTCAAATATATTAAAACTATTGTAATTTGAAGAAATTTTTGAAAAAATCCATATAAATATTAGGATGGATCCAAGTCTATCAGTATTCATTTTTATAATAAAAATATTACTTCCCTAGTAAACTTTTTTAGAAAAGTGGCTGTATCTCCGCAAATATTGATTTTATCGCAAAAATAAGCGAAATTCGAAAAAACTTAACTAAAGTATCGATAGTGCTCTTTTCAAATATATTAAAACTATTGTAATTTGAAGAAATTTTTGAAAAAATCCATATAAATATTAGGATGGATCCAAGTCTATCAGTATTCATTTTTATAACAAAAATATTACTTCCCTATTAAACTTTTTTAGAAAAGTGGCTGTATCTCCGCAAATATTGATTTTATCGCAAAAATAAGCGAAATTCGAAAAAACTTAACTAAAGTATCGATAGTGCTCTTTTCAAATATATTAAAACTATTGTAATTTGAAGAAATTTTTGAAAAAATCCATATAAATATTAGGATGGATCCAAGTCTATCAGTATTCATTTTTATAATAAAAATATTACTTCCCTATTAAACTTTTTTAGAAAAGTGGCTGTATCTCCGCAAATATTGATTTTATCGCAAAAATAAGCGAAATTCGAAAAAAACTTAACTAAAGTATCGATAGTGCTCTTTTCAAATATATTAAAACTATTGTAATTTGAAGAAATTTTTTAAAAAATCCATATAAATATTAGGATGGATCCCCCTTGTCAATATATGGTCTTCGTATTTAATAAAGGGGTATTGCTCGATATTATGGTAAGGGTCCCCCCTTTTCAATATATGGTCTTCGTATTTAGTATAGGGGTATTGCTCGATATTATGGTAAGGGTCCCCCCTTTTCAATATATAGTCTTCGTATTTAGTATAGGGGTATTGCTCGATATTATGGTAAGGGTCCCCCCTTTTCAATATATGGTCTTCGTATTTAGTATAGGAGTATTGCTCGATATTATGGTAAGGGTCCCCCCTTTTCAATATATGGTCTTCGTATTTAGTATAGGGGTATTGTTCGATATTATGGTAAGGGTCACCCCTTTTCAATATATGGTCTTCGTATTTAGTATAGGGGTATTGCTCGATATTATGGTAAGGGTCCCCCCTTTTCAATATATGGTGTTCGTATTTAGTATAGGAGTATTGCTCGATATTATGGTAAGGGTCCCCCCTTTTCAATATATGGTCTTCGTATTTAGTATAGGGGTATTGCTCGATATTATGGTAAGGGTCCCCCCTTTTCAATATATGGTCTTCGTATTTAGTATAGGGGTATTGCTCGATATTATGGTAAGGGTCCCCCCTTTTCAATATATGGTCTTCGTATTTAGTGTAGGGGTATCGCTCGATATTATGGTAAGGGTCCCCCCTTTAAAAAAATCCATATAAATATTAGGATGGATCCAAGTCTATCAGTATTCATTTTTATAATAAAAATATTACTTCCCTAGTAAACTTTTTTAGAAAAGTGGCTGTATCTCCGCAAATATTGATTTTATCGCAAAAATAAGCGAAATTCGAAAAAACTTAACTAAAGTATCGATAGTGCTCTTTTCAAATATATTAAAACTATTGTAATTTGAAGAAATTTTTGAAAAAATCCATATAAATATTAGGATGGATCCAAGTCTATCAGTATTCATTTTTATAATAAAAATATTACTTCCCTATTAAACTTTTTTAGAAAAGTGGCTGTATCTTCGCAAATATTGATTTTATCGCAAAAATAAGCGAAATTCGAAAAAACTTAATTAAAGTATCGATAGTGCTCTTTTCAAATATATTAAAACTATTGTAATTTGAAGAAATTTTTGAAAAAATCCATATAAATATTAGGATGGATCCAAGTCTATCAGTATTCATTTTTATAATAAAAATATTACTTCCCTATTAAACTTTTTTAGAAAAGTGGCTGTATCTCCGCAAATATTGATTTTATCGCAAAAATAAGCGAAATTCGAAAAACCTTAACTAAAGTATCGATAGTGCTCTTTTCAAATATATTAAAACTATTGTAATTTGAAGAAATTTTTGAAAAAATCCATATAAATATTAGGATGGATCCAAGTCTATCAGTATTCATTTTTATAATAAAAATATTACTTCCCTATTAAACTTTTTTAGAAAAGTGGCTGTATCTCCGCAAATATTGATTTTATCGCAAAAATAAGCGAAGTTCGAAAAAACTTAACTAAAGTATCGATAGTGCTCTTTTCAAATATATTAAAACTATTGTAATTTGAAGAAATTTTTGAAAAAATCCATATAAATATTAGGATGGATCCAAGTCTATCAGTATTCATTTTTATAATAAAAATATTACTTCCCTAGTAAACTTTTTTAGAAAAGTGGCTGTATCTCCGCAAATATTGATTTTATCGCAAAAATAAGCGAAATTCGAAAAAACTTAACTAAAGTATCGATAGTGCTCTTTTCAAATATATTAAAACTATTGTAATTTGAAGAAATTTTTGAAAAAATCCATATAAATATTAGGATGGATCCAAGTCTATCAGTATTCATTTTTATAACAAAAATATTACTTCCCTATTAAACTTTTTTAGAAAAGTGGCTGTATCTCTGCAAATATTGATTTTATCGCAAAAATAACCGAAGTTCGAAAAAACTTAACTAAAGTATCGATAGTGCTCTTTTCAAATATATTAAAACTATTGTAATTTGAAGAAATTTTTAAAAAAATCCATATAAATATTAGGATGGATCCAAGTCTATCAGTATTCATTTTTATAATAAAAATATTACTTCCCTATTAAACTTTTTTAGAAAAGTGGCTGTATCTCCGCAAATATTGATTTTATCGCAAAAATAAGCGAAATTCGAAAAAAACTTAACTAAAGTATCGATAGTGCTCTTTTCAAATATATTAAAACTATTGTAATTTGAAGAAATTTTTTAAAAAATCCATATAAATATTAGGATGGATCCCCCTTGTCAATATATGGTCTTCGTATTTAATAAAGGGGTATTGCTCGATATTATGGTAAGGGTCCCCCCTTTTCAATATATGGTCTTCGTATTTAGTATAGGGGTATTGCTCGATATTATGGTAAGGGTCCCCCCTTTTCAATATATAGTCTTCGTATTTAGTATAGGGGTATTGCTCGATATTATGGTAAGGGTCCCCCCTTTTCAATATATGGTCTTCGTATTTAGTGTAGGGGTATCGCTCGATATTATGGTAAGGGTCCCCCCTTTTCAATATATGGTCTTCGTATTTAGTATAGGGGTATTGTTCGATATTATGGTAAGGGTCCCCCCTTTTCAATATATGGTCTTCGTATTTAGTATAGGGGTATTGCTCGATATTATGGTAAGGGTCCCCCCTTTTCAATATATGGTCTTCGTATTTAGTATAGGGGTATTGCTCGATATTATGGTAAGGGTCCCCCCTTTTCAATATATGGTCTTCGTATTTAGTATAGGGGTATTGCTCGATATTATGGTAAGGGTCCCCCCTTTTCAATATATGGTCTTCGTATTTAGTATAGGGGTATTGCTCGATATTATGGTAAGGGTCCCCCCTTTTCAATATATGGTCTTCGTATTTAGTATAGGAGTATTGCTCGATATTATGGTAAGGGTCCCCCCTTTTCAATATATGGTCTTCGTATTTAGTATAGGGGTATTGCTCGATATTATGGTAAGGGTCCCCCCTTTTCAATATATGGTCTTCGTATTTAGTATAGGGGTATTGCTCGATATTATGGTAAGGGTCCCCCCTTTTCAATATATGGTCTTCGTATTTAGTATAGGGGTATTGCTCGATATTATGGTAAGGGTCCCCCCTTTTCAATATATGGTCTTCGTATTTAGTATAGGGGTATTGCTCGATATTATGGTAAGGGTCCCCCCTTTTCAATATATGGTCTTCGTATTTAGTGTAGGGGTATTGCTCGATATTATGGTAAGGGTCCCCCCTTTTCAATATATGGTCTTCGTATTTAGTATAGGGGTATTGCTCGATATTATGGTAAGGGTCCCCCCTTTTCAATATATGGTCTTCGTATTTAGTATAGGGGTATTGCTCGATATTATGGTAAGGGTCCCCCCTTTTCAATATATGGTCTTCGTATTTAGTGTAGGGGTATCGCTCGATATTATGGTAGGGGTCCCCCCTTTAAAAAAATCCATATAAATATTAGGATGGATCCAAGTCTATCAGTATTCATTTTTATAATAAAAATATTACTTCCCTAGTAAACTTTTTTAGAAAAGTGGCTGTATCTCCGCAAATATTGATTTTATCGCAAAAATAAGCGAAATTCGAAAAAACTTAACTAAAGTATCGATAGTGCTCTTTTCAAATATATTAAAACTATTGTAATTTGAAGAAATTTTTGAAAAAATCCATATAAATATTAGGATGGATCCAAGTCTATCAGTATTCATTTTTATAATAAAAATATTACTTCCCTATTAAACTTTTTTAGAAAAGTGGCTGTATCTTCGCAAATATTGATTTTATCGCAAAAATAAGCGAAATTCGAAAAAACTTAACTAAAGTATCGATAGTGCTCTTTTCAAATATATTAAAACTATTGTAATTTGAAGAAATTTTTGAAAAAATCCATATAAATATTAGGATGGATCCAAGTCTATCAGTATTCATTTTTATAATAAAAATATTACTTCCTATTAAACTTTTTTAGAAAAGTGACTGTATCTCCGCAAATATTGATTTTATCGCAAAAATAAGCGAAATTCGAAAAAACTTAACTAAAGTATCGATAGTGCTCTTTTCAAATATATTAAAACTATTGTAATTTGAAGAAATTTTTGAAAAAATCCATATAAATATTAGGATGGATCCAAGTCTATCAGTATTCATTTTTATAATAAAAATATTACTTCCCTATTAAACTTTTTTAGAAAAGTGGCTGTATCTCCGCAAATATTGATTTTATCGCAAAAATAAGCGAAATTCGAAAAAACTTAACTAAAGTATCGATAGTGCTCTTTTCAAATATATTAAAACTATTGTAATTTGAAGAAATTTTTGAAAAAATCCATATAAATATTAGGATGGATCCAAGTCTATCAGTATTCATTTTTATAATAAAAATATTACTTCCCTATTAAACTTTTTTAGAAAAGTGGCTGTATCTCCGCAAATATTGATTTTATCGCAAAAATAAGCGAAGTTCGAAAAAACTTAACTAAAGTATCGATAGTGCTCTTTTCAAATATATTAAAACTATTGTAATTTGAAGAAATTTTTGAAAAAATCCATATAAATATTAGGATGGATCCAAGTCTATCAGTATTCATTTTTATAACAAAAATATTACTTCCCTATTAAACTTTTTTAGAAAAGTGGCTGTATCTCCGCAAATATTGATTTTATCGCAAAAATAAGCGAAATTCGAAAAAACTTAACTAAAGTATCGATAGTGCTCTTTTCAAATATATTAAAACTATTGTAATTTGAAGAAATTTTTGAAAAAATCCATATAAATATTAGGATGGATCCAAGTCTATCAGTATTCATTTTTATAATAAAAATATTACTTCCCTATTAAACTTTTTTAGAAAAGTGGCTGTATCTCCGCAAATATTGATTTTATCGCAAAAATAAGCGAAATTCGAAAAAAACTTAACTAAAGTATCGATAGTGCTCTTTTCAAATATATTAAAACTATTGTAATTTGAAGAAATTTTTTAAAAAATCCATTTAAATATTAGGATGGATCCCCCTTGTCAATATATGGTCTTCGTATTTAATAAAGGGGTATTGCTCGATATTATGGTAAGGGTCCCCCCTTTTCAATATATGGTCTTCGTATTTAGTATAGGGGTATTGCTCGATATTATGGTAAGGGTCCCCCCTTTTCAATATATAGTCTTCGTATTTAGTATAGGGGTATTGCTCGATATTATGGTAAGGGTCCCCCCTTTTCAATATATGGTCTTCGTATTTAGTGTAGGGGTATCGCTCGATATTATGGTAAGGGTCTCCCCTTTTCAATATATGGTCTTCGTATTTAGTATAGGGGTATTGTTCGATATTATGGTAAGGGTCCCCCCTTTTCAATATATGGTCTTCGTATTTAGTATAGGGGTATTGCTCGATATTATGGTAAGGGTCCCCCCTTTTCAATATATGGCCTTCGTATTTAGTATAGGGGTATTGCTCGATATTATGGTAAGGGTCCCCCCTTTTCAATATATGGTCTTCGTATTTAGTATAGGGGTATTGCTCGATATTATGGTAAGGGTCCCCCCTTTTCAATATATGGTCTTCGTATTTAGTATAGGGGTATTGCTCGATATTATGGTAAGGGTCCCCCCTTTTCAATATATGGTCTTCGTATTTAGTATAGGAGTATTGCTCGATATTATGGTAAGGGTCCCCCCTTTTCAATATATGGTCTTCGTATTTAGTATAGGGGTATTGCTCGATATTATGGTAAGGGTCCCCCCTTTTCAATATATGGTCTTCGTATTTAGTATAGGGGTATTGCTCGATATTATGGTAAGGGTCCCCCCTTTTCAATATATGGTCTTCGTATTTAGTATAGGGGTATTGCTCGATATTATGGTAAGGGTCCCCCCTTTTCAATATATGGTCTTCGTATTTAGTATAGGGGTATTGCTCGATATTATGGTAAGGGTCCCCCCTTTTCAATATATGGTCTTCGTATTTAGTATAGGGGTATTGCTCGATATTATGGTAAGGGTCCCCCCTTTTCAATATATGGTCTTCGTATTTAGTATAGGGGTATTGCTCGATATTATGGTAAGGGTCCCCCCTTTTCAATATATGGTCTTCGTATTTAGTATAGGGGTATTGCTCGATATTATGGTAAGGGTCCCCCCTTTTCAATATATGGTCTTCGTATTTAGTATAGGGGTATTGCTCGATATTATGGTAAGGGTCCCCCCTTTTCAATATATGGTCTTCGTATTTAGTGTAGGGGTATCGCTCGATATTATGGTAAGGGTCCCCCCTTTAAAAAAATCCATATAAATATTAGGATGGATCCAAGTCTATCAGTATTCATTTTTATAATAAAAATATTACTTCCCTAGTAAACTTTTTTAGAAAAGTGGCTGTATCTCCGCAAATATTGATTTTATCGCAAAAATAAGCGAAATTCGAAAAAACTTAACTAAAGTATCGATAGTGCTCTTTTCAAATATATTAAAACTATTGTAATTTGAAGAAATTTTTGAAAAAATCCATATAAATATTAGGATGGATCCAAGTCTATCAGTATTCATTTTTATAATAAAAATATTACTTCCCTATTAAACTTTTTTAGAAAAGTGGCTGTATCTCCGCAAATATTGATTTTATCGCAAAAATAAGCGAAGTTCGAAAAAACTTAACTAAAGTATCGATAGTGCTCTTTTCAAATATATTAAAACTATTGTAATTTGAAGAAATTTTTGAAAAAATCCATATAATTATTAGGATGGATCCAAGTCTATCAGTATTCATTTTTATAATAAAAATATTACTTCCCTAGTAAACTTTTTTAGAAAAGTGGCTGTATCTCCGCAAATATTGATTTTATCGCAAAAATAAGCGAAATTCGAAAAAACTTAACTAAAGTATCGATAGTGCTCTTTTCAAATATATTAAAACTATTGTAATTTGAAGAAATTTTTGAAAAAATCCATATAAATATTAGGATGGATCCAAGTCTATCAGTATTCATTTTTATAACAAAAATATTACTTCCCTATTAAACTTTTTTAGAAAAGTGGCTGTATCTCCGCAAATATTGATTTTATCGCAAAAATAAGCGAAATTCGAAAAAACTTAACTAAAGTATCGATAGTGCTCTTTTCAAATATATTAAAACTATTGTAATTTGAAGAAATTTTTGAAAAAATCCATATAAATATTAGGATGGATCCAAGTCTATCAGTATTCATTTTTATAACAAAAATATTACTTCCCTATTAAACTTTTTTAGAAAAGTGGCTGTATCTCTGCAAATATTGATTTTATCGCAAAAATAAGCGAAGTTCGAAAAAACTTAACTAAAGTATCGATAGTGCTCTTTTCAAATATATTAAAACTATTGTAATTTGAAGAAATTTTTAAAAAAATCCATATAAATATTAGGATGGATCCAAGTCTATCAGTATTCATTTTTATAATAAAAATATTACTTCCCTATTAAACTTTTTTAGAAAAGTGGCTGTATCTCCGCAAATATTGATTTTATCGCAAAAATAAGCGAAGTTCGAAAAAACTTAACTAAAGTATCGATAGTGCTCTTTTCAAATATATTAAAACTATTGTAATTTGAAGAAATTTTTGAAAAAATCCATATAAATATTAGGATGGATCCAAGTCTATCAGTATTCATTTTTATAACAAAAATATTACTTCCCTATTAAACTTTTTTAGAAAAGTGGCTGTATCTCCGCAAATATTGATTTTATCGCAAAAATAAGCGAAATTCGAAAAAACTTAACTAAAGTATCGATAGTGCTCTTTTCAAATATATTAAAACTATTGTAATTTGAAGAAATTTTTGAAAAAATCCATATAAATATTAGGATGGATCCAAGTCTATCAGTATTCATTTTTATAATAAAAATATTACTTCCCTATTAAACTTTTTTAGTAAAGTGGCTGTATCTCTGCAAATATTGATTTTATCGCAAAAATAAGCGAAGTTCGAAAAAACTTAACTAAAGTATCGATAGTGCTCTTTTCAAATATATTAAAACTATTGTAATTTGAAGAAATTTTTAAAAAAATCCATATAAATATTAGGATGGATCCAAGTCTGTCAGTATTCATTTTTATAATAAAAATATTACTTCCCTATTAAACTTTTTTAGAAAAGTGGCTGTATCTCCGCAAATATTGATTTTATCGCAAAAATAAGCGAAATTCGAAAAAACTTAACTAAAGTATCGATAGTGCTCTTTTCAAATATATTAAAACTATTGTAATTTGAAGAAATTTTTGAAAAAATCCATATAAATATTAGGATGGATCCAAGTCTATCAGTATTCATTTTTATAATAAAAATATTACTTCCCTATTAAACTTTTTTAGAAAAGTGGCTGTATCTCCGCAAATATTGATTTTATCGCAAAAATAAGCGAAGTTCGAAAAAACTTAACTAAAGTATCGATAGTGCTCTTTTCAAATATATTAAAACTATTGTAATTTGAAGAAATTTTTGAAAAAATCCATATAAATATTAGGATGGATCCAAGTCTATCAGTATTCATTTTTATAATAAAAATATTACTTCCCTATTAAACTTTTTTAGAAAAGTGGCTGTATCTCCGCAAATATTGATTTTATCGCAAAAATAAGCGAAGTTCGAAAAAACTTAACTAAAGTATCGATAGTGCTCTTTTCAAATATATTAAAACTATTGTAATTTGAAGAAATTTTTTAAAAAATCCATTTAAATATTAGGATGGATCCCCCTTGTCAATATATGGTCTTCGTATTTAATAAAGGGGTATTGCTCGATATTATGGTAAGGGTCCCCCCTTTTCAATATATGGTCTTCGTATTTAGTATAGGGGTATTGCTCGATATTATGGTAAGGGTCCCCCCTTTTCAATATATAGTCTTCGTATTTAGTATAGGGGTATTGCTCGATATTATGGTAAGGGTCCCCCCTTTTCAATATATGGTCTTCGTATTTAGTGTAGGGGTATCGCTCGATATTATGGTAAGGGTCCCCCCTTTTCAATATATGGTCTTCGTATTTAGTATAGGGGTATTGTTCGATATTATGGTAAGGGTCCCCCCTTTTCAATATATGGTCTTCGTATTTAGTATAGGGGTATTGCTCGATATTATGGTAAGGGTCCCCCCTTTTCAATATATGGCCTTCGTATTTAGTATAGGGGTATTGCTCGATATTATGGTAAGGGTCCCCCCTTTTCAATATATGGTCTTCGTATTTAGTATAGGGGTATTGCTCGATATTATGGTAAGGGTCCCCCCTTTTCAATATATGGTCTTCGTATTTAGTATAGGGGTATTGCTCGATATTATGGTAAGGGTCCCCCCTTTTCAATATATGGTCTTCGTATTTAGTATAGGAGTATTGCTCGATATTATGGTAAGGGTCCCCCCTTTTCAATATATGGTCTTCGTATTTAGTATAGGGGTATTGCTCGATATTATGGTAAGGGTCCCCCCTTTTCAATATATGGTCTTCGTATTTAGTATAGGGGTATTGCTCGATATTATGGTAAGGGTCCCCCCTTTTCAATATATGGTCTTCGTATTTAGTATAGGGGTATTGCTCGATATTATGGTAAGGGTCCCCCCTTTTCAATATATGGTCTTCGTATTTAGTATAGGGGTATTGCTCGATATTATGGTAAGGGTCCCCCCTTTTCAATATATGGTCTTCGTATTTAGTATAGGGGTATTGCTCGATATTATGGTAAGGGTCCCCCCTTTTCAATATATGGTCTTCGTATTTAGTATAGGGGTATTGCTCGATATTATGGTAAGGGTCCCCCCTTTTCAATATATGGTCTTCGTATTTAGTATAGGGGTATTGCTCGATATTATGGTAAGGGTCCCCCCTTTTCAATATATGGTCTTCGTATTTAGTATAGGGGTATTGCTCGATATTATGGTAAGGGTCCCCCCTTTTCAATATATGGTCTTCGTATTTAGTATAGGGGTATTGCTCGATATTATGGTAAGGGTCCCCCCTTTTCAATATATGGTCTTCGTATTTAGTGTAGGGGTATCGCTCGATATTATGGTAAGGGTCCCCCCTTTAAAAAAATCCATATAAATATTAGGATGGATCCAAGTCTATCAGTATTCATTTTTATAATAAAAATATTACTTCCCTAGTAAACTTTTTTAGAAAAGTGGCTGTATCTCCGCAAATATTGATTTTATCGCAAAAATAAGCGAAATTCGAAAAAACTTAACTAAAGTATCGATAGTGCTCTTTTCAAATATATTAAAACTATTGTAATTTGAAGAAATTTTTGAAAAAATCCATATAAATATTAGGATGGATCCAAGTCTATCAGTATTCATTTTTATAATAAAAATATTACTTCCCTATTAAACTTTTTTAGAAAAGTGGCTGTATCTTCGCAAATATTGATTTTATCGCAAAAATAAGCGAAATTCGAAAAAACTTAACTAAAGTATCGATAGTGCTCTTTTCAAATATATTAAAACTATTGTAATTTGAAGAAATTTTTGAAAAAATCCATATAAATATTAGGATGGATCCAAGTCTATCAGTATTCATTTTTATAATAAAAATATTACTTCCCTATTAAACTTTTTTAGAAAAGTGGCTGTATCTCCGCAAATATTGATTTTATCGCAAAAATAAGCGAAATTCGAAAAAACTTAACTAAAGTATCGATAGTGCTCTTTTCAAATATATTAAAACTATTGTAATTTGAAGAAATTTTTGAAAAAATCCATATAAATATTAGGATGGATCCAAGTCTATCAGTATTCATTTTTATAATAAAAATATTACTTCCCTATTAAACTTTTTTAGAAAAGTGGCTGTATCTCCGCAAATATTGATTTTATCGCAAAAATAAGCGAAGTTCGAAAAAACTTAACTAAAGTATCGATAGTGCTCTTTTCAAATATATTAAAACTATTGTAATTTGAAGAAATTTTTGAAAAAATCCATATAAATATTAGGATGGATCCAAGTCTATCAGTATTCATTTTTATAATAAAAATATTACTTCCCTAGTAAACTTTTTTAGAAAAGTGGCTGTATCTCCGCAAATATTGATTTTATCGCAAAAATAAGCGAAATTCGAAAAAACTTAACTAAAGTATCGATAGTGCTCTTTTCAAATGTATTAAAACTATTGTAATTTGAAGAAATTTTTGAAAAAATCCATATAAATATTAGGATGGATCCAAGTCTATCAGTATTCATTTTTATAACAAAAATATTACTTCCCTATTAAACTTTTTTAGAAAAGTGGCTGTATCTCCGCAAATATTGATTTTATCGCAAAAATAAGCGAAATTCGAAAAAACTTAACTAAAGTATCGATAGTGCTCTTTTCAAATATATTAAAACTATTGTAATTTGAAGAAATTTTTGAAAAAATCCATATAAATATTAGGATGGATCCAAGTCTATCAGTATTCATTTTTATAATAAAAATATTACTTCCCTATTAAACTTTTTTAGAAAAGTGGCTGTATCTCTGCAAATATTGATTTTATCGCAAAAATAAGCGAAGTTCGAAAAAACTTAACTAAAGTATCGATAGTGCTCTTTTCAAATATATTAAAACTATTGTAATTTGAAGAAATTTTTAAAAAAATCCATATAAATATTAGGATGGATCCAAGTCTATCAGTATTCATTTTTATAATAAAAATATTACTTCCCTATTAAACTTTTTTAGAAAAGTGGCTGTATCTCCGCAAATATTGATTTTATCGCAAAAATAAGCGAAATTCGAAAAAAACTTAACTAAAGTATCGATAGTGCTCTTTTCAAATATATTAAAACTATTGTAATTTGAAGAAATTTTTTAAAAAATCCATATAAATATTAGGATGGATCCCCCTTGTCAATATATGGTCTTCGTATTTAATAAAGGGGTATTGCTCGATATTATGGTAAGGGTCCCCCCTTTTCAATATATGGTCTTCGTATTTAGTATAGTGGTATTGCTCGATATTATGGTAAGGGTCCCCCCTTTTCAATATATAGTCTTCGTATTTAGTATAGGGGTATTGCTCGATATTATGGTAAGGGTCCCCCCTTTTCAATATATGGTCTTCGTATTTAGTGTAGGGGTATTGTTCGATATTATGGTAAGGGTCCCCCCTTTTCAATATATGGTCTTCGTATTTAGTATAGGGGTATTGCTCGATATTATGGTAAGGGTCCCCCCTTTTCAATATATGGTCTTCGTATTTAGTATAGGGGTATTGCTCGATATTATGGTAAGGGTCCCCCCTTTTCAATATATGGTCTTCGTATTTAGTATAGGGGTATTGCTCGATATTATGGTAAGGGTCCCCCCTTTTCAATATATGGTCTTCGTATTTAGTATAGGGGTATTGCTCGATATTATGGTAAGGGTCCCCCCTTTTCAATATATGGTCTTCGTATTTAGTATAGAGGTATTGCTCGATATTATGGTAAGGGTCCCCCCTTTTCAATATATGGTCTTCGTATTTAGTATAGGGGTATTGCTCGATATTATGGTAAGGGTCCCCCCTTTTCAATATATGGTCTTCGTATTTAGTATAGGGGTATTGCTCGATATTATGGTAAGGGTCCCCCTTTTCAATATATGGTCTTCGTATTTAGTATAGGGGTATTGCTCGATATTATGGTAAGGGTCCCCCCTTTTCAATATATGGTCTTCGTATTTAGTGTAGGGGTATCGCTCGATATTATGGTAAGCGTCCCCCCTTTAAAAAAATCCATATAAATATTAGGATGGATCCAAGTCTATCAGTATTCATTTTTATAATAAAAATATTACTTCCCTAGTAAACTTTTTTAGAAAAGTGGCTGTATCTCCGCAAATATTGATTTTATCGCAAAAATAAGCGAAATTCGAAAAAAACTTAACTAAAGTATCGATAGTGCTCTTTTCAAATATATTAAAACTATTGTAATTTGAAGAAATTTTTTAAAAAATCCATTTAAATATTAGGATGGATCCCCCTTGTCAATATATGGTCTTCGTATTTAATAAAGGGGTATTGCTCGATATTATGGTAAGGGTCCCCCCTTTTCAATATATGGTCTTCGTATTTAGTATAGGGGTATTGCTCGATATTATGGTAAGGGTCCCCCCTTTTCAATATATGGTCTTCGTATTTAGTATAGGGGTATTGCTCGATATTATGGTAAGGGTCCCCCTTTTCAATATATGGTCTTCGTATTTAGTATAGGGGTATTGCTCGATATTATGGTAAGGGTCCCCCCTTTTCAATATATGGTCTTCGTATTTAGTATAGGGGTATTGCTCGATATTATGGTAAGGGTCCCCCCTTTTCAATATATGGTCTTCGTATTTAGTATAGGGGTATTGCTCGATATTATGGTAAGGGTCCCCCCTTTTCAATATATGGTCTTCGTATTTAGTATAGAGGTATTGCTCGATATTATGATAAGGGTCCCCCCTTTTCAATATATGGTCTTCGTATTTAGTATAGGGGTATTGCTCGATATTATGGTAAGGGTCCCCCCTTTTCAATATATGGTCTTCGTATTTAGTATAGGGGTATTGCTCGATATTATGGTAAGGGTCCCCCTTTTCAATATATGGTCTTCGTATTTAGTATAGGGGTATTGCTCGATATTATGGTAAGGGTCCCCCCTTTTCAATATATGGTCTTCGTATTTAGTGTAGGGGTATCGCTCGATATTATGGTAAGCGTCCCCCCTTTAAAAAAATCCATATAAATATTAGGATGGATCCAAGTCTATCAGTATTCATTTTTATAATAAAAATATTACTTCCCTATTAAACTTTTTTAGAAAAGTGGCTGTATCTCCGCAAATATTGATTTTATCGCAAAAATAAGCGAAATTCGAAAAACCTTAACTAAAGTATCGATAGTGCTCTTTTCAAATATATTAAAACTATTGTAATTTGAAGAAATTTTTGAAAAAATCCATATAAATATTAGGATGGATCCAAGTCTATCAGTATTCATTTTTATAATAAAAATATTACTTCCCTATTAAACTTTTTTAGAAAAGTGGCTGTATCTTCGCAAATATTGATTTTATCGCAAAAATAAGCGAAATTCGAAAAAACTTAACTAAAGTATCGATAGTGCTCTTTTCAAATATATTAAAACTATTGTAATTTGAAGAAATTTTTGAAAAAATCCATATAAATATTAGGATGGATCCAAGTCTATCAGTATTCATTTTTATAATAAAAATATTACTTCCCTAGTAAACTTTTTTAGAAAAGTGGCTGTATCTCCGCAAATATTGATTTTATCGCAAAAATAAGCGAAATTCGAAAAAACTTAACTAAAGTATCGATAGTGCTCTTTTCAAATATATTAAAACTATTGTAATTTGAAGAAATTTTTGAAAAAATCCATATAAATATTAGGATGGATCCAAGTCTATCAGTATTCATTTTTATAATAAAAATATTACTTCCCTATTAAACTTTTTTAGAAAAGTGGCTGTATCTCCGCAAATATTGATTTTATCGCAAAAATAAGCGAAGTTCGAAAAAACTTAACTAAAGTATCGATAGTGCTCTTTTCAAATATATTAAAACTATTGTAATTTGAAGAAATTTTTGAAAAAATCCATATAAATATTAGGATGGATCCAAGTCTATCAGTATTCATTTTTATAATAAAAATATTACTTCCCTAGTAAACTTTTTTAGAAAAGTGGCTGTATCTCCGCAAATATTGATTTTATCGCAAAAATAAGCGAAATTCGAAAAAACTTAACTACAGTATCGATAGTGCTCTTTTCAAATATATTAAAACTATTGTAATTTGAAGAAATTTTTGAAAAAATCCATATAAATATTAGGATGGATCCAAGTCTATCAGTATTCATTTTTATAACAAAAATATTACTTCCCTATTAAACTTTTTTAGAAAAGTGGCTGTATCTCCGCAAATATTGATTTTATCGCAAAAATAAGCGAAATTCGAAAAAACTTAACTAAAGTATCGATAGTGCTCTTTTCAAATATATTAAAACTATTGTAATTTGAAGAAATTTTTGAAAAAATCCATATAAATATTAGGATGGATCCAAGTCTATCAGTATTCATTTTTATAATAAAAATATTACTTCCCTATTAAACTTTTTTAGAAAAGTGGCTGTATCTCTGCAAATATTGATTTTATCGCAAAAATAAGCGAAGTTCGAAAAAACTTAACTAAAGTATCGATAGTGCTCTTTTCAAATATATTAAAACTATTGTAATTTGAAGAAATTTTTAAAAAAATCCATATAAATATTAGGATGGATCCAAGTCTATCAGTATTCATTTTTATAATAAAAATATTACTTCCCTATTAAACTTTTTTAGAAAAGTGGCTGTATCTCCGCAAATATTGATTTTATCGCAAAAATAAGCGAAATTCGAAAAAACTTAACTAAAGTATCGATAGTGCTCTTTTCAAATATATTAAAACTATTGTAATTTGAAGAAATTTTTGAAAAAATCCATATAAATATTAGGATGGATCCAAGTCTATCAGTATTCATTTTTATAATAAAAATATTACTTCCCTATTAAACTTTTTTAGAAAAGTGGCTGTATCTCTGCAAATATTGATTTTATCGCAAAAATAAGCGAAGTTCGAAAAAACTTAACTAAAGTATCGATAGTGCTCTTTTCAAATATATTAAAACTATTGTAATTTGAAGAAATTTTTAAAAAAATCCATATAAATATTAGGATGGATCCATGTCTATCAGTATTCATTTTTATAATAAAAATATTACTTCCCTATTAAACTTTTTTAGAAAAGTGGCTGTATCTCCGCAAATATTGATTTTATCGCAAAAATAAGCGAAATTCGAAAAAAACTTAACTAAAGTATCGATAGTGCTCTTTTCAAATATATTAAAACTATTGTAATTTGAAGAAATTTTTTAAAAAATCCATTTAAATATTAGGATGGATCCCCCTTGTCAATATATGGTGTTCGTATTTAATAAAGGGGTATTGCTCGATATTATGGTAAGGGTCCCCCCTTTTCAATATATGGTCTTCGTATTTAGTGTAGGGGTATCGCTCGATATTATGGTAAGGGTCCCCCCTTTTCAATATATGGTCTTCGTATTTAGTATAGGGGTATTGTTCGATATTATGGTAAGGGTCCCCCCTTTTCAATATATGGTCTTCGTATTTAGTATAGGGGTATTGCTCGATATTATGGTAAGGCTCCCCCCTTTTCAATATATGGCCTTCGTATTTAGTATAGGGGTATTGCTCGATATTATGGTAAGGGTCCCCCCTTTTCAATATATGGTCTTCGTATTTAGTATAGGGGTATTGCTCGATATTATGGTAAGGGTCCCCCCTTTTCAATATATGGTCTTCGTATTTAGTATAGGGGTATTGCTCGATATTATGGTAAGGGTCCCCCCTTTTCAATATATGGTCTTCGTATTTAGTATAGGAGTATTGCTCGATATTATGGTAAGGGTCCCCCCTTTTCAATATATGGTCTTCGTATTTAGTATAGGGGTATTGCTCGATATTATGGTAAGGGTCCCCCCTTTTCAATATATGGTCTTCGTATTTAGTATAGGGGTATTGCTCGATATTATGGTAAGGGTCCCCCCTTTTCAATATATGGTCTTCGTATTTAGTATAGTGGTATTGCTCGATATTATGGTAAGGGTCCCCCCTTTTCAATATATGGTCTTCGTATTTAGTATAGGGGTATTGCTCGATATTATGGTAAGGGTCCCCCCTTTTCAATATATGGTCTTCGTATTTAGTATAGGGGTATTGCTCGATATTATGGTAAGGGTCCCCCCTTTTCAATATATGGTCTTCGTATTTAGTATAGGGGTATTGCTCGATATTATGGTAAGGGTCCCCCCTTTTCAATATATGGTCTTCGTATTTAGTATAGGGGTATTGCTCGATATTATGGTAAGGGTCCCCCCTTTTCAATATATGGTCTTCGTATTTAGTATAGGGGTATTGCTCGATATTATGGTAAGGGTCCCCCCTTTTCAATATATGGTCTTCGTATTTAGTATAGGGGTATTGCTCGATATTATGGTAAGGGTCCCCCCTTTTCAATATATGGTCTTCGTATTTAGTATAGGGGTATTGCTCGATATTATGGTAAGGGTCCCCCCTTTTCAATATATGGTCTTCGTATTTAGTATAGGGGTATTGCTCGATATTATGGTAAGGGTCCCCCCTTTTCAATATATGGTCTTCGTAGTTAGTATAGGGGTATTGCTCGATATTATGGTAAGGGTCCCCCCTTTTCAATATATGGTCTTCGTATTTAGTATAGGGGTATTGCTCGATATTATGGTAAGGGTCCCCCCTTTTCAATATATGGTCTTCGTATTTAGTATAGGGGTATTGCTCGATATTATGGTAAGGGTCCCCCCTTTTCAATATATGGTCTTCGTATTTAGTGTAGGGGTATCGCTCGATATTATGGTAAGGGTCCCCCCTTTAAAAAAATCCATATAAATATTAGGATGGATCCAAGTCTATCAGTATTCATTTTTATAATAAAAATATTACTTCCCTAGTAAACTTTTTTAGAAAAGTGGCTGTATCTCCGCAAATATTGATTTTATCGCAAAAATAAGCGAAATTCGAAAAAACTTAACTAAAGTATCGATAGTGCTCTTTTCAAATATATTAAAACTATTGTAATTTGAAGAAATTTTTGAAAAAATCCATATA
Source organism: Epicampocera succincta (assembly GCA_932526305.1). Lineage (NCBI taxonomy): Eukaryota > Metazoa > Arthropoda > Insecta > Diptera > Tachinidae > Epicampocera > Epicampocera succincta. The sequence continues at coordinate 59,314,006 of OW052036.1, read as the reverse complement.
AATATTAGGATGGATCCAAGTCTATCAGTATTCATTTTTATAATAAAAATATTACTTCCCTATTAAACTTTTTTAGAAAAGTGGCTGTATCTTCGCAAATATTGATTTTATCGCAAAAATAAGCGAAATTCGAAAAAACTTAACTAAAGTATCGATAGTGCTCTTTTCAAATATATTAAAACTATTGTAATTTGAAGAAATTTTTGAAAAAATCCATATAAATATTAGGATGGATCCAAGTCTATCAGTATTCATTTTTATAACAAAAATATTACTTCCCTATTAAACTTTTTTAGAAAAGTGGCTGTATCTCCGCAAATATTTATTTTATCGCAAAAATAAGCGAAATTCGAAAAAACTTAACTAAAGTATCGATAGTGCTCTTTTCAAATATATTAAAACTATTGTAATTTGAAGAAATTTTTGAAAAAATCCATATAAATATTAGGATGGATCCAAGTCTATCAGTATTCATTTTTATAATAAAAATATTACTTCCCTATTAAACTTTTTTAGAAAAGTGGCTGTATCTCCGCAAATATTGATTTTATCGCAAAAATAAGCGAAGTTCGAAAAAACTTAACTAAAGTATCGATAGTGCTCTTTTCAAATATATTAAAACTATTGTAATTTGAAGAAATTTTTGAAAAAATCCATATAAATATTAGGATGGATCCAAGTCTATCAGTATTCATTTTTATAATAAAAATATTACTTCCCTATTAAACTTTTTTAGAAAAGTGGCTGTATCTCTGCAAATATTGATTTTATCGCAAAAATAAGCGAAGTTCGAAAAAACTTAACTAAAGTATCGATAGTGCTCTTTTCAAATATATTAAAACTATTGTAATTTGAAGAAATTTTTAAAAAAATCCATATAAATATTAGGATGGATCCAAGTCTATCAGTATTCATTTTTATAATAAAAATATTACTTCCCTATTAAACTTTTTTAGAAAAGTGGCTGTATCTCCGCAAATATTGATTTTATCGCAAAAATAAGCGAAATTCGAAAAAAACTTAACTAAAGTATCGATAGTGCTCTTTTCAAATATATTAAAACTATTGTAATTTGAAGAAATTTTTTAAAAAATCCATTTAAATATTAGGATGGATCCCCCTTGTCAATATATGGTGTTCGTATTTAATAAAGGGGTATTGCTCGATATTATGGTAAGGGTCCCCCCTTTTCAATATATGGTCTTCGTATTTAGTGTAGGGGTATCGCTCGATATTATGGTAAGGGTCCCCCCTTTTCAATATATGGTCTTCGTATTTAGTATAGGGGTATTGTTCGATATTATGGTAAGGGTCCCCCCTTTTCAATATATGGTCTTCGTATTTAGTATAGGGGTATTGCTCGATATTATGGTAAGGCTCCCCCCTTTTCAATATATGGCCTTCGTATTTAGTATAGGGGTATTGCTCGATATTATGGTAAGGGTCCCCCCTTTTCAATATATGGTCTTCGTATTTAGTATAGGGGTATTGCTCGATATTATGGTAAGGGTCCCCCCTTTTCAATATATGGTCTTCGTATTTAGTATAGGGGTATTGCTCGATATTATGGTAAGGGTCCCCCCTTTTCAATATATGGTCTTCGTATTTAGTATAGGAGTATTGCTCGATATTATGGTAAGGGTCCCCCCTTTTCAATATATGGTCTTCGTATTTAGTATAGGGGTATTGCTCGATATTATGGTAAGGGTCCCCCCTTTTCAATATATGGTCTTCGTATTTAGTATAGGGGTATTGCTCGATATTATGGTAAGGGTCCCCCCTTTTCAATATATGGTCTTCGTATTTAGTATAGGGGTATTGCTCGATATTATGGTAAGGGTCCCCCCTTTTCAATATATGGTCTTCGTATTTAGTATAGGGGTATTGCTCGATATTATGGTAAGGGTCCCCCCTTTTCAATATATGGTCTTCGTATTTAGTATAGGGGTATTGCTCGATATTATGGTAAGGGTCCCCCCTTTTCAATATATGGTCTTCGTATTTAGTATAGGGGTATTGCTCGATATTATGGTAAGGGTCCCCCCTTTTCAATATATGGTCTTCGTATTTAGTATAGGGGTATTGCTCGATATTATGGTAAGGGTCCCCCCTTTTCAATATATGGTCTTCGTATTTAGTATAGGAGTATTGCTCGATATTATGGTAAGGGTCCCCCCTTTTCAATATATGGTCTTCGTATTTAGTATAGGGGTATTGCTCGATATTATGGTAAGGGTCCCCGCTTTTCAATATATGGTCTTCGTATTTAGTATAGGGGTATTGCTCGATATTATGGTAAGGGTCCCCCCTTTTCAATATATGGTCTTCGTATTTAGTATAGTGGTATTGCTCGATATTATGGTAAGGGTCCCCCCTTTTCAATATATGGTCTTCGTATTTAGTATAGGGGTATTGCTCGATATTATGGTAAGGGTCCCCCCTTTTCAATATATGGTCTTCGTATTTAGTATAGGGGTATTGCTCGATATTATGGTAAGGGTCCCCCCTTTTCAATATATGGTCTTCGTATTTAGTATAGGGGTATTGCTCGATATTATGGTAAGGCTCCCCCCTTTTCAATATATGGCCTTCGTATTTAGTATAGGGGTATTGCTCGATATTATGGTAAGGGTCCCCCCTTTTCAATATATGGTCTTCGTATTTAGTATAGGGGTATTGCTCGATATTATGGTAAGGGTCCCCCCTTTTCAATATATGGTCTTCGTATTTAGTATAGGGGTATTGCTCGATATTATGGTAAGGGTCCCCCCTTTTCAATATATGGTCTTCGTATTTAGTATAGGGGTATTGCTCGATATTATGGTAAGGGTCCCCCCTTTTCAATATATGGTCTTCGTATTTAGTATAGGGGTATTGCTCGATATTATGGTAAGGGTCCCCCCTTTTCAATATATGGTCTTCGTAGTTAGTATAGGGGTATTGCTCGATATTATGGTAAGGGTCCCCCCTTTTCAATATATGGTCTTCGTATTTAGTATAGGGGTATTGCTCGATATTATGGTAAGGGTCCCCCCTTTTCAATATATGGTCTTCGTATTTAGTATAGGGGTATTGCTCGATATTATGGTAAGGGTCCCCCTTTTCAATATATGGTCTTCGTATTTAGTGTAGGGGTATCGCTCGATATTATGGTAAGGGTCCCCCCTTTAAAAAAATCCATATAAATATTAGGATGGATCCAAGTCTATCAGTATTCATTTTTATAATAAAAATATTACTTCCCTAGTAAACTTTTTTAGAAAAGTGGCTGTATCTCCGCAAATATTGATTTTATCGCAAAAATAAGCGAAATTCGAAAAAACTTAACTAAAGTATCGATAGTGCTCTTTTCAAATATATTAAAACTATTGTAATTTGAAGAAATTTTTGAAAAAATCCATATAAATATTAGGATGGATCCAAGTCTATCAGTATTCATTTTTATAATAAAAATATTACTTCCCTATTAAACTTTTTTAGAAAAGTGGCTGTATCTTCGCAAATATTGATTTTATCGCAAAAATAAGCGAAATTCGAAAAAACTTAACTAAAGTATCGATAGTGCTCTTTTCAAATATATTAAAACTATTGTAATTTGAAGAAATTTTTGAAAAAATCCATATAAATATTAGGATGGATCCAAGTCTATCAGTATTCATTTTTATAACAAAAATATTACTTCCCTATTAAACTTTTTTAGAAAAGTGGCTGTATCTCCGCAAATATTTATTTTATCGCAAAAATAAGCGAAATTCGAAAAAACTTAACTAAAGTATCGATAGTGCTCTTTTCAAATATATTAAAACTATTGTAATTTGAAGAAATTTTTGAAAAAATCCATATAAATATTAGGATGGATCCAAGTCTATCAGTATTCATTTTTATAATAAAAATATTACTTCCCTATTAAACTTTTTTAGAAAAGTGGCTGTATCTCCGCAAATATTGATTTTATCGCAAAAATAAGCGAAGTTCGAAAAAACTTAACTAAAGTATCGATAGTGCTCTTTTCAAATATATTAAAACTATTGTAATTTGAAGAAATTTTTGAAAAAATCCATATAAATATTAGGATGGATCCAAGTCTATCAGTATTCATTTTTATAATAAAAATATTACTTCCCTATTAAACTTTTTTAGAAAAGTGGCTGTATCTCTGCAAATATTGATTTTATCGCAAAAATAAGCGAAGTTCGAAAAAACTTAACTAAAGTATCGATAGTGCTCTTTTCAAATATATTAAAACTATTGTAATTTGAAGAAATTTTTAAAAAAATCCATATAAATATTAGGATGGATCCAAGTCTATCAGTATTCATTTTTATAATAAAAATATTACTTCCCTATTAAACTTTTTTAGAAAAGTGGCTGTATCTCCGCAAATATTGATTTTATCGCAAAAATAAGCGAAATTCGAAAAAAACTTAACTAAAGTATCGATAGTGCTCTTTTCAAATATATTAAAACTATTGTAATTTGAAGAAATTTTTGAAAAAATCCATATAAATATTAGGATGGATCCAAGTCTATCAGTATTCATTTTTATAACAAAAATATTACTTCCCTATTAAACTTTTTTAGAAAAGTGGCTGTATCTCCGCAAATATTGATTTTATCGCAAAAATAAGCGAAATTCGAAAAAACTTAACTAAAGTATCGATAGTGCTCTTTTCAAATATATTAAAACTATTGTAATTTGAAGAAATTTTTGAAAAAATCCATATAAATATTAGGATGGATCCAAGTCTATCAGTATTCATTTTTATAATAAAAATATTACTTCCCTATTAAACTTTTTTAGAAAAGTGGCTGTATCTCTGCAAATATTGATTTTATCGCAAAAATAAGCGAAGTTCGAAAAAACTTAACTAAAGTATCGATAGTGCTCTTTTCAAATATATTAAAACTATTGTAATTTGAAGAAATTTTTAAAAAAATCCATATAAATATTAGGATGGATCCAAGTCTATCAGTATTCATTTTTATAATAAAAATATTACTTCCCTAGTAAACTTTTTTAGAAAAGTGGCTGTATCTCCGCAAATATTGATTTTATCGCAAAAATAAGCGAAATTCGAAAAAAACTTAACTAAAGTATCGATAGTGCTCTTTTCAAATATATTAAAACTATTGTAATTTGAAGAAATTTTTTAAAAAATCCATTTAAATATTAGGATGGATCCCCCTTGTCAATATATGGTCTTCGTATTTAATAAAGGGGTATTGCTCGATATTATGGTAAGGGTCCCCCCTTTTCAATATATGGTCTTCGTATTTAGTGTAGGGGTATCGCTCGATATTATGGTAAGGGTCCCCCCTTTTCAATATATGGTCTTCGTATTTAGTATAGGGGTATTGTTCGATATTATGGTAAGGGTCCCCCCTTTTCAATATATGGTCTTCGTATTTAGTATAGGGGTATTGCTCGATATTATGGTAAGGGTCCCCCCTTTTCAATATATGGCCTTCGTATTTAGTATAGGGGTATTGCTCGATATTATGGTAAGGGTCCCCCCTTTTCAATATATGGTCTTCGTATTTAGTATAGGGGTATTGCTCGATATTATGGTAAGGGTCCCCCTTTTCAATATATGGTCTTCGTATTTAGTATAGGGGTATTGCTCGATATTATGGTAAGGGTCCCCCCTTTTCAATATATGGTCTTCGTATTTAGTATAGGAGTATTGCTCGATATTATGGTAAGGGTCCCCCCTTTTCAATATATGGTCTTCGTATTTAGTATAGGGGTATTGCTCGATATTATGGTAAGGGTCCCCCCTTTTCAATATATGGTCTTCGTATTTAGTATAGGGGTATTGCTCGATATTATGGTAAGGGTCCCCCCTTTTCAATATATGGTCTTCGTATTTAGTATAGGGGTATTGCTCGATATTATGGTAAGGGTCCCCCCTTTTCAATATATGGTCTTCGTATTTAGTATAGGGGTATTGCTCGATATTATGGTAAGGGTCCCCCCTTTTCAATATATGGTCTTCGTATTTAGTATAGGGGTATTGCTCGATATTATGGTAAGGGTCCCCCCTTTTCAATATATGGTCTTCGTATTTAGTATAGGGGTATTGCTCGATATTATGGTAAGGGTCCCCCCTTTTCAATATATGGTCTTCGTATTTAGTATAGGGGTATTGCTCGATATTATGGTAAGGGTCCCCCCTTTTCAATATATGGTCTTCGTATTTAGTATAGGGGTATTGCTCGATATTATGGTAAGGGTCCCCCCTTTTCAATATATGGTCTTCGTATTTAGTATAGGGGTATTGCTCGATATTATGGTAAGGGTCCCCCCTTTTCAATATATGGTCTTCGTATTTAGTGTAGGGGTATCGCTCGATATTATGGTAAGGGTCCCCCCTTTAAAAAAATCCATATAAATATTAGGATGGATCCAAGTCTATCAGTATTCATTTTTATAATAAAAATATTACTTCCCTAGTAAACTTTTTTAGAAAAGTGGCTGTATCTCCGCAAATATTGATTTTATCGCAAAAATAAGCGAAGTTCGAAAAAACTTAACTAAAGTATCGATAGTGCTCTTTTCAAATATATTAAAACTATTGTAATTTGAAGAAATTTTTGAAAAAATCCATATAAATATTAGGATGGATCCAAGTCTATCAGTATTCATTTTTATAATAAAAATATTACTTCCCTATTAAACTTTTTTAGAAAAGTGGCTGTATCTCCGCAAATATTGATTTTATCGCAAAAATAAGCGAAATTCGAAAAACCTTAACTAAAGTATCGATAGTGCTCTTTTCAAATATATTAAAACTATTGTAATTTGAAGAAATTTTTGAAAAAATCCATATAAATATTAGGATGGATCCAAGTCTATCAGTATTCATTTTTATAATAAAAATATTACTTCCCTATTAAACTTTTTTAGAAAAGTGGCTGTATCTCCGCAAATATTGATTTTATCGCAAAAATAAGCGAAGTTCGAAAAAACTTAACTAAAGTATCGATAGTGCTCTTTTCAAATATATTAAAACTATTGTAATTTGAAGAAATTTTTGAAAAAATCCATATAAATATTAGGATGGATCCAAGTCTATCAGTATTCATTTTTATAATAAAAATATTACTTCCCTAGTAAACTTTTTTAGAAAAGTGGCTGTATCTCCGCAAATATTGATTTTATCGCAAAAATAAGCGAAATTCGAAAAAACTTAACTAAAGTATCGATAGTGCTCTTTTCAAATATATTAAAACTATTATAATTTGAAGAAATTTTTAAAAAAATCCATATAAATATTAGGATGGATCCAAGTCTATCAGTATTCATTTTTATAACAAAAATATTACTTCCCTATTAAACTTTTTTAGAAAAGTGGCTGTATCTCCGCAAATATTGATTTTATCGCAAAAATAAGCGAAATTCGAAAAAAACTTAACTAAAGTATCGATAGTGCTCTTTTCAAATATTAAAACTATTGTAATTTGAAGAAATTTTTTAAAAAATCCATATAAATATTAGGATGGATCCCCCTTGTCAATATATGGTCTTCGTATTTAATAAAGGGGTATTGCTCGATATTATGGTAAGGGTCCCCCCTTTTCAATATATGGTCTTCGTATTTAGTATAGGGGTATTGCTCGATATTATGGTAAGGGTCCCCCCTTTTCAATATATAGTCTTCGTATTTAGTATAGGGGTATTGCTCGATATTATGGTAAGGGTCCCCCCTTTTCAATATATGGTCTTCGTATTTAGTGTAGGGGTATCGCTCGATATTATGGTAAGGGTCCCCCCTTTTCAATATATGGTGTTCGTATTTAGTATAGGGGTATTGTTCGATATTATGGTAAGGGTCCCCCCTTTTCAATATATGGTCTTCGTATTTAGTATAGGGGTATTGCTCGATATTATGGTAAGGGTCCCCCCTTTTCAATATATGGTCTTCGTATTTAGTATAGGGGTATTGCTCGATATTATGGTAAGGGTCCCCCCTTTTCAATATATGGTCTTCGTATTTAGTATAGGGGTATTGCTCGATATTATGGTAAGGGTCCCCCCTTTTCAATATATAGTCTTCGTATTTAGTATAGGGGTATTGCTCGATATTATGGTAAGGGTCCCCCCTTTTCAATATATGGTCTTCGTATTTAGTGTAGGGGTATCGCTCGATATTATGGTAAGGGTCCCCCCTTTTCAATATATGGTCTTCGTATTTAGTATAGGGGTATTGTTCGATATTATGGTAAGGGTCCCCCCTTTTCAATATATGGTCTTCGTATTTAGTATAGGGGTATTGCTCGATATTATGGTAAGGGTCCCCCCTTTTCAATATATGGTCTTCGTATTTAGTATAGGGGTATTGCTCGATATTATGGTAAGGGTCCCCCCTTTTCAATATATGGTCTTCGTATTTAGTATAGGGGTATTGCTCGATATTATGGTAAGGGTCCCCCCTTTTCAATATATGGTCTTCGTATTTAGTATAGGGGTATTGCTCGATATTATGGTAAGGGTCCCCCCTTTTCAATATATGGTCTTCGTATTTAGTATAGGGGTATTGCTCGATATTATGGTAAGGGTCCCCCCTTTTCAATATATGGTCTTCGTATTTAGTATAGGGGTATTGCTCGATATTATGGTAAGGGTCCCCCCTTTTCAATATATGGTCTTCGTATTTAGTGTAGGGGTATCGCTCGATATTATGGTAAGGGTCCCCCCTTTTCAATATATGGTCTTCGTATTTAGTATAGGGGTATTGCTCGATATTATGGTAAGGGTCCCCCCTTTTCAATATATGGTCTTCGTATTTAGTATAGGGGTATTGCTCGATATTATGGTAAGGGTCCCCCCTTTTCAATATATGGTCTTCGTATTTAGTATAGGGGTATTGCTCGATATTATGGTAAGGGTCCCCCCTTTTCAATATATGGTCTTCGTATTTAGTATAGGGGTATTGCTCGATATTATGGTAAGGGTCCCCCCTTTTCAATATATGGTCTTCGTATTTAGTATAGGGGTATTGCTCGATATTATGGTAAGGGTCCCCCCTTTTCAATATATGGTCTTCGTATTTAGTGTAGGGGTATCGCTCGATATTATGGTAAGGGTCCCCCCTTTAAAAAAATCCATATAAATATTAGGATGGATCCAAGTCTATCAGTATTCATTTTTATAATAAAAATATTACTGCCCTAGTAAACTTTTTTAGAAAAGTGGCTGTATCTCCGCAAATATTGATTTTATCGCAAAAATAAGCGAAATTCGAAAAAACTTAACTAAAGTATCGATAGTGCTCTTTTCAAATATATTAAAACTATTGTAATGTGAAGAAATTTTTGAAAAAATCCATATAAATATTAGGATGGATCCAAGTCTATCAGTATTCATTTTTATAATAAAAATATTACTTCCCTAGTAAACTTTTTTAGAAAAGTGGCTGTATCTCCGCAAATATTGATTTTATCGCAAAAATAAGCGAAATTCGAAAAAACTTAACTAAAGTATCGATAGTGCTCTTTTCAAATATATTAAAACTATTGTAATTTGAAGAAATTTTTGAAAAAATCCATATAAATATTAGGATGGATCCAAGTCTATCAGTATTCATTTTTATTATAAAAATATTACTTCCCTAGTAAACTTTTTTAGAAAAGTGGCTGTATCTCCGCAAATATTGATTTTATCGCAAAAATAAGCGAAGTTCGAAAAAACTTAACTAAAGTATCGATAGTGCTCTTTTCAAATATATTAAAACTATTGTAATTTGAAGAAATTTTTGAAAAAATCCATATAAATATTAGGATGGATCCAAGTCTATCAGTATTCATTTTTATAATAAAAATATTACTTCCCTAGTAAACTTTTTTAGAAAAGTGGCTGTATCTCCGCAAATATTGATTTTATCGCAAAAATAAGCGAAGTTCGAAAAAACTTAACTAAAGTATCGATAGTGCTCTTTTCAAATATATTAAAACTATTGTAATTTGAAGAAATTTTTGAAAAAATCCATATAAATATTAGGATGGATCCAAGTCTATCAGTATTCATTTTTATAATAAAAATATTACTTCCCTAGTAAACTTTTTTAGAAAAGTGGCTGTATCTCCGCAAATATTGATTTTATCGCAAAAATAAGCGAAATTCGAAAAAACTTAACTAAAGTATCGATAGTGCTCTTTTCAAATATATTAAAACTATTGTAATTTGAAGAAATTTTTGAAAAAATCCATATAAATATTAGGATGGATCCAAGTCTATCAGTATTCATTTTTATAATAAAAATATTACTTCCCTAGTAAACTTTTTTAGAAAAGTGGCTGTATCTCCGCAAATATTGATTTTATCGCAAAAATAAGCGAAGTTCGAAAAAACTTAACTAAAGTATCGATAGTGCTCTTTTCAAATATATTAAAACTATTGTAATTTGAAGAAATTTTTGAAAAAATCCATATAAATATTAGGATGGATCCAAGTCTATCAGTATTCATTTTTATAATAAAAATATTACTTCCCTAGTAAACTTTTTTAGAAAAGTGGCTGTATCTCCGCAAATATTGATTTTATCGCAAAAATAAGCGAAGTTCGAAAAAACTTAACTAAAGTATCGATAGTGCTCTTTTCAAATATATTAAAACTATTGTAATTTGAAGAAATTTTTGAAAAAATCCATATAAATATTAGGATGGATCCAAGTCTATCAGTATTCATTTTTATAATAAAAATATTACTTCCCTAGTAAACTTTTTTAGAAAAGTGGCTGTATCTCCGCAAATATTGATTTTATCGCAAAAATAAGCGAAATTCGAAAAAACTTAACTAAAGTATCGATAGTGCTCTTTTCAAATATATTAAAACTATTGTAATTTGAAGAAATTTTTGAAAAAATCCATATAAATATTAGGATGGATCCAAGTCTATCAGTATTCATTTTTATAACAAAAATATTACTTCCCTATTAAACTTTTTTAGAAAAGTGGCTGTATCTCCGCAAATATTGATTTTATCGCAAAAATAAGCGAAATTCGAAAAAAACTTAACTAAAGTATCGATAGTGCTCTTTTCAAATATATTAAAACTATTGTAATTTGAAGAAATTTTTTAAAAAATCCATATAAATATTAGGATGGATCCCCCTTGTCAATATATGGTCTTCGTATTTAATAAAGGGGTATTGCTCGATATTATGGTAAGGGTCCCCCCTTTTCAATATATGGTCTTCGTATTTAGTATAGGGGTATTGCTCGATATTATGGTAAGGGTCCCCCCTTTTCAATATATAGTCTTCGTATTTAGTATAGGGGTATTGCTCGATATTATGGTAAGGGTCCCCCCTTTTCAATATATGGTCTTCGTATTTAGTGTAGGGGTATCGCTCGATATTATGGTAAGGGTCCCCCCTTTTCAATATATGGTGTTCGTATTTAGTATAGGGGTATTGTTCGATATTATGGTAAGGGTCCCCCCTTTTCAATATATGGTCTTCGTATTTAGTATAGGGGTATTGCTCGATATTATGGTAAGGGTCCCCCCTTTTCAATATATGGTCTTCGTATTTAGTATAGGGGTATTGCTCGATATTATGGTAAGGGTCCCCCCTTTTCAATATATGGTCTTCGTATTTAGTATAGGGGTATTGCTCGATATTATGGTAAGGGTCCCCCCTTTTCAATATATAGTCTTCGTATTTAGTATAGGGGTATTGCTCGATATTATGGTAAGGGTCCCCCCTTTTCAATATATGGTCTTCGTATTTAGTGTAGGGGTATCGCTCGATATTATGGTAAGGGTCCCCCCTTTTCAATATATGGTCTTCGTATTTAGTATAGGGGTATTGTTCGATACTATGGTAAGGGTCCCCCCTTTTCAATATATGGTCTTCGTATTTAGTATAGGGGTATTGCTCGATATTATGGTAAGGGTCCCCCCTTTTCAATATATGGTCTTCGTATTTAGTATAGGGGTATTGCTCGATATTATGGTAAGGGTCCCCCCTTTTCAATATATGGTCTTCGTATTTAGTATAGGGGTATTGCTCGATATTATGGTAAGGGTCCCCCCTTTTCAATATATGGTCTTCGTATTTAGTATAGGGGTATTGCTCGATATTATGGTAAGGGTCCCCCCTTTTCAATATATGGTCTTCGTATTTAGTATAGGGGTATTGCTCGATATTATGGTAAGGGTCCCCCCTTTTCAATATATGGTCTTCGTATTTAGTATAGGGGTATTGCTCGATATTATGGTAAGGGTCCCCCCTTTTCAATATATGGTCTTCGTATTTAGTGTAGGGGTATCGCTCGATATTATGGTAAGGGTCCCCCCTTTAAAAAAATCCATATAAATATTAGGATGGATCCAAGTCTATCAGTATTCATTTTTATAATAAAAATATTACTTCCCTAGTAAACTTTTTTAGAAAAGTGGCTGTATCTCCGCAAATATTGATTTTATCGCAAAAATAAGCGAAATTCGAAAAAACTTAACTAAAGTATCGATAGTGCTCTTTTCAAATATATTAAAACTATTGTAATTTGAAGAAATTTTTGAAAAAATCCATATAAATATTAGGATGGATCCAAGTCTATCAGTATTCATTTTTATTATAAAAATATTACTTCCCTAGTAAACTTTTTTAGAAAAGTGGCTGTATCTCCGCAAATATTGATTTTATCGCAAAAATAAGCGAAGTTCGAAAAAACTTAACTAAAGTATCGATAGTGCTCTTTTCAAATATATTAAAACTATTGTAATTTGAAGAAATTTTTTAAAAAATCCATATAAATATTAGGATGGATCCAAGTCTATCAGTATTCATTTTTATAATAAAAATATTACTTCCCTAGTAAACTTTTTTAGAAAAGTGGCTGTATCTCCGCAAATATTGATTTTATCGCAAAAATAAGCGAAGTTCGAAAAAACTTAACTAAAGTATCGATAGTGCTCTTTTCAAATATATTAAAACTATTGTAATTTGAAGAAATTTTTGAAAAAATCCATATAAATATTAGGATGGATCCAAGTCTATCAGTATTCATTTTTATAATAAAAATATTACTTCCCTAGTAAACTTTTTTAGAAAAGTGGCTGTATCTCCGCAAATATTGATTTTATCGCAAAAATAAGCGAAATTCGAAAAAACTTAACTAAAGTATCGATAGTGCTCTTTTCAAATATATTAAAACTATTGTAATTTGAAGAAATTTTTGAAAAAATCCATATAAATATTAGGATGGATCCAAGTCTATCAGTATTCATTTTTATAATAAAAATATTACTTCCCTAGTAAACTTTTTTAGAAAAGTGGCTGTATCTCCGCAAATATTGATTTTATCGCAAAAATAAGCGAAATTCGAAAAAACTTAACTAAAGTATCGATAGTGCTCTTTTCAAATATATTAAAACTATTGTAATTTGAAGAAATTTTTGAAAAAATCCATATAAATATTAGGATGGATCCAAGTCTATCAGTATTCATTTTTATTATAAAAATATTACTTCCCTAGTAAACTTTTTTAGAAAAGTGGCTGTATCTCCGCAAATATTGATTTTATCGCAAAAATAAGCGAAGTTCGAAAAAACTTAACTAAAGTATCGATAGTGCTCTTTTCAAATATATTAAAACTATTGTAATTTGAAGAAATTTTTTAAAAAATCCATATAAATATTAGGATGGATCCAAGTCTATCAGTATTCATTTTTATAATAAAAATATTACTTCCCTAGTAAACTTTTTTAGAAAAGTGGCTGTATCTCCGCAAATATTGATTTTATCGCAAAAATAAGCGAAGTTCGAAAAAACTTAACTAAAGTATCGATAGTGCTCTTTTCAAATATATTAAAACTATTGTAATTTGAAGAAATTTTTGAAAAAATCCATATAAATATTAGGATGGATCCAAGTCTATCAGTATTCATTTTTATAATAAAAATATTACTTCCCTAGTAAACTTTTTTAGAAAAGTGGCTGTATCTCCGCAAATATTGATTTTATCGCAAAAATAAGCGAAATTCGAAAAAACTTAACTAAAGTATCGATAGTGCTCTTTTCAAATATATTAAAACTATTGTAATTTGAAGAAATTTTTGAAAAAATCCATATAAATATTAGGATGGATCCAAGTCTATCAGTATTCATTTTTATAATAAAAATATTACTTCCCTAGTAAACTTTTTTAGAAAAGTGGCTGTATCTCCGCAAATATTGATTTTATCGCAAAAATAAGCGAAGTTCGAAAAAACTTAACTAAAGTATCGATAGTGCTCTTTTCAAATATATTAAAACTATTGTAATTTGAAGAAATTTTTGAAAAAATCCATATAAATATTAGGATGGATCCAAGTCTATCAGTATTCATTTTTATAATAAAAATATTACTTCCCTAGTAAACTTTTTTAGAAAAGTGGCTGTATCTCCGCAAATATTGATTTTATCGCAAAAATAAGCGAAGTTCGAAAAAACTTAACTAAAGTATCGATAGTGCTCTTTTCAAATATATTAAAACTATTGTAATTTGAAGAAATTTTTGAAAAAATCCATATAAATATTAGGATGGATCCAAGTCTATCAGTATTCATTTTTATAATAAAAATATTACTTCCCTAGTAAACTTTTTTAGAAAAGTGGCTGTATCTCCGCAAATATTGATTTTATCGCAAAAATAAGCGAAATTCGAAAAAACTTAACTAAAGTATCGATAGTGCTCTTTTCAAATATATTAAAACTATTGTAATTTGAAGAAATTTTTGAAAAAATCCATATAAATATTAGGATGGATCCAAGTCTATCAGTATTCATTTTTATAACAAAAATATTACTTCCCTATTAAACTTTTTTAGAAAAGTGGCTGTATCTCCGCAAATATTGATTTTATCGCAAAAATAAGCGAAATTCGAAAAAACTTAACTAAAGTATCGATAGTGCTCTTTTCAAATATATTAAAACTATTGTAATTTGAAGAAATTTTTGAAAAAATCCATATAAATATTAGGATGGATCCAAGTCTATCAGTATTCATTTTTATAATAAAAATATTACTTCCCTATTAAACTTTTTTAGAAAAGTGGCTGTATCTCTGCAAATATTGATTTTATCGCAAAAATAAGCGAAGTTCGAAAAAACTTAACTAAAGTATCGATAGTGCTTTTTTCAAATATATTAAAACTATTGTAATTTGAAGAAATTTTTAAAAAAATCCATATAAATATTAGGATGGATCCAAGTCTATCAGTATTCATTTTTATAATAAAAATATTACTTCCCTATTAAACTTTTTTAGAAAAGTGGCTGTATCTCCGCAAATATTGATTTTATCGCAAAAATAAGCGAAATTCGAAAAAAACTTAACTAAAGTATCGATAGTGCTCTTTTCAAATATATTAAAACTATTGTAATTTGAAGAAATTTTTTAAAAAATCCATATAAATATTAGGATGGATCCCCCTTGTCAATATATGGTCTTCGTATTTAATAAAGGGGTATTGCTCGATATTATGGTAAGGGTCCCCCCTTTTCAATATATGGTCTTCGTATTTAGTATAGGGGTATTGCTCGATATTATGGTAAGGGTCCCCCCTTTTCAATATATTGTCTTCGTATTTAGTATAGGGGTATTGCTCGATATTATGGTAAGGGTCCCCCCTTTTCAATATATGGTCTTCGTATTTAGTGTAGGGGTATCGCTCGATATTATGGTAAGGGTCCCCCCTTTTCAATATATGGTCTTCGTATTTAGTATAGGGGTATTGCTCGATATTATGGTAAGGGTCCCCCCTTTTCAATATATGGTCTTCGTATTTAGTATAGGAGTATTGCTCGATATTATGGTAAGGGTCCCCCCTTTTCAATATATGGTCTTCGTATTTAGTATAGGGGTATTGCTCGATATTATGGTAAGGGTCCCCCCTTTTCAATATATGGTCTTCGTATTTAGTATAGGGGTATTGCTCGATATTATGGTAAGGGTCCCCCCTTTTCAATATATGGTCTTCGTATTTAGTATAGGGGTATTGCTCGATATTATGGTAAGGGTCCCCCCTTTTCAATATATGGTCTTCGTATTTAGTATAGGAGTATTGCTCGATATTATGGTAAGGGTCCCCCCTTTTCAATATATGGTCTTCGTATTTAGTATAGGGGTATTGCTCGATATTATGGTAAGGGTCCCCCCTTTTCAATATATGGTCTTCGTATTTAGTATAGGGGTATTGCTCGATATTATGGTAAGGGTCCCCCCTTTTCAATATATGGTCTTCGTATTTAGTATAGGGGTATTGCTCGATATTATGGTAAGGGTCCCCCCTTTTCAATATATGGTCTTCGTATTTAGTATAGGGGTATTGCTCGATATTATGGTAAGGGTCCCCCCTTTTCAATATATGGTCTTCGTATTTAGTATAGGGGTATTGCTCGATATTATGGTAAGGGTCCCCCCTTTTCAATATATGGTCTTCGTATTTAGTATAGGGGTATTGCTCGATATTATGGTAAGGGTCCCCCCTTTTCAATATATGGTCTTCGTATTTAGTATAGGGGTATTGCTCGATATTATGGTAAGGGTCCCCCCTTTTCAATATATGGTCTTCGTATTTAGTGTAGGGGTATCGCTCGATATTATGGTAAGGGTCCCCCCTTTAAAAAAATCCATATAAATATTAGGATGGATCCAAGTCTATCAGTATTCATTTTTATAATAAAAATATTACTTCCCTAGTAAACTTTTTTAGAAAAGTGGCTGTATCTCCGCAAATATTGATTTTATCGCAAAAATAAGCGAAATTCGAAAAAACTTAACTAAAGTATCGATAGTGCTCTTTTCAAATATATTAAAACTATTGTAATTTGAAGAAATTTTTGAAAAAATCCATATAAATATTAGGATGGATCCAAGTCTATCAGTATTCATTTTTATAATAAAAATATTACTTCCCTATTAAACTTTTTTAGAAAAGTGGCTGTATCTTCGCAAATATTGATTTTATCGCAAAAATAAGCGAAATTCGAAAAAACTTAACTAAAGTATCGATAGTGCTCTTTTCAAATATATTAAAACTATTGTAATTTGAAGAAATTTTTGAAAAAATCCATATAAATATTAGGATGGATCCAAGTCTATCAGTATTCATTTTTATAATAAAAATATTACTTCCCTATTAAACTTTTTTAGAAAAGTGGCTGTATCTCCGCAAATATTGATTTTATCGCAAAAATAAGCGAAATTCGAAAAACCTTAACTAAAGTATCGATAGTGCTCTTTTCAAATATATTAAAACTATTGTAATTTGAAGAAATTTTTGAAAAAATCCATATAAATATTAGGATGGATCCAAGTCTATCAGTATTCATTTTTATAATAAAAATATTACTTCCCTATTAAACTTTTTTAGAAAAGTGGCTGTATCTCCGCAAATATTGATTTTATCGCAAAAATAAGCGAAGTTCGAAAAAACTTAACTAAAGTATCGATAGTGCTCTTTTCAAATATATTAAAACTATTGTAATTTGAAGAAATTTTTGAAAAAATCCATATAAATATTAGGATGGATCCAAGTCTATCAGTATTCATTTTTATAATAAAAATATTACTTCCCTAGTAAACTTTTTTAGAAAAGTGGCTGTATCTCCGCAAATATTGATTTTATCGCAAAAATAAGCGAAATTCGAAAAAACTTAACTAAAGTATCGATAGTGCTCTTTTCAAATATATTAAAACTATTGTAATTTGAAGAAATTTTTGAAAAAATCCATATAAATATTAGGATGGATCCAAGTCTATCAGTATTCATTTTTATAACAAAAATATTACTTCCCTATTAAATTTTTTTAGAAAAGTGGCTGTATCTCCGCAAATATTGATTTTATCGCAAAAATAAGCGAAATTCGAAAAAACTTAACTAAAGTATCGATAGTGCTCTTTTCAAATATATTAAAACTATTGTAATTTGAAGAAATTTTTGAAAAAATCCATATAAATATTAGGATGGATCCAAGTCTATCAGTATTCATTTTTATAATAAAAATATTACTTCCCTATTAAACTTTTTTAGAAAAGTGGCTGTATCTCTGCAAATATTGATTTTATCGCAAAAATAAGCGAAGTTCGAAAAAACTTAACTAAAGTATCGATAGTGCTCTTTTCAAATATATTAAAACTATTGTAATTTGAAGAAATTTTTAAAAAAATCCATATAAATATTAGGATGGATCCAAGTCTATCAGTATTCATTTTTATAATAAAAATATTACTTCCCTATTAAACTTTTTTAGAAAAGTGGCTGTATCTCTGCAAATATTGATTTTATCGCAAAAATAAGCGAAGTTCGAAAAAACTTAACTAAAGTATCGATAGTGCTCTTTTCAAATATATTAAAACTATTGTAATTTGAAGAAATTTTTAAAAAAATCCATATAAATATTAGGATGGATCCAAGTCTATCAGTATTCATTTTTATAATAAAAATATTACTTCCCTATTAAACTTTTTTAGAAAAGTGGCTGTATCTCCGCAAATATTGATTTTATCGCAAAAATAAGCGAAATTCGAAAAAAACTTAACTAAAGTATCGATAGTGCTCTTTTCAAATATATTAAAACTATTGTAATTTGAAGAAATTTTTTAAAAAATCCATATAAATATTAGGATGGATCCCCCTTGTCAATATATGGTCTTCGTATTTAATAAAGGGGTATTGCTCGATATTATGGTAAGGGTCCCCCCTTTTCAATATATGGTCTTCGTATTTAGTATAGCGGTATTGCTCGATATTATGGTAAGGGTCCCCCCTTTTCAATATATAGTCTTCGTATTTAGTATAGGGGTATTGCTCGATATTATGGTAAGGGTCCCCCCTTTTCAATATATGGTCTTCGTATTTAGTGTAGGGGTATCGCTCGATATTATGGTAAGGGTCCCCCCTTTTCAATATATGGTCTTCGTATTTAGTATAGGGGTATTGTTCGATATTATGGTAAGGGTCCCCCCTTTTCAATATATGGTCTTCGTATTTAATAAAGGGGTATTGCTCGATATTATGGTAAGGGTCCCCCCTTTTCAATATATGGTCTTCGTATTTAGTATAGGGGTATTGCTCGATATTATGGTAAGGGTCCCCCCTTTTCAATATATGGTCTTCGTATTTAGTATAGGGGTATTGCTCGATATTATGGTAAGGGTCCCCCCTTTTCAATATATGGTCTTCGTATTTAGTATAGGGGTATTGCTCGATATTATGGTAAGGGCCCCCCCTTTTCAATATATGGTCTTCGTATTTAGTATAGGAGTATTGCTCGATATTATGGTAAGGGTCCCCCCTTTTCAATATATGGTCTTCGTATTTAGTATAGGGGTATTGCTCGATATTATGGTAAGGGTCCCCCCTTTTCAATATATGGTCTTCGTATTTAGTATAGGGGTACTGCTCGATATTATGGTAAGGGTCCCCCCTTTTCAATATATGGTCTTCGTATTTAGTATAGGGGTATTGCTCGATATTATGGTAAGGGTCCCCCCTTTTCAATATATGGTCTTCGTATTTAGTATAGGGGTATTGCTCGATATTATGGTAAGGGTCCCCCCTTTTCAATATATGGTCTTCGTATTTAGTATAGGGGTATTGCTCGATATTATGGTAAGGGTCCCCCCTTTTCAATATATGGTCTTCGTATTTAGTATAGGGGTATTGCTCGATATTATGGTAAGGGTCCCCCCTTTTCAATATATGGTCTTCGTATTTAGTGTAGGGGTATCGCTCGATATTATGGTAAGGGTCCCCCCTTTAAAAAAATCCATATAAATATTAGGATGGATCCAAGTCTATCAGTATTCATTTTTATAATAAAAATATTACTTCCCTAGTAAACTTTTTTAGAAAAGTGGCTGTATCTCCGCAAATATTGATTTTATCGCAAAAATAAGCGAAATTCGAAAAAACTTAACTAAAGTATCGATAGTGCTCTTTTCAAATATATTAAAACTATTGTAATTTGAAGAAATTTTTGAAAAAATCCATATAAATATTAGGATGGATCCAAGTCTATCAGTATTCATTTTTATAATAAAAATATTACTTCCCTAGTAAACTTTTTTAGAAAAGTGGCTGTATCTCCGCAAATATTGATTTTATCGCAAAAATAAGCGAAATTCGAAAAAACTTAACTAAAGTATCGATAGTGCTCTTTTCAAATATATTAAAACTATTGTAATTTGAAGAAATTTTTGAAAAAATCCATATAAATATTAGGATGGATCCAAGTCTATCAGTATTCATTTTTATAACAAAAATATTACTTCCCTATTAAACTTTTTTAGAAAAGTGGCTGTATCTCCGCAAATATTGATTTTATCGCAAAAATAAGCGAAATTCGAAAAAACTTAACTAAAGTATCGATAGTGCTCTTTTCAAATATATTAAAACTATTGTAATTTGAAGAAATTTTTGAAAAAATCCATATAAATATTAGGATGGATCCAAGTCTATCAGTATTCATTTTTATAATAAAAATATTACTTCCCTATTAAACTTTTTTAGAAAAGTGGCTGTATCTCTGCAAATATTGATTTTATCGCAAAAATAAGCGAAGTTCGAAAAAACTTAACTAAAGTATCGATAGTGCTCTTTTCAAATATATTAAAACTATTGTAATTTGAAGAAATTTTTGAAAAAATCCATATAAATATTAGGATGGATCCAAGTCTATCAGTATTCATTTTTATAATAAAAATATTACTTCCCTATTAAACTTTTTTAGAAAAGTGGCTGTATCTCCGCAAATATTGATTTTATCGCAAAAATAAGCGAAATTCGAAAAAAACTTAACTAAAGTATCGATAGTGCTCTTTTCAAATATATTAAAACTATTGTAATTTGAAGAAATTTTTTAAAAAATCCATATAAATATTAGGATGGATCCCCCTTGTCAATATATGGTCTTCGTATTTAATAAAGGGGTATTGCTCGATATTATGGTAAGGGTCCCCCCTTTTCAATATATGGTCTTCGTATTTAGTATAGGGGTATTGCTCGATATTATGGTAAGGGTCCCCCCTTTTCAATATATAGTCTTCGTATTTAGTATAGGGGTATTGCTCGATATTATGGTAAGGGTCCCCCCTTTTCAATATATGGTCTTCGTATTTAGTGTAGGGGTATCGCTCGATATTATGGTAAGGGTCCCCCCTTTTCAATATATGGTCTTCGTATTTAGTATAGGGGTATTGTTCGATATTATGGTAAGGGTCCCCCCTTTTCAATATATGGTCTTCGTATTTAGTATAGGGGTATTGCTCGATATTATGGTAAGGGTCCCCCCTTTTCAATATATGGTCTTCGTATTTAGTATAGGGGTATTGCTCGATATTATGGTAAGGGTCCCCCCTTTTCAATATATGGTCTTCGTATTTAGTATAGGGGTATTGCTCGATATTATGGTAAGGGTCCCCCCTTTCCAATATATGGTCTTCGTATTTAGTATAGGAGTATTGCTCGATATTATGGTAAGGGTCCCCTCTTTCCAATATATGGTCTTCGTATTTAGTATAGGAGTATTGCTCGATATTATGGTAAGGGTCCCCCCTTTTCAATATATGGTCTTCGTATTTAGGATAGGGGTATTGCTCGATATTATGGTAAGGGTCCCCCCTTTTCAATATATGGTCTTCGTATTTAGTATAGGGTTATTGCTCGATATTATGGTAAGGGTCCCCCCTTTTCAATATATGGTCTTCGTATTTAGTATAGGGGTATTGCTCGATATTATGGTAAGGGTCCCCCCTTTTCAATATATGGTCTTCGTATTTAGTATAGGGGTATTGCTCGATATTATGGTAAGGGTCCCCCCTTTTCAATATATGGTCTTCGTATTTAGTGTAGGGGTATCGCTCGATATTATGGTAAGGGTCCCCCCTTTAAAAAAATCCATATAAATATTAGGATGGATCCAAGTCTATCAGTATTCATTTTTATAATAAAAATATTACTTCCCTAGTAAACTTTTTTAGAAAAGTGGCTGTATCTCCGCAAATATTGATTTTATCGCAAAAATAAGCGAAATTCGAAAAAACTTAACTAAAGTATCGATAGTGCTCTTTTCAAATATATTAAAACTATTGTAATTTGAAGAAATTTTTGAAAAAATCCATATAAATATTAGGATGGATCCAAGTCTATCAGTATTCATTTTTATAATAAAAATATTACTTCCCTATTAAACTTTTTTAGAAAAGTGGCTGTATCTTCGCAAATATTGATTTTATCGCAAAAATAAGCGAAATTCGAAAAAACTTAACTAAAGTATCGATAGTGCTCTTTTCAAATATATTAAAACTATTGTAATTTGAAGAAATTTTTGAAAAAATCCATATAAATATTAGGATGGATCCAAGTCTATCAGTATTCATTTTTATAATAAAAATATTACTTCCCTATTAAACTTTTTTAGAAAAGTGGCTGTATCTCCGCAAATATTGATTTTATCGCAAAAATAAGCGAAATTCGAAAAACCTTAACTAAAGTATCGATTGTGCTCTTTTCAAATATATTAAAACTATTGTAATTTGAAGAAATTTTTGAAAAAATCCATATAAATATTAGGATGGATCCAAGTCTATCAGTATTCATTTTTATAATAAAAATATTACTTCCCTATTAAACTTTTTTAGAAAAGTGGCTGTATCTCCGCAAATATTGATTTTATCGCAAAAATAAGCGAAGTTCGAAAAAACTTAACTAAAGTATCGATAGTGCTCTTTTCAAATATATTAAAACTATTGTAATTTGAAGAAATTTTTGAAAAAATCCATATAAATATTAGGATGGATCCAAGTCTATCAGTATTCATTTTTATAATAAAAATATTACTTCCCTATTAAACTTTTTTAGAAAAGTGGCTGTATCTCCGCAAATATTGATTTTATCGCAAAAATAAGCGAAATTCGAAAAAACTTAACTAAAGTATCGATAGTGCTCTTTTCAAATATATTAAAACTATTGTAATTTGAAGAAATTTTTGAAAAAATCCATATAAATATTAGGATGGATCCAAGTCTATCAGTATTCATTTTTATAACAAAAATATTACTTCCCTATTAAACTTTTTTAGAAAAGTGGCTGTATCTCCGCAAATATTGATTTTATCGCAAAAATAAGCGAAATTCGAAAAAACTTAACTAAAGTATCGATAGTGCTCTTTTCAAATATATTAAAACTATTGTAATTTGAAGAAATTTTTGAAAAAATCCATATAAATATTAGGATGGATCCAAGTCTATCAGTATTCATTTTTATAATAAAAATATTACTTCCCTATTAAACTTTTTTAGAAAAGTGGCTGTATCTCTGCAAATATTGATTTTATCGCAAAAATAAGCGAAGTTCGAAAAAACTTAACTAAAGTATCGATAGTGCTCTTTTCAAATATATTAAAACTATTGTAATTTGAAGAAATTTTTAAAAAAATCCATATAAATATTAGGATGGATCCAAGTCTATCAGTATTCATTTTTATAATAAAAATATTACTTCCCTATTAAACTTTTTTAGAAAAGTGGCTGTATCTCCGCAAATATTGATTTTATCGCAAAAATAAGCGAAATTCGAAAAAAACTTAACTAAAGTATCGATAGTGCTCTTTTCAAATATATTAAAACTATTGTAATTTGAAGAAATTTTTTAAAAAATCCATTTAAATATTAGGATGGATCCCCCTTGTCAATATATGGTCTTCGTATTTAATAAAGGGGTATTGCTCGATATTATGGTAAGGGTCCCCCCTTTTCAATATATGGTCTTCGTATTTAGTATAGGGGTATTGCTCGATATTATGGTAAGGGTCCCCCCTTTTCAATATATAGTCTTCGTATTTAGTATAGGGGTATTGCTCGATATTATGGTAAGGGTCCCCCCTTTTCAATATATGGTCTTCGTATTTAGTGTAGGGGTATCGCTCGATATTATGGTAAGGGTCCCCCCTTTTCAATGTATGGTCTTCGTATTTAGTATAGGGGTATTGTTCGATATTATGGTAAGGGTCCCCCCTTTTCAATATATGGTCTTCGTATTTAGTATAGGGGTATTGCTCGATATTATGGTAAGGGTCCCCCCTTTTCAATATATGGTCTTCGTATTTAGTATAGGGGTATTGCTCGATATTATGGTAAGGGTCCCCCCTTTTCAATATATGGTCTTCGTATTTAGTATAGGGGTATTGCTCGATATTATGGTAAGGGTCCCCCCTTTTCAATATATGGTCTTCGTATTTAGTATAGGGGTATTGCTCGATATTATGGTAAGGGTCCCCCCTTTTCAATATATGGTCTTCGTATTTAGTATAGGAGTATTGCTCGATATTATGGTAAGGGTCCCCCCTTTTCAATATATGGTCTTCGTATTTAGTATAGGGGTATTGCTCGATATTATGGTAAGGGTCCCCCCTTTTCAATATATAGTCTTCGTATTTAGTATAGGGGTATTGCTCGATATTATGGTAAGGGTCCCCCCTTTTCAATATATGGTCTTCGTATTTAGTGTAGGGGTATCGCTCGATATTATGGTAAGGGTCCCCCCTTTTCAATATATGGTCTTCGTATTTAGTATAGGGGTATTGTTCGATAATATGGTAAGGGTCCCCCCTTTTCAATATATGGTCTTCGTATTTAGTATAGGGGTATTGCTCGATATTATGGTAAGGGTCCCCCCTTTTCAATATATGGTCTTCGTATTTAGTATAGGGGTATTGCTCGATATTATGGTAAGGGTCCCCCCTTTTCAATATATGGTCTTCGTATTTAGTATAGGGGTATTGCTCGATATTATGGTAAGGGTCCCCCCTTTTCAATATATGGTCTTCGTATTTAGTATAGGGGTATTGCTCGATATTATGGTAAGGGTCCCCCCTTTTCAATATATGGTCTTCGTATTTAGTATAGGGGTATTGCTCGATATTATGGTAAGGGTCCCCCCTTTTCAATATATGGTCTTCGTATTTAGTATAGGGGTATTGCTCGATATTATGGTAAGGGTCCCCCCTTTTCAATATATGGTCTTCGTATTTAGTATAGGGGTATTGCTCGATATTATGGTAAGGGTCCCCCCTTTTCAATATATGGTCTTCGTATTTAGTGTAGGGGTATCGCTCGATATTATGGTAAGGGTCCCCCCTTTAAAAAAATCCATATAAATATTAGGATGGATCCAAGTCTATCAGTATTCATTTTTATAATAAAAATATTACTTCCCTATTAAACTTTTTTAGAAAAGTGGCTGTATCTTCGCAAATATTGATTTTATCGCAAAAATAAGCGAAATTCGAAAAAACTTAACTAAAGTATCGATAGTGCTCTTTTCAAATATATTAAAACTATTGTAATTTGAAGAAATTTTTGAAAAAATCCTTATAAATATTAGGATGGATCCAAGTCTATCAGTATTCATTTTTATAATAAAAATATTACTTCTCTATTAAACTTTTTTAGAAAAGTGGCTGTATCTCCGCAAATATTGATTTTATCGCAAAAATAAGCGAAATTCGAAAAACCTTAACTAAAGTATCGATAGTGCTCTTTTCAAATATATTAAAACTATTGTAATTTGAAGAAATTTTTTAAAAAATCCATATAAATATTAGGATGGATCCAAGTCTATCAGTATTCATTTTTATAACAAAAATATTACTGCCCTATTAAACTTTTTTAGAAAAGTGGCTGTATCTCCGCAAATATTGATTTTATCGCAAAAATAAGCGAAGTTCGAAAAAACTTAACTAAAGTATCGATAGTGCTCTTTTCAAATATATTAAAACTATTGTAATTTGAAGAAATTTTTGAAAAAATCCATATAAATATTAGGATGGATCCAAGTCTATCAGTATTCATTTTTATAATAAAAATATTACTTCCCTAGTAAACTTTTTTAGAAAAGTGGCTGTATCTCCGCAAATATTGATTTTATCGCAAAAATAAGCGAAATTCGAAAAAACTTAACTAAAGTATCGATAGTGCTCTTTTCAAATATATTAAAACTATTGTAATTTGAAGAAATTTTTTAAAAAATCCATATAAATATTAGGATGGATCCAAGTCTATCAGTATTCATTTTTATAACAAAAATATTACTTCCCTATTAAACTTTTTTAGAAAAGTGGCTGTATCTCCGCAAATATTGATTTTATCGCAAAAATAAGCGAAATTCGAAAAAACTTAACTAAAGTATCGATAGTGCTCTTTTCAAATATATTAAAACTATTGTAATTTGAAGAAATTTTTTAAAAAATCCATATAAATATTAGGATGGATCCCCCTTGTCAATATATGGTCTTCGTATTTAATAAAGGGGTATTGCTCGATATTATGGTAAGGGTCCCCCCTTTTCAATATATGGTCTTCGTATTTAGTATAGGGGTATTGCTCGATATTATGGTAAGGGTCCCCCCTTTTCAATATATAGTCTTCGTATTTAGTATAGGGGTATTGCTCGATATTATGGTAAGGGTCCCCCCTTTTCAATATATGGTCTTCGTATTTAGTGTAGGGGTATCGCTCGATATTATGTTAAGGGTCCCCCCTTTTCAATATATGGTCTTCGTATTTAGTATAGGGGTATTGTTCGATATTATGGTAAGGGTCCCCCCTTTTCAATATATGGTCTTCGTATTTAGTATAGGGGTATTGCTCGATATTATGGTAAGGGTCCCCCCTTTTCAATATATGGTCTTCGTATTTAGTATAGGGGTATTGCTCGATATTATGGTAAGGGTCCCCCGTTTTCAATATATGGTCTTCGTATTTAGTATAGGGGTATTGCTCGATATTATGGTAAGGGTCCCCCCTTTCCAATATATGGTCTTCGTATTTAGTATAGGAGTATTGCTCGATATTATGGTAAGGGTCCCCCTTTTCAATATATGGTCTTCGTATTTAGTATAGGAGTATTGCTCGATATTATGGTAAGGGTCCCCCCTTTTCAATATATGGTCTTCGTATTTAGTATAGGGGTATTGCTCGATATTATGGTAAGGGTCCCCCCTTTTCAATATATGGTCTTCGTATTTAGTATAGGGGTATTGCTCGATATTATGGTAAGGGTCCCCCCTTTTCAATATATGGTCTTCGTATTTAGGATAGGGGTATTGCTCGATATTATGGTAAGGGTCCCCCCTTTTCAATATATGGTCTTCGTATTTAGTATAGGGTTATTGCTCGATATTATGGTAAGGGTCCCCCCTTTTCAATATATGGTCTTCGTATTTAGTATAGGGGTATTGCTCGATATTATGGTAAGGGTCCCCCCTTTTCAATATATGGTCTTCGTATTTAGTATAGGGGTATTGCTCGATATTATGGTAAGGGTCCCCCCTTTTCAATATATGGTCTTCGTATTTAGTGTAGGGGTATCGCTCGATATTATGGTAAGGGTCCCCCCTTTAAAAAAATCCATATAAATATTAGGATGGATCCAAGTCTATCAGTATTCATTTTTATAATAAAAATATTACTTCCCTAGTAAACTTTTTTAGAAAAGTGGCTGTATCTCCGCAAATATTGATTTTATCGCAAAAATAAGCGAAATTCGAAAAAACTTAACTAAAGTATCGATAGTGCTCTTTTCAAATATATTAAAACTATTGTAATTTGAAGAAATTTTTGAAAAAATCCATATAAATATTAGGATGGATCCAAGTCTATCAGTATTCATTTTTATAATAAAAATATTACTTCCCTATTAAACTTTTTTAGAAAAGTGGCTGTATCTTCGCAAATATTGATTTTATCGCAAAAATAAGCGAAATTCGAGAAAACTTAACTAAAGTATCGATAGTGCTCTTTTCAAATATATTAAAACTATTGTAATTTGAAGAAATTTTTGAAAAAATCCATATAAATATTATGATGGATCCAAGTCTATCAGTATTCATTTTTATAATAAAAATATTACTTCCCTATTAAACTTTTTTAGAAAAGTGGCTGTATCTCCGCAAATATTGATTTTATCGCAAAAATAAGCGAAATTCGAAAAACCTTAACTAAAGTATCGATTGTGCTCTTTTCAAATATATTAAAACTATTGTAATTTGAAGAAATTTTTGAAAAAATCCATATAAATATTAGGATGGATCCAAGTCTATCAGTATTCATTTTTATAATAAAAATATTACTTCCCTATTAAACTTTTTTAGAAAAGTGGCTGTATCTCCGCAAATATTGATTTTATCGCAAAAATAAGCGAAGTTCGAAAAAACTTAACTAAAGTATCGATAGTGCTCTTTTCAAATATATTAAAACTATTGTAATTTGAAGAAATTTTTGAAAAAATCCATATAAATATTAGGATGGATCCAAGTCTATCAGTATTCATTTTTATAATAAAAATATTACTTCCCTAGTAAACTTTTTTAGAAAAGTGGCTGTATCTCCGCAAATATTGATTTTATCGCAAAAATAAGCGAAGTTCGAAAAAACTTAACTAAAGTATCGATAGTGCTCTTTTCAAATATATTAAAACTATTGTAATTTGAAGAAATTTTTGAAAAAATCCATATAAATATTAGGATGGATCCAAGTCTATCAGTATTCATTTTTATAACAAAAATATTACTTCCCTATTAAACTTTTTTTGAAAAGTGGCTGTATCTCCGCAAATATTGATTTTATCGCAAAAATAAGCGAAATTCGAAAAAACTTAACTAAAGTATCGATAGTGCTCTTTTCAAATATATTAAAACTATTGTAATTTGAAGAAATTTTTGAAAAAATCCATATAAATATTAGGATGGATCCAAGTCTATCCGTATTCGTTTTTATAATAAAAATATTACTTCCTTATTAAACTTTTTTAGAAAAGTGGCTGTATCTCCGCAAATATTGATTTTATCGCAAAAATAAGCGAAATTCGAAAAAAACTTAACTAAAGTATCGATAGTGCTCTTTTCAAATATATTAAAACTATTGTAATTTGAAGAAATTTTTTAAAAAATCCATATAAATATTAGGATGGATCCCCCTTGTCAATATATGGTCTTCGTATTTAATAAAGGGGTATTGTTCGATATTATGGTAAGGGTCCCCCCTTTTCAATATATGGTCTTCGTATTTAGTATAGGGGTATTGCTCGATATTATGGTAAGGGTCCCCCCTTTTCAATATATGGTCTTCGTATTTAGTATAGGGGTATTGCTCGATATTATGGTAAGGGTCCCCCCTTTTCAATATATGGTCTTCGTATTTAGTATAGGGGTATTGCTCGATATTATGGTAAGGGTCCCCCCTTTTCAATATATGGTCTTCGTATTTAGTATAGGGGTATTGCTCGATATTATGGTAAGGGTCCCCCCTTTTCAATATATGGTCTTCGTATTTAGTATAGGAGTATTGCTCGATATTATGGTAAGGGTCCCCCCTTTTCAATATATGGTCTTCGTATTTAGTATAGGGGCATTGCTCGATATTATGGTAAGGGTCCCCCCTTTTCAATATATGGTCTTCGTATTTAGTATAGGGGTATTGCTCGATATTATGGTAAGGGTCCCCCCTTTTCAATATATGGTCTTCGTATTTAGTATAGGGGTATTGCTCGATATTATGGTAAGGGTCCCCCCTTTTCAATATATGGTCTTCGTATTTAGTATAGGGGTATTGCTCGATATTATGGTAAGGGTCCCCCCTTTTCAATATATGGTCTTCGTATTTAGTATAGGGGTATTGCTCGATATTATGGTAAGGGTCCCCCCTTTTCAATATATGGTCTTCGTATTTAGTATAGGGGTATTGCTCGATATTATGGTAAGGGTCCCCCCTTTTCAATATATGGTCTTCGTATTTAGTATAGGGGTATTGCTCGATATTATGGTAAGGGTCCCCCCTTTTCAATATATGGTCTTCGTATTTAGTGTAGGGGTATCGCTCGATATTATGGTAAGGGTCCCCCCTTTAAAAAAATCCATATAAATATTAGGATGGATCCAAGTCTATCAGTATTCATTTTTATAATAAAAATATTACTTCCCTAGTAAACTTTTTTAGAAAAGTGGCTGTATCTCCGCAAATATTGATTTTATCGCAAAAATAAGCGAAATTCGAAAAAACTTAACTAAAGTATCGATAGTGCTCTTTTCAAATATATTAAAACTATTGTAATTTGAAGAAATTTTTGAAAAAATCTATATAAATATTAGGATGGATCCAAGTCTATCAGTATTCATTTTTATAATAAAAATATTACTTCCCTATTAAACTTTTTTAGAAAAGTGGCTGTATCTTCGCAAATATTGATTTTATCGCAAAAATAAGCGAAATTCGAAAAAACTTAACTAAAGTATCGATAGTGCTCTTTTCAAATATATTAAAACTATTGTAATTTGAAGAAATTTTTGAAAAAATCCATATAAATATTAGGATGGATCCAAGTCTATCAGTATTCATTTTTATAATAAAAATATTACTTCCCTATTAAACTT
The DNA here is from genome assembly GCA_932526305.1 of Epicampocera succincta. Lineage (NCBI taxonomy): Eukaryota > Metazoa > Arthropoda > Insecta > Diptera > Tachinidae > Epicampocera > Epicampocera succincta. The sequence continues at coordinate 59,283,587 of OW052036.1, read as the reverse complement.
TTTTAGAAAAGTGGCTGTATCTCCGCAAATATTGATTTTATCGCAAAAATAAGCGAAGTTCGAAAAAACTTAACTAAAGTATCGATAGTGCTCTTTTCAAATATATTAAAACTATTGTAATTTGAAGAAATTTTTGAAAAAATCCATATAAATATTAGGATGGATCCAAGTCTATCAGTATTCATTTTTATAATAAAAATATTACTTCCCTAGTAAACTTTTTTAGAAAAGTGGCTGTATCTCCGCAAATATTGATTTTATCGCAAAAATAAGCGAAATTCGAAAAAACTTAACTAAAGTATCGATAGTGCTCTTTTCAAATATATTAAAACTATTGTAATTTGAAGAAATTTTTGAAAAAATCCATATAAATATTAGGATGGATCCAAGTCTATCAGTATTCATTTTTATAACAAAAATATTACTTCCCTATTAAACTTTTTTAGAAAAGTGGCTGTATCTCCGCAAATATTGATTTTATCGCAAAAATAAGCGAAATTCGAAAAAACTTAACTAAAGTATCGATAGTGCTCTTTTCAAATATATTAAAACTATTGTAATTTGAAGAAATTTTTAAAAAAATCCATATAAATATTAGGATGGATCCAAGTCTATCAGTATTCATTTTTATAATAAAAATATTACTTCCCTATTAAACTTTTTTAGAAAAGTGGCTGTATCTCCGCAAATATTGATTTTATCGCAAAAATAAGCGAAATTCGAAAAAAACTTAACTAAAGTATCGATAGTGCTCTTTTCAAATATATTAAAACTATTGTAATTTGAAGAAATTTTTGAAAAAATCCATATAAATATTAGGATGGATCCAAGTCTATCAGTATTCGTTTTTATAATAAAAATATTACTTCCCTATTAAACTTTTTTAGAAAAGTGGCTGTATCTCCGCAAATATTGATTTTATCGCAAAAATAAGCGAAATTCGAAAAAAACTTAACTAAAGTATCGATAGTGCTCTTTTCAAATATATTAAAACTATTGTAATTTGAAGAAATTTTTAAAAAAATCCATATAAATATTAGGATGGATCCAAGTCTATCAGTATTCATTTTTATAATAAAAATATTACTTCCCTATTAAACTTTTTTAGAAAAGTGGCTGTATCTCCGCAAATATTGATTTTATCGCAAAAATAAGCGAAATTCGAAAAAAACTTAACTAAAGTATCGATAGTGCTCTTTTCAAATATATTAAAACTATTGTAATTTGAAGAAATTTTTTAAAAAATCCATTTAAATATTAGGATGGATCCCCCTTGTCAATATATGGTCTTCGTATTTAATAAAGGGGTATTGCTCGATATTATGGTAAGGGTCCCCCCTTTTCAATATATGGTCTTCGTATTTAGTATAGGGGTATTGCTCGATATTATGGTAAGGGTCCCCCCTTTTCAATATATAGTCTTCGTATTTAGTATAGGGGTATTGCTCGATATTATGGTAAGGGTCCCCCCTTTTCAATATATGGTCTTCGTATTTAGTGTAGGGGTATCGCTCGATATTATGGTAAGGGTCCCCCCTTTTCAATATATGGTCTTCGTATTTAGTATAGGGGTATTGTTCGATATTATGGTAAGGGTCCCCCCTTTTCAATATATGGTCTTCGTATTTAGTATAGGGGTATTGCTCGATATTATGGTAAGGGTCCCCCCTTTTCAATATATGGTCTTCGTATTTAGTATAGGGGTATTGCTCGATATTATGGTAAGGGTCCCCCCTTTTCAATATATGGTCTTCGTATTTAGTATAGGGGTATTGCTCGATATTATGGTAAGGGTCCCCCCTTTTCAATATATGGTCTTCGTATTTAGTATAGGGGTATTGCTCGCTATTATGGTAAGGGTCCCCCCTTTTCAATATATGGTCTTCGTATTTAGTATAGGAGTATTGCTCGATATTATGGTAAGGGTCCCCCCTTTTCAATATATGGTCTTCGTATTTAGTATAGGGGTATTGCTCGATATTATGGTAAGGGTCCCCCCTTTTCAATATATAGTCTTCGTATTTAGTATAGGGGTATTGCTCGATATTATGGTAAGGGTCCCCCCTTTTCAATATATGGTCTTCGTATTTAGTGTAGGGGTATCGCTCGATATTATGGTAAGGGTCCCCCCTTTTCAATATATGGTCTTCGTATTTAGTATAGGGGTATTGCTCGATATTATGGTAAGGGTCCCCCCTTTTCAATATATGGTCTTCGTATTTAGTATAGGGGTATTGCTCGATATTATGGTAAGGGTCCCCCCTTTTCAATATATGGTCTTCGTATTTAGTATAGGGGTATTGCTCGATATTATGGTAAGGGTCCCCCCTTTTCAATATATGGTCTTCGTATTTAGTATAGGGGTATTGCTCGATATTATGGTAAGGGTCCCCCCTTTTCAATATATGGTCTTCGTATTTAGTATAGGGGTATTGCTCGATATTATGGTAAGGGTCCCCCCTTTTCAATATATGGTCTTCGTATTTAGTATAGGGGTATTGCTCGATATTATGGTAAGGGTCCCCCCTTTTCAATATATGGTCTTCGTATTTAGTATAGGGGTATTGCTCGATATTATGGTAAGGGTCCCCCCTTTTCAATATATGGTCTTCGTATTTAGTATAGGGGTATTGCTCGATATTATGGTAAGGGTCCCCCCTTTTCAATATATGGTCTTCGTATTTAGTATAGGAGTATTGCTCGATATTATGGTAAGGGTCCCCCTTTTCAATATATGGTCTTCGTATTTAGTATAGGGGTATTGCTCGATATTATGGTAAGGGTCCCCCCTTTTCAATATATGGTCTTCGTATTTAGTGTAGGGGTATCGCTCGATATTATGGTAAGGGTCCCCCCTTTTCAATATATGGTCTTCGTATTTAGTATAGGGGTATTGCTCGATATTATGGTAAGGGTCCCCCCTTTTCAATATATGGTGTTCGTATTTAGTATAGGGGTATTGCTCGATATTATGGTAAGGGTCCCCCCTTTTCAATATATGGTCTTCGTATTTAGTATAGGGGTATTGCTCGATATTATGGTAAGGGTCCCCCCTTTTCAATATATGGTCTTCGTATTTAGTATAGGGGTATTGCTCGATATTATGGTAAGGGTCCCCCCTTTTCAATATATGGTCTTCGTATTTAGTATAGGGGTATTGCTCGATATTATGGTAAGGGTCCCCCCTTTTCAATATATTGTCTTCGTATTTAGTATAGGGGTATTGCTCGATATTATGGTAAGGGTCCCCCCTTTTCAATATATGGTCTTCGTATTTAGTGTAGGGGTATCGCTCGATATTATGGTAAGGGTCCCCCCTTTTCAATATATGGTCTTCGTATTTAGTATAGGGGTATTGCTCGATATTATGGTAAGGGTCCCCCCTTTTCAATATATGGTCTTCGTATTTAGTATAGGAGTATTGCTCGATATTATGGTAAGGGTCCCCCCTTTTCAATATATGGTCTTCGTATTTAGTATAGGGGTATTGCTCGATATTATGGTAAGGGTCCCCCCTTTTCAATATATGGTCTTCGTATTTAGTATAGGGGTATTGCTCGATATTATGGTAAGGGTCCCCCCTTTTCAATATATGGTCTTCGTATTTAGTATAGGGGTATTGCTCGATATTATGGTAAGGGTCCCCCCTTTTCAATATATGGTCTTCGTATTTAGTATAGGAGTATTGCTCGATATTATGGTAAGGGTCCCCCCTTTTCAATATATGGTCTTCGTATTTAGTATAGGGGTATTGCTCGATATTATGGTAAGGGTCCCCCCTTTTCAATATATGGTCTTCGTATTTAGTATAGGGGTATTGCTCGATATTATGGTAAGGGTCCCCCCTTTTCAATATATGGTCTTCGTATTTAGTATAGGGGTATTGCTCGATATTATGGTAAGGGTCCCCCCTTTTCAATATATGGTCTTCGTATTTAGTATAGGGGTATTGCTCGATATTATGGTAAGGGTCCCCCCTTTTCAATATATGGTCTTCGTATTTAGTATAGGGGTATTGCTCGATATTATGGTAAGGGTCCCCCCTTTTCAATATATGGTCTTCGTATTTAGTATAGGGGTATTGCTCGATATTATGGTAAGGGTCCCCCCTTTTCAATATATGGTCTTCGTATTTAGTATAGGGGTATTGCTCGATATTATGGTAAGGGTCCCCCCTTTTCAATATATGGTCTTCGTATTTAGTGTAGGGGTATCGCTCGATATTATGGTAAGGGTCCCCCCTTTAAAAAAATCCATATAAATATTAGGATGGATCCAAGTCTATCAGTATTCATTTTTATAATAAAAATATTACTTCCCTAGTAAACTTTTTTAGAAAAGTGGCTGTATCTCCGCAAATATTGATTTTATCGCAAAAATAAGCGAAATTCGAAAAAACTTAACTAAAGTATCGATAGTGCTCTTTTCAAATATATTAAAACTATTGTAATTTGAAGAAATTTTTGAAAAAATCCATATAAATATTAGGATGGATCCAAGTCTATCAGTATTCATTTTTATAATAAAAATATTACTTCCCTATTAAACTTTTTTAGAAAAGTGGCTGTATCTTCGCAAATATTGATTTTATCGCAAAAATAAGCGAAATTCGAAAAAACTTAACTAAAGTATCGATAGTGCTCTTTTCAAATATATTAAAACTATTGTAATTTGAAGAAATTTTTGAAAAAATCCATATAAATATTAGGATGGATCCAAGTCTATCAGTATTCATTTTTATAATAAAAATATTACTTCCCTATTAAACTTTTTTAGAAAAGTGGCTGTATCTCCGCAAATATTGATTTTATCGCAAAAATAAGCGAAATTCGAAAAACCTTAACTAAAGTATCGATAGTGCTCTTTTCAAATATATTAAAACTATTGTAATTTGAAGAAATTTTTGAAAAAATCCATATAAATATTAGGATGGATCCAAGTCTATCAGTATTCATTTTTATAATAAAAATATTACTTCCCTATTAAACTTTTTTAGAAAAGTGGCTGTATCTCCGCAAATATTGATTTTATCGCAAAAATAAGCGAAGTTCGAAAAAACTTAACTAAAGTATCGATAGTGCTCTTTTCAAATATATTAAAACTATTGTAATTTGAAGAAATTTTTGAAAAAATCCATATAAATATTAGGATGGATCCAAGTCTATCAGTATTCATTTTTATAATAAAAATATTACTTCCCTAGTAAACTTTTTTAGAAAAGTGGCTGTATCTCCGCAAATATTGATTTTATCGCAAAAATAAGCGAAATTCGAAAAAACTTAACTAAAGTATCGATAGTGCTCTTTTCAAATATATTAAAACTATTATAATTTGAAGAAATTTTTGAAAAAATCCATATAAATATTAGGATGGATCCAAGTCTATCAGTATTCATTTTTATAACAAAAATATTACTTCCCTATTAAATTTTTTTAGAAAAGTGGCTGTATCTCCGCAAATATTGATTTTATCGCAAAAATAAGCGAAATTCGAAAAAACTTAACTAAAGTATCGATAGTGCTCTTTTCAAATATATTAAAACTATTGTAATTTGAAGAAATTTTTGAAAAAATCCATATAAATATTAGGATGGATCCAAGTCTATCAGTATTCATTTTTATAATAAAAATATTACTTCCCTATTAAACTTTTTTAGAAAAGTGGCTGTATCTCTGCAAATATTGATTTTATCGCAAAAATAAGCGAAGTTCGAAAAAACTTAACTAAAGTATCGATAGTGCTCTTTTCAAATATATTAAAACTATTGTAATTTGAAGAAATTTTTAAAAAAATCCATATAAATATTAGGATGGATCCAAGTCTATCAGTATTAATTTTTAGAATAAAAATATTACTTCCCTATTAAACTTTTTTAGAAAAGTGGCTGTATCTCCGCAAATATTGATTTTATCGCAAAAATAAGCGAAATTCGAAAAAAACTTAACTAAAGTATCGATAGTGCTCTTTTCAAATATATTAAAACTATTGTAATTTGAAGAAATTTTTTAAAAAATCCATATAAATATTAGGATGGATCCCCCTTGTCAATATATGGTCTTCGTATTTAATAAAGGGGTATTGCTCGATATTATAGTAAGGGTCCCCCTTTTCAATATATGGTCTTCGTATTTAGTATAGGGGTATTGCTCGATATTATGGTAAGGGTCCCCCCTTTTCAATATATAGTCTTCGTATTTAGTATAGGGGTATTGCTCGATATTATGGTAAGGGTCCCCCCTTTTCAATATATGGTCTTCGTATTTAGTGTAGGGGTATCGCTCGATATTATGGTAAGGGTCCCCCCTTTTCAATATATGGTCTTCGTATTTAGTATAGGGGTATTGTTCGATATTATGGTAAGGGTCCCCCCTTTTCAATATATGGTCTTCGTATTTAATAAAGGGGTATTGCTCGATATTATGGTAAGGGTCCCCCCTTTTCAATATATGGTCTTCGTATTTAGTATAGGGGTATTGCTCGATATTATGGTAAGGGTCCCCCCTTTTCAATATATGGTCTTCGTATTTAGTATAGGGGTATTGCTCGATATTATGGTAAGGGTCCCCCCTTTTCAATATATGGTCTTCGTATTTAGTATAGGGGTATTGCTCGATATTATGGTAAGGGCCCCCCCTTTTCAATATATGGTCTTCGTATTTAGTATAGGAGTATTGCTCGATATTATGGTAAGGGTCCCCCCTTTTCAATATATGGTCTTCGTATTTAGTATAGGGGTATTGCTCGATATTATGGTAAGGGTCCCCCCTTTTCAATATATGGTCTTCGTATTTAGTATAGGGGTACTGCTCGATATTATGGTAAGGGTCCCCCCTTTTCAATATATGGTCTTCGTATTTAGTATAGGGGTATTGCTCGATATTATGGTAAGGGTCCCCCCTTTTCAATATATGGTCTTCGTATTTAGTATAGGGGTATTGCTCGATATTATGGTAAGGGTCCCCCCTTTTCAATATATGGTCTTCGTATTTAGTATAGGGGTATTGCTCGATATTATGGTAAGGGTCCCCCCTTTTCAATATATGGTCTTCGTATTTAGTATAGGGGTATTGCTCGATATTATGGTAAGGGTCCCCCCTTTTCAATATATGGTCTTCGTATTTAGTGTAGGGGTATCGCTCGATATTATGGTAAGGGTCCCCCCTTTAAAAAAATCCATATAAATATTAGGATGAATCCAAGTCTATCAGTATTCATTTTTATAATAAAAATATTACTTCCCTAGTAAACTTTTTTAGAAAAGTGGCTGTATCTCCGCAAATATTGATTTTATCGCAAAAATAAGCGAAATTCGAAAAAACTTAACTAAAGTATCGATAGTGCTCTTTTCAAATATATTAAAACTATTGTAATTTGAAGAAATTTTTGAAAAAATCCATATAAATATTAGGATGGATCCAAGTCTATCAGTATTCATTTTTATAATAAAAATATTACTTCCCTAGTAAACTTTTTTAGAAAAGTGGCTGTATCTCCGCAAATATTGATTTTATCGCAAAAATAAGCGAAATTCGAAAAAACTTAACTAAAGTATCGATAGTGCTCTTTTCAAATATATTAAAACTATTGTAATTTGAAGAAATTTTTGAAAAAATCCATATAAATATTAGGATGGATCCAAGTCTATCAGTATTCATTTTTATAACAAAAATATTACTTCCCTATTAAACTTTTTTAGAAAAGTGGCTGTATCTCCGCAAATATTGATTTTATCGCAAAAATAAGCGAAATTCGAAAAAACTTAACTAAAGTATCGATAGTGCTCTTTTCAAATATATTAAAACTATTGTAATTTGAAGAAATTTTTGAAAAAATCCATATAAATATTAGGATGGATCCAAGTCTATCAGTATTCATTTTTATAATAAAAATATTACTTCCCTATTAAACTTTTTTAGAAAAGTGGCTGTATCTCTGCAAATATTGATTTTATCGCAAAAATAAGCGAAGTTCGAAAAAACTTAACTAAAGTATCGATAGTGCTCTTTTCAAATATATTAAAACTATTGTAATTTGAAGAAATTTTTAAAAAAATCCATATAAATATTAGGATGGATCCAAGTCTATCAGTATTCATTTTTATAATAAAAATATTACTTCCCTATTAAACTTTTTTAGAAAAGTGGCTGTATCTCCGCAAATATTGATTTTATCGCAAAAATAAGCGAAATTCGAAAAAAACTTAACTAAAGTATCGATAGTGCTCTTTTCAAATATATTAAAACTATTGTAATTTGAAGAAATTTTTTAAAAAATCCATATAAATATTAGGATGGATCCCCCTTGTCAATATATGGTCTTCGTATTTAATAAAGGGGTATTGCTCGATATTATGGTAAGGGTCCCCCCTTTTCAATATATGGTCTTCGTATTTAGTATAGGGGTATTGCTCGATATTATGGTAAGGGTCCCCCCTTTTCAATATATAGTCTTCGTATTTAGTATAGGGGTATTGCTCGATATTATGGTAAGGGTCCCCCCTTTTCAATATATGGTCTTCGTATTTAGTGTAGGGGTATCGCTCGATATTATGGTAAGGGTCCCCCCTTTTCAATATATGGTCTTCGTATTTAGTATAGGGGTATTGTTCGATATTATGGTAAGGGTCCCCCCTTTTCAATATATGGTCTTCGTATTTAGTATAGGGGTATTGCTCGATATTATGGTAAGGGTCCCCCCTTTTCAATATATGGTCTTCGTATTTAGTATAGGGGTATTGCTCGATATTATGGTAAGGGTCCCCCCTTTTCAATATATGGTCTTCGTATTTAGTATAGGGGTATTGCTCGATATTATGGTAAGGGTCCCCCCTTTCCAATATATGGTCTTCGTATTTAGTATAGGAGTATTGCTCGATATTATGGTAAGGGTCCCCCCTTTCCAATATATGGTCTTCGTATTTAGTATAGGAGTATTGCTCGATATTATGGTAAGGGTCCCCCCTTTTCAATATATGGTCTTCGTATTTAGGATAGGGGTATTGCTCGATATTATGGTAAGGGTCCCCCCTTTTCAATATATGGTCTTCGTATTTAGTATAGGGTTATTGCTCGATATTATGGTAAGGGTCCCCCCTTTTCAATATATGGTCTTCGTATTTAGTATAGGGGTATTGCTCGATATTATGGTAAGGGTCCCCCCTTTTCAATATATGGTCTTCGTATTTAGTAAAGGGGTATTGCTCGATATTATGGTAAGGGTCCCCCCTTTTCAATATATGGTCTTCGTATTTAGTGTAGGGGTATCGCTCGATATTATGGTAAGGGTCCCCCCTTTAAAAAAATCCATATAAATATTAGGATGGATCCAAGTCTATCAGTATTCATTTTTATAATAAAAATATTACTTCCCTAGTAAACTTTTTTAGAAAAGTGGCTGTATCTCCGCAAATATTGATTTTATCGCAAAAATAAGCGAAATTCGAAAAAACTTAACTAAAGTATCGATAGTGCTCTTTTCAAATATATTAAAACTATTGTAATTTGAAGAAATTTTTGAAAAAATCCATATAAATATTAGGATGGATCCAAGTCTATCAGTATTCATTTTTATAATAAAAATATTACTTCCCTATTAAACTTTTTTAGAAAAGTGGCTGTATCTTCGCAAATATTGATTTTATCGCAAAAATAAGCGAAATTCGAAAAAACTTAACTAAAGTATCGATAGTGCTCTTTTCAAATATATTAAAACTATTGTAATTTGAAGAAATTTTTGAAAAAATCCATATAAATATTAGGATGGATCCAAGTCTATCAGTATTCATTTTTATAATAAAAATATTACTTCCCTATTAAACTTTTTTAGAAAAGTGGCTGTATCTCCGCAAATATTGATTTTATCGCAAAAATAAGCGAAATTCGAAAAACCTTAACTAAAGTATCGATTGTGCTCTTTTCAAATATATTAAAACTATTGTAATTTGAAGAAATTTTTGAAAAAATCCATATAAATATTAGGATGGATCCAAGTCTATCAGTATTCATTTTTATAATAAAAATATTACTTCCCTATTAAACTTTTTTAGAAAAGTGGCTGTATCTCCGCAAATATTGATTTTATCGCAAAAATAAGCGAAGTTCGAAAAAACTTAACTAAAGTATCGATAGTGCTCTTTTCAAATATATTAAAACTATTGTAATTTGAAGAAATTTTTGAAAAAATCCATATAAATATTAGGATGGATCCAAGTCTATCAGTATTCATTTTTATAATAAAAATATTACTTCCCTAGTAAACTTTTTTAGAAAAGTGGCTGTATCTCCGCAAATATTGATTTTATCGCAAAAATAAGCGAAATTCGAAAAAACTTAACTAAAGTATCGATAGTGCTCTTTTCAAATATATTAAAACTATTGTAATTTGAAGAAATTTTTGAAAAAATCCATATAAATATTAGGATGGATCCAAGTCTATCAGTATTCATTTTTATAACAAAAATATTACTTCCCTATTAAACTTTTTTAGAAAAGTGGCTGTATCTCCGCAAATATTGATTTTATCGCAAAAATAAGCGAAATTCGAAAAAACTTAACTAAAGTATCGATAGTGCTCTTTTCAAATATATTAAAACTATTGTAATTTGAAGAAATTTTTGAAAAAATCCATATAAATATTAGGATGGATCCAAGTCTATCAGTATTCGTTTTTATAATAAAAATATTACTTCCCTATTAAACTTTTTTAGAAAAGTGGCTGTATCTCTGCAAAGATTGATTTTATCGCAAAAATAAGCGAAGTTCGAAAAAACTTAACTAAAGTATCGATAGTGCTCTTTTCAAATATATTAAAACTATTGTAATTTGAAGAAATTTTTAAAAAAATCCATATAAATATTAGGATGGATCCAAGTCTATCAGTATTCATTTTTATAATAAAAATATTACTTCCCTATTAAACTTTTTTAGAAAAATGGCTGTATCTCCGCAAATATTGATTTTATCGCAAAAATAAGCGAAATTCGAAAAAAACTTAACTAAAGTATCGATAGTGCTCTTTTCAAATATATTAAAACTATTGTAATTTGAAGAAATTTTTTAAAAAATCCATTTAAATATTAGGATGGATCCCCCTTGTCAATATATGGTCTTCGTATTTAATAAAGGGGTATTGCTCGATATTATGGTAAGGGTCCCCCCTTTTCAATATATGGTCTTCGTATTTAGTATAGGGGTATTGCTCGATATTATGGTAAGGGTCCCCCCTTTTCAATATATAGTCTTCGTATTTAGTATAGGGGTATTGCTCGATATTATGGTAAGGGTCCCCCCTTTTCAATATATGGTCTTCGTATTTAGTGTAGGGGTATCGCTCGATATTATGGTAAGGGTCCCCCCTTTTCAATATATGGTCTTCGTATTTAGTATAGGGGTATTGTTCGATATTATGGTAAGGGTCCCCCCTTTTCAATATATGGTCTTCGTATTTAGTATAGGGGTATTGCTCGATATTATGGTAAGGGTCCCCCCTTTTCAATATATGGTCTTCGTATTTAGTATAGGGGTATTGCTCGATATTATGGTAAGGGTCCCCCCTTTTCAATATATGGTCTTCGTATTTAGTATAGGGGTATTGCTCGATATTATGGTAAGGGTCCCCCCTTTTCAATATATGGTCTTCGTATTTAGTATAGGGGTATTGCTCGATATTATGGTAAGGGTCCCCCCTTTTCAATATATGGTCTTCGTATTTAGTATAGGAGTATTGCTCGATATTATGGTAAGGGTCCCCCCTTTTCAATATATGGTCTTCGTATTTAGTATAGGGGTATTGCTCGATATTATGGTAAGGGTCCCCCCTTTTCAATATATAGTCTTCGTATTTAGTATAGGGGTATTGCTCGATATTATGGTAAGGGTCCCCCCTTTTCAATATATGGTCTTCGTATTTAGTGTAGGGGTATCGCTCGATATTATGGTAAGGGTCCCCCCTTTTCAATATATGGTCTTCGTATTTAGTATAGGGGTATTGTTCGATAATATGGTAAGGGTCCCCCCTTTTCAATATATGGTCTTCGTATTTAGTATAGGGGTATTGCTCGATATTATGGTAAGGGTCCCCCCTTTTCAATATATGGTCTTCGTATTTAGTATAGGGGTATTGCTCGATATTATGGTAAGGGTCCCCCCTTTTCAATATATGGTCTTCGTATTTAGTATAGGGGTATTGCTCGATATTATGGTAAGGGTCCCCCCTTTTCAATATATGGTCTTCGTATTTAGTATAGGGGTATTGCTCGATATTATGGTAAGGGTCCCCCCTTTTCAATATATGGTCTTCGTATTTAGTATAGGGGTATTGCTCGATATTATGGTAAGGGTCCCCCCTTTTCAATATATGGTCTTCGTATTTAGTATAGGGGTATTGCTCGATATTATGGTAAGGGTCCCCCCTTTTCAATATATGGTCTTCGTATTTAGTATAGGGGTATTGCTCGATATTATGGTAAGGGTCCCCCCTTTTCAATATATGGTCTTCGTATTTAGTGTAGGGGTATCGCTCGATATTATGGTAAGGGTCCCCCTTTAAAAAAATCCATATAAATATTAGGATGGATCCAAGTCTATCAGTATTCATTTTTATAATAAAAATATTACTTCCCTATTAAACTTTTTTAGAAAAGTGGCTGTATCTTCGCAAATATTGATTTTATCGCAAAAATAAGCGAAATTCGAAAAAACTTAACTAAAGTATCGATAGTGCTCTTTTCAAATATATTAAAACTATTGTAATTTGAAGAAATTTTTGAAAAAATCCATATAAATATTAGGATGGATCCAAGTCTATCAGTATTCATTTTTATAATAAAAATATTACTTCTCTATTAAACTTTTTTAGAAAAGTGGCTGTATCTCCGCAAATATTGATTTTATCGCAAAAATAAGCGAAATTCGAAAAACCTTAACTAAAGTATCGATAGTGCTCTTTTCAAATATATTAAAACTATTGTAATTTGAAGAAATTTTTTAAAAAATCCATATAAATATTAGGATGGATCCAAGTCTATCAGTATTCATTTTTATAACAAAAATATTACTGCCCTATTAAACTTTTTTAGAAAAGTGGCTGTATCTCCGCAAATATTGATTTTATCGCAAAAATAAGCGAAGTTCGAAAAAACTTAACTAAAGTATCGATAGTGCTCTTTTCAAATATATTAAAACTATTGTAATTTGAAGAAATTTTTGAAAAAATCCATATAAATATTAGGATGGATCCAAGTCTATCAGTATTCATTTTTATAATAAAAATATTACTTCCCTAGTAAACTTTTTTAGAAAAGTGGCTGTATCTCCGCAAATATTGATTTTATCGCAAAAATAAGCGAAATTCGAAAAAACTTAACTAAAGTATCGATAGTGCTCTTTTCAAATATATTAAAACTATTGTAATTTGAAGAAATTTTTGAAAAAATCCATATAAATATTAGGATGGATCCAAGTCTATCAGTATTCATTTTTATAACAAAAATATTACTTCCCTATTAAACTTTTTTAGAAAAGTGGCTGTATCTCCGCAAATATTGATTTTATCGCAAAAATAAGCGAAATTCGAAAAAACTTAACTAAAGTATCGATAGTGCTCTTTTCAAATATATTAAAACTATTGTAATTTGAAGAAATTTTTTAAAAAATCCATATAAATATTAGGATGGATCCCCCTTGTCAATATATGGTCTTCGTATTTAATAAAGGGGTATTGCTCGATATTATGGTAAGGGTCCCCCCTTTTCAATATATGGTCTTCGTATTTAGTATAGGGGTATTGCTCGATATTATGGTAAGGGTCCCCCCTTTTCAATATATAGTCTTCGTATTTAGTATAGGGGTATTGCTCGATATTATGGTAAGGGTCCCCCCTTTTCAATATATGGTCTTCGTATTTAGTGTAGGGGTATCGCTCGATATTATGTTAAGGGTCCCCCCTTTTCAATATATGGTCTTCGTATTTAGTATAGGGGTATTGCTCGATATTATGGTAAGGGTCCCCCCTTTTCAATATATGGTCTTCGTATTTAGTATAGGGGTATTGCTCGATATTATGGTAAGGGTCCCCCCTTTTCAATATATGGTCTTCGTATTTAGTATAGGGGTATTGCTCGATATTATGGTAAGGGTCCCCCCTTTTCAATATATGGTCTTCGTATTTAGTATAGGGGTATTGCTCGATATTATGGTAAGGGTCCCCCCTTTTCAATATATGGTCTTCGTATTTAGTGTAGGGGTATCGCTCGATATTATGGTAAGGGTCCCCCTTTAAAAAAATCCATATAAATATTAGGATGGATCCAAGTCTATCAGTATTCATTTTTATAATAAAAATATTACTTCCCTATTAAACTTTTTTAGAAAAGTGGCTGTATCTTCGCAAATATTGATTTTATCGCAAAAATAAGCGAAATTCGAAAAAACTTAACTAAAGTATCGATAGTGCTCTTTTCAAATATATTAAAACTATTGTAATTTGAAGAAATTTTTGAAAAAATCCATATAAATATTAGGATGGATCCAAGTCTATCAGTATTCATTTTTATAATAAAAATATTACTTCTCTATTAAACTTTTTTAGAAAAGTGGCTGTATCTCCGCAAATATTGATTTTATCGCAAAAATAAGCGAAATTCGAAAAACCTTAACTAAAGTATCGATAGTGCTCTTTTCAAATATATTAAAACTATTGTAATTTGAAGAAATTTTTGAAAAAATCCATATAAATATTAGGATGGATCCAAGTCTATCAGTATTCATTTTTATAACAAAAATATTACTTCCCTATTAAACTTTTTTAGAAAAGTGGCTGTATCTCCGCAAATATTGATTTTATCGCAAAAATAAGCGAAATTCGAAAAAACTTAACTAAAGTATCGATAGTGCTCTTTTCAAATATATTAAAACTATTGTAATTTGAAGAAATTTTTGAAAAAATCCATATAAATATTAGGATGGATCCAAGTCTATCAGTATTCATTTTTATAATAAAAATATTACTTCTCTATTAAACTTTTTTAGAAAAGTGGCTGTATCTCCGCAAATATTGATTTTATCGCAAAAATAAGCGAAATTCGAAAAACCTTAACTAAAGTATCGATAGTGCTCTTTTCAAATATATTAAAACTATTGTAATTTGAAGAAATTTTTTAAAAAATCCATATAAATATTAGGATGGATCCAAGTCTATCAGTATTCATTTTTATAACAAAAATATTACTTCCCTATTAAACTTTTTTAGAAAAGTGGCTGTATCTCCGCAAATATTGATTTTATCGCAAAAATAAGCGAAATTCGAAAAAACTTAACTAAAGTATCGATAGTGCTCTTTTCAAATATATTAAAACTATTGTAATTTGAAGAAATTTTTGAAAAAATCCATATAAATATTAGGATGGATCCAAGTCTATCAGTATTCATTTTTATAACAAAAATATTACTTCCCTATTAAACTTTTTTAGAAAAGTGGCTGTATCTCCGCAAATATTGATTTTATCGCAAAAATAAGCGAAATTCGAAAAAACTTAACTAAAGTATCGATAGTGCTCTTTTCAAATATATTAAAACTATTGTAATTTGAAGAAATTTTTTAAAAAATCCATATAAATATTAGGATGGATCCCCCTTGTCAATATATGGTCTTCGTATTTAATAAAGGGGTATTGCTCGATATTATGGTAAGGGTCCCCCCTTTTCAATATATGGTCTTCGTATTTAGTATAGGGGTATTGCTCGATATTATGGTAAGGGTCCCCCCTTTTCAATATATAGTCTTCGTATTTAGTATAGGGGTATTGCTCGATATTATGGTAAGGGTCCCCCCTTTTCAATATATGGTCTTCGTATTTAGTGTAGGGGTATCGCTCGATATTATGTTAAGGGTCCCCCCTTTTCAATATATGGTCTTCGTATTTAGTATAGGGGTATTGTTCGATATTATGGTAAGGGTCCCCCCTTTTCAATATATGGTCTTCGTATTTAGTATAGGGGTATTGCTCGATATTATGGTAAGGGTCCCCCCTTTTCAATATATGGTCTTCGTATTTAGTATAGGGGTATTGCTCGATATTATGGTAAGGGTCCCCCGTTTTCAATATATGGTCTTCGTATTTAGTATAGGGGTATTGCTCGATATTATGGTAAGGGTCCCCCCTTTCCAATATATGGTCTTCGTATTTAGTATAGGAGTATTGCTCGATATTATGGTAAGGGTCCCCCTTTTCAATATATGGTCTTCGTATTTAGTATAGGAGTATTGCTCGATATTATGGTAAGGGTCCCCCCTTTTCAATATATGGTCTTCGTATTTAGTATAGGGGTATTGCTCGATATTATGGTAAGGGTCCCCCCTTTTCAATATATGGTCTTCGTATTTAGTATAGGGGTATTGCTCGATATTATGGTAAGGGTCCCCCCTTTTCAATATATGGTCTTCGTATTTAGGATAGGGGTATTGCTCGATATTATGGTAAGGGTCCCCCCTTTTCAATATATGGTCTTCGTATTTAGTATAGGGTTATTGCTCGATATTATGGTAAGGGTCCCCCCTTTTCAATATATGGTCTTCGTATTTAGTATAGGGGTATTGCTCGATATTATGGTAAGGGTCCCCCCTTTTCAATATATGGTCTTCGTATTTAGTATAGGGGTATTGCTCGATATTATGGTAAGGGCCCCCCTTTTCAATATATGGTCTTCGTATTTAGTGTAGGGGTATCGCTCGATATTATGGTAAGGGTCCCCCCTTTAAAAAAATCCATATAAATATTAGGATGGATCCAAGTCTATCAGTATTCATTTTTATAATAAAAATATTACTTCCCTATTAAACTTTTTTAGAAAAGTGGCTGTATCTCCGCAAATATTGATTTTATCGCAAAAATAAGCGAAATTCGAAAAACCTTAACTAAAGTATCGATTGTGCTCTTTTCAAATATATTAAAACTATTGTAATTTGAAGAAATTTTTGAAAAAATCCATATAAATATTAGGATGGATCCAAGTCTATCAGTATTCATTTTTATAATAAAAATATTACTTCCCTATTAAACTTTTTTAGAAAAGTGGCTGTATCTCCGCAAATATTGATTTTATCGCAAAAATAAGCGAAGTTCGAAAAAACTCAACTAAAGTATCGATAGTGCTCTTTTCAAATATATTAAAACTATTGTAATTTGAAGAAATTTTTGAAAAAATCCATATAAATATTAGGATGGATCCAAGTCTATCAGTATTCATTTTTATAATAAAAATATTACTTCCCTAGTAAACTTTTTTAGAAAAGTGGCTGTATCTCCGCAAATATTGATTTTATCGCAAAAATAAGCGAAATTCGAAAAAACTTAACTAAAGTATCGATAGTGCTCTTTTCAAATATATTAAAACTATTGTAATTTGAAGAAATTTTTGAAAAAATCCATATAAATATTAGGATGGATCCAAGTCTATCAGTATTCATTTTTATAATAAAAATATTACTTCCCTATTAAACTTTTTTAGAAAAGTGGCTGTATCTTCGCAAATATTGATTTTATCGCAAAAATAAGCGAAATTCGAAAAAACTTAACTAAAGTATCGATAGTGCTCTTTTCAAATATATTAAAACTATTGTAATTTGAAGAAATTTTTGAAAAAATCCATATAAATATTAGGATGGATCCAAGTCTATCAGTATTCATTTTTATAATAAAAATATTACTTCCCTATTAAACTTTTTTAGAAAAGTGGCTGTATCTCCGCAAATATTGATTTTATCGCAAAAATAAGCGAAATTCGAAAAACCTTAACTAAAGTATCGATTGTGCTCTTTTCAAATATATTAAAACTATTGTAATTTGAAGAAATTTTTGAAAAAATCCATATAAATATTAGGATGGATCCAAGTCTATCAGTATTCATTTTTATAATAAAAATATTACTTCCCTATTAAACTTTTTTAGAAAAGTGGCTGTATCTCCGCAAATATTGATTTTATCGCAAAAATAAGCGAAGTTCGAAAAAACTTAACTAAAGTATCGATAGTGCTCTTTTCAAATATATTAAAACTATTGTAATTTGAAGAAATTTTTGAAAAAATCCATATAAATATTAGGATGGATCCAAGTCTATCAGTATTCATTTTTATAATAAAAATATTACTTCCCTAGTAAACTTTTTTAGAAAAGTGGCTGTATCTCCGCAAATATTGATTTTATCGCAAAAATAAGCGAAGTTCGAAAAAACTTAACTAAAGTATCGATAGTGCTCTTTTCAAATATATTAAAACTATTGTAATTTGAAGAAATTTTTGAAAAAATCCATATAAATATTAGGATGGATCCAAGTCTATCAGTATTCATTTTTATAACAAAAATATTACTTCCCTATTAAACTTTTTTTGAAAAGTGGCTGTATCTCCGCAAATATCGATTTTATCGCAAAAATAAGCGAAATTCGAAAAAACTTAACTAAAGTATCGATAGTGCTCTTTTCAAATATATTAAAACTATTGTAATTTGAAGAAATTTTTGAAAAAATCCATATAAATATTAGGATGGATCCAAGTCTATCAGTATTCGTTTTTATAATAAAAATATTACTTCCCTATTAAACTTTTTTAGAAAAGTGGCTGTATCTCCGCAAATATTGATTTTATCGCAAAAATAAGCGAAATTCGAAAAAAACTTAACTAAAGTATCGATAGTGCTCTTTTCAAATATATTAAAACTATTGTAATTTGAAGAAATTTTTTAAAAAATCCATATAAATATTAGGATGGATCCCCCTTGTCAATATATGGTCTTCGTATTTAATAAAGGGGTATTGTTCGATATTATGGTACGGGTCCCCCCTTTTCAATATATGGTCTTCGTATTTAGTATAGGGGTATTGCTCGATATTATGGTAAGGGTCCCCCCTTTTCAATATATGGTCTTCGTATTTAGTATAGGGGTATTGCTCGATATTATGGTAAGGGTCCCCCCTTTTCAATATATGGTCTTCGTATTTAGTATAGGAGTATTGCTCGATATTATGGTAAGGGTCCCCCCTTTTCAATATATGGTCTTCGTATTTAGTATAGGGGCATTGCTCGATATTATGGTAAGGGTCCCCCCTTTTCAATATATGGTCTTCGTATTTAGTATAGGGGTATTGCTCGATATTATGGTAAGGGTCCCCCCTTTTCAATATATGGTCTTCGTATTTAGTATAGGGGTATTGCTCGATATTATGGTAAGGGTCCCCCCTTTTCAATATATGGTCTTCGTATTTAGTATAGGGGTATTGCTCGATATTATGGTAAGGGTCCCCCCTTTTCAATATATGGTCTTCGTATTTAGTATAGGGGTATTGCTCGATATTATGGTAAGGGTCCCCCCTTTTCAATATATGGTCTTCGTATTTAGTATAGGGGTATTGCTCGATATTATGGTAAGGGTCCCCCCTTTTCAATATATGGTCTTCGTATTTAGTATAGGGGTATTGCTCGATATTATGGTAAGGGTCCCCCCTTTTCAATATATGGTCTTCGTATTTAGTGTAGGGGTATCGCTCGATATTATGGTAAGGGTCCCCCCTTTAAAAAAATCCATATAAATATTAGGATGGATCCAAGTCTATCAGTATTCATTTTTATAATAAAAATATTACTTCCCTAGTAAACTTTTTTAGAAAAGTGGCTGTATCTCCGCAAATATTGATTTTATCGCAAAAATAAGCGAAATTCGAAAAAACTTAACTAAAGTATCGATAGTGCTCTTTTCAAATATATTAAAACTATTGTAATTTGAAGAAATTTTTGAAAAAATCCATATAAATATTAGGATGGATCCAAGTCTATCAGTATTCATTTTTATAATAAAAATATTACTTCCCTATTAAACTTTTTTAGAAAAGTGGCTGTATCTTCGCAAATATTGATTTTATCGCAAAAATAAGCGAAATTCGAAAAAATTTAACTAAAGTATCGATAGTGCTCTTTTCAAATATATTAAAACTATTGTAATTTGAAGAAATTTTTGAAAAAATCCATATAAATATTAGGATGGATCCAAGTCTATCAGTATTCATTTTTATAATAAAAATATTACTTCCCTATTAAACTTTTTTAGAAAAGTGGCTGTATCTTCGCAAATATTGATTTTATCGCAAAAATAAGCGAAATTCGAAAAAACTTAACTAAAGTATCGATAGTGCTCTTTTCAAATATATTAAAACTATTGTAATTTGAAGAAATTTTTGAAAAAATCCATATAAATATTAGGATGGATCCAAGTCTATCAGTATTCATTTTTATAATAAAAATATTACTTCCCTATTAAACTTTTTTAGAAAAGTGGCTGTATCTCCGCAAATATTGATTTTATCGCAAAAATAAGCGAAATTCGAAAAACCTTAACTAAAGTATCGATAGTGCTCTTTTCAAATATATTAAAACTATTGTAATTTGAAGAAATTTTTGAAAAAATCCATATAAATATTAGGATGGATCCAAGTCTATCAGTATTCATTTTTATAATAAAAATATTACTTCCCTATTAAACTTTTTTAGAAAAGTGGCTGTATCTCCGCAAATATTGATTTTATCGCAAAAATAAGCGAAGTTCGAAAAAACTTAACTAAAGTATCGATAGTGCTCTTTTCAAATATATTAAAACTATTGTAATTTGAAGAAATTTTTGAAAAAATCCATATAAATATTAGGATGGATCCAAGTCTATCAGTATTCATTTTTATAATAAAAATATTACTTCCCTAGTAAACTTTTTTAGAAAAGTGGCTGTATCTCCGCAAATATTGATTTTATCGCAAAAATAAGCGAAATTCGAAAAAACTTAACTAAAGTATCGATAGTGCTCTTTTCAAATATATTAAAACTATTGTAATTTGAAGAAATTTTTGAAAAAATCCATATAAATATTAGGATGGATCCAAGTCTATCAGTATTCATTTTTATAACAAAAATATTACTTCCCTATTAAACTTTTTTAGAAAAGTGGCTGTATCTCCGCAAATATTGATTTTATCGCAAAAATAAGCGAAATTCGAAAAAACTTAACTAAAGTATCGATAGTGCTCTTTTCAAATATATTAAAACTATTGTAATTTGAAGAAATTTTTGAAAAAATCCATATAAATATTAGGATGGATCCAAGTCTATCAGTATTCATTTTTATAATAAAAATATTACTTCCCTATTAAACTTTTTTAGAAAAGTGGCTGTATCTCTGCAAATATTGATTTTATCGCAAAAATAAGCGAAGTTCGAAAAAACTTAACTAAAGTATCGATAGTGCTCTTTTCAAATATATTAAAACTATTGTAATTTGAAGAAATTTTTAAAAAAATCCATATAAATATTAGGATGGATCCAAGTCTATCAGTATTCATTTTTATAATAAAAATATTACTTCCCTATTAAACTTTTTTAGAAAAGTGGCTGTATCTCCGCAAATATTGATTTTATCGCAAAAATAAGCGAAATTCGAAAAAAACTTAACTAAAGTATCGATAGTGCTCTTTTCAAATATATTAAAACTATTGTAATTTGAAGAAATTTTTTAAAAAATCCATATAAATATTAGGATGGATCCCCCTTTTCAATATATGGTCTTCGTATTTAGTGTAGGGGTATCGCTCGATATTATGGTAAGGGTCCCCCCTTTTCAATATATGGTCTTCGTATTTAGTATAGGGGTATTGTTCGATATTATGGTAAGGGTCCCCCCTTTTCAATATATGGTCTTCGTATTTAGTATAGGGGTATTGCTCGATATTATGGTAAGGGTCCCCCCTTTTCAATATATGGTCTTCGTATTTAGTATAGGGGTATTGCTCGATATTATGGTAAGGGTCCCCCCTTTTCAATATATGGTCTTCGTATTTAGTATAGGGGTATTGCTCGATATTATGGTAAGGGTCCCCCCTTTTCAATATATGGTCTTCGTATTTAGTATAGGGGTATTGCTCGATATTATGGTAAGGGTCCCCCCTTTTCAATATATGGTCTTCGTATTTAGTATAGGGGTATTGCTCGATATTATGGTAAGGGTCCCCCCTTTTCAATATATGGTCTTCGTATTTAGTATAGGGGTATTGCTCGATATTATGGTAAGGGTCCCCCCTTTTCAATATATGGTCTTCGTATTTAGTATAGGGGTATTGCTCGATATTATGGTAAGGGTCCCCCCTTTTCAATATATGGTCTTCGTATTTAGTGTAGGGGTATCGCTCGATATTATGGTAAGGGTCCCCCCTTCAAAAAAATCCATATAAATATTAGGATGGATCCAAGTCTATCAGTTTTCATTTTTATAATAAAAATATTACTTCCCTAGTAAACTTTTTTAGAAAAGTGGCTGTATCTCCGCAAATATTGATTTTATCGCAAAAATAAGCGAAATTCGAAAAAACTTAACTAAAGTATCGATAGTGCTCTTTTCAAATATATTAAAACTATTGTAATTTGAAGAAATTTTTGAAAAAATCCATATAAATATTAGGATGGATCCAAGTCTATCAGTATTCATTTTTATAATAAAAATATTACTTCCCTATTAAACTTTTTTAGAAAAGTGGCTGTATCTTCGCAAATATTGATTTTATCGCAAAAATAAGCGAAATTCGAAAAAACTTAACTAAAGTATCGATAGTGCTCTTTTCAAATATATTAAAACTATTGTAATTTGAAGAAATTTTTGAAAAAATCCATATAAATATTAGGATGGATCCAAGTCTATCAGTATTCATTTTTATAATAAAAATATTACTTCCCTATTAAACTTTTTTAGAAAAGTGGCTGTATCTCCGCAAATATTGATTTTATCGCAAAAATAAGCGAAATTCGAAAAACCTTAACTAAAGTATCGATAGTGCTCTTTTCAAATATATTAAAACTATTGTAATTTGAAGAAATTTTTGAAAAAATCCATATAAATATTAGGATGGATCCAAGTCTATCAGTATTCATTTTTATAATAAAAATATTACTTCCCTATTAAACTTTTTTAGAAAAGTGGCTGTATCTCCGCAAATATTGATTTTATCGCAAAAATAAGCGAAGTGCGAAAAAACTTAACTAAAGTATCGATAGTGCTCTTTTCAAATATATTAAAACTATTGTAATTTGAAGAAATTTTTGAAAAAATCCATATAAATATTAGGATGGATCCAAGTCTATCAGTATTCATTTTTATAATAAAAATATTACTTCCCTAGTAAACTTTTTTAGAAAAGTGGCTGTATCTCCGCAAATATTGATTTTATCGCAAAAATTAGCGAAATTCGAAAAAACTTAGCTTAAGTATCGATAGTGCTCTTTTCAAATATATTAAAACTATTGTAATTTGAAGAAATTTTTGAAAAAATCCATATAAATATTAGGATGGATCCAAGTCTATCAGTATTCATTTTTATAACAAAAATATTACTTCCCTATTAAACTTTTTTAGAAAAGTGGCTGTATCTTCGCAAATATTGATTTTATCGCAAAAATAAGCGAAATTCGAAAAAACTTAACTAAAGTATCGATAGTGCTCTTTTCAAATATATTAAAACTATTGTAATTTGAAGAAATTTTTGAAAAAATCCATATAAATATTAGGATGGATCCAAGTCTATCAGTATTCATTTTTATAATAAAAATATTACTTCCCTATTAAACTTTTTTAGAAAAGTGGCTGTATCTTCGCAAATATTGATTTTATCGCAAAAATAAGCGAAATTCGAAAAAACTTAACTAAAGTATCGATAGTGCTCTTTTCAAATATATTAAAACTATTGTAATTTGAAGAAATTTTTGAAAAAATCCATATAAATATTAGGATGGATCCAAGTCTATCAGTATTCATTTTTATAATAAAAATATTACTTCCCTAGTAAACTTTTTTAGAAAAGTGGCTGTATCTCCGCAAATATTGATTTTATCGCAAAAATAAGCGAAATTCGAAAAAACTTAACTAAAGTATCGATAGTGCTCTTTTCAAATATATTAAAACTATTGTAATTTGAAGAAATTTTTGAAAAAATCCATATAAATATTAGGATGCATCCAAGTCTATCAGTATTCATTTTTATAACAAAAATATTACTTCCCTATTAAACTTTTTTAGAAAAGTGGCTGTATCTCCGCAAATATTGATTTTATCGCAAAAATAAGCGAAATTCGAAAAAACTTAACTAAAGTATCGATAGTGCTCTTTTCAAATATATTAAAACTATTGTAATTTGAAGAAATTTTTGAAAAAATCCATATAAATATTAGGATGGATCCAAGTCTATCAGTATTCATTTTTATAATAAAAATATTACTTCCCTATTAAACTTTTTTAGAAAAGTGGCTGTATCTCTGCAAATATTGATTTTATCGCAAAAATAAGCGAAGTTCGAAAAAACTTAACTAAAGTATCGATAGTGCTCTTTTCAAATATATTAAAACTATTGTAATTTGAAGAAATTTTTAAAAAAATCCATATAAATATTAGGATGGATCCAAGTCTATCAGTATTCATTTTTATAATAAAAATATTACTTCCCTATTAAACTTTTTTAGAAAAGTGGCTGTATCTCCGCAAATATTGATTTTATCGCAAAAATAAGCGAAATTCGAAAAAAACTTAACTAAAGTATCGATAGTGCTCTTTTCAAATATATTAAAACTATTGTAATTTGAAGAAATTTTTTAAAAAATCCATATAAATATTAGGATGGATCCCCCTTGTCAATATATGGTCTTCGTATTTAATAAAGGGGTATTGCTCGATATTATGGTAAGGGTCCCCCCTTTTCAATATATGGTCTTCGTATTTAGTATAGGGGTATTGCTCGATATTATGGTAAGGGTCCCCCCTTTTCAATATATAGTCTTCGTATTTAGTATAGGGGTATTGCTCGATATTATGGTAAGGGTCCCCCCTTTTCAATATATGGTCTTCGTATTTAGTGTAGGGGTATCGCTCGATATTATGGTAAGGGTCCCCCCTTTTCAATATATGGTCTTCGTATTTAGTATAGGGGTATTGTTCGATATTATGGTAAGGGTCCCCCCTTTTCAATATATGGTCTTCGTATTTAGTATAGGGGTATTGCTCGATATTATGGTAAGGGTCCCCCCTTTTCAATATATGGTCTTCGTATTTAGTATAGGGGTATTGCTCGATATTATGGTAAGGGTCCCCCCTTTTCAATATATGGTCTTCGTATTTAGTATAGGGGTATTGCTCGATATTATGGTAAGGGTCCCCCCTTTTCAATATATGGTCTTCGTATTTAGTATAGGGGTATTGCTCGATATTATGGTAAGGGTCCCCCCTTTTCAATATATGGTCTTCGTATTTAGTATAGGGGTATTGCTCGATATTATGGTAAGGGTCCCCCCTTTTCAATATATGGTCTTCGTATTTAGTATAGGGGTATTGCTCGATATTATGGTAAGGGTCCCCCCTTTTCAATATATGGTCTTCGTATTTAGTATAGGGGTATTGCTCGATATTATGGTAAGGGTCCCCCCTTTTCAATATATGGTCTTCGTATTTAGTGTAGGGGTATCGCTCGATATTATGGTAAGGGTCCCCCCTTTAAAAAAATCCATATAAATATTAGGATGGATCCAAGTCTATCAGTATTCATTTTTATAATAAAAATATTACTTCCCTAGTAAACTTTTTTAGAAAAGTGGCTGTATCTCCGCAAATATTGATTTTATCGCAAAAATAAGCGAAATTCGAAAAAACTTAACTAAAGTATCGATAGTGCTCCTTTCAAATATCTTAAAACTATTGTAATTTGAAGAAATTTTTGAAAAAATCCATATAAATATTAGGATGGATCCAAGTCTATCAGTATTCATTTTTATAATAAAAATATTACTTCCCTATTAAACTTTTTTAGAAAAGTGGCTGTATCTTCGCAAATATTGATTTTATCGCAAAAATAAGCGAAATTCGAAAAAACTTAACTAAAGTATCGATAGTGCTCTTTTCAAATATATTAAAACTATTGTAATTTGAAGAAATTTTTGAAAAAATCCATATAAATATTAGGATGGATCCAAGTCTATCAGTATTCATTTTTATAATAAAAATATTACTTCCCTATTAAACTTTTTTAGAAAAGTGGCTGTATCTCCGCAAATATTGATTTTATCGCAAAAATAAGCGAAATTCGAAAAACCTTAACTAAAGTATCGATAGTGCTCTTTTCAAATATATTAAAACTATTGTAATTTGAAGAAATTTTTGAAAAAATCCATATAAATATTAGGATGGATCCAAGTCTATCAGTATTCATTTTTATAATAAAAATATTACTTCCCTATTAAACTTTTTTAGAAAAGTGGCTGTATCTCCGCAAATATTGATTTTATCGCAAAAATAAGCGAAGTTCGAAAAAACTTAACTAAAGTATCGATAGTGCTCTTTTCAAATATATTAAAACTATTGTAATTTGAAGAAATTTTTGAAAAAATCCATATAAATATTAGGATGGATCCAAGTCTATCAGTATTCATTTTTATAATAAAAATATTACTTCCCTAGTAAACTTTTTTAGAAAAGTGGCTGTATCTCCGCAAATATTGATTTTATCGCAAAAATAAGCGAAATTCGAAAAAACTTAACTAAAGTATCGATAGTGCTCTTTTCAAATATATTAAAACTATTGTAATTTGAAGAAATTTTTGAAAAAATCCATATAAATATTAGGATGGATCCAAGTCTATCAGTATTCATTTTTATAACAAAAATATTACTTCCCTATTAAACTTTTTTAGAAAAGTGGCTGTATCTTCGCAAATATTGATTTTATCGCAAAAATAAGCGAAATTCGAAAAAACTTAACTAAAGTATCGATAGTGCTCTTTTCAAATATATTAAAACTATTGTAATTTGAAGAAATTTTTGAAAAAATCCATATAAATATTAGGATGGATCCAAGTCTATCAGTATTCATTTTTATAATAAAAATATTACTCCCTATTAAACTTTTTTAGAAAAGTGGCTGTATCTTCGCAAATATTGATTTTATCGCAAAAATAAGCGAAATTCGAAAAAACTTAACTAAAGTATCGATAGTGCTCTTTTCAAATATATTAAAACTATTGTAATTTGAAGAAATTTTTTAAAAAATCCATATAAATATTAGGATGGATCCCCCTTGTCAATATATGGTCTTCGTATTTAATAAAGGGGTATTGCTCGATATTATGGTAAGGGTCCCCCCTTTTCAATATATGGTCTTCGTATTTAGTATAGGGGTATTGCTCGATATTATGGTAAGGGTCCCCCCTTTTCAATATATAGTCTTCGTATTTAGTATAGGGGTATTGCTCGATATTATGGTAAGGGTCCCCCCTTTTCAATATATGGTCTTCGTATTTAGTGTAGGGGTATCGCTCGATATTATGGTAAGGGTCCCCCCTTTTCAATATATGGTCTTCGTATTTAGTATAGGGGTATTGTTCGATATTATGGTAAGGGTCCCCCCTTTTCAATATATGGTCTTCGTATTTAGTATAGGGGTATTGCTCGATATTATGGTAAGGGTCCCCCCTTTTCAATATATGGTCTTCGTATTTAGTATAGGGGTATTGCTCGATATTATGGTAAGGGTCCCCCCTTTTCAATATATGGTCTTCGTATTTAGTATAGGGGTATTGCTCGATATTATGGTAAGGGTCCGCCCTTTTCAATATATGGTCTTCGTATTTAGTATAGGGGTATTGCTCGATATTATGGTAAGGGTCCCCCTTTTCAATATATGGTCTTCGTATTTAGTATAGGGGTATTGCTCGATATTATGGTAAGGGTCCCCCCTTTTCAATATATGGTCTTCGTATTTAGTATAGGGGTATTGCTCGATATTATGGTAAGGGTCCCCCCTTTCCAATATATGGTCTTCGTATTTAGTATAGGAGTATTGCTCGATATTATGGTAAGGGTCCCCCCTTTTCAATATATGGTCTTCGTATTTAGTATAGGGGTATTGCTCGATATTATGGTAAGGGTCCCCCCTTTTCAATATATGGTCTTCGTATTTAGTATAGGAGTATTGCTCGATATTATGGTAAGGGTCCCCCCTTTTCAATATATGGTCTTCGTATTTAGTATAGGAGTATTGCTCGATATTATGGTAAGGGTCCCCCCTTTTCAATATATGGTCTTCGTATTTAGTATAGGGGTATTGTTCGATATTATGGTAAGGGTCCCCCCTTTTCAATATATGGTCTTCGTATTTAGTGTAGGGGTATCGCTCGATATTATGGTAAGGGTCCCCCCTTTTCAATATATGGTCTTCGTATTTAGTATAGGAGTATCGCTCGATATTATGGTAAGGGTCCCCCCTTTTCAATATATGGTCTTCGTATTTAGTATAGGGGTATTGCTCGATATTATGGTAAGGGTCCCCCCTTTTCAATATATGGTCTTCGTATTTAATATAGGGGTATTGCTCGATATTATGGTAAGGGTCCCCCCTTTTCAATATATGGTCTTCGTATTTAATATAGGGGTATTGCTCGATATTATGGTAAGGGTCCCCCCTTTTCAATATATAGTCTTCGTATTTAGTATAGGGGTATTGTTCGATATTATGGTAAGGGTCCCCCCTTTTCAATATATGGTCTTCGTATTTAATAAAGGGGTATTGCTCGATATTATGGTAAGGGTCCCCCCTTTTCAATATATGGTCTTCGTATTTAGTATAGGGGTATTGCTCGATATTATGGTAAGGGTCCCCCCTTTTCAATATATGGTCTTCGTATTTAGTATAGGGGTATTGCTCGATATTATGGTAAGGGTCCCCCCTTTTCAATATATGGTCTTCGTATTTAGTATAGGGGTATTGCTCGATATTATGGTAAGGGTCCCCCCTTTTCAATATATGGTCTTCGTATTTAGTATAGGAGTATTGCTCGATATTATGGTAAGGGTCCCCCCTTTTCAATATATGGTCTTCGTATTTAGTATAGGGGTATTGCTCGATATTATGGTAAGGGTCCCCCCTTTTCAATATATGGTCTTCGTATTTAGTATAGGGGTACTGCTCGATATTATGGTAAGGGTCCCCCCTTTTCAATATATGGTCTTCGTATTTAGTATAGGGGTATTGCTCGATATTATGGTAAGGGTCCCCCCTTTTCAATATATGGTCTTCGTATTTAGTATAGGGGTATTGCTCGATATTATGGTAAGGGTCCCCCCTTTTCAATATATGGTCTTCGTATTTAGTATAGGGGTATTGCTCGATATTATGGTAAGGGTCCCCCCTTTTCAATATATGGTCTTCGTATTTAGTATAGGGGTATTGCTCGATATTATGGTAAGGGTCCCCCCTTTTCAATATATGGTCTTCGTATTTAGTATAGGGGTATTGCTCGATATTATGGTAAGGGTCCCCCCTTTTCAATATATGGTCTTCGTATTTAGTGTAGGGGTATCGCTCGATATTATGGTAAGGGTCCCCCCTTTAAAAAAATCCATATAAATATTAGGATGGATCCAAGTCTATCAGTATTCATTTTTATAATAAAAATATTACTTCCCTAGTAAACTTTTTTAGAAAAGTGGCTGTATCTCCGCAAATATTGATTTTATCGCAAAAATTAGCGAAATTCGAAAAAACTTAACTAAAGTATCGATAGTGCTCTTTTCAAATATATTAAAACTATTGTAATTTGAAGAAATTTTTGAAAAAATCCATATAAATATTAGGATGGATCCAAGTCTATCAGTATTCATTTTTATAATAAAAATATTACTTCCCTAGTAAACTTTTTTAGAAAAGTGGCTGTATCTCCGCAAATATTGATTTTATCGCAAAAATAAGCGAAATTCGAAAAAACTTAACTAAAGTATCGATAGTGCTCTTTTCAAATATATTAAAACTATTGTAATTTGAAGAAATTTTTGAAAAAATCCATATAAATATTAGGATGGATCCAAGTCTATCAGTATTCATTTTTATAACAAAAATATTACTTCCCTATTAAACTTTTTTAGAAAAGTGGCTGTATCTCCGCAAATATTGATTTTATCGCAAAAATAAGCGAAATTCGAAAAAACTTAACTAAAGTATCGATAGTGCTCTTTTCAAATATATTAAAACTATTGTAATTTAAAGAAATTTTTGAAAAAATCCATATAAATATTAGGATGGATCCAAGTCTATCAGTATTCATTTTTATAATAAAAATATTACTTCCCTATTAAACTTTTTTAGAAAAGTGGCTGTATCTCTGCAAATATTGATTTTATCGCAAAAATAAGCGAAGTTCGAAAAAACTTAACTAAAGTATCGATAGTGCTCTTTTCAAATATATTAAAACTATTGTAATTTGAAGAAATTTTTAAAAAAATCCATATAAATATTAGGATGGATCCAAGTCTATCAGTATTCATTTTTATAATAAAAATATTACTTCCCTATTAAACTTTTTTAGAAAAGTGGCTGTATCTCCGCAAATATTGATTTTATCGCAAAAATAAGCGAAATTCGAAAAAAACTTAACTAAAGTATCGATAGTGCTCTTTTCAAATATATTAAAACTATTGTAATTTGAAGAAATTTTTTAAAAAATCCATATAAATATTAGGATGGATCCCCCTTGTCAATATATGGTCTTCGTATTTAATAAAGGGGTATTGCTCGATATTATGGTAAGGGTCCCCCCTTTTCAATATATGGTCTTCGTATTTAGTATAGGGGTATTGCTCGATATTATGGTAAGGGTCCCCCCTTTTCAATATATAGTCTTCGTATTTAGTATAGGGGTATTGCTCGATATTATGGTAAGGGTCCCCCCTTTCCAATATATGGTCTTCGTATTTAGTGTAGGGGTATCGCTCGATATTATGGTAAGGGTCCCCCCTTTTCAATATATGGTCTTCGTATTTAGTATAGGGGTATTGTTCGATATTATGGTAAGGGTCCCCCCTTTTCAATATATGGTCTTCGTATTTAGTATAGGGGTATTGCTCGATATTATGGTAAGGGTCCCCCCTTTTCAATATATGGTCTTCGTATTTAGTATAGGGGTATTGCTCGATATTATGGTAAGGGTCCCCCCTTTTCAATATATGGTCTTCGTATTTAGTATAGGGGTATTGCTCGATATTATGGTAAGGGTCCCCCCTTTCCAATATATGGTCTTCGTATTTAGTATAGGAGTATTGCTCGATATTATGGTAAGGGTCCCCCCTTTCCAATATATGGTCTTCGTATTTAGTATAGGAGTATTGCTCGATATTATGGTAAGGGTCCCCCCTTTTCAATATATGGTCTTCGTATTTAGGATAGGGGTATTGCTCGATATTATGGTAAGGGTCCCCCCTTTTCAATATATGGTCTTCGTATTTAGTATAGGGGTATTGCTCGATATTATGGTAAGGGTCCCCCCTTTTCAATATATGGTCTTCGTATTTAGTATAGGGGTATTGCTCGATATTATGGTAAGGGTCCCCCCTTTTCAATATATGGTCTTCGTATTTAGTATAGGGGTATTGCTCGATATTATGGTAAGGGTCCCCCCTTTTCAATATATGGTCTTCGTATTTAGTATAGGGGTATTGCTCGATATTATGGTAAGGGTCCCCCCTTTTCAATATATGGTCTTCGTATTTAGTATAGGGGTATTGCTCGATATTATGGTAAGGGTCCCCCCTTTTCAATATATGGTCTTCGTATTTAGTATAGGGGTATTGCTCGATATTATGGTAAGGGTCCCCCCTTTTCAATATATGGTCTTCGTATTTAGTATAGGGGTATTGCTCGATATTATGGTAAGGGTCCCCCCTTTTCAATATATGGTCTTCGTATTTAGTATAGGGGTATTGCTCGATATTATGGTAAGGGTCCCCCCTTTTCAATATATGGTCTTCGTATTTAGTGTAGGGGTATCGCTCGATATTATGGTAAGGGTCCCCCCTTTAAAAAAATCCATATAAATATTAGGATGGATCCAAGTCTATCAGTATTCATTTTTATAATAAAAATATTACTTCCCTAGTAAACTTTTTTAGAAAAGTGGCTGTATCTCCGCAAATATTGATTTTATCGCAAAAATAAGCGAAATTCGAAAAAACTTAACTAAAGTATCGATAGTGCTCTTTTCAAATATATTAAAACTATTGTAATTTGAAGAAATTTTTGAAAAAATCCATATAAATATTAGGATGGATCCAAGTCTATCAGTATTCATTTTTATAATAAAAATATTACTTCCCTATTAAACTTTTTTAGAAAAGTGGCTGTATCTTCGCAAATATTGATTTTATCGCAAAAATAAGCGAAATTCGAAAAAACTTAACTAAAGTATCGATAGTGCTCTTTTCAAATATATTAAAACTATTGTAATTTGAAGAAATTTTTGAAAAAATCCATATAAATATTAGGATGGATCCAAGTCTATCAGTATTCATTTTTATAATAAAAATATTACTTCCCTATTAAACTTTTTTAGAAAAGTGGCTGTATCTCCGCAAATATTGATTTTATCGCAAAAATAAGCGAAATTCGAAAAACCTTAACTAAAGTATCGATTGTGCTCTTTTCAAATATATTAAAACTATTGTAATTTGAAGAAATTTTTGAAAAAATCCATATAAATATTAGGATGGATCCAAGTCTATCAGTATTCATTTTTATAATAAAAATATTACTTCCCTATTAAACTTTTTTAGAAAAGTGGCTGTATCTCCGCAAATATTGATTTTATCGCAAAAATAAGCGAAGTTCGAAAAAACTTAACTAAAGTATCGATAGTGCTCTTTTCAAATATATTAAAACTATTGTAATTTGAAGAAATTTTTGAAAAAATCCATATAAATATTAGGATGGATCCAAGTCTATCAGTATTCATTTTTATAATAAAAATATTACTTCCCTAGTAAAATTTTTTAGAAAAGTGGCTGTATCTCCGCAAATATTGATTTTATCGCAAAAATAAGCGAAATTCGAAAAAACTTAACTAAAGTATCGATAGTGCTCTTTTCAAATATATTAAAACTATTGTAATTTGAAGAAATTTTTGAAAAAATCCATATAAATATTAGGATGGATCCAAGTCTATCAGTATTCATTTTTATAACAAAAATATTACTTCCCTATTAAACTTTTTTAGAAAAGTGGCTGTATCTCCGCAAATATTGATTTTATCGCAAAAATAAGCGAAATTCGAAAAAACTTAACTAAAGTATCGATAGTGCTCTTTTCAAATATATTAAAACTATTGTAATTTGAAGAAATTTTTGAAAAAATCCATATAAATATTAGGATGGATCCAAGTCTATCAGTATTCGTTTTTATAATAAAAATATTACTTCCCTATTAAACTTTTTTAGAAAAGTGGCTGTATCTCTGCAAATATTGATTTTATCGCAAAAATAAGCGAAGTTCGAAAAAACTTAACTAAAGTATCGATAGTGCTCTTTTCAAATATATTAAAACTATTGTAATTTGAAGAAATTTTTAAAAAAATCCATATAAATATTAGGATGGATCCAAGTCTATCAGTATTCATTTTTATAATAAAAATATTACTTCCCTATTAAACTTTTTTAGAAAAGTGGCTGTATCTCCGCAAATATTGATTTTATCGCAAAAATAAGCGAAATTCGAAAAAAACTTAACTAAAGTATCGATAGTGCTCTTTTCAAATATATTAAAACTATTGTAATTTGAAGAAATTTTTTAAAAAATCCATATAAATATTAGGATGGATCCCCCTTGTCAATATATGGTCTTCGTATTTAATAAAGGGGTATTGCTCGATATTATGGTAAGGGTCCCCCCTTTTCAATATATGGTCTTCGTATTTAGTATAGGGGTATTGCTCGATATTATGGTAAGGGTCCCCCCTTTTCAATATATAGTCTTCGTATTTAGTATAGGGGTATTGCTCGATATTATGGTAAGGGTCCCCCCTTTTCAATATATGGTCTTCGTATTTAGTGTAGGGGTATCGCTCGATATTATGGTAAGGGTCCCCCCTTTTCAATATATGGTCTTCGTATTTAGTATAGGGGTATTGTTCGATATTATGGTAAGGGTCCCCCCTTTTCAATATATGGTCTTCGTATTTAGTATAGGGGTATTGCTCGATATTATGGTAAGGGTCCCCCCTTTTCAATATATGGTCTTCGTATTTAGTATAGGGGTATTGCTCGATATTATGGTAAGGGTCCCCCCTTTTCAATATATGGTCTTCGTATTTAGTATAGGGGTATTGCTCGATATTATGGTAAGGGTCCCCCCTTTTCAATATATGGTCTTCGTATTTAGTATAGGGGTATTGCTCGATATTATGGTAAGGGTCCCCCCTTTTCAATATATGGTCTTCGTATTTAGTATAGGAGTATTGCTCGATATTATGGTAAGGGTCCCCCCTTTTCAATATATGGTCTTTGTATTTAGTATAGGGGTATTGCTCGATATTATGGTAAGGGTCCCCCCTTTTCAATATATAGTCTTCGTATTTAGTATAGGGGTATTGCTCGATATTATGGTAAGGGTCCCCCCTTTTCAATATATGGTCTTCGTATTTAGTGTAGGGGTATCGCTCGATATTATGGGAAGGGTCCCCCCTTTTCAATATATGGTCTTCGTATTTAGTATAGGGGTATTGTTCGATATTATGGTAAGGGTCCCCCCTTTTCAATATATGGTCTTCGTATTTAGTATAGGGGTATTGCTCGATATTATGGTAAGGGTCCCCCCTTTTCAATATATGGTCTTCGTATTTAGTATAGGGGTATTGCTCGATATTATGGTAAGGGTCCCCCCTTTTCAATATATGGTCTTCGTATTTAGTATAGGGGTATTGCTCGATATTATGGTAAGGGTCCCCCCTTTTCAATATATGGTCTTCGTATTTAGTATAGGGGTATTGCTCGATATTATGGTAAGGGTCCCCCCTTTTCAATATATGGTCTTCGTATTTAGTATAGGGGTATTGCTCGATATTATGGTAAGGGTCCCCCCTTTTCAATATATGGTCTTCGTATTTAGTATAGGGGTATTGCTCGATATTATGGTAAGGGTCCCCCCTTTTCAATATATGGTCTTCGTATTTAGTATAGGGGTATTGCTCGATATTATGGTAAGGGTCCCCCCTTTTCAATATATGGTCTTCGTATTTAGTGTAGGGGTATCGCTCGATATTATGGTAAGGGTCCCCCCTTTAAAAAAATCCATATAAATATTAGGATGGATCCAAGTCTATCAGTATTCATTTTTATAATAAAAATATTACTTCCCTATTAAACTTTTTTAGAAAAGTGGCTGTATCTTCGCAAATATTGATTTTATCGCAAAAATAAGCGAAATTCGAAAAAACTTAACTAAAGTATCGATAGTGCTCTTTTCAAATATATTAAAACTATTGTAATTTGAAGAAATTTTTGAAAAAATCCATATAAATATTAGGATGGATCCAAGTCTATCAGTATTCATTTTTATAATAAAAATATTACTTCCCTATTAAACTTTTTTAGAAAAGTGGCTGTATCTCCGCAAATATTGATTTTATCGCAAAAATAAGCGAAATTCGAAAAACCTTAACTAAAGTATCGATAGTGCTCTTTTCAAATATATTAAAACTATTGTAATTTGAAGAAATTTTTTAAAAAATCCATATAAATATTAGGATGGATCCAAGTCTATCAGTATTCATTTTTATAACAAAAATATTACTTCCCTATTTAACTTTTTTAGAAAAGTGGCTGTATCTCCGCAAATATTGATTTTATCGCAAAAATAAGCGAAGTTCGAAAAAACTTAACTAAAGTATCGATAGTGCTCTTTTCAAATATATTAAAACTATTGTAATTTGAAGAAATTTTTGAAAAAATCCATATAAATATTAGGATGGATCCAAGTCTATCAGTATTCATTTTTATAATAAAAATATTACTTCCCTAGTAAACTTTTTTAGAAAAGTGGCTGTATCTCCGCAAATATTGATTTTATCGCAAAAATAAGCGAAATTCGAAAAAACTTAACTAAAGTATCGATAGTGCTCTTTTCAAATATATTAAAACTATTGTAATTTGAAGAAATTTTTGAAAAAATCCATATAAATATTAGGATGGATCCAAGTCTATCAGTATTCATTTTTATAACAAAAATATTACTTCCCTATTAAACTTTTTTAGAAAAGTGGCTGTATCTCCGCAAATATTGATTTTATCGCAAAAATAAGCGAAATTCGAAAAAACTTAACTAAAGTATCGATAGTGCTCTTTTCAAATATATTAAAACTATTGTAATTTGAAGAAATTTTTTAAAAAATCCATATAAATATTAGGATGGATCCCCCTTGTCAATATATGGTCTTCGTATTTAATAAAGGGGTATTGCTCGATATTATGGTAAGGGTCCCCCCTTTTCAATATATGGTCTTCGTATTTAGTATAGGGGTATTGCTCGATATTATGGTAAGGGTCCCCCCTTTTCAATATATAGTCTTCGTATTTAGTATAGGGGTATTGCTCGATATTATGGTAAGGGTCCCCCCTTTTCAATATATGGTCTTCGTATTTAGTGTAGGGGTATCGCTCGATATTATGGTAAGGGTCCCCCCTTTTCAATATATGGTCTTCGTATTTAGTATAGGGGTATTGTTCGATATTATGGTAAGGGTCCCCCCTTTTCAATATATGGTCTTCGTATTTATTATAGGGGTATTGCTCGATATTATGGTAAGGGTCCCCCCTTTTCAATATATGGTCTTCGTATTTAGTATAGGGGTATTGCTCGATATTATGGTAAGGGTCCCCCGTTTTCAATATATGGTCTTCGTATTTAGTATAGGGGTATTGCTCGATATTATGGTAAGGGTCCCCCCTTTCCAATATATGGTCTTCGTATTTAGTATAGGAGTATTGCTCGATATTATGGTAAGGGTCCCCCTTTTCAATATATGGTCTTCGTATTTAGTATAGGAGTATTGCTCGATATTATGGTAAGGGTCCCCCCTTTTCAATATATGGTCTTCGTATTTAGTATAGGGGTATTGCTCGATATTATGGTAAGGGTCCCCCCTTTTCAATATATGGTCTTCGTATTTAGTATAGGGGTATTGCTCGATATTATGGTAAGGGTCCCCCCTTTTCAATATATGGTCTTCGTATTTAGGATAGGGGTATTGCTCGATATTATGGTAAGGGTCCCCCCTTTTCAATATATGGTCTTCGTATTTAGTATAGGGTTATTGCTCGATATTATGGTAAGGGTCCCCCCTTTTCAATATATGGTCTTCGTATTTAGTATAGGGGTATTG
This sequence comes from Epicampocera succincta, assembly GCA_932526305.1. Taxonomy (NCBI): domain Eukaryota; kingdom Metazoa; phylum Arthropoda; class Insecta; order Diptera; family Tachinidae; genus Epicampocera; species Epicampocera succincta. The sequence goes on along the minus strand of OW052036.1, from coordinate 59,246,333 downwards.
CTCGATATTATGGTAAGGGTCCCCCCTTTTCAATATATGGTCTTCGTATTTAGTATAGGGGTATTGCTCGATATTATGGTAAGGGTCCCCCCTTTTCAATATATGGTCTTCGTATTTAGTGTAGGGGTATCGCTCGATATTATGGTAAGGGTCCCCCCTTTAAAAAAATCCATATAAATATTAGGATGGATCCAAGTCTATCAGTATTCATTTTTATAATAAAAATATTACTTCCCTAGTAAACTTTTTTAGAAAAGTGGCTGTATCTCCGCAAATATTGATTTTATCGCAAAAATAAGCGAAATTCGAAAAAACTTAACTAAAGTATCGATAGTGCTCTTTTCAAATATATTAAAACTATTGTAATTTGAAGAAATTTTTGAAAAAATCCATATAAATATTAGGATGGATCCAAGTCTATCAGTATTCATTTTTATAATAAAAATATTACTTCCCTATTAAACTTTTTTAGAAAAGTGGCTGTATCTTCGCAAATATTGATTTTATCGCAAAAATAAGCGAAATTCGAAAAAACTTAACTAAAGTATCGATAGTGCTCTTTTCAAATATATTAAAACTATTGTAATTTGAAGAAATTTTTGAAAAAATCCATATAAATATTAGGATGGATCCAAGTCTATCAGTATTCATTTTTATAATAAAAATATTACTTCCCTATTAAACTTTTTTAGAAAAGTGGCTGTATCTCCGCAAATATTGATTTTATCGCAAAAATAAGCGAAATTCGAAAAACCTTAACTAAAGTATCGATTGTGCTCTTTTCAAATATATTAAAACTATTGTAATTTGAAGAAATTTTTGAAAAAATCCATATAAATATTAGGATGGATCCAAGTCTATCAGTATTCATTTTTATAATAAAAATATTACTTCCCTATTAAACTTTTTTAGAAAAGTGGCTGTATCTCCGCAAATATTGATTTTATCGCAAAAATAAGCGAAGTTCGAAAAAACTTAACTAAAGTATCGATAGTGCTCTTTTCAAATATATTAAAACTATTGTAATTTGAAGAAATTTTTGAAAAAATCCATATAAATATTAGGATGGATCCAAGTCTATCAGTATTCATTTTTATAATAAAAATATTACTTCCCTAGTAAACTTTTTTAGAAAAGTGGCTGTATCTCCGCAAATATTGATTTTATCGCAAAAATAAGCGAAATTCGAAAAAACTTAACTAAAGTATCGATAGTGCTCTTTTCAAATATATTAAAACTATTGTAATTTGAAGAAATTTTTGAAAAAATCCATATAAATATTAGGATGGATCCAAGTCTATCAGTATTCATTTTTATAACAAAAATATTACTTCCCTATTAAACTTTTTTTGAAAAGTGGCTGTATCTCCGCAAATATTGATTTTATCGCAAAAATAAGCGAAATTCGAAAAAACTTAACTAAAGTATCGATAGTGCTCTTTTCAAATATATTAAAACTATTGTAATTTGAAGAAATTTTTGAAAAAATCCATATAAATATTAGGATGGATCCAAGTCTATCAGTATTCGTTTTTATAATAAAAATATTACTTCCCTATTAAACTTTTTTAGAAAAGTGGCTGTATCTCTGCAAATATTGATTTTATCGCAAAAATAAGCGAAGTTCGAAAAAACTTAACTAAAGTATCGATAGTGCTCTTTTCAAATATATTAAAACTATTGTAATTTGAAGAAATTTTTAAAAAAATCCATATAAATATTAGGATGGATCCAAGTCTATCAGTATTCATTTTTATAATAAAAATATTACTTCCCTATTAAACTTTTTTAGAAAAGTGGCTGTATCTCCGCAAATATTGATTTTATCGCAAAAATAAGCGAAATTCGAAAAAAACTTAACTAAAGTATCGATAGTGCTCTTTTCAAATATATTAAAACTATTGTAATTTGAAGAAATTTTTTAAAAAATCCATATAAATATTAGGATGGATCCCCCTTGTCAATATATGGTCTTCGTATTTAATAAAGGGGTATTGCTCGATATTATGGTAAGGGTCCCCCCTTTTCAATATATGGTCTTCGTATTTAGTATAGGGGTATTGTTCGATATTATGGTAAGGGTCCCCCCTTTTCAATATATGGTCTTCGTATTTAGTATAGGGGTATTGCTCGATATTATGGTAAGGGTCCCCCCTTTTCAATATATGGTCTTCGTATTTAGTATAGGAGTATTGCTCGATATTATGGTAAGGGTCCCCCCTTTTCAATATATGGTCTTCGTATTTAGTATAGGAGTATTGCTCGATATTATGGTAAGGGTCCCCCCTTTTCAATATATAGTCTTCGTATTTAGTATAGGGGTATTGCTCGATATTATGGTAAGGGTCCCCCCTTTTCAATATATGGTCTTCGTATTTAGTGTAGGGGTATCGCTCGATATTATGGTAAGGGTCCCCCCTTTTCAATATATGGTCTTCGTATTTAGTATAGGGGTATTGTTCGATATTATGGTAAGGGTCCCCCCTTTTCAATATATGGTCTTCGTATTTAGTATAGGGGTATTGCTCGATATTATGGTAAGGGTCCCCCCTTTTCAATATATGGTCTTCGTATTTAGTATAGGGGTATTGCTCGATATTATGGTAAGGGTCCCCCGTTTTCAATATATGGTCTTCGTATTTAGTATAGGGGTATTGCTCGATATTATGGTAAGGGTCCCCCCTTTTCAATATATGGTCTTCGTATTTAGTGTAGGGGTATCGCTCGATATTATGGTAAGGGTCCCCCCTTTTCAATATATGGTCTTCGTATTTAGTATAAGGGTATTGCTCGATATTATGGTAAGGGTCCCCCCTTTTCAATATATGGTCTTCGTATTTAGTATAGGAGTATTGCTCGATATTATGGTAAGGGTCCCCCCTTTTCAATATATGGTCTTCGTATTTAGTATAGGGGTATTGCTCGATATTATGGTAAGGGTCCCCCCTTTTCAATATATAGTCTTCGTATTTAGTATAGGGGTATTGCTCGATATTATGGTAAGGGTCCCCCCTTTTCAATATATGGTCTTCGTATTTAGTGTAGGGGTATCGCTCGATATTATGGTAAGGGTCCCCCCTTTTCAATATATGGTCTTCGTATTTAGTATAGGGGTATTGTTCGATATTATGGTAAGGGTCCCCCCTTTTCAATATATGGTCTTCGTATTTAGTATAGGAGTATTGCTCGATATTATGGTAAGGGTCCCCCCTTTTCAATATATGGTCTTCGTATTTAGTATAGGGGTATTGCTCGATATTATGGTAAGGGTCCCCCCTTTTCAATATATGGTCTTCGTATTTAGTATAGGGGTATTGCTCGATATTATGGTAAGGGTCCCCCGTTTTCAATATATGGTCTTCGTATTTAGTATAGGGGTATTGCTCGATATTATGGTAAGGGTCCCCCCTTTTCAATATATGGTCTTCGTATTTAGTATAGGGGTATTGCTCGATATTATGGTAAGGGTCCCCCGTTTTCAATATATGGTCTTCGTATTTAGTATAGGGGTATTGCTCGATATTATGGTAAGGGTCCCCCCTTTCCAATATATGGGCTTCGTATTTAGTATAGGAGTATTGCTCGATATTATGGTAAGGGTCCCCCTTTTCAATATATGGTCTTCGTATTTAGTATAGGAGTATTGCTCGATATTATGGTAAGGGTCCCCCCTTTTCAATATATGGTCTTCGTATTTAGTATAGGGGTATTGCTCGATATTATGGTAAGGGTCCCCCCTTTTCAATATATGGTCTTCGTATTTAGTATAGGGGTATTGCTCGATATTATGGTAAGGGTCCCCCCTTTTCAATATATGGTCTTCGTATTTAGGATAGGGGTATTGCTCGATATTATGGTAAGGGTCCCCCCTTTTCAATATATGGTCTTCGTATTTAGTATAGGGTTATTGCTCGATATTATGGTAAGGGTCCACCCTTTTCAATATATGGTCTTCGTATTTAGTATAGGGGTATTGCTCGATATTATGGTAAGGGTCCCCCCTTTTCAATATATGGTCTTCGTATTTAGTATAGGGGTATTGCTCGATATTATGGTAAGGGTCCCCCCTTTTCAATATATGGTCTTCGTATTTAGTGTAGGGGTATCGCTCGATATTATGGTAAGGGTCCCCCCTTTAAAAAAATCCATATAAATATTAGGATGGATCCAAGTCTATCAGTATTCATTTTTATAATAAAAATATTACTTCCCTAGTAAACTTTTTTAGAAAAGTGGCTGTATCTCCGCAAATATTGATTTTATCGCAAAAATAAGCGAAATTCGAAAAAACTTAACTAAAGTATCGATAGTGCTCTTTTCAAATATATTAAAACTATTGTAATTTGAAGAAATTTTTGAAAAAATCCATATAAATATTAGGATGGATCCAAGTCTATCAGTATTCATTTTTATAATAAAAATATTACTTCCCTATTAAACTTTTTTAGAAAAGTGGCTGTATCTTCGCAAATATTGATTTTATCGCAAAAATAAGCGAAATTCGAAAAAACTTAACTAAAGTATCGATAGTGCTCTTTTCAAATATATTAAAACTATTGTAATTTGAAGAAATTTTTGAAAAAATCCATATAAATATTAGGATGGATCCAAGTCTATCAGTATTCATTTTTATAATAAAAATATTACTTCCCTATTAAACTTTTTTAGAAAAGTGGCTGTATCTCCGCAAATATTGATTTTATCGCAAAAATAAGCGAAATTCGAAAAACCTTAACTAAAGTATCGATTGTGCTCTTTTCAAATATATTAAAACTATTGTAATTTGAAGAAATTTTTGAAAAAATCCATATAAATATTAGGATGGATCCAAGTCTATCAGTATTCATTTTTATAATAAAAATATTACTTCCCTATTAAACTTTTTTAGAAAAGTGGCTGTATCTCCGCAAATATTGATTTTATCGCAAAAATAAGCGAAGTTCGAAAAAACTTAACTAAAGTATCGATAGTGCTCTTTTCAAATATATTAAAACTATTGTAATTTGAAGAAATTTTTGAAAAAATCCATATAAATATTAGGATGGATCCAAGTCTATCAGTATTCATTTTTATAATAAAAATATTACTTCCCTAGTAAACTTTTTTAGAAAAGTGGCTGTATCTCCGCAAATATTGATTTTATCGCAAAAATAAGCGAAATTCGAAAAAACTTAACTAAAGTATCGATAGTGCTCTTTTCAAATATATTAAAACTATTGTAATTTGAAGAAATTTTTGAAAAAATCCATATAAATATTAGGATGGATCCAAGTCTATCAGTATTCATTTTTATAACAAAAATATTACTTTCCTATTAAACTTTTTTTGAAAAGTGGCTGTATCTCCGCAAATATTGATTTTATCGCAAAAATAAGCGAAATTCGAAAAAACTTAACTAAAGTATCGATAGTGCTCTTTTCAAATATATTAAAACTATTGTAATTTGAAGAAATTTTTGAAAAAATCCATATAAATATTAGGATGGATCCAAGTCTATCAGTATTCGTTTTTATAATAAAAATATTACTTCCCTATTAAACTTTTTTAGAAAAGTGGCTGTATCTCTGCAAATATTGATTTTATCGCAAAAATAAGCGAAGTTCGAAAAAACTTAACTAAAGTATCGATAGTGCTCTTTTCAAATATATTAAAACTATTGTAATTTGAAGAAATTTTTAAAAAAATCCATATAAATATTAGGATGGATCCAAGTCTATCAGTATTCATTTTTATAATAAAAATATTACTTCCCTATTAAACTTTTTTAGAAAAGTGGCTGTATCTCCGCAAATATTGATTTTATCGCAAAAATAAGCGAAATTCGAAAAAAACTTAACTAAAGTATCGATAGTGCTCTTTTCAAATATATTAAAACTATTGTAATTTGAAGAAATTTTTTAAAAAATCCATATAAATATTAGGATGGATCCCCCTTGTCAATATATGGTCTTCGTATTTAATAAAGGGGTATTGCTCGATATTATGGTAAGGGTCCCCCCTTTTCAATATATGGTCTTCGTATTTAGTATAGGGGTATTGTTCGATATTATGGTAAGGGTCCCCCCTTTTCAATATATGGTCTTCGTATTTAGTATAGGGGTATTGCTCGATATTATGGTAAGGGTCCCCCCTTTTCAATATATGGTCTTCGTATTTAGTATAGGAGTATTGCTCGATATTATGGTAAGGGTCCCCCCTTTTCAATATATGGTCTTCGTATTTAGTATAGGAGTATTGCTCGATATTATGGTAAGGGTCCCCCCTTTTCAATATATGGTCTTCGTATTTAGTATAGGGGCATTGCTCGATATTATGGTAAGGGTCCCCCCTTTTCAATATATGGTCTTCGTATTTAGTATAGGGGTATTGCTCGATATTATGGTAAGGGTCCCCCCTTTTCAATATATGGTCTTCGTATTTAGTATAGGGGTATTGCTCGATATTATGGTAAGGGTCCCCCCTTTTCAATATATGGTCTTCGTATTTAGTATAGGGGTATTGCTCGATATTATGGTAAGGGTCCCCCCTTTTCAATATATGGTCTTCGTATTTAGTATAGGGGTATTGCTCGATATTATGGTAAGGGTCCCCCCTTTTCAATATATGGTCTTCGTATTTAGTATAGGGGTATTGCTCGATATTATGGTAAGGGTCCCCCCTTTTCAATATATGGTCTTCGTATTTAGTATAGGGGTATTGCTCGATATTATGGTAAGGGTCCCCCCTTTTCAATATATGGTCTTCGTATTTAGTGTAGGGGTATCGCTCGATATTATGGTAAGGGTCCCCCCTTTAAAAAAATCCATATAAATATTAGGATGGATCCAAGTCTATCAGTATTCATTTTTATAATAAAAATATTACTTCCCTAGTAAACTTTTTTAGAAAAGTGGCTGTATCTCCGCAAATATTGATTTTATCGCAAAAATAAGCGAAATTCGAAAAAACTTAACTAAAGTATCGATAGTGCTCTTTTCAAATATATTAAAACTATTGTAATTTGAAGAAATTTTTTAAAAAATCCATATAAATATTAGGATGGATCCAAGTCTATCAGTATTCATTTTTATAATAAAAATATTACTTCCCTATTAAACTTTTTTAGAAAAGTGGCTGTATCTTCGCAAATATTGATTTTATCGCAAAAATAAGCGAAATTCGAAAAAACTTAACTAAAGTATCGATAGTGCTCTTTTCAAATATATTAAAACTATTGTAATTTGAAGAAATTTTTGAAAAAATCCATATAAATATTAGGATGGATCCAAGTCTATCAGTATTCATTTTTATAATAAAAATATTACTTCCCTATTAAACTTTTTTAGAAAAGTGGCTGTATCTCCGCAAATATTGATTTTATCGCAAAAATAAGCGAAATTCGAAAAACCTTAACTAAAGTATCGATAGTGCTCTTTTCAAATATATTAAAACTATTGTAATTTGAAGAAATTTTTGAAAAAATCCATATAAATATTAGGATGGATCCAAGTCTATCAGTATTCATTTTTATAATAAAAATATTACTTCCCTATTAAACTTTTTTAGAAAAGTGGCTGTATCTCCGCAAATATTGATTTTATCGCAAAAATAAGCGAAGTTCGAAAAAACTTAACTAAAGTATCGATAGTGCTCTTTTCAAATATATTAAAACTATTGTAATTTGAAGAAATTTTTGAAAAAATCCATATAAATATTAGGATGGATCCAAGTCTATCAGTATTCATTTTTATAATAAAAATATTACTTCCCTAGTAAACTTTTTTAGAAAAGTGGCTGTATCTCCGCAAATATTGATTTTATCGCAAAAATAAGCGAAATTCGAAAAAACTTAACTAAAGTATCGATAGTGCTCTTTTCAAATATATTAAAACTATTGTAATTTGAAGAAATTTTTGAAAAAATCCATATAAATATTAGGATGGATCCAAGTCTATCAGTATTCATTTTTATAACAAAAATATTACTTCCCTATTAAACTTTTTTAGAAAAGTGGCTGTATCTCCGCAAATATTGATTTTATCGCAAAAATAAGCGAAATTCGAAAAAACTTAACTAAAGTATCGATAGTGCTCTTTTCAAATATATTAAAACTATTGTAATTTGAAGAAATTTTTGAAAAAATCCATATAAATATTAGGATGGATCCAAGTCTATCAGTATTCATTTTTATAATAAAAATATTACTTCCCTATTAAACTTTTTTAGAAAAGTGGCTGTATCTCTGCAAATATTGATTTTATCGCAAAAATAAGCGAAGTTCGAAAAAACTTAACTAAAGTATCGATAGTGCTCTTTTCAAATATATTAAAACTATTGTAATTTGAAGAAATTTTTAAAAAAATCCATATAAATATTAGGATGGATCCAAGTCTATCAGTATTCATTTTTATAATAAAAATATTACTTCCCTATTAAACTTTTTTAGAAAAGTGGCTGTATCTCCGCAAATATTGATTTTATCGCAAAAATAAGCGAAATTCGAAAAAAACTTAACTAAAGTATCGATAGTGCTCTTTTCAAATATATTAAAACTATTGTAATTTGAAGAAATTTTTGAAAAAATCCATATAAATATTAGGATGGATCCCCCTTTTCAATATATGGTCTTCGTATTTAGTATAGGGGTATTGCTCGATATTATGGTAAGGGTCCCCCCTTTTCAATATATAGTCTTCGTATTTAGTATAGGGGTATTGCTCGATATTATGGTAAGGGTCCCCCCTTTTCAATATATGGTCTTCGTATTTAGTGTAGGGGTATCGCTCGATATTATGGTAAGGGTCCCCCCTTTTCAATATATGGTCTTCGTATTTAGTATAGGGGTATTGTTCGATATTATGGTAAGGGTCCCCCCTTTTCAATATATGGTCTTCGTATTTAGTATAGGGGTATTGCTCGATATTATGGTAAGGGTCCCCCCTTTTCAATATATGGTCTTCGTATTTAGTATAGGGGTATTGCTCGATATTATGGTAAAGGTCCCCCCTTTTCAATATATGGTCTTCGTATTTAGTATAGGGGTATTGCTCGATATTATGGTAAGGGTCCCCCCTTTTCAATATATGGTCTTCGTATTTAGTATAGGGGTATTGCTCGATATTATGGTAAGGGTCCCCCCTTTTCAATATATGGTCTTCGTATTTAGTATAGGGGTATTGCTCGATATTATGGTAAGGGTCCCCCCTTTTCAATATATGGTCTTCGTATTTAGTATAGGGGTATTGCTCGATATTATGGTAAGGGTCCCCCCTTTTCAATATATGGTCTTCGTATTTAGTATAGGGGTATTGCTCGATATTATGGTAAGGGTCCCCCCTTTTCAATATATGGTCTTCGTATTTAGTGTAGGGGTATCGCTCAATATTATGGTAAGGGTCCCCCCTTCAAAAAAATCCATATAAATATTAGGATGGATCCAAGTCTATCAGTTTTCATTTTTATAATAAAAATATTACTTCCCTAGTAAACTTTTTTAGAAAAGTGGCTGTATCTCCGCAAATATTGATTTTATCGCAAAAATAAGCGAAATTCGAAAAAACTTAACTAAAGTATCGATAGTGCTCTTTTCAAATATATTAAAACTATTGTAATTTGAAGAAATTTTTGAAAAAATCCATATAAATATTAGGATGGATCCAAGTCTATCAGTATTCATTTTTATAATAAAAATATTACTTCCCTATTAAACTTTTTTAGAAAAGTGGCTGTATCTTCGCAAATATTGATTTTATCGCAAAAATAAGCGAAATTCGAAAAAACTTAACTAAAGTATCGATAGTGCTCTTTTCAAATATATTAAAACTATTGTAATTTGAAGAAATTTTTGAAAAAATCCATATAAATATTAGGATGGATCCAAGTCTATCAGTATTCATTTTTATAATAAAAATATTACTTCCCTATTAAACTTTTTTAGAAAAGTGGCTGTATCTCCGCAAATATTGATTTTATCGCAAAAATAAGCGAAGTTCGAAAAAACTTAACTAAAGTATCGATAGTGCTCTTTTCAAATATATTAAAACTATTGTAATTTGAAGAAATTTTTGAAAAAATCCATATAAATATTAGGATGGATCCAAGTCTATCAGTATTCATTTTTATAATAAAAATATTACTTCCCTAGTAAACTTTTTTAGAAAAGTGGCTGTATCTCCGCAAATATTGATTTTATCGCAAAAATAAGCGAAGTTCGAAAAAACTTAACTAAAGTATCGATAGTGCTCTTTTCAAATATATTAAAACTATTGTAATTTGAAGAAATTTTTGAAAAAATCCATATAAATATTAGGATGGATCCAAGTCTATCAGTTTTCATTTTTATAATAAAAATATTACTTCCCTATTAAACTTTTTTAGAAAAGTGGCTGTATCTCCGCAAATATTGATTTTATCGCAAAAATAAGCGAAGTTCGAAAAAACTTAACTAAAGTATCGATAGTGCTCTTTTCAAATATATTAAAACTATTGTAATTTGAAGAAATTTTTTAAAAAATCCATATAAATATTAGGATGGATCCAAGTCTATCAGTATTCATTTTTATAATAAAAATATTACTTCCCTAGTAAACTTTTTTAGAAAAGTGGCTGTATCTCCGCAAATATTGATTTTATCGCAAAAATAAGCGAAATTCGAAAAAACTTAACTAAAGTATCGATAGTGCTCTTTTCAAATATATTAAAACTATTGTAATTTGAAGAAATTTTTGAAAAAATCCATATAAATATTAGGATGGATCCAAGTCTATCAGTATTCATTTTTATAACAAAAATATTACTTCCCTATTAAACTTTTTTAGAAAAGTGGCTGTATCTTCGCAAATATTGATTTTATCGCAAAAATAAGCGAAGTCCTATTAAACTTTTTTAGAAAAGTGGCTGTATCTCTGCAAATATTGATTTTATCGCAAAAATAAGCGAAGTTCGAAAAAACTTAACTAAAGTATCGATAGTGCTCTTTTCAAATATATTAAAACTATTGTAATTTGAAGAAATTTTTAAAAAAATCCATATAAATATTAGGATGGATCCAAGTCTATCAGTATTCAATTTTATAATAAAAATATTACTTCCCTATTAAACTTTTTTAGAAAAGTGGCTGTATCTCCGCAAATATTGATTTTATCGCAAAAATAAGCGAAATTCGAAAAAAACTTAACTAAAGTATCGATAGTGCTCTTTTCAAATATATTAAAACTATTGTAATTTGAAGAAATTTTTTAAAAAATCCATATAAATATTAGGATGGATCCCCCTTGTCAATATATGGTCTTCGTATTTAATAAAGGGGTATTGCTCGATATTATGGTAAGGGTCCCCCCTTTTCAATATATGGTCTTCGTATTTAGTATAGGGGTATTGCTCGATATTATGGTAAGGGTCCCCCCTTTTCAATATATAGTCTTCGTATTTAGTATAGGGGTATTGCTCGATATTATGGTAAGGGTCCCCCCTTTTCAATATATGGTCTTCGTATTTAGTGTAGGGGTATCGCTCGATATTATGGTAAGGGTCCCCCCTTTTCAATATATGGTATTCGTATTTAGTATAGGGGTATTGTTCGATATTATGGTAAGGGTCCCCCCTTTTCAATATATGGTCTTCGTATTTAGTATAGGGGTATTGCTCGATATTATGGTAAGGGTCCCCCCTTTTCAATATATGGTCTTCGTATTTAGTATAGGGGTATTGCTCGATATTATGGTAAGGGTCCCCCCTTTTCAATATATGGTCTTCGTATTTAGTATAGGGGTATTGCTCGATATTATGGTAAGGGTCCCCCCTTTTCAATATATGGTCTTCGTATTTAGTATAGGGGTATTGCTCGATATTATGGTAAGGGTCCCCCCTTTTCAATATATGGTCTTCGTATTTAGTATAGTGGTATTGCTCGATATTATGGTAAGGGTCCCCCCTTTGCAATATATGGTCTTCGTATTTAGTATAGGGGTATTGCTCGATATTATGGTAAGGGTCCCCCCTTTTCAATATATGGTCTTCGTATTTAGTATAGGGGTATTGCTCGATATTATGGTAAGGGTCCCCCCTTTTCAATATATGGTCTTCGTATTTAGTGTAGGGGTATCGCTCGATATTATGGTAAGGGTCCCCCCTTTAAAAAAATCCATATAAATATTAGGATGGATCCAAGTCTATCAGTATTCATTTTTATAATAAAAATATTACTTCCCTAGTAAACTTTTTTAGAAAAGTGGCTGTATCTCCGCAAATATTGATTTTATCGCAAAAATAAGCGAAATTCGAAAAAACTTAACTAAAGTATCGATAGTGCTCTTTTCAAATATCTTAAAACTATTGTAATTTGAAGAAATTTTTGAAAAAATCCATATAAATATTAGGATGGATCCAAGTCTATCAGTATTCATTTTTATAATAAAAATATTACTTCCCTATTAAACTTTTTTAGAAAAGTGGCTGTATCTTCGCAAATATTGATTTTATCGCAAAAATAAGCGAAATTCGAAAAAACTTAACTAAAGTATCGATAGTGCTCTTTTCAAATATATTAAAACTATTGTAATTTGAAGAAATTTTTGAAAAAATCCATATAAATATTAGGATGGATCCAAGTCTATCAGTATTCATTTTTATAATAAAAATATTACTTCCCTATTAAACTTTTTTAGAAAAACGCTGTATCTCCGCAAATATTGATTTTATCGCAAAAATAAGCGAAATTCGAAAAACCTTAACTAAAGTATCGATAGTGCTCTTTTCAAATATATTAAAACTATTGTAATTTGAAGAAATTTTTGAAAAAATCCATATAAATATTAGGATGGATCCAAGTCTATCAGTATTCATTTTTATAATAAAAATATTACTTCCCTATTAAACTTTTTTAGAAAAGTGGCTGTATCTCCGCAAATATTGATTTTATCGCAAAAATAAGCGAAGTTCGAAAAAACTTAACTAAAGTATCGATAGTGCTCTTTTCAAATATATTAAAACTATTGTAATTTGAAGAAATTTTTGAAAAAATCCATATAAATATTAGGATGGATCCAAGTCTATCAGTATTCATTTTTATAATAAAAATATTACTTCCCTAGTAAACTTTTTTAGAAAAGTGGCTGTATCTCCGCAAATATTGATTTTATCGCAAAAATAAGCGAAATTCGAAAAAACTTAACTAAAGTATCGATAGTGCTCTTTTCAAATATATTAAAACTATTGTAATTTGAAGAAATTTTTGAAAAAATCCATATAAATATTAGGATGGATCCAAGTCTATCAGTATTCATTTTTATAACAAAAATATTACTTCCCTATTAAACTTTTTTAGAAAAGTGGCTGTATCTTCGCAAATATTGATTTTATCGCAAAAATAAGCGAAATTCGAAAAAACTTAACTAAAGTATCGATAGTGCTCTTTTCAAATATATTAAAACTATTGTAATTTGAAGAAATTTTTGAAAAAATCCATATAAATATTAGGATGGATCCAAGTCTATCAGTATTCATTTTTATAATAAAAATATTACTTCCCTATTAAACTTTTTTAGAAAAGTGGCTGTATCTTCGCAAATATTGATTTTATCGCAAAAATAAGCGAAATTCGAAAAAACTTAACTAAAGTATCGATAGTGCTCTTTTCAAATATATTAAAACTATTGTAATTTGAAGAAATTTTTGAAAAAATCCATATAAATATTAGGATGGATCCAAGTCTATCAGTATTCATTTTTATAATAAAAATATTACTTCCCTAGTAAACTTTTTTAGAAAAGTGGCTGTATCTCCGCAAATATTGATTTTATCGCAAAAATAAGCGAAATTCGAAAAAACTTAACTAAAGTATCGATAGTGCTCTTTTCAAATATATTAAAACTATTGTAATTTGAAGAAATTTTTGAAAAAATCCATATAAATATTAGGATGGATCCAAGTCTATCAGTATTCATTTTTATAATAAAAATATTACTTCCCTAGTAAACTTTTTTAGAAAAGTGGCTGTATCTTCGCAAATATTGATTTTATCGCAAAAATAAGCGAAATTCGAAAAAACTTAACTAAAGTATCGATAGTGCTCTTTTCAAATATATTAAAACTATTGTAATTTAAAGAAATTTTTGAAAAAATCCATATAAATATTAGGATGGATCCAAGTCTATCAGTATTCATTTTTATAATAAAAATATTACTTCCCTATTAAACTTTTTTAGAAAAGTGGCTGTATCTTCGCAAATATTGATTTTATCGCAAAAATAAGCGAAATTCGAAAAAACTTAACTAAAGTATCGATAGTGCTCTTTTCAAATATATTAAAACTATTGTAATTTGAAGAAATTTTTGAAAAAATCCATATAAATATTAGGATGGATCCAAGTCTATCAGTATTCATTTTTATAATAAAAATATTACTTCCCTATTAAACTTTTTTAGAAAAGTGGCTGTATCTCTGCAAATATTGATTTTATCGCAAAAATAAGCGAAGTTCGAAAAAACTTAACTAAAGTATCGATAGTGCTCTTTTCAAATATATTAAAACTATTGTAATTTGAAGAAATTTTTAAAAAAATCCATATAAATATTAGGATGGATCCAAGTCTATCAGTATTCATTTTTATAATAAAAATATTACTTCCCTATTAAACTTTTTTAGAAAAGTGGCTGTATCTCCGCAAATATTGATTTTGTCGCAAAAATAAGCGAAATTCGAAAAAAACTTAACTAAAGTATCGATAGTGCTCTTTTCAAATATATTAAAACTATTGTAATTTGAAGAAATTTTTTAAAAAATCCATATAAATATTAGGATGGATCCCCCTTGTCAATATATGGTCTTCGTATTTAATAAAGGGGTATTGCTCGATATTATGGTAAGGGTCCCCCCTTTTCAATATATGGTCTTCGTATTTAGTATAGGGGTATTGCTCGATATTATGGTAAGGGTCCCCCCTTTTCAATATATAGTCTTCGTATTTAGTATAGGGGTATTGCTCGATATTATGGTAAGGGTCCCCCCTTTTCAATATATGGTCTTCGTATTTAGTGTAGGGGTATCGCTCGATATTATGGTAAGGGTCCCCCCTTTTCAATATATGGTCTTCGTATTTAGTATAGGGGTATTGTTCGATATTATGGTAAGGGTCCCCCCTTTTCAATATATGGTCTTCGTATTTAGTATAGGGGTATTGCTCGATATTATGGTAAGGGTCCCCCCTTTTCAATATATGGTCTTCGTATTTAGTATAGGGGTATTGCTCGATATTATGGTAAGGGTCCCCCCTTTTCAATATATGGTCTTCGTATTTAGTATAGGGGTATTGCTCGATATTATGGTAAGGGTCCCCCCTTTTCAATATATGGTCTTCGTATTTAGTATAGGGGTATTGCTCGATATTATGGTAAGGGTCCCCCCTTTTCAATATATGGTCTTCGTATTTAGTATAGGAGTATTGCTCGATATTATGGTAAGGGTCCCCCCTTTTCAATATATGGTCTTCGTATTTAGTATAGGGGTATTGCTCGATATTATGGTAAGGGTCCCCCCTTTTCAATATATGGTCTTCGTATTTAGTATAGGGGTATTGCTCGATATTATGGTAAGGGTCCCCCCTTTTCAATATATGGTCTTCGTATTTAGTATAGGGGTATTGCTCGATATTATGGTAAGGGTCCCCCCTTTTCAATATATGGTCTTCGTATTTAGTATAGGGGTATTGCTCGATATTATGGTAAGGGTCCCCCCTTTTCAATATATGGTCTTCGTATTTAGTATAGGGGTATTGCTCGATATTATGGTAAGGGTCCCCCCTTTTCAATATATGGTCTTCGTATTTAGTATAGGGGTATTGCTCGATATTATGGTAAGGGTCCCCCCTTTTCAATATATGGTCTTCGTATTTAGTATAGGGGTATTGCTCGATATTATGGTAAGGGTCCCCCCTTTTCAATATATGGTCTTCGTATTTAGTATAGGGGTATTGCTCGATATTATGGTAAGGGTCCCCCCTTTTCAATATATGGTCTTCGTATTTAGTATAGGGGTCTTGCTCGATATTATGGTAAGGGTCCCCCCTTTTCAATATATGGTCTTCGTATTTAGTATAGGGGTATTGCTCGATATTATGGTAAGGGTCCCCCCTTTTCAATATATGGTCTTCGTATTTAGTATAGGGGTATTGCTCGATATTATGGTAAGGGTCCCCCCTTTTCAATATATGGTCTTCGTATTTAGTATAGGTGTATCGCTCGATATTATGGTAAGGGTCCCCCCTTTTCAATATATGGTCTTCGTATTTAGTATACGGGTATTGCTCGATATTATGGTAAGGGTCCCCCCTTTTCAATATATGGTCTTCGTATTTAGTATAGGGGTATTGCTCGATATTATGGTAAGGGTCCCCCCTTTTAAATATATGGTCTTCGTATTTAGTATAGGGGTATTGCTCGATATTATGGTAAGGGTCCCCCCTTTTCAATATATGGTCTTCGTATTTAGTATAGGGGTATTGCTCGATATTATGGTAAGGGTCCCCCCTTTTCAATATATGGTCTTCGTATTTAGTATAGGGGTATTGCTCGATATTATGGTAAGGGTCCCCCCTTTTCAATATATGGTCTTCGTATTTAGTATAGGGGTATTGCTCGATATTATGGTAAGGGTCCCCCCTTTTCAATATATGGTCTTCGTATTTAGTATAGGGGTATTGCTCGATATTATGGTAAGGGTCCCCCCTTTTCAATATATGGTCTTCGTATTTAGTATAGGGGTATTGCTCGATATTATGGTAAGGGTCCCCCCTTTTCAATATATGGTCTTCGTATTTAGTATAGGGGTATTGCTCGATATTATGGTAAGGGTCCCCCCTTTTCAATATATGGTCTTCGTATTTAGTATAGGGGTATTGCTCGATATTATGGTAAGGGTCCCCCCTTTTCAATATATGGTCTTCGTATTTAGTATAGGGGTATTGCTCGATATTATGGTAAGGGTCCCCCCTTTTCAATATATGGTCTTCGTATTTAGTATAGGGGTATTGCTCGATATTATGGTAAGGGTCCCCCCTTTTCAATATATGGTCTTCGTATTTAGTATAGGGGTATTGCTCGATATTATGGTAAGGGTCCCCCCTTTTCAATATATGGTCTTCGTATTTAGTATAGGAGTATTGCTCGATATTATGGTAAGGGTCCCCCCTTTTCAATATATGGTCTTCGTATTTAGTATAGGGGTATTGCTCGATATTATGGTAAGGGTCCCCCCTTTTCAATATATGGTCTTCGTATTTAGTATAGGGGTATTGCTCGATATTATGGTAAGGGTCCCCCCTTTTCAATATATGGTCTTCGTATTTAGTATAGGGGTATTGCTCGATATTATGGTAAGGGTCCCCCTTTTCAATATATGGTCTTCGTATTTAGTATAGGGGTATTGCTCGATATTATGGTAAGGGTCCCCCCTTTTCAATATATGGTCTTCGTATTTAGTATAGGGGTATTGCTCGATATTATGGTAAGGGTCCCCCCTTTTCAATATATGGTCTTCGTATTTAGTATAGGGGTATTGCTCGATATTATGGTAAGGGTCCCCCCTTTTCAATATATGGTCTTCGTATTTAGTATAGGGGTATTGCTCGATATTATGGTAAGGGTCCCCCCTTTTCAATATATGGTCTTCGTATTTAGTATAGGGGTATTGCTCGATATTATGGTAAGGGTCCCCCCTTTTCAATATATGGTCTTCGTATTTAGTATAGGGGTATTGCTCGATATTATGGTAAGGGTCCCCCCTTTTCAATATATGGTCTTCGTATTTAGTATAGGGGTATTGCTCGATATTATGGTAAGGGTCCCCCCTTTTCAATATATGGTCTTCGTATTTAGTATAGGGGTATTGCTCGATATTATGGTAAGGGTCCCCCCTTTTCAATATATGGTCTTCGTATTTAGTATAGGGGTATTGCTCGATATTATGGTAAGGGTCCCCCCTTTTCAATATATGGTCTTCGTATTTAGTATAGGGGTATTGCTCGATATTATGGTAAGGGTCCCCCCTTTTCAATATATGGTCTTCGTATTTAGTATAGGGGTATTGCTCGATATTATGGTAAGGGTCCCCCCTTTTCAATATATGGTCTTCGTATTTAGTATAGGGGTATTGCTCGATATTATGGTAAGGGTCCCCCCTTTTCAATATATGGTCTTCGTATTTAGTATAGGGGTATTGCTCGATATTATGGTAAGGGTCCCCCCTTTTCAATATATGGTCTTCGTATTTAGTATAGGGGTATTGCTCGATATTATGGTAAGGGTCCCCCCTTTTCAATATATGGTCTTCGTATTTAGTATAGGGGTATTGCTCGATATTATGGTAAGGGTCCCCCCTTTTCAATATATGGTCTTCGTATTTAGTATAGGGGTATTGCTCGATATTATGGTAAGGGTCCCCCCTTTTCAATATATGGTCTTCGTATTTAGTATAGGGGTATTGCTCGATATTATGGTAAGGGTCCCCCCTTTTCAATGTATGGTCTTCGTATTTAGTATAGGGGTATTGCTCGATATTATGGTAAGGGTCCCCCCTTTTCAATATATGGTCTTCGTATTTAGTATAGGGGTATTGCTCGATATTATGGTAAGGGTCCCCCCTTTTCAATATATGGTCTTCGTATTTAGTATAGGGGTATTGCTCGATATTATGGTAAGGGTCCCCCCTTTTCAATATATGGTCTTCGTATTTAGTATAGGGGTATTGCTCGATATTATGGTAAGGGTCCCCCCTTTTCAATATATGGTCTTCGTATTTAGTATAGGGGTATTGCTCGATATTATGGTAAGGGTCCCCCCTTTTCAATATATGGTCTTCGTATTTAGTATAGGGGTATTGCTCGATATTATGGTAAGGGTCCCCCCTTTTCAATATATGGTCTTCGTATTTAGTATAGGGGTATTGCTCGATATTATGGTAAGGGTCCCCCCTTTTCAATATATGGTCTTCGTATTTAGTATAGGGGTATTGCTCGATATTATGGTAAGGGTCCCCCCTTTTCAATATATGGTCTTCGTATTTAGTATAGGAGTATTGCTCGATATTATGGTAAGGGTCCCCCCTTTTCAATATATGGTCTTCGTATTTAGTATAGGGGTATTGCTCGATATTATGGTAAGGGTCCCCCCTTTTCAATATATGGTCTTCGTATTTAGTATAGGGGTATTGCTCGATATTATGGTAAGGGTCCCCCCTTTTCAATATATGGTCTTCGTATTTAGTATAGGGGTATTGCTCGATATTATGGTAAGGGTCCCCCCTTTTCAATATATGGTCTTCGTATTTAGTATAGGGGTATTGCTCGATATTATGGTAAGGGTCCCCCCTTTTCAATATATGGTCTTCGTATTTAGTATAGGAGTATATCTCGATATTATGGTAAGGGTCCCCCCTTTTCAATATATAGTCTTCGTATTTAGTATAGGGGTATTGCTCGATATTATGGTAAGGGTCCCCCCTTTTCAATATATGGTCTTCGTATTTAGTATAGGGGTATTGCTCGATATTATGGTAAGGGTCCCCCCTTTTCAATATATGGTCTTCGTATTTAGTATAGGGGTATTGCTCGATATTATGGTAAGGGTCCCCCCTTTTCAATATATGGTCTTCGTATTTAGTATAGGGGTATTGCTCGATATTATGGTAAGGGTCCCCCCTTTTCAATATATGGTCTTCGTATTTAGTATAGGGGTATTGCTCGATATTATGGTAAGGGTCCCCCCTTTTCAATATATGGTCTTCGTATTTAGTATAGGGGTATTGCTCGATATTATGGTAAGGGTCCCCCCTTTTCAATATATGGTCTTCGTATTTAGTGTAGGGGTATCGCTCGATATTATGGTAAGGGTCCCCCCTTTAAAAAAATCCATATAAATATTAGGATGGATCCAAGTCTATCAGTATTCATTTTTATAATAAAAATATTACTTCCCTAGTAAACTTTTTTAGAAAAGTGGCTGTATCTCCGCAAATATTGATTTTATCGCAAAAATAAGCGAAATTCGAAAAAACTTAACTAAAGTATCGATAGTGCTCTTTTCAAATATATTAAAACTATTGTAATTTGAAGAAATTTTTGAAAAAATCCATATAAATATTAGGATGGATCCAAGTCTATCAGTATTCATTTTTATAATAAAAATATTACTTCCCTATTAAACTTTTTTAGAAAAGTGGCTGTATCTTCGCAAATATTGATTTTATCGCAAAAATAAGCGAAATTCGAAAAAACTTAACTAAAGTATCGATAGTGCTCTTTTCAAATATATTAAAACTATTGTAATTTGAAGAAATTTTTGAAAAAATCCATATAAATATTAGGATGGATCCAAGTCTATCAGTATTCATTTTTATAATAAAAATATTACTTCCCTAGTAAACTTTTTTAGAAAAGTGGCTGTATCTCCGCAAATATTGATTTTATCGCAAAAATAAGCGAAATTCGAAAAACCTTAACTAAAGTATCGATAGTGCTCTTTTCAAATATATTAAAACTATTGTAATTTGAAGAAATTTTTGAAAAAATCCATATAAATATTAGGATGGATCCAAGTCTATCAGTATTCATTTTTATAATAAAAATATTACTTCCCTATTAAACTTTTTTAGAAAAGTGGCTGTATCTCCGCAAATATTGATTTTATCGCAAAAATAAGCGAAGTTCGAAAAAACTTAACTAAAGTATCGATAGTGCTCTTTTCAAATATATTAAAACTATTGTAATTTGAAGAAATTTTTGAAAAAATCCATATAAATATTAGGATGGATCCAAGTCTATCAGTATTCATTTTTATAACAAAAATATTACTTCCCTATTAAACTTTTTTAGAAAAGTGGCTGTATCTCCGCAAATATTGATTTTATCGCAAAAATAAGCGAAATTCGAAAAAACTTAACTAAAGTATCGATAGTGCTCTTTTCAAATATATTAAAACTATTGTAATTTGAAGAAATTTTTGAAAAAATCCATATAAATATTAGGATGGATCCAAGTCTATCAGTATTCATTTTTATAATAAAAATATTACTTCCCTATTAAACTTATTAATATTCCCTATTAAAAATAATTAATATTGATTTTATCGCAAAAATAAGCGAAGTTCGAAAAAACTTAACTAAAGTATCGATAGTGCTCTTTTCAAATATATTAAAACTATTGTAATTTGAAGAAATTTTTGAAAAAATCCATATAAATATTAGGATGGATCCAAGTCTATCAGTATTCATTTTTATAATAAAAATATTACTTCCCTATTAAACTTTTTTAGAAAAGTGGCTGTATCTCCGCAAATATTGATTTTATCGCAAAAATAAGCGAAATTCGAAAAAAACTTAACTAAAGTATCGATAGTGCTCTTTTCAAATATATTAAAACTATTGTAATTTGAAGAAATTTTTTAAAAAATCCATATAAATATTAGGATGGATCCCCCTTGTCAATATATGGTCTTCGTATTTAATAAAGGGGTATTGCTCGATATTATGGTAAGGGTCCCCCCTTTTCAATATATGGTCTTCGTATTTAGTATAGGGGTATTGCTCGATATTATGGTAAGGGTCCCCCCTTTTCAATATATAGTCTTCGTATTTAGTATAGGGGTATTGCTCGATATTATGGTAAGGGTCCCCCCTTTTCAATATATGGTCTTCGTATTTAGTGTAGGGGTATCGCTCGATATTATGGTAAGGGTCCCCCCTTTTCAATATATGGTCTTCATATTTAGTATAGGGGTATTGTTCGATATTATGGTAAGGGTCCCCCCTTTTCAATATATGGTCTTCGTATTTAGTATAGGGGTATTGCTCGATATTATGGTAAGGGTCCCCCCTTTTCAATATATGGTCTTCGTATTTAGTATAGGGGTATTGCTCGATATTATGGTAAGGGTCCCCCCTTTTCAATATATGGTCTTCGTATTTAGTATAGGGGTATTGCTCGATATTATGGTAAGGGTCCCCCCTTTTCAATATATGGTCTTCGTATTTAGTATAGGGGTATTGCTCGATATTATGGTAAGGGTCCCCCCTTTTCAATATATGGTCTTCGTATTTAGTATAGGGGTATTGCTCGATATTATGGTAAGGGTCCCCCCTTTTCAATATATGGTCTTCGTATTTAGTATAGGGGTATTGCTCGATATTATGGTAAGGGTCCCCCCTTTTCAATATATGGTCTTCGTATTTAGTGTAGGGGTATCGCTCGATATTATGGTAAGGGTCCCCCCTTTAAAAAAATCCATATAAATATTAGGATGGATCCAAGTCTATCAGTATTCATTTTTATAATAAAAATATTACTTCCCTATTAAACTTTTTTAGAAAAGTGGCTGTATCTTCGCAAATATTGATTTTATCGCAAAAATAAGCGAAATTCGAAAAAACTTAACTAAAGTATCGATAGTGCTCTTTTCAAATATATTAAAACTATTGTAATTTGAAGAAATTTTTGAAAAAATCCATATAAATATTAGGATGGATCCAAGTCTATCAGTATTCATTTTTATAATAAAAATATTACTTCCCTATTAAACTTTTTTAGAAAAGTGGCTGTATCTCCGCAAATATTGATTTTATCGCAAAAATAAGCGAAATTCGAAAAACCTTAATTAATGTATCGATAGTGCTCTTTTCAAATATATTAAAACTATTGTAATTTGAAGAAATTTTTGAAAAAATCCATATAAATATTAGGATGGATCCAAGTCTATCAGTATTCATTTTTATAATAAAAATATTACTTCCCTATTAAACTTTTTTAGAAAAGTGGCTGTATCTCCGCAAATATTGATTTTATCGCAAAAATAAGCGAAGTTCGAAAAAACTTAACTAAAGTATCGATAGTGCTCTTTTCAAATATATTAAAACTATTGTAATTTGAAGAAATTTTTTAAAAAATCCATATAAATATTAGGATGGATCCAAGTCTATCAGTATTCATTTTTATAATAAAAATATTACTTCCCTAGTAAACTTTTTTAGAAAAGTGGCTGTATCTCCGCAAATATTGATTTTATCGCAAAAATAAGCGAAATTCGAAAAAACTTAATTAAAGTATCGATAGTGCTCTTTTCAAATATATTAAAACTATTGTAATTTGAAGAAATTTTTGAAAAAATCCATATAAATATTAGGATGGATCCAAGTCTATCAGTATTCATTTTTATAACAAAAATATTACTTCCCTATTAAACTTTTTTAGAAAAGTGGCTGTATCTCCGCAAATATTGATTTTATCGCAAAAATAAGCGAAATTCGAAAAAACTTAACTAAAGTATCGATAGTGCTCTTTTCAAATATATTAAAACTATTGTAATTTGAAGAAATTTTTTAAAAAATCCATATAAATATTAGGATGGATCCCCCTTGTCAATATATGGTCTTCGTATTTAATAAAGGGGTATTGCTCGATATTATGGTAAGGGTCCCCCCTTTTCAATATATGGTCTTCGTATTTAGTATAGGGGTATTGCTCGATATTATGGTAAGGGTCCCCCCTTTTCAATATATAGTCTTCGTATTTAGTATAGGGGTATTGCTCGATATTATGGTAAGGGTCCCCCCTTTTCAATATATGGTCTTCGTATTTAGTGTAGGGGTATCGCTCGATATTATGGTAAGGGTCCCCCCTTTTCAATATATGGTCTTCGTATTTAGTATAGGGGTATTGCTCGATATTATGGTAAGGGTCCCCCCTTTTCAATATATGGTCTTCGTATTTAGTATAGGGGTATTGCTCGATATTATGGTAAGGGTCCCCCCTTTTCAATATATGGTCTTCGTATTTAGTATAGGGGTATTGCTCGATATTATGGTAAGGGTCCCCCCTTTTCAATATATGGTCTTCGTATTTAGTATAGGAGTATTGCTCGATATTATGGTAAGGGTCCCCCCTTTTCAATATATGGTCTTCGTATTTAGTATAGGGGTATTGCTCGATATTATGGTAAGGGTCCCCCCTTTTCAATATATGGTCTTCGTATTTAGTATAGGGGTATTGCTCGATATTATGGTAAGGGTCCCCCCTTTTCAATATATGGTCTTCGTATTTAGTATAGGGGTATTGCTCGATATTATGGTAAGGGTCTCCCCTTTTCAATATATGGTCTTCGTATTTAGTATAGGGGTATTGCTCGATATTATGGTAAGGGTCCCCCCTTTTCAATATATGGTCTTCGTATTTAATAAAGGGGTATTGCTCGATATTATGGTAAGGGTCCCCCCTTTTCAATATATGGTCTTCGTATTTAGTATAGGGGTATTGCTCGATATTATGGTAAGGGTCCCCCCTTTTCAATATATGGTCTTCGTATTTAGTATAGGGGTATTGCTCGATATTATGGTAAGGGTCCCCCCTTTTCAATATATGGTCTTCGTATTTAGTGTAGGGGTATCGCTCGATATTATGGTAAGGGTCCCCCCTTTAAAAAAATCCATATAAATATTAGGATGAATCCAAGTCTATCAGTATTCATTTTTATAATAAAAATATTACTTCCCTAGTAAACTTTTTTAGAAAAGTGGCTGTATCTCCGCAAATATTGATTTTATCGCAAAAATAAGCGAAATTCGAAAAAACTTAACTAAAGTATCGATAGTGCTCTTTTCAAATATATTAAAACTATTGTAATTTGAAGAAATTTTTGAAAAAATCCATATAAATATTAGGATGGATCCAAGTCTATCAGTATTCATTTTTATAATAAAAATATTACTTCCCTAGTAAACTTTTTTAGAAAAGTGGCTGTATCTCCGCAAATATTGATTTTATCGCAAAAATAAGCGAAGTTCGAAAAAACTTAACTAAAGTATCGATAGTGCTCTTTTCAAATATATTAAAACTATTGTAATTTGAAGAAATTTTTGAAAAAATCCATATAAATATTAGGATGGATCCAAGTCTATCAGTATTCATTTTTATAATAAAAATATTACTTCCCTAGTAAACTTTTTTAGAAAAGTGGCTGTATCTCCGCAAATATTGATTTTATCGCAAAAATAAGCGAAATTCGAAAAAACTTAACTAAAGTATCGATAGTGCTCTTTTCAAATATATTAAAACTATTGTAATTTGAAGAAATTTTTGAAAAAATCCATATAAATATTAGGATGGATCCCCCTTGTCAATATATGGTCTTCGTATTTAATAAAGGGGTATTGCTCGATATTATGGTAAGGGTCCCCCCTTTTCAATATATGGTCTTCGTATTTAGTATAGGGGTATTGCTCGATATTATGGTAAGGGTCCCCCCTTTTCAATATATAGTCTTCGTATTTAGTATAGGGGTATTGCTCGATATTATGGTAAGGGTCCCCCCTTTTCAATATATGGTCTTCGTATTTAGTGTAGGGGTATCGCTCGATATTATGGTAAGGGTCCCCCCTTTTCAATATATGGTCTTCGTATTTAGTATAGGGGTATTGCTCGATATTATGGTAAGGGTCCCCCCTTTTCAATATATGGTCTTCGTATTTAGTATAGGGGTATTGCTCGATATTATGGTAAGGGTCCCCCCTTTTCAATATATGGTCTTCGTATTTAGTATAGGGGTATTGCTCGATATTATGGTAAGGGTCCCCCCTTTTCAATATATGGTCTTCGTATTTAGTATAGGAGTATTGCTCGATATTATGGTAAGGGTCCCCCCTTTTCAATATATGGTCTTCGTATTTAGTATAGGGGTATTGCTCGATATTATGGTAAGGGTCCCCCCTTTTCAATATATGGTCTTCGTATTTAGTATAGGGGTATTGCTCGATATTATGGTAAGGGTCCCCCCTTTTCAATATATGGTCTTCGTATTTAGTATAGGGGTATTGCTCGATATTATGGTAAGGGTCCCCCCTTTTCAATATATGGTCTTCGTATTTAGTATAGGGGTATTGCTCGATATTATGGTAAGGGTCTCCCCTTTTCAATATATGGTCTTCGTATTTAGTATAGGGGTATTGCTCGATATTATGGTAAGGGTCCCCCCTTTTCAATATATGGTCTTCGTATTTAATAAAGGGGTATTGCTCGATATTATGGTAAGGGTCCCCCCTTTTCAATATATGGTCTTCGTATTTAGTATAGGGGTATTGCTCGATATTATGGTAAGGGTCCCCCCTTTTCAATATATGGTCTTCGTATTTAGTGTAGGGGTATCGCTCGATATTATGGTAAGGGTCCCCCCTTTTCAATATATGGTCTTCGTATTTAGTATAGGGGTATTGCTCGATATTATGGTAAGGGTCCCCCCTTTTCAATATATGGTCTTCGTATTTAGTATAGGGGTATTGCTCGATATTATGGTAAGGGTCCCCCCTTTTCAATATATGGTCTTCGTATTTAGTATAGGGGTATTGCTCGATATTATGGTAAGGGTCCCCCCTTTTCAATATATGGTCTTCGTATTTAGTATAGGAGTATTGCTCGATATTATGGTAAGGGTCCCCCCTTTTCAATATATGGTCTTCGTATTTAGTATAGGGGTATTGCTCGATATTATGGTAAGGGTCCCCCCTTTTCAATATATGGTCTTCGTATTTAGTATAGGGGTATTGCTCGATATTATGGTAAGGGTCCCCCCTTTTCAATATATGGTCTTCGTATTTAGTATAGGGGTATTGCTCGATATTATGGTAAGGGTCCCCCCTTTTCAATATATGGTCTTCGTATTTAGTATAGGGGTATTGCTCGATATTATGGTAAGGGTCTCCCCTTTTCAATATATGGTCTTCGTATTTAGTATAGGGGTATTGCTCGATATTATGGTAAGGGTCCCCCCTTTTCAATATATGGTCTTCGTATTTAATAAAGGGGTATTGCTCGATATTATGGTAAGGGTCCCCCCTTTTCAATATATGGTCTTCGTATTTAGTATAGGGGTATTGCTCGATATTATGGTAAGGGTCCCCCCTTTTCAATATATGGTCTTCGTATTTAGTATAGGGGTATTGCTCGATATTATGGTAAGGGTCCCCCCTTTTCAATATATGGTCTTCGTATTTAGTGTAGGGGTATCGCTCGATATTATGGTAAGGGTCCCCCCTTTAAAAAAATCCATATAAATATTAGGATGAATCCAAGTCTATCAGTATTCATTTTTATAATAAAAATATTACTTCCCTAGTAAACTTTTTTAGAAAAGTGGCTGTATCTCCGCAAATATTGATTTTATCGCAAAAATAAGCGAAATTCGAAAAAACTTAACTAAAGTATCGATAGTGCTCTTTTCAAATATATTAAAACTATTGTAATTTGAAGAAATTTTTGAAAAAATCCATATAAATATTAGGATGGATCCAAGTCTATCAGTATTCATTTTTATAACAAAAATATTACTTCCCTATTAAACTTTTTTAAAAAAGTGGCTGTATCTCCGCAAATATTGATTTTATCGCAAAAATAAGCGAAGTTCGAAAAAACTTAACTAAAGTATCGATAGTGCTCTTTTCAAATATATTAAAACTATTGTAATTTGAAGAAATTTTTGAAAAAATCCATATAAATATTAGGATGGATCCAAGTCTATCAGTATTCATTTTTATAATAAAAATATTACTTCCCTAGTAAACTTTTTTAGAAAAGTGGCTGTATCTCCGCAAATATTGATTTTATCGCAAAAATAAGCGAAATTCGAAAAAACTTAACTAAAGTATCGATAGTGCTCTTTTCAAATATATTAAAACTATTGTAATTTGAAGAAATTTTTGAAAAAATCCATATAAATATTAGGATGGATCCAAGTCTATCAGTATTCATTTTTATAACAAAAATATTACTTCCCTATTAAACTTTTTTAGAAAAGTGGCTGTATCTCCGCAAATATTGATTTTATCGCAAAAATAAGCGAAATTCGAAAAAACTTAACTAAAGTATCGATAGTGCTCTTTTCAAATATATTAAAACTATTGTAATTTGAAGAAATTTTTGAAAAAATCCATATAAATATTAGGATGGATCCAAGTCTATCAGTATTCATTTTTATAATAAAAATATTACTTCCCTATTAAACTTTTTTAGAAAAGTGGCTGTATCTCTGCAAATATTGATTTTATCGCAAAAATAAGCGAAGTTCGAAAAAACTTAACTAAAGTATCGATAGTGCTCTTTTCAAATATATTAAAACTATTGTAATTTGAAGAAATTTTTGAAAAAATCCATATAAATATTAGGATGGATCCAAGTCTATCAGTATTCATTTTTATAACAAAAATATTACTTCCCTATTAAACTTTTTTAGAAAAGTGGCTGTATCTCCGCAAATATTGATTTTATCGCAAAAATAAGCGAAATTCGAAAAAAACTTAACTAAAGTATCGATAGTGCTCTTTTCAAATATATTAAAACTATTGTAATTTGAAGAAATTTTTTAAAAAATCCATATAAATATTAGGATGGATCCCCCTTGTCAATATATGGTCTTCGTATTTAATAAAGGGGTATTGCTCGATATTATGGTAAGGGTCCCCCCTTTTCAATATATAGTCTTCGTATTTAGTATAGGGGTATTGCTCGATATTATGGTAAGGGTCCCCCCTTTTCAATATATGGTCTTCGTATTTAGTGTAGGGGTATCGCTCGATATTATGGTAAGGGTCCCCCCTTTTCAATATATGGTCTTCGTATTTAGTATAGGGGTATTGTTCGATATTATGGTAAGGGTCCCCCCTTTTCAATATATGGTCTTCGTATTTAGTATAGGGGTATTGCTCGATATTATGGTAAGGGTCCCCCCTTTTCAATATATGGTCTTCGTATTTAGTATAGGGGTATTGCTCGATATTATGGTAAGGGTCCCCCCTTTTCAATATATGGTCTTCGTATTTAGTATAGGGGTATTGCTCGATATTATGGTAAGGGTCCCCCCTTTTCAATATATGGTCTTCGTATTTAGTATAGGGGTATTGCTCGATATTATGGTAAGGGTCCCCCCTTTTCAATATATGGTCTTCGTATTTAGTATAGGAGTATTGCTCGATATTATGGTAAGGGTCCCCCGTTTTCAATATATGGTCTTCGTATTTAGTATAGGGGTATTGCTCGATATTATGGTAAGGGTCCCCCCTTTTCAATATATGGTCTTCGTATTTAGTATAGGGGTATTGCTCGATATTATGGTAAGGGTCCCCCCTTTTCAATATATGGTCTTCGTATTTAGTATAGGGGTATTGCTCGATATTATGGTAAGGGTCCCCCCTTTTCAATATATAGTCTTCGTATTTAGTATAGGGGTATTGCTCGATATTATGGTAAGGGTCCCCCCTTTTCAATATATGGTCTTCGTATTTAGTATAGGGGTATTGCTCGATATTATGGTAAGGGTCCCCCCTTTTCAATATATGGTCTTCGTATTTAGTATAGGGGTATTGCTCGATATTATGGTAAGGGTCCCCCTTTTTCAATATATGGTCTTCGTATTTAGTATAGGGGTATTGCTCGATATTATGGTAAGGGTCCCCCCTTTTCAATATATGGTCTTCGTATTTAGTGTAGGGGTATCGCTCGATATTATGGTAAGGGTCCCCCCTTTAAAAAAATCCATATAAATATTAGGATGGATCCAAGTCTATCAGTATTCATTTTTATAATAAAAATATTACTTCCCTAGTAAACTTTTTTAGAAAAGTGGCTGTATCTCCGCAAATATTGATTTTATCGCAAAAATAAGCGAAATTCGAAAAAACTTAACTAAAGTATCGATAGTGCTCTTTTCAAATATATTAAAACTATTGTAATTTGAAGAAATTTTTGAAAAAATCCATATAAATATTAGGATGGATCCAAGTCTATCAGTATTCATTTTTATAATAAAAATATTACTTCCCTATTAAACTTTTTTAGAAAAGTGGCTGTATCTTCGCAAATATTGATTTTATCGCAAAAATAAGCGAAATTCGAAAAAACTTAACTAAAGTATCGATAGTGCTCTTTTCAAATATATTAAAACTATTGTAATTTGAAGAAATTTTTGAAAAAATCCATATAAATATTAGGATGGATCCAAGTCTATCAGTATTCATTTTTATAATAAAAATATTACTTCCCTATTAAACTTTTTTAGAAAAGTGGCTGTATCTCCGCAAATATTGATTTTATCGCAAAAATAAGCGAAATTCGAAAAACCTTAACTAAAGTATCGATAGTGCTCTTTTCAAATATATTAAAACTATTGTAATTTGAAGAAATTTTTGAAAAAATCCATATAAATATTAGGATGGATCCAAGTCTATCAGTATTCATTTTTATAATAAAAATATTACTTCCCTATTAAACTTTTTTAGAAAAGTGGCTGTATCTCGGCAAATATTGATTTTATCGCAAAAATAAGCGAAGTTCGAAAAAACTTAACTAAAGTATCGATAGTGCTCTTTTCAAATATATTAAAACTATTGTAATTTGAAGAAATTTTTGAAAAAATCCATATAAATATTAGGATGGATCCAAGTCTATCAGTATTCATTTTTATAATAAAAATATTACTTCCCTATTAAACTTTTTTAGAAAAGTGGCTGTATCTCTGCAAATATTGATTTTATCGCAAAAATAAGCGAAATTCGAAAAACCTTAACTAAAGTATCGATAGTGCTCTTTTCAAATATATTAAAACTATTGTAATTTGAAGAAATTTTTGAAAAAATCCATATAAATATTAGGATGGATCCAAGTCTATCAGTATTCATTTTTATAATAAAAATATTACTTCCCTATTAAACTTTTTTAGAAAAGTGGCTGTATCTCCGCAAATATTGATTTTATCGCAAAAATAAGCGAAGTTCGAAAAAACTTAACTAAAGTATCGATAGTGCTCTTTTCAAATATATTAAAACTATTGTAATTTGAAGAAATTTTTTAAAAAATCCATATAAATATTAGGATGGATCCAAGTCTATCAGTATTCATTTTTATAATAAAAATATTACTTCCCTAGTAAACTTTTTTAGAAAAGTGGCTGTATCTCCGCAAATATTGATTTTATCGCAAAAATAAGCGAAATTCGAAAAAACTCAACTAAAGTATCGATAGTGCTCTTTTCAAATATATTAAAACTATTGTAATTTGAAGAAATTTTTGAAAAAATCCATATAAATATTAGGATGGATCCAAGTCTATCAGTATTCATTTTAATAACAAACATATTACTTCCCTATTAAACTTTTTTAGAAAAGTGGCTGTATCTCCGCAAATATTGATTTTATCGCAAAAATAAGCGAAATTCGAAAAAACTTAACTAAAGTATCGATAGTGCTCTTTTCAAATATATTAAAACTATTGTAATTTGAAGAAATTTTTGAAAAAATCCATATAAATATTAGGATGGATCCAAGTCTATCAGTATTCATTTTTATAATAAAAATATTACTTCCCTATTAAACTTTTTTAGAAAAGTGGCTGTATCTCTGCAAATATTGATTTTATCGCAAAAATAAGCGAAGTTCGAAAAAACTTAACTAAAGTATCGATAGTGCTCTTTTCAAATATATTAAAACTATTGTAATTTGAAGAAATTTTTGAAAAAATCCATATAAATATTAGGATGGATCCAAGTCTATCAGTATTCATTTTTATAATAAAAATATTACTTCCCTATTAAACTTTTTTAGAAAAGTGGCTGTATCTCCGCAAATATTGCTTTTATCGCAAAAATAAGCGAAATTCGAAAAAAACTTAACTAAAGTATCGATAGTGCTCTTTTCAAATATATTAAAACTATTGTAATTTGAAGAAATTTTTTAAAAAATCCATATAAATATTAGGATGGATCCCCCTTGTCAATATATGGTCTTCGTATTTAATAAAGGGGTATTGCTCGATATTATGGTAAGGGTCCCCCCTTTTCAATATATGGTCTTCGTATTTAGTATAGGGGTATTGCTCGATATTATGGTAAGGGTCCCCCCTTTTCAATATATAGTCTTCGTATTTAGTATAGGGGTATTGCTCGATATTATGGTAAGGGTCCCCCCTTTTCAATATATGGTCTTCGTATTTAGTGTAGGGGTATTGCTCGATATTATGGTAAGGGTCCCCCCTTTTCAATATATGGTCTTCGTATTTAGTATAGGAGTATTGCTCGATATTATGGTAAGGGTCCCCCCTTTTCAATATATGGTCTTCGTATTTAGTATAGGGGTATTGCTCTATATTATGGTAAGGGTCCCCCCTTTTCAATATATGGTCTTCGCATTTAGTATAGGGGTATTGCTCGATATTATGGTAAGGGTCCCCCCTTTTCAATATATGGTCTTCGTATTTAGTATAGGGGTATTGCTCGATATTATGGTAAGGGTCCCCCCTTTTCAATATATGGTCTTCGTATTTAGTATAGGGGTATTGCTCGATATTATGGTAAGGGTCCCCCCTTTTCAATATATGGTCTTCGTATTTAGTATAGGAGTATTGCTCGATATTATGGTAAGGGTCCCCCCTTTTCAATATATGGTCTTCGTATTTAGTATAGGGGTATTGCTCGATATTATGGTAAGGGTCCCCCCTTTTCAATATATGGTCTTCGTATTTAGTAAAGGGGTATTGCTCGATATTATGGTAAGGGTCCCCCCTTTTCAATATATGGTCTTCGTATTTAGTATAGGGGTATTGCTCGATATTATGGTAAGGGTCCCCCTTTTCAATATATGGTCTTCGTATTTAGTATAGGGGTATTGCTCGATATTATGGTAAGGGTCCCCCCTTTTCAATATATGGTCTTCGTATTTAGTATAGGGGTATTGCTCGATATTATGGTAAGGGTCCCCCCTTTTCAATATATGGTCTTCGTATTTAGTGTAGGGGTATCGCTCGATATTATGGTAAGGGTCCCCCCTTTAAAAAAATCCATATAAATATTAGGATGGATCCAAGTCTATCAGTATTCATTTTTATAACAAACATATTACTTCCCTATTAAACTTTTTTAGAAAAGTGGCTGTATCTCCGCAAATATTGATTTTATCGCAAAAATAAGCGAAATTCGAAAAAACTTAACTAAAGTATCGATAGTGCTCTTTTCAAATATATTAAAACTATTGTAATTTGAAGAAATTTTTGAAAAAATCCATATAAATATTAGGATGGATCCAAGTCTATCAGTATTCATTTTTATAATAAAAATATTACTTCCCTATTAAACTTTTTTAGAAAAGTGGCTGTATCTCTGCAAATATTGATTTTATCGCAAAAATAAGCGAAGTTCGAAAAAACTTAACTAAAGTATCGATAGTGCTCTTTTCAAATATATTAAAACTATTGTAATTTGAAGAAATTTTTGAAAAAATCCATATAAATATTAGGATGGATCCAAGTCTATCAGTATTCATTTTTATAATAAAAATATTACTTCCCTATTAAACTTTTTTAGAAAAGTGGCTGTATCTCCGCAAATATTGCTTTTATCGCAAAAATAAGCGAAATTCGAAAAAAACTTAACTAAAGTATCGATAGTGCTCTTTTCAAATATATTAAAACTATTGTAATTTGAAGAAATTTTTTAAAAAATCCATATAAATATTAGGATGGATCCCCCTTGTCAATATATGGTCTTCGTATTTAATAAAGGGGTATTGCTCGATATTATGGTAAGGGTCCCCCCTTTTCAATATATGGTCTTCGTATTTAGTATAGGGGTATTGCTCGATATTATGGTAAGGGTCCCCCCTTTTCAATATATAGTCTTCGTATTTAGTATAGGGGTATTGCTCGATATTATGGTAAGGGTCCCCCCTTTTCAATATATGGTCTTCGTATTTAGTGTAGGGGTATCGCTCGATATTATGGTAAGGGTCCCCCCTTTTCAATATATGGTCTTCGTATTTAGTATAGGGGTATTGTTCGATATTATGGTAAGGGTCCCCCCTTTTCAATATATGGTCTTCGTATTTAGTATAGGGGTATTGCTCGATATTATGGTAAGGGTCCCCCCTTTTCAATATATGGTCTTCGTATTTAGTATAGGGGTATTGCTCGATATTATGGTAAGGGTCCCCCCTTTTCAATATATGGTCTTCGTATTTAGTATAGGGGTATTGCTCGATATTATGGTAAGGGTCCCCCCTTTTCAATATATGGTCTTCGTATTTAGTATAGGGGTATTGCTCGATATTATGGTAAGGGTCCCCCCTTTTCAATATATGGTCTTCGTATTTAGTATAGGAGTATTGCTCGATATTATGGTAAGGGTCCCCCCTTTTCAATATATGGTCTTCGTATTTAGTATAGGGGTATTGCTCGATATTATGGTAAGGGTCCCCCCTTTTCAATATATGGTCTTCGTATTTAGTATAGGGGTATTGCTCGATATTATGGTAAGGGTCCCCCCTTTTCAATATATGGTCTTCGTATTTAGTATAGGGGTATTGCTCGATATTATGGTAAGGGTCCCCCCTTTTCAATATATGGTCTTCGTATTTAGTATAGGGGTATTGCTCGATATTATGGTAAGGGTCCCCCCTTTTCAATATATGGTCTTCGTATTTAGTATAGGGGTATTGCTCGATATTATGGTAAGGGTCCCCCCTTTTCAATATATGGTCTTCGTATTTAGTGTAGGGGTATCGCTCGATATTATGGTAAGGGTCCCCCCTTTAAAAAAATCCATATAAATATTAGGATGGATCCAAGTCTATCAGTATTCATTTTTATAATAAAAATATTACTTCCCTAGTAAACTTTTTTAGAAAAGTGGCTGTATCTCCGCAAATATTGATTTTATCGCAAAAATAAGCGAAATTCGAAAAAACTTAACTAAAGTATCGATAGTGCTCTTTTCAAATATATTAAAACTATTGTAATTTGAAGAAATTTTTGAAAAAATCCATATAAATATTAGGATGGATCCAAGTCTATCAGTATTCATTTTTATAATAAAAATATTACTTCCCTATTAAACTTTTTTAGAAAAGTGGCTGTATCTTCGCAAATATTGATTTTATCGCAAAAATAAGCGAAATTCGAAAAAACTTAACTAAAGTATCGATAGTGCTCTTTTCAAATATATTAAAACTATTGTAATTTGAAGAAATTTTTGAAAAAATCCATATAAATATTAGGATGGATCCAAGTCTATCAGTATTCATTTTTATAATAAAAATATTACTTCCCTATTAAACTTTTTTAGAAAAGTGGCTGTATCTCCGCAAATATTGATTTTATCGCAAAAATAAGCGAAATTCGAAAAACCTTAACTAAAGTATCGATAGTGCTCTTTTCAAATATATTAAAACTATTGTAATTTGAAGAAATTTTTGAAAAAATCCATATAAATATTAGGATGGATCCAAGTCTATCAGTATTCATTTTTATAATAAAAATATTACTTCCCTAGTAAACTTTTTTAGAAAAGTGGCTGTATCTCCGCAAATATTGATTTTATCGCAAAAATAAGCGAAATTCGAAAAAACTTAACTAAAGTATCGATAGTGCTCTTTTCAAATATATTAAAACTATTGTAATTTGAAGAAATTTTTGAAAAAATCCATATAAATATTAGGATGGATCCAAGTCTATCAGTATTCATTTTTATAATAAAAATATTACTTCCCTATTAAACTTTTTTAGAAAAGTGGCTGTATCTTCGCAAATATTGATTTTATCGCAAAAATAAGCGAAATTCGAAAAAACTTAACTAAAGTATCGATAGTGCTCTTTTCAAATATATTAAAACTATTGTAATTTGAAGAAATTTTTGAAAAAATCCATATAAATATTAGGATGGATCCAAGTCTATCAGTATTCATTTTTATAATAAAAATATTACTTCCCTATTTAACTTTTTTAGAAAAGTGGCTGTATCTCCGCAAATATTGATTTTATCGCAAAAATAAGCGAAATTCGAAAAACCTTAACTAAAGTATCGATAGTGCTCTTTTCAAATATATTAAAACTATTGTAATTTGAAGAAATTTTTGAAAAAATCCATATAAATATTAGGATGGATCCAAGTCTATCAGTATTCATTTTTATAATAAAAATATTACTTCCCTATTAAACTTTTTTAGAAAAGTGGCTGTATCTCCGCAAATATTGATTTTATCGCAAAAATAAGCGAAGTTCGAAAAAACTTAACTAAAGTATCGATAGTGCTCTTTTCAAATATATTAAAACTATTGTAATTTGAAGAAATTTTTGAAAAAATCCATATAAATATTAGGATGGATCCAAGTCTATCAGTATTCATTTTTATAATAAAAATATTACTTCCCTAGTAAACTTTTTTAGAAAAGTGGCTGTATCTCCGCAAATATTGATTTTATCGCAAAAATAAGCGAAATTCGAAAAAACTTAACCAAAGTATCGATAGTGCTCTTTTCAAATATATTAAAACTATTGTAATTTGAAGAAATTTTTGAAAAAATCCATATAAATATTAGGATGGATCCAAGTCTATCAGTATTCATTTTTATAATAAAAATATTACTTCCCTATTAAACTTTTTTAGAAAAGTGGCTGTATCTCCGCAAATATTGATTTTATCGCAAAACTAAGCGAAATTCGAAAAAAACTTAACTAAAGTATCGATAGTGCTCTTTTCAAATATATTAAAACTATTGTAATTTGAAGAAATTTTTTAAAAAATCCATATAAATATTAGGATGGATCCCCCTTGTCAATATATGGTCTTCGTATTTAATAAAGGGGTATTGCTCGATATTATGGTAAGGGTCCCCCCTTTTCAATATATGGTCTTCGTATTTAGTATAGGGGTATTGCTCGATATTATGGTAAGGGTCCCCCCTTTTCAATATATAGTCTTCGTATTTAGTATAGGGGTATTGCTCGATATTATGGTAAGGGTCCCCCCTTTTCAATATATGGTCTTCGTATTTAGTGTAGGGGTATCTCTCGATATTATGGTAAGGGTCCCCCCTTTTCAATATATGGTCTTCGTATTTAGTATAGGGGTATTGTTCGATATTATGGTAAGGGTCCCCCCTTTTCAATATATGGTCTTCGTATTTAGTATAGGGGTATTGCTCGATATTATGGTAAGGGTCCCCCCTTTTCAATATATGGTCTTCGTATTTAGTATAGGGGTATTGCTCGATATTATGGTAAGGGTCCCCCCTTTTCAATATATGGTCTTCGTATTTAGTATAGGGGTATTGCTCGATATTATGGTAAGGGTCCCCCCTTTTCAATATATGGTCTTCGTATTTAGTATAGGGGTATTGCTCGATATTATGGTAAGGGTCCCCCCTTTTCAATATATGGTCTTCGTATTTAGTATAGGAGTATTGCTCGATATTATGGTAAGGGTCCCCCCTTTTCAATATATGGTCTTCGTATTTAGTATAGGGGTATTGCTCGATATTATGGCAAGGGTCCCCCCTTTTCAATATATGGTCTTCGTATTTAGTATAGGGGTATTGCTCGATATTATGGTAAGGGTCCCCCCTTTTCAATATATGGTCTTCGTATTTAGTATAGGGGTATTGCTCGATATTATGGTAAGGGTCCCCCCTTTTCAATATATGGTCTTCGTATTTAGTATAGTGGTATTGCTCGATATTATGGTAAGGGTCCCCCCTTTTCAATATATGGTCTTTGTATTTAGTATAGGGGTATTGCTCGATATTATGGTAAGGGTCCCCCCTTTTCAATATATGGTCTTCGTATTTAGTATAGGGGTATTGCTCGATATTATGGTAAGGGTCCCCCCTTTTCAATATATGGTCTTCGTATTTAGTATAGGGGTATTGCTCGATATTATGGTAAGGGTCCCCCCTTTTCAATATATGGTCTTCGTATTTAGTATAGGGGTATTGCTCGATATTATGGTAAAGGTCCCCCCTTTTCAATATATGGTCTTTGTATTTAGTATAGGGGTATTGCTCGATATTATGGTAAGGGTCCCCCCTTTTCAATATATGGTCTTCGTATTTAGTATAGGGGTATTGCTCGATATTATGGTAAGGGTCCCCCCTTTTCAATATATGGTCTTCGTATTTAGTATAGGGGTATTGCTCGATATTATGGTAAGGGTCCCCCCTTTTCAATATATGGTCTTTGTATTTAGTATAGGGGTATTGCTCGATATTATGGTAAGGGTCCCCCCTTTTCAATATATGGTCTTCGTATTTAGTATAGGGGTATTGCTCGATATTATGGTAAGGGTCCCCCCTTTTCAATATATGGTCTTCGTATTTAGTATAGGGGTATTGCTCGATATTATGGTAAGGGTCCCCCCTTTTCAATATATGGTCTTCGTATTTAGTATAGGGGTATTGCTCGATATTATGGTAAAGGTCCCCCCTTTTCTATATATGGTCTTTGTATTTAGTATAGGGGTATTGCTCGATATTATGGTAAGGGTCCCCCCTTTTCAATATATGGTCTTCGTATTTAGTATAGGGGTATTGCTCGATATTATGGTAAGGGTCCCCCCTTTTCAATATATGGTCTTCGTATTTAGTATAGGGGTATTGCTCGATATTATGGTAAGGGTCCCCCCTTTTCAATATATGGTCTTTGTATTTAGTATAGGGGTATTGCTCGATATTATGGTAAGGGTCCCCCCTTTTCAATATATGGTCTTCGTATTTAGTATAGGGGTATTGCTCGATATTATGGTAAGGGTCCCCCCTTTTCAATATATGGTCTTCGTATTTAGTATAGGGGTATTGCTCGATATTATGGTAAGGGTCCCCCCTTTTCAATATATGGTCTTCGTATTTAGTATAGGGGTATTGCTCGATATTATGGTAAGGGTCCCCCCTTTTCAATATATGGTCTTCGTATTTAGTATAGGAGTATTGCTCGATATTATGGTAAGGGTCCCCCCTTTTCAATATATGGTCTTCGTATTTAGTATAGGGGTATTGCTCGATATTATGGCAAGGGTCCCCCCTTTTCAATATATGGTCTTCGTATTTAGTATAGGGGTATTGCTCGATATTATGGTAAGGGTCCCCCCTTTTCAATATATGGTCTTCGTATTTAGTATAGGGGTATTGCTCGATATTATGGTAAGGGTCCCCCCTTTTCAATATATGGTCTTCGTATTTAGTATAGGGGTATTGCTCGATATTATGGTAAGGGTCCCCCCTTTTCAATATATGGTCTTTGTATTTAGTATAGGGGTATTGCTCGATATTATGGTAAGGGTCCCCCCTTTTCAATATATGGTCTTCGTATTTAGTATAGGGGTATTACTCGATATTATGGTAAGGGTCCCCCCTTTTCAATATATGGTCTTCGTATTTAGTGTAGGGGTATCGCTCGATATTATGGTAAGGGTCCCCCCTTTAAAAAAATCCATATAAATATTAGGATGGATCCAAGTCTATCAGTATTCATTTTTATAATAAAAATATTACTTCCCTAGTAAACTTTTTTAGAAAAGTGGCTGTATCTCCGCAAATATTGATTTTATCGCAAAAATAAGCGAAATTCGAAAAAACTTAACTAAAGTATCGATAGTGCTCTTTTCAAATATATTAAAACTATTGTAATTTGAAGAAATTTTTGAAAAAATCCATATAAATATTAGGATGGATCCAAGTCTATCAGTATTCATTTTTATAACAAAAATATTACTTCCCTATTAAACTTTTTTAGAAAAGTGGCTGTATCTCCGCAAATATTGATTTTATCGCAAAAATAAGCGAAATTCGAAAAAAACTTAACTAAAGTATCGATAGTGCTCTTTTCAAATATATTAAAACTATTGTAATTTGAAGAAATTTTTGAAAAAATCCATATAAATATTAGGATGGATCCAAGTCTATCAGTATTCATTTTTATAATAAAAATATTACTTCCCTATTAAACTTTTTTAGAAAAGTGGCTGTATCTCCGCAAATATTGATTTTATCGCAAAAATAAGCGAAATTCGAAAAAAACTTAACTAAAGTATCGATAGTGCTCTTTTCAAATATATTAAAACTATTGTAATTTGAAGAAATTTTTGAAAAAATCCATATAAATATTAGGATGGATCCAAGTCTATCAGTATTCATTTTTATAATAAAAATATTACTTCCCTATTAAACTTTTTTAGAAAAGTGGCTGTATCTCCGCAAATATTGATTTTATCGCAAAAATAAGCGAAATTCGAAAAACCTTAACTAAAGTATCGATAGTGCTCTTTTCAAATATATTAAAACTATTGTAATTTGAAGAAATTTTTGAAAAAATCCATATAAATATTAGGATGGATCCAAGTCTATCAGTATTCATTTTTATAATAAAAATATTACTTCCCTATTAAACTTTTTTAGAAAAGTGGCCGTATCTCCGCAAATATTGATTTTATCGCAAAAATAAGCGAAATTCGAAAAAACTTAACTAAAGTATCGATAGTGCTCTTTTCAAATATATTAAAACTATTGTAATTTGAAGAAATTTTTGAAAAAATCCATATAAATATTAGGATGGATCCAAGTCTATCAGTATTCATTTTTATAATAAAAATATTACTTCCCTATTAAACTTTTTTAGAAAAGTGGCTGTATCTCTGCAAATATTGATTTTATCGCAAAAATAAGCGAAGTTCGAAAAAACTTAACTAAAGTATCGATAGTGCTCTTTTCAAATATATTAAAACTATTGTAATTTGAAGAAATTTTTGAAAAAATCCATATAAATATTAGGATGGATCCAAGTCTATCAGTATTCATTTTTATAATAAAAATATTACTTCCCTATTAAACTTTTTTAGAAAAGTGGCTGTATCTCTGCAAATATTGATTTTATCGCAAAAATAACCGAAGTTCGAAAAAACTTAACTAAAGTATCGATAGTGCTCTTTTCAAATATATTAAAACTATTGTAATTTGAAGAAATTTTTAAAAAAATCCATATAAATATTAGGATGGATCCAAGTCTATCACTATTCATTTTTATAATAAAAATATTACTTCCCTATTAAACTTTTTTAGAAAAGTGGCTGTATCTCCGCAAATATTGATTTTATCGCAAAAATAAGCGAAATTCGAAAAAAACTTAACTAAAGTATCGATAGTGCTCTTTTCAAATATATTAAAACTATTGTAATTTGAAGAAATTTTTGAAAAAATCCATATAAATATTAGGATGGATCCAAGTCTATCAGTATTCATTTTTATAATAAAAATATTACTTCCCTATTAAACTTTTTTAGAAAAGTGGCTGTATCTCTGCAAATATTGATTTTATCGCAAAAATAAGCGAAGTTCGAAAAAACTTAACTAAAGTATCGATAGTGCTCTTTTCAAATATATTAAAACTATTGTAATTTGAAGAAATTTTTAAAAAAATCCATATAAATATTAGGATGGATCCAAGTCTATCAGTATTCATTTTTATAATAAAAATATTACTTCCCTATTAAACTTTTTTAGAAAAGTGGCTGTATCTCCGCAAATATTGATTTTATCGCAAAAATAAGCGAAATTCGAAAAAAACTTAACTAAAGTATCGATAGTGCTCTTTTCAAATATATTAAAACTATTGTAATTTGAAGAAATTTTTTAAAAAATCCATATAAATATTAGGATGGATCCCCCTTGTCAATATATGGTCTTCGTATTTAATAAAGGGGTATTGCTCGATATTATGGTAAGGGTCCCCCCTTTTCAATATATGGTCTTCGTATTTAGTATAGGGGTATTGT
Organism: Epicampocera succincta; assembly: GCA_932526305.1. NCBI lineage: Eukaryota > Metazoa > Arthropoda > Insecta > Diptera > Tachinidae > Epicampocera > Epicampocera succincta. The sequence goes on along the minus strand of OW052036.1, from coordinate 59,204,750 downwards.
TCGATATTATGGTAAGGGTCCCCCCTTTTCAATATATGGTCTTCGTATTTAGTATAGGGGTATTGCTCGATATTATGGTAAGGGTCCCCCCTTTTCAATATATGGTCTTCGTATTTAGTATAGGGGTATTGCTCGATATTATGGTAAGGGTCCCCCCTTTTCAATATATGGTCTTCGTATTTAGTGTAGGGGTATCGCTCGATATTATGGTAAGGGTCCCCCCTTTTCAATATATGGTCTTCGTATTTAGTATAGGGGTATTGCTCGATATTATGGTAAGGGTCCCCCCTTTTCAATATATGGTCTTCGTATTTAGTATAGGGGTATTGCTCGATATTATGGTAAGGGTCCCCCCTTTTCAATATATGGTCTTCGTATTTAGTATAGGGGTATTGCTCGATATTATGGTAAGGGTCCCCCCTTTAAAAAAATCCATATAAATATTAGGATGGATCCAAGTCTATCAGTATTCATTTTTATAATAAAAATATTACTTCCCTAGTAAACTTTTTTAGAAAAGTGGCTGTATCTCCGCAAATATTGATTTTATCGCAAAAATAAGCGAAATTCGAAAAAACTTAACTAAAGTATCGATAGTGCTCTTTTCAAATATATTAAAACTATTGTAATTTGAAGAAATTTTTGAAAAAATCCATATAAATATTAGGATGGATCCAAGTCTATCAGTATTCATTTTTATAATAAAAATATTACTTCCCTATTAAACTTTTTTAGAAAAGTGGCTGTATCTTCGCAAATATTGATTTTATCGCAAAAATAAGCGAAATTCGAAAAAACTTAACTAAAGTATCGATAGTGCTCTTTTCAAATATATTAAAACTATTGTAATTTGAAGAAATTTTTGAAAAAATCCATATAAATATTAGGATGGATCCAAGTCTATCAGTATTCATTTTTATAATAAAAATATTACTTCCCTATTAAACTTTTTTAGAAAAGTGGCTGTATCTCCGCAAATATTGATTTTATCGCAAAAATAAGCGAAATTCGAAAAACCTTAACTAAAGTATCGATAGTGCTCTTTTCAAATATATTAAAACTATTGTAATTTGAAGAAATTTTTGAAAAAATCCATATAAATATTAGGATGGATCCAAGTCTATCAGTATTCATTTTTATAATAAAAATATTACTTCCCTATTAAACTTTTTTAGAAAAGTGGCTGTATCTCCGCAAATATTGATTTTATCGCAAAAATAAGCGAAATTCGAAAAAACTTAACTAAAGTATCGATAGTGCTCTTTTCAAATATATTAAAACTATTGTAATTTGAAGAAATTTTTGAAAAAATCCATATAAATATTAGGATGGATCCAAGTCTATCAGTATTCATTTTTATAATAAAAATATTACTTCCCTATTAAACTTTTTTAGAAAAGTGGCTGTATCTCCGCAAATATTGATTTTATCGCAAAAATAAGCGAAATTCGAAAAAACTTAACTAAAGTATCGATAGTGCTCTTTTCAAATATATTAAAACTATTGTAATTTGAAGAAATTTTTGAAAAAATCCATATAAATATTAGGATGGATCCAAGTCTATCAGTATTCATTTTTATAACAAAAATATTACTTCCCTATTAAACTTTTTTAGAAAAGTGGCCGTATCTCCGCAAATATTGATTTTATCGCAAAAATAAGCGAAATTCGAAAAAACTTAACTAAAGTATCGATAGTGCTCTTTTCAAATATATTAAAACTATTGTAATTTGAAGAAATTTTTGAAAAAATCCATATAAATATTAGGATGGATCCAAGTCTATCAGTATTCATTTTTATAATAAAAATATTACTTCCCTATTAAACTTTTTTAGAAAAGTGGCTGTATCTCTGCAAATATTGATTTTATCGCAAAAATAAGCGAAGTTCGAAAAAACTTAACTAAAGTATCGATAGTGCTCTTTTCAAATATATTAAAACTATTGTAATTTGAAGAAATTTTTAAAAAAATCCATATAAATATTAGGATGGATCCAAGTCTATCACTATTCATTTTTATAATAAAAATATTACTTCCCTATTAAACTTTTTTAGAAAAGTGGCTGTATCTCCGCAAATATTGATTTTATCGCAAAAATAAGCGAAATTCGAAAAAAACTTAACTAAAGTATCGATAGTGCTCTTTTCAAATATATTAAAACTATTGTAATTTGAAGAAATTTTTGAAAAAATCCATATAAATATTAGGATGGATCCAAGTCTATCAGTATTCATTTTTATAATAAAAATATTACTTCCCTATTAAACTTTTTTAGAAAAGTGGCTGTATCTCTGCAAATATTGATTTTATCGCAAAAATAAGCGAAGTTCGAAAAAACTTAACTAAAGTATCGATAGTGCTCTTTTCAAATATATTAAAACTATTGTAATTTGAAGAAATTTTTAAAAAAATCCATATAAATATTAGGATGGATCCAAGTCTATCAGTATTCATTTTTATAATAAAAATATTACTTCCCTATTAAACTTTTTTAGAAAAGTGGCTGTATCTCCGCAAATATTGATTTTATCGCAAAAATAAGCGAAATTCGAAAAAAACTTAACTAAAGTATCGATAGTGCTCTTTTCAAATATATTAAAACTATTGTAATTTGAAGAAATTTTTTAAAAAATCCATATAAATATTAGGATGGATCCCCCTTGCCAATATATGGTCTTCGTATTTAATAAAGGGGTATTGCTCGATATTATGGTAAGGGTCCCCCCTTTTCAATATATGGTCTTCGTATTTAGTATAGGGGTATTGCTCGATATTATGGTAAGGGTCCCCCCTTTTCAATATATAGTCTTCGTATTTAGTATAGGGGTATTGCTCGATATTATGGTAAGGGTCCCCCCTTTTCAATATATGGTCTTCGTATTTAGTGTAGGGGTATCGCTCGATATTATGGTAAGGGTCCCCCCTTTTCAATATATGGTCTTCGTATTTAGTATAGGGGTATTGTTCGATATTATGGTAAGGGTCCCCTCTTTTCAATATATGGTCTTCGTATTTAGTATAGGGGTATTGCTCGATATTATGGTAAGGGTCCCCCCTTTTCAATATATGGTCTTCGTATTTAGTATAGGAGTATTGCTCGATATTATGGTAAGGGTCCCCCCTTTTCAATATATGGTCTTCGTATTTAGTATAGGGGTATTGCTCGATATTATGGTAAGGGTCCCCCCTTTTCAATATATGGTCTTCGTATTTAGTATAGGGGTATTGCTCGATATTATGGTAAGGGTCCCCCCTTTTCAATATATGGTCTTCGTATTTAGTGTAGGGGTATCGCTCGATATTATGGTAAGGGTCCCCCCTTTAAAAAAATCCATATAAATATTAGGATGGATCCAAGTCTATCAGTATTCATTTTTATAATAAAAATATTACTTCCCTAGTAAACTTTTTTAGAAAAGTGGCTGTATCTCCGCAAATATTGATTTTATCGCAAAAATAAGCGAAATTCGAAAAAACTTAACTAAAGTATCGATAGTGCTCTTTTCAAATATATTAAAACTATTGTAATTTGAAGAAATTTTTGAAAAAATCCATATAAATATTAGGATGGATCCAAGTCTATCAGTATTCATTTTTATAATAAAAATATTACTTCCCTATTAAACTTATTTAGAAAAGTGGCTGTATCTTCGCAAATATTGATTTTATCGCAAAAATAAGCGAAATTCGAAAAAACTTAACTAAAGTATCGATAGTGCTCTTTTCAAATATATTAAAACTATTGTAATTTGAAGAAATTTTTGAAAAAATCCATATAAATATTAGGATGGATCCAAGTCTATCAGTATTCATTTTTATAATAAAAATATTACTTCCCTATTAAACTTTTTTAGAAAAGTGGCTGTATCTCCGCAAATATTGATTTTATCGCAAAAATAAGCGAAATTCGAAAAAAACTTAACTAAAGTATCGATAGTGCTCTTTTAAAATATATTAAAACTATTGTAATTTGAAGAAATTTTTGAAAAAATCCATATAAATATTAGGATGGATCCAAGTCTATCAGTATTCATTTTTATAATAAAAATATTACTTCCCTATTAAACTTTTTTAGAAAAGTGGCTGTATCTCCGCAAATATTGATTTTATCGCAAAAATAAGCGAAGTTCGAAAAAACTTAACTAAAGTATCGATAGTGCTCTTTTCAAATATATTAAAACTATTGTAATTTGAAGAAATTTTTGAAAAAATCCATATAAATATTAGGATGGATCCAAGTCTATCAGTATTCATTTTTATAATAAAAATATTACTTCCCTAGTAAACTTTTTTAGAAAAGTGGCTGTATCTCCGCAAATATTGATTTTATCGCAAAAATAAGCGAAATTCGAAAAAACTTAACCAAAGTATCGATAGTGCTCTTTTCAAATATATTAAAACTATTGTAATTTGAAGAAATTTTTGAAAAAATCCATATAAATATTAGGATGGATCCAAGTCTATCAGTATTCATTTTTATAATAAAAATATTACTTCCCTATTAAACTTTTTTAGAAAAGTGGCTGTATCTCCGCAAATATTGATTTTATCGCAAAAATAAGCGAAATTCGAAAAAAACTTAACTAAAGTATCGATAGTGCTCTTTTCAAATATATTAAAACTATTGTAATTTGAAGAAATTTTTTAAAAAATCCATATAAATATTAGGATGGATCCCCCTTGTCAATATATGGTCTTCGTATTTAATAAAGGGGTATTGCTCGATATTATGGTAAGGGTCCCCCCTTTTCAATATATGGTCTTCGTATTTAGTATAGGGGTATTGCTCGATATTATGGTAAGGGTCCCCCCTTTTCAATATATAGTCTTCGTATTTAGTATAGGGGTATTGCTCGATATTATGGTAAGGGTCCCCCCTTTTCAATATATGGTCTTCGTATTTAGTGTAGGGGTATCGCTCGATATTATGGTAAGGGTCCCCCCTTTGCAATATATGGTCTTCGTATTTAGTATAGGGGTATTGTTCGATATTATGGTAAGGGTCCCCCCTTTTCAATATATGGTCTTCGTATTTAGTATAGGGGTATTGCTCGATATTATGGTAAGGGTCCCCCCTTTTCAATATATGGTCTTCGTATTTAGTATAGGGGTATTGCTCGATATTATGGTAAGGGTCCCCCCTTTTCAATATATGGTCTTCGTATTTAGTATAGGGGTATTGCTCGATATTATGGTAAGGGTCCCCCCTTTTCAATATATGGTCTTCGTATTTAGTATAGGGGTATTGCTCGATATTATGGTAAGGGTCCCCCCTTTTCAATATATGGTCTTCGTATTTAGTATAGGAGTATTGCTCGATATTATGGTAAGGGTCCCCCCTTTTCAATATATGGTCTTCGTATTTAGTATAGGGGTATTGCTCGATATTATGGTAAGGGTCCCCCTTTTCAATATATGGTCTTCGTATTTAGTATAGGGGTATTGCTCGATATTATGGTAAGGGTCCCCCCTTTTCAATATATGGTCTTCGTATTTAGTATAGGGGTATTGCTCGATATTATGGTAAGGGTCCCCCCTTTTCAATATATGGTCTTCGTATTTAGTATAGGGGTATTGCTCGATATTATGGTAAGGGTCCCCCCTTTTCAATATATGGTCTTCGTATTTAGTATAGGGGTATTGCTCGATATTATGGTAAGGGTCCCCCCTTTTCAATATATGGTCTTTGTATTTAGTATAGGGGTATTGCTCGATATTATGGTAAGGGTCCCCCCTTTTCAATATATGGTCTTCGTATTTAGTATAGGGGTATTGCTCGATATTATGGTAAGGGTCCCCCCTTTTCAATATATGGTCTTCGTATTTAGTGTAGGGGTATCGCTCGATATTATGGTAAGGGTCCCCCCTTTAAAAAAATCCATATAAATATTAGGATGGATCCAAGTCTATCAGTATTCATTTTTATAATAAAAATATTACTTCCCTAGTAAACTTTTTTAGAAAAGTGGCTGTATCTCCGCAAATATTGATTTTATCGCAAAAATAAGCGAAATTCGAAAAAACTTAACTAAAGTATCGATAGTGCTCTTTTCAAATATATTAAAACTATTGTAATTTGAAGAAATTTTTGAAAAAATCCATATAAATATTAGGATGGATCCAAGTCTATCAGTATTCATTTTTATAATAAAAATATTACTTCCCTATTAAACTTTTTTAGAAAAGTGGCTGTATCTCCGCAAATATTGATTTTATCGCAAAAATAAGCGAAATTCGAAAAAAACTTAACTAAAGTATCGATAGTGCTCTTTTCAAATATATTAAAACTATTGTAATTTGAAGAAATTTTTGAAAAAATCCATATAAATATTAGGATGGATCCAAGTCTATCAGTATTCATTTTTATAATAAAAATATTACTTCCCTATTAAACTTTTTTAGAAAAGTGGCTGTATCTCCGCAAATATTGATTTTATCGCAAAAATAAGCGAAATTCGAAAAAAACTTAACTAAAGTATCGATAGTGCTCTTTTAAAATATATTAAAACTATTGTAATTTGAAGAAATTTTTGAAAAAATCCATATAAATATTAGGATGGATCCAAGTCTATCAGTATTCATTTTTATAATAAAAATATTACTTCCCTATTAAACTTTTTTAGAAAAGTGGCTGTATCTCCGCAAATATTGATTTTATCGCAAAAATAAGCGAAGTTCGAAAAAACTTAACTAAAGTATCGATAGTGCTCTTTTCAAATATATTAAAACTATTGTAATTTGAAGAAATTTTTGAAAAAATCCATATAAATATTAGGATGGATCCAAGTCTATCAGTATTCATTTTTATAATAAAAATATTACTTCCCTAGTAAACTTTTTTAGAAAAGTGGCTGTATCTCCGCAAATATTGATTTTATCGCAAAAATAAGCGAAATTCGAAAAAACTTAACCAAAGTATCGATAGTGCTCTTTTCAAATATATTAAAACTATTGTAATTTGAAGAAATTTTTGAAAAAATCCATATAAATATTAGGATGGATCCAAGTCTATCAGTATTCATTTTTATAATAAAAATATTACTTCCCTATTAAACTTTTTTAGAAAAGTGGCTGTATCTCCGCAAATATTGATTTTATCGCAAAAATAAGCGAAATTCGAAAAAAACTTAACTAAAGTATCGATAGTGCTCTTTTCAAATATATTAAAACTATTGTAATTTGAAGAAATTTTTTAAAAAATCCATATAAATATTAGGATGGATCCCCCTTGTCAATATATGGTCTTCGTATTTAATAAAGGGGTATTGCTCGATATTATGGTAAGGGTCCCCCCTTTTCAATATATGGTCTTCGTATTTAGTATAGGGGTATTGCTCGATATTATGGTAAGGGTCCCCCCTTTTCAATATATAGTCTTCGTATTTAGTATAGGGGTATTGCTCGATATTATGGTAAGGGTCCCCCCTTTTCAATATATGGTCTTCGTATTTAGTGTAGGGGTATCGCTCGATATTATGGTAAGGGTCCCCCCTTTGCAATATATGGTCTTCGTATTTAGTATAGGGGTATTGTTCGATATTATGGTAAGGGTCCCCCCTTTTCAATATATGGTCTTCGTATTTAGTATAGGGGTATTGCTCGATATTATGGTAAGGGTCCCCCCTTTTCAATATATGGTCTTCGTATTTAGTATAGGGGTATTGCTCGATATTATGGTAAGGGTCCCCCCTTTTCAATATATGGTCTTCGTATTTAGTATAGGGGTATTGCTCGATATTATGGTAAGGGTCCCCCCTTTTCAATATATGGTCTTCGTATTTAGTATAGGGGTATTGCTCGATATTATGGTAAGGGTCCCCCCTTTTCAATATATGGTCTTCGTATTTAGTATAGGAGTATTGCTCGATATTATGGTAAGGGTCCCCCCTTTTCAATATATGGTCTTCGTATTTAGTATAGGGGTATTGCTCGATATTATGGTAAGGGTCCCCCTTTTCAATATATGGTCTTCGTATTTAGTATAGGGGTATTGCTCGATATTATGGTAAGGGTCCCCCCTTTTCAATATATGGTCTTCGTATTTAGTATAGGGGTATTGCTCGATATTATGGTAAGGGTCCCCCCTTTTCAATATATGGTCTTCGTATTTAGTATAGGGGTATTGCTCGATATTATGGTAAGGGTCCCCCCTTTTCAATATATGGTCTTCGTATTTAGTATAGGGGTATTGCTCGATATTATGGTAAGGGTCCCCCCTTTTCAATATATGGTCTTTGTATTTAGTATAGGGGTATTGCTCGATATTATGGTAAGGGTCCCCCCTTTTCAATATATGGTCTTCGTATTTAGTATAGGGGTATTGCTCGATATTATGGTAAGGGTCCCCCCTTTTCAATATATGGTCTTCGTATTTAGTGTAGGGGTATCGCTCGATATTATGGTAAGGGTCCCCCCTTTAAAAAAATCCATATAAATATTAGGATGGATCCAAGTCTATCAGTATTCATTTTTATAATAAAAATATTACTTCCCTAGTAAACTTTTTTAGAAAAGTGGCTGTATCTCCGCAAATATTGATTTTATCGCAAAAATAAGCGAAATTCGAAAAAACTTAACTAAAGTATCGATAGTGCTCTTTTCAAATATATTAAAACTATTGTAATTTGAAGAAATTTTTGAAAAAATCCATATAAATATTAGGATGGATCCAAGTCTATCAGTATTCATTTTTATAATAAAAATATTACTTCCCTATTAAACTTTTTTAGAAAAGTGGCTGTATCTCCGCAAATATTGATTTTATCGCAAAAATAAGCGAAATTCGAAAAAAACTTAACTAAAGTATCGATAGTGCTCTTTTCAAATATATTAAAACTATTGTAATTTGAAGAAATTTTTGAAAAAATCCATATAAATATTAGGATGGATCCAAGTCTATCAGTATTCATTTTTATAATAAAAATATTACTTCCCTATTAAACTTTTTTAGAAAAGTGGCTGTATCTCCGCAAATATTGATTTTATCGCAAAAATAAGCGAAATTCGAAAAACCTTAACTAAAGTATCGATAGTGCTCTTTTCAAATATATTAAAACTATTGTAATTTGAAGAAATTTTTGAAAAAATCCATATAAATATTAGGATGGATCCAAGTCTATCAGTATTCATTTTTATAATAAAAATATTACTCCCTATTAAACTTTTTTAGAAAAGTGGCTGTATCTCCGCAAATATTGATTTTATCGCAAAAATAAGCGAAGTTCGAAAAAACTTAACTAAAGTATCGATAGTGCTCTTTTCAAATATATTAAAACTATTGTAATTTGAAGAAATTTTTGAAAAAATCCATATAAATATTAGGATGGATCCAAGTCTATCAGTATTCATTTTTATAATAAAAATATTACTTCCCTAGTAAACTTTTTTAGAAAAGTGGCTGTATCTCCGCAAATATTGATTTTATCGCAAAAATAAGCGAAATTCGAAAAAACTTAACTAAAGTATCGATAGTGCTCTTTTCAAATATATTAAAACTATTGTAATTTGAAGAAATTTTTGAAAAAATCCATATAAATATTAGGATGGATCCAAGTCTATCAGTATTCATTTTTATAATAAAAATATTACTTCCCTATTAAACTTTTTTAGAAAAGTGGCTGTATCTCCGCAAATATTGATTTTATCGCAAAAATAAGCGAAATTCGAAAAAACTTAACTAAAGTATCGATAGTGCTCTTTTCAAATATATTAAAACTATTGTAATTTGAGGAAATTTTTGAAAAAATCCATATAAATATTAGGATGGATCCAAGTCTATCAGTATTCATTTTTATAATAAAAATATTACTTCCCTATTAAACTTTTTTAGAAAAGTGGCTGTATCTCTGCAAATATTGATTTTATCGCAAAAATAAGCGAAGTTCGAAAAAACTTAACTAAAGTATCGATAGTGCTCTTTTCAAATATATTAAAACTATTGTAATTTGAAGAAATTTTTAAAAAAATCCATATAAATATTAGGATGGATCCAAGTCTATCAGTATTCATTTTTATAATAAAAATATTACTTCCCTATTAAACTTTTTTAGAAAAGTGGCTGTATCTCCGCAAATATTGATTTTATCGCAAAAATAAGCGAAATTCGAAAAAAACTTAACTAAAGTATCGATAGTGCTCTTTTCAAATATATTAAAACTATTGTAATTTGAAGAAATTTTTTAAAAAATCCATATAAATATTAGGATGGATCCCCCTTGTCAATATATGGTCTTCGTATTTAATAAAGGGGTATTGCTCGATATTATGGTAAGGGTCCCCCCTTTTCAATATATGGTCTTCGTATTTAGTATAGGGGTATTGCTCGATATTATGGTAAGGGTCCCCCCTTTTCAATATATGGTCTTCGTATTTAGTATAGGGGTATTGCGCGATATTATGGTAAGGGTCCCCCCTTTTCAATATATGGTCTTCGTATTTAGTATAGGGGTATTGCTCGATATTATGGTAAGGGTCCCCCCTTTTCAATATATGGTCTTCGTATTTAGTATAGGGGTATTGCTCGATATTATGGTAAGGGTCCCCCCTTTTCAATATATGGTCTTCGTATTTAGTATAGGGGTATTGCTCGATATTATGGTAAGGGTCCCCCCTTTTCAATATATGGTGTTCGTATTTAGTATAGGGGTATTGCTCGATATTATGGTAAGGGTCCCCCCTTTTCAATATATGGTCTTCGTATTTAGTATAGGGGTATTGCTCGATATTATGGTAAGGGTCCCCCCTTTTCAATATATGGTCTTCGTATTTAGTATAGGGGTATTGCTCGATATTATGGTAAGGGTCCCCCCTTTTCAATATATGGTCTTCGTATTTAGTATAGGGGTATTGCTCGATATTATGGTAAGGGTCCCCCCTTTTCAATATATGGTCTTCGTATTTAGTGTAGGGGTATCGCTCGATATTATGGTAAGGGTCCCCCTTTTCAATATATGGTCTTCGTATTTAGTATAGGGGTATTGTTCGATATTATGGTAAGGGTCCCCCCTTTTCAATATATGTTCTTCGTATTTAGTATAGGGGTATTGCTCGATATTATGGTAAGGGTCCCCCCTTTTCAATATATGGTCTTCGTATTTAGTATAGGGGTATTGCTCGATATTATGGTAAGGGTCCCCCCTTTTCAATATATGGTCTTCGTATTTAGTATAGGGGTATTGCTCGATATTATGGTAAGGGTCCCCCCTTTTCAATATATGGTCTTCGTATTTAGTATAGGGGTATTGCTCGATATTATGGTAAGGGTCCCCCCTTTTCAATATATGGTCTTCGTATTTAGTATAGGGGTATTGCTCGATATTATGGTAAGGGTCCCCCCTTTTCAATATATGGTCTTCGTATTTAGTATAGGGGTATTGCTCGATATTATGGTAAGGGTCCCCCTTTTCAATATATGGTCTTCGTATTTAGTATAGGGGTATTGCTCGATATTATGGTAAGGGTCCCCCCTTTTCAATATATGGTCTTCGTATTTAGTATAGGGGTATTGCTCGATATTATGGTAAGGGTCCCCCCTTTTCAATATATGGTCTTCGTATTTAGTGTAGGGGTATCGCTCGATATTATGGTAAGGGTCCCCCCTTTAAAAAAATCCATATAAATATTAGGATGGATCCAAGTCTATCAGTATTCATTTTTATAATAAAAATATTACTTCCCTATTAAACTTTTTTAGAAAAGTGGCTGTATCTCCGCAAATATTGATTTTATCGCAAAAATAAGCGAAATTCGAAAAACCTTAACTAAAGTATCGATAGTGCTCTTTTCAAATATATTAAAACTATTGTAATTTGAAGAAATTTTTGAAAAAATCCATATAAATATTAGGATGGATCCAAGTCTATCAGTATTCATTTTTATAATAAAAATATTACTTCCCTATTAAACTTTTTTAGAAAAGTGGCTGTATCTCCGCAAATATTGATTTTATCGCAAAAATAAGCGAAGTTCGAAAAAACTTAACTAAAGTATCGATAGTGCTCTTTTCAAATATATTAAAACTATTGTAATTTGAAGAAATTTTTGAAAAAATCCATATAAATATTAGGATGGATCCAAGTCTATCAGTATTCATTTTTATAATAAAAATATTACTTCCCTAGTAAACTTTTTTAGAAAAGTGGCTGTATCTCCGCAAATATTGATTTTATCGCAAAAATAAGCGAAATTCGAAAAAACCTAACTAAAGTATCGATAGTGCTCTTTTCAAATATATTAAAACTATTGTAATTTGAAGAAATTTTTGAAAAAATCCATATAAATATTAGGATGGATCCAAGTCTATCAGTATTCATTTTTATAACAAAAATATTACTTCCCTATTAAACTTTTTTAGAAAAGTGGCTGTATCTCCGCAAATATTGATTTTATCGCAAAAATAAGCGAAATTCGAAAAAACTTAACTAAAGTATCGATAGTGCTCTTTTCAAATATATTAAAACTATTGTAATTTGAAGAAATTTTTGAAAAAATCCATATAAATATTAGGATGGATCCAAGTCTATCAGTATTCATTTTTATAATAAAAATATTACTTCCCTAGTAAACTTTTTTAGAAAAGTGGCTGTATCTCCGCAAATATTGATTTTATCGCAAAAATAAGCGAAATTCGAAAAAACCTAACTAAAGTATCGATAGTGCTCTTTTCAAATATATTAAAACTATTGTAATTTGAAGAAATTTTTGAAAAAATCCATATAAATATTAGGATGGATCCAAGTCTATCAGTATTCATTTTTATAACAAAAATATTACTTCCCTATTAAACTTTTTTAGAAAAGTGGCTGTATCTCCGCAAATATTGATTTTATCGCAAAAATAAGCGAAATTCGAAAAAACTTAACTAAAGTATCGATAGTGCTCTTTTCAAATATATTAAAACTATTGTAATTTGAAGAAATTTTTTAAAAAATCCATATAAATATTAGGATGGATCCAAGTCTATCAGTATTCATTTTTATAATAAAAATATTACTTCCCTATTAAACTTTTTTAGAAAAGTGGCTGTATCTCTGCAAATATTGATTTTATCGCAAAAATAAGCGAAGTTCGAAAAAACTTAACTAAAGTATCGATAGTGCTCTTTTCAAATATATTAAAACTATTGTAATTTGAAGAAATTTTTAAAAAAATCCATATAAATATTAGGATGGATCCAAGTCTATCAGTATTCATTTTTATAATAAAAATATTACTTCCCTATTAAACTTTTTTAGAAAAGTGGCTGTATCTCCGCAAATATTGATTTTATCGCAAAAATAAGCGAGATTCGAAAAAAACTTAACTAAAGTATCGATAGTGCTCTTTTCAAATATATTAAAACTATTGTAATTTGAAGAAATTTTTTAAAAAATCCATATAAATATTAGGATGGATCCCCCTTGTCAATATATGGTCTTCGTATTTAATAAAGGGGTATTGCTCGATATTATGGTAAGGGTCCCCCCTTTTCAATATATGGTCTTCGTATTTAGTATAGGGGTATTGCTCGATATTATGGTAAGGGTCCCCCCTTTTCAATATATAGTCTTCGTATTTAGTATAGGGGTATTGCTCGATATTATGGTAAGGGTCCCCCCTTTTCAATATATGGTCTTCGTATTTAGTGTAGGGGTATCGCTCGATATTATGGTAAGGGTCCCCCCTTTTCAATATATGGTCTTCGTATTTAGTATAGGGGTATTGCTCGATATTATGGTAAGGGCCCCCCCTTTTCAATATATGGTCTTCGTATTTAGTATAGGGGTATTGCTCGATATTATGGTAAGGGTCCCCCCTTTTCAATATATGGTCTTCGTATTATTATAGGGGTATTGCTCGATATTATGGTAAGGGTCCCCCCTTTTCAATATATGGTCTTCGTATTTAGTATAGGGGTATTGCTCGATATTATGGTAAGGGTCCCCCCTTTTCAATATATGGTCTTCGTATTTAGTATAGGAGTATTGCTCGATATTATGGTAAGGGTCCCCCCTTTTCAATATATGGTCTTCGTATTTAGTATAGGGGTATTGCTCGATATTATGGTAAGGGTCCCCCCTTTTCAATATATGGTCTTCGTATTTAGTATAGGGGTATTGCTCGATATTATGGTAAGGGTCCCCCCTTTTCAATATATGGTCTTCGTATTTAGTATAGGGGTATTGCTCGATATTATGGTAAGGGTCCCCCCTTTTCAATATATGGTCTTCGTATTTAGTATAGGGGTATTGCTCGATATTATGGTAAGGGTCCCCCCTTTTCAATATATAGTCTTCGTATTTAGTATAGGGGTATTGCTCGATATTATGGTAAGGGTCCCCCCTTTTCAATATATGGTCTTCGTATTTAGTATAGGGGTATTGCTCGATATTATGGTAAGGGTCCCCCCTTTTCAATATATGGTCTTCGTATTTAGTGTAGGGGTATCGCTCGATATTATGGTAAGGGTCCCCCCTTTTCAATATATGGTCTTCGTATTTAGTATAGGGGTATTGCTCGATATTATGGTAAGGGTCCCCCCTTTTCAATATATAGTCTTCGTATTTAGTATAGGGGTATTGCTCGATATTATGGTAAGGGTCCCCCCTTTTCAATATATGGTCTTCGTATTTAGTATAGGGGTATTGCTCGATATTATGGTAAGGGTCCCCCCTTTTCAATATATGGTCTTCGTATTTAGTATAGGGGTATTGCTCGATATTATGGTAAGGGTCCCCCCTTTTCAATATATGGTCTTCGTATTTAGTATAGGGGTATTGCTCGATATTATGGTAAGGGTCCCCCCTTTTCAATATATGGTCTTCGTATTTAGTATAGGAGTATTGCTCGATATTATGGTAAGGGTCCCCCCTTTTCAATATATGGTCTTCGTATTTAGTATAGGGGTATTGCTCGATATTATGGTAAGGGTCCCCCCTTTTCAATATATGGTCTTCGTATTTAGTATAGGGGTATTGCTCGATATTATGGTAAGGGTCCCCCCTTTTCAATATATGGTCTTCGTATTTAGTATAGGGGTATTGCTCGATATTATGGTAAGGGTCCCCCCTTTTCAATATATGGTCTTCGTATTTAGTATAGGGGTATTGCTCGATATTATGGTAAGGGTCCCCCCTTTTCAATATATGGTCTTCGTATTTAGTATAGGGGTATTGCTCGATATTATGGTAAGGGTCCCCCCTTTTCAATATATGGTCTTCGTATTTAGTATAGGGGTATTGCTCGATATTATGGTAAGGGTCCCCCCTTTTCAATATATGGTCTTCGTATTTAGTGTAGGGGTATCGCTCGATATTATGGTAAGGGTCCCCCCTTTAAAAAAATCCATATAAATATTAGGATGGATCCAAGTCTATCAGTATTCATTTTTATAATAAAAATATTACTTCCCTAGTAAACTTTTTTAGAAAAGTGGCTGTATCTCCGCAAATATTGATTTTATCGCAAAAATAAGCGAAATTCGAAAAAACTTAACTAAAGTATCGATAGTGCTCTTTTCAAATATATTAAAACTATTGTAATTTGAAGAAATTTTTGAAAAAATCCATATAAATATTAGGATGGATCCAAGTCTATCAGTATTCATTTTTATAATAAAAATATTACTTCCCTATTAAACTTTTTTAGAAAAGTGGCTGTATCTTCGCAAATATTGATTTTATCGCAAAAATAAACGAAATTCGAAAAAACTTAACTAAAGTATCGATAGTGCTCTTTTCAAATATATTAAAACTATTGTAATTTGAAGAAATTTTTAAAAAAATCCATATAAATATTAGGATGGATCCAAGTCTATCAGTATTCATTTTTATAATAAAAATATTACTTCCCTATTAAACTTTTTTAGAAAAGTGGCTGTATCTCCGCAAATATTGATTTTATCGCAAAAATAAGCGAAATTCGAAAAACCTTAACTAAAGTATCGATAGTGCTCTTTTCAAATATATTAAAACTATTGTAATTTGAAGAAATTTTTGAAAAAATCCATATAAATATTAGGATGGATCCAAGTCTATCAGTATTCATTTTTATAATAAAAATATTACTTCCCTATTAAACTTTTTTAGAAAAGTGGCTGTATCTCCGCAAATATTGATTTTATCGCAAAAATAAGCGAAGTTCGAAAAAACTTAACTAAAGTATCGATAGTGCTCTTTTCAAATATATTAAAACTATTGTAATTTGAAGAAATTTTTGAAAAAATCCATATAAATATTAGGATGGATCCAAGTTTATCAGTATTCATTTTTATAATAAAAATATTACTTCCCTAGTAAACTTTTTTAGAAAAGTGGCTGTATCTCCGCAAATATTGATTTTATCGCAAAAATAAGCGAAATTCGAAAAAACTTAACTAAAGTATCGATAGTGCTCTTTTCAAATATATTAAAACTATTGTAATTTGAAGAAATTTTTGAAAAAATCCATATAAATATTAGGATGGATCCAAGTCTATCAGTATTCATTTTTATAACAAAAATATTACTTCCCTATTAAACTTTTTTAGAAAAGTGGCTGTATCTCCGCAAATATTGATTTTATCGCAAAAATAAGCGAAATTCGAAAAAACTTAACTAAAGTATCGATAGTGCTCTTTTCAAATATATTAAAACTATTGTAATTTGAAGAAATTTTTGAAAAAATCCATATAAATATTAGGATGGATCCAAGTCTATCAGTATTCATTTTTATAATAAAAATATTACTTCCCTATTAAACTTTTTTAGAAAAGTGGCTGTATCTTCGCAAATATTGATTTTATCGCAAAAATAAACGAAATTCGAAAAAACTTAACTAAAGTATCGATAGTGCTCTTTTCAAATATATTAAAACTATTATAATTTGAAGAAATTTTTAAAAAAATCCATATAAATATTAGGATGGATCCAAGTCTATCAGTATTCATTTTTATAATAAAAATATTACTTCCCTATTAAACTTTTTTAGAAAAGTGGCTGTATCTCCGCAAATATTGATTTTATCGCAAAAATAAGCGAAATTCGAAAAACCTTAACTAAAGTATCGATAGTGCTCTTTTCAAATATATTAAAACTATTGTAATTTGAAGAAATTTTTGAAAAAATCCATATAAATATTAGGATGGATCCAAGTCTATCAGTATTCATTTTTATAATAAAAATATTACTTCCCTATTAAACTTTTTTAGAAAAGTGGCTGTATCTCCGCAAATATTGATTTTATCGCAAAAATAAGCGAAGTTCGAAAAAACTTAACTAAAGTATCGATAGTGCTCTTTTCAAATATATTAAAACTATTGTAATTTGAAGAAATTTTTGAAAAAATCCATATAAATATTAGGATGGATCCAAGTTTATCAGTATTCATTTTTATAATAAAAATATTACTTCCCTAGTAAACTTTTTTAGAAAAGTGGCTGTATCTCCGCAAATATTGATTTTATCGCAAAAATAAGCGAAATTCGAAAAAACTTAACTAAAGTATCGATAGTGCTCTTTTCAAATATATTAAAACTATTGTAATTTGAAGAAATTTTTGAAAAAATCCATATAAATATTAGGATGGATCCAAGTCTATCAGTATTCATTTTTATAACAAAAATATTACTTCCCTATTAAACTTTTTTAGAAAAGTGGCTGTATCTCCGCAAATATTGATTTTATCGCAAAAATAAGCGAAATTCGAAAAAACTTAACTAAAGTATCGATAGTGCTCTTTTCAAATATATTAAAACTATTGTAATTTGAAGAAATTTTTGAAAAAATCCATATAAATATTAGGATGGATCCAAGTCTATCAGTATTCATTTTTATAATAAAAATATTACTTCCCTATTAAACTTTTTTAGAAAAGTGGCTGTATCTCTGCAAATATTGATTTTATCGCAAAAATAAGCGAAGTTCGAAAAAACTTAACTAAAGTATCGATAGTGCTCTTTTCAAATATATTAAAACTATTGTAATTTGAAGAAATTTTTAAAAAAATCCATATAAATATTAGGATGGATCCAAGTCTATCAGTATTCATTTTTATAATAAAAATATTACTTCCCTATTAAACTTTTTTAGAAAAGTGGCTGTATCTCCGCAAATATTGATTTTATCGCAAAAAAAAGCGAAATTCGAAAAAAACTTAACTAAAGTATCGATAGTGCTCTTTTCAAATATATTAAAACTATTGTAATTTGAAGAAATTTTTTAAAAAATCCATATAAATATTAGGATGGATCCCCCTTGTCAATATATGGTCTTCGTATTTAATAAAGGGGTATTGCTCGATATTATGGTAAGGGTCCCCCCTTTTCAATATAAAAATAAGCGAAATTCGAAAAAACTTAACTAAAGTATCGATAGTGCTCTTTTCAAATATATTAAAACTATTGTAATTTGAAGAAATTTTTGAAAAAATCCATATAAATATTAGGATGGATCCAAGTCTATCAGTATTCATTTTTATAATAAAAATATTACTTCCCTATTAAACTTTTTTAGAAAAGTGGCTGTATCTTCGCAAATATTGATTTTATCGCAAAAATAAGCGAAATTCGAAAAAACTTAACTAAAGTATCGATAGTGCTCTTTTCAAATATATTAAAACTATTGTAATTTGAAGAAATTTTTGAAAAAATCCATATAAATATTAGGATGGATCCAAGTCTATCAGTATTCATTTTTATAATAAAAATATTACTTCCCTATTAAACTTTTTTAGAAAAGTGGCTGTATCTCCGCAAATATTGATTTTATCGCAAAAATAAGCGAAATTCGAAAAACCTTAACTAAAGTATCGATAGTGCTCTTTTCAAATATATTAAAACTATTGTAATTTGAAGAAATTTTTGAAAAAATCCATATAAATATTAGGATGGATCCCCCTTGTCAATATATGGTCTTCGTATTTAATAAAGGGGTATTGCTCGATATTATGGTAAGGGTCCCCCCTTTTCAATATATGGTCTTCGTATTTAGTATAGGGGTATTGCTCGATATTATGGTAAGGGTCCCCCCTTTTCAATATATAGTCTTCGTATTTAGTATAGGGGTATTGCTCGATATTATGGTAAGGGTCCCCCCTTTTCAATATATGGTCTTCATATTTAGTGTAGGGGTATCGCTCGATATTATGGTAAGGGTCCCCCCTTTTCAATATATGGTCTTCGTATTTAGTATAGGGGTATTGTTCGATATTATGGTAAGGGTCCCCCCTTTTCAATATATGGTCTTCGTATTTAGTATAGGGGTATTGCTCGATATTATGGTAAGGGTCCCCCCTTTTCAATATATGGTCTTCGTATTTAGTATAGGGGTATTGCTCGATATTATGGTAAGGGTCCCCCCTTTTCAATATATGGTCTTCGTATTTAGTATAGGGGTATTGCTCGATATTATGGTAAGGGTCCCCCCTTTTCAATATATGGTCTTCGTATTTAGTATAGGGGTATTGCTCGATATTATGGTAAGGGTCCCCCCTTTTCAATATATGGTCTTCGTATTTAGTATAGGAGTATTGCTCGATATTATGGTAAGGGTCCCCCCTTTTCAATATATGGTCTTCGTATTTAGTATAGGGGTATTGCTCGATATTATGGTAAGGGTCCCCCCTTTTCAATATATGGTCTTCGTATTTAGTATAGGGGTATTGCTCGATATTATGGTAAGGGTCCCCCCTTTTCAATATATGGTCTTCGTATTTAGTATAGGGGTATTGCTCGATATTATGGTAAGGGTCCCCCCTTTTCAATATATGGTCTTCGTATTTAGTATAGGGGTATTGCTCGATATTATGGTAAGGGTCCCCCCTTTTCAATATATGGTCTTCGTATTTAGTATAGGGGTATTGCTCGATATTATGGTAAGGGTCCCCCCTTTTCAATATATGGTCTTCGTATTTAGTATAGGGGTATTGCTCGATATTATGGTAAGGGTCCCCCCTTTTCAATATATGGTCTTCGTATTTAGTATAGGAGTATTGCTCGATATTATGGTAAGGGTCCCCCCTTTTCAATATATGGTCTTCGTATTTAGTATAGGGGTATTGCTCGATATTATGGTAAGGGTCCCCCCTTTTCAATATATGGTCTTCGTATTTAGTATAGGGGTATTGCTCGATATTATGGTAAGGGTCCCCCCTTTTCAATATATGGTCTTCGTATTTAGTATAGGGGTATTGCTCGATATTATGGTAAGGGTCCCCCCTTTTCAATATATGGTCTTCGTATTTAGTGTAGGGGTATCGCTCGATATTATGGTAAGGGTCCCCCCTTTTCAATATATGGTCTTCGTATTTAGTATAGGGGTATTGCTCGATATTATGGTAAGGGTCCCCCCTTTTCAATATATGGTCTTCGTATTTAGTATAGGGGTATTGCTCGATATTATGGTAAGGGTCCCCCTTTTCAATACATGGTCATCGTATTTAGTATAGGGGTATTGCTCGATATTATGGTAAGGGTCGCCCCTTTTAAAAAATCCATATAAAAATTAGGATGGATCCAAGTCTATCAGTATTCATTTTTATAATAAATATATTAGTTCCCTATTAAACTTTTTTAGAAAAGTGGCTGTATCTCCGCAAATATTGATTTTATCGCAAAAATAAGAGAAATTCGAAAAAACTTAACTAAAGTATCGATAGTGCTCTTTTCAAATATATTAAAACTATTGTAATTTGAAGAAATTTTTGAAAAAATCCATATAAATATTAGGATGGATCCAAGTCTATCAGTATTCATTTTTATAATAAATATATTAGTTCCCTATTAAACTTTTTTAGAAAAGTGGCTGTATCTCCGCAAATATTGATTTTATCGCAAAAATAAGCGAAATTCGAAAAAACTTAACTAAAGTATCGATAGTGCTCTTTTCAAATATATTAAAACTATTGTAATTTGAAGAAATTTTTGAAAAAATCCATATAAATATTAGGATGGATCCAAGTCTATCAGTATTCATTTTTATAATAAAAATATTACTTCCCTATTAAACTTTTTTAGAAAAGTGGCTGTATCTTCGCAAATATTGATTTTATCGCAAAAATAAGCGAAATTCGAAAAAACTTAACTAAAGTATCGATAGTGCTCTTTTCAAATATATTAAAACTATTGTAATTTGAAGAAATTTTTAAAAAAATCCATATAAATATTAGGATGGATCCAAGTCTATCAGTATTCATTTTTATAATAAAAATATTACTTCCCTATTAAACTTTTTTAGAAAAGTGGCTGTATCTCCGCAAATATTGATTTTATCGCAAAAATAAGCGAAATTCGAAAAAAACTTAACTAAAGTATCGATAGTGCTCTTTTCAAATATATTAAAACTATTGTAATTTGAAGAAATTTTTTAAAAAATCCATATAAATATTAGGATGGATCCCCCTTGTCAATATATGGTCTTCGTATTTAATAAAGGGGTATTGCTCGATATTATGGTAAGGGTCCCCCCTTTTCAATATATGGTCTTCGTATTTAGTATAGGGGTATTGCTCGATATTATGGTAAGGGTCCCCCCTTTTCAATATATAGTCTTCGTATTTAGTATAGGGGTATTGCTCGATATTATGGTAAGGGTCCCCCCTTTTCAATATATGGTCTTCATATTTAGTGTAGGGGTATCGCTCGATATTATGGTAAGGGTCCCCCCTTTTCAATATATGGTCTTCGTATTTAGTATAGGGGTATTGTTCGATATTATGGTAAGGGTCCCCCCTTTTCAATATATGGTCTTCGTATTTAGTATAGGGGTATTGCTCGATATTATGGTAAGGGTCCCCCCTTTTCAATATATGGTCTTCGTATTTAGTATAGGGGTATTGCTCGATATTATGGTAAGGGTCCCCCCTTTTCAATATATGGTCTTCGTATTTAGTATAGGGGTATTGCTCGATATTATGGTAAGGGTCCCCCCTTTTCAATATATGGTCTTCGTATTTAGTATAGGGGTATTGCTCGATATTATGGTAAGGGTCCCCCCTTTTCAATATATGGTCTTCGTATTTAGTATAGGAGTATTGCTCGATATTATGGTAAGGGTCCCCCCTTTTCAATATATGGTCTTCGTATTTAGTATAGGGGTATTGCTCGATATTATGGTAAGGGTCCCCCCTTTTCAATATATGGTCTTCGTATTTAGTATAGGGGTATTGCTCGATATTATGGTAAGGGTCCCCCCTTTTCAATATATGGTCTTCGTATTTAGTATAGGGGTATTGCTCGATATTATGGTAAGGGTCCCCCCTTTTCAATATATGGTCTTCGTATTTAGTATAGGGGTATTGCTCGATATTATGGTAAGGGTCCCCCCTTTTCAATATATGGTCTTCGTATTTAGTATAGGGGTATTGCTCGATATTATGGTAAGGGTCCCCCCTTTTCAATATATGGTCTTCGTATTTAGTATAGGGGTATTGCTCGATATTATGGTAAGGATCCCCCCTTTTCAATATATGGTCTTCGTATTTAGTATAGGAGTATTGCTCGATATTATGGTAAGGGTCCCCCCTTTTCAATATATGGTCTTCGTATTTAGTATAGGGGTATTGCTCGATATTATGGTAAGGGTCCCCCCTTTTCAATATATGGTCTTCGTATTTAGTATAGGGGTATTGCTCGATATTATGGTAAGGGTCCCCCCTTTTCAATATATGGTCTTCGTATTTAGTATAGGGGTATTGCTCGATATTATGGTAAGGGTCCCCCCTTTTCAATATATGGTCTTCGTATTTAGTGTAGGGGTATCGCTCGATATTATGGTAAGGGTCCCCCCTTTAAAAAAATCCATATAAATATTAGGATGGATCCAAGTCTATCAGTATTCATTTTTATAATAAAAATATTACTTCCCTAGTAAACTTTTTTAGAAAAGTGGCTGTATCTCCGCAAATATTGATTTTATAGCAAAAATAAGCGAAATTCGAAAAAACTTAACTAAAGTATCGATAGTGCTCTTTCAAATATATTAAAACTATTGTAATTTGAAGAAATTTTTGAAAAAATCCATATAAATATTAGGATGGATCCAAGTCTATCAGTATTCATTTTTATAATAAAAATATTACTTCCCTATTAAACTTTTTTAGAAAAGTGACTGTATCTTCGCAAATATTGATTTTATCGCAAAAATAAGCGAAATTCGAAAAAACTTAACTAAAGTATCGATAGTGCTCTTTTCAAATATATTAAAACTATTGTAATTTGAAGAAATTTTTGAAAAAATCCATATAAATATTAGGATGGATCCAAGTCTATCAGTATTCATTTTTATAATAAAAATATTACTTCCCTATTAAACTTTTTTAGAAAAGTGGCTGTATCTCCGCAAATATTGATTTTATCGCAAAAATAAGCGAAATTCGAAAAACCTTAACTAAAGTATCGATAGTGCTCTTTTCAAATATATTAAAACTATTGTAATTTGAAGAAATTTTTGAAAAAATCCATATAAATATTAGGATGGATCCAAGTCTATCAGTATTCATTTTTATAATAAAAATATTACTTCCCTATTAAACTTTTTTAGAAAAGTGGCTGTATCTCCGCAAATATTGATTTTATCGCAAAAATAAGCGAAGTTCGAAAAAACTTAACTAAAGTATCGATAGTGCTCTTTTCAAATATATTAAAACTATTGTAATTTGAAGAAATTTTTGAAAAAATCCATATAAATATTAGGATGGATCCAAGTCTATCAGTATTCATTTTTATAATAAAAATATTACTTCCCTAGTAAACTTTTTTAGAAAAGTGGCTGTATCTCCGCAAATATTGATTTTATCGCAAAAATAAGCGAAATTCGAAAAAACTTAACTGAAGTATCGATAGTGCTCTTTTCAAATATATTAAAACTATTGTAATTTGAAGAAATTTTTGAAAAAATCCATATGAATATTAGGATGGATCCAAGTCTATCAGTATTCATTTTTATAACAAAAATATTACTTCCCTATTAAACTTTTTTAGAAAAGTGGCTGTATCTCCGCAAATATTGATTTTATCGCAAAAATAAGCGAAATTCGAAAAAACTTAACTAAAGTATCGATAGTGCTCTTTTCAAATATATTAAAACTATTGTAATTTGAAGAAATTTTTGAAAAAATCCATATAAATATTAGGATGGATCCAAGTCTATCAGTATTCATTTTTATAATAAAAATATTACTTCCCTATTAAACTTTTTTAGAAAAGTGGCTGTATCTCTGCAAATATTGATTTTATCGCAAAAATAAGCGAAGTTCGAAAAAACTTAACTAAAGTATCGATAGTGCTCTTTTCAAATATATTAAAACTATTGTAATTTGAAGAAATTTTTAAAAAAATCCATATAAATATTAGGATGGATCCAAGTCTATCAGTATTCATTTTTATAATAAAAATATTACTTCCCTATTAAACTTTTTTAGAAAAGTGGCTGTATCTCCGCAAATATTGATTTTATCGCAAAAATAAGCGAAATTCGAAAAAAACTTAACTAAAGTATCGATAGTGCTCTTTTCAAATATATTAAAACTATTGTAATTTGAAGAAATTTTTTAAAAAATCCATATAAATATTAGGATGGATCCCCCTTGTCAATATATGGTCTTCGTATTTAATAAAGGGGTATTGCTCGATATTATGGTAAGGGTCCCCCCTTTTCAATATATGGTCTTCGTATTTAGTATAGGGGTATTGTTCGATATTATGGTAAGGGTCCCCCCTTTTCAATATATGGTCTTCGTATTTAGTATAGGGGTATTGCTCGATATTATGGTAAGGGTCCCCCCTTTTCAATATATGGTCTTCGTATTTAGTATAGGGGTATTGCTCGATATTATGGTAAGGGTCCCCCCTTTTCAATATATGGTCTTCGTATTTAGTATAGGGGTATTGCTCGATATTATGGTAAGGGTCCCCCCTTTTCAATATATGGTCTTCGTATTTAGTATAGGGGTATTGCTCGATATTATGGTAAGGGTCCCCCCTTTTCAATATATGGTCTTCGTATTTAGTATAGGAGTATTGCTCGATATTATGGTAAGGGTCCCCCCTTTTCAATATATGGTCTTCGTATTTAGTATAGGGGTATTGCTCGATATTATGGTAAGGGTCCCCCCTTTTCAATATATGGTCTTCGTATTTAGTATAGGGGTATTGCTCGATATTATGGTAAGGGTCCCCCCTTTTCAATATATGGTCTTCGTATTTAGTATAGGGGTATTGCTCGATATTATGGTAAGGGTCCCCCCTTTTCAATATATGGTCTTCGTATTTAGTATAGGGGTATTGCTCGATATTATGGTAAGGGTCCCCCCTTTTCAATATATGGTCTTCGTATTTAGTATAGGGGTATTGCTCGATATTATGGTAAGGGTCCCCCCTATTCAATATATGGTCTTCGTATTTAGTATAGGGGTATTGCTCGATATTATGGTAAGGGTCCCCCCTTTTCAATATATGGTCTTCGTATTTAGTGTAGGGGTGTTGCTCGATATTATGGTAAGGGTCCCCCCTTTTCAATATATGGTCTTCGTATTTAGTATAGGGGTATTGCTCGATATTATGGTAAGGGTCCCCCCTTTTCAATATATGGTCTTCGTATTTAGTATAGGGGTATTGCTCGATATTATGGTAAGGGTCCCCCCTTTTCAATATATGGTCTTCGTATTTAGTATAGGGGTATTGCTCGATATTATGGTAAGGGTCCCCCCTTTTCAATATATGGTCTTCGTATTTAGTATAGGGGTATTGCTCGATATTATGGTAAGGGTCCCCCCTTTTCAATATATGGTCTTCGTATTTAGTATAGGGGTATTGCTCGATATTATGGTAAGGGTCCCCCCTTTTCAATATATGGTCTTCGTATTTAGTATAGGGGTATTGCTCGATATTATGGTAAGGGTCCCCCCTTTTCAATATATGGTCTTCGTATTTAGTATAGGGGTATTGCTCGATATTATGGTAAGGGTCCCCCCTTTTCAATATATGGTCTTCGTATTTAGTATAGGGGTATTGCTCGATATTATGGTAAGGGTCCCCCCTTTTCAATATATGGTCTTCGTATTTAGTATAGGGGTATTGCTCGATATTATGGTAAGGGTCCCCCCTTTTCAATATATGGTCTTCGTATTTAGTATAGGGGTATTGCTCGATATTATGGTAAGAGTCCCCCCTTTTCAATATATGGTCTTCGTATTTAGTATAGGGGTATTGCTCGATATTATGGTAAGGGTCCCCCCTTTTCAATATATGGTCTTCGTATTTAGTATAGGGGTATTGCTCGATATTATGGTAAGGGTCCCCCCTTTTCAATATATGGTCTTCGTATTTAGTATAGGGGTATTGCTCGATATTATGGTAAGGGTCCCCCCTTTTCAATATATGGTCTTCGTATTTAGTGTAGGGGTATCGCCCGATATTATGGTCAGGGTCCCCCCTTTAAAAAAATCCATATAAATATTAGGATGGATCCAAGTCTATCAGTATTCATTTTTATAATAAAAATATTACTTCCCTAGTAAACTTTTTTAGAAAAGTGGTTGTATCTCCGCAAATATTGATTTTATCGCAAAAATAAGCGAAATTCGAAAAAACTTAACTAAAGTATCGATAGTGCTCTTTTCAAATATATTAAAACTATTGTAATTTGAAGAAATTTTTGAAAAAATCCATATAAATATTAGGATGGATCCAAGTCTATCAGTATTCATTTTTATAATAAAAATATTACTTCCCTATTAAACTTTTTTAGAAAAGTGGCTGTATCTTCGCAAATATTGATTTTATCGCAAAAATAAGCGAAATTCGAAAAAACTTAACTAAAGTATCGATAGTGCTCTTTTCAAATATATTAAAACTATTGTAATTTGAAGAAATTTTTGAAAAAATCCACATAAATATTAGGATGGATCCAAGTCTATCAGTATTCATTTTTATAATAAAAATATTACTTCCCTATTAAACTTTTTTAGAAAAGTGGCTGTATCTCCGCAAATATTGATTTTATCGCAAAAATAAGCGAAATTCGAAAAACCTTAACTAAAGTATCGATAGTGCCCTTTTCAAATATATTAAAACTATTGTAATTTGAAGAAATTTTTTAAAAAATCCATATAAATATTAGGATGGATCCAAGTCTATCAGTATTCATTTTTATAATAAAAATATTACTTCCCTATTAAACTTTTTTAGAAAAGTGGCTGTATCTCCGCAAATATTGATTTTATCGCAAAAATAAGCGAAGTTCGAAAAAACTTAACTAAAGTATCGATAGTGCTCTTTTCAAATATATTAAAACTATTGTAATTTGAAGAAATTTTTGAAAAAATCCATATAAATATTAGGATGGATCCAAGTCTATCAGTATTCATTTTTATAATAAAAATATTACTTCCCTAGTAAACTTTTTTAGAAAAGTGGCTGTATCTCCGCAAATATTGATTTTATCGCAAAAATAAGCGAAATTCGAAAAAACTTAACTAAAGTATCGATAGTGCTCTTTTCAAATATATTAAAACTATTGTAATTTGAAGAAATTTTTGAAAAAATCCATATAAATATTAGGATGGATCCAAGTCTATCAGTATTCATTTTTATAACAAAAATATTACTTCCCTATTAAACTTTTTTAGAAAAGTGGCTGTATCTCCGCAAATATTGATTTTATCGCAAAAAGAAGCGAAATTCGAAAAAACTTAACTAAAGTATCGATAGTGCTCTTTTCAAATATATTAAAACTATTGTAATTTGAAGAAATTTTTGAAAAAATCCATATAAATATTAGGATGGATCCAAGTCTATCAGTATTCATTTTTATAACAAAAATATTACTTCCCTATTAAACTTTTTTAGAAAAGTGGCTGTATCTCCGCAAATATTGATTTTATCGCAAAAATAAGCGAAATTCGAAAAACCTTAACTAAAGTATCGATTGTGCTCTTTTCAAATATATTAAAACTATTGTAATTTGAAGAAATTTTTGAAAAAATCCATATAAATATTAGGATGGATCCAAGTCTATCAGTATTTATTTTTATAATAAAAATATTACTTCCCTAGTAAACTTTTTTAGAAAAGTGGCTGTATCTCCGCAAATATTGATTTTATCGCAAAAATAAGCGAAATTCGAAAAAACTTAACTAAAGTATCGATAGTGCTCTTTTCAAATATATTAAAACTATTGTAATTTGAAGAAATTTTTGAAAAAATCCATATAAATATTAGGATGGATCCAAGTCTATCAGTATTCATTTTTATAACAAAAATATTACTTCCCTATTAAACTTTTTTAGAAAAGTGGCTGTATCTCTGCAAATATTGATTTTATCGCAAAAATAAGCGAAGTTCGAAAAAACTTAACTAAAGTATCGATAGTGCTCTTTTCAAATATATTAAAACTATTGTAATTTGAAGAAATTTTTAAAAAAATCCATATAAATATTAGGATGGATCCAAGTCTATCAGTATTCATTTTTATAATAAAAATATTACTTCCCTATTAAACTTTTTTAGAAAAGTGGCTGTATCTCCGCAAATATTGATTTTATCGCAAAAATAAGCGAAATTCGAAAAAAACTTAACTAAAGTATCGATAGTGCTCTTTTCAAATATATTAAAACTATTGTAATTTGAAGAAATTTTTTAAAAAATCCATATAAATATTAGGATGGATCCCCCTTGTCAATATATGGTCTTCGTATTTAATAAAGGGGTATTGCTCGATATTATGGTAAGGGTCCCCCCTTTTCAATATATGGTCTTCGTATTTAGTATAGGGGTATTGCTCGATATTATGGTAAGGGTCCCCCCTTTTCAATATATAGTCTTCGTATTTAGTATAGGGGTATTGCTCGATATTATGGTAAGGGTCCCCCCTTTTCAATATATGGTCTTCGTATTTAGTGTAGGGGTATCGCTCGATATTATGGTAAGGGTCCCCCCTTTTCAATATATGGTCTTCGTATTTAGTATAGGGGTATTGTTCGATATTATGGTAAGGGTCCCCCCTTTTCAATATATGGTCTTCGTATTTAGTATAGGGGTATTGCTCGATATTATGGTAAGGGTCCCCCCTTTTCAATATATGGTCTTCGTATTTAGTATAGGAGTGTTGCTCGATATTATGGTAAGGGTCCCCCCTTTTCAATATATGGTCTTCGTATTTAGTATAGGGGTATTGCTCGATATTATGGTAAGGGTCCCCCCTTTTCAATATATGGTCTTCGTATTTAGTATAGGGGTATTGCTCGATATTATGGTAAGGGTCCCCCCTTTTCAATATATGGTCTTCGTATTTAGTATAGGGGTATTGCTCGATATTATGGTAAGGGTCCCCCTTTTCAATATATGGTCTTCGTATTTAGTATAGGGGTATTGCTCGATATTATGGTAAGGGTCCCCCCTTTTCAATATATGGTCTTCGTATTTAGTATAGGGGTATTGCTCGATATTATGGTAAGGGTCCCCCCTTTTCAATATATGGTCTTCGTATTTAGTATAGGGGTATTGCTCGATATTATGGTAAGGGTCCCCCCTTTTCAATATATGGTCTTCGTATTTAGTATAGGGGTATTGCTCGATATTATGGTAAGGGTCCCCCCTTTTCAATATA
The DNA here is from genome assembly GCA_932526305.1 of Epicampocera succincta. Lineage (NCBI taxonomy): Eukaryota > Metazoa > Arthropoda > Insecta > Diptera > Tachinidae > Epicampocera > Epicampocera succincta. The sequence continues at coordinate 59,175,191 of OW052036.1, read as the reverse complement.
TGGTCTTCGTATTTAGTGTAGGGGTATCGCTCGATATTATGGTAAGGGTCTCCCCTTTAAAAAAATCCATATAAATATTAGGATGGATCCAAGTCTATCAGTATTCATTTTTATAATAAAAATATTACTTCCCTAGTAAACTTTTTTAGAAAAGTGGCTGTATCTCCGCAAATATTGATTTTATCGCAAAAATAAGCGAAATTCGAAAAAACTTAACTAAAGTATCGATAGTGCTCTTTTCAAATATATTAAAACTATTGTAATTTGAAGAAATTTTTGAAAAAATCCATATAAATATTAGGATGGATCCAAGTCTATCAGTATTCATTTTTATAACAAAAATATTACTTCCCTATTAAACTTTTTTAGAAAAGTGGCTGTATCTCCGCAAATATTGATTTTATCGCAAAAAGAAGCGAAATTCGAAAAAACTTAACTAAAGTATCGATAGTGCTCTTTTCAAATATATTAAAACTATTGTAATTTGAAGAAATTTTTGAAAAAATCCATATAAATATTAGGATGGATCCAAGTCTATCAGTATTCATTTTTATAATAAAAATATTACTTCCCTATTAAACTTTTTTAGAAAAGTGGCTGTATCTCCGCAAATATTGATTTTATCGCAAAAATAAGCGAAATTCGAAAAAACTTAACTAAAGTATCGATAGTGCTCTTTTCAAATATATTAAAACTATTGTAATTTGAAGAAATTTTTGAAAAAATCCATATAAATATTAGGATGGATCCAAGTCTATCAGTATTCATTTTTATAATAAAAATATTACTTCCCTATTAAACTTTTTTAGAAAAGTGGCTGTATCTCCGCAAATATTGATTTTATCGCAAAAATAAGCGAAATTCGAAAAAACTTAACTAAAGTATCGAATATGCTCTTTTCAAATATATTAAAACTATTGTAATTTGAAGAAATTTTTGAAAAAATCCATATAAATATTAGGATGGATCCAAGTCTATCAGTATTCATTTTTATAATAAAAATATTACTTCCCTATTAAACTTTTTTAGAAAAGTGGCTGTATCTCCGCAAATATTGATTTTATCGCAAAAATAAGCGAAATTCGAAAAAACTTAACTAAAGTATCGATAGTGCTCTTTTCAAATATATTAAAACTATTGTAATTTGAAGAAATTTTTGAAAAAATCCATATAAATATTAGGATGGATCCAAGTCTATCAGTATTAATTTTTATAATAAAAATATTACTTCCCTATTAAACTTTTTTAGAAAAGTGGCTGTATCTCCGCAAATATTGATTTTATCGCAAAAATAAGCGAAACTCGAAAAACCTTAACTAAAGTATCGATAGTGCTCTTTTCAAATATATTAAAACTATTGTAATTTGAAGAAATTTTTGAAAAAATCCATATAAATATTAGGATGGATCCAAGTCTATCAGTATTCATTTTTATAATAAAAATATTACTTCCCTATTAAACTTTTTTAGAAAAGTGGCTGTATCTCCGCAAATATTGATTTTATCGCAAAAATAAGCGAAGTTCGAAAAAACTTAACTAAAGTATCGATAGTGCTCTTTTCAAATATATTAAAACTATTGTAATTTGAAGAAATTTTTGAAAAAATCCATATAAATATTAGGATGGATCCAAGTCTATCAGTATTCATTTTTATAATAAAAATATTACTTCCCTAGTAAACTTTTTTAGAAAAGTGGCTGTATCTCCGCAAATATTGATTTTATCGCAAAAATAAGCGAAATTCGAAAAAACTTAACTAAAGTATCGATAGTGCTCTTTTCAAATATATTAAAACTATTGTAATTTGAAGAAATTTTTGAAAAAATCCATATAAATATTAGGATGGATCCAAGTCTATCAGTATTAATTTTTATAATAAAAATATTACTTCCCTATTAAACTTTTTTAGAAAAGTGGCTGTATCTCCGCAAATATTGATTTTATCGCAAAAATAAGCGAAATTCGAAAAACCTTAACTAAAGTATCGATAGTGCTCTTTTCAAATATATTAAAACTATTGTAATTTGAAGAAATTTTTGAAAAATCCATATAAATATTAGGATGGATCCAAGTCTATCAGTATTCATTTTTATAATAAAAATATTACTTCCCTATTAAACTTTTTTAGAAAAGTGGCTGTATCTCCGCAAATATTGATTTTATCGCAAAAATAAGCGAAGTTCGAAAAAACTTAACTAAAGTATCGATAGTGCTCTTTTCAAATATATTAAAACTATTGTAATTTGAAGAAATTTTTGAAAAAATCCATATAAATATTAGGATGGATCCAAGTCTATCAGTATTCATTTTTATAATAAAAATATTACTTCCCTAGTAAACTTTTTTAGAAAAGTGGCTGTATCTCCGCAAATATTGATTTTATCGCAAAAATAAGCGAAATTCGAAAAAACTTAACTAAAGTATCGATAGTGCTCTTTTCAAATATATTAAAACTATTGTAATTTGAAGAAATTTTTGAAAAAATCCATATAAATATTAGGATGGATCCAAGTCTATCAGTATTCATTTTTATAACAAAAATATTACTTCCCTATTAAACTTTTTTAGAAAAGTGGCTGTATCTCCGCAAATATTGATTTTATCGCAAAAATAAGCGAAATTCGAAAAAACTTAACTAAAGTATCGATAGTGCTCTTTTCAAATATATTAAAACTATTGTAATTTGAAGAAATTTTTGAAAAAATCCATATAAATATTAGGATGGATCCAAGTCTATCAGTATTCATTTTTATAATAAAAATATTACTTCCCTATTAAACTTTTTTAGAAAAGTGGCTGTATCTCTGCAAATATTGATTTTATCGCAAAAATAAGCGAAGTTCGAAAAAACTTAACTAAAGTATCGATAGTGCTCTTTTCAAATATATTAAAACTATTGTAATTTGAAGAAATTTTTAAAAAAATCCATATAAATATTAGGATGGATCCAAGTCTATCAGTATTCATTTTTATAATAAAAATATTACTTCCCTATTAAACTTTTTTAGAAAAGTGGCTGTATCTCCGCAAATATTGATTTTATCGCAAAAATAAGCGAAATTCGAAAAAAACTTAACTAAAGTATCGATAATGCTCTTTTCAAATATATTAAAACTATTGTAATTTGAAGAAATTTTTTAAAAAATCCATATAAATATTAGGATGGATCCCCCTTGTCAATATATGGTCTTCGTATTTAATAAAGGGGTATTGCTCGATATTATGGTAAGGGTCCCCCCTCTTCAATATATGGTCTTCGTATTTAGTATAGGGGTATTGCTCGATATTATGGTAAGGGTCCCCACTTTTCAATATATAGTCTTCGTATTTAGTATAGGGGTATTGCTCGATATTATGGTAAGGGTCCCCCCTTTTCAATATATGGTCTTCGTATTTAGTGTAGGGGTATCGCTCGATATTAATGTAAGGGTCCCCCCTTTTCAATATATGGTCTTCGTATTTAGTATAGGGGTATTGTTCGATATTATGGTAAGGGTCCCCCCTTTTCAATATATGGTCTTCGTATTTAGTATAGGGGTATTGCTCGATATTATGGTAAGGGTCCCCCCTTTTCAATATATGGTCTTCGTATTTAGTATAGGGGTATTGCTCGATATTATGGTAAGGGTCCCCCCTTTTCAATATATGGTCTTCGTATTTAGTATAGGGGTATTGCTCGATATTATGGTAAGGGTCCCCCCTTTTCAATATATGGTCTTCGTATTTAGTATAGGGGTATTGCTCGATATTATGGTAAGGGTCCCCCCTTTTCAATATATGGTCTTCGTATTTAGTATAGGAGTATTGCTCGATATTATGGTAAGGGTCCCCCCTTTTCAATATATGGTCTTCGTATTTAGTATAGGGGTATTGCTCGATATTATGGTAAGGGTCCCCCCTTTTCAATATATGGTCTTCGTATTTAGTATAGGGGTATTGCTCGATATTATGGTAAGGGTCCCCCCTTTTCAATATATGGTCTTCGTATTTAGTATAGGGGTATTGCTCGATATTATGGTAAGGGTCCCCCCTTTTCAATATATGGTCTTCGTATTTAGTATAGGGGTATTGCTCGATATTATGGTAAGGGTCCCCCCTTTTCAATATATGGTCTTCGTATTTAGTATAGGGGTATTGCTCGATATTATGGTAAGGGTCCCCCCTTTTCAATATATGGTCTTCGTATTTAGTATAGGGGTATTGCTCGATATTATGGTAAGGGTCCCCCCTTTTCAATATATGGTCTTCGTATTTAGTATAGGGGTATTGCTCGATATTATGGTAAGGGTCCCCCCTTTTCAATATATGGTCTTCGTATTTAGTGTAGGGGTATCGCTCGATATTATGGTAAGGGTCCCCCCTTTAAAAAAATCCATATAAATATTAGGATGGATCCATGTCTATCAGTATTCATTTTTATAATAAAAATATTACTTCCCTAGTAAACTTTTTTAGAAAAGTGGCTGTATCTCCGCAAATATTGATTTTATCGCAAAAATAAGCGAAATTCGAAAAAACTTAACTAAAGTATCGATAGTGCTCTTTTCAAATATATTAAAACTATTGTAATTTGAAGAAATTTTTGAAAAAATCCATATAAATATTAGGATGGATCCAAGTCTATCAGTATTCATTTTTATAATAAAAATATTACTTCCCTATTAAACTTTTTTAGAAAAGTGGCTGTATCTTCGCAAATATTGATTTTATCGCAAAAATAAGCGAAATTCGAAAAAACTTAACGAAAGTATCGATAGTGCTCTTTTCAAATATATTAAAACTATTGTAATTTGAAGAAATTTTTGAAAAAATCCATATAAATATTAGGATGGATCCAAGTCTATCAGTATTCATTTTTATAATAAAAATATTACTTCCCTAGTAAACTTTTTTAGAAAAGTGGCTGTATCTCCGCAAATATTGATTTTATCGCAAAAATAAGCGAAATTCGAAAAACCTTAACTAAAGTATCGATAGTGCTCTTTTCAAATATATTAAAACTATTGTAATTTGAAGAAATTTTTGAAAAAATCCATATAAATATTAGGATGGATCCAAGTCTATCAGTATTCATTTTTATAATAAAAATATTACTTCCCTATTAAACTTTTTTAGAAAAGTGGCTGTATCTCCGCAAATATTGATTTTATCGCAAAAATAAGCGAAGTTCGAAAAAACTTAACTAAAGTATCGATAGTGCTCTTTTCAAATATATTAAAACTATTGTAATTTGAAGAAATTTTTGAAAAAATCAATATAAATATTAGGATGGATCCAAGTCTATCAGTATTCATTTTTATAATAAAAATATTACTTCCCTAGTAAACTTTTTTAGAAAAGTGGCTGTATCTCCGCAAATATTGATTTTATCGCAAAAATAAGCGAAATTCGAAAAAACTTAACTAAAGTATCGATAGTGCTCTTTTCAAATATATTAAAACTATTGTAATTTGAAGAAATTTTTGAAAAAATCCATATAAATATTAGGATGGATCCAAGTCTATCAGTATTCATTTTTATAACAAAAATATTACTTCCCTATTAAACTTTTTTAGAAAAGTGGCTGTATCTCCGCAAATATTGATTTTATCGCAAAAATAAGCGAAATTCGAAAAAACTTAACTAAAGTATCGATAGTGCTCTTTTCAAATATATTAAAACTATTGTAATTTGAAGAAATTTTTGAAAAAATCCATATAAATATTAGGATGGATCCAAGTCTATCAGTATTCATTTTTATAATAAAAATATTACTTCCCTATTAAACTTTTTTAGAAAAGTGGCTGTATCTCTGCAAATATTGATTTTATCGCAAAAATAAGCGAAGTTCGAAAAAACTTAACTAAAGTATCGATAGTGCTCTTTTCAAATATATTAAAACTATTGTAATTTGAAGAAATTTTTAAAAAAATCCATATAAATATTAGGATGGATCCAAGTCTATCAGTATTCATTTTTATAATAAAAATATTACTTCCCTATTAAACTTTTTTAGAAAAGTGGCTGTATCTCCGCAAATATTGATTTTATCGCAAAAATAAGCGAAATTCGAAAAAAACTTAACTAAAGTATCGATAGTGCTCTTTTCAAATATATTAAAACTATTGTAATTTGAAGAAATTTTTTAAAAAATCCATATAAATATTAGGATGGATCCCCCTTGTCAATATATGGTCTTCGTATTTAATAAAGGGGTATTGCTCGATATTATGGTAAGGGTCCCCCCTTTTCAATATATGGTCTTCGTATTTAGTATAGGGGTATTGCTCGATATTATGGTAAGGGTCCCCCCTTTTCAATATATAGTCTTCGTATTTAGTATAGGGGTATTGCTCGATATTATGGTAAGGGTCCCCCCTTTTCAATATATGGTCTTCGTATTTAGTGTAGGGGTATCGCTCGATATTATGGTAAGGGTCCCCCCTTTTCAATATATGGTCTTCGTATTTAGTATAGGGGTATTGTTCGATATTATGGTAAGGGTCCCCCCTTTTCAATATATGGTCTTCGTATTTAGTATAGGGGTATTGCTCGATATTATGGTAAGGGTCCCCCCTTTTCAATATATGGTCTTCGTATTTAGTATAGGGGTATTGCTCGATATTATGGTAAGGGTCCCCCCTTTTCAATATATGGTCTTCGTATTTAGTATAGGGGTATTGCTCGATATTATGGTAAGGGTCCCCCCTTTTCAATATATGGTCTTCGTATTTAGTATAGGAGTATTGCTCGATATTATGGTAAGGGTCCCCCCTTTTCAATATATGGTCTTCGTATTTAGTATAGGGGTATTGCTCGATATTATGGTAAGGGTCCCCCCTTTTCAATATATGGTCTTCGTATTTAGTATAGGGGTATTGCTCGATATTATGGTAAGGGTCCCCCCTTTTCAATATATGGTCTTCGTATTTAGTATAGGGGTATTGCTCGATATTATGGTAAGGGTCCCCCCTTTTCAATATATGGTCTTCGTATTTAGTATAGGGGTATTGCTCGATATTATGGTAAGGGTCCCCCCTTTTCAATATATGGTCTTCGTATTTAGTATAGGGGTATTGCTCGATATTATGGTAAGGGTCCCCCCTTTTCAATATATGGTCTTCGTATTTAGTGTAGGGGTATCGCTCGATATTATGGTAAGGGTCCCCCCTTTAAAAAAATCCATATAAATATTAGGATGGATCCAAGTCTATCAGTATTCATTTTTATAATAAAAATATTACTTCCCTAGTAAACTTTTTTAGAAAAGTGGCTGTATCTTCGCAAATATTGATTTTATCGCAAAAATAAGCGAAATTCGAAAAAACTTAACTAAAGTATCGATAGTGCTCTTTTCAAATATATTAAAACTATTGTAATTTGAAGAAATTTTTGAAAAAATCCATATAAATATTAGGATGGATCCAAGTCTATCAGTATTCATTTTTATAATAAAAATATTACTTCCCTATTAAACTTTTTTAGAAAAGTGGCTGTATCTCCGCAAATATTGATTTTATCGCAAAAATAAGCGAAATTCGAAAAACCTTAACTAAAGTATCGATAGTGCTCTTTTCAAATATATTAAAACTATTGTAATTTGAAGAAATTTTTGAAAAAATCCATATAAATATTAGGATGGATCCAAGTCTATCAGTATTCATTTTTATAATAAAAATATTACTTCCCTATTAAACTTTTTTAGAAAAGTGGCTGTATCTCCGCAAATATTGATTTTATCGCAAAAATAAGCGAAGTTCGAAAAAACTTAACTAAAGTATCGATAGTGCTCTTTTCAAATATATTAAAACTATTGTAATTTGAAGAAATTTTTGAAAAAATCCATATAAATATTAGGATGGATCCAAGTCTATCAGTATTCATTTTTATAACAAAAATATTACTTCCCTAGTAAACTTTTTTAGAAAAGTGGCTGTATCTCCGCAAATATTGATTTTATCGCAAAAATAAGCGAAATTCGAAAAAACTTAACTAAAGTATCGATAGTGCTCTTTTCAAATATATTAAAACTATTGTAATTTGAAGAAATTTTTGAAAAAATCCATATAAATATTAGGATGGATCCAAGTCTATCAGTATTCATTTTTATAACAAAAATATTACTTCCCTATTAAACTTTTTTAGAAAAGTGGCTGTATCTCCGCAAATATTGATTTTATCGCAAAAATAAGCGAAATTCGAAAAAACTTAACTAAAGTATCGATAGTGCTCTTTTCAAATATATTAAAACTATTGTAATTTGAAGAAATTTTTGAAAAAATCCATATAAATATTAGGATGGATCCAAGTCTATCAGTATTCATTTTTATAATAAAAATATTACTTCCCTATTAAACTTTTTTAGAAAAGTGGCTGTATCTCTGCAAATATTGATTTTATCGCAAAAATAAGCGAAGTTCGAAAAAACTTAACTAAAGTATCGATAGTGCTCTTTTCAAATATATTAAAACTATTGTAATTTGAAGAAATTTTTAAAAAAATCCATATAAATATTAGGATGGATCCAAGTCTATCAGTATTCATTTTTATAATAAAAATATTACTTCCCTATTAAACTTTTTTAGAAAAGTGGCTGTATCTCCGCAAATATTGATTTTATCGCAAAAATAAGCGAAATTCGAAAAAAACTTAACTAAAGTATCGATAGTGCTCTTTTCAAATATATTAAAACTATTGTAATTTGAAGAAATTTTTTAAAAAATCCATATAAATATTAGGATGGATCCCCCTTGTCAATATATGGTCTTCGTATTTAATAAAGGGGTATTGCTCGATATTATGGTAAGGGTCCCCCCTTTTCAATATATGGTCTTCGTATTTAGTATAGGGGTATTGCTCGATATTATGGTAAGGGTCCCCCCTTTTCAATATATAGTCTTCGTATTTAGTATAGGGGTATTGCTCGATATTATGGTAAGGGTCCCCCCTTTTCAATATATGGTCTTCGTATTTAGTGTAGGGGTATCGCTCGATATTATGGTAAGGGTCCCCCCTTTTCAATATATGGTCTTCGTATTTAGTATAGGGGTATTGTTCGATATTATGGTAAGGGTCCCCCCTTTTCAATATATGGTCTTCGTATTTAGTATAGGGGTATTGCTCGATATTATGGTAAGGGTCCCCCCTTTTCAATATATGGTCTTCGTATTTAGTATAGGGGTATTGCTCGATATTATGGTAAGGGTCCCCCCTTTTCAATATATGGTCTTCGTATTTAGTATAGGGGTATTGCTCGATATTATGGTAAGGGTCCCCCCTTTTCAATATATGGTCTTCGTATTTAGTATAGGGGTATTGCTCGATATTATGGTAAGGGTCCCCCCTTTTCAATATATGGTCTTCGTATTTAGTATAGGAGTATTGCTCGATATTATGGTAAGGGTCCCCCCTTTTCAATATATGGTCTTCGTATTTAGTATAGGGGTATTGCTCGATATTATGGTAAGGGTCCCCCCTTTTCAATATATGGTCTTCGTATTTAGTATAGGGGTATTGCTCGATATTATGGTAAGGGTCCCCCCTTTTCAATATATGGTCTTCGTATTTAGTATAGGGGTATTGCTCGATATTATGGTAAGGGTCCCCCCTTTTCAATATATGGTCTTCGTATTTAGTATAGGGGTATTGCTCGATATTATGGTAAGGGTCCCCCCTTTTCAATATATGGTCTTCGTATTTAGTATAGGGGTATTGCTCGATATTATGGTAAGGGTCCCCCCTTTTCAATATATGGTCTTCGTATTTAGTATAGGGGTATTGCTCGATATTATGGTAAGGGTCCCCCCTTTTCAATATATGGTCTTCGTATTTAGTATAGGGGTATTGCTCGATATTATGGTAAGGGTCCCCCCTTTTCAATATATGGTCTTCGTATTTAGTGTAGGGGTATCGCTCGATATTATGGTAAGGGTCCCCCCTTTAAAAAAATCCATATAAATATTAGGATGGATCCAAGTCTATCAGTATTCATTTTTATAATAAAAATATTACTTCCCTAGTAAACTTTTTTAGAAAAGTGGCTGTATCTCCGCAAATATTGATTTTATCGCAAAAATAAGCGAAATTCGAAAAAACTTAACTAAAGTATCGATAGTGCTCTTTTCAAATATATTAAAACTATTGTAATTTGAAGAAATTTTTGAAAAAATCCATATAAATATTAGGATGGATCCAAGTCTATCAGTATTCATTTTTATAACAAAAATATTACTTCCCTATTAAACTTTTTTAGAAAAGTGGCTGTATCTCCGCAAATATTGATTTTATCGCAAAAATAAGCGAAATTCGAAAAAACTTAACTAAAGTATCGATAGTGCTCTTTTCAAATATATTAAAACTATTGTAATTTGAAGAAATTTTTGAAAAAATCCATATAAATATTAGGATGGATCCAAGTCTATCAGTATTCATTTTTATAATAAAAATATTACTTCCCTATTAAACTTTTTTAGAAAAGTGGCTGTATCTCTGCAAATATTGATTTTATCGCAAAAATAAGCGAAGTTCGAAAAAACTTAACTAAAGTATCGATAGTGCTCTTTTCAAATATATTAAAACTATTGTAATTTGAAGAAATTTTTAAAAAAATCCATATAAATATTAGGATGGATCCAAGTCTATCAGTATTCATTTTTATAATAAAAATATTACTTCCCTATTAAACTTTTTTAGAAAAGTGGCTGTATCTCCGCAAATATTGATTTTATCGCAAAAATAAGCGAAATTCGAAAAAAACTTAACTAAAGTATCGATAGCGCTCTTTTCAAATATATTAAAACTATTGTAATTTGAAGAAATTTTTTAAAAAATCCATATAAATATTAGGATGGATCCCCCTTGTCAATATATGGTCTTCGTATTTAATAAAGGGGTATTGCTCGATATTATGGTAAGGGTCCCCCCTTTTCAATATATGGTCTTCGTATTTAGTATAGGGGTATTGCTCGATATTATGGTAAGGGTCCCCCCTTTTCAATATATAGTCTTCGTTTTTAGTGTAGGGGTATCGCTCGATATTATGGTAAGGGTCCCCCCTTTTCAATATATGGTCTTCGTATTTAGTATAGGGGTATTGTTCGATATTATGGTAAGGGTCCCCCCTTTTCAATATATGGTCTTCGTATTTAGTATAGGGGTATTGCTCGATATTATGGTAAGGGTCCCCCCTTTTCAATATATGGTCTTCGTATTTAGTATAGGGGTATTGCTCGATATTATGGTAAGGGTCCCCCCTTTTCAATATATGGTCTTCGTATTTAGTATAGGGGTATTGCTCGATATTATGGTAAGGGTCCCCCCTTTTCAATATATGGTCTTCGTATTTAGTATAGGGGTATTGCTCGATATTATGGTAAGGGTCCCCCCTTTTCAATATATGGTCTTCGTATTTAGTATAGGAGTATTGCTCGATATTATGGTAAGGGTCCCCCCTTTTCAATATATGGTCTTCGTATTTAGTATAGGGGTATTGCTCGATATTATGGTAAGGGTCCCCCCTTTTCAATATATGGTCTTCGTATTTAGTATAGGGGTATTGCTCGATATTATGGTAAGGGTCCCCCCTTTTCAATATATGGTCTTCGTATTTAGTATAGGGGTATTGCTCGATATTATGGTAAGGGTCCCCCCTTTTCAATATATGGTCTTCGTATTTAGTATAGGGGTATTGCTCGATATTATGGTAAGGGTCCCCCCTTTTCAATATATGGTCTTCGTATTTAGTATAGGGGTATTGCTCGATATTATGGTAAGGGTCCCCCCTTTTCAATATATGGTCTTCGTATTTAGTATAGGGGTATTGCTCGATATTATGGTAAGGGTCCCCCCTTTAAAAAAATCCATATAAATATTAGGATGGATCCAAGTCTATCAGTATTCATTTTTATAATAAAAATATTACTTCCCTAGTAAACTTTTTTAGAAAAGTGGCTGTATCTCCGCAAATATTGATTTTATCGCAAAAATAAGCGAAATTCGAAAAAACTTAACTAAAGTATCGATAGTGCTCTTTTCAAATATATTAAAACTATTGTAATTTGAAGAAATTTTTGAAAAAATCCATATAAATATTAGGATGGATCCAAGTCTATCAGTATTCATTTTTATAATAAAAATATTACTTCCCTATTAAACTTTTTTAGAAAAGTGGCTGTATCTTCGCAAATATTGATTTTATCGCAAAAATAAGCGAAATTCGAAAAAACTTAACTAAAGTATCGATAGTGCTCTTTTCAAATATATTAAAACTATTGTAATTTGAAGAAATTTTTGAAAAAATCCACATAAATATTAGGATGGATCCAAGTCTATCAGTATTCATTTTTATAATAAAAATATTACTTCCCTAGTAAACTTTTTTAGAAAAGTGGCTGTATCTCTGCAAATATTGATTTTATCGCAAAAATAAGCGAAGTTCGAAAAAACTTAACTAAAGTATCGATAGTGCTCTTTTCAAATATATTAAAACTATTGTAATTTGAAGAAATTTTTAAAAAAATCCATATAAATATTAGGATGGATCCAAGTCTATCAGTATTCATTTTTATAATAAAAATATTACTTCCCTATTAAACTTTTTTAGAAAAGTGGCTGTATCTCCGCAAATATTGATTTTATCGCAAAAATAAGCGAAATTCGAAAAAAACTTAACTAAAGTATCGATAGTGCTCTTTTCAAATATATTAAAACTATTGTAATTTGAAGAAATTTTTTAAAAAATCCATATAAATATTAGGATGGATCCCCCTTGTCAATATATGGTCTTCGTATTTAATAAAGGGGTATTGCTCGATATTATGGTAAGGGTCCCCCCTTTTCAATATATGGTCTTCGTATTTAGTATAGGGGTATTGCTCGATATTATGGTAAGGGTCCCCCCTTTTCAATATATAGTCTTCGTATTTAGTATAGGGGTATTGCTCGATATTATGGTAAGGGTCCCCCCTTTTCAATATATGGTCTTCGTATTTAGTGTAGGGGTATCGCTCGATATTATGGTAAGGGTCCCCCCTTTTCAATATATGGTCTTCGTATTTAGTATAGGGGTATTGTTCGATATTATGGTAAGGGTCCCCCCTTTTCAATATATGGTCTTCGTATTTAGTATAGGGGTATTGCTCGATATTATGGTAAGGGTCCCCCCTTTTCAATATATGGTCTTCGTATTTAGTATAGGAGTATTGCTCGATATTATGGTAAGGGTCCCCCCTTTTCAATATATGGTCTTCGTATTTAGTATAGGGGTATTGCTCGATATTATGGTAAGGGTCCCCCCTTTTCAATATATGGTCTTCGTATTTAGTATAGGGGTATTGCTCGATATTATGGTAAGGGTCCCCCCTTTTCAATATATGGTCTTCGTATTTAGTATAGGGGTATTGCTCGATATTATGGTAAGGGTCCCCCCTTTTCAATATATGGTCTTCGTATTTAGTATATGGGTATTGCTCGATATTATGGTAAGGGTCCCCCCTTTTCAATATATGGTCTTCGTATTTAGTATAGGGGTATTGCTCGATATTATGGTAAGGGTCCCCCCTTTTCAATATATGGTCTTCGTATTTAGTATAGGGGTATTGCTCGATATTATGGTAAGGGTCCCCCCTTTTCAATATATGGTCTTCGTATTTAGTATAGGGGTATTGCTCGATATTATGGTAAGGGTCCCCCCTTTTCAATATATGGTCTTCGTATTTAGTGTAGGGGTATCGCTCGATATTATGGTAAGGGTCCCCCCTTTAAAAAAATCCATATAAATATTAGGATGGATCCAAGTCTATCAGTATTCATTTTTATAATAAAAATATTACTTCCCTAGTAAACTTTTTTAGAAAAGTGGCTGTATCTCCGCAAATATTGATTTTATCGCAAAAATAAGCGAAATTCGAAAAAACTTAACTAAAGTATCGATAGTGCTCTTTTCAAATATATTAAAACTATTGTAATTTGAAGAAATTTTTGAAAAAATCCATATAAATATTAGGATGGATCCAAGTCTATCAGTATTCATTTTTATAACAAAAATATTACTTCCCTATTAAACTTTTTTAGAAAAGTGGCTGTATCTCCGCAAATATTGATTTTATCGCAAAAAGAAGCGAAATTCGAAAAAACTTAACTAAAGTATCGATAGTGCTCTTTTCAAATATATTAAAACTATTGTAATTTGAAGAAATTTTTGAAAAAATCCATATAAATATTAGGATGGATCCAAGTCTATCAGTATTAATTTTTATAATAAAAATACTACTTCCCTAATAAACTTTTTTAGAAAAGTGGCTGTATCTCCGCAAATATTGATTTTATCGCAAAAATAAGCGAAGTTCGAAAAAACTTAACTAAAGTATCGATAGTGCTCTTTTCAAATATATTAAAACTATTGTAATTTGAAGAAATTTTTGAAAAAATCCATATAAATATTAGGATGGATCCAAGTCTATCAGTATTCATTTTTATAATAAAAATATTACTTCCCTAGTAAACTTTTTTAGAAAAGTGGCTGTATCTCCCCAAATATTGATTTTATCGCAAAAATAAGCGAAATTCGAAAAAACTTAACTAAAGTATCGATAGTGCTCTTTTCAAATATATTAAAACTATTGTAATTTGAAGAAATTTTTGAAAAAATCCATATAAATATTAGGATGGATCCAAGTCTATCAGTATTCATTTTTATAATAAAAATATTACTTCCCTATTAAACTTTTTTAGAAAAGTGGCTGTATCTCTGCAAATATTGATTTTATCGCAAAAATAAGCGAAGTTCGAAAAAACTTAACTAAAGTATCGATAGTGCTCTTTTCAAATATATTAAAACTATTGTAATTTGAAGAAATTTTTTAAAAAATCCATATAAATATTAGGATGGATCCAAGTCTATCAGTATTCATTTTTATAATAAAAATATTACTTCCCTATTAAACTTTTTTAGAAAAGTGGCTGTATCTCCGCAAATATTGATTTTATCGCAAAAATAAGCGAAATTCGAAAAAAACTTAACTAAAGTATCGATAGTGCTCTTTTCAAATATATTAAAACTATTGTAATTTGAAGAAATTTTTTAAAAAATCCATATAAATATTAGGATGGATCCCCCTTGTCAATATATGGTCTTCGTATTTAATAAAGGGGTATTGCTCGATATTATGGTAAGGGTCCCCCCTCTTCAATATATGGTCTTCGTATTTTAGTATAGGGGTATTGCTCGATATTATGGTAAGGGTCCCCCCTTTTCAATATATAGTCTTCGTATTTAGTATAGGGGTATTGCTCGATATTATGGTAAGGGTCCCCCCTTTTCAATATATGGTCTTCGTATTTAGTGTAGGGGTATCGCTCGATATTAATGTAAGGGTCCCCCCTTTTCAATATATGGTCTTCGTATTTAGTATAGGGGTATTGTTCGATATTATGGTAAGGGTCCCCCCTTTTCAATATATGGTCTTCGTATTTAGTATAGGGGTATTGCTCGATATTATGGTAAGGGTCCCCCCTTTTCAATATATGGTCTTCGTATTTAGTATAGGGGTATTGCTCGATATTATGGTAAGGGTCCCCCCTTTTCAATATATGGTCTTCGTATTTAGTATAGGGGTATTGCTCGATATTATGGTAAGGGTCCCCCCTTTTCAATATATGGTCTTCGTATTTAGTATAGGGGTATTGCTCGATATTATGGTAAGGGTCCCCCCTTTTCAATATATGGTCTTCGTATTTAGTATAGGAGTATTGCTCGATATTATGGTAAGGGTCCCCCCTTTTCAATATATGGTCTTCGTATTTAGTATAGGGGTATTGCTCGATATTATGGTAAGGGTCCCCCCTTTTCAATATATGGTCTTCGTATTTAGTATAGGGGTATTGCTCGATATTATGGTAAGGGTCCCCCCTTTTCAATATATGGTCTTCGTATTTAGTATAGGGGTATTGCTCGATATTATGGTAAGGGTCCCCCCTTTTCAATATATGGTCTTCGTATTTAGTATAGGGGTATTGCTCGATATTATGGTAAGGGTCCCCCCTTTTCAATATATGGTCTTCGTATTTAGTATAGGGGTATTGCTCGATATTATGGTAAGGGTCCCCCCTTTTCAATATATGGTCTTCGTATTTAGTATAGGGGTATTGCTCGATATTATGGTAAGGGTCCCCCCTTTTCAATATATGGTCTTCGTATTTAGTATAGGGGTATTGCTCGATATTATGGTAAGGGTCCCCCCTTTTCAATATATGGTCTTCGTATTTAGTGTAGGGGTATCGCTCGATATTATGGTAAGGGTCCCCCCTTTAAAAAAATCCATATAAATATTAGGATGGATCCAAGTCTATCAGTATTCATTTTTATAATAAAAATATTACTTCCCTAGTAAACTTTTTTAGAAAAGTGGCTGTATCTCCGCAAATATTGATTTTATCGCAAAAATAAGCGAAATTCGAAAAAACTTAACTAAAGTATCGATAGTGCTCTTTTCAAATATATTAAAACTATTGTAATTTGAAGAAATTTTTGAAAAAATCCATATAAATATTAGGATGGATCCAAGTCTATCAGTATTCATTTTTATAATAAAAATATTACTTCCCTATTAAACTTTTTTAGAAAAGTGGCTGTATCTTCGCAAATATTGATTTTATCGCAAAAATAAGCGAAATTCGAAAAAACTTAACTAAAGTATCGATAGTGCTCTTTTCAAATATATTAAAACTATTGTAATTTGAAGAAATTTTTGAAAAAATCCATATAAATATTAGGATGGATCCAAGTCTATCAGTATTCATTTTTATAATAAAAATATTACTTCCCTATTAAACTTTTTTAGAAAAGTGGCTGTATCTCCGCAAATATTGATTTTATCGCAAAAATAAGCGAAATTCGAAAAACCTTAACTAAAGTATCGATAGTGCTCTTTTCAAATATATTAAAACTATTGTAATTTGAAGAAATTTTTGAAAAAATCCATATAAATATTAGGATGGATCCAAGTCTATCAGTATTCATTTTTATAATAAAAATATTACTTCCCTATTAAACTTTTTTAGAAAAGTGGCTGTATCTCCGCAAATATTGATTTTATCGCAAAAATAAGCGAAGTTCGAAAAAACTTAACTAAAGTATCGATAGTGCTCTTTTCAAATATATTAAAACTATTGTAATTTGAAGAAATTTTTGAAAAAATCCATATAAATATTAGGATGGATCCAAGTCTATCAGTATTCATTTTTATAATAAAAATATTACTTCCCTAGTAAACTTTTTTAGAAAAGTGGCTGTATCTCCGCAAATATTGATTTTATCGCAAAAATAAGCGAAATTCGAAAAAACTTAACTAAAGTATCGATAGTGCTCTTTTCAAATATATTAAAACTATTGTAATTTGAAGAAATTTTTGAAAAAATCCATATAAATATTAGGATGGATCCAAGTCTATCAGTATTCATTTTTATAACAAAAATATTACTTCCCTATTAAACTTTTTTAGAAAAGTGGCTGTATCTCCGCAAATATTGATTTTATCGCAAAAATAAGCGAAATTCGAAAAAACTTAACTAAAGTATCGATAGTGCTCTTTTCAAATATATTAAAACTATTGTAATTTGAAGAAATTTTTGAAAAAATCCATATAAATATTAGGATGGATCCAAGTCTATCAGTATTCATTTTTATAATAAAAATATTACTTCCCTATTAAACTTTTTTAGAAAAGTGGCTGTATCTCTGCAAATATTGATTTTATCGCAAAAATAAGCGAAGTTCGAAAAAACTTAACTAAAGTATCGATAGTGCTCTTTTCAAATATATTAAAACTATTGTAATTTGAAGAAATTTTTAAAAAAATCCATATAAATATTAGGATGGATCCAAGTCTATCAGTATTCATTTTTATAATAAAAATATTACTTCCCTATTAAACTTTTTTAGAAAAGTGGCTGTATCTCCGCAAATATTGATTTTATCGCAAAAATAAGCGAAATTCGAAAAAAACTTAACTAAAGTATCGATAGTGCTCTTTTCAAATATATTAAAACTATTGTAATTTGAAGAAATTTTTTAAAAAATCCATATAAATATTAGGATGGATCCAAGTCTATCAGTATTCATTTTTATAATAAAAATATTACTTCCCTATTAAACTTTTTTAGAAAAGTGGCTGTATCTCCGCAAATATTGATTTTATCGCAAAAATAAGCGAAATTCGAAAAACCTTAACTAAAGTATCGATAGTGCTCTTTTCAAATATATTAAAACTATTGTAATTTGAAGAAATTTTTGAAAAAATCCATATAAATATTAGGATGGATCCAAGTCTATCAGTATTCATTTTTATAATAAAAATATTACTTCCCTATTAAACTTTTTTAGAAAAGTGGCTGTATCTCCGCAAATATTGATTTTATCGCAAAAATAAGCGAAGTTCGAAAAAACTTAACTAAAGTATCGATAGTGCTCTTTTCAAATATATTAAAACTATTGTAATTTGAAGAAATTTTTGAAAAAATCCATATAAATATTAGGATGGATCCAAGTCTATCAGTATTCATTTTTATAATAAAAATATTACTTCCCTAGTAAACTTTTTTAGAAAAGTGGCTGTATCTCCGCAAATATTGATTTTATCGCAAAAATAAGCGAAATTCGAAAAAACTTAACTAAAGTATCGATAGTGCTCTTTTCAAATATATTAAAACTATTGTAATTTGAAGAAATTTTTGAAAAAATCCATATAAATATTAGGATGGATCCAAGTCTATCAGTATTCATTTTTATAACAAAAATATTACTTCCCTATTAAACTTTTTTAGAAAAGTGGCTGTATCTCCGCAAATATTGATTTTATCGCAAAAATAAGCGAAATTCGAAAAAACTTAACTAAAGTATCGATAGTGCTCTTTTCAAATATATTAAAACTATTGTAATTTGAAGAAATTTTTGAAAAAATCCATATAAATATTAGGATGGATCCAAGTCTATCAGTATTCATTTTTATAATAAAAATATTACTTCCCTATTAAACTTTTTTAGAAAAGTGGCTGTATCTCTGCAAATATTGATTTTATCGCAAAAATAAGCGAAGTTCGAAAAAACTTAACTAAAGTATCGATAGTGCTCTTTTCAAATATATTAAAACTATTGTAATTTGAAGAAATTTTTAAAAAAATCCATATAAATATTAGGATGGATCCAAGTCTATCAGTATTCATTTTTATAATAAAAATATTACTTCCCTATTAAACTTTTTTAGAAAAGTGGCTGTATCTCCGCAAATATTGATTTTATCGCAAAAATAAGCGAAATTCGAAAAAAACTTAACTAAAGTATCGATAGTGCTCTTTTCAAATATATTAAAACTATTGTAATTTGAAGAAATTTTTTAAAAAATCCATATAAATATTAGGATGGATCCAAGTCTATCAGTATTCATTTTTATAATAAAAATATTACTTCCCTATTAAACTTTTTTAGAAAAGTGGCTGTATCTCCGCAAATATTGATTTTATCGCAAAAATAAGCGAAATTCGAAAAACCTTAACTAAAGTATCGATAGTGCTCTTTTCAAATATATTAAAACTATTGTAATTTGAAGAAATTTTTGAAAAAATCCATATAAATATTAGGATGGATCCAAGTCTATCAGTATTCATTTTTATAATAAAAATATTACTTCCCTATTAAACTTTTTTAGAAAAGTGGCTGTATCTCCGCAAATATTGATTTTATCGCAAAAATAAGCGAAGTTCGAAAAAACTTAACTAAAGTATCGATAGTGCTCTTTTCAAATATATTAAAACTATTGTAATTTGAAGAAATTTTTGAAAAAATCCATATAAATATTAGGATGGATCCAAGTCTATCAGTATTCATTTTTATAATAAAAATATTACTTCCCTAGTAAACTTTTTTAGAAAAGTGGCTGTATCTCCGCAAATATTGATTTTATCGCAAAAATAAGCGAAATTCGAAAAAACTTAACTAAAGTATCGATAGTGCTCTTTTCAAATATATTAAAACTATTGTAATTTGAAGAAATTTTTGAAAAAATCCATATAAATATTAGGATGGATCCAAGTCTATCAGTATTCATTTTTATAACAAAAATATTACTTCCCTATTAAACTTTTTTAGAAAAGTGGCTGTATCTCCGCAAATATTGATTTTATCGCAAAAATAAGCGAAATTCGAAAAAACTTAACTAAAGTATCGATAGTGCTCTTTTCAAATATATTAAAACTATTGTAATTTGAAGAAATTTTTGAAAAAATCCATATAAATATTAGGATGGATCCAAGTCTATCAGTATTCATTTTTATAATAAAAATATTACTTCCCTATTAAACTTTTTTAGAAAAGTGGCTTTATCTCTGCAAATATTGATTTTATCGCAAAAATAAGCGAAGTTCGAAAAAACTTAACTAAAGTATCGATAGTGCTCTTTTCAAATATATTAAAACTATTGTAATTTGAAGAAATTTTTAAAAAAATCCATATAAATATTAGGATGGATCCAAGTCTATCAGTATTCATTTTTATAATAAAAATATTACTTCCCTATTAAACTTTTTTAGAAAAGTGGCTGTATCTCCGCAAATATTGATTTTATCGCAAAAATAAGCGAAATTCGAAAAAAAATTAACTAAAGTATCGATAGTGCTCTTTTCAAATATATTAAAACTATTGTAATTTGAAGAAATTTTTAAAAAAATCCATATAAATATTAGGATGGATCCCCCTTGTCAATATATGGTCTTCGTATTTAATAAAGGGGTATTGCTCGATATTATGGTAAGGGTCCCCCCTTTTCAATATATGGTCTTCGTATTTAGTATAGGGGTATTGCTCGATATTATGGTAAGGGTCCCCCCTTTTCAATATATAGTCTTCGTATTTAGTATAGGGGTATTGCTCGATATTATGGTAAGGGTCCCCCCTTTTCAATATATGGTCTTCGTATTTAGTGTAGGGGTATCGCTCGATATTATGGTAAGGGTCCCCCCTTTTCAATATATGGTCTTCGTATTTAGTATAGGGGTATTGTTCGATATTATGGTAAGGGTCCCCCCTTTTCAATATATGGTCTTCGTATTTAGTATAGGGGTATTGCTCGATATTATGGTAAGGGTCCCCCCTTTTCAATATATGGTCTTCGTATTTAGTATAGGAGTATTGCTCGATATTATGGTAAGGGTCCCCCCTTTTCAATATATGGTCTTCGTATTTAGTATAGGGGTATTGCTCGATATTATGGTAAGGGTCCCCCCTTTTCAATATATGGTCTTCGTATTTAGTATAGGAGTATTGCTCGATATTATGGTAAGGGTCCCCCCTTTTCAATATATGGTCTTCGTATTTAGTATAGGGGTATTGCTCGATATTATGGTAAGGGTCCCCCCTTTTCAATATATGGTCTTCGTATTTAGTATAGGGGTATTGCTCGATATTATGGTAAGGGTCCCCCCTTTTCAATATATGGTCTTCGTATTTAGTATAGGGGTATTGCTCGATATTATGGTAAGGGTCCCCCCTTTTCAATATATGGTCTTCGTATTTAGTATAGGGGTATTGCTCGATATTATGGTAAGGGTCCCCCCTTTTCAATATATGGTCTTCGTATTTAGTATAGGGGTATTGCTCGATATTATGGTAAGGGTCCCCCCTTTTCAATATATGGTCTTCGTATTTAGTATAGGGGTATTGCTCGATATTATGGTAAGGGTCCCCCCTTTTCAATATATGGTCTTCGTATTTAGTATAGGGGTATTGCTCGATATTATGGTAAGGGTCCCCCCTTTTCAATATATGGTCTTCGTATTTAGTGTAGGGGTATCGCTCGATATTATGGTAAGGGTCCCCCCTTTAAAAAAATCCATATAAATATTAGGATGGATCCAAGTCTATCAGTATTCATTTTTATAATAAAAATATTACTTCCCTAGTAAACTTTTTTAGAAAAGTGGCTGTATCTCCGCAAATATTGATTTTATCGCAAAAATAAGCGAAATTCGAAAAAACTTAACTAAAGTATCGATAGTGCTCTTTTCAAATATATTAAAACTATTGTAATTTGAAGAAATTTTTGAAAAAATCCATATAAATATTAGGATGGATCCAAGTCTATCAGTATTCATTTTTATAATAAAAATATTACTTCCCTATTAAACTTTTTTAGAAAAGTGGCTGTATCTTCGCAAATATTGATTTTATCGCAAAAATAAGCGAAATTCGAAAAAACTTAACTAAAGTATCGATAGTGCTCTTTTCAAATATATTAAAACTATTGTAATTTGAAGAAATTTTTGAAAAAATCCATATAAATATTAGGATGGATCCAAGTCTATCAGTATTCATTTTTATAATAAAAATATTACTTCCCTATTAAACTTTTTTAGAAAAGTGGCTGTATCTCCGCAAATATTGATTTTATCGCAAAAATAAGCGAAGTTCGAAAAAACTTAACTAAAGTATCGATAGTGCTCTTTTCAAATATATTAAAACTATTGTAATTTGAAGAAATTTTTAAAAAAATCCATATAAATATTAGGATGGATCCAAGTCTATCAGTATTCATTTTTATAATAAAAATATTACTTCCCTATTAAACTTTTTTAGAAAAGTGGCTGTATCTCCGCAAATATTGATTTTATCGCAAAAATAAGCGAAATTCGAAAAAAACTTAACTAAAGTATCGATAGTGCTCTTTTCAAATATATTAAAACTATTGTAATTTGAAGAAATTTTTGAAAAAATCCATATAAATATTAGGATGGATCCAAGTCTATCAGTATTCATTTTTATAATAAAAATATTACTTCCCTAGTAAACTTTTTTAGAAAAGTGGCTGTATCTCCGCAAATATTGATTTTATCGCAAAAATAAGCGAAATTCGAAAAAAATTTAACTAAAGTATCGATAGTGCTCTTTTCAAATATATTAAAACTATTGTAATTTGAAGAAATTTTTGAAAAAATCCATATAAATATTAGGATGGATCCAAGTCTATCTGTATTCATTTTTATAACAAAAATATTACTTCCCTAGTAAACTTTTTTAGAAAAGTGGCTGTATCTCCGCAAATATTGATTTTATCGCAAAAATAAGCGAAATTCGAAAAAACTTAACTAAAGTATCGATAGTGCTCTTTTCAAATATATTAAAACTATTGTAATTTGAAGAAATTTTTGAAAAAATCCATATAAATATTAGGATGGATCCAAGTCTATCAGTATTCATTTTTATAATAAAAATATTACTTCCCTATTAAACTTTTTTAGAAAAGTGGCTGTATCTCTGCAAATATTGATTTTATCGCAAAAATAAGCGAAGTTCGAAAAAACTTAACTAAAGTATCGATAGTGCTCTTTTCAAATATATTAAAACTATTGTAATTTGAAGAAATTTTTAAAAAAATCCATATAAATATTAGGATGGATCCAAGTCTATCAGTATTCATTTTTATAATAAAAATATTACTTCCCTATTAAACTTTTTTAGAAAAGTGGCTGTATCTCCGCAAATATTGATTTTATCGCAAAAATAAGCGAAATTCGAAAAAAACTTAACTAAAGTATCGATAGTGCTCTTTTCAAATATATTAAAACTATTGTAATTTGAAGAAATTTTTTAAAAAATCCATATAAATATTAGGATGGATCCCCCTTGTCAATATATGGTCTTCGTATTTAATAAAGGGGTATTGCTCGATATTATGGTAAGGGTCCCCCCTTTTCAATATATGGTCTTCGTATTTAGTATAGGGGTATTGCTCGATATTATGGTAAGGGTCCCCCCTTTTCAATATATAGTCTTCGTATTTAGTATAGGGGTATTGCTCGATATTATGGTAAGGGTCCCCCCTTTTCAATATATGGTCTTCGTATTTAGTATAGGGGTATTGCTCGATATTATGGTAAGGGTCCCCCCTTTTCAATATATGGTCTTCGTATTTAGTATAGGGGTATTGCTCGATATTATGGTAAGGGTCCCCCCTTTTCAATATATGGTCTTCGTATTTAGTATAGGGGTATTGCTCGATATTATGGTAAGGGTCCCCCCTTTTCAATATATGGTCTTCGTATTTAGTATAGGAGTATTGCTCGATATTATGGTAAGGGTCCCCCCTTTTCAATATATGGTCTTCGTATTTAGTATAGGGGTATTGCTCGATATTATGGTAAGGGTCCCCCCTTTTCAATATATGGTCTTCGTATTTAGTATAGGGGTATTGCTCGATATTATGGTAAGGGTCCCCCCTTTTCAATATATGGTCTTCGTATTTAGTATAGGGGTATTGCTCGATATTATGGTAAGGGTCCCCCCTTTTCAATATATGGTCTTCGTATTTAGTATAGGGGTATTGCTCGATATTATGGTAAGGGTCCCCCCTTTTCAATATATGGTCTTCGTATTTAGTATAGGGGTATTGCTCGATATTATGGTAAGGGTCCCCCCTTTTCAATATATGGTCTTCGTATTTAGTATAGGGGTATTGCTCGATATTATGGTAAGGGTCCCCCCTTTTCAATATATGGTCTTCGTATTTAGTATAGGGGTATTGCTCGATATTATGGTAAGGGTCCCCCCTTTTCAATATATGGTCTTCGTATTTAGTGTAGGTTTATCGCAAAAATAAGCGAAATTCGAAAAAACTTAACTAAAGTATCGATAGTGCTCTTTTCAAATATATTAAAACTATTGTAATTTGAAGAAATTTTTGAAAAAATCCATATAAATATTAGGATGGATCCAAGTCTATCAGTATTCATTTTTATAATAAAAATATTACTTCCCTATTAAACTTTTTTAGAAAAGTGGCTGTATCTTCGCAAATATTGATTTTATCGCAAAAATAAGCGAAATTCGAAAAAACTTAACTAAAGTATCGATAGTGCTCTTTTCAAATATATTAAAACTATTGTAATTTGAAGAAATTTTTGAAAAAATCCATATAAATATTAGGATGGATCCAAGTCTATCAGTATTCATTTTTATAATAAAAATATTACTTCCCTATTAAACTTTTTTAGAAAAGTGGCTGTATCTCCGCAAATATTGATTTTATCGCAAAAATAAGCGAAATTCGAAAAACCTTAACTAAAGTATCGATAGTGCTCTTTTCAAATATATTAAAACTATTGTAATTTGAAGAAATTTTTGAAAAAATCCATATAAGTATTAGGATGGATCCAAGTCTATCAGTATTCATTTTTATAATAAAAATATTACTTCCCTATTAAACTTTTTTAGAAAAGTGGCTGTATCTCCGCAAATATTGATTTTATCGCAAAAATAAGCGAAGTTCGAAAAAACTTAACTAAAGTATCGATAGTGCTCTTTTCAAATATATTAAAACTATTGTAATTTGAAGAAATTTTTGAAAAAATCCATATAAATATTAGGATGGATCCAAGTCTATCAGTATTTATTTTTATAATAAAAATATTACTTCCCTAGTAAACTTTTTTAGAAAAGTGGCTGTATCTCCGCAAATATTGATTTTATCGCAAAAATAAGCGAAATTCGAAAAAACTTAACTAAAGTATCGATAGTGCTCTTTTCAAATATATTAAAACTATTGTAATTTGAAGAAATTTTTGAAAAAATCCATATAAATATTAGGATGGATCCAAGTCTATCAGTATTCATTTTTATAACAAAAATATTACTTCCCTATTAAACTTTTTTAGAAAAGTGGCTGTATCTCCGCAAATATTGATTTTATCGCAAAAATAAGCGAAATTCGAAAAAACTTAACTAAAGTATCGATAGTGCTCTTTTCAAATATATTAAAACTATTGTAATTTGAAGAAATTTTTGAAAAAATCCATATAAATATTAGGATGGATCCAAGTCTATCAGTATTCATTTTTATAATAAAAATATTACTTCCCTATTAAACTTTTTTAGAAAAGTGGCTGTATCTCTGCAAATATTGATTTTATCGCAAAAATAAGCGAAGTTCGAAAAAACTTAACTAAAGTATCGATAGTGCTCTTTTCAAATATATTAAAACTATTGTAATTTGAAGAAATTTTTAAAAAAATCCATATAAATATTAGGATGGATCCAAGTCTATCAGTATTCATTTTTATAATAAAAATATTACTTCCCTATTAAACTTTTTTAGAAAAGTGGCTGTATCTCTGCAAATATTGATTTTATCGCAAAAATAAGCGAAGTTCGAAAAAACTTAACTAAAGTATCGATAGTGCTCTTTTCAAATATATTAAAACTATTGTAATTTGAAGAAATTTTTTAAAAAATCCATATAAATATTAGGATGGATCCCCCTTGTCAATATATGGTCTTCGTATTTAATAAAGGGGTATTGCTCGATAT
Source organism: Epicampocera succincta (assembly GCA_932526305.1). Lineage (NCBI taxonomy): Eukaryota > Metazoa > Arthropoda > Insecta > Diptera > Tachinidae > Epicampocera > Epicampocera succincta. The sequence goes on along the minus strand of OW052036.1, from coordinate 59,148,865 downwards.
TATGGTAAGGGTCCCCCCTTTTCAATATATGGTCTTCGTATTTAGTATAGGGGTATTGCTCGATATTATGGTAAGGGTCCCCCCTTTTCAATATATAGTCTTCGTATTTAGTATAGGGGTATTGCTCGATATTATGGTAAGGTTCCCCCCTTTTCAATATATGGTCTTCGTATTTAGTGTAGGGGTATCGCTCGATATTATGGTAAGGGTCCCCCCTTTTCAATATATGGTCTTCGTATTTAGTATAGGGGTATTGTTCGATATTATGGTAAGGGTCCCCCCTTTTCAATATATGGTCTTCGTATTTAGTATAGGGGTATTGCTCGATATTATGGTAAGGGTCCCCCCTTTTCAATATATGGTCTTCGTATTTAGTATAGGGGTATTGCTCGATATTATGGTAAGGGTCCCCCCTTTTCAATATATGGTCTTCGTATTTAGTATAGGGGTATTGCTCGATATTATGGTAAGGGTCCCCCCTTTTCAATATATGGTCTTCGTATTTAGTATAGGGGTATTGCTCGATATTATGGTAAGGGTCCCCCCTTTTCAATATATGGTCTTCGTATTTAGTATAGGAGTATTGCTCGATATTATGGTAAGGGTCCCCCCTTTTCAATATATGGTCTTCGTATTTAGTATAGGGGTATTGCTCGATATTATGGTAAGGGTCCCCCCTTTTCAATATATGGTCTTCGTATTTAGTATAGGGGTATTGCTCGATATTATGGTAAGGGTCCCCCCTTTTCAATATATGGTCTTCGTATTTAGTATAGGGGTATTGCTCGATATTATGGTAAGGGTCCCCCCTTTTCAATATATGGTCTTCGTATTTAGTATAGGGGTATTGCTCGATATTATGGTAAGGGTCCCCCCTTTTCAATATATGGTCTTCGTATTTAGTATAGGGGTATTGCTCGATATTATGGTAAGGGTCCCCCCTTTTCAATATATGGTCTTCGTATTTAGTGTAGGGGTATCGCTCGATATTATGGTAAGGGTCCCCCCTTTAAAAAAATCCATATAAATATTAGGATGGATCCAAGTCTATCAGTATTCATTTTTATAATAAAAATATTACTTCCCTAGTAAACTTTTTTAGAAAAGTGGCTGTATCTCCGCAAATATTGATTTTATCGCAAAAATAAGCGAAATTCGAAAAAACTTAACTAAAGTATCGATAGTGCTCTTTTCAAATATATTAAAACTATTGTAATTTGAAGAAATTTTTGAAAAAATCCATATAAATATTAGGATGGATCCAAGTCTATCAGTATTCATTTTTATAATAAAAATATTACTTCCCTATTAAACTTTTTTAGAAAAGTGGCTGTATCTTCGCAAATATTGATTTTATCGCAAAAATAAGCGAAATTCGAAAAAACTTAACTAAAGTATCGATAGTGCTCTTTTCAAATATATTAAAACTATTGTAATTTGAAGAAATTTTTGAAAAAATCCATATAAATATTAGGATGGATCCAAGTCTATCAGTATTCATTTTTATAATAAAAATATTACTTCCCTATTAAACTTTTTTAGAAAAGTGGCTGTATCTCCGCAAATATTGATTTTATCGCAAAAATAAGCGAAATTCGAAAAACCTTAACTAAAGTATCGATAGTGCTCTTTTCAAATATATTAAAACTATTGTAATTTGAAGAAATTTTTGAAAAAATCCATATAAATATTAGGATGGATCCAAGTCTATCAGTATTCATTTTTATAATAAAAATATTACTTCCCTATTGCACTTTTTTAGAAAAGTGGCTGTATCTCCGCAAATATTGATTTTATCGCAAAAATAAGCGAAGTTCGAAAAAACTTAACTAAAGTATCGATAGTGCTCTTTTCAAATATATTAAAACTATTGTAATTTGAAGAAATTTTTGAAAAAATCCATATAAATATTAGGATGGATCCAAGTCTATCAGTATTCATTTTTATAATAAAAATATTACTTCCCTAGTAAACTTTTTTAGAAAAGTGGCTGTATCTCCGCAAATATTGATTTTATCGCAAAAATAAGCGAAATTCGAAAAAACTTAACTAAAGTATCGATAGTGCTCTTTTCAAATATATTAAAACTATTGTAATTTGAAGAAATTTTTGAAAAAATCCATATAAATATTAGGATGGATCCAAGTCTATCAGTATTCATTTTTATAACAAAAATATTACTTCCCTATTAAACTTTTTTAGAAAAGTGGCTGTATCTCCGCAAATATTGATTTTATCGCAAAAATAAGCGAAATTCGAAAAAACTTAACTAAAGTATCGATAGTGCTCTTTTCAAATATATTAAAACTATTGTAATTTGAAGAAATTTTTGAAAAAATCCATATAAATATTAGGATGGATCCAAGTCTATCAGTATTCATTTTTATAATAAAAATATTACTTCCCTATTAAACTTTTTTAGAAAAGTGGCTGTATCTCTGCAAATATTGATTTTATCGCAAAAATAAGCGAAGTTCGAAAAAACTTAACTAAAGTATCGATAGTGCTCTTTTCAAATATATTAAAACTATTGTAATTTGAAGAAATTTTTAAAAAAATCCATATAAATATTAGGATGGATCCAAGTCTATCAGTATTCATTTTTATAATAAAAATATTACTTCCCTATTAAACTTTTTTAGAAAAGTGGCTGTATCTCCGCAAATATTGATTTTATCGCAAAAATAAGCGAAATTCGAAAAAAAATTAACTAAAGTATCGATAGTGCTCTTTTCAAATATATTAAAACTATTGTAATTTGAAGAAATTTTTAAAAAAATCCATATAAATATTAGGATGGATCCCCCTTGTCAATATATGGTCTTCGTATTTAATAAAGGGGTATTGCTCGATATTATGGTAAGGGTCCCCCCTTTTCAATATATGGTCTTCGTATTTAGTATAGGGGTATTGCTCGATATTATGGTAAGGGTCCCCCCTTTTCAATATATAGTCTTCGTATTTAGTATAGGGGTATTGCTCGATATTATGGTAAGGGTCCCCCCTTTTCAATATATGGTCTTCGTATTTAGTGTAGGGGTATCGCTCGATATTATGGTAAGGGTCCCCCCTTTTCAATATATGGTCTTCGTATTTAGTATAGGGGTATTGTTCGATATTATGGTAAGGGTCCCCCCTTTTCAATATATGGTCTTCGTATTTAGTATAGGGGTATTGCTCGATATTATGGTAAGGGTCCCCCCTTTTCAATATATGGTCTTCGTATTTAGTATAGGGGTATTGCTCGATATTATGGTAAGGGTCCCCCCTTTTCAATATATGGTCTTCGTATTTAGTATAGGGGTATTGCTCGATATTATGGTAAGGGTCCCCCCTTTTCAATATATGGTCTTCGTATTTAGTATAGGGGTATTGCTCGATATTATGGTAAGGGTCCCCCCTTTTCAATATATGGTCTTCGTATTTAGTATAGGAGTATTGCTCGATATTATGGTAAGGGTCCCCCCTTTTCAATATATGGTCTTCGTATTTAGTATAGGGGTATTGCTCGATATTATGGTAAGGGTCCCCCCTTTTCAATATATGGTCTTCGTATTTAGTATAGGGGTATTGCTCGATATTATGGTAAGGGTCCCCCCTTTTCAATATATGGTCTTCGTATTTAGTATAGGGGTATTGCTCGATATTATGGTAAGGGTCCCCCCTTTTCAATATATGGTCTTCGTATTTAGTGTAGGGGTATCGCTCGATATTATGGTAAGGGTCCCCCCTTTAAAAAAATCCATATAAATATTAGGATGGATCCAAGTCTATCAGTATTCATTTTTATAATAAAAATATTACTTCCCTAGTAAACTTTTTTAGAAAAGTGGCTGTATCTCCGCAAATATTGATTTTATCGCAAAAATAAGCGAAATTCGAAAAAACTTAACTAAAGTATCGATAGTGCTCTTTTCAGATATATTAAAACTATTGTAATTTGAAGAAATTTTTGAAAAAATCCATATAAATATTAGGATGGATCCAAGTCTATCAGTATTCATTTTTATAATAAAAATATTACTTCCCTATTAAACTTTTTTAGAAAAGTGGCTGTATCTTCGCAAATATTGATTTTATCGCAAAAATAAGCGAAATTCGAAAAAACTTAACTAAAGTATCGATAGTGCTCTTTTCAAATATATTAAAACTATTGTAATTTGAAGAAATTTTTGAAAAAATCCATATAAATATTAGGATGGATCCAAGTCTATCAGTATTCATTTTTATAATAAAAATATTACTTCCCTATTAAACTTTTTTAGAAAAGTGGCTGTATCTCCGCAAATATTGATTTTATCGCAAAAATAAGCGAAATTCGAAAAACCTTAACTAAAGTATCGATAGTGCTCTTTTCAAATATATTAAAACTATTGTAATTTGAAGAAATTTTTGAAAAAATCCATATAAATATTAGGATGGATCCAAGTCTATCAGTATTCATTTTTATAATAAAAATATTACTTCCCTATTAAACTTTTTTAGAAAAGTGGCTGTATCTCCGCAAATATTGATTTTATCGCAAAAATAAGCGAAGTTCGAAAAAACTTAACTAAAGTATCGATAGTGCTCTTTTCAAATATATTAAAACTATTGTAATTTGAAGAAATTTTTGAAAAAATCCATATAAATATTAGGATGGATCCAAGTCTATCAGTATTCATTTTTATAATAAAAATATTACTTCCCTAGTAAACTTTTTTAGAAAAGTGGCTGTATCTCCGCAAATATTGATTTTATCGCAAAAATAAGCGAAATTCGAAAAAACTTAACTAAAGTATCGATAGTGCTCTTTTCAAATATATTAAAACTATTGTAATTTGAAGAAATTTTTGAAAAAATCCATATAAATATTAGGATGGTTCCAAGTCTATCAGTATTCATTTTTATAACAAAAATATTACTTCCCTATTAAACTTTTTTAGAAAAGTGGCTGTATCTCCGCAAATATTGATTTTATCGCAAAAATAAGCGAAATTCGAAAAAACTTAACTAAAGTATCGATAGTGCTCTTTTCAAATATATTAAAACTATTGTAATTTGAAGAAATTTTTGAAAAAATCCATATAAATATTAGGATGGATCCAAGTCTATCAGTATTCATTTTTATAATAAAAATATTACTTCCCTATTAAACTTTTTTAGAAAAGTGGCTGTATCTCTGCAAATATTGATTTTATCGCAAAAATAAGCGAAGTTCGAAAAAACTTAACTAAAGTATCGATAGTGCTCTTTTCAAATATATTAAAACTATTGTAATTTGAAGAAATTTTTAAAAAAATCCATATAAATATTAGGATGGATCCAAGTCTATCAGTATTCATTTTTATAATAAAAATATTACTTCCCTATTAAACTTTTTTAGAAAAGTGGCTGTATCTCCGCAAATATTGATTTTATCGCAAAAATAAGCGAAATTCGAAAAAAAATTAACTAAAGTATCGATAGTGCTCTTTTCAAATATATTAAAACTATTGTAATTTGAAGAAATTTTTAAAAAAATCCATATAAATATTAGGATGGATCCCCCTTGTCAATATATGGTCTTCGTATTTAATAAAGGGGTATTGCTCGATATTATGGTAAGGGTCCCCCCTTTTCAATATATAGTCTTCGTATTTAGTATAGGGGTATTGCTCGATATTATGGTAAGGGTCCCCCCTTTTCAATATATGGTCTTCGTATTTAGTGTAGGGGTATCGCTCGATATTATGGTAAGGGTCCCCCCTTTTCAATATATGGTCTTCGTATTTAGTATAGGGGTATTGTTCGATATTATGGTAAGGGTCCCCCCTTTTCAATATATGGTCTTCGTATTTAGTATAGGGGTATTGCTCGATATTATGGTAAGGGTCCCCCCTTTTCAATATATGGTCTTCGTATTTAGTATAGGGGTATTGCTCGATATTATGGTAAGGGTCCCCCCTTTTCAATATATGGTCTTCGTATTTAGTATAGGGGTATTGCTCGATATTATGGTAAGGGTCCCCCCTTTTCAATATATGGTCTTCGTATTTAGTATAGGGGTATTGCTCGATATTATGGTAAGGGTCCCCCCTTTTCAATATATGGTCTTCGTATTTAGTATAGGAGTATTGCTCGATATTATGGTAAGGGTCCCCCCTTTTCAATATATGGTCTTCGTATTTAGTATAGGGGTATTGCTCGATATTATGGTAAGGGTCCCCCCTTTTCAATATATGGTCTTCGTATTTAGTATAGGGGTATTGCTCGATATTATGGTAAGGGTCCCCCCTTTTCAATATATGGTCTTCGTATTTAGTATAGGGGTATTGCTCGATATTATGGTAAGGGTCCCCCCTTTTCAATATATGGTCTTCGTATTTAGTATAGGGGTATTGCTCGATATTATGGTAAGGGTCCCCCCTTTTCAATATATGGTCTTCGTATTTAGTATAGGGGTATTGCTCGATATTATGGTAAGGGTCCCCCCTTTTCAATATATGGTCTTCGTATTTAGTATAGGGGTATTGCTCGATATTATGGTAAGGGTCCCCCCTTTTCAATATATGGTCTTCGTATTTAGTATAGGGGTATTGCTCGATATTATGGTAAGGGTCCCCCCTTTTCAATATATGGTCTTCGTATTTAGTGTAGGGGTATCGCTCGATATTATGGTAAGGGTCCCCCCTTTAAAAAAATCCATATAAATATTAGGATGGATCCAAGTCTATCAGTATTCATTTTTATAATAAAAATATTACTTCCCTAGTAAACTTTTTTAGAAAAGTGGCTGTATCTCCGCAAATATTGATTTTATCCCAAAAATAAGCGAAATTCGAAAAAACTTAACTAAAGTATCGATAGTGCTCTTTTCAAATATATTAAAACTATTGTAATTTGAAGAAATTTTTGAAAAAATCCATATAAATATTAGGATGGATCCAAGTCTATCAGTATTCATTTTTATAATAAAAATATTACTTCCCTATTAAACTTTTTTAGAAAAGTGGCTGTATCTTCGCAAATATTGATTTTATCGCAAAAATAAGCGAAATTCGAAAAAACTTAACTAAAGTATCGATAGTGCTCTTTTCAAATATATTAAAACTATTGTAATTTGAAGAAATTTTTGAAAAAATCCATATAAATATTAGGATGGATCCAAGTCTATCAGTATTCATTTTTATAATAAAAATATTACTTCCCTATTAAACTTTTTTAGAAAAGTGGCTGTATCTCTGCAAATATTGATTTTATCGCAAAAATAAGCGAAGTTCGAAAAAACTTAACTAAAGTATCGATAGTGCTCTTTTCAAATATATTAAAACTTCTGTAATTTGAAGAAATTTTTAAAAAAATCCATATAAATATTAGGATGGATCCAAGTCTATCAGTATTCATTTTTATAATAAAAACATTACTTCCCTATTAAACTTTTTTAGAAAAGTGGCTGTATCTCCGCAAATATTGATTTTATCGCAAAAATAAGCGAAATTCGAAAAAAACTTAACTAAAGTATCGATAGTGCTCTTTTCAAATATATTAAAACTATTGTAATTTGAAGAAATTTTTTAAAAAATCCATATAAATATTAGGATGGATCCCCCTTGTCAATATATGGTCTTCGTATTTAATAAAGGGGTATTGCTCGATATTATGGTAAGGGTCCCCCCTTTTCAATATATAGTCTTCGTATTTAGTATAGGGGTATTGCTCGATATTATGGTAAGGGTCCCCCCTTTTCAATATATAGTCTTCGTATTTAGTATAGGGGTATTGCTCGATATTATGGTAAGGGTCCCCCCTTTTCAATATATGGTCTTCGTATTTAGTGTAGGGGTATCGCTCGATATTATGGTAAGGGTCCCCCCTTTTCAATATATAGTCTTCGTATTTAGTATAGGGGTATTGCTCGATATTATGGTAAGGGTCCCCCCTTTTCAATATATGGTCTTCGTATTTAGTGTAGGGGTATCGCTCGATATTATGGTAAGGGTCCCCCCTTTTCAATATATAGTCTTCGTATTTAGTATAGGGGTATTGCTCGATATTATGGTAAGGGTCCCCCCTTTTCAATATATAGTCTTCGTATTTAATAAAGGGGTATTGCTCAATATTATGGTAAGGGTCCCCCCTTTTCAATATATGGTCTTCGTATTTAGTGTAGGGGTATCGCTCGATATTATGGTAAGGGTCCCCCCTTTTCAATATATGGTCTTCGTATTTAGTATAGGGGTATTGCTCGATATTATGGTAAGGGTCCCCCCTTTTCAATATATAGTCTTCGTATTTAGTATAGGGGTATTGCTCGATATTATGGTAAGGGTCCCCCCTTTTCAATATATAGTCTTCGTATTTAGTATAGGGGTATTGCTCGATATTATGGTAAGGGTCCCCCCTTTTCAATATATGGTCTTCGTATTTAGTGTAGGGGTATCGCTCGATATTATGGTAAGGGTCCCCCCTTTTCAATATATAGTCTTCGTATTTAGTATAGGGGTATTGCTCGATATTATGGTAAGGGTCCCCCCTTTTCAATATATGGTCTTCGTATTTAGTGTAGGGGTATCGCTCGATATTATGGTAAGGGTCCCCCCTTTTCAATATATAGTCTTCGTATTTAGTATAGGGGTATTGCTCGATATTATGGTAAGGGTCCCCCCTTTTCAATATATAGTCTTCGTATTTAATAAAGGGGTATTGCTCGATATTATGGTAAGGGTCCCCCCTTTTCAATATATGGTCTTCGTATTTAGTATAGGGGTATTGCTCGATATTATGGTAAGGGTCCCCTCTTTTCAATATATAGTCTTCGTATTTAGTTTAGGGGTATTGCTCGATATTATGGTAAGGGTCCCCCCTTTTCAATATATGGTCTTCGTATTTAGTGTAGGGGTATCGCTCGATATTATGGTAAGGGTCCCCCCTTTTCAATATATGGTCTTCGTATTTAGTATAGGGGTATTGTTCGATATTATGGTAAGGGTCCCCCCTTTTCAATATATGGTCTTCGTATTTAGTATAGGGGTATTGCTCGATATTATGGTAAGGGTCCCCCCTTTTCAATATATGGTCTTCGTATTTAGTATAGGGGTATTGCTCGATATTATGGTAAGGGTCCCCCCTTTTTAATATATGGTCTTCATATTTAGTATAGGGGTATTGCTCGATATTATGGTAAGGGTCCCCCCTTTTCAATATATGGTCTTCGTATTTAGTATAGGGGTATTGCTCGATATTATGGTAAGGGTCCCCCCTTTTCAATATATGGTCTTCGTATTTAGTATAGGAGTATTGCTCGATATTATGGTAAGGGTCCCCCCTTTTCAATATATGGTCTTCGTATTTAGTATAGGGGTATTGCTCGATATTATGGTAAGGGTCCCCCCTTTTCAATATATGGTCTTCGTATTTAGTATAGGGGTATTGCTCGATATTATGGTAAGGGTCCCCCCTTTTCAATATATAGTCTTCGTATTTAGTATAGGGGTATTGCTCGATATTATGGTAAGGGTCCCCCCTTTTCAATATATGGTCTTCGTATTTAGTATAGGGGTATTGCTCGATATTATGGTAAGGGTCCCCCCTTTTCAATATATGGTCTTCGTATTTAGTATAGGGGTATTGCTCGATATTATGGTAAGGGTCCCCCCTTTTCAATATATGGTCTTCGTATTTAGTGTAGGGGTATCGCTCGATATTATGGTAAGGGTCCCCCCTTTAAAAAAATCCATATAAATATTAGGATGGATCCAAGTCTATCAGTATTTATTTTTATAATAAAAATATTACTTCCCTAGTAAACTTTTTTAGAAAAGTGGCTGTATCTCCGCAAATATTGATTTTATCGCAAAAATAAGCGAAATTCGAAAAAACTTAACTAAAGTATCGATAGTGCTCTTTTCAAATATATTAAAACTATTGTAATTTGAAGAAATTTTTGAAAAAATCCATATAAATATTAGGATGGATCCAAGTCTATCAGTATTCATTTTTATAATAAAAATATTACTTCCCTATTAAACTTTTTTAGAAAAGTGGCTGTATCTTCGCAAATATTGATTTTATCGCAAAAATAAGCGAAATTCGAAAAAACTTAACTAAAGTATCGATAGTGCTCTTTTCAAATATATTAAAACTATTGTAATTTGAAGAAATTTTTGAAAAAATCCATATAAATATTAGGATGGATCCAAGTCTATCAGTATTCATTTTTATAATAAAAATATTACTTCCCTATTAAACTTTTTTAGAAAAGTGGCTGTATCTCCGCAAATATTGATTTTATCGCAAAAATAAGCGAAATTCGAAAAACCTTAACTAAAGTATCGATAGTGCTCTTTTCAAATATATTAAAACTATTGTAATTTGAAGAAATTTTTGAAAAAATCCATATAAATATTAGGATGGATCCAAGTCTATCAGTATTCATTTTTATAATAAAAATATTACTTCCCTATTAAACTTTTTTAGAAAAGTGGCTGTATCTCCGCAAATATTGATTTTATCGCAAAAATAAGCGAAGTTCGAAAAAACTTAACTAAAGTATCGATAGTGCTCTTTTCAAATATATTAAAACTATTGTAATTTGAAGAAATTTTTGAAAAAATCCATATAAATATTAGGATGGATCCAAGTCTATCAGTATTCATTTTTATAATAAAAATATTACTTCCCTAGTAAACTTTTTTAGAAAAGTGGCTGTATCTCCGCAAATATTGATTTTATCGCAAAAATAAGCGAAATTCGAAAAAACTTAACTAAAGTATCGATAGTGCTCTTTTCAAATATATTAAAACTATTGTAATTTGAAGAAATTTTTGAAAAAATCCATATAAATATTAGGATGGATCCAAGTCTATCTGTATTCATTTTTATAACAAAAATATTACTTCCCTATTAAACTTTTTTAGAAAAGTGGCTGTATCTCCGCAAATATTGATTTTATCGCAAAAATAAGCGAAATTCGAAAAAACTTAACTAAAGTATCGATAGTGCTCTTTTCAAATATATTAAAACTATTGTAATTTAAAGAAATTTTTGAAAAAATCCATATAAATATTAGGATGGATCCAAGTCTATCAGTATTCATTTTTATAATAAAAATATTACTTCCCTATTAAACTTTTTTAGAAAAGTGGCTGTATCTCTGCAAATATTGATTTTATCGCAAAAATAAGCGAAGTTCGAAAAAACTTAACTAAAGTATCGATAGTGCTCTTTTCAAATATATTAAAACTATTGTAATTTGAAGAAATTTTTAAAAAAATTCATATAAATATTAGGATGGATCCAAGTCTATCAGTATTCATTTTTATAATAAAAATATTACTTCCCTATTAAACTTTTTTAGAAAAGTGGCTGTATCTCCGCAAATATTGATTTTATCGCAAAAATAAGCGAAATTCGAAAAAAACTTAACTAAAGTATCGATAGTGCTCTTTTCAAATATATTAAAACTATTGTAATTTGAAGAAATTTTTTAAAAAATCCATATAAATATTAGGATGGATCCCCCTTGTCAATATATGGTCTTCGTATTTAATAAAGGGGTATTGCTCGATATTATGGTAAGGGTCCCCCCTTTTCAATATATGGTCTTCGTATTTAGTATAGGGGTATTGCTCGATATTATGGTAAGGGTCCCCCCTTTTCAATATATAGTCTTCGTATTTAGTATAGGGGTATTGCTCGATATTATGGTAAGGGTCCCCCCTTTTCAATATATGGTCTTCGTATTTAGTGTAGGGGTATCGCTCGATATTATGGTAAGGGTCCCCCCTTTTCAATATATGGTCTTCGTATTTAGTATAGGGGTATTGTTCGATATTATGGTAAGGGTCCCCCCTTTTCAATATATGGTCTTCGTATTTAGTATAGGGGTATTGCTCGATATTATGGTAAGGGTCCCCCCTTTTCAATATATGGTCTTCGTATTTAGTATAGGGGTATTGCTCGATATTATGGTAAGGGTCCCCCCTTTTCAATATATGGTCTTCGTATTTAGTATAGGGGTATTGCTCGATATTATGGTAAGGGTCCCCCCTTTTCAATATATGGTCTTCGTATTTAGTATAGGGGTATTGCTCGATATTATGGTAAGGGTCCCCCCTTTTCAATATATGGTCTTCGTATTTAGTATAGGAGTATTGCTCGATATTATGGTAAGGGTCCCCCCTTTTCAATATATGGTCTTCGTATTTAGTATAGGGGTATTGCTCGATATTATGGTAAGGGTCCCCCCTTTTCAATATATGGTCTTCGTATTTAGTATAGGGGTATTGCTCGATATTATGGTAAGGGTCCCCCCTTTTCAATATATGGTCTTCGTATTTAGTATAGGGGTATTGCTCGATATTATGGTAAGGGTCCCCCCTTTTCAATATATGGTCTTCGTATTTAGTATAGGGGTATTGCTCGATATTATGGTAAGGGTCCCCCCTTTTCAATATATGGTCTTCGTATTTAGTATAGGGGTATTGCTCGATATTATGGTAAGGGTCCCCCCTTTTCAATATATGGTCTTCGTATTTAGTATAGGGGTATTGCTCGATATTATGGTAAGGGTCCCCCCTTTTCAATATATGGTCTTCGTATTTAGTATAGGGGTATTGCTCGATATTATGGTAAGGGTCCCCCCTTTTCAATATATGGTCTTCGTATTTAGTGTAGGTTTATCGCAAAAATAAGCGAAATTCGAAAAAACTTAACTAAAGTATCGATAGTGCTCTTTTCAAATATATTAAAACTATTGTAATTTGAAGAAATTTTTGAAAAAATCCATATAAATATTGGGATGGATCCAAGTCTATCAGTATTCATTTTTATAATAAAAATATTACTTCCCTATTAAACTTTTTTAGAAAAGTGGCTGTATCTTCGCAAATATTGATTTTATCGCAAAAATAAGCGAAATTCGAAAAAACTTAACTAAAGTATCGATAGTGCTCTTTTCAAATATATTAAAACTATTGTAATTTGAAGAAATTTTTGAAAAAATCCATATAAATATTAGGATGGATCCAAGTCTATCAGTATTCATTTTTATAATAAAAATATTACTTCCCTATTAAACTTTTTTAGAAAAGTGGCTGTATCTCCGCAAATATTGATTTTATCGCAAAAATAAGCGAAATTCGAAAAACCTTAACTAAAGTATCGATAGTGCTCTTTTCAAATATATTAAAACTATTGTAATTTGAAGAAATTTTTGAAAAAATCCATATAAATATTAGGATGGATCCAAGTCTATCAGTATTCATTTTTATAATAAAAATATTACTTCCCTATTAAACTTTTTTAGAAAAGTGGCTGTATCTCCGCAAATATTGATTTTATCGCAAAAATAAGCGAAGTTCGAAAAAACTTAACTAAAGTATCGATAGTGCTCTTTTCAAATATATTAAAACTATTGTAATTTGAAGAAATTTTTGAAAAAATCCATATAAATATTAGGATGGATCCAAGTCTATCAGTATTCATTTTTATAATAAAAATATTACTTCCCTAGTAAACTTTTTTAGAAAAGTGGCTGTATCTCCGCAAATATTGATTTTATCGCAAAAATAAGCGAAATTCGAAAAAACTTAACTAAAGTATCGATAGTGCTCTTTTCAAATATATTAAAACTATTGTAATTTGAAGAAATTTTTGAAAAAATCCATATAAATATTAGGATGGATCCAAGTCTATCAGTATTCATTTTTATAACAAAAATATTACTTCCCTATTAAACTTTTTTAGAAAAGTGGCTGTATCTCCGCAAATATTGATTTTATCGCAAAAATAAGCGAAATTCGAAAAAACTTAACTAAAGTATCGATAGTGCTCTTTTCAAATATATTAAAACTATTGTAATTTGAAGAAATTTTTGAAAAAATCCATATAAATATTAGGATGGATCCCCCTTGTCAATATATGGTCTTCGTATTTAATAAAGGGGTATTGCTCGATATTATGGTAAGGGTCCCCCCTTTTCAATATATGGTCTTCGTATTTAGTATAGGGGTATTGCTCGATATTATGGTAAGGGTCCCCCCTTTTCAATATATAGTCTTCGTATTTAGTATAGGGGTATTGCTCGATATTATGGTAAGGGTCCCCCCTTTTCAATATATGGTCTTCGTATTTAGTATAGGGGTATTGCTCGATATTATGGTAAGGGTCCCCCCTTTTCAATATATGGTCTTCGTATTTAGTATAGGGGTATTGTTCGATATTATGGTAAGGGTCCCCCCTTTTCAATATATGGTCTTCGTATTTAGTATAGGGGTATTGCTCGATATTATGGTAAGGGTCCCCCCTTTTCAATATATGGTCTTCGTATTTAGTATAGGGGTATTGCTCGATATTATGGTAAGGGTCCCCCCTTTTCAATATATGGTCTTCGTATTTAGTATAGGGGTATTGCTCGATATTATGGTAAGGGTCCCCCCTTTTCAATATATGGTCTTCGTATTTAGTATAGGGGTATTGCTCGATATTATGGTAAGGGTCCCCCCTTTTCAATATATGGTCTTCGTATTTAGTATAGGAGTATTGCTCGATATTATGGTAAGGGTCCCCCCTTTTCAATATATGGTCTTCGTATTTAGTATAGGGGTATTGCTCGATATTATGGTAAGGGTCCCCCCTTTTCAATATATGGTCTTCGTATTTAGTATAGGGGTATTGCTCGATATTATGGTAAGGGTCCCCCCTTTTCAATATATGGTCTTCGTATTTAGTATAGGGGTATTGCTCGATATTATGGTAAGGGTCCCCCCTTTTCAATATATGGTCTTCGTATTTAGTATAGGGGTATTGCTCGATATTATGGTAAGGGTCCCCCCTTTTCAATATATGGTCTTCGTATTTAGTATAGGGGTATTGCTCGATATTATGGTAAGGGTCCCCCCTTTTCAATATATGGTCTTCGTATTTAGTATAGGGGTATTGCTCGATATTATGGTAAGGGTCCCCCCTTTTCAATATATGGTCTTCGTATTTAGTATAGGGGTATTGCTCGATATTATGGTAAGGGTCCCCCCTTTTCAATATATGGTCTTCGTATTTAGTGTAGGGGTATCGCTCGATATTATGGTAAGGGTCCCCCCTTTAAAAAAATCCATATAAATATTAGGATGGATCCAAGTCTATCAGTATTCATTTTTATAATAAAAATATTACTTCCCTAGTAAACTTTTTTAGAAAAGTGGCTGTATCTCCGCAAATATTGATTTTATCGCAAAAATAAGCGAAATTCGAAAAAACTTAACTAAAGTATCGATAGTGCTCTTTTCAAATATATTAAAACTATTGTAATTTGAAGAAATTTTTGAAAAAATCCATATAAATATTAGGATGGATCCAAGTCTATCAGTATTCATTTTTATAATAAAAATATTACTTCCCTATTAAACTTTTTTAGAAAAGTGGCTGTATCTTCGCAAATATTGATTTTATCGCAAAAATAAGCGAAATTCGAAAAAACTTAACTAAAGTATCGATAGTGCTCTTTTCAAATATATTAAAACTATTGTAATTTGAAGAAATTTTTTAAACAATCCATATAAATATTAGGATGGATCCAAGTCTATCAGTATTCATTTTTATAATAAAAATATTACTTCCCTATTAAACTTTTTTAGAAAAGTGGCTGTATCTCCGCAAATATTGATTTTATCGCAAAAATAAGCGAAATTCGAAAAACCTTAACTAAAGTATCGATAGTGCTCTTTTCAAATATATTAAAACTATTGTAATTTGAAGAAATTTTTGAAAAAATCCATATAAATATTAGGATGGATCCAAGTCTATCAGTATTCATTTTTATAATAAAAATATTACTTCCCTATTAAACTTTTTTAGAAAAGTGGCTGTATCTCCGCAAATATTGATTTTATCGCAAAAATAAGCGAAGTTCGAAAAAACTTAACTAAAGTATCGATAGTGCTCTTTTCAAATATATTAAAACTATTGTAATTTGAAGAAATTTTTGAAAAAATCCACATAAATATTAGGATGGATCCAAGTCTATCAGTATTCATTTTTATAATAAAAATATTACTTCCCTAGTAAACTTTTTTAGAAAAGTGGCTGTATCTCCGCAAATATTGATTTTATCGCAAAAATAAGCGAAATTCGAAAAAACTTAACTAAAGTATCGATAGTGTTCTTTTCAAATATATTAAAACTATTGTAATTTGAAGAAATTTTTGAAAAAATCCATATAAATATTAGGATGGATCCAAGTCTATCAGTATTCATTTTTATAACAAAAATATTACTTCCCTATTAAACTTTTTTAGAAAAGTGGCTGTATCTCCGCAAATATTGATTTTATCGCAAAAATAAGCGAAATTCGAAAAAACTTAACTAAAGTATCGATAGTGCTCTTTTCAAATATATTAAAACTATTGTAATTTGAAGAAATTTTTGAAAAAATCCATATAAATATTAGGATGGATCCAAGTCTATCAGTATTCATTTTTATAATAAAAATATTACTTCCCTATTAAACTTTTTTAGAAAAGTGGCTGTATCTCTGCAAATATTGATTTTATCGCAAAAATAAGCGAAGTTCGAAAAAACTTAACTAAAGTATCGATAGTGCTCTTTTCAAATATATTAAAACTATTGTAATTTGAAGAAATTTTTAAAAAAATCCATATAAATATTAGGATGGATCCAAGTCTATCAGTATTCATTTTTATAATAAAAATATTACTTCCCTATTAAACTTTTTTAGAAAAGTGGCTGTATCTCCGCAAATATTGATTTTATCGCAAAAATAAGCGAAATTCGAAAAAAAATTAACTAAAGTATCGATAGTGCTCTTTTCAAATATATTAAAACTATTGTAATTTGAAGAAATTTTTTAAAAAATCCATATAAATATTAGGATGGATCCCCCTTGTCAATATATGGTCTTCGTATTTAATAAAGGGGTATTGCTCGATATTATGGTAAGGGTCCCCCCTTTTCAATATATGGTCTTCGTATTTAGTATAGGGGTATTGCTCGATATTATGGTAAGGGTCCCCCCTTTTCAATATATAGTCTTCGTATTTAGTATAGGGGTATTGCTCGATATTATGGTAAGGGTCCCCCCTTTTCAATATATGGTCTTCGTATTTAGTGTAGGGGTATCGCTCGATATTATGGTAAGGGTCCCCCCTTTTCAATATATGGTCTTCGTATTTAGTATAGGGGTATTGTTCGATATTATGGTAAGGGTCCCCCCTTTTCAATATATGGTCTTCGTATTTAGTATAGGGGTATTGCTCGATATTATGGTAAGGGTCCCCCCTTTTCAATATATGGTCTTCGTATTTAGTATAGAGGTATTGCTCGATATTATGGTAAGGGTCCCCCCTTTTCAATATATGGTCTTCGTATTTAGTATAGGGGTATTGCTCGATATTATGGTAAGGGTCCCCCCTCTTCAATATATGGTCTTCGTATTTAGTATAGGGGTATTGCTCGATATTATGGTAAGGGTCCCCCCTTTTCAATATATGGTCTTCGTATTTAGTATAGGAGTATTGCTCGATATTATGGTAAGGGTCCCCCCTTTTCAATATATGGTCTTCGTATTTAGTATTGGGGTATTGCTCGATATTATGGTAAGGGTCCCCCCTTTTCAATATATGGTCTTCGTATTTAGTATAGGGGTATTGCTCGATATTATGGTAAGGGTCCCCCTTTTCAATATATGGTCTTCGTATTTAGTATAGGGGTATTGCTCGATATTATGGTAAGGGTCCCCCCTTTTCAATATATGGTCTTCGTATTTAGTATAGGGGTATTGCTCGATATTATGGTAAGGGTCCCCCCTTTTCAATATATGGTCTTCGTATTTAGAATAGGGGTATTGCTCGATATTATGGTAAGGGTCCCCCCTTTTCAATATATGGTCTTCGTATTTAGTATAGGGGTATTGCTCGATATTATGGTAAGGGTCCCCCCTTTTCAATATATGGTCTTCGTATTTAGTATAGGGGTATTGCTCGATATTATGGTAAGGGTCCCCCCTTTTCAATATATGGTCTTCGTATTTAGTGTAGGGGTATCGCTCGATATTATGGTAAGGGTCCCCCCTTTAAAAAAATCCATATAAATATTAGGATGGATCCAAGTCTATCAGTATTCATTTTTATAATAAAAATATTACTTCCCTATTAAACTTTTTTAGAAAAGTGGCTGTATCTTCGCAAATATTGATTTTATCGCAAAAATAAGCGAAATTCGAAAAAACTTAACTAAAGTATCGATAGTGCTCTTTTCAAATATATTAAAACTATTGTAATTTGAAGAAATTTTTGAAAAAATCCATATAAATATTAGGATGGATCCAAGTCTATTAGTATTCATTTTTATAATAAAAATATTACTTCCCTATTAAACTTTTTTAGAAAAGTGGCTGTATCTCCGCAAATATTGATTTTATCGCAAAAATAAGCGAAATTCGAAAAACCTTAACTAGAGTATCGATAGTGCTCTTTTCAAATATATTAAAACTATTGTAATTTGAAGAAATTTTTGAAAAAATCCATATAAATATTAGGATGGATCCAAGTCTATCAGTATTCATTTTTATAATAAAAATATTACTTCCCTATTAAACTTTTTTAGAAAAGTGGCTGTATCTCCGCAAATATTGATTTTATCGCAAAAATAAGCGAAGTTCGAAAAAACTTAACTAAAGTATCGATAGTGCTCTTTTCAAATATATTAAAACTATTGTAATTTGAAGAAATTTTTGAAAAAATCCATATAAATATTAGGATGGATCCAAGTCTATCAGTATTCATTTTTATAATAAAAATATTACTTCCCTAGTAAACTTTTTTAGAAAAGTGGCTGTATCTCCGCAAATATTGATTTTATCGCAAAAATAAGCGAAATTCGAAAAAACTTAACTAAAGTATCGATAGTGCTCTTTTCAAATATATTAAAACTATTGTAATTTGAAGAAATTTTTGAAAAAATCCATATAAATATTAGGATGGATCCAAGTCTATCAGTATTCATTTTTATAACAAAAATATTACTTCCCTATTAAACTTTTTTAGAAAAGTGGCTGTATCTCCGCAAATATTGATTTTATCGCAAAAATAAGCGAAATTCGAAAAAACTTAACTAAAGTATCGATAGTGCTCTTTTCAAATATATTAAAACTATTGTAATTTGAAGAAATTTTTGAAAAAATCCATATAAATATTAGGATGGATCCAAGTCTATCAGTATTCATTTTTATAATAAAAATATTACTTCCCTATTAAACTTTTTTAGAAAAGTGGCTGTATCTCTGCAAATATTGATTTTATCGCAAAAATAAGCGAAGTTCGAAAAAACTTAACTAAAGTATCGATAGTGCTCTTTTCAAATATATTAAAACTATTGTAATTTGAAGAAATTTTTTAAAAAATCCATATAAATATTAGGATGGATCCAAGTCTATCAGTATTCATTTTTATAATAAAAATATTACTTCCCTAGTAAACTTTTTTAGAAAAGTGGCTGTATCTCCGCAAATATTGATTTTATCGCAAAAATAAGCGAAATTCGAAAAAACTTAACTAAAGTATCGATAGTGCTCTTTTCAAATATATTAAAACTATTGTAATTTGAAGAAATTTTTGAAAAAATCCATATAAATATTAGGATGGATCCAAGTCTATCAGTATTCATTTTTATAATAAAAATATTACTTCCCTATTAAACTTTTTTAGAAAAGTGGCTGTATCTCCGCAAATATTGATTTTATCGCAAAAATAAGCGAAGTTCGAAAAAACTTAACTAAAGTATCGATAGTGCTCTTTTCAAATATATTAAAACTATTGTAATTTGAAGAAATTTTTTAAAAAATCCATATAAATATTAGGATGGATCCCCCTTGTCAATATATGGTCTTCGTATTTAATAAAGGGGTATTGCTCGATATTATGGTAAGGGTCCCCCCTTTTCAATATATGGTCTTCGTATTTAGTATAGGGGTATTGCTCGATATTATGGTAAGGGTCCCCCCTTTTCAATATATAGTCTTCGTATTTAGTATAGGGGTATTGCTCGATATTATGGTAAGGGTCCCCCCTTTTCAATATATGGTCTTCGTATTTAGTGTAGGGGTATCGCTCGATATTATGGTAAGGGTCCCCCCTTTGCAATATATGGTCTTCGTATTTAGTATAGGGGTATTGTTCGATATTATGGTAAGGGTCCCCCCTTTTCAATATATGGTCTTCGTATTTAGTATAGGGGTATTGCTCGATATTATGGTAAGGGTCCCCCCTTTTCAATATATGGTCTTCGTATTTAGTATAGGGGTATTGCTCGATATTATGGTAAGGGTCCCCCCTTTTCAATATATGGTCTTCGTATTTAGTATAGGGGTATTGCTCGATATTATGGTAAGGGTCCCCCCTTTTCAATATATGGTCTTCGTATTTAGTATAGGGGTATTGCTCGATATTATGGTAAGGGTCCCCCCTTTTCAATATATGGTCTTCGTATTTAGTATAGGAGTATTGCTCGATATTATGGTAAGGGTCCCCCCTTTTCAATATATGGTCTTCGTATTTAGTATAGGGGTATTGCTCGATATTATGGTAAGGGTCCCCCTTTTCAATATATGGTCTTCGTATTTAGTATAGGGGTATTGCTCGATATTATGGTAAGGGTCCCCCCTTTTCAATATATGGTCTTCGTATTTAGTATAGGGGTATTGCTCGATATTATGGTAAGGGTCCCCCCTTTTCAATATATGGTCTTCGTATTTAGTATAGGGGTATTGCTCGATATTATGGTAAGGGTCCCCCCTTTTCAATATATGGTCTTCGTATTTAGTATAGGGGTATTGCTCGATATTATGGTAAGGGTCCCCCCTTTTCAATATATGGTCTTCGTATTTAGTATAGGGGTATTGCTCGATATTATGGTAAGGGTCCCCCCTTTTCAATATATGGTCTTCGTATTTAGTATAGGGGTATTGCTCGATATTATGGTAAGGGTCCCCCCTTTTCAATATATGGTCTTCGTATTTAGTGTAGGGGTATCGCTCGATATTATGGTAAGGGTCCCCCCTTTAAAAAAATCCATATAAATATTAGGATGGATCCAAGTCTATCAGTATTCATTTTTATAATAAAAATATTACTTCCCTAGTAAACTTTTTTAGAAAAGTGGCTGTATCTCCGCAAATATTGATTTTATCGCAAAAATAAGCGAAATTCGAAAAAACTTAACTAAAGTATCGATAGTGCTCTTTTCAAATATATTAAAACTATTGTAATTTGAAGAAATTTTTGAAAAAATCCATATAAATATTAGGATGGATCCAAGTCTATCAGTATTCATTTTTATAACAAAAATATTACTTCCCTATTAAACTTTTTTAGAAAAGTGGCTGTATCTCCGCAAATATTGATTTTATCGCAAAAATAAGCGAAATTCGAAAAAACTTAACTAAAGTATCGATAGTGCTCTTTTCAAATATATTAAAACTATTGTAATTTGAAGAAATTTTTGAAAAAATCCATATAAATATTAGGATGGATCCAAGTCTATCAGTATTCATTTTTATAATAAAAATATTACTTCCCTATTAAACTTTTTTAGAAAAGTGGCTGTATCTCTGCAAATATTGATTTTATCGCAAAAATAAGCGAAGTTCGAAAAAACTTAACTAAAGTATCGATAGTGCTCTTTTCAAATATATTAAAACTATTGTAATTTGAAGAAATTTTTAAAAAAATCCATATAAATATTAGGATGGATCCAAGTCTATCAGTATTCATTTTTATAATAAAAATATTACTTCCCTATTAAACTTTTTTAGAAAAGTGGCTGTATCTCCGCAAATATTGATTTTATCGCAAAAATAAGCGAAATTCGAAAAAAACTTAACTAAAGTATCGATAGTGCTCTTTTCAAATATATTAAAACTATTGTAATTTGAAGAAATTTTTTAAAAAATCCATATAAATATTAGGATGGATCCCCCTTGTCAATATATGGTCTTCGTATTTAATAAAGGGGTATTGCTCGATATTATGGTAAGGGTCCCCCCTTTTCAATATATGGTCTTCGTATTTAGTATAGGGGTATTGCTCGATATTATGGTAAGGGTCCCCCCTTTTCAATATATGGTCTTCGTATTTAGTATAGGGGTATTGCTCGATATTATGGTAAGGGTCCCCCCTTTTCAATATATGGTCTTCGTATTTAGTATAGGGGTATTGCTCGATATTATGGTAAGGGTCCCCCCTTTTCAATATATGGTCTTCGTATTTAGTATAGGGGTATTGCTCGATATTATGGTAAGGGTCCCCCCTTTTCAATATATGGTCTTCGTATTTAGTATAGGGGTATTGCTCGATATTATGGTAAGGGTCCCCCCTTTTCAATATATGGTCTTCGTATTTAGTATAGGGGTATTGCTCGATATTATGGTAAGGGTTCCCCCTTTTCAATATATGGTCTTCGTATTTAGTGTAGGGGTATCGCTCGATATTATGGTAAGGGTCCCCCCTTTAAAAAAATCCATATAAATATTAGGATGGATCCAAGTCTATCAGTATTCATTTTTATAATAAAAATATTACTTCCCTAGTAAACTTTTTTAGAAAAGTGGCTGTATCTCTGCAAATATTGATTTTATCGCAAAAATAAGCGAAATTCGAAAAAACTTAACTAAAGTATCGATAGTGCTCTTTTCAAATATATTAAAACTATTGTAATTTGAAGAAATTTTTGAAAAAATCCATATAAATATTAGGATGGATCCAAGTCTATCAGTATTCATTTTTATAATAAAAATATTACTTCCCTATTAAACTTTTTTAGAAAAGTGGCTGTATCTTCGCAAATATTGATTTTATCGCAAAAATAAGCGAAATTCGGAAAAACTTAACTAAAGTATCGATAGTGCTCTTTTCAAATATATTAAAACTATTGTAATTTGAAGAAATTTTTGAAAAAATCCATATAAATATTAGGATGGATCCAAGTCTATCAGTATTCATTTTTATAACAAAAATATTACTTCCCTATTAAACTTTTTTAGAAAAGTGGCTGTATCTCCGCAAATATTGATTTTATCGCAAAAATAAGCGAAATTCGAAAAAACTTAACTAAAGTATCGATAGTGCTCTTTTCAAATATATTAAAACTATTGTAATTTGAAGAAATTTTTGAAAAAATCCATATAAATATTAGGATGGATCCAAGTCTATCAGTATTCATTTTTATAACAAAAATATTACTTCCCTATTAAACTTTTTTAGAAAAGTGGCTGTATCTCCGCAAATATTGATTTTATCGCAAAAATAAGCGAAATTCGAAAAAACTTAACTAAAGTATCGATAGTGCTCTTTTCAAATATATTAAAACTATTGTAATTTGAAGAAATTTTTGAAAAAATCCATATAAATATTAGGATGGATCCAAGTCTATCAGTATTCATTTTTATAATAAAAATATTACTTCCCTATTAAACTTTTTTAGAAAAGTGGCTGTATCTCTGCAAATATTGATTTTATCGCAAAAATAAGCGAAGTTCGAAAAAACTTAACTAAAGTATCGATAGTGCTCTTTTCAAATATATTAAAACTATTGTAATTTGAAGAAATTTTTTAAAAAATCCACATAAATATTAGGATGGATCCCCCTTGTCAATATATGGTCTTCGTATTTAATAAAGGGGTATTGCTCGATATTATGGTAAGGGTCCCCCCTTTTCAATATATGGTCTTCGTATTTAGTATAGAGGTATTGCTCGATATTATGGTAAGGGTCCCCCCTTTTCAATATATAGTCTTCGTATTTAGTATAGGGGTATTGCTCGATATTATGGTAAGGGTCCCCCCTTTTCAATATATGGTCTTCGTATTTAGTGTAGGGGTATCGCTCGATATTATGGTAAGGGTCCCCCCTTTTCAATATATGGTCTTCGTATTTAGTATAGGGGTATTGTTCGATATTATGGTAAGGGTCCCCCCTTTTCAATATATGGTCTTCGTATTTAGTATAGGGGTATTGCTCGATATTATGGTAAGGGTCCCCCCTTTTCAATATATGGTCTTCGTATTTAGTATAGGGGTATTGCTCGATATTATGGTAAGGGTCCCCCCTTTTCAATATATGGTCTTCGTATTTAGTATAGGGGTATTGCTCGATATTATGGTAAGGGTCCCCCCTTTTCAATATATGGTCTTCGTATTTAGTATAGGGGTATTGCTCGATATTATGGTAAGGGTCCCCCCTTTTCAATATATGGTCTTCGTATTTAGTATAGGAGTATTGCTCGATATTATGGTAAGGGTCCCCCCTTTTCAATATATGGTCTTCGTATTTAGTATAGGGGTATTGCTCGATATTATGGTAATGGTCCCCCCTTTTCAATATATGGTCTTCGTATTTAGTATAGGGGTATTGCTCGATATTATGGTAAGGGTCCCCCCTTTTCAATATATGGTCTTCGTATTTAGTATAGGGGTATTGCTCGATATTATGGTAAGGGTCCCCCCTTTTCAATATATGGTCTTCGTATTTAGTATAGGGGTATTGCTCGATATTATGGTAAGGGTCCCCCTTTTCAATATATGGTCTTTGTATTTAGTATAGGGGTATTGCTCGATATTATGGTAAGGGTCCCCCCTTTTCAATATATGGTCTTCGTATTTAGTATAGGGGTATTGCTCGATATTATGGTAAGGGTCCCCCCTTTTCAATATATGGTCTTCGTATTTAGTATAGGGGTATTGCTCGATATTATGGTAAGGGTCCCCCCTTTTCAATATATGGTCTTCGTATTTAGTATAGGGGTATTGCTCGATATTATGGTAAGGGTCCCCCCTTTTCAATATATGGTCTTCGTATTTAGTATAGGGGTATTGCTCGATATTATGGTAAGGGTCCCCCCTTTTCAATATATGGTCTTCGTATTTAGTGTAGGGGTACCGCTCGATATTATGGTAAGGGTCCCCCCTTTAAAAAAATCCATATAAATATTAGGATGGATCCAAGTCTATCAGTATTCATTTTTATAATAAAAATATTACTTCCCTAGTAAACTTTTTTAGAAAAGTGGCTGTATCTCCGCAAATATTGATTTTATCGCAAAAATAAGCGAAATTCGAAAAAACTTAACTAAAGTATCGATAGTGCTCTTTTCAAATATATTAAAACTATTGTAATTTGAAGAAATTTTTGAAAAAATCCATATAAATATTAGGATGGATCCAAGTCTATCAGTATTCATTTTTATAATAAAAATATTACTTCCCTATTAAACTTTTTTAGAAAAGTGGCTGTATCTTCGCAAATATTGATTTTATCGCAAAAATAAGCGAAATTCGAAAAAACTTAACTAAAGTATCGATAGTGCTCTTTTCAAATATATTAAAACTATTGTAATTTGAAGAAATTTTTGAAAAAATCCATATAAATATTAGGATGGATCCAAGTCTATCAGTATTCATTTTTATAATAAAAATATTACTTCCCTATTAAACTTTTTTAGAAAAGTGGCTGTATCTCCGCAAATATTGATTTTATCGCAAAAATAAGCGAAATTCGAAAAACCTTAACTAAAGTATCGATAGTGCTCTTTTCAAATATATTAAAACTATTGTAATTTGAAGAAATTTTTGAAAAAATCCATATAAATATTAGGATGGATCCAAGTCTATCAGTATTCATTTTTATAATAAAAATATTACTTCCCTATTAAACTTTTTTAGAAAAGTGGCTGTATCTCCGCAAATATTGATTTTATCGCAAAAATAAGCGAAGTTCGAAAAAACTTAACTAAAGTATCGATAGTGCTCTTTTCAAATATATTAAAACTATTGTAATTTGAAGAAATTTTTGAAAAAATCCATATAAATATTAGGATGGATCCAAGTCTATCAGTATTCATTTTTATAATAAAAATATTACTTCCCTAGTAAACTTTTTTAGAAAAGTGGCTGTATCTCCGCAAATATTGATTTTATCGCAAAAATAAGCGAAATTCGAAAAAACTTAACTAAAGTATCGATAGTGCTCTTTTCAAATATATTAAAACTATTGTAATTTGAAGAAATTTTTGAAAAAATCCATATAAATATTAGGATGGATCCAAGTCTATCAGTATTCATTTTTATAATAAAAATATTACTTCCCTATTAAACTTTTTTAGAAAAGTGGCTGTATCTCCGCAAATATTGATTTTATCGCAAAAATAAGCGAAATTCGAAAAAACTTAACTAAAGTATCGATAGTGCTCTTTTCAAATATATTAAAACTATTGTAATTTGAAGAAATTTTTGAAAAAATCCATATAAATATTAGGATGGATCCAAGTCTATCAGTATTCATTTTTATAATAAAAATATTACTTCCCTATTAAACTTTTTTAGAAAAGTGGCTGTATCTCTGCAAATATTGATTTTATCGCAAAAATAAGCGAAGTTCGAAAAAACTTAACTAAAGTATCGATAGTGCTCTTTTCAAATATATTAAAACTATTGTAATTTGAAGAAATTTTTAAAAAAATCCATATAAATATTAGGATGGATCCAAGTCTATCAGTATTCATTTTTATAATAAAAATATTACTTCCCTATTAAACTTTTTTAGAAAAGTGGCTGTATCTCCGCAAATATTGATTTTATCGCAAAAATAAGCGAAGTTCGAAAAAACTTAACTAAAGTATCGATAGTGCTCTTTTCAAATATATTAAAACTATTGTAATTTGAAGAAATTTTTGAAAAAATCCATATAAATATTAGGATGGATCCAAGTCTATCAGTATTCATTTTTATAATAAAAATATTACTTCCCTAGTAAACTTTTTTAGAAAAGTGGCTGTATCTCCGCAAATATTGATTTTATCGCAAAAATAAGCGAAATTCGAAAAAACTTAACTAAAGTATCGATAGTGCTCTTTTCAAATATATTAAAACTATTGTAATTTGAAGAAATTTTTGAAAAAATCCATATAAATATTAGGATGGATCCAAGTCTATCAGTATTCATTTTTATAACAAAAATATTACTTCCCTATTAAACTTTTTTAGAAAAGTGGCTGTATCTCCGCAAATATTGATTTTATCGCAAAAATAAGCGAAATTCGAAAAAACTTAACTAAAGTATCGATAGTGCTCTTTTCAAATATATTAAAACTATTGTAATTTGAAGAAATTTTTTAAAAAATCCATATAAATATTAGGATGGATCCAAGTCTATCAGTATTCATTTTTATAATAAAAATATTACTTCCCTATTAAACTTTTTTAGAAAAGTGGCTGTATCTCTGCAAATATTGATTTTATCGCAAAAATAAGCGAAGTTCGAAAAAACTTAACTAAAGTATCGATAGTGCTCTTTTCAAATATATTAAAACTATTGTAATTTGAAGAAATTTTTTAAAAAATCCATATAAATATTAGGATGGATCCCCCTTGTCAATATATGGTCTTCGTATTTAATAAAGGGGTATTGCTCGATATTATGGTAAGGGTCCCCCCTTTTCAATATATAGTCTTCGTATTTAGTATAGGGGTATTGCTCGATATTATGGTAAGGGTCCCCCCTTTTCAATATATGGTCTTCGTATTTAGTATAGGGGTATTGCTCGATATTATGGTAAGGGTCCCCCCTTTTCAATATATGGTCTTCGTATTTAGTATAGGGGTATTGCTCGATATTATGGTAAGGGTCCCCCCTTTTCAATATATGGTCTTCGTATTTAGTATAGGGGTATTGCTCGATATTATGGTAAGGGTCCCCCCTTTTCAATATATGGTCTTCGTATTTAGTATAGGGGTATTGCTCGATATTATGGTAAGGGTCCCCCCTTTTCAATATATGGTCTTCGTATTTAGTATAGGGGTATTGCTCGATATTATGGTAAGGGTCCCCCCTTTTCAATATATGGTCTTCGTATTTAGTGTAGGGGTATCGCTCGATATTATGGTAAGGGTCCCCCCTTTTCAATATATGGTCTTCGTATTTAGTATAGGGGTATTGTTCGATATTATGGTAAGGGTCCCCCCTTTTCAATATATGGTCTTCGTATTTAGTATAGGGGTATTGCTCGATATTATGGTAAGGGTCCCCCCTCTTCAATATATGGTCTTCGTATTTAGTATAGGGGTATTGCTCGATATTATGGTAAGGGTCCCCCCTTTTCAATATATGGTCTTCGTATTTAGTATAGGGGTATTGCTCGATATTATGGTAAGGGTCCCCCCTTTTCAATATATGGTCTTCGTATTTAGTATAGGAGTATTGCTCGATATTATGGTAAGGGTCCCCCCTTTTCAATATATGGTCTTCGTATTTAGTATAGGGGTATTGCTCGATATTATGGTAAGGGTCCCCCCTTTTCAATATATGGTCTTCGTATTTAGTATAGGGGTATTGCTCGATATTATGGTAAGGGTCCCCCCTTTTCAATATATGGTCTTCGTATTTAGTATAGGGGTATTGCTCGATATTATGGTAAGGGTCCCCCCTTTTCAATATATGGTCTTCGTATTTAGTATAGGGGTATTGCTCGATATTATGGTAAGGGTCCCCCCTTTTCAATATATGGTCTTCGTATTTAGTATAGGGGTATTGCTCGATATTATGGTAAGGGTCCCCCCTTTTCAATATATGGTCTTCGTATTTAGTATAGGGGTATTGCTCGATATTATGGTAAGGGTCCCCCCTTTTCAATATATGGTCTTCGTATTTAGTGTAGGGGTATCGCTCGATATTATGGTAAGGGTCCCCCCTTTAAAAAAATCCATATAAATATTAGGATGGATCCAAGTCTATCAGTATTCATTTTTATAATAAAAATATTACTTCCCTATTAAACTTTTTTAGAAAAGTGGCTGTATCTCCGCAAATATTGATTTTATCGCAAAAATAAGCGAAGTTCGAAAAAACTTAACTAAAGTATCGATAGTGCTCTTTTCAAATATATTAAAACTATTGTAATTTGAAGAAATTTTTGAAAAAATCCATATAAATATTAGGATGGATCCAAGTCTATCAGTATTCATTTTTATAATAAAAATATTACTTCCCTAGTAAACTTTTTTAGAAAAGTGGCTGTATCTCCGCAAATATTGATTTTATCGCAAAAATAAGCGAAATTCGAAAAAACTTAACTAAAGTATCGATAGTGCTCTTTTCAAATATATTAAAACTATTGTAATTTGAAGAAATTTTTGAAAAAAATCCATATAAATATTAGGATGGATCCAAGTCTATCAGTATTCATTTTTATAATAAAAATATTACTTCCCTATTAAACTTTTTTAGAAAAGTGGCTGTATCTCCGCAAATATTGATTTTATCGCAAAAATAAGCGAAATTCGAAAAAACTTAACTAAAGTATCGATAGTGCTCTTTTCAAATATATTAAAACTATTGTAATTTGAAGAAATTTTTGAAAAAATCCATATAAATATTAGGATGGATCCAAGTCTATCAGTATTCATTTTTATAATAAAAATATTACTTCCCTATTAAACTTTTTTAGAAAAGTGGCTGTATCTCCGCAAATATTGATTTTATCGCAAAAATAAGCGAAGTTCGAAAAAACTTAACTAAAGTATCGATAGTGCTCTTTTCAAATATATTAAAACTATTGTAATTTGAAGAAATTTTTGAAAAAATCCATATAAATATTAGGATGGATCCAAGTCTATCAGTATTCATTTTTATAATAAAAATATTACTTCCCTAGTAAACTTTTTTAGAAAAGTGGCTGTATCTCCGCAAATATTGATTTTATCGCAAAAATAAGCGAAATTCGAAAAAACTTAACTAAAGTATCGATAGTGCTCTTTTCAAATATATTAAAACTATTGTAATTTGAAGAAATTTTTGAAAAAATCCATATAAATATTAGGATGGATCCAAGTCTATCAGTATTCATTTTTATAACAAAAATATTACTTCCCTATTAAACTTTTTTAGAAAAGTGGCTGTATCTTCGCAAATATTGATTTTATCGCAAAAATAAGCGAAATTCGAAAAAACTTAACTAAAGTATCGATAGTGCTCTTTTCAAATATATTAAAACTATTGTAATTTGAAGAAATTTTTGAAAAAATCCATATAAATATTAGGATGGATCCAAGTCTATCAGTATTCATTTTTATAATAAAAATATTACTTCCCTATTAAACTTTTTTAGAAAAGTGGCTGTATCTCTGCAAATATTGATTTTATCGCAAAAATAAGCGAAGTTCGAAAAAACTTAACTAAAGTATCGATAGTGCTCTTTTCAAATATATTAAAACTATTGTAATTTGAAGAAATTTTTAAAAAAATCCATATAAATATTAGGATGGATCCAAGTCTATCAGTATTCATTTTTATAATAAAAATATTACTTCCCTATTAAACTTTTTTAGAAAAGTGGCTGTATCTCCGCAAATATTGATTTTATAATATAAAACTTAACTAAATATAAATATAAAACTTAACTAAAGTATCGATAGTGCTCTTTTCAAATATATTAAAACTATTGTAATTTGAAGAAATTTTTGAAAAAATCCATATAAATATTAGGATGGATCCCCCTTGTCAATATATGGTCTTCGTATTTAATAAAGGGGTATTGCTCGATATTATGGTAAGGGTCCCCCCTTTTCAATATATGGTCTTCGTATTTAGTATAGGGGTATTGCTCGATATTATGGTAAGGGTCCCCCCTTTTCAATATATAGTCTTCGTATTTAGTATAGGGGTATTGCTCGATATTATGGTAAGGGTCCCCCCTTTTCAATATATGGTCTTCGTATTTAGTGTAGGGGTATCGCTCGATATTATGGTAAGGGTCCCCCCTTTTCAATATATGGTCTTCGTATTTAGTATAGGGGTATTGTTCGATATTATGGTAAGGGTCCCCCCTTTTCAATATATGGTCTTCGTATTTAGTATAGGGGTATTGCTCGATATTATGGTAAGGGTCCCCCCTTTTCAATATATGGTCTTCGTATTTAGTATAGGGGTATTGCTCGATATTATGGTAAGGGTCCCCCCTTTTCAATATATGGTCTTCGTATTTAGTATAGGGGTATTGCTCGATATTATGGTAAGGGTCCCCCCTTTTCAATATATGGTCTTCGTATTTAGTATAGGGGTATTGCTCGATATTATGGTAAGGGTCCCCCCTTTTCAATATATGGTCTTCGTATTTAGTATAGGGGTATTGCTCGATATTATGGTAAGGGTCCCCCCTTTTCAATATATGGTCTTCGTATTTAGTATAGGGGTATTGCTCGATATTATGGTAAGGGTCCCCCCTTTTCAATATCTGTCTTCGTATTTAGTATAGGGGTATTGCTCGATATTATGGTAAGGGTCCCCCCTTTTCAATATATGGTCTTCGTATTTAGTGTAGGGGTATCGCTCGATATTATGGTAAGGGTCCCCCTTTAAAAAAATCCATATAAATATTAGGATGGATCCAAGTCTATCAGTATTCATTTTTATAATAAAAATATTACTTCCCTAGTAAACTTTTTTAGAAAAGTGGCTGTATCTCCGCAAATATTGATTTTATCGCAAAAATAAGCGAAATTCGAAAAAACTTAACTAAAGTATCGATAGTGCTCTTTTCAAATATATTAAAACTATTGTAATTTGAAGAAATTTTTTAAAAAATCCATATAAATATTAGGATGGATCCAAGTCTATCAGTATTCATTTTTATAATAAAAATATTACTTCCCTATTAAACTTTTTTAGAAAAGTGGCTGTATCTTCGCAAATATTGATTTTATCGCAAAAATAAGCGAAATTCGAAAAAACTTAACTAAAGTATCGATAGTGCTCTTTTCAAATATATTAAAACTATTGTAATTTGAAGAAATTTTTGAAAAAATCCATATAAATATTAGGATGGATCCAAGTCTATCAGTATTCATTTTTATAATAAAAATATTACTTCCCTATTAAACTTTTTTAGAAAAGTGGCTGTATCTCCGCAAATATTGATTTTATCGCAAAAATTAACGAAATTCGAAAAACCTTAACTAAAGTATCGATAGTGCTCTTTTCAAATATATTAAAACTATTGTAATTTGAAGAAATTTTTGAAAAAATCCATATAAATATTAGGATGGATCCAAGTCTATCAGTATTCATTTTTATAATAAAAATATTACTTCCCTATTAAACTTTTTTAGAAAAGTGGCTGTATCTCCGCAAATATTGATTTTATCGCAAAAATAAGCGAAGTTCGAAAAAACTTAACTAAAGTATCGATAGTGCTCTTTTCAAATATATTAAAACTATTGTAATTTGAAGAAATTTTTGAAAAAATCCATATAAATATTAGGATGGATCCAAGTCTATCAGTATTCATTTTTATAATAAAAATATTACTTCCCTAGTAAACTTTTTTAGAAAAGTGGCTGTATCTCCGCAAATATTGATTTTATCGCAAAAATAAGCGAAATTCGAAAAAACTTAACTAAAGTATCGATAGTGCTCTTTTCAAATATATTAAAACTATTGTAATTTGAAGAAATTTTTGAAAAAATCCATATAAATATTAGGATGGATCCAAGTCTATCAGTATTCATTTTTTTAACAAAAACATTACTTCCCTATTAAACTTTTTTAGAAAAGTGGCTGAATCTCCACAAATATTGATTTTATCGCAAAAATAAGCGAAATTCGAAAAAAACTTAACTAAAGTATCGATAGTGCTCTTTTCAAATATATTAAAACTATTGTAATTTGAAGAAATTTTTGAAAAAATCCATATAAATATTAGGATGGATCCAAGTCTATCAGTATTCATTTTTTTAACAAAAACATTACTTCCCTATTAAACTTTTTTAGAAAAGTGGCTGTATCTCCGCAAATATTGATTTTATCGCAAAAATAAGCGAAGTTCGAAAAAACTTAACTAAAGTATCGATAGTGCTCTTTTCAAATATATTAAAACTATTGTAATTTGAAGAAATTTTTGAAAAAATCCATATAAATATTAGGATGGATCCTAGTCTATCAGTATTCATTTTTATAATAAAAATATTACTTCCCTAGTAAACTTTTTTAGAAAAGTGGCTGTATCTCCGCAAATATTGATTTTATCGCAAAAATAAGCGAAATTCGAAAAAACTTAACTAAAGTATCGATAGTGCTCTTTTCAAATATATTAAAACTATTGTAATTTGAAGAAATTTTTAAAAAAATCCATATAAATATTAGGATGGATCCAAGTCTATCAGTATTCATTTTTATAATAAAAACATTACTTCCCTATTAAACTTTTTTAGAAAAGTGGCTGTATCTCCGCAAATATTGATTTTATCGCAAAAATAAGCGAAATTCGAAAAAAACTTAACTAAAGTATCGATAGTGCTCTTTTCAAATATATTAAAACTATTGTAATTTGAAGAAATTTTTTAAAAAATCCATATAAATATTAGGATGGATCCAAGTCTATCAGTATTCATTTTTTTAACAAAAACATTACTTCCCTATTAAACTTTTTTAGAAAAGTGGCTGTATCTCCGCAAATATTGATTTTATCGCAAAAATAAGCGAAATTCGAAAAAACTTAACTAAAGTATCGATAGTGCTCTTTTCAAATATATTAAAACTATTGTAATTTGAAGAAATTTTTGAAAAAATCCATATAAATATTAGGATGGATCCAAGTCTATCAGTATTCATTTTTATAATAAAAATATTACTTCCCTATTAAACTTTTTTAGAAAAGTGGCTGTATCTCTGCAAATATTGATTTTATCGCAAAAATAAGCGAAGTTCGAAAAAACTTAACTAAAGTATCGATAGTGCTCTTTTCAAATATATTAAAACTATTGTAATTTGAAGAAATTTTTAAAAAAATCCATATAAATATTAGGATGGATCCAAGTCTATCAGTATTCATTTTTATAATAAAAACATTACTTCCCTATTAAACTTTTTTAGAAAAGTGGCTGTATCTCCGCAAATATTGATTTTATCGCAAAAATAAGCGAAATTCGAAAAAAACTTAACTAAAGTATCGATAGTGCTCTTTTCAAATATATTAAAACTATTGTAATTTGAAGAAATTTTTTAAAAAATCCATATAAATATTAGGATGGATCCCCCTTGTCAATATATGGTCTTCGCATTTAATAAAGGGGTATTGCTCGATATTATGGTAAGGGTCCCCCCTTTTCAATATATGGTCTTCGTATTTAGTATAGGGGTATTGCTCGATATTATGGTAAGGGTCCCCCCTTTTCAATATATGGTCTTCGTATTTAGTATAGGGGTATTGCTCGATATTATGGTAAGGGTCCCCCCTTTTCAATATATGGTCTTCGTATTTAGTATAGGGGTATTGCTCGATATTATGGTAAGGGTCCCCCCTTTTCAATATATGGTCTTCGTATTTAGTATAGGGGTATTGCTCGATATTATGGTAAGGGTCCCCCCTTTTCAATATATGGTCTTCGTATTTAGTATAGGGGTATTGCTCGATATTATGGTAAGGGTCCCCCCTTTTCAATATATGGTCTTCGTATTTAGTATAGGGGTATTGCTCGATATTATGGTAAGGGTCCCCCCTTTTCAATATATGGTCTTCGTATTTAGTATAGGAGTATTGCTCGATATTATGGTAAGGGTCCCCCTTTTCAATATATGGTCTTCGTATTTAGTATAGGGGTATTGCTCGATATTATGGTAAGGGTCCCCCCTTTTCAATATATGGTCTTCGTATTTAGTATAGGGGTATTGCTCGATATTATGGTAAGGGTCCCCCCTTTTCAATATATGGTCTTCGTATTTAGTATAGGGGTATTGCTCGATATTATGGTAAGGGTCCCCCCTTTTCAATATATGGTCTTCGTATTTAGTATAGGGGTATTGCTCGATATTATGGTAAGGGTCCCCCCTTTTCAATATATGGTCTTCGTATTTAGTATAGGGGTATTGCTCGATATTATGGTAAGGGTCCCCCCTTTTCAATATATGGTCTTCGTATTTAGTATAGGGGTATTGCTCGATATTATGGTAAGGGTCCCCCCTTTTCAATATATGGTCTTCGTATTTAGTATAGGGGTATTGCTCGATATTATGGTAAGGGTCCCCCCTTTTCAATATATGGTCTTCGTAATTAGTATAGGGGTATTGCTCGATATTATGGTAAGGGTCCCCCCTTTTCAATATATGGTCTTCGTATTTAGTATAGGAGTATTGCTCGATATTATGGTAAGGGTCCCCCCTTTTCAATATATGGTCTTCGTATTTAGTATAGGGGTATAGCTCGATATTATGGTAAGGGTCCCCCCTTTTCAATATATGGTCTTCGTATTTAGTATAGGGGTATTGCTCGATATTATGGTAAGGGTCCCCCCTTTTCAATATATGGTCTTCGTATTTAGTATAGGGGTATTGCTCGATATTATGGTAAGGGTCCCCCCTTTTCAATATATGGTCTTCGTATTTAGTATAGGGGTATTGCTCGATATTATGGTAAGGGTCCCCCCTTTTCAATATATGGTCTTCGTATTTAGTATAGGGGTATTGCTCGATATTATGGTAAGGGTCCCCCCTTTTCAATATATGGTCTTCGTATTTAGTATAGGGGTATTACTCGATATTATGGTAAGGGTCCCCCCTTTTCAATATATGGTCTTCGTATTTAGTATAGGGGTATTGCTCGATATTATGGTAAGGGTCCCCCCTTTTCAATATATGGTCTTCGTATTTAGTGTAGGGGTATCGCTCGATATTATGGTAAGGGTCCCCCCTTTAAAAAAATCCATATAAATATTAGGATGGATCCAAGTCTATCAGTATTCATTTTTATAACAAAAATATTACTTCCCTATTAAACTTTTTTAGAAAAGTGGCTGTATCTCCGCAAATATTGATTTTATCGCAAAAATAAGCGAAATTCGAAAAAACTTAACTAAAGTATCGATAGTGCTCTTTTCAAATATATTAAAACTATTGTAATTTGAAGAAATTTTTGAAAAAATCCATATAAATATTAGGATGGATCCAAGTCTATCAGTATTCATTTTTATAATAAAAATATTACTTCCCTATTAAACTTTTTTAGAAAAGTGGCTGTATCTCCGCAAATATTGATTTTATCGCAAAAATAAGCGAAGTTCGAAAAAACTTAACTAAAGTATCGATAGTGCTCTTTTCAAATATATTAAAACTATTGTAATTTGAAGAAATTTTTGAAAAAATCCATATAAATATTAGGATGGATCCAAGTCTATCAGTATTCATTTTTATAACAAAAATATTACTTCCCTATTAAACTTTTTTAGAAAAGTGGCTGTATCTCCGCAAATATTGATTTTATCGCAAAAATAAGCGAAATTCGAAAAAACTTAACTAAAGTATCGATAGTGCTCTTTTCAAATATATTAAAACTATTGTAATTTGAAGAAATTTTTGAAAAAATCCATATAAATATTAGGATGGATCCAAGTCTATCAGTATTCA
Source organism: Epicampocera succincta (assembly GCA_932526305.1). NCBI lineage: Eukaryota > Metazoa > Arthropoda > Insecta > Diptera > Tachinidae > Epicampocera > Epicampocera succincta. The sequence continues at coordinate 59,112,451 of OW052036.1, read as the reverse complement.
TTTTTATAATAAAAATATTACTTCCCTATTAAACTTTTTTAGAAAAGTGGCTGTATCTCCGCAAATATTGATTTTATCGCAAAAATAAGCGAAATTCGAAAAAAACTTAACTAAAGTATCGATAGTGCTCTTTTCAAATATATTAAAACTATTGTAATTTGAAGAAATTTTTTAAAAAATCCATATAAATATTAGGATGGATCCCCCTTGTCAATATATGGTCTTCGTATTTAATAAAGGGGTATTGCTCGATATTATGGTAAGGGTCCCCCCTTTTCAATATATGGTCTTCGTATTTAGTATAGGGGTATTGCTCGATATTATGGTAAGGTTCCCCCCTTTTCAATATATAGTCTTCGTATTTAGTATAGGGGTATTGCTCGATATTATGGTAAGGGTCCCCCCTTTTCAATATATGGTCTTCGTATTTAGTGTAGGGGTATCGCTCGATATTATGGTAAGGGTCCCCGCTTTTCAATATATGGTCTTCGTATTTAGTATAGGGGTATTGTTCGATATTATGGTAAGGGTCCCCCCTTTTCAATATATGGTCTTCGTATTTAGTATAGGGGTATTGCTCGATATTATGGTAAGGGTCCCCCCTTTTCAATATATGGTCTTCGTATTTAGTATAGGGGTATTGCTCGATATTATGGTAAGGGTCCCCCCTTTTCAATATATGGTCTTCGTATTTAGTATAGGGGTATTGCTCGATATTATGGTAAGGGTCCCCCCTTTTCAATATATGGTCTTCGTATTTAGTATAGGGGTATTGCTCGATATTATGGTAAGGGTCCCCCCTTTTCAATATATGGTCTTCGTATTTAGTATAGGAGTATTGCTCGATATTATGGTAAGGGTCCCCCCTTTTCAATATATGGTCTTCGTATTTAGTATAGGGGTATTGCTCGATATTATGGTAAGGGTCCCCCCTTTTCAATATATGGTCTTCGTATTTAGTATAGGGGTATTGCTCGATATTATGGTAAGGGTCCCCCCTTTTCAATATATGGTCTTCGTATTTAGTATAGGGGTATTGCTCGATATTATGGTAAGGGTCCCCCCTTTTCAATATATGGTCTTCGTATTTAGTATAGGGGTATTGCTCGATATTATGGTAAGGGTCCCCCCTTTTCAATATATGGTCTTCGTATTTAGTATAGGGGTATTGCTCGATATTATGGTAAGGGTCCCCCCTTTTCAATATATGGTCTTCGTATTTAGTATAGGGGTATTGCTCGATATTATGGTAAGGGTCCCCCCTTTTCAATATATGGTCTTCGTATTTAGTGTAGGGGTATCGCTCGATATTATGGTAAGGGTCCCCCCTTTAAAAAAATCCATATAAATATTAGGATGGATCCAAGTCTATCAGTATTCATTTTTATAATAAAAATATTACTTCCCTAGTAAACTTTTTTAGAAAAGTAGCTGTATCTCCGCAAATATTGATTTTATCGCAAAAATAAGCGAAATTCGAAAAAACTTAACTAAAGTATCGATAGTGCTCTTTTCAAATATATTAAAACTATTGTAATTTGAAGAAATTTTTTAAAAAATCCATATAAATATTAGGATGGATCCAAGTCTATCAGTATTCATTTTTATAATAAAAATATTACTTCCCTATTAAACTTTTTTAGAAAAGTGGCTGTATCTTCGCAAATATTGATTTTATCGCAAAAATAAGCGAAATTCGAAAAAACTTAACTAAAGTATCGATAGTGCTCTTTTCAAATATATTAAAACTATTGTAATTTGAAGAAATTTTTGAAAAAATCCATATAAATATTAGGATGAATCCAAGTCTATCAGTATTCATTTTTATAATAAAAATATTACTTCCCTATTAAACTTTTTTAGAAAAGTGGCTGTATCTCCGCAAATATTGATTTTATCGCAAAAATAAGCGAAATTCGAAAAACCTTAACTAAAGTATCGATAGTGCTCTTTTCAAATATATTAAAACTATTGTAATTTGAAGAAATTTTTGAAAAAATCCATATAAATATTAGGATGGATCCAAGTCTATCAGTATTCATTTTTATAATAAAAATATTACTTCCCTATTAAACTTTTTTAGAAAAGTGGCTGTATCTCCGCAAATATTGATTTTATCGCAAAAATAAGCGAAGTTCGAAAAAACTTAACTAAAGTATCGATAGTGCTCTTTTCAAATATATTAAAACTATTGTAATTTGAAGAAATTTTTGAAAAAATCCATATAAATATTAGGATGGATCCAAGTCTATCAGTATTCATTTTTATAATAAAAATATTACTTCCCTAGTAAACTTTTTTAGAAAAGTGGCTGTATCTCCGCAAATATTGATTTTATCGCAAAAATAAGCGAAATTCGAAAAAACTTAACTAAAGTATCGATAGTGCTCTTTTCAAATATATTAAAACTATTGTAATTTGAAGAAATTTTTGAAAAAATCCATATAAATATTAGGATGGATCCAAGTCTATCAGTATTCATTTTTATAACAAAAATATTACTTCCCTATTAAACTTTTTTAGAAAAGTGGCTGTATCTCCGCAAATATTGATTTTATCGCAAAAATAAGCGAAATTCGAAAAAACTTAACTAAAGTATCGATAGTGCTCTTTTCAAATATATTAAAACTATTGTAATTTGAAGAAATTTTTGAAAAAATCCATATAAATATTAGGATGGATCCAAGTCTATCAGTATTCATTTTTATAATAAAAATATTACTTCCCTATTAAACTTTTTTAGAAAAGTGGCTGTATCTCTGCAAATATTGATTTTATCGCAAAAATAAGCGAAGTTCGAAAAAACTTAACTAAAGTATCGATAGTGCTCTTTTCAAATATATTAAAACTATTGTAATTTGAAGAAATTTTTAAAAAAATCCATATAAATATTAGGATGGATCCAAGTCTATCAGTATTCATTTTTATAATAAAAATATTACTTCCCTATTAAACTTTTTTAGAAAAGTGGCTGTATCTCCGCAAATATTGATTTTATCGCAAAAATAAGCGAAGTTCGAAAAAACTTAACTAAAGTATCGATAGTGCTCTTTTCAAATATATTAAAACTATTGTAATTTGAAGAAATTTTTGAAAAAATCCATATAAATATTAGGATGGATCCAAGTCTATCAGTATTCATTTTTATAATAAAAATATTACTTCCCTAGTAAACTTTTTTAGAAAAGTGGCTGTATCTCCGCAAATATTGATTTTATCGCAAAAATAAGCGAAATTCGAAAAAACTTAACTAAAGTATCGATAGTGCTCTTTTCAAATATATTAAAACTATTGTAATTTGAAGAAATTTTTGAAAAAATCCATATAAATATTAGGATGGATCCAAGTCTATCAGTATTCATTTTTATAACAAAAATATTACTTCCCTATTAAACTTTTTTAGAAAAGTGGCTGTATCTCCGCAAATATTGATTTTATCGCAAAAATAAGCGAAATTCGAAAAAACTTAACTAAAGTATCGATAGTGCTCTTTTCAGATATATTAAAACTATTGTAATTTGAAGAAATTTTTGAAAAAATCCATATAAATATTAGGATGGATCCAAGTCTATCAGTATTCATTTTTATAATAAAAATATTACTTCCCTATTAAACTTTTTTAGAAAAGTGGCTGTATCTCTGCAAATATTGATTTTATCGCAAAAATAAGCGAAGTTCGAAAAAACTTAACTAAAGTATCGATAGTGCTCTTTTCAAATATATTAAAACTATTGTAATTTGAAGAAATTTTTAAAAAAATCCATATAAATATTAGGATGGATCCAAGTCTATCAGTATTCATTTTTATAATAAAAATATTACTTCCCTATTAAACTTTTTTAGAAAAGTGGCTGTATCTCCGCAAATATTGATTTTATCGCAAAAATAAGCGAAGTTCGAAAAAACTTAACTAAAGTATCGATAGTGCTCTTTTCAAATATATTAAAACTATTGTAATTTGAAGAAATTTTTGAAAAAATCCATATAAATATTAGGATGGATCCAAGTCTATCAGTATTCATTTTTATAATAAAAATATTACTTCCCTAGTAAACTTTTTTAGAAAAGTGGCTGTATCTCCGCAAATATTGATTTTATCGCAAAAATAAGCGAAATTCGAAAAAACTTAACTAAAGTATCGATAGTGCTCTTTTCAAATATATTAAAACTATTGTAATTTGAAGAAATTTTTTAAAAAATCCATATAAATATTAGGATGGATCCAAGTCTATCAGTATTCATTTTTATAATAAAAATATTACTTTCCTAGTAAACTTTTTTAGAAAAGTGGCTGTATCTCCGCAAATATTGATTTTATCGCAAAAATAAGCGAAATTCGAAAAAACTTAACTAAAGTATCGATAGTGCTCTTTTCAAATATATTAAAACTATTGTAATTTGAAGAAATTTTTGAAAAAATCCATATAAATATTAGGATGGATCCAAGTCTATCAGTATTCATTTTTTTAACAAAAACATTACTTCCCTATTAAACTTTTTTAGAAAAGTGGCTGTATCTCCGCAAATATTGATTTTATCGCAAAAATAAGCGAAATTCGAAAAAACTTAACTAAAGTATCGATAGTGCTCTTTTCAAATATATTAAAACTATTGTAATTTGAAGAAATTTTTGAAAAAATCCATATAAATATTAGGATGGATCCCCCTTGTCAATATATGGTCTTCGTATTTAATAAAGGGGTATTGCTCGATATTATGGTAAGGGTCCCCCCTTTTCAATATATGGTCTTCGTATTTAGTATAGGGGTATTGCTCGATATTATGGTAAGGGTCCCCCCTTTTCAATATATAGTCTTCGTATTTAGTATAGGGGTATTGCTCGATATTATGGTAAGGGTCCCCCCTTTTCAATATATGGTCTTCGTATTTAGTGTAGGGGTATCGCTCGATATTATGGTAAGGGTCCCCCCTTTTCAATATATGGTCTTCGTATTTAGTATAGGGGTATTGTTCGATATTATGGTAAGGGTCCCCCCTTTTCAATATATGGTCTTCGTATTTAGTATAGGGGTATTGCTCGATATTATGGTAAGGGTCCCCCCTTTTCAATATATGGTCTTCGTATTTAGTATAGGGGTATTGCTCGATATTATGGTAAGGGTCCCCCCTTTTCAATATATGGTCTTCGTATTTAGTATAGGGGTATTGCTCGATATTATGGTAAGGGTCCCCCCTTTTCAATATATGGTCTTCGTATTTAGTATAGGGGTATTGCTCGATATTATGGTAAGGGTCCCCCCTTTTCAATATATGGTCTTCGTATTTAGTATAGGAGTATTGCTCGATATTATGGTAAGGGTCTCCCCTTTTCAATATATGGTCTTCCTATTTAGTATAGGGGTATTGCTCGATATTATGGTAAGGGTCCCCCCTTTTCAATATATGGTCTTCGTATTTAGTATAGGGGTATTGCTCGATATTATGGTAAGGGTCCCCCCTTTTCAATATATGGTCTTCGTATTTAGTATAGGGGTATTGCTCGATATTATGGTAAGGGTCCCCCTTTTCAATATATTGTCTTCGTATTTAGTATAGGGGTATTGCTCGATATTATGGTAAGGGTCCCCCCTTTTCAGTATATGGTCTTCGTATTTAGTATAGGGGTATTGCTCGATATTATGGTAAGGGTCCCCCCTTTTCAATATATGGTCTTCGTATTTAGTATAGGGGTATTGCTCGATATTATGGTAAGGGTCCCCCCTTTTCAATATATGGTCTTCGTATTTAGTATAGGGGTATTGCTCGATATTATGGTAAGGGTCCCCCCTTTTCAATATATGGTCTTCGTATTTAGTGTAGGGGTATCGCTCGATATTATGGTAAGGGTCCCCCCTTTAAAAAAATCCATATAAATATTAGGATGGATCCAAGTCTATCAGTATTCATTTTTATAATAAAAATATTACTTCCCTAGTAAACTTTTTTAGAAAAGTGGCTGTATCTCCGCAAATATTGATTTTATCGCAAAAATAAGCGAAATTCGAAAAAACTTAACTAAAGTATCGATAGTGCTCTTTTCAAATATATTAAAACTATTGTAATTTGAAGAAATTTTTTAAAAAATCCATATAAATATTAGGATGGATCCAAGTCTATCAGTATTCATTTTTATAATAAAAATATTACTTCCCTATTAAACTTTTTTAGAAAAGTGGCTGTATCTCCGCAAATATTGATTTTATCGCAAAAATAAGCGAAATTCGAAAAAACTTAACTAAAGTATCGATAGTGCTCTTTTCAAATATATTAAAACTATTGTAATTTGAAGAAATTTTTGAAAAAATCCATATAAATATTAGGATGGATCCAAGTCTATCAGTATTCATTTTTATAATAAAAATATTACTTCCCTATTAAACTTTTTTAGAAAAGTGGCTGTATCTCCGCAAATATTGATTTTATCGCAAAAATAAGCGAAATTCGAAAAACCTTAACTAAAGTATCGATAGTGCTCTTTTCAAATATATTAAAACTATTGTAATTTGAAGAAATTTTTGAAAAAATCCATATAAATATTAGGATGGATCCAAGTCTATCAGTATTCATTTTTATAATAAAAATATTACTTCCCTATTAAACTTTTTTAGAAAAGTGGCTGTATCTCCGCAAATATTGATTTTATCGCAAAAATAAGCGAAGTTCGAAAAAACTTAACTAAAGTATCGATAGTGCTCTTTTCAAATATATTAAAACTATTGTAATTTGAAGAAATTTTTGAAAAAATCCATATAAATATTAGGATGGATCCAAGTCTATCAGTATTCATTTTTATAATAAAAATATTACTTCCCTAGTAAACTTTTTTAGAAAAGTGGCTGTATCTCCGCAAATATTGATTTTATCGCAAAAATAAGCGAAATTCGAAAAAACTTAACTAAAGTATCGATAGTGCTCTTTTCAAATATATTAAAACTATTGTAATTTGAAGAAATTTTTGAAAAAATCCATATAAATATTAGGATGGATCCAAGTCTATCAGTATTCATTTTTATAATAAAAATATTACTTCCCTATTAAACTTTTTTAGAAAAGTGGCTGTATCTCTGCAAATATTGATTTTATCGCAAAAATAAGCGAAGTTCGAAAAAACTTAACTAAAGTATCGATAGTGCTCTTTTCAAATATATTAAAACTATTGTAATTTGAAGAAATTTTTAAAAAAATCCATATAAATATTAGGATGGATCCAAGTCTATCAGTATTCATTTTTATAATAAAAATATTACTTCCCTATTAAACTTTTTTAGAAAAGTGGCTGTATCTTCGCAAATATTGATTTTATCGCAAAAATAAGCGAAATTCGAAAAAAGCTTAACTAAAGTATCGATAGTGCTCTTTTCAAATATATTAAAACTATTGTAATTTGAAGAAATTTTTTAAAAAATCCATATAAATATTAGGATGGATCCCCCTTGTCAATATATGGTCTTCGTATTTAATAAAGGGGTATTGCTCGATATTATGGTAAGGGTCCCCCCTTTTCAATATATGGTCTTCGTATTTAGTATAGGGGTATTGCTCGATATTATGGTAAGGGTCCCCCCTTTTCAATATATAGTCTTCGTATTTAGTATAGGGGTATTGCTCGATATTATGGTAAGGGTCCCCCCTTTTCAATATATGGTCTTCGTATTTAGTGTAGGGGTATCGCTCGATATTATGGTAAGGGTCCCCCCTTTTCAATATATGGTCTTCGTATTTAGTATAGGGGTATTGTTCGATATTATGGTAAGGGTCCCCCCTTTTCAATATATGGTCTTCGTATTTAGTATAGGGGTATTGCTCGATATTATGGTAAGGGTCCCCCCTTTTCAATATATGGTCTTCGTATTTAGTATAGGGGTATTGCTCGATATTATGGTAAGGGTCCCCCCTTTAAAAAAATCCATATAAATATTAGGATGGATCCAAGTCTATCAGTATTCATTTTTATAATAAAAATATTACTTCCCTAGTAAACTTTTTTAGAAAAGTGGCTGTATCTCCGCAAATATTGATTTTATCGCAAAAATAAGCGAAATTCGAAAAAACTTAACTAAAGTATCGATAGTGCTCTTTTCAAATATATTAAAACTATTGTAATTTGAAGAAATTTTTGAAAAAATCCATATAAATATTAGGATGGATCCAAGTCTATCAGTATTCATTTTTATAATAAAAATATTACTTCCCTATTAAACTTTTTTAGAAAAGTGGCTGTATCTTCGCAAATATTGATTTTATCGCAAAAATAAGCGAAATTCGAAAAAACTTAACTAAAGTATCGATAGTGCTCTTTTCAAATATATTAAAACTATTGTAATTTGAAGAAATTTTTGAAAAAATCCATATAAATATTAGGATGGATCCAAGTCTATCAGTATTCATTTTTATAATAAAAATATTACTTCCCTATTAAACTTTTTTAGAAAAGTGGCTGTATCTCCGCAAATATTGATTTTATCGCAAAAATAAGCGAAATTCGAAAAAACTTAACTAAAGTATCGATAGTGCTCTTTTCAAATATATTAAAACTATTGTAATTTGAAGAAATTTTTGAAAAAATCCATATAAATATTAGGATGGATCTAAGTCTATCAGTATTCATTTTTATAATAAAAATATTACTTCCCTATTAAACTTTTTTAGAAAAGTGGCTGTATCTCCGCAAATATTGATTTTATCGCAAAAATAAGCGAAGTTCGAAAAAACTTAACTAAAGTATCGATAGTGCTCTTTTCAAATATATTAAAACTATTGTAATTTGAAGAAATTTTTGAAAAAATCCATATAAATATTAGGATGGATCCAAGTCTATCAGTATTCATTTTTATAATAAAAATATTACTTCCCTAGTAAACTTTTTTAGAAAAGTGGCTGTATCTCCGCAAATATTGATTTTATCGCAAAAATAAGCGAAATTCGAAAAAACTTAACTAAAGGATCGATAGTACTCTTTTCAAATATATTAAAACTATTGTAATTTGAAGAAATTTTTGAAAAAATCCATATAAATATTAGGATGGATCCAAGTCTATCAGTATTCATTTTTATAACAAAAATATTACTTCCCTATTAAACTTTTTTAGAAAAGTGGCTGTATCTCCGCAAATATTGATTTTATCGCAAAAATAAGCGAAATTCGAAAAAACTTAATTAAAGTATCGATAGTGCTCTTTTCAAATATATTAAAACTATTGTAATTTGAAGAAATTTTTGAAAAAATCCATATAAATATTAGGATGGATCCAAGTCTATCAGTATTCATTTTTATAACAAAAATATTACTTCCCTATTAAACTTTTTTAGAAAAGTGGCTGTATCTCCGCAAATATTGATTTTATCGCAAAAATAAGCGAAATTCGAAAAAACTTAACTAAAGTATCGATAGTGCTCTTTTCAGATATATTAAAACTATTGTAATTTGAAGAAATTTTTGAAAAAATCCATATAAATATTAGGATGGATCCAAGTCTATCAGTATTCATTTTTATAATAAAAATATTACTTCCCTATTAAACTTTTTTAGAAAAGTGGCTGTATCTCTGCAAATATTGATTTTATCGCAAAAATAAGCGAAGTTCGAAAAAACTTAACTAAAGTATCGATAGTGCTCTTTTCAAATATATTAAAACTATTGTAATTTGAAGAAATTTTTTAAAAAATCCATATAAATATTAGGATGGATCCCCCTTGTCAATATATGGTCTTCGTATTTAATAAAGGGGTATTGCTCGATATTATGGTAAGGGTCCCCCCTTTTCAATATATAGTCTTCGTATTTAGTATAGGGGTATTGCTCGATATTATGGTAAGGGTCCCCCCTTTTCAATATATGGTCTTCGTATTTAGTATAGGGGTATTGCTCGATATTATGGTAAGGGTCCCCCCTTTTCAATATATGGTCTTCGTATTTAGTATAGGGGTATTGCTCGATATTATGGTAAGGGTCCCCCTTTTCAATATATGGTCTTCGTATTTAGTATAGGGGTATTGCTCGATATTATGGTAAGGGTCCCCCCTTTTCAATATATAGTCTTCGTATTTAGTATAGGGGTATTGCTCGATATTATGGTAAGGGTCCCCCCTTTTCAATATATGGTCTTCGTATTTAGTGTAGGGGTATCGCTCGATATTATGGTAAGGGTGCCCCCTTTTCAATATATGGTCTTCGTATTTAGTATAGGGGTATTGTTCGATATTATGGTAAGGGTCCCCCCTTTTCAATATATGGTCTTCGTATTTAGTATAGGGGTATTGCTCGATATTATGGTAAGGGTCCCCCCTCTTCAATATATGGTCTTCGTATTTAGTATAGGGGTATTGCTCGATATTATGGTAAGGGTCCCCCCTTTTCAATATATGGTCTTCGTATTTAGTATAGGGGTATTGCTCGATATTATGGTAAGGGTCCCCCCTTTTCAATATATGGTCTTCGTATTTAGTATAGGAGTATTGCTCGATATTATGGTAAGGGTCCCCCCTTTTCAATATATGGTCTTCGTATTTAGTATAGGGGTATTGCTCGATATTATGGTAAGGGTCCCCCCTTTTCAATATATGGTCTTCGTATTTAGTATAGGGGTATTGCTCGATATTATGGTAAGGGTCCCCCCTTTTCAATATATGGTCTTCGTATTTAGTGTAGGGGTATTGCTCGATATTATGGTAAGGGTCCCCCTTTTCAATATATGGTCTTCGTATTTAGTATTGGGGTATTGCTCGATGTTATGGTAAGGGTCCCCCCTTTTCAATATATGGTCTTCGTATTTAGTATAGGGGTATTGCTCGATATTATGGTAAGGGTCCCCCCTTTTCAATATATGGTCTTCGTATTTAGTGTAGGGGTATCGCTCGATATTATGGTAAGGGTCCCCCCTTTAAAAAAATCCATATAAATATTAGGATGGATCCAAGTCTATCAGTATTCATTTTTATAATAAAAATATTACTTCCCTAGTAAACTTTTTTAGAAAAGTGGCTGTATCTCCGCAAATATTGATTTTATCGCAAAAATAAGCGAAATTCGAAAAAACTTAACTAAAGTATCGATAGTGCTCTTTTCAAATATATTAAAACTATTGTAATTTGAAGAAATTTTTGAAAAAATCCATATAAATATTAGGATGGATCCAAGTCTATCAGTATTCATTTTTATAATAAAAATATTACTTCCCTATTAAACTTTTTTAGAAAAGTGGCTGTATCTTCGCAAATATTGATTTTATCGCAAAAATAAGCGAAATTCGAAAAAACTTAACTAAAGTATCGATAGTGCTCTTTTCAAATATATTAAAACTATTGTAATTTGAAGAAATTTTTGAAAAAATCCATATAAATATTAGGATGGATCCAAGTCTATCAGTATTCATTTTTATAATAAAAATATTACTTCCCTATTAAACTTTTTTAGAAAAGTGGCTGTATCTCCGCAAATATTGATTTTATCGCAAAAATAAGCGAAATTCGAAAAACCTTAATTAAAGTATCGATAGTGCTCTTTTCAAATATATTAAAACTATTGTAATTTGAAGAAATTTTTGAAAAAATCCATATAAATATTAGGATGGATCCAAGTCTATCAGTATTCATTTTTATAATAAAAATATTACTTCCCTATTAAACTTTTTTAGAAAAGTGGCTGTATCTCCGCAAATATTGATTTTATCGCAAAAATAAGCGAAGTTCGAAAAAACTTAACTAAAGTATCGATAGTGCTCTTTTCAAATATATTAAAACTATTGTAATTTGAAGAAATTTTTGAAAAAATCCATATAAATATTAGGATGGATCCAAGTCTATCAGTATTCATTTTTATAATAAAAATATTACTTCCCTAGTAAACTTTTTTAGAAAAGTGGCTGTATCTCCGCAAATATTGATTTTATCGCAAAAATAAGCGAAATTCGAAAAAACTTAACTAAAGTATCGATAGTGCTCTTTTCAAATATATTAAAACTATTGTAATATGAAGAAATTTTTGAAAAAATCCATATAAATATTAGGATGGATCCAAGTCTATCAGTATTCATTTTTATAACAAAAATATTACTTCCCTATTAAACTTTTTTAGAAAAGTGGCTGTATCTTCGCAAATATTGATTTTATCGCAAAAATAAGCGAAATTCGAAAAAACTTAACTAAAGTATCGATAGTGCTCTTTTCAAATATATTAAAACTATTGTAATTTGAAGAAATTTTTGAAAAAATCCATATAAATATTAGGATGGATCCAAGTCTATCAGCATTCATTTTTATAATAAAAATATTACTTCCCTATTAAACTTTTTTAGAAAAGTGGCTGTATCTCTGCAAATATTGATTTTATCGCAAAAATAAGCGAAGTTCGAAAAAACTTAACTAAAGTATCGATAGTGCTCTTTTCAAATATATTAAAACTATTGTAATTTGAAGAAATTTTTAAAAAAATCCATATAAATATTAGGATGGATCCAAGTCTATCAGTATTCATTTTTATAATAAAAATATTACTTCCCTATTAAACTTTTTTAGAAAAGTGGCTGTATCTCCGCAAATATTGATTTTATCGCAAAAATAAGCGAAATTCGAAAAAAACTTAACTAAAGTATCGATAGTGCTCTTTTCAAATATATTAAAACTATTGTAATTTGAAGAAATTTTTGAAAAAATCCATATAAATATTAGGATGGATCCCCCTTGTCAATATATGGTCTTCGTATTTAATAAAGGGGTATTGCTCGATATTATGGTAAGGGTCCCCCCTTTTCAATATATGGTCTTCGTATTTAGTATAGGGGTATTGCTCGATATTATGGTAAGGGTCCCCCCTTTTCAATATATAGTCTTCGTATTTAGTATAGGGGTATTGCTCGATATTATGGTAAGGGTCCCCCTTTTCAATATATGGTCTTCGTATTTAGTGTAGGGGTATCGCTCGATATTATGGTAAGGGTCCCCCCTTTTCAATATATGGTCTTCGTATTTAGTATAGGGGTATTGTTCGATATTATGGTAAGGGTCCCCCCTTTTCAATATATGGTCTTCGTATTTAGTATAGGGGTATTGCTCGATATTATGGTAAGGATCCCCCCTTTTCAATATATGGTCTTCGTATTTAGTATAGGGGTATTGCTCGATATTATGGTAAGGGTCCCCCCTTTTCAATATATGGTCTTCGTATTTAGTATAGGGGTATTGCTCGATATTATGGTAAGGGTCCCCCCTTTTCAATATATGGTCTTCGTATTTAGTATAGGGGTATTGCTCGATATTATGGTAAGGGTCCCCCCTTTTCAATATATGGTCTTCGTATTTAGTATAGGAGTATTGCTCGATATTATGGTAAGGGTCCCCCCTTTTCAATATATGGTCTTCGTATTTAGTATAGGGGTATTGCTCGATATTATGGTAAGGGTCCCCCCTTTTCAATATATGGTCTTCGTATTTAGTATAGGGGTATTGCTCGATATTATGGTAAGGGTCCCCCCTTTTCAATATATGGTCTTCGTATTTAGTATAGGGGTATTGCTCGATATTATGGTAAGGGTCCCCCCTTTTCAATATATGGTCTTCGTATTTAGTATAGGGGTATTGCTCGATATTATGGTAAGGGTCCCCCCTTTTCAATATATGGTCTTCGTATTTAGTATAGGAGTATTGCTCGATATTATGGTAAGGGTCCCCCCTTTTCAATATATGGTCTTCGTATTTAGTATAGGGGTATTGCTCGATATTATGGTAAGGGTCCCCCCTTTTCAATATATGGTCTTCGTATTTAGTATAGGGGTATTGCTCGATATTATGGTAAGGGTCCCCCCTTTTCAATATATGGTCTTCGTATTTAGTATAGGGGTATTGCTCGATATTATGGTAACTGTCCCCCCTTTTCAATATATGGTCTTCGTATTTAGTATAGGGGTATTGCTCGATATTATGGTAAGGGTCCCCCCTTTTCAATATATGGTCTTCGTATTTAGTATAGGGGTATTGCTCGATATTATGGTAAGGGTCCCCCCTTTTCAATATATGGTCTTCGTATTTAGTATAGGGGTATTGCTCGATATTATGGTAAGGGTCCCCCCTTTTCAATATATGGTCTTCGTATTTAGTGTAGGGGTATCGCTCGATATTATGGTAAGGGTCCCCCTTTAAAAAAATCCATATAAATATTAGGATGGATCCAAGTCTATCAGTATTCATTTTTATAATAAAAATATTACTCCCTAGTAAACTTTTTTAGAAAAGTGGCTGTATCTCCGCAAATATTGATTTTATCGCAAAAATAAGCGAAATTCGAAAAAACTTAACTAAAGTATCGATAGTGCTCTTTTCAAATATATTAAAACTATTGTAATTTGAAGAAATTTTTGAAAAAATCCATATAAATATTAGGATGGATCCAAGTCTATCAGTATTCATTTTTATAATAAAAATATTACTTCCCTATTAAACTTTTTTAGAAAAGTGGCTGTATCTTCGCAAATATTGATTTTATCGCAAAAATAAGCGAAATTCGAAAAAACTTAACTAAAGTATCGATAGTGCTCTTTTCAAATATATTAAAACTATTGTAATTTGAAGAAATTTTTGAAAAAATCCATATAAATATTAGGATGGATCCAAGTCTATCAGTATTCATTTTTATAATAAAAATATTACTTCCCTATTAAACTTTTTTAGAAAAGTGGCTGTATCTCCGCAAATATTGATTTTATCGCAAAAATAAGCGAAATTCGAAAAACCTTAACTAAAGTATCGATAGTGCTCTTTTCAAATATATTAAAACTATTGTAATTTGAAGAAATTTTTGAAAAAATCCATATAAATATTAGGATGGATCCAAGTCTATCAGTATTCATTTTTATAATAAAAATATTACTTCCCTATTAAACTTTTTTAGAAAAGTGGCTGTATCTCCGCAAATATTGATTTTATCGCAAAAATAAGCGAAGTTCGAAAAAACTTAACTAAAGTATCGATAGTGCTCTTTTCAAATATATTAAAACTATTGTAATTTGAAGAAATTTTTGAAAAAATCCATATAAATATTAGGATGGATCCAAGTCTATCAGTATTCATTTTTATAATAAAAATATTACTTCCCTAGTAAACTTTTTTAGAAAAGTGGCTGTATCTCCGCAAATATTGATTTTATCGCAAAAATAAGCGAAATTCGAAAAAACTTAACTAAAGTATCGATAGTGCTCTTTTCAAATATATTAAAACTATTGTAATTTGAAGAAATTTTTGAAAAAATCCATATAAATATTAGGATGGATCCAAGTCTATCAGTATTCATTTTTTTAACAAAAACATTACTTCCCTATTAAACTTTTTTAGAAAAGTGGCTGTATCTCCGCAAATATTGATTTTATCGCAAAAATAAGCGAAATTCGAAAAAACTTAACTAAAGTATCGATAGTGCTCTTTTCAAATATATTAAAACTATTGTAATTTGAAGAAATTTTTGAAAAAATCCATATAAATATTAGGATGGATCCAAGTCTATCAGTATTCATTTTTATAATAAAAATATTACTTCCCTATTAAACTTTTTTAGAAAAGTGGCTGTATCTCTGCAAATATTGATTTTATCGCAAAAATAAGCGAAGTTCGAAAAAACTTAACTAAAGTATCGATAGTGCTCTTTTCAAATATATTAAAACTATTGTAATTTGAAGAAATTTTTAAAAAAATCCATATAAATATTAGGATGGATCCAAGTCTATCAGTATTCATTTTTATAATAAAAACATTACTTCCCTATTAAACTTTTTTAGAAAAGTGGCTGTATCTCCGCAAATATTGATTTTATCGCAAAAATAAGCGAAATTCGAAAAAAACTTAACTAAAGTATCGATAGTGCTCTTTTCAAATATATTAAAACTATTGTAATTTGAAGAAATTTTTTAAAAAATCCATATAAATATTAGGATGGATCCCCCTTGTCAATATATGGTCTTCGCATTTAATAAAGGGGTATTGCTCGATATTATGGTAAGGGTCCCCCCTTTTCAATATATGGTCTTCGTATTTAGTATAGGGGTATTGCTCGATATTATGGTAAGGGTCCCCCCTTTTCAATATATAGTCTTCGTATTTAGTATAGGGGTATTGCTCGATATTATGGTAAGGGTCCCCCCTTTTCAATATATGGTCTTCGTATTTAGTATAGGGGTATTGCTCGATATTATGGTAAGGGTCCCCCCTTTTCAATATATGGTCTTCGTATTTAGTATAGGGGTATTGCTCGATATTATGGTAAGGGTCCCCCCTTTTCAATATATGGTCTTCGTATTTAGTATAGGGGTATTGCTCGATATTATGGTAAGGGTCCCCCCTTTTCAATATATGGTCTTCGTATTTAGTATAGGGGTATTGCTCGATATTATGGTAAGGGTCCCCCCTTTTCAATATATGGTCTTCGTATTTAGTATAGGAGTATTGCTCGATATTATGGTAAGGGTCCCCCCTTTTCAATATATGGTCTTCGTATTTAGTATAGGGGTATTGCTCGATATTATGGTAAGGGTCCCCCCTTTTCAATATATGGTCTTCGTATTTAGTATAGGGGTATTGCTCGATATTATGGTAAGGGTCCCCCCTTTTCAATATATGGTCTTCGTATTTAGTATAGGGGTATTGCTCGATATTATGGTAAGGGTCCCCCCTTTTCAATATATGGTCTTCGTATTTAGTATAGGGGTATTGCTCGATATTATGGTAAGGGTCCCCCCTTTTCAATATATGGTCTTCGTATTTAGTATAGGGGTATTGCTCGATATTATGGTAAGGGTCCCCCCTTTTCAATATATGGTCTTCGTATTTAGTATAGGGGTATTGCTCGATATTATGGTAAGGGTCCCCCCTTTTCAATATATGGTCTTCGTATTTAGTATAGGGGTATTGCTCGATATTATGGTAAGGGTCCCCCCTTTTCAATATATGGTCTTCGTATTTAGTATAGGGGTATTGCTCGATATTATGGTAAGGGTCCCCCCTTTTCAATATATGGTCTTCGTATTTAGTATAGGAGTATTGCTCGATATTATGGTAAGGGTCCCCCCTTTTCAATATATGGTCTTCGTATTTAGTATAGGGGTATTGCTCGATATTATGGTAAGGGTCCCCCCTTTTCAATATATGGTCTTCGTATTTAGTATAGGGGTATTGCTCGATATTATGGTAAGGGTCCCCCCTTTTCAATATATGGTCTTCGTATTTAGTATAGGGGTATTGCTCGATATTATGGTAAGGGTCCCCCCTTTTCAATATATGGTCTTCGTATTTAGTATAGGGGTATTGCTCGATATTATGGTAAGGGTCCCCCCTTTTCAATATATGGTCTTCGTTTTTAGTATAGGGGTATTGCTCGATATTATGGTAAGGGTCCCCCCTTTTCAATATATGGTCTTCGTATTTAGTATAGGGGTATTACTCGATATTATGGTAAGGGTCCCCCCTTTTCAATATATGGTCTTCGTATTTAGTATAGGGGTATTGCTCGATATTATGGTAAGGGTCCCCCCTTTTCAATATATGGTCTTCGTATTTAGTGTAGGGGTATCGCTCGATATTATGGTAAGGGTCCCTCCTTTAAAAAAATCCATATAAATATTAGGATGGATCCAAGTCTATCAGTATTCATTTTTATAATAAAAATATTACTTCCCTAGTAAACTTTTTTAGAAAAGTGGCTGTATCTCCGCAAATATTGATTTTATCGCAAAAATAAGCGAAATTCGAAAAAACTTAACTAAAGTATCGATAGTGCTCTTTTCAAATATATTAAAACTATTGTAATTTGAAGAAATTTTTGAAAAAATCCATATAAATATTAGGATGGATCCAAGTCTATCAGTATTCATTTTTATAATAAAAATATTACTTCCCTATTAAACTTTTTTAGAAAAGTGGCTGTATCTTCGCAAATATTGATTTTATCGCAAAAATAAGCGAAATTCGAAAAAACTTAACGAAAGTATCGATAGTGCTCTTTTCAAATATATTAAAACTATTGTAATTTGAAGAAATTTTTGAAAAAATCCATATAAATATTAGGATGGATCCAAGTCTATCAGTATTCATTTTTATAATAAAAATATTACTTCCCTATTAAACTTTTTTAGAAAAGTGGCTGTATCTCCGCAAATATTGATTTTATCGCAAAAATAAGCGAAATTCGAAAAACCTTAACTAAAGTATCGATAGTGCTCTTTTCAAATATATTAAAACTATTGTAATTTGAAGAAATTTTTGAAAAAATCCATATAAATATTAGGATGGATCCAAGTCTATCAGTATTCATTTTTATAATAAAAATATTACTTCCCTATTAAACTTTTTTAGAAAAGTGGCTGTATCTCCGCAAATATTGATTTTATCGCAAAAATAAGCGAAGTTCGAAAAAACTTAACTAAAGTATCGATAGTGCTCTTTTCAAATATATTAAAACTATTGTAATTTGAAGAAATTTTTGAAAAAATCCATATAAATATTAGGATGGATCCAAGTCTATCAGTATTCATTTTTATAATAAAAATATTACTTCCCTAGTAAACTTTTTTAGAAAAGTGGCTGTATCTCCGCAAATATTGATTTTATCGCAAAAATAAGCGAAATTCGAAAAAACTTAACTAAAGTATCGATAGTGCTCTTTTCAAATATATTAAAATTATTGTAATTTGAAGAAATTTTTGAAAAAATCCATATAAATATTAGGATGGATCCAAGTCTATCAGTATTCATTTTTATAACAAAAATATTACTTCCCTATTAAACTTTTTAAGAAAAGTGGCTGTATCTCCGCAAATATTGATTTTATCGCAAAAATAAGCGAAATTCGAAAAAACTTAACTAAAGTATCGATAGTGCTCTTTTCAAATATATTAAAACTATTGTAATTTGAAGAAATTTTTGAAAAAATCCATATAAATATTAGGATGGATCCCCCTTGTCAATATATGGTCTTCGTATTTAATAAAGGGGTATTGCTCGATATTATGGTAAGGGTCCCCCCTTTTCAATATATGGTCTTCGTATTTAGTATAGGGGTATTGCTCGATATTATGGTAAGGGTCCCCCCTTTTCAATATATAGTCTTCGTATTTAGTATAGGGGTATTGCTCGATATTATGGTAAGGGTCCCCCCTTTTCAATATATGGTCTTCGTATTTAGTGTAGGGGTATCGCTCGATATTATGGTAAGGGTCCCCCCTTTTCAATATATGGTCTTCGTATTTAGTATAGGGGTATTGCTCGATATTATGGTAAGGGTCCCCCCTTTTCAATAAATGGTCTTCGTGTTTAGTATAGGGGTATTGCTCGATATTATGGTAAGGGTCCCCCATTTCAATATATGGTCTTCGTATTTCATATAGGGGTATTGCTCGATATTATGGTAAGGGTCCCCCCTTTTCAATAAATGGTCTTCGTATTTACTATTAGGGCATTGCTCGATATTATGGTAAGGGTCCCCCCTTTTCAATAAATGGTCTTCATATTTAGTATAGGGGTATTGCTCGATATTATGGTAAGGGTCCCCCCTTTTCAATAAATGGTCTTCGTGTTTAGTATAGGGGTATTGCTCGATATTATGGTAAGGGTCCCCCATTTCAATATATTGTCTTCGTATTTCATATAGGGGTATTGCTCGATATTATGGTAAGGGTCCCCCCTTTTCAATATATGGTCTTCGTATTTAATATAGGGGTATTGCTCGATATTATGGTAAGGGTCCCCCCTTTTCAATATATGGTCTTCGTATTTAATATAGGGGTATTGCTCGATATTATGGTAAGGGTCCCCCCTTTTCAATAAATGGTCTTCGTGTTTAGTATAGGGGTATTGCTCGATATTATGGTAAGGGTCCCCCCTTTTCAATAAATGGTCTTCGTATTTACTATTAGGGTATTGCTCGATATTATGGTAAGGGCCCCCCCCCTTTTCAATAAATGGTCTTCGTATTTACTATTAGGGTATTTCTCGATATTATGGTAAGGGTCCCCCCTTTTCAATAAATGGTCTTCGTATTTACTATTAGGGTATTGCTCGATATTATGGTAAGGGTCCCCCCTTTTCAATAAATGGTCTTCGTATTTACTATTAGGGTATTGCTCGATATTATGGTAAGGGTCCCCCCTTTTCAATAAATGGTCTTCGTATTTACTATTAGGGTATTGCTCGATATTATGGTAAGGGCCCCCCCTTTTCAATAAATGGTCTTCGTATTTACTATTAGGGTATTTCTCGATATTATGGTAAGGGTCCCCCCTTTTCAATAAATGGTCTTCGTATTTACTATTAGGGTATTGCTCGATATTATGGTAAGGGTCCCCCCTTTTCAATAAATGGTCTTCGTATTTACTATTAGGGCATTGCTCGATATTATGGTAAGGCTCCCCCTTTTCAATAAATGGTATTCGTATTTAGTATAGGGGTATTGCTCGATATTATGGTAAGGGTCCCCCCTTTTCAATAAATGGTCTTCATATTTAGTATAGGGGTATTGCTCGATATTATGGTAAGGGTCCCCCCTTTTCAATAAATGGTCTTCGTGTTTAGTATAGGGGTATTGCTCGATATTATGGTAAGGGTCCCCCATTTCAATATATGGTCTTCGTATTTCATATAGGGGTATTGCTCGATATTATGGTAAGGGTCCCCCCTTTTCAATATATGGTCTTCGTATTTAATATAGGGGTATTGCTCGATATTATGGTAAGGGTCCCCCCTTTTCAATAAATGGTCTTCGTGTTTAGTATAGGGGTATTGCTCGATATTATGGTAAGGGTCCCCCCTTTTCAATATATGGTCTTCGTATTTAGTATAGGAGTATTGCTCGATATTATGGTAAGGGTCCCCCCTTTTCAATATATGGTCTTCGTATTTAGTATAGGGGTATTGCTCGATATTATGGTAAGGGTCCCCCCTTTTCAATATATGGTCTTCGTATTTAGTATAGGGGTATTGCTCGATATTATGGTAAGGGTCCCCCCTTTTCAATATATGGTCTTCGTATTTAGTATAGGGGTATTGCTCGATATTATGGTAAGGGTCCCCCCTTTTCAATATATGGTCTTCGTATTTAGTATAGGGGTATTGCTCGATATTATGGTAAGGGTCCCCCCTTTTCAATATATGGTCTTCGTATTTAGTATAGGGGTATTGCTCGATATTATGGTAAGGGTCCCCCCTTTTCAATATATGGTCTTCGTATTTAGTATAGGGGTATTGCTCGATATTATGGTAAGGGTCCCCCCTTTTCAATATATGGTCTTCGTATTTAGTGTAGGGGTATCGCTCGATATTATGGTAAGGGTCCCCCTTTAAAAAAATCCATATAAATATTAGGATGGATCCAAGTCTATCAGTATTCATTTTTATAATAAAAATATTACTCCCTAGTAAACTTTTTTAGAAAAGTGGCTGTATCTCCGCAAATATTGATTTTATCGCAAAAATAAGCGAAATTCGAAAAAACTTAACTAAAGTATCGATAGTGCTCTTTTCAAATATATTAAAACTATTGTAATTTGAAGAAATTTTTGAAAAAATCCATATAAATATTAGGATGGATCCAAGTCTATCAGTATTCATTTTTATAATAAAAATATTACTTCCCTATTAAACTTTTTTAGAAAAGTGGCTGTATCTTCGCAAATATTGATTTTATCGCAAAAATAAGCGAAATTCGAAAAAACTTAACTAAAGTATCGATAGTGCTCTTTTCAAATATATTAAAACTATTGTAATTTGAAGAAATTTTTGAAAAAATCCATATAAATATTAGGATGGATCCAAGTCTATCAGTATTCATTTTTATAATAAAAATATTACTTCCCTATTAAACTTTTTTAGAAAAGTGGCTGTATCTCCGCAAATATTGATTTTATCGCAAAAATAAGCGAAATTCGAAAAACCTTAACTAAAGTATCGATAGTGCTCTTTTCAAATATATTAAAACTATTGTAATTTGAAGAAATTTTTGAAAAAATCCATATAAATATTAGGATGGATCCAAGTCTATCAGTATTCATTTTTATAATAAAAATATTACTTCCCTATTAAACTTTTTTAGAAAAGTGGCTGTATCTCCGCAAATATTGATTTTATCGCAAAAATAAGCGAAGTTCGAAAAAACTTAACTAAAGTATCGATAGTGCTCTTTTCAAATATATTAAAACTATTGTAATTTGAAGAAATTTTTGAAAAAATCCATATAAATATTAGGATGGATCCAAGTCTATCAGTATTCATTTTTATAATAAAAATATTACTTCCCTAGTAAACTTTTTTAGAAAAGTGTCTGTATCTCCGCAAATATTGATTTTATCGCAAAAATAAGCGAAATTCGAAAAAACTTAACTAAAGTATCGATAGTGCTCTTTTCAAATATATTAAAACTATTGTAATTTGAAGAAATTTTTGAAAAAATCCATATAAATATTAGGATGGATCCAAGTCTATCAGTATTCATTTTTTTAACAAAAACATTACTTCCCTATTAAACTTTTTTAGAAAAGTGGCTGTATCTCCGCAAATATTGATTTTATCGCAAAAATAAGCGAAATTCGAAAAAACTTAACTAAAGTATCGATAGTGCTCTTTTCAAATATATTAAAACTATTGTAATTTGAAGAAATTTTTGAAAAAATCCATATAAATATTAGGATGGATCCAAGTCTATCAGTATTCATTTTTATAATAAAAATATTACTTCCCTATTAAACTTTTTTAGAAAAGTGGCTGTATCTCTGCAAATATTGATTTTATCGCAAAAATAAGCGAAGTTCGAAAAAACTTAACTAAAGTATCGATAGTGCTCTTTTCAAATATATTAAAACTATTGTAATTTGAAGAAATTTTTAAAAAAATCCATATAAATATTAGGATGGATCCAAGTCTATCAGTATTCATTTTTATAATAAAAACATTACTTCCCTATTAAACTTTTTTAGAAAAGTGGCTGTATCTCCGCAAATATTGATTTTATCTCAAAAATAAGCGAAATTCGAAAAAAACTTAACTAAAGTATCGATAGTGCTCTTTTCAAATATATTAAAACTATTGTAATTTGAAGAAATTTTTTAAAAAATCCATATAAATATTAGGATGGATCCCCCTTGTCAATATATGGTCTTCGCATTTAATAAAGGGGTATTGCTCGATATTATGGTAAGGGTCCCCCCTTTTCAATATATGGTCTTCGTATTTAGTATAGGGGTATTGCTCGATATTATGGTAAGGGTCCCCCCTTTTCAATATATAGTCTTCGTATTTAGTATAGGGGTATTGCTCGATATTATGGTAAGGGTCCCCCCTTTTCAATATATGGTCTTCGTATTTAGTATAGGGGTATTGCTCGATATTATGGTAAGGGTCCCCCCTTTTCAATATATGGTCTTCGTATTTAGTATAGGGGTATTGCTCGATATTATGGTAAGGGTCCCCCCTTTTCAATATATGGTCTTCGTATTTAGTATAGGGGTATTGCTCGATATTATGGTAAGGGTCCCCCCTTTTCAATATATGGTCTTCGTATTTAGTATAGGGGTATTGCTCGATATTATGGTAAGGGTCCCCCCTTTTCAATATATGGTCTTCGTATTTAGTATAGGAGTATTGCTCGATATTATGGTAAGGGTCCCCCCTTTTCAATATATGGTCTTCGTATTTAGTATAGGGGTATTGCTCGATATTATGGTAAGGGTCCCCCCTTTTCAATATATGGTCTTCGTATTTAGTATAGGGGTATTGCTCGATATTATGGTAAGGGTCCCCCCTTTTCAATATATGGTCTTCGTATTTAGTATAGGGGTATTGCTCGATATTATGGTAAGGGTCCCCCCTTTTCAATATATGGTCTTCGTATTTAGTATAGGGGTATTGCTCGATATTATGGTAAGGGTCCCCCCTTTTCAATATATGGTCTTCGTATTTAGTATAGGGGTATTGCTCGATATTATGGTAAGGGTCCCCCCTTTTCAATATATGGTCTTCGTATTTAGTATAGGGGTATTGCTCGATATTATGGTAAGGGTCCCCCCTTTTCAATATATGGTCTTCGTATTTAGTATAGGAGTATTGCTCGATATTATGGTAAGGGTCCCCCCTTTTCAATATATGGTCTTCGTATTTAGTATAGGGGTATTGCTCGATATTATGGTAAGGGTCCCCCCTTTTCAATATATGGTCTTCGTATTTAGTATAGGGGTATTGCTCGATATTATGGTAAGGGTCCCCCCTTTTCAATATATGGTCTTCGTATTTAGTATAGGGGTATTGCTCGATATTATGGTAAGGGTCCCCCCTTTTCAATATATGGTCTTCGTATTTAGTATAGGGGTATTGCTCGATATTATGGTAAGGGTCCCCCCTTTTCAATATATGGTCTTCGTTTTTAGTATAGGGGTATTGCTCGATATTATGGTAAGGGTCCCCCCTTTTCAATATATGGTCTTCGTATTTAGTATAGGGGTATTACTCGATATTATGGTAAGGGTCCCCCCTTTTCAATATATGGTCTTCGTATTTAGTATAGGGGTATTGCTCGATATTATGGTAAGGGTCCCCCCTTTTCAATATATGGTCTTCGTATTTAGTGTAGGGGTATCGCTCTATATTATGGTAAGGGTCCCTCCTTTAAAAAAATCCATATAAATATTAGGATGGATCCAAGTCTATCAGTATTCATTTTTATAATAAAAATATTACTTCCCTAGTAAACTTTTTTAGAAAAGTGGCTGTATCTCCGCAAATATTGATTTTATCGCAAAAATAAGCGAAATTCGAAAAAACTTAACTAAAGTATCGATAGTGCTCTTTTCAAATATATTAAAACTATTGTAATTTGAAGAAATTTTTGAAAAAATCCATATAAATATTAGGATGGATCCAAGTCTATCAGTATTCATTTTTATAATAAAAATATTACTTCCCTATTAAACTTTTTTAGAAAAGTGGCTGTATCTTCGCAAATATTGATTTTATCGCAAAAATAAGCGAAATTCGAAAAAACTTAACGAAAGTATCGATAGTGCTCTTTTCAAATATATTAAAACTATTGTAATTTGAAGAAATTTTTGAAAAAATCCATATAAATATTAGGATGGATCCAAGTCTATCAGTATTCATTTTTATAATAAAAATATTACTTCCCTATTAAACTTTTTTAGAAAAGTGGCTGTATCTCCGCAAATATTGATTTTATCGCAAAAATAAGCGAAATTCGAAAAACCTTAACTAAAGTATCGATAGTGCTCTTTTCAAATATATTAAAACTATTGTAATTTGAAGAAATTTTTGAAAAAATCCATATAAATATTAGGATGGATCCAAGTCTATCAGTATTCATTTTTATAATAAAAATATTACTTCCCTATTAAACTTTTTTAGAAAAGTGGCTGTATCTCCGCAAATATTGATTTTATCGCAAAAATAAGCGAAGTTCGAAAAAACTTAACTAAAGTATCGATAGTGCTCTTTTCAAATATATTAAAACTATTGTAATTTGAAGAAATTTTTGAAAAAATCCATATAAATATTAGGATGGATCCAAGTCTATCAGTATTCATTTTTATAATAAAAATATTACTTCCCTAGTAAACTTTTTTAGAAAAGTGGCTGTATCTCCGCAAATATTGATTTTATCGCAAAAATAAGCGAAATTCGAAAAAACTTAACTAAAGTATCGATAGTGCTCTTTTCAAATATATTAAAATTATTGTAATTTGAAGAAATTTTTGAAAAAATCCATATAAATATTAGGATGGATCCAAGTCTATCAGTATTCATTTTTATAACAAAAATATTACTTCCCTATTAAACTTTTTAAGAAAAGTGGCTGTATCTCCGCAAATATTGATTTTATCGCAAAAATAAGCGAAATTCGAAAAAACTTAACTAAAGTATCGATAGTGCTCTTTTCAAATATATTAAAACTATTGTAATTTGAAGAAATTTTTGAAAAAATCCATATAAATATTAGGATGGATCCCCCTTGTCAATATATGGTCTTCGTATTTAATAAAGGGGTATTGCTCGATATTATGGTAAGGGTCCCCCCTTTTCAATATATGGTCTTCGTATTTAGTATAGGGGTATTGCTCGATATTATGGTAAGGGTCCCCCCTTTTCAATATATAGTCTTCGTATTTAGTATAGGGGTATTGCTCGATATTATGGTAAGGGTCCCCCCTTTTCAATATATGGTCTTCGTATTTAGTGTAGGGGTATCGCTCGATATTATGGTAAGGGTCCCCCCTTTTCAATATATGGTCTTCGTATTTAGTATAGGGGTATTGTTCGATATTATGGTAAGGGTCCCCCCTTTTCAATATATGGTCTTCGTATTTAGTATAGGGGTATTGCTCGATATTATGGTAAGGGTCCCCCCTTTTCAATATATGGTCTTCGTATTTAGTATAGGGGTATTGCTCGATATTATGGTAAGGGTCCCCCCTTTTCAATATATGGTCTTCGTATTTAGTATAGGGGTATTGCTCGATATTATGGTAAGGGTCCCCCCTTTTCAATATATGGTCTTCGTATTTAGTATAGGGGTATTGCTCGATATTATGGTAAGGGTCCCCCTTTTCAATATATGGTCTTCGTATTTAGTATAGGAGTATTGCTCGATATTATGGTAAGGGTCCCCCCTTTTCAATATATGGTCTTCGTATTTAGTATAGGGGTATTGCTCGATATTATGGTAAGGGTCCCCCCTTTTCAATATATGGTCTTCGTATTTAGTATAGGGGTATTGCTCGATATTATGGTAAGGGTCCCCCCTTTTCAATATATGGTCTTCGTATTTAGTATAGGGGTATTGCTCGATATTATGGTAAGGGTCCCCCCTTTTCAATATATGGTCTTCGTATTTAGTATAGGGGTATTGCTCGATATTATGGTAAGGGTCCCCCCTTTTCAATATATGGTCTTCGTATTTAGTATAGGGGTATTGCTCGATATTATGGTAAGGGTCCCCCCTTTTCAATATATGGTCTTCGTATTTAGTATAGGGGTATTGCTCGATATTATGGTAAGGGTCCCCCCTTTTCAATATATGGTCTTCGTATTTAGTGTAGGGGTATCGCTCGATATTATGGTAAGGGTCCCCCCTTTAAAAAAATCCATATAAATATTAGGATGGATCCAAGTCTATCAGTATTCATTTTTATAATAAAAATATTACTTCCCTAGTAAACTTTTTTAGAAAAGTGGCTGTATCTCCGCAAATATTGATTTTATCGCAAAAATAAGCGAAATTCGAAAAAACTTAACTAAAGTATCGATAGTGCTCTTTTCAAATATATTAAAACTATTGTAATTTGAAGAAATTTTTGAAAAAATCCATATAAATATTAGGATGGATCCAAGTCTATCAGTATTCATTTTTATAATAAAAATATTACTTCCCTATTAAACTTTTTTAGAAAAGTGGCTGTATCTTCGCAAATATTGATTTTATCGCAAAAATAAGCGAAATTCGAAAAAACTTAACTAAAGTATCGATAGTGCTCTTTTCAAATATATTAAAACTATTGTAATTTGAAGAAATTTTTGAAAAAATCCATATAAATATTAGGATGGATCCAAGTCTATCAGTATTCATTTTTATAATAAAAATATTACTTCCCTATTAAACTTTTTTAGAAAAGTGGCTGTATCTCCGCAAATATTGATTTTATCGCAAAAATAAGCGAAGTTCGAAAAAACTTAACTAAAGTATCGATAGTGCTCTTTTCAAATATATTAAAACTATTGTAATTTGAAGAAATTTTTGAAAAAATCCATATAAATATTAGGATGGATCCAAGTCTATCAGTATTCATTTTTATAATAAAAATATTACTTCCCTAGTAAACTTTTTTAGAAAAGTGGCTGTATCTCCGCAAATATTGATTTTATCGCAAAAATAAGCGAAATTCGAAAAAACTTAACTAAAGTATCGATAGTGCTCTTTTCAAATATATTAAAACTATTGTAATTTGAAGAAATTTTTGAAAAAATCCATATAAATATTAGGATGGATCCAAGTCTATCAGTATTCATTTTTATAACAAAAATATTACTTCCCTATTAAACTTTTTTAGAAAAGTGGCTGTATCTCCGCAAATATTGATTTTATCGCAAAAATAAGCGAAATTCGAAAAAACTTAACTAAAGTATCGATAGTGCTCTTTTCAAATATATTAAAACTATTGTAATTTGAAGAAATTTTTGAAAAAATCCATATAAATATTAGGATGGATCCAAGTCTATCAGTATTCATTTTTATAATAAAAATATTACTTCCCTATTAAACTTTTTTAGAAAAGTGGCTGTATCTCTGCAAATATTGATTTTATCGCAAAAATAAGCGAAGTTCGAAAAAACTTAACTAAAGTATCGATAGTGCTCTTTTCAAATATATTAAAACTATTGTAATTTGAAGAAATTTTTAAAAAAATCCATATAAATATTAGGATGGATCCAAGTCTATCAGTATTCATTTTTATAATAAAAATATTACTTCCCTATTAAACTTTTTTAGAAAAGTGGCTGTATCTCCGCAAATATTGATTTTATCGCAAAAATAAGCGAAATTCGAAAAAAACTTAACTAAAGTATCGATAGTGCTCTTTTCAAATATATTAAAACTATTGTAATTTGAAGAAATTTTTTAAAAAATCCATATAAATATTAGGATGGATCCCCCTTGTCAATATATGGTCTTCGTATTTAATAAAGGGGTATTGCTCGATATTATGGTAAGGGTCCCCCCTTTTCAATATATGGTCTTCGTATTTAGTATAGGGGTATTGCTCGATATTATGGTAAGGGTCCCCCCTTTTCAATATATAGTCTTCGTATTTAGTATAAGGGTATTGCTCGATATTATGGTAAGGGTCCCCCCTTTTCAATATATGGTCTTCGTATTTAGTGTAGGGGTATCGCTCGATATTATGGTAAGGGTCCCCCCTTTTCAATATATGGTCTTCGTATTTAGTATAGGGGTATTGTTCGATATTATGGTAAGGGTCCCCCCTTTTCAATATATGGTCTTCGTATTTAGTATAGGGGTATTGCTCGATATTATGGTAAGGGTCCCCCCTTTTCAATATATGGTCTTCGTATTTAGTATAGGGGTATTGCTCGATATTATGGTAAGGGTCCCCCCTTTTCAATATATGGTCTTCGTATTTAGTATAGGGGTATTGCTCGATATTATGGTAAGGGTCCCCCCTTTTCAATATATGGTCTTCGTATTTAGTATAGGGGTATTGCTCGATATTATGGTAAGGGTCCCCCCTTTTCAATATATGGTCTTCGTATTTAGTATAGGGGTATTGCTCGATATTATGGTAAGGGTCCCCCCTTTTCAATATATGGTCTTCGTATTTAGTATAGGGGTATTGCTCGATATTATGGTAAGGGTCCCCCCTTTTCAATATATGGTCTTCGTATTTAGTATAGGGGTATTGCTCGATATTATGGTAAGGGTCCCCCCTTTTCAATATATGGTCTTCGTATTTAGTATAGGGGTATTGCTCGATATTATGGTAAGGGTCCCCCCTTTTCAATATATGGTCTTCGTATTTAGTATAGGGGTATTGTTCGATATTATGGTAAGGGTCCCCCCTTTTCAATATATGGTCTTCGTATTTAGTATAGGGGTATTGCTCGATATTATGGTAAGGGTCCCCCCTTTTCAATATATGGTCTTCGTATTTAGTATAGGGGTATTGCTCGATATTATGGTAAGGGTCCCCCCTTTTCAATATATGGTCTTCGTATTTAGTATAGGGGTATTGCTCGATATTATGGTAAGGGTCCCCCCTTTTCAATATATGGTCTTCGTATTTAGTATAGGGGTATTGCTCGATATTATGGTAAGGGTCCCCCCTTTTCAATATATGGTCTTCGTATTTAGTATAGGAGTATTGCTCGATATTATGGTAAGGGTCCCCCCTTTTCAATATATGGTCTTCGTATTTAGTATAGGGGTATTGCTCGATATTATGGTAAGGGTCCCCCCTTTTCAATATATGGTCTTCGTATTTAGTATAGGGGTATTGCTCGATATTATGGTAAGGGTCCCCCCTTTTCAATATATGGTCTTCGTATTTAGTATAGGGGTATTGCTCGATATTATGGTAAGGGTCCCCCCTTTTCAATATATGGTCTTCGTATTTAGTATAGGGGTATTGCTCGATATTATGGTAAGGGTCCCCCCTTTTCAATATATGGTCTTCGTATTTAGTATAGGGGTATTGCTCGATATTATGGTAAGGGTCCCCCCTTTTCAATATATGGTCTTCGTATTTAGTATAGGGGTATTGCTCGATATTATGGTAAGGGTCCCCCCTTTTCAATATATGGTCTTCGTATTTAGTGTAGGGGTATCGCTCGATATTATGGTAAGGGTCCCCCCTTTAAAAAAATCCATATAAATATTAGGATGGATCCAAGTCTATCAGTATTCATTTTTATAATAAAAATATTACTTCCCTAGTAAACTTTTTTAGAAAAGTGGCTGTATCTCCGCAAATATTGATTTTATCGCAAAAATAAGCGAAATTCGAAAAAACTTAACTAAAGTATCGATAGTGCTCTTTTCAAATATATTAAAACTATTGTAATTTGAAGAAATTTTTGAAAAAATCCATATAAATATTAGGATGGATCCAAGTCTATCAGTATTCATTTTTATAATAAAAATATTACTTCCCTATTAAACTTTTTTAGAAAAGTGGCTGTATCTTCGCAAATATTGATTTTATCGCAAAAATAAGCGAAATTCGAAAAAACTTAACTAAAGTATCGATAGTGCTCTTTTCAAATATATTAAAACTATTGTAATTTGAAGAAATTTTTGAAAAAATCCATATAAATATTAGGATGGATCCAAGTCTATCAGTATTCATTTTTATAATAAAAATATTACTTCCCTATTAAACTTTTTTAGAAAAGTGGCTGTATCTCCGCAAATATTGATTTTATCGCAAAAATAAGCGAAGTTCGAAAAAACTTAACTAAAGTATCGATAGTGCTCTTTTCAAATATATTAAAACTATTGTAATTTGAAGAAATTTTTGAAAAAATCCATATAAATATTAGGATGGATCCAAGTCTATCAGTATTCATTTTTATAATAAAAATATTACTTCCCTAGTAAACTTTTTTAGAAAAGTGGCTGTATCTCCGCAAATATTGATTTTATCGCAAAAATAAGCGAAATTCGAAAAAACTTAACTAAAGTATCGATAGTGCTCTTTTCAAATATATTAAAACTATTGTAATTTGAAGAAATTTTTGAAAAAATCCATATAAATATTAGGATGGATCCAAGTCTATCAGTATTCATTTTTATAACAAAAATATTACTTCCCTATTAAACTTTTTTAGAAAAGTGGCTGTATCTCCGCAAATATTGATTTTATCGCAAAAATAAGCGAAATTCGAAAAAACTTAACTAAAGTATCGATAGTGCTCTTTTCAAATATATTAAAACTATTGTAATTTGAAGAAATTTTTGAAAAAATCCATATAAATATTAGGATGGATCCAAGTCTATCAGTATTCATTTTTATAATAAAAATATTACTTCCCTATTAAACTTTTTTAGAAAAGTGGCTGTATCTCTGCAAATATTGATTTTATCGCAAAAATAAGCGAAGTTCGAAAAAACTTAACTAAAGTATCGATAGTGCTCTTTTCAAATATATTAAAACTATTGTAATTTGAAGAAATTTTTAAAAAAATCCATATAAATATTAGGATGGATCCAAGTCTATCAGTATTCATTTTTATAATAAAAATATTACTTCCCTATTAAACTTTTTTAGAAAAGTGGCTGTATCTCCGCAAATATTGATTTTATCGCAAAAATAAGCGAAATTCGAAAAAAACTTAACTAAAGTATCGATAGTGCTCTTTTCAAATATATTAAAACTATTGTAATTTGAAGAAATTTTTTAAAAAATCCATATAAATATTAGGATGGATCCCCCTTGTCAATATATGGTCTTCGTATTTAATAAAGGGGTATTGCTCGATATTATGGTAAGGGTCCCCCCTTTTCAATATATGGTCTTCGTATTTAGTATAGGGGTATTGCTCGATATTATGGTAAGGGTCCCCCCTTTTCAATATATAGTCTTCGTATTTAGTATAGGGGTATTGCTCGATATTATGGTAAGGGTCCCCCCTTTTCAATATATGGTCTTCGTATTTAGTGTAGGGGTATCGCTCGATATTATGGTAAGGGTCCCCCCTTTTCAATATATGGTCTTCGTATTTAGTATAGGGGTATTGTTCGATATTATGGTAAGGGTCCCCCCTTTTCAATATATGGTCTTCGTATTTAGTATAGGGGTATTGCTCGATATTATGGTAAGGGTCCCCCCTTTTCAATATATGGTCTTCGTATTTAGTATAGGGGTATTGCTCGATATTATGGTAAGGGTCCCCCCTTTTCAATATATGGTCTTCGTATTTAGTATAGGGGTATTGCTCGATATTATGGTAAGGGTCCCCCCTTTTCAATATATGGTCTTCGTATTTAGTATAGGGGTATTGCTCGATATTATGGTAAGGGTCCCCCCTTTTCAATATATGGTCTTCGTATTTAGTATAGGAGTATTGCTCGATATTATGGTAAGGGTCCCCCCTTTTCAATATATGGTCTTCGTATTTAGTATAGGGGTATTGCTCGATATTATGGTAAGGGTCCCCCTTTTCAATATATGGTCTTCGTATTTAGTATAGGGGTATTGCTCGATATTATGGTAAGGGTCCCCCCTTTTCAATATATGGTCTTCGTATTTAGTATAGGGGTATTGCTCGATATTATGGTAAGGGTCCCCCCTTTTCAATATATGGTCTTCGTATTTAGTATAGGGGTATTGCTCGATATTATGGTAAGGGTCCCCCCTTTTCAATATATGGTCTTCGTATTTAGTATAGGGGTATTGCTCGATATTATGGTAAGGGTCCCCCTTTTCAATATATGGTCTTCGTATTTAGTATAGGGGTATTGCTCGATATTATGGTAAGGGTCCCCCCTTTTCAATATATGGTCTTCGTATTTAGTATAGGGGTATTGCTCGATATTATGGTAAGGGTCCCCCTTTTCAATATATGGTCTTCGTATTTAGTATAGGGGTATTGCTCGATATTATGGTAAGGGTCCCCCTTTTCAATATATGGTCTTCGTATTTAGTATAGGGGTATTGCTCGATATTATGGTAAGGGTCCCCCCTTTTCAATATATGGTCTTCGTATTTAGTATAGGGGTATTGCTCGATATTATGGTAAGGGTCCCCCCTTTTCAATATATGGTCTTCGTATTTAGTATAGGGGTATTGCTCGATATTATGGTAAGGGTCCCCCTTTTCAATATATGGTCTTCGTATTTAGTATAGGGGTATTGCTCGATATTATGGTAAGGGTCCCCCCTTTTCAATATATGGTCTTCGTATTTAGTATAGGGGTATTGCTCGATATTATGGTAAGGGTCCCCCCTTTTCAATATATGGTCTTCGTATTTAGTATAGGGGTATTGCTCGATATTATGGTAAGGGTCCCCCTTTTCAATATATGGTCTTCGTATTTAGTATAGGGGTATTGCTCGATATTATGGTAAGGGTCCCCCTTTTCAATATATGGTCTTCGTATTTAGTATAGGGGTATTGCTCGATATTATGGTAAGGGTCCCCCTTTTCAATATATGGTCTTCGTATTTAGTATAGGGGTATTGCTCGATATTATGGTAAGGGTCCCCCTTTTCAATATATGGTCTTCGTATTTAGTATAGGGGTATTGCTCGATATTATGGTAAGGGTCCCCCCTTTTCAATATATGGTCTTCGTATTTAGTATAGGGGTATTGCTCGATATTATGGTAAGGGTCCCCCCTTTTCAATATATGGTCTTCGTATTTAGTATAGGGGTATTGCTCGATATTATGGTAAGGGTCCCCCCTTTTCAATATATGGTCTTCGTATTTAGTATAGGGGTATTGCTCGATATTATGGTAAGGGTCCCCCCTTTTCAATATATGGTCTTCGTATTTAGTATAGGGGTATTGCTCGATATTATGGTAAGGGTCCCCCCTTTTCAATATATGGTCTTCGTATTTAGTATAGGGGTATTGCTCGATATTATGGTAAGGGTCCCCCCTTTTCAATATATGGTCTTCGTATTTAGTATAGGGGTATTGCTCGATATTATGGTAAGGGTCCCCCTTTTCAATATATGGTCTTCGTATTTAGTATAGGGGTATTGCTCGATATTATGGTAAGGGTCCCCCCTTTTCAATATATAGTCTTCGTATTTAGTATAGGGGTATTGCTCGATATTATGGTAAGGGTCCCCCCTTTTCAATATATGGTCTTCGTATTTAGTATAGGGGTATTGCTCGATATTATGGTAAGGGTCCCCCCTTTTCAATATATGGTCTTCGTATTTAGTATAGGGGTATTGCTCGATATTATGGTAAGGGTCCCCCCTTTTCAATATATGGTCTTCGTATTTAGTATAGGGGTATTGCTCGATATTATGGTAAGGGTCCCCCCTTTTCAATATATGGTCTTCGTATTTAGTGTAGGGGTATCGCTCGATATTATGGTAAGGGTCCCCCCTTTAAAAAAATCCATATAAATATTAGGATGGATCCAAGTCTATCAGTATTCATTTTTATAATAAAAATATTACTTCCCTAGTAAACTTTTTTAGAAAAGTAGCTGTATCTCCGCAAATATTGATTTTATCGCAAAAATAAGCGAAGTTCGAAAAAACTTAACTAAAGTATCGATAGTGCTCTTTTCAAATATATTAAAACTATTGTAATTTGAAGAAATTTTTGAAAAAATCCATATAAATATTAGGATGGATCCAAGTCTATCAGTATTCATTTTTATAATAAAAATATTACTTCCCTATTAAACTTTTTTAGAAAAGTGGCTGTATCTTCGCAAATATTGATTTTATCGCAAAAATAAGCGAAATTCGAAAAAACTTAACTAAAGTATCGATAGTGCTCTTTTCAAATATATTAAAACTATTGTAATTTGAAGAAATTTTTGAAAAAATCCATATAAATATTAGGATGGATCCAAGTCTATCAGTATTCATTTTTATAACAAAAATATTACTTCCCTATTAAACTTTTTTAGAAAAGTGGCTGTATCTCCGCAAATATTGATTTTATCGCAAAAATAAGCGAAATTCGAAAAACCTTAACTAAAGTATCGATAGTGCTCTTTTCAAATATATTAAAACTATTGTAATTTGAAGAAATTTTTGAAAAAATCCATATAAATATTAGGATGGATCCAAGTCTATCAGTATTCATTTTTATAATAAAAATATTACTTCCCTATTAAACTTTTTTAGAAAAGTGGCTGTATCTCCGCAAATATTGATTTTATCGCAAAAATAAGCGAAGTTCGAAAAAACTTAACTAAAGTATCGATAGTGCTCTTTTCAAATATATTAAAACTATTGTAATTTGAAGAAATTTTTGAAAAAATCCATATAAATATTAGGATGGATCCAAGTCTATCAGTATTCATTTTTATAATAAAAATATTACTTCCCTAGTAAACTTTTTTAGAAAAGTGGCTGTATCTCCGCAAATATTGATTTTATCGCAAAAATAAGCGAAATTCGAAAAAACTTAACTAAAGTATCGATAGTGCTCTTTTCAAATATATTAAAACTATTGTAATTTGAAGAAATTTTTGAAAAAATCCATATAAATATTAGGATGGATCCAAGTCTATCAGTATTCATTTTTATAACAAAAATATTACTTCCCTATTAAACTTTTTTAGAAAAGTGGCTGTATCTCCGCAAATATTGATTTTATCGCAAAAATAAGCGAAATTCGAAAAAACTTAACTAAAGTATCGATAGTGCTCTTTTCAAATATATTAAAACTATTGTAATTTGAAGAAATTTTTGAAAAAATCCATATAAATATTAGGATGGATCCAAGTCTATCAGTATTCATTTTTATAATAAAAATATTACTTCCCTATTAAACTTTTTTAGAAAAGTGGCTGTATCTCTGCAAATACTGATTTTATCGCAAAAATAAGCGAAGTTCGAAAAAACTTAACTAAAGTATCGATAGTGCTCTTTTCAAATATATTAAAACTATTGTAATTTGAAGAAATTTTTGAAAAAATCCATATAAATATTAGGATGGATCCAAGTCTATCAGTATTCATTTTTATAATAAAAATATTACTTCCCTAGCTCGATATTATGGTAAGGGTCCCCCCTTTTCAATATATGGTCTTCGTATTTAGTATAGGGGTATTGCTCGATATTATGGTAAGGGTCCCCCCTTTTCAATATATGGTCTTCGTATTTAGTATAGGGGTATTGCTCGATATTATGGTAAGGGTCCCCCCTTTTCAATATATGGTCTTCGTATTTAGTATAGGGGTATTGCTCGATATTATGGTAAGGGTCCCCCCTTTTCAATATATGGTCTTCGTATTTAGTATAGGAGTATTGCTCGATATTATGGTAAGGGTCCCCCCTTTTCAATATATGGTCTTCGTATTTAGTATAGGGGTATTGCTCGATATTATGGTAAGGGTCCCCCCTTTTCAATATATGGTCTTCGTATTTAGTATAGGGGTATTGCTCGATATTATGGTAAGGGTCCCCCCTTTTCAATATATGGTCTTCGTATTTAGTATAGGGGTATTGCTCGATATTATGGTAAGGGTCCCCCCTTTTCAATATATTGTCTTCGTATTTAGTATAGGGGTATTGCTCGATATTATGGTAAGGGTCCCCCCTTTTCAATATATGGTCTTCGTATTTAGTATAGGGGTATTGCTCGATATTATGGTAAGGGTCCCCCCTTTTCAATATATGGTCTTCGTATTTAGTATAGGGGTATTGCTCGATATTATGGTAAGGGTCCCCCCTTTTCAATATATGGTCTTCGTATTTAGTATAGGGGTATTGCTCGATATTATGGTAAGGGTCCCCCCTTTTCAATATATGGTCTTCGTATTTGGTGTAGGGGTATCGCTCGATATTATGGTAAGGGTCCCCCCTTTAAAAAAATCCATATAAATATTAGGATGGATCCAAGTCTATCAGTATTCATTTTTATAATAAAAATATTACTTCCCTAGTAAACTTTTTTAGAAAAGTGGCTGTATCTCCGCAAATATTGATTTTATCGCAAAAATAAGCGAAATTCGAAAAACCTTAACTAAAGTATCGATAGTGCTCTTTTCAAATATATTAAAACTATTGTAATTTGAAGAATATATGGTCTTCGTATTTAATATATGGTCTTCGTATTTAGTGTAGGGGTATCGCTCGATATTATGGTAAGGGTCCCCCCTTTTCAATATATGGTCTTCGTATTTAGTATAGGGGTATTGTTCGATATTATGGTAAGGGTCCCCCCTTTTCAATATATGGTCTTCGTATTTAGTATAGGGGTATTGCTCGATATTATGGTAAGGGTCCCCCCTTTTCAATATATGGTCTTCGTATTTAGTATAGGGGTATTGCTCGATATTATGGTAAGGGTCCCCCCTTTTCAATATATGGTCTTCGTATTTAGTATAGGGGTATTGCTCGATATTATGGTAAGGGTCCCCCCTTTTCAATATATGGTCTTCGTATTTAGTGTAGGGGTATCGCTCGATATTATGGTAAGGGTCCCCCCTTTAAAAAAATCCATATAAATATTAGGATGGATCCAAGTCTATCAGTATTCATTTTTATAATAAAAATATTACTTCCCTAGTAAACTTTTTTAGAAAAGTGGCTGTATCTCCGCAAATATTGATTTTATCGCAAAAATAAGCGAAATTCGAAAAAACTTAACTAAAGTATCGATAGTGCTCTTTTCAAATATATTAAAACTATTGTAATTTGAAGAAATTTTTGAAAAAATCCATATAAATATTAGGATGGATCCAAGTCTATCAGTATTCATTTTTATAATAAAAATATTACTTCCCTATTAAACTTTTTTAGAAAAGTGGCTGTATCTTCGCAAATATTGATTTTATCGCAAAAATAAGCGAAATTCGAAAAAACTTAACTAAAGTATCGATAGTGCTCTTTTCAAATATATTAAAACTATTGTAATTTGAAGAAATTTTTGAAAAAATCCATATAAATATTAGGATGGATCCAAGTCTATCAGTATTCATTTTTATAATAAAAATATTACTTCCCTATTAAACTTTTTTAGAAAAGTGGCTGTATCTCCGCAAATATTGATTTTATCGCAAAAATAAGCGAAGTTCGAAAAAACTTAACTAAAGTATCGATAGTGCTCTTTTCAAATATATTAAAACTATTGTAATTTGAAGAAATTTTTGAAAAAATCCATATAAATATTAGGATGGATCCAAGTCTATCAGTATTCATTTTTATAATAAAAATATTACTTCCCTAGTAAACTTTTTTAGAAAAGTGGCTGTATCTCCGCAAATATTGATTTTATCGCAAAAATAAGCGAAATTCGAAAAACCTTAACTAAAGTATCGATAGTGCTCTTTTCAAATATATTAAAACTATTGTAATTTGAAGAATATATGGTCTTCGTATTTAATATATGGTCTTCGTATTTAGTGTAGGGGTATCGCTCGATATTATGGTAAGGGTCCCCCCTTTTCAATATATGGTCTTCGTATTTAGTATAGGGGTATTGTTCGATATTATGGTAAGGGTCCCCCCTTTTCAATATATGGTCTTCGTATTTAGTATAGGGGTATTGCTCGATATTATGGTAAGGGTCCCCCTTTTTCAATATATGGTCTTCGTATTTAGTATAGGGGTATTGCTCGATATTATGGTAAGGGTGTTCCCTTTTCAATATATGGTCTTCGTATTTAGTATAGGGGTATTGCTCGATATTATGGTAAGGGTCCCCCCTTTTCAATATATGGTCTTCGTATTTAGTGTAGGGGTATCGCTCGATATTATGGTAAGGGTCCCCCCTTTAAAAAAATCC
Organism: Epicampocera succincta; assembly: GCA_932526305.1. Lineage (NCBI taxonomy): Eukaryota > Metazoa > Arthropoda > Insecta > Diptera > Tachinidae > Epicampocera > Epicampocera succincta. Next base: position 59,073,481 of record OW052036.1, on the reverse strand, counting down.
ATATAAATATTAGGATGGATCCAAGTCTATCAGTATTCATTTTTATAATAAAAATATTACTTCCCTAGTAAACTTTTTTAGAAAAGTGGCTGTATCTCCGCAAATATTGATTTTATCGCAAAAATAAGCGAAATTCGAAAAAACTTAACTAAAGTATCGATAGTGCTCTTTTCAAATATATTAAAACTATTGTAATTTGAAGAAATTTTTGAAAAAATCCATATAAATATTAGGATGGATCCAAGTCTATCAGTATTCATTTTTATAACAAAAATATTACTTCCCTATTAAACTTTTTTAGAAAAGTGGCTGTATCTCCGCAAATATTGATTTTATCGCAAAAATAAGCGAAATTCGAAAAAACTTAACTAAAGTATCGATAGTGCTCTTTTCAAATATATTAAAACTATTGTAATTTGAAGAAATTTTTGAAAAAATCCATATAAATATTAGGATGGATCCAAGTCTATCAGTATTCATTTTTATAATAAAAATATTACTTCCCTATTAAACTTTTTTAGAAAAGTGGCTGTATCTCTGCAAATATTGATTTTATCGCAAAAATAAGCGAAGTTCGAAAAAACTTAACTAAAGTATCGATAGTGCTCTTTTCAAATATATTAAAACTATTGTAATTTGAAGAAATTTTTAAAAAAATCCATATAAATATTAGGATGGATCCAAGTCTATCAGTATTCATTTTTATAATAAAAATATTACTTCCCTATTAAACTTTTTTAGAAAAGTGGCTGTATCTCCGCAAATATTGATTTTATCGCAAAAATAAGCGAAATTCGAAAAAAACTTAACTAAAGTATCGATAGTGCTCTTTTCAAATATATTAAAACTATTGTAATTTGAAGAAATTTTTTAAAAAATCCATATAAATATTAGGATGGATCCCCCTTGTCAATATATGGTCTTCGTATTTAATAAAGGGGTATTGCTCGATATTATGGTAAGGGTCCCCCCTTTTCAATATATGGTCTTCGTATTTAGTATAGGGGTATTGCTCGATATTATGGTAAGGGTCCCCCCTTTTCAATATATGGTCTTCGTATTTAGTATAGGGGTATTGCTCGATATTATGGTAAGGGTCCCCCCTTTTCAATATATGGTCTTCGTATTTAGTATAGGGGTATTGCTCGATATTATGGTAAGGGTCCCCCCTTTTCAATATATGGTCTTCGTATTTAGTATAGGGGTATTGCTCGATATTATGGTAAGGGTCCCCCCTTTTCAATATATGGTCTTCGTATTTAGTATAGGAGTATTGCTCGATATTATGGTAAGGGTCCCCCCTTTTCAATATATGGTCTTCGTATTTAGTATAGGGGTATTGCTCGATATTATGGTAAGGGTCCCCCCTTTTCAATATATGGTCTTCGTATTTAGTATAGGGGTATTGCTCGATATTATGGTAAGGGTCCCCCCTTTTCAATATATGGTCTTCGTATTTAGTATAGGGGTATTGCTCGATATTATGGTAAGGGTCCCCCCTTTTCAATATATTGTCTTCGTATTTAGTATAGGGGTATTGCTCGATATTATGGTAAGGGTCCCCCCTTTTCAATATATGGTCTTCGTATTTAGTATAGGGGTATTGCTCGATATTATGGTAAGGGTCCCCCCTTTTCAATATATGGTCTTCGTATTTAGTATAGGGGTATTGCTCGATATTATGGTAAGGGTCCCCCCTTTTCAATATATGGTCTTCGTATTTAGTATAGGGGTATTGCTCGATATTATGGTAAGGGTCCCCCCTTTTCAATATATGGTCTTCGTATTTGGTGTAGGGGTATCGCTCGATATTATGGTAAGGGTCCCCCCTTTAAAAAAATCCATATAAATATTAGGATGGATCCAAGTCTATCAGTATTCATTTTTATAATAAAAATATTACTTCCCTAGTAAACTTTTTTAGAAAAGTGGCTGTATCTCCGCAAATATTGATTTTATCGCAAAAATAAGCGAAATTCGAAAAACCTTAACTAAAGTATCGATAGTGCTCTTTTCAAATATATTAAAACTATTGTAATTTGAAGAATATATGGTCTTCGTATTTAATATATGGTCTTCGTATTTAGTGTAGGGGTATCGCTCGATATTATGGTAAGGGTCCCCCCTTTTCAATATATGGTCTTCGTATTTAGTATAGGGGTATTGTTCGATATTATGGTAAGGGTCCCCCCTTTTCAATATATGGTCTTCGTATTTAGTATAGGGGTATTGCTCGATATTATGGTAAGGGTCCCCCCTTTTCAATATATGGTCTTCGTATTTAGTATAGGGGTATTGCTCGATATTATGGTAAGGGTCCCCCCTTTTCAATATATGGTCTTCGTATTTAGTATAGGGGTATTGCTCGATATTATGGTAAGGGTCCCCCCTTTTCAATATATGGTCTTCGTATTTAGTGTAGGGGTATCGCTCGATATTATGGTAAGGGTCCCCCCTTTAAAAAAATCCATATAAATATTAGGATGGATCCAAGTCTATCAGTATTCATTTTTATAATAAAAATATTACTTCCCTAGTAAACTTTTTTAGAAAAGTGGCTGTATCTCCGCAAATATTGATTTTATCGCAAAAATAAGCGAAATTCGAAAAAACTTAACTAAAGTATCGATAGTGCTCTTTTCAAATATATTAAAACTATTGTAATTTGAAGAAATTTTTGAAAAAATCCATATAAATATTAGGATGGATCCAAGTCTATCAGTATTCATTTTTATAATAAAAATATTACTTCCCTATTAAACTTTTTTAGAAAAGTGGCTGTATCTTCGCAAATATTGATTTTATCGCAAAAATAAGCGAAATTCGAAAAAACTTAACTAAAGTATCGATAGTGCTCTTTTCAAATATATTAAAACTATTGTAATTTGAAGAAATTTTTGAAAAAATCCATATAAATATTAGGATGGATCCAAGTCTATCAGTATTCATTTTTATAATAAAAATATTACTTCCCTATTAAACTTTTTTAGAAAAGTGGCTGTATCTCCGCAAATATTGATTTTATCGCAAAAATAAGCGAAGTTCGAAAAAACTTAACTAAAGTATCGATAGTGCTCTTTTCAAATATATTAAAACTATTGTAATTTGAAGAAATTTTTGAAAAAATCCATATAAATATTAGGATGGATCCAAGTCTATCAGTATTCATTTTTATAATAAAAATATTACTTCCCTAGTAAACTTTTTTAGAAAAGTGGCTGTATCTCCGCAAATATTGATTTTATCGCAAAAATAAGCGAAATTCGAAAAACCTTAACTAAAGTATCGATAGTGCTCTTTTCAAATATATTAAAACTATTGTAATTTGAAGAATATATGGTCTTCGTATTTAATATATGGTCTTCGTATTTAGTGTAGGGGTATCGCTCGATATTATGGTAAGGGTCCCCCCTTTTCAATATATGGTCTTCGTATTTAGTATAGGGGTATTGTTCGATATTATGGTAAGGGTCCCCCCTTTTCAATATATGGTCTTCGTATTTAGTATAGGGGTATTGCTCGATATTATGGTAAGGGTCCCCCCTTTTCAATATATGGTCTTCGTATTTAGTATAGGGGTATTGCTCGATATTATGGTAAGGGTGTTCCCTTTTCAATATATGGTCTTCGTATTTAGTATAGGGGTATTGCTCGATATTATGGTAAGGGTCCCCCCTTTTCAATATATGGTCTTCGTATTTAGTGTAGGGGTATCGCTCGATATTATGGTAAGGGTCCCCCCTTTAAAAAAATCCATATAAATATTAGGATGGATCCAAGTCTATCAGTATTCATTTTTATAATAAAAATATTACTTCCCTAGTAAACTTTTTTAGAAAAGTGGCTGTATCTCCGCAAATATTGATTTTATCGCAAAAATAAGCGAAATTCGAAAAAACTTAACTAAAGTATCGATAGTGCTCTTTTCAAATATATTAAAACTATTGTAATTTGAAGAAATTTTTGAAAAAATCCATATAAATATTAGGATGGATCCAAGTCTATCAGTATTCATTTTTATAACAAAAATATTACTTCCCTATTAAACTTTTTTAGAAAAGTGGCTGTATCTCCGCAAATATTGATTTTATCGCAAAAATAAGCGAAATTCGAAAAAACTTAACTAAAGTATCGATAGTGCTCTTTTCAAATATATTAAAACTATTGTAATTTGAAGAAATTTTTGAAAAAATCCATATAAATATTAGGATGGATCCAAGTCTATCAGTATTCATTTTTATAATAAAAATATTACTTCCCTATTAAACTTTTTTAGAAAAGTGGCTGTATCTCTGCAAATATTGATTTTATCGCAAAAATAAGCGAAGTTCGAAAAAACTTAACTAAAGTATCGATAGTGCTCTTTTCAAATATATTAAAACTATTGTAATTTAAAGAAATTTTTAAAAAAATCCATATAAATATTAGGATGGATCCAAGTCTATCAGTATTCATTTTTATAATAAAAATATTACTTCCCTATTAAACTTTTTTAGAAAAGTGGCTGTATCTCCGCAAATATTGATTTTATCGCAAAAATAAGCGAAATTCGAAAAAAACTTAACTAAAGTATCGATAGTGCTCTTTTCAAATATATTAAAACTATTGTAATTTGAAGAAATTTTTTAAAAAATCCATATAAATATTAGGATGGATCCCCCTTGTCAATATATGGTCTTCGTATTTAATAAAGGGGTATTGCTCGATATTATGGTAAGGGTCCCCCCTTTTCAATATATGGTCTTCGTATTTAGTATAGGGGTATTGCTCGATATTATGGTAAGGGTCCCCCCTTTTCAATATATGGTCTTCGTATTTAGTATAGGGGTATTGCTCGATATTATGGTAAGGGTCCCCCCTTTTCAATATATGGTCTTCGTATTTAGTATAGGGGTATTGCTCGATATTATGGTAAGGGTCCCCCCTTTTCAATATATGGTCTTCGTATTTAGTATAGGGGTATTGCTCGATATTATGGTAAGGGTCCCCCCTTTTCAATATATGGTCTTCGTATTTTGTATAGGAGTATTGCTCGATATTATGGTAAGGGTCCCCCCTTTTCAATATATGGTCTTCGTATTTAGTATAGGGGTATTGCTCGATATTATGGTAAGGGTCCCCCCTTTTCAATATATGGTCTTCGTATTTAGTATAGGGGTATTGCTCGATATTATGGTAAGGGTCCCCCTTTTCAATATATGGTCTTCGTATTTAGTATAGGGGTATTGCTCGATATTATGGTAAGGGTCCCCCCTTTTCAATATATGGTCTTCGTATTTAGTATAGGGGTATTGCTCGATATTATGGTAAGGGTCCCCCCTTTTCAATATATGGTCTTCGTATTTAGTATAGGGGTATTGCTCGATATTATGGTAAGGGTCCCCCCTTTTCAATATATGGTCTTCGTATTTAGTATAGGGGTATTGCTCGATATTATGGTAAGGGTCCCCCCTTTTCAATATATGGTCTTCGTATTTAGTATAGGGGTATTGCTCGATATTATGGTAAGGGTCCCCCCTTTTCAATATATGGTCTTCGTATTTAGTGTAGGGGTATCGCTCGATATTATGGTAAGGGTCCCCCCTTAAAAAAAATCCATATAAATATTAGGATGGATCCAAGTCTATCAGTATTCATTTTTATAATAAAAATATTACTTCCCTAGTAAACTTTTTTAGAAAAGTAGCTGTATCTCCGCAAATATTGATTTTATCGCAAAAATAAGCGAAATTCGAAAAAACTTAACTAAAGTATCGATAGTGCTCTTTTCAAATATATTAAAACTATTGTAATTTGAAGAAATTTTTGAAAAAATCCATATAAATATTAGGATGGATCCAAGTCTATCAGTATTCATTTTTATAATAAAAATATTACTTCCCTATTAAACTTTTTTAGAAAAGTGGCTGTATCTTCGCAAATATTGATTTTATCGCAAAAATAAGCGAAATTCGAAAAAACTTAACTAAAGTATCGATAGTGCTCTTTTCAAATATATTAAAACTATTGTAATTTGAAGAAATTTTTGAAAAAATCCATATAAATATTAGGATGGATCCAAGTCTATCAGTATTCATTTTTATAACAAAAATATTACTTCCCTATTAAACTTTTTTAGAAAAGTGGCTGTATCTCCGCAAATATTGATTTTATCGCAAAAATAAGCGAAATTCGAAAAACCTTAACTAAAGTATCGATAGTGCTCTTTTCAAATATATTAAAACTATTGTAATTTGAAGAAATTTTTGAAAAAATCCATATAAATATTAGGATGGATCCAAGTCTATCAGTATTCATTTTTATAATAAAAATATTACTTCCCTATTAAACTTTTTTAGAAAAGTGGCTGTATCTCCGCAAATATTGATTTTATCGCAAAAATAAGCGAAGTTCGAAAAAACTTAACTAAAGTATCGATAGTGCTCTTTTCAAATATATTAAAACTATTGTAATTTGAAGAAATTTTTGAAAAAATCCATATAAATATTAGGATGGATCCAAGTCTATCAGTATTCATTTTTATAATAAAAATATTACTTCCCTAGTAAACTTTTTTAGAAAAGTGGCTGTATCTCCGCAAATATTGATTTTATCGCAAAAATAAGCGAAATTCGAAAAAACTTAACTAAAGTATCGATAGTGCTCTTTTCAAATATATTAAAACTATTGTAATTTGAAGAAATTTTTGAAAAAATCCATATAAATATTAGGATGGATCCAAGTCTATCAGTATTCATTTTTATAACAAAAATATTACTTCCCTATTAAACTTTTTTAGAAAAGTGGCTGTATCTCCGCAAATATTGATTTTATCGCAAAAATAAGCGAAATTCGAAAAAACTTAACTAAAGTATCGATAGTGCTCTTTTCAAATATATTAAAACTATTGTAATTTGAAGAAATTTTTGAAAAAATCCATATAAATATTAGGATGGATCCAAGTCTATCAGTATTCATTTTTATAATAAAAATATTACTTCCCTATTAAACTTTTTTAGAAAAGTGGCTGTATCTCTGCAAATATTGATTTTATCGCAAAAATAAGCGAAGTTCGAAAAAACTTAACTAAAGTATCGATAGTGCTCTTTTCAAATATATTAAAACTATTGTAATTTGAAGAAATTTTTAAAAAAATCCATATAAATATTAGGATGGATCCAAGTCTATCAGTATTCATTTTTATAATAAAAATATTACTTCCCTATTAAACTTTTTTAGAAAAGTGGCTGTATCTCCGCAAATATTGATTTTATCGCAAAAATAAGCGAAATTCGAAAAAAACTTAACTAAAGTATCGATAGTGCTCTTTTCAAATATATTAAAACTATTGTAATTTGAAGAAATTTTTTAAAAAATCCATATAAATATTAGGATGGATCGCCCTTGTCAATATATGGTCTTCGTATTTAATAAAGGGGTATTGCTCGATATTATGGTAAGGGTCCCCCCTTTTCAATATATGGTCTTCGTATTTAGTATAGGGGTATTGCTCGATATTATGGTAAGGGTCCCCCCTTTTCAATATATAGTCTTCGTATTTAGTATAGGGGTATTGCTCGATATTATGGTAAGGGTCCCCCCTTTTCAATATATGGTCTTCGTATTTAGTGTAGGGGTATCGCTCGATATTATGGTAAGGGTCCCCCCTTTTCAATATATGGTCTTCGTATTTAGTATAGGGGTATTGTTCGATATTATGGTAAGGGTCCCCCCTTTTCAATATATGGTCTTCGTATTTAGTATAGGGGTATTGCTCGATATTATGGTAAGGGTCCCCCCTTTTCAATATATGGTCTTCGTATTTAGTATAGGGGTATTGCTCGATATTATGGTAAGGGTCCCCCCTTTTCAATATATGGTCTTCGTATTTAGTATAGGGGTATTGCTCGATATTATGGTAAGGGTCCCCCCTTTTCAATATATGGTCTTCGTATTTAGTATAGGAGTATTGCTCGATATTATGGTAAGGGTCCCCCCTTTTCAATATATGGTCTTCGTATTTAGTATAGGGGTATTGCTCGATATTATGGTAAGGGTCCCCCCTTTTCAATATATGGTCTTCGTATTTAGTATAGGGGTATTGCTCGATATTATGGTAAGGGTCCCCCCTTTTCAATATATGGTCTTCGTATTTAGTATAGGGGTATTGCTCGATATTATGGTAAGGGTCCCCCCTTTTCAATATATTGTCTTCGTATTTAGTATAGGGGTATTGCTCGATATTATGGTAAGGGTCCCCCCTTTTCAATATATGGTCTTCGTATTTAGTATAGGGGTATTGCTCGATATTATGGTAAGGGTCCCCCCTTTTCAATATATGGTCTTCGTATTTAGTATAGGGGTATTGTTCGATATTATGGTAAGGGTCCCCCCTTTTCAATATATGGTCTTCGTATTTAGTATAGGGGTATTGCTCGATATTATGGTAAGGGTCCCCCCTTTTCAATATATGGTCTTCGTATTTAGTATAGGGGTATTGCTCGATATTATGGTAAGGGTCCCCCCTTTTCAATATATGGTCTTCGTATTTAGTATAGGGGTATTGCTCGATATTATGGTAAGGGTCCCCCCTTTTCAATATATGGTCTTCGTATTTAGTATAGGGGTATTGCTCGATATTATGGTAAGGGTCCCCCCTTTTCAATATATGGTCTTCGTATTTAGTGTAGGGGTATCGCTCGATATTATGGTAAGGGTCCCCCCTTTAAAAAAATCCATATAAATATTAGGATGGATCCCCCTTGTCAATATATGGTCTTCGTATTTAATAAAGGGGTATTGCTCGATATTATGGTAAGGGTCCCCCCTTTTCAATATATGGTCTTCGTATTTAGTATAGGGGTATTGCTCGATATTATGGTAAGGGTCCCCCCTTTTCAATATATGGTCTTCGTATTTAGTATAGGGGTATTGCTCGATATTATGGTAAGGGTCCCCCCTTTTCAATATATGGTCTTCGTATTTAGTGTAGGGGTATCGCTCGATATTATGGTAAGGGTCCCCCCTTTAAAAAAATCCATATAAATATTAGGATGGATCCCCCTTGTCAATATATGGTCTTCGTATTTAATAAAGGGGTATTGCTCGATATTATGGTAAGGGTCCCCCCTTTTCAATATATGGTCTTCGTATTTAGTATAGGGGTATTGCTCGATATTATGGTAAGGGTCCCCCCTTTTCAATATATAGTCTTCGTATTTAGTATAGGGGTATTGCTCGATATTATGGTAAGGGTCCCCCCTTTTCAATATATGGTCTTCGTATTTAGTATAGGGGTATTGCTCGATATTATGGTAAGGGTCCCCCCTTTTCAATATATGGTCTTCGTATTTAGTATAGGGGTATTGCTCGATATTATGGTAAGGGTCCCCCCTTTTCAATATATGGTCTTCGTATTTAGTATAGGGGTATTGCTCGATATTATGGTAAGGGTCCCCCCTTTTCAATATATGGTCTTCGTATTTAGTGTAGGGGTATCGCTCGATATTATGGTAAGGGTCCCCCCTTTTCAATATATGGTCTTCGTATTTAGTATAGGGGTATTGTTCGATATTATGGTAAGGGTCCCCCCTTTTCAATATATGGTCTTCGTATTTAGTATAGGGGTATTGCTCGATATTATGGTAAGGGTCCCCCCTTTTCAATATATGGTCTTCGTATTTAGTATAGGGGTATTGCTCGATATTATGGTAAGGGTCCCCCCTTTTCAATATATGGTCTTCGTATTTAGTATAGGGGTATTGCTCGATATTATGGTAAGGGTCCCCCCTTTTCAATATATGGTCTTCGTATTTAGTATAGGGGTATTGCTCGATATTATGGTAAGGGTCCCCCCTTTTCAATATATGGTCTTCGTATTTAGTATAGGAGTATTGCTCGATATTATGGTAAGGGTCCCCCCTTTTCAATATATGGTCTTCGTATTTAGTATAGGGGTATTGCTCGATATTATGGTAAGGGTCCCCCCTTTTCAATATATGGTCTTCGTATTTAGTATAGGGGTATTGCTCGATATTATGGTAAGGGTCCCCCCTTTTCAATATATGGTCTTCGTATTTAGTATAGGGGTATTGCTCGATATTATGGTAAGGGTCCCCCCTTTTCAATATATTGTCTTCGTATTTAGTATAGGGGTATTGCTCGATATTATGGTAAGGGTCCCCCCTTTTCAATATATGGTCTTCGTATTTAGTATAGGGGTATTGCTCGATATTATGGTAAGGGTCCCCCCTTTTCAATATATGGTCTTCGTATTTAGTATAGGGGTATTGCTCGATATTATGGTAAGGGTCCCCCCTTTTCAATATATGGTCTTCGTATTTAGTATAGGGGTATTGCTCGATATTATGGTAAGGGTCCCCCCTTTTCAATATATGGTCTTCGTATTTAGTGTAGGGGTATCGCTCGATATTATGGTAAGGGTCCCCCCTTTAAAAAAATCCATATAAATATTAGGATGGATCCAAGTCTATCAGTATTCATTTTTATAATAAAAATATTACTTCCCTAGTAAACTTTTTTAGAAAAGTGGCTGTATCTCCGCAAATATTGATTTTATCGCAAAAATAAGCGAAATTCGAAAAAACTTAACTAAAGTATCGATAGTGCTCTTTTCAAATATATTAAAACTATTGTAATTTGAAGAAATTTTTGAAAAAATCCATATAAATATTAGGATGGATCCAAGTCTATCAGTATTCATTTTTATAATAAAAATATTACTTCCCTATTAAACTTTTTTAGAAAAGTGGCTGTATCTTCGCAAATATTGATTTTATCGCAAAAATAAGCGAAATTCGAAAAAACTTAACTAAAGTATCGATAGTGCTCTTTTCAAATATATTAAAACTATTGTAATTTGAAGAAATTTTTGAAAAAATCCATATAAATATTAGGATGGATCCAAGTCTATCAGTATTCATTTTTATAATAAAAATATTACTTCCCTATTAAACTTTTTTAGAAAAGTGGCTGTATCTCCGCAAATATTGATTTTATCGCAAAAATAAGCGAAATTCGAAAAACCTTAACTAAAGTATCGATAGTGCTCTTTTCAAATATATTAAAACTATTGTAATTTGAAGAAATTTTTGAAAAAATCCATATAAATATTAGGATGGATCCAAGTCTATCAGTATTCATTTTTATAATAAAAATATTACTTCCCTATTAAACTTTTTTAGAAAAGTGGCTGTATCTCCGCAAATATTGATTTTATCGCAAAAATAAGCGAAGTTCGAAAAAACTTAACTAAAGTATCGATAGTGCTCTTTTCAAATATATTAAAACTATTGTAATTTGAAGAAATTTTTGAAAAAATCCATATAAATATTAGGATGGATCCAAGTCTATCAGTATTCATTTTTATAATAAAAATATTACTTCCCTATTAAACTTTTTTAGAAAAGTGGCTGTATCTCCGCAAATATTGATTTTATCGCAAAAATAAGCGAAGTTCGAAAAAACTTAACTAAAGTATCGATAGTGCTCTTTTCAAATATATTAAAACTATTGTAATTTGAAGAAATTTTTGAAAAAATCCATATAAATATTAGGATGGATCCAAGTCTATCAGTATTCATTTTTATAATAATAATATTACTTCCCTAGTAAACTTTTTTAGAAAAGTGGCTGTATCTCCGCAAATATTGATTTTATCGCAAAAATAAGCGAAATTCGAAAAAACTTAACTAAAGTATCGATAGTGCTCTTTTCAAATATATTAAAACTATTGTAATTTGAAGAAATTTTTGAAAAAATCCATATAAATATTAGGATGGATCCAAGTCTATCAGTATTCATTTTTATAATAAAAATATTACTTCCCTATTAAACTTTTTTAGAAAAGTGGCTGTATCTCCGCAAATATTGATTTTATCGCAAAAATAAGCGAAATTCGAAAAAACTTAACTAAAGTATCGATAGTGCTCTTTTCAAATATATTAAAACTATTGTAATTTGAAGAAATTTTTGAAAAAATCCATATAAATATTAGGATGGATCCAAGTCTATCAGTATTCATTTTTATAATAAAAATATTACTTCCCTAGTAAACTTTTTTAGAAAAGTGGCTGTATCTCCGCAAATATTGATTTTATCGCAAAAATAAGCGAAATTCGAAAAAACTTAACTAAAGTATCGATAGTGCTCTTTTCAAATATATTAAAACTATTGTAATTTGAAGAAATTTTTGAAAAAATCCATATAAATATTAGGATGGATCCAAGTCTATCAGTATTCATTTTTATAATAAAAATATTACTTCCCTATTAAACTTTTTTAGAAAAGTGGCTGTATCTCTGCAAATATTGATTTTATCGCAAAAATAAGCGAAGTTCGAAAAAACTTAACTAAAGTATCGATAGTGCTCTTTTCAAATATATTAAAACTATTGTAATTTGAAGAAATTTTTAAAAAAATCCATATAAATATTAGGATGGATCCAAGTCTATCAGTATTCATTTTTATAATAAAAATATTACTTCCCTATTAAACTTTTTTAGAAAAGTGGCTGTATCTCCGCAAATATTGATTTTATCGCAAAAATAAGCGAAATTCGAAAAAAGCTTAACTAAAGTATCGATAGTGCTCTTTTCAAATATATTAAAACTATTGTAATTTGAAGAAATTTTTGAAAAAATCCATATAAATATTAGGATGGATCCAAGTCTATCAGTATTCATTTTTATAATAAAAATATTACTTCCCTAGTAAACTTTTTTAGAAAAGTGGCTGTATCTCCGCAAATATTGATTTTATCGCAAAAATAAGCGAAATTCGAAAAAACTTAACTAAAGTATCGATAGTGCTCTTTTCAAATATATTAAAACTATTGTAATTTGAAGAAATTTTTTAAAAAATCCATATAAATATTAGGATGGATCCCCCTTGTCAATATATGGTCTTCGTATTTAATAAAGGGGTATTGCTCGATATTATGGTAAGGGTCCCCCCTTTTCAATATATGGTCTTCGTATTTAGTATAGGGGTATTGCTCGATATTATGGTAAGGGTCCCCCCTTTTCAATATATAGTCTTCGTATTTAGTATAGGGGTATTGCTCGATATTATGGTAAGGGTCCCCCCTTTTCAATATATGGTCTTCGTATTTAGTATAGGGGTATTGCTCGATATTATGGTAAGGGTCCCCCCTTTTCAATATATGGTCTTCGTATTTAGTATAGGGGTATTGTTCGATATTATGGTAAGGGTCCCCCCTTTTCAATATATGGTCTTCGTATTTAGTATAGGGGTATTGCTCGATATTATGGTAAGGGTCCCCCCTTTTCAATATATGGTCTTCGTATTTAGTATAGGGGTATTGCTCGATATTATGGTAAGGGTCCCCCCTTTAAAAAAATCCATATAAATATTAGGATGGATCCAAGTCTATCAGTATTCATTTTTATAATAAAAATATTACTTCCCTAGTAAACTTTTTTAGAAAAGTGGCTGTATCTCCGCAAATATTGATTTTATCGCAAAAATAAGCGAAATTCGAAAAAACTTAACTAAAGTATCGATAGTGCTCTTTTCAAATATATTAAAACTATTGTAATTTGAAGAAATTTTTGAAAAAATCCATATAAATATTAGGATGGATCCAAGTCTATCAGTATTCATTTTTATAATAAAAATATTACTTCCCTATTAAACTTTTTTAGAAAAGTGGCTGTATCTTCGCAAATATTGATTTTATCGCAAAAATAAGCGAAATTCGAAAAAACTTAACTAAAGTATCGATAGTGCTCTTTTCAAATATATTAAAACTATTGTAATTTGAAGAAATTTTTGAAAAAATCCATATAAATATTAGGATGGATCCAAGTCTATCAGTATTCATTTTTATAATAAAAATATTACTTCCCTATTAAACTTTTTTAGAAAAGTGGCTGTATCTCCGCAAATATTGATTTTATCGCAAAAATAAGCGAAATTCGAAAAACCTTAACTAAAGTATCGATAGTGCTCTTTTCAAATATATTAAAACTATTGTAATTTGAAGAAATTTTTGAAAAAATCCATATAAATATTAGTATGGATCCAAGTCTATCAGTATTCATTTTTATAATAAAAATATTACTTCCCTATTAAACTTTTTTAGAAAAGTGGCTGTATCTCCGCAAATATTGATTTTATCGCAAAAATAAGCGAAATTCGAAAAACCTTAACTAAAGTATCGATAGTGCTCTTTTCAAATATATTAAAACTATTGTAATTTGAAGAAATTTTTGAAAAAATCCATATAAATATTAGGATGGATCCAAGTCTATCAGTATTCATTTTTATAATAAAAATATTACTTCCCTATTAAACTTTTTTAGAAAAGTGGCTGTATCTCCGCAAATATTGATTTTATCGCAAAAATAAGCGAAGTTCGAAAAAACTTAACTAAAGTATCGATAGTGCTCTTTTCAAATATATTAAAACTATTGTAATTTGAAGAAATTTTTGAAAAAATCCATATAAATATTAGGATGGATCCAAGTCTATCAGTATTCATTTTTATAATAAAAATATTACTTCCCTAGTAAACTTTTTTAGAAAAGTGGCTGTATCTCCGCAAATATTGATTTTATCGCAAAAATAAGCGAAATTCGAAAAAACTTAACTAAAGTATCGATAGTGCTCTTTTCAAATATATTAAAACTATTGTAATTTGAAGAAATTTTTGAAAAAATCCATATAAATATTAGGATGGATCCAAGTCTATCAGTATTCATTTTTATAACAAAAATATTACTTCCCTATTAAACTTTTTTAGAAAAGTGGCTGTATCTCCGCAAATATTGATTTTATCGCAAAAATAAGCGAAATTCGAAAAAACTTAACTAAAGTATCGATAGTGCTCTTTTCAAATATATTAAAACTATTGTAATTTGAAGAAATTTTTGAAAAAATCCATATAAATATTAGGATGGATCCAAGTCTATCAGTATTCATTTTTATAATAAAAATATTACTTCCCTATTAAACTTTTTTAGAAAAGTGGCTGTATCTCTGCAAATATTGATTTTATCGCAAAAATAAGCGAAGTTCGAAAAAACTTAACTAAAGTATCGATAGTGCTCTTTTCAAATATATTAAAACTATTGTAATTTGAAGAAATTTTTAAAAAAATCCATATAAATATTAGGATGGATCCAAGTCTATCAGTATTCATTTTTATAATAAAAATATTACTTCCCTATTAAACTTTTTTAGAAAAGTGGCTGTATCTCCGCAAATATTGATTTTATCGCAAAAATAAGCGAAATTCGAAAAAAACTTAACTAAAGTATCGATAGTGCTCTTTTCAAATATATTAAAACTATTGTAATTTGAAGAAATTTTTTAAAAAATCCATATAAATATTAGGATGGATCCCCCTTGTCAATATATGGTCTTCGTATTTAGTATAGGAGTATTGCTCGATATTATGGTAAGGGTCCCCCCTTTTCAATATATGGTCTTCGTATTTAGTATAGGGGTATTGCTCGATATTATGGTAAGGGTCCCCCCTTTTCAATATATGGTCTTCGTATTTAGTATAGGGGTATTGCTCGATATTATGGTAAGGGTCCCCCCTTTTCAATATATGGTCTTCGTATTTAGTATAGGGGTATTGCTCGATATTATGGTAAGGGTCCCCCCTTTTCAATATATAGTCTTCGTATTTAGTATAGGGGTATTGCTCGATATTATGGTAAGGGTCCCCCCTTTTCAATATATGGTCTTCGTATTTAGTGTAGGGGTATCGCTCGATATTATGGTAAGGGTCCCCCTTTTCAATATATGGTCTTCGTATTTAGTATAGGGGTATTGTTCGATATTATGGTAAGGGTCCCCCCTTTTCAATATATGGTCTTCGTATTTAGTATAGGGGTATTGCTCGATATTATGGTAAGGGTCCCCCCTTTTCAATATATGGTCTTCGTATTTAGTATAGGGGTATTGCTCGATATTATGGTAAGGGTCCCCCCTTTTCAATATATGGTCTTCGTATTTAGTATAGGGGTATTGCTCGATATTATGGTAAGGGTCCCCCCTTTTCAATATATGGTCTTCGTATTTAGTATAGGGGTATTGCTCGATATTATGGTAAGGGTCCCCCCTTTTCAATATATGGTCTTCGTATTTAGTATAGGAGTATTGCTCGATATTATGGTAAGGGTCCCCCCTTTTCAATATATGGTCTTCGTATTTAGTATAGGGGTATTGCTCGATATTATGGTAAGGGTCCCCCCTTTTCAATATATGGTCTTCGTATTTAGTATAGGGGTATTGCTCGATATTATGGTAAGGGTCCCCCCTTTTCAATATATGGTCTTCGTATTTAGTATAGGGGTATTGCTCGATATTATGGTAAGGGTCCCCCCTTTTCAATATATGGTCTTCGTATTTAGTATAGGGGTATTGCTCGATATTATGGTAAGGGTCCCCCCTTTTCAATATATGGTCTTCGTATTTAGTATAGGGGTATTGCTCGATATTATGGTAAGGGTCCCCCCTTTTCAATATATGGTCTTCGTATTTAGTATAGGGGTATTGCTCGATATTATGGTAAGGGTCCCCCCTTTTCAATATATGGTCTTCGTATTTAGTGTAGGGGTATCGCTCGATATTATGGTAAGGGTCCCCCCTTTAAAAAAATCCATATAAATATTAGGATGGATCCAAGTCTATCAGTATTCATTTTTATAATAAAAATATTACTTCCCTATTAAACTTTTTTAGAAAAGTGGCTGTATCTCCGCAAATATTGATTTTATCGCAAAAATAAGCGAAATTCGAAAAAACTTAACTAAAGTATCGATAGTGCTCTTTTCAAATATATTAAAACTATTGTAATTTGAAGAAATTTTTGAAAAAATCCATATAAATATTAGGATGGATCCAAGTCTATCAGTATTCATTTTTATAATAAAAATATTACTTCCCTATTAAACTTTTTTAGAAAAGTGGCTGTATCTCTGCAAATATTGATTTTATCGCAAAAATAAGCGAAATTCGAAAAACCTTAACTAAAGTATCGATAGTGCTCTTTTCAAATATATTAAAACTATTGTAATTTGAAGAAATTTTTGAAAAAATCCATATAAATATTAGGATGGATCCAAGTCTATCAGTATTCATTTTTATAATAAAAATATTACTTCCCTATTAAACTTTTTTAGAAAAGTGGCTGTATCTCCGCAAATATTGATTTTATCGCAAAAATAAGCGAAATTCGAAAAACCTTAACTAAAGTATCGATAGTGCTCTTTTCAAATATATTAAAACTATTGTAATTTGAAGAAATTTTTGAAAAAATCCATATAAATATTAGGATGGATCCAAGTCTATCAGTATTCATTTTTATAATAAAAATATTACTTCCCTATTAAACTTTTTTAGAAAAGTGGCTGTATCTCCGCAAATATTGATTTTATCGCAAAAATAAGCGAAGTTCGAAAAAACTTAACTAAAGTATCGATAGTGCTCTTTTCAAATATATTAAAACTATTGTAATTTGAAGAAATTTTTGAAAAAATCCATATAAATATTAGGATGGATCCAAGTCTATCAGTATTCATTTTTATAATAAAAATATTACTTCCCTAGTAAACTTTTTTAGAAAAGTGGCTGTATCTCCGCAAATATTGATTTTATCGCAAAAATAAGCGAAATTCGAAAAAACTTAACTAAAGTATCGATAGTGCTCTTTTCAAATATATTAAAACTATTGTAATTTGAAGAAATTTTTGAAAAAATCCATATAAATATTAGGATGGATCCAAGTCTATCAGTATTCATTTTTATAACAAAAATATTACTTCCCTATTAAACTTTTTTAGAAAAGTGGCTGTATCTCCGCAAATATTGATTTTATCGCAAAAATAAGCGAAATTCGAAAAAACTTAACTAAAGTATCGATAGTGCTCTTTTCAAATATATTAAAACTATTGTAATTTGAAGAAATTTTTGAAAAAATCCATATAAATATTAGGATGGATCCAAGTCTATCAGTATTCATTTTTATAATAAAAATATTACTTCCCTATTAAACTTTTTTAGAAAAGTGGCTGTATCTCTGCAAATATTGATTTTATCGCAAAAATAAGCGAAGTTCGAAAAAACTTAACTAAAGTATCGATAGTGCTCTTTTCAAATATATTAAAACTATTGTAATTTGAAGAAATTTTTAAAAAAATCCATATAAATATTAGGATGGATCCAAGTCTATCAGTATTCATTTTTATAATAAAAATATTACTTCCCTATTAAACTTTTTTAGAAAAGTGGCTGTATCTCCGCAAATATTGATTTTATCGCAAAAATAAGCGAAATTCGAAAAAAACTTAACTAAAGTATCGATAGTGCTCTTTTCAAATATATTAAAACTATTGTAATTTGAAGAAATTTTTTAAAAAATCCATATAAATATTAGGATGGATCCCCCTTGTCAATATATGGTCTTCGTATTTAGTATAGGAGTATTGCTCGATATTATGGTAAGGGTCCCCCCTTTTCAATATATGGTCTTCGTATTTAGTATAGGGGTATTGCTCGATATTATGGTAAGGGTCCCCCCTTTTCAATATATGGTCTTCGTATTTAGTGTAGGGGTATCGCTCGATATTATGGTAAGGGTCCCCCCTTTTCAATATATGGTCTTCGTATTTAGTATAGGGGTATTGTTCGATATTATGGTAAGGGTCCCCCCTTTTCAATATATGGTCTTCGTATTTAGTATAGGGGTATTGCTCGATATTATGGTAAGGGTCCCCCCTTTTCAATATATGGTCTTCGTATTTAGTATAGGGGTATTGCTCGATATTATGGTAAGGGTCCCCCCTTTTCAATATATGGTCTTCGTATTTAGTATAGGGGTATTGCTCGATATTATGGTAAGGGTCCCCCCTTTTCAATATATGGTCTTCGTATTTAGTATAGGGGTATTGCTCGATATTATGGTAAGGGTCCCCCCTTTTCAATATATGGTCTTCGTATTTAGTATAGGAGTATTGCTCGATATTATGGTAAGGGTCCCCCCTTTTCAATATATGGTCTTCGTATTTAGTATAGGGGTATTGCTCGATATTATGGTAAGGGTCCCCCCTTTTCAATATATGGTCTTCGTATTTAGTATAGGGGTATTGCTCGATATTATGGTAAGGGTCCCCCCTTTTCAATATATGGTCTTCGTATTTAGTATAGGGGTATTGCTCGATATTATGGTAAGGGTCCCCCCTTTTCAATATATGGTCTTCGTATTTAGTATAGGGGTATTGCTCGATATTATGGTAAGGGTCCCCCCTTTTCAATATATGGTCTTCGTATTTAGTATAGGGGTATTGCTCGATATTATGGTAAGGGTCCCCCCTTTTCAATATATGGTCTTCGTATTTAGTATAGGGGTATTGCTCGATATTATGGTAAGGGTCCCCCCTTTTCAATATATGGTCTTCGTATTTAGTGTAGGGGTATCGCTCGATATTATGGTAAGGGTCCCCCCTTTAAAAAAATCCATATAAATATTAGGATGGATCCAAGTCTATCAGTATTCATTTTTATAATAAAAATATTACTTCCCTATTAAACTTTTTTAGAAAAGTGGCTGTATCTCCGCAAATATTGATTTTATCGCAAAAATAAGCGAAATTCGAAAAAACTTAACTAAAGTATCGATAGTGCTCTTTTCAAATATATTAAAACTATTGTAATTTGAAGAAATTTTTGAAAAAATCCATATAAATATTAGGATGGATCCAAGTCTATCAGTATTCATTTTTATAATAAAAATATTACTTCCCTATTAAACTTTTTTAGAAAAGTGGCTGTATCTTCGCAAATATTGATTTTATCGCAAAAATAAGCGAAATTCGAAAAAACTTAACTAAAGTATCGATAGTGCTCTTTTCAAATATATTAAAACTATTGTAATTTGAAGAAATTTTTGAAAAAATCCATATAAATATTAGGATGGATCCAAGTCTATCAGTATTCATTTTTATAATAAAAATATTACTTCCCTAGTAAACTTTTTTAGAAAAGTGGCTGTATCTCCGCAAATATTGATTTTATCGCAAAAATAAGCGAAATTCGAAAAAACTTAACTAAAGTATCGATAGTGCTCTTTTCAAATATATTAAAACTATTGTAATTTGAAGAAATTTTTGAAAAAATCCATATAAATATTAGGATGGATCCAAGTCTATCAGTATTCATTTTTATAACAAAAATATTACTTCCCTATTAAACTTTTTTAGAAAAGTGGCTGTATCTCCGCAAATATTGATTTTATCGCAAAAATAAGCGAAATTCGAAAAAACTTAACTAAAGTATCGATAGTGCTCTTTTCAAATATATTAAAACTATTGTAATTTGAAGAAATTTTTGAAAAAATCCATATAAATATTAGGATGGATCCAAGTCTATCAGTATTCATTTTTATAATAAAAATATTACTTCCCTATTAAACTTTTTTAGAAAAGTGGCTGTATCTCCGCAAATATTGATTTTATCGCAAAAATAAGCGAAGTTCGAAAAAACTTAACTAAAGTATCGATAGTGCTCTTTTCAAATATATTAAAACTATTGTAATTTGAAGAAATTTTTGAAAAAATCCATATAAATATTAGGATGGATCCAAGTCTATCAGTATTCATTTTTATAATAAAAATATTACTTCCCTAGTAAACTTTTTTAGAAAAGTGGCTGTATCTCCGCAAATATTGATTTTATCGCAAAAATAAGCGAAATTCGAAAAAACTTAACTAAAGTATCGATAGTGCTCTTTTCAAATATATTAAAACTATTGTAATTTGAAGAAATTTTTGAAAAAATCCATATAAATATTAGGATGGATCCAAGTCTATCAGTATTCATTTTTATAATAAAAATATTACTTCCCTATTAAACTTTTTTAGAAAAGTGGCTGTATCTTCGCAAATATTGATTTTATCGCAAAAATAAGCGAAATTCGAAAAAACTTAACTAAAGTATCGATAGTGCTCTTTTCAAATATATTAAAACTATTGTAATTTGAAGAAATTTTTGAAAAAATCCATATAAATATTAGGATGGATCCAAGTCTATCAGTATTCATTTTTATAATAAAAATATTACTTCCCTAGTAAACTTTTTTAGAAAAGTGGCTGTATCTCCGCAAATATTGATTTTATCGCAAAAATAAGCGAAATTCGAAAAAACTTAACTAAAGTATCGATAGTGCTCTTTTCAAATATATTAAAACTATTGTAATTTGAAGAAATTTTTGAAAAAATCCATATAAATATTAGGATGGATCCAAGTCTATCAGTATTCATTTTTATAACAAAAATATTACTTCCCTATTAAACTTTTTTAGAAAAGTGGCTGTATCTCCGCAAATATTGATTTTATCGCAAAAATAAGCGAAATTCGAAAAAACTTAACTAAAGTATCGATAGTGCTCTTTTCAAATATATTAAAACTATTGTAATTTGAAGAAATTTTTGAAAAAATCCATATAAATATTAGGATGGATCCAAGTCTATCAGTATTCATTTTTATAATAAAAATATTACTTCCCTATTAAACTTTTTTAGAAAAGTGGCTGTATCTCTGCAAATATTGATTTTATCGCAAAAATAAGCGAAGTTCGAAAAAACTTAACTAAAGTATCGATAGTGCTCTTTTCAAATATATTAAAACTATTGTAATTTGAAGAAATTTTTAAAAAAATCCATATAAATATTAGGATGGATCCAAGTCTATCAGTATTCATTTTTATAATAAAAATATTACTTCCCTATTAAACTTTTTTAGAAAAGTGGCTGTATCTCCGCAAATATTGATTTTATCGCAAAAATAAGCGAAATTCGAAAAAAACTTAACTAAAGTATCGATAGTGCTCTTTTCAAATATATTAAAACTATTGTAATTTGAAGAAATTTTTTAAAAAATCCATATAAATATTAGGATGGATCCCCCTTGTCAATATATGGTCTTCGTATTTAGTATAGGAGTATTGCTCGATATTATGGTAAGGGTCCCCCCTTTTCAATATATGGTCTTCGTATTTAGTATAGGGGTATTGCTCGATATTATGGTAAGGGTCCCCCCTTTTCAATATGTGGTCTTCGTATTTAGTATAGGGGTATTGCTCGATATTATGGTAAGGGTCCCCCCTTTTCAATATATGGTCTTCGTATTTAGTATAGGGGTATTGCTCGATATTATGGTAAGGGTCCCCCCTTTTCAATATATAGTCTTCGTATTTAGTATAGGGGTATTGCTCGATATTATGGTAAGGGTCCCCCCTTTTCAATATATGGTCTTCGTATTTAGTGTAGGGGTATCGCTCGATATTATGGTAAGGGTCCCCCCTTTTCAATATATGGTCTTCGTATTTAGTATAGGGGTATTGTTCGATATTATGGTAAGGGTCCCCCCTTTTCAATATATGGTCTTCGTATTTAGTATAGGGGTATTGCTCGATATTATGGTAAGGGTCCCCCCTTTTCAATATATGGTCTTCGTATTTAGTATAGTGGTATTGCTCGATATTATGGTAAGGGTCCCCCCTTTTCAATATATGGTCTTCGTATTTAGTATAGGGGTATTGCTCGATATTATGGTAAGGGTCCCCCCTTTTCAATATATGGTCTTCGTATTTAGTATAGGGGTATTGCTCGATATTATGGTAAGGGTCCCCCCCTTTTCAATATATGGTCTTCGTATTTAGTATAGGAGTATTGCTCGATATTATGGTAAGGGTCCCCCCTTTTCAATATATGGTCTTCGTATTTAGTATAGGGGTATTGCTCGATATTATGGTAAGGGTCCCCCCTTTTCAATATATGGTCTTCGTATTTAGTATAGGGGTATTGCTCGATATTATGGTAAGGGTCCCCCCTTTTCAATATATGGTCTTCGTATTTAGTATAGGGGTATTGCTCGATATTATGGTAAGGGTCCCCCCTTTTCAATATATGGTCTTCGTATTTAGTATAGGGGTATTGCTCGATATTATGGTAAGGGTCCCCCCTTTTCAATATATGGTCTTCGTATTTAGTATAGGGGTATTGCTCGATATTATGGTAAGGGTCCCCCCTTTTCAATATATGGTCTTCGTATTTAGTATAGGGGTATTGCTCGATATTATGGTAAGGGTCCCCCCTTTTCAATATATGGTCTTCGTATTTAGTGTAGGGGTATCGCTCGATATTATGGTAAGGGTCCCCCCTTTAAAAAAATCCATATAAATATTAGGATGGATCCAAGTCTATCAGTATTCATTTTTATAATAAAAATATTACTTCCCTATTAAACTTTTTTAGAAAAGTGGCTGTATCTCCGCAAATATTGATTTTATCGCAAAAATAAGCGAAATTCGAAAAAACTTAACTAAAGTATCGATAGTGCTCTTTTCAAATATATTAAAACTATTGTAATTTGAAGAAATTTTTGAAAAAATCCATATAAATATTAGTGTTGCGGGTGAAGCGGCCCAAGCTCAAGATAGCCAATGTAGATTATAAACACAAGTGTAAGAATTTTAGAAAACTTTAATTCTTTATTCTTACGCTTTGATATGTTAAAATTCCTAAAATTATAAATAAATTCATTATACAAACTTACATACTAAACTGCTGATATACTTACTTTTATGTATGGCTACTCCAAGCGAAGCTTCGTAATCCTTATGACCTGAACGAATGAATCTCTTAAATCTATGTAGGTGTTTTATATACTTATGTATGTGGTCTCGATTAAATATGGCCTCATAATTATACCGCGTGGAAAATTAAAAGGAATAATTGAACATTTTGCCATGCTCATCTCTCTACATATCGATAACAGTAATGTCATATTAGCGATTTATGAGTGGCGGTAACAGTAATGTCATATTAGCTATTTATGAGTGGCGGTAACAGTAATGTCATATTAGCGATTTATGAGTGGCGGTAACACTCCCCCACAGTATGGCGAGATTTCGAAGACTTACTCTACTTTCTTTCAGCCACGTCTAAAACCGCTAATTTTGCAGCAGGTCTTTCTAAAACGCCACAAACTGTCAAAACTTTTGCCTTTCGTACTTGTCCATCTTCGGATTTGGCAACTTCGATGACCTTTCCTTTTGGCCACACGTTTCTCGGGTTATTTGTTGTCGTCGCAGCTGCGCCATAAAAATCTTTACGCATGGCAGTCTTCATCGCGTATATAAATCTGATGGAACATTTGTTCGATGTCACCACAGATTGCAATTTGCCTTTGCCGAAAACGAAAAAAGAATAGCTGCAAGAGAAGACAGCAAATCTGGCCCTTTAAGCAGCATAGAGTTAAGTGAAATACCATTTGCCTTCGCGGCCGCATCCCAAACTATTCTTGTTTTATTCGGTTTGTTTTTGTTAAATACCGGAAACATTGGTAAATACCATACATTTTGTTTATCATCTTCATTGTTTACTTTGGCTATGTAATTTCTTTCAAAATATTCAGAAATTGTTTTTTCGAAATGTTCAAACAACTCTTTATTTTTTCTTAGAGTTTTTTCGAGACAAATCAGTCGTCTCTTCGCCATATCAAAGCTTTGTGGAAGTGTAATATTGTCATATCGCCACAGCAAAGCTGACTCGTAATGGCCATCGCATCTTTGTTTCGTATATGTTTCTAGCAAACTTAATGCCCTTTGGTCATCTTTTCCAAGAGCTGGAATATAGTTACTTATCCCTGCTAACTCAGTTGTATAAAACTGTTTGAGTAAGTGAGTAAGAATTTGGTCGTTTTCACCTTTACACTCGCAAGAGTAAAAATTATATTGAATTTGGGCCTTTTCTCCAACACTGGAGTTGCCACATATTAGCCAGCCGAGGCGAGTATGTAAAGCGACGAGTTCGTTTTTCTTGCCTTCTTTAACACGAGTTGGCACACATAATTTCAAGTTATTTAATCCTAAAAGTACATCTGGTACAGCATTTTCAAAATCGGCGATGGGTAGCCCTTTAAGGTGCGGACATTTTTTACGTAACTTTTTATAATTAAAGCTCTGACTCGGAAGCGATAGTTGTTTAACCGTACGAACAGAAATAGAAAATTCAGTTTTATTCATACCTGAAATTTTCATTGAGACTATTTTTGAGTCTTCTTCGTTGCGACCTATTTCACCTGTCCATTTCAAGCATAGAGGTTGTGACTCACCATTTAAATCTAGTTTATTAATTAATTGTTCATTTACCAGACTTACAGACGAACCCTCGTCTATAAATGCAAAAGTATTGAAACAGACTGCTGTCGACCAGTCATATGTGGCACTAAACAAGGGCCATTCTTCAGGAGTGCCGGTAAAAATTGGAAGCTCTTTTGGTACTGACTGCCGCGTGCTTATTTGTTGTTGCGAAAGCCTGTGAGAAGGTAATATAACAGGTTGGAGGTTTGATGGGTTCATGGAAAACGTTGAATCCATGTAACCAAATTGTACAGGTGTCTCTAATGTGTGATTTTCTGCATTTACGTTGTCTGAATTATTACATAAATTTGCCGTTGTCGGCTGCTGACGGTACGTTGTTGGGTCATTAATAAATGAAGACATGTTATTAACGAATGACGTAGTTGTACATACGGGCCGAGTTATTGTTTTTGTCGTATAAACTAAGTCATTACTTACGTTTTGGCAATATGGTTTAGTAGTGTTAGGCATTTCTTGCGTTGTTGTGGCTTGTGGTACAAATGTGTAAGGTGGCGTTTCAAACTGACGAGCTGCGGAAACTATATTTTGGTGTGCGGTTGCAATAGCCGAAGTAGGGAGTTGGATTTGATTATCTAACCACTCATGTACAGATCTGACAGCTGAGTGTTTATTAACTGATTGTGCGTCCTCGAAATCATCTACTGCTTGTTCGAGAATTTGGTATTTCTTTTTAATGAAATCTCTTTCAAGTTGTGTCTCTTCTTCTAGACGTCGTAGCTCAAGAGCTTGTCGGCGGGAGCGGGAAGCGGCCGAAGAGCCACTACGAATGGAAGAGGCAGAATCGATCGTGATTTGATGTTGTACCGTACAATTTTGGCAACTCCATGTAGGTTGGTCTTGATTGCTGCTGAGATTGACACATGGTAAATGAAAATTAAGATGGCACTTGCTGCATTTTATAAATTTTTCGTTGTCTGTGGACTTGTTGCAAATGTTACAGTTGTTCAGTGCAGGACTTAACTGAGTTGGTCGTTGACGACTTAGTGGTTGACCCTGTGAGGGAGTGGAAGGTTGCATTCTGTTAGGACTTACGTTTTAACACCCAAGATGATTCCTTCAAACGATCCGATGAGGCACATAAAAGAATTTTAATGTTGCGGGTGAAGCGGCCCAAGCTCAAGATAGCCAATGTAGATTATAAACACAAGTGTAAGAATTTTAGAAAACTTTAATTCTTTATTCTTACGCTTTGATATGTTAAAATTCCTAAAATTATAAATAAATTCATTATACAAACTTACATACTAAACTGCTGATATACTAACTTTTATGTATGGCTACTCCAAGCGAAGCTTCGTAATCCTTATGACCTGAACGAATGAATCTCTTAAATCTATGTAGGTGTTTTATATACTTATGTATGTGGTCTCGATTAAATATGGCCTCATAATTATACCGCGTGGAAAATTAAAAGGAATAATTGAACATTTTGCCATGCTCATCTCTCTACATATCGATAACAGTAATGTCATATTAGCGATTTATGAGTGGCGGTAACAGTAATGTCATATTAGCTATTTATGAGTGGCGGTAACAGTAATGTCATATTAGCGATTTATGAGTGGCGGTAACAATTAGGATGGATCCAAGTCTTTCAGTATTC
The DNA here is from genome assembly GCA_932526305.1 of Epicampocera succincta. Lineage (NCBI taxonomy): Eukaryota > Metazoa > Arthropoda > Insecta > Diptera > Tachinidae > Epicampocera > Epicampocera succincta. The sequence goes on along the minus strand of OW052036.1, from coordinate 59,046,683 downwards.
ATTTTTATAATAAAAATATTACTTCCCTATTAAACTTTTTTAGAAAAGTGGCTGTATCTTCGCAAATATTGATTTTATCGCAAAAATAAGCGAAATTCGAAAAAACTTAACTAAAGTATCGATAGTGCTCTTTTCAAATATATTAAAACTATTGTAATTTGAAGAAATTTTTGAAAAAATCCATATAAATATTAGGATGGATCCAAGTCTATCAGTATTCATTTTTATAATAAAAATATTACTTCCCTATTAAACTTTTTTAGAAAAGTGGCTGTATCTCCGCAAATATTGATTTTATCGCAAAAATAAGCGAAATTCGAAAAACCTTAACTAAAGTATCGATAGTGCTCTTTTCAAATATATTAAAACTATTGTAATTTGAAGAAATTTTTGAAAAAATCCATATAAATATTAGGATGGATCTAAGTCTATCAGTATTCATTTTTATAATAAAAATATTACTTCCCTATTAAACTTTTTTAGAAAAGTGGCTGTATCTCCGCAAATATTGATTTTATCGCAAAAATAAGCGAAGTTCGAAAAAACTTAACTAAAGTATCGATAGTGCTCTTTTCAAATATATTAAAACTATTGTAATTTGAAGAAATTTTTGAAAAAATCCATATAAATATTAGGATGGATCCAAGTCTATCAGTATTCATTTTTATAATAAAAATATTACTTCCCTATTAAACTTTTTTAGAAAAGTGGCTGTATCTTCGCAAATATTGATTTTATCGCAAAAATAAGCGAAATTCGAAAAAACTTAACTAAAGTATCGATAGTGCTCTTTTCAAATATATTAAAACTATTGTAATTTGAAGAAATTTTTGAAAAAATCCATATAAATATTAGGATGGATCCAAGTCTATCAGTATTCATTTTTATAACAAAAATATTACTTCCCTATTAAACTTTTTTAGAAAAGTGGCTGTATCTCCGCAAATATTGATTTTATCGCAAAAATAAGCGAAATTCGAAAAAACTTAACTAAAGTATTGATAGTGCTCTTTTCAAATATATTCAAACTATTGTAATTTGAAGAAATTTTTGAAAAAATCCATATAAATATTAGGATGGATCCAAGTCTATCAGTATTCATTTTTATAATAAAAATATTACTTCCCTATTAAACTTTTTTAGAAAAGTGGCTGTATCTCTGCAAATATTGATTTTATCGCAAAAATAAGCGAAGTTCGAAAAAACTTAACTAAAGTATCGATAGTGCTCTTTTCAAATATATTAAAACTATTGTAATTTGAAGAAATTTTTAAAAAAATCCATATAAATATTAGGATGGATCCAAGTCTATCAGTATTCATTTTTATAATAAAAATATTACTTCCCTATTAAACTTTTTTAGAAAAGTGGCTGTATCTCCGCAAATATTGATTTTATCGCAAAAATAAGCGAAATTCGAAAAAAACTTAACTAAAGTATCGATAGTGCTCTTTTCAAATATATTAAAACTATTGTAATTTGAAGAAATTTTTTAAAAAATCCATATAAATATTAGGATGGATCCCCCTTGTCAATATATGGTCTTCGTATTTAATAAAGGGGTATTGCTCGATATTATGGTAAGGGTCCCCCCTTTTCAATATATGGTCTTCGTATTTAGTATAGGGGTATTGCTCGATATTATGGTAAGGGTCCCCCCTTTTCAATATATAGTCTTCGTATTTAGTATAGGGGTATTGCTCGATATTATGGTAAGGGTCCCCCCTTTTCAATATATGGTCTTCGTATTTAGTGTAGGGGTATCGCTCGATATTATGGTAAGGGTCCCCCCTTTTCAATATATGGTCTTCGTATTTAGTATAGGGGTATTGTTCGATATTATGGTAAGGGTCCCCCCTTTTCAATATATGGTCTTCGTATTTAGTATAGGGGTATTGCTCGATATTATGGTAAGGGTCCCCCCTTTTCAATATATGGTCTTCGTATTTAGTATAGGGGTATTGCTCGATATTATGGTAAGGGTCCCCCCTTTTCAATATATGGTCTTCGTATTTAGTATAGGGGTATTGCTCGATATTATGGTAAGGGTCCCCCCTTTTCAATATATGGTCTTCGTATTTAGTATAGGGGTATTGCTCGATATTATGGTAAGGGTCCCCCCTTTTCAATATATGGTCTTCGTATTTAGTATAGGGGTATTGCTCGATATTATGGTAAGGGTCCCCCCTTTTCAATATATGGTCTTCGTATTTAGTATAGGGGTATTGCTCGATATTATGGTAAGGGTCCCCCCTTTTCAATATATGGTCTTCGTATTTAGTATAGGGGTATTGCTCGATATTATGGTAAGGGTCCCCCCTTTTCAATATATGGTCTTCGTATTTAGTATAGGGGTATTGCTCGATATTATGGTAAGGGTCCCCCCTTTAAAAAAATCCATATAAATATTAGGATGGATCCAAGTCTATCAGTATTCATTTTTATAATAAAAATATTACTTCCCTAGTAAACTTTTTTAGAAAAGTGGCTGTATCTCCGCAAATATTGATTTTATCGCAAAAATAAGCGAAATTCGAAAAAACTTAACTAAAGTATCGATAGTGCTCTTTTCAAATATATTAAAACTATTGTAATTTGAAGAAATTTTTGAAAAAATCCATATAAATATTAGGATGGATCCAAGTCTATCAGTATTCATTTTTATAATAAAAATATTACTTCCCTATTAAACTTTTTTAGAAAAGTGGCTGTATCTTCGCAAATATTGATTTTATCGCAAAAATAAGCGAAATTCGAAAAAACTTAACTAAAGTATCGATAGTGCTCTTTTCAAATATATTAAAACTATTGTAATTTGAAGAAATTTTTGAAAAAATCCATATAAATATTAGGATGGATCCAAGTCTATCAGTATTCATTTTTATAATAAAAATATTACTTCCCTATTAAACTTTTTTATAAAAGTGGCTGTATCTCCGCAAATATTGATTTTATCGCAAAAATAAGCGAAATTCGAAAAACCTTAACTAAAGTATCGATAGTGCTCTTTTCAAATATATTAAAACTATTGTAATTTGAAGAAATTTTTGAAAAAATCCATATAAATATTAGGATGGATCCAAGTCTATCAGTATTCATTTTTATAATAAAAATATTACTTCCCTATTAAACTTTTTTAGAAAAGTGGCTGTATCTCCGCAAATATTGATTTTATCGCAAAAATAAGCGAAGTTCGAAAAAACTTAACTAAAGTATCGATAGTGCTCTTTTCAAATATATTAAAACTATTGTAATTTGAAGAAATTTTTGAAAAAATCCATATAAATATTAGGATGGATCCAAGTCTATCAGTATTCATTTTTATAATAAAAATATTACTTCCCTAGTAAACTTTTTTAGAAAAGTGGCTGTATCTCCGCAAATATTGATTTTATCGCAAAAATAAGCGAAATTCGAAAAAACTTAACTAAAGTATCGATAGTGCTCTTTTCAAATATATTAAAACTATTGTAATTTGAAGAAATTTTTGAAAAAATCCATATAAATATTAGGATGGATCCAAGTCTATCAGTATTCATTTTTATAACAAAAATATTACTTCCCTATTAAACTTTTTTAGAAAAGTGGCTGTATCTCCGCAAATATTGATTTTATCGCAAAAATAAGCGAAATTCGAAAAAACTTAGCTAAAGTATCGATAGTGCTCTTTTCAAATATATTAAAACTATTGTAATTTGAAGAAATTTTTTAAAAAATCCATATAAATATTAGGATGGATCCAAGTCTATCAGTATTAATTTTTATAATAAAAATATTACTTCCCTATTAAACTTTTTTAGAAAAGTGGCTGTATCTCTGCAAATATTGATTTTATCGCAAAAATAAGCGGAGTTCGAAAAAACTTAACTAAAGTATCGATAGTGCTCTTTTCAAATATATTAAAACTATTGTAATTTGAAGAAATTTTTAAAAAAATCCATATAAATATTAGGATGGATCCAAGTCTATCAGTATTCATTTTTATAATAAAAATATTACTTCCCTATTAAACTTTTTTAGAAAAGTGGCTGTATCTCCGCAAATATTGATTTTATCGCAAAAATAAGCGAAATTCGAAAAAAACTTAACTAAAGTATCGATAGTGCTCTTTTCAAATATATTAAAACTATTGTAATTTGAAGAAATTTTTGAAAAAATCCATATAAATATTAGGATGGATCCAAGTCTATCAGTATTCATTTTTATAATAAAAATATTACTTCCCTAGTAAACTTTTTTAGAAAAGTGGCTGTATCTCCGCAAATATTGATTTTATCGCAAAAATAAGCGAAATTCGAAAAAACTTAACTAAAGTATCGATAGTGCTCTTTTCAAATATATTAAAACTATTGTAATTTGAAGAAATTTTTGAAAAAATCCATATAAATATTAGGATGGATCCAAGTCTATCAGTATTCATTTTTATAACAAAAATATTACTTCCCTATTAAACTTTTTTAGAAAAGTGGCTGTATCTCCGCAAATATTGATTTTATCGCAAAAATAAGCGAAATTCGAAAAAACTTAACTAAAGTATCGATAGTGCTCTTTTCAAATATATTAAAACTATTGTAATTTGAAGAAATTTTTTAAAAAATCCATATAAATATTAGGATGGATCCCCCTTGTCAATATATGGTCTTCGCATTTAATAAAGGGGTATTGCTCGATATTATGGTAAGGGTCCCCCCTTTTCAATATATGGTCTTCGTATTTAGTATAGGGGTATTGCTCGATATTATGGTAAGGGTCCCCCCTTTTCAATATATGGTCTTCGTATTTAGTATAGGGGTATTGCTCGATATTATGGTAAGGGTCCTCCCTTTTCAATATATGGTCTTCGTATTTAGTGTAGGGGTATCGCTCGATATTATGGTAAGGGTCCCCCCTTTAAAAAAATCCATATAAATATTAGGATGGATCCAAGTCTATCAGTATTCATTTTTATAATAAAAATATTACTTCCCTAGTAAACTTTTTTAGAAAAGTGGCTGTATCTCCGCAAATATTGATTTTATCGCAAAAATAAGCGAAATTCGAAAAAACTTAACTAAAGTATCGATAGTGCTCTTTTCAAATATATTAAAACTATTGTAATTTGAAGAAATTTTTTAAAAAATCCATATAAATATTAGGATGGATCCCCCTTGTCAATATATGGTCTTCGCATTTAATAAAGGGGTATTGCTCGATATTATGGTAAGGGTCCCCCTTTTCAATATATGGTCTTCGTATTTAGTATAGGGGTATTGCTCGATATTATGGTAAGGGTCCCCCCTTTTCAATATATGGTCTTCGTATTTAGTATAGGGGTATTGCTCGATATTATGGTAAGGGTCCTCCCTTTTCAATATATGGTCTTCGTATTTAGTGTAGGGGTATCGCTCGATATTATGGTAAGGGTCCCCCCTTTAAAAAAATCCATATAAATATTAGGATGGATCCAAGTCTATCAGTATTCATTTTTATAATAAAAATATTACTTCCCTAGTAAACTTTTTTAGAAAAGTGGCTGTATCTCCGCAAATATTGATTTTATCGCAAAAATAAGCGAAATTCGAAAAAACTTAACTAAAGTATCGATAGTGCTCTTTTCAAATATATTAAAACTATTGTAATTTGAAGAAATTTTTGAAAAAATCCATATAAATATTAGGATGGATCCAAGTCTATCAGTATTCATTTTTATAATAAAAATATTACTTCCCTATTAAACTTTTTTAGAAAAGTGGCTGTATCTTCGCAAATATTGATTTTATCGCAAAAATAAGCGAAATTCGAAAAAACTTAACTAAAGTATCGATAGTGCTCTTTTCAAATATATTAAAACTATTGTAATTTGAAGAAATTTTTGAAAAAATCCATATAAATATTAGGATGGATCCAAGTCTATCAGCATTCATTTTTATAATAAAAATATTACTTCCCTATTAAACTTTTTTAGAAAAGTGGCTGTATCTCCGCAAATATTGATTTTATCGCAAAAATAAGCGAAATTCGAAAAACCTTAACTAAAGTATCGATAGTGCTCTTTTCAAATATATTAAAACTATTGTAATTTGAAGAAATTTTTGAAAAAATCCATATAAATATTAGGATGGATCCAAGTCTATCAGTATTCATTTTTATAATAAAAATATTACTTCCCTATTAAACTTTTTTAGAAAAGTGGCTGTATCTCCGCAAATATTGATTTTATCGCAAAAATAAGCGAAGTTCGAAAAAACTTAACTAAAGTATCGATAGTGCTCTTTTCAAATATATTAAAACTATTGTAATTTGAAGAAATTTTTGAAAAAATCCATATAAATATTAGGATGGATCCAAGTCTATCAGTATTCATTTTTATAATAAAAATATTACTTCCCTAGTAAACTTTTTTAGAAAAGTGGCTGTATCTCCGCAAATATTGATTTTATCGCAAAAATAAGCGAAATTCGAAAAAACTTAACTAAAGTATCGATAGTGCTCTTTTCAAATATATTAAAACTATTGTAATTTGAAGAAATTTTTGAAAAAATCCATATAAATATTAGGATGGATCCAAGTCTATCAGTATTCATTTTTATAATAAAAATATTACTTCCCTATTAAACTTTTTTAGAAAAGTGGCTGTATCTCTGCAAATATTGATTTTATCGCAAAAATAAGCGAAGTTCGAAAAAACTTAACTAAAGTATCGATAGTGCTCTTTTCAAATATATTAAAACTATTGTAATTTAAAGAAATTTTTAAAAAAATCCATATAAATATTAGGATGGATCCAAGTCTATCAGTATTCATTTTTATAATAAAAATATTACTTCCCTATTAAACTTTTTTAGAAAAGTGGCTGTATCTCCGCAAATATTGATTTTATCGCAAAAATAAGCGAAATTCGAAAAAAAATTAACTAAAGTATCGATAGTGCTCTTTTCAAATATATTAAAACTATTGTAATTTGAAGAAATTTTTTAAAAAATCCATATAAATATTAGGATGGATCCCCCTTGTCAATATATGGTCTTCGTATTTAGTATAGGGGTATTGCTCGATATTATGGTAAGGGTCCCCCCTTTTCAATATATGGTCTTCGTATTTAGTATAGGGGTATTGCTCGATATTATGGGAAGGGTCCCCCCTTTTCAATATATGGTCTTCGTATTTAGTATAGGGGTATTGCTCGATATTATGGTAAGGGTCCCCCCTTTTCAATATATGGTCTTCGTATTTAGTATAGGGGTATTGCTCGATATTATGGTAAGGGTCCCCCCTTTTCAATATATGGTCTTCGTATTTAGTATAGGGGTATTGCTCGATATTATGGTAAGGGTCCCCCCTTTTCAATATATGGTCTTCGTATTTAGTATAGGGGTATTGCTCGATATTATGGTAAGGGTCCCCCCTTTTCAATATATGGTCTTCGTATTTAGTATAGGGGTATTGCTCGATATTATGGTAAGGGTCCCCCCTTTTCAATATATGGTCTTCGTATTTAGTGTAGGGGTATCGCTCGATATTATGGTAAGGGTCCCCCTTTAAAAAAATCCATATAAATATTAGGATGGATCCAAGTCTATCAGTATTCATTTTTATAATAAAAATATTACTTCCCTAGTAAACTTTTTTAGAAAAGTGGCTGTATCTCCGCAAATATTGATTTTATCGCAAAAATAAGCGAAATTCGAAAAAACTTAACTAAAGTATCGATAGTGCTCTTTTCAAATATATTAAAACTATTGTAATTTGAAGAAATTTTTGAAAAAATCCATATAAATATTAGGATGGATCCAAGTCTATCAGTATTCATTTTTATAATAAAAATATTACTTCCCTATTAAACTTTTTTAGAAAAGTGGCTGTATCTCCGCAAATATTGATTTTATCGCAAAAATAAGCGAAATTCGAAAAACCTTAACTAAAGTATCGATAGTGCTCTTTTCAAATATATTAAAACTATTGTAATTTGAAGAAATTTTTGAAAAAATCCATATAAATATTAGGATGGATCCAAGTCTATCAGTATTCATTTTTATAATAAAAATATTACTTCCCTAGTAAACTTTTTTAGAAAAGTGGCTGTATCTCCGCAAATATTGATTTTATCGCAAAAATAAGCGAAGTTCGAAAAAACTTAACTAAAGTATCGATAGTGCTCTTTTCAAATATATTAAAACTATTGTAATTTGAAGAAATTTTTGAAAAAATCCATATAAATATTAGGATGGATCCAAGTCTATCAGTATTCATTTTTATAATAAAAATATTACTTCCCTAGTAAACTTTTTTAGAAAAGTGGCTGTATCTCCGCAAATATTGATTTTATCGCAAAAATAAGCGAAATTCGAAAAAACTTAGCTAAAGTATCGATAGTGCTCTTTTCAAATATATTAAAACTATTGTAATTTGAAGAAATTTTTGAAAAAATCCATATAAATATTAGGATGGATCCAAGTCTATCAGTATTCATTTTTATAACAAAAATATTACTTCCCTATTAAACTTTTTTAGAAAAGTGGCTGTATCTCCGCAAATATTGATTTTATCGCAAAAATAAGCGAAATTCGAAAAAACTTAACTAAAGTATCGATAGTGCTCTTTTCAAATATATTAAAACTATTGTAATTTGAAGAAATTTTTTAAAAAATCCATATAAATATTAGGATGGATCCAAGTCTATCAGTATTCATTTTTATAATAAAAATATTACTTCCCTATTAAACTTTTTTAGAAAAGTGGCTGTATCTCTGCAAATATTGATTTTATCGCAAAAATAAGCGAAGTTCGAAAAAACTTAACTAAAGTATCGATAGTGCTCTTTTCAAATATATTAAAACTATTGTAATTTGAAGAAATTTTTAAAAAAATCCATATAAATATTAGGATGGATCCAAGTCTATCAGTATTCATTTTTATAATAAAAATATTACTTCCCTATTAAACTTTTTTAGAAAAGTGGCTGTATCTCCGCAAATATTGATTTTATCGCAAAAATAAGCGAAATTCGAAAAAAACTTAACTAAAGTATCGATAGTGCTCTTTTCAAATATATTAAAACTATTGTAATTTGAAGAAATTTTTTAAAAAATCCATATAAATATTAGGATGGATCCCCCTTGTCAATATATGGTCTTCGCATTTAATAAAGGGGTATTGCTCGATATTATGGTAAGGGTCCCCCCTTTTCAATATATGGTCTTCGTATTTAGTATAGGGGTATTGCTCGATATTATGGTAAGGGTCCCCCCTTTTCAATATATAGTCTTCGTATTTAGTATAGGGGTATTGCTCGATATTATGGTAAGGGTCCCCCCTTTTCAATATATGGTCTTCGTATTTAGTATAGGGGTATTGCTCGATATTATGGTAAGGGTCCCCCCTTTTCAATATATGGTCTTCGTATTTAGTATAGGGGTATTGCTCGATATTATGGTAAGGGTCCCCCCTTTTCAATATATGGTCTTCGTATTTAGTATAGGGGTATTGCTCGATATTATGGTAAGGGTCCCCCCTTTTCAATATATGGTCTTCGTATTTAGTATAGGGGTATTGCTCGATATTATGGTAAGGGTCCCCCCTTTTCAATATATGGTCTTCGTATTTAGTATAGGGGTATTGCTCGATATTATGGTAAGGGTCCCCCTTTTCAATATATGGTCTTCGTATTTAGTATAGGGGTATTGCTCGATATTATGGTAAGGGTCCCCCCTTTTCAATATATGGTCTTCGTATTTAGTATAGGGGTATTGCTCGATATTATGGTAAGGGTCCCCCCTTTTCAATATATGGTCTTCGTATTTAGTATAGGGGTATTGCTCGATATTATGGTAAGGGTCCCCCCTTTTCAATATATGGTCTTCGTATTTAGTGTAGGGGTATCGCTCGATATTATGGTAAGGGTCCCCCCTTTAAAAAAATCCATATAAATATTAGGATGGATCCAAGTCTATCAGTATTCATTTTTATAATAAAAATATTACTTCCCTAGTAAACTTTTTTAGAAAAGTGGCTGTATCTCCGCAAATATTGATTTTATCGCAAAAATAAGCGAAATTCGAAAAAACTTAACTAAAGTATCGATAGTGCTCTTTTCAAATATATTAAAACTATTGTAATTTGAAGAAATTTTTGAAAAAATCCATATAAATATTAGGATGGATCCAAGTCTATCAGTATTCATTTTTATAATAAAAATATTACTTCCCTATTAAACTTTTTTAGAAAAGTGGCTGTATCTTCGCAAATATTGATTTTATCGCAAAAATAAGCGAAATTCGAAAAAACTTAACTAAAGTATCGATAGTGCTATTTTCAAATATATTAAAACTATTGTAATTTGAAGAAATTTTTGAAAAAATCCATATAAATATTAGGATGGATCCAAGTCTATCAGTATTCATTTTTATAATAAAAATATTACTTCCCTATTAAACTTTTTTAGAAAAGTGGCTGTATCTCCGCAAATATTGATTTTATCGCAAAAATAAGCGAAATTCGAAAAACCTTAACTAAAGTATCGATAGTGCTCTTTTCAAATATATTAAAACTATTGTAATTTGAAAAAGTTTTGAAAAAATCCATATAAATATTAGGATGGATCCAAGTCTATCAGTATTCATTTTTATAATAAAAATATTACTTCCCTAGTAAACTTTTTTAGAAAAGTGGCTGTATCTCCGCAAATATTGATTTTATCGCAAAAATAAGCGAAATTCGAAAAAACTTAACTAAAGTATCGATAGTGCTCTTTTCAAATATATTAAAACTATTGTAATTTGAAGAAATTTTTGAAAAAATCCATATAAATATTAGGATGGATCCAAGTCTATCAGTATTCATTTTTATAATAAAAATATTACTTCCCTAGTAAACTTTTTTAGAAAAGTGGCTGTATCTCCGCAAATATTGATTTTATCGCAAAAATAAGCGAAGTTCGAAAAAACTTAACTAAAGTATCGATAGTGCTCTTTTCAAATATATTAAAACTATTGTAATTTGAAGAAATTTTTGAAAAAATCCATATAAATATTAGGATGGATCCAAGTCTATCAGTATTCATTTTTATAATAAAAATATTACTTCCCTAGTAAACCTTTTTAGAAAAGTGGCTGTATCTCCGCAAATATTGATTTTATCGCAAAAATAAGCGAAATTCGAAAAAACTTAACTAAAGTATCGATAGTGCTCTTTTCAAATATATTAAAACTATCGTAATTTGAAGAAATTTTTGAAAAAATCCATATAAATATTAGGATGGATCCAAGTCTATCAGTATTCATTTTTATAATAAAAATATTACTTCCCTAGTAAACTTTTTTAGAAAAGTGGCTGTATCTCCGCAAATATTGATTTTATCGCAAAAATAAGCGAAATTCGAAAAAACTTAACTAAAGTATCGATAGTGCTCTTTTCAAATATATTAAAACTATTGTAATTTGAAGAAATTTTTGAAAAAATCCATATAAATATTAGGATGGATCCAAGTCTATCAGTATTCATTTTTATAATAAAAATATTACTTCCCTATTAAACTTTTTTAGAAAAGTGGCTGTATCTCCGCAAATATTGATTTTATCGCAAAAATAAGCGAAATTCGAAAAAAACTTAACTAAAGTATCGATAGTGTTCTTTTCAAATATATTAAAACTATTGTAATTTGAAGAAATTTTTTAAAAAATCCATATAAATATTAGGATGGATCCCCCTTGTCAATATATGGTCTTCGTATTTAATAAAGGGGTATTGCACGATATTATGGTAAGGGTCCCCCCTTTTCAATATATGGTCTTCGTATTTAGTATAGGGGTATTGCTCGATATTATGGTAAGGGTCCCCCCTTTTCAATATATAGTCTTCGTATTTAGTATAGGGGTATTGCTCGATATTATGGTAAGGGTCCCCCCTTTTCAATATATGGTCTTCGTATTTAGTGTAGGGGTATCGCTCGATATTATGTTAAGGGTCCCCCCTTTTCAATATATGGTCTTCGTATTTAGTATAGGGGTATTGTTCGATATTATGGTAAGGGTCCCCCCTTTTCAATATATGGTCTTCGTATTTAGTATAGGGGTATTGCTCGATATTATGGTAAGGGTCCCCCCTTTTCAATATATGGTCTTCGTATTTAGTATAGGGGTATTGCTCGATATTATGGTAAGGGTCCCCCTTTTCAATATATGGTCTTCGTATTTAGTATAGGGGTATTGCTCGATATTATGGTAAGGGTCCCCCCTTTTCAATATATGGTCTTCGTATTTAGTATAGGAGTATTGCTCGATATTATGGTAAGGGTCCCCCCTTTTCAATATATGGTCTTCGTATTTAGTATAGGGGTATTGCTCGATATTATGGTAAGGGTCCCCCCTTTTCAATATATGGTCTTCGTATTTAGTATAGGGGTATTGCTCGATATTATGGTAAGGGTCCCCCCTTTTCAATATATGGTCTTCGTATTTAGTATAGGGGTATTGCTCGATATTATGGTAAGGGTCCCCCCTTTTCAATATATGGTCTTCGTATTTAGTATAGGGGTATTGCTCGATATTATGGTAAGGGTCCCCCCTTTTCAATATATGGTCTTCGTATTTAGTATAGGGGTATTGCTCGATATTATGGTAAGGGTCCCCCCTTTTCAATATATGGTCTTCGTATTTAGTATAGGGGTATTGCTCGATATTATGGTAAGGGTCCCCCCTTTTCAATATATGGTCTTCGTATTTAGTATAGGGGTATTGCTCGATATTATGGTAAGGGTCCCCCCTTTTCAATATATGGTCTTCGTATTTAGTGTAGGGGTATCGCTCGATATTATGGTAAGGGTCCCCCCTTTAAAAAAATCCATATAAATATTAGGATGGATCCAAGTCTATCAGTATTCATTTTTATAATAAAAATATTACTTCCCTAGTAAACTTTTTTAGAAAAGTGGCTGTATCTCCGCAAATATTGATTTTATCGCAAAAATAAGCGAAATTCGAAAAAACTTAACTAAAGTATCGATAGTCCTCTTTTCAAATATATTAAAACTATTGTAATTTGAAGAAATTTTTGAAAAAATCCATATAAATATTAGGATGGATCCAAGTCTATCAGTATTCATTTTTATAATAAAAATATTACTTCCCTATTAAACTTTTTTAGAAAAGTGGCTGTATCTTCGCAAATATTGATTTTATCGCAAAAATAAGCGAAATTCGAAAAAACTTAACTAAAGTATCGATAGTGCTCTTTTCAAATATATTAAAACTATTGTAATTTGAAGAAATTTTTGAAAAAATCCATATAAATATTAGGATGGATCCAAGTCTATCAGTATTCATTTTTATAATAAAAATATTACTTCCCTATTAAACTTTTTTAGAAAAGTGGCTGTATCTCCGCAAATATTGATTTTATCGCAAAAATAAGCGAAATTCGAAAAACCTTAACTAAAGTATCGATAGTGCTCTTTTCAAATATATTAAAACTATTGTAATTTGAAGAAATTTTTGAAAAAATCCATATAAATATTAGGATGGATCCAAGTCTATCAGTATTCATTTTTATAATAAAAATATTACTTCCCTATTAAACTTTTTTAGAAAAGTGGCTGTATCTCCGCAAATATTGATTTTATCGCAAAAATAAGCGAAGTTCGAAAAAACTTAACTAAAGTATCGATAGTGCTCTTTTCAAATATATTAAAACTATTGTAATTTGAAGAAATTTTTGAAAAAATCCATATAAATATTAGGATGGATCCCCCTTGTCAATATATGGTCTTCGTATTTAATAAAGGGGTATTGCTCGATATTATGGTAAGGGTCCCCCCTTTTCAATATATGGTCTTCGTATTTAGTATAGGGGTATTGCTCGATATTATGGTAAGGGTCCCCCCTTTTCAATATATAGTCTTCGTATTTAGTATAGGGGTATTGCTCGATATTATGGTAAGGGTCCCCCCTTTTCAATATATGGTCTTCGTATTTAGTATAGGGGTATTGCTCGATATTATGGTAAGGGTCCCCCCTTTTCAATATATGGTCTTCGTATATAGTATAGGGGTATTGCTCGATATTATGGTAAGGGTCCCCCCTTTTCAATATATGGTCTTCGTATTTAGTATAGGGGTATTGCTCGATATTATGGTAAGGGTCCCCCCTTTTCAATATATGGTCTTCGTATTTAGTATAGGGGTATTGCTCGATATTATGGTAAGGGTCCCCCCTTTTCAATATATGGTCTTCGTATTTAGTATAGGGGTATTGCTCGATATTATGGTAAGGGTCCCCCCTTTTCAATATATGGTCTTCGTATTTAGTACAGGGGTATTGCTCGATATTATGGTAAGGGTCCCCCCTTTTCAATATATGGTCTTCGTATTTAGTATAGGGGTATTGCTCGATATTATGGTAAGGGTCCCCCCTTTTCAATATATGGTCTTCGTATTTAGTATAGGGGTATTGCTCGATATTATGGTAAGGGTCCCCCCTTTTCAATATATGGTCTTCGTATTTAGTATAGGGGTATTGCTCGATATTATGGTAAGGGTCCCCCCTTTTCAATATATGGTCTTCGTATTTAGTGTAGGGGTATCGCTCGATATTATGGTAAGGGTCCCCCTTTAAAAAAATCCATATAAATATTAGGATGGATCCAAGTCTATCAGTATTCATTTTTATAATAAAAATATTACTTCCCTAGTAAACTTTTTTAGAAAAGTGGCTGTATCTCCGCAAATATTGATTTTATCGCAAAAATAAGCGAAATTCGAAAAAACTTAACTAAAGTATCGATAGTGCTCTTTTCAAATATATTAAAACTATTGTAATTTGAAGAAATTTTTGAAAAAATCCATATAAATATTAGGATGGATCCAAGTCTATCAGTATTCATTTTTATAATAAAAATATTACTTCCCTATTAAACTTTTTTAGAAAAGTGGCTGTATCTTCGCAAATATTGATTTTATCGCAAAAATAAGCGAAATTCGAAAAAACTTAACTAAAGTATCGATAGTGCTCTTTTCAAATATATTAAAACTATTGTAATTTGAAGAAATTTTTTAAAAAATCCATATAAATATTAGGATGGATCCAAGTCTATCAGTATTCATTTTTATAATAAAAATATTACTTCCCTATTAAACTTTTTTAGAAAAGTGGCTGTATCTCCGCAAATATTGATTTTATCGCAAAAATAAGCGAAATTCGAAAAACCTTAACTAAAGTATCGATAGTGCTCTTTTCAAATATATTAAAACTATTGTAATTTGAAGAAATTTTTGAAAAAATCCATATAAATATTAGGATGGATCCAAGTCTATCAGTATTCATTTTTATAATAAAAATATTACTTCCCTATTAAACTTTTTTAGAAAAGTGGCTGTATCTCCGCAAATATTGATTTTATCGCAAAAATAAGCGAAGTTCGAAAAAACTTAACTAAAGTATCGATAGTGCTCTTTTCAAATATATTAAAACTATTGTAATTTGAAGAAATTTTTGAAAAAATCCATATAAATATTAGGATGGATCCCCCTTGTCAATATATGGTCTTCGTATTTAATAAAGGGGTATTGCTCGATATTATGGTAAGGGTCCCCCCTTTTCAATATATGGTCTTCGTATTTAGTATAGGGGTATTGCTCGATATTATGGTAAGGGTCCCCCCTTTTCAATATATAGTCTTCGTATTTAGTATAGGGGTATTGCTCGATATTATGGTAAGGGTCCCCCCTTTTCAATATATGGTCTTCGTATTTAGTATAGGGGTATTGCTCGATATTATGGTAAGGGTCCCCCCTTTTCAATATATGGTCTTCGTATTTAGTATAGGGGTATTGCTCGATATTATGGTAAGGGTCCCCCCTTTTCAATATATGGTCTTCGTATTTAGTATAGGGGTATTGCTCGATATTATGGTAAGGGTCCCCCCTTTTCAATATATGGTCTTCGTATTTAGTATAGGGGTATTGCTCGATATTATGGTAAGGGTCCCCCCTTTTCAATATATGGTCTTCGTATTTAGTATAGGGGTATTGCTCGATATTATGGTAAGGGTCCCCCCTTTTCAATATATGGTCTTCGTATTTAGTATAGGGGTATTGCTCGATATTATGGTAAGGGTCCCCCCTTTTCAATATATGGTCTTCGTATTTAGTATAGGGGTATTGCTCGATATTATGGTAAGGGTCCCCCCTTTTCAATATATGGTCTTCGTATTTAGTATAGGGGTATTGCTCGATATTATGGTAAGGGTCCCCCCTTTTCAATATATGGTCTTCGTATTTAGTGTAGGGGTATCGCTCGATATTATGGTAAGGGTCCCCCCTTTAAAAAAATCCATATAAATATTAGGATGGATCCAAGTCTATCAGTATTCATTTTTATAATAAAAATATTACTTCCCTAGTAAACTTTTTTAGAAAAGTGGCTGTATCTCCGCAAATATTGATTTTATCGCAAAAATAAGCGAAATTCGAAAAAACTTAACTAAAGTATCGATAGTGCTCTTTTCAAATATATTAAAACTATTGTAATTTGAAGAAATTTTTGAAAAAATCCATATAAATATTAGGATGGATCCAAGTCTATCAGTATTCATTTTTATAATAAAAATATTACTTCCCTAGTAAACTTTTTTAGAAAAGTGGCTGTATCTCCGCAAATATTGATTTTATCGCAAAAATAAGCGAAATTTGAAAAAACTTAACTAAAGTATCGATAGTGCTCTTTTCAAATATATTAAAACTATTGTAATTTGAAGAAATTTTTGAAAAAATCCATATAAATATTAGGATGGATCCAAGTCTATCAGTATTCATTTTTATAATAAAAATATTACTTCCCTAGTAAACTTTTTTAGAAAAGTGGCTGTATCTCCGCAAATATTGATTTTATCGCAAAAATAAGCGAAGTTCGAAAAAACTTAACTAAAGTATCGATAGTGCTCTTTTCAAATATATTAAAACTATTGTAATTTGAAGAAATTTTTGAAAAAATCCATATAAATATTAGGATGGATCCAAGTCTATCAGTATTCATTTTTATAATAAAAATATTACTTTCCTAGTAAACCTTTTTAGAAAAGTGGCTGTATCTCCGCAAATATTGATTTTATCGCAAAAATAAGCGAAATTCGAAAAAACTTAACTAAAGTATCGATAGTGCTCTTTTCAAATATATTAAAACTATTGTAATTTGAAGAAATTTTTGAAAAAATCCATATAAATATTAGGATGGATCCAAGTCTATCAGTATTCATTTTTATAATAAAAATATTACTTCCCTATTAAACTTTTTTAGAAAAGTGGCTGTATCTCTGCAAATATTGATTTTATCGCAAAAATAAGCGAAATTCGAAAAAACTTAACTAAAGTATCGATAGTGCTCTTTTCAAATATATTAAAACTATTGTAATTTGAAGAAATTTTTAAAAAAATCCATATAAATATTAGGATGGATCCAAGTCTATCAGTATTCATTTTTATAATAAAAATATTACTTCCCTATTAAACTTTTTTAGAAAAGTGGCTGTATCTCCGCAAATATTGATTTTATCGCAAAAATAAGCGAAATTCGAAAAAAACTTAACTAAAGTATCGATAGTGCTCTTTTCAAATATATTAAAACTATTGTAATTTGAAGAAATTTTTTAAAAAATCCATATAAATATTAGGATGAATCCCCCTTGTCAATATATGGTCTTCGTATTTAATAAAGGGGTATTGCACGATATTATGGTAAGGGTCCCCCCTTTTCAATATATGGTCTTCGTATTTAGTATAGGGGTATTGCTCGATATTATGGTAAGGGTCCCCCCTTTTCAATATATAGTCTTCGTATTTAGTATAGGGGTATTGCTCGATATTATGGTAAGGGTCCCCCCTTTTCAATATATGGTCTTCGTATTTAGTGTAGGGGTATCGCTCGATATTATGGTAAGGGTCCCCCCTTTTCAATATATGGTCTTCGTATTTAGTATAGGGGTATTGTTCGATATTATGGTAAGGGTCCCCCCTTTTCAATATATGGTCTTCGTATTTAGTATAGGGGTATTGCTCGATATTATGGTAAGGGTCCCCCCTTTTCAATATATGGTCTTCGTATTTAGTATAGGGGTATTGCTCGATATTATGGTAAGGGTCCCCCTTTTCAATATATGGTCTTCGTATTTAGTATAGGGGTATTGCTCGATATTATGGTAAGGGTCCCCCCTTTTCAATATATGGTCTTCGTATTTAGTATAGGAGTATTGCTCGATATTATGGTAAGGGTCCCCCCTTTTCAATATATGGTCTTCGTATTTAGTATAGGGGTATTGCTCGATATTATGGTAAGGGTCCCCCCTTTTCAATATATGGTCTTCGTATTTAGTATAGGGGTATTGCTCGATATTATGGTAAGGGTCCCCCCTTTTCAATATATGGTCTTCGTATTTAGTATAGGAGTATTGCTCGATATTATGGTAAGGGTCCCCCCTTTTCAATATATGGTCTTCGTATTTAGTATAGGGGTATTGCTCGATATTATGGTAAGGGTCCCCCCTTTTCAATATATGGTCTTCGTATTTAGTATAGGGGTATTGCTCGATATTATGGTAAGGGTCCCCCCTTTTCAATATATGGTCTTCGTATTTAGTATAGGGGTATTGCTCGATATTATGGTAAGGGTCCCCCCTTTTCAATATATGGTCTTCGTATTTAGTATAGGGGTATTGCTCGATATTATGGTAAGGGTCCCCCCTTTTCAATATATGGTCTTCGTATTTAGTGTAGGGGTATCGCTCGATATTATGGTAAGGGTCCCCCCTTTAAAAAAATCCATATAAATATTAGGATGGATCCAAGTCTATCAGTATTCATTTTTATAATAAAAATATTACTTCCCTATTAAACTTTTTTAGAAAAGTGGCTGTATCTTCGCAAATATTGATTTTATCGCAAAAATAAGCGAAATTCGAAAAAACTTAACTAAAGTATCGATAGTGCTCTTTTCAAATATATTAAAACTATTGTAATTTGAAGAAATTTTTGAAAAAATCCATATAAATATTAGGATGGATCCAAGTCTATCAGTATTCATTTTTATAATAAAAATATTACTTCCCTATTAAACTTTTTTAGAAAAGTGGCTGTATCTCCGCAAATATTGATTTTATCGCAAAAATAAGCGAAATTCGAAAAACCTTAACTAAAGTATCGATAGTGCTCTTTTCAAATATATTAAAACTATTGTAATTTGAAGAAATTTTTGAAAAAATCCATATAAATATTAGGATGGATCCAAGTCTATCAGTATTCATTTTTATAATAAAAATATTACTTCCCTATTAAACTTTTTTAGAAAAGTGGCTGTATCTCCGCAAATATTGATTTTATCGCAAAAATAAGCGAAGTTCGAAAAAACTTAACTAAAGTATCGATAGTGCTCTTTTCAAATATATTAAAACTATTGTAATTTGAAGAAATTTTTGAAAAAATCCATATAAATATTAGGATGGATCCAAGTCTATCAGTATTCATTTTTATAATAAAAATATTACTTCCCTAGTAAACTTTTTTAGAAAAGTGGCTGTATCTCCGCAAATATTGATTTTATCGCAAAAATAAGCGAAATTCGAAAAAACTTAACTAAAGTATCGATAGTGCTCTTTTCAAATATATTAAAACTATTGTAATTTGAAGAAATTTTTGAAAAAATCCATATAAATATTAGGATGGATCCAAGTCTATCAGTATTCATTTTTATAACAAAAATATTACTTCCCTATTAAACTTTTTTAGAAAAGTGGCTGTATCTCCGCAAATATTGATTTTATCGCAAAAATAAGCGAAATTCGAAAAAACTTAACTAAAGTATCGATAGTGCTCTTTTCAAATATATTAAAACTATTGTAATTTGAAGAAATTTTTGAAAAAATCCATATAAATATTAGGATGGATCCAAGTCTATCAGTATTCATTTTTATAATAAAAATATTACTTCCCTATTAAACTTTTTTAGAAAAGTGGCTGTATCTTCGCAAATATTGATTTTATCGCAAAAATAAGCGAAATTCGAAAAAACTTAACTAAAGTATCGATAGTGCTCTTTTCAAATATATTAAAACTATTGTAATTTGAAGAAATTTTTGAAAAAATCCATATAAATATTAGGATGGATCCAAGTCTATCAGTATTCATTTTTATAATAAAAATATTACTTCCCTATTAAACTTTTTTAGAAAAGTGGCTGTATCTCCGCAAATATTGATTTTATCGCAAAAATAAGCGAAGTTCGAAAAAACTTAACTAAAGTATCGATAGTGCTCTTTTCAAATATATTAAAACTATTGTAATTTGAAGAAATTTTTGAAAAAATCCATATAAATATTAGGATGGATCCAAGTCTATCAGTATTCATTTTTATAATAAAAATATTACTTCCCTAGTAAACTTTTTTAGAAAAGTGGCTGTATCTCCGCAAATATTGATTTTATCGCAAAAATAAGCGAAATTCGAAAAAACTTAACTAAAGTATCGATAGTGCTCTTTTCAAATATATTAAAACTATTGTAATTTGAAGAAATTTTTGAAAAAATCCATATAAATATTAGGATGGATCCAAGTCTATCAGTATTCATTTTTATAATAAAAATATTACTTCTCTATTAAACTTTTTTAGAAAAGTGGCTGTATCTCCGCAAATATTGATTTTATCGCAAAAATAAGCGAAATTCGAAAAAACTTAACTAAAGTATCGATAGTGCTCTTTTCAAATATATTAAAACTATTGTAATTTGAAGAAATTTTTGAAAAAATCCATATAAATATTAGGATGGATCCAAGTCTATCAGTATTCATTTTTATAATAAAAATATTACTTCCCTATTAAACTTTTTTAGAAAAGTGGCTGTATCTTCGCAAATATTGATTTTATCGCAAAAATAAGCGAAATTCGAAAAAACTTAACTAAAGTATCGATAGTGCTCTTTTCAAATATATTAAAACTATTGTAATTTGAAGAAATTTTTGAAAAAATCCATATAAATATTAGGATGGATCCAAGTCTATCAGTATTCATTTTTATAATAAAAATATTACTTCCCTAGTAAACTTTTTTAGAAAAGTGGCTGTATCTCCGCAAATATTGATTTTATCGCAAAAATAAGCGAAATTCGAAAAAACTTAACTAAAGTATCGATAGTGCTCTTTTCAAATATATTAAAACTATTGTAATTTGAAGAAATTTTTGAAAAAATCCATATAAATATTAGGATGGATCCAAGTCTATCAGTATTCATTTTTATAATAAAAATATTACTTCTCTATTAAACTTTTTTAGAAAAGTGGCTGTATCTCCGCAAATATTGATTTTATCGCAAAAATAAGCGAAATTCGAAAAAACTTAACTAAAGTATCGATAGTGCTCTTTTCAAATATATTAAAACTATTGTAATTTGAAGAAATTTTTGAAAAAATCCATATAAATATTAGGATGGATCCAAGTCTATCAGTATTCATTTTTATAATAAAAATATTACTTCCCTATTAAACTTTTTTAGAAAAGTGGCTGTATCTTCGCAAATATTGATTTTATCGCAAAAATAAGCGAAATTCGAAAAAACTTAACTAAAGTATCGATAGTGCTCTTTTCAAATATATTAAAACTATTGTAATTTGAAGAAATTTTTGAAAAAATCCATATAAATATTAGGATGGATCCAAGTCTATCAGTATTCATTTTTATAATAAAAATATTACTTCCCTATTAAACTTTTTTAGAAAAGTGGCTGTATCTCCGCAAATATTGATTTTATCGCAAAAATAAGCGAAATTCGAAAAACCTTAACTAAAGTATCGATAGTGCTCTTTTCAAATATATTAAAACTATTGTAATTTGAAGAAATTTTTGAAAAAATCCATATAAATATTAGGATGGATCCAAGTCTATCAGTATTCATTTTTATAATAAAAATATTACTTCCCTATTAAACTTTTTTAGAAAAGTGGCTGTATCTCCGCAAATATTGATTTAATCGCAAAAATAAGCGAAGTTCGAAAAAACTTAACTAAAGTATCGATAGTGCTCTTTTCAAATATATTAAAACTATTGTAATTTGAAGAAATTTTTGAAAAAATCCATATAAATATTAGGATGGATCCAAGTCTATCAGTATTCATTTTTATAATAAAAATATTACTTCCCTAGTAAACTTTTTTAGAAAAGTGGCTGTATCTCCGCAAATATTGATTTTATCGCAAAAATAAGCGAAATTCGAAAAAACTTGACTAAAGTATCGATAGTGCTCTTTTCAAATATATTAAAACTATTGTAATTTGAAGAAATTTTTGAAAAAATCCATATAAATATTAGGATGGATCCAAGTCTATCAGTATTCATTTTTATAACAAAAATATTACTTCCCTAATAAACTTTTTTAGAAAAGTGGCTGTATCTCCGCAAATATTGATTTTATCGCAAAAATAAGCGAAATTCGAAAAAACTTAACTAAAGTATCGATAGTGCTCTTTTCAAATATATTAAAACTATTGTAATTTGAAGAAATTTTTGAAAAAATCCATATAAATATTAGGATGGATCCAAGTCTATCAGTATTCATTTTTATAATAAAAATATTACTTCCCTATTAAACTTTTTTAGAAAAGTGGCTGTATCTCTGCAAATATTGATTTTATCGCAAAAATAAGCGAAGTTCGAAAAAACTTAACTAAAGTATCGATAGTGCTCTTTTCAAATATATTAAAACTATTGTAATTTGAAGAAATTTTTAAAAAAATCCATATAAATATTAGGATGGATCCCCCTTGTCAATATATGGTCTTCGTATTTAATAAAGGGGTATTGCTCGATATTATGGTAAGGGTACCCCCTTTTCAATATATGGTCTTCGTATTTAGTATAGGGGTATTGCTCGATATTATGGTAAGGGTCCCCCCTTTTCAATATATAGTCTTCGTATTTAGTATAGGGGTATTGCTCGATATTATGGTAAGGGTCCCCCCTTTTCAATATATGGTCTTCGTATTTAGTATAGGGGTATTGCTCGATATTATGGTAAGGGTCCCCCCTTTTCAATATATGGTCTTCGTATTTAGTATAGGGGTATTGCTCGATATTATGGTAAGGGTCCCCCCTTTTCAATATATGGTCTTCGTATTTAGTATAGGGGTATTGCTCGATATTATGGTAAGGGTCCCCCCTTTTCAATATATGGTCTTCGTATTTAGTATAGGGGTATTGCTCGATATTATGGTAAGGGTCCCCCCTTTTCAATATATGGTCTTCGTATTTAGTATAGGGGTATTGCTCGATATTATGGTAAGGGTCCCCCCTTTTCAATATATGGTCTTCGTATTTAGTATAGGGGTATTGCTCGATATTATGGTAAGGGTCCCCCCTTTTCAATATATGGTCTTCGTATTTAGTATAGGGGTATTGCTCGATATTATGGTAAGGGTCCCCCCTTTTCAATATATGGTCTTCGTATTTAGTATAGGAGTATTGCTCGATATTATGGTAAGGGTCCCCCCTTTTCAATATATGGTCTTCGTATTTAGTATAGGGGTATTGCTCGATATTATGGTAAGGGTCCCCCCTTTTCAATATATGGTCTTCGTATTTAGTATAGGGGTATTGCTCGATATTATGGTAAGGGTCCCCCCTTTTCAATATATGGTCTTCGTATTTAGTATAGGGGTATTGCTCGATATTATGGTAAGGGTCCCCCCTTTTCAATATATGGTCTTCGTATTTAGTATAGGGGTATTGCTCGATATTATGGTAAGGGTCCCCCCTTTTCAATATATGGTCTTCGTATTTAGTATAGGGGTATTGCTCGATATTATGGTAAGGGTCCCCCCTTTTCAATATATGGTCTTCGTATTTAGTATAGGGGTATTGCTCGATATTATGGTAAGGGTCCCCCCTTTTCAATATATGGTCTTCGTATTTAGTATAGGGGTATTGCTCGATATTATGGTAAGGGTCCCCCCTTTAAAAAAATCCATATAAATATTAGGATGGATCCAAGTCTATCAGTATTCATTTTTATAATAAAAATATTACTTCCCTAGTAAACTTTTTTAGAAAAGTGGCTGTATCTCCGCAAATATTGATTTTATCGCAAAAATAAGCGAAATTCGAAAAAACTTAACTAAATTATCGATAGTGCTCTTTTCAAATATATTAAAACTATTGTAATTTGAAGAAATTTTTGAAAAAATCCATATAAATATTAGGATGGATCCAAGTCTATCAGTATTCATTTTTATAATAAAAATATTACTTCCCTTTTAAACTTTTTTAGAAAAGTGGCTGTATCTTCGCAAATATTGATTTTATCGCAAAAATAAGCGAAATTCGAAAAAACTTAACTAAAGTATCGATAGTGCTCTTTTCAAATATATTAAAACTATTGTAATTTGAAGAAATTTTTGAAAAAATCCGTATAAATATTAGGATGGATCCAAGTCTATCAGTATTCATTTTTATAATAAAAATATTACTTCCCTATTAAACTTTTTTAGAAAAGTGGCTGTATCTTCGCAAATATTGATTTTATCGCAAAAATAAGCGAAATTCGAAAAACCTTAACTAGAGTATCGATAGTGCTCTTTTCAAATATATTAAAACTATTGTAATTTGAAGAAATTTTTTAAAAAATCCATATAAATATTAGGATGGTTCCAAGTCTATCAGTATTCATTTTTATAATAAAAATATTACTTCCCTATTAAACTTTTTTAGAAAAGTGGCTGTATCTCCGCAAATATTGATTTTATCGCAAAAATAAGCGAAATTCGAAAAACCTTAACTAAAGTATCGATAGTGCTCTTTTCAAATATATTAAAACTATTGTAATTTGAAGAAATTTTTGAAAAAATCCATATAAATATTAGGATGGATCCAAGTCTATCAGTATTCATTTTTATAATAAAAATATTACTTCCCTATTAAACTTTTTTAGAAAAGTGGCTGTATCTCCGCAAATATTGATTTTATCGCAAAAATAAGCGAAATTCGAAAAACCTTAACTAAAGTATCGATAGTGCTCTTTTCAAATATATTAAAACTATTGTAATTTGAAGAAATTTTTGAAAAAATCCATATAAATATTAGGATGGATCCAAGTCTATCAGTATTCATTTTTATAATAAAAATATTACTTCCCTATTAAACTTTTTTAGAAAAGTGGCTGTATCTCCGCAAATATTGATTTTATCGCAAAAATAAGCGAAATTCGAAAAAACTTAACTAAAGTATCGATAGTGCTCTTTTCAAATATATTAAAACTATTGTAATTTGAAGAAATTTTTGAAAAAATCCATATAAATATTAGGATGGATCCAAGTCTATCAGTATTCATTTTTATAACAAAAATATTACTTCCCTATTAAACTTTTTTAGAAAAGTGGCTGTATCTCCGCAAATATTGATTTTATCGCAAAAATAAGCGAAATTCGAAAAAACTTAACTAAAGTATCGATAGTGCTCTTTTCAAATATATTAAAACTATTGTAATTTGAAGAAATTTTTGAAAAAATCCATATAAATATTAGGATGGATCCAAGTCTATCAGTATTCATTTTTAAAATAAAAATATTACTTCCCTAGTAAACTTTTTTAGAAAAGTGGCTGTATCTCCGCAAATATTGATTTTATCGCAAAAATAAGCGAAATTCGAAAAAACTTAACTAAAGTATCGATAGTGCTCTTTTCAAATATATTAAAACTATTGTAATTTGAAGAAATTTTTGAAAAAATCCATATAAATATTAGGATGGATCCAAGTCTATCAGTATTCATTTTTATAACAAAAATATTACTTCCCTATTAAACTTTTTTAGAAAAGTGGCTGTATCTCCGCAAATATTGATTTTATCGCAAAAATAAGCGAAATTCGAAAAAACTTAACTAAAGTATCGATAGTGCTCTTTTCAAATATATTAAAACTATTGTAATTTGAAGAAATTTTTGAAAAAATCCATATAAATATTAGGATGGATCCAAGTCTATCAGTATTCATTTTTATAATAAAAATATTACTTCCCTATTAAACTTTTTTAGAAAAGTGGCTGTATCTCCGCAAATATTGATTTTATCGCAAAAATAAGCGAAATTCGAAAAAACTTAACTAAAGTATCGATAGTGCTCTTTTCAAATATATTAAAACTATTGTAATTTGAAGAAATTTTTGAAAAAATCCATATAAATATTAGGATGGATCCAAGTCTATCAGTATTCATTTTTATAATAAAAATATTACTTCCCTAGTAAACTTTTTTAGAAAAGTGGCTGTATCTCCGCAAATATTGATTTTATCGCAAAAATAAGCGAAATTCGAAAAAACTTAACTAAAGTATCGATAGTGCTCTTTTCAAATATATTAAAACTATTGTAATTTGAAGAAATTTTTAAAAAAATCCATATAAATATTAGGATGGATCCAAGTCTATCAGTATTCATTTTTATAATAAAAATATTACTTCCCTATTAAACTTTTTTAGAAAAGTGGCTGTATCTCCGCAAATATTGATTTTATCGCAAAAATAAGCGAAATTCGAAAAAAACTTAACTAAAGTATCGATAGTGCTCTTTTCAAATATATTAAAACTATTGTAATTTGAAGAAATTTTTTAAAAAATCCATATAAATATTAGGATGGATCCCCCTTGTCAATATATGGTCTTCGTATTTAGTGTAGGGGTATTGCTCGATATTATGGTAAGGGTCCCCCCTTTTCAATATATAGTCTTCGTATTTAGTATAGGGATATTGCTCGATATTATGGTAAGGGTCCCCCCTTTTCAATATATGGTCTTCGTATTTAGTGTAGGGGTATCGCTCGATATTATGGTAAGGGTCCCCCCTTTTCAATATATGGTCTTCGTATTTAGTATAGGGGTATTGTTCGATATTATGGTAAGGGTCCCCCCTTTTCAATATATGGTCTTCGTATTTAGTATAGGGGTATTGCTCGATATTATGGTAAGGGTCCCCCCTTTTCAATATATGGTCTTCGTATTTAGTATAGGGGTATTGCTCGATATTATGGTAAGGGTCCCCCTTTTCAATATATGGTCTTCGTATTTAGTATAGGGGTATTGCTCGATATTATGGTAAAGGTCCCCCCTTTTCAATATATGGTCTTCGTATTTAGTATAGGGGTATTGCTCGATATTATGGTAAGGGTCCCCCCTTTTCAATATATGGTCTTCGTATTTAGTATAGGGGTATTGCTCGATATTATGGTAAGGGTCCCCCCTTTTCAATATATGGTCTTCGTATTTAGTGTAGGGGTATCGCTCGATATTATGGTAAGGGTCCCCCTTTAAAAAAATCCATACAAATATTAGGATGGATCCAAGTCTATCAGTATTCATTTTTATAATAAAAATATTACTTCCCTAGTAAACTTTTTTAGAAAAGTGGCTGTATCTCCGCAAATATTGATTTTATCGCAAAAATAAGCGAAATTCGAAAAAACTTAACTAAAGTATCGATAGTGCTCTTTTCAAATATATTAAAACTATTGTAATTTGAAGAAATTTTTGAAAAAATCCATATAAATATTAGGATGGATCCAAGTCTATCAGTATTCATTTTTATAATAAAAATATTACTTCCCTATTAAACTTTTTTAGAAAAGTGGCTGTATCTCTGCAAATATTGATTTTATCGCAAAAATAAGCGAAGTTCGAAAAAACTTAACTAAAGTATCGATAGTGCTCTTTTCAAATATATTAAAACTATTGTAATTTAAAGAAATTTTTAAAAAAATCCATATAAATATTAGGATGGATCCAAGTCTATCAGTATTCATTTTTATAATAAAAATATTACTTCCCTATTAAACTTTTTTAGAAAAGTGGCTGTATCTCCGCAAATATTGATTTTATCGCAAAAATAAGCGAAATTCGAAAAAAAATTAACTAAAGTATCGATAGTGCTCTTTTCAAATATATTAAAACTATTGTAATTTGAAGAAATTTTTTAAAAAATCCATATAAATATTAGGATGGATCCCCCTTGTCAATATATGGTCTTCGTATTTAATAAAGGGGTATTGCTCGATATTATGGTAAGGGTCCCCCCTTTTCAATATATGGTCTTCGTATTTAGTATAGGGGTATTGCTCGATATTATGGTAAGGGTCCCCCCTTTTCAATATATGGTCTTCGTATTTAGTATAGGGGTATTGCTCGATATTATGGTAAGGGTCCCCCCTTTTCAATATATGGTCTTCGTATTTAGTATAGGGGTATTGCTCGATATTATGGTAAGGGTCCCCCCTTTTCAATATATGGTCTTCGTATTTAGTATAGGGGTATTGCTCGATATTATGGTAAGGGTCCCCCCTTTTCAATATATGGTCTTCGTATTTAGTATAGGGGTATTGCTCGATATTATGGTAAGGGTCCCCCCTTTTCAATATATGGTCTTCGTATTTAGTGTAGGGGTATCGCTCGATATTATGGTAAGGGTCCCCCTTTAAAAAAATCCATATAAATATTAGGATGGATCCAAGTCTATCAGTATTCATTTTTATAATAAAAATATTACTTCCCTAGTAAACTTTTTTAGAAAAGTGGCTGTATCTCCGCAAATATTGATTTTATCGCAAAAATAAGCGAAATTCGAAAAAACTTAACTAAAGTATCGATAGTGCTCTTTTCAAATATATTAAAACTATTGTAATTTGAAGAAATTTTTGAAAAAATCCATATAAATATTAGGATGGATCCAAGTCTATCAGTATTCATTTTTATAATAAAAATATTACTTCCCTATTAAACTTTTTTAGAAAAGTGGCTGTATCTTCGCAAATATTGATTTTATCGCAAAAATAAGCGAAATTCGAAAAAACTTAACTAAAGTATCGATAGTGCTCTTTTCAAATATATTAAAACTATTGTAATTTGAAGAAATTTTTGAAAAAATCCATATAAATATTAGGATGGATCCAAGTCTATCAGTATTCATTTTTATAATAAAAATATTACTTCCCTATTAAACTTTTTTAGAAAAGTGGCTGTATCTCCGCAAATATTGATTTTATCGCAAAAATAAGCGAAATTCGAAAAACCTTAACTAAAGTATCGATAGTGCTCTTTTCAAATATATTAAAACTATTGTAATTTGAAGAAATTTTTTAAAAAATCCATATAAATATTAGGATGGATCCAAGTCTATCAGTATTCATTTTTATAATAAAAATATTACTTCCCTAGTAAACTTTTTTAGAAAAGTGGCTGTATCTCCGCAAATATTGATTTTATCGCAAAAATAAGCGAAATTCGAAAAAACTTAGCTAAAGTATCGATAGTGCTCTTTTCAAATATATTAAAACTATTGTAATTTGAAGAAATTTTTGAAAAAATCCATATAAATATTAGGATGGATCCAAGTCTATCAGTATTCATTTTTATAACAAAAATATTACTTCCCTATTAAACTTTTTTAGAAAAGTGGCTGTATCTCCGCAAATATTGATTTTATCGCAAAAATAAGCGAAATTCGAAAAAACTTAACTAAAGTATCGATAGTGCTCTTTTCAAATATATTAAAACTATTGTAATTTGAAGAAATTTTTGAAAAAATCCATATAAATATTAGGATGGATCCAAGTCTATCAGTATTCATTTTTATAATAAAAATATTACTTCCCTATTAAACTTTTTTAGAAAAGTGGCTGTATCTCTGCAAATATTGATTTTATCGCAAAAATAAGCGAAGTTCGAAAAAACTTAACTAAAGTATCGATAGTGCTCTTTTCAAATATATTAAAACTATTGTAATTTGAAGAAATTTTTAAAAAAATCCATATAAATATTAGGATGGATCCAAGTCTATCAGTATTCATTTTTATAATAAAAATATTACTTCCCTATTAAACTTTTTTAGAAAAGTGGCTGTATCTCCGCAAATATTGATTTTATCGCAAAAATAAGCGAAATTCGAAAAAAACTTAACTAAAGTATCGATAGTGCTCTTTTCAAATATATTAAAACTATTGTAATTTGAAGAAATTTTTTAAAAAATCCATATAAATATTAGGATGGATCCCCCTTGTCAATATATGGTCTTCGTATTTAATAAAGGGGTATTGCTCGATATTATGGTAAGGGTCCCCCCTTTTCAATATATGGTCTTCGTATTTAGTATAGGGGTATTGCTCGATATTATGGTAAGGGTCCCCCCTTTTCAATATATAGTCTTCGTATTTAGTATAGGGGTATTGCTCGATATTATGGTAAGGGTCCCCCCTTTTCAATATATGGTCTTCGTATTTAGTGTAGGGGTATCGCTCGATATTATGGTAAGGGTCCCCCCTTTTCAATATATGGTCTTCGTATTTAGTATAGGGGTATTGTTCGATATTATGGTAAGGGTCCCCCCTTTTCAATATATGGTCTTCGTATTTAGTATAGGGGTATTGCTCGATATTATGGTAAGGGTCCCCCCTTTTCAATATATGGTCTTCGTATTTAGTATAGGGGTATTGCTCGATATTATGGTAAGGGTCCCCCCTTTTCAATATATGGTCTTCGTATTTAGTATAGGGGTATTGCTCGATATTATGGTAAGGGTCCCCCCTTTTCAATATATGGTCTTCGTATTTAGTATAGGGGTATTGCTCGATATTATGGTAAGGGTCCCCCCTTTTCAATATATGGTCTTCGTATTTAGTATAGGGGTATTGCTCGATATTATGGTAAGGGTCCCCCCTTTTCAATATATAGTCTTCGTATTTAGTATAGGGGTATTGCTCGATATTATGGTAAGGGTCCCCCCTTTTCAATATATGGTCTTCGTATTTAGTATAGGGGTATTGCTCGATATTATGGTAAGGGTCCCCCCTTTTCAATATATAGTCTTCGTATTTAGTATAGGGGTATTGCTCGATATTATGGTAAGGGTCCCCCCTTTTCAATATATGGTCTTCGTATTTAGTATAGGGGTATTGCTCGATATTATGGTAAGGGTCCCCCCTTTTCAATATATGGTCTTCGTATTTAGTATAGGGGTATTGCTCGATATTATGGTAAGGGTCCCCCCTTTTCAATATATGGTCTTCGTATTTAGTATAGGGGTATTGCTCGATATTATGGTAAGGGTCCCCCCTTTTCAATATATGGTCTTCGTATTTAGTATAGGGGTATTGCTCGATATTATGGTAAGGGTCCCCCCTTTTCAATATATGGTCTTCGTATTTAGTATAGGGGTATTGCTCGATATTATGGTAAGGGTCCCCCCTTTTCAATATATGGTCTTCGTATTTAGTATAGGGGTATTGCTCGATATTATGGTAAGGGTCCCCCCTTTTCAATATATGGTCTTCGTATTTAGTATAGGGGTATTGCTCGATATTATGGTAAGGGTCCCCCCTTTTCAATATATGGTCTTCGTATTTAGTATAGGGGTATTGCTCGATATTATGGTAAGGGTCCCCCCTTTTCAATATATGGTCTTCGTATTTAGTGTAGGGGTATCGCTCGATATTATGGTAAGGGTCCCCCCTTTAAAAAAATCCATATAAATATTAGGATGGATCCAAGTCTATCAGTATTCATTTTTATAATAAAAATATTACTTCCCTAGTAAACTTTTTTAGAAAAGTGGCTGTATCTCCGCAAATATTGATTTTATCGCAAAAATAAGCGAAATTCGAAAAAACTTAACTAAAGTATCGATAGTGCTCTTTTCAAATATATTAAAACTATTGTAATTTGAAGAAATTTTTGAAAAAATCCATATAAATATTAGGATGGATCCAAGTCTATCAGTATTCATTTTTATAATAAAAATATTACTTCCCTAGTAAACTTTTTTAGAAAAGTGGCTGTATCTCCGCAAATATTGATTTTATCGCAAAAATAAGCGAAATTCGAAAAACCTTAACTAAAGTATCGATAGTGCTCTTTTCAAATATATTAAAACTATTGTAATTTGAAAAAGTTTTGAAAAAATCCATATAAATATTAGGATGGATCCAAGTCTATCAGTATTCATTTTTATAATAAAAATATTACTTCCCTAGTAAACTTTTTTAGAAAAGTGGCTGTATCTCCGCAAATATTGATTTTATCGCAAAAATAAGCGAAATTCGAAAAAACTTAACTAAAGTATCGATAGTGCTCTTTTCAAATATATTAAAA
Source organism: Epicampocera succincta (assembly GCA_932526305.1). Classification (NCBI taxonomy): domain Eukaryota; kingdom Metazoa; phylum Arthropoda; class Insecta; order Diptera; family Tachinidae; genus Epicampocera; species Epicampocera succincta. The sequence continues at coordinate 59,014,561 of OW052036.1, read as the reverse complement.
CTATTGTAATTTGAAGAAATTTTTGAAAAAATCCATATAAATATTAGGATGGATCCAAGTCTATCAGTATTCATTTTTATAATAAAAATATTACTTCCCTAGTAAACTTTTTTAGAAAAGTGGCTGTATCTCCGCAAATATTGATTTTATCGCAAAAATAAGCGAAGTTCGAAAAAACTTAACTAAAGTATCGATAGTGCTCTTTTCAAATATATTAAAACTATTGTAATTTGAAGAAATTTTTGAAAAAATCCATATAAATATTAGGATGGATCCAAGTCTATCAGTATTCATTTTTATAATAAAAATATTACTTCCCTAGTAAACTTTTTTAGAAAAGTGGCTGTATCTCCGCAAATATTGATTTTATCGCAAAAATAAGCGAAATTCGAAAAAACTTAGCTAAAGTATCGATAGTGCTCTTTTCAAATATATTAAAACTATTGTAATTTGAAGAAATTTTTGAAAAAATCCATATAAATATTAGGATGGATCCAAGTCTATCAGTATTCATTTTTATAATAAAAATATTACTTCCCTAGTAAACTTTTTTAGAAAAGTGGCTGTATCTCCGCAAATATTGATTTTATCGCAAAAATAAGCGAAATTCGAAAAAACTTAGCTAAAGTATCGATAGTGCTCTTTTCAAATATATTAAAACTATTGTAATTTGAAGAAATTTTTGAAAAAATCCATATAAATATTAGGATGGATCCAAGTCTATCAGTATTCATTTTTATAATAAAAATATTACTTCCCTAGTAAACTTTTTTAGAAAAGTGGCTGTATCTCCGCAAATATTGATTTTATCGCAAAAATAAGCGAAATTCGAAAAAACTTAGCTAAAGTATCGATAGTGCTCTTTTCAAATATATTAAAACTATTGTAATTTGAAGAAATTTTTGAAAAAATCCATATAAATATTAGGATGGATCCAAGTCTATCAGTATTCATTTTTATAATAAAAATATTACTTCCCTAGTAAACTTTTTTAGAAAAGTGGCTGTATCTCCGCAAATATTGATTTTATCGCAAAAATAAGCGAAATTCGAAAAAACTTAGCTAAAGTATCGATAGTGCTCTTTTCAAATATATTAAAACTATTGTAATTTGAAGAAATTTTTGAAAAAATCCATATAAATATTAGGATGGATCCAAGTCTATCAGTATTCATTTTTATAACAAAAATATTACTTCCCTATTAAACTTTTTTAGAAAAGTGGCTGTATCTCCGCAAATATTGATTTTATCGCAAAAATAAGCGAAATTCGAAAAAACTTAACTAAAGTATCGATAGTGCTCTTTTCAAATATATTAAAACTATTGTAATTTGAAGAAATTTTTGAAAAAATCCATATAAATATTAGGATGGATCCAAGTCTATCAGTATTCATTTTTATAATAAAAATATTACTTCCCTATTAAACTTTTTTAGAAAAGTGGCTGTATCTCTGCAAATATTGATTTTATCGCAAAAATAAGCGAAGTTCGAAAAAACTTAACTAAAGTATCGATAGTGCTCTTTTCAAATATATTAAAACTATTGTAATTTGAAGAAATTTTTAAAAAAATCCATATAAATATTAGGATGGATCCAAGTCTATCAGTATTCATTTTTATAATAAAAATATTACTTCCCTATTAAACTTTTTTAGAAAAGTGGCTGTATCTCCGCAAATATTGATTTTATCGCAAAAATAAGCGAAATTCGAAAAAAACTTAACTAAAGTATCGATAGTGCTCTTTTCAAATATATTAAAACTATTGTAATTTGAAGAAATTTTTTAAAAAATCCATATAAATATTAGGATGGATCCCCCTTGTCAATATATGGTCTTCGTATTTAATAAAGGGGTATTGCTCGATATTATGGTAAGGGTCCCCCCTTTTCAATATATGGTCTTCGTATTTAGTATAGGGGTATTGCTCGATATTATGGTAAGGGTCCCCCCTTTTCAATATATAGTCTTCGTATTTAGTATAGGGGTATTGCTCGATATTATGGTAAGGGTCCCCCCTTTTCAATATATGGTCTTCGTATTTAGTATAGGGGTATTGCTCGATATTATGGTAAGGGTCCCCCCTTTTCAATATATGGTCTTCGTATTTAGTATAGGGGTATTGCTCGATATTATGGTAAGGGTCCCCCCTTTTCAATATATGGTCTTCGTATTTAGTATAGGGGTATTGCTCGATATTATGGTAAGGGTCCCCCCTTTTCAATATATGGTCTTCGTATTTAGTATAGGGGTATTGCTCGATATTATGGTAAGGGTCCCCCCTTTTCAATATATGGTCTTCGTATTTAGTATAGGGGTATTGCTCGATATTATGGTAAGGGTCCCCCCTTTTCAATATATGGTCTTCGTATTTAGTGTAGGGGTATCGCTCGATATTATGGTAAGGGTCCCCCCTTTAAAAAAATCCATATAAATATTAGGATGGATCCAAGTCTATCAGTATTCATTTTTATAATAAAAATATTACTTCCCTAGTAAACTTTTTTAGAAAAGTGGCTGTATCTCCGCAAATATTGATTTTATCGCAAAAATAAGCGAAATTCGAAAAAACTTAACTAAAGTATCGATAGTGCTCTTTTCAAATATATTAAAACTATTGTAATTTGAAGAAATTTTTGAAAAAATCCATATAAATATTAGGATGGATCCAAGTCTATCAGTATTCATTTTTATAATAAAAATATTACTTCCCTATTAAACTTTTTTAGAAAAGTGGCTGTATCTTCGCAAATATTGATTTTATCGCAAAAATAAGCGAAATTCGAAAAAACTTAACTAAAGTATCGATAGTGCTATTTTCAAATATATTAAAACTATTGTAATTTGAAGAAATTTTTGAAAAAATCCATATAAATATTAGGATGGATCCAAGTCTATCAGTATTCATTTTTATAATAAAAATATTACTTCCCTATTAAACTTTTTTAGAAAAGTGGCTGTATCTCCGCAAATATTGATTTTATCGCAAAAATAAGCGAAATTCGAAAAACCTTAACTAAAGTATCGATAGTGCTCTTTTCAAATATATTAAAACTATTGTAATTTGAAAAAGTTTTGAAAAAATCCATATAAATATTAGGATGGATCCAAGTCTATCAGTATTCATTTTTATAATAAAAATATTACTTCCCTAGTAAACTTTTTTAGAAAAGTGGCTGTATCTCCGCAAATATTGATTTTATCGCAAAAATAAGCGAAATTCGAAAAAACTTAACTAAAGTATCGATAGTGCTCTTTTCAAATATATTAAAACTATTGTAATTTGAAGAAATTTTTGAAAAAATCCATATAAATATTAGGATGGATCCAAGTCTATCAGTATTCATTTTTATAATAAAAATATTACTTCCCTATTAAACTTTTTTAGAAAAGTGGCTGTATCTCTGCAAATATTGATTTTATCGCAAAAATAAGCGAAGTTCGAAAAAACTTAACTAAAGTATCGATAGTGCTCTTTTCAAATATATTAAAACTATTGTAATTTAAAGAAATTTTTAAAAAAATTCATATAAATATTAGGATGGATCCAAGTCTATCAGTATTCATTTTTATAATAAAAATATTACTTCCCTATTAAACTTTTTTAGAAAAGTGGCTGTATCTCCGCAAATATTGATTTTATCGCAAAAATAAGCGAAATTCGAAAAAAAATTAACTAAAGTATCGATAGTGCTCTTTTCAAATATATTAAAACTATTGTAATTTGAAGAAATTTTTTAAAAAATCCATATAAATATTAGGATGGATCCCCCTTGTCAATATATGGTCTTCGTATTTAATAAAGGGGTATTGCTCGATATTATGGTAAGGGTCCCCCCTTTTCAATATATGGTCTTCGTATTTAGTATAGGGGTATTGCTCGATATTATGGTAAGGGTCCCCCCTTTTCAATATATGGTCTTCGTATTTAGTATAGGGGTATTGCTCGATATTATGGTAAGGGTCCCCCCTTTTCAATATATGGTCTTCGTATTTAGTATAGGGGTATTGCTCGATATTATGGTAAGGGTCCCCCCTTTTCAATATATGGTCTTCGTATTTAGTATAGGGGTATTGCTCGATATTATGGTAAGGGTCCCCCCTTTTCAATATATGGTCTTCGTATTTAGTATAGGGGTATTGCTCGATATTATGGTAAGGGTCCCCCCTTTTCAATATATGGTCTTCGTATTTAGTGTAGGGGTATCGCTCGATATTATGGTAAGGGTCCCCCTTTAAAAAAATCCATATAAATATTAGGATGGATCCAAGTCTATCAGTATTCATTTTTATAATAAAAATATTACTTCCCTAGTAAACTTTTTTAGAAAAGTGGCTGTATCTCCGCAAATATTGATTTTATCGCAAAAATAAGCGAAATTCGAAAAAACTTAACTAAAGTATCGATAGTGCTCTTTTCAAATATATTAAAACTATTGTAATTTGAAGAAATTTTTGAAAAAATCCATATAAATATTAGGATGGATCCAAGTCTATCAGTATTCATTTTTATAATAAAAATATTACTTCCCTATTAAACTTTTTTAGAAAAGTGGCTGTATCTTCGCAAATATTGATTTTATCGCAAAAATAAGCGAAATTCGAAAAAACTTAACTAAAGTATCGATAGTGCTCTTTTCAAATATATTAAAACTATTGTAATTTGAAGAAATTTTTGAAAAAATCCATATAAATATTAGGATGGATCCAAGTCTATCAGTATTCATTTTTATAATAAAAATATTACTTCCCTATTAAACTTTTTTAGAAAAGTGGCTGTATCTCCGCAAATATTGATTTTATCGCAAAAATAAGCGAAATTCGAAAAACCTTAACTAAAGTATCGATAGTGCTCTTTTCAAATATATTAAAACTATTGTAATTTGAAGAAATTTTTGAAAAAATCCATATAAATATTAGGATGGATCCAAGTCTATCAGTATTCATTTTTATAATAAAAATATTACTTCCCTAGTAAACTTTTTTAGAAAAGTGGCTGTATCTCCGCAAATATTGATTTTATCGCAAAAATAAGCGAAATTCGAAAAAACTTAACTAAAGTATCGATAGTGCTCTTTTCAAATATATTAAAACTATTGTAATTTGAAGAAATTTTTGAAAAAATCCATATAAATATTAGGATGGATCCAAGTCTATCAGTATTCATTTTTATAATAAAAATATTACTTCCCTAGTAAACTTTTTTAGAAAAGTGGCTGTATCTCCGCAAATATTGATTTTATCGCAAAAATAAGCGAAATTCGAAAAAACTTAGCTAAAGTATCGATAGTGCTCTTTTCAAATATATTAAAACTATTGTAATTTGAAGAAATTTTTGAAAAAATGCATATAAATATTAGGATGGATCCAAGTCTATCAGTATTCATTTTTATAACAAAAATATTACTTCCCTATTAAACTTTTTTAGAAAAGTGGCTGTATCTCCGCAAATATTGATTTTATCGCAAAAATAAGCGAAATTCGAAAAAACTTAACTAAAGTATCGATAGTGCTCTTTTCAAATATATTAAAACTATTGTAATTTGAAGAAATTTTTGAAAAAATCCATATAAATATTAGGATGGATCCAAGTCTATCAGTATTCATTTTTATAATAAAAATATTACTTCCCTATTAAACTTTTTTAGAAAAGTGGCTGTATCTCTGCAAATATTGATTTTATCGCAAAAATAAGCGAAGTTCGAAAAAACTTAACTAAAGTATCGATAGTGCTCTTTTCAAATATATTAAAACTATTGTAATTTGAAGAAATTTTTAAAAAAATCCATATAAATATTAGGATGGATCCAAGTCTATCAGTATTCATTTTTATAATAAAAATATTACTTCCCTATTAAACTTTTTTAGAAAAGTGGCTGTATCTCCGCAAATATTGATTTTATCGCAAAAATAAGCGAAATTCGAAAAAAACTTAACTAAAGTATCGATAGTGTTCTTTTCAAATATATTAAAACTATTGTAATTTGAAGAAATTTTTTAAAAAATCCATATAAATATTAGGATGGATCCCCCTTGTCAATATATGGTCTTCGTATTTAATAAAGGGGTATTGCTCGATATTATGGTAAGGGTCCCCCCTTTTCAATATATGGTCTTCGTATTTAGTATAGGGGTATTGCTCGATATTATGGTAAGGGTCCCCCCTTTTCAATATATAGTCTTCGTATTTAGTATAGGGGTATTGCTCGATATTATGGTAAGGGTCCCCCCTTTTCAATATATGGTCTTCGTATTTAGTATAGGGGTATTGCTCGATATTATGGTAAGGGTCCCCCCTTTTCAATATATGGTCTTCGTATTTAGTATAGGGGTATTGCTCGATATTATGGTAAGGGTCCCCCCTTTTCAATATATGGTCTTCGTATTTAGTATAGGGGTATTGCTCGATATTATGGTAAGGGTCCCCCCTTTTCAATATATGGTCTTCGTATTTAGTATAGGGGTATTGCTCGATATTATGGTAAGGGTCCCCCCTTTTCAATATATGGTCTTCGTATTTAGTATAGGGGTATTGCTCGATATTATGGTAAGGGTCCCCCCTTTTCAATATATGGTCTTCGTATTTAGTATAGGGGTATTGCTCGATATTATGGTAAGGGTCCCCCCTTTTCAATATATGGTCTTCGTATTTAGTATAGGGGTATTGCTCGATATTATGGTAAGGGTCCCCCCTTTTCAATATATGGTCTTCGTATTTAGTATAGGGGTATTGCTCGATATTATGGTAAGGGTCCCCCCTTTTCAATATATGGTCTTCGTATTTAGTGTAGGGGTATCGCTCGATATTATGGTAAGGGTCCCCCCTTTAAAAAAATCCATATAAATATTAGGATGGATCCAAGTCTATCAGTATTCATTTTTATAATAAAAATATTACTTCCCTAGTAAACTTTTTTAGAAAAGTGGCTGTATCTCCGCAAATATTGATTTTATCGCAAAAATAAGCGAAATTCGAAAAAACTTAGCTAAAGTATCGATAGTGCTCTTTTCAAATATATTAAAACTATTGTAATTTGAAGAAATTTTTGAAAAAATTCATATAAATATTAGGATGGATCCAAGTCTATCAGTATTCATTTTTATAACAAAAATATTACTTCCCTATTAAACTTTTTTAGAAAAGTGGCTGTATCTCCGCAAATATTGATTTTATCGCAAAAATAAGCGAAATTCGAAAAAACTTAACTAAAGTATCGATAGTGCTCTTTTCAAATATATTAAAACTATTGTAATTTGAAGAAATTTTTGAAAAAATCCATATAAATATTAGGATGGATCCAAGTCTATCAGTATTCATTTTTATAATAAAAATATTACTTCCCTATTAAACTTTTTTAGAAAAGTGGCTGTATCTTCGCAAATATTGATTTTATCGCAAAAATAAGCGAAATTCGAAAAAACTTAACTAAAGTATCGATAGTGCTCTTTTCAAATATATTAAAACTATTGTAATTTGAAGAAATTTTTGAAAAAATCCATATAAATATTAGGATGGATCCAAGTCTATCAGTATTCATTTTTATAATAAAAATATTACTTCCCTATTAAACTTTTTTAGAAAAGTGGCTGTATCTCCGCAAATATTGATTTTATCGCAAAAATAAGCGAAATTCGAAAAACCTTAACTAAAGTATCGATAGTGCTCTTTTCAAATATATTAAAACTATTGTAATTTGAAGAAATTTTTGAAAAAATCCATATAAATATTAGGATGGATCCAAGTCTATCAGTATTCATTTTTATAATAAAAATATTACTTCCCTAGTAAACTTTTTTAGAAAAGTGGCTGTATCTCCGCAAATATTGATTTTATCGCAAAAATAAGCGAAGTTCGAAAAAACTTAACTAAAGTATCGATAGTGCTCTTTTCAAATATATTAAAACTATTGTAATTTGAAGAAATTTTTGAAAAAATCCATATAAATATTAGGATGGATCCAAGTCTATCAGTATTCATTTTTATAATAAAAATATTACTTCCCTAGTAAACTTTTTTAGAAAAGTGGCTGTATCTCCGCAAATATTGATTTTATCGCAAAAATAAGCGAAATTCGAAAAAACTTAGCTAAAGTATCGATAGTGCTCTTTTCAAATATATTAAAACTATTGTAATTTGAAGAAATTTTTGAAAAAATCCATATAAATATTAGGATGGATCCAAGTCTATCAGTATTCATTTTTATAACAAAAATATTACTTCCCTATTAAACTTTTTTAGAAAAGTGGCTGTATCTCCGCAAATATTGATTTTATCGCAAAAATAAGCGAAATTCGAAAAAACTTAACTAAAGTATCGATAGTGCTCTTTTCAAATATATTAAAACTATTGTAATTTGAAGAAATTTTTGAAAAAATCCATATAAATATTAGGATGGATCCAAGTCTATCAGTATTCATTTTTATAATAAAAATATTACTTCCCTATTAAACTTTTTTAGAAAAGTGGCTGTATCTCTGCAAATATTGATTTTATCGCAAAAATAAGCGAAGTTCGAAAAAACTTAACTAAAGTATCGATAGTGCTCTTTTCAAATATATTAAAACTATTGTAATTTGAAGAAATTTTTAAAAAAATCCATATAAATATTAGGATGGATCCAAGTCTATCAGTATTCATTTTTATAATAAAAATATTACTTCCCTATTAAACTTTTTTAGAAAAGTGGCTGTATCTCCGCAAATATTGATTTTATCGCAAAAATAAGCGAAATTCGAAAAAAACTTAACTAAAGTATCGATAGTGTTCTTTTCAAATATATTAAAACTATTGTAATTTGAAGAAATTTTTTAAAAAATCCATATAAATATTACGATGGATCCCCCTTGTCAATATATGGTCTTCGTATTTAATAAAGGGGTATTGCTCGATATTATGGTAAGGGTCCCCCCTTTTCAATATATGGTCTTCGTATTTAGTATAGGGGTATTGCTCGATATTATGGTAAGGGTCCCCCCTTTTCAATATATAGTCTTCGTATTTAGTATAGGGGTATTGCTCGATATTATGGTAAGGGTCCCCCCTTTTCAATATATGGTCTTCGTATTTAGTATAGGGGTATTGCTCGATATTATGGTAAGGGTCCCCCCTTTTCAATATATGGTCTTCGTATTTAGTATAGGGGTATTGCTCGATATTATGGTAAGGGTCCCCCCTTTTCAATATATGGTCTTCGTATTTAGTATAGGGGTATTGCTCGATATTATGGTAAGGGTCCCCCCTTTTCAATATATGGTCTTCGTATTTAGTATAGGGGTATTGCTCGATATTATGGTAAGGGTCCCCCCTTTTCAATATATGGTCTTCGTATTTAGTATAGGGGTATTGCTCGATATTATGGTAAGGGTCCCCCCTTTTCAATATATGGTCTTCGTATTTAGTATAGGGGTATTGCTCGATATTATGGTAAGGGTCCCCCCTTTTCAATATATGGTCTTCGTATTTAGTATAGGGGTATTGCTCGATATTATGGTAAGGGTCCCCCCTTTTCAATATATGGTCTTCGTATTTAGTATAGGGGTATTGCTCGATATTATGGTAAGGGTCCCCCCTTTTCAATATATGGTCTTCGTATTTAGTGTAGGGGTATCGCTCGATATTATGGTAAGGGTCCCCCCTTTAAAAAAATCCATATAAATATTAGGATGGATCCAAGTCTATCAGTATTCATTTTTATAATAAAAATATTACTTCCCTAGTAAACTTTTTTAGAAAAGTGGCTGTATCTCCGCAAATATTGATTTTATCGCAAAAATAAGCGAAATTCGAAAAAACTTAACTAAAGTATCGATAGTGCTCTTTTCAAATATATTAAAACTATTGTAATTTGAAGAAATTTTTGAAAAAATCCATATAAATATTAGGATGGATCCAAGTCTATCAGTATTCATTTTTATAATAAAAATATTACTTCCCTATTAAACTTTTTTAGAAAAGTGGCTGTATCTTCGCAAATATTGATTTTATCGCAAAAATAAGCGAAATTCGAAAAAACTTAACTAAAGTATCGATAGTGCTATTTTCAAATATATTAAAACTATTGTAATTTGAAGAAATTTTTGAAAAAATCCATATAAATATTAGGATGGATCCAAGTCTATCAGTATTCATTTTTATAATAAAAATATTACTTCCCTATTAAACTTTTTTAGAAAAGTGGCTGTATCTCCGCAAATATTGATTTTATCGCAAAAATAAGCGAAATTCGAAAAACCTTAACTAAAGTATCGATAGTGCTCTTTTCAAATATATTAAAACTATTGTAATTTGAAAAAGTTTTGAAAAAATCCATATAAATATTAGGATGGATCCAAGTCTATCAGTATTCATTTTTATAATAAAAATATTACTTCCCTAGTAAACTTTTTTAGAAAAGTGGCTGTATCTCCGCAAATATTGATTTTATCGCAAAAATAAGCGAAATTCGAAAAAACTTAACTAAAGTATCGATAGTGCTCTTTTCAAATATATTAAAACTATTGTAATTTGAAGAAATTTTTGAAAAAATCCATATAAATATTAGGATGGATCCAAGTCTATCAGTATTCATTTTTATAATAAAAATATTACTTCCCTAGTAAACTTTTTTAGAAAAGTGGCTGTATCTCCGCAAATATTGATTTTATCGCAAAAATAAGCGAAGTTCGAAAAAACTTAACTAAAGTATCGATAGTGCTCTTTTCAAATATATTAAAACTATTGTAATTTGAAGAAATTTTTGAAAAAATCCATATAAATATTAGGATGGATCCAAGTCTATCAGTATTCATTTTTATAATAAAAATATTACTTCCCTAGTAAACCTTTTTAGAAAAGTGGCTGTATCTCCGCAAATATTGATTTTATCGCAAAAATAAGCGAAATTCGAAAAAACTTAACTAAAGTATCGATAGTGCTCTTTTCAAATATATTAAAACTATTGTAATTTGAAGAAATTTTTGAAAAAATCCATATAAATATTAGGATGGATCCAAGTCTATCAGTATTCATTTTTATAATAAAAATATTACTTCCCTATTAAACTTTTTTAGAAAAGTGGCTGTATCTCTGCAAATATTGATTTTATCGCAAAAATAAGCGAAGTTCGAAAAAACTTAACTAAAGTATCGATAGTGCTCTTTTCAAATATATTAAAACTATTGTAATTTGAAGAAATTTTTAAAAAAATCCATATAAATATTAGGATGGATCCAAGTCTATCAGTATTCATTTTTATAATAAAAATATTACTTCCCTATTAAACTTTTTTAGAAAAGTGGCTGTATCTCCGCAAATATTGATTTTATAGCAAAAATAAGCGAAATTCGAAAAAAACTTAACTAAAGTATCGATAGTGCTCTTTTCAAATATATTAAAACTATTGTAATTTGAAGAAATTTTTTAAAAAATCCATATAAATATTAGGATGGATCCCCCTTGTCAATATATGGTCTTCGTATTTAATAAAGGGGTATTGCACGATATTATGGTAAGGGTCCCCCCTTTTCAATATATGGTCTTCGTATTTAGTATAGGGGTATTGCTCGATATTATGGTAAGGGTCCCCCCTTTTCAATATATAGTCTTCGTATTTAGTATAGGGGTATTGCTCGATATTATGGTAAGGGTCCCCCCTTTTCAATATATGGTCTTCGTATTTAGTGTAGGGGTATCGCTCGATATTATGGTAAGGGTCCCCCCTTTTCAATATATGGTCTTCGTATTTAGTATAGGGGTATTGTTCGATATTATGGTAAGGGTCCCCCCTTTTCAATATATGGTCTTCGTATTTAGTATAGGGGTATTGCTCGATATTATGGTAAGGGTCCCCCCTTTTCAATATATGGTCTTCGTATTTAGTATAGGGGTATTGCTCGATATTATGGTAAGGGTCCCCCCTTTTCAATATATGGTCTTCGTATTTAGTATAGGAGTATTGCTCGATATTATGGTAAGGGTCCCCCCTTTTCAATATATGGTCTTCGTATTTAGTATAGGGGTATTGCTCGATATTATGGTAAGGGTCCCCCCTTTTCAATATATGGTCTTCGTATTTAGTATAGGGGTATTGCTCGATATTATGGTAAGGGTCCCCCCTTTTCAATATATGGTCTTCGTATTTAGTATAGGGGTATTGCTCGATATTATGGTAAGGGTCCCCCCTTTTCAATATATGGTCTTCGTATTTAGTATAGGGGTATTGCTCGATATTATGGTAAGGGTCCCCCCTTTTCAATATATGGTCTTCGTATTTAGTATAGGGGTATTGCTCGATATTATGGTAAGGGTCCCCCCTTTAAAAAAATCCATATAAATATTAGGATGGATCCAAGTCTATCAGTATTCATTTTTATAATAAAAATATTACTTCCCTAGTAAACTTTTTTAGAAAAGTGGCTGTATCTCCGCAAATATTGATTTTATCGCAAAAATAAGCGAAATTCGAAAAAACTTAACTAAAGTATCGATAGTCCTCTTTTCAAATATATTAAAACTATTGTAATTTGAAGAAATTTTTGAAAAAATCCATATAAATATTAGGATGGATCCAAGTCTATCAGTATTCATTTTTATAATAAAAATATTACTTCCCTATTAAACTTTTTTAGAAAAGTGGCTGTATCTTCGCAAATATTGATTTTATCGCAAAAATAAGCGAAATTCGAAAAAACTTAACTAAAGTATCGATAGTGCTCTTTTCAAATATATTAAAACTATTGTAATTTGAAGAAATTTTTGAAAAAATCCATATAAATATTAGGATGGATCCAAGTCTATCAGTATTCATTTTTATAATAAAAATATTACTTCCCTATTAAACTTTTTTAGAAAAGTGGCTGTATCTCCGCAAATATTGATTTTATCGCAAAAATAAGCGAAATTCGAAAAACCTTAACTAAAGTATCGATAGTGCTCTTTTCAAATATATTAAAACTATTGTAATTTGAAGAAATTTTTGAAAAAATCCATATAAATATTAGGATGGATCCAAGTCTATCAGTATTCATTTTTATAATAAAAATATTACTTCCCTATTAAACTTTTTTAGAAAAGTGGCTGTATCTCCGCAAATATTGATTTTATCGCAAAAATAAGCGAAATTCGAAAAACCTTAACTAAAGTATCGATAGTGCTCTTTTCAAATATATTAAAACTATTGTAATTTGAAGAAATTTTTGAAAAAATCCATATAAATATTAGGATGGATCCAAGTCTATCAGTATTCATTTTTATAATAAAAATATTACTTCCCTATTAAACTTTTTTAGAAAAGTGGCTGTATCTCCGCAAATATTGATTTTATCGCAAAAATAAGCGAAGTTCGAAAAAACTTAACTAAAGTATCGATAGTGCTCTTTTCAAATATATTAAAACTATTGTAATTTGAAGAAATTTTTGAAAAAATCCATATAAATATTAGGATGGATCCCCCTTGTCAATATATGGTCTTCGTATTTAATAAAGGGGTATTGCTCGATATTATGGTAAGGGTCCCCCCTTTTCAATATATGGTCTTCGTATTTAGTATAGGGGTATTGCTCGATATTATGGTAAGGGTCCCCCCTTTTCAATATATAGTCTTCGTATTTAGTATAGGGGTATTGCTCGATATTATGGTAAGGGTCCCCCCTTTTCAATATATGGTCTTCGTATTTAGTATAGGGGTATTGCTCGATATTATGGTAAGGGTCCCCCCTTTTCAATATATGGTCTTCGTATTTAGTATAGGGGTATTGCTCGATATTATGGTAAGGGTCCCCCCTTTTCAATATATGGTCTTCGTATTTAGTATAGGGGTATTGCTCGATATTATGGTAAGGGTCCCCCCTTTTCAATATATGGTCTTCGTATTTAGTATAGGGGTATTGCTCGATATTATGGTAAGGGTCCCCCCTTTTCAATATATGGTCTTCGTATTTAGTATAGGGGTATTGCTCGATATTATGGTAAGGGTCCCCCCTTTTCAATATATGGTCTTCGTATTTAGTATAGGGGTATTGCTCGATATTATGGTAAGGGTCCCCCCTTTTCAATATATGGTCTTCGTATTTAGTATAGGGGTATTGCTCGATATTATGGTAAGGGTCCCCCCTTTTCAATATATGGTCTTCGTATTTAGTATAGGGGTATTGCTCGATATTATGGTAAGGGTCCCCCCTTTTCAATATATGGTCTTCGTATTTAGTATAGGGGTATTGCTCGATATTATGGTAAGGGTCCCCCCTTTTCAATATATGGTCTTCGTATTTAGTGTAGGGGTATCGCTCGATATTATGGTAAGGGTCCCCCTTTAAAAAAATCCATATAAATATTAGGATGGATCCAAGTCTATCAGTATTCATTTTTATAATAAAAATATTACTTCCCTAGTAAACTTTTTTAGAAAAGTGGCTGTATCTCCGCAAATATTGATTTTATCGCAAAAATAAGCGAAATTCGAAAAAACTTAACTAAAGTATCGATAGTGCTCTTTTCAAATATATTAAAACTATTGTAATTTGAAGAAATTTTTGAAAAAATCCATATAAATATTAGGATGGATCCAAGTCTATCAGTATTCATTTTTATAATAAAAATATTACTTCCCTATTAAACTTTTTTAGAAAAGTGGCTGTATCTTCGCAAATATTGATTTTATCGCAAAAATAAGCGAAATTCGAAAAAACTTAACTAAAGTATCGATAGTGCTCTTTTCAAATATATTAAAACTATTGTAATTTGAAGAAATTTTTTAAAAAATCCATATAAATATTAGGATGGATCCAAGTCTATCAGTATTCATTTTTATAATAAAAATATTACTTCCCTATTAAACTTTTTTAGAAAAGTGGCTGTATCTCCGCAAATATTGATTTTATCGCAAAAATAAGCGAAATTCGAAAAACCTTAACTAAAGTATCGATAGTGCTCTTTTCAAATATATTAAAACTATTGTAATTTGAAGAAATTTTTGAAAAAATCCATATAAATATTAGGATGGATCCAAGTCTATCAGTATTCATTTTTATAATAAAAATATTACTTCCCTAGTAAACTTTTTTAGAAAAGTGGCTGTATCTCCGCAAATATTGATTTTATCGCAAAAATAAGCGAAGTTCGAAAAAACTTAACTAAAGTATCGATAGTGCTCTTTTCAAATATATTAAAACTATTGTAATTTGAAGAAATTTTTGAAAAAATCCATATAAATATTAGGATGGATCCAAGTCTATCAGTATTCATTTTTATAATAAAAATATTACTTCCCTAGTAAACTTTTTTAGAAAAGTGGCTGTATCTCCGCAAATATTGATTTTATCGCAAAAATAAGCGAAATTCGAAAAAACTTAGCTAAGTATCGATAGTGCTCTTTTCAAATATATTAAAACTATTGTAATTTGAAGAAATTTTTGAAAAAATCCATATAAATATTAGGATGGATCCAAGTCTATCAGTATTCATTTTTATAACAAAAATATTACTTCCCTATTAAACTTTTTTAGAAAAGTGGCTGTATCTCCGCAAATATTGATTTTATCGCAAAAATAAGCGAAATTCGAAAAAACTTAACTAAAGTATCGATAGTGCTCTTTTCAAATATATTAAAACTATTGTAATTTGAAGAAATTTTTGAAAAAATCCATATAAATATTAGGATGGATCCAAGTCTATCAGTATTCATTTTTATAATAAAAATATTACTTCCCTATTAAACTTTTTTAGAAAAGTGGCTGTATCTCTGCAAATATTGATTTTATCGCAAAAATAAGCGAAGTTCGAAAAAACTTAACTAAAGTATCGAAAGTGCTCTTTTCAAATATATTAAAACTATTGTAATTTGAAGAAATTTTTAAAAAAATCCATATAAATATTAGGATGGATCCAAGTCTATCAGTATTCATTTTTATAATAAAAATATTACTTCCCTATTAAACTTTTTTAGAAAAGTGGCTGTATCTCCGCAAATATTGATTTTATCGCAAAAATAAGCGAAATTCGAAAAAACTTAACTAAAGTATCGATAGTGCTATTTTCAAATATATTAAAACTATTGTAATTTGAAGAAATTTTTGAAAAAATCCATATAAATATTAGGATGGATCCAAGTCTATCAGTATTCATTTTTATAATAAAAATATTACTTCCCTATTAAACTTTTTTAGAAAAGTGGCTGTATCTCCGCAAATATTGATTTTATCGCAAAAATAAGCGAAATTCGAAAAACCTTAACTAAAGTATCGATAGTGCTCTTTTCAAATATATTAAAACTATTGTAATTTGAAAAAGTTTTGAAAAAATCCATATAAATATTAGGATGGATCCAAGTCTATCAGTATTCATTTTTATAATAAAAATATTACTTCCCTAGTAAACTTTTTTAGAAAAGTGGCTGTATCTCCGCAAATATTGATTTTATCGCAAAAATAAGCGAAATTCGAAAAAACTTAACTAAAGTATCGATAGTGCTCTTTTCAAATATATTAAAACTATTGTAATTTGAAGAAATTTTTGAAAAAATCCATATAAATATTAGGATGGATCCCCCTTGTCAATATATGGTCTTCGTATTTAATAAAGGGGTATTGCACGATATTATGGTAAGGGTCCCCCCTTTTCAATATATGGTCTTCGTATTTAGTATAGGGGTATTGCTCGATATTATGGTAAGGGTCCCCCCTTTTCAATATATAGTCTTCGTATTTAGTATAGGGGTATTGCTCGATATTATGGTAAGGGTCCCCCCTTTTCAATATATGGTCTTCGTATTTAGTGTAGGGGTATCGCTCGATATTATGGTAAGGGTCCCCCCTTTTCAATATATGGTCTTCGTATTTAGTATAGGGGTATTGTTCGATATTATGGTAAGGGTCCCCCCTTTTCAATATATGGTCTTCGTATTTAGTATAGGGGTATTGCTCGATATTATGGTAAGGGTCCCCCCTTTTCAATATATGGTCTTCGTATTTAGTATAGGGGTATTGCTCGATATTATGGTAAGGGTCCCCCTTTTCAATATATGGTCTTCGTATTTAGTATAGGGGTATTGCTCGATATTATGGTAAGGGTCCCCCCTTTTCAATATATGGTCTTCGTATTTAGTATAGGAGTATTGCTCGATATTATGGTAAGGGTCCCCCCTTTTCAATATATGGTCTTCGTATTTAGTATAGGGGTATTGCTCGATATTATGGTAAGGGTCCCCCCTTTTCAATATATGGTCTTCGTATTTAGTATAGGGGTATTGCTCGATATTATGGTAAGGGTCCCCCCTTTTCAATATATGGTCTTCGTATTTAGTATAGGGGTTTTGCTCGATATTATGGTAAGGGTCCCCCCTTTTCAATATATGGTCTTCGTATTTAGTATAGGGGTATTGCTCGATATTATGGTAAGGGTCCCCCCTTTTCAATATATGGTCTTCGTATTTAGTATAGGGGTATTGCTCGATATTATGGTAAGGGTCCCCCCTTTAAAAAAATCCATATAAATATTAGGATGGATCCAAGTCTATCAGTATTCATTTTTATAATAAAAATATTACTTCCCTAGTAAACTTTTTTAGAAAAGTGGCTGTATCTCCGCAAATATTGATTTTATCGCAAAAATAAGCGAAATTCGAAAAAACTTAACTAAAGTATCGATAGTCCTCTTTTCAAATATATTAAAACTATTGTAATTTGAAGAAATTTTTGAAAAAATCCATATAAATATTAGGATGGATCCAAGTCTATCAGTATTCATTTTTATAATAAAAATATTACTTCCCTATTAAACTTTTTTAGAAAAGTGGCTGTATCTTCGCAAATATTGATTTTATCGCAAAAATAAGCGAAATTCGAAAAAACTTAACTAAAGTATCGATAGTGCTCTTTTCAAATATATTAAAACTATTGTAATTTGAAGAAATTTTTGAAAAAATCCATATAAATATTAGGATGGATCCAAGTCTATCAGTATTCATTTTTATAATAAAAATATTACTTCCCTATTAAACTTTTTTAGAAAAGTGGCTGTATCTCCGCAAATATTGATTTTATCGCAAAAATAAGCGAAATTCGAAAAACCTTAACTAAAGTATCGATAGTGCTCTTTTCAAATATATTAAAACTATTGTAATTTGAAGAAATTTTTGAAAAAATCCATATAAATATTAGGATGGATCCAAGTCTATCAGTATTCATTTTTATAATAAAAATATTACTTCCCTATTAAACTTTTTTAGAAAAGTGGCTGTATCTCCGCAAATATTGATTTTATCGCAAAAATAAGCGAAGTTCGTTCGTATTTAGTATAGGGGTATTGCTCGATATTATGGTAAGGGTCCCCCCTTTTCAATATATGGTCTTCGTATTTAGTATAGGGGTATTGCTCGATATTATGGTAAGGGTCCCCCCTTTTCAATATATGGTCTTCGTATTTAGTATAGGGGTATTGCTCGATATGGTCTTCGTATTTAGTATAGGGGTATTGCTCGATATTATGGTAAGGGTCCCCCCTTTTCAATATATGGTCTTCGTATTTAATATAGGGGTATTGCTCGATATTATGGTAAGGGTCCCCCCTTTTCAATATATGGTCTTCGTATTTAATATAGGGGTATTGCTCGATATTATGGTAAGGGTCCCCCCTTTTCAATATATGGTCTTCGTATTTAATATAGGGGTATTGCTCGATATTATGGTAAGGGTCCCCCCTTTTCAATATATGGTCTTCGTATTTAGTATAGGGGTATTGCTCGATATTATGGTAAGGGTCCCCCCTTTTCAATATATGGTCTTCGTATTTAGTATAGGGGTATTGCTCGATATTATGGTAAGGGTCCCCCCTTTTCAATATATGGTCTTCGTATTTAGTATAGGGGTATTGCTCGATATTATGGTAAGGGTCCCCCTTTTCAATATATGGTCTTCGTATTTAATATAGGGGTATTGCTCGATATTATGGTAAGGGTCCCCCTTTTAAAAAATCCATATAAATATTAGGATGGATCCAAGTCTATCAGTATTCATTTTTATAATAAAAATATTACTTCCCTATTAAACTTTTTTAGAAAAGTGGCTGTATCTCCGCAAATATTGATTTTATCGCAAAAATAAGCGAAATTCGAAAAAACTTAACTAAAGTATCGATAGTGCTCTTTTCAAATATATTAAAACTATTGTAATTTGAAGAAATTTTTGAAAAAATCCATATAAATATTAGGATGGATCCAAGTCTATTAGTATTCATTTTTATAATAAAAATATTACTTCCCTATTAAACTTTTTTAGAAAAGTGGCTGTATCTCCGCAAATATTGATTTTATCGCAAAAATAAGCGAAATTCGAAAAACCTTAACTAAAGTATCGATAGTGCTCTTTTCAAATATATTAAAACTATTGTAATTTGAAGAAATTTTTGAAAAAATCCATATAAATATTAGGATGGATCCAAGTCTATCAGTATTCATTTTTATAATAAAAATATTACTTCCCTATTAAACTTTTTTAGAAAAGTGGCTGTATCTCCGCAAATATTGATTTTATCACAAAAATAAGCGAAATTCGAAAAAACTTAACTAAAGTATCGATAGTGCTCTTTTCAAATATATTAAAACTATTGTAATTTGAAGAAATTTTTGAAAAAATCCATATAAATATTAGGATGGATCCAAGTCTATCAGTATTCATTTTTATAATAAAAATATTACTTCCCTATTAAACTTTTTTAGAAAAGTGGCTGTATCTCCGCAAATATTGATTTTATCGCAAAAATAAGCGAAATTCGAAAAAAACTTAACCAAAGTATCGATAGTGCTCTTTTCAAATATATTAAAACTATTGTAATTTGAAGAAATTTTTGAAAAAATCCATATAAATATTAGGATGGATCCCCCTTGTCAATATATGGTCTTCGTATTTAGTATAGGGGTATTGCTCGATATTATGGTAAGGGTCCCCCCTTTTCAATATATGGTCTTCGTATTTAGTGTAGGGGTATCGCTCGATATTATGGTAAGGGTCCCCCCTTTTCAATATATGGTCTTCGTATTTAGTATAGGGGTATTGCTCGATATTATGGTAAGGGTCCCCCCTTTTCAATATATGGTCTTCGTATTTAGTATAGGAGTATTGCTCGATATTATGGTAAGGGTCCCCCCTTTTCAATATATGGTCTTCGTATTTAGTATAGGGGTATTGCTCGATATTATGGTAAGGGTCCCCCCTTTTCAATATATGGTCTTCGTATTTAGTATAGGGGTATTGCTCGATATTATGGTAAGGGTCCCCCCTTTTCAATATATGGTCTTCGTATTTAATATAGGGGTATTGCTCGATATTATGGTAAGGGTCCCCCTTTTAAAAAATCCATATAAATATTAGGATGGATCCAAGTCTATCAGTATTCATTTTTATAATAAAAATATTACTTCCTCCCTAGTAAACTTTTTTAGAAAAGTGGCTGTATCTCCGCAAATATTGATTTTATCTCAAAAATAAGCGAAATTCGAAAAAACTTAACTAAAGTATCGATAGTGCTCTTTTCAAATATATTAAAACTATTGTAATTTGAAGAAATTTTTGAAAAAATCCATATAAATATTAGGATGGATCCAAGTCTATCGGTACTCATTTTTATAATAAAAATATTACTTCCCTATTAAACTTTTTTAGAAAAGTGGCTGTATCTCCGCAAATATTGATTTTATCGCAAAAATAATCGAAATTCGAAAAAACTTAACTAAAGTATCGATAGTGCACTTTTCAAATATATTAAAACTATTGTAATTTGAAGAAATTTTTGAAAAAATCCATATAAATATTAGGATGGATCCAAGTCTATCGGTATTCATTTTTATAATAAAAATATTACTTCCCTATTAAACTTTTTTAGAAAAGTGGCTGTATCTCCGCAAATATTGATTTTATCGCAAAAATAAGCGAAATTCGAAAAAAACTGAACTAAAGTATCGATAGTGCACTTTTCAAATATATTAAAACTATTGTAATTTGAAGAAATTTTTGAAAAAATCCATATAAATATTAGGATGGATCCAAGTCTATCGGTATTCATTTTTATAATAAAAATATTACTTCCCTATTAAACTTTTTTAGAAAAGTGGCTGTATCTCCGCAAATATTGATTTTATCGCAAAAATAAGCGAAATTCGAAAAAAACTTAACTAAAGTATCGATAGTGCACTTTTCAAATATATTAAAACTATTGTAATTTGAAGAAATTTTTGAAAAAATCCATATAAATATTAGGATGGATCCAAGTCTATCGGTATTCATTTTTATAATAAAAATATTACTTCCCTATTAAACTTTTTTAGAAAAGTGGCTGTATCTCCGCAAATATTGATTTTATCGCAAAAATAATCGAAATTCGAAAAAACTTAACTAAAGTATCGATAGTGCACTTTTCAAATATATTGAAACTATTGTAATTTGAAGAAATTTTTGAAAAAATCCATATAAATATTAGGATGGATCCAAGTCTATCGGTATTCATTTTTATAATAAAAATATTACTTCCCTATTAAACTTTTTTAGAAAAGTGGCTGTATCTCCGCAAATATTGATTTTATCGCAAAAATAAGCGAAATTCGAAAAAAAACTTAACTAAAGTATCGATAGTGCACTCTTCAAATATAATAAAACTATTGTAATTTGAAGAAATTTTTGAAAAAATCCATATAAATATTAGGATGGATCCCCCTTGTCAATATATGGTCTTCGTATTTAATAAAGGGGTATTGCTCGATATTATGGTAAGGGTCCCCCCTTTTCAATATATGGTCTTCGTATTTAGTATAGGGGTATTGCTCGATATTATGGTAAGGGTCCCCCCTTTTCAATATATAGTCTTCGTATTTAGTATAGGGGTATTGCTCGATATTATGGTAAGTTTCCCCCCTTTCAATATATGGTCTTCGTATTTAGT
Source organism: Epicampocera succincta (assembly GCA_932526305.1). Classification (NCBI taxonomy): domain Eukaryota; kingdom Metazoa; phylum Arthropoda; class Insecta; order Diptera; family Tachinidae; genus Epicampocera; species Epicampocera succincta. The sequence continues at coordinate 58,992,658 of OW052036.1, read as the reverse complement.
GTAGGGGTATCGCTCGATATTATGGTAAGGGTCCCCCCTTTTCAATATATGGTCTTCGTATTTAATATAGGGGTATTGCTCGATATTATGTTAAGGGTCCCCCCTTTTCAATATATGGTCTTCGTATTTAATATAGGGATATTGCTCGATATTATGGTAAGGGTCCCCCCTTTTCAATATATGGTCTTCGTATTTAATATAGGGGTATTGCTCGATATTATGGTAAGGGTCCCCCCTTTTCAATATATGGTCTTCGTATTTAGTATAGGGGTATTGCTCGATATTATGGTAAGGGTCCCCCCTTTTCAATATATGGTCTTCGTATTTAGTATAGGGGTATTGCTCGATATTATGGTAAGGGTCCCCCCTTTTCAATATATGGTCTTCGTATTTAGTATAGGGGTATTGCTCGATATTATGGTAAGGGTCCCCCCTTTTCAATATATGGTCTTCGTATTTAATATAGGGATATTGCTCGATATTATGGTAAGGGTCCCCCCTTTTCAATATATGGTCTTCGTATTTAATATAGGGGTATTGCTCGATATTATGGTAAGGGTCCCCCCTTTTCAATATATGGTCTTCGTATTTAATATAGGGATATTGCTCGATATTATGGTAAGGGTCCCCCCTTTTCAATATATGGTCTTCGTATTTAATATAGGGATATTGCTCGATATTATGGTAAGGGTCCCCCCTTTTCAATATATGGTCTTCGTTTTTAATATAGGGGTAATTTTAATATATAGGGGTATTGGATATTATGGTAAGGGTCCCCCTTTTAAAAAATCCATATAAATATTAGGATGGATCCAAGTCTATCAGTATTCATTTTTATAATAAAAATATTACTTCCCTATTAAACTTTTTTAGAAAAGTGGCTGTATCTCCGCAAATATTGATTTTATCGCAAAAATAAGCGAAATTCGAAAAACCTTAAATAAAGTATCGATAGTGCTCTTTTCAAATATATTAAAACTATTGTAATTTGAAGAAATTTTTGAAAAAATTCATATAAATATTGGGATGGATCCAAGTCTATCAGTATTCATTTTTATAATAAAAATATTACTTCCCTATTAAACTTTTTTAGAAAAGTGGCTGTATCTCCGCAAATATTGATTTTATCGCAAAAATAAGCGAAATTCGAAAAAACTTAAATAAAGTATCGATAGTGCACTTTTCAAATATATTAAAATTATTGTAATTTAAAGAAATTTTTGAAAAAATCCATATAAATATTAGGATGGATCCAAGTCTATCGGTATTCATTTTTATAATAAAAATATTACTTCCCTATTAAACTTTTTTAGAAAAGTGGCTGTATCTCCGCAAATATTGATTTTATCGCAAAAATAAGCGAAATTCGAAAAAAACTTAACTAAAGTATCGATAGTGCACTTTTCAAATATATTAAAACTATTGTAATTTGAAGAAATTTTTGAAAAAATCCATATAAATATTAGGATGGATCCAAGTCTATCGGTATTCATTTTTATAATAAAAATATTACTTCCCTATTAAACTTTTTTAGAAAAGTGGCTGTATCTCCGCAAATATTGATTTTATCGCAAAAATAATCGAAATTCGAAAAAACTTAACTAAAGTATCGATAGTGCACTTTTCAAATATATTGAAACTATTGTAATTTGAAGAAATTTTTGAAAAAATCCATATAAATATTAGGATGGATCCAAGTCTATCGGTATTCATTTTTATAATAAAAATATTACTTCCCTATTAAACTTTTTTAGAAAAGTGGCTGTATCTCCGCAAATATTGATTTTATCGCAAAAATAAGCGAAATTCGAAAAAAAAACTTAACTAAAGTATCGATAGTGCACTTTTCAAATATAATAAAACTATTGTAATTTGAAGAAATTTTTGAAAAAATCCATATAAATATTAGGATGGATCCAAGTCTATCGGTATTCATTTTTATAATAAAAATATTACTTCCCTATTAAACTCTTTTAGAAAAGTGGCTGTATCTCCGCAAATATTGATTTTATCGCAAAAATAAGCGAAATTCGAAAAACCTTAACTAAAGTATCGATAGTGCTCTTTTCAAATATATTAAAACTATTGTAATTTGAAGAAATTTTTGAAAAAATCCATATAAATATTAGGATGGATCCAAGTCTATCAGTATTCATTTTTATAATAAAAATATTACTTCCTCCCTAGTAAACTTTTTTAGAAAAGTGGCTGTATCTCCGCAAATATTGATTTTATCGCAAAAATAAGCGAAATTCGAAAAAACTTAACTAAAGTATCGATAGTGCTCTTTTCAAATATATTAAAACTATTGTAATTTGAAGAAATTTTTGAAAAAATCCATATAAATATTAGGATGGATCCAAGTCTATCAGTATTCATTTTTATAATAAAAATATTACTTCCCTATTAAACTTTTTTAGAAAAGTGGCTGTATCTCCGCAAATATTGATTTTATCGCAAAAATAAGCGAAATTCGAAAAAACTTAACTAAAGTATCGATAGTGCTCTTTTCAAATATATTAAAACTATTGTAATTTGAAGAAATTTTTGAAAAAATCCATATAAATATTAGGATGGATCCCCCTTCTCAATATATGGTCTTCGTATTTAATATAGGGATATTGCTCGATATTATGGTAAGGGTCCCCCCTTTTCAATATATGGTCTTCGTATTTAATATAGGGGTATTGCTCGATATTATGGTAAGGGTCCCCCCTTTTCAATATATGGTCTTCGTATTTAATATAGTGGTATTGCTCGATATTATGGTAAGGGTCCCCCTTTTCAATATATGGTCTTCGTATTTAGTATAGGGGTATTGCTCGATATTATGGTAAGGGTCCCCCCTTTTCAATATATGGTCTACGTATTTAATATAGGGATATTGCTCGATATTATAGTAAGGGTCCCCCTTTTCAATATATGGTCTTCGTATTTAGTATAGGGGTATTGCTCGATATTATGGTAAGGGTCCCCCCTTTTCAATATATGGCCTTCGTATTTAGTATAGGGGTATTGCTCGATATTATGGTAAGGGTCCCCCTTTTCAATATATGGTCTTCGTATTTAGTATTGGGGTATTGCTCGATATTATGGTAAGGGTCCCCCCTTTTCAATATATGGTCTTCGTATTTAATATAGGGGTATTGCTCGATATTATGGTAAGGGTCCCCCTTTTAAAAAATCCATATAAATATTAGGATGGATCCAAGTCTATCAGTATTCATTTTTATAATAAAAATATTACTTCCCTATTAAACTTTTTTAAGAAAAGTGGCTGTATCTCCGCAAATATTGATTTTATCGCAAAAATAAGCGAAATTCGAAAAAACTTAACTAAAGTATCGATTTTGAAAAAATCCATATAAATATTAGGATGGATCCCCCTTTTCAATATATGGTCTTCGTATTTAATATAGGGATATTGCTCCATATTATGGTAAGGGTCCCCCCTTTTCAATATATGGTCTTCGTATTTAATATAGGGGTATTGCTCGATATTATGGTAAGGGTCCCCCCTTTTCTATATATGGTCATCGTATTTAATATAGGGGTATTGCTCGATATTATGGTAAGGGTCCCCCTTTTCAATATATGGTCTTCGTATTTAATATAGGGGTATTGCTCGATATTATGGTAAGGGTCCCCCCTTTTCAATATATGGTCTTCGTATTTAATATAGGGGTATTGCTCGATATTATGGTAAGGGTCCCCCCTTTTCAATATATGGTCTTCGTAGTTAATATAGGGATATTGCTCGATATTATGGTAAGGGCCCCTCCTTTTCAATATATGGTCTTCGTATTTAATATAGGGATATTGCTCGATATTATGGTAAGGGCCCCTCCTTTTCAATATATGGTCTTCGTTATTAGTTTTTTATATTATTAGTATAGGGATATTGCTCGATATTATGGTAAGGGCCCCTCCTTTTCAATATATGGTCTTCGTTATTAGTATAGGGGTATTGCTCGATATTATGGTAAGGGTCCCCCCTTTTCAATATATGGTCTTCGTATTTAATATAGGGATATTGCTCGATATTATGGTAAGGGCCCCTCCTTTTCAATATATGGTCTTCGTATTTTGTATAGGGGTATTTCTCGATATTATGGTAAGGGTCCCCCCTTTTCAATATATGGTCTTCGTATTTAGTATAGGGGTATTGCTCGCTATTATGGTAAGGGTCCCCCCTTTTCAATATATGGTCTTCGTATTTAATATAAGGATATTGCTCGATATTATGGTAAAGGTCCCCCCTTTTCAATATATGGTCTTCGTATTTAATATAGGGGTATTGCTCGATATTATGGTAAGGGTCCCCCCTTTTCAATATATGGTCTTCGTATTTAATATAGGGATATTGCTCGATATTATGGTAAGGGTCCCCCCTTTTCAATATATGGTCTTCGTATTTAATATAGGGGTATTGCTCGATATTATGGTAAGGGTCCCCCCTTTTCAATATATGGTCTTCGTATTTAATATAGGGATATTGCTCGATATTATGGTAAGGGTCCCCCCTTTTCAATATATGGTCTTCGTATTTAATATAGGGATATTGCTCGATATTATGGTAAGGGTCCCCCCTTTTCAATATATGGTCTTCGTATTTAATATAGGGATATTGCTCGATATTATGGTAAGGGTCCCCCCTTTTCAATATATGGTCTTCGTATTTAATATAGGGATATTGCTCGATATTATGGTAAGGGTCCCCCCTTTTCAATATATGGTCTTCGTATTTAATATAGGGATATTGCTCGATATTATGGTAAGGGTCCCCCCTTTTCAATATATGGTCTTCGTATTTAATATAGGGATATTGCTCGATATTATGGTAAGGGTCCCCCCTTTTCAATATATGGTCTTCGTATTTAATATAGGGATATTGCTCGATATTATGGTAAGGGTCCCCCCTTTTCAATATATGGTCTTCGTATTTAATATAGGGATATTGCTCGATATTATGGTAAGGGTCCCCCCTTTTCAATATATGGTCTTCGTATTTAATATAGGGATATTGCTCGATATTATGGTAAGGGTCCCCCCTTTTCAATATATGGTCTTCGTATTTAATATAGGGATATTGCTCGATATTATGGTAAGGGTCCCCCCTTTTCAATATATGGTCTTCGTATTTAATATAGGGATATTGCTCGATATTATGGTAAGGGTCCCCCCTTTTCAATATATGGTCTTCGTATTTAATATAGGGATATTGCTCGATATTATGGTAAGGGCCCCTCCTTTTCAATATATGGTATTCGTATTTAATATAGGGATATTGCTCGATATTATGGTAAGGGTCCCCCCTTTTCAATATATGGTCTTCGTATTTAATATAGGGGTATTGCTCGATATTATGGTAAGGGTCCCCCTTTTAAAAAATCCATATAAATATTAGGATGGATCCAAGTCTATCAGTATTCATTTTTATAATAAATATATTAGTTCCCTATTAACCTTTTTTAGAAAAGTGGCTGTATCTCCGCAAATATTGATTTTATCTTTATATATGTTAATAGAAAAAAAACTATCGATAATTTAAAATGTTTGTAGAAAATGTATCGATAATTTTACTCTTCTATAGAAAAATTCTTCTATTTCGACATATATAAAAAAAATGTTTCCAAAAAATGTTCTGTTCTGTAGAAAAGTTATCGACAACTATAATTTTCTGTAAACAAAAATTATCGATATGAGAAAATTTATCGACAACTTAAAAGCATTATGAAATATCATCGACAACTGTTACTTGCCTGTTTTAAAGTTATTAATAACATTACTTTTCCACATCAAAGTAATCGATAAATTTTTTTTTGGTTTTTTTAAAAATGATCAATAACTTTAGGTTTAAGTAGAATGGCTATTCAGAACTTTACTCCCCTGTAGAAAAGCCATCGATAACTTTGTTTTGGTGCAGACAGGATTTCGTCAAATTTATTTTTCTTTAGAAAAATTTCTATTTTCTTTACTGAAAATTTATCGTTATAGCGGCATCAATTATTCTTAAGAAACGTTAAGAAAGCTTTAAGGTGTATTTATAATTTCCTAAAAAGAAATTAAAGTCATCAAGTTTTTTCTTAAAAAAAAATCCAAGTAAATTACAAAAAAAATTGACAACTTTATTTCTCAAGCACAAAATATGTCATCAATTTCCTTATTGCACTGACAGCAGATCTATTTCGATATGTTAATTTCTTGGTGGAAATTTTTCGTAAAAAAACACTTTAAGCAGGGAAGGGACAACATTGTCTAATGACAAATTAATATTTTAAAACAAATTTGTATTGAATAATTAAAGTCTTATGACTTTGCTATTTTCCCCTTCTGAGCAGAACATTTGAATGAAATCGTGCAGCTTTTAGTAGGAAACAAATGATGCTACAAAAATCAAGGACACTTGCTATGAAAGAACACTTAAGCTAAATGAAACATCAACTCATTAATCTTCCAACTTTTTGGATACATACTTTAAAGATTTTAGCCACTTTCTCCAACAGAGACAGAAAAATTGAGATCTGACAGACTCACACAGAGCCAAACAACAACTACACAAATAAACTAACTGACAGATAGACAGACAGCCACAGATGTCAAAAACCAAAAACTTAAAATGAAGAAGCAGCAGCAGTAGCACCATCAACACATCGACTAAAGGCGAAAACAGCAGAAGCTCTCACCAGCACCAACAACAACTACGAAGTTCATCATCAGTGTGGCAACAGTTAAAAATGGCAAAAGCAACAACTGCAGCTTTAGTGCTGAGAGTTTTACTCTTTCACTCTTTATTGTATTAAAGTCTAAAGTCAAAAAGCTTTAACAATAACTGACTAATGTTTCAGGTGTAATTAATCTTGTTTAGTTTTATTTACTTGCTGTTCGCTCTTTAGCCGGCTATGAAGAATTGTTTATAAACATTTAAACACACACACACACACACACACACACACACTTACATAACAAAGTGCAAGCAGTTGAAGTTGGCAATTTCAAGTACATATGTCTGACACTTAAAGAAATATAAAGTTTGGGGGCAAAGTAACATGCAACAAAACTTAGAGTTCAACATTTTGGAAACTACCAACAAAAACAGCTGGTTTTACTTGGGCGCAGACGATGCATAAGATTATAAAATTACTTTCTACACTCTATTTGGTTTGCTGTTGTCCCGTGTAATCAATAAAACAATGTTTTTGGAATTGTTTGGTAATGTGAGCAGAATTTTTAATGCAATTCTATTTATGTGAATTGAATGCATATGGAAATGAATGTTTGGTATCAACTGCAACACTTAGGACATCATCATCACCATCCTCGTCATAATCAGCTACAACAACTCGATGTTCATGGCTTCCTTTGGGAAGAAATTTATATATATATATATGTATATGTGTGTGTGTATGTGTGTGTGTATGTGTGTGTTTGTGTGAGTTTGTGTGTATTTAAGGGCATTTCGGCTTCAAGGTATTTTAATGAAGCGACAGCAAATAATTGTTTGTATTTATCATACTGAGCTATAAATTTTTTTTTTAGGTTTTACAACAGAATTTGTTTTGATACACTCGCAAGTAATTTAAATCATTCTTTTTTCTCTCATTTCGAAATTTTTCGTTACCAAACCAAAGTCGATTTTATTTGACTTTCAATCAAGTTATCGATAACATATGAATTCCCGGGGGGAAAAGTTCTCCACAGTTACGATTTTCTTTACAAATAATTATCGATTACTTTTGCCTTTAGTTTTATCTATAATTGACAATTTATTGCCGCATACGCTCTCAATAACTTCATTTGCTTTACGGTTGATAGAGAAAAATTACAGTGTTCTATGTCCTGCTACACAGTGCTGCAACAAACAATTTATTACATTGTTTTCCACCAGCTGTAAGTACATAAAATTAGTTATATAACAAAAACAAAAAAAAAACTTGATTTGTTTTCATATTATACTTTTGTTCTGAGTCTCTTCTACGTCTTTGTTTTGCTAGTAGACGACGACTCGAGAACGTGATATCTGTGGATTAACTTTGGAGCATTTAATCACTATAATTCCACTCCAATCTCAATTAAAAATAGTTTATAACGTAAACAATAATTGCTTGGTAATTGAATCAAATTTTCATTTACTTGCAACTTGCAACCAATACCAGTTCACACACACACACACACACACAGATACGTATCAATGAAACGAAAGAACAAATAAGAAAATGAAACATGAAACATGATAGAAAATAAACATTCACTCTTCAATTTAATACTCCAATAGGATTGGAAATCAGCAGAAGAAAAAAAGAAATAATTGTTAATAAAAGCACCGATAGACAACATAGCGACGGAGGCGGTGGCGGTGGTAGTGGCAGTGGCAAGAGCTGCAGAAAAACGAGCATTAAACTTAAATGCAAAGAAAACATGGTAAAGGAATCAACAAAAACAACACAGCAAAACGGACGGATTTCTATCCACACAAACGCCACTAATTCAAATGATAGAACGTAAATGAATGGAAAAAAAGTTGAAGAAATTAAAATAGAAAAAATCACAACGACCCTGTACACTGGATACCGACCGAACAATGTATGTATTGGGTTAATAAAAACAACAACAATGATACCGGTAACAACAAAAACTAGAAAATTCACAAAGACTAAAGGTTGGCCATTGTTGGCGCTGTTCTCGTTGTTGCAACTGCTGGCAATTTCTGTAGCTGATCAACAACAAATTTAGGAGCTTAGCCCTCGTCGAGATAGTTTATTATAGGCCGACAAAAACAAAAAATGTAGAAATTCTTGCGCAACACCAACAATAGCATCAATATCGAAAACCACAATAGCAACAGACAACAACTTGAATGAAAATCTAAAAGGGAAACAAGACCTTAACTGAATAAATATGTATGAGCGAACAACCAAAACAGTTGAATCTTGTGTTTGAATTTCATACTCTCCGGACTACAGGACTTTCGTTAAATATGAAACTTAGTCCAAAGAAAATTTATCGGGCATAAAAAATTTCTATAGACATTTTTTTTTTTTTGATAACAAGAAAAATTTTCTAACGTAAGTTAATCGATAACAACGAAACCTTATCAATTATGCCCTTAAACTTTAGACTCATCGACAAAAATATTCTACAGAAAATTTAATATCAAATTCTATACAAATTTATCGATAAAAAGTTTTTGTCAATAACAAAAACTTTCAACATAAAATTTATTAATAACGAAAATTTTTCACATAAAATTTATGGGTAAAAAATGTTCTAATGGATTCAAAAAATTGTATAGGCAAAATTTACCGATAACCAAATTTACCGATAACAGGCAGAAATATAAAATAAAATAGTTTGGGTAGCGAAAATTTTCTGTGGAAAGTTTATCGATAATAAAAACGATAGCAAAAACTATGCGATAACAAAAGTTTATCGATAGCTAAAACATCTATAGAAAATTTATCAATAACTATAATTTTATATAAAAAGTTTACGCGTTGATAACTAAAATTTTATTGTATATAAAAAATTTAATGAAAGCTAAAAAATTTGTGAAGAGAAAAGAAAAATTTTCTGGAGAAAATTTTTAAGCTGAAAATAGTCTCAAAGAAAAATGTATCGATAACAAAAATGTATCGATAACAAAAATTCATCGATAACAAAAACATCTATAGAAAATTTATCGATAACTATAATTATACATAAAAAGTTTAAAGAAAACAAATTTATCGGTAACAAAAATTTTATATAGAAAATTCATCGATAACAAAAATTTTATTGTAAAAATTTATCAAAACCTTAAAATTTTGTGGAGAAAAAAAAAATTTCACGAAAAAAAAAATTTATGGAAAAATTTTTCAACGGAAAAAGCTCTCAAAGAAAAATTTATCGATAAAAAAAATTTTTGTATGAAAGGTTCATCGAAATCAAAAACTCTCTATATAAAATTTATTAGCAACCATTTTTTTGCTTAAATTTATAAGTTTTATAAAAAATTCATATATAAGAAAACTTCTGCATAGAAAATTTATCAATAGCAAACATTGTGTGTCGAAGAGTTGACGATAACAAAACTTTTTAAATTCAATTTTAGTGACGGCAAAATCTGTTGTAGAAAATTTATCAATAACAAAAAAAAAATTGTAAAGAAAACTTGGAAAAATTTGGTCCTAGAGAAATTTTATTGATAACCAGAATTTTTTATAGAGAAAATTTATTGTAAGCAAAAGTCATCGGTAGCAAAAGTTTCGTTTGGACATTTTACGACAACAAATAACAAAATCTATATAGAAAAAAAAAATATATTATAAATACGAAAGAAAGTTCAGCATAAAGTTATAGGCAGAAAAATGATTAAACAATTAATTTGATAAAAAAAAATTTATAAAAAATAATAATACCAATAAATAATAATACTACTAAAAAAAAGTTATCTAATAAAATAATAATTAAAAGAAATGTTATTGATAACGAAAGAGTTGTCCAAAACATTCATTCGCTTTTATTGTCACCCTTTTAAATTAATTAAAAACATAAATATATTAATAAATATCATTGGGATATAGAAATTTTTCTAACAAAAATTGATGGGCGGCAAAAATTTTTGGACTTAAGTCCATAATTTTGCTAAAAATCTGTTTTTAAGTTCATGTTTGTTTCTGTTTAAAAGAAAATATATACAAATTGCTTTAGTCGCACTACTGTGTTGTGCTTAAACATTCCAGCCTTGAAAACGCGCGTCAAAATCTGCGGTGTAAACACCACTGACCTGGCCTTTATTCAAAAATCCTTTAATTGCATTAACCAAAAACCCCATGTTTTCGCAATTTTTTTTTTTTTTTTTTTTTTTTTTGGTTTTTTGCAACACAAACCTGGCATAGACTTTTTAATAGTCTCATAATTTATACAAAAGCAAAAAACATTAGCAAAAAAAATTCCCACAAATTTCATAAACGGCATTAAAAAAAGCAAACAGAAAACATTCACCCCTGAAACACATACACACACACACACACACACACACACAAGCACAACATTGTTTTGTCAATTACTGTAGGGTATGATATGATCACTCATAACTGTCTGTTATCTATGCATTCTAGTTTGTCTAAAGTTTTTCTGTGCATTTTCGTTTCTGATTTTGATTTTATTTTTTCTGTTTTTCTGTGTTTTTCTAAATAAACTTTTTTATCAACATGTTTTTTTTTAGCCGTCTACTCCTCGTACATCAGTGAAACAAACAAACAAATCCGAACAGTTTATATATAGGGGAAGAAAACACTCGTAGAACTCTTTCGAGCGTAAAATGTTTTCTTGTATGACAGTAAATATTTTGCTGCAAATACACCGACCACACCAGCATCAACTGGCGCGAACCGGTTTCACTAACTCACTCCCACTTTTGCCCTGTTCTACCAACAACAATTGTTGAACGAATGTTGTTTTAGTTTATTGTTGTTTGCAGCTGACCGTATATGAAGTTGAGTGCAGACAAACAGTCACTCTGTCAGCCAGTCAGACGGACAAACAGACAAACAGATAAACAGACGGGCAGACAGATATTCATGTCCCGGCTGATGATTTTCTCTGTTTTCGTTTTGGAAAAACTTTGAATTATCATGTTGGAAAACATTGGCTACACCACTTTGTGCACTTCATTATTTGAATTTTGGTGTCTTTGGTTCTTTCATGCACTTTTTTTTATGGTTTAACAAACTCATTCTACAGATGGGTGTTAAGAGAAATATTTGAAATTTTTAACCCCCGACTCAAACCAGCAATATTAACGTCTGTTAATTCAGTAGCAGGGCTCTGTTGAGCCTAAAAAATTTTTATTTTGCACTGCAAATGCATTTGAAAGTAAAAAATTAGTAATAATTATATTAAGAAATAAAATAATATATTTGTAAAATCATATTTTATAAAATAATGCCATAAAAATCTAAAATAAACGCAATTGGTTTAAGTTCATAAAAATTCTTAAAAATAAGGGCAGATGGGCGAAAAAAATTATTGACAAACACTTCTTCGCCCATCTTTATGAATCTCCAATATCCCAAAAGTTATAATAGTTTGTTATATAGTGTTTCGTATCTTGAAAGGGATTTTGATAAGGGTCCCCCCTTTTGTAAAAAATTTATCGCTGGCAAAAATTTTTTTTATATAAAAAATTATCCCTTTCATACATTTTCTATACAAAAATTTATTATTTTCAAGAAACTTCTATATGAAATTTAAAGCTTTTAAAAATTTTCTATGGAAAACTTATCGCTTTAAAAAAAATTTTTTATAAAATTTATTGCTTTCAAAAACTTTTAAGTGGAATTTCATCAATTTAAACACATTTCTAAAGACAATGTCTCGCTTTAAAAAGCAACTTCACTGGTTTCAAACAATTTCAGTACAATTTTTTTGCCAAATTTCTGCACAAAAAAGGTTTGCTCGCAAAAAGTTCTTTATTGAAGATTTTTCATTTAGGAGAAAAATTTTGTACAGAAATTATTTTTACATGAACTAAATCGTTTACAAGAAATTATCGTTTTTAGAAAATTTTAGAACAAAAAACTGGTCGTTTTAAAATATTTTTCTAGAAAATAAACATTTAGAAAAACTTTTTAAAGCAAATTTATCGCTTTCAAAAATGTTTGATATGAACTAAAATTGGCCACAAAAACAAAAGGATTTTTAAGGGAATTCTTGCGCTATTAAAAATTTCTGTTATTTGTTTGTCTTCAAAACTTTTTTCGTGGCAACTTTTTTCTTTCAAACAAAATTTGTGTAAAGAAATTTCTTTGATCATCAACAACTTCTTACACAAAATAGTTCGCTTTCCAATAGAGTACTTATCGCTTTCACTAATTTTCTATAAAAAAATTTTCGTATTCAAAGATTTTCTATAAAAAAATTGTGGCCCAAGGTTTTCCGCCATTAAAAAATATTTTTATGTGAAAAGTGTTTTGCATTTACAAAACACATTTTGTTAAAAAAAAAACTTGCTATTGAAAGTTTTTCGTTTCCAGAAGACTGTCTTTGAAAACTATTTCAGTTTTCAGAAGACTTTCTTTGAAAAATATTTCAGTTTCCAAAAAATTCTATGAAAATTCTCTTTTTGACCAAAAAATTATTCGGCAGAAACTTATTCCTGCTTCAAAAACTTAGTTTTATAAACTAATTATGGCTTTTCAAAGAGGTTTTCTTTCTTTTTATAGAAAAATTTTCGCTCTTTAAAAAAATTTCTATAGAAAGTCCCGCGCTTTTTTAAATTTTCTATAGAAAATGTTGCGCTTTGCAGAAAGTAACCGCAAAGAAAAAACGCCAGCTGTTTCGATTTCGATGATCTTTTAATAAAATTTTTGCTTAACCGCCTTCATCACTTATTGTAATTTTTTTGATTTGTTGAGAGCTTTTCGTTTTTATTTCTTATTGTCTGAAAACAAGCGACAGTATTTCTATTGTCATGTTTTGTTTCCTATTTTCTTTATTCTATTATTTCGCTTTAAAACTCTTTGACGCCATTATTGTCATTATCATCATTATAATCGTCATCATCAACATCGACAATGTCGTTTTTATTGTCTTTGTTGGTTAAAGTAACTTCAAGTTTTGGGATTTTGATGTTGTTTTCTACTTCTACTGTTTTTCAATTCTTTTATTAAATCCTTTTCGGATGTCTTTGTTGTTGCTTTTCTCTTGTGTGTTCTTTGCGTTCGTTCGTTCGTTCGTTCATTCATTCAGCCGGCTGTTTTTCTTTTCACTCGAGTGTATTTGTGTTTTTGTGCTTTTGTCAAGTGTTTTTTGCTCAATTAATGCAATTATTAAAAAATTCCCTGTTTCTTATGCTAATTTGTAAAACTTAATCTGTTTCGTAGGGTAATTGTATTTAATTTTTTTTTTAATTTTGTTTTGGTTTCTTCTTCGAACGTGTTGTTGTCAGTTTTTCACTTTCTTGGGAGTTTTAGGAGCTGCAAAAATGCTGCTGTTTATAGTTTTAGAGAAACGACTTTAAGTGTGACGAGTAGAAGTTGGTTTTAATTAATGCTGTTTATTAGAGTTCTCAGATTGTTATAGTAAAAGTATTCTATTAAAACCTGTAGTGGAAAAACAATTGGTTAAGATTTTAAAAGTAGTAATGATTTCAATCGTTTGAAAACGGTTCAAAGGACCATAATTTTATTATAATATAAAAGTATTTATTTGCTATTACTAATCTTAAATGAACATAGAATTAAAAGCAATTTATATATATATATATTTTAATCATTAACTAAAGTTCATAAGGTTCGAAGGACCTTTGTGTTATGTTAAGTATCTCGTAATTGCTTTTGCAATGGTGCTGATTTCATTAGCAATTATTAGCTTTAACTTGCTTTAAGATTTTGCATAATATTTCTTTCAAAATTTTTCGCTATTAAACAATACTGATTCGCTGGTTCGAAAGACCAATTTTCTCAATCTGCATAGAAATTATTTCTTTCTTTGATAAAACGTTTAAACGTTTAAACAAAAACATCAATTTCAGCTTGCTTTCAGATCAAGAATAATATTTCCGAGCGATATCATCATATTCAAAAAATAACAATTTTCTGGCTCGAAGGACCAATTTGCAAATGGAGAAAAGAAATTATATTTCTCTTAGAAAAAATATTACAAAAGTTTACAAAGTAGTATTTCTTTGAAATATTGTTGCTGTTCCATTGTCTGGTTCGAAGGACCAACTTCCACACACCGCTAAGAATTCATTTTCCTTTTGGACAAATAGAAAACATAAAAAAGTAATAATTCCAAGTAAATAGTAGTTTTTATATAAAATAATTAATAACTTTTTTCAAAGCACTTAATTTTTCTTTGTTTGAATTTTATTATTTATACGATCGTTTATAACTTTTTCTAGGTAATATTACTATCAAATTTGGCTTTAATATAAAGCATTTACAGATAATTAATATAAAAATTGCTTTTACAAAATTTTTTTGCAAACTTTCATTCCCGCTTATGCGTCTGAAACGACCAATATTAAATTTTCATACATCATTTTTTGTTTTCTATACTTTTAATTTTTCTAAACTTTTTTTCTTGCGCCAACAACTTAAACACTCTTGCCTGCCATAGAGAGAGTAAGAAGGAGAGTGGGAGAGACTGCACTCCTAAAAGTACTGCAATATTTTAAGTTCAATAAGTTCGGTCAGCTGGAACATGTTGAATTTTTTTTAGCCAGAAATTTCAACTTTAAAAATTATTTTCTAAAACCTGCTTTACTTTTCTCAAGCGTAAACATCAAGGACACAGATTTTTTTTTTTTAATTTTATAAAATAAAAATTATGAGCTCTATTCTCTCAAGACAAAAAACCAGAATATTTGAAGCTAAAGGAAGCATATTTGTTTTGAAAATTTATCATGTGACAACATGTGCACAAAAGATTTGTCCCGTTTTTTTTTTGCTGTTGTTTCTTTGTACATCAGGATTTCACGTTGTATTGCTCGAGCTCAGTAAGAAAAAACACAGCATTTCTTTTCAACTTGTGCCCTAACGTATTTATACAAAACAATCCTGCTGGAAAAACTCATCTAAGAAGACAACAAAGAATTTAAAATAAAAATATGTATGTACGTATGTGTGGATATAAAAACAGAAACACATTTTTCAACATGCAAATTCCAAAAGAAAGCAGCAAATTTTTGTGCACACTGACTGCGTAAGTCACATGATGAAACAAACGAGAATTCTTTATTTAAAAAAAAAGAAAAAATTGCTGAAATTATATTTGAAAAAAAATTTTTGAAAAAAATTGCAAATTTTTGCATTAAAAAAATAAAACAAAGTTACCAACTAAAAAGGGTGTTATTAAAAATCATTTAAAAATTAAGGCGATTTCGTTCAAAAAAAAAAAAAAAACATTTCCCTTGCAACAGACGTATGATCAATAGAAGACGATCAAATAATACTCATACGCCCGGCATTAATATAATTATAATAGTTGGCGTATGAAATATTCTACAGCTAAACATTAGCTTCTTAGTTAACCCACGTTAACGTAGAAGAAGACGTATTGAGAGGGATCTGCTTGTCTCATATTCTTAAATTTTTTTTTTTTTGCAGTTTATGCCATCTTCACTTTTCCTCACATCGTCCAACAATTCGCCACGGCCAGCAACTTTAGCAAATTATTTAAACCCTCTGGTTACTGAACACGTATGACGTTCGTAAGCATCGGCTGTTACACACCGTAACGTAAACAACACATGCAGCTGCCTTTATCAGATAGAATTTCTGCAGCAAATAGATTTCCGGGTTCATAAACTACCATCTTGGGCTCTACACCTAAGAAAATGCTTACAAAATTATATAATAAAACAGCTGACAGAGGTGCGTGCCGTAACACGTTTTCATTAAAGAACAGGTAAAACCAAACGAGTTTATAAAGTTGAGACGATACGTTTTCAGTAACTCTGTTATAAGCAAAATTTTAACACAAAATTAATACTTAAACTAAAACAAATGAATATTATTATTTTTTCCCTTTAACCATACAGGCCTTTAATTAATTCCCTTAAAAGTTGGCCAATAATGTTCAAAACTTGTGAAAAACTGCCCTCGTTTTCTATAGAAAAGACAAACAAAAAATTGTTCCGGAAACCCACACACTCGTAACTTTTAAATACATATTTTGACGTGTCATGTGGTTTTTAACTGTAACAGTATTAAAGAACAACGGCTAAAAAACAAAGCGGGTAAACGCTCACTCGTGCACACAAATAAACTCCTACTCACTAATGTTGGCATTAAGAATGAGACAAACAACCCAACCAGCATTATCAAACAATTGCTAACAGCTGCTTGTCACCTGCTAAGGACAATATGGATGCCTGATTATTATCCAGTTGCCTCGAATGTATTTGGAGCATAAAAAATCAATTTGAAGACCCATTGGAAATCCGGCACGAAATATTTTGGAGCCCTGATCATTTCATATTATCCATTGGCCGATCTTGTGCCAATGAGCCACAAACAAGAAACAAACAATTATATATCTTTGGAAATTGCCATTTGTAGTTATATCTGTATTTATATCTTGTACTGGGTTCCATACTGCAATATGAGACTTAAAGTCTTGTGTATGGGACTTTCAAATAACAATAAATAAAATAATGTAAACAACAACCACAACCTTTGAAACAAATCGAAATCAGACATTAGTTTGAATTTAGCCTGATTTAAGAGCCGGAGTAAAAAACTATTATAAAATTTTAAACGAATAAAATGACATCTTAGAGAAATTTTATTTTAGTTCTACTTTTCATTTATTTTGTGTTTTAAGGGAATTGCTTTCGCAACGTTTGTGTCTGGTACCAAAATCGTGTCCATTTAGAGTTTGCAGTAGACCGTCTCAGAGAGTCGTGGAATTGCTTTCGCAACGTTTTTGTCTGGTACCAAAATCGTGTCCATTTAGAGTTTGCAGTAGACCGTCTCAGAGAGTCGTGTAAGTGTTGCCTGCATGATTTTTGCCAAAACAATTATACAAATACTGGCTGGCAAGATGCTCTTAACAGTGAAAACCATACCCACATTTACACACACACACACACACACACACGTACTCGCACACGCACCCATTTCCACATGCACGCACACCAACAACAAAGAAAAATTACACACTTGCATGTACACCTTTTAGCGATAACTTGCGCCATCAGACTCCGGCAAAAACGCCACATGATAAGAAAGGGATGGATATATATAGCAGAACAAAATAAGTATTTCGTAGAAATGCCAAAGGCTGATGTTGTATTTACATGCACATACGCACACAGGCAAAAAACAGCATCTCTATACACACACACTCACTCACACACACACACACACATGCACACACATCCTCCAACCCATAGAAACATAATCAAACACAAACAGATCTTTGCAAAAAAAAAAAAAAGCAGCGTAAATTGTTTGTAATTTTTATTCGTAAAAGTAATTTTGATGTGGGCTAAAAAGTTTCATTCGCATTTTGTTTTTGTTGCTGTTTTTGGCCAGCAGCTGTAAGAATTGTTCTTTTTTTCTTTTGTGTATTTCACTTTTCTTCAGCCTTATTCTTTGAAGAGTTTTGCTTCATATTTATCAAAACAGAAAAGAAAGGAAAAGCAAAAGAGCTGAACAAAAATCTTTGGCAAATAAAAATTATAATATTTCTTTGTGACGCCGCTCTACTTTGGCAGCCTTGAAAAGTGCTTATTTGTAGTAGTTTTCAAGGCTTTGGCTTTTGGAGCTATAATTCAGGATTCAGGGACAAAAATAAGTTGCTTTTCAGCGTTCAATCAAATTTGATCGTTGAATTTTGAATGCAATTTTTTTCAGCTTTTACAGGTGCATATTTTCTTTTTCTCAATCACGTATTTAAGTTAATCAAATAATCTATTTAAATTGGTGCTTTTGTTTTTAACTGATTTCAAGCAAGTATTATCTTTTTCAACTTTTAGTTTTTCTATATATCATATAGAGTCAATGTTAGATATCATTTAAACATTTCTTTTATTGAAAACTAACAACAATCAGATGTGGTCTTCCGCAGCTTTCCCAGAAACGTAATAGTATGTCATAAATCAGGCTGAATTTTATGGAATGGATCACCACATTGACTTTGAAGGCCGTGATAGTTTTGTAACTTATTTGCGTAGGCCTGAAACTGAAGAAAAAACCTACAAGAAATATTGTAATGAGATGATATATATTATGTTCAGAAGTTCCAAATCATTCGTGTGTCATGGCCATAGAAGTTCAATGCAATTCAGCTTAAAAAAAAAAAACGTTGATAAGTCGTTGACATTGATGATCTGCCCAACGTCTCTCTGGAATATGTAACAATGCTGCTGCCAACCCAAAATCGACACATCAACTTTGCATCAGTCGTATTTCGATATCATTCCAAAGATGAACATTTTCTTTTTTTTTTTATCCTTTATCCATTCATTTGGAGAAGAATTTTATTGCTAAAGATGATTTTTTGCTTCAACAAAACAAGCCGCTTTGGGTTGTGGGTCAGTTGAAGTTTGTGCGGCTGCCGGCCTTCAATCGCTACTAAAAATTCACCCAGTTTTGGTGGGCCTAAGAATGTGAGTACTAAATTCAATTGTCTTAGATTCTCCAGCTCACTTTCGCTGGCAGCCAAGCAGCTTTTAGAAACTTCTGCATTTTGTCGTTACGCTGAACCCTAAGACCGAAAGTTTTTATTGACAGAGTTATTGAGGCTTATGATGACCATAAAAAGTACGACAGCGCCTAGACAGCACAATCGACCTTGATAAAAAAAAAACAACTTTATCACTGGAATAAAGTGTTGAATGCATTCACTGAGTGCCTCGTCAAATGGTTAGGTTGAGTTTTCGTCTAACAGTCTGTAGGTAGCAGGTTCAATTCCTACCAACGACTTCAGCTATTTGTGCAGACAAACAATAAGGCCTTACAGTTTTGCC
Source organism: Epicampocera succincta (assembly GCA_932526305.1). Lineage (NCBI taxonomy): Eukaryota > Metazoa > Arthropoda > Insecta > Diptera > Tachinidae > Epicampocera > Epicampocera succincta. The sequence goes on along the minus strand of OW052036.1, from coordinate 58,973,196 downwards.
ATTATTGAAAAATAATAGTATAAAATATATAGAAATAACTTTGACAGTAATTTGTAAAAATAGAGTGATTAGATGACAGCCAATTTTTGCAACAATGTGAACCATGAACTCTTAAAAATCGGAAGCTGCATATTATTAAGACTTGCTGAAGTTTTTATTGCCATCTTCAATACAATTTATTTAAGAAAAATTGTAAAACTGTGCTACAGCTAAAACAAACTTCGACCCACTTCTTTCTAAAACTCTTACTTTTTTTGCCAAAGAAATAATCAGCATGTGAGGACAATGTATTAATAGTAGTATTTGTAAATATGTATAAATACAAAGCAGTTGAATTACTTTGTGTGTGTGTGTGTGTGTGTGTGTAGGTGCAGGCAAACTAATATTTAGACATATTCAAACTGTATCTTCCAAAGGAAAGTTAAAGCATGTTTTTGGCAAAAAAGCAAATATTTCTAAGGCATCGTATATCAAATCGTTCAACTAAAAAAATTTATAGTTGGGGTAGAAGTTGGCATGATATACGTGTGTGTGTGTTGCATGCAAAACTGTCGTTTGATTTAAAACACAGCAACAAAATTTCTACTTGAATTTACACATACTGTTAGTTTGACGACAACAACAAAAACAACAACAGCTGTATGGTGGTGGGAGGTGGTCGCACAAAAACCTTTTGCAGGTTGCCTGAGTCCTTTACAGTTTCTCTTATTTTGCAATTTTAGCTATTGGTACATGTATTAAGGTTTCTTTTCTTGATTTTTTTTCTCTTTTTTTTTTTGTGCAAACCAGACTTCGACATGCAAAAATGTTTTGTCAACTATCAAATTTTACATTGAAACACAAACACGTTTTGTTGTAATACTCTACACAAAATAACAGTAACAGCAACTACAAGTACAACAACAACTTTCACAACATTATGTGAAAAAAAGGATAGATGTTTCTCTATGATTTGAGATTTTTTTTTCAAAGTTAAAATTGTTGTTCTGGTCGGTTGCCTGTTTCTAAGCCCAGAGGGTCATCGGAGAAGGTCCTTGAAGATTTAGTCATCCTGTTTTTAGAAATTTGTATTGTTTTATATTTTGTTTGAAAGCAAACTATTTGTTTACCATGCCCAACACTTTCCTTACGCGCCTCCTCATAGCTCCGGTTCCATATCTTCTGTTAAAGTTGCTTGCTGCAGTTTTCGTTCGTTTTATCGTGTAGTTACATCTTTCCTTTTTTTCGTTGTTTTTGTTACTTGTTATAAGCTGCTTAAAAATGTTATTTTTAGTTTGCTCGCTCGAAAGCCTTAAGCTCTTGTTCTGACATCAACTTTCTCTACTCCATACATTAAAATGGCAAAAGCAACTTTTTATGCATATTTTTTCTCATCGCCGGTGCTTTCCAAATTTTATATATATTATTTTAAAAAATTGTTCAGGTTTTATTTTATACTGCCAGTCTTTACACGAACCACCGAATAATTTTTGTTGCCTTTTGCAAGATGCACCAACTAAAAGCTGGCGGGACAAAAAAAAAAAGTTGAAGGAAGACGCCAAAATATGTGACTGCGACAATTGATAACAAAAGTTATTTGGGACCTGTATAATTTTCAAGTGTAGGAATATTTATGGCAGCTGGTAGGGGAAAATATGCACAAACATATTTGTTGTGAACCAACACTCACATACACGCATGTGTATGTGACGACAGACATTAAATTGTGTATCTTTAAATTTTATTTTAATGATAAAAAGAGATAATTTATTAAAAACTAACACCTTTTAGTCTTAAATACGATTATTCAAAGCTGGCAAAATATAATCGATAACTTTAAAAAAAATGATGGATCAACTTTATAAAGAAAAATAAACTTATCGTTAAATTTTCTACAGAAAACTCAAGTTATCAATATATTTTCTATGGAAAGCTAAAGACGTGGAATATTTGTTAACAGAAAAGAAAATGTTTCAACAACTTTCTTATCGAAAACATAAAGTTATCGATAACTTTTCGGTCCAAAAACAAAGTTATCGATAGCTTTGCCACACAAAACTAAGCTCATCGATAAGTTTGCATTAAGAAAGTCAAGTTATCGATAAATCATTTATAGAAGCATAAATTTATATATTGATCAAATTTGCGTACAAAATTTAAACTATCGAAAAAAAATGCCTGTAAGGGTTTCAATAACACTTTTTATTTTTCAACTTTCTATTAAAAATAAAACTAATTCCCAATAAATCTTCCATAAAAGCATAAAGTTATTAAAAAAAAAATTTAAAACAAAAATAAAGTTATTTAAAAATTTTAATAATTTTTCTTAAAAAAAAAATGAAGTCGTCAATAACTTTTCGATAGCAAAATAGATTTACCAATAACTTTATTATGGTAAGCCAAAGCAATCGATAACTTTTCTAAGCAAAAGCTATGTTATCGATAGCTTATCTATATAAAAATCAAATTTTCATTAAATGTTCTATAAACTAAAGTAACATTCTCGATGGAAAAGCAGATTTTTCGATTATTTTTCCGTTTTGGGAAATAAAACTATCGATAACTTTTCTGTACAAACATAAAGTTATCGATAATTTTTCTTTACACATGTTTCATTTTCATAAAAGGTTTCTCAATAAGAAACAACTAATCGATTACAATTCTACAGCAAAACAAGCATTTGCAAAATTGTGTATAAAAAAATATGTATCACTAAATTTTGCGCCTTAAAAAATACTTTTTTTTTTATAAAATAACATTAAAAAAATAAAAGGTTATTGGTAAATTTTTAAAGAAAATGAAAAGTTATCGATAACTTTTCTACACCTTTTTTATATTGGTAGTTATGCCACATGTTGCCCTAATCGAAATTATTAACTTGTAAAGTTGTATACAATTTTTTAATTATGATATAAGAGTCACGATATCGATAAGTTTGCTTTTCTATAGTGAAAACAAACTGAAAGATAAAGTTAGAAAAAATTTATTTTATATAAAGAAGCAAATTTTCTGTAAAAACGCAACGCAAATTTTCCGCAGAAACTTTTCCAACACGAACTAACTTCAGCGTTTATTCAGGCATGAGATCATCTATTTTCCAACGCAAATAATCGCACCAATTAATAAATGCTTTTGCTTCAATTTTATTTTTCATATCAGAAGCGGAACTGCCTGCTGCTGGTTTTCCACTTACCGTAAAATTCGATTGCATTCTTCTCTAATTGCTTCTTACAAAAGGTGTGTGTTTTTTTTAGTTTGTTCGTTTCGTTCTGGGAAACTTAAAGTTCATTTAAATTGTTCTGCGCTGTTTTTTTCTTCTTTTCCAACTGCTTGTCTTTATAATAAAGAATTTCAAACAAGTGGAAAGTTGTTGTCATATCCTTTTTTTTTCCTCTTCTTTAGTTATTTTCTCCATGTACTTTTTTTCTTGCAATTGTTATGTGTTTTTGCTGGTTTTCTTGTTGTTGCTGTAGAGTACTTGAAGTGGTTATAAATTTATAAATGTCGCATATGTGCCACTGCACCTCCTGTGTGAACCTTAACGCTAGAAACTGTCTAACAACAAAAGCAGCATTGAAAAAACAACGAGAAAAAAATCTACAGAGGGAACAAAAACAAACAACTGAGAGAAGACAATCAAACAAACAAACACGAATAAACGCGCGCACACACACGGACACACACACACACACACATACACACTTGGGCACCAGGCTGCAAAACATTGAAACTGAAGAATAAAACGGAAATATGCCTTTAAAATAAAACGACTGAGAAAAAAAGGACCAAAAACTAAAATTGTTAAACAAAAAAAAAAAAAATTATAAAGAATACACCAAGTAAAGCTTAATGCCGTTTGAAAAGAGGCTGAGGACGAGAAGAAGCGGCAGCGGTAGCGGTAGGAGAGGGTAGGCAGCAAAACTGCTCACGGGATTTTAAGGCGGCTGCTGCTTTGCGCTTCTGTGTAGGGAAGTGTTTGTTTTTGTTTCTTCTTACATTGACGCCAAAGTTCTAGAATGTCGTATGTAAATAAGAGCGAGTATTTATACTCGTATGTATTTATAAATGCATGTATATGTGTGTGCGTGGGTGTGTGTAAGTAAGTAAATAAGTATGTTTGTTTGTTTGCAGCTGAATGTCATGAATTTAAAAAAAGCAGCAGTTAAAAAGAACAAAAAACAGCAGCAAAAGTTTATATGAACGCTGGCAAAGAAATGCTGTTTGAAATGAAAGCAAAGACTTTTTGTATTTTATTTGTGTTTGTTTTGCAGAAAAGTCGGTAGGAATAACAAATGAACAAGATATCGACGATAACTTTTCCTTAGAAAATTATAAAATCCTACGATTTTTATACAAGAAATCAAAGCAATCAAAAGCATTTCTTTAAAATTATGTGTCGATAAATTTTCTATAGAATATCATATTCAATGATAACTATTATAGATCAACTTTACTTTGATCTATAACGATTATTATCTATATCTATTTATCTATAGAAAAACTTCACTCAATAATTTCACTATTTAAAATGAAACTAATCGTTAACTTTTCCAAAAATTATATATATAACAGTTTTAATTATATATAATTATATAATTTTAACAAAATTATATATACAACTTTTCAGGAGAAAAATAAAGTTAACGATCATTTTTCTATGGAAAGTTAAATTTAACTATAACTGTTACAGACTAAAGTAAAGTTATCGATTGGATTAGAGAAAAGAAGAGAAAAGTTAATAATAAAAAAAAAATTCTAGAGGAAAATAAATTTGTCGATAACTTTTCTTTAGAAAATTATATTTGTATACATCAAATAAGAGTTATCGATAAGTTTTTTATAATGTGTGAAAGTTATCGATAACTTTTCCACAGAAAAACAAAATTAGCAATAATTTGTCTGCAGAAGTTTAAGACCAACAATAGGGCAGCAAATTTAAAACATTATCGATAACGATAAAATATTAGCTGATGATAATCTTTTCAAACGAAAAACACTGAATTGAATATTTTTTTTTTTAATAAATACAACATTATTTTTTACAAATAATTTAATATTTTTGTCATAAAAACTTTGCAGCATTCATTTATATTTGTTTCGCTTTTAATCAGAATAGAAGCCTCTCATTCCTATTGGAGCAGCTGGTTCAGCAACGAACCTTAGTGGGTGACTTCTTTCTTTTTCCAAATGGAAAAAACAGCAATCAAAAAAAACAAAGAAACTGAAAAATATAAATAAAAATAAAATTTAAAAACACAAACAAACAAAAAACAAACCCCAGCAACTAAAAGGCATGCAGTTGTATTTTTATTTAAGTGCAAAACAAAAACATAGGAAACGGAAATATGAACCATACTTTTATTTTATTATAATTCTAGCTGGCAAGCAAATACTACAACGAGAACGAGTATGTAAAGTTTGAACAGGAGCGGCAGCAGCATCAGCAGCCCACCACTGACAGCTTAAAAAACGCACATCGTATACGTTGCCGTGCTTTTTTAATATATATACAATTTATAAACAGGTTGGCGAATGTAATAAAACAAACTAAAAACGCGACAAAAAAACTGTTCTGTCAAACACCGCAAAAACGTCTGAATTGAAAATAAAAACTGTAACCATAAATTAAAGCATTGCCAATAAAATGTGTAAATAAAAAAAATATATATACATATATTCTACTTATAATTTCTTCAGATTTCTTTCTTTTCAAAAGTCAGTGTCAACAACACCTTTTTCTCTCACTGTAACTCAATGTAACTTTTATGTTAAGTTCACCATTGCTGTTATTGTTATTCTTTGCGTTTTTATTGCTGCGTTGTTGTAGTTTTTTTTTGCTCGCCCCCATGCAGTTTTTGTGCCCTCTTCTTTTTGCAATTCTTGTTTGCAGTTGAGGTTAAATTTGTTTAATCATAGAGGTGTGTTTTAATAGGAGTTACCAGTGTTGCAGTTTTTCTTTTTTCCGTTATTTCTTTGTTTTCTTTTTGGTGTTGTTGTGGAGGGTGTGTAGAAGCGAGTCTTAGTAGTCATACACACGCACATGACTGAACTTGAGTTTTATTCTCGTAAAATTGAGTTGTGAATGGAAGAATTGTAAACAAAATAACAGCTAAAATAGACATTGGCCGCAAAAGAGTTACGAAAAATAACAAGAAGTTACATGTTTATTACAATTCGAACACAAATTGAAAATAAAAAATATATGTATATAAAAATATATATTGAAACCAATAACATTGTAGTAAACGAAATTGCTTCAACTCTCCAATAGAAAGACATAACTTATCAATAATGTTGTTGTTGTAAGAAAAACAAAGTTATCGAAAACGTTTTTGTAATGTTTCTTAAGAAAATCTAATTTACTTAGAATTTTCGTATAGAAAAGCAGAACTGTCCATAATTTTTCTACAAAGAACTAAAGTTATCGATTATGCTTGCTCAAGATATAGTTATCAAAAACTCTCAACATATAAAGTAATCGTTGCCTATTCTAACAAACAAAAAAAAGACGATAACTCTTTTGTAGAAAAGTAATGTTATCGAAAACTTTTCTAAGCAAAGTTAAGTGAAGCCAAACAATTTCTATGAAAAAGTTAAATTTCTAACGTAATCTAAGTATAGAATAGTAAAGTTATCGATAAAATTTCCACAGAAAAGTAAATTTATCGATAAATCATTTAAGGAAATATTAAGTTAGCGGTTAGTGACTAGAAAAGTAAAATAAATTTATAATTCTCTTATAATAAGTTAAAGCTCTGAATAAGTTTTCGGTAAAAAAAGTAATACTGTCGATAACTTTGCTATAGAAAACTAATGCTATCGATAGAAAGGTAAAGTTATCGATAACTTTTCTATAAAAATTTAAAGTTATACATAAACTTTCTATAGAAAGTTAAAGTTATCGATAGCTTTTCTATAGAAAAGTAAGGTAATCGACTAATTTTCCATAGAACAGTAAAGCGATCCATATCTTTTCCATAGAAGGCTAAAGTAGTCGATAACTTTTCTATAGAAAATTAAAGTTATCGACAACTTTTTTTATAGAAAAATAAAGTTGTCGATAAGTTTTCCATAGAAAAGTAAAGTAATGCATAACTTTTGTATAGAAAAGTAAAGATATCGATAACTTTTCTATATTAAAATACAGATAACTTTTCCATAGAAAGGTAAAGTTATCGATTTAATTTTTCTACTGGAATGTAAAGTTATAATAAATTATATAGTTTTTCTTTGGGAAGGTAGAGTTATCGATAACTTTTCTGTAGATAATTAAAATTATCCATACCTTTTTTCAGAAAAGTAAAGTGTAGTAATCGATAATATTTTTATTTATTTATTTATTTAGTAGAAAAATAAAGTTATCGATAATAAGTCTACTAAACAAAAGGTAATGAAATTTTTTAATTATGAAGAAATCCAAGTTGAAATTTTTTAATAAAAAAAAAAGTAGTCGAAAATTTGGTCCCAAAAAAATATATGTATGTAGGTACTAATAATCGCTCGATTTACTAATAAATCGATAAATTTGATATCAAAAATTTAAGCTTTAATAAAAAAAATTTATTTTCGATTTAAAATTCAGTTCTTTTTTTTTTTTCTTTCATCAATTCTTTGGAACTTTCACAAGTTTAAAGCCCTTTTGGGAATTACGACTCAACACACAAAAAAAAAACTTTTTTTCAAACCAAAAGAATTTATGCGAAATTATTGTATGATTTTGTACAAAATAATCCATTTTGTGCAGCCTGCTCGTAAACGCACACCAACACACATGCACACATGCACTGAAGTGTCAAGCAATCAGTGACCAATCTGTACTGGACATTGGTAAATGGTGCATTGTCACATATTAACGTAATTAGTTTAGGACAAGTAAGTGTGTAGATGTATGTAATTAAACACACACACGTAAACACACACACACACACACACACGCACAAACACAAGTGTCCAAGTGTACTAACTGTTGTTGTTGGTTTTATTGAGTGCTTTTTTTCCAGTGTTTCAAATTTAAATTGTGAATTTGAGTGGTAGTTCCGAACTGATGGCAATACCAGGCAACTTAACTACCTGTGCATGCAGCAACATGCCTCCACTGATGTAAATACACAACTCTGCAAGTGTGCGGGCCAACATGCATTTACACATGTTGTCTTATTACACTGATGACTGGTAGGCAAAAATGTATAAGAAGTGAAGGAAAAACAAAAAAAAAACAAAAAGCCGCACACAAATTCCTCTGGAAGTCCCATCCGTAAATGAACGCATTTGTTGGTTTATTTTTCAATGCGTTGGTTGTTATTGTTACGTTTGTATGCGTAATTCGTATTTAGTTGGGAAAATCCCCAAGGGCATTTGGTTTGCGTGCACTTATGCATGCATGCCTGTGTGCTGTATGTGTTAGTTTGTGTGCTGGCGTGTGAGTGTGGGGGAGCGTGTGCGTGCATAAGTACGATTGTGTTTAAGTTTGCGAATATGTGCTTGAGACCCAACTACTAGCACTCAACAATAAAATTCATTTTGTGCTCTGAAGAAATAAAACGCACCTACACAACATTTGTCCTTTGTGGAAGTTGTTGTTGTTGCGCCACTTTTGGGGAAAACAGTGTTTTGTAAAGTTTTTCGGCACATCCCTTGTTTAGAAAATTGAGATATACTATTCGAGAAACCTCGAAAAATATATAGTATAGCTGTTCATTGTGATGATTTCTGAGCATAAATATTTTTGAATTGCTGTGCTGTGTATTGCCTTTATAAGACACATATGTATATCTTTTCACATAAATTTATTTGTCTTAAAGTTTGCGGAGACCAGAAAACTGTCTCAGTTAAAAAAGACACTCCTTTAGCAACACCTTGCACAGACCTGTTAAGGCCTGCTCACCTTTTTGTGTATATGTGTTGGTTGTTGGCCAGTGGCAAACGAAAGTGGACAAATGTGCTGCTTAAGAAATATCAGGCATGATAAAGTCGGCATAGTTACATTTTGCTGCTGCCAAGACTCATTTGCAACTGCTCTTAAGTTTAATTTCATTTTAATTTAATTCACCCTAACTCATGTGTCTTTGGCAATTTTATGAAATTGCCGCTTATATGACAAACGGTGTATACTAAAATTGCACATTTGTCATCCCTGTTTATGTTCGAGCTCTAAAAAAAAAAAAGAGAATGAGTGATCATATTTAAGTTTAGTAGATGTGTGTGTGTGTGTGTGCCTGGAAATTTCTCTACGAATTGCTCCGGTTTGAATACAAAAGTTATGAGGCCAGCGCTTGTTGGTGTCTGTGGTGAAAATGGAAATTGTGTATGCAACGCATTTGCCGTAGGTTCTTGGGTGCATGTCAAGCTATTCGTGAACAACTACATAGTGTGTAAGCTTTTGCATGGGCATGTGTGTGTGCGTGCGTGAGTTTGCGTGTGTGGCTACGTGTTGTATTGATGTATTTATGTATGTATGGCTGGATTCCTTATTTTCGTTTCTTTCATTTACGGTTTGAAGGGTTAGACCAATGTATGCCCATTTATTGTTCAGCTAAAGGACATCATTGCTTTATCATTATTGTTGTGTTCGTTGCTGCTGTTTTGTATTCAAGTGTGCAGTGCGTTGGCCCACCCGATCATACGTTGCAATATGACATTATAATGATGATGGGCATGATGATGACGATGATGACGTTGCTGTCCAACATTTTTGGTCAAACAACGTCAACTGTTTTCATGTACGAGTACATTTTAGTTTAGGCACGTATCGCTGTGTGTGTGATTGTAGTTTTACTTTTCGTTATTGTTGTAATATTTATTTTTTCGTCCAATAAACATATAAAATCCCTGTAGTATTTTTCACATTTCTAGTTCATTTTTGGAAATTTAAACAACGCCTTTGTTGTTGTTGTTGTATATGTTTGGTTTTGTTGGTTGCAAAATGCAGTGTTTGTTTGTAGGTGTGAGCGTGTGTGAGTATGTTTGTATTCGGAACATTTGAATCCTGGCTGCGTTGTGTTTTATTAGTACAGGTATTTTGCTGTTGTTGTTTTGCTGTTGCAATTTCAATGGTAACAGATTTCTAATGTTCGTTTCTTTTTTTTTTTTGTGTTTTTTTTTTTTGTTTTATACAATTTTTACATCTTGTTAATCATGTAGTTTAGTTGGGGCCGAGTACATGTTTGTTTTATAACCAGTTATTGTTAATGTTGAAATTGTTGTTGTTTTTAGTGCCATGTTGTTATGGGCAAATGTCAAACTGATGTTTTTGATGCTGTTGCAATTTTCAATTGTCACCACATCTAGTTTTGACTCACAAGTTATGACAGTTGAGTTGATAAATTTAGTGGCCAACGAAAACACGCTTGACACTTGATTTAATCACGCGATTTCTAAATACTGTTAATTAATCAACTTCAAAGGGAAAAATTGTTATTTTTTATTAACAATATCATTAAATTATAAATTTAAAAATATTATTTTTATCACTTAAAAATATATCTTAAAATTTTGAAAAACCATGAATTCCTATAAGAAAGTTACAGATTTTGAAAGTCAAAGTTGTTATAACAAAATCGAATTTTTTTTTTCAAAAAAAAATTTATTGTTTTTATTCTGCTAAAATCCAAAAAAAAAAAATTATAACAAAATGAATATTTAACATATATTTGTGTGTCCAAAAATTATTATTAACAAAATTTTAGTTCTTAAAAGTTGTACAGAAATACCCAAAATCTCTTTTGAACAAATTTAAAAAAATACTTGATTTTATTTTAAGAAAGTACTAAAAGTGCAATTTAGTTTTCTGTTGTCAATGTGAAAATAATAAAGTAAACTGAAATTCATATATATCCTGAACAACTCCATTGTTTTATTGAATTTTCAAAAACTTTTTTTAGCTTTTCCAACCTGCGGGGAAGTAGCAGTTCCAGAGCCTAAATTACACAAATCTCTTGTGGTAGTGAATTATTTATTATTAATTATTACGATATTTTCTTACTGAGTGGAACAAATTTCCCCTGCTATCGTCCGTTTTGCCAGTGTAATTAAATGAAATATGTATGTATGTGCATAAGTATTTTGTAGGGCTGGTTTAATTTTAGGTTTCTACATTATAATTGAATTTTGAAAATAGTTCCTTTGTTACACAAAATTTACCTTCAATCATTTCTTTACAAATGAAAGGAATACATACACAAGTGGGAGGGAAAAAAGAAACTCTTTAACACTTTGTTACTCTGGTCCAAGAGGTCTTTTTAACAAAAGATTACACACAATATAATTGAATATAATTGTCAAGGACTTAGAAACATGCTGAGCTGATGGCATTTATTTGAAAAATAAAAGCAACATGAAGTTTGAATATAACGGAAAACCCCAAGAAAGAATGACTTGGAAAAATATGTAGAAGAGAAATTCGAAACAGGTAGTGGAAATGATAGATGGCAATTGTTTTGCAAAGAACATTTAGTATTAAAAAGTTTAAAATCAAAATTAAATTAAGAATAAATGAAAAATTTTGATTTCGTTGATTATTAAATAAATTCGAAAACTCCCAACTTATTGTCAATAGAAATACCCAAAATCTCTTATTATAACTAATAAACGGTTAAGGTGTTATGTTTTTTATGTCAAATTTCTGCTGCAAGTTTTGCGATAAAGTTGTCGTTAAAAGTCAACCTGAAAAAATGGCTTTTTGTCTCACAAAATACTTGCGACTAAAAAACGTTTAACACCTCAAATATATTTGTTTGTCCTTAATTAGTTTTTTAGGAATTTTTCGTCAAACAGCCTTTAGACGACCATCTAAGTATTAACATCTGTCAAGAATTTTTGTAGAATAAACCAAAATCGTATCGTGCAAAAGCAACATGTTTTCTATAGGCGAGAAAACTAGAAACAACATTTGAATGAATGGCACCCGTTTATTTGCCAAACGATTTTGGCAAACGATATATTCTGATTATAAAAGAGCTGTATTGTTATCATTAGCATGATGAACATATTATTGAAAACTGGTTATATGTATATTGGTTTACACTAATTGCAACAGCAACCACAGCAGCAAATGTTACAGAATTGCAACCATCAGCTGTTTTATTGCCTTCACTTTTTGTTTGCTCAGCTGTTTAATGCTTTTATTTTAATGCTACTTAAGCCAATACTGTAAACCTGAAAATTATTTTTGTGCTTTTTTTTCCTTATTGGATACGGAAAAATATTATTATTGGATATGGAAAAATTTCAGAATATTAATACTTTTCATTATCGTCTAAACACACCTTTAAGTGTCCCATTAAACTGAAAGAACTGTGCTTAAAAACTTAAAAATGTACAATATATTCTTGCAGGCCTTAATCTTCGCATTCTCATTGCAGTTGGCAAATGGAAGGGGGGAAAGAAACTTTAAAATCTTTCCCGCAAATTTTCAGAAAACCCCAAATTTTAATTTCGTTCCATATGCTGTTTAAGCAAAAAAAAAAAAATAATAATCAAACGGCACTTATTCGTTGTCCACTTCAGTCTTCCTGGCAGTTTTCGACGCATGCTGTGCTTGTATTTGAATTTTGGTTTTGTTACAAAAATAGAAAACAACTCACACACAAACGCGCGCACACCTAAACACCAGCACACACATGCCAACCATAGACATAAACGATCGAACGAGCGTCGAGTGACCAACGAGACAATCATCCAACCATGCAAATTAAAAACAACAACAACTCCAACTAGAATAGGAAAAAAAATGCACAAAATCTACAATACTATTATACTCGCATGATTTTTACTCAAATGAATACCTGTGGTCCACCATCCTGGCAACAAGATTTGTCAACATACACCAACACACACACACACACACACACACACACACACAGACACACACACACACACACACAGATACCCGCACAAACCCAGATGGAAATTTAAGCAGAGACTTTTTCGCCCTCAACCACCCCCGTCGCACATACAGTCGCACAGGCAGGCTAAAGTTTTCTTTAAAACTCAAATACATACGAGTATGTTTTGGGTATTTTAGAACCGTTATTTTGGGAATTCTTGCCTCTTAATTTCTTCGGCAGATTTTGGGCAACAGTTTCGTTACATTTCAGCTGAAAATATGATTATAATGGGAAAAAAAAGCTGTAAAGCAGTTCAAAGTGTTCACCGTGTTCACCGTCTTAGCGTTAACAAGTTGCAAGCGCCGCAGGAAATCGAAAAAATATATGTTTAAATGTCACATTTGGAGCCTAAAACGCTATAGTTTTAAACAATATAGAAGTTTTTTTAAATTAAGCAATTTTTTTATTTCAATATAAAGATGCATCAGCGAATGTTGTCATAGAAAGAAAAGTGGCGAAATTGTTTTGTGTACAGAAATTCTTTTTTTTTTTAAGGGTGGTCCCACCACAATACACAATGTTAATGTTAAGTCATTTTGCCCAACTCGCTTTGACAGTTCTTTGTTGCAGTGTTTGACAAATCCAACCAATGGGAAGGTATACAATTGGGCAAAAGTGTTAAGATTGTTGATGGGTTTTACAAAAATATGCGTTCAAAATACATTTCGTGCACTTCGTGATATTTTTGATCGTACTTTTTCGAAAATGTGGTGGGTCCAGCAGTTGCCATGAATGGTGTTCGTTATCGCGCGATGACAACGGACTTCTAGTGGCCAGAAATTGAAGAAATTGACCTGAACGATATGTTGTTCGACCAGAATGGTGATACTTGCCGCACAGCCAACGAAACAATGGCTCTTTCGGGCGTTTGTCGTGTCAATTTTAATTGGCCGCCACGAACATGTTATTTAACACCAATGGACTTCTTTCATTGGGGATATTTAAAATAAAAAGTGTACAGCAATAAGGTAAGAACAATTCCACAATTAAAGGATAAGATAATTCGAACCTCAATTATATCTCAGAGTCATTGAAAATATGGAATTGAATAAATGGAGCCGTGGCAAACATTTGGCTCATATTTTGTTTCACAAATTATTGTGAAACTTTATGATTTACTTACAACTAACATTGCGCAGTCTAACCCCATATGGGGTTAGAACGCCCCCTAGCTTTGATTCTTTCAATCTCTGATTGAAACAAATTCAACGAAAATAAAGTTTGCTTACGGCCTAATCATTGTGGCATGGCCTTCGGTGGTCTCTTTCTCTCTTACTTATAAAATAAAAACCACAACATTTTGAAACCTTCTACCACGGTCTGCATAATTTTTGAAATGTGTGCGGCAACAAAAAACCTTAGAATGAACAATTTTTGGAACTGTTTTCGTTTTTCTCAACATTGTGAACTGAAAAACCATACAAGACGAGAACTTAATTGTATAAATGCTTTACAACAGTAGAATGAAATATGTTCCTTCTATGTCGTCTATCGTTTCTGGTTGGCTGGCAGGATGTAGGATGAAGGACAAAATATTATTTAGTTTTCGTTTTACAGGTGTACGCACTAGTGCCATTTGGTTGTACTTATTCTTTAAGCAAGAAAAGAAAAAGAAAAAGTCTTTTGATTATTGGCTTAAGCAAGTAACTGTTGAAGGATTAAAATGCGAAACAATAAAAGGGAAAGCAAATTTAAACTTTAGACTCGGTAGTCTAGTTAAAGGATTATAATTATGGTCCTCCATGGACATGGTAAGGAAATAACAAGGACAAAGGCAAAGAAAACGAAAAAATTTTATAACAACTTTTAATACAAAATATTGTTTAAACTCTTTGAGATGAGCTAAAAGCAAAATAATCAAGGAATATAACAGAAGTATGAATTTTTTTCGCAAAATTGTCAGCAGCGTTTGTGAAAAATGTTCTTCAGATAAATTTCCTTTGAGTTCAATATTTCTAGTCAATATTTCACTAAAAATATAGACAAAAAATCATCACAAAATATTGGACAAGATTTGGCCATAGAAAAAGTTTAATGCTGTGACAACAAAAAAAAAATTAAACCACACTTTTATAAATCTTATAAGTTTTCCCATTTATTCTCTTTTTTCACTTTATTTTTCTCCTATTTATTCTCCTCTTTTTATTTTCTATATTTCTTAAAGAATAATCACCATTTAGTCTGATCTTTTGTTTTCTAAATTTCTGAAAGAGTAATTACGGTTGGTTTTAGCTTTCGTGTACCGTTTGTTATCAACCTAATCGCCGTTGAGACACATAAACGACACTCCACAGCAACCACAAGTGCATCAAAGGAATTTTCAGCGAAATTTTGTTCGAGATTAGGTTTTTTTATTTTTGCACATGTACGGCTACAACAAAGTAAATACATTTGTGCGAATTGAGTCAAAACCATAAAATATTACAGTGTATTACAAAATAAACTAGATATTAGAGAGCAGGTCAATTGAAAAGGCATCTGAGGCTTGAAAATTGTCTTCAAATTTAGGAAATGAATGAAAAGTTTGCAATGAAATATTATGAAAAAATTTCGAAATAAAAATAAAAAAAAATGTACAAAATGCCAAAAATTGTCCATCTAAGATTCGTTTTAAAGCGCAAATAGCGATTTTTATAGTGCCAATGCGGCAAACATTTGAAAATCGCGCCATAAATACTCAACTATGACAATAATAACTTCAATGCGTTCACACGGCCTTGTTTTTTGTTTGGGGCATTTAGACCATATGTCTTTATTTATTTACTAGTTGACGGGCCGAGTTTTATTCTCAAATTATTGTACTCTCTTAAGGAAGAGAAACCTGCTGAGGTCCAAAATAGTGCCTTGCCAATATTTACAGAAATATGTTAAATATTTTATAATTGTAATTTATGCAAACAGCTGATTACAGGTCAGAGATGGTAAAATCGGTGCCATTGCCATGATTTAACAAAACCTAATTCATTTCTTTTGTACATTAAAATTAAATGTGTTATTTAAAGTTAATATCATCCAACTATAGAAAAAAAAAAATTTTAATTAAAATTTTAAATTTTTAAAACTAAAAAATAAATCGGCCCTGACTATCGCATGTGGGCAATCAATGTTGTCTTTGTTTTATTGTATATATGTACAATATAGAGTTCATTAGATCGATGGCATTTTAACGAAACAGCTTAAGTCGTCATAAGGCCAAAATAACATATTTCAAAGAAAACTTGCATTTAAGCGGAAATGAAAATAAACCATAATTACCAAAAAAAAAAAATATGAGAAACAGATATTTTGCTAGGAAAAAAAGTAGTATTTAAAGGGCATTTAAACGGTTACACAAGTTGTACGAAAAGTCAAATGTTTGAGTAGAAGATAATGAAATCATACGACATAGAGAGAAAATACGGATGAAAATTTTACAGTCGCTCGCATCGTCTATTAAAATTTTTCAAATTCCTTCCCACATCATTAGATCAGGGATGTATTTGTATGTAAACATTTTACTTTGTTTTGGCCTTTTACCAATAGTGTAAAAGTGAAACAATTCGTATTCACATTTTTAAAATACGGAGATAATTTCCTAAGATTTTCTCTTTGCTTGTAGGTACGACTTGTATTACCGTCTACAGCCGCTTTTAATCAAATTAATAATATAGCATAGAAACAAAAATAATTCAACATTATACATGTTCTTGCCTCTTCCCCCTAACCCAGCTCTAGTGCAAGCCACTGCATATGTAGGGGTCCCAGGGGCCCCGAATAATGGTCCAAAAAAAATTGGAAACATTTTTTGCTACGACTTAAACTGCTGTGGCATAATGCTAAGCTAATAAGTTGCTTTAAGATAAATTATCATGCCAACCCCTTATGCTAATAAATCCGTATATATTAAGAATGTGTGTGAGTGTGTGTGTGTGTGTGTGTGTCACCAAATATTAAGCCACAAATGGAGAGAAGAAATTCCTACAACTGTTCTATATAATTTACTAGTGAATACATATAATACTCGCAATTTGTGCTTAGAATTCATGTACGTGTATAAAGTCGCTCTCACACTTAACACACAAATGCACACACTCACACCCAGCAGAGCATAACATGCCAACAACAACAAAACCAAGAAATAGCAAACAACGCACATGCACACAATTTAATAAGCAGCGATATGGAAACTTCTATGCATGTGTGCGCGCCCGTGTGTGTGTGTGTGGGTCTTAGGGTGTGTGTATTAGATGCTGCAATGTGGTAATAAGATGCAATTGAGTAGAATTTAAAAGGCTAAATCAAAAGTTCGAAACTGACGAAGAAACCAGACGAACTAAACGCACATATTGTATGCACTCGTGTGTGTGTGTGTGTGTGTGTACACGAATGAATGTATGAATGACTGGAAAAACAAATGACTGACTGTCTGAATGTACATAAATAAAGATGCAGATGGCTGAATGAATTTCGATGGATGCGTGTATGGTTCGATGGCTGTTTGAGTGAGTGAACGAGATGCCGGCATTAAGCAGCAATGGAGTTTTGCATAAGGGAAATTGGAGAATTAGAATTAAGAAATCGCCTCAATTTATTTAATCACTTGAGTGCATAAAAACAAAATCCTGCACTACACAAAACTTCAGAAGTGTATTTGACAAGAATTTGGTGACTGCTGGTTGTAGCTGGAATTGGAACAAAACAATTTATTTTTTTGCAAGAAATCTAAAAAAAAAAAACATTAGAATCAATATAAAATTTGCCAGTTAATATGTTTATTATTGATTGCGAGTTATTAAAACTGAGAAAATCGTAAGATTTGCCAAAAACTTATAATCGTTTTAACTACTTGTTGGGACGGCGGTCCCCTTTCGGTTGCTATACTCGTCGTATATTTTGTCAGTGTATGCAGGTAACGAACAGTTAATGCGAGTCATGTGTGGTGCATGTGGCTTTTTGATTTATGTTCAACCAGGCGGCAATAATGAATTATTTATGTTGATTTTCTTCATTTCATTGTTTTCGTCCTTTTCCCACAATTTCAGCGTTTTTACTTCGGTTTCATACAACTTCTTGTTCAAGAAAACTTGCTGTACCAACATTTTGTACAAATTTTCTTAGACAATGACTGAACGACTGAAAAAAACTGAGTTTAAAAGAACAAAGAAGCGAACAATAAGTCGAACGGAACACCCTACAACTTAACATAAAATTATTTATATTAAAATTAATTTTTTTACAAAACGGATAAGAGAGTAAAAATAATAAGAATTATATTATGAAAATCGCTTAAAAATAATTCCTTTGTAAAATCAGTCAACAAATATGCGCATTAGAAAAGTATCTGTTAGAAATACAATAACTAATAAATTAATTAATTATTTACTTAAAAAAAAACTCCGGATAATTAAAAAAAAATCTGTAAATCATAATAAAATAAAAATTTTACCCAACGGCTAAAAAAATAATACTATTCGGATTAGAAAAGTATCTTTAAAAAATAACTAATAAATTAATTAATAAAATTGTGTATAATTTAAAAAAATATTGGTAAATCATAATAAAAGAAAAATTTACAAAAACGGGTAATAATAAAACATATAATAGAAAACGGATAAAAAATGTGCTTAACAAAATCAGCGAATAACAAGGAAGTACATAAAAAATATCCCCGATATTTTTAAAAATAAATTTGTAAATTATGGTCAAATAAAATTCCCAGAAAACGGATAAGAAAATGTTTGATAAAAAGTAATTCTGTATAAAAAGCAAGAAAAGATAACTAATTTACTGAAAATTTAAAAATAAAACCTATTATAGAAAATGGATAAAAAAATTCCTTAACAAAATCAACCGATAACAAAAAAACAAGGAAATACATAAAAAATATTCCCGATAATTTAAAAATAAATCTATTAATTATAATAAAATAGATTTCCCAGAAAACGGATAAGAAAAAGTTGGATAAAAAATCAACGGATAAAAACAATTCTGTATAGAAAATAAAACAATTTGTTTAAGAATTTAAAAATAAAACCCAGTATGGGAAGTGGATAAAAAAAAATTGTCTATGAAAAATAAACGGATAACAAAAATATTCATGAAGAATTAACACATCAAATTACTGTTGCCAGTGGAACTGCAAAATTAGTTGCAGCTGATAAACGGATAAAAAAATCGTTTCTAGAAAAGTATTAAAAAACAGTTTTAATTGAAAAAACAAATTCAGGAAGAAAACTTTGTTGCTTCTGGCCAAAAATTCTCTGAATAAACTTTATGCAGAGAATTAACGGATAACAAAAAATTTGTGTGGATAAATGAAAGCCAACGAAAAAATTTATGCCCGCTGCCTTTAAAAAGAATATGGGAAACAAAAAGCTTTCAACTGCCAACAAATCCAGGCGAATTTCCTTCGCCGTTACCAGCGCTTCGATGCACTCAAATGCCCAACTTTTGTGAAGTTTATGGATTTTGCGTGAAATAAAATCGGCTGCCATGTGTTTTACGAAAACTTTTTTCTGAAAAAACATAAAGATGGTTTTTGTTTCCTTTTTTTTTCTTTTTGTCATTTTGTTTAAAGTATTTTTGGGGCAACACGAAAAAAACATTGAATAAAACGAACAAAATACACTTTCTTTGCCGCAAAACTTCAAAAACACTGAAAGACTTGTTTAAGCAAATATTTTTTAAGAGACTTTTCATATTAAATCAGTTTAAATAAATTAAAAGGAAAAGAGCGAGAAACAAAAACAGCGACAAGGGGAGAGAATTTCCAGGAAACTTGTCTTAAAGTAAATTGCAGTTAAACAAACTTCTTTGAATTTGAAATGAATTTAAGAATAATTCAAAAGATTGTTTAACAGTCTCCGCAAAAGCGCTTTAAAGCAATATTATTTATTCTACAATACAATTTTCTATAAATTTCGTAGTTTGGAAATATTTCAGGTCATCAGATTGACAGCAATAAATGTCAAACTTTACAAATACTGCAAACGTTGAAGTCGCTTGTGTGCAGAAATTCATAGGTCTCGAAATTCTTTCTTAAGCCTTTAAAAATTAACAATCTAAAATCAAACCTAAAAACTTTTATGGCTGCATATGCATCTGACATAAATTCTAGGCACAGTGAAGCCTCCCACAACGAACACCTGCCGTACCTGGACATCGTCCCACAACCACATAAGTTGTGTAGGTCCTCCCTGATGAACCTCCAGCTGTAATAACCACAGAAAAGTACTGCGCTGATGAGTGTCGGGTTATGGCAGGTTTCACTGTCTATAAACGTATATGTACGTACACAAATACATTTCCACAGTATATTGAAGTTTGTACAGGCTTGCACAGGCATGTGTGTGCATGCAACATATTGCCTGTAGAGTTTAACAAAACTTTTTTTAATTAAATTTAAAATTGATATTAAAAGAAAGAAGAGTCAAAACACTCTCATACAAAATTTGAATTAACTGAAGTTAGTGTGTTTGGCATCCAAAGCATTAAGGCAGCATTAGTTTATATTATGAAAGTTTTGCTGAAAGTATAACCGGGCTAAATCTCAAACAATTTAAAGTTGTTAATAAAATATTTACACTTTGATTGGCCACCATTGTTCGGTAACAATCTTAAAACTTCGGAAGCTCGAATTGCACTTCGAACCGCTTAAATTAATTTATGAAAATCATTTAAAGGATGAAGTAGAAAAAGAATCAGTTTCTAACTTGTGTCTGTCTAAAGTTTTGGCCAAATGTTAGAAAGTTAATCGATTAGAATGTTTAAACCGACTGCAAAATATCAACAATAATGGTAATAAAGCAACAGCAAAAATTACTGCAACAGCTACAACAACAACAACAAAATTTAATGGCCAACATTGAGATGAAGTCTTGCAAGAGTTGTTGTTGGCGTTGTTGTTGTTGGTCAATAATCTGCTACACAATAAACAAAAACGAGGCTCATGAGGAAAATTTTTAGGCATCGATTTTCTATAGAAAACAAAAAAAAATTGATCTTCCAAAACTTCTAAAGAAAATTTTTAGTATCGATAAATTAGAAAATTTAAAATGGAAAATTTTATCGATACTAAAAATTATCTTTAGAAATTTCGGAAGATCAATTTTTTGATCTATAGAAATAGAAAATATTTTATATATTATAAAAAACTTATTTAATATCGATGAGTTCGCCAAAGAAATTTTTTTATAACGTTACAGTTTTTATAAAAAAATTTCATTCCGATAACTTTTCTATAGAAATTTGCTTTTACAAATTATCGATCAAAATCGCCATAGAAAATTTATGGATATCAATAAATTGTATATTAAAAATTTTTAAAATTATTAAACGTTTAATAGAAAATTTCTATATTGATAAATTTTCTACAGAAAAGTTTTTTATATTGTTATTTTGTTTTTATTGTGAACGAAATTTTTGATATATATAAATTTTATATGGAAATAAATAAATTTTCTATAAAAAAAAAATCCTAATAAAAAAGCGATTAAATTTTTATAGAAATTTTCTACAGAAAATTCATTGATAACAAAATTTTTATACTGAAAATTTATCGATAACACAAAGTTTCTATACAAAATTTCACGATATCAAAATTGTTTTCTATCGATTTCAATGAATTTTTGTTTGCAGAAAACTTTTGACAAGGAAAAGTTTTCCTTAGAAGATCTTTAATAGCAATAATTTTTTATACAAATTGATAACATTTTTATAGAAATTTATAAATTTTTTACCGCAGCTGCCTATTGAAAGAGCTATAAATTTGCTATAATATAGAGTTAATCAACAACTAAAGTTTTCTATAAAAACGTTATTAATAACAATATTTGTGTAAAGTAAAATTTATGGACAAGAAAAATTTTCGTAAAAAAAAATTTATTTATAAGAAAAATTTTCGTAAAAATAAATTTATCAATATGAATTTTATTTTATAGAAAATGTATCGATAAGAAAAATTTTCTATTGACAGTAGACGCCAGCTCTAAGCTTCTCAGATAACCCTCTTTGTAAACCATACACACTTCCAGTATCGACATAAAAGTATTTATGACATAAATTTCAATGCATGTTTGGCATTCAATTTGTATGGATAAGTGTATTAGTATTTGTTGCTCATATTCACCAACACTATTAAAATTCCATTAAAATAGAAAATAGGTTTTATTTATTTTAACTAACACACAGCTTTATGAATTCTCAGAAATGTTTGCGAAGCCCGTCAGTTCACGCCACCTGGAAGCCAAATATGTACTACGAAATCTCAACCTGAAGTTGATTCGGCTTTTTTTTTTTTAACTTATAAGTCCTGCCTCTCGTATGGGTATCCTTGAAACTTGTTTGGTTTCTTATATGTATATCTGGCAATGGGCCATTCTCCACGAACTGCCGGGCATTGAAGGTAAATTTGCAAATATTTATATGTGTTAAACTAATCCAATTTTTCAATATAATCAAAATTAGTAGCATCTCTATAAGTGGATTTTTGTTGTTGTTGTTGTTCTTGTTCCTCAAGTGAGAAGGATTGTGTGCGTTTAAAATGTTAAACCGTACGAGAGCACAAATTTGCAAGAGTATGTGTCTTGTATTAGTGTTGGTGTTGGTGTTAGTATTAGTATTTGTGTTGTTTTTGTGTATAGATATTGTCGACTAATAACGATGATGAAGATGAAGTTGTTCATGTTGTTGTCTAGTAATTTAAAATTTTCTTCTGTTGGGCAGTTCAGTCTTAAGGTCTTAAGATCAACATTTTAAACAGCAACTAAATGATTTCTCTTGTTATCCACACATACACACATACACACATACATACATACATGCACATACATATACATATATTGTGGTTGGGATATATTTAATGATACTAAACAGAATAAAGCCACTCAAGTCCAGCACAAATACACCAACACGTGCCGGTCCACTTGCAAAACTTTACTTACACTTCCTGGCTACATTGTAAACATAGAAAAAAAAACAAATGTCAGAAAGACAACAAAAAGAAAAGTTTAAAGAGGAAGAAAATATTGCCAAGGAATGTTTAAGGATAAAACTATTGACCATCATATGAGATGTTACTTCATTGTTTTTGTGGTTGCATAAATTCCAGATGTTACTTTTGAAATGTTTTCTCGTTTGCGTCAACTCTGGCAACGTGCGTACATACATACATACACACATATGTGTATATTTTATTCTTTAATTTATTTAAAACAGGTCAAAAGGGCAAACAAAAAATTATTTTATGGTAAAATTATGTTATGGAAATGCGTGTTCTTTGGAAGAACTTATTTTGTTTCTTTAGAAATTTATGGAAATCCTAGGGAAAATTTATCGATAGTAAAAAGATTTCTATACAAAATACCGATAACAAAAGCTGAGTGTAGAAAATATATATGTTTTTCAATAGCAGAAACTGAGTGTACAATATATACATACATATGTATGTATATCGACAACAAAAATATTTATCAGAAATGCAAAATACAAAACTTATCGATAACAAATATTTCAATAAAAAATGAAAAATTCAAGGAAAATTTATCCAAAAAAATCGTTTATACCAAATTCATCGAATAGCAAAACTTTTTAATTAAAACTAAATCAGCAAAAAAATCGGTTAACAATAAAACTAGTCTAGGAAGAGCTGGTAGATAAAGAAAAATAGCAGAAAAGTATTCAATTTAAAAAAAAAATACAGAAAAGTATTCAATTGAAAATTTAATCGATAAAAAATCTTTTGAGAATTTAAAAAAAAAAAATAATTATATAAATTTTTTACGTTTATGGGCATTGAAAAATTTCTCGATGACCAAAATTTTTTATAAAAATTTTTTATAAAAATTTTTTATAAAAATTTTGTACAAAAAATTTATCAATATTAATTAAAATTGATATGAAAAATTTTCCAGAGAAAATGTTTCAATATCTATAACAAATTTAAGGTTTTTAACTATAAGTAATACATATATTAATCTTTTCCTTAGAAAATTTATCGGCAGCAAAAACATTTTTCAAAAAATTTTAACGATAATTTTTTTAATTACAAAAATTAATTGATACAAAAAATTTTCCGTAAAAAAATTATTTGATAACAAAAATTCTTCAAAGTTTATTTCTTATCGCTAGGAAAAAATTTCTAAAAGAAAATTTATCGATATTAGTTAAAAGATTAATTGATATAATAATTTTTAATAATTGATATTAAAAATTTGCTGTAAAACGTTTATCGACAGCAAAAATTTTCTGTAGAAAATGCAACATTTTTCCTGGCAACTATTACGGCAATTATTATTATTATCGCTAGCAAAAATTTTCTATAAGAAAATTTATCGATATTAATTAAAAGATTAATTGATATAAATAATTTTACGTAAAAAATTTATCGATGTCAATTAAAAAATTAATTGATATTAAACATATCCATATTAATTAAAAGATTAATTGATATTAAAAATTTGCTGTAAAACGTTTATCGACAGCAAAACTTTTCTGTAGAAAATGCAACATTTTTCCTGGCAATAAAATTTTTTATAAGTTTATTGGTGTTAATAGAAATGCAAAGTGTTAAAATGCACACAATTTTATATTTAAACAGAACGAAGGCATTTAAGGATATAAAAATAATATTGCCTGAAAATAATTAAAATACATACTGTCACATTAAAGGCATAGAAACGCCAACACACACGAGTACATACAGACATTATTGTAATTGTATATAGTAATTCAGTTCTTAAAAAAAGAAATAAAAACGAAAATGAGAAAAAAACAACATTTAACACAATAAACTCTATCAATTTCCAGTTAATTGAATTTGTTATTATCCGATTGTTTATAATCTTTTTTTTTATAAAACAAAAAAAAAACAACACTAAAAAACACGCGTATAAAATATCTAGAAGAAGCAGGGGAAAAACAATTACGCCAGCAATGGATACTCGCAGAGTGAAGGAAGGAATGACTCATACAGTGGGGCAGCAAGCAGTTGATGGAAATGTTGAATGTGTGTGTGTATGTGTGTCTCGCAAACATTTGTGAACTGAAATTTTCTAAGCATAAGAAACTCATCGGCCCGGGTAGCTCAGTCGGTAGAGCATTGGACTTTTAATCCAAGGGTCCAGGGTTCAAGTCCCTGCTCGGGCGTTAAGAACTTTTTTTTCAAGTTTCAAAATTAGTTTTTTTTTGGTGTTCAAAATTTTCGTTGTTTTTTGCCTAAATAATTTCATTTAAAACAATATTTTTGTATCACTTTAAATTCCTTCTTGTTTTTTTTTCCAACATAAAACTACAAAAACCAAAATTAAATTTTCTAAAATAATTAAGACCGCACACAAAAAGAACAAAACCAAAAACATTTTTATTAAAAATAAACTTTCAAACTCATGCTATTTATGTACGTACGTACGTTTTGTACTTATAAATGTATGTACGTGTTCATAAAACACTGGCTGCTTTCTGGTTGTAGGTATTAAAAAGTAAAATTTTTAGAATTGTGTTTCAATCTGTGACAGATGCATATTTAAATATGTGCTGGTCGTATTCAGGTCTATCTGTTGGTCTTAATTGCATGACAAAGTGTATTAGGGGGAGTGAGTGACAGAGAGAGAGAGAGAGAGTGAGAGTGTGCGTATGCCGCTGGTAAATATGTAGTATAATAAATTAATAAATTTATTGAACAAAACTTATTGAACTCAATATTATTTTCTTTTTTATTGTTGTTGTTGATGTTGTAGGAGAAGGTACACGAGTATTTTGCTGTATGACTGACTGACTTGACGGACTGACTGAATGGGGTTGGCACATTAAAATTTAATTCAATCTTCATATATAGGGACCAAAGTACGTGTGTGTATGTGTGTGTGTGTGTGTGTAGATGCATGCACACATTTTTAATTTACTGAATGTGTATGAAAAAAGTGTACACACACACATACACACGCACACGTCTACACAGTATATGTATGTATAATGAAGAGTGCAAATTTAATTCCCAAAACTCCCAAAAGCATAAAGAAAATTATTTCAATTAAGTATTTTCAGTCCAAACTACACACGCACATATCAACACACACACACACACACACACACGCTCGTACACCAGCAAATGCATGCCAAAACACACAATCAAACTAATTGCATATGTTTGTAGACATGTACTCGTATGTACGTATGTATGTATGTATGTATGTGTCTTGTGTGCATACGAGTAAACATGTTTGCTGGCTTGTCTATATGTATAGAAAGACTGATATCTGTTTGTCTGTCTGTCTGTCTGTCGGCCATTGTCCGTCTGCTCGTAAGCAGCAGTGGTCTGCATTGCATTCACAACTCTATCATTAAAATTTGTTTTTTGCATGTGTGTAAGTTAGTAAGTGTGTCTGTGTGTGTTTTTAACAATCGTCCTTTAATAAGTATAACAAAATATGAAATTGTCCATCTCTGCCCAACAACCAAATGCCACAAAACAGAAAAAAAAGCAAAACACAATCAAACTCAAATAAACTTCAATTGATATAAAAACCTATACTAAATGCACTATGGGAAGGACACATACACCAATATTTCAGAATTATAATGACAAAAATACAATTTTAAGGAAAATTAATTTATATATAAAACCAAATCCAAACAATTTAGTTATGGCCGCAAAACAATTGTAAGAAGAAAATTTTCCAATATTAAATTTATTATAAAATACAATTTTCTAAAGAAAAAATAGGATCAGCACTATTTTTCGAAAATTTTAAAGAAAATTTATTGTTATTGAAATTGTTCTACAAAAAAAATTTTGTAATATGGAAAATTTGCTTTATGAAATTTATGGAAAACTCTCTAACGAAAGCTTAAAAATATATAAAAATGTTCTTAATAATTTTTTAAAATTCTAAGTTTGGCTTTAGGTCGAATTAAAAAAAAAAATGCTATAACGATTTCTAACATTTTGTTTATTTACCAATATTTTGATTTTAATTATTTGGCCTAAAGACGAACTGAATAATATAAAACAATATTAAAAATTAAATTTTTTTTAATTTTCTTAAAAAAAAAATTATCAATTTTGAAATTTGTCAAAATCAAAGTTTGATAATAAAATTTTTTATGGAATATTTTTTATCAAAAAATGTATGTATAAATGTATGGAAATTGAAATTTTGAAAAAAAAATTATATAAAATATTTTTATCGGTATTGAGATTTTTCTATAAAAAATTTAAGGATTTTAAACATTTTCTAGTGAGGATTTATTGATATTAAATCTTTTCTATAGACAAGTTATCGATGCTAAAAACTTTCTATATAGAAAATTTTCCAAATTTCCTGTACAAAATTTATAAATTTAAAAAATATGTATAGAAAACTTATCGCTATTGTAAATTTAATTTAAAAAAAAAAATTATTTATTAAGAGAATCACTGATAATCTTCAAAATTTTTCTTTAAAAAAAACGATCGATATTGAAAGTTTTCTTTAGAAAAAAGCTCCGTATAATAACTTTCTTTTTAAGAGAATTTTGATATTGAGAATTTTCTAAAGAAAACTTATCAATTTGAAAATTTTTTATATATAAAAAAATATTAATACAACAAAATATAAGTAAAGCAAATTTTCCATGAAAAATATTTTATGAAAGTTCTCTATAGGAAATATATCAGTATTGCAATTATTTTTACAAAATTTATATATGTGCATGAAAAATGTTCTATTATCTTGGCATAAAAAAAAAATGTATACAAAATTCATCGATATTAAGCAATTTTAATAAATAAAAAACTAAACTGTAGCAACAACATTTTAATGAAAATAGTTTCTAATCATTAATTTTCTTAAAAATGACTTTTTATGTAATAAGTTGTCTACAAATGTTCAATATTATGGCACAATAACTGGCATCTTTATAAAGATTGTATGCTTTTGTGTGATCTATGATTATCTGAACAAAGTCCGTATAATAGTCATGCCAATACCCAAGCCCATTGTGCCCTTCCAGCTGTCCAGTTGTATGGCTTCTTCTTTCCTACGCCCACTTTCGTTTATTCACTCCTGCTTTTATTTGTTTATTAATAACAGCAACAGTCGCAAAAAAGTATTTCAATCTGTTTATATTTAAATTTTTATGCGTAAATATTGTACTTAAGTGTGTAAGTGTGCAAACATATGCAGATCTGAACGCGTGTTCGACTGCATAAATCTTTTACAACTTGTTGGTGTTGCCTGCAATTTTATTGTGTCCCCAATACAAAATGTTCAAAATAAAGAAAAAGAAAATAATGAAAGTCTGGAGCGAAAGTGTCGTTTACGATGACTGACTCTATTAAAAAAAATATTGGGTTGTTGTTGCTAATGGCCATTTTGAATGCGTAAGTAAATTGGTTTTCTTCTTACGCTTTTATTTTTTGGAAAAAGTATAATTTAAGCTACAAAATGCAAAAGAAAACAAAAAATTTTCGAGTTCGAATTGAATGAAATAAATTTTTAATACAATATATTTTTTTTGGAAATATGTATGTAAAAAGTGAAATTTTTGATTATTATTTTAATCGAAAACATATTAGTATATTTTATTTTTAACTCATTATTGAAATACATTTTGCATAAAAAAATTTGCTCCGAAATTTATTCGAATAAAATATTATTCGATTAGTCAATTACTCGATTAACTTATGTGCCGTTATAAACTTCATACAGAATTTTTAATGGGGATTTTTCGGTTTTTTTCTTTTAATTTTTTCATGGCAAAATATTTTTATATAAAAATTGGTAATAGATTTTCGAAAATTCCTTTGATTGAGAAAAGCTTTTTTTCCACTCAAACCAAATTCTTAACATTACACAGTTGGTAACGTTAAGTGAAGTGTTTTAAAAAATTAAACTATAACCGAATTGATTATTTTTTAGCGAATAAAATTTTTAATCGGCCAAATATTAAATGATAAGGGAAAATATTTTTCCACGAAAAACACCTCAATAAATGATGAATCAAATTTATTTGGTTAATCGAATGGTTGATGCTAAACGAATAACCAGTTGTAAAATTCAAAATAAAAATTTTCGTCTGATTTAATTAAAGTGAAATTGAAAGCACTTTTTATATTTTCACTCTACTTTGACTGTCAAACAGCTCATGACTAAAACTTCTGGTGTTTACAGTTAACAACAAACATATTCCTATAACCGATTAATTGCTCGAAATCGGATAACCCGGGGGCAAAATAGGAAATGAGTGTGACTCAAAATATATTCTGTCAAAATTTAGATTAGATATTTTTATTAAAACAATCTCTTTAGAGTAATTTTTTTTATTCGATTAGTATTCGCTTTATCAGGCATTCGAACAATATTAGCAACATTGATTATTTTCAACAAAAATAATTGAAAAAAAAAACTGTGAAGCAAAAAAAAAAAATTCAAATATATTTTAATATTCATCCTGCAACAACCAATTTAAGAAAATTCTCCTTTAAGTTGTTATTCTATTAACATTTATTGTATAAATTCAATAAATACAATTGAAATACTTATCGATTACAATATATATTTCACATTCAATGTCTACAAAACAAATTAAAATTCTCTTAATATCGGTGATTATTGAATATTTTCGAAAAATTTGCATTACAAATTTCCTTTGCGTTCTGTCTTTTTTGCTTTCAGTATCTTTAAGTCAGAAACAAAAAGGAAAAACTGACTGTCGTCGCACACACACTCACAAGCTGCCAATGAGAAAAGCACAAACTGATGGCTGAAGAATACGAACATTTTTGCACAATTTTATTTAAATTTTATTTTATTTTAAAATACACAACTCTGCCATTCAAATTCTTTTGTGTCTTAAGGAGTAAATTGTGGAAGGATAAAAAAAAAGAAAAAAAAACTGAAATGCAAAGAGAATGGAAATTAATTAAGAAGTGTCAAAATAGCTTAGAAATATTTTCAAATCAATTTTTCTATCAAAAAAATACACACATACATACATTTGCTGCATTTATGGGGCAAACAAAAAAAAAAGGAAATTGAATAAATAAAATTTTTTTTGCAGTTTTGGCAAAAGGCAGAGGAGAATGAAATTGAAAATGAAAAAGTCGTATCGATGATTTATCTATAGCGCTTCTATTTATTGTTGGCTAAATTTATCATTAACAATATTTGTTCGATAAGAAATTTTTGGAAAAAAATTTTATAACAAATTGTATAACAAATTTTTTGGAATAAGTTTTTAGTCAAGCCACAGAGTTTATTTAATCGCTTTAAAACTTTACAATTTACAATTTAAGAACAAAAAAAATATGTATAACTGATTTTTTGTGTCTCTTCCAGCTGTCTATATCGCCGACATTCCATAGAATATATCTCATATTTGTACAATACAATTGAATAGAAAGTTTAATGGTTGTACTTATATTTTCAAAGCTTTTTAAGCCACTACGACAGTTTTACTATTTTTGGGGGGTTGGGGGCAGCAGTACTCGGGGGGGTCAACCCCTACATATGCAAGGCATTGTACCAGAGCTGGTTTGGGCAGATAGGAAAGAAGGAGTAGTGTTTCGCTTTTTGTTTATTATAATGCAGGAATGAGTAATTCAGAATATAACTGATGCTGTTGCAGTAGCAACAAAATAATAAATCTCTACTCTCGAATTTCGCTTGTAAAAGTTACAATTAATAATATATGAGATTTAAAATCGGAGAAATCGATTTTGTGGTTGGTTTTTGCATTCCACAGCTCTAAACGATATGATTTTTTGTTGATAAGTTTTTATTTGGAAACCGCTCTTTACAATTCAATTCCGTCTCACAAAAAAAAGCTCCACTTTTCTCATCGGAAAGCCATATTTGCTAGCAGAGCAAGGTTTCGATCCTCGGACCTCTGGGTTATGGGCCCAGCACGCTTCCACTGCGCCACTCTGCTGATACAGAGTCGACTCACAAACTCTTATTTAATGCACATCATATATTCTACGTGATATATTAAAATTTTTCTCTTACAAATATTTCAATGTTTCTGCCAAATTTTATTAGTTTGATAAGAGAAAAATTTTGTTGAAAAATATAAATGACAATACAAAAAAGGAGCCTGGAGATGCCGGGGATCGAACCCGGGGCCTTTCACATGCAAAGCGAACGCTCTACCACTGAGCTACATCCCCCATGAAAATTCATGGAGTTATACGCATTCTTATTGCCCAACTGCAATAGCTTTGCTGTGTTCTATTTTAGTGGTGAGTTTTATTAGTGCAATGTTGAATTTCATGCTATTTTAATATTAACCAGCAAATTAACCCCTTTAGCTGAAGAGACATTGACAACTGTGCTTGTAACGGGAAGTCAAAACAAAGACGCATTTGCAAATGAACATGTTAAAACATTTCTATTGATTTCATTCATTTATTTATTCTCTGCTAATTGTTTTTAATTGAATATTTCAAACTATTTAAACAACTTATATATAAGTTTTTATTATTTTTTATAGAAAACTTTATAGAGCATAAAGGTTTTTGTCAGGCACAAACTAAATCCATTAGAAAATTTTATTCCAAAAAAAAGTTTATAAAAATTCTTTGAGAAAAAATTTAACCAAAAAAAAAATTTTAACCCAAAAGTTTCGTAGGGAAAAATTTTTAGGATAAAATTGCTACGAAAAGCTTATAAGTTGAAGTTTTTAAAATATTTCATCCGAATAATTTTCTACAAAAACTGATTGCAAAGATTTTTTATGTATTTTTATATTATTTTTAGAAATTATTCCAAAATAGCAAAATATTCCAAATATTGTAACAAAAAATTTTAAAAAATAATTTAGTCTAAAAGATCCTTCATAAAAAAATATATTTCGAAAAAATGTTAATACAAAATGATTTGAAAAATAGATATAGACAAAAAAGTTTCTTAAAATCATTTTTATAAAATCTATATGCCAAAAATTTCTTTATAATATTATATTATGCAAATAAATTTGTATAAATAAAAAAAAATAATTATTCTAAACAAATATCTGTAAAAAAATCTTCCATAACAAAATTATTCCGACAAAATTTGTATACAAAATCAGTCCGAAAAAAATGTTCTAAAACACTTTTATTCGGCAAAAATTTTCTTATAATCATTTTGTATATTTCGAAGGATATTACTCTACAATATCTACTACGCAAGTTTTGTCATAAAAGCGCTACTCCGAACATTTTTTACAATTTATTGAAGAATCATTCTTGTAATAACTAAAAAAATTTTATTTGTTATTACACATATTTTAAAAATATATTTTTGTCAAAAAACTATTCTGAAATATTTCTTATGCGAAATTAGCACAAATATTTTATAAAAATTTCATTTCGAAGAAAAGATAAAAATCTATCTGTTTTGTAATAATATTTTTAATAAAAAATTTGTTTTATTGTCAAAGTTTCTTTATAAAATTTTTGTTATCAATACAAATTTTTGACAGCATAACAATTTCTATAGAATAAATAATTTGATTGTTCAGTGAGGAAACGCTTAAGCCAACAAATAATGGAATCTTTTTTTTTTACTCCAATAGTTTTGGTGTTTTTAAGATTCTCTTTGTAAAATAGCTGCTGGCGAATCAATTGAAATTCCTGCATTCCTCTTTATTATATTTCTTACGGATAATAAATCCAAACTGGTGTGTGCATCAAAGGTGTTTGCAACAATTTTTTTAAGCATTTGAGAAAAAAACACAAGGAAAACCAAAAGTAACGACATTACTTTTGGGATTTCTTTAGAATCACGCCAAAATAGTAGAGAAAGTGAAAGAATGAAAGAAATGAATTCTCGAAAAGAGCAACACAGCAAAAAAAAAAAACAAGCGAACAACATTCCGTTGGCCATTTTGTTAGAAGTGGCTTAACTTCCCCCTCATCACCCGGCCCCTGTTGACCACCAACAACCGACAAACAATTCCAGCTCCTATTACCAATTTAATGAAAAATGTAGACAAATGGTGGCATAAGCAAAAACAACGTCAGCAAACGCATCTTTCGCAAAGAGAACGAGAAACTGAGAAGAATCAAAAACAGCTAAAAAAAAAATATAATAAAATAAATTTTATTTAAATTGCGTAGAAAATAAGTTTCCATTGGCTGCTACGGCTGCTGCCACTTACTCTGTCAACCGTTCACTTTGTTTTTGTAATTGTGTGTGTGTGCTTCTTGGAATGGCCATAATTTCACTTAATAATCTGCGAATATTTAACCCATTTCTCAAGTTATTTTATGGGTGTGGGAGATTGTGTTTTCTGAGCAAAACAGACACTTGGTAGCACACACTTCCTTCCTGCTCTAGCCAGGCATCGTTATGCTGGTTTTGCTTGTTTTATGCTCTTTTCGTGTTGCTTTAAAATTAAATTTCTTGCTTACAGTTGGCGTTTTAAGTTTTTTTTAAACGTCGGCGAAAAACTTTATAATCTGTTAATTATTTGTCTTATGCCAAGTTAGCGAATTTTTTTTATTACTTCGCCGCTGTCTTCTAGTCTCAGGCATTTTGTATTTCCTTTCTATCATTTATTATTTGTATATACATACAAGTGTATTAGAATAGCACAAGCGAGCAAGCAGGGGCAGAGTTAATTATCTTGTTGTATTTAAACATTTTTTTATTCTTAATGCTGTGTTCTCGTGTTCGAAAATTGGATCTTTATACCGATTCTACTTTTAATGTTTCGAAATTAAATTTTTCATGCTAAAACGCCAGTAGGTTTCAGTTTGAGTATATTTTCCAATGTTCGAAAATTCGAACTTACATATGTATACCCGAATCCAATTTTAAGACTTTAAAACTGAATTTTTAATGTTAAGACATTATGAGATTTTGTTTGGCATACCATATCTCTGATCCTATTCGAAATTACATACATATTTTCTATGTTCGAGTATTCGAACCTAATTCCGAATTTTATTTTAATGCTTTAAAATTGAATTTCTAATTTAAATACATTATTAGATTTTGTTTGCATACTACGAGTATGTTTACATTTCTGTTTTGCATAGATACATATGTATATATTTTATGTTCGAAAATTTTGAAAAAATTTGAATGCTTTAAAATCAAATTTGTACTGCTAAGAGGTCTTTAGTTTTGTTTGGCATACCACAGCCATACTTCTGTTTCAGCATATTTTTCAAGTTCGAAAACTCGAACTTAATTCCGAAGAGCTTTTAGTGCGTTAAATTTTTGTTTTTAGTGACAAAAAGTAAAGTAGGAATTCTACATATTATTTATGTATATTTTTTTCAATTTGGAAAATTCGAACTTAAGTTCGAAAATTGAATTTAATTCCAAAAATATTCAAATAGCCAAATATACTACCTGTTAATGTTAAAGCAATTTTCTAATGCTTTTAAGAATTTTTTTTTTTTGGGGAATTTTTTATGATTTTACAACATATTTATGTAAGTAAAGGACACCTGCTGCTGTTACCTCTTATAACCGAACAAATTTTTGATTTTCTGAGGCATTAGAACATTAATTTAATTTCGTTTCCGAATAGAATTAATGGATGCATAAATACATAAAGAATTTGAAGAAGAAGAAATTGCAATAAAAACTTAATAATTTTTTTGTTCAGATTTCAATTTGTTTTCGTAAATATGTTGGCTCTTTCAATATATATTTTTCTTAGGTTTATGTTTATGTTAAAGATATGATATAAATTAATATTTTGATATTTGTTAAAAAAACTTGGCTGTTTTCATTCAGTATCCGTGAATTCCTCTACAGATCACTCTTCAACAAATTTATTAATTTATCCAGCAAATTCTGTCTTTAATTAGCAATTTATTTAAGACTAATATTTATTAATAAATTTTCAAAATAATTAAGGTTTTATTTTATTTTATTGACTTTTGGCTGGCTGCATTGAATTTAATGCTTCGTAAGCAAAACAGTATCGCTAATGTCTACGGTTGGTGTTTTTGTTGTTGCGATCAGTTTTGTGCCGGCAAAGTATTTATTCAAGTAATGAAACTCGTAGCACTTCTATTTACATTTTAATTAAAATTTACACAAATATGCATTTATTCGTTACCAAATTACCTTTTGCATGCACCAGCCTTCTTGGGGCATTGTTTTTTTTTTCTTGTATCTTTGTGAAGATGGCGTGCAACTAACAAAATTTAACAAATGTGCGAAACAGGATGTGTATACAGAGTAACTAATATGCAAGCCCGCAAATATGGACCAACTTTGCAATGACCACAAAATTTATAATATTTTTTAGGCGATACAAGAATTTGGAGAAGAAAATCAAATGATGGTGATGATATGGACCAACTTTGCAATGACCACAAAATTTATAATATTTTTTTTAGGCGATACAAGAATTTGGAGAAGAAAATCAAATGATGGCGATGATATGGACCAACTTTGCAATGACCACAAAATTTATAATATTTTTTAGGCGATACAAGAATTTGGAGAAGAAAATCGAATGATGGCGTTTCTTAACGTTCGTTACGTTGGGACAGGCAATCAGAAAGAAGGTTCAAAAGCATGTGTGCCTGCCCAAAAGCATTTTCTCTTACAACTTAAAATTAGAAATGTCTAGTTTAATTACAATCACCCTGTTCATAAAATATAAATTTTTCTATTTGTTTATTTGGCTCAGCTCTTTTTCTAAGTATTAATCGGCTAAAAGCTGTAATTTATTAGCAAGTTCTTTGCTTGGTGTTTATCTGTGAAATCCTTTTTTCTTTTCTTTTCTATTTTTCGTCTTATTTCAATCGTCATTTGAATGCAAGCGAAAAAAATCGAAAAGAAATTTTTAAAAGGCAGCAAACGGAATGAAGAAATAAGAAAACTTGACTTCTTAAGGAATTTTTGCAATTTGGCCAAAAATAAAATAAAGAAATTTTGAAGCAACATTATAGTGTGTAAATGTGTGTGTGTGTGTGTGTTGTGTGTGGCACTGTGGCATTTAGCTGGCAAAATAAGGCGCCGGCAATAGCCCGATTCAAGTGGAAACTGCATGCACCTTTAAAAGTTCGCTTGCTTAACGTAAAATGGCACCCAAAAGAGCAGAGTAGCAGAGGAGCAGCAGGGCAGGAGAGAAAAAACTATTTCTACTTTTACCTGCCTGCACTAATTCAACGCCAAAAACTTTGTTATTTTTCTTTATCAAAAAATGATACAAAAAAAAAAACAAAATAAAATTAAAAAAAGAGATAAAGAAGAAGAAGACAAGCAAATGTATAAAAAAAATAAACTCAACTACAGGTTTTAGACTGTTATAAGTTTTAACTCTTAAATGTCTGCAATGTTTTCTTAAATTTTGCAACTGCCTGAAAGTATGAATCATCTATGACTTTGCACACCTGTGTTTGCCATTTAGCTGAAAGTAGTTGGTTGCGGGTGTCTGGATGTGCAAAACTGTTTGTGTGAATAGGAAATTTGCAAGTTTTTAGGTTTTGGCCTTTTTGTTTTCGGTTTAAACAAAAGTCGATTTGTATGCATTTAATTTGAGTTTTATTCCATTTTCAAATTTCATCTTTGGCCTCAAAGAAACCCAAAAGCTGTTTAAGTATTCATGCCATAAATATGCACATTATTTTACATTTCTATATTCACATTTTAATTTTAATTTGTTTTCGCTGCTAAAAAGCACTTTTAATTGCAATCGAGATGTTCCTTCAGCCGTTTTTCTTGCTTGTTTTCAAACAATTTACCTGAAACTGGTAGCTCTACCGTCAAGGCAAGTCATTTTAATTCCCTAAATAGCATACTTTAAGGGATGCCAAAAAAAAAACTTTATTTTCGATTGACGTTATTTGAAACTTAAAGCTGTTAAATAAGTTTTGAGCGCCCAAAATAAAAATAAATGTCATGAACAACAGAAGAAGGATGTGAAGTTTTTCGGTAAAAAATTTCATCAAACAAAAAGTTTTCGTACAAAATTCTATGCGACACGAAATTTGTCTAAAGGAACAGCAATAAAATACATACTTTTTCTTTAAATATTAAAACAATAATAATAAAAAAAATATCTATGCGAATTCTTTTCTTTTTAATACAAAAACATCTTATATCTAAAAATTATTATTATTATGATTTATGGAAATTTTTAAAATGGAAAATTTTTGCTACCCAAAATTGTTCCATAAAAACTTTTCTATGTAAAATTTCCTGATCTAAACAACTATTCAAAACTGTTCTATGGACAAAATTTCCTGATACAAAAAACTTTCTACTTCTCAAACTTTCCAAAAATTTTACAATAGAAATATTTTTCATAATAAATTTTCTAGAAAAAAAATTGCTCGAATCATAAGGATTTTTCTGGTGAAAATATTTTGATTCATAAACATTTTGCTGTGGAAAAAATTTCTATAAAAGTTTGTTTAATGCGTAAAAGCTTTTCAATTAAACATTTTTTGGTTCATAATAACTTTTCCTGAGTTTTTTTTTTTAATTTTGTTTAATACCAAAAAAAATTGATTTGCAAAATTGTTTCTATAGAAAATATTTTGATATACAAAAATTCTCTTCTAAAGACAATTTTTTGCTTCACCGAAATATTTTTGGGTAGAAAAGTTTTTGTTACCAAAAAAATTATCCATTGGGAAAACTTTCCATCTAAAACTTGTTGATCCACTAAAATCATTCTCTTGAAAACTTTCGATCTATAGACAGTTTTCGATAGAAAAGTTTTTCTCTACAAAATATTTGGATTCTCAAATTTGTTTTGTGCCTAAAATAAACTTTTAGTAAGAAGGTTTTTGAAATACCCAAATCTATTTTGTGGCAATTTTCTATAAAAAATTTTTACCGGCAAAAATATTTCAATAAAAAAAGGTTGAGCGCTCCAATATTTTAACTTCTTTGGAAAAGTGTTTGCCAACTTTTTTTATTGTAATTTTTGGGCCGGTCTTCTCGATAATAATTCTTATGTTTCATCAGGCTTTAGGTCCTTGTCGAATAAATATTCTTGATTTTTGATAAAAATCTCAGTAAAATTAGAAAAGCTTTTCATATAAAACCTTGTTAAGAAATTGTCATTGTCCCTGAAATTATTCTGCTGATTTTATTATATAGATATTGCTCAGGTGTATTTTTGGATGTACAACAAGCATTTGATAGGGTCTGGCATACAGGCCTTCTATATAAGCTTAAAAAACTACTTCCAACACATTTTTACCTGGTGCTAAAATCTTATACCAGCGAAAGGTATTACAATGTTAAGGTCAACAGAGGGTTTTCTGGAATTTACAGTGTCAAGGCTGGAGTCCCTCAGGGTAGAGTGTTAGGCCCAATTTTATAAACAATTTTTACATCGGATATGCCCTTAATAAATAATGTACTAGTTGCAACCTACGCTGATGATACAGCGGTATTAGCTGCTGACACAGACTTGGACGTTGTGTCACTATATCTTCAAAGAGAGCTTGATGAAATAGGAATTTGTTTAAATAAATGGAAGATAAAAGTGGACACTGAAAAATCTTCACACGTAACGTTTAGTTTGCGTCGTGGAAACTGCTCACGTGTATCAATTAACAACAGTGATATTCTGCCATCTGACACAGTCAAATATTTAGGTCTGCACATCGATCGCAGGCTTACATGGAAAAACCACCTTAAAGCTAAGAAGCAACATCTTAACCTGAAATTCAAGCGCCTATTGTGGTTACTAGGTGCCAAATCCAAACTAAGTCTCGAGAATAAGATAATTTTACACAAAGTAATGTTAAAACCAGTATGGAC
This sequence comes from Epicampocera succincta, assembly GCA_932526305.1. Taxonomy (NCBI): domain Eukaryota; kingdom Metazoa; phylum Arthropoda; class Insecta; order Diptera; family Tachinidae; genus Epicampocera; species Epicampocera succincta. Next base: position 58,934,645 of record OW052036.1, on the reverse strand, counting down.
ACATGGTATACAGTTGTGGGGAACGGCCGGCAATTCTAACATTGAAATTCTACAGAGGTTTCAGTCGAAAACATTGAGGTGCTCAGTTAACGCTCCATGATGGTTTGTATCAAACGAATACAATACATGATGCCTTATCAATTCCGATGATTAAAGAAGAAGTTAGCAAATATAGCGAGTAATCATTGTAACCCATTGGCAATAATGCTACTAGATGACACAAACGAAATAAGAAGACTGAAAAGGAACCACATATTAGACTTGCCATTTCGAACCTAATAAATTCTACATAAATAAAATTCTGTGTACATGTATCTAAATATTAGTATAGATAAGACTTTAAGATTTTGTATATAATATTTATAAATAACTTTAATAATTTTTGTTTGTACTTTAGTTTATAAAATTTACTTATTATCCGTGGATAGATTGTAAATAAAACGAAACAAAAAAAAAATTATTATATATATTATTTAAAAAAAATGTGTTGCTGTAAAAATAAAATTTCCAAAAATATCCACTCCGATGGCGGTAACGACAAACACGATAAATAAGTGTACAAATGATATTTTTCATCTTTTTTTTTTTTTTTTTTTTTTTGGTTCTTGTGCATTTATTTATATCATTTACGAAATTGTATGAATTCATGAAATATTGTCAATTAAACAATGGCGCTCAGTTCGGTGCTGAGCAGAGACATGAGCAGCAGCTAGAACAGGGCAGAGAAATCAAGTGGACAGTCAACGGACCAGAACAATGAACAGAATGGGGGGAATATGAATTCATCAGGTTTGGAGAACGAGAGTATTTAATGAAATTAATTTAAAAATGTTGTTTATGGGAAGAAAAGTCAAACAGTTGTTGAGTTGCCAACCCTTCGAAAGCAGCATCTTCGACTTAAGTTGGCTGCAATTCATTTGTTTTTGTTTTCTCTTTTTGGTGATTTAAACTGCAACTTGAGAATTGAAAAACTTTTCGAACAGCTTTCATAGGAAATGTAATTGAAACATATGGTTAAATGAATGAACGTTTTGAAATCTGTATGTACATGATGCAGCAGTTAATGTAGCTGGATGCAAGCGTGTGTGTGTGTGTGTGTGTGTGTGGTTCCTGTGTTTACACTATATGTTTGATTATCACTGTAACTGTAAATTTCCATTCGAATGAATATGAATGACCAGCAAAGTAGGATATACCTTTGATTATGTCCAAATGGAAAGAGATTTTATTTTCGTTTTGTTTTTGTTTGTTGTGCCTCACAATACGACTGGCATTTGTCTGTTTGTTTTGTTGTATGTTGCGAATTTGTATACAAATACGGCATGCGATATGATAAATTGTACACAGACCGACCAAACTCAATATGGTGGGCTTATAAGAGCGCATAAATATATACAGACATATCGAAACTTACTTTTAAGCATATCCTTCAATACATTAACAAAGTGAGCTACAAATTAATGGGCAGACACTAATGTAGTGCTTAAGAATGCAAAGGAGTGGCAGCGTTATGATGGATGCAGTTAAAGAATTTCGTTGTTTTGAAATTCGAAAAACATTTCACTCAATGAATGCAAAGGAGTGGCAGCGTTATGATGGATGCAGTTAAAGAATTTCGTTGTTTTGAAATTCGAAAAACATTTCACTCAATGAAACGAATTAAAAATGCTAATAAGACAACGCTGGATTGTAACACAAAATGTTAGTTGAGCAACACGACTTCTGCATCATGATTTACTAAATTATGGTCCTTCGAGACATCGAGTATGAGATCGCGTTCCAGAATCCTGGATCTGCAAAAAGTTGAAAATTTCTAAAACCACTAAGAAAATTAAAGTAGTTGCCGTATAAAAGAAAGCCGCCTTCTGGAATATCACTGCAGCTGTTTCAGTGGCCAACTTCGCAGAGAAAAATTGCAATTTCTAATTCCACAAAAAAAAAACCTGACAGTTTCACAAAAAAAAAAAACAAAAAGATAAACTTTTTGCTTAAAAAAATAGTTTTTTTTTAACAAAAATGTTTTACTGACAGAAAGAAGAAAATAAATTTGTTTCAAAAATTGATAAAAATTGTATTTTGAATCAGCAATATTTTATGTGAAACTATAACTATAGTTAGAAGAAACAATATCACTTTTTATTTATTTAAAAAATCAGGTGTTTCCCTTCAACAAATGAATGTTTAAGCCGGGGAGTTCATTAACAGAGAATTTATTAATTGATTCAGCGAATTTCATTTTCAACTAATTTTTATTTACATATGTTTTTTCAAAACATTTTTCAATAGAAAAATTGTCATGAACAAATTTTTGAGCCTTAAAAATTTTTCTATAAAAAATGTTTTATTCGAAAAGATTTTTCCATAGAAATTTTTTTTAATCCATAAAAATGTTTCATTAGAAAATTTTCTGCTTCAAAAATATCTTTGTATAGACAATTTTTTGATCCAAAAAGATTTTTCTATACAAAATTTGACGATCCATAAAAATGTTTGAAAAGAAAATTTTTTGCTTCAAAACGATTTTTCTACAGCAAACTTTTTGATCTAGAAAAATATTTCTTTAGATAATGTTTTATTACATAACGATTTTTCCATAGAAAAATGTTTGATCCATAAAAATGTGTCCATAGAAGATTTTTCGATACACAAAAATTTTTTCAATAGCCAACTTGTTGCTCCAAAGAAATCTTTCTAAATAAATGTTTTCAGTCCAAAAGGATTTTTCTCTTGAAAACATTTCGGTTCAATGGGATATTTCAATAGAATTTTTTTTTATTCTATTGAAAAATTTTGCGAACCATAAAAATGTTTCTATAAAAGATTTTTCAATACACAAAAATGTTTCAATAGAAAACTATTTGCTGTAAAGAGATTTTCCTATAGAAAATTTTTCCATCCCAAAGGATTCTTTTATCTATTGTAAAAAAGATTTCTCTATGGAAGAAAATTGCCCATAGATTTTTTCCTTTTTAACCAAAAAATATTTTCTATAGAAAACTTGTTGATGCATAAAGAATTGCCGTTTGCCAAAACTGGAGTTCGAAGGACCATTAAAATATTCGCCAAAGGATTAAATTTGTTATTGTCTGGCAAAATCAAAGCGTTTTTCGCTCACTACAGGATATGATTATGAGAACATTTTGCAATATTTATGAAATGAAAAGTAAACAACAACATGAAAATGTGTATTGGCTTTTTTTTCGCCGAGCAGTGAAGTAAAATGAAATGAATTCATCATCAACCAACGTCAAACAGTTGTCACACAATCATCAGCTCTATCAACGCCACACTCTGCATTCCCAGCATCCGCATCCTCATTGAAATTGAATGTGGAGGAGTACAATTACTTGCTTACCAGCCAGTTGTGTACCTCGAATTGTGGTAGTTGTTCATCAGCATTGTTTGGTATTTTGGACACAAATTGTAATAGAGTGCAGGAGTGAGTGCAAGAGTGTGCGAGCGTGTGTTCGACTGCGAGTGCGAGTGTTTTGAAAAAATTCAACATCATCGCACCCATCATCATCACCATCATCATCCTCATTTTGACGAATATCGTCTTGTTGGCTCTGTAATGGTTTTGTGGTCTATTAAAAAAAAAATAAGAAAAAGTGAAAATAAGTATGTTTTTTATTTTCAATTAACAAACATAAAATCCCACTCATCGTCACTGTCATTATCATTATTTGTACAACATCATCATCATTGTCATTTTAACTGCCACCTCTCGTTTCGTACTTTTCGAAATCATCATTGCAATTAAAGAAAAGAAAAACGACAAAACGACAAAACGAAAAACTGCGAGCAGAAAATTAATTTGGTATCAAGTAAAAGTTGAGCTCACAGTGTTAAAATGCCGCCGGGATTGTGTGAAGTGGATATGGAAAAAAAAGCGAAAATTGTTTTGGCAAAAGTTTAAAATTAAATTCACCAGTAGAAGAATATTTCTTTTGTTTTTAAGAAATAAAATGAAAACTTCATTTCTACCAAATCAATTACAACAATTATGAATCTTTTTCAATAACCAGTTTGTCAAAGAAGTTTCAACAAACCAGACAGCCGTAAGATTTTATTTCATTTATTAAATACAGTAGAATCTCGTTAAATTATGTTCCAAGGGGTATTAATTTTTTCGAATTACAAAATTTTCTAAGTTTTTTTGTTTGTTTCTTTTTTAAATGGCTAAAATGGTTTTTCATTAATGTTTCGATTCAGTTCTTTTAAAATCCTCACTTTCTCAGTTAGTCCTAATTGTATTAATGTCAATAAATATAGTTAAATTGGCCACTAATAATATTAATAATAATAATTATTATTATTAATCTAGTATTCAACTAAATATTATATCCTGCAGTTACTAAAGTAGATGAATGAACTAAAGCTGAAACAAGAATAGGAGCTGCTATAGCAGCAAGTAATCAGGAAAAAAAGGAACTTAAGCACTTTTAGCACCAGAGCTGACGCTCCTGCCGGTCTGCCAAAAAACACCAAATTCCAATCGAGCTTACAATTTGCTTAATCTGCCCATAAATAAACATTTGTTCTTTTGGGGCTACTTGTCTAAGTCCGATTTTCTCCTCCCCGAGCGCCGAAAGGCGATCTTTACTGAGCGAACAGAGTAAGTTTGCAACTTCAAGGAAAAATTCCCATCAAATGAATGAACAAATCCCATAATAACGTCGACGCCAATAACTTTAAATGCTGCTTAACTTTATTGCTTACTTTGAATTTTCCCGTTATTTGATTTTTGCTATTATTTTCCCATACGTTTTGTTTTTTATACAAGTCTGGCAGCATTGTTGACAGAATATCTGTAAAAGGGAACTTAGACGCTAATACAAGTCGTAAAACCAAAGAGAAAATCTTATGAAATTATCTTCGTAGTTTATACATGAGAATAAAAGTCTTAGGGCAGATTTTTTTTACGTTAAAAAACATAAAAATTCATTCCTGAAATGTGGCCACCACACAACACGCAACACGCACAGCAATCTGGTAACTTGTTTACACTTCATAACACGGAAGCTGGTTAACACGGCCCATCGTCGTTTTTATGTTTTAGTCCTGATGGGATGTCAACTATTGAAGGCGGACACAAACTATATACATATTTGAGATAACGCCAAGTTTTGTTGTGTGACGACTGGCAACTGGCGACTTTGCCTTGATTCTATTGTTTTCTTTTTTCTGCAAGCAAAGGACTACAAAGATTTTCCAAATTATGGTTTATTTTGTATTAATAAGATTTGAATCTTAATCAATAACTTTTCAGGGAAATTTTCTCTGAAAAGAATATTTCCACAGCCACACAAAAGAGTACCAGAGAAGACAGCGCTGTAGACACCAACTGCTTTTGGTTTCGTTTGTTAGCAAAGAAAAAAAAACCTGAAAAAAATCATCCCTTACAAGGGGCCCTTTTCCAACTCCTTCCTTGAACTTGGGATTTTAAAAGGCCAACATTCAACCACATCGCCGCTCATTGTTGTTGGCCAGTCAGTCAATTGTGGAGAAAATAAAAAAGGACTGTTGTTGATGCTGTTGCTGTTGCTGTTGGTGTTTATTGTAGTTTTAATTCAATTAAATGCCACAATAACAACAACCAAGCAACGTACATACATATTGCAGCGAGATACAGCAAAGAAGCAAGAGAAGTACAATTATAGAAAACTTTTTTTTTAAATTAATTCAAAAGAGTAAATGAAATGGAGGTTGTGGGTGCGACGCGCAAAACATTCGTAGAACTGTTGGGTAGTGCTGGCAAATGTCCGGCTCTGATGCTGCTGCTGTTGCTGCTTTTATAGCCTGCCATTAACTGACAACATTTCTGTTCTGTTTCTGATGTTTGCTGATAATGACCAAATGTTGTTCATTCATTTTCTTGTTTTTTTTCTATTTTTTTTCTTTAATTTATAAACTGAGTTGGTCACTGGAAATCAGCCAGTCAGGCAGCCGGTTATTCATTTAATTTTTTTTTTTTTTCTTTTTTGTCTTCCATTGATGGGTAAATGCTTATTTGTGTGATAATATTTCTTAAATTGTTGTTGGTTGGTGTTCTTTATTTTATAGAATGAATTTGATAAGCTTGAATATTGGCCAACATTTAATTTCCGTCTGTCTCCATGACATATACGCCAGCAGTCCATGCATGGCCTGGCGTTTGGAGGAGAAAGAAACAAACAAACGATTTAAATCAGCAAAAAGGACTCAATAACAACTTGCAGTTGATAGACAAATTGAAAGCAATGAAAATGCCAGCGGAACAGCCGGGGAGATGCAACGATTTCTATAGCCAAAGTTAAGAAAAAAGTTAAAGTAATCGATGGGTTTTCTATCGAAAATTTGAATTTATCCATAATTTGTTTATAGAATTTTACCGACAAACTTTTCTATAGAAATATAACCTTATTGTTCTTTTGTTCTCTATACACGACCAAAGTTATCGATATCTTCTACATAGAAATGTGAAATTGCCTATCAGATTTCTAAAAAAAATAAAGATAATGATTTTTTTTTGTTGAAGGAAAAAATTATCGATAACTTTTCTAAAAAAAATAAAGGTTATCGATAATTTTTCTCAAGAAACGTAAAGTTATCGATAACTTTTCTCAAGAAATGTAAAGCTGTCGATAGCTTTGCTTTTTATTAGATCACTATAATTTTTCCATTGAAAAGCAAAATTATCGTTAACGTTTCTAAAGAAACTTAAAGCCATGGATAACTTTTCTAAGGAAAAGTAAAGTTAGTGATAACTTTTCTAAGGACACGCAAAGCTATCGCTAACTTTTCTAAAAAATAGTAAAGTTTTCGGTAACTTTTCTAAGAAAATGTAAAGTTGTCGATAACGGCTCTAAAGAAAAGTAAAGTTATCGATAACTATTTTATAGATATATATACATAACTATAACTGTCCTGCAAAATATTAAACTTATCCATCATGTTTCAATATAAAAGCCAAGTTATCGATAACATTTCGATAGAATCATGCAGACAACTTTTCTGTAGAAAAATAAAAAATAAGAAATAAAATTATTTCTAACTTTCCTGTAGAAAAAACTAATATGATTATGATTATGATATGTCAATAGAAAAGCACAGTTATCGATAACTTTTCCATAGAATCCTACAGAAAGATAAAGTTGTTGTAAACTTAAACTATCGCTAACTTTTTTTATAAAAGAGTAAAATGATCAATTATTTCTTTATTTTGTACAACTACCGATAATTTTTCTATGCAAACACCTTGACATCGATAGCTTTCATATCGGAAAGAGAAGTTATCGATAAATTTTTTATAGAAAATTAAAGTAATCAGTTACTTGTCTGTAGAAAAATAAATAAACGTTTTCTGTAGAAAAAAAATCGATAACACAACAATAGAATATTATTGTTATCGATAACTTTTGTATAAAAAAGTGAAGTCATCACTTCATTTTGTATATTGTATATTTGCAGATAGTTAAAGTAATCTACAAATTGTTTATAGAAAATTAAAGTTATCGATAATTTTTTCTATACAAAAGCAAAGTAATCGACAACGGCTGTGAAGAAAAGCAAAACTTTCCACAACACTTCCTTGGACTAAAACTTACAAGTTACTGATATCTCTTGCCCAAGAATGACTGTCCTTTGGGGGCGATTGAGAACTTGTTTAAAGAACATTCATTTCCAACACAAATTTAGTCTGCAACTTTTCAAATTTGTTTTATTATTTATTGCTTATTTTTCCACCAAAAACTTTTTTATTCATAATTTCCCATTCTGTATAATTTTAAAACTTTTTCCAACTTTCATTATCTTGAAAAATAAACCTCTTAAACTTTTAAATGAAAAAGAAATTTACAAGCAAATGAACTGAACTAAAAAACTCTTTAACTAAAAGTTTAATTGAATTGAATTAAACGAATATTGCGAATAGTAGACGGTATTTAAGATAATAATAAGAACAGCAATAATAACTGGAACTATGCAAGTAATTACAAAAATTAAAATCATGAATAGAAATGACCAAATGCTAGACTTTGCGAAAGGGGCAAAACCAAACACAACCGACTCGGCCGGTCTGTGTACTCGAAGTCGAGGCTGGCAAGCACTTAAACTCGGTTACCACTAATGAGTTTGGAGCAAACAAAACGCCGAACTATGCCCGGAAGAGAGAAGGAACGCGGGAATATGCTCTACAAAGAAACTTTATGTGTTACCAGTAAAACAGAACAACTGGTGCTGCATTAACTGCATTTTTCTGCCTTTTTTTTTTGTCTTTTTTCAGTTAAATTGCAGCCAAGAACACTTCAGCTCTATCTGGTTTAGTTGCTTTACTTCCTTTTGGTCTAATGAGATTAGAATCTTGTAATGTTTGCAACTATTTTAAAAGAAAAATGTGTAAATAAGCAGGATGGAGCAAGACGAATTTAAATGAATCCGAAAACGTACCTACAAACACTTAAACGCAATCTCTCCCATCTCCTGCCGGCTCCTTCGGTCCTGCTCTTAAAACAAACTGTTCGTTCAATTTTGTTGTTTTTTTTCATTTTTGCTGCGCTTTCATTTCTTAAGAAAAGCAACGTATGAACCAACCCAGGCTACGAGTGCAAGGAGGAGGACTGCCAACTTTGAGATATTCGCCTTTGCAATCCCAACCGGCAAACGGCCAACACTTGAAATGTTGTGCTGTTTGGCACGGCACAGAAGCACTTCGCTGTTCGACTGGTAAGAGCGGCAGGAGGCAGGAGGCAGCAGCCAGTCCAAATAACAGCTGGCCATCTGGCATAGCAAATACGAAATTCACAAGAGAATATTTCTTGCAACACTTACACTTTTCCAAAACTAGTGCCGCACAGCAGAGAAGGGATTTTGTGCCGACGATTAATTACTACACTTGAAGAAAGAACATGGACGTTTTACATCACAGAAGCTTTCGCTTCTAATGGGCGATGAGGAAAATTTATTGTTTTAAATTGAATTTTTTTACAAATTGCATATTTTTTTATAAAAAAAAAATCTAACATTTTTTTTATACACAAATTTAATTTTTTTTAAAGAAAATTAAGTTATCGATAAGTAAGTTACATTTATATTAAGTTCGCAAAAATTTTGCTATAAAGAAATAAATTTATCGATAACTTTTTTAAAGAAAATAGTTATCGAAAACACAAAAGTAGTTATCGATCGTTTTCCACAGCAATATAAAGCTATTGAAAACTAAAGTTATTGATAACTATTTTAATCGATAACTCTTTTACGGAAACAACAAGTACAAATTTATCGAAATTTTTTATATAAAAGTAAAATTATCGATCAGTTTTCTTTAGAAAATTTAAGTTAAGTTAACTTCTTACGGAGAAATAAAAATATCCATAATTTTTCTGAAAAAAATAGTTGGCAATAACATGGAAGTAAAGTTATCGAACGTACTCTATAGCTGTTGAAAAGTAAAGTTATCGATAACTCTTTTGCAGAAACAACAAGTAAAAAATTTGTTAATGTAAAAGTAAAATTATCGATAACTCCTCTTTAGAGAAATAAAAATATCGATAACTTTTCTGAAGAAAACAGCTTTCAATAAAACAAGAGTAAAGTTATCGATCGTACTCTACAACTATAGAAAAATAAAGTTTTCGATAACTCTTTTACAGAAACAACAAGTAAAAAATTTGTTAATGTAAAAGTAAAATTATCGATAACTCCTCTTTAGAGAAATAAAAATATCGATAACTTTTCTGAAGAAAACAGTTATCAATAAGACAAGAGTAAAGTTATCGATCGTACTCTACAACTATAGAAAAATAAAGTTATCGACAACTCTTTTGCAGAAAAAACAAGTAAAAAATTTGTTAATGTAAAAGTAAAATTATCGATAACTCCTCTTTAGAGAAATAAAAATATCGATAACTTTTCTAAAGAAAACTTATTTGTATTATCGTTTATATTTTACTTCTTTTATTATTAAAACTGAATTTGTTTTGAATAAACTTTTTTTAAATAAATTAACTTTTTGTAAAACTCAGAAATTGCTCGCAGTGTTTGAGAATTGCTTCACTTTTATCTTTTTTATTTATACGTTGTTCTTGGTTGGTCTTACCACTTCGTTTGGCTTCAATAAAGTGGTAAAACAAAGCTAACGCTTTTCCTTTTTTGTATCACTCTTATCAGTTTAATTAGTTAAAACAAACACACGGCTTTTGCGATTTTTCTCTGCGCGTATCTTCTTTGAAAAGGGCTTCTGTTGTAAAAAAAACTCTAACGAAAATTAAAAAAAATTTGTATTTGTGAAAAGAAGCATAAAGAAAAACATTGTGTCAAATCAAATGAACTGCACAAGTTTGTAAAAAACGTATTTGCCTTTAAAGAAAAAGAAGTAAAAAAAAAACCAACTGATGTGAACTTAATAGGACGGGTAACATATACACACATGAGGCCAACTAAGTTTAAATTTAAATGACATGTAAAGAGTCATCTGTGTATTTTGGACTAACATCAAGCAGCCAGTCGAGTATGAGAATGTGCACCTTAACAAGGACATTAAACATGAAATAAAAACGAGAGTAAGAGTAGAAAAATGTTTGCATATTTGTGGGCGTTTAGTGTAATTGGCCATTAAAACTAAAAGTTTTATTTCTCTAGTTATTCCCATTTGAATTACTAAACAAAAAAAGCAAATATCACACACATTTAGCAGGTAAATATTTTTTTACCGCACGAAGTTTTTTTACGTCTGAATGTTTGTTTAAGAAATAAGTTCATTATAGCCAAATAATGGGACATCTGCTGGAGTATTTTAAATTTAAATTAGGTGAAGTGAAACAGGAAAATACTTAAAGCCACATTTTCCACTCGGTGGCTTTTAAAGTTTATTGAAAAGCAATTACGGTGAGAAGTTAAAGATATTCAAATAATGCTGAAAATTTTAAATGATTTTGGATAGTGTGACTTTATTTTCCGTCCAGTGAGTTATCGATATCTTTTCTATACAAAAGCAAAGTATTTCTCTTTCAAACAATAGATTTTTTATGAAAACACTAAAAATTATCAAACAGTACAGAAAAAAATTTAAAACTTTTTTAATTAAAAACTAGAAAAAAATTTTTTATAGAAAATAATTCGATAAAAAAAAAAGTTGTTTATCGAAAATTAATATGGAAAATGTATCGCTAACAAAAGTGAATAAAGTTAATTTTAAGTTTTGTAATTCACACCTTTTTACCACCAAAACTCGTTGCAACAAAATTTCTAAGTTCAAAAATCCTTTCACCAAAAATCTGTAAATTTTCCGCAGCAAACATTTATGTAGATATTTTGTTTTTTGTATCTGTTGCTTCAGTTGTGTTTTCGTCATCATTAGCTTTATTCACATAAAATAGCTTCATTAAAATAATTGACGATGAAAAACACCAGACACCATTAAAATCATTATAGTCACCCGGACAACAATAACCAGCAAAAGTTCAGTGTCAAAATATGTAATTACAAACATAAAAACAACAGAAAGGAATTACACTTTTACGATTTACTATTAAAAAGTTAAAATCAGAAATGAAAAAGTAGATATTTGAATTTAGAATTTACATGCATTTATATATAGTATATATAATATTATATATATATATAAGTATACATATATCGTTTATTATGGGACAATAAATAAACCATAATATTTTTTTAATTTCAAATAAAATGTTTCCAATTAAATTTTTTGTAAAAAGCTTGATTAATTCATTTGACATTTCAATTTTCCAGCTCTGGCTTAGCTACAACTCCATCACAACCAATTTCAACACTTAAAAGAGGTCAAACTATGTACAATATTATAACGGTATTGTAAAGCCAAACACAAGAAAATAAAGATGTTCATCGTGCATTGTTTACGTCCAGTACAAGCGACCGTTATAATTACAAACACACACTACTCACACAGAAACTCTCACATTGACTTTCTCACCTCGGCCCTTTCACAAACACCGTCCTCAATCGAGTTGCCATATTAAGTAACGGCAACAACAAACATGTTTAACGGTCCAACAAAAAACCAACTAAAATAAAAGTAACAATAGCAGCAACAAAAAAAGGGCACATTATAAGAGAATAATTACGGTAATTATTAAAAACTTTCACTCCCGAACAACAACCAACCAATTTTATAGAAAAATACTTTTAAAAACTCTGCAACTGAGACATCAAAATCACAAACAGTAGTCGATTTTAGTCAAAAGCAAAAACTTAATACCTGCGTCCTCCATAGCACAGCAACAAAAGCAAGAACAACAGCTGCAAAAAAACACAAAAGAATCAACAAGCAGGATGATAGTATTTTTTTATAAATTTTTTTTTTTTTACTTTGTTTATGGTAAAAATTATTTTGTTACACTGTTGGATGTTGATGAACGCAAAAAAACAAAAACATGGAACAAGGACTGTTGCTATTCGAATGCCAAGTTGTAAAAAGAGTACAAGGGTGTAATTGAAAAATAAAATTATTTTCCAATCACTGAAGTTATTAAGCCGAGATAACAAAAAAAAACAACAAAACAAGAAGGTTTAACCTTTTTATGACACTTTTACAAGAGTTTAGTCTTTTAGTTTTCTTTTACACGCGGCTGCCGTCAGGCGCCAGTAAAAGTTTTGGCATGAAAAATTAAAACAAGAAAAGAAATTTAACGTAAATGTTTTTGAATAAAACAGCTATTAAATGATTAATAAAAATTTCGCACAAAGTTCAAAGAAAGTTGCTGATAAAAAAAAGGGTTTTCTGCTTTTTAACCGCATTTTTATGGAATTTGCTCTAATTTATTGTATATATTTTTTTTATTTAGAATGAATTCATTTAAAAGCTCGTAAAATAGTACCTTTTATGCGAAAAGAAAGAAATGAGCCAAATAGTAATTTAAATTTCAAACAATATGATACAACTGGTTGTTTATTTTGATGGGGAGTTAAGAATTAAAAAAGCAGCAAAACAGCGCTCAACAAACTAACAAAACAAGTAAGAAAGAAAAAAACGTCAAAACGTTGACATAATGCCACTTTTTTTCTTTTTTTGTTTTAACAAAAACACCACAACACACTTCCGTTTCCGCTCCAATGAATTAACTAAGAGCAACTTTTAATTTTATTATTTTGTTGTCGTCGTAAAATTTCGGGAGAGTTTAAACGCGTTGGCAGACTATAGTGATGAATTAAGTAGCTGCTTTTGTCCCCCCGGGCTGTGGTTTGTTTAAGTGACAAAAACATTTCACGTATTTAACACCTCTAAAATTCTGAAATATTTGAATTTGCCAAAGTTATAATCTAATTTGTGTTTTTTATGGAATGTAGAATTGTAACAAGACTTTAGTGGCAGCAAATAGAAAATAAGAAAATTAATTTTTCAATCATGGATTGTAAATTTATATGAGCAGCGGTCAAGCAAATCTTAAAAAAAGTGAATGATTTTCTTTTAGTTTTGAAGATCAACAGGTTTTGTATAGACAAAAAGAGTAGTTGTTTTAAATAAACAATTAGAATTGGAAATGGAATTTATTTCTAAAGATATAATACCCGATTAATTTCGCTGAACAAAGGTAAAGTTATCGATAACTTTTCTATAGCGAATTAAAGCTGGCGGAAAATTTTTCCATAATAGTTTTCGATATTTCTTAGTTAACGATAATTTTCTTTATATGTATAAAAGTAAAGTTATCGATAATAATATAGTAGTATAGTTACCGATAACTTTTCTACATAAAACTAAAACCATCGATAACACAAAACTCACTAGAAATCAAATATGTATCAACATGTACCCGACAAAATTTTATATTAGTCAAAAAAATTCGCAACTAATTGGCTTCCGTTAAAAAAATCAAAAAAAAACGTTTGTTTAACCAAAGTTTAATAATTGTAAATATAAAATAGTTTTGAGAATCTCAAGCAGAACTTTGGATGTAAAAACTTCTGATTGACCGACACAGATTGACTAATTCCTAAATTTAAAATAAATACAATGTTTTCCAACAACAAAATAGGAATTTTTGTTTCAATGTTATCAGGTTTATTTTTTGGAATTTAAAAAAAAATACACAATATTTTCATGTTTAAGAGTTTTGAAATACAGATTTGATTATATTTTATTGATAACAGTAACTGTTGGGTGTAAATTATTGAAAGAAAACTAATATTCTGTAAAAATTTTACACAACATCTTAAAATGTTATAGTTAATAGTAAATAAGAAACAAGTTGTTTAATCAAGATATTGTTCTTTACTGTGGAAGATGAAATTGCAAGACATTTGTCATATGTATGTACATAAATCAGAAAGCTGAACTAAATTTGTCGAAGCTTCTGAAACTGTTCGTTCGTAGAATAATTCTTGGCACAAGTTCTTCAAACTTCATAATTTGACACCTTTTTGTGCAGATTTTTTACAATTCCGATGCTCCTAATCTTCCATAGAGTTCGTAAAAGATTAAGAAGAAATTATTCGAATGACCCTTAATTTATTACAGTCTCTCGTATATTTCGAGAACCGCAATAAGCAAGAATATGATCTTACCACCACTTAAAGGATCGTTTTGCCAAAATTCGAAAGTTGTACAACTTTTAAGATTATAAATACAAAATATTTTATTGCTAAATTCAAAAAATGTTTTACATAAGATTTACATAATTGTATGTATAATTATATTAATGCCTTAAAATGTTTCGAACGATGAAAAAGAAAAGTCAAGGAAAATCCAAGGTAAAATAGAAAAAAAGCCCTTAAGGATAAGATTTCGTCAATATTAAAGAACAAAAAAGGCTTTACTTTTGATCCGTAACCAAAAACAAAGTCCTCTCAGGGCCCCAGTAATCAGGGATTACAGTACTAGCATTTAAAACAAACAAAAGCTGATCTAATGATATAAACAAACTATGAGAGAGCAAAACAAATATTAAACCTGCGCTGCTGTTGAAACACATATGTACATGTTTTATATTATTGAAATATTTTGAATTTTCATATACAAATCTATTCCGAAAAAAGTAACTGCTTCTACCTCTGTAAGTTTATCAAAGCAGCGCATACAATTAATGTCTCATTGAGATATTGATAAAGCAGTGGCTCCTGAATAGCGAGTGGTTGCAGAATTTTAAATTCCTGCAAACAATTTACCGTATGGCGTAATTGCGTTCGACACACCGTATCTCTAACGCGCATAGTGGGTATTGAAAAATTCTTTAAACGCCTTGAAGTCAGCTCACTATTTACTATGCTTAAACTTTGATGGGAGGCCAGCTCGCCAGCCACACGCGACGTAACATATTTGCTGAGACGTCCGTCTTCTAGATCATCGTTTTGTATAATTGTATCGTCTGCCGACTCATCGGCAGAATCTGTTGTTGAATCTGTTTCTCCATTGTTTATATTTTGGTCGTCGTGTAGTTTTCGTGATTTTGGTTTGCGTTTGCGACGAATAGCCTTGCCAGGATCAACAACTAATGACAGGTATTTGGGTATGATGTCGTTAAAGTTGGCTGCATGAAATATTGCTAGATCATCATGATGACCAGCAAACGCATCCGATACGTAGGATATTATGCCTGTGAACAATTTATATGAAAACATTGTTCCTTTTCTTTTAAAATTAAAAAAAAAACATTTTCCTTACCATTTGTGTTAATGCTTAGAATAAATTTGTAATTTGTACAGTCGTTTTGGAGTGGATTAGACGACATATCGGTTTCCACACATTCAATCAACGACTGAACGTGCGAGAGATTTGGCCTGAAGGCGAAAGGTAGATTCTTGTGGCGATCATAGTACCTCTTACTGTCTGGCCAACGTATAAGGAAACGTAAATATCGAGCCAGCTTGACCACTGTTCTGGCAAATGTTTGCTGAATTTCGCCTTCAGTCATTTCGAAATACTCCGCCAGTAAGCAGAAATCTTCATTTTGTTTTAACTTTTTCAGTGTCAGGTAGCAATCGTCCAATGTAATATTGGCCTTTGTACAAACAACATTTTTAAGGAGGGGCAAACGAGAAGTATGAATGCCCAAGTGAGCAAGTGGGTTCTTTTCAATAAGTTCTAAAGTGACAGAGCGTATGCTACGTTTGGGTGCTTCGCGTTTTATGTAAATTGTGGGACGCCTTACTTGCAGCGCAGCAACCGAACTGGATAAAATGGAACTTCCATTAGTTGTGTGTACAGACTGGGTATTGCTGGGAACTGTGGTAGCTTTAATAATCGTATTTGGTGGCAAAGCACTAATGGCTGCACCCAACTGCAACT
This sequence comes from Epicampocera succincta, assembly GCA_932526305.1. Taxonomy (NCBI): domain Eukaryota; kingdom Metazoa; phylum Arthropoda; class Insecta; order Diptera; family Tachinidae; genus Epicampocera; species Epicampocera succincta. The sequence continues at coordinate 58,918,402 of OW052036.1, read as the reverse complement.
GCTGCTTCTTGGCCGTGGCAGTTGCGGTTCCAATAGTTTGCGGCCATTGAAAACTTGTCAAAGGCGTTCCTGCAGACGCTACCGTTTGTACAGAATACTTGGCAGATTTCATTGCAGGTTCTATTGTTCCAAAAGAAAAAAACAAACTGTTATATGAAGTGCTCTGGTTCGGAGATTATTATAAAATACGTACGTCCTGTAGCAATGCCAACACGTTTCATGGTGGTCGGTATTATCAATGCAGGTATTTTGTTGATAACTATATCGGTATTTTTCTCCAGGTCTATTAGTTGTTTCTGCCAATTTATTTATAATTACTTAACCGATTTATTGAAAAATTTAAGAAAAATTGCCCAGCTAACACGCATCGCTTGAAAAAAAAATATTTATTCGTATGTACAGTCATCTCTGTCTTGCTTATGTGTTTAGGCCAAATAAACAAAAGTGGTGAATATATTACGAAAAGTACAGAGATGTTTTGCACCAGGGATACCTAGCAAACTAAAAAGAATTGAGAAAGACTACGTTCCAGCACTCTCATACAAAAAATAACATCACTAACTGCAAAATAGAGCCAAGTATGTAAATTCTACATTATGAAGCAAATAATAAATAAAAAATAAAAAACAATGAAGCAGAAAAATTAAAACAAAAAAATAGGCTAAATGCTACCAGTCAACAACATATTTCAGCACAAACGAGTAAAAGTAATATAATAGTTGTTAGTTGTGCATCAAAATTTTCAAATCAAAAACACCTGCAAAATATATCTAGCAATTTCACTTCACGCACAATTTTTTTTGTTCATATCTTATGGTGATAGGTTTAAGAAAATATAGCCTGACATCCTTGAGGCATCAAGGACATGAACCTCATTTTATTCCCCATACAAAAACACTTTCGTTAAACTCAATTATAATAGTACACAAAATAAGAATCCACTATTCTAAACTAAAATAAAAACTAAATGTATTACATACCTTTAAGCTGTAGAGTTTTCAATTGCTTCTGTGACCGAAAATATCGGTCGTTTATTTTTCATTAATAAGGTTGAAGTAGCTGCTGTTGCACCAGTAGCTGCTTTACGATATTTAACAACTGTTAATGCCACTAATAAGCTTAAATGCACTGATAACTTGCTCTAAATTATGCACTTTTTTCGCATAAACAAACTTATTTTACACAAAAACAACAAGGAATAACTTTAGAAACTAGATATTTCTCTCTATATTTCATTATATATTTCACTATATATTTCACTATATATTTCACTATATATTTTACTTTATTTTTTATTAATATGGCTGAAGTAGCTGCTGTTTCACCAGTAGCTCTTTTACGATATTTAACAACTGTTAATGCCATAATAAAGCTTAACCACACAGATAACTTGCGCCAAATTTGCACTTTTTTCACATTGACAAACTTCTACGCAAAAACAAGAAAGAATAACTTTATAAGCTATATATTTCATTATATACTTCACTATATATTTCATTATATATTTCACCATATATTTCACTTTATATTTCACTATATTTGCCTATTTTCTATTTTATATATTTTAACACAAATTGCACTGCTCTTATCCGTTGCAACTTCTAACAATAACTAAGGTAAGTTAAATAACAGTGGTGAAAGTATGGTAAGAACCTTAACCCATTAAGGTACAATAATGATTTCAAAGTACAATTTATATGAAATTTTTATTTTTTAATCTTAAAATGATTCTGCAGAGGATACTTCTAACTGTGATCGAAACATGTTAGTAGACTATTTTATTCCATTTTTATAATTTAACCAAGCAAAAAGTAATTACATAAGTATATAACGGCATTTTTTTTTTATTAATTTAATTCACCTCGCTAAATGTAAAGCTGCCATACTGCAAATGAAGTACCAGTTGTCGCCTTGATTAAGTACGGCAGCTTGTATTTTCCCTCCATTTCCTGTAAGTGTTGAAAAAAAAGCTTCAATCAAAAAGATTTTGGTTAATGTATTAACTGAAATTAAAGTGCAGAAAGAAATGTTTAAATTGTTGTAGTAAAGAATGTCTAACGGCACAACATTATTTAAAAGTGATTGTAATTTGATGAGTTAATTTGTGTATGTTAAATTCAACGGGAAAATGTGTTTACCAATAAGATGATACCAATGAGATGATAGAATGCTGAAACCCATTTTGTAAGTCTTTCTAAAATTGATATGTACTTACAAACATACATATTTGCACACTAAATATAATGATACATGTACGCATATATGTATGTATACTTATGTACATATGGAAATATTAACGAATATTAATGCTAGTTATAAGTTCTACAAAAATCGTAATGTATACATGCATATGCACCTGCAAATACATACATACATACATATTTGATATTTTGATAATGTACACACCTAAATAAATATGTATGTATGTAGATACACACATATTTATGTGTGCTTGTTTATAAATGTTTGAACGTTATTGAATCAAATAGGCATCTGTTTAATATATAAAAGATAACATAATTTATGTGCTTTAAATTGTTAAAGAATTTGAAGCCAATTATTAAGAACAAACTGTTATTATTTAGGTCAATATGCTTAAAACATAAGATAAGAAATTTAGCAATACGAGTACATATGTACATACATAATCATATAATTAATTTCAGTTTTTAATAAAACTGGGCAGCAAAATATTTACATATGTATGTATGTAAAGGGTGGTTAAATTTCAAGGGCCGATGTTGATTTTGAATAAAACACAAACTATTTAGGAAATTATTGTAATTTTATTTTATTATGATGTATTGGTATTACTCAATTATGTATGGAACAAAATATCGGCCAAATGGGCGCCGCGACCTCGGCGGCACACCTCCATCCGATGGTCCAAATTTTCGATGACGCTGAGGCATAATGGAGGTTCTATGCCGTTAATGTGCCGAATTATCTGATCCTTTAGGTCTTGAATTGTTGCTGGCTTATCGACGTACACCTTTTCTTTCAAATAACCCCAAAGAAAAAAGTCCAACGGTGTCAAATCACATGATCTTGGCGGCCAATTGACATCGCCATTACGTGAGATAACACGGCCATTGAATTTGTTGCGCAAAAGAGCCATTGTTTCGTTAGCTGTGTGGCAAGTGGCACCGTCCTGCTGAAACCACATATCGTCCACATCCATATCTTCCAATTCGGGCCATAAAAAGTTCGTTATCATCTCACGATAGCGAACACCATTCACAGTAACTGCCCGATGATGCCGCCAGCCCATAAACCGCACCAAACAGTCACTCTTTGTGGGTGCATTGGTTTTTCGACAATCACTCTTGGATTCTCATTCGCCCAAATGCGGCAATTCTGTTTATTGACGAATCCACTGAGGTGAAAATGTGCCTCATCACTAAAGATGATTTTCTTCGAAAATTGATCATCCACTGTTGCCATTTCTTGCCACCATTCTGCCCATTCACGACGTTTGGAATGGTCAAGAGGCTTTAGTTCTTGAGCAAATTGCACCTTGTAAGCGTGTAAATGCAAGTCTTTATGCATAATGTTCATCAACGACGAGCGTGAGAGGTGCAATTGTTGGGAACGACGACGAGTTGAGGTGGACGGCTCTTCAGCCACACTATCGCGAACAGCAGCAATATTTTCTGCAGTACGAGCTGTACGAGCATGCACTGGTGTTCTCACATCTTCTACAGACCCGGTTTGCTCGAATTTTTCCACGATTTTTGCGATTGTACGCACATTTGGACGATGAAATTGACCAAAAAAATTACGAAGTGCACGATATGCATTTTGATTTGAACTCCCATTTTCATAATAAGTCTGGATAACTTTAACACGTTGTTGGATTGTGTATCTCTCCATGGTTCACATTGAGTAAGTCTGAAATAGAGAAATGTCAAATAAAATTCGGAAAAAAACTTGGCGTTTAGGTGTGGTTCACATTCAACATCGGCCCATACAATTTAACCACCCTTTACATATATTTTTTTCCGCTACATACATATGTAGGTATGTCATACTATGTATGTATGTATGTACATATATCATTTTCGAAATAGCTTCGGAGATATTTTATTTTACACACGCCTACGAAGTCTGTTCAATAAAAAAGTTTAATTTTTAAATACGATAATTGTATTCGGAATCAGAAAAATATTTACAAATGGTACCTACAAGCCTTTCAAAGAAGGTCGAAAAGATGTGAATGACATGACGACGCACGCCCCCGATGGCCCAGCACATAACAACCGTTGAAAACATAGAAAAAGTGAAGAAAGTTTTTATGGAATATTATGCCACATCTGTCACTTGGCTTATGCCATTCAATTTTGTCGACAAATTTGGGCATAAAGAAATTGAGAAATAATTAAATCAAAATTCACCTATTTTTTTAACACACCTCGTATACCTGCAATACGTTAATGTGTTTTCATTGTTGGTAAAAAAACACAAATAGAATTGAAAGCTTTATTAAAAAACAAAATATGCAAAATTTAATGTGTGTGATCTTGCAACTATTCTGTAATTAATTATTAAAGGGGGTACCCATCTCGAAGGGTTTTACAAATAATCGCTTATAAGTAACATACATATGTACATATTTAAATAACGCAAATCAAAAACAATTTTATTTCTTATTTATTTGTTTATTAAATATACAACGAAATTACACAACGCTGATTAAAACTATTTTCTGATGTATTCGTATTGTTTCAAGTGTTAATTATTTATTGTGTACTTTAGTTCCCTAATTGGTTTAGCTTTTAAGTATTGATGAGAAAACAAAAGCAACAAACACCCTTCTGTAGAAAATATGATAAATGTGTATACAAAGTTATAGGCAAAAACTAAATACTTGCTTATTGTTGCAGTTAACCCGGTGTCTTAGACTTGCATTTAACACTTCATGTTCATGGTTCAAAAAAGGTTCATGGCTCAAAATCCCGATCATACCAATCGTTGTTTTAATACTGTTTAGTTCGTGTTCTCTTTTTATTAGTGCCGTATTAGTTCGTAGAGAGTCTCTCAGTCGAATGTTTCCCGAAATTGATCTCTGTGTACGTAATTTACTTGCTTTTGTTTATTTAAACTGTGTTATTTTGAATAAATGTACGCAAGTATTTTAATAGCACTTGTTGGACTGTTTAACTCAAGTTTTACTACTTATTGTTGTTTATTGTTGCTGCCACTTGGTTTGTCTGTCTGTTCGCCTCCCCCTTTTTCATTTGTACACATAATACAGTATTTTTGCTCCACCGATCGCCCGACACAAACATACAATCATACGCTAAGCAGTATAAGTATTCGTATACAGCCGATGCCATATTGAAGTTCACTATACAAATGTGGTATTAATTGTTGTTGGTTAATTTTTATCTGCTCTTTAAAACTGAACAGCTATTGAATTAATTATTTTTGTTTATGAGCGCGCGCCCAAAAGAGTAAGTTCGTTTTGAACACTTCTTAAATGCGGACGTGTAATAATAGCAAAAGCGGTTAAATGATATCAATTCGGCTGAAACAAAAAAATTTACGTTATTTTCTTGTTTAAATACACGATCAATAAATATTTCGAGTGCTATTTTAAATTTCTTTATTTGCTATAAAAAAATATATATATACATATGTGTAAACATTTACATATGTGTGTTAAATTGAATTTAAAAAGACAAACAAAAAGTTGATTCTTAAAATACCAATTAAATGAATATGTTTATTTTAAAATAAAATGGTTAATAGCCGCTAATGACAGCTATAATTAAGCTAAATAAATTATTTAAATAGACCTAAAAACCTGCCGAAAAAATACAACACAACGAAATTGTGGTAACCAAGCAACTTTTTTATTAAAGACCTAAATGGTTCTTAATTGTTCTAAATGTGTACCAGGACATTCTGTCTCTTGGAATAAAATAAAATCTGTTTTGTATTGTGTGGACATTGTTGGTAGTTTAGATAGAAAAGACCTCATATTATTAGGCCTACAGCAGGTTTTTGTATATATATGTATACCTACATATGTAAACAGTAAGATCTCGATTATATGTAATGTTCGGTACAGTATTCTGGATAATCAATTTGCCCGGATAATAGAATAACAATTTTCAGTATTTTTTTTATATTCTTTACTCTATAAAAATTCGTTTATTTGTTGACCTTTTATGTTTCCTATTGTTTTTGCATATTTTTAAGTCCGGCTCTAGGTCAAACAATTAATAACACAAAGACTTATCTTAGTTTTTATTTATATTCCAATATTTCATTTTCAGGGTTTCTACAAGAAGAATATTCTTTATTACTTTTTACTTGTTAGATTTAAAAATCAAACTGAATTTTCTGCATATGTTCGAATATAATTCGAATTGCGTTCAATCAACAACAATCAAAAAATATACGAATAATAGATGTAGTCACGATTTACTGAACCAAAATATAAAAAAAAAATTAAATCAATGTAAAGAAAAAATATTCTTATTTGTTTGCAGATAGTCGAAACTTCACTGTATATTTCTGTATAAGCATTCAAATCATTGTGATTATAAATTTTTAGTTTTTTATTAAAAAAAGGAAACAATTTTCTTGTAAAATATTTAACTTTTCGCAAAGAAAGTCCACAAACTGTCTTAATATAAAAAGGGCGTATATCGATTTTAATTAGATATTAAATTTTTTATTAATTACTTAAACAATAATTTTTGTCATGCAATAAAAACAACACATCAGAGTAAATTTGAAACAGAACTTCAGTGGCAAGACTTATAGGCGTTTTAACAAATAATGCCAGTTTATTTTGTTTGTCAAAACAGTCTAAGAGTTTATTTTATTAATATTAAATCGGCAGAATATCGATTTTATTCGCCAATAGACTTGAAAATCGATAAAAATTTACACAAACATTTTACTTATTATTCAATTATGTTTAAAAATAGCAAAAGAATTTTATTTTTTTAAGGTTTAGCTTTTCTTATAATATTGTTTGATTTATTTATATTCTAACTTTTAACTAAAACACTGAGTCTAAACATAATTTTTTATGGATTGTCTTTGATGTTTCCTGTATAATATGTACATAAATATGGTTCCTTAACGAACTCCAATGTGTGTCAGTCATTTGTGTCGTGTATTATTCTTTTTAATCGCATCGATAGTAAAATTATAAACTAATTTAATTAAAATATTATCTTTCAATTAATTGATAATTATGCAAAGAAAAAATTGCTTTTATCATTAGTATGCTAAAAGTGCTTTGTTTTTGTATGTTTAATATTATTTTTTTATCCAAACGATTTAATTTTCTAGTCAGCAAATAAATTTTTTATAATTTCATTGTCGTTACGTCAATGTTTTTTAGGCGTTCCTTCGTTCATTCATATTATTTGCCGTGTGCATTTTAGTTTATAATAAATATTTGGTTTAAATAACAAATTAATGATTGTTTAAATCCATTTTTTTTGTTTGTTTTAATAAAAAACACAGCGGAAAAAAACTTGATGCAGCCAAAAACGGGGGTAGTGAAAAATAAAAAATGGATTTAGGCGGAAACTTCATCTTTTGGTTTTTTAGGGTTAAAAAAAATACCAAATTAAAAATAAAAATTAAATTTAGGTTAAAAAAAAGTCAAAATTTTGCTTAAACATAGAAGTTAATTATTGTTTTTTTTTTATTCAAAAATTGATGAGGAAACTTAGCTGACATTTTTTTAGGCAAAAAATAATAAGTTTAAATTTATTTTTTAATTTTTATATTTTTATTTCAGCATATTATAAACAAATTATATAGGGCTATATATATAAGGCTGGACCTTATAACAGGCGAAATTGAAAGCGATTGTTTTTTAGTCTTCCTTTAACATCAACAGTTTAAGAGCAAAATGTTTGTTTTTGACATTTCACGAATTTTAACAAACAACGTGTTTTTTTTCATAAGAACGTGTTTACCTGTCGTAAGTTCCTCTTGATTACAGCAATACAACAAAAATGTGTCCTTCTTGTCAATTGTATTGATGTTGAATGTACAGAAGCTTTAAACTCGAAACTTTAGCTACTTTACTGTCAGCTGTTGCCTATTTGTTTACTTATTTGTACATTGAAAAATAAATTTGAGTTAATTTTTTGTACAATACTATTAGATTTTAAGGCTTTTCTATAGTCTTTCTTTCCACATTTAGCAAATTTATTTTATTTACGGTTTTTTGTTGTCAGCTGATTACTTGTCACAAGTACACATCGAACATGTCAAAATGTCGCAAACGTGTCTAAATGTTTTTTAACGTAATTTTTTCTTAAAAAATAACACAGACTTAAATTTTTTTGACTGAGGTCTACAGAGCGTTCGGTCTCTAACGCCTATTATGCAGTTCTAACTGTGTAGTAGCAACAAATTGTCAGCTGTCATAGTGCTGCCACCTTATGGACGTAAATAGTATCGTTTTATAAATGTTTTATTTGTAAATTTGGACTAATAAAATGCTAACTAAATTTCTTAAGAGTTTAAAGACTTTCGACACATCAATTGTTTCTTCAACTTATGTCATACATATATCACTTTAAATAACACTGTTTCCTATTTCACTCCTTTAGTTTAAAATTTCCTCCTGTCCAGTTCTTAAGACATTTTGGACATTGATATAATTTACCTTTTCGATACCAATCACTTCAAATCGTTGTTAAATGACATTAAATATATACAACATGTTGGTCTCACTCACTAAAATGTCAAAGAACTTGACAGTTTTGCTTTGCAAATTTCGAAACAATGCACCATTGTTTACAGCTCCACCACCAACATCCAAACATGTGTTCTATTACCGTGAATGTACACTTGCAAATGTGAACATAAGTCGCATGTATTTATGTACTTAAGTAAGTGTGTCAGTTAGAATTGTATGTAGGTGCTGAATTGTGGCCAAAACTAGTTACACAAGTGTTAAAACACTTTTCAAAATAATTCGATAAGAGCTGTGTATTTTTTTTAACAAAAATTTAACCAAATAAATGTAGGTGGAGTCACTGAATAAATTATTGTTCTTTAACAACACGAGATAAAAATATAGATTACCCACCATTGAGGTTTGGGTAAATTTAGAAGTGTGAGATAATAATTTGTTTGATATAAATTATACTCCGGCATATTTTTTCCCTTTAAAAATATTTACTACCTTTTTCCATGAAAAGTTTTAACTGTTGAACCGTAAAAACGTGATTAAATGCTATTTTGTACAGACTTACACCTACATATAAACTTTAGAACAATGTACATATACTATATTACAATGCATGAGTATAAAAATGCATTGGAATTATTGTCTATTTTGCAAAATAATTGTTGAAATTTGATTTTAATAACTATTTAAGTGATTTGTGGTTGGTTAAATGCAACGATTTGGAATTACCCTACAACTAAATGTAGCAAACAACACTATCATTATCTTACGGTTAATAAAAGTATTTTATAGCGAAATAAATCTTACCTTTTGCGGTTTTTTCTGATGATCAATCAGTGTTTATTATGATTGTTGAAGTTGTCAAAATAAACAATTTTATTTGTCCCAAACAGAATTGTATTAGCTAAAATTTCCATTAAAAGATATCAAGTTTTTAAGAAATTGTTAGAAAAAAGCAAGACACTAGAAACCCAGGATATTGCCGGTATTTTATTAGTTGTATAACCAACAAAAATAGCCAGTAAAATTTATTAGATTTTCTCTATACGAAAACAAATATGAGAAAAAGGAAAAAAATAGAAGAAGAAATCTACATTATTTACCGGGATAAATTTTCAATCTTATACATATGTATGTATGTATGTAGTCTCAGAAAACTTCAGCGAAATACAGGGTGTCCGCCGGTAAGGTATACTACTTTGTTTGTTTATAATTTTTGATTAAATGAAAGAGAATGGGTCTTATATTGATAAATGTTGTTGTTCAGCCTCACAAATGCGAGCCCTTTTGAGCACATTTTTCATTACATTCTCACACATTTCACGCGGTATTTCATTAATTTCAGCATTAATGAGCAGCAGTAATGTTTTCAGCCGATCTTGCAGTACGTTGTGGTCCATGCTTGGGCCTATCGCCTACAGACCCTCTTTCTTCGAAATCATTCACTACACGATAAATAGTGCGTTGTAACACATCACTGAAATATATACATATGCATGTAGGTATGTGCATATCTACAGGTAATCCTAGTATAGTACGAATTTGCTCTAGCACGTTTAAAGAATTGTGAATTATTTTCATATAACAGGGAACTATTTACTACCACACAAATCGTCATTGAATGGATTGCGAAATGCAATCATACCCGCATAATATGGGCTTTTTGTTTAGTATACAAGTATGTACGTATACATACTATATGTATGTACATACAGAAATGGAAAGTTATGAAAACTATTAAAAGCCGTAAAGAAACGCTACCTTTATATAATCTAAAAATGTATGTAAACAATGAAACCTTTTCTACGTAAATCTTCTAAAACAGTAAAGTTAAATCCTCGGGGAAAGCAATAACTTGGTATAAATATCCTGGTTATTTGCTCTGTACACCACGGCTCTGTTTGTTTTTTGGAACCCTGAGCCTTTTTTTACAGCATTCCTAAGCTTCCTATAAAATGGTGGTCGTATTTTTGGAACCAAAACCTTTTTTTTTTTTTTATTGGAACCAAATTTATCTTTAAAATATGTAACGTCTTGGACAAGGGTCCCCGTATAACATATTTCAACATCGCTAATTCATATTTACTTGTTAAATTTTTAGAAACTTTGTGGAAAATAAAGAAAAAAAATTTATTTAAAAACAAGAAACCAAATGTTATCGAGACTCTTTGCTTTATGTTTTAGTTCTCACATAACATTATATTTGCCGTTAGAACATCACATTATAACAGAGTAACCCGTCACAGATATGATAGTGTTGGATAACATTACTCCTACTTTAATACACACAACTCTACACACATGTACATATAAGTATTGCCACATTTGTTAATATTTTAGCAATTGCTAATTTTGTTCTTACATTTATAGTAAAGTCGGTTGATAAACTATTTCAATCCAATAACTTTTGCCCATAACACAAAATCACACGAATTTAATTGTAACTCTATTCGTTATTCGAATAAATGCTGAATTTTTTTTTCTTTCTTTCTAATCCTATAAAGTTATCAATAACTTTAAAACCATTTTAATCGTGCGTATGTGCATAAAATGTTGTCCGCCAGACAAATTCAAGACTCGTTTGATAAACACTTCACGTACGTCCTCTAGTTACTAAATTAACAACTGACTAGAAGTTGTGACTGGGCATAAATTAACGCCAAATGGTGGTACACAAGAGCCACCATCTGACATTTTTGTCTGCTGTGTACTTTATTACGATTGCATTTGGCCATTTGACCAGATTCCGCTTAAAAATACTTCTACAATTGGCATCAATGAAGAAATCATAGTATGTACTCGTATTAATTTGTTTTCCTTTAGCTTGGCCAGACAATTATTACAAATCGTATAAAAACATTTTACAAATAATTATTTTTACTTGTAAAAATTTTAAAGATTTTCTTATTGTATTTTTATTGAAAATAAACAGTACGTTTTACACTCTCTTCAAAACTATTTTAAAGTACCGCCTATTTTAAGAGCTCTTTTAAATGTATTAAAGTTTTAACTAGATTAAATGAAAATTCCTCTAGATCTGTACGAAACAGTTCTAATGATTTTCATTGGTCAATTGTAAATGTTATTGTTGATAATGCACTTAATGCCATTTAGAGTATAGCAAATAGTTTTTCAAACTATGTTTCAAATACAAGAAATAAATTAAAAATATAGCACTTGGTTACACAAATGTTTTTTTCTTTTGAAGAGTTGCCCTAACTTTTTTTTAAAGCATTCGATGATTATATTTACGCAATTAAATTCTTTTAACGAAAATATTCTATGTATTTAAATTTGGTGTTTCATAAAAATATTATTAAAAGTTTTATTTCTTGTGAATACAGAATTAGTTTGTACGTTATTTTCCGTTCCGAATCAGCTGTTTTGTTTCTTGCTCTCATAGTAGATATGCATCGTTAAATGATAGCCAAAAGCAAAGCGACTTCGTTACAAGTAAGTTTGATAGCACAGCTGATTATATTTTAATAATTCAAGCGATTGGCGTACCGTAATCACAAAATATTTCCTATACAAAAGGCCAGCACGAAACCGCAACGCAAATAATAAAAATTAATAGGGCCTTTAAAATATTTTGAGTCTTACGTTGTCAAAGAACAATAAAAGCACAAAACCATTCACTAGAAATTATAGTTCAATATTTTGTTAGGTCTAAATATTTGTTTAGAAACGAAAAGAAAAAGAAAATGTGGAAATTTCATAGTGTAATTTTCTTTTTTTGTGAATGTATATTTTTATTATGCCTGCAACTCTGGCAACTTGTTGAAATATTGTATTATTTGATCATTTGTAAATTCTATTAACAAACTTGTGCGTAAGTGCATTACAAGTATTTACAAACAGTAAAACGATTGGTTTTAAAGTGTTACCAATTGATTTGGAGTGCCGTAGCGTCAGTGCTTCGTTATAGATTTTTAAAATGAAACTTGTTTAAAGAATTTTTTTTCAAAAAACTCTCAAACTAAAATACTTGTTTTAAGTTTGGGCAGTATGATATAATATAAAATGCTTTCCTTTATATAACTGACCTGCCACGGGCACGCATGGACAGCACAAAATTTATGACATGTGCATTTCTTATCGCAAACATAAACATGAATCGAAAATTGTTATTTATGGCAATAATTTTCGTCTGTGAATTGTAAACACTTGTCTAATCTTGCACTCTGTATTGCAGAAAAAAAAATATTTGGCCACAAGAATGTTACAAAATCGAACCCTGTTGTTGTTAAAGCAAAAGTTTCCATCGCTGCTTAGAACCTACAAAAGATTTCCATTATTTGCAAACAAACAAAATATGTGAGGTTAATTTGAAAATTCTATTCTACGGCAGAAATATATCGTTTTAATAAATAAATTTATCATTTTTAAAAAACCAGATTAAAAGTCTAAAAAATTCTTTGGTTTGGTACTTAATAATTCTCATTAATTTTTTTGTAAATTTTTACCTAAAATTTTAATCTTTTTTTGAGGTTATTAGTCAATTTTATAATCTCCCCAACTTTTGTTTATATTTTTTTTAAATTCCATTTTGTTTTTATTATAAAAATTGTTAATACTAATTTGTTTTAGTTTAAGAAAAGCACCTTTCAAATAGTTGCTGGATTTGGTTAATGTTTTATAAATAGTAGTAATAATTTATAGTCATTGCAGCCAATTTGTTGCACAATTACATTTTTTTAAACAAACTGTAAACATTGTTTTTAAGTTTTATTTTAAAAACAGCTCTGCAACTTGTTTATAAGTTGAGTTTCACATAAAAACTTTGTATGCACGGATATACATATGTATGTATGTGTGTATGTAAACGAAATTACAATTGTACGACTTTAAAATATTGCACAAATAAATGTCTTGTTAATATTTATTGTGGCATTAACATAAATGCCTTTTTGGTCAACTTATAATAAATTAATATTTTCTAAATTTAATTAAAACAAATATGCCCAAACACATTAAAAATGCTACAAAGCCCAAAGCGCTAAATAATACTAAAGATTTAGTTTGCGCTGTGAAGCGTTCATTCGGCTTCTGGTTTGCATAGGAAGATGTTTCTTCTGGCATTATTACTCTAAACGAAATCCTGGACATTTCCGATACTTCGGTGTCGTTATGAGTGCTAGTGGCATTAAACATTTCCCGTCTGCGTCGTGTTAAATTTGCCGTACTAAAGTTACTGCACTGTTCAGAATTTACATAACAATCATGGTGTTCTAAACAGCCCGTAATGCGCATGGACATTATCAGTTCTTCGCCACTTTTCATGCCCTGAAACATGACCGCTTTGAAAGAAAGCTTGTTGCCGAGGGGTGCATCAAATGTTGGTGCTTGATTACAAATGCTTTTCATCGAAGGATTAAGACAACCCTGTGAGTTAATTAGTTCTATACTGTTGAGCATCTCACCAGATGGTGAAATTCGCTGCAAACTGACATCAGTAAGTTTGGTGTAGTTCCAACCTGCAACACAATTGAATAGAAATAAGTACATAAAATTGTAGAAATATCAAAATTTTCATTGAATTTTTATTAATAAATTTTAACATTTTCCCGTACTCGAGAGCCCTAAAGTAAAACTAAAAGTTTTCACAATATTAGTACTACTCACCATCTCCTGTTAGCACATGAGCTCTTAAGAGCAACTGCTCTCCCAATTGCACAGCTTCATTTTTTTTCATTAGCCTGGCATAATCTTGTTGCGATGGTTTCCTCAACAATTCTACATGAGTACGAAAAGAGTTTTGCAGGCCACCTTTGGCATAAGTACCAATATGACGAGCTTGACTAAATTTTAAAAGCAATATACAAACATACATACATATTTTGTACAGCTAAATGTTCAATGGAAAATCAATTTAGAAACACTTACACATCATTTGCCACTCCCATTTTTACAGCGTGCGTCTTAACGGCCACTCGACTCTGCGATTTGCAATGCAAAGTTAATATATTATCCGAACCGGTTCGCATTCCCCTGATAGCGGGAAAACGCAAACGCAGACACAAATCCGTTCCACACGGCTGCACTCCGCAACGCCTAAAATCTTCGCCCGCTATATCAACAACTATGAAACTTTTGTGCAATTTTATTTCACAACGTTTGTCGCTAGAGTCGTTGTCAACACTGGGTGCAGAGCTTAAGAAATTATCAACTTTGAATACCGCTCTTAAGTAACCGTTTGCTCTGGGCTGCTGCTGCAGACAGCGCATTTCGTGAACGCGTAAGCGCAAAGCTCCACTTGGGTCTGACTTTTGACCCAACGTATATTGTTGATCTTTTGAAGGCGGCAAATAACCAGCTGCAGGTTGGCTAAATGGTGTGTCCGCACCCACCAAAAAGGGTGTATCAGGAGCACTGTAATCATAACCCTGACTAGGTGCAGGCAAGGCAGCTGCTTCATTAGAGTCATTCTGAATGGGTGGCAGAATGACTGGGTCATTGTTAATAGGTGATGTGAATTCTGGTGCGTCTGCCACAACTATAGCGTTTGGAGGTTTGGCAGTAGTTGTGGTTGTGCCGGCGTAGGCAGGTTTCTGATAGACGTAGCCACCGTTGAAGGGATCGTATTGCGGGTGACTGTTAAGGGTTTAAAAAAACGGATACAAAATTCCGTTTCATTTCATTAAAATATACTTTACCTCTGCGGAGGGCTTGCATAATGTGGCCTTTCATCGGCTTGGTCTGGTGGCAAATACTGTTTAAGCAGAGGTATAAAGTTTTTGCGATCCTTTATACTGCGATTTTCTACAACTTCGGGTAACGACAATTCACTGCTGGCGGAAATTGCAGCCACAGGAGCGGGTGTTACAATTTCAGGTTTCAGATAAAGGCCGGCTGTTTCCACGGCACTAGAAGGTGGCCCATAAAGTGGAGAAAATCCCGACTGCAATGCAACGGGAAAATGCGCTTGTTGTGTTAAGAAAGGATGATGATTTTGGTAGTAATTGAAATCTGGCGTTTGAGCAAGCACATGCGCTACATCCTGAGAGGAGCTCTGTAGCCAAGAAACACTAAATAAAACTAAAATACTGGTCTTAATTGATGTACACATTTTGGTTAAACACTTACAACTGTTTGAGAAATTTTAAATATCAGCCGTTTATAACGATTTTGGTAGATTTTGAAAATTACACATTGTCCCATTTTAATAGCCGAACCGTGATTAAGAAATTTGTCAAAAGCTTCAAAAACATTTACACTTAAGTGTTATGATTTTGTTTTTTATTTCTAGTTGACTTTACACACAAGTTTCATGGAGTTCACGTTTTGCATGTTCTCATAGAGATTTCACTTTCCTGGATCATGTCGTTCATTTCATTATTTACTAATTTAATGTCAAACGAATTTATTTAATATTGATGCAGGTGAAGTCAGCGTGATTTTCATAATAATTCAAAACAAAAGAAAGCCCCAAAACTCACAGTAGCAAAAAACATGAACTGGAAAATGTTTATGTCCATTTCGTTTCCAAAAAAATATTACCTTCAAATAGAGAAGTATTTGAAAATATACCTACATTATTATAAGATATAGTTGATATCCTAAGATATAGTAAGTATACTTTAAATTCCAAACTAATCTGGATGCAAAACCCTTCACATAAGTAAAGAATTATAGAAATAAAAGTGCAATTTTTCTCAGTCCCTACCGAAGATTTGCCATAAGTTAGATTTACGCCAGACTAACGTTGGCATATTTTACGCTCGTCATTTAATACAAATAACAAGGCTGGGTTTTAAGAAAACTTACTCTCTATAACAGCCCACTCCAGGGAATAGGGAACAGGGTTTGCCTTGGCGGAGGAAGTTTCTGCATGACGGGTATGGCAGTGCAGTTTTTTCTGAAACCGCCACCTAAGTTTAGTAGCTAGAACGTGGACTGGCCTGTACCCTGGATGCCTTAAAAGAGGAATCCAGGCATTGATTATTCGGCTCAGGAAACCTACATTGTCAAAAGGGGTTTTCGGTATGGTCACACTTTCGGGAATCCAAATGTCTACAAGCTGCTGTTGTTTTGAATTATCGGACTAGTCTGATATTTTGCCGGCACAAGTGCCTTGACTTCGTTAACTGTCCGTAGAATTGCTGATAGGAGAGATTAAATAAATAGGTCGTGCCAACAAGAAGTATCGCGTGGTTTGTATCTGTAGCAGCAAACAAATCTTTATACTTGTTTTTAATACTATTTATATATGTAAATGCTCCATAAATGCATTTTTAACTGCATTTGTCAACACAAAGGTGGCTAGTCTTATTTTTATCATTATCATTTAGACAACTCATGCCCCATATCAATTTTGAATTAAAAGTTTTTATATTTATTCATTCGTCGTCCCTCTAAAAGCGAAATATGAACGGCGCATAATATTTAATTAGTGCTGGCAACGAGTAAATGTTGTTTATGTCGACTCTCTGTGCCTACGTCGTCGCGTCTTAGAAAAAAGTTTATGTGCAGCAAAATAATATTAAATAAATTATAAAATTGCGGTTAAGATCTACCTTAACTATTGATTAACAACTTTTGACTAAATCTAAATATCGGTTTTGTAATAAAAAAAATGTGCTTTGAGTCAAAACAGTTGCCAACCGAGCATGTTAAAATTCAAAACTTATAATTACATACATACATTTTCATTTTCAAAACTAGACACTTACAATTTCCTGCCGTTGTTAACTATTGCTTATCTATTTCCATCATTTCATCCCATGTGTCAAATTAATGGATACAAAATTAACGTCACCAAACAACCATAAGCCTTTTTTTTGCCGCTTTCGCATGTTTATTGCAGCAAAGTGCAGTCAATCATTTGATAAGTTTGTTTATACATACGTCCACATGTATGTATCTGAATTTATTAATTAATGAAAAAACTTCACTGCTTGTGTAAACTTTTTAATTGATTTTTTTAAGCTTAATTCAAAAATGTTTTATTCATTTTACTGTTATTATTATTATTTTTTTCAAATGTCAAAATTTTACGATATTTTCATGTTATTCAATTTAGCTGCTTGTTGCTTGAAATAAATAAAATAATTAATTTGGTTTTAAAACTGCTTTTTCATAGAAAACAAAAACTAGCAAAATATCTAGTTTTCCACTTAAACCTAAAGAATGGTGTAACAAGTTAAATGTGTTTCTTCAATTTAAGCAGCAAAAAAATACCTACAAACATTCATTAAAACTTTATTAAACCTAAAAATTAATTTATTACTTCTTTTCGTGCAATCGTAGTTTATTTTTAGCAATTAAAACATATTTGTGCACATTACTTTATGACATTATTAAACGTTATGAATTCAAAAAATGCCACTCACCACAGCGGCGCGACGCGGTCAGTTAGCATTTGAAATTATTATGATTTTAACCATTTGTGGTAGATTTTGACTTGGGGACGACGTTCGATTCGAACAAAGAGTATTGTGAATAGTACAAGACAGTAATGCCGCAGCTACAATGAGTAGGAAGACTGAGCACATGCAGCTATTGGCAGGCTCTTTACACTGCAAATAATTGCCAGCCCAAAAATCAAATAAAAAGTTGACATCTATTCTAATTAATTTTATATTATATAGGTATTTATATTATATATATAGATTATATAGGGATGAAGAAAATATAGACTGAATATGAATTCTAAGCGCATAGTATAAGACAGTGCAAAAATACCACGTACTTCTAATACCAACTGTGCTAATTGTGGCGTAAGTAAACTGATTCATAGAAAGTAGATGTCGAAATAAGAATATGTAGAAGAAATGTCTTCCTTCGCACTGAATACATATTGCTTTTTTTATGCTACGCCTATAGTGTTTGCAAAACCTTGGAAATGTTATAAGAAACCCTGTCTATTTTTGCAACGATTTCTACGAAAAAAGTTTAGAACTAATCCTTTGCTTATGATGTACTAGTTTAACATAACACTCGACTAACTGATATTTCCAAACAGACTAATTTTCCGGATGATTTTTAAAACCTTTAATACGCTTTTATTTAAAAAAAAAATTAAACAAACATCAATTTTCAGTTGTTATTTAACTTAATAGAACTAAAAACAATATCAATATCAGTGACAAATATAAATAGTCGCATTATAAACTGCAGCTAAAACCGAGTCAGTGCTGGTACGGCATTTAGTTTGTAGTGTTGTAAAGTATCGTTGTTTGCTTCAAACACTGAGACGTTATACACAAAACATTCTCTAAGGGCCACTCTTGTGTTAACGCCATAAAATCCAAAGAAAATCTCACAGAATCGAGGCGACAAAAATTGGCCGAGGCATCTGTCGTTTCGTTTATATTAATAAATTTTTCTTTGCGTGTACACTTCAGTAAAAAGCCCCGCTTTAAAGGCAGGTGTATTTATGAATTATGGCTATTGAAAAATGTCAACTAAAATGTGCTGTCATTTGTAGTTGTCATCAAATAAGTACAAGATTAAAATGAATTTAAAGTACATGTTTATATGTACAAACACACACACACACACACACACACGCACAACACACATCCACACATATGTATATGTACGTACATATATTTAAGTTTTACAGCAAATGTAATATTATAAACAAGCTGAAATAAAAACTATTTGAAAAACAATGATTTGTATGACAAGTTGGCAATAAATGTTTGTGCTGGCCTGATGTTCAGTTTGGTTTAAGGCGGCATTCTGTTTTTATTATTATGTGCAGTTTATAAATTAAGATAAGAAATTTATACAATAATTTATCTTAATATGTTTGAGCACAAAAATCATTGATTTTAAAGTATTTCTAGCCAACATGTTTGCTATTTAGGAAATTAAGCAACGGGTGGTAAAAGTTTGTAATTGTTTGAATGTCCAACATCTTTATAAAACTTGATCAAATAACCAAAGATGGCTGAGCATTGAAAGATATCGATAGCATTTGAGCAAAAACAGATTTATGATATAAATATAGACATGCGAATGTAGCTGCGTGGATGTACGTGGATGCATGCACATGCAAGCCGTAAGAGGGTGTTTGATGGCATTCTTATGAAAAAAATTCTACATAAATATAAATTATTATTAAAATTTTATTTAGCTTGTAACTTATTTTTTGACTGAATGATGTTTTGAAATCATGCACTAAAAATTAAATATATTTTGAAGAATATTTCCAACAAAAAAATTACTTAAATTTAAATTTTCCCCCGCTTTTGAGAGGGATTGAAACTAACAATGGCACAACGTAAGTCATGTTTGTTTTATTTTTATTATAATTTAAATTTTTTTTAGCTTTTCATTCAAAGTTGTTTTTATCACTCGAATTTGGTTTGCAATAATTAAAATCACTTATTTATGGCTTCGTGCCGTTACCATAAACAGTTGTTAATTAATTGCCGTTACATGAGGTGAAATTTAATTTTGTTTACAGAAATTGCATCTTGTCATTAGTACCGCAACATGCTTTTATTATGCCACAATTGAACATCATTAAAATGAGCCAAAATGGTGCAAAGTAAGAAATGTTAAATTTTACATTGGAAAACAGATGTCTTAATTTGCTTCGGGCAATTTGTAGTCTGTCATCCAAATTTCCTTTTAGGAAAATTAATGTTTTAATACAAATGGACGACTACGTAAGGAGGATTTTTTCAACAAAGTCATAGTAATAGTTCCCATGAGATGTGGAAAATTATTGCAAATATTATTTTATAGACAACAAAAACAATGTACATGTACATGTTAATTAAGTTCGCCTGAATCGAAAATAGTAGTAAGATTTTAGGGTTTGATTTTAGGGGAAACACCGCATTTCAAAAAAGTAATTTTTAATAAGAGAACAGAATTAAGTAAGAATTTTTTCTATAAATCTTATTTGAAATTTTACAATCCCTTTCTTATGGTAAAATTATAAAAGAAGGGGGCTAAAATCACGTTCAAATTATAAGTTGCGATGTTGTATATTTTTGAAACAGTATAATTTTTGAATATTAATTATATTCCATATTATGATTTTGAACATTTTATTAAAACCTTGACCCACAACGTCGAACAATAACCTTCGCCATTATTTTGAACAACCGAAAACTAATTGAAATCAAACCTATCAAATCATATTATTAAAGTGTCAACTTGGCATTTGCCAAATCAGTTCTATTTCCCTCAAGTTCAATATCATGAGACATGCAAATTAATTTCCTGTTTCAAAACTCTCGTTTTAGACTTGCTGACAACGCCATGCCAAACTCTGTACCCCATTATAACAATGCAAACTATCAACAAAATGGTTTTGACAGCAACAATTTTGGTTCATCGAATTTTCTCTCACCCAACGGCCTAAATGATCGACAATCTCTGTTAAATCCACAATCCAGAAGAAAATTTAGTTTTCCGGCAACTCTGCACTCCGCCCCGCTATTAGAGATCAATCAAAATTCCACCCGACGACGGTTAAGCAACGTAAGCGACGTGGTAACAAGAAAATTATCGTACACCATCGGTTGGAAGGCGGCACAAATACCAGCACAAGATATAATAACACAAGTAAGAAGAAAGAAACTAAAAAACCCGATTTTGTTGTTTCTAAACTTTCTATGTTCGTATGTTTTAAGGGACGGTGTTTGTGTGGTCAGTATATAAAACGACGTTTAAGAAGATCGGGTTTATTCAATAAAAAATTGGGTCTACAACGCATACGCAGTATTTTGGGAACATCAACAAAGTCGGTGGTGCGGGAAGTGTTTCCGGCAGTAATGGTGGTAAAAATGATTTTATATATTTTTTTAACAAGAACTTAAAAAAGTATAACCTCAAAATTTTTAAAATACATATTTAATTTAATTACATGAACGTGTGTATTTCTTAGCTGGGCGATGAATTGGAGCGAATGCATCCCCGCATTTATACTGGTGTGGCGCGTCAAATATGTCGCAATCCTGGTGGTGAATTTCAATCGGCCGATACTGTTATTCTTCTGCTAAGCGCCGTTGCCAGAGATCTTTTTCGCCTGGACGTAACCTGGAGTAAAATAGTATCGCTGTTTGCCATTGCCGGCGGCTTGTCAGTGGATTGTGTGCGTCAAGGTCATCCCGAATATTTGCCCAAACTAATGGAAAGTGTTTCGGATGTCATCGAAGATGAGTTGGTGCCCTGGATAAATGAAAATGGTGGTTGGGTTAGTCAACAAATAACAAGAGTATCGAAATGATTTTTTATCAAACATATTTACTTTCAGATTGGCATTAATAATCATGTACATCCGGCTACCAATAAGCTGAATCCTTTAGAATGGACTACTATTATAGTGGGCAGTATTTTTGGTTTATTTTTAATTTTCTTAATTATAAGATTTTTAACAACATATTTATTGGCAAAAATTTACCACCGAATAGCCGGTAAATGATAAAGGCATGTAATTATTTAGTTCCATTAAAACAAAGGAGAAAAATTAAGCTCTTTAATAAAGAACTAACAAAAAGCTTTAAATTAAGCTTTGATCATTTTTAGAGAAAGAGCTTTTACTGAAACTTAAGAGCTGCCAATCCACTAAAACGTTAATGTTACGCTGTTTTCGTGATATTGGAATTATCTCATTATAGTCAAAATATTAAAATATTTCAAAAAGAATTTATAGTTAAAAAAATGTAAGCCGTTAAAAACTGGCCAGAAAGGTTTTAACATGAATGAAAGTAATAAACCTGGCTAAAACAAGTGATTAAGTTTAAAAACACAAAGAGAAAATAATAAAAACCGAAGTTTCATAAAATTTTAAAATTTAAAACTGACAATAATGATCAAAAGCATTTTTCCTCTCATTAGTTAAATTAGTCAAGTTAAAATTGTAAAAAATTTAATAAGCCCAAGTTTTAGCCGATTATTAAATATTATGGTACATCCAACATTAAAAATGGTTAATTTGTTTTTGTTGTAATAATTAATTCTGGCAGATTAAGATCTGTTTTAATATTTTTTAAATTTTTAACGGAAAACTAGAACGTTTCAGTAAAGTTATATATAATTAAATCTTAAATTTCAACAATTAATCAATAAGACGAAAACTAGTATGTGAATACAAAGAATTATAGAATTTTATAGAATTCACTTACTTTCTGCTTCAAATCTTTTAAATACATATTAAACTTGACTTTATCCAAAATCTGCTATTTTAATTTTTTTTTAATTTTATTTTTAATAATTCTATATTAGGCATTTAATTTTATTTGTTTTAAAGCTCAATGTGCTTTAAAAGTGATTTATATATTTGATTAAATCAATGAAGAACTTCAAGATGTTTCAAAATATTTATCTTTATTGCTTAAGAATATTAAATTTTTTATAACTGAAGTTGTGTTTGAAGCTGGAATAGTTTAATTCAGTTTCAGTTGCTTTAAATATTATTAAACAAATCTACCAAATTTCTTAGATTCGTTTTTAATTTTTAAATTTATTTAACAAATTCTCTATTAATAATGTACAAGGCACACCATTTTCCTTACCTGGACTCCACTGTGGGGAGCAGTTACTGTTGTGCTCTTTCTCACTTAATCTCCAAACTGTTTATTACTATTTTTGTTATTATAAAATTTTGTTGGGGATCGTTTTTGTTATACAACAACAACAACATTAAGTATAAGTACACACACACCTCAGCACATAAAATTTTATTTAGCTGCTCAGTTAAGTTGGAGAAACAAACATTGACAGTCACAATCGTTTGGTGAAAGATCAATAGATCTTTCAAACGGCAGAAAATAGGCAAAAGTAAAACCTGAATAATTGTTTAAATTGTCTTACTGGTTTTGTGTTTTATTTCTATTTGTTGTTGTGTAGTTTTATTTTTTGCCATGTTTTGTTGTTTTTTTTCAAGCTCAAATCATCTCAAAGTGCTCTTTAACACTCATATGTATGTGATTTATTTTGTTTAATTAAACAATATGAAGCTAATTTGATTTTGAAAACAAATATTTCACTAAAGAAATGTAGCACACGAAAATCAAGGTAAATCTCTCAACAGTTATTGAAAAATACTAAGTATTTCAAATAACAAAAAAAAAAAACTTTTTCCTATTACAGAAAAAAACTCTAAGGTTACCCACGTAAATGAACTGAATTGGAACATTGTTGAGACAAAAAAGAAACACTGAATACTCAACAACATTCCCCCTCCCGTTGGGTAACACAAGCGCTGCTGTTTATTTATTTAGCAAAAATTCCAGACAGCTGGAAGGAAATTATTTCAAGCGTAACAGCCTAAAAACACTAAGCAGAGATCTTTTACAAGACAGCGAAACTTAGCTGGAAAAAATAGCAAATATATTCCTAAAGTGCTTACAAAAAACTATAATTTTTTTGTATTGAATTTGTTACTAAGTGGCGACATATGCCTTCACCGCCGTGCACTCCCCGCTCCATACGCACAACACCTGCATTTCCACCAGCTCCAAAATTAGCCAGAGCAAAATTAAAATCATCATCATTGGATCATGACATATTTTTAACAACGAATCGTAAACTGAGACCTTTGCACACCAGTTCCTCGGCAGAATGGCATCAAAATCACCAGCTGCAGCATCAAACATCTATAGCTCACACGATACCGCGTACCGGTTCCACCTCATCTTTAGCCAGTAGTATACATTTTCCCTCCTCACTAGCGGCAGCCAATAATTATCAAGACTTCAAACTTGACATCATAAATCAGGTGAGTGAGTGACTTTTAGTAGATTTTCTTAAAGACTATTTCGAGACTTTTAAGTTTTAATTTAAGCAGAAAATAATTTCGTTTTTAATTTACAAAATAACAAGGAATTAAATATTAACCTTTTAAAACTTAATTTCAACAACAAAATGTATTCAGTGTTAAATTAATAATAGAGCCTATTCTGTAAAACGCTTCCATGTGCTAAAATTTTAGTTTTCAAGGCGAGCTTGTATTTTTCATGATCGGTTAACCGGACTAACATAAAGTTTTAGGCGGTTTTAAATCGAGCAAAAACAAATGTTCTAATAAATCGCAGAAGAAACATACATAAACCGATTGTAATAATAAATTTTAAGACTTTTTTATTCATTTTAATCAAATCTCTTGCTGGTTATTGTATTTATGTGTTTTATATTAATATAAAAGGCACTCCAATTTGTTGTATGTATGAATATTTCAAGTTTTTCTTTACCTAATTATATCTCAGGCACTAGAGTGGATAGGCCGGTTTGGGCGGACATAATCCCCCTCCCCAGAAAAATTTGTTTTTGTTTTTAATCAAAATAAAAGGCAAAATCTAACGAAATCACAAGATTTGTTATTTTTATGAAAAATTTATATTTGTGTTTCTTCGCCTGATCCACGATATCGAACATTAACGTGCGCTGGTATTTTGAAAGTAAATTCGGCGCTATTTATGAATTTCTGGTATCGGTCACATTAAGTGTAATTCTATTGTAGAAAATGCCGCCGAACATTAGCGTTTGAGATTGTGGGACAGGCCCACAATTTCAAAACATTTTAAATATCTACATATGACAAAACAACTGTTTTTAATTTAATTATTTCATATATATAATTTATTTCATTATATAATTTATTCATGTACGACTACATACATAAAGAAAACATTTAAAATTTTATTTTATTCATGTTTTTATTTAATTTTTTCTCTTCAACTTAATCAAGATTTAACAAATTATTTGCAATCTCTGACCTTTGCCGCATGTAAATTTCAAATCTTTGATAAGCAATTCTGAATCTTTTGTTATCACTACAAAATGTACTCTGTACCTTTTCTTTTAAGTTTAAACGACGAATAAAACTCAGCGCTTTGTGGGTGTTTTTTTTGTGTGTGTGTGTGTGTGTCAAGCCTGCGAACTCATGTTATTCTATAGGGCCGCTAATTAATTCAAAATTAGATTCCTAATCTATATAAAATTCAATTATATGATAACAAAATTGTGTTGAAAATTATTTGGGGTTAAATAAATTCGTTTTGTTATCAGTCTAAGTTGGTAAATTATGCAAATTTAAGAGATTTTACTGCTTGTTGCAGCAAAATTACAAACTTTGCCGTACATGGCTGCCCGTGAGGTGCAGCAAATCTCCAAATTTTTATTGCAATTTTAGCTTTGCTCGGTTCGAAAGGGAGACAGTGAGTGATTCATGTACGTAGTCTACTATTTGGAAGCGAGTATTTTGCCCTATATCCAAACGCCATATATAACAGGTTTCTCTTTCTGTAGGGTGTTTAAGGTTTTCAGCTGGTTTAGATTAAGCGTTTTGCTTTTGCTGGGGTTTGTTTACATCATTATAATTCATATTCTATTTCGTTTGTTGTTTTACTTCTGTTCCTGATAAAGCTGTTTAAATAATCACTTTTTCGCTTCTTTGCGTTTTTGCGATTTTTTTCTAGTGTTTTTTTTTTGGTTTTTTCTATTGTGTATATATTTTTTTTTCATTTATTTAATAAACTTATAAACATTGTTGCCTTAGAGACCATTTAATTAAGAAAACAGCCTTTAGTTTTATGATATTAAAGATTGTATGAGTAGTTTATTTATTGCTATTATGACAAGTTGTAAGAAATTGCACTGTTTCACTTATTGTGGCAAAGGTTTATTTTTAAAAGCGATCGTCTAGACCACAAAAAAATATAAAAAATACTTCTATGAAATGAGGCTACAAGCTTTGAAACTTTTTCAAAGGAAGTTGAAAGCATTAACTGTTTACAGTTGCCGATAAAATTGTTCATACTGGTTAACTTGTACATCTAATTTTGTGGCTTGTAGAAACATTCTAAAAGCATAATTTTGAGACAAGAAAACACTTACAATAACCAATTAAATTTATCTGCTAAAAACTAGGAGTACGTTGAGCTCTTCTTTATTAAATGTGCTCCATCTTCAGACTATTATACATATATTGTATTATAGCGTGAAGAAAACTTCATATAATACGTGCAAGTGTGCAAGTAAAATGTTATTTAACTGACAAATAGTACGATAAGAGTTTTGACATGCAATAAGACGTGGTCGTTTTTAGAATTTTTTTTTTTTTAATGTTAAAATTTGATCAGGGTTGCATTTTTATGATATATAAATTAACTAGTCCGCAGCCAATAGCGTACCGTCGTCGTTGATGGTGAATTTCCTGGTCTTACGTAGGCTGAAAAATTTGGAATGTGATTGGGGTATAAAAATATATATTCCCTTCACGCCATGGCCAAATGTTGACACAATTTTGTTTTAATGGACTTTGTTGTTTTTTATTTAGCAATTATTTTAAAACCTGAATATTTTCAAAGGTCGGCATAGTCCGCCGCCTATATTTCATTAAGCTGTGTATTTGTTTTTACTTATATTTTGCATTACATTTGAGGTGTGATGGTGTGAAAGCGATTTGTAATGGTACGTTAGAATTTTTGATATTCGCAGTAAATCTCTCTAAATTACTTTTATACAAAATCCAATGAAAATCTTAAAGCGGTTTGATCGTATTCGAAATCTAAATTGTTTTTATATTTTTCCCTCATCAAACCATATGGGTGAATTTTTGCTCACTAACACAAAATAGAAAAATGACCTCGCTTGAAGTAGACGGTTTGATGTGTGGCCGGGCTGTTTAAGACACTAAGACCCAGTATTTAACTTCTTATTTAAATTATTGTATAACTATTCTGAAATTTTACTTGGATCAGACTTTTGCTTTTCAGTACAAAGATAAATAGTTCCAATTTTTTACATTTGAGTACTATTTACATAAGTCCAGTCATATGGTTTTTAGTGTTTGTTTTTCTATAAAAAGGTTAACAAAACACATATATATCGATACCTTAATATAGAAAGGCCCTGAGCTTCCTAACTTTTCAGGAGAGAGAGAAAACTTAATAAAAATTATATTTTTGTTATTTTTAGTCGGATTACGTCGATTTTTTTTTAGCAATGATGTGTTGGAAGATCACCTTTCGAAATTTATAAAAAACGAGTTAGGGCCTTTTTATATTAAGGTAACGATATGTATGTATATACATAAGTGTGCCTTTTACACGCTTGGTTGGCGCTACGAAAGAAATTTGTTAATTGTATACTAAACAATAACAAATAAAAGCATTAAATGCTGGTATTTGCCGGTAAAAACTGAATTCTGTCCATATCAAACAGCTGTTGTGGGGGAAAATATCCGCACCATATGGATGATATTGCCGTACTTTATTTGCAATATGTATGATTGAAAAACTGAAATCGTTCTTAAATATAGATACTTATGTATGTACATAAAGGAAAATTAATTTATATTATTCTTAAGCATTAAAGGAAGCAAATAGGCACAATAAATACCTCTCCCCCCTGTTTCATAATCCTCTATGAAACAACTTTATTAGCAATATTTTAGCGGTTTAGCACCTCCATGCAATGTAAGCGGATCTAATTGGCATTAAATTATGTATGTGTATGTATTTTAATGTTTATTATGTATTATGTATGTATTTTAATGTTTATTTTCTCCAGATATTAAAGCCAAAAAGCAAAATTAAAATGTCTTTTCACAATGGATCAGTTCATCAAATTTGTTTTAAACAAAAATCTAGATCATTTATAAATATAAACATTTTAAGTTTGATATGCTTCGTGCTCCCTAACACATACTTGCAAGTATAAACATATTATATACATAGAATATAAAGTGAACTAAAGTGTGTGCTTAGCTGTGAAATCGCTTTTTTCCGATTCGCAATAACAAATTTCTGTATATGTTTGTATGTAGGTTTAAGGTCCTTAGATGTGTAATCCAAATGAAATTTTTAGAATGAATAAATCTTGTCACGCGAAAACATATCATCTACTATATCGTTAAAAATATTCCGTAATTCGCGTGCAGACACGAAAAATCCAGCAAGTGGGAAATTCTAACATAAACTTAACAGCCAGCTTGGGTTCAAGCCCAGGTGAGGCCGGTTTTTTATATTTTATTTAAGAACATCTTAACTGACTGTTTTACGAACTAGTAAAATTTGTTCCATAAATTTATATTAAAAACAATTATGTTTATTTTTGTCAAGAAAGAATATTTTAGTTATCGACAGCCGAACAGGAAATAAAATAAACAAAAACAATTATTTGCATTTAAGAGAAATATCGTTTTATTATTATTATGTTTTTTAAACGAAAGTTTGCCAATAATTTTTTTTTCTCTCATTTTTTGTTAATAGGGAAAATGTCTGTGTGGGCAATACATTCGGGCCCGCTTAAGACGTGCCGGCGTATTGAATCGCAAAGCCATACAAAGGCTACGCTGCATATTAGACCCATCTTCGGAAGTGGTTTACGAATTATTTCCAGCCTTAAATAGTGTGAGTTGTTCAGCCATTACACCAATCTTGTTATTATATAATTTTGTATATAAAAATTTCAGATGGGTGAAGAACTGGAACGTATGCATCCACGTGTCTACACAAATGTTTCGCGACAATTGTCGCGAGCCCCCTACGGCGAACTGGTAGACAGCGATACGGCGCCAATGCTTTTGAATCTTGTGGCCAAAGAGCTTTTCGCACGAAATCACGACAAAGAACGCATAACTTGGGCAAAAATCATTTCAGTATTTGCAGTGTGTGGCGGCTTTGCCATCGACTGTGTGCGTCAAGGTCACTACGACTACTTGCAGTTTCTCATTGATGGTGTGGGCGACATAATCGAAGACGATTTGGTTCATTGGTTGGCTGAACGTGGCGGTTGGTTGGGTCTACAGCAACACATCAGACCCAAAGAGTCAAAAAAGTTTAACTTCTTAGATTGGCTAACACTATTCGCGGCTGTTTCAGCAAGTCTTTATGTTATTATAAATTTCATTAAATACATCGGTTGCCATTGTTATTCACTGTTATTTTAATAAAGTTAAGTTTTAGATTGTATTCCTCGAAACATTTAATTATTTCTTTTCAATGAAGGAAAAAGTACGGCTTTAAGCCAAGAGTTTTTTATTATTAGTAACCGTCAGAATGGAATTTTTAATATATTACAGTAAATAATTGATTGAGTCAAACAAAACTAGTCTATTAGAACTGGTAATGAAAATATGTACATAGTATATAGAAGCAGTTTGCTCACACAACAGCCAATTTCTAAAGAAAAAGGAATTTTCCCTGTTTATATATCTACTTACATATGTATGTACATACTTACTTACATTCGTCGCTCTCTTTAAAAAAATTAAATTGTTCATTAAAATTTAATAAAAAATTTGCGGCCGGAACTTGTCTGTGCCTTGTTCCGACCATTTATGTATTCCATCCTTGTCTAGGGGAGTGCTAACTTGCTCTCCTTTTCAACAACACAGTACAAAGTTATATCTTAATTATACTTATATTAACGAATATACAAAAAAGAATACGAGAATTATATAAATACAAAAAGAGATAAGCATATTATTGCAGGTTTAAGACTTAACTAACAAAATAAACTGCAACTTTCGAAATATTTTCACTGAGGATATTTAAATTATTTCTCCAAGGCCTAAACATCAGACGGCAGAGAGAATCCTGCCTACTTTTCTTCCAATTTTCAACATTTTTTTGGTGTGAAATATTTTAACAAAGTATTCGACCGACTGGCAAGTATAACATGTACCTCATTTTGTTAAAAAAAAAAACAATATCGTGTCTAAATGTTTGACTTGCCTATAAACAAGAAATAAATTTCGAGTTTTCATTGCTTACGCTCATATTTCCAAATATTTTCTTTTTTAAAAATTTCTTTGCCTACATACATATGTAAGTAGATTGCCTTTGGCAGTACTGTTTAGGTTGTTGACTTCGCTGAAATCAAGTGTGGTCAATTGAGAGCAATGCCGGATGAATCGCCAACTTTGCCAACTAGTGGTTTTTTACATCTGGTAACTACGTAACCATGTAACTATTAGGAAGCAATTATTTACCTGAAATCATGTTAAATAAAATTGTTAAATTGCCTCTTAGCTGAAATATTAATTAGTTATGAAACATACAAAATACGATACGCCGCTTTCAAACAAATTATTAGTTTTCTTTTTATTGAAGAACGAAACCAAACATACATTTATAAAGATCAATCAAATTTGTATTTAGTAACATAAACTTAATTAAATGCAATAACAGGCGAGATTTATAAACTAAAATAATATAAATAATAGTCCATGTCAGAAAGAGACTAAATACTAAAAAAAATTTAAGTGAAACATTTCAAATGTTAAGGATTTAGTCAAACTCAAGGTGTTCACTTTTATATAGTAAGTAAGAGTTGAGAAATAATTATCAAAATATGTGATTCAATAAAATAGAATGCACTACAAAAACAAAATACAAACATGTTTGGCTTTCGAAAAGAAAAAAATTTTAATATTAAATATGTGCAAAATTTGTCTTCAATATGAATGTGTAAGTTGCGCCTTGTGTTTTATAAAACCAGGCATAAATTTTTATAAATTTACTTTACTTGCGAAAATGTATTTAAAATGAAAAATCTGATCTACAAAACCAAGTTTTTCATTAATTAAAATGTTCATGTTATAATTTTCAACCGAACGCATCTTTCTTCTTAAATCAAATTATTCAATCTATAACTGCAAACCTATTAGTTTTGCTTAAACGTTTTCTCTACGAAATAATTTAAATTTAAATAAATTATCCGTTAATCGCATATCAATATATTTTCTTAATTACATTTTACTTTTTGCATTGGCAACTGTTTCCAGACGTTCTATGATTTTGCTCATATCCTTGTCTTTGTTGATTTTCAAGTACATGGTTTTACGCACTTCATGGAACGCCAACCAATCGGGAACTTCTTTGGCCAACAATTGCAGATGATTTTCTATTTCCTGTGAGGTTAAGCAGGTGCGATAACTGTTTTGTATTTTCTTAATGATGACTTCTTGGGTCAAGACTCCTTTACGTTCGGTGATAAAAACATTACGCAGATGACGAGCCAGTTCGGGTAGACGGGAATATTTAGTAGCCTCTCGATCCTGAGATGGCCTACGTGTCATGGCGTCTAAGGCTTTGGCCGCCTGCTTGGCACGTATTTTCTCCAAAAGTGCCTTTGGCACGCCTTTCAATAAATTAGAGGTGTCATTTACTGCTGTAGAGGAAGAAGAACTTGTTGATGTTTCCGCAGCAGCAGGCATTGCTGCAGTTGTAGTGTCATTGCTATTCTCATCGCTGACAATGATTTCCGTTTTGTTTAGGGTGGGTGCAGAGTTTTTCATATTTTCTGCTTTGATTTTTTCCGCTTCCAATTTCGCTTCATATCTTTCCATAACTCTTTCCATGGGAGTGGAACAGTTAAAAAGATTCCTAGCCGTAGACAAAATATCCTTAGCCGACGAATATTTGTCTACATTAGGTGGCTGTGGCAAATGACCCAGCTCAATTTCTGGACAATTTTCTAAATCAAAGTCAGGATGCCAACGTGTTACTTTTTCCTTGGGTATCGAAAGGGGGGGATCCAGTGATTTCAAAAACTTATCATGTTCACTTCTCACTCTCTCCAACAAAATGTGCTGGAATTTTTGTAATCTTTCCGTCATAACTTGAGGATTCATGGCATTATTTTGTCCTGAAGCCAGCACATTATCTTCATCAATTCTATTCAATTTTAATTTGTTCGGTAAATTTTCAACATTTGGTGCTATCACCAACTGGAAATAGTCAGCCTTAGAAGCCGAACCATAATTACGCATTTTCATTTGCGTAAATATGAAGGCTTCGGGAAATAGATTTTTTATTTGGGCCAAATGTGTTTCATAGAAATTTTTACGCATCATGCGTTGAACGGCGGGTTTGAGTTTTTTAAATGTGATGCATTCTTTGCGATTGTGGAACATGGCACAAACCGAGTCAACAGCTTTGAAAATTTCAATCAAGTGACGGTATTTATAGGGAAGTGGTAATTGGCCAGCTTTGCTGCTTTCAGCCAACGACATGAAACGCTGATAGGCCGGCGGCACAACCATTTTCGATGGCGAACCCATTTTGGCCGGACTAAAAAGTACACGTTTTGAAACATCCGTATGACGTGGTGACATAAGTTCATTTTTATCTGGTGTTTTGGGCGGTAGTTTTGTAGGAGTTTTAAAGGTTTTCGAAGGACTAAAATGGTATTAAGAAAAAAGCAAGTGTTTAATTTCAAATAATATATGAGTGATTTCTATATATGTATGTATGTATATATGTAAATGTAAGTGCATGGAGCTATAAGATATTCTCCATTCTATGTCAGTTATCTTTCATTAAGAAATATTTTTTCATTGATCATTTTTAAGCCCAATTTTGTCACCCCACCTTGTAGATTAGAATTTCGCTCTGAAGTGCATGTTTATTTTTTTCAATTTCTTTGATATTTTACCATAAACAACAAGATCTACAGAAAAGAAAAGTCATCTAGATAAGGGAGTCGTTTACTCTACTCACTATAGGAGAAGTGAAATTTAAAAATATATATAAACTCTCTTGCTAGTGGCTGGGCAGAGGGAATGAGAATTAACTGAAATTCTCAGTTTCAGGTAGATGATAAATAAAAGAAAACAAAACTAGACCCTTATCGGTAATTGCATGTGTGTATGCAGTACATCAAGATGACTTTGTTCAAGAAAATTGTATTTATTTAATAAACACTTTGTAACCGTCAAAAAACAACCACCATAACAAACAAATATGTATAAGAAGAATAAGGAAGAAACAAACGATCGATTTACATAATTTTCCTGGAAAAAGAAAATCTATGAAGAAATGAAGCTAAGAAAGGCTTGTTCACAACAAAACCAATATATTTTAGGTAATGGTGAATTCATACAAATTATGTATGTATGTGCTTATGTATAATCATATGATTATTTAAATCTGTAACTGACTTAAAAGCCAAGCCGCCGCAGAGTAATTGAATAAAACGAAGTTCTGACTTGGAGATTCAACTTCGTTCAGATTTTTTTTGGAATACATATTAGTAAACGAGTGCACCTAAAAACTACAATATTGGGAGAATTGAGAGTACAAAATGGAGGAAAGTTATGTTTTTCAAAGGTGTAAACTTAACAAAAATGGAAAAATTAATTTTACTATATAGGCAAAACATTTATCGATAATAGGTTTTTTCTTTCTTAAAACTCTTATGAAAACAAAACTTTACTGACAGCGAAAATGTTCTGTAGGAGATTTATCAATGACGATATATTATTACGAATAAAAAACAATTACATTTGTTGGAATAAAAGAAAATGTTTTTGTTATTTTTTAAATAAAAGAATTTGACGATAGTTCAAAACTGGTTTTTTGTTAACGATTTTTAAGCATTAATAAATTTTGTTTTATTGTAGTTGCAGTAGAACAGATCAAATTATTGGTTCAAACATCATAAACAAACTGGAGATTAATGTATGACAGACAATAAATTGCATGACAGTTTCATAACAATGATTTATTTACCCTTAAATAGAACATTAGCAATCATGTCACAGAGTCCAAAAAATCGAAATTCAATCCGTATTTCGTTCTTCAGAAAATAATTTGGAATATGGATTAAATTCCGTTTATGAACGGATTTGAACTCTGCAACATGGCTTTATGGGTTAGAAGTCTGCAAAAAAATGTTATATTGGGAAAACAGATATTAAATAATCATAATTATATTATTCATAATATTCAGATTGTTTTTAATGATATTAATTCAGAAATCCCACTTTCCCTTGTTCCCTAGCACAGATAACAATGCTAGTATTTGGCTTTTAAATGCCAGTACTAACATTTAGTTTTCCATTACATAAGCTAATTTAACTTTACGAGCCCAAAGTAGAGGAAAGAAGAAGAAAAAAGCAAATAAACAAACTTTGTGGTGGGCATTTTTTCATTAACTTAATTCGGTAATTTAGTTAATGTAAGCAGAATTAAAAAAAAAAAACCAAAACTAAGATGACAAAAATTCTGGCGTTAAGCGCATTCATATGTTCATATTAACGTGCTAAAAGCATTTATAGTTTCTAGTTTGTAAAACGAATATTTATGTAGATATTGCTTGAGTAATAATCCTTCTACACGCCGAATTGAACTATTGAAATAAGTTTTTTAGTCGTTTAGAATAACAAACAAAGGAATTTGTAAAACCTCATAATCTTTTTTAAGTTATTATTTAGTTTATATCTGTTTCTTTTTAAACTTTCCTTGTTTTTCTCATTTCATTTTCACTTAAATTTGACCTCAATAAAATGTGTATAGTAAATATTTTCAAGACGAAAACGAATTGGTGTTAAAAGTAAAAAAGCTGAAGTTTAAATATATATATATATATATGTATGTACACATGTATGTATGTATTCATAAAAATTTCAAGTATGAATGTCATCGAATGAATAACAAAGACAACATTCAATTAATAAATAAAATTATAAATGCTTAAATAGACCGGGAGCAATAAAATAGTGTGATAGGTAATGGTTTATATTTATTAATCAACAGAAATTGGAGAGTTTGGAATAAGTCTTTTTAATTTACAGCATGCAGCAGAAAGGAAAATATTAGTACTCATTTAATTAGTTGTGCGCAAGAATTGCAATAATTTTGTTTTGATAACCATTTAGCAATGTTGAAGCCAATGAAACGTGACTTGAAGTAGTTTTGAGTTTCTTTAACGAACTGGTATAATTAAGAATCTTTGTGATAAAATTTAATAAAGTTGTAATCTAGTTTACTTACTTTACTAAAAGTTTTCGGTTTCGAAAGCAAGCAAATTTCAATAGTATTACAGTAAAATAATATTAAATCGAGAAATCCACACTTAAAAAATGTTATTACCTGCTTCTTTTCTTCATAAAAATGTTAAAATAAGTACAAAACATCATAAGATAAACGTTACCTTATTATATACATACATTTGTATAGAAATATCGATTAGCTAAGAGTTTTCTTCATGGGCTGCGCAAATTAACCTTTTTAAAATCAACAATAATATACTGAAATAAGCGGGATGTAATTTTGCTCTCACTTTAAAATAATAGAATTCAATTCTAATTAAATGGAATTAAAAAAAGCAGAGTGTAGGCATGTACAGTGGGGAGCAGAGGTGAGTACATGTTTGTATTTTCTTTATTTGCAGACGTGTAAAAATAAGAATAATGAAGCGATTTAATTCTTATTTTTTATATTTTATTTATTATTCAGTTGCTAACAAAAGTGTTTTCAAAACAAAACAAAAAACTGCATATTCAACGAAAAAACAAAATAAAATAAAAGTAACTCTTATGTACTCAATTTTGCACTTTCAGGCAACATATAAAATATGATGTATTTTAGTACTTGGTCCATAGCCCTTTATTTTGTAAAACACTATTTATACGTTTCGGCATACTTTCAACCAAATTTTGGATAATTTCATCTGGAATTTTTTGCCACTCCAGCTGCACACGTTGCCACAACTCCATTAAGTTAGATGGAGCTGTTCGATATTGTCCCAACCGTCTTTTCACAATTGACCACAAATTCTCAATTGGATTGAGGTCGGGACTTTGCGCGGGCCACTGCATCAATTGAAAAGTTTGCCCAGTAAGCCATTCTTTAACGATTTTTGAGGTGTGTTTCGGGTCTCCATCCTGTTGAAACACAACTTCTTCCTCAGGATATGCGCTCATGTCAACAAAATCGGGAAGGTGGGTCTGCAATATGTTCAAATAGTCTTCCTTCCTCATGATGCCATCGATTTTGTTCAATGGACCAACATGCCACCATGTAAAACAACCCCACACCATGATGTTGCCTCCGCCGTGTTTGACCGTTTGTTTAACATGGTGTCGTTGAATGGTCTCCTGCTGTGGGTGCCAGTAATATTGTTTGCCATCAGACTGATATCGGTTGAATTTGGACTCATCTGACCATATTACGCGCTTCCAGTCATCAACAGTCCAATCTTTGTGTTGCCTGGCGAATTTTAGCCGTGCCGAAACATTTTTATGTGACAATGCAGGCTTACGTTTCTTCACAGCTGCGTGGTATCCAATGTTGTGTAGCGCTCTTCTTGCTGTCCATCGGCTAACATTTTTATTTATTGCTAGGGAAGCTTCCTTTGGGGTTAAAGACGCGTCCGCTCTCATCTTTCTCATCATTAGGCGTGCGTCCCCATCACTTAATAGTTTTCTGCGACCTCTAGCCTGGCCTTGTGGAGCTACATTTCGCCGTTTTAGCTCTCTAATAACCACTGATTGGCTTAAATTAAGTTCGTTGGCTATCATACGTGATGAAGAGCCACCTATGGCCATATCTACAACCGATTTTTCCACGGTACTCGATAGTTTCTTCATTGTTTTAAAAAAAATATTAGCTTTTGCTTTTTAATAAAAAAACGGCATACGAAATCACTCAATTACAATTTAAAACTAAAGTGTATATTAAGAAAACTCAAGATTACAGCAATAAAATCAAAACTGAATTTAAAATAACGGTAAATTTGAAGTTTTTATACTTGAAGTTTTTATAATTTAGTTGAGAACAAGTATGAGCAAAATTGAGTACATACTAGTTATTTTGTTGTTATTGAATTTTCTCTCATTGCTTATTGTTTTTTAATATGTTTTAAGAGCACTTTTGTTAAGAACTAAATAAGAAAGAATACAAAAAAAGTAATTTGAAAATCGCTTCATTATTACTATTTTTATGCACCTAGTAATAGAAGAAATACAAACATGTACTCACCTCTGCTCCCCACTGTATGTATTTACAAATAGTATGTATTACATATGTATGTATTTACATACCTTGTCAAAACTTCCAATTCAATTTGATCAAATTCTTTTAGTTGCACCACTGCAGTCTTTTTGGCTGGTGACAATAAGCTCTCCTTAAGTTTACGATTACGTTCCTCTTGAGCCTTACGAGTTTTCTCCAAGTCTTGTATGCGGGCCAAGGAGGCTTTTAGTTCTTGCAGTTTCGCACTACGTGTTATTTTAGTTTTTACTTCATCAAAATTCAGTTCTTTCCTAACTAAGGATTTCAGTTCTGACTGTTTAAGAGGAGTATTTGAACCTTTGATAATTTGTTTTGTGGGGGTTTTTAAACCCTTTTCAACATTGTTGATGCTATTTTTAGACGCAAATGCTGTGATTAATGTGGCAGAAGGTGTTTTCTCATTTTGCTTTTGTCTTGTCTTCGGTTTGGGTGTAGCTGTAGCTTTCTTGCGTGGTGACAAAGGACCTTTCTGTATAAATTGCACTAGCTTTTGTTGTTTAATTTTATCTTCAGTTTTGGCCATTTTCTTAGGTGATACACCACTTTCAGGTGCTTGGGCTGGATCCGTAACACCAATACGTTTGACCACATTTGATAAGCGTGTGGAGCGGGTACGCATGCCCATTTTCTTAAGAGTAGAACTTTCATCATATTCTTCATGTTGTTGTTGAGAGCAACTATCACTTGCTTGAGATAAAGCAGGGCCGTCTGTGCTATTTTGATTAACTAATTCTGTGTTGTCGAGAAAACGCTATAAAAAAACAATATTTGTTCACTTTTATTAAACAATAACTTCTTACATTTATGGTCAGTAGATTAATACAACGAAAGCCACAATGCCGCTCTATAGGGGTTGCTTTCTTTTTATATCACACACACATATAAACATTAGTAGTATATACACACATACATACATATGTACATTTATACAACCATATGCATTAACTTACATACATACGTATGTATGTATGCCTGTACATATAAAGGACACTCAAATTCCTTTGCATTGTGGCGTCATTCCAATTATTTCCATAAAACGTTTTACAACTTACTCTATTTTTAATGCTGATCACATCTTCGGCAGCGGCACGTTTCCTTGTATTAAAAAATGCAGCTATAGAAGGCTGAGACATTTTTTTATTTTCTTTACTTTTTGTGTCAATTAAATTGATGCAGCAAAATAGTTGCTATTAATTTAAATCCAAAACTTTTAACACTATTTTCTGTAAAACTTTTCTATATGTTCAATTTTGGTAATATTGTGTGCACTTCTGTGTAAAGTAATTAAAATAATGATTTACTTGTGGCTGCTGCTAAGCACACGTCTTTATGATATCCCGCTCAAATTTCAACTGACAAGAGGTTTTCCCTCCAAAAGTGCAGTCAGTACAAACGACGATGACGTTGACGTATACTTGACGTTTTCTTCACCTCTGTCAGCGTCGTTGCAAACGCGCCAAAAATTTTATTCTTGCTTTGTTTATATTTATCAGGGAGTCGCACAAAAGTGCTAGTGGTGACCTTATTAAAACAGCTGTGAACTGTGTTGAAAAAAATTACAGCTGTTAGTAATACTACAATCCCACCATACAACGCAAAAAACAACTTTGTAAGCCCACCTAGGCAAAGAAAAAACTTACTTGTACACCCCTTGCACCATTATGTATATATTTTTCACTCTACATTTTACATCATATTTCATTTTGTACTTACAAAAACTGCTAAACTTTTGGATTCCTATAAAAATTTTGGTTGCTGTTTTATGTTATCTAAATCTACAATATGCTGCTGCGACACATTAGACGGTAAAGACGAAGGTGATGCTCTTGCAAGTGGCGACAAGGGCAAACGATCAGCGATGAATGGTGAACATTTGTCTGTAGGTGTCTGTCTTTGATTATTTGGTGAGTTTTGCACATATTGTGGTGAATTATATAGTGGTGTTTGGTTTTCAATGTTGTTTCGCATTGCCCCATTACCCGAATTTTTTCCACTTTCTACATGATCTTCGGGCAACAGCCGATATTTTTTTAAATACTTGTAAGAAGCGTTGGATATATCAGATGGGCCTTTCCCAAATTTATCAATATTTTTTCTGTCAACTGTTGCAGAATCATTTTCCTCCGTTGTAGTTTGCGGAAAATTCATATTTAATTCTTTTAATAGTTCAGCAAGTTTCTCATTGGGTAAATATTTTAAGGCCAGTTCATTCATTGCAAAACTTGTATCAGTAGCAGGTTTGTGTGTCATTTCTACGGGTTTGTTTGATTCTTGATATACGGGTGAGCAAGCCAGACCTTGTAAATCATACTTTAAGTTATTTTGTGGAGAATTTAGCCGGTAAGCAGTTGACTGAGCGATTGGTTTTTCTCTAGGAGACTGATGTACGTTGTTATTTGGTTTTAAGTGTTCAACAAACTTATTTTTAGGCACAAATTGATGATTTTGAAAGAAAGCAATGTCGCCATTTGAATTGATTGCATTATCTGTAGGAAAGTAATAAATTAAAATAAGTACTTGGATATTTTTATACTTTCAGTTTTTCTTTCTTTTACACTTACCCATATTGGTAAAGTCGGTTTGCAGGCCAACATCACGGCAATGCGTTTCCTTTGCCTTTCGTGAATATAGGCTCAATGCAATTGTTTCCAGAAATTTTGAAATATGTTGTTGTTCAGATCTTAATTCATGCAAAATTTTACATATACCTTCAACATCGTTTTTTGTAGCCAAGTTCGAGAAAAACTCGACTTGCAGGGGCATATTGTTGGCTGATTCAATGATGGGATCTGTTTGTGTTGTTGCACATATGGTTAAAATTTCTTTCGATCTTGTATATGGCAATTGGTTTACTGTATGCTGAAAAGTTCCCATTGGCGTTTGTGAGTGTAATATGGGAAAATTCTGATTGGGCTGATAGCAGCTCTCTAAACTGCGTCGGTATGTTAATGATTTGGCAGCTTCAGCACCTTCATCCCTCTTACCGAACACACTTGAAGGGACATTCATTACAGGATTAGTATTTAATTGCACTGGGTTTACATTTGTTGCGGGGCAGTTATAACCTGCCATCACTACATTATTTTCTTGCAACTGCGAATCGGCAATATTCGAATGAGCAGGAAACGTAACTTTGGGTAACATTTGCTTTTTCCAAGCAGCATAACTTTGTGTTGGGTAACCTTTATTTTGTTGTAGTGGATTCTTTAATATTTGTTGCTGATAGTTAGCATTTTGCTGGCCGAACAGTATTGAAACTTCTGGTACCTGTGGTCTCATAATAGCTTCACTTGTTCCACTAATTACATCTGAACTGGGTTTTGGAGCCATTCTTGGCAACATATCCTCAGTTTCTGGTTGAAACATTTTAGAATTTTTTTGTTTTACACTAAAATTAATAAATTTGTTAAATAAAATGTGTAGTTGTTTGGCTCGTGAAAACAATTTCAAATAAGATCACTTAATAATAAGCAGTGGTGAATTTAAATACGTAAGGCTGTATTTTGACAGTGTTGTCATCCTGGACTAAAATTGTAAATCTATAAAATTTCTGCTAAATGTCATAAGGACTGCAAACTATTTTAATGAAATTAAATTAATGAACCTGATGGTACCTGCAGCTAATGTTCAGTAATATTTAGTCACATAAATAATAATAAATGAATGAGCTATTATGATAGTTTATACATAATTCAATATCTAAAAAAAACATTAAACATTAAAGTCTCTAAGCAAAAGATAATTTTTTTAATTAGAATTGAAAAAATGTGGAATTTCCTATACATTAACCTGAGAAAATATTTTGATCCATGCAGCATAATAATGA
Organism: Epicampocera succincta; assembly: GCA_932526305.1. Classification (NCBI taxonomy): domain Eukaryota; kingdom Metazoa; phylum Arthropoda; class Insecta; order Diptera; family Tachinidae; genus Epicampocera; species Epicampocera succincta. Next base: position 58,877,190 of record OW052036.1, on the reverse strand, counting down.
CTACTCAACAAACATGCTTGCCAAACAAACAAGTGTAAAATAATAAACTAGAAAGTACAAAGCTCTTATGCGAACAAGTAAATGATTATTAACAATGTAACATTTTTGTTTCTCTTTCAAAATATTATATAATATTTTTGCAAGTTTTTTTTTACCCAACTTGTTAGCTTCCGTTTCACTGTGAAAAATTAGTTCAACATGGTTAGTCGTAATATTCACCACGCTTTAGAAAACGTCAACAACATATGTTATACTAAAATTTAATAAGTAATCCGCGTGAAGTGAGATGTAGAAAATATATTTTAAGTTAAAGGTATTTAAATTTAAATAAAACGTCATTTTTACCGTTCAATATTTATATATTATTGTTAACTTGAAGATAACGAAACATTCGAAATAATGGCTGGTATGTTTTAATGTTAAATAAAGCCAGACAAGCGATGTTGAACTTAGACACATTTCAACTTTTTTACTTACTATATACACACATATGTATGTACATACATATATTGCAGAAGAAAACAACGACCTAATAGAAGAAACCAACGATGGCATAGAAAACTGGATTTATTATAACCATGAACCAAAACCAAAAGAGAGTGCTAAAATGAATACCTTAACCGATACTGACCAACAATTAATCTATGTAGATTACAGTCTCATGGATGATGAAGAGCAAAAATTTCAGTGTGAAGATTGTGATGATAACAGTATGATAAGCAGTGATATACAAGCCCATAGACTGCCAGAAAAATGTAATCAAATAAAAGAACAAGCTCCGGCCACAAATGAAAACAGCGTAGATGATACATCCGATCATAATTTAATATTAAGAGAAACTATTGATGAAAACGGCCAATTAGTGGAGGACTATTTTTGCCAAGAGTGCAATATATCGTACGATAGCGTCGAACAATTTCTAAGTACACATCCTTGCTTTGAGATGCTGAATGAAAATGAAGAGGAAAAATTTCAGCAGGGTTGTGACACAGATGCAGTTGTAAATGAAAATAAACTGTGGGACTTAGTAGAAAATATAGATGAAGATGAAAATATTGTAGAAGACGATACAACAACAGATGTTAAGCCAACAGATCTGCATTACGATGATTCTTCTCAGACAAACGAAATTGCTGGTAACACCATAGAAACAGATAAGGAACATTATTTTTGCTATGACTGCCAACAAGTATTCACAGACTTAGTTACAGCCGAAAATCACGATTGTCACAATGATATGCAAACGTCTGATGATTTAATAGAGGTATTTTGAATAGAAGTGACCGTCAAAATTCTCTCAATTTGTAAAATTTCTGTATTTTTAGATTGATGCTAAAATGCTGGTGGATAATGATAATGTTTATAGATGTCAATTATGTGACAAGGATTATCCTTCATTGCGGTCTTTTACCAACCACCAACGCTGGCACAAAAAATCAGAAACACTTTTGGGCCATACTAAGACATTACATGAGGAACCTGCTATTTGTGAAATATGCAACACAATTTTTGCATGTGAGAAGAACTTAAAGTAAGTTCAGTATATTAAAGCATACATATGTATGTGAAAAGCAATGCTTATAGGACAGGTGTCTTAAACTTTAGTCTTTTATTTTGTAACTAATAGTTAATGAAATAAAAAAATTTATGGCGCCTTTCCCACGTTGTCAAACGTTGAGTAAAAGAAATCTGATTAAGATCATACTAAATAATCTATTCGCGACATCTGGGAGTTAGTTAACACTAGCAAATGCAGTTAATAAATACTTTATAAATAATTTTTTTTTTGACCTGTAAAACGCTGACGAACGCTAACGTTAGATATCGTGGCACAGCCGATTTTTATATTTGCTTTTTCAAAAACAATTATTGCATTTTCTATGTTCAGATTACACATGAAAATGCATAAGAAACAAACGGTCAAAACTATCCAAGACGCATTACCAGTTGGAGCTCAGGAAGAATACAACGATCTAAATCAATTCTTTTGTGAAATTTGCAACAAGAGGTAAGTCTAATTTTCATCGTAATAATTACCATTAATAAATTTCTTCCTATCACAACAGTTTCGATCAAAACTTGTTGGGTATACACAAAAATATGCATCAAAATTTAGAAGAGTACAGCTGTGGCAAATGCAATAAAAACTTTGAGAATTTACCCAGCTATGAAATACACATGCAAATGCATGTGGACAATTTGAAAAAAGGGAAAACCCCGGCAAAATCCGCACAAACAACGATCTTTTCGGCAGAAGTGCCTTCCACATCGGCTCAGAGATTAACTGATAGCGGCAAACGAAAACATGCATGCCAATATTGTGGCAAAGAATTTTTACGCCCTTATGAGAAAGTCAAACATGAACGTATTCACACGGGAGAAAAGCCTTATGAATGTGAAGTATGTGGCAAGACATTTAGGGTTTCGTATTCTTTGACTTTACATTTGAGAACACATACTGATATACGACCTTATGTTTGCGCCACTTGCAATAAACGCTTCAAACAGCAGTCTGTTTATGTGCATCACTTAAAAACTCATGAAGCCGAGTGTGCGTACAAATGTGATATTTGTGGCAAAAGTTTTCGCACTTCAGTACAGTTGGGTGGTCATAAAAACATTCATAGCAAACCGTACAACTGCACCGAATGCAATCGACCCTTTGCCTCCTTGTATGCTGTTAAAATTCACATGAAAACCCATAATAAATGCCACAAATCAAATAAAAATCTTAAAAATCGTTGTAGTATTTGTGGTGCTTCCTATGCCCGCGTATTTGCTTTGAGTTTACACATTAAGGAGCAACATGGCATTGATGTAGATCCTCTAAAATTGTCAGCAGCAAGTGTGAACGCTCAAAAGAAAATAATTTCCGACACGAGCTTGTTAATGAATACTTCTGACGTAAGTGATAATCAAGAAACAAAGTTCATAAATGATGATGTTGATGGAGAAGACTTTGAAAGCAATGAAGTTAATAATGAAGATGATGACGTTTATGGAAGTAATGTAGACCATGAAGAAAGTATACAAAAATCGTTGCCAAATAATCTTTATATTGACGAAACTGAAGCGGCCACCCAGACTATTTTAAACACAGACGTGGTAGAAATAGTTTTTTTTACAATAAATGTAAAACTTATTCATCTCTCTACATTTCAGATTTCTGTTGATCAGTTTCCGGTTGAAGAAGTTATTACTGATTGGCTGACGAAGTAATAGTTGTAATTTATTTAATTAGGGGGCTCACAGTGGTCGATGCAAAGAATGTATATATTAACTGTTTTCCAGAAAACCAACTAATCAATGTTTAAATTTTTTTCCTCGCTATTTTATGTAAAAATTTATTCACTTTACAATAACACATACATACATATTGTACATAGTATTTGAAATTAATTAATATTTTAAGTACATATTAAACAAAAGTTTAATATACTAACAATTTTGCGAAAATAATTTCTCCTCTTTCATTCCCTTGTATTCAGAATCTAAATTTCCTTGAGAAAAAATTTCCAGAGGAAAAGGTATGTTTCATAAATTGAAAAGGAAGACGTAGTAACTATGAAACACATTGTAGTAAATATAAAACACATAGGAAATAGAAAACCAAATGAAATTTTGTTGAATTGGCAAACTTTTTGAAGCAACTTCAAATTAGTTATAAGTATCATATCTTGAAATTTTAATTTATTTTTACTTTCTAAATGCATTTATATACATACATACATATATTCGAAATAAAATGATACAACCAGAACATCTGATTACTTTTAGTCTTTCTCTAGTTCGGGTTTCCAGACAATAAGGAAATTTTTCTCAAGAAAAAATTTAAGTACAGCGGAGTTAAATTGCCCAGCTTGTTGCAATAAATCAAAATTTTATTTATGAAATCAGAAAAACCTTTATTTGTAATAATAAGAAATAGTTAAACAAAAAACAATAGTAAACTGAATTTCCCAAAATAAAAATTAAGAACGTGTGAGATGTTATCTCTGTGGAATAAGAATCATATTTGATTCTAGAGTTATAACTAATATAATGTTATTTAATAAACGTTTTGCTAAAATTTAATGAATATATTTTCAGAATTGGACAGTAATTGTTGTTGGTAAATCTCTTAGTTTAATCTACTAATACCACCCATCATCTAGTCGAATCACCATCAGCATAATACATTTTTCTTTCGCAGCCACCATGTGAATTCCCCATTTGTTTTTATATTAATTTGTTAAATATATTTTAGCTAAATTATGAAATGTAATAAAAATTTAATTATTAATTGTAATATATAATATATTTCTGTTTTATTGGATAATCGTGAAAGCATTAATAGAATAGGTTTGCATTAAATTAACAGCTCTTTTAAATATACTACGATGATCTACTGTGATGCGTGATATTTTCTCAATGAAAAATGTAGTTACCGAAGCCAAATAGATTTGTATAAGACTGTTAATAACTGGGTATAAACCTTATCGGAGGCTTGTGTGGGGGTTTTACTGTCATGATAACTTTTTAGTGCAGAAAAAATAAACAATACAGCGAGTATTTTTACTATGCCTTTAGTCTTGTGTTTTATTTGTTGTTGTCTTTCGAAGTAGTTTTTCTTAAAAGGGTTAGTAAAAAATACATATACCAAAAAAAAAAAAATAAACATTCCTGATAAATCGTTATCGTATACTGAATTTTTATAACAATATTTTATTTATTATTCGTTTTCCCAATTGTGATCGTATTTTGTTTGAAATATAGCATTTTTTGGAATAGAACAATGAATTTAATTTTAAGGTGAGCTACTTAAAATTGATAATATTAAAATACAAGTACCAAAGCCCGCTTCACGATCACGAACATTAACGGTAGGGGGGGAAATCTGATTTGTGGTGGAATATCTGTCTGGTTTTTGGGAAGACATGGCGTCATTAGTTTGGTTTTCTTCCGATTTGCCACTTTCAAGGTAATACATTGAATCACGTTCGAGGTCGTGAAACGGGCCCTATTTCAAATACACAATATAAAGATTGTTTCTTTTTTCTATAAACTTTTACCTTTGGAAATTTTTAAAAAATTAATGAGAATAAAATGAATGACAAAGTCACTAAATGCAAACTAAACAAATTTTTAAAGAGAATAAAGAATAGTGATCATAACATTTTTAAAACGTTAATGGAATATTGCAATAATTAAATTTAGGATTTGTAAGTAGTTGGTATGTTGTTATAATTGTTACACAAACATACATACATACATACATAGAGGTATGTATATATTTATAATCTAACGTAAATACACTTGTAATTCGTTGGCCGATTGTATGAGCACCTTGAGGCCCGGCATAAAACCAGCACATTGCGAAAAATCAGAACCGAAGGCAATTTGTGTATGTGCCTGTAGGGCATTGCCATAATCGCCGATTTGCAAAAATTGTATGATTTGATTCAAAGCATCAATTGTTGGTGAAGTAAGCTGCAACAATGAAAAGGAGTTATGAATCATGTACAATAAATACTATTGAATGCTGAAATGGATACTTACACGACCATCTCTTAAGCAGTCATAAAGGTTTTCCAAGCGTTTGTTAACATCAACAAATTTGCGTTTCGTACGCTGGACAATAAAAAATTTAAAGAATTTTTGATTATTTCAAATTAATTACTATAAATTTGTTTTCGCTAATTTATCATCATTTAATAATTATAATTGTTAGCATGACCATAACTTGCATTTTAATTAATTGTTTTTTTGCTTGTCACATATGAATTATGTACATAAATGATATAAATTAATTCAAATAGTATTGATTTGCAATTATTTTGAGTATTGAAAATTCAAACAATTAAGAATTATGTCAGAAGCGTCTGTTGCACAATCTCGAACGTATGCAACTGAAAAATACAGATTTCTAGCCCAATAACATATTGTATAAGTATTTTTTTTGTTTAAAACTTAAAAGTGGATTGTAAACTGTTTTTTCGTTGTTATTTCCAACGATGGCGAACGTCAACGTTCGAACATGTGAAACAGGTGCTTTTTTAATACTTAGAAAACTTACGGGATCATTTGATGCATTTAGACAATTTGTTTTCAGTTCTTCCAAAACAGTCTGCAAATAAATATATTCTTCTGGTAGTGGTGGTTTTTCTTTAGGCGGTTCTGGCTGCCTGTGGCCAGGTTGAGTTTGTTGCTGAACAGATTGATCGCCATAGCCGCCCATAAGTCCGGCTTGAGACGATGGTAGAGTCTGCCAAGTTTGTGCCTGCTGTTGGGGTGGCGCCGAAATTGCCGATGTTTGAAAATGCATGGGCTGATTGGATAAATTGTTATTTTGCATCTGGCTGGTTGAATTATAAAATGAGCCCGCATTGCCGCCTGCCAGGGGAGGTTGATTGGGATTTAATGGATTGTTTGGATGCGGTCCTGTTGGGGGTGGCATACCAGCCTGTTACAAAAAGAATAGAACAACGGTTTCATATATTTTCTGTAGTTAATAATAATTGTAGACTTTCCTACAAAAATAATCTACAAAAGCCTGTTAGTTCGGATGTTTATTTCTTTGTTATTGTCTTGCTATTCATTTTAATAAAGATTGTTTTATAATGAATATTTTCTTTCTATCTTTCCCTTTATGTCTATTCTCTCTATTTTTTATATTCACTTTTTGATATTGACAAAACTAATAATACGTAATAATACTTACTTGCAGATAATGAGCGTTTGGATCCATATATCCATTTTGGTTCTGATTTGGATCGACACCAAACAAGGGATGAGTAATTGCTGCTGCAGTCGTATTTTTCTCAGTTTTTTTAGTCTGAAAATTAATTATGTTAGAATTTATGTTTGTATATACTTTAGGGAATATTTATTTTTCTTTTAAATCCAATAAATAAAAATTCATAAACAAACGAAAATGGAAACAATGCAAATCAACAAAAGCAGCAAAACCATTTGGAAACTTAACATTCAACTGGCATTTCGTAACTCAACACAACTTAACTTTTCCAATTCATTAATTCGTTAAGTGCGAATTGTGCATATTTTTCATCTAAATTAATTTTGTTCGCAACTTTAGCAGGTCGCTATTAAAAAAAATCTGCACATTTGCAACCAGGGACGAAAAATTAGACTTTCATAATTTTTTTAATTATACAAATAAATAGAAACATTTTTTATAAAAAATAATTCTGTGGCAAACAATTTAGAATTTTATATTATAAATTTGACATTATATATTAATTTGGATGGAAAAGAAGTATTTCGTCTTAATGAAAGTAATTTTTCATTTATTGTTATTAAATTTTAAATTAGAGTTTTACTTATGAACTATTTTGGGCAGGACAACATCAACACATTTTGCAGGTTTTGTGAATACCTGACAAGGCGCAGAATTTTGAAAATGATCATTAGAAGAATTGTAATTTGTGCCTGATGTATTAAAATCATAATAAGTGTTAATATTTGCAAATGAAGTAGACATAGTTTCCTTTTCGTGATTAATTATCTTTTGCCATTTGCGTGTACCCGCGTGCTGGGCAGACATTTCATTTTTTGTCTGTGCGAAGAAATACATATTCTAGACATCAAAAAAAAAAAAAAAAAGACTTCAATAGATATTAAACATAGGATTAAGTTTGAAAACAAGCTTGTACAAAAGAAAAATATAAAAATTTTATATAAATGTGTTAATATAATAAACAAAAAATTATTAATGTTTATTAAAATTATATAGTTACTATTTTATATTTATATAATTATTTTCATTTAATTTTTTTTTAGAGACATTTCCTCATCTAAACCTTTTTTAATAAAAATCTTCTGATCTAAAGAAATATTTACCTCGAAGCAATATTTGATAGAAAATTCTTTTTTTAATTTTTCAAAAAAAAAAAAAGGTTTTGATAAAATATTTATTCCACACGAAATTTAAAAATTAGTTTACATTTTAATTATTTTTAATTCTTTAAAGGCATTTTTGTATAAATTAACATTTTAATTTTGACAGGGTTTTTCAAATATTTTTATAAAAAAATTTTGTTATAGGAACTGTTTTTATCACAAAATTATGCCTATATTCTATTAATAGAAATATTTTTCATATAATATTTTGCCCTTCAAAAGACTTTATTGGAATTTTTTTAACGAAAATGTTTCACTGAAAATATTTTTTCTTTGATCGAAAAATATTCTATGGAAATTTTTTGTTTATAACCAATATTTGTTTGTTTTCCTCCGAAATGTTTTGTAAAATCACTGCAAAATTTATAGTTCTTGTTGGATATATTTTCTGTTTTTGGAGAGTGTTAATTTAGAACTTTATTAAAATTTGACCCGTTAATAAAGTTGCTAATCTTAACTGAAAATAAAAAAGCAAAATTACCTGTCGTGTTGTTTTCAGGGCCGGAGGATCATTCCATCCAGGTGGTGGTGTAGGATTCCGTTGAATGTTTTGCATTGATGAAGGTGGCAACACAGCTTGTGCCGTTTCGATTGCAGATACACCTGGCATGTATGTATTATTTGAGAAAGGAGCAGCATTAAAGCTTGGTGTCATAACAGATGACGCGGGGGCAGCTGCAGGATTAGTATTAAATGGAGCTGTATTGAAAGTATTGGGCACAACAGGTTGAGGAGCCGGTAGGGGATTGAATGTGTTGCCATAACCACCCATAGAACCTGCTGGTGCTACGGAGGGATCCAATAGATATTTATTTCTTGTTGCCAAGCCTCCACCAGAAGTTGTGCCACCCTGTGAGCTGGCAGTACTAAGTGGCCGGGGTGGTTGCGTTAAATTATCATTAACGGGTTGCTTGACAGTTGATGGCATAGCAGTGGCGGGATTAAATAGCGTAGGAGGAGCTGTGGGGTTTGCGGATGCTGGTGCGGCAAATGGTGCAGTCATAGGATTATTTCCTTGATTAGAGTTCCAATTGTTGACTACCGGTGGAGTGTACGGGTTAGCCATGGGAGTTGGGTTTTGCTGGGGAGTTGATGCTACAAATCCGGGATAACTAATATTATTGCTACCAGGCATTTGAGAAAATGAGCCTCGTGGCTGCTGTAAACGCTGATACATACTTTGTTGTGTTACATTTTGTGCAAGCTTCGTTTGGTTTGGATGCACAATGCTACTTATTCTTTGCTTTAAATCGCACAAATCGGGGTTTGTGTCCGAGGCTTTAATTTCCATTATATATACCAAAGCTGCGGTAAAAGCTCCTTGAGCCACTAACAAACCGCCATATTCCTTTATAAAATCAGCCACTTTCGAATTTATTTCCACAGCAATACCTTGGCCTTCCAATGATTTATTCATCAACATTACTACTTCTGCCAACTCTTGCAATTCTTCGGTATTCAGTTTGTAAGTGGAGTTTTTATGTTCTAATTGTTTCATCTGATACCAAGCCGACACTAATTTGTCAATACTGCCAGCGCTAATGTAACACAACATAGCATTTCGCGTGTAGTCAATATTTGAAGAAGCCACAGATTCATTCAATAAACGATCACCCAGTTTTTCGCATATATCGACAACTTTGCGTTCGTTATGCTTTAAGGCGGCTACTAAAGCTTCTTTCCAAGAATCTATTGTGCAACGCGTAACGAAATCCATCCAATCGCGTGTTATTAAGGCAGAAATAACATTCGATAGTTCACTTTGTTGTTCCTGCAAGTAGTTGTTCTGTATTTTTGTCAAGAACTCAATACCAGCCGTTGAAGCGATAATAAATGCTTCAGCCGTACGTTTTGAGTTGAGACACAAATGTGCAGCAGCCTCCAAATTGCCAGTAAGTATGGCTTCTGTAATAAGGCTGTCAGCATCTAAAAATAATAATAGTTTTTTTTGTGTATGAAGTTATTATTACTTTGTAAGAGATTTCCAACTTTCTCATGACAGAATCTGCTGACCAGATGGGGCAGTCATGATTAGTCTTTTATATCTTTTCGCAAAAGAAAACTTTATCTACTTACCTTCACCGTTTGGGATCCTAAATTGTGGCATAGGCTTCTGAATTTCCTCCGGCTCATTTAAGTCTTTTTGGGCATCAGCAATACCATCAAATACAGTATTATTATCAAAAGGTTGCTAAAAGCATTTGATCAAATTAACAAAACTTCAATTTGTATATTTAAGTACTTGTTGATATATTGTAAGTGGTTAATATAAGCGAAAATCTTAATCTTACCAAAAAACTATTTGTGCTTCCATCAGTACTTTGATCACATTCAACATCCGTTGAATCACTCTTCAATTATTTTTAATTATAAAATGGTATGATTGATATTTGTATACAAATGGCGTAAATTGATAAAAAAAAAAATAGAGCGAAAGTGAAACGATTTGCTTTTACAAATTTGTTTTAAATGAAAAAAAAAACTTTATCATCTTTTAGAGCATACTTGTTTATGATTTTTTTAAAATATTTAGTAACGAATACACTTAGAAGAGAATTTGTGATAAGAAAAAACTCAGCACAGATTCAACTTAGAGAGAAGGAGGCTACGTCTGCATAAAGTTCATAAAGTATATAAATTGAGCAATTTATGTGCCACGTGAAGTCTCTTATTTTTGTTTTAAGATTTTTTTTGTTTTTTTCTTCTCGAAAAATATTACTACTAAAGTATAAAGATAACACTTACGTGCGCAAGTTGGGACATGCGATTGCTCAACTGCTCCATTTCTTGTAAATTTTGCAGTTTTTCCTCTTCTGGTAAATACTTTGAAAACTTATTGTCTATGTCTTCTTTGTTAAAACCTGTAAAACAAAATGTATTGTTTTATGGTCAGCTATGTAATAAAATTTAAAACTTACCCAATAAATTAAGAATTTCTTCTTTAGGATTGCGCTCAAAGTTAGCTTTAATGAAGTACCATAAATAGCGGCCATTCTGGTCAGTTGTTTCGTCGGCCTTTTGGCGACAGTATTCACTGAAATTTGCCTCATTTAGCGATTTCTCCAAAGCTTTGGCTTTTTCTACCAAAACTGGCTCAGTTGTGACTTGGGAAATTTGTACGGTTTTGGATTTATTATTGAATGAAACCAATTTTCCACCAAACTATATGTGACATGAAGTAGGTATAAAAGTTTATTTAATAAAGCAAGCAAAATATTTTTCAAGTACTTACGCCAAATGTAACGCCACAAGGTCTCTTAATCCATTTGGGGGCATATTTTAAGTCGTGATAAACTACTGGAGCCGTTTGCTGCGGCAAAGGCGCTTGAGCGAACTGATCCATGCCCGGAAAAGAGTCTGCTATTTTATTGGCAGTTTGTACTTGCTGTTGAACTCCACCGAAAAGAGAATAAATCGAAACGTTACCATCGAAGCTGGAACTAGCAATTAAAGCAGGATTTCTAGGACACCACTGTACATCAGAGTACCAAGTAGCTGTGGTGGCTACTTCGGAAAGAATCTCACCCTCTGCTGACTGAGTATTAGGATTCCAGCAGTAGATGCGATTATCTTTACCACATGAAACCATTAAATCGATGTCACGGGGACACCAAGACATACCTAAAATACCCCTTTGATGTATTTGCATAGTTTTGGCTGGAGCTGTAGCGTAACGCAAATCCCACAGTTGTACGACAGGGGCTTGATCATCTTCGGAGGCTAACCAAACTTGCGTAGCCACTTCAGGATGCCACTGAATGGCATGCCAACGGACGCGTGATTGTGTATCAGATAATTTAATAATTTGCTCACTTTTACGCAAATCCCATATAACGCAACGTGAACTGAAGACGGAGGCCAAAATGTGTTGCACTTGACGGTTCCATGCAACGTTCTTAACATCTTCAAACGGTTGTGTTTTAGTTCCAGGGTTCATGTGAGTTGTGGTATTGTTAAGGTCCCAAATGAAAATTTCTGATTCGGAAGCACACGACGCCAACAGATTTGTTTGAAATGGATTAAAGTCCAAGCCACTAACAGGACCCGTATGCTTATCTTGTCTAGCTATTAAGCCTTCTTCACGGTCCATCATTTTGGTGGGGGAATAAATCATAACATGACCCCCTTCACATCCACCCACAATTAAGCCGTTAGAATGTGCTGCACCATAGCCTGTAGGGCTCCAAATTAGTTTTTGGAATCTGGAAAACCAGACATGATAAAAAATATTTAATTAAGCCTACTTTTTTTTTTTGTTTACCTATATTGACTCGGCACTGAAGCTTTTAATTCCAAATCATAGCTGGGATCGCAAAAGTTGGTAGAATAGATTTCCAACGAAGAATTTACATTCGAATCAAACTGTTGAGCTGCTGTGCCGGCTGTCAAGTAAATAGGATGCTGTGGCAATGGTGACCACGCAACGTTAACTGTTTTCTGCAACTCTTTTATTTTCATTTTGTAACTGCAAAAAGTATGACGAAAAATAATTAATTACTTGCGAAATAGTGTTCTTAAAACACCAAATTTATAAAAATTTATCTCAATATTATTTTTGCTTAAGTTGACACCAATTGAAAATGCCCCCGTCATCAATTTCTCATTTCTCTTTCGTCACTGCTCACTAATATCTAAATACCTATTATTTTGTTCTTGTAAACAATATTAAAGCAAGCAACTAAAGTGCAAAACATTTTTTTAAATACCTTTTAAATAAAAGCAAACCTTTCTAAAACAACTTAACTATATACATAAATTGTTTAAAATTAAACAAATCTTATTGATGTAGTATGTTTTCGTTGGACGTTCTGAGCTCCGCGGTTGGACAATTAAAAATCTGACACCACCGCAAAGGCGAATAATGCAATGTATGGAAAAGTTAACACATTTAAAATTGTCGCTCCTGTCAAAGTGATAAAGCAACATTAGTGCTTTTTAAACGGTGGATTCAACTTAAAAGCCTACATATTTTTCTGAATAACTATGTTTTGAAATATATATATTTCAAATAAATATATGTTTATCCATTTTAACTATGTATGAAAAATAAAACCACTAAGCATATATTTGATCAGCAAAATGTTTAATGTTTATGTTATTTTTCTGTGTGTAGAAATGTTCTCCACATCCTTCCAAACTTTACTTCTTGATTTTATATCACCTCCAATAAATTTGTAGATTAAGCCCATAAAATAAACATGTTTGATTTTAGGACGAAGTTAACAAGTAAAGGGACAACCCGAAAATGGCATACATATATATATAATCCAAAATAAAATAATGTTGACCAGATATGAATTTTAGCTCGCATTTGCTTATAACAACTTTGGAAGTATTTACTAATGCGGCCAGCTTTTAACTAAAAAGAATATCTCATTTAAAATCGCTATAATATTTAGCATTACCTAAATGTAAAGGTTTTGTGTAGACTGTTAAAACCCGTTAGCTTTATCCACATAATCGCTAGAGTTTCATTACTTAACGATGAGAATTTCGTTCGGCGTTTGAGAAGACATCAACATTTCTGTTTCTACTTTGTGATTTTTGTGAAGGTGTAGAAGAAAAATAGAAAATTAATTTTTGTCATTTTGTGTATTATTACTTTCCATTTTATAAAATTCCTTCTTTTTATAAAAGAAAAAAGTCCGAATTTAAGAAAATTTCAGAACTTCAAGCAAACCGAACTAATACAATCAGTACAAAAATTGATTTTCATAAAGTGGATTTATAACCGAGATAGAACGTAATTTCGAAAGCCATAAAAAAGAAAACTTGTGAAAAAAGTGTGGTGTGAAAAAACAGAACGAAACGAAAAGAATAATATAGAGAAAACTAGGGAAATTAAACGCACAAGTGAATAATTTTCAATTAAAGTGTTCTTTTTTTAACAATAATTAGTGGCCATAATTAATACTCCTAACAAAGAACATATATCAAACATACATACATAAATATAAAAACATAATTCTGTTGTGTCTCTCTGTGTGCTTTATTTATTCTTTCTCATTTTTTACTCAAATCAATATGTTGATCTCGTGCAAATGTCTTAACTTTATTGCAACCAGCAATAATCAACAAAATCAAATGCAGCAGTCACAGAGCTTCTCGCAGCAGCAACGGCCGACTGCAACATCAGCTGCTGTTGCAACAGCTGACATAAGAGCAAAAAGTGCAACTGAAGCAGCTGTTGCTATGCAACAATTGTCTAATGATTGCAACAACCCTCTACTTGCAACGTCTTCCAAAACCGATTCAATTCCGAAACCCAGTAAGGATATTGACCCTAACGAGTCATTTTCATTAACGAATGTTTTGAGGAAAACATTTCTGCAAAAATATCCTAGAAGTTTTATATTCTACTCCCAATGCGTGGATTTCTTTAAACAGGTTGGTATCTGCTTTAATACATTTTTACAGACATAACTTATATATATGTAAATATTTTAAAAACTGAGGAAACTAGTAAAGTTTATACCCACCTATTTTTAAAATCGGTAAATTTTATTCTAAACGACAAATATAAAGTTATTTTATACTGTATCAACATATGTACATACGTACATAGTTGCGTATGTACACACATATGTAAATAATAAAATTAATATAAACTCCTAAAATAAGAAAATTTATTAAGAATTACGAAATTCTAAAATTAAGAGAAAACATATAATACATATGTATGTACATAATAATCATAATATAAATTAACAGCAAAATGGAGAAAACTATAAGTACCTGGTACATACATATGTAGTATGTATGTATGTATGTATGCATGGTATGTTGGTACAACAAAACTTCTTGTTTACAATTGTTTATATTTATGGGCATTTCCACAGAACGTTCAGTGTTTTGTCATAACATGTCCTATTGATATCTATAACATTGATTTGTACACATACATACATACATATGTATGTATGTAAGTGAGTATATTCTGCGATTAATTAGCTGATAGAATTTGTTAAACATATGTACGTACATATATGTATTTTCATGTACACATCCAAGCATCCACTATGCATGTACATATGTATGTACATAGCCATATACATAAATACATACATATGTAATTATGTATGTACCTTAAACATAAATCACAAAAACACTAAAAATTAAACATGTTTATCTTTTGCGTAAAGGAGAAGAAATTTAACAAATTATTGTTTCTTTTGAGCAGTGCGGCAGATGTACATACATACATATGTATGTATGTGTGTATATTTACATATGTATATACTTATATGTACTTATTTAGGTACATATGTATGAATATATGTGCTTAGGCATACTAAAATATATGTACACACATGTACATAAGTATGTACTATGTGTATCAAAATTAAAATAATTATAAAATCTTCTTCAAAAGATAAATTTATATAGAAAAAATTATATCTACCTAATAATGTACTTTGTATCTGAAAAATAAACTAATTTATGAATCGATATGTACTTGTGTATGTACACAAGTGTGTATAAATTTATTTACTTATAGTATACATACATACATACATACATATGTAAGAAAAAAATAAAAATAACTGCATGTTAACATATATACATACATACATACATACATACATACATACATACATATGTATATACATACATACCTATTCGTACGTACCTATGCACACTTCTACTAATTGTAAACAAATTGAGAAGCAAAACATAATCAACGATGAAACGCTAACAAACATTTAATAAAATCCCACAAATAAATTAAAAAATCTAAATTAATCCATAAGGAAAAGCGTTAAGTAACACAAATAGTTAAAAACATATCCAGGTACATACTTATGTATGTACATACATACATATGCATTTGCTTGCAAGAACAATATTAAGGGGGTTAAAAGTTCATTCAACACTGTATAGCCAGCCAGCCCTTGCTCACAATGTAAAATTGCATTTTTCGAATCGTACGCACATGTGTACATACAAGTAGAAATGTTTCCCAATTATCACTTTAATTTTGTGTCAATTTTTGTACGTAGGACGAAGTTTTTACTCTTTCAAGTGCGTAGTTTACGCTTTATTTTTTTTATAAATATGTAATGTACGGGCATACATACATACACACGTATATATGTACATCTGTGAGTATATACATACATATGTATATGCATGTATGGATATGTTTTTTTGAGACAAGAGCAAATACATACATACATATGTACATATGTATGTATGTAAGTCATAGTTGTGTTTCAAATGTAAAAATTAATATGTACCACCTTTATATACTTACACACATCCGTTCACAATTCACATACTATTTCTTTCCTTCAAGAAACAACTTAAATTTTTTCTCGAAATCAAAATACAAACATTAGTGGGTCTGCTGTTTATGAAAAGAGATGGCAAACTGTCAAAGAATACATACGTTTGTATCTACATACATGTATGTATGTGTTTCTATGAAGTGTGTTTTTTGTATGTCAGCCTGTATGATGTGTCTATTTGTATAAATTATTTGTCGATCTTTTTGTAGGCTAAAACAACAAACAAAAACACGTTTTTTTTTTTAATTAAAAAAACAAAGAGAGGACTAAACAAATATAAAAGCTGTCAAGAACCGGTTTTTAAAGTTTTTCTTAGAACATAGCACCCAAAAAATGCCGGTAAACATTTTTAACGTACATATACAGTGGCGAGCACATATGGATACATGTTTTACACATATGACGGATAAACCAAATAAAACACGCAAAATTTAAAAAATATATCTGATTTTTTATTTAAAGTGTTCAATAAAATAATAAAATCAAGAAAATATATTAAAATTCATGATTTTCATACGTAAATGTTAAGTTTTAAACAAATTTATGTAAAATGACAATGTATCCACTTTTGCACGTTTTTGAAAAATTGAAGTTTTTAATACTTTGTCCACAAACCTTTTGGCTTGATGACACTATTTATTCGCCTTAGCATACTTTCGACCAATGTCTCGATGGTCCGATGAGGAATATTGGCCCACTCCGTTTGGACACTATGCCAAAACTCATTCAAGTGCGTCGGGGGAGTGTCGTATTGGGCAAGCCTCTTGTTTAATAAAGCCCACAAGTTTTCAATGGGATTGAGATCCCGGCTTTGCCCTGGTCATTAAATGGTGTGAAATGTTTGTTTAGAAAGCCATTCCCTTACGATTTTCGCCCTACGCTTTGGATTTCCATCCTGTTGGAATATCACTTCTTCCTCTGGGTCAGCACTTTTGTCAACGAATTCGGGAATATTGGCTTCTAATATGCTCAGATAATCTGTTTTTCTCATTATACCTTCTATTTTTATCAAAGGAACCAATATGCCACCAAGTAAAACAGGCCCACATCATCAAACTTCCACCGCCATACTTCATTGTTTATTTGACTTGGTGTTTTTTAAGCGTTCATAGGGGCGGTGCCAGTGATATTCCTTCCCGTCGGACTGGAATCTATTTATTTTGGTTTCCTCAGACCAAATAACCCTTTTGCAGTATTCGACAATCCATTTTTGTGCGCTTTACAAAATTTAAGCCGAGCCTTTACATTTTGACCAAACAACGTAGGCTTTTTTTGTTTAACGGCTGATATGAGACCAGTTCGGCGAAGAGCTCTTCGAACTGTTCAGTCGCTCACGGGTTTGTTTATAGCAGTTGTAGCCTGTTTGGGTGTTTTCACCTGTTTGGAGGACAATAATCACTCCATAGTTCTGGCATCACGGTTCGAAAACGTACAAGGTCGTGATTTTTTTGCAGTATGTGGGCTACATTTTTTTTATTTTTCTTACCAGTAACACTGTTTACTGACAGGTTCCCAACTTTTTGGCAATTTCGCTACCTGAATAATTATTACTTGTCATTACAACTACTTGGTTTTGCAAAAAATTGGATCTTTTTCTCACATTTTAGCACAAAATTGGAGAAAACTTAAAAAAACTTTTTAATAGTTTTTAATATGCTATAAACTAGTTAATTTAATAGTTTTTAGAAAAACAATTAAATAACAGTGAAATTCATCGCCATTTGTCCATTTATTTGTGGTGCCAGCTTAAATGAACTTCAACGTGCAAAAGTGGATACATTGTCATTTTACATAAATTTGTTTAAAACTTAAGATTTACATATGAAAATCATGAATTTTAATATATTTTCTTGATATTATTATTTTATTGAACACTTTAAATAAAAAATCAGGTATATTTTTTTAAATTTTGTGCGTTTTATTTGGTTTGTAAGTCATATGTGTAAAACATGTATCCATGTGTGCTCGCCACTGTATGAGCAGTTTAAAATGTATGTATGTATGTATGTACATACATATAAATATGTACTATATACATATGTTTGTATATAAATATGTATATGTATACATATTTATGTACATATGTATGCATATACATACATACATATGTATATAGTTATAAAGAATACAAATTTTTTATTAGAAATCCAGTTTAAAGTTACTTTTGCGCTCTTAAATTATGGATACATACATATGTATGTATGTACATACTATGCACATATTTACAAAAGTATGAAAAAATTTAATTCCATATGTATGCATGTATGTATGTACAGACATACATACATAAATACTGGAATGGTGTTTGAACATTCTGGCTTGTAAGACTATTTTTTATTCATTATAAAAGTTGAGTAGTGAAGCCGAGTAGATGAGTTGTAGGTAACGCTGTGCGAGATCTTCACCACCTTTAATTAGAACCTATAAACCACTTAAAATTAACTTAATTTTTCCGACATAATTTTTTTTAATTCATGGTTTAATGTTTTCTTTTAGACAATTGGTCCTGTTTCCGATTTGGTAATTAATGCTCTAAGTCAAAGGGATCTTATTTATAGTCTCATTCTGGATGTTAATGATGTAGAAACTTCCTCAGGAACGCAATCGCCATGGCAGTTAAGTATTTGCAGCAACTGCGGTGCAGTTTTGTGTGCTAAATGGCTTAACACCAATCCGCCCCAATATCTAATCAACTGCAGTCTTCTAACTAACAATGAAGAACTATCGCAAAAGAGATCGGATAAATCATTTTCGGACACTTTCGGCTTGCTGATAATGGATCATCCTAACTTAGAGGCAACTTCATATATTCACAATTCCAATAATTCCTTAACAATTGGCTCATTGTCTAGCTCTTTTGCAACCAGTCAATATTTAGATTCGAAACAGCTGCGTTTGCGGCAATTACAGGTCAATATGCAACAACGTTTGCAAAAAGAAATAGCCGAAACGGATGAACGTATACAACGTTACACTACGCAGCAATTTGCTTTATTAAAAAGTTTTCGTGAAAAATCTGAACAGGAATATCATATGTTAATTTCGCTTATACAATTTATACCAGAACAGCAAGCTAATGAATTGCTTGAACGTCAGCCACCTGCATTTGATGTTTGTAGTAATAGTGGCAGTTTATCATTCGCTGTTACACGAAGGCGCAATACAATTTCCAACCGTCGTGAGCTCAGTAATACAGCCACAACACCAACCACACCAACTGCATTACAACCACCGAACAATCTATTTACAACAACTAGGGAAAATTTCGTTAAGAATTCTGCGACTGCCACGAATACTTCACATGTTAGTGCCATGTTAACGACATCAACAGTATCCAATTCGCCATCAAATGTAGCAGCGCCGTCAACAAGTGTAGCTACTTCCACTATGCCCACCATAGTAGGCAATACGCCAGCTTTGAATCGTAAAATATCCAATTTTGATACACCACCAGCTACTCCCGAATCTTTACCCATGAGTGTGGGCAACAGTCCAACATTCCGTCAGCAGCATCAACAGCAACAGCAGCTCGCTAATTTTGCAAATGTTAAGCAAAACTTTCAACAGCAATTTCCGACACCAACTATTGAAACAGCTGACGATTGCTTATTTGAACTGGAAGGAGTTGATGGCAACAACATTGTTGCTTCTCCAAATAGTACTATGTATTTACAAAACCCATCATCACCACTGCGCCCTTCTCAAAACGTGCCACATCAAGTGTTACCTCCTTACCATAGTTATCAGCGCAATTTATCTTATAATGCTCAGGCCGATAATCATATGAGTGATTTGGATGAGAGTGATGATGCAGAAGAAGCTGAAGGTATGTTTGCAAATTAAAACAATTACGAAGCATTACATACATATATTTCGGTGTTTTTTCGGCCAAAAAGACTCGCAAAGAATCTTACGACATGATATTTTTTTTTCAAATTTCTTTGCAATGTTGTTTTATTTCTAAAAACAAATCTCAAATTTGACTGCTAGTTTTTGGGCCAGATTTTAATTTCTTTAATGAAACAATTAAACAGAAGTACATATTTCATAAAAAAAATTTCAGATGCTTTGGATCTGGATAGCTCAATGCCAATTGCAACACCACATAGACGCATTAATTCGAAAAATACTGCGCACTCATCAAACTTTGCTAAAAGTCTACCAATTGAAATATCAAACTCTCCACTAACAGTTGGACGCAATTACATGGCAACTTTAGAATCTGATGAAGATGTAATATATTTTCTTAAATACATACACACATACATAGTACATAAACATGCATGTGATTTTATTCTACATTTGAATTTATTTTTAGGAACTTGACAACAATGTTGATATAGCGGCCAGCATTAAGGCTTTAGCAAAAAGTGTTCACGGTGAGACAGTTTTTGGAGATCTTCCCAGGCCCCGTTTGCGTTCACAAATTTAAAAATATTTATAACATAAATATGTACGTACACACATATATGCATATATGTATGTGTGTCTGTACGTGGTTTATTGTCTATTTTATAATGCATTCAAAACAGATTGAAAATTTTTTTACATTTTTTTTTAATTTTTTCATACTGACGCTATTTAAGCAGCAAAACATTATTTCTAAGTTTCTTTTTATTTTTCTTGACACAATCATGTCTTAATTTTAGGTTTTAATATGTGTAATATTACTTTACATTTTATAAAGAAATTAAATTTTTTTAAAGATTTTTTTGGAATATTTTTTAAATTAATTTTTTTATTAACGCATTAATATTATACTATGATGTTTAAACATACATACATGCATAAAAAACTGCAATCAATAAATTTGACATGCTCATTTTATTAATAATCAGAAAAAACAAAGGCAACATAATTACAAATATATGAACATCTTTATTATGTTTAAGATGTTTTGTTAAAGTAAAATACTAAGAATGATATGTTTAAATAAATGTTTATACATACAATATTTCAAATTTGTTTTTGCTGTGTTTCAATATACACAAATGTACATACATATGTATATTTGGAATTGAATTTCCAAAAAAAATTTTGATACTATTTTGAATTCTTTCTTGCGTAAAAGCAGACGGTGAACTAGATAGATGGTTTATTCTAGTTATGCAATGTGTATTCAGTTTTTCAACTTTTCTTTTGTATAAAACAAAATACGTAAAAATATTTTCTTCTTTTGGAAAATAGGAACTAATATCATCCGTTGCTGTTGAAAAGCAAACCCATAGTTGTTTTTAAAGCTATGAAAACACTAGAGTAAGGAATTCTTCGACCAATTTTTCAAAAACATTTTGAGATATAATACAAGTAATAAATATCTTTGAAACAGAAGCAGAATTTTGAAGTGTCAAATGGGTTATGCAATAATTACAAAATCAAAAAATTTCTTCACTTAAAAAACAATTATGAAAGCAATATTTTTGAGTTCTATAGGGCAAAACACCAAAATCGGTTTACAAATGACGGTTATGCTGGAATATTTATACTAGAAAAATATAACCAAGAACCAACGTGTCTCTTTTTGAAGTGGTTTAGAAAAATATTGGTTTGGCGAATGTTGAGCGAAAGGCTTTACTGTACAACAAGATTACCCATAAAAACCATCTGATAAAATGTATTGGATTTAACTAAAATGTAATAAAATTCAGAGATATGTTGTTTAATAAAAATTGTAATTAACGTTTTACTTAAGTTAAAATTTATTTTAGCAGCAGTATACACAAGGCACTATAGTTATGTAAAACAAGTTTTTATTCACAGTTTAAGAAAGTTAAATATATAACTAATCCACCCAATCGTTGTCGTTGGAATCTTCATCATCTTCCTCTGAAGTTGTGGCAGTATTTTGGGATTTATTTTTGATAACAGGCGGTGGTGGTATTAAAGCTGAAAGGCGTGATATGACTGGGTTGCCAGTAGGTGTGTCAATTGACAAGGTGTTGTTGTCTTTATTGTTTGTGCTATCGCTTTTATTTTCTTTTGATCCGGATATACCTTTACGTCGCATCAATAATTTATTGTGCAGATCTGCCATTAAGTCACCGCCTTGAGAAATACGTAATGCGTTTGGCTTGTTATCGGTTGGACTATTAGAATTTGGATTATCAACAATGTCGTTATTGTTGTTTGTTAAAGGAGAAGCAGCAGTGGGTCGAAGACGAGCCTTTCCAGCGCCACCAGCATTGCGTATAGCAGCCATTAACTCAGAACGTGTGTCGGGGCTATTTTGAGAGATGTGACTTGTTTGTGCTGCCTTACTTTGAATGAGCACTTTTGTCGGTGGAGGAGGTGGCGGTGGCGGCGGAGTAGCTGTGGGCTGTTGTAATGGCATTGGTGGTGGCGGGGGAGGAGCTGCGCCACTCGGTCTGTCAGTGACTCTTTCTGCTGAGGAGTCCTTAGACTTTTCACTTTCGTTCAAAAGTTCTGTTAATTCCGGCAGATTTTCAACTACAAATGCTAAAGAGGGAGCAATTTTTTGTTTAGCTTCCGGACTGTCATACCGCAAATCATCTGCAATTCCCGGCAAGTCGGGTAAATCCAGTGGCAAATTTAACTCAGGAGCTTCACTTAATTTCGGGGTATATTTTAAGCCTCCTGAAGGTGTTAACATTTCGCTTCTTCGATGGACTAAGGAATGAGGAGCAGGTTCCAAAATTTGCTTTGCTAAGCCTGGCTGGTAATATCCTTGTTGGCGTTTACTTTTGAATAGTTTAGCACGTTGCCAAGCGTCCAGTTGTTGCTCACTATCACATTCTGTTAAGTTATACACAGTAATATCGGTATTAAATAGTAAAATAGATGAAGTCGATCTTAGATCGGTTGGCATATCGCCCAAGTCTTGATTTTGCTTTATATTACAGCGCTCTTTGACTAAACTACTTTCCGACCTTAGTTTTGCGTTGTTTTGATCTCTTACATGGAAGAATATTAGCTTTTCATTAATGGCGGGCAAGTTGATGTCCAACCTACTTTCTACTTGATAATTTGCTACAGCTTTATGAACAAATGTTTCCTCTTCACCGAAAGTAACGGGAAGATCTTTAAAAATGTTTGTGGCTGGAAATCTTGCCGGTGCATAGATGCGTATAGCCTTGCGTATACCGCGCAAACTATTAATTTTAACTTGAGATTTATCAATACGTTCCAAGAGTTCCTGAATTTTGCTATTATTTTTTTCAATTCTCTTATCGATGCGCTCAAAAATTGTAACAATTGTTGTTTGTAAACAATCAAGGGCGTATGCAGCTTGTATTACTGTTTCTTCATGACGTAAATCAGGAGGTATAATAGGTATCTTAAACATTGTGTGGATTAGCCGAAACGCACCAAAACTTTTATTAAAAGCTTGCAAAATATTTGTACAACTGTAGAAATATATACATATATTTTATAAGTATTTTTGCAACCTCTTTGTTTGCTTTCAATTTTTCTTATTTAATTCGTTCTCACAGCCACTATTTATTGCGGAAAAAAAGTCGCAGGTTTTAAATGAATTTGGCAGCCTGTTTAGTGTGCAATTGAATTAGTAAAGACAGTTAGGATGATTTGTCTTCATGTTTAGAATCAACTTAATTATGGAATTTCTGATTAAATATTGTACAAGAATTAATAGTTGTAGAGATGCGAAATTATCAGGTCTAGGAGTAATAAGTCATGATAAGAACTGCAGCTTACTTTTAAACAAACAAAACAGCTGTCGACGCAAGGTGACCATATTATTTTTCAAAACTTTAGTGAGAAATAAAAAACTAGTGTTAAAATTAAGTAAAATTTTAGTAGAGGTATAAACAAACTTATTATGAAAAAATTCATTACTCTGTGATCATAATGAAAAATTTTAATGATTGTAAAATATCTGATTAATATATATATTTCTAAATTAACATATGAACATTTTTTTTCTGACTTTTAATTTTGAGATACATTAATACGGCAACATTTCTCTATTAAATTGTTTGCCGAAGCTTTTCGCAGCAAGCAAAAACAAAACTTGTTTTTGGCGATAAACTGCAAGCAAAAAAAGCTTAAATTGAACTTTAGACTAGATCTGCTTTAGCTTAGGTGGGTTGGGTGTTAATTTAATACATATATGTACATACATACGTACATTTTGTTTATATCTGTCTATCAAAATGTCAAAACTTAAATACTACTATGATTTAATGTCCCAACCATCCCGTGCTCTTTGGATTGGATTAAAATTGAGTAAAACTACATTTGAGGACTGTCCAGTAGCATTAAGAAAAAGTAAAATCATAAGTTTTAACTACATACATATGTACATACATATACATAGTACATATGCAAATAAATTTTATATTGTGATAATTTCTTCATAAAAATAGAGGAACAACTTACAGACGAATTTAAAAGAATTAATCGTTTCCAGAAGGTGCCTGCTCTTGTTGATGGCGATTTTCATTTATCCGAGTCAGTGGCCATAATAAGGTCAGTAGTTTTTTTAAATTAATTTTAAAATGATTTATGTATGTATGTATATTTTTTAAAATTTTCTTAAAGATATTTGTCCGACAAGGGCTTGTTTAATGCCGAACTTTATCCCAAAGATTTGCAAAAACGCGCCAGAGTTGATGAATTTTTGGAATGGCAGCATTTAGCGTTGCGTTATGGATGTGCTTTTTATTTTTTACGCTGTTGGCTTTTGCCTATAAACGGCATAGCTCATATGCCTTCTCAAGATGGCGTTAGTGAACTTGTTAAGGAAATGGAAAAAAGTTTAAAAACGGTAGAAAAAATATGGTTGAAAGACACGCAGTTCGTTGCCGGTAACAGATTGTCTGTAGCTGATTTGATTGGAGCTTCAGAAATCGAGCAGACTAGTGAGTAGAATTTTGTTTAAAAACCTTTAAATTATGCTAAAAATTTAATTACAGAACTTTGCAAGTATGATGTATCGAAGAAATTCCCAAAAGTAACCGATTGGATGTCAAGAGTACGCGAAGAAACGAATCCTTATTATGATGAAGCCCACAGGATTCTTTTTAGTAAATCATCTAGTTAGTGCTTTCGAATTGAAAAGTATTTGAAAAAGGTGGGTTATTAGGACATACATATGTATGTATGTATGGATGTATATTTCTGCATTTATTAAGTCATTATTTCTTAAATCGAAAAGTAGTTTCGTAATCTTTTTTCATCGCTCAAAATGCAGATAGACAGTATTTGTGTATATCGTTCTGCACTTTGCATTACTAACGGCCATCGGTGTTAAATCATTTTAATTTCACTTTGACAATTTCATAGTTTTGTAGAATAAAATTAAAATTAGTGTATTAAAGTCCACTTTGTTTTCAAAAAATTCTTTTAATTGCATACATAAAAATGCAAAATCGAGTTTAGCTGGTTAAAAAATTATAAATCTAAAACCAAATTTAACTTGTTTTGTTGATCAGCGAATCTATATTGTCTTAAAGAAGACCATTTACATTAACATTTAAAAGTTACAAATGTCTTCTTTGCAAGTTGATTTATTTAATAAAAAAAACATTAATCAATATTTAATTTTCTAAAAGATCCATCTATGCCAAACAAAGTTTCGGAATCAACAGGTCGACCGGGTCTAAGTTTTTCATTGGTACAATATTGAGCCTCTTCCTTAAAATAAGTTTTATATTCTAAGAGTTTCTTCTCCCAAGTATTTATTACATCCTGTATACAACCATTGCTGCCTCCATATTCGCTGGGCAGGCAATCTTGAGGTATGAAATCATATAAAGATTGATATTTCGAGTGAATATGGAACTATAAAATAAATATAATTATTTAGTTATAGCAAAATGTATTGGTAAATATGGGTGACTTACTCTTTGCTTGATTTTGTCACTCATCAATCCCTTGGCTATTGATAGTAGTCTTTCTGTGCCAGCAGGCGCATTAACAAAATGAAAACCTTTAGGACGATAGGGCCATGCCTTATCACCCAAGACAGCCAATTTTTTTATTAAGACGGCATCGAATTGAAATATATGCCCGGCAGACACATCTTTCAGATCAATTACTTCCACGAAACCCATAACCATGGCATTATCATCCTCCCGAAATTGAATTTCACCCAACATGGTGCCAACTTTTACCACATCGCTTAAGCTGAATTTATCTGTATCATAGAGACCGTAACGGGAAATGTGTATGCGTGGACCATCTTCGTTTAAAGGCTTCGGCAAGCGCAGCAAGCAGCTACAAAAAAGTAAATTAAAGATGGCTATAAGCTGTTGTTTTACTTAGTAAATTAATCTATTTCAATTAACTGTATTTATGAAGATAAGCCGTTATGATTAAAGGATCAAAGCACATACATTTATCTTACAAATAGCAGTTAATACGACATTAATTATATTAACCATCCCTGCAAGTCTTCACTATTCTTTACACTAGATTCATTTAGTATATTTTCTTTCAACTTACCCTTGCTTTAAAATGGCAATGGCTTTATCGTCTACAAAACGATTTTTATACAATTCGGGCACTGCATTTCGCATGGCGTAGAAGTTATCAATCTTCTGTTTAGTCTTTTCCAAACTGTATTTGCAACCTCTTAAAAATGCCACTAACAGTTGATCATCTGTACGTGCTTTTAAATGCGGTTGTTTCGATATCCATTCGCGCAATGCCTGAATATCATCATCAATTCGTTCAGGATTTTCGCCCAACTCCTCTTTAGCTTTCAACAATAATTTTTCATTTAAAGGCCGTATTTTCGACATGATTAATCTAAAAATTATATTAACGTAAGTTATTTGTTAACTTTTGTTCTTTAAACTTTTTTAAATTTCGATTTATTATAATGGTGTCAAAATACACGTTATTTTAATGGAAGACAAATATGTATGTATATACATATGTATGTACATATGTTCTGTATGTATCTTTCTTTAATAAGAGTTTTGAACTGATAAAAACACAAACCAAAGTGTTGTTAGATAATTGTTGCTGGTATTATAGCGCATTTTGAAGGTTTTTAACCTTTAGTTATATGAGTTTGTATTAAATTTTTGCACTCTTTTAAACGTTGACGTTTAACCTACATTTAAATTTAGTGTTTTGTTTTCCTGACCAATCACAAATATAAAATTTTTGCAAAAATTTGATTTTCACAAAGAATTGGTTATATCACTCGTTCATTAGATGATAAATTATGCTACATTTCTAGCACTATCCTTTTGCAACATTTTTATAAAAGCACTCCCACCTTGTTTTTAGAAAACAACAAATTGTTTAAACCTGGTCGCGACTCACAATTTTTTCTTTTTGCCAAATTTTCGCCAAAGAAATGTACATTAATGAGTAATTTTTCATAGCAATTTGTTAAATAGATTTGATTAAACATTTTTTATATCAAACTTTTTTAGTTCCAAATAAATTTGTGCAAACAATTTGATATACATACATATACATACATACATATATATATATATATATATACATATGTACATATATTCGTATGTATGTAAATAATGGAACAGGTGTGAACGTTTTT
The DNA here is from genome assembly GCA_932526305.1 of Epicampocera succincta. Classification (NCBI taxonomy): domain Eukaryota; kingdom Metazoa; phylum Arthropoda; class Insecta; order Diptera; family Tachinidae; genus Epicampocera; species Epicampocera succincta. The sequence goes on along the minus strand of OW052036.1, from coordinate 58,849,506 downwards.
AAACTTCAAACATTTTATTGTTTTAAAAAGACTTACAGATACTTATGTGTGAATGTATGTGTCTATATGTATGGCTGTATATTTTGTTCTGTTGTTGTTTATTTATTTAGCGGTTTAGTGATAAAAATATAGTACTTACACCTATTTAACCAGGTGAACAACTAACTGAGTAATAAGTGGTAAAGAAGCTTTGACGTTACTTACGTTACCAAATCAAACGAAGTGCAAGAGTACAAATATAACACTTTTAACGAGTCAGAATTTCATACATCATCAAATATCACGATTTAAATAAATTTATTATCTTTATTGTTTCTTGTGAAATGATAATAAACAAGTATGTACTCGTACTTATAATATATTCTTCATACCGTTTGTAACACTAAAAATCAGAAATATGTAGTGTTACTTATATACACATGTGTGTATAAGTATGTATATGCAAACATACATATGTATGAATGTGCTTATAAGCAGGTGCCAAACAAAATGTACTATTTTGCGTCTTTTGCACAGCGCTTTTTTAAGGGAAATACCTACAAAGGCAAAGCTTTGCTTATGTACCAAATACATACATACGTAAGTATGCGAAAATGTATATACAAATATATCGAAAAATGAATTAAAATTCTATTTCTTAACAATTGAAACAACGTAAAGACTGGCGTAGTTTTGTATCTTTTCATTATCCTGTCATAAGCAAGTGCTTACGATTCGATGCGAGTGATAATGAATGTTATCATTTTTGCAAACTTGTTTTTTTTTTTTTAATTATAACAATAAAATTGTTTAATTACCAGTTGCTTTTTTTCGAATTTATAAGTTACTCGTATGACTCGTATGTATTTGAACTTATTTGCATTTTTGTTTTGTAAATGGCAGTTTCAATAATTTTGGAACAATTTTTTTTATTATATGTAACAATCCACAATCAACAATTTAATATTTCTAAGTTTTTGAATTCTTTAACAATTTTTGCATGTTGCTATATAGTCAAGTATGTACATACATATGTATATAAATACATACATATACATATAAATACCTCTTGTACATTTTATTGTACTACCATGAAATTTAAAAAAGGGGCTGACATTTACGACAAATATAATTTGTATTAGCTTTACAAAAGTATTATAAAATACTAAAAAAACATTTTTACTATCTTATCAACCAATATTATATCGTTATCAGTTTTTGTACACCACCTTCATTACCATTTGTCAGACACGTTATTATAAATACGGCTTTCACAAATGAAAATCAAAGACCGTTTTCATTATCATTTGTTAGGCAAGTTATTATAAATATGGTCAACATTTCCGAAATGAAAATCAACAATCTAACATTAAGCAGTCATTTCGCTTCATATTGTTGCCGATATTGAGACATTACAAACATGGATACAACAGTAACCACACTTGATCACTTTTTAGTAACTGCAAATACAACTTTCAAAAGACAAAAGCAAAAATTTATAAATTTTGTACATTGATCACCAAATACCGCGATATATTCACAATTACAGGTATGGAGTCATCACCATTAGTTTAGGAATGATCAGATCACCCATCCCTTTAAATGAAGATGGCTAATCGATAATTTTGATGTGTAGTATTTATGAAGCCAGTAAGTATGAAGTTACCTATTACCATTTGTGGTTACATCAATATTTTAAACTTAGCCCAGTGGTCAAAAAAGCATTCTTTCGATATTAATTTTAGTACGATGGAAAAATATCAAGATAAAAAAAATATATAGGCTTTAGCAATCCATCCATATTAGAGGGCTTCTATTGCCATGATCAAATTTCTTATACTATCTCAATGTTTTTTAAAGTTATATCTTTGAAATTATATGCAACATATGTACTACAGACATACATACATATGTATTTGTATGGGAATTCATATGCATCTAAAATCTTACAGTTCACTAATACGAACAACTAAATATTCTTAAAATAAAATGTTTGATTTGAAAGTGGTTAAAGTAACGGTAATTTATTAAAAGCAAAGCATCGTCGCCTATATGTCGCGTATATCCTTTTTGTGTTTGTTGGCCCTTTTGTTTTTATTGTGATTTATTAGCAGAAGCTTTTTTTGAACAAGCTTTTCTATGACTTTCAATGTGCTACCAATATTGCCAGAAACTGTAGCCATAAAATCTTAAATAATTGGGTACAGTATACAAAGTTTGGTTTAACGAAATGATTAGTCATATTTTAAAATACATGAGAAATATTAGATTTTAATAAATGTTACGTGGACAATTATTGCAGCCTGATTAAATTTTAAACTTATTTACTAGCTGTTGTGCATATAAAAATTCAAGTTTTTACTCGCCAATTTTGTACCGATGCTTTAGCAAACGGCAAGTCTGGCAACAATAGTTCTAACAGTTGTTTATTTCCTTCGAGATATTTTTTCATGAACTACTTACAGTGTTCGGCAGACGTTTGATAACTCGTTTGATATTTTGCTTTAGTTTTCATATTTTTACAACAGAAATATTTAAAAAAAAATGTTACGCATTTTAAAGAATACAAATGCTTTAAAAAATTCTGCCAGAATTTTGGCAAATAACTTGCAAAGCTGTACTGCGTCAGCGAATTTTGCTTCAATGCCGCAACCAAAAACAAACCCAGAAATTCTTTATACCGGTGTAAGTATGTACTGTCTGGCTTGGTGTTGATTGTGTAATTAAAGAAATACAAATGTTAAATAGCTTATTGGCATTGATGGAATGTGTTATATAAATGACAGCATTCAAAAGAACTCGAATGTCATGTGTGACATCTGCTGATTGCTTATGATTGATAAAGCGAGTTGTAGTGTTTCTTCCTTGTTTTGCAGTTGAGTGCCGGCAATAATAAATTTAAACGAGATGTTGACCGGCACACAAAGCTATACATAAAACACACTGGCAAGTTTTCATATGCTATGCTTCTTTTTGTGTACATTGTACTTGGTGTTGTGAATTTCTGACAAAATTCATATTACAGTTGAGCCAAGAACACAACAGCTCTTATATGCGTGTTACTATATCTACTGATAAGAATATATGGTTTTGCAAAGAAATATAATTGGTGTGGGAGGAGATGCAAAAGAAACACATATTAAAATGAATACATTCCTTCTGGCGAATATTAAGCAAGCTGGCATTCTTATAATCTTTCTATATATTCGTACATGTTTCTACAGTTCACAAAACAATTTTTAGTTTTAATCACTCAAGGGAATCTAAAAATGTCCAACTTTAGAGCTTATTAATTGAACAATTGGAAGAAATTAACAACTATTCGTTTTGATTTTGTTGTCTGAAGAGACTATACTTCAGTACGTAGTATGTACCTATGGAAGTATGGAATAAATCAACTACAATGGAATCACGGCAAGCACAATTTCATTAATATGTATTGTATGTAATTGCTGTTATGACCTTGAAATAAAAAAGTAAATAATAAATAACCGAAATATTACTTTTAAATCATCTTGCTACTTAGTTTAATTTAAAATTGTGATTTTTTCATATAATTAAAAAATTAGTTGAGTTGACAATGCAATCAGTATTAGGCACTTATTTCAGATTCTATAAATTCTCGAAATTAAAGAAAAAGAGCATGTTTTCTGTGTTAAGAACCTTTTAGCTTTTTAGTTCGCCTGTAAAAGTTTTTGCACTTACGCTTCAAAGAGTAGAGAGTCATAAACAACAGCTACATAAACATATATTTCCACGTTTCTAAATTTATGTAAATGGGACACATCAATTTTTCCCTTAATGAAATATGCAATTGCCTTTAATGTATTAACAACCAGTACGCAATCTCTTTGTATTCTTTTTATTTTTTTTAGCTGTTTATCAATAATGAATGGCATAAAAGTAAAACCGGCAAAACATTTCAGACCATCAATCCCACAACAGAGAAAGTAATTGCTGAAATTCAGAGTGCCGGCAAAGAAGACGTTGATATAGCTGTTCAAGCGGCCAGAAATGCTTTCAAGTAAGTGATTATGCAGCAATCGTAAATTTGAATAAAAAATTATTAAATTCTTTGATGAAATAGATTGGGTTCTCCTTGGCGCCGTATGGATGCTTCAAGGCGTGGCGAATTAATAAATCGCTTGGCCGATTTACTGGAACGTGACCGTGTTTACATGGCGGTATGCTATTTTATTGGAAAAAATCATTGTTTTGTTATATTTTATAATCTGTTAATATATTTTAAGAGCTTGGAAACATTGGACAACGGCAAGCCTTATGCCATGTCTTATAATGTGGATTTACCCATGTCGATTAAAAATTTACGTTATTTTGCCGGATGGGCTGACAAAAATCATGGCAAAACTATTCCCATGGATGGTGACTTTTTCACCTACACACGCCACGAGCCTGTGGGTGTCTGTGCTCAAATAATTCCTTGGAATTTTCCTATACTTATGATGGCCTGGAAACTGGGGCCTGCTTTGGCCACTGGCAATGTGATTGTTTTGAAACCCGCTGAACAAACCAGCTTGACAGCTCTGTACTTTGCCCAATTAGTTAAAGAAGCTGGCTTCCCTGAGGGTGTTGTCAATGTTTTGCCTGGTTTTGGTGATGCTGGTGCTGCCTTGTCTTGTCATTTAGATGTCGACAAAGTTGCCTTTACTGGTTCGACTGAGGTGGGCAAATTAATCCAACAAGCATCCGGCAGCACAAATCTGAAACGAGTTACTCTAGAATTGGGTGGTAAGAGTCCCAATATTGTTTTGGCTGACAGTGATATGGATTATGCCGTTGAAACTTCTCATTTCGGTCTATTCTTCAACATGGGTCAATGTTGTTGTGCCGGTTCACGCACATTTGTGGAGGATAAAATCTATGAAGAATTTGTTGAACGCAGTGCTGAAAGAGCTAAAAAACGAACTGTTGGCAATCCTTTCGATTTGAGTGTGGAGCAGGGTCCTCAAGTTGATGAAGAGCAAATGAATAAAATTTTAGGTTTAATAAATACTGGTAAACAACAAGGTGCCAAGTTGGTAGCTGGCGGCAATCGCCCACAAGGTTTACCAGGCTACTTTGTAGAGCCCACCGTCTTTGCTGACGTTAACGATGACATGACAATTGCTCGCGAAGAAATCTTCGGCCCTGTTCAACAAATAATACGTTTCAAGAAATTGGATGAAGTTATCGAAAGAGCAAATAATTCGGATTATGGCTTGGCTGCTGCTGTTTTCTCTAAGGATATTGATAAGGTCAACTACATTGTACAAGGCTTAAGAGCTGGTACCGTCTGGGTCAATACTTATAACTCTCTTGCTGCCCAAGCGCCGTTTGGGGGTTATAAAATGTCCGGCCATGGCCGCGAAAACGGCGAATATGCTTTACAGAACTATACTGAAGTTAAGAGTGTTATTGTTAAATTGGCTCAGAAAAACTCATAAGTTTTTATTCATTCAGGCCCTTTTTTATGTAATCCCAAAATCTTTTATTAAAATGTTTATGTTTTTTACTTGAAAATTGTGTTTATGCGTAAATATCCTTCAATGATTATTTTGAACAACTAACACGTAAGTATAAAATTTGTTCGATAATGATTCAGAAAAGTTTTAACATTTTTCCACAGAAAAAAAATTACACAGTAAACTGCATGTAACAACATTTTTCGATATATAATTATTTTTCGAGAAAAAATTTGAACGCAAATATTTTTCTCAGATAATTTCTATAATATTTGCAAAACATTATATAAGAATATTAAGTAGCAACTTCGATATTATAAATGGTTTTATACAAAACTTATATTTAAAAAAAAAACATTTAATGGCAAGATTTTCAATAATAAAATTATTGATAAAAAACATTTTGAAACAAAATTTGTACAAAATAACAATTTGTCGTGCTTGCCAAATTTAACATCATCTATGACAGTTTTGTAGTAGATTAAAAGGAACAAATATACTGTTTCATTAATCTATTACAAAGTTGTCGCAATTGTTTTCCTGAACCACGAAAAATAGCAACTCACCTGTTGAAATAACATTGAACAGTGTTTATATACAAAAAATCAATTTTAAATACAATAAAAATATGTTATTTAATCTACTACAAGTTGTCGGAAGGATCTACCTAAACCATATAAGCCGTCAAAATCGATGGGGTTGTTACCAGGTCTTAAAAGCTCATTGGTGCCACAATTAGCATTTTCCTTAAAATAGTTTTCATACTCCAGCCACTTCTTTTCGAAGTCCTTCAAATGTTCTTCGGTTGTGCCGTTCTCTCCGCCCATATAAGTGGGCAGATATTTAAGGGGTATACCAACTTCTGACACATTGTAGTTCTGGCCATAAATAAAAACCTGAAACATTAAATTCATGAAATTAATATTGAATGAAAATAGTACTTTTTTCCGATGTACTCACTCTTTTTTTCAGTTTGTCCGACAACAAATGCATAAAAATATTCACAACGGGTTGAAAAAAGCTGGGAGCATTTAACAGATAATATCCCTTAATGCGAAAGGGCAACGTTTTTGTATAAAATTGTACAGTTTTTTGCAAAAAACTTGGTGTTAGTTTCAGCGCCATATTCAAGGAAATATCCTTTAAGTCTATAACGAACAAAATTCCATTTATGCAGGCATAAGCATCATCCATTAAAATGATTTCATGCATTGCATTGATGGCAGAATACAACTCTTCCATATTGACCAAGCCATTGGCAATGTCACCTTCAAATTTCATGAAAAAAATTCGGGCACCATTTCCATTAAGGGGTGTGGGCAAAGGCAGGCCATAACTGAAATTTGAAATTTTTATCGACATACATATAGATTTACCAACATCTAAGAATTCTGTTTTTGTTTAGTACCCATAATTGAACATTTTTCTAAACTTGGCATCGTTCACATCGGTGGAGTTAAACAGTTGGGGAAATTTAGTTTTCAATGTAAAAAACTCATCTATCTTTTCTTTAGCCCTTTCCAAATTGTATTTAGAGCCACGCAAAAATTGTAGCAAAATTTGATCATCCAGCCGAGCGTTCAAATGTGGCTGTTTTGCTATCCAGGTTTTCAGGTCTTGCAGGTCTTCGGGTATTCTCGCTGTTACTTCACCCAATTCAATTTCGGCTACTTTTTGTAAATCAGGCGGTAAAGTTTTGATTTTAGCCATATCTTATTATGGAGATTATTTAACGTCCAAGTTAAATCAATAACTGAATTCTAAATTGAAAGAACTGATTAAAAAATTTGAAACAAAAATTAATTCAAGAACGGGATTAAATATAATTACAATTATACAGTACATTCTCATGCACATAAAAACAAGTATTTTCAATGATGGAGTATAAATATCATATCAACTAATTGAACATTCAAAAACAGAAAATACACACATATGTATTTTAAAATAAACTTGAACTATCACCTTCTCAAAAAAACAGAGAGTGTAAAAATGTATCAAACTAAATTTCAAATTTCTGCAGATGCCTGTCTATAATTCGTACACTTAAAATTGTGGCTACGTGACTGATGATAAGCCGTAAAAGAAAATATAATTTTTTCTAAACGATTGTGCTTTGCCTGGCCCACTTAAAAAATTTAAGTGACCCTCTTTCATATGCAAAAAGGCATTTTGAAAATTGGTCCACAATTAATGACGAAGTTATCTGATAATCAATTATTGGGGCGAGCAACATGCAACATCCACACCCCCTCCGCAACCAACCCAATATCAAACAAATTTGTGGGCCTTTCCATATGCAAAAAGAATTTTAAAAATTGGTCCATAAATAAGAAAGTAATTTGATAGTCCATTTCATCCACCCCTCATTTAAAAAAAAAAAAAAGATTTAGTGGACCTCTTCCAGAGGCCAACAAAAAATTTGGAAATGGGTGAACAAATGACGAAGTTGTTGGTTAATCAGTTATTGGGGGCGGGCAATAGGTGGTTGAAAAACAGTAGCCTATAATTCAAACGAGAGTCCCAGTTAAGTGTTGTGAAAATTTCAGAAAGATCGGTCCAGCGATCTGCTCTCCCAAACAAAAGCACATTCTACTTTCTATATATAGATTTATGATACGTTTTGGTCAGCATTAAAAAAAGCGACTTAAATTAGAGAGTTGTTCAAAGTTTTATTAACATTCAGAAGAATATTTAGAAACGTCTTAAGAAGCAATTATACGGACATACAAAGGTTTTTTATTATTGTACAATGACAATAAATTAAATTAACAGAATAATGTTTGAAACAAGTAAAAATAAGTAATAACATTAGAACGATGCACGAAGAATTTTGATTTTATGTACCCATAAATATTTTGACAGTCTAGTGCGGACAATTTGTGAACACACATTTTACAAGTGGTTCGTGAGCAATTTATTTTTATGAAGAAGTTTACAACTTCATTTTATTTTCTAGCCAATATGAAATTTTGCAAAACTGTTTTGTAAATGAAACAGAGCTTTTCTATATTTATCGAACTAAAATTTAATATAAAATAATTTGATCGACAACAATTTTAATAAGTTCAAAATTAAGTTTTTACTTCTCGTTAAGTTCAATCAAATTTTTTTCACACGATCGATTCAAATATGACGATTCCAGTCGGTATTTGCAGCCGGGTAGTAATTGATCACCCTGACGGGCATCCAAATGAGATTGCTTTGCTATCCAGCTTTTAGGAGCTGGCAGATCTTCCGCTATTCTTGCTGCTACTTCACTTAAATCGCTTTAGGCTACAATTTGTAGTTCCGGCCGCAACGGAGCTTGAGTTTAACCTTAAACTGTTTGTGATTTTTATCAGCAAAAACAAAAATAGCAATTAATAAAATTAACAAAACAATCCAAAAACATAATAATTCAGTTTTAATTAAAAATAAGACAAGAAACAAGTTAAAATTTTCGAAATGTGCTCCGCTTGAAACAATTAACACTTAATCGCAGTGATTAATCTTATTTGTTTTTGTGTCGGGTTATGCACATAAAGAATAAGAGCGATTGTTTTAAAATGCCAAATGCATATAATTTTATTTGAAAATATGTATGTATGTACTCGTATGTATGTATGTAGGTCCATTTGTTGCATTTTTAATGCAATTGCGTGTTGGTACCAATAACTTCCTTTCAACGTTGGTGCAAAGTTTTTGGGTTTAACACCTGCCCCACGATATCGTTTTTTTTTTGGGGAACAACAACTTGAACTTGATCCTGATTTTGCCAAGTTTATCTATCGCTAACATTAATGATTTCCGATAATGCGTGACTGTGGTCATACGGTTAGTTTTCCTTTTAATTAGTTTTCTATGCCTCAATTTATGGGCGAAGTTTAACGTTCGACATTATGGGACAGGCGCTTAATTTGACTTGCTTATTTTCAAAGAAATATATTGCATTTTTTTTCTTTTTTTTGCTATTCCTATAAAAAAAAATAACTGTTATTTTCGAGCAAAAATTACAGTTAACAAGCCAGCATTTTATGCTCAACGAATTTGAAAACTTAAAAACTGTTTCTTTTGCTGGAAAAAAAAACGAAAGCTCCCAAACAATATCTGTTCATTCAATTTTGCTAAAGAAAAAAATTACCAGATTTTAATATATTTTTTGTCCATTTCCCACTTCTATATATTTTGCATTGTTACATGTACATAAAATTTGTCAATTTCCATTTTTCAATCCACATCCAATTTTCTGAATGAACCACCCAGACCATATATGCCGTCAAAATCGATGGGCTTGCCGGGCCTCAAGAGTTCGTTTGTGCCATAATTTGCATTCTCTTTAAAATAGTTCTCATACTCCAGAAACTTTTTTTCAAAAACTTTTATATGTTCCTCAGCCGAACCGTTCTCGCCACCCAAATAACTGGGTAAGTATTTTAAGGGTATACCAGTATCTGGATTCGTAAAGTTATCGTTGTGCACAAACACCTGCAACAGAAACATTAATTTATTAAATAACATCACTATTTTAGAGGCTCTATTAGAAATTTACCCGTTTTTGAACTTTTTCCGATAGCATGGGCACAAAAATGTTTATGACAGTTTGAAAAATGCCCGGTGTGTTTAGCAAGTGAACACCTTTGATGCGAAAAGGTAAAGATTTCTCGTAAAATTGCAATAACTTTTTCAGAAAACTTGGTGTAAATTTCAAAACCAAATTTAATGTAACTTCCTTCAGGTCCAATATAAATATAATGCCGTTTATGCAGGCGTAAGGATCGTCCATTAAAATAATCTCATGTTTTGCATTTACCACAGCATAGAGCTCCTCCAAATCGATTAAGCCCTTGGCAATATCACCACTAATGTTTAAGAAAACAATGCGAGGACCATTGTTGTTCATGGGTATGGGCAGCGGTATGGCGTATCTGAAATGAAACCAATAAATAAGTTTACTTCAAATTAGGATTTTTATTTATTTATTACAAATTTGCAATTACCCAAAATTAAACATTTTTCTGAACTTAGCATCATGTATATCGGTGGTATTAAAAAAAGCGGGAAATTTTGATTTGAGCGTAAAAAATAAATCTATTTTGGTTTTTGCTCTTTCCAAACTATATTTGCAGCCGCGCAAAAATTGTATTAGGAACTGATCGTCCAGGCGGGCGTTCAGATGGGGTTGTTTTTCAATCCAATCCTTTAAGGCTTTTAAATCTTCGGGTATTCTTCCCGGCACCTCAAACAATTCATTTTCGGCGACTTTCTGCAGTTCAGCCGGCAACGCTTTAATATTTACCATATCCAGCTGTTGAGATCGTTTACCTTTAAAGTCTGAAATTGAACTGACTAAAATGTTCAATATTTTATTTCATTAAAGAATATAAACTGCTACCAAAAGTAAAAACCAACAAAAAAATATATGGATCACAAAATTTTTTTGCAATACATGCAAACAGGCGAAACTAGTATATTTATGATGCTGAGATTCAGTGGACATTTATTAATTAATTGCACAGTGGGCTTGTTTATAAAATAATATGACACTCAAGCTAAACACTGTGTGCGTAAAGAATATGTCCTGTTGCGAGTATTTTTTAAACGTTTAGATGCAAGATTCTTTACTATGGACTTATGGAGAAAAGTCTGGCAAATGAGAGAAAATCGAAATGTCTCGAAATCGAGATTAAGTTAAACAAAGTAATTCTTTAAGGATCAGTATTCCTTTTTTAGAGCTATACAAATTAGTTACACTGAGTTTTAAATGTGTTAACAAATTAATCGAAGTAAAGTTCGAATTAAAATTTGTTCTTCATAGAAGCAAATAAAATACTAAAGATTTTAAATTAGATAAAAATTGTAATTATTTAGAAGGCCTGAAGTCAGCGACTACTTGCAAGGATAGACTATAATCCTTTTAAGACTAAGGTTTATTTATTTAGGGCCTGGAGTTACAATTTCTATAAAAAAATCAGAATTCTCCAGTCTTGCTTGAAGCAAAAAACAAATAAACAAATTTGAAGCTCTTTTTATATTAATATTTTTTATATTTCAAGTAATTTTTATTAAAATTAGTAGGATAAACTCCAAATTTGAAATGCTAGTTGATTTATTTAAGTTACTTGCCTATTTTTTTTTTAAATATTAGCGCTTTTGATTTTTTTTGTTGAACCTGTTATATTTACTCGATTTAAAACCGACTAATACTATATGAATTCGGTTTACATAACTCCAAAAATAAAAACCCGGAAATTTACTTGATTTACAGAATAGAAATGAAAACCCCTTAAACGAGGTTACATACATACATACATATTATTTTAGTTCCATCTACCACACCACTGACGATAACTTTTTGCTTTGTTTGGTGCACTTTATGCCCACTGTTCCAGTCCTGCGATTAGTAACTCTGCGGCAAAGCACCGGTATTAGGTGTTATCAGCAAAAATGTCAATTTTTCTTCATCGTTTTTTATTGCCGAAAGTTGTTTGTGTTAAAATAATATTTTTTTTTTTCTTAAACTTTACGAGCAAATTTCATCCTGCCCCCAATTTAAAATTACATACACTTCTTAGCTGTTTACGAAAAACCAAACAAGTATTTGTTATTTTTTTTATTTTCTTAAAAGTTTTTAAAATACAAGGGCTATAAAAATATTTATTACAAATCGTCTTATTATCCACACAGTTCTTAAAATGATTTTTAAGATATTGTAAAAAATAAATATATACAATAAAAATAGACAACTAGAATTTTATGCAGATTATAGAATCAGTGCGATGGAATTAAAAGAAACTGTTGATTGGCAGCCTGGGTTTTTGGGGTTATAAATATCAGCTGTTTAAATAAAAGAAACTAATTTAAGCCAATATTTTGCATTTTTGCAATGCTATGTCCATATGTATGTAAATATATGTTATAATTTTTAATCTTTTCAATTAAGGAGTGGGTGGCTTGGTGTTCAATTGGGCAGGCAGTGGGTTCGACCAACAGTCCGGACGTTGTAGGTTCGGCTGCTGGCAGAGACTCTGCAGACAAGCAACAACCTTTGCAATTTTGTATTCATTGTTCCAAGAAAAAAAATTACACATTATATGCGTATAGCTCTAAGTTAGGGTAACGAAAGCTGGTGTTTAATAGAAATATTAAAAAAAATAATTAAAATAATATACTATAGTCAAATATTCTGCAAAAATCTTTGCTGCACTTTTTTTAACTGAATTTTCTGAATTTTTTTAAAGGTTTTTTAAGCTGATTTTTTCGAAAGGCCTCTAAAAATATTGCGGCAAATAATACAATTTTGTTTTTGCACAGAATGTGATTTTTGCAACAAAATCTATTTTGTAGAATATCTTAGTTCTGCGTAAGTGTTTAATTGATTAGTTTTCTGTTTAAATTTATTGAAACAAAAAAAAAAACACCCTTAACCTTGAAGGGATTAAAGTCTTAAATACATATGTACGTGCCCCCGCATATGAAAAGCTACCTAGTGTGTGAAAACCGGTTTTTGAGTAAAACGCAATTTAAGTTTCCCCCTCGGCGTTGCATTACTGTGCGTGTCCTCAATTCATTGTGAAAACACACTAAAGGAGTATTTAACTGTGTTATATATGTATGTAGTTGGATTTTTATATTACTTGCCAATATTTTCGAGACTTGTGAACAGTTTCACTGAAAATTGTAGATATTTTACGTACAAGTCCAAAAAAAGTGAATTCGTGAAATTTTGCGCACTAGGTGGGTCTTCTTAGACAGGGTCATATACAATTTTTGAAAAAGGTAGTTGCTAAATTTGCACTTGAGTAGAAGAATGACACACACTTTAAGGTGAGATGAGCTTTTAACAGAACTACCGGGTGTTCAGGTCACACTTAAGATTCACTATGCATTAAGTTCAACAAAGCTAAACCTGTCTACATATGTATGTATGCATTACAGCATTAAAAACAAACAAAAAATAATACAAAACTTTTATTGCTACTACGACTTGTGCATTTTAAGATGCATTAAAATAAACAAATTAATGAACAAACATAAACGCTTTTTAATTGCCATTTAATTTATTACTAAAAATAATTAAAACACACATACACACACACTTAAAAAAGCTTGTTTTAACTGTTTTCTAGTCCACATCCAACTTTCGGAATGAACCGCCCAATCCGTATAAACTATCAAAATCGATCGGTTTGCCGGGTCTCAAGAGCTCATTAGTGCCATAATTGCTATTCTCTTGGAAATACTGTTCATATTGCTTCCACTTTTTATCGAAATCTTTTAAAATTTGTTCAGTTAAGCCGTTATCGCCTCCTAAAGAAACGGGCAAATACTCAGTTGGTATGATATCCTTTATGTTTTGGTAGTCTTGGCCATAAACAAAAATCTGAAATTGGAATTTTGTAAGAAAATTGTCAAATCTGATGGCATATATTTTAAACTCATTTGTTGCAAGTAATTGGTTTTTTGTATTCTGAAAAATAAGGGTTCAAAATATGTGCTATTTTTGTGAGAAAACATGAACGTCAAGTGTATGTAATTGTCACTTAATTGCTGTAAAAAAGGAAATAAAACTTTTAAAATGACTGTTATCTTGCGATCTGAAACATAAAAGTTTCAACTATTACTGTCCCTGCAAGTAACTGGTCTTATTCTGTTTTCTGTAGGCAATTTTTCGGCATTTTGCACAATTTTTGTGGCTTTAACCTGATGATATTTCTTACACGATATTTAAGCGGTAATTTTTAAGACAAGTCTTTTTGTTTTCACGAAAATTGCTTAGAGAAGAATTTCCCTTTACTTTTACCTAATTCTTTTTATGTTTTATTTTTATGGCAAAAATGCATAAAAAAGACATGTCCCAGAAATCATCATGTGAACATAAAATGATTTGACACAAAATTTCGCAACTTTTGTTTTGCTTTTTATTTCCCTTCGTTCCATAAAATTTAAAACAATATCAATTAAAAACATCGCTGTTAGTTTCCGTACGTGCCAAAAAATCACTATTTCTTGCAAAATGGTCTTGCAAAAGTTGGAAGGCATTACTAGCGGTTTTTTTTTAAACTTGCGGTTGTTATTGACGTTTATGTATACTCACTCTTTTCCTTAATTTTTCTGTCAGCAATGGCAGCAAAACACTTAAAACGCCGTGAAAAAATCCAGGCGTATTTATCATATGAACACTTTTAATTCGCAACGGCAAAGATTTTTCATAGAACTGCACAGTTTTGCTGAGAAAACTGGGTGTAAATTTTGCAGCCATATTTATGGTGATCTGCTTCAAGTCCAAAATATAAACCATGCCATTTATACAGGCATAGGGATCGTCCAGCATGAAAATTTCATGCATAGCATTTGTAACTTGAAAAAGATCTTCTATATCTATGAGGCCTTTGCCAACATCACCTTCAAATCTTATAAAAAATATACGAGAACCATGATCTTTGAGGGGTCGCGGTAAAGGGACCCCAAATCTAAAATTTAAGAAATATTGAAAAAATTTAAAATCTTTTTCGTTATCTCTTTCAGATTAAACTCACCCCTGATCGTAAATTTTTCTAAATTTTTTTTCATTGATATCGTTGATGTTGAACAAGTCGGCAAATTTTGTTTTTAATGTGAAAAATAAATCAATTTTACTTTTGGCTTTTTCCAAACTATATTTACAACCGCGTAAAAATTGTATTAGAAACTGATCTTCGACACGGGCATTCAAATGAGGCGCTTGTTCTATCCAAGTTTTTAATGCCTGCAAGTCACTGGACACTCTGTTAGTTACTTCATCCAAATCGGTTTCTGCCACCTTTTGTAGTTCAACTGGCAAAGTTTTTATTTCTAGCATTTTTGTTCGTATACAACGTCTACTTTAGAATTTCAAAAACAACTGATTTGAAATAAAATTTTAATAATAATTTTTCAAGTTCAAGAAATATTATGTTATTCAAAAAACGCATGTCAAAGTAGCGTTTTTTTATGGCATTTTTTTTTTCTTTTAAATTTAATTTTCAAACTCACATTTGGTTTAACTGAAAGCTAGAAATATTCATACATACAGTGGATTGGTGATCAATTGAGAAAAATCTGATGTATTCATATAAAAAAACGCTGGAGTTGCTTGAAAACAATTGCTCAAATTGTTTGTGTATATGAGTTGGATTATTTGCAACTTAATCATGTTTTGCATTTCAATGCAACCAACTTGAAACGCTTTCTTTCGTACACAGTAAACGCCTGTTAATTTGTTTGACTTTGTTATTTTGATGGTTCAAGGCCATGATAAGGGAAATAATGTGGCTGCTGTACAGAGTTCCCGAATATATTTACTTATACATACATATATGAATAAAAACAAGCATTGATCATTTAAGCAGAAGAACCATTTGAATAATTTTGATAACATTTTGTGGAACGGTACAAAATTTTTGGTTATATTAAAATATCATTTTGTGATATTTGTACATACATACATACATACATACATATACTTTAAATACTACCAAAATTTTATACATACATACATATGTACTCGTTTATTTAAATATTTACCAGTTTTTGTTTTTATATTTCACTTGGTCATACGATGAATTATCGACATCTGGTTGAATGCATATTGGTTTAGAAAGGGGAACAAAATTTTGCGTATGTATGTATGTATAGATACATACATACATATATGTATTTTAATTTCCATGCGAAAAAATGCCCATACACATATTGTCGAAATGAACTGTTTTCGAAGATTGTAAATTTAACATGATACATAATTTATTTATCATGCTATAAACTTTGTTTAATATTTATACATACAAAAATTACATAAAATTAATTAATTTTATTTAATCCACATTTAGTTTACGAAACGATCCCTCTATGCCAAATATACTATCAAAGTCCAGTGCTATGCCGGGCCGTAAACACTCATCGCTTCCAAATTCAGCATTTCTTTTGAAATACTCTCTATAATTATCAAATTTATTCATCCATTCTAGAGTCAGCTCAGCAATGCTGCCATTTTCTCCGCCATAATCCTTGGGTAAGTATTTCAGAGGAATTTCTTTAGTCAGCAAGTCCATTTTATTACCATGCACGTATAGCTTAAATTTGAAAAATGAAATTGTAATAATTCTCGCTCGATATAGAATTCGTCTTTTCGGCTTGATAGAAAGTAAACATTTTCTAAACCTGAGAGAATAGGCAGAACTTGCCAAGGTCATTCAAATGTTATCGACAATGATATTAGTATATATATATATGCACATACATATACATAAGTGCTAAAATTTGAGGAGGGAGGAAGCAAATTTCTTTTGAATAACCCATCGTTACTCATAATATGAGTTCATATTTAGCAAATTTTGTGCCAAGGTATAATTAAATTGAAAAAAGTGCAACAAATTTTTTATGGAATGGCTCAATAAAAATATTAATTATAAAATCTGACCATTAGTTCCGAAACTCAATATGAAGTATTATTGGTTTAGAGGTTCGAATTTTAAAGAAACTCTTTTATTCCTTTCGGAAGGAGAAAATAGTTCTACCTAAACGCGTTCATCGTGTCTCTATAGTAAGATTACTTACCCTTTTCTGTTGCTTTTCCGACATCATGGGCTTGATCATATTGAAAACTTGTTCAAATCCGGTTGGGGTATTGATGAAATGTGTTGCCTTTGGTCTCAAAGGTACAGCTTCTTCAGAAAAGACAGTCATTTTCTTCGCCACAGTTGGTGTCATTTGAAACATATGACCCATGGTAGCCTTTTCAAAATCGCCAATAAAAACTACTCCATTTACATTCGCATAATCATCTTCCAGCAAAAGAACTTCTTGCATAGCGCAAGCCACTGACATTACTTGCTCAATTGAATATTTTTCCGGCGGGTATAAGCCCAAACGCATAATGCCCACACGCGGACCATTCTCATTTAAAGGTGTAGGCATATACGACCAAATGCTTCAAAGCAAATTTGAATTCGTAATTATTTTTAACGATTTTATAGTACTACAACACTATGAAACTTACCCCAAACTTAATATTTCCCTAAATTTTGGATCATCCACATTTGTGGGTCCAAAAATTTCTGGATATTTATGCTTCAATGTAAAGAATTTATCAATTTTTGATTTGGTTTTTTCCATGCTGTACTTACAGCCACGCAAAAAGGCAATCAAAAATTGATCATCGGTGTTGACTCGCAGATGTGGCTGCTGTTTTATCCAAGTTTTTAAGGCCTCCAAGTCGGCTGGTATGCGAGCGGGATCTTCTCCCAGCTGTTCAATGGCTAATTTTTGCAGCTCCTCAGTTAATGGTCGTATTTCTGTCATATTGTTTCAATGCTCACCACCAAATGTAGACTAAAATATTTTTATTTAATTATTCTACTATGTAATATCAAAAAACTTTATCAAAATAAATGGTATCAGATATAAAGTGCTTGATAAGCAAGTCCATTCTATTGTCGGTAAATAAGATTGTTTTTTTTTTAGACTTATCAACAAATTTTGTTGCAATTTTATGCGATTGAAACTGGGTATCTTCATGATACAACGAGTATTTCCAATAAAGGGAGGAGAAAATAGACGCTTTGCTTGATTTGATAAAAAAATTTGCTTGAATGGTTAAAATCCCGTAAAAATAAATCGGAATAATGTATTTAAAAAGTTGCATAAATGCAAGTAAGTAAAAAATCCATCTGTTAAAAATTCCTTAAGTTAAGAGAACATTTGGAAAAGTACTTTTAAAAAAATCACTCTTTACAAATGAATTTAAGAAATTAAACTACCTTTAAAAAAAAGTAGTTTTTGGAACAGCTCATCCTGGTACTGATTTATTAATATTATTGAAAATCTTTCTTGTAATTGAATTATTGCTAAAATATTCCCAAGAATTTAGTTCTGGCAGAAACTTCGGAGCTCTTTATGCGCAGGCTTTCATCAACACCAAAATCATCGTTATCACTAAAATAGTCGACATAGGAGAGCACTTTTTGTTCCCATTGGTCGATTAAGCCTTGCAGGCAGGCATTTTTCCCGCCATATTCTGCAGGCAAGATCTCTTTAGGAATGAGCTGGTACAATTCTTCGCGGTCCGCACCATGGACATGCATCTGCAAAAAGAAATTAGCTTTTATTGTTGTGCATCTGACCTGCGCAACCTTGTAGCATCCAAACTAAAGTATGCTAAGTTGAATTAGTAATTTTGTTTTCATTATGAAAAAATTATAACTCTGTAGCTGTAGGGACTGTCGCAATGAATAATTTTGCCGGGAAGTGTAATGCGTTAAAGGCAAATAACGCTGTAGAATTTCAATTTTCTTGCACAAAACACATACATACGTACTTATATTTTAAACTTAGCATAGTTCTGTTCGGACCCTTTTAAAGACAAAATATTTACTTACTTTATTTTGAGTATTTGTGGGCATAAATGGCTTAACTAAGTTGTAAATTGTTGTAAAAGTGCTGGCCGTGTTAATAAAGTGATTGGACAACAGGTTCAAAGGTACTGATTCCTCCATGTACTGAGAAATTTTCTTTATGACTGCTGGACTGGCTTGTAGATAATGCGAGGCACTTACATCACCAAAATCCATAAGATAAATCAAACCGGACACCACGGCAATGTCGTCGTCCAAAATTAACACATCTTGTAGCAGTTGACGAAATTGTGATATTTCGTCAAATGTAAACTCTTTGGGATCATAAGCGCCGTTGCGCACCAACAAAACACGCGGCCCCAGCTCCGTAACCGGCTGCGGTAGATAGATCACCACGCTTGAAACATATAAAATTAATTTCTACTTCTACTGAATTGTATAGTTTTTTTTTATTGTTTTTATGTTTACACTTACCCACATTTCAACAATGTACGTATCCGTTCTTCCTTTAAATTGGGCCTGCGAAATAATTCCGGATTTTTTTCTATGTGGGCATAGTAATTATCCAATTTTTGTTTGGCTTTGTCAAGATCATATTTACAGTTTCTTAAAAATGCTACCAGAAACTGATCATCGGTTCTAGATTTTAAATGCGGCTGTTCTGCTATCCATTTTCTAAATGTTTGTAAATTGATCTCAATTTGTTCTGGCTTCTCATTCAAATTTTCAATGGCCACTTTCTGAAGAACATCGCTTAAAGGCCTTAAAACCATATCTTTATTAAAAATTAATGTATGCTCTTGGACGAAAACTTTAACATTGACAAAATTGTATACGTTTTCCGCTAAAAGTTACTTGTGCATTAATGTACAAATGTGTTGCAATTCATGATTGTTTTTTATTTAATTGTATAAATTGTCAATTAACGTAATGAATCTGACTCATAGTTATTTACACATATTTAATATTAATAATAAAAGATACACAGTTTCAGTTCATTTTAACGAATCTTTTCACACCCTACAGAACAGACTTAAATATAATATATGAGAATATATGTATGTATGTATGTATATTCAAGTCTAATAACTGCCAGCTTTGGTATTTATAAATTTTACAAATTTATTTAATTATGATTTAAATTTAATTTTAAGTTGTATTTAAAATACGGTTTCAGTTTTGCCGCTCTAAATAATTGTTGTCACATTGTAAATGTCATTAAAGTATGGCAGCATCATTTAGTTTCCAAACATTGTGGAACCTTTTCCACAAAACAACCGTTTATTATTGGTTAAACAGCAAGAAGTGCTCGTGAAAAAAAATTATTAGAATTAAATTATTACTGGCTAATACCGAAATTTAGTGTTATTTTTGTGAAGTGTAAACATATATGTACATATGTACATACTATATTGTTAAAATTACTGAGTATAAAACCAGCAAGTTTATTACCAAGCGGCTGATAGAAGCGGGAACTATAAAGGTATGTACATATATACATACATATGTGTGTTTTTACTTATTTGTGGAAAAAAAATACAGCCACCCAAAACCATATGGTGATCAGTATAAATTAAATAGAACTTAGATGTAAAAGATTAGTTATACATATGTAAATACTATATCTTAGTGCTGAACTTTTAATTCATAGAGCTCCTCCTGTACCTTACATACTACCTTTTTTTTGCATACAAAAATTCGAGTGCAATAGACAAACAAATTGTATATTAGTTTGAAGCAAACTTTTTCAAGAGAAAAAATCTCTTTCTACAGGAATGGAAAGTTGAACACATACATATGTGTGCGGTTAGTACATGTTTAGTAAAATAAACAGGTTAACAAATTAAAGTCGGATTAAGTACATAACAAGAAAAGCGAAATCTTACTTGAATGTAACTTCGTAAAAGATATTCAGTTATGTGCTGAAACTTCCATTTCGCAAAAAAAATTGCAATCACCTAAAATTTCGCTATTTGAAGTCGCAAGTAAATAAGGAAGTCACTTCTAAGTGAACTTGTAAACATTACAAAAACTTCGCTTCAAACCGTAGAAGTGAAAGCATACAAATGTAATTTAATGTGTTTAACAAAATTTATATAATTTGGCCGATTTCAATAAAAAAATTCCAATCTGAAAATATACTGCTGCATTTGTTTGCTTCAAAATTAGCTATTTCAGAGTGCCAGCGCTTTTCGGCACAAGAACAGAAAGACGCAAAAGAAAAATATTTTCATACATACATACATATTTCAAAATATTAAAAATGGTTTTCTATCGTAACTTTGCACACTGAACTACAAGAAAAACAAAACAAATTTTAAAATTCTTTTAATCATCCCTGATCCTAAGTGTGTGTAACTACTCAAATTTGCAAAATAACACTCTCTTGTTGCCGAAAAAAATGACCTTCGTATGTCAGCAAAACTATTGAAATAAGCGAATTATAACAAAATGTTTTTCATAAAAGCAGTTTCCAGCGTGTACTTCTTTTAGCCGGATGCAAACAAGAAAATCGTTGAAAATTACTCTTAAAAAGTGCCTTTTTAAAATAAGTAGATATTATTGTATTATAGCTTTAAAAAAAGTATCTTTTAAAAGAAACGCTATTAAAAAATTAGCTTTTAAGAGAATACCTTTCGAGAAAGTACAGCTTATAAAGTACATACTTTTAATAAAATATAAAGTACATACATACATATGTACATATGTATTTATCGAGTATGCAAGATTCGTGAAAGTGATAATTACCTTCCATTTGCTTTTAAGAAATCCGAAAAACAACAACGTTTCATATACAAACATACACACACACATATTTCAACATTTTATTCAAATAAACTGAAAAAGCTTGCCAGCCAAGATCTTCTTTTTGTTGTCATCCATTCATCTGCAAAAATTGTAAATGAAGAAAAAACTTCAATATTTCTGTAAGAACAAACTTTATATGTACATACATATGTATATAAACTAGATAACAGAATAAACAGCATATTAAATACAATTTTAAATACTCGTTATTCTATCTTTGGCTAAATAACAAATTTTGCGATCGTTTAAACATTTTTGTCATGAGAAGTTAAAACTGAAAATAAAATCATGAAACGAGCTTTTAACAAAATAAAAAGGGCCAATTAATCAATATCTAGTTTCTTGAAAGAACCCTCTATGCCAAAATAGCTTTTAAAATCAAATCGTAAGCCATCCTCTCGTAATTTTTCCTCTGTACCATAATTGGGCTCATCCAAAAAATAGTCGCGGTATTTCATCAGTTTCGCTTCCATGCAATCGATTATATCTTGGATTGTTCCATTGCTGCCGCCATATTCTGCTGGCAAATATTCGCGGGGCACAAGATCGTATATGATGTCGGTCGAAGAGGTAACAGAAATCTGAAATTATAGAAGACGTCCAGCAATTGTTCATTTAGACCTTTAAAAAAATCACTTACTCGATTTTTCATTTTTTCGGGAAAAAATCCTTTAAGGGTCCGAAACCCCTTTTCGAAAGGTGCAGGTACATTTATAAAACAGGTGCCCTTTTGACGCATGGGCATTGCTTCATCAGCAAAAACGGAAAATTTTCTCAGCAAATCCGGTTGCAGATGAAATAAATGGGAGCCTGTAACCCCCCTCATGTCCATAATTTCTAAGTAACCACAAACTGTTGAATTGTCATCTTCAATCATCATTATTTCACCAAACATGGAACCAACTCTTATAATATCTTGAAACTTATATTTATTTATATCATAAGCACCAGCTCTAATAATAGTGACACAGGGTCTATCTTCCTTTTCGGGTATAGGGATTTGCAGGATAATGCTAAAAAGAAACTGATGAGTTTTTCACCAAAACACCATACCAACAACAGTTTTACCCCATTCTTAGTATCTCCAAAACCTGATGATGATCCACAATTCTTCTCTCGTTAAATACTTCTGGTATAGCGGCTTTTAATGTATAAAAACGATCGATTTTTTGTTTTGCTCTCTCTAGACTGAATTTTGAACCTCTTAAAAATGCCACCAAAAATTGATCATTCGTTCTGGCCTTCAAATGGGGCTGACTTAAAACCCACTGTCTCAATCGCATAACATCTTCGTGACATTTTTTGGGATTTTCATTTAATTCACGCACGGCTACTTCTTGTAGGGCTGGTGTTAGAGGCCTTAAAACAGGTGGTGTTTCCGCATCAGGTGGATTCATGTTGTCTCAAAACACTTTATGTAAGTGACGCGCCTAAAATTATACTAAAAACAGTAAGCAAAAGATTTAACTTGCACGCTACATGCGTAATGACTACTTGGGTGGGACAGATTTATTTGTGTCACTTATTTTATTCCCACACCATTTACATGTTAATAATCCAATTATACTTCCACGCTACTTTTACTTAAACAGAAATACAAAAATTTTAAGTTTACTTTGTACGGTTATCCGCAAATAAATGGAATTTATTTAATTTATCTAGACTACACATGTATGCACATACACACATGTGGTCTATTTAAATTACACAGTAAAACAAAACAATTTAAATTTTTACGAAAAAAAAAAACAAACACAAAATTCTATCAATGAAAAGCTTTCAGATGGTGTTCAGAATGATTGATATTAGTTTAAAGGGAGTTGGCAGCTGTTGCCTCTTTTTCATTCTTTACAATGAGTGTGCGTTATACTTGTTACACCCTGTGTTTTCTGTAACTGTAACAATACATCAAATTGTGAACTCAGTACTCTTTGTATGGCAGTAACATCCAGTGATGGGCAACTCAGTAATCTTGTATCTTTACATTTTTCTTCCAGAATTAAACCGGGGCTGTTATATTTTTTTATGGCTTAGAATTGTAAACACCGTATTCTTTGTACGGCAGTAACATCCACTGTAGGACAACTCAGTATTCTTTACATTTTTCTTCCAGAATAAAACCGGGGTTGTTATATTTTTTATGGCTTAGAATTGTAACATCCACTGAAGGACAACTCGGTATTATTTTGTTAGTTGTAAATGCTATTGAAATAATAAAATTTTTAGAAAATTTCAGAGAAATTTATAAATTTTCGGGAGTACGATGTTTCGAACAATATTGTACGATAATGAAAGTTGTGGACAAATATATCTGGTATTTTGTGTATCGTTGCATTATTGCGCCATTTCTGAGCCGATGTGGCCAACATTTATTTTAAATATCTAATTCAGATGTAGAGTGCCACATTCAAAAATCTGTACAGCAAACCCTTAGATCAGAATGTTTACATTAATATTTTTAAGAAGGCACTATACGTGTGCGCATGTATGAGTCCTTGATCGGACTGATTGCCGAAAATGTTTGCAACTGTATGTTTGTTATTTTAGGTCAGATAGTTTGAACCTTTATGCCTTTTCTGACACGATTTTCATTTTCCAAACTTTTCATAATTTTTCCATTTTTTTGTTTGTTTATTTTATGTTGCAACAATTATAAAAGTATGCGAGCACAGATTTATCTTTTAACCGGTTTGTTAACTAATTACAAATTTGCTTACTAGAATTTAAATTGCACAAAATAGGTTTTCACCACATAAAAACAGTTGTTCTTATCGGCAACGTTCATCATTCACTTGGTTTATTTTTGACAGTCGTATCATAGTGTTAAGCGTTTTTTTGTTTGTTTTTTTTTTTTTTTTTTTTTTTTGATAACAATTTACCAGCTTATTCTATGTGTGCAAATCAATTATTACGTTTAAGATTAAACAAATATACAACACATAGATATATACATTTTTTAAAATGAAAAACTTAAATTTCGTGCAGTATAAGCCAACTGCAGCAAGACGTATAGAATAATAGAATAATAGTATTTGTTTTTGGTGGGAGTATTATTCAGGTGTTTATTGGCTGATAAACGTTGTCAAGTTTTAAAAACAATAAATAAATATGTATAATCCGCCAATTTTAATCTGTTACGATAAGAATAGACACATATTGTTTTTGACCAAGTTAAACCATTTTATATATGTATGTATGTGTGTCGCAAACTTTTCCAGAAAACCGCTTTAATTAACTACCGTGCTATGGCTTAAGACGACTGCAATTCAATTGAAATTATTTTATCATAGAAACCTTTACTTTTAGGTTTTGTTGTTACCGCTGGCTGATGATGACTGTCTAGTAAAATGTGTTTGTTGCTCTTGCTGCTTTACAAGTGATTGAGTTATTTGTTGGAATTTTTTTTTTTTTTTTTGTAAGTTTTCTTCATCTTTTCAATTTTCTTATGCATTTGCTAATGTTTTTGTTTTCAATTCATTCATTCATTCATTCAATGATTGAGGTATGTTGCCGATGCAACAAGATACATAAATGCAAAAAATGCACTAATTGTTATTCGATAGTAGTGAACAGGTTTTTAGCGGCCGTATAGAGTTTAAGAGCACTCTACACAAAGCATCTAATATCAATATAAAAATCAAATGTCGTTCGTTTGGTAACCGCATCATTTAATAACGGCTACACCGATTTGTTGAATTTTGTTTGTTAAAGGTTTGGCCTAACCCTATTTATGTACATAAGTTTTTGCGGACAGAAAAATATACATAGAAAATGTATGTACCGCGTGCACATTCACGCCCACTTCTTTGATATATATAAAACCGATTTGTTTGTGCATTATTTAAAAGTAATAAAACGATATTACGGAAACCAAATATGTCCACAGCCACTTCTGCTTCTATATATTTTTACTATCCATAATAATATGACAGTACAATAAAAAAATATGCTTGTTTTTTCTCTATAAAACTAAAATTTGAAGTAAAAACAACGTTCGCCGAGTCAGCTGGTATTAAAATTTAATAAATAGTTCTGAAAAGAACTTTTGAACTTGAACAAAATGTTAAAAATGTTCATCGTAACATATGTATGTATGTGTTTGCGCCAGTTCTGCTTACACTGGGTACATCATATCACAACCACCAACTTCATAGAAAGCAATGTGAGGTTCTTACTCATTTAAAATTTTGAGAATAGATTTAGATTGTTTCGATCGATAAGATTATTTTACATAATTTTAAAATACACCAGTTATACCGCGTTAAGCTGCCGAAGAATCCAGCTCGTCTAGGCGATTCGTTTGGTATTTACATCTACAAAATGGCAGCATTACTGCAAATTCCAACAATTAAAATAATTTTTATTCCCCCCTTTATATTTGCAGTAGGGTGTCTGTTCGTCAAACTTTGCCGTTCGATAAAAATATCTGTTTTAAATAACTTTTTAATCACAACTATTACTTAATGTCTTTGTTTCTCTTCATGGTTTTAGTACAATTTACCATTTCTTTTTTCTCTCATTTTAATATACATATTGTTTTTTATTTTGTAAATTTCTTGTTTTTAATTGATTTTTTTATATGAGTGCAATATATACAAATGTACTCGTATACATGTTTATAAATTTATTTTGTAGTTTGTTGATCTTTACAGTTTTTTTTTTTTATTATTTTAAAAGTGTTGTAAATGTAATTTATTTTGATATGGTGATAAAAGTTTTGCTTTCTATCAATTTGCTGCTGGTAATAGTGTTAAAGAAAGTGCGTACGTATTAACAAATTTAAGCTTCAATATGTTAAAGATAAAACTTTTAAAATAGGTTCAGCTTTATGGTACTCTTTGGCAAAGTTTTTACAATAATCAGGTGGTCACTGGACAAAATCCATTAGATATTTTCTATTTTCAAGTTTAAAGTTCTCTTTTAGATTTCCAAAGACAACAGGAACTGTCTTACTTTTCTTCAAACAAATAAAAAAGACGCATTTTAATCCTTTTTCAATGGAAAACCCCCTACTTTTATTATCTGTTTTATTTCTAAAGCCATGTTCAAGTGTAAAGATCGCATTTTCTGTTTATAAATTTTAAGAATAAATTTAAGCTTTAAATTTGCATTTTAGTTTTTTGTTTTCACATAAAACTATAGTTTTTATACACATCCAATTTCCCTTTTAACCGACTGGCTTCTTTATGTCCCAGTTTTTTTATTTGTTTTTTTTTTTTTTGTCTTAAGTAATTTGCATCTATACAACCCTGCACAATAGATAATTGTTTTAAAAGACAATTGATTGATTTTCTAGAAGCTTCAATGTTAATTAAATAAATTTAGAAAATTGTGTTTTTAGATCAGATTTGTACAGTTTGTTGAAAATAACAGGGTATTGCAATGAAAGAACAAAAATTTAGAAGAAAAATTATGTAGAAATCCGTTGTTCATTACTTTAAATTAAAAAAAAAAAACTAATTAGGACTACAATTAAAAATATTATTTTAGCATTTCATTAATGGAAAACAAGAAACAAAATTTAATATAATAAAGGCGAAGGACACGTAACCACTTCTATTTAATTTAACCTTTTAGATAATATCAAAGTAAATAATAAATTAATAAACGTAATATACTGTGATTTCCTAAAAATTGTCAATATATATAAAATTCATTAAAAAGTTTAAAATTTTGCAAAATTAACGGTTGTATTGATTGTTGATACGGCTACTCTAATCAATTTTATTCACCACTGTAATATTCACCCTCTGGTATGTAAAACAATAAATAAGGCTGCCGGACCAAATATAATATTTTGATAAAGAAAAAAAAAAACTGATAATTTTCTAGTTAAAATAAATGTTGTCATTTAGCGATTTCTTTAAATTTTAAGCTTAGCGTATAAAAAAAAAAGAAAAGCGTGCAAATAAAATATGGTCGATAATTTTTCGCTGAAAATAAAGCTTTTTTGTTTTGCGAAATTTTCATTAATTTGGGTTTTCTCAAGGAAAAACAACGCGATATGGCCACTGCACCAAAGTATAAAACCATTTGTAAACAATCCATAGCTTTGGTGAAAGATCTGAGGTTCTTTGTCATATAAATTTACCGCAATAAAGATGTGGCGATTGAAATTCCTTAACGCAAAGAAGAGTATCGAAACCTTGAAGGCCAAGAATGAGCGTTTTTAATACCTTTTTTTTTGAAAAATCGATCATTTGTGATGCTTCAATTCTTTTTAGCAAAATTTCTTTTTTGGCGTCATTTTTCTTTCCCTTCCTGCTTTCAAAATTGGTAAAACTACAAACAAAAAAAGAAAAATGTTTGACTACTTTTAAGAACTTTATTAATTTATTTATTTAAAAAATTATTATTGGAAATGTTTTCATTAAATAGAAAAACACTTGTGCTAAATTTTTACTTATAACAGAAAAGTTAGTAAAGTGTTGTAATTAATTAGCTGCGAGACAGGGTGAAAATGCAGTGCTAGTGCTATAAGTAGGAAAAAATACAAAAACTTTTAATAAAATTCTTTACAATACTATAGAATTTTACAAAGTTTATTTTATTTTTTAAGCCATCCGATAAATTAAGGATCTCAAACAGTTGTTAGTGTATTCAGAGTTTAATAAAAAAAAAATAAATAAATTTTTTGTTAAAGTACAAAATATGTTTGTCAAATTATTTCTTTGTTTCAGTTTGACATTTTTAAATAAATGTTAATTTTGTTTTCTTTGTTAAAATTAAAAAAAAAAAAAAACTTAAAATTGTTGGCCTTAAAACTATGTCCGATTTTTAAATATAAATTAATTTTAGGAAATACTTATTAAACGAATGCGTTTTTTTTAGCAAAAATAACTTATATTATTGCACAAAAGCTTTTTTGCCTAAATCAATAAATGCTAAAGGTATAAAATAAATATTTTAAATGAGATTTTTTGTTTGCGTTTTATAAAAACTGTTTAAATATTTTCTCTTGAATTTAATACAAGCCTGATGGTATATCTGTTACTTTTGAGCCCTGTGTGTACGACCTTGTCCGACTGTTGACGTTATTGGTGTTAAGTAAGTCCGGCCGACTGCTTTGGCTGGTGTACGAACCAATTCTGATGGTTGGGTTGCTGCCGAAGTATATCTGCTGGTTGCTTTTTGATTTCTCTCTATTCGACGGCATCAGCTGTTGGTCCCGCGATGTTTCGTTAAAGGTTTCATTATGGCTGGCAAATACCGCTTCTAAACGTTCAACATTTTTTGTAACCCGCTTGGCTTGCAAAGCTGCCGTCAAATCTGGCTTGGGATACTTTTGCGGTGTATTCATGCCCGTCATGAAAAACACTCCATTAAAGTGTTGAGCTGGCACAGTTGTACTGTTGGTAGCCTCGACAAAGCTGTGTCTTTTGTTTTGTGTATTTAACAAGGCCTCATTAGCCTTGACATCAGTTTCATTACAATTGTCATTGGCGTCCCTTAAGGCTTTCAAATTGGGATCGTCTTCACAGTGGCGGGCATTCATAATAACATCCAAAAGCTCTCTAGTTGTATTATTGGTAGTACTGAAAGCATTTTGTTGATTGGGACTATTTTCTGGCATTTCTGGCGAATCTAAGATAGAACGATTATAAGATTTCTCATGATCTTGTATTATGTAATCTGATTCATCGAAAAAATTCTTTAAAGCCGCTACTCTTTCATCCTGATTTTGAGTCATTTGTTTCTGCATCATCAACATGCCATATTCTGAACCATCCAAGTCCGAGCCATCTGGCTGTATTAAATGAGCCAAAGAGCGTGATTTCCTGGGTGGCTGAGGCACTATGTTTACTGGTATAATCTCTTTTTCCTTAGCTTCTGGATTCACTTGAGAGAATTTGCACTCGTTTGAAGTGATTTGCTTTTCTGCCTCGTTTACCACATTGTCCAATTCCTCCATAACATTGTCTATATCCACATCGGTGTCATTGTTATTTGGTTTTTTAGGCAGCACCAAAATAGGTACTGGAGATAGGGAAGGCCCCGTATCCGAGCTGCTGATGCCTTCATCCTCATGTTCTGAGGAGTCCTGTTTGCCTGGCGGTATATGTCTTGGCAAATTTATGCCCTGTTTATCTAGCGACTTAAAAGTATTTTCATTCTGCGCTCCTTGCAGGCGGAAAATTTCTCTTTGCAGTTCAGCACATCTTTCCTGCAGACGTCTTTCCATTGAGGTTAATACCGCCTTTTCCTCATGCAGTATTTGTACTCTCCGTTCTAAGATAACCATTTGACTGCGTACCCGATCAGCTTCTCTGGACTGATTAATCATTTTATCAACGTCTACATAAATGTTACCGAAGCGCTTCAATTCGTTACGCAAAACATCCAGCCAAGGGGAAGAAGATGAGATGGTCTAACAAAACAAGAAACCAAATGTTTTAACTCCATTTTAGTTGTAAAATCTATTTACCTTGGCTAAATTATTGGGATCAAATCCAGCCTGAAACAATTCGGCTTGCAGATACAAACGTTGTTGCAAATTTTCTGAACTCTCCAGAAAACCGTTAATGAACCTGCAATATATGGAATTAAATTTAAAATTTCTTATGTCTACTATTTTTCATAAACTACTCACTTAACGGCCACTGCTTGTAGTTCTCCTGAACCTCCTCCACTATTTAGCATACCCATTAGCAAACGAAAACGTACCGGTTCACTGCACCTCAAGCGCAGAGTCGACATGGCCTCTGAGACGGCTGTATGACCGGCAAAGGCCAGTTTTTGATTGCCATGACCAAATAATTGTTTATCGCAAGCATTGGCCATTAATTGCATAGACAAAATGCGCGCCCTTATGCCCTGGCCAGTGGCCGAAGAGGCCAAAGGCATGAGACCCACAGGTGTTGTGCCCAAACGAGAAGTGGCCTCCAAAGAGCGAGAACAGCATATATTCAAACATTGTCTGTGAAGTAAGAGAAAATATTGAACAAAAAGAATTATTAAATTGTAATATAAAAAAAATATTTACTAACAAGCTGGTTAATTCATCCAATAAAGCTCGCCTCTGATAACTTTGAGAATTTCTGGGCATTGTGCCGCTGTTTTTGATCATGTTCAAAGGAGCATTCACCGCTTGCGATAATTGTATCGAACGCAAAACTTCCAATAGCAGACTAACACCATCCGAGGGTGTAGCTACAAATTCTTGAACAAAGCTGAAATTATTTTAAAGCGGATGTTGGTCAAAAAACAGAAATATTTTACTTGAAACTTAAATACCTGGGAAATGATACTCGTAAATCGGCTTTTAACTTTGTCAGTAAATCTGTTATGCTGGAAAATTGACGCAAAGACATTTCTGTTCCGTTGGCTGCTGGTGCAATAATAGGACTCCTAATTGTTATACGAAAAGTTTATAAAATATATTTTTTTACTAACTTATATTCATTCTTACTTGTATTCAGAATGTTTGGCTGGCAATGTGGCTGATTTATAGTTTTCTTCTGTTATGTCTGAACCATCGTATATGGACTTGGGATTCGGACCACTCTGTCTTTTGCCAAATTTCTTCAAAGCCACGACATAATCCTCAGGATTGTAAACAGGAGGCCGTTGATTTTCCTTAAATGTAGAGTTATAATTATTTTTTTTTTTTAATATACATATATTTTGCCAGATTAGGCACAACGGGGCTTTGCTACCCTACCAATTCAAAAAAAAAAAAAATGGTGGACCTTTTCAATGTACAAAAAGAAAATTGGTTCGCAAAAATCTGTTTAAAAAGTATATGGAAGGAGTGGAATATAAGTTAAAAAAAATGGGCGTAGTTGTAAAAAGTTAGCCTACAATTCATTCCAGAGTCTCAGTTAAATGTGGTGAAAATTTTAGGAAGATCGGTCCAGAGGTCTGATCTCCTATAAGGCACAAACAAACACACACATTCCCTTTTGCATATTATATAGACAGCTAGCAGTACTTTGTGAAATGTACGATAGTTTGATCTGATATCTGAAAATGGATATAGTAAAATTTTTCTCGCTTACCCTGCAAATTTTATTTTGTATGTATGATTGTAGTAAAGCAATCATCTGGCACTACCACACAGTGGTAAAAAGTAAAGCAGGTATGTTTGCTTACTGGTGAGTTGAAAAATACCAACATAATTTGGTGGAGAAAAGGTGAATTTGGTCCATTTAGCTGTTGCTATTTAGTTTTTGTTACCGTTATGAGCAAAATAAGTAGGCATCCCGTATTGTCTAGTGGTTAGGATATCCGGCTCTCACCCGGAAGGCCCGGGTTCGATTCCCGGTACGGGAAGCTTTATTTTTATATTTTTTTTATCAAATTCTATCTAATAGCTGATTAGTGATTTTTTAAGTTTACCTTACTGTACTGGGTTTGCGACCAACTAGTGTCCGAGGTGGTCGACATTTTACAAGAAGCCATTGAACCATTTAAACTGCTGCTGCCACAATTACTGCGCTGTGTTAACGATGAAGAAGCTGCAACTCCTTGAAGGCCAGTGCCAGTACCGCCACCGCCACCACCAGATTGTGTATTATTGTGTGGCGATAATTTGGGGGACGTTTGACACACACTTGGAGCCATTTGATAACTGTGGGTAATCGATGAAAACTCACTGCAAATAAATATTGAAAATAACAACAAATAAAACAATTTAAAAACAAATTTTTCTGACATAAAAACATTTCCATTAAGATGTTTGGTGGCCGGCCACTAAGCATCTTAATTTAATGTGCACTTTAAAAGTCGCTTTAGACACTTATTTTGTTGTACATAAATATAATGCTGATTAAAATTTCGAATTTGTGTTTGAGCTTTGACTCTACGCTTAATGGAATTCACTGAAAAAAAAAATGTGGGAGAGTTTTGTAGTGGTGGACTGTCACTATTAGTGCTCATCATTATCAAACAGTATTTAAGAATATGATTAATGATATTTGGCATGTTAAAAATGCTAGACAAAAGCAATCTAATGAGTAAAACAACTTTCGTTGATTTTATAAATAGTTTCTTCAACAGTGATATTGAAAAGCAAAAAACATGATGATTAAACGGCCAAATTCCTGTTTGTTTTTTCCCCCCTGTCTTTAGGTCGCCACGGTTGCCATACCTTTAACTTTTTTCCCAAAAAATTTTCTTCACTTACCTTAATATTTTCAACAGTTTGTCAAACATGTTGGCCAAGTTTATGTGTTTATAACAATTATTAATTTACAGTTTATCTGTGTGCCGCTAAAGATATTGAATATTTTTGCTAATTGTTTAAAAAGACACAAAAGGTTAACAACCAGCAACAATTAGATACTTGAGTAGAAAACCAGTAACCTGGCGCTTAAAAAGCTACAAAATTTTGTGGGTTTTGTGAACATGAATGGCCGCTTGGGGTGGCTGCATCAGCAGCACGCAAATTTGCTAGAGGAGTAACACACACAAAGTTGCGCGCAACAAGATTTTTTCTTACTAAAAACAAAGCGAACTTTTTTTAAATTTGTTTCTCATGCATATAATTTTTTGCTCGATGTTGAAAGCGTTGGAATTGAATTTTTAATAAACAAATTATTACTGCGTATGTCAAACGCACCAACCGGCTGTTAAAAGTGATTTTTAATGGAGGTAAAGAAGTAATTGAGTTTTTCTTTATCGATTTTCAATTCAAATTAAGCCGCCAGGTTGGAGAAACAACGCGGCGACACCTTCCTGCACGTCTGTGATCGTGATAACTGACGTGAACTTTTCTCGTTTAATAAAATTTCTAAATATTATTTGTTAAATTTCACTTTCACTGAACAAAAAATAAAATAGAAGACAATTTGATTTGTTTATAAAGATGTGCTGATGCTGGTTGGTCTTTTGTTTTATTGTTTCATTTTACTTATGGTTTTTCAGAAACACTTTTGTGTTTGATTTGTCGTTGTTGTTGTTGTTGCTGCTGCTTACCATAATTCATAAAACAGTTAAATTTCTTTTAACACACTTTAAGTGGTGGTATTAACGGGTTTTTCGTTTGGTATCTGCAACTACGATATTTTCTAACTCAGATCTTTCGTGTTGGTCAAAGAAGAAAAGAAAACAATTGCTTTTCAATATCAAAAATGTTTTGATTTATTACACGAGATAAATAAGTATGTCTGTATATATGTATGTATGTTGCTTTGGACACGGCGGAAGAAGCTCTCAAAAACATTTCGGCCATCTACGGCTACAAAATCATGAAGGCTGAAAACACTTTACTGTTTTGCGCTGTTGATGTATAATTCTCTGTATTTGCTGTTCTTGTGTAGCCAAAATGAATCATTCATTGATTCGAACATTCTCTTTAAATGCAAACTCTTATCATTAACTCTGCGATCAGCGAAACAGGCATAATTTGTTGCCGGTTCACAAGAAAATATTTTATATAATCAAATTTTAAAAAAACTTTTGTACCGGCATTTATGCGCATACTTTTTTCTGTTATTTTTTAAGACTAGTAGTTCACGAAAATAAAATAAGGAAATAAAAAGGGCCCTTTTAAACTGTGCCTTTTTAGCGTATTTTTTTTAATAAGTGTTGTTTTAAGCCAGTTTATTACAAGGGATTTTTAGTGGTACTTTCTTTGAAACATACTTTTTTAACAATACTTCTATTCCAAACTGCTTTTGTAAAAAGAAAAAAATACTTCTTTTCAAAAGTGCTAGTGGAAAAAGTAAAAAAAATTTAATATGCACGTTTTTTAAAAGATACTTATTTTTCAAAAGATATTTTTTCTAAACATGCTTGATAAAGAATGACTAAAAACATAATAATGTATTTAAAATTTGTTTTTAGCAAATAGGGTAACATTATTACCGCCACTTCTTTCTACTTCCTTTTTTTACAAACAACGTTTTTCACGTTTTCAAGGGAAAATATCAACAGTTCTTTTGTGCATTTTTGATCAATTTTCTGGTCATGTTCGTCTTCATATTTGTTTTATTTTGATATTAATATGCTGTTGCATATTTTATGCCAGGCGTTCCCGCCATGTTAATTATTCTTATATTTTTTTTTTTATTAATTTTTTACAAAATTTCTTACACCATCTTTTTATAGCTTTTGTTCTATTCTTTTGATCAATTTGATAGTAAAACTTGACGGCTGCTTGTGCACAATTGACAGGTGGTGAATTGTCAATACGAGTGTTTTTCTACTTCTCTTGAATGAAAAAGAAAAAAGTTCTTTAGGCAATTTTTCTTTATAAAAAAAATTCAGACAAGAATTTTTAATATTAAATTGAGCAAATCAATATACTATTTATTAGTTAGAACTTAAACAACGAAGCAATTAAAGAGGTTTTATGTGACTGGAATAATTTTAGACTTTTTTACAAGTTTTTTTTTCTTTGCTTAAGAATTATTCATTTCTAAATACGCGCACGCATTGGTTAAGCTTGAAGTTGTTAAGCGGGTTGTTGGGGGGCGATTTGCTTTGATGAAGCAAACTTGCTGTTCAAAACACGCGAAGAGCCATTGAATATTAACAAAATTCCCAGTATTTTCTTTTTTTCTGTTTTATTTTTTCCAATATAAATTTAAATATCAACAGGTAGTTAAAGTTGCATTTTATTATTAAAGACTTAAGGAAAAAAATATATGTATAATTTATTCCTAAACGTAATTGGAGCCCTTAATTTAAAAAAAAAATCATA
The DNA here is from genome assembly GCA_932526305.1 of Epicampocera succincta. Classification (NCBI taxonomy): domain Eukaryota; kingdom Metazoa; phylum Arthropoda; class Insecta; order Diptera; family Tachinidae; genus Epicampocera; species Epicampocera succincta. Next base: position 58,814,260 of record OW052036.1, on the reverse strand, counting down.
TTTTCAAATGCCATCTAAATACCCATCTGCTTAGTATAATTTCAGCTTTTGTTTTCTTTTTAATATTTGTTTCGTATTGATTTGCATATGAAAAATATTGAATAAAATTGAGGAGCTGAAAAAGAACAATTTCCGATTATTTGAGGCTGTGAAACATTCGTTTCGAATATCGTTGTATTGATGTGGCTGGCAGAGGTTCTAAAATATATATTTTTATAAGCGTGGGTAAATAATTAAAACCCGCAAGAAAATTGACAGTGTTGACCTGAGCAAAGTCAATTCTTTTCCTTTGAATAGGCACAACTGAATTCAGGATTCTGAAATGCATATAAATTCTCATCTCCAGCTCCTCTTTAATAGATTATCCAGCTTAGAATGTACTATAACTTATCAATTCACAATTTTTATGTTATTAAAAACCGACAACAATAATTTTTACAACTTTTCTTTTGTTGCTCTAAGTTGTTTAAAATTTGTCTACTACTACTTTTTTATTGTAAAAAAAAAGTAAAATTAACGGTTGTTTCAAGTTTTTGATAAATATTATGGTAACCAAACACAGTGTCCCTTAACTCTTAAACATCTGCAGCCACATGCTCAATACACTGGTAACGAAATGAGAAAATTATGGCTAAACACGTTAAAAGTGAACTTAAAAAACAAGCCAATGTTATAGAAAACAACAAAAAGTTATTGTAAAGATTTAATACTTCTCCCCGACGGGGAATTGAACCCCGGTCTCCCGCGTGACAGGCGGGGATACTGACCACTATACTATCGAGGAAGTTGGTATGAGTTGCGGCTGTATAGAATTTCTACTGCACACGATAGTTTAGACTACAAAATTATTTATAGAAAATTTTTTAAAATTAAAAAAATAAACTTCCCATACCGGGAATCGAACCCGGGCCTTCTGGGTGAAAGCCAGATATCCTAGCCACTAGACCATATGGGAGGATATCATGTCAGTGGTAAATAAACAATAAATGCTAGAATCGTGATTAAATAATGCAGATTAATAAAATTTACTTTCATAATAACATTTTTTTCCCACAATTTCCTATGCAATATGTTCCGTTTTATTATCTTTTTAGCTATTTTACAATTTACAGCCTTGTAAATATTCTTTCTCAAAACACTTTAAACGTTTTTTTTTCTAAGTCATTTCAGAGCATAAAATTAAACTCTTCATGATATCAGTTTAAGTTTCCATTTCAAGTAAATGTCTGAAAAAGTTGTTAATATGTACATATATTTTTCGCATAATGAAATTTTAATACCAAAGAGAACCTGCCTTTGTTTGACTGCATGTTTTACATGTATTTTTACAAGTTACATGTTCTAGTATCATTGTATCTTTACGTTTCAGTGCTTTCAAATATAATTTCCTTTTCATGTGCATTTTCCTGGGAACTTTTCCAGCGACACAAAGTCGATCGTTTAAAAAGGGTATTGGACAATGAAGTGTTTTTGTAAAGTTAATTTAAATTTATGTGTATACACATGTATGTGGTAATAGTTCAATAAATAAAAATTGTAAGTAAAAATCATCGGCATGCAGGTGCATGCAAATACGTACTACAGTAACCTTCGAAATTTTAATGCAAACACCAATCAGATCTCCTCTATTCTAAATTATTAAAAAAAAAGCTCATTTCATATACAAAATTAGTGTTATTTTAAAAATTTTCCCAATTGGGAAATTTTTAGCAAGAGCAAGTTTGCATTAAAAAACTTATTAAACTGACTTTTTCTTTAATATCACACAGAAAAAACAATAAATGGGCTTAATAAAAGAAAATTTCGCTGGTTGGGACATTTTTGAATTTCTCACACTACGAAATTTCAACTTTATGTAAAATCATTCAAATTATTTACACTATTCTAAATTATAAAAAAAAATTAATTTTAAAAATTTCCCTAATTAGGAAATTTCTTTATTAAGTGCAAGTTTTCATAAAAAATACTATTAAAATAACGCTGTCTTCAGTATTGTAAGAAAAAAGTCAATATAAATTAAAAGCTTTTTAAAGAAAATTTCCCAGCAAGGGAAATTTTATAACCTTGACAGATTTTGAATAATTTTGTAACAGTGACACTAAATGTTTTAAAATAGTGAATTCTTATAAAACAAAATCTGTGCTAACAGCTTTAGTCTTACTTAAAACTTACCACTAATGTCATTATATTTATGAAACAAGTTAAAATATATTAAAATATTGTATATATAAATATTTTATATTTAGGGAAATTATTTTTTCAGCTAAAATTTGTAAGCTTCTGTTTAACCACCCTGTACAATAAAGTTTGACTAACAAACAAATAAGCAATTTTTCATTATTATGTAAATTATGTATTTATTCATGAACCTGTTGCCTGTTGAGAAGCGAAAAAACCATGACTCAACTGATAATTCATGGCCAGTAACAATTTCCTTAAGTACTGGTCACGCTATAAATTGTTCTACAGGAAAATTCTCAATTACTTTTGTTCAGCGTGGTGAACTGCACGAAAAGTCAACAGGAAGTTCTCCAACTAAAAGGGGGCAAAAAAATTAAAGCAGTTTTATTAATTAAATAAAATTTTCCCAGACAAAATGTTTCTTTTCTTAAAAAAAAAAAACATTTCTCTAAATGGAAATATTTATAGCAGATACTTTAATAAGAAAACTGAACAATGTCTTTTAAAACTGTTTATAAAATGTATTTATCAAATACATATATTTTAAATGTTTGCTTTGTTAAAACATGCAAACAATGCTAATTTATTCTGTCAAGTATTTAACTGATAAAAAAAGTGTGAAAATTTTTCTTAAATTTTCTTCTCTTGTACTGCAGAAGACAAAGGAATTTGCTGAGTTTCTGTGTTTTCTTGCCAGTTTTTCATCATCTTCTAATGGTGTTTTTTTTAGTTTCTTGTTGTTGTTTGTTTTTCCCTTTAATTGCAAGTGCCTTCTTTCTATTGGGTCTCTAAGGCAGAGGAAATATTTGTGTCTGTACATATTTGCAGTTGTCATTAGAAATGACAAATGGCTTTTGACAGCAATTGCTGCGTGACATATAAGTGACATTTTGCCAATGTTTTTTTCATGCTTTTGTTGTACATTTTGTCGTCTATTGTTATTTTTTGTTTGCACAAACATGTGTTTTTGCTAGTTTTTAGTTGAATTTGATATGTGTTCGTTAAAGTTAGATAAGTTTTCTTAACATAAATTTTCTTGTGGCTGCTGTTTAATTTTTGTTCTACTGATTTAACTGAGAAAACTGATAAAACAATTAAGAAAGTTTTTTTTTTAGTTTTTTAGCCATAAATAAAAAACAGTTTTGAAACTTTAGTAGAGAATTTAATTTTCAAAAACATCGTCTGGTTGCTCTACTAAGAATTCCATTTCCGTGGAATTTCGTGTAGAAATTTTCTTTTTTAACGGGGAATTTCGCATAAATACAATAATAACAATATCGGCTGGGAAGTTTTGTTAACAAAAGCCACATTAAAAAAATATATTTGCCATGCTAATAATAACATAAATTAATTTTATAACTGTGGGCATGCTCATGCATGCACATACGCATATTTACGCAAAGTCGTTCTTACGCATACGCAGGTTTTTACGTATGTAAGTGATTTTGACTCATGCGCATGTGTGCGTTAATAATGACAACCATGCTCATATGTATGGCCTTCCTTAGCCTACCCCTCCTCTCTCCTACCCAGCACCCATGAGCAGAACCGGTTGCGTGCTTTTGTGCGGCATTGTAATTAATACCCTGCCAAAACTCACTACTAAACATGATATCAATGGGCCGGCCCCCCAAGATCCACAAAAATTGTTTGTTTGCGACTGTTGTGGCCGTTTAAGGTGGAAATCTTCCTGTCCGAACAAATCTATATTAAATATTTAAAACCTGCTCAACGATTCCAAATGCATAATAAATATTTTTATGTGAACTCGTATGCATGGAAATGTGTGTGTTTATTTTTCCATTATAAATTAAACACGAGCCTTATTCTTACTCCAAGTTATGGTTGGCTTATTTTTCACAAGAAAAAAAGAAGAGAATTAACATGTAGTCTGGATAAAAAAAAGAACATTTTTATGCAGAAACTTAACTGACAGCTAACAACATGTCAAAAATCAGTGAAGTTTAAAAAAACAAACTCAAGCAAATACGCATAAGCAGACATATGTATGTACATACTTACAAACATAAATACTAGAGAAAATCAGAAAAAGATTGTAGCAAAAACAGCTGAAGTGGGGTGGGGTGGGGTGGTATTCTGGTTTTTTTTTTAAACAAAAACCTGTAATTTCTAAAGTTATGCTCAAGAGTTTTACCACAAACGAGATATCCCAAGACGGACTTTAAATGAGCCTAGAATGAAGAAAACTAAACAATGCCATACGCTTGCATTAGCATTTGACGTTTGAGCCGATATTAATGACAACCGAACGAAAGCTGTTCATTACAAAAGTGTCACTCTTCCGCCAGCAACAACAATAATAGAATTAGTTCCATAAAAATGCATTTACATGAGTTTTACATGTTTTTCTATCATCTTATGTCGTTTTTACCTTTTTGTTGTTGTTGTTGTTGTTGTGCTTGAAATCAGTCAGCCAAAGTGTTTCTCTAACAACAGAAACTGCACAACAACAAACAAAAATACAATTTCAGATGCTTTTTTTTTTGGAAGCAAAGAACCTGCAACAGCAAACAATAGAATTATCACTTACAAAAGTTTCTTACTTTCCGTCTGCGGCCAATTCTCGGAATTCTAAAGCTATTTTTTCATATTCATAGATTTCAAAGAAAACTAAGGTGCAATATCACACATTTCTCTTTGCTTTGTTAGCTGGTACGTACGTACGTACGGCACGTATGTGAGTATGAATTACAAAACCCCCTCATTTCGTAAGTGGGCGTTACGTTTGATATTCTATATATGTATGTATTTTTGAAAATAAATATGATTTTATTTCTCTTAAAGTTCTGGTTAATTATTGTTGAACGAGTGCTTTATAATAAATGCAAATTTTCTGGCTTAAATGTTAAATAGTTGAACTGTTTGTTGTCTTACAGCAGCAGCAGCAGCAGCAACAATAACCATAATAAAAAAAAGTGCTAAATTCTAATTGCAAATGAAAGTAGGTGAAGAGATTAGCAAGATTAGTCTGCTAGATAATTGAAATTTACGATAAATAAAAAATAATATAAATATTTTAATAGAACATTCAATGTGTTACGTCACCCCATTACTTTTGGATATGCAGCAAGTATTGAAACCAAATACATACCTAAATATACATACATATGTATGTATTTAGTTTAACATTCGATTTGTAAACAGTGTTTTTTTATACATAATTGAATTGTTCTATCATATTTCTTCGTGATAGATATTGGTTTGCCGCATGGCACATAAAAAACGTATCCATGTGAATTTGCTGAATGTTTGCGCGTTTTAACGTTTCAGAATATTCAAATACCACTTAAGAGCACAAATATGCGCCTTTAAGTTTAATGGACACAGTGTTTTGAGTGCTTGTTTTCACTGAATACTAACAAAATTAACAATTATTTTTTGATTATGATTTATAAACTTTCTGCTAATTTTTATTATCTTCGATTCTGTTCTATAAACCGAATCCGAAAAGTTGTCTCGTTTTTACAACGAATTCACATAATTTTATTCGGTCTTAAATCGTGTAAACATACCTGTTCGAAAGTAAATCGAATGTGCTTTTAGTCTAATAAATCACTGAAGAAACATAAAAACCCATTAATATTTAGAACTTGAAGTCTTTTCTTTTTATTAACTTTAACAAAATTACTTTTAGTTTAACACATTTCAAGTCCAAGACAAATAATTTAAAAAAAGTTCTCAAATCTGTTCAGGTTTTTGAAGAAAAATGATCCGACTGAATAAAAATATTTTCTCCAACAGAATTTTAGAGCCATTTTCTATAGCAGAAATCACAATTTAAACATTTACTTATAATATGCATTAACTTTTTTTATACAATAATTATAGGGCAGTTTGTTGTAAATTTAATTTAAAAAAAAAGCATTTACAAGTAAAATTGTGTGTAAAACACAAAATTTAGAAAAAAGAAGTATAAATATTTTATAATAAGGAGATCGCAACATTTTTTTACCTTCGAAAACATAAAGTCACCAGAGGTTGTGGAATTTAATTTCGACTGTGGACAAGTGGAGTATTTTGTAGAACATAAAAAAGAAAATTAATGGTTTTAAAAACGATTCGGTTTATATAGACATTGAGACTACCGAGACACAAAACTCACTTAAAATTATTCCTAAATAAAGGCAATAAATATTTTATTAATTAATAAAAATAAGAAAAGAAAAAAAGAAACAATCGCCCAACGTGGGGCTCGAACCCACGACCCTGAGATTAAGAGTCTCATGCTCTACCGACTGAGCTAGCCGGGCATGTACCACCTTGTAGATACATCATGAACTTAATCAAAGCGTGTGGTTGTGCAGTAAAATATAAACCATATGGGTTGCTGTCATAGTTATTCACTCACATCGTTCGCTGTGTTGTGGCCAAGGGGTGGTTTTTGAATACTTGAAGGATGTTGCAATGGGATTAATTGCCTTTTTTATATGTACGTTTTGCTGCTAGTGCTTTTCTGTCTCTTAGTTTATTATAATTTTAATTGTAATATATATGAATAAAGTAAATAAACAATATTTAGAACGAAGTCTTGCGTAACCTATTTGTTAACAATCAACATTTAAATAGTAAAAATATAATTTGCGCTGGCAAAAAAACAATTTTCTATTTTTGAAACATATTCTGCATAAAACTTTGTAAGCGCAGGGATTTTAATTGTTCCAACAATTGTCCAAAAGAACGTCATATTAATAACTTTTTTTTTTGGAAACCAAAACACAACCATTTTTGGTGTTGAACATTTGCTCAAGTCTTGAAAATTCTAGTAATTCATTTATTGCTGTAAATTTGTTAGATTTTCTAGATCTTGTCAGATGCTAATTGCTTTGCCGCACAGCACTTTTGCAGCGTTTGGTACTGAATAGATAACAAAAGATTTTAGCAAAATTCATATAAAGAACTGCTCAGTTTGTGTGGAAAATTTTTGTCAAAATCTTTTAAACTTGGCTAGAAATCTCATATGAGCTGGATTTAGCTTTGGCCTTCGATTTTGGCCTGTTACAACTGCATATGTATGTATGCATGTATGTACATTGTCAAAGAAAAGTGGAGTGATTTCGAAGCTATTTTTGCTTATTTTTTGGCCTAAGAAATTTTATGGAAAACACGCAAAAATTCAAACAATTCTTGAACCAAAAAAAAAACACTATTTTGTATACAACGGATTAAATTTTATTTAAATGGCCAAGACCACTTGCAGCGATTATCATAGCCAGGCTTTATATGATTAAGTGATGGATTTAATAATAATAATAAGAAGAAGAAGAAGAAAAAATAGTTGACCATAAAAGTAAAAGCGTCAGGAGAAATTAAAATATTTGCGTTTTTCAATTTCATTAACATTATAAATTTAATAGTTTTTAGTTTGTATAATTTATATAAACGACTTTATGTATATAAATAAAATAGCAGAAATATTTTGTTTCGTTTATGCAACATCAGTTTTCTGAGGCAAAAACCCCCACAATATTTGAAAAATTTGTTTACAAGAAATTTTCTCACTCCACTAAAAGCCAAAAAAGGGAAATAATTTTATTGCGAAATTTTTCTCATAATAATTTAAATTTTTTATTGGCATTTTTTGTTTGTTTGTTTGTTTAAAATCAAAGCAAAAGCACAACAAAAAAAATGCGATGGTGGTGTATCACCTACAAACCCTGTTGCACATACATACACAGTACACATGTACGTTTAAAAATTTATATTTTATATTTGTATGAAAATGGTCTATATATTGTCGCCTCATAAGAAATAAAATTGTTGGTGAGCCGTAGCAAGTTGCAAAATTATTTATGTAGCACGAGCAACACATATTTTTGTCTCCAATATTTCGACATAAATTCATGCAAGACATCACCAATTCAGTATGAAAAGTGAAATTTATCGTATGACGCCGAAGAAAAACTCACACATACGCACACATCTTCTCTAGCACAAATGAATTTAATCAAAGAAAATGAAATAACCAACAACCAGACATTTTGTCAATTGGAAAAGTGAAAAAGGCGCTTTATGAACGAAAAAAAAAAAAACAATATATGTATGTATGTATTTATTGCACCACGCCAAACAGCAGTAACATCGTTGTCATTGCAACATTACCGCCACTACACTTTATCATACACAACACAAATGAATCGAGAAACATCAGTAAGTTGCCACCACTACTGCTCGGTCGATCGGTCACCCAGTAAATTTGTCATACGAAACTGGTCCTCTCTTGACGCGCCACACATTTATGTTTGTAGGTGAGTTTGTCAAAACAAAACAACAACAAAAATTCCGTCCAGCTCTGATCCAGAGCCAAGTTGGTCTGCCAATATTGTGGCACAGTGCTGTTCGCCGTTGGCTGCATGTAATTAGTGGAAAGTGTTATATCTGTTGTCACTTGGTAAATTTGTTGCAGCCGGTCTGTTTGAGTTTAAAACATATTCGTATTTAAATGTTTTTGAATGAAAAGTTAAGGCATAAAATTTAATTGATTATGAAATGTTTGCAACATAAAAAAAACAACAAAAAACCGGACGAAATGGAATCAATGAACTCCATAAATGGTTTTAATAGACCCATTAATTAATGCCTTTAACAAAATGTTGCAGCAATTCCACCGTTAAATTCCTCTGCATTCAGATTAAATAACGACAACAGTTTTATTTGAAAAATAAGATGACTGACGACTGCAAACAGAGTTTTAATTAAAAAGAAGAGTGTAAATAAATTAGGATTTCATAAAACCGGTTATGGAAAATTATGAACAGGGCTGACTTTAAGACTAGTGGCAAATAATCGCAGCTATAAATTAATTCCTAGTGATTTACATGCGTTTTCCATATGAATTTAGAAAAGAAAATACATACAATAAAGGAATTTCAGCAAATCGGCTATTTGCCAAAATAAAGTTTTGAGAATATTTTCAAAGTTTTGAATATTATAAGTAAATAAATACTATTTGCCGCTTAACGGACAACATCCTCGATAGTATAGTGGTCAGTATCCCCGCCTGTCACGCGGGAGACCGGGGTTCAATTCCCCGTCGGGGAGGAAAAACATTTTTTTTTATCTTTTTTTTCGAAAATTGTTTTTTAATATATAGTATATTTTTTTATTAACTACTTTTTTTAATTGAATAAAAAATTGCTTAATAATATTTAAATTTATAATAAACGAGTATAATTTTTAAATTCGATTCACAAGTATTTTTTACATTATTTTTGTTTTAATTCTTTGTGCTTATTTTTTTAAATTCTTTGTTTTTGCTCTTATTATTTGTGTTTATTTTTTTAAATTATTTTTGTTTATTTTTTTTTTTTTTTATTCTTTATTATTTTATTTTTTTATATTCTTCGTGTGTTTTTTTTAAAATTATTTTTGGTTATTTTTTTGAATTCATGTTTTCATTTCAGTCCATAAAATATTTTGTTTATTTTCGCTTTTTATAACAATTTTATTTAACTTTTTTTGTGTTGTTTACCTAATTTTTGCTAAAAGTATTTTCTTTAATTAGTTCTTCAAATATTTTAATTGTTAATCATTTGTTTTTAGTTCTTATTTTACTCTTATACTGTATTTGCTGTTCGCAGCGATGAGCAGCGTGCGTGACTACTTTCAATATTATCTGGCAAAATTTTGTCCCATTCCCTATTTTTTTTACATACATAAATATATATAAAAAGTGAACTGACCGAAACGCGGAGAAATCCAAATTATAAGCATATATTTTGTGTTTATGAAATGCTCGTGAAATGTAAAAAAAAAAAAATCAAAATTTTCCTCTTGGACTTCAGAACAGGTGAAATTAAGAGCGCAGCTGATTACTTTTTTTGCGTTTTATGGTACTCGGGAGGTTAACAGTTACGGATTGAAGTTTTATTTAAAAAAAAAATAAAATATATACCCTGGGAATTCCCCGCATTCTGTTGCTGCAGCAGCGAGTTTTCACTATCATGAATTCGTCTTGCTTGAACTGTTTACATTTAAGGGAGTGTAAAACATAAAACAAGCAATCAATTGTGGCTCTTCATTTTGACCGTCATGACGTCAAATTTTTTTTATAAATATTGACTAAAAAAAAACTAAACATCACTGAACAAAAATTAACCTAAAATTGCTTTTCATTCCACGCGCCTCAACTGCGATTTTAAAACTTAATTTTGTGTAACTTCAGTTGCACCCGACAATCTTCTTGTTTCTGGGTTAAAAGAACATGTCACTGTATCATCTCTCAGGCTCACAAATGACACATTATGTTTGAAAACCGCAAGTTTTGCAGATATTTGCTCTATAAAAACGCCAGCAAGCTTTTCACTTCAGTTTAGTAACTAATTGAACCGCACGCAATGAAAGTAGTCGCATACATTTTAAGCGCTTTAGTTTTGGTCGCTTTGACTGTTCCGTCAACGGCCAGAGTTTATGATCGCTGTTCCTTGGCTAGAGCATTATTTGCATTGGGCGTTGCGAAATCTGAATTGCCTGTATGGACCTGCATCGCTAAACATGAATCGAGTTATCGCACAGACGTTGTTGGTCCTGCCAACAGTGATGGTTCTCGTGATTATGGTATTTTTCAAATCAACGATCGTTACTGGTGCCAACCGGCCAATGGCCAAAGTTCCAGCAATGGTTGTAACATCAGTTGCAATAAACTGCTGAGCGACAATCTGCACGCATCGGTAAACTGTGTGCATAGAATAAAAGGCGAAAAGAAAGGTTGGGCTGCATGGGCTACTTGGAGCAAATGCAGCGGTGCCTTGCCCAGTATCAATAATTGTTTTTAAATTTCCGAAATAAAAGCACTATATATTTGAAATAGTTTTTGGATTCGTTTGGATTGGCCGTAGTTATTCTGAACAACTGGAAACTGTTTCAAAGCCAACTGAACTAATGGCAACATGTTGCAAGTACCTAATGCGAGTGATAGATGAGCGAACGTTAAGTTTCGTTGTCATGCGACAGGCGATTAGTTCTTCAAAGGAAAAGTAATTAGTTTAAGGAGTATAACCGAGAAAAGAAAAATTCAATTTTAAAAGCAATTTCTATATAAATTTCATGCTATTGTTTTGATCTCACCCGATTTCTAAAAGTTACAATTTCTTTTTCATTTCAAAATTACAGTTTATTGTACACGTATTTTTTTTTCAATAAAATATTGTTTCCGCACTGCGTGGCAGCCCTACAAAAGCTGCAAGTTTTTACTGCTCTTATTCTGATGGACAATTAACGTCAACGATAATATTTATTTATAGGATTTTTGTTATTGGTATTGTTTGTTATTATAATGGTCTAGGGCTGCTACCTTCATATTATCTGAAATCGTCTGTAAGTAGAAATTTTACTAGATCTCAATGTATTACGCGAACAACACCAGTACCGAGATTAAACGCAGAATAACACTTGCCAATCGCTGCTTCTTTGGGCTCAAGAGGCAGTTGAGTAGTAAGGCCCTGTGTCGAAAAACCAAGTTGACACTATATACCACTTTGACAATCCCTGTTCTTCTCTATGTTGCGGAAGCATGGACAGTATCGAAGGCGGATGAGCAAGTCCTTGGTATTTTCGAGAGAAAAGTTTTGCGTTCAATCTTCGGACCTGTTTGCGTTGATGGTTTCTGGAGAAGAAGATTCAATCACGAACTGTACGGGTTGTACAGCGACATGGGCCTAACCAGGCGTCTACGGATCCAACGGGCAAAGGTGGTTGGGCCATGTAGAGCGCATGGAAAATTTTGCTCCGACCTGTAGAATCTTCGACTCTGAACCAGTGGAACAACGCACGAGAGGATGCCCACGGAACCGATGCCGCACACAAGAGGAGAGGGACCTCAACCAACTTGGTGTGCTAAAGATCGTGCCAGCTGGAAAAGCTTGTTGGTTTAGGCCCAGGTCCACTCCGGACTGTAGCGCCAAAAGAAGAAGAAGAATGTATTACAAAGAATAAATTTTAATGATTTCCATTAAAATAACAAGTTGTGTGATTTGGAAACTTAAATACGTTTAAAGTATTATTTATGTAATTCTTTTTTTGTTTTGAATTAACGATAACACAATTTAAGTACATAAATCTTAGCAGTCCTTAAGATAAGTAGATAACAGTTTCTGGCAGCGTGGATATACGCTCCAGGCGCTCCAACCCTGTTCTTTTTGCACCTTGAAGACACAGTTAACGGAAGCTCTTATGTCATCGCTCAACAAATCGTTGCAATTGCCGCAGGGCTTGTTGGCTCCACACCACCATTGTGGACTTATCTGGTAAAGGCCGTGTTCATTTGCCTGTCCCTTAGCATCCGTTCGGAATGAGGATTCAAACTCAGCCATACAAGTAAGAAGTGTTAGGTGTTCCTTGGGCACATTGACTTTCATCAACTCCTTGTAAAATTCGCATTTCGTAAACTGTCTAGCCAGCGCTGGAGTACAGCTTAGGGCGAATAAGGCGAAAACTGCTACCAGAATTTTCATGTTGAACTCTTTGTTAAAGAAAACTTTCAGAAACTGTGAATTTTGAACATAAAATCGAGTCATTTTATATTAAAATTATCATTCCAGAATCTAGATTATTTATAGCCAAGGTCGGTTGAACGAAAACAAATAATTGTCGGTTTGCTACAACCGAGGACAGACAATGGTAAATATTTGTTTTAGATCTGAGAATAAGTATGTTTTTAACATCGAAAATACAAGGTTGTCATAATTTTAATAAATATTATAGGGAAACAAAAACCTTTAAAACAAATCTTTAGATAACATTCAATCAGTAGGAAATAATTTATTTTACCCAGATGTGCAAATAAATTGCAAATACTTTAGAAAAGAAAAAAAGGCCGTAAAACACTTGAGTGCTAATTTCGGCTCTGGCGCAGAATTGGATAAATTAGTACACGAAAAATTACAACATCGAATTAAGAAATCCAAAAAATCCAAGGGCTTAGAAGTAATGCGACAAAGTTCAGCTTCTTTTTCAGATTTAATTTTAAATGATGGAAATATTTCTTTTATTTAGGGATTTTTGTTAAGGTAGACAATGTCCCTCTCGTAATCCAGAAGTCATGGTCATCGTTGGTACATCAACTCGATATAAAAAATGTTTTCACTTTTACACACGTCGCTGCCAAAAATTATGCAGTTCTAATAGTACCGTGACATATTTATAGACCTCTCAGCTACCCACGTCGCTCCCAAAAATTATGCAGTTCTAATAGTACCGTGACATATTTATAGATCTCAGCTAGAACCTGCCAATAACCTTCAATTCTTTTCGATAACAACTACACTAACGAGCTAAAGTGACTGTCATGACGACTCTGGAAATAAGGAGAAATATTTTATCCATAAATGAGTTGTTTTTGACGTTTTGTGGTTTTAAAACTTTTAAAACTACTAAAGCTTTATATCTTAACTCGAATTCGATTTGCTCTTCAGACTGTCCCAGCTGTAGTAACGTCTACAAGGTGGCAGGTGACAACATTTGGCTGTTCGTGGACAATTAACCGCAATACAATACAAATGTATTGACAAGCATAATATAGTTTTGTTATTGTATCGTTGCTCTAACCCTTCTTCTTCATCTTTAGACTTAAATAATTTCATCGAAATTAACACAATGTTAAATATAATGAACTCTAATTGTACTTTGCCACTGAACGGGCAACCTCAAGTAGGCTGCACTTAAGTACTTGAGTTTCCAACCGAAAACAGGCACAACAAGTTGATTTGGACGAAAACAATAACAATTTTACGCATTTGTTTTGTAGTTGAACATTTTTTAATATTTTTCAAATTGTGGGAACTTTTTAAGCCATATTTTCTTTAGACAAAAGAAAACCATAAATTAGAGTTTCGTTTTTAAATAAAAGTGAGCAAATTTTTCAAAATAAATGCATTAACACGCAATTTGAAATCAAATTGTATAAAGAGAGAAAAATAAAATGGTTCAAGTTATTATACAGTGTTATGGTTTTTTTCCTTTTGAATACAGAAAACAAAAAGCCAAACGAATTTAGGCATTGAACCTTAATTATTGCATAAAGTGTTGCATTGAGTGATTAATCAAAACAGCAAATAATTTTTCATTACGTCAATAAAGTTGTTATTTAAGTTGCAGTACGTTCACATTGGCTTTAATAAAGCCGGTGATAAATAACAGGTTGCTGCTAATTTATGAATTTAGGCATTGATTTCAATAAAATCAATTATTGCGCAAATCTTTTGCAGAATATTTTTTTAATATAAAGCAATTGAGTTTTAAATATGTATATATTTTTTAAGCACTTTGCCCGATAACAGATTTAACGCAGTTCTCATCCGATGACAAATATGAAAAAAAACTATACAAATTGATAAGTAAGAAGCCTACAATTCTAAAACCCTCCCTGGACAATTTGTTTTTAAAATAAGTTTGCATTTAATATTATTGTTAAAAGAATTTTATAAAAAATATTCAAATAGCTTTCAAGTTAAAAATTTTCCTTAAGGGAAATTTCGATTTTATGCTATTTTCAAATAAAATCTATTACAGCTGCTTTCTTAATAACAAAACCAAAATCGTGTTTGTGAAAAATTTATCATTTCAGAAATTTCCCTTTTTGGGAAATTTTTTTCCCACATGAATTCTTGGCCTAACTTGAAAAAACTATTTTATTTCTGCAATAAATTATTAAATTTAATTAAAAAGTAGCAAACTTGCTATTGATTTAAAATTTCCTTGTTTGGGAAATTTTTGTTGAAAGTTAGTTTTTCAAAAAAAAACTGCTAAATTTTATTTTTATTAGCTTATGTACTGAAATTTCATAAAAATGTTGAAAATTTTTATTAGGTACAAAATTTCCCTTGTAGGGAAATTTTTATGCACGACAGATTTTGCCTAAAAAATGTTTATATTGAAGATTGATTAAATATATAATCATATATGCCATAACAACTTTCGTATTGAAAATTTCCCTCTATGGGAAATTTTTATACACAAAGATATTTTAATAAAAGTTTCATTAAATTAACTATATTTTAAAGGTTATATGAAAAATCCATTTAAATCCTGTATAGGCTATAAAGCGGGAAAATTTCCCCTCTAGGGAAATGTTTTTAAGGGGGCAAATTTTTGTATAGAAATATTTTTTGGTTTGGAATATTTAGACCATTATTAAATGCTTGTATAAAAAACAACTTTGCTGGAATTTTTAAAAAATTTTGGCAATTTCTGAAACAGTAGTAGACACAGATTTCAAAACATTGCACGCAATCATAACAACAACAACAACAACAACAACAACAACAAAACTTTACATAATCTATTATCCAATACAATGTCACGACAAAACCAAAAACATGACAATCAGCTTGTTAAGTTTGTACTAAAACACACATGTAATAATCAGCAATTATGTTCACAATTTGATTTACGGCAACCTGGAACTAGAAGCCACCGCGCACCAACCGTATGTAGTAAGACAAGCCAGTGCAACTACTTGCTGTTCAAGTGAACTTCAGTGTAGGCAACAACAACGCAAGTCAATGTAATGCCATCGCACATGTAAAATAAAAATCGTTTTCAATAAAAAGCAAACAAAATCTATAACACAATGAAAATAAACATAATTTGAGAAGCGTAGTTAAAAATATTAAAAACAAAATTATCAACATGAAATAGTAATTAAAAAAAAGAAAGAAAAACAGACGATATCTGCATGTCGTCTTTAGACCAGACTTTTCATTACCTTAAACTTTAAATATATAAAATTGTATGCTGGTACTCGTACCAACAACCCAAACATTGGCTTAGTTTACTACTAAAAGTGTGTGATTTAATGTGCGATGAATTGTCAGCCAGTCAGTCTGTCATACGCTGCTCACATGTCTGCCAACTAAGCAGATACGACTACAATCCAACAAGTGGCAGCAGCATTAAACATGATGTGTGATCTTAAATTATAGTAATCAAGGGTTTGGTTTTGTTTAAAAATAATGCCGGCGTTTACACTTGACACACGAAAAAGAAAATCTGCATTTATTATGGTTCATACAAGCGTTTATAAAAAGCATTTTCAAATGGTTTTTAAATGGAGAAATAAAAATAGATTTTTCAAAGCCCAAAATTTATCGACTATTTGAAACTATTTGGAAACAAAATTTAAATATCGTTCTTTACATGTAAATATATTAATTTATTGAACTTTTGTTAAAAAAAATATGTATGCAAGAACTACGTATTAAAAATTTGTTTAATGCCTAAAAAAATGTCTCAAACTTGGACACAACGAACATTTAAAATTTCTTTTTATTTCTATACTGAAAGCAAATTACTCAGCGAAAGAAATTTTTATAGAAAAAGATACATATTTAAGCAGCTGTTTTGTTCTGTCGAACTTGATAAAACAAAACAAAAAGTTAAACATCATGTTATTTGCCTTGAAACAGGGTAACTCACAGGGGGGTACTAAATTTTTGGTAGAGCTCAATTTCATGAAATTCCAACAAAGAAAACTTTATATATTTTTATTTTATTATACAAAATATGTGTATTTTTAGAATTTGTATTCTTGTGTAGTTTTTACTTTTAACACGTTATATCCCTTGGAACAGGTTAAGTCATACAAGGTCAGGTCAAGTCATGTTAATTTAACATGAAATTTTATTGAAATTATATTTCATTTAATTTTATTTTAAAATCATATTTATATTTTCTTTTAGCTGCAATTTAAGTGTTTTTGTTGTCAAAATACATTTATTTTTTGTATTAGATCTATTTATTCAAATAAATAAAGGAAACCATGTAAAAAACAGTAAATTTATTTTCAAAGCATAATTTTTCGGCAAAGTTTAAAGTTTAAAGTTTTTCTATTTTTCTATTGCCTTATTTGTAATAAGAAAAATTTATTTGAAAATAAAGAATTCATGAACCAATTGAGGTGCTGATGAGTGATACCAGCGACCCTGACTCTGCTGATTTGGCAATCCGTCACTTACACAGCAAATTATTTTAAAAAATTTCGCGGAAAAGTGTATTTTATTATTACAAATACAAATACATGTTTTAATAAACATGTAATTGTAAACCGAATTAAGGCGCTCTACTTTTTCACTAGTCCCTTAACATATCACAGCTCTTATTGGCTACACAGGCCACGCTTTGTTCACAGTTTGTGTACTGCTATTGCAGTTCCCGTGTAGCTGCCGCCAGTCAGCAAAACTACCCACGTTTGCTAATGAGTAAAACGGGAAATGAAACACATCATAAGCTCAAGTTGTCAAACGTTGATAGCAAAAGATCAAAAAGAAAGAAAAACAGAAAAAAACAAGCTAAACATGCAAAAGTACAACAACAAAATTACCAACAATGAAAAATATCTACATACACACCAAAAACTAGCTTGTGGGCCATACATTGGGTAAGACAAATTTTGCAAAACGTACAGACTGACATCCGTAGATGCAGAAATTTTCAAAATTTTCATGTGCATGTTTTTGGCTTGTAACATTTTTTTTTGTGCTTAAGCTTAGCACGAGCTTATTCTGTAAGATCATTTCAGTTACAGCATGTGTTTGGTTTTGTGTTGAGGTAACAGGGCTTAAAAAATGTTGACTTTATCATATTTATTTTGCGAAAGTAGACTTTAGTAAGAACAAAAATTCTAAATCAACCCCATCTGGTGGGGCCAGTATGAACTGCCAGTAAAGCCGATGGCTTAATTATGGATTTAAATTTTGGACTGTTGGTATAACTTCTGCATCAGAGTGGGTTCTAAAATTTAAATCCAAGTTTAAAAATCGAAATTAACACATTGGAAATTGTTTTGCAATTAGAGACTTAAATTCCAAAACTTTATGGAATTGGAAGTTGCAACTAAAAGTATTTGTTTTTGTTTATCAAAGAAACTCTGATGATTTTCTTGTGCCACTTAGAAATAAAGTGGGCAACTGAGTTCGTATCCTCGATAGTATAGTGGTCAGTATCCCCGCCTGTCACGCGGGAGACCGGGGTTCAATTCCCCGTCGGGGAGATTTTAAAGTAGTTCTTCATCATCATTTTACGGCTCAAATATAGAAAAAGTTAATCATTATGCAAATATTAATTAATTGTTTATATTATTATCTACATAAAAGAAATTATTTCAACTTGATATTAGAAAAACAAAAATAAATTTAAGATTCGAAAATAAAGAAAATATTGTACAATTATTATTTCCCAGAATTCTTCAAAAAACTGGGAAATTTGTACATCGATTTATATGTATGTACATGTGTAGGGACATGCGATTAATATAATTTTGTATTTAAATTTTAGCTGAAAAAGTGTTGCTTAATTATGGCCAATTAAACGGAAAACAAACTATAAAGTTTTATAGATTAACAAAAGTTTAAATCATAATAAAACAAGGAAATATATTTTTAATATCAATGAAAGGGGCTTTATTGGAAGGACAATTTTATGAAATTAATGTTTAAATATGATTACTGTCATATGGCTGCCACGGCTGGCGCGTAGAAGGCGCAATCTGGAACACCAATTTTCAAAAAATTTCCGCAGCATTTGCGGCCGTATTTGGCCGATAACTCTTCGTATGTTGTTTAATTGTTTGTGGTTTATCGACTTAGACAAACTGTGTTCAAAAGTGACTTAACATAAGACCAAAGAAAATAACCCAAATAATAATCATCAAATGGTGGCCAATTAATTGGGCCATTACGTGAAATTAGTTTTTCATCAAAAGTTTCTTTGAGTAAATTAATTGTAGCGCCGAATTTGACGAATTGAACAATTATTTTGATTAAAAATTTTAACAATTTGCACGCGTAATGAAATTTCAAAGGAAACTAAACAAAAAGCAACTATCAGCAGCTGTTAAATGGGTGCTCAAATAAAGCAGTGATGCCAACTCAAAGTTGTGGCACTCTAAAAAAACGCGCTTTATAATATTCTTAAGTTTCGAATGTATTAGAAAATTCGAAGTTAGTTTAAGTCTGAGTGAGAGATAAATTTGTTGTAAAATTATAAAGGCTGGTCTAACCATAACGGACGATGTTAATTGTGTGCCAGACTTTGACGTCAAGTTGTTTGACATTTCTTTGGTTCAGTACTTGACAAATCCATGGAGAGGTGCAGAATTGAGCAGTGCCTTAAGATTGTTGGGCGTTCAAATCAAAATGCATTTGGTGCAATGGCTATTTTGCGCATAAGATTCAATCAACGTGTTGGCTCATGTCGTGGCGATGTTAATTGGCGGCCGCGATGATGCGATTTGACACCGTTGGACTTTTTTCTTTGGGGATATTTAAAAGAAAAAGTGTACATCCATAAGCCAAAAGCTAAAGAATAAGATAATGTTTCAGAGTCCTTGAAAGTATGGACCCACCGATGCCGTGCCGAGCATTTGACCGATATTATATTTCCATAATTGTCATATATCCTTCTATCATAATAAAAAGTATTAAATTAATGTTCTGAAGACCTTTTGTTGTATTTATTGTGCAATTAACATCATGGCGTTTTAGTTGGACCACATTTTAGAGGATTAAAAAAATACACCGGAGTTTTCTCTGCGGCTGACAGACGGTTAACAAATTTCGAATAATATTTTGTTTAACTAGTAGTTTTTCCGTAATATTGCAAATACTTAAAAAAAAACGTAAACACAAATGATTATAAATAAACTCAGCTTTAACTTAAACTACACTTGTGGTGTACTATATCCATATATATATATATATGTTAATGACTTAAAAACCCTTTTACAATGGAGCCTTAAACTACTGCCACACATTCAAAAGAAAACTGTTAAGTTGTTGCTTTAAATTAAAATTGTTTAATCTAAGTTTTAAGCTTTTTTCTGCTTTATAAAAATTATTGTGTTTAAATCAAATTGTTATTTTTTATTACAGGTTTAAAATCTGTATGACCAAATTTGTTGTTATTTTGTTAAACTTCGGCTACTGAATTTTTCAAATTTTCCTATTCTGTTTTAGTTTTGTTAATTTTGCTTTAATAAATTAATAACAAGTTGTTAAAGCATAAATTTGCCAAATATTGTGAGTAAAATTTGCGAGGAATTTGTTGGCTGTCATGTTTTTTCGTTGACTTTTAATTGAAAAAATTTGTTAATTCATTTTAATTTGTGTGTTGAAATGTTTGGTTTAAATACAAACAAATATTTAAAATACTTTTAATTTATATGAAAAATGATTTGGCCTTCACTTTCCAAATATTTAGTTATATTGAAAACTTTTTTTGGAAAATGAATTCTCAGCAAAAGTGACTGAAAGGTGGCAGCTCATTCATTTTCTTTTTATCAAATCAAAGTTTGTGGTGCGAACTTTTGAAATTAATGCAAAAATTTCTTTTCTTACTCACGTATTTTAAGACAAAACGTTTAATGATTCTGTGCCAAATGAAATATTGTTGTTTAATGGCCTTCGGAAACATGCAAAACTCACCTGAAAAAAAGCAGAGAAAACAAATTTATTAGCATAAAATTTCAGCATAATAAGAAATAACTTAAAACAGCCATAAATAATTTAAAATATTTAAAAAAATTTCTAATACATTGGCTAAATGTGTTATTAAAGAAAATGTTTTATTATAAATTTAAATAAATTTTTTATACACTGAACGAAAATATAGTTTCGCTTAATAAAGAACAAGATGAATTTTTCATTTCTTTAAGAAGAATTTGACGCTTCAAATTCTGCTCTATATGTTATAATTTATGGTGTTTTTTTTCGTAGTGTATTAAGTACTTTTTAAGTACGTTTCGCCTTCATGAAAATTTTTTTTTGTTATATTAAAGTCAGGGCCAGAAAGGTCACTGCCTATTTAATTCTTTCTTTATGCTTTTATTGGCTTAAAAAGAAAAGAAACTTCAAATAATTTAAGTGGGCCAGCATTGAAAAGTTATGGGATTCTTTGTTTTTTGCAGAAATAATTACCCAGCACAGTAATAAATCAATTAGTATCTAATAGCTTTTAAAATTTTTACAGTTTTTCCATTTGAACTTATTTAAACGTGATCATTTTTTGTTAAACACTTTTTAATGTACGTTTTGACGCTTCATTGATTTCGAACATGGAAAATCATTGATTTGTGTGAAATTCAAAAGTGAGTGAAATATCGGGCAAGAAATCTTTGTATTTATTTATGCAAAATTAAAAAAAAAAAAATGGAAAACAAAACAAACGAACTGGGTCGAAATTGTACATAAATATTAATTTCACAAAAGAAGAAGTAAGAAAGTAAAAAGTAAAAAAAAAAAAACAAAATAAAAGCAAAACGGACTGAGATTGACTGTGAAACAGACTTAAATCGGGGAAAAAAGATACAAAGAGATGCTAAAATAAATAAATACTTTTTAAAAATTATGCCCCAAGAATAGATATTTTCTAAAAATCAAACAGATCATGCAAAAAGCAAAAAAAAAAAATTAAAGGTGAAAGTAACGAGTGACCTGAAGATTAAAGAAAGATATTTATGGTTTTAGTTAAACAAATTAAAGCCAATAATTTAATTATTCATAGACAAACAAACAAATTAATATATTTAAAAGAATTTTTTTTTATGATATTGTTATTATATTACAGTGAAACTTCTCTATAGTGAAGTTATAGGCAATGAAGGTTTACCTTCCATACAGTGAATTTTTCTTTGCAACGAAATAATTTTGCAGACGTAAGTTGGACTTTAAATAAATTATTCACAAAAAAAAGTCTGTTGCACGCGGCAAGAATCTTCCAAAGAGTCATAATTTCTGTACAATGCAGTTTCTATATAATGAAGCGATTTTATAGTCCCATGCAGATTCATTATATGGAAGTTCGGCATTTCAATTGGAAATTCCTGCTCTTGCGTTTATAAAATATTTTAAATTCTATTAGAAAATAATTTTAAAAATATAAGTTATTGTGCTGTAAACCCGATGTGTGAAAATCGTTCCCGATTTAACATCCTCGATAGTATAGTGGTCAGTATCCCCGCCTGTCACGCGGGAGACCGGGGTTCAATTCCCCGTCGGGGAGGTTTTACCAACATTTTTTGCTGAACAAACAATACAAAAAAATTAAATTTTAAAAAAAAATTAAAATTAAAAAAAAAATACTTTGCGTTTTTCGCTATATAATGAATTCTTTATAATATCAGAAAAATAAGAATTGGAAATTTTATGTTACAAGTATGTTCGAAAATTCGAAATTAAACGAAATTGGTGTTTTAAAAAAATTTTGTTATAAAATATTGCGTATTTTGAAAGCAAAATGAATTTTATATTAATCACTTTCAAAAACTTCAAGTACATATTTTCGAAAATTCGAAATTAAGCAAAAATTTGTGATATAAATAAATTTTTGTACAAAATCATATTTAAAAAACAAAATGTCTATTATTTTAATCAGTTTATAAATTAAAAAAAAAGCATTTTCGAAATTTTGAAAATTTAACTTCAAATAAATTTAAAATAAAAAAACAGTCAACAATGTTTTTATATAAAATAAACGCTTACGATAAAAAAATTTTTAGCAAAAAAAATCCAAATATATTGGAAATTTCAAAATCTAAATTTCGAATGCAGTTAAAAATTAAAAGCCAGTAAAAACTTTTGTTAACAAAAAAATTTGCGAAAAAAAGAAAAAAAAAACTTAAAAATGATTGTACTTCGAAAATTTGGAAACAAAAAATAAATATGTTTTTGTAATCGATTTTTAATAACAATTTTTTTAAATTTTATTTTATAAAACAAAGATATAAATTTTTAAAACTTAAGAATTTGGAAGAGTGGAAATTGCTAATCACAAATAGACCAATAATGTATTGCCTGCTGGTGAAACTCTTCGTCGCATATGTGACAATTTTGCTTGTTAACATGGCCATTCATCGCCTTTGAAGGACCAACGCGTGGGCGCCACGCTCTAACAAAAATGTATTTCTATAAAAAAGTTTTGCCAATCACACGTGCTGCTCAATCGTCTAACCTGTCGTGGTGTTTTCAGTCACAGAATAGGAAATAACAGAACTAGACGGACGCCACCACAACAACATCATGGTCACTGGCCCCCAACATCTACCCGCTCCAAAAGGAAATCATTTATGAACATTTGAATACTCAAACTGTGGGATTTATGAAAGTGAAGTTTCCACCCAGAAAATGCACAAATTAAGGTTTCAGGAGGTTTCGTTTAGAGCAACGAATCCTAAGCAGGAACAACCAGAAATTTAGAAACAAATATTTAAAACATTTCTCATAAGAATTTTTTATACTCGAGCTTCATCTTTATTGTAGTAGTAACTTTTGGCCGCCAACGCAACGAATCCTAAACAAGATCCCCGAATAAACATTTAAATTTCTTAAAACATTTCTCATAAGAATCATCTTCATTAGAGAATTAACTTTTTGTCGCCACAAAATAGTTGCATTGTTTTAGGTCTACCACCCTAATCAAGATATTTTTGGGAGGAAGTTAGAAATTCAATTTGTTTTTGTTCAAATTTATTTACTTTTTAAAATAATTTACCACTAATTATCAAAAATAGTTCTCCTGTTTTTTGTAATAAATTCTTAATAATTTCAGTTTCACTTTCAAGTTGTTAAACAGCGGCCAAATTATTGATCTTTATGCTGGCAAATAATCAATTAATTAGTAGAACCTCAAAAACATCGCCGACTGGAAGACGCGTTGAAAATGCCCCACACCACAAATACATTGACCCTCCTCCCTCTTCACCGCTTATTTCTTTTAATCAATAATCTAAGATAATTTATTTTCCATTCATTAACTGGCTGAAGAAAACGTCGGTGTTCACACTCACGCAAAAACTGTCAGAAGATAAATATTTGAAATGTTTATTTTTCTTTTCGTTTTTCGTTTCTTGTTGTTGTTGTTGTCTTTTGCCTTTGGCTGCTTGTGAACGTCGTAGCATCATTTGACATGACTATTTGTGTAATGAAATTTTACAAATTTTCTTCAAAAATTCAGTTTTGCTGTAAGAACCGGTCATGCGTTTACACCGCCAAACAAATATTCAGCCATGCGCCATAGATGGCGAGTGTAGTAGCCAAATGTCGGTTTAACATGTATTGGAATTGAGACAACCAACATGCTTTAACCTTAGCGAGACTTAGCAAGACAACAACAACAACAACTACGATGACAGCGACAACATGCATTGGCTGAAGATGATAGAAAAAACCATCACCTCGAGCTGTTGCAGAGAATTGACAGGTTGAAGAAAAAGTTTTCAAGAAATTTTGTTGAACTCGGTAAAAATTCATTTAATCTTTTTTTCTTGTGTGGATTTCAATTTGAAATATTTTAAGACGTTTTAATTAATTCGATCTCTTCGTTATGAAAAATTACTTTTTGTATTTGGGTTATTGGGGTTTATGTTGATTTTATTTAATTGTAATCAAATTAAGCTGGAATTCTTATATGACCCCAAACTAAAACTTAATGTCGCTAGTGATTTCTAGAATTTATTTTTATAGTAGATAATTAATGCCATTCAGTGGAAAAGATTATAATCATTTCAACAACAATAGAATAAATTTGTTTTTGTTAAGAAAATTATACTGTCCACCAACATTTTTTAAGCGGAAAAGTTTAATGGCCACATCTTTTCTATAGGAGGTAACATTTTTCAAAATTGATTTTAATTAAAAAAATTATTTCATAAAAAATGTCTAACGAAATTAAATATATTTTCTATAAAAAATTACGCCAAAATGCCATTTTTGAGGTGCCACATAGATTCTGGCTCATTCGCATAGAGCTTGTCTTCTATGAAGCTCCAAAGAACGAAGACGTTAAGTGACAAGATCTTAATGGAAAAATGTGATCTCGGCTCTACGAGAAATCAGGAAATCAAGCGGTGAGACAACTTTCCACACTAAAGAGCAATGATATGGTTATTTGTGTGGCAAGTAGCTTCGTCTTGCTAAAACTAAACGTCGCCCACATGTAAAATCTTAAGATATTATTCGTTGACGCAATCAGTTCACTGTAATAAGTGATCTGGCTTCATTTTCGAAGTTG
This sequence comes from Epicampocera succincta, assembly GCA_932526305.1. Taxonomy (NCBI): domain Eukaryota; kingdom Metazoa; phylum Arthropoda; class Insecta; order Diptera; family Tachinidae; genus Epicampocera; species Epicampocera succincta. Next base: position 58,789,063 of record OW052036.1, on the reverse strand, counting down.
TAAGGTTTTATGATCTCCGCACTAAATAGCCGGCAAGTTGCGTATAGAAACTATTTTTTCAGAATATGTATTGGGTGTTCCGAATGAAAAATCATGGCAGCTCTGTCTGCTTGGTCAAGCAGCGTTCGAGGTGTAGATGGCCCTGATGGCTAAAAATTATTTTTCAATGCAACTCCGAATGCGTTTAAAGAACTCAATCAGCAAAGACATTAAGATCTAAGACTTTGTACCAAATATGAGGAAATACCGTTTGTGGAACTCTCGATTCTTAAGGTATTTGGGCGTGGCAAGAAGTATAAAACTTTCACAATTGTTGACCAATCAGGGGAATTAAAAATTTCCAACATTTTTGGTAGCGAATTTTAATCATTTTGATCCACTTTTATTAATCAAGTAATAATAGTTTGACTCGTGAGAAGTATTAAAAGCCCGGGTTATTCAAAATAAAACATCTTATTGGAACACTGCGCGAAATTTGTTCCTGCATCGTAATTCTTTCACAGATTGTAAAACATTCCAGGCAGCTGACTGCTAATTTCAGCAAACACGTTTCAATTTTCTTTTCATTTGTTCATCAGATCTGCCCAAATCTTCTTAAAATAATAAGTTTGTGCTCAACCGCTGAAATTGGCTTAGAAAATTAGAAAGCGAAAATTTCTTCTTGCTGCTCTAAGATGCTTAACATTTTCACACCGCATAATAGGAAAAAGTTTAGTTTTCCAACAAACACATTCTTGTGTTGTGGTTAAACAAATTAATTTATTTAAGCTGACATATTTTCTAATTACTTGAGAAAGGCTCGTGTGTGTGTGTGTGTGTGTAAGCACGTGAAAATGCGTCAAAGATAGCGAGTAGCCAATTTTGCCAGCCAGCCGTCGACCAGTTACAAAATTGCAGGTCATACGGGCATTAATCTTTGAAACAACACGCTTGTATGACCGTAACAAATTCATGTTCATCAGCAAACAATTCACTCTTACTGGCGTATAAACTTGGCTTGAAGTTTTAATTATTTTTTATACAATTATAAAAAATAAAACCAGCCCATAGTGGTGAGTGCTTGACACCCTGTAGCTGGTAGGAAAAAAAATTACTTGGAATTTTTATTATTTAGTTGTTTAAAATCTTAGATTTTGGTGTATAATTATTAAGTTCATTTTGTTGTTTTTATATGTATTTTGGTTTCTTGTTTTACCGAAAATGTAGTCAGTCTCTCCAACGAAGCGTAACGTTTAGTTAAACAATTTCTTCTTTTACTTCAGCATGGAATCAACAACAAACACCTTCAGTTGAACTGAAGCAAACAAATCTCAACGGACGGACAGACACTCATTTGTGCAAGTTGTACCAAAGAAAAAAATAAATAATATTTTAGAAAAAAAAAAACAAAAAAAAAAGCAAAAAAGCTGAAAATGTTCCGGTCTAATTTTACAATTGTTAATAAATATAATTAAAACTCAAACAAACTGTTGGAACACAAAGAAAAATGTAGTTCGCCCGAAACACATCAAATGTAAATGACCCAACATTTTGATAAAGACAATTTTCCAAAAAAAATTAAAAAAAATAAACAGAAAACTCACACAAAAGCGAAAAAAAAAACTAAGAGGCAAATTTGAAATAGAGAACGACCGGGTTCTGCGTTCTGGCTTTCAAGTGAATTTTATTAGAAAGTTTTTATTTTTCTAGAAGTTTTTTATTCATCCGAATGAATAATTTATAGACAAAATATTTACACAGATATTTTTTCTAGATAGAAAGAAGTTTAGTTGTGATTTTTTACTTAGAGGAGAATTTTTCATTGAAATTTTCATATAATATTTTCCATAATAGCCTTTTTTGTATAAAAAATCGTTAAAAATTAAATTGTAAAAATTATTTCTGTAAGATTTTTTTCAACGAAATCTTTTTTGAATTCTTTGTGGAAAAACTTTTATCCCAACATTTTTTCCATAACAAATCGTTGCAAATGATTTTTTGTTTAAAGAAAAAGTTTGCTATCGAAGATTTTTCTATAGAAAAATTTTGCCAGAGAAAAGTTTAGAAAATCTTTTTCTGCGTAATTTTCTTTTGAATAGATTCGCTATTGAGAATTTTTCAAAAAAAAAAAAAACATTTTTTTTGTGAAAACTATTTTTGTGAGGAAAATTTTGTTTATAAAAAATTTTTCTATATTATATATAATTATACAAAATTTTTTTCTAGGAAAAAATTTGTTTTTTGTTTATCTTCAGATATATTAAAAAATTTCTATTCAAAAAAATTATAAAATTTTTTTATAAATTTTTTTTTATTGGAAATTTTGTGTAGAATTTTTTTAATATTTTGTTTATATTTTAAAGTTTATTAAACGTTTTTATAGATATATTAACTTAAATTTTTTTTTAATAAATTTTTTAATAAAAAATTGAAAAAAAAACGTTTTATAGGTTTTTTATAAATTCTTTTTTTTATACTATTGTAGAAGGAAATTTATCATTCCTTTCAATAGACAATTTTCTTTGAAACGTTTTAGTTTTGAAAAGATTTTCAACAGAATAGTTTAGATTTTAAAATATTCTTATACAAAATTTCGATTGTTGAAAGCTTTTCAAACAAAAATGTTTTTTTGGTCCAATATTGCTCCAAGTTTCGCACTAGCAAGAGACTATGAAGGGAATTTTCCCCTGGAAAACCAAAAGCAAATAAAATTCACTACTTGCTCTTTTCTGTTTTAGTTAAAGCTATTTGTTTTAAATAATTTCGCTTTACCTGCCGGGCATTTGCAGGTTTGCACTTTAAAAACCATCGATTCAATTTACTTTTGCCACCTTAATTTCAGTTGTGGGCTAAAGATTCGATTTAGAGTTTTTTGCGTTGTTTTTAAACAAATTATAGATATTTTTCAAAAAAAATTTCTTTTGCCTTTCTTTTAAGATTATAGGATCTACACCTATATATTTAAGTGTATTTATTGTAAGTCATAATTTTATTTTATGCTGCGAGTTTTAAATATTTTTCCATGTTTTTGTTTTTTGTCTGGGGTCCGGGTGTAAATTGCGGTTCATCAGGTGTTTTACGTGTTTGCCCCATTTAATATTTGACGTGACTAAATGGCCAGCAAATGAAAACTTAAATTAATACAACTCATAAATTTAAAATATACATATGTACATATATTGTATATACATATATGTTTTTTATCTCAATAAACGTGAGTGTTTTGTTTTTGCTTTGCGATTTCCAAGCAAAAACATTTACATTGTGTGGAAGATATTAAAAAATAAATACGTAGCTGCGTTTTTATAGCTAAACATTTTTAATTAAATAATTGTTATTTTTCTTTAAAGCGTCTCTGAGGTCATTTAAGTTATTCTGGCATAAATTGAAAATCATTGTGATTGAAAACACAAAATTTCAGATTTGCAAATGGCGGTGGCAAGTTTTACAAGTGCTGGCTCTTTTTATGGCTGGAATACCTTTTAGGAGTTTTGCTCTTTGCCATAAACATATTGATTAAAAAAGAACTTAAACTTAAGCAAATTTTACCAACATATGTATGTATGTCTGTATGTGATAAAAATCTGCCAACACTGAATTGATGGCCATTATGTCATCCACGATACTTAAGAATCGTTAATTGAGGGAAGTTTTTATTTTTTGCTATTTGATTGGTATTTTCAAATAGTGTTTTTGTTTGCATTTTTTGTTTTGAAACAAATCAGGCTTGAAAGATTAATTATTTTATTACAACATTTTGCTTTGAAAACCACAATAAAAATACCGCAAAAAAACTGCTCAATTTTGAACAAGATCAAGTATCAATAGCAGCTTAAAAATTAACAAATACGCGTCAAAGTGATAAGGTGATTGTTTAACACGCTAAAATAACTGATATAACTTTGGCTGAATAATAAACCTGGGTTTTAAGAATATGTGTTCATGGCAAGAAACCTTTAAAACTTCTCAGCTTCTCTTTTCGCAGGAGCAAATTGCGACTCGGCCGTATCAGTTAAACGCGCAGATTTGCATTAATGTGTGTATGTCTGCATGTGTGGACATGGAACAATAATTCATGTATTCAAGTATTTGCACAAATATTCAGTTGCCTGGTTACAAATCAAATAGAAACCGGTCAGTTATTATGACCGAATCGTTGACTAACCGATTAAGTGACTAACTGACAGACTGACCGTACGACTGGCTGACTCGTTTTCGAAGCAACATGTATGTATGTACATACACAGATATTGACAAAATTGGATTTGATTATAAAGATTTTATTTTGCTTTTTCAGTAAACAACAAGCTTTACAAGATCCGAACCGCTTAAATGCCATAAATACTATTATGGTTTTTAAGATCAATATACAAGTGCGCTTAGATTTAGAAAAAAAGTGCTCTAAGTTGGGCTAAGTTGCACACACACATATTCAACCAAAACGTTTATTTTGGCTGTAATTCGAAATTTGCTGCGTGTTGTTTTTGTGTCTTGACTTGTGGCTATTTTGTTATCAACAACAATTTATGGTAACATGAGTTACAAATTGAACAGGATTTTTTTTGTTGTTCAAAAATGAGGGAAAATATTTTCAAGGTGCTTAAAAGTTAAAGCAATTCTAGTGTTAAACCAAAATGGTGTTCGTTTTGCATGTTTCCTATAATGGGCTATAAAATAAGTTTGGAATTGAAAGAAATTTTGTATTAGTCTTTATTTTCAAATGGAAACGTCTTAAATTAACTTCTTTCAGATCAATTTACAAAATATTTTATGAATGCTTTCGAAAATAAAATTTCCCTTTTCGGGAAATTTTTTCATTAAAGATTTTTTTAGTAAAATCTTTTATATGAAGTTTTTATTTATGTTTATAGGCAAATTTTATGAAAAATTTTTAAAATTGAAAAATTTCCCTTAGAGGGAAATTTTTTATTAAGCATTAGTTACATATAGCGCACACTTATCTCAACTTATTTTTTTAAATATTAGAAAATTTTAACACATATTTTGTTTGGTTTGAAAACAGGTTTGAAAAATAAAATTTCCTTTTTGGGGAAATTTTTGCACTAACATATTTTCCGTTTAATCTTTTAAATTAACTTTTTATTCAGTATTGTGTATTGTTTGTAGTGTATTTTATAAAAATAAATAAAATTTATAAAAATAAATAAATCATAAAAATTGTGTGGCTGATTTTGGAGAATGAAATTTCGTTAAAAGGGAAGTTTCTTCCATAAAGATTATTTTTAGAATTTTTTTTTTAATATGTCTTCCTATTTAAGTTTATATTGTAGATTTATTAAAACTTCATAAACAGCTTGACATTTGGAAATTTCCCTCAAAAAGAAAGAAATTTTGTTCAAAAGAATGGCTCTGAAAGTTTTCAAATTAAAATTTCCCTGCTGGGAAATTTTTGTAAAATTTCCTTTAGTATTGCCTTATTTACGAAATGGTGCGAAAATAACTTCATATTTAAATATAACAAATCTTTTAAATGCTCTAAATGTATGAGGATAAAAATTCCCTTTTTTGGGATTTTTTTTTTTATATTAAGTTGTTATATGTTTGAAGCTCTCAGATACGTGACTAACTCCCTTAAGGAATCTGCAAATAAATTCTCATGATTTGTTGCAATTTTATTTTTAATTTTTACGCTTGGAGGCTTAAACGTTTTGCTTAAAACCTGCAATTCTATTAACAATTTTCCCTTTGACTTGGACAACCTTTCGAACTTTTCATTTAAGTTAAACATTTTTCGTTTAAGACAAAGAAAAAGGTAAACAACAGTAATTTTTCTGTTTAAATTTAGACATAAATAGAAGAAACATTTGTTTGATGGCCAGATTAAAGAAGAAAAAAGAAACAAATTAAAACCAAGAGTGCGGCTGGTTGGATAAACCACTGCTAAACTAATATTGCAACATAGTCCGCTTAAATTGTTTCCTTTTCTTAAACCTCTCTTTGTCTTATTTAGGATCTGGTACGAGCATAAGAAAAACTCATGCCAGCTACTTGAAGTGGCTGAAAAAGCTGGACCATTAAATTTACGTTAAACTGCTCAAGATTATGATAAAAGCTACTTGCATATTTCTTGCTTCCTGAAATTTTCTTATTATTGTTTCTGTTGGCTTAAGAACCGACACATTTGACAGCAAAATTTAGGACATTCTTAAACTTTAAAGCTCTTAACAAAATCTCTTTGGCACATTTTCCAAAATGGGGTTACTTCCAACAGAGATTGAGTTCTCAAACAAACAGTATGTTTACGACTATTTTGCGACTGAAGCAAAATGAATGTTTTCCTTTTTTTCAATTTTCTTAAAGTGGAATTGTTTTATAGTTCTGGTTGCAGAAAATTCCAGATTTTTCTTTTACTTTTTCTTCTCACTTCCATACAAACAATGTTTACGAGGTTTTTGTTCCTTTAGATTTTTTCTTCCAATCTCTAAATGACATCGAATATGAAAGTTAAAAGGGGAAATCATGACCGTTTTGCCAGCTACACTCTGCAAAAACAAATCTGGAAGAAACATACTCGTATAAAGCATATCAATTGACTTGAGTTCAATTGCATCCTGTACATGTCGTCGTATGCTCTCTTCCATCTTAAAAGACGGTTTCACTAGTTTCATATCAAAGGACAGCACATCAGATAAGCGCTATGTAATAAAGGGAATTTTCTTAGTCCTATTTTTTTTGCCTGAAATAATTTTCGCGCCTATAGTAACAACAGCAACTAAGGCCTAAGAAACGTTACAAAATTTCTCAGAAGTAGATTTTTTCCCGCACCATCCATATTGGACTAAAAAATTAACAATTTTGGAATTCACTTAACCATTTAAACGACAGGCTTTGATCTGAAAGCAACAGAACCTTTTAATCAAATATGTAGTATAATTAATTTACGATAAACTTAATTGGCTCAATTTATCATACGGAAATGCAATTAAATAATGTGACAATCAATACGAAATTATGTCATGAATAGAGCCGATGAAATGAGCAGTCATCATTGCAACAGAAGAGAGCGAGAATGAGCAGAGAAAATTTTAAAATATGGCCAAATTAAATGCTTTAAAAAAATTAAAAGATAGCCGTGATATTGATGGCAATTAAATTTTATGCAGTTTTTTAAAGAAATTAAATTGTGCAGAGAAATCCATTAATAATTTTATTGCCACAATTAAGCTTCATGCCTGAGCAGGCTATTAAAATGCGTTGGGACAACAACATCGGGCCACAATTTCGAATTATTACAAACTGTATGCCAAAATCAAAGCAACGTCCAAATTGTTCGTAGTGTGTAAAGAAAAACACACACACACACACACACATAAAATGCAAAAGAAAAATGTATTTTTCCGCATGTCTTTCAACACGAAATTGGCAACACTTCAATACCGGCACAAATATAATATCTCAAGTTACTTTTCTTTCAGCTTCAATAAACAAACTATTCTTACGAAAACGAAAGAAGGCATACAAAAAAAAAAACAAACAACATAGAGCGCTGGTTGCTGGTCACCTTTAGCGGGAACGGGGGCATTGAAAATGTGAAGGGGACAAGAAACTGTTGAAGACTAAAAGAACGTAAGAAGAAACATTTAGAAGAGCAGCGTCATTTCGAAATTGTATCTGCAAATGTATTTCCTATAAAACCTAGAAATGCTGTTGTTGTTCTGTTGATCGTTTGTGTTCGATGATGTGTAGAGGAAGAAGACAACTATGAAAATAGTGTAATAATACTCGTTTTACCGTTAGAATATATGCAAGCAATGCTGCAAGCAGCATGATATTATTTTTTCCTCTTACAATTTGTTCTCCAGCAATGAGTGTTTGTGTGGCTGGGTATGAATACCAGATAGATAGTACGAGTACCAGACCAGTACGCAACGATAGCAAGTAAATGTTTTTTCCAGGCCGGTTTATTTGGAGTAGTTTGCTTTCGTTTCGTTACCGATTCAACGTTATGGTTGACTTTGTTTTTTTTTCTTAGCTTCCTTTACTTACGATCGATATTATCTGGTTTTTTTTCCTGTATGTTTCTCAATGGCATCGTCACTGCTCTGTGTGGTGCGGCAAGTTACATATGTATCTATTGCGCTGGCTATTTATTTAAGTTTGTTGCAGCAGCTACGAGTAGGTATGTTTGTAATTCTATGATGCATAAAAGAACATTCAGGCTGATTGCATTCACGGTAGACAGCCGCAGCAGTTTATTGCCGCAACAACATGTTATAGTTAATGTGTGTGCGGTTGGTTGGATTTCGGTGTTTGCATTATGGAGTCCAGATATGTATGTATGTATTTATGTACATATGTATGTAGCTGATGGTTACAAAATCGCGTAATCGATAATAATGATGATGTATTGTATTATATTGTGTTGCATTGTATGTATGTTGCACTCTTATGTCTTGTATTGTGTTTCAAACTTCTTGAGAAGAGAAAAGAATTACATTCTTTTATTTGAGCAAAAATATCGCTGTTGGAATGATCTTTCAAGAAGAATTGCTGTAAGTAGCTGTGCTTTAACCTACTATTTTGAGAAACTTTTGGAGATTTTGTGAAATAGACAACAGACATGAAATGTATGTATGTAAACTTCTTATCGCAAATGTGACTAACGGATAATTTTGTCATATCAAATGGCGCATTTGCAACTAAAAAAAACTTTGTTACAAGCAGTTTGCTGTGTAGAAGAAAATCGTACACAATAAAGTTGGCTTTTGGGACTGGCAATAAATAAAATAATTTGTTAGCTTTCAGTTTTGGTAATTGCTTGCACTGATGCTAAGGATGTCCAAAGTCTTATAATGGGAAGAGAAACCTGCAGCAGATAGTGAATACCACCGTCTTATTGATTATTTTTGATGGCTAAAACTAGATAGCAAATCGAATGAATATAGTTGAAATTTAAGGCCATGTTTCGCGCTCTCGTAAACATTCTGAACGCCCAAAAAATCTACATGTGTATCGACCAAAAATCGTCTCAAGAAAGCATATTATTGAGCAGGAAATCACATCCGATATTGTAAAACAGATTTTAAGTACTTGATTAAGATTAACATGATTAAAAGTCCAGATTCGGATTTATTAGGGACTATTTGCATTCTCAAACTTGAATTGTTTGTCATCTCTTGAGCACCAAGTTTACTAACACAAAGCTGAAGGTCTGGCCATAGTCTTGTGTTTTATACCACTTTTTGTGTTTTACTTTCATCTCCTATTTCATATTTAAAAATCACCCGCTCCAGGTATAGAGATTACACAGACTTCCCTCCTTAAACTGCCAAACCAGCTACAGCTGGTACTCTCCAGCCAATTCTAGTGTGCTTTATGAAATGTAACTCTTCTCCTTAATCCTTTGGCGCTACAGTCCGGGGTGAAGCTGGGCCTCAACCAACAAGCTTTTCCAGCAGCATGAAATGTAACTATTCCAGGTTTAAACTTAATGGCGATCAAATTTATCTCCAATTTGTTTCTTGCAAATGTCTGCGGGACGTTTGTAAACTAGTTATTATAAATAATATACAACTCTATAACTTTTCTAAAGTTAATTTCGAATACATATGTACATACTTTAATATTTCTAAGTTACCTTGAACAAAATATCTTGTCAAAACATTGCAATTCTATCAAAATCACAGGTTCGCCAGCATCGTTAAACTAGTAGCAACAAGTTTATGTACAGACAGTTATATCTTATCAAATTGATCAATAACATCTATTCAATACAGGGTTGAAATCCGAAGAGAAAAAGAAGATGGCACATGGACTATGGACTTGAGTTGCTAATTCTAATTGAATATTGTTGAAGCGAAGTGTTTTAAGGACGTGTGCTTTTGACTTTCAACTCTTTTATGGTTTTAAAATTCAACGATTTTTCAGCTGGAAAAACTAGTAGGAGTTTCTAGAAAGCCAGTGCCGCCAAGACATTGGCGTTAGTTGCTTACAACCACATACTATTAATTTTTTATGTTATACATATAACCAACATAACCTAAAACTATATAACAAAATTTATATAAATATGTATCTATGTATGTATGTATGTGTTAGTATAGGAATCACGATTTTAACACTAAAGAAAAAAACAGTTCTTGTGTTTTACCAATAAGGCTTTCAAGTTATAGCTGTATATACATACATATGCACATATATACTTAGATAAATCTTTATGAATGATTTATGTATGTACAATACTTATGTATTTACAAACCACTGCCATTTTTATTTAACAAGTCTTTGAAGTCAACCTAAAACCTTCTATGCCGCTTTGCAACGGGTTAATTGTTATAGTTTTAATAACCATTTTTTTCGCTTCGTTTTCTATAAATTCAATATATGAGTCTATGTATGTATATGCACGTACATACATATGAGTGTGTATGTATGAATGTAGTTCTCTTCTTATTTCTGTTAAAAAAAAAAAACTCAAGTTTATGCATGATGATTATTGGGTTTGGTTCTTTTTTCTTCCTCTTGTTCTGCTGCTGCTTTTGATAAGTCGGCAGAGAGAGTAACAGTTTTTAAATAAAAAAAAAAAAACCAAAATAGAAACAGAAACAGAGAAAAATTGATTGAACCGTTATTTTTCTTTAGAAGATTTACTTTTGTTAGGAAAAAGTTGTTGTTATAGGAAAAAGCTTCTTAATTTATGAGTTTTTCAGAGACACATACTTACATACATACATACATACATATGTTCATATGTATGTAAATTTTGTTTATATACTCTTATGTAGCATGAATTACCCATAAGAAAGTGGGATGCTTTTTATTATTTTTTTAAAGAATAAATAAATGTTCATATCAAGCAGAGTTGTTTAATTAAAGCCAAATAAAAAAAATTCTGAGTCGTTATGAATTTAATATGTAGCTTTTGGGTGTTTACATTCATATTTTTTTTCAAATAAAACAATCAATAACAATAGATTTATAGAAATAATATGTATGTATGTATCTATAGATGTATAGAAAACTATCCGCTTGAGAAAAAAATATGACTTTGTTTATGGAACTTTTTCCTCTGAATTTGTACATAATGTGGTGACTTTTTATACTATATAATATTTGTTTTCAAAATAAATCAAAATGGAAATAATTGTCTATTCGCGATAACAAGTACAGGCTGCCTGGTCTTATAGAATCCCTTCAGTTCAGGGAGACTCCCTGCTAAACATCATCACAACTTTTCACGTTTTTTTTTTGACAATTATCAAATTAACGCGATTGAAGACAGCAAATTTTTTGCTCAAAGTTTTATTTAAAAAAAAAAAATAACATGTACTTTTTTTTTTATTAGTGCAACAACAACTGCAACACGGTGTGCAGAAAAATAACAATAGCAGCCTCATTAAATCATTGGCGCTTCAAAAGTTGTTGCCACAATCTTAGCGTCTCTGTATGGACCAAATTGCACTTAACAAAGTAATATCTTAGCAAATATTTTAGTTCTTATTTAATTAAAATGTACATATGTATGTACATACATACATAAGCAAAATTGTAAATTTTTTCAACTTAAATACTGTTTATTTCATATTGTTATCTGATTCAGAGGAATTTCGCCACAAACTCTTAACTTATCAGTACGGTTTAGTCTAACAGCTGAAATACTTGCAATGATGATCATATAATTTGTAACAATATAAAGACATACATAAATAAATTTAAAGGAAATTTGTTTCTAAGAACATTTATTACAAAATATATTGCACATATTTAAATAGTTTTCAATAGGATTTAAAAGAAAATGTAGTAATTTTTACTAACGAAAATTTATGTGCCATTCAAAATATATGTATGTAGTACATAGTTCTGTTCAATTTACGATCGTTATATTGAAATTTGGAGCTTGTTTTGGAATTAAAAATGTCGATAAAATTTACATGACACTAGAAAAAAAACTGAAATTTTCCGAAACAAAGACTTATTCTGTGTAGACAAAAGCCTCTTTCTAAACAATAAGACCACAATAAAAATGCGTTTTTATGATATTCATACATACATACATATGTATGTATGTATATATGTATGTATGTATTAGTAATATACATAAATATGTATGAATGAATGTATGCCTACCAGGTTATGATCTCGTGATTACAAAAAGAAAAATATTAACACTTCTGCTTGTTCTTAATTACTAAGAAATTTATATTGTTTTACTTTTTACAATTTTATACCTCAGAGATTTCAACCAAAAGCAAAAAAGATTTAAGACCGAATAGGTACATACGTACGTTTTTTGTTTGTGTCTTAAATGCCAATAATAGGAAGCTTATGATAAAAACTTATAATTTACTGTTCTTTTAATGTAACAGTTCATTAAACAGACATTAGAACACCTTATTTTTAAACTTTTGTTGACTGCAACTCATCAAGGTTTTTCTTTCAGTAATTTTTATATGTATGTTTTAACACATTAATTTATACACTTCTTTTTTATGTTCAAATAATTTTTAAATATCTACTTTTAAGTTTTCTTTTTTTTTTTATTACATAAATTCACTTTTATATACCTTTTTAAAAAAATTTCTTTAGCTATAAAAACTTTAGTAGTAAAGTTTGTTTTGGTGAAGTTATTAAGACACCAGTTTTATTTTTGCAAATTCATCGAATGTTGGTTGCATTTCTTTTCTCTTTTCGTTACCGATGTTCGGTCAACTACACGTCTGGGCTAAACGGCCTAAACATTTAAACTGATTGTATTGTATCTACAAAAGTCTAGCTTGACTCTGGTGGTGGTTTGTTTAAGCCGCTATTTTCAATTATGGTTTTAGCTTTTTGTTTGTTATGTTTGCTCTTTGCTGCATATGATTTCTCTTTATAGGTCTACACCTGCTATAGTTACATATGTATGTATATCTGTTAGACATCATGTTTAAATCTCTCTCTCTCTTTCACAACTTCTCTAAGGCTTTAATATTCAGTTAACTTTTTGTTGTTTATAGATACCATCATCACTCTCCATAACAAATTCTCTTTTGCTTAAGATATTGATGATATTTATAAACAAACGATGGCATTTTACAAAAAAAATTGTTTGCAAAGGAAAAATTTTGTTATCGAACACATAAACACTAAATACTTATAGAGATATTATTTCCTTAAGGTAAGAAAATTTTCGATAACAAAAATTTTCAATAACACACATTTTCAACAGACATGTTATCGATAGTAACATTTTTATAGAAAATTTTTCAATAGAAGTATTATCGATAAAAAAAAAAATTCTAACAGAAAATGTTCGATAACAAATATTTTACACAGAAAATTCATCGATAAGGAAAATTTCCTTTAAACATTTTGTTATTAATTAATAAAAAAAAAAAAAATTCTGCAGATGAGAAATTTCTTTTATAAAAATTTGTTTATAAAAAAATTATGAAAAAAAATAATGCGATAACAAACAATTTCAATGGAAATAATATCGATAAAAGGATTTTTGACAAACATTTTTTCGATAAATTTCTTTATAAAAATGTTACCGATAAAAAATTTTAATAAAATATTTTCCAAAGAAAATTTACTGATCAGAAAGGATACTGTACAAAATATTGACTAATAATCATCTATGAATAAATTTACAGTTAAGAAAATTTATCGATAAGAAAATTTTGCTACAGAGAATTTATTGAGAAGAAATTTTTTGTAGAAAAATTTTTTTTGATAAGAAAATAATAAAATTCAATAGCAACATTTTCGATAACAAACAAATTTTAATGTTAATGTTAAACATGTTCATTAACAATTATCTGTAATAAATTTATTGGTAAAAGAAATTTGCTACAGAGAATTTATCGAGAAGGAATTTTTTCTAGAAACATTTTTTTTGATAAGAAAATAATAAAATTCAATAGCAACATTTTCGATAACAAACAAATTTTAATGTTAATGTTAAACGATAATAAAAATGCTCTAAATAAATACATGTGTTGGCCAATAAAAATTTTCAACAGAAAAATTTTCCATTAAAAACTTTTTTTGGTAACAGAAGTTTTAGGGACAAATTTTCAATAAATTTTCTATGGACCAATTATTTCTATAAAACAGTTTTTAACAATTCTAATTACTTTATTGTAAAACATTTTTCGATAACAAACATTTTCAATAGCCATCATCTTTTGATAACAAAACTTTTCTGCAGACAATTTTTTGACCATAAAATTTTTTTTTTGGAGAATTAATGGATAACGAAATTTTCCTACACCTTGTTTCTTCGATATGAAAACTTGCTACAGAAAGTTCTTTTTACATATTAAAACTTTTCTATAACAATTTGAAGAATTTTCTGTAAACAAATTTTCACCAACATTTGTTTTCTTAAGACAACTGGAGTCACAGGAGATTTGCATTTTAATACACATTTTAGTGAATTACTATTTTTTTTTACAAAAAAAAAAAAAGCAAGAAAATATTATTGCTTTACAGCTAAACAATGGATTTTCGAACCACCTTCGTATTTTGTTGGGCCTGATTAAGAGCAAGAGCACAAACAGAATTCTGGTTGTACAGCCCGATTTTTCGACCAGAAAATGGAAATTTATCAACTCAACCAACGTTTTATTTGAGTGGGTGGGTGGGTGAGTGTTTGCTACATGTTTTAAATTCTTCCGGAAAATAATTTTAAATTCGTTTACATTGATGTTGTCATTCGTTTAGGCTTCTCAGCCGTTTCTGGTACAAGTACACAGAGATTATGAGTCATTTGTAATCTTGCAGTTTGAAGCTGGACAGGTTCTTTCTTTATGCGCCTCTTTCAACACGTCTTTTTAAAATCATACAATTTGAGTTTTTTGCTCTTCTTCTTTTTTGCTAAGCGGCACCAAAAGCACGTTCCCCTTGATTTCTGCCAAATGACTTCAGATTGTTTCTTAAGCGTTAAAGTTTTACTGTAAGACGGGCAAATTTTGCTATAAATAATTATTGGTATGTCTGGCGCCCGTTAGTACAGAATTGTTTAACTGCTTCACTACAAACGTTCATTCGCCATGAATGTTTTTATAATTTTGCTGTTGGTCCTTGGCTTGAGGGTGGCGCGTGGTCTCAATCCAACGGGTTTTATACCAGAGAAAAAGTCACAAGACGTTGAAGTGATGGTTTTGAGTGAAGCGGGATCGGACAAATGTCCCAAAGTTATGCGGCCTGTGTGCGCTACGAATGGCAAAGAATTTTTGTATTTTCAAAATAAATGTCATATGGAAGTGAAAAATTACGAATACCTGACACGAGGGCTAATGGGTGAGTTGGAAATTGTATTATTCGAACATTGAAGGCAAACTATTACATCAGCTGGCAAAATATTATTTGAGAATCTTTACACAAATAAAATGTTATGCTGCATGACAGACAAATAAACAACGGAAAAGAAATCACACGTTACTTTGTATGGCGCCAAGAACAATTTCCAGCGGACTTTGTTTTACTAAATAAATAAAGCAAAAAATAAAATTAACTTAAATTTAGAGCATTTGTTTTGCAATTGTAAGTTCATGACGCCATTTGGTACATTAAAACTTTTTAAAACTCCTGTTGAACGGCTGTCAACTTTACATTCTCTACTTTTAGAATATTTCGAATGTCCTTTAATTTACTGCAAGACTGGTTGCGCAAAATGTGAGTTCCTCCATGAGCCGGTTTGTGCTGCATCTACGCTAACCGGTGAAAAGAAAATGTTTGATAACGCCTGCGAAGTTGAGCGCACAATGTGCAGAACTAAACGAGGTAGGGAAATAGGCTAAGAGCTGCGTTTAACCATCAAATAGACATCGTTTTGACCGCAAATTCCTTTCAGCTTGGACTGTGGTTGATATTAAGCACTGCTTTACGAATTTATTAAATAGAATTCTGAAGCCACTAAACAATATACTAGAAAATTCCGATTGCCCAGTATTTTGTGCACAGGAACATCGGCCCGTATGCGCCAGATTTATGAGCCGGGAAAAGGAATTCGCCAACGAATGCCAACTTAAGGCGGCACGATGCCAAACCCAACAGGGTAATAACTAAAAACCGGTTTAATAAATACAAGGATTTAGTAAAATGTTTTTACAGACTGGCATATCAAAAGACAAGGACCCTGCCAGCCGCCTAATTTCAAGGCTGGCAGCCAAATTTCTGCAGCAGCAACAGCCAGCAAATGTTCAAAAATTTGCCCCTCTGCATACAAACCGATCTGTGCCAAGTTTCACAATGAGCTGAGACTGTTCAACAATCGATGTGAACTAGATAATATTAATTGCCAATTTGGCCACCGTAAGTTTTTAAAATTGATAAAATGGCTAAACAAAAAAATGATAGTCCTTTTACAGACTGGCAAATAGTAAAAGAAGGATATTGTGTGACAGACCATAAAAGTCCATTACAACGCGAGTGCCCCGAGTTTTGTCTAAACGAGCACGAACCGGTATGTGCTGGATTTGGGGAAGTACGTCAAGAATTTAGAAATTTATGTGAAGTACTGAAAACAAATTGTCTAACTAATAAGAGTAAGCGGAACATGATTTATAATTGTTTCTTTGATTTTTTTTACCATAATTGTCTCTCTCTCTCTCTCCCTTTTCGTTAGACTGGCAGATACTTAAGCTGGGACCTTGTGTCACAAACTCTAAACAATTGCCGGCAACTGCATCAAAATGCTCTCAAACTTGTGATAAGTCATACAAACCGGTCTGTGCTAAGTTCAAATGGAAATTAAAAGAATTCAGAAATCAATGTGAACTTCAAAAAACTATATGTGAAACTAATACAGGTAAATGTTTTTAGTTATGAAGCACAAACAAAATCTATATACACACATATATATGTTGAGAGAATCACCTTAAAAGTTGATAATGAACTATTTAAGTCGGCACCAGCATAAAAAACAAACAAGGATTTTAATTATATGAGACGAGGAAGGCGGCTCCTGGCTGTATTACATTATTGTTTAAAACAACAACCTGTTCAGGCCGACATCCAAACAGAGCAATTAAGAAATTAATTGAGTTCCATTCATCATCATTCGGTTAATTAATTAAACATTTAATATATATTATTGAGTAGAACTCATATACCAAGATCTCACCCAGAGAAGATAATTTAAACGCAATAAGAAAATTGTATTAGAAATGAAACAACAGAATTGAAACTTAATTGCCTCAATTTATATGCATGTGTGAACGCACTATTCGTAAAAAAAAAATAACTAAACATCGTTCTATTATTTTATCTAATTTATACAACAAACAACAAACATTTTCGTTTCTTTAATTAGATTGGAAGCTTCTCAGAAAAACCGGTTGCCCTTTAGCCACTGACTTAGGGCCCAAATGCCCTAAAAAGTGCCCGAAAGAACTTAATCCCGTATGTGCCAGTTACAATGGCCAATTTAGGCAATTTTCCAATAGCTGCCAGTTAGATAAGACTTCATGTGTGTCAAATACTGGTTAGTTTTATTGCTTTGCCAAACACTTACAGGCTAATTATTTTCATTTAAATATTGTATTAAATTAAACAAAATTTCTTAAGGTTGGAAATTTATCAAATGGGGCTCATGTCCTGCGCTGAATCTTACAACTTCCACCAATTCGTCTGCATGCCCACGATTATGTCCAAAGGAATACAGGCCAGTGTGTGCGAAATTTCAGGCGAAACTTAAAGAATTTCACAATGAATGTGAGATGCAAAGATCGATATGCCAGAACAATACAAGTGGGGGTATTCAATACAAAACGACCTAAAACATAAAAGAATAATTTTTATATTTTTGTTAACTTTTCAAGATTGGCAATTATTGAAAACAGGACGCTGTCCTCTAATCTCTGCTAATAAGGATCCCTGCTCGCGCATATGTACGAAACAGTTCAGTCCGGTCTGTGCACGTTTTAAGGGCAAACTAAGAGAGTTTTTCAATAGCTGTGAACTAGAAAAGATCGCATGCAAAACAAATACCAGTAAGTTGCTACAAAAAAAAAAAAACAAAAACTCTAGTACAAATAATTAGCCTACTACATATATTATTTTATTGAACAGGTTGGGCAGTCGTTCATAGAGGACCTTGTTTTGTTGACCAGTTCAAACGGCTTGTGGAAAATTCTTGTGACCATGAAATAATGGATCCAGTTTGTGCCATACATGACTATAGAATAGAAACTTTTGATAATGTCTGTCAAATGGCTATTGAAATAGAACGCTCGGGAAATAGTAAGGACCTATCAAACATTATGTTAAATGTGAACTATAATTTTATTCGAAATATGTTTTTAGTTTGGTCTATACTGCATAAAGGTGCGTGCAGTGATACTACAAGTTCAACTAAGCACAATGTAGATGCAACGAATATTAACAATTCAGCAACTGCGGCTACAACTGGCAGCGAAGGCAAATACCTAAAACACGCAGGATCTTTAAAAAACGATAGTAAAATTAACGATCAAGACGATGAAGAAGGGGAATACGACGAAGAAGCTGATGATGTATTTATTGACAGTTCCAGGGATAGAGTAGATAAAGCCAATTATGGCCGCAGTACTAGTAGCGAAGAAAGTAGTTTGAGTTTAATAAGCAGTGGCGACGATGAAATCTTTCGGCAATGGGCAGAAGCTCAAGTTTATTCCTTAAATTCGGACGAAGACCAGTCCGCTGAAAATGATACATCCACAAGTAACACGTTCGTTGAGCACAAAAACTCTACATTTAACTATGCGGGATATGCGCAAGAAGATGATGCCAGCGAGGAAATGTATTTGCCAGAAAAGCATACAATTGACACACTTTTGTCCAACACTGTTACAACAAATGCAACAAAATCCAGTGAAAACTTCCCTGAGCAGTATGCGGTTAATCAAAAGAGATCGCAAGAAGAAGCAGCGCATCCCAATGACAGCCAAGAAGTTGCGAGTAGAGCCAGTGAATTACGCAAACAAAACGAAAAAGTATCAACTTCTGTAGATAAGAATTCTCAACACAATCCTTTATATGAATCCAACTTAAGGAAAACTGAAAAGCAGGAAAAAGAGCAAAAGTTGACAAAATTTGGGGAAGAACAAATTCAAACAGGGTTCGATGAGACACAAAATTATACAGAAAATAAAAGTGATAACGAATCATTATACCCACAAGAGAGTTCGCACCCCAATAACGCAGATAGTTTTGAGGTAAATTCAAGTTATGGAAAATTGGGTGATCCTGTAAATTCATCAAACTCAAATCTGCAGCCAAATTCAATCCCAAACAACAATTATAGTTCGGTAAAATCCCGTAATGGAAATTCTACTTCTAAGTCAGATAAAAGTGATGCAGCCTTTCACCGGCCTAATAATGAAACCAGCTCCAAAAAGGATGCAATATATAATGGCATAGTTTATACAGCTCCTGTCTATGATGCTCCAACCTATAATTTTATATACACAGCGCCAATTAATTATCCTGGCTTTGATTTGCAACATCCTGATCACAATAACATCTATGAGAAGCAAACAAAGTCTGGAACAACGGCAAAAGTTCCTTTCCATCCGTTACACATATTCGCTACCTTGGCTGGCATGAATGGTACAAATTTTGCTCAGCCGAATTTAATGCCTTTAGCCCAAGTTGACCATGACTCAGTAAACCAGGTTTTAGATTATAGGCCACACTTAAGGAGTAACGAACAAACGCCAGCGCTTACGCCTTCTTCTCCCAATAAAGTACAAAATTCTTTGCCTGCTGCTAAATTTGCCAACAATGAACTGCCTGTTTCAGCGCCACCTGCAAATAAAACCTACTATTCGCCACCTTCCTTAACTCAAAAACTTGCAACACCAGTAAATAACAGCAACACAACACAAAATTCTACATTGTTGAATCAAATTATAAACACTTTAAAATCGCTAACAAATCAAGTTTAATTACTTTTTATAGCATCTTTTTTTTACGGCAAATAGTTTTAAGTAATTTGTAATAAATAATAGTTTTATATGGAAAGCAGAGTTTAGTTTTTCTGACACATAAATATTTAGCGCATTATGTAGGCCGATGATTGCCGGGACCGATCGATTATCATATCAAATTTTATCAGCATCAATAATTATTGTCAAAAAGAAGGCATTCAGTAAAGCAGCTTCAAACGTTTTGGAAAATATGTATCTGACAAGCTCAAATCTGTTCAAAAATTATCGCAATCTTATTAAGTTTCATGTGGCAATATTTTTGGTTGAAGTTAAAAATAAAATTACGCATAAAAAGTCTGCAACCGAGTTGCAGTGAAGTTGTTGCTTGACTTTCGATGGTAGCAAAAAATTATTAAAACAAAAATGATTGAAAAAAGTTTCTTCAAAAACAACAACCAAATTTCAGTACATAAATTTCTGGTTGCCAGATATACATACATTAAAGCACCAACTACAGTTACTTTCGGCATTATCACTTTGTTTAACTGCGTTATCATTTTAGGCGACTGCTTTATCCTGTTCAGTATCTGGCCTTAAACGAGCTACAATAAAACAACGATATTCTCAGTGATTTAGAACTTGATTTTGATGAACAGATCAATTAAATAATAGTAAAAATTCGCTTATTAGTTGACCTTTAACCTTTCTTATTATTTTTTTACACCTGATCATGATCAACGATGTTGATCGAAATATTGGAAAATAAATGAAAATTGTGTCTAGTTACTTTTTGAGAGAGACAAGAATACTAAATCCGGAAAAGCTTGTTGGTTGAGGGCCAGGTTCAGCCCGGACTGTAGCGCCAATGGAACAACAAGAAATGAAAATTGAGAAAAATCCATTTAAATTTAATTATTTGACCTAGAGCCGAACTTATATAAAAAATAATCAGATTAATTAAGTTAATAAATTTATTAAGGGCAATGCTAAAATCCTACTACTGGCAACATGTTTGCTGGGTTATAACGCAAAATACAAGTCGTACGTAAAACCAAAGAGAAATTCATATGAAATTATCTCCGTATTTTAAAAATTAATGAAATTAATTAATGATTTTGTTTACCGTTTACACCATCGTTAAAAGACATAAAAATACATCCCTGATCTTATGATGTGTGAAGGAAAGGATGGTTTTATTACATATTATGTTTAGACGATACCATTCGTGCTCTTGTACTCACAAATTGGACTTATCGTACGACACGTACTATCGTCTAAAGGAGATTCAGACGAAGAAGAAGGGATACAGTTTAAAAGAATTTCTTTTTTGTTGTTTGTATAAATTTGTTTAAAATTAATTTCTTGCGGGTTTGTTACGTTCTGGTGCACTGATGGTACTTTTGGTACTATTTTACCTTCCCCTTTTCGCTAAATTTGATTTACAAAAACCTCTTATAGACATGTCGTTCTTTATTTTGAAAAAGAATTGCCAAGAATATTTTAATTCATGTGAACGAAAATGAAAGTAAAAACTGGATTTTTTTTTTTATATGAAACAAAGAAAGAATTGTGGATGGCCATGAACCTTTTTTCTTATAAATATATAAACGTACATATGTGCATATATTATAAAAATGAATTGACAATGTGTCTCCTCAAAAAGCACATAGTCCAGCCGATTTCAATGCACACGTAATTTATATGGCAAACACACGACTGTGATAAGCGCTTCTTCAAGCCAACCCTGTCAAACACCAAATTAAAAACAATAAATGGCAACGAATCGCACGAATTGATAACCTTCCTTGTAGCTTTTTTTTCTTCAAACAAATTGTTTTTATTATTGTTATCTTTTACATTACTGACCCACAAATGAAAGAAGACCAGCTTCTTTTAAAGTATTTTGCATAAAAAGCACGTTTTATACTTTTCTGGCGGAAAAGATAACAAATTTTGTAAAACTTCACGTTGAAGTAGAAAACAAACACACATTTGAAATTTAAAAGAAGTAATTCTTCTTGTAATTGGGAGATTATTGAAAGAAAAGTTGTTGTTTTATTATAAATTAATAACAAACCAAATTGAAAATTGAAAATTGGAAATGTATAAAAACCTGAGTGTGAGATGCAGAGAAACATATTTCGCATTGACCTCTTAATAGCGGCAAATATGAAAATATTTATAGTAATTTTTGTTGGTCTAGTTGTGGCATCCCAGGCGCATCATGCTGGCAACTCTGTGGATTTGAATAGCGTGACAGTTTGTGCTGTTTTAAACAACATCTACCGGACATTCTCAAATATATGGGAAGTTTATAGTGAGTTTAAGGCAACAGGTCAACTGTGGTTGCCCGTTGCCCCAAATGCTTGCCCCATAACTTATGTTGATTGCCCCACATTGACTCCTGTTTGTGCGTTGTCAGCCGACAAGGTTTACAAAACATTTATCAATAAATGTGTACTAGATGCTGAGCAGAAGGCCACCGGCATTTGTAAGTAA
The DNA here is from genome assembly GCA_932526305.1 of Epicampocera succincta. NCBI lineage: Eukaryota > Metazoa > Arthropoda > Insecta > Diptera > Tachinidae > Epicampocera > Epicampocera succincta. The sequence goes on along the minus strand of OW052036.1, from coordinate 58,766,729 downwards.
TAAACATATATCTTTTCCGTATACTTAATGCACTGAGGACACCATTTCAGCTTGGAACATTCTGTTGAACGGTGTTTGTCCTGCACATTCGAGTGCTGGTTTTGTAAGTACAACCACATATAGAATCGTCATAATGATATCTAGCAAACAAATAATTATATATCGAAATTTACACAGCCGTCGGAAAATACTGGCAACTACAACGCAGCATCAATGGCGACGCATTCTCCATCCTCGGTTGATTCTGAAAACTATAGCTCTGTCAATTATGGAGAATCTACGCTTAACCGAAACTCCCTAGAACAAGCAGCAAATCTAGCCAGTTCACTACTTTCTGGCAACTCCAACCGGAATGCTGTTCGCGCTCAAGCCGGGCACGATTCGGCGAAATCACACTCGTCATCGTCATATGATGGTTCTTCGTTACCAAAAACAGGACAGCAGCCACAACATTTACCGAACTATCGCGAACCTATACAATCTGACAAAAACTCAGCCCAATATTTAGCAAGCGCAGTAAATTCACCACTATCGGGAAACTCACACCAGGCAGCGGCACAATTTCACGTTGGAGAATCCTCCTTGTCATCTCATTCGTTATCCTCTTATGAGTCAGGCCAACAATCTGAACATTTACCACATTACCCCGAACCGATACAACCGTTAGCAAATGACCAATTTAAAAAAAATTCACAGCAAACGCGACTATATGGCAACTCTAATCAGTTTGCGCATCAGTCTCAAACAGAGAAAGATTCCTTGTCTTCGCATCCGTCATCTTCATATGATGGTAGTTCATCGTCTGCAGGAGGACTGTCTAATTCAGTCCAACAACCACAAGCTATGCCAAGCAATCCCGGATCTGTACAGCCATTCGCTAACAGCCAAGTCCATCAAAACTCAGCGCACTTGGTAACAAGTTCGGTAGGTTCAGGACTCCACGGAAACTCCAATCAGGTTGTCGAACAGTCTCAAGCTGAGCCAGCTTCCCATTCATCTCATTCGTCCTCCTCATATCATAGTAACTCGCCACCTGCAGCTGGACATTATAATTCAGTCCAACAGCCGCAATCTTTACCAATCCCAGCACAATTGCCCACAAATCCTGCTAACTCACCACTTTATGGGAACTCTAATCAGATGCCGGAACAGTCTGAGGCTGAGCAAGATTCCTCGTGTTCGCATTCGTCATCCTCATATCATAGTAACTCGCCCCCTGCAGCTGGACATTATGATTCAGTCCAACAACCACAACCTTTGCCAAACAATCCCGGATCTGTACAACCATTCGCTAACAGTCAAGTCCATCACAACTCAGCGCACTTGGTAACAAGTTCGGTAAGTTCAGGACTCCACGGAAACTCCAATCAGGTTGTCGAACAGTCTCAAGCTGAGCTAGCTTCCCATTCATCTCATTCGTCCTCCTCATATCATAGTAACTCGCCACCTGCAGCTGGACATTATAATTCAGTCCAACAACCACAACCTTTGCCAAACAATCCCGGATCTGTACAGCCATTCGCAAATAGTCAAGCCCATCACAACTCAGCGCACTTGGTAACAAGTTCGGTAGGTTCAGGACTCCACGGAAACTCCAATCAGGTTGCCGAACAGTCTCAGGCTGAGCAAGATTCCCATTCATCTCATTCGTCCTCCTCATATCATAGTAACTCGCCACCTGCATCTGGACATTATAATTCAGTCCAACAACAACAAGCTATGCCAAACAATCCCGGATCTGTACAGCCATTCGCAAATAGTCAAGGCCATCACAACTCAGCGCACTTGGTAACAAGTTCGGTAGGTTCAGTACTCCACGGAAACTCCAATCAGGTTGCCGAACAGTCTCAGGCTGAGCAAGCTTCCCATTCATCTCATTCGTCCTCCTCATATCATAGTAACTCGCCACCTGCATCTGGACATTATAATTCAGTCCAACAACCACAAGCTATGCCAAACAATCCCGGATCTGTACAGCCATTCGCAAATAGTCAAGCCCATCACAACTCAGCGCACTTGGTAACAAGTTCGGTAGGTTCAGGACTCCACGGAAACTCCAATCAGGTTGTCGAACAGTCTCAAGCTGAGCCAGCTTCCCATTCATCTCATTCGTCCTCCTCATATCATAGTAACTCGCCACCTGCAGCTGGACATTATAATTCAGTCCAACAGCCGCAATCTTTACCAATCCCAGCACAATTGCCCACAAATCCTGCTAACTCACCACTTTATGGGAACTCCAATCAGATGCCGGAGCAGTCTGAGGCTGAGCAAGATTCCTCTTGTTCGCATTCGTCATCCTCATATCATAGTAACTCGCCACCTGCAGCTGGACATTATAATTCAGTCCAACAACCACAACCTTTGCCAAACAATCCCGGATCTGTACAACCATTCGCTAACAGTCAAGTCCATCAAAACTCAGCGCACTTGGTATCAAGTTCGGTAGGTTCAGGACTCCACGGAAACTCCAATCGGGTTGCCGAACAGTCTCAAGCTGAGCAAGATTCCCATTCTGCTCATTCGTCCTCCTCATATCATAGTAACTCGCCACCTGCACCTGGACATTATAATTCAGTCCAACAACCACAACCTTTGCCAATCCCAGCGCAATTGCCCACAAATCCTGCTAACTCACCACTTTATGGGAACTCCAATCAGATGCCGGAGCAGTCTGAGGCTGAGCAAGATTCCTCGTGTTCGCATTCGTCATCCTCATATCATAGTAACTCGCCACCTGCAGCTGGACATTATAATTCAGTCCAACAGCCACAACCTTTGCCAAACAATCCCGGATCTGTACAGCCATTCGCAAATAGTCAAGCCCATCAAAACTCAGCGCACTTAGTAACAAGTTCGGTAGATTCAGGACTCCACGGAAACTCCAATCAGGTTGCCGAACAGTCTCAAGCTGAGCAAGATTCCAATTCTGCTCAGTCGTCCTCCTCATATCATAGTAACTCGCCACCTGCAGCTGGACATTATAATTCAGTCCAACAACCACAACCTTTGCCAAACAATCCACAACCATTCGATAACAGTCAAGTCCATCAAAACTCAGCGCACTTGGTATCAAGTTCGGTAGGTTCAGGACTCCACGAAAACTCCAATCAGGTTGCCGAACAGTCTCAAGCTGAGCAAGATTCCAATTCTGCTCAGTCGTCCTCCTCATATCATAGTAACTCGCCACCTGCAGCTGGACATTATAATTCAGTCCAACAGCCACAACCTTTGCCAAACAATCCCGGATCTGTACAGCCATTCGCCAATAGTCAAGCCCATCAAAACTCAGCGCACTTGGTAACAAGTTCGGTAGTTTCAGGACTCCAAGGAAACTCCAATCAGGTTGCCGAACACTCTCAAGCTGAGCAAGCTTCCCATTCTTCTCATTCGTCCTCCTCATATCATAGTAACTCGCCACCTGCAGCTGGACATTATAATTCAGTCCAACAGCCACAACCTTTGCCAAACAATCCCGGATCTGTACAGCCATTCGCAAATAGTCAAGCCCATCAAAACTCAGCGCACTTAGTAACAAGTTCGGTAGATTCAGGACTCCACGGAAACTCCAATCAGGTTGCCGAACACTCTCAAGCTGAGCAAGCTTCCCATTCTTCTCATATGTCCTCCTCATATGATGGTAACTCGCCACCTGCACCAGGACAATATAATTCAGCCCAACAGCCGCAATCTATACCAATCTCAGCGCAATTGCCCACAAATCCTGCTAACTCACCACTTTATGGGAACTCCAATCAGATGCCGGAACAGTCTGAGGCTGAGCAAGATTCCTCGTGTTCGCATTCGTCATCCTCATATCATAGTAACTCGCCACCTGAAGCTGGACATTATAATTCAGTCCAACAACCACAACCTTTGCCAAACAATCCCGGATCTGTACAACCATTCGCTAACAGTCAAGTCCATCAAAACTCAGCGCACTTGGTATCAAGTTCGGTAGGTTCAGGACTCCACGGAAACTCCAATCAGGTTGCCGAACAGTCTCAAGCTGAGCAAGATTCCCATTCTGCTCATTCGTCCTCCTCATATGATGGTAACTCGCCACCTGGAGCAGGACATTATAATTCAGTCCAACAACCAAAAGCTATGCCAAGAAATCCCGAACCTATACAGCAATTCGCGAATAATCAAGCCCAATACTTGAATTCCCCAATTTCAAGAAACGAGAATCAAGTTGATGGGCAGGCTCAAGGCGAACAAGTTTCAATAAAAGGTAGTCACCATCATCCAACGCAACCCATTTCAGTAATTCATGATCATTCTGCTGTACTTCCGGTACCAATTTCGCAGTTACCCAATGTTGAAGCTAATGCGTATTCACATTTTGAACCGAATTCTTGTGAACATTCAAACGAGGCAGCTGCCGCTCCTACCGAATCAGCAGAAAATAATGCCGGCATTGCAGATACAGCAGCTTGCAGTAATGCCCAAGCGTACAAGTCACCCGAAGTTGAAAGTCACAGTTTGGCTACGAGTCCTCCTCAAGTTTACGAAAATATGCCGGTAAACAGTGAAACACCTAATAACTATATCAATCAGCCATATTCGGATGAGACTAGTGAAGCAGACCACAATTCACCCACTGCTAAAACGAATCCAGAAGACTCAACTCAAAACGCACAAAATGAAGCTCAAACTATTTATAACGGTGTTGTGTATCAGGGGCCCTACTACTACGAACCGAAATACAAACATGTTTATTTAGGCAGTTTTAACTTTGCATCTGCTCCAGGCACAGCGAACTCCAATGGCGCCGCTAATCCCGGTGGGGCACAACATTCTATGAATCCTTTCGAACAACTTTTAAAACAGCTAAAGTATGTTGCTGCGAAAAATGCACAAACTTCTTATTAGTTGATTTTAAATTTTACAGATAAATATGGCGAACAATTTTCGAATAAATAACTTTGAGTAAAAAAACGAAAGCATTTTTGAATTTATTCCTCCCTCTGGTGCCAGCCATTTTGAAAACATTTTGAGTAATTTTTGAAAACAATTTTCAGTTATCGGTGCTTGTGCAACTTTCAAGCACAATTTTTCTTGAATGTTTTACTTTTAATCGAATATTTCTGTCACATCATACGACTAGATATTTAAAAGCCGGTTGGTTAACTTGCAAGTTGTAGGTTTTGTACTAATCTGCTGAAATTATTGTTGGCAAGTGTTAATAAACAAAAGGTAGCGCTGAACAAATCAGAATAGTTTTGTGGTTGCAATATGTTGTGAAAAAGCTTCGCACCTTTGCACTTGTCCTAATACGAAGTTAATGTCCTTCCAATCCTTAATATCTTCTTTTTTTTCTTGTTTTGGCGCTACAGTCCGGGGTGGACCTGGGCCTCAACCAACAAGCTTTTCCAGCTGGCACGGACTTCAGCCAGCATCCTCCAATTTGGCACACCAAGTTGGCTGAGGTCACTCTCCACTTGTGTGCGCCATCGGTTCCGTGGGCGTCCTCTATTGCGTTGATTCTACGGGTCGGAGCAATATTCTCCAAGCGCTCTACATGGCCCAACCACCTTTGCCCGTTGGATCCGTAGACGCCTGGTTAGGCTCATGTCACTGTACAGCCCGTACAGTTCGTGTTTGAATCTTCTTCTCCAGAAACCATCAACGCAAACAGGTCCGAAGACTGAACGCAGAACTTTTCTCTCGAAAATGCCAAGGACTTGCTCATCCGCCTTCGATACTGTCCATGCTTCCGCAACATAGAGAAGAACAGGGATTGTCAAAGTGGTATATAGTGTCAACTTGGTTTTTCGACCCAGGGCCTTACTACTCAACTGCCTCTTGAGCCCAAAGAAGCAGCGATTGGCTAGAGTTATTCTGCCTTTAATCTCGGTACAGATGTTGTTCGTGCTGTTCACTTGGAAGCCAAGGTAGACAAAGTCCTTTACTACCTCGAAGTTATAACAGCCTATGGTGACGTTCCGGCCCTGTCGTCGATGTTGTGCGTCCTTAATATCACATGCCTGTAATTGCCAGGCAATAAGTAATTTTGGAGCACAATCGAACAAATTTTTCTGGCTGTGCCAGTAATTAAAATTATTATTTATATATGTAAATAGTTATATCAGTCCTTTGAAGGTTCAGTTGCAGATGCTATATTAAGGATAAACCTTCGCCGATTTAGCCTACTTGCTATATAACCGTTAAAACTATCGCGATTTAGCCTTATTTTTGTACGGAGCTGCCACCGAAGCTATACTGTCTCTATGATTTTAAGGCAAGGCCGTTGCAAGGCAAACCTTAAACCTTCAAGTTGTTTTTAACTTTTTGAAAATAAAAATAGTATCTTGTAGTATTTTACAACTTCATTTGGCAATAAATTAAAACTTTAACAAATTAAGTTCATATGTAAACATACATATAAAATATATTTTTTCATTATTTAACATCACAATCAACATATTTTTGGGTTATTTAACATTTAAAAAACACTTTTCTCAGACCTCTTTTCCCTGAAGCAAATTGAATGAATATTCCTGACAGCAACGACAAACACCAGATGATAAATTCTGCACTATTATATAAAGTAAAGTTATTGTTTACTTTAACGCTGCAAAGAAATAATTAAATAATGAATTTTGTAATTATTTACATATAGATGCATCTATACATACATACACACACTATGAAATAATTTGCACATCTAATTTATGTCTTGACGATTTCCATTTGTAGATACCTTCGCAAGAAAATTTTTAACGACATTTAATATTGATGGAGAACTGCCTGGAATGGGGTAAAATCCATAATGAAGGCTTGGAGAATTGTTGGGGAGTTTGCTTTCAGCGGCGACTGGAACAGGAACCACGTTGTAATAATTATGAACAGGTTGATGGTAGAAATCACCCTCTGCATACGGCCCATTATAAGTATTATTTTGATTATTGTGAACAACAGATTGGTTATTTATCACAACAGGTGGAATGGGAGCACCTTCTAGCAAGTCTTCAGGACAGAGTTTTGTTCCATTCAAACACTGACTACAATCAAGTTCAGTTGTGGTTGGGGTATTGTCAGAACCTACAGAAGCTGTTACTGCAGTAGCAACACCAGGTCTGGCTTCAGTTTCTCGACCAGGAATTGTAGTTTTTTCCCCGTATGAGGTTTTTCCTGTGGCTACGTGGGATCTTGTAGTTCCATGCTCTACTGAGGAATACCTGTATACACCGCCAGTGCTTCCTCTAGGTTCTTTTGATGCCGTGGTTCGACCCCTTTCACAATTTGATTCATCTTTGCATTCATACTCCTCAGTTACCGATCTTGTGGTATGGTGGTACTTCCTTGTTGTTTCTTGTTCATCTGGTACTGTCCACGTAGACTTGTCATTTAGTGTTGATTCTTGACTCTTCCAGGGTGAATATCCAGGATTTGTTGTTCCTTGCTCAGATGGTATTGTACCAGAGGTTTTGTCATGGGTTATTAATTCTATACACGCAGACATTAAGTTTCCTGGGTTTGTTGTGCCCTGTCCATATGAGATTGTACCAGTTGTTCTGCCATGACTCGTTGATTTTTGGCCTTCTGAGGAAGTGGTTCCGTGTCTTTCTGAGGTGCGCGCAGTTGGATGCTCAGAGGCTGTAGTTTCTCTGCCAGAAATAGTACTTGCTTGCCACTTGGATGACGTGATAGACACCTCACTACCACTAATTGTTCCTGGTTTTGATGTCGTTGTTTGATCTGCTTCACAATTTGATCCATCCTTACAAGGTGTAGTCCTTGTACTTACTGGTCTATCAGTTTTGTGTTCATACACATTAGTTGTTGTCTCGCCGAAGCTTGTGGTCTTTTGTCGCTGGCCAGTAGTACCGGATGAAAATCCAGGTTGCGTTGTTCCTTGTCCAGCTGGGATAGTACCAGTTGTTCTGCCATGACTCGTTGATTTTTGGCCTTCTGAGGAAGTGGTTCCGTGTCTTTCTGAGGTGCGCACAGTTGGATGCTCAGAGGCTGTAGTTTCTCTGCCAGAAATAGTACTTGCTTGCCACTTGGATGACGTGCTAGACACCTCACTACCACTAATTGTTCCTGGTTTTGATGTCGTTGTTTGATCTGCTTCACAATTTGAACCATCCTTACAAGGTGTAGTCCTTGTACTTACGGGTCTATCAGTTTTGTGTTCATACACATTAGTTGTTGTCTCGCCGAAGCTTGTGGTCTTTTGTCGCTGGCCAGTAGTACCGGATGAAAATCCAGGTTGCATTGTTCCTTGTCCAGCTGGGATAGTACCAGTTGTTCTGCCATGACTCGTTGATTTTTGGCCTTCTGAGGAAGTGGTTCCGTGTCTTTCTGAGGTGCGCACAGTTGGATGCTCAGAGGCTGTAGTTTCTCTGCCAGAAATAGTACTTGCTTGCCACTTGGATGACGTGATAGACACCTCACTACCACTAATTGTTCCTGGTTTTGATGTCGTTGTTTGATCTGCTTCACAATTTGATCCATCCTTACAAGGTGTAGTCCTTGTACTTACGGGTCTATCAGTTTTGTGTTCATACACATTAGTTGTTGTCTCGCCGAAGCTTGTGGTCTTTTGTCGCTGGCCAGTAGTACCGGATGAAAATCCAGGTTGCGTTGTTCCTTGTCCAGCTGGGATAGTACCAGTTGTTCTGCCATGACTCGTTGATTTTTGGCCTTCTGAGGAAGTGGTTCCGTGTCTTTCTGAGGTGCGCACAGTTGGATGCTCAGAGGCTGTAGTTTCTCTGCCAGAAATAGTACTTGCTTGCCACTTGGATGACGTGATAGACACCTCACTACCACTAATTGTTCCTGGTTTTGATGTCGTTGTTTGATCTGCTTCACAATTTGATCCATCCTTACAAGGTGTAGTCCTTGTACTTACGGGTCTATCAGTTTTGTGTTCATACACATTAGTTGTTGTCTCGCCGAAGCTTGTGGTCTTTTGTCGCTGGCCAGTAGTACCGGATGAAAATCCAGGTTGCGTTGTTCCTTGTCCAGCTGGGATAGTACCAGTTGTTCTGCCATGACTCGTTGATTTTTGGCCTTCTGAGGAAGTGGTTCCGTGTCTTTCTGAGGTGCGCACAGTTGGATGCTCAGAGGCTGTAGTTTCTCTGCCAGAAATAGTACTTGCTTGCCACTTGGATGACGTGATAGACACCTCACTACCACTAATTGTTCCTGGTTTTGATGTCGTTGTTTGATCTGCTTCACAATTTGAACCATCCTTACAAGGTGTAGTCCTTGTACTTACGGGTCTATCAGTTTTGTGTTCATACACATTAGTTGTTGTCTCGCCGAAGCTTGTGGTCTTTTGTCGCTGGCCAGTAGTACCGGATGAAAATCCAGGTTGCGTTGTTCCTTGTCCAGCTGGGATAGTACCAGTTGTTCTGCCATGACTCGTTGATTTTTGGCCTTCTGAGGAAGTGGTTCCGTGTCTTTCTGAGGTGCGCACAGTTGGATGCTCAGAGGCTGTAGTTTCTCTGCCAGAAATAGTACTTGCTTGCCACTTGGATGACGTGATAGACACCTCACTACCACTAATTGTTCCTGGTTTTGATGTCGTTGTTTGATCTGCTTCACAATTTGATCCATCCTTACAAGGTGTAGTCCTTGTACTTACGGGTCTATCAGTTTTGTGTTCATACACATTAGTTGTTGTCTCGCCGAAGCTTGTGGTCTTTTGTCGCTGGCCAGTAGTACCGGATGAAAATCCAGGTTGCATTGTTCCTTGTCCAGCTGGGATAGTACCAGTTGTTCTGCCATGACTCGTTGATTTTTGGCCTTCTGAGGAAGTGGTTCCGTGTCTTTCTGAGGTGCGCGCAGTTGGATGCTCAGAGGCTGTAGTTTCTCTGCCAGAAATAGTACTTGCTTGCCACTTGGATGACGTGATAGACACCTCACTACCACTAATTGTTCCTGGTTTTGATGTCGTTGTTTGATCTGCTTCACAATTTGATCCATCCTTACAAGGTGTAGTCCTTGTACTTACGGGTCTATCAGTTTTGTGTTCATACACATTAGTTGTTGTCTCGCCGAAGCTTGTGGTCTTTTGTCGCTGGCCAGTAGTACCGGATGAAAATCCAGGTTGCGTTGTTCCTTGTCCAGCTGGGATAGTACCAGTTGTTCTGCCATGACTCGTTGATTTTTGGCCTTCTGAGGAAGTGGTTCCGTGTCTTTCTGAGGTGCGCGCAGTTGGATGCTCAGAGGCTGTAGTTTCTCTGCCAGAAATAGTACTTGCTTGCCACTTGGATGACGTGCTAGACACCTCACTACCACTAATTGTTCCTGGTTTTGATGTCGTTGTTTGATCTGCTTCACAATTTGATCCATCCTTACAAGGTGTAGTCCTTGTACTTACGGGTCTATCAGTTTTGTGTTCATACACATTAGTTGTTGTCTCGCCGAAGCTTGTGGTCTTTTGTCGCTGGCCAGTAGTACCGGATGAAAATCCAGGTTGCATTGTTCCTTGTCCAGCTGGGATAGTACCAGTTGTTCTGCCATGACTCGTTGATTTTTGGCCTTCTGAGGAAGTGGTTCCGTGTCTTTCTGAGGTGCGCACAGTTGGATGCTCAGAGGCTGTAGTTTCTCTGCCAGAAATAGTACTTGCTTGCCACTTGGATGACGTGCTAGACACCTCACTACCACTAATTGTTCCTGGTTTTGATGTCGTTGTTTGATCTGCTTCACAATTTGATCCATCCTTACAAGGTGTAGTCCTTGTACTTACGGGTCTATCAGTTTTGTGTTCATACACACTAGTTGTTGTCTCGCCGAAGCTTGTGGTCTTTTGTCGCTGGCCAGTAGTACCGGATGAAAATCCAGGTTGCGTTGTTCTTTGTCCAGCTGGGATAGTACCAGTTGTTCTGCCATGACTCGTTGATTTTTGGCCTTCTGAGGAAGTAGTTCCGTGTCTTTCTGAGGTGCGCGCAGTTGGATGCTCAGAGGCTGTAGTTTCTCTGCCAGAAATAGTACTTGCTTGCCACTTGGATGACGTGCTAGACACCTCACTACCACTAATTGTTCCTCGTTTTGATGTCGTTGTTTGATCTGCTTCACAATTTGATCCATCCTTACAAGGTGTAGTCCTTGTACTTACGGGTCTATCAGTTTTGTGTTCATACACATTAGTTGTTGTCTCGCCGAAGCTTGTGGTCTTTTGTCGCTGGCCAGTAGTACCGGATGAAAATCCAGGTTGTGTTGTTCCTTGTCCAGCTGGGATAGTACCAGTTGTTCTGCCATGACTCGTTGATTTTTGGCCTTCTGAGGAAGTGGTTCCGTGTCTTTCTGAGGTGCGCACAGTTGGATGCTCAGAGGCTGTAGTTTCTCTGCCAGAAATAGTACTTGCTTGCCACTTGGATGACGTGCTAGACACCTCACTACCACTAATTGTTCCTGGTTTTGATGTCGTTGTTTGATCTGCTTCACAATTTGAACCATCCTTACAAGGTGTAGTCCTTGTACTTACGGGTCTATCAGTTTTGTGTTCATACACATTAGTTGTTGTCTCGCCGAAGCTTGTGGTCTTTTGTCGCTGGCCAGTAGTACCGGATGAAAATCCAGGTTGCGTTGTTCCTTGTCCAGCTGGGATAGTACCAGTTGTTCTGCCATGACTCGTTGATTTTTGGCCTTCTGAGGAAGTGGTTCCGTGTCTTTCTGAGGTGCGCGCAGTTGGATGCTCAGAGGCTGTAGTTTCTCTGCCAGAAATAGTACTTGCTTGCCACTTGGATGACGTGATAGACACCTCACTACCACTAATTGTTCCTGGTTTTGATGTCGTTGTTTGATCTGCTTCACAATTTGATCCATCCTTACAAGGTGTAGTCCTTGTACTTACGGGTCTATCAGTTTTGTGTTCATACACATTAGTTGTTGTCTCGCCGAAGCTTGTGGTCTTTAGTCGCTGGCCAGTAGTACCGGATGAAAATCCAGGTTGCGTTGTTCCTTGTCCAGCTGGGATAGTACCAGTTGTTCTGCCATGACTCGTTGATTTTTGGCCTTCTGAGGAAGTGGTTCCGTGTCTTTCTGAGGTGCGCACAGTTGGATGCTCAGAGGCTGTAGTTTCTCTGCCAGAAATAGTACTTGCTTGCCACTTGGATGACGTGCTAGACACCTCACTACCACTAATTGTTCCTGGTTTTGATGTCGTTGTTTGATCTGCTTCACAATTTGATCCATCCTTACAAGGTGTAGTCCTTGTACTTACGGGTCTATCAGTTTTGTGTTCATACACATTAGTTGTTGTCTCGCCGAAGCTTGTGGTCTTTTGTCGCTGGCCAGTAGTACCGGATGAAAATCCAGGTTGCGTTGTTCTTTGTCCAGCTGGGATAGTACTAGTTGTTCTGCCATGACTCGTTGATTTTTGGCCTTCTGAGGAAGTGGTTCCGTGTCTTTCTGAGGTGCGCGCAGTTGGATGCTCAGAGGCTGTAGTTTCTCTGCCAGAAATAGTACTTGCTTGCCACTTGGATGACGTGCTAGACACCTCACTACCACTAATTGTTCCTGGTTTTGATGTCGTTGTTTGATCTGCTTCACAATTTGAACCATCCTTACAAGGTGTAGTCCTTGTACTTACGGGTCTATCAGTTTTGTGTTCATACACATTAGTTGTTGTCTCGCCGAAGCTTGTGGTCTTTTGTCGCTGGCCAGTAGTACCGGATGAAAATCCAGGTTGCGTTGTTCTTTGTCCAGCTGGGATAGTACTAGTTGTTCTGCCATGACTCGTTGATTTTTGGCCTTCTGAGGAAGTGGTTCCGTGTCTTTCTGAGGTGCGCGCAGTTGGATGCTCAGAGGCTGTAGTTTCTCTGCCAGAAATAGTACTTGCTTGCCACTTGGATGACGTGCTAGACACCTCACTACCACTAATTGTTCCTGGTTTTGATGTCGTTGTTTGATCTGCTTCACAATTTGAACCATCCTTACAAGGTGTAGTCCTTGTACTTACGGGTCTATCAGTTTTGTGTTCATACACATTAGTTGTTGTCTCGCCGAAGCTTGTGGTCTTTTGTCGCTGGCCAGTAGTACCGGATGAAAATCCAGGTTGCGTTGTTCCTTGTCCAGCTGGGATAGTACCAGTTGTTCTGCCATGACTCGTTGATTTTTGGCCTTCTGAGGAAGTGGTTCCGTGTCTTTCTGAGGTGCGCACAGTTGGATGCTCAGAGGCTGTAGTTTCTCTGCCAGAAATAGTACTTGCTTGCCACTTGGATGACGTGCTAGACACCTCACTACCACTAATTGTTCCTGGTTTTGATGTCGTTGTTTGATCTGCTTCACAATTTGATCCATCCTTACAAGGTGTAGTCCTTGTACTTACGGGTCTATCAGTTTTGTGTTCATACACATTAGTTGTTGTCTCGCCGAAGCTTGTGGTCTTTTGTCGCTGGCCAGTAGTACCGGATGAAAATCCAGGTTGCGTTGTTCCTTGTCCAGCTGGGATAGTACCAGTTGTTCTGCCATGACTCGTTGATTTTTGGCCTTCTGAGGAAGTGGTTCCGTGTCTTTCTGAGGTGCGCGCAGTTGGATGCTCAGAGGCTGTAGTTTCTCTGCCAGAAATAGTACTTGCTTGCCACTTGGATGACGTGCTAGACACCTCACTACCACTAATTGTTCCTGGTTTTGATGTCGTTGTTTGATCTGCTTCACAATTTGATCCATCCTTACAAGGTGTAGTCCTTGTACTTACGGGTCTATCAGTTTTGTGTTCATACACATTAGTTGTTGTCTCGCCGAAGCTTGTGGTCTTTTGTCGCTGGCCAGTAGTACCGGATGAAAATCCAGGTTGCGTTGTTCCTTGTCCAGCTGGGATAGTACCAGTTGTTCTGCCATGACTCGTTGATTTTTGGCCTTCTGAGGAAGTGGTTCCGTGTCTTTCTGAGGTGCGCGCAGTTGGATGCTCAGAGGCTGTAGTTTCTCTGCCAGAAATAGTACTTGCTTGCCACTTGGATGACGTGATAGACACCTCACTACCACTAATTGTTCCTGGTTTTGATGTCGTTGTTTGATCTGCTTCACAATTTGATCCATCCTTACAAGGTGTAGTCCTTGTACTTACGGGTCTATCAGTTTTGTGTTCATACACATTAGTTGTTGTCTCGCCGAAGCTTGTGGTCTTTTGTCGCTGGCCAGTAGTACCGGATGAAAATCCAGGTTGCGTTGTTCCTTGTCCAGCTGGGATAGTACCAGTTGTTCTGCCATGACTCGTTGATTTTTGGCCTTCTGAGGAAGTGGTTCCGTGTCTTTCTGAGGTGCGCGCAGTTGGATGCTCAGAGGCTGTAGTTTCTCTGCCAGAAATAGTACTTGCTTGCCACTTGGATGACGTGATAGACACCTCACTACCACTAATTGTTCCTGGTTTTGATGTCGTTGTTTGATCTGCTTCACAATTTGATCCATCCTTACAAGGTGTAGTCCTTGTACTTACGGGTCTATCAGTTTTGTGTTCATAAACATTAGTTGTTGTCTCGCCGAAGCTTGTGGTCTTTTGTCGCTGGCCAGTAGTACCGGATGAAAATCCAGGTTGCGTTGTTCCTTGTCCAGATGGGATTGTACCAGTTGTTCTGCCATGACTCGTTGATTTTTGGCCTTCTGAGGAAGTGGTTCCGTGTCTTTCTGAGGTGCGCACAGTTGGATGCTCAGAGGCTGTAGTTTCTCTGCCAGAAATAGTACTTGCTTGCCACTTGGATGACGTGATAGACACCTCACTACCACTAATTGTTCCTGGTTTTGAAGTCGTTGTTTGATCTGCTTCACAATTTGATCCATCCTTACAAGGTGTAGTCCTTGTACTTACGGGTCTATCAGTTTTGTGTTCATAAACATTAGTTGTTGTCTCGCCGAAGCTTGTGGTCTTTTGTCGCTGGCCAGTAGTACCGGATGAAAATCCAGGTTGCGTTGTTCCTTGTCCAGATGGGATTGTACCAGTTGTTCTGCCATGACTCGTTGATTTTTGGCCTTCTGAGGAAGTGGTTCCGTGTCTTTCTGAGGTGCGCACAGTTGGATGCTCAGAGGCTGTAGTTTCTCTGCCAGAAATAGTACTTGCTTGCCACTTGGATGACGTGATAGACACCTCACTACCACTAATTGTTCCTGGTTTTGATGTCGTTGTTTGATCTGCTTCACAATTTGATCCATCCTTACAAGGTGTAGTCCTTGTACTTACTGGTCTATCAGTTTTGTGTTCATACACATTAGTTGTTGTCTCGCCGAAGCTTGTGGTCTTTTGTCGCTGGCCAGTAGTACCGGATGAAAATCCAGGTTGCGTTGTTCCTTGTCCAGCTGGGATAGTACCAGTTGTTCTGCCATGACTCGTTGATTTTAGGCCTTCTGAGGAAGTGGTTCCGTGTCTTTCTGAGGTGCGCGCAGTTGGATGCTCAGAGGCTGTAGTTTCTCTGCCAGAAATAGTACTTGCTTGCCACTTGGATGACGTGCTAGACACCTCACTACCACTAATTGTTCCTGGTTTTGATGTCGTTGTTTGATCTGCTTCACAATTTGATCCATCCTTACAAGGTGTAGTCCTTGTACTTACTGGTCTATCAGTTTTGTGTTCATACACATTAGTTGTTGTCTCGCCGAAGCTTGTGGTCTTTTGTCGCTGGCCAGTAGTACCGGATGAAAATCCAGGTTGCGTTGTTCTTTGTCCAGCTGGGATAGTACTAGTTGTTCTGCCATGACTCGTTGATTTTTGGCCTTCTGAGGAAGTGGTTCCGTGTCTTTCTGAGGTGCGCACAGTTGGATGCTCAGAGGCTGTAGTTTCTCTGCCAGAAATAGTACTTGCTTGCCACTTGGATGACGTGATAGACACCTCACTACCACTAATTGTTCCTGGTTTTGATGTCGTTGTTTGATCTGCTTCACAATTTGATCCATCCTTACAAGGTGTAGTCCTTGTACTTACGGGTCTATCAGTTTTGTGTTCATACACATTAGTTGTTGTCTCGCCGAAGCTTGTGGTCTTTTGTCGCTGGCCAGTAGTACCGGATGAAAATCCAGGTTGCGTTGTTCCTTGTCCAGCTGGGATAGTACCAGTTGTTCTGCCATGACTCGTTGATTTTTGGCCTTCTGAGGAAGTGGTTCCGTGTCTTTCTGAGGTGCGCGCAGTTGGATGCTCAGAGGCTGTAGTTTCTCTGCCAGAAATAGTACTTGCTTGCCACTTGGATGACGTGCTAGACACCTCACTACCACTAATTGTTCCTGGTTTTGATGTCGTTGTTTGATCTGCTTCACAATTTGATCCATCCTTACAAGGTGTAGTCCTTGTACTTACGGGTCTATCAGTTTTGTGTTCATACACATTAGTTGTTGTCTCGCCGAAGCTTGTGGTCTTTTGTCGCTGGCCAGTAGTACCCGATGAAAATCCAGGTAGCGTTGTTCCTTGTCCAGATGGGATTGTACCAGTTGTTCTGCCATGACTCGTTGATTTTTGGCCTTCTGAGGAAGTTGTTGTTACGTGTCTTTCTGAGGTGCGCGCAGTTGGATGCTCAGAGGCTGTAGTTTCTCTGCCAGAAATAGTACTTGCTTGCCACTTGGATGACGTGATAGACACCTCACTACCACTAATTGTTCCTGGTTTTGATGTCGTTGTTTGATCTGCTTCACAATTTGATCCATCCTTACAAGGTGTAGTCCTTGTACTTACTGGTCTATCAGTTTTGTGTTCATACACATTAGTTGTTGTCTCGCCGAAGCTTGTGGTCTTTTGTCGCTGGCCAGTAGTACCGGATGAAAATCCAGGTTGCGTTGTTCCTTGTCCAGCTGGGATAGTACCAGTTGTTCTGCCATGACTCGTTGATTTTTGGCCTTCTGAGGAAGTGGTTCCGTGTCTTTCTGAGGTGCGCGCAGTTGGATGCTCAGAGGCTGTAGTTTCTCTGCCAGAAATAGTACTTGCTTGCCACTTGGATGACGTGCTAGACACCTCACTACCACTAATTGTTCCTGGTTTTGATGTCGTTGTTTGATCTGCTTCACAATTTGATCCATCCTTACAAGGTGTAGTCCTTGTACTTACGGGACTATCAGTTTTGTGTTCATACACATTAGTTGTTGTCTCGCCGAAGCTTGTGGTCTTTTGTCGCTGGCCAGTAGTACCGGATGAAAATCCAGGTTGCGTTGTTCCTTGTCCAGCTGGGATAGTACCAGTTGTTCTGCCATGACTCGTTGATTTTTGGCTTTCTGAGGAAGTTGTTGTTACGTGTCTTTCTGAGGTGCGCGCAGTTGGATGCTCAGAGGCTGTAGTTTCTCTGCCAGAAATAGTACTTGCTTGCCACTTGGATGACGTGCTAGACACCTCACTATTACTAATTGTTCCTGGTTTTGATGTCGTTGTTTGATCTGCTTCACAATTTGATCCATCCTTACAAGGTGTAGTCCTTGTACTTACGGGACTATCAGTTTTGTGTTCATACACATTAGTTGTTGTCTCGCCGAAGCTTGTGGTCTTTTGTCGCTGGCCAGTAGTACCGGATGAAAATCCAGGTTGTGTTGTTCCTTGTCCAGCTGGGATAGTACCAGTTGTTCTGCCATGACTCGTTGATTTTTGGCTTTCTGAGGAAGTGGTTCCGTGTCTTTCTGAGGTGCGCGCAGTTGGATGCTCAGAGGCTGTAGTTTCTCTGCCAGAAATAGTACTTGCTTGCCACTTGGATGACGTGATAGACACCTCACTACCACTAATTGTTCCTGGTTTTGATGTCGTTGTTTGATCTGCTTCACAATTTGATCCATCCTTACAAGGTGTAGTCCTTGTACTTACGGGTCTATCAGTTTTGTGTTCATACACATTAGTTGTTGTCTCGCCGAAGCTTGTGGTCTTTTGTCGCTGGCCAGTAGTACCCGATGAAAATCCAGGTAGCGTTGTTTCTTGTCCAGATGGGATTGTACCAGTTGTTCTGCCATGACTCGTTGATTTTTGGCCTTCTAAGGAAGTTGTTGTTACGTGTCTTTCTGAGGTGCGCGCAGTTGGATGCTCAGAGGCTGTAGTTTCTCTGCCAGAAATAGTACTTGCTTGCCACTTGGATGACGTGATAGACACCTCACTACCACTAATTGTTCCTGGTTTTGATGTCGTTGTTTGATCTGTTTCACAATTTGAACCATCCTTACAAGGTGTAGTCCTTGTACTTACGGGTCTATCAGTTTTGTGTTCATACACATTAGTTGTTGTCTCGCCGAAGCTTGTGGTCTTTTGTCGCTGGCCAGTAGTACCGGATGAAAATCCAGGTTGCGTTGTTCCTTGTTCAGCTGGGATTGTACCAGTTGTTCTGCCATGACTCGTTGATTTTTGGCCTTCTGAGGAAGTGGTTCCGTGTCTTTCTGAGGTGCGCGCAGTTGGATGCTCAGAGGCTGTAGTTTCTCTGC
Source organism: Epicampocera succincta (assembly GCA_932526305.1). Lineage (NCBI taxonomy): Eukaryota > Metazoa > Arthropoda > Insecta > Diptera > Tachinidae > Epicampocera > Epicampocera succincta. The sequence continues at coordinate 58,748,402 of OW052036.1, read as the reverse complement.
CAGAAATAGTACTTGCTTGCCACTTGGATGACGTGATAGACACCTCACTACCACTAATTGTTCCTGGTCTTGATGTCGTTGTTTGATCTGCTTCACAATTTGATCCATCCTTACAAGGTGTAGTCCTTGTACTTACGGGTCTATCAGTTTTGTGTTCATACACATTAGTTGTTGTCTCGCCGAAGCTTGTGGTCTTTTGTCGCTGGCCAGTAGTACCGGATGAAAATCCAGGTTGCGTTGTTCCTTGTCCAGCTGGGATTGTACCAGTTGTTCTGCCATGACTCGTTGATTTTTGGCCTTCTGAGGAAGTGGTTCCGTGTCTTTCTGAGGTGCGCGCAGTTAGATGCTCAGAGGCTGTAGTTTCTCTGCCAGAAATAGTACTTTCTCGCCACTTGGAAGACGTGGTAGAAACCTCACTAGCACTAATTGTTCCTGGTCTTGATGTCGTTGTTTGATCTGCTTCACAATTTGATCCATCCTTACAAGGTGTAGGTGTTGTTATTACAGGTGTATCAGTTCCAGGCTCATACCGCTTAGTTGTTTTTTTGTCAAAGATTATGTTTGTGTGTCTCTCAGCGGTAGAACCAGTTGAGTAGCTAGAACTTGGTGTTCCTTCTGCCCTTGGAGTTGCTGTTCCTGGTACTTTTGAGGCACTTGCTGTTGGAGGAGAAGACGTTGTTGTTCCTTGTCTGTCAATGGACACGTCAGTATTTGTGAATTGTTGGTCTTGCGGAGACGTTGTAGTAGTAGTTTTTTGATCTACATCGCAACTTGATCCATCTTCACATGGTGCTGTCACTTTAATGATGGGCATAGCAGTTGCCTGAGTGGTTGTCTTGCCAGAGCTAGTAATTATTTGGCTTCTTGAGGTAGTTATACTCGTACTATTAGATGCTGAATATGTGGGGGTTGGTTCAGCTGAGGTTGCTTCATAGGGGCTTGTTGGGTAGGAACCTGCCGAGCTTATAGTTCTTTGTGTTGTACTGGCTGTTTGATTTGTTGCGTATGGCGTTGTTGGATAAGAACTGACCGGACTTATAAATGTTTGTGTTGTACTGCCCGTTTGACCAGTTTCGCAGTGTGACAATTTGTCACCTGGCGATGTTTTGACCGTTGTTTGACAATATTTCTCAGTTGTCGTTGTAGGCCTAGGTCTTTTTATTACCGTGTCTATGGAGGGACAACTGAAAGGAAATGTTGCCTTCCAAACTAGAAGAAAAAAACTTATTTTTAATACAGTTTCAAGTACGGCAATATCGAAAGTCTTACTGATTTTGGTATTGTGTATTTCTCTGTTCATTTGACATTCGTTAATGAATGTGCGAAATGTGTCCAACACTTCCGAATAGGCACATATTGGTATATTTTCATCGGTGCATTTTTCAAAGATGGTTTCACAGGGCATTAGTTTTATCAAACACCAGTCTGAAATAAAAATTTTCCAAAAATCATGTTTGTTATAGAGATATCTCACATGTACTTACAGCTTCCCGTTAAACGTATTTCCTTCATTAATGCTTCCACACTAGCAAATGTCTTATAATAGCCCTTAAAAAAAGCACAGACAGGAGTATGAAAATAATCCACAGGATGTGTGTAACCCTCGATTACAATCGCTATTAACACAATTATATTCACAAACAGAAACTTCATTTCGTTTCATCCAGCACTACTTTACAAATAAAGTGTAAAGCATCAGGAGGCCTCTTCTCTATTTATACCATAGACATATTTTAGGCCGCAAAACAAACCCTTTGTTTCAAAATTTAAAAATTATTTTTGCATTACACCAAGATTTAGGTTTTATGACACGTTCTCAAAGAAAATTTTATGCACTTTCCAAATTGTTGTTACAAAGACGTGAGACTTGGGCCATATAATTGTGCGAGCAAATAAAAAGTTCTCAACATTTTTAGAATTCTTTTTTTCTTGGTGGCAGAAAGTTGCGAAAATCTGAACTAAAATTTCTCAAATTACATAATCCTGCGCATAAATAACACGGCACGCGTATAGTGTGTTTCGCACCATCTGCCCAACGAACCTAAAGAAATTATTTCATTTCATTTCATTTCATTTCATTCATTAATTTGTTCTCGACAAAAAAAGAAGAAGAAAAACGCAAAGCAGTGCAAAGTGTTTGCATTAAGAACGCCAGCGTTAGTATTTTTAAATCGATGTGTAAATGAGGTAGAGCATCAAGCTTCCGAAATATTTAAAAACAATTTTGCATTGCATTACTATTAAATTTATAAATACAATTTGTGTTTATTTACTTAAAAAAATAAAATAAAAAATTACTTCCCATCGGCCGCTCTTTTCACAGCGAAGTCGCTTCGATTTCTGACCAATTTTTGGTAGTTTTGCCGAAAACAAACGAAGCTTGGTTGTTGCAACGCTGACGCCGCAGCAATATTTTAAACTTTTCTGTACTTGTATATAAAATTTTTGCAGAAAGAAAGAATTCTGTGCAGCAGTTTTACTTAAGCAGAAATCTAGTTTGTTTCAAATTAGTCTCGGACAAAACAAATATTTTTTTAAGCAACTTTTTGCTAGAGAAATAGTGCGCAGATAAATTATTTTTTAATGCCAATAACTTCACGAGGCTGCTGATGTGAATCAAATTAACGGGTTTGCTGAAAGAAACCCGGAAACTCAATTGATTAATTTGTTCAAGATGAAATGTGGCGCAAGGAGTTCAATGATGTGATTGTTTGCCATGGGGTGGCGGCTCCAAGTCCCCACTAAGCAGTAACTAGTTGTGGTGGCGTTTGCCAGCAGGTGAGTCCTGTTTGCCTGTTGACTTAAAACATTCATCCTAGAGATGATATTTTTCCGCCCAAAATGTGGTTTCCTCTTATTTACTCGTTTTGAGCATTTTTAGTCACATCTAATCTATCGCGTAACTTGTAGTTTTTTTTTTATCAAGTAGACAAACGTCACCACAACAACAATATGGCGCTCACAGCCGGCCAATATATGTCCACTCATGTTTGAGCTATTCATTCTTGTACTCGACGTCCTTTATGGTTTTAGCACACAACAAAACCATGTCATTCCCTGACTGTAATCACCGGCTTCACTTGGAGCTTGCGGGTATCTCTCGGCGTTTACGTTGCGATCTTTGCAAACGCCTATTGTGCCACTTTGGCTCTCAATTTGCTGCTTTCACCGTTTATTTTTGTTTCATTTCTTTTTTCACGTGCAAAATGTTTCCGATGTCTCGCCAATTACTTTCACGCTTCTTGATTATTTACAATTCAATAGCCACGTATTTCGCGAGATACGGCCGGCAATGCTTCTTTTAGAAAGTAATTGTGTAAAACTGTTTGTTTTGTTCCATTAAGAAATTTTATTTGAAATATTTTCTTTTAAAATTATTAAAAGAAAGTTAATTTTGGGGGGGGGGGGGGGGGCGGTTATGAAGAAACCAAAAGGCAAGTGTGTAATTTTTGAATGTGAAAACAATTAATTGCTAAAATGTGCTAAAGCCGGTAAAACCAGAGGTTGGGGGAGTTGGAGTTTAAGGAGTTTCTGTGGTTGTGGTTGTTGTTGTTGTTGTGATTGTGAAGTTAGGGTTGTGTCTACAGCAGATGTTGTCACTTCAGTTATTGTTGTGCTGGTTGTCGTCGGTATTTTGGTTTCTGTGCATATTGTCGCTTCAGTAGTAGTTGCGGCGCTTGCAGTTGGGATTGTGTCTTCGGCAGATGTTGTCGCTTCAGTTGCTCTTGGGGGGTACCTGTTGTTGGTGTTGCGGTTTCTGTAGTTTTTGTGATCGTTGTCTCGGTGTTGTGAACGAGCTTGTAGTTTTTTCTCGCTTCAGATGATCTTGTAATGTCAGTTGCTGTTGTTGCTATTGCAGAGTTTGAAGTTGCCGACTGTTATCGCACGTAAGCAAAGTGGTTCGCTCAGATCGGGACTATAGTCTATTATAATAACAACAACAAAAAGTAGGCAAGTAGTCTTTTCTCTGGGTGTATGACGCCACAAATTGTTTCATTGGCTGTCGGACAGGGAACAATATTCCAGTCGTGTATGAATGAAAACTTTACTTAATATTTTACGGTTTGTCAGGGTTGGTAACTTTGTAAATACTAGTGATAAAACACTACGAGATACGTTTTTATATTGGCCACAAATTTGTGGCTCCAGTACTGCCGTTGTTTGCTTTGTAGGCGGTTCAGTGATGACTGTGATTGTTGTTGGTCTTTCGTTTGTCGTTAGGAACTTGTCTGTAGCTTTTTGCATGTGTTACGAGTACATGTTGAGAGCTACAGGGTGTTGCAATCCAACCTTTAGATTCTAATTATATTATTACTATATTTGTAAAATCTAAAGATAACAAATTTATTTACTTGATTACGACTCTTATTACTTTCGGCTGACGTTAAACAAACCGGCTTTGCTAGATTCGGACAAGTAACGCAGAACTGATATTTGAAGTTAAACAAAAGTTACAAACAATTTCTTGACGATTAAAGAGTTATTTGTATAATTTGTTCTCGATAAAACTTCACCATGTTCAGCAGCATAGAGTTTCTGAAGATTTGTGTTTCGCCGCAGTATAAGTGGCAAAAATAGGCAGTTTACTTCAAGGTCACTAGACAAGGGGTCCCGGCTGAGTTAAAAATACATTTTCTATGTATTTTATTTAACGCCTTTTTCTCATATTCTTACGTTGGCCGGAATTAAACTTGTTAAATTGTAAAGTTAGTGAAATTAATTTTAACATTTGACTTATAGCGGTGCATTTTGATTTGGAAACACACCCCAACCATGAAATTTCCAATCTGAGGCTTAATCTTTGGACTTGAACTGCATTAATCTGGACTTTAATGATGTTTGAGCTCGTCAAAGTTTCTAAAAATATGCGAAACTGCTTGTAGACATCCACATGCAGAATATTGAAGCTGAGGGTCGGTGATGTGGTTGTCGTCGATAATGTGGTTGTGTTTGTGGCCGTCAGTGTGACTGAGGTGGCTGTTGTGCCCGGTGGTAAAGTGGTTGTTCTCGTAGTTGTGGCTGTGGTTGTCGGTGTGACTGTGATCGCGCTCCTGACGGAACTTGTCCATAACGATGGAGTCATAAGAGTAGCGGCGGTTTACGCTGTCCTACATTTTTTTCGCCCCCGAAAATTCGATATAACAAGTTGTTAATATCAAGGGGTTTGAATAACTAAAGACTACTCGCTTAAATTAGATATTTTTCAATACATTTTGATTGGTTTTCTAAGCACTTTGAACTGGATCTTGTAAAAATTTACAAAAATTTACAGCAAAGAAAAACGTGATTTTATTGCAACATAATTAAATAAATATTTGCATTAATTTGTAAATGAATTATAGTATTTAATTTTTTTTTTAAACAGTACTTTGAACCCAACGATACGATTGACATCGATAGGAAGGGGCACATCCTTTAAGCAAGAATTTTTCTGACTTTTGTATTTCTATGTCAATTTGTATTTTATTTTTGCAGTTTTGTTACTACAATAATAATACATATTTATAAACTTATGCACAAAAAAATCACGTACATTTTTTTTTTGTTAAACAAATAACAGTCAAACATTTAATTTTTTTGGGAAGAATTTTACAAATCAATGAAACTAGAGATGTGTATATAAGACCAGTGAAATATAATGAAAAAATACGGAACTTAGCAAATAGTCTTTAGTTATTGGAAAACGTTTATATCAACAACATGTCTTATTATATTGTAGTGCTAATAGTTTTCTGTAATGCAGGCTTAGGATCTCTATTTGCAGCAAATAGGGGATATGTTGAAACTGCTGCAAGTTACCGGCAGCCTCGTTACAGGACAGCTGCGCCACAGCTAACGGTGCCGCCCCAGCCTCGGCCTCAGCTCCAATATCCTGTGTGTGGTTGTTTACAGGGCGTGTTTCGTACTTTTAGAAATATCCATGAGCTTAAACATCAGCAAAGTCGAGGTTATCGTAAGTTCAAATAAATAACACTAAGACAAATTTGATGCAAAACTTAAACTCTTAGCGTGGAAATTTCATGGTTGGGGTGTTTGCCGGCCACAGCCCGGCTCTAATAAACAAAATAATATGCCAATATGGGCCAAATGCGGAAATGAAATGCGTAAATTTAGCAATTTGCTGGAGTTTAGGAAGTTTGATGCCGGCTACAGTAAGTTTTTCACAACAAAAATATATCATCTTTAACACTTTGTGTTGTTTACTGTTTCCACTTAGAATGCACCATTAGTTATGGTCCCTTGAGTGACCAGGCTGTTTGTGCCACTTTCTGTGGCGAAACAAGAATTTTCAGAGATTGGATGGCCTTGAGAGTAATCAAACTTTATACACAACAAAGTAGGGAGTAAAAATCCGCAATAACGGAATTCTTAAAATAGTTAAGATTGTGTTTTTTTTCTTATTTTCAAAGATTGGATTTGTGTACCTTGTCCGCAGCTGGTACCACCAGTTTGTTTAAAAAGTGTCAGTAGGAATATTCCTCATGACAAAGCATTAAGTAAATAAATTTAGTCCTGAAATATTTCATCACAACTTTAAGCATTAACTTTGCGTACATTAAAAGGTTGGACTATTATCGCCTGCAGTTACAAACACATAACACGGCCGAGCACCTCAACGACGCCAATGGCAACGGCAACAACCGAGCAGCAAACAACAATAATAACCACAGAACTGGCAACGCAGCCAACAACTGAACTGGCAACACAGCCAATAACCGAACTGGCAACGGAGCCAACAACTGAACTGTCAACGCAACCAACAACTGAACTGGCAACGCAGCCAACAACCGAACTGGCAACGCAGCCAACAACCGAACAGGCAACGCAGCCAACAACTGAACTGGCAACGCAGCCAATAACCGAACTGGCAACGCAGCCAACAACTGAACTGTCAACGCAGCCAACAACCGAACAGGCAAAGCAGCCAACAACCGAACTGGCAACGCAGCCAACAACCGAACTGGCAACGCAGCCAACAACCGAACAGGCAACGCAGCCAACAACCGAACTGACAACGCAGCCAACACCTGCAATGCGAGATACAACAATTTGCGCTCAATATAAAAATCAGTTTCGTAAATTTGATAGCATTTTATCACTGATATTTGAAAAGTTGCGATCGGGCAAAGGTAAGTATTTATATATCCTAAAAGAAAAAGTAATAACTTTTGTTAACAACAACTTTAAATTTACTGAAAGACTGGAACATTGTTGAGTGCCCGATAACCAACGAAACAATTTGTGCCACAAGACAAAACGATAAAGTGCTCGTCAGAAGTTTGGAGAGCTTGAGCTTGATTAGAGCGCTAAAAGGAAAAGGTAAAGCAATTTGCCCGTTAAATATATTGAACAAATTACGCTTTAATGGTGTTTGTCCTTTTTACAAGATTGGCTTCTATCGCCGTGTCCAGATTTGGCAGAGCCGATTTGTTTCAACTTTGAGTTTGACGCTCTGTTCAAAACTATAAAAGCCTGGCTTATAATATCCTGTGAGGATGAAAGAGAGTCTACGACATCACGTGCAGCCAGAACGACTGAGCTGACAACAAGTACAACACCTGCGACCACAACAACTGCCACAAGAACTGAAGCTACAACAACAGCAGAGACGACAACATTAAAAACGACAGAAGGTGCATTTGCAACAACTACTGCTTTAACAAATACAGAATCTACTACAACAATAACTACTGAGAGCACAACAACAGCCAGTGAGGCTACAGCAAGTATCGAATCTACAACACCAACAACTACTGAAGATATTACAAAAACTGAAGGAACAATAGCTGAAGATACAACACCAGCTGAAGTCGCCACAACATCTGAGCCTACAACGGAAGTTACAACAACTGAAACTATAACAACAACTGCCGACGCGACAACAGCTGAAGATACAACAATCAAAGCTCCAACTGAAGTTACAACAACAACTGAACACTCAACAACATCGGAAGGTAATACGGAAGCTTCAACAACTGCAGCCGCAACAACAACTGAAACTGCAACAACAGCTGAAAATACAACAACCGAAGCTACGCCAACAACTGCTGAAGATACAACGGAAGCTACAACAACTGCTGAAAACACAACAGCTGCTGAACACTCAACAACATCGGAAGATAATACGGAAGCTTCAACAACTGAAGCCGTAACAACAACTGAAACTGCAACAACAGCTCAAGATACAACAACTGCTGAAGATACAACAGAAGCTGAAGGTTCAACAACCGAGACTATAACAACGGCTGAAGACGCAACAACATCTGAAATTACAACAGCTGAGACAGCAAGAACAGCTGAAGATACAACAATCGAAGCTACAACTGAAGATACAACAACAGGTGGAGAAGACTCAACAACATCTGAAGCCACAACGGAAGTTACAACAACTGAAGCCGCAACAACAGCTGAAGATACAACAACTGCTGAAGATACAACAGAATCTGAAGGTTCAACAACTGAAACTATAACAACGGGTGAAGACGCAACAACAGCTGCAGATACAACAGAAGCTACAACAACAGCCGAAGAACAGTCAACAACATCTGAAGCTACAGCATCTGAAGCGACAACAACAACAAATGAAGATACAACAGCTGAAGATACAACAGAAGCTGAAGGTTCAACAACCGAAACTATAACAACGGCTGAAGATGCAACAACAGATGCAGATACAACAGAAGCTACAACAGCCGAAGAACAGCCAACAACATCTGAAGCTACAGCATCTGAAGAGGCAACAACAACAAATGAAGCTACAACAGCTGAAGATACAACAACTGCTGAAGATACAACAACTGCTGAAGGTTCAACAACCGAAACTATAACAACGGCTGAAGATGCAACAACAGCTGCAGATACAACAGAAGCTACAACAACAGCCGAAGAACAGCCAACAACATCTGAAGCTACAGCATCTGAAGAGGCAACAACAACAAATGAAGCTACAACAGCTGAAGATACAACAACTGCTGAAGGTTCAACAACCGAAACTATAACAACGGCTGAAGACGCAACAACAGCTGCAGATACAACAGAAGCTACAACAACAGCCGAAGAACAGTCAACAACATCTGAAGCCACAACGGAAGCTACACCAACTGAACCGACAACCGCAACAAATGAATCTACAACAACAGAAGCCGCAACAACAGCTGAAGCTCCAACTACTACATAAGAACACTGATATCATAGGAAGAGCCACAACAATAATAACGGCAACTGTACAATACAACAACAACGATATAGGACTGCGACTACAACAAAATATTTAAGTCGCGAATTCAAAATTGAAGAAAAGAAATCATGTCTTCAACAGTTTGTATAGTTTATTTTGTTTTTTTTTTTTTTAACAAATTGTTAAGATAATTGTTTTAATTCAGTTTTATTAATGACAATAAAATTATATTTTTAGTAAACAAATAAACAAGCACATAAACAATTTGTATAAATATCCAAGTATGTGGGTGTGGAAAATAAAATCACGTACTTTGTTTCAATACATATTTTCTTTTTTAACAAAAATGTTTCAAATATTTTCTTAGCAATAATTCAAATGCTTTAAAGATGCAAATAACTGGCAAAATAAAAGTGCAACAAAAATGTGTGAGTTTTGCTATAGTTAACAGAGGTTTAAGACCTGCAAACACTGGCTAGAAAGAAAGTGCTACCAAAAACTATTAGTTCAAGAAATAAGTCAATCACAATCAAATTTACAAAAATCTTAATATCTTGACACAAAACAATTTGCAATTATTTCGGTTCGATTTTTAATCCCTAAAATATTATTATAAACAATTTGGTAAATTCATTTATTTTGAAAATTTAAAAATAAAAAGTTTCGGCTTAAAAGAATTTTGTATAAAAGTTTTAAAATATGTAAATTTTATCTTGTATTGCCTTTGTATTTATTTATTTAAAAAACTTCAATTATGTAAAAGTAAAGTTATAGTTAAAAAATACAAAAATATATTTATGTTTGTATGTACAGTGAAACTTCGTTATAACGAACTTCGTTATAACGAAAAACTCAATACAACGTATGTTTTATTGAGTCCCTTGAGAAAACCTCTTTATTGCAAAACGAATAAATTCTGAGCAAAAAAGCCTCTATATAGCGAAATATTCATTCAACTGCCTCAATTAAAAGAAATCAGAATAATTCCTAAATGGTAAAGTCCCGTTATAAAAACAGCCAAGTCTAAATGTATGTATGTACATATTTATAAGCGCATTTGTACAAAAGCCTCTATACAACGAAGTAAGAATAAAATTTAAAGTTTGTGTGTGTTTTATTTTTCATTTATCTGATGAAATATAAGCTTTTGTTAGCAATCTCATGTTAAATAGAATTTGAGTACAGAAAACTATAGTTATAACGAATTTTTTTCGTATTTTTAAAATTTCGTTATATCAAGGCTTTGCTGATTATATTTATAGCAAAGCAATAGCTATAACGAAGTATTTTCGGATCCCCTACGAATTCGTTATATCGAAGTTTCACTGTATCTATATTTGTAATAGCGGAAGGAAAATCAAACCAGATTTATTTAGATTTTCTGTATTAAAAAACAAGTATACTAAATTTATCATGCCTGGACTTATGTTACATTGTTCCAGTTTTATTTAACACAAGCTGTTGCCTACTTATTCGGTTAGTTTGTTCATGCCTAATTCACAATAATGTAATGGGGATTGGGACTCTGCTAAACAGTCTCCGCTAAATAATTAAATGGTGCTCAGGGTAAACGGCAACAAAATTCGTTAATAAAACAATTCGAACGTTAAAAAGAAATCCAAAATTCAAATCGTTCAAACTATTAAAGTACATACATACATATATAGAAAAACGTTTAATAAAAACGTCAAAGGGAATATAAATTTTTATCAACAGGACACACTCAGCTTAAAAATATATTTTGAGCTGGAAAAAAGATATCTTGAGTCAAAAGTTATTAACTTTCGTAGTCGAGCACAAATAAAGCCAATATGGCTTTTGTGTTCAAGTTGCAACATTTTGCCATATATTAAAAAACTTTATTTGCTTTAATTAAAAACTATAGGCGTTTTACACGGCAAACATTGACATCTATAAAAACTCTTTATTTTTGTTTCTATACCCCCCTTTCGGCAAAATGCGTTCTACAAATTTCTTCTTATCAAATACATATATAAGATTTGAGCCTGCTGTTACTTCCAGCAAATAGTTTTATAAATAAATTTTCATTTAATACCAGCCTAAAGTTAAATAAAATGTGTTCCACTTACCTTTTATTATCACCATCCATTTTAACACTTATAGAATCTTGCGAAAATTGTTCATCAATTGAATTGTAAAGATTTTGATCAATAGTTGTATCATTGTAACACGAACTGCAGCTACATACAGATTGTTGTGAGCAACACGGAGAGCCAGCACCATATAATTCGGTCATGGACAAAGAATAATTACTTTCGGTTTCATAAAATGAATCATTAGCGGAGGGCATTTTGGAAACTTTGCCATGAGAGCTATAAAATTTAAAAATACAAAATAAATATCTTGAAGCAAAAATTTCTTATAAATTTTATAAGAAAAGTCTCGACAACTTCACCATCAATTTTACAGAAATAAATAAATTCACGCTTGTGTGCTGTTGTTGTCCACAACGGCTGATAGCCGGAGCCTGTTCAACTTCTATTTATTCTTAAGCTGGAAAGTGACACATCTTGCCAGCAAGCGTCAATTTTTTTATTTCAAAATGTTGTTAAGCCAACGGCGACTTTTATAACAAGAGGATAATTTAGCTCAAAGCACCCACCTTTTGCTTTTGGTGTCCGTGATGACATTCCAAGTGCGATGTATTAAATAAAGTAAAAATAATACTCGGGACGTCTCTCCATTGGGTGGTGGCGGTGTGGGTGGTGTCGATTCCAGTTGCGGCTTTTGTTTGGGCAATGTTTCAGCTGATGCGCCACTCAAATTATTTTTTCTCTCATAACTACCTTTTAACGCATTGCGATTCCGTGCTGGCAGCGTTTTTGAACGCAATTCATAGTGATTCTTTTGAAACTTTTTCTGTCTTTGTAAAGAACATTTGTTGAAAATTGAGGAAGTGTAAGAGGAAGAATTACGTGATTTGCCGCGATTCGTTATTGTGTTGCCCATGATGTCAAGGTTTTAAAACTGAAACTAAAGTAAGAGAAAATTTATAATTTTGCAATTAAAAGATTAGAAGCTAAAACATACAAAAGCCTCGTCGGTTTATTATTGGAATTGGAAAACTTAAGCCCGCGTTTTTAATTATTTCTTTTGCCGAAAAATTTAACATACAAAAAACCTGACAGTACGAGTATGACACGAAACTAAAACTAAAAGTAACGGTAGACGAACAAGTCGATCTTCTTGAAGTTGTTACAGAAGCCGCCGGCAACATTTTCTGCCGCCTTCAGTTAACAACACATTATGGGTATTCTCAAATTATTTTATGCAAAAAACAATGTTTTTATTAAAATGATATAAAATTTTAAGATTAAATAAAATTTTACATTCTATACATGCCAGGGATGATACTTCTTTTTTTTTATTTCAAAATAATACTTATAATATAAGTTATAATATTCATATTAATATTGTGGAAAAATTGTAGTGACAGCCGCAAAATTATTAATCCTTAAATAAATTTGCACAGTGGTGAAAAATCATGATCAATGAAAAGCGCATTTTCTACGCCGGCGGACTAAATAGATATAAATGAGTGAAGCAATTTGACGGATGTCAACATGCATCAAGGAGAATCCAACACCAACAACAACAATTGTGGAGTTTAATTGCGAAATTTCAACAAGGGAAATTTTACGCTTTAGTTTCAACGGAAGCTAAAACCTACAATAACTAATCAGCTGCACTCTGTTTGTCACCTGTTATGAGACCGCCTTGGTGTGTACCATAAGGCTGGTTTTAAATGACACTCACATGTTATAGCTTATTTTCTTGTTGTTTATCAACTTTGGTTTAACGAACAAGTGAAATTAATATAAACATTATATAACATTTTTTCTCAGCTTTTATAACTGAAACATGTTTCTTTATGAACTAATTTAGTTTAAAATCAGCTGAAAATATGAATGTACTTATGCACATAAATTTACATTTTAAAATGTTTCTTTAATCCAGCCAAGTGTCAACTATGGGCCTATAAAATAAACATCAAAAGGTTATTCAAAAGTAAACATCCATGCCCTATTAATGATGTGGGATAACCTCAAAAAAATAAATTGTAAAAGTAAAAGTTAAACAATGAAGTTGTTGCCTTTACATAAAAATTTAATTTTTAAAATCTTAATACCAAATTTATTGTTTGAGTAAAATTTAATTTTCTTTAAACTTAAAACGAAACAAAAGACTATTACTGCGGATGTCAAAAGTTGAATATCCATAAAAATGCCTGATTAAAACAAATGCTGTTGGGTAGATCGTAAAATGTAAAACTCCACGAGATGTTCCCAGCAACTGCTATCAACGGACAAACTACTAGCATGAGGTAGGTCATTATCGTAAAAGATAAAAATTAAAATTTGTAGTTTAGCTCATCAAAGCAAATGAAATAAGCCAAAGAATGAAGCGCGTTTAAAAAATCAAAAAAAAAAGAAGTAAAAACATACAAATCTTGTTTCCGCAGCGATCATACGGATGGTAGGACGGTGGTTACAAGACAAGAAAACACGAAAGATGTCACGTTTTTAATTTGAGAACATGTCAACTTTTTCCTATTGTAATAACTTAATTTGCAACTTTTTTGGTTTCAAGTTTCGGCTTGAGAAAAAAAAAAATGCTTGCCATACAAAATGTAATATTACAAATGCTGAGCTGTCCATTAAGTACTTATAATAACAATAAATAAATCCAAATAGTTTATGGGCGGGCAAGGCGAATAAATTTCTACCATATGAAGCTGAAGTTACAATTAAACTGAACTTGGTGGTGTTTTGGTGTTGCTTGTGGCAACTTATGGCTCCAATAACTAAATGTTATACATATGTATGTATGTATATTCAACAGCAATTCAAGAGCTATAGGATGACATACATACATAATGCGTACATTAACGACATTGCACCTCAATTATGTCTCAGAGTCATTGAAAATATGGAATTTTGTTTCACACATCATTTTCATAGATGTTTCTATCATAATAAAAAATGTTAAGAAAATCTGAATGCTTTTTGTTTTATTTACAACTGGATCACGGTTAACACAAAATTCCAATAACAAACACAACACAATACAGTTATCTGAGGTGCATCAGTCAGCCAGTGCGAGCGAGACAACAAATACATCAAGCCTGGCCGCACTTATGAAATAGTTAGAATGGCGCCAAAACAATCAGAACACAAGGCTTCGGTTTATCCAACGCTGGATGCTGTCACAACAAGAAAATTTTCCAATAGTAAAGTAATATTTATCTAAAATGTTGAAACTGAAAGAAAAAATAGTTTATTTGTATAACAACAACTAATTAACTACAAGTGTAAATAACAAAACGTTTATGTATGTATGTGCGCAAACAAAAAACACGCCAAAATATTTCCAATTCAATCATTCCATTGAATCATTAACGGCCAAAATAACGAGCGGACAGAGTTTCTTTCAGCTCAATAATGAAGTGTTAAAAAGAAAGTAAATTAATCAATGGACATGATATTTCTTTTATTTGCAAGTGCATTTCATAACAAATTTTTACGAAATAAATTTGTTACTCACTTCATCAGTTTTACTTCATCTACTTCACGAACAATTTCATGAATGAACGCGAGTGCGAGCGAGTGTTAAGCTGTCAGGACGGAGAAAACTTGAACAAAAATTTCGCACATCTTTGTCATTCGAGATTGAAATTGTTGATGTTGAAATTGTCTGGTTGGTTTTATGACATTTAAACGAAATTGAAATCGGTGTTTAGTTTTGCAAGATATATGGTCACAAGTATGTGTATTTGTGTTTGTTGGCACAGGTTGTTTGCATCTTGAAATTATTTGATAATTATTAATGAAATTTACGAACGAATGCGTGTGTAGATGGGTTTTGTGTGCCTGCCTGTTTAAAACAGGATTTCGTAATGTACGCAGGAATCTGCGACAGTAATATTCGGTAGTGCGGGATCGTGTAATGCAGACTTCCGATTATTTGATAGCTAAAAGCGATCATATTATTGAGGCTGCAAGTGTCGTGTTTTTCGAAATCGTCATAATCGTGTTTGCAGAAGGACGGTTGGATAAATTTGAGTCCAGCGAACAGTAAACAATAATACCGGCCTAGGAACTAATTATAAGATGTGGATACATAAGCATCCATCTGCCAGCAGTGGAAAACCAGGGGCTTCGCTCATCATGATTTACCCCAACTTGTGCAAATTTCATTCAACTGTTCCAAGTGTTAAAGAAAAACAAGATACTAGATACTCGTAACAGCGTACAGATGCCGGCTGGACATTTAAAGTATGTTTTCACACTAATACAAAGTATTACGACTTTGTAGAACCAAAATGTTATGAAATACTCTACGTATGTATTTAGAAAGAGAGAGAGAAGTTTTTTTGTATGATTACACGGATGATATAAATAATATCAAAGCAAAAATATTGCTGGTGCGAATTAAATATATTTGTAGCTGGTGGCTCAGTTCTATAATATTTACCAAATTATTGCCAGCAACTACAATACATTCTGTTGGTGCAGGCAATGTTTACTGTAAAATACAACTCTGGTGTGAAGAGAACACATAAGTGTCTAAACTGGTCTAGAAAATATGTAAACCTTCATAGACCGGTTTTTCGATTTTGTATCCGTATTTCATTTTGCCTTTAAACGATACAACTTATTTCATTTTTTGACATGTCGTAATACATGTATTACTGTGAAAACATAACTTTAGCAGTTGCAAAGTGAAACTTATATCTTATGAAAGAAATAATGCAGGCCAGTTCTGGATAAATGGCTAATTTAAAAAAACAAAATTGTTAAATGTGGAACACTAATAGTCACAAGATATGCAAGTGTTTGCAATGCAAATTTACTGCTCGGTGAGGATTATATACGGACAAAGTCGTTGGTCCATATTTTTGAAGCCGTGAACACTAAAAATCGACAATTGGTCACCGTTATGCACCAGATTCATGTACAATTCGACATTATTTTAATCGAAAGGTAAGTGCAGCTTAATGAAAGATTATTTTATCATAGAAAATGTTTTAATACATATTCCTTTTTAATTAATAAATTGTTTGAACATACATAGACTCAAACAAAATTTTTGCATAAGTATTTGATGAAACAACACAAACAGATTTTGTTTTAATAACGAGATAATGATAAGCCGGACTATTTTTTTTTTTTTGTAACTTCAATTATTTTTAAAAAATTTACCGATCTAAAAACAGTTTTTTACCATTTGAATTTTTTTTTTAAATTTTAAAAATGTTAAATCAGTGAAAATATTTATTAACCAAAACCTTTTTTTAATATTTTTACAATTCCAATTATGTTATTTGTGTTAAACAGATTCCTTTCGATTTCTGCTTGTAGTGATTTTAAATAGTTGTCCCGAACTTTCAATCCATACATAAAAACTCCCAAATAAATGGTATTCACTTTGAGCTAAGGGAAGATTATGTTAAAAATTGGCTGCTTAAACTGTCCCACCAAATAACTGAATACGGCCGTGCAACAAATGCATCGCGCTGCCAGCTAAAGAATTAAACTCTTAAATAGAGATCAAAATCTTAAGATGTGCAATTAGTTAATGAAAACATGTCAGTCTGTTTTACTGAACTACACCGAGCCAAAAACAAGTTTAAACTGCATACTCATGCAATCTTTTAAAGAGCAAAATGCACACACGAGTGTCATGTCAGATGTGGCTTAAACACACACACACACACACACACACGCAACTTTGTTTGGTACGAACATGAATACTTACATGACTTCTTGGAAAGAATTGGAGTCTTTAGCCAACCTGGTTATTTAATTTTCTATTATACAGGGAAGAATGAAGCAAGAACAACAACAATCACAACAACAACAAAAGAAAGAGTGTTAGTTGTAGAAGAGAACACATATAAAAACAAATTGGGTCAAAAACTTGAGCACAACAAAGTGTTTGTTGTTGGTTGTTGGTTTTTGATCGTCATTTCTATTTTCCTAAGAACGAATTGAGGTTTTGGTGACAAAAATGAAATAAAATCTCTGTTTGTAACTACAAAATCATTGCCAATGTTGGCTGGTAGCTGATTCGGAGAGGCATAATGTTGTTGGCCTGTTGTAAATATTTCAACTTTTTTACCTCATACCTATAAATGGCTAAAGTAAAGCTCCATTTTGTTTGTTTGTTTTCATCACTTCGAAGGAAATGTTCTTGAGACAAATTAATAAAACAGATATCTTAAAAGTTCTGGTTTTGTAATACAAAAAAATAAAAAAATATATCCAACAAATTGAACCATATCAAACGGATGCTACTCATAGATTTTGTGCCACAAAAAATTGCTGGCAATAAAATTTTGATTTACTACTCATTCAAAATCATTATGACTATCAACAACAATTTCGAGCGGATTTTTAAAACGTAACTAACCCTGTTTAAAAGATTTTAATGAATATACTGTAATGACTTCCTTAGTGTGGAGCATAAACTTATTTCGCGCTTAGACGCATTCTTGGCTTATTAACGATAGAAAATAGTTTAAAATATCTTTTCAAAAGGCGGTCAAATGATAAAACCATTTTAAATTGGGTTATGGGAAGCAAATAAACCGTTATCTAGTTCAAAAAATGTCACATCTTTGTCAGAACTAAAAGCAGCTAAATATAACTACATACATACATACATAAATTTATATATAAATAAAATAGGAATAGAATTAACAAAGATTTTTATTATAAAACTATTTTAAAGAGCGTTTTCGTTGAAATAAATTTTTTATAAGAAAATTTTTATCAGGAAAATTCGCATAAAATATTTTTATTAACAAAGTGTTTCCTCACAACCGAGTTATTATTGCAGAATATTTATCCATTATAAAAATGCCATTTCAGAAAATTTAGCGATGACAAACTAACTTTTCGCATCAAATATTTCTTGTTTTTCTACACAACAGATTTATTATCGATTATAAAAATGCCAATTTAGAAATTTTATCGATGACAAAATTTTTTCGTGTACATTTTCGATAACAAAATTTTTCTTATAGAAAATATTTTTGATAACAAAACTGTTTTATAAGCAACTTTTTTATATTTTTAAATCAATAAATTTTTTTATAAAAAAAGTTATCGATATTAAAATTTTTTAAATATAATTTATTGGTAACAAATTTTTTCTTCGCAACAGAATTTTTTTTATAAAAAATTTATTTATAACCAACTTTTTACATCTAATATTTTTTGTAAAAAAAATTTTTTTACAGAAAATTATTTGACACGGACATTTTTTGCAGTACATAAAACAATGACAAGAACTAAAAGAAACATTTCGATAATAAATTATTTTTGTACAAAACTTTGTCGATAACACAATTTTTCATAGAACACTTTCCAAAAGCAACATTTTTTTTTATAAAAATAAATCGACCAAAATTGTTTTTAATAGGAACATTTTTTAATAAAATATAGTAGAAACAGTTGTAAAACTATTTTTCTAAAACGATTTTCTAACAATAATTGATTGATAGAAAATTTTGTTGATCAAAAAATTGTCTTCGGAAGAAATTTCACATCTAAAAGTTTTCTGTAAAAAATTTTGTGCATTCAAATTTTCTAAAACGTTCTAGGAAAACAGTTTTGCCCTGTTTCTGCTGCCGTAAGATTTTCCGCGAAAAATAATTTTATTAAAAAAGTTTCTATTGAAAAAATCTTTCGTCGATATATTTTTATAAAAAAATATTGCTGTTGAAAAGTTCTACTGTAGAAACATTTTGTTATCAAAAATTGGTTTATCGAAATTTTTTTTGTAGAAACTTTTGGTATCGGTAAATTTTTAATAACAAAAGTTTCTATAAGCACTTTTTTTATATCAAAATAATTTTTCGATAACATAATTTTATATAGCAAATATTTCTATAAACCAGGCATTGATAACAGAAAGTTACTACCGTAAAACGTTTCTATACAAAACAAAAACTTTACAATTAAAAATTTCTTTGATAACAGGAGTTCTGTTAACAAATTTTTATAAAAATAGGAAAAAATATTTCCTGAGATGTTTCTAGATAACAGAAAATTTTCAATAAATATTTGCATCATGTTTAGCCGGAAATAGCAAAAAAATATTTGCACAGAAAATTTTGTATAGAAAATCTTTTGAAAACAATATTTTGCGGCAGAAAATTTTTCGAAGACAAAAATATTTTCAAGCAAAAATATTTATGATGAAATCATCATTAACGAATACGGTGCTGTCTGGGTAGAGTGAACCCCCGATGCTATGAATACCCCGTTAGAGTGAACACCAGAATGTTTATATTGAGTGGACACTCGTGAACCTCTGTTTTATTTATCTATTGATTTTATAGTGAGTTTTTAGGTTTGGCGAAGGAGAAAAACAATGAAAAAGAGTATAAAAATTAAAGAGAACATAAAATAACGGTAAAGTAACGATTCTTTTAGAGTAAGTTGACAAGTTACTCTCACAAATACGATTATACAAGCTCTACATTGCCTTCGCGATCAAGCAGTGCAAATATCGGTAAACAAACCAAAGAAACAAACAACTATTACTAATTTTTTCCAGTCATAAATTTAATTTACATGGAAATAAATAAAATTTGTAACCTATAAATGCATTTAAAATAAATAAATTCGATTTTTAAATAAAAACAAATTCAAGCTTGATTTAGTGAACAACCTGGGTATAGTGAAATCGCTCTGCAAAAATTAGTTCACTCTACCCAGACAGCACTGTATTTAATAATATGTAGTTGGTTGCCTCTACCATGTTTTTATGTTCGTCAAAGTGAAATTTTTTTCTGATAACTTTTAAGCAGACTTTAATTTTTAATGTAATTAAATATGAGCAAAAAAAAAAACCTCAGCAGATTATCAAGAATCTTCTCAAATGCAGGCAGATACAAGCAGATGTCGTCAAAATGTTATTAAACCACCCTGACCTAAATTTTCAGCATTTTATTTATGAACAAAGACTTTGGAAGCAAAAATGAAAAATGGTTTTATAATTATTTAAATTTTCTTACATGCAACACCATAAAAAATGAGAAAAACATGCATTCAATTACTTTTGATTTTGTTGGTTGTTAAAATCTACGTTCACCCAAATATAAGCGGAGATCTTAAACTTTACGCCGTACACTGAGTGGTTGAAATTTAACCGGTCTTTTCCCCCAGAGAAGTATTCGAAAAGTGTAAAAGCGCTCTAATTTCTCTCAGCGCTTCAGTCGGTCTTCAGCACGTTGTTGCCATTGGAGCCGTTTTCTGTTTTCCAGCCGCAAATAGGACTTCTGTTCACTTGTATGTTTTCACATGTTTTCCATTGAGGCCTCTCCGTACAGATTATGATGCTGTTTAACACAGACGTGAGATTTTTAGCGTATTTTTTTCTTTCGCTGCTGAAGTGTTCACAATCACTCACCTGTACTGCTATTTGTTTGTTTGCTTGTTTGTTTTCACAATAAGTTTTCTTAACACTTTTTTGTTTGCTGCTACACACGTTTTTTTCTTCTTGTGATTAGTGGCCGGCTAAGACGAGGATTTTGAATCGTTTTTGGTGCATGTTGTGGTCAAATAATATGGGTATTTGTATTTAGTTTTTCTTCTGGCCACTGACTGACCATTTTCCACTTTTTATGGCTTCACGAAGAGTCATTGATATTGACTGATACGATCAATGATCCCTTGTATTTCACGCCAATTGTAAGTAAATCATAAATCTTTTTATTAAGTACATTTTTAAAGTTTTTCCGTTTATGGTCAGTGCAGTTGCGACATTTCAAATGATAATTTTAATTGGCTTAAAGAATTTAATAAGTCCACTCTGTTAGTCGTACATATTTGCGATGAACTCAACTACAATAATTTCTATAGGCGATTTTCTATAGAAAAATTATGTTGCCAAACAAAATTTAGTTTTTTTTTTTTTTTTTAGAAAGTTTTTTGTTTTTAAAAAATTTGTTTATTCACAATATTGCTATAGAAAAATTTTGTATAACATTTTTTTTTTTAAAGGATTTGGTATCAACATATTTTTATAGAAATATTTTCTTAAAACAAATTTCTTCAATAGCAAAATTTGTCTGCAGAAAATTTTATATAAAAAGATTTTTTATATAAAAAAGTTAAGAATTTGGTTAAAAAGAAACTTTTTGTTTTCAAAAAATGTTGTTTAAATCTTTTTTATAAAAAAATATAATATCAAAAACGTTGTACTTATAGAAAGATCTTGTTATCGTATATTGTTATCGAAAAGTTGTGTAGACGGAGAATTATGTGATCGGAAGATTTTTAATGGAAAAATCTATTCTATATAGAAAAATATTGTTATCGAAAAATTTTGCTATGGAAAATTTTGTGATCGGTGGATTTTTTATGGAAAAATCTTGTTATCGAAAGCTATTCTATACAAAAATATTGTTATCGAAAAATATTCTAAAGAAAAAATTTTTAGAAACTTTTCTTTAGAAAAATTGTATTTTTTTTAAACTTTTTTGTTAATAATTTGTCTATGGAAAATTTTCGTATCGACAAAATATCTATTTACCAATTTTGTTATAGAATAATGTTATGGAAAAACTTTCTATAGAAAAATGTTATTACCGAAAGTTTTTCTGTTTCTGCGTAGTTATCTGAATATTTTATAGAAACATGTTGTTATCGAAAAATTTCACATATCGCAAAACGTTGCTATTTCATTTTTTTGCTTTTTAATCGAGAAAACAAACCTGCCTAATGATTTCAATTTTGTTTTGTTGGTTTTATTAAACTTAATTACGTCTATATTAATTACATATTATCATTTTATAGCTCAAACGAATAAATTACTTATTTTTGTACATGAAACAAGTCCATTGAATTGTTTGCCTTTGCAGTTCTATTGTGGAGTAAGTCGTAAAACGATAACCAGTTATTTGAAACCTCCACAAAACAAAAAATAATCATCCTGTACCAGAAACATTTGGCGTTGATACTTGGCGTTGTCTTGTTTAAATTTCTGTACATGGCTGTGTTATTTGCTTATTAAAGAGAAACGAAAACAGTTTCGATACCATATGAAATCATGTTTAAATGTCCAAAGATTGGAGCATGAAATACAAGCGATTTCCTAAATTGCAAGCAGAATTTTATTTTTCAATTCAAGAAAAATGTTTCCTGAAGCCAAACAAACCTGGAGCTGCATATTATTGTCATCTTAATAAATAAAACAAGTGGATTTAAATGAAGCACCGACAGCTAAACAAACAATAAAACATATCCTATGATTTTGAAAATAAAATATTCATAAATTACAAGTTGTTCTTTTAAGACCATGAAATGGGTTAGTGGAGCTTAATGTTTAAGCTTTTACGGGTATAAAAGGAGACACAACACACGCAAACTTTTCCAGACACACACTTGTTGCTAAATAAACGTCAATTATGTTTGAAAATTTTGATTGAAAGCAAACATCTGCAACTTGGCCGGCCATGAGACGCCTTTTAAATAGAGGTGGTCGATCCAGCCAGCCAGCCAGCCAGGCACTCCAGATTGAAAGCATATCAAAAGAAAGTATTAGAGACAGGATGTTAAGCTATTATTAATAAAATTTTCTATTTCTGTTTTGCAAACAAAAGCTAAAGACCTCTGTGCTTACACCTGATCAATGATCATACACCTCAACGACATGATTACATTATCAAGCTTGTCGGACAGCCTGGAGTTGCCGTTTAATTGCAATTGCTAAAAGCTTTTGCGCAGCACCACAGCACCCAATTGAGACAGTCATGTCGGCATTAAATTATACATTATTATTATTCAATAGTAATCAGTGTCTTCACCTAAGTTATTACGTATTTGATTGATCTAACACAGATACTTCTGTAATGATTTGGCCAAAGAAATTTATTTTAATGATAATTTCACTCTTTAAGCAGCCAAATTGATATGCGACTCGTATGCGTTAGAGATAATGCACGTTGGCAGTTTTAACTTAAGAACAGCTTTTAAATATCAGCCGATAACCAGAATAAGGCTGATGAAATATGGCTTAATTCTAATGGACTTCAGGCTGATTATGGTTATAAAACGGAATTCTGCATAAAGAAAATACACGAATATTAATACAGAAAAAATTAGAAAATTCCTTAAAAATGAAACAGGAAAAAATCACAACATTGTTGCTAAGGATGGAAATGGATGTTTATCGAAACTGAGTTTGAACTGAAAATTTGTATTCAAGACAAAGTTTCTATTATTAATATGATGAAATGATAAAAAAACTGACTTTATCAAACGTTAGCTTTTGCACAGATCCCTGTGATAAGGAAAAACTAGTTTGCGGCCCTTTTATAATCTTAAACCTATCAAATCGGAACAGAGATATAATATAAAATATTTATATATGTATGTATGTATGTACAAGTAGGTACTTTTGGTTCAATAACAATGCATTCGCAATCCCAGAACATTAGCTTATGCTTTTTCAATGCAAATTATTGCAAAAATATTGAAAAATTTTTGAAGATAAAAAATTTCCCCAATAGGGAAATTTTTATTAAGGATAATATTTATAGAGAAATCGTTTTAATTAATTGCCTTTTTAATGTTATGTGGAAATTTAATCAAAAATGCTTTGAATAAAAAATTTCCCTTTTTGGGAAATTTTTATTAAAACTAAATTTTTTCAAATTTGTTTGCAGATTTTTTAATTTTATGAAGATTAATACATGACAAAGTGCTCACTTGCGGCAAACAAAATTGGTATTTTGCTGGAAAAATAATTAAGGCTTTTTATATCGACCAGTTCATTTATAGAAAAATATTTTTAAACAGCTTTAGTTGAAAATTCCGAACGGCAAGATTTTTTTCCAAAATAGTGAAAATAAAACTAAGTAGTGAATTAGATGTCAATTAAAGTAATTTTAAATTATACAGAACCGAGCGAAATTCATTTAAAATTTTTGTATCAAAATAATAATTTCCTTAAGGGAAATTTTTTTTAAGAAAAACATTATCTCATTTTTAATCTGTAAAAAGGGGTTATTTTCAAAGAGTTTGAGTTAAAATTGGTTGTGAAAAAAAATTTCCCTCAAAAGGGAAATTTTCAGTTTAAAAATCGATTGCTAAGACACTGTTAAAATGTCCATTATTTAGGTATTTTTTATAAAATTTTATTAAAGATTTTATCAAAACAACTTCTCATTGTTTAATTCCGTGACAAATTTTCCATAGAATCTGAAAAGGTTTCAAGGGATTTTTTTCGGAAAAAAATTATTAAAAATGTTGAAAATGTTAAAAATATTTGGAAAGGAAAACCAATCCCCTTATTGATAAATTTGGTCTCACGTAATTAATTTTTAAAGTAATTTTTATAACACGAGTGTTTGGTTTTTCTGGCTTTATATTTATTTTTTCAATATTTATATGTTTTTATTTTACTTCACACCGCACAATTTTTATGAATATATGTACGTACATGCAGCACCATTATCAAAATCGTGCATGTCTTTCGTAATTCTTCATCGAAGCAAAAACTTTTTCTTCAACAATGTTCCTCATTATGATCATCATAACAATTTTGATGAAGACGAATCTGCTGCTGCGGCTTTATAACCGTTAAACGTTATGGTCAGTTCAAGATTGTGTTAATTGTTGTTGGCGGAACATGTAAACAATAAATATTTAAAAGCTTTTAATGAAGAAAGAAGCAAAAAAATATATATATTATTTTCGCCATAAAATTGGATCGACTGTTGAGAATTTCGCTAATGCCAGCGTTCAGCGTTAATACAAGTATAAGAATTTCAAGCTAAGAAACAATAAAGAAGCCAGTGGGCAGCGTTTTATTCGGCAGTAAATTTTTTTCTAAAAGTAATAATTTTCTCCCAGTTGCCAATAAACTGCTTTTTTCCACTTTAAATGTCAGAAAACTTTGCTAAGCCAAAATGTGTTTTTGAATCCAGGCTTTTTGAAACCTGCAGTTTTTTTCTTAGATAAAAAATTCTTTTCTTAACTTTGACATTGTCAATGGAAATGGTTCATTCCTACGGAGACAGGCTACAAGACCTGGTCTGGCTTTTTAATAAAAATCTAATCTCTGGCGAATAAAAAGTGGTTGAACGGCCTGAAAATTTCAATCGTTGCAACGGATACAATTTCAGTGGCATTTTGTTTGTTTCAACTAGAATTTATGTGCAAACAAATTAAAGTGCTTTTTTGGAGTCTATTTATTAAGTGTTAAACTTTTTCTTAGAGAATATTTATCAGCCAATCGATTGAAATTCTACAAGTTGAAAACTCGTCCTGAAAAATCATCAAGGAAATACTAGTAATAGTTTGAAATACTTCCAATATAAACACTTAATACGAGTATCTCATAAATCGCACACATCGTACGAAGCAAAAGTAATAGACAGATGGGAAAAAAATTCGACAATATCAAAAAATTAATCGCCTGTCTCACCATATCGAACGTTAACGTGCGAAGGCCAACCGACCTATTTGAGGGCTATTTATGAACTTTTTGTTGACTAGTTCATCTATTTTAAGGCACTTCATTTGATTTTAATCAATTTTCAACATGTTTTTGAAAGTCAACGTTCGACATCGTGGGTCAGGTGGCAAAAAATATTTTTTATTGTTGAACTCTATAATTTGATTTCGGTTTTGAAACCAACAAAAAAACTATTTGTTCTTCGTTTTGTGGAGTTCCGAGTTCGAAATTTATTTCGAATAATCATAAGTTTAATCTTTTAGTTCACAACAAAAATAATCCTGAATAAATTTAAAATATTTCAATGTAATATTTTTTTTTACAGAAAATCCAATTTCGATTATTATAAATTTAGAAATCAATTTCAAAAGTACATATAAAAGTAAGTTAAAAAATGAAAAACTAATTTTCATAGTTTGGAGTCGATTTGCAAATCTCGATATCATTTGAAAATACGAAATCAATTCCATTTATTTGAAATAAGTTTCAAACAATCGAAATCAGTTTCACAAATTCGAGCTCACTTTTGTTAATTTGAAATAAATTTTGATGTTGCTCTACTAATTTTGAAAATTATAAATCAATTTCTATTGTTCGAAATCAATTTCGGATATTTACAACTTATTTAAAAAATTCAACAGCAAATTTTATAGTTTGCAATCAATTTGGAAATTTCCAAATTGCTTGAAAATCTGAAATTAATTCCGATTATTTGATACAATTTTTAAACATTTTGAAGATTCGTAATTAATGTAAAAAATTCGAATTCAGTTTCAAACATTTCGAATGAATTTTGGAATTTAAGATTTGACATTAATTTCCATCAAAGCCGATTAATCGAAATCAATTTCTATTATACGAAATCCTATTTCGATTATTGGAAATTAATGTCCATTATTGGAAATCAATGTTTATTGTTCAATTTCGATAATTCCAAAACAATTTCGATAATTCGAAATCCTATTTCGTTAATTCGAAGTTCTATTCAGATAATTTGAAATCTTGTTTCGATAATTCGAAATCTTGTTTCGATAATTCGAAATCCTATTTCAATAATTCAAAATCCTATTTCTATAATTCGAAATCCTTTTCCATTATTCGAAATCAATTTCGTTAATTTGAATTCGTCCATTATTCGAAATAACGTCCATTATTCGAAATCCTATTTCGATAATTCGAAATCAATTTCGTTTCTGGCATATCTATTTCAATTATTCGAACACAATTTCGCTTATTAAAAATTATTTCAGATTATGCGAAATCAATTTCGAAACTAATTTCGATTATTCCAAATCAATTTATAGAGTTCGAAATTTATTTTAATAGCTCGAAATGAAAGCATTTAATGCCATACGATCGTATGACGCATCGAGGAATGGCGAATCACGATATATTTCATTCAATATCGAGTGTTCTGATGCCAAAATGAAAAATTTCGATGAGTTTTAATCGATATTACATGTGTTATTGCATATGAAAATATTTCTTTTTCAAAAAGAATTTATTATTTTATTTATTTTTTTAGTAAAACCTTAAATTTTAATTGATACCCAGTGAAAATACCAACCATAAAACACCTGGAGAATGCTGATTTCGGAAGGAAAGTTGTTGCTTCTGGTTTACGAATGTAATTCTTTTTGTTTGCTTTTGTTTTTAATTATTGTAATAAGCCCAACAACAACAATGACAACAACACCATCAAATAAAACTCAATTTCACTTATTTTTATGTTGCTTTTAACATATTGTATTTTTTGTGGGGCAGCAAAACCTAATGATTTTATTTTTTCAATGGTTTGCAGTATTGATTTAATAAAAAATTATGTTGAGTCTTTAGCTTTTTTTGTTGTTTTTTGTATCTCGAAATTTTTTCAAAACATTAACTCTGCACATTATTAACTAGACCGGTAAAATGCAGTAAAAAATTATCATAATATCAACTTTTTCTCTGGTGGTTTCTACTTTATTTTTTTTATTTTTTTTGTTTCTTTATTTTAAGCTTAAGAAAAAAACAAACAGCAACAAAACTTTGTTTGATTGAAAATAATTTGTTTTAACGTTATTTTTATGCTTTTTTTATTTGTTAAATTATAAAATAATTAACATAACAAACAATGCAATCATTTCTAAATGCTGTATGGAACTTCTTTTGTGGCTTTTGCTATTTTGTAGATTCAGTATTATTATTCAATGTGTTCTGAATTTCATTTTTTTCTACTTTTTTCTACTTCTCCACTGCTATTGAGCGTTTCGAATACTTGTGCCATTGTTAAGAGCTACAACGAAGAAATTAAATATAAAGCTTAAATGGCACTTTTAGAAAGAAAAAGAGTTTATAAATCGCAAAGACAACGATCGCTTTCTGGCAGCACAGCGCGTATTGTTGTTGTGTTTCTGTTTTAGTCTGGCGTTGTGTTCGAGAAAACGTATTGCAGTTTTACGCGAGTTTTTTCCGCCGCAGATTGTCGAAGCAGTGAGCTTTTGTGTGTGTTTGGCTTAAGTCGCAATCGTAAACTGATTTTAGCCAAGTCGTTTGAAATTGTCTGGAGTTAAAGAGTTGTGCTGTAGATGTGGTGGAGATTGCGGTTGCTGCCAACTTCGCCAGCCAGCAGACAAAACTCAGCCGGCGTACTATTGCATTTAATATTTTTAAATAGTCTATTACATTTCTTATTTTAGCTGAAGAGACATATTTTTGGTGGCTTAAAGACTGCAGTTGCTTGCTTTTTTTTCCGGCTGCTAAGACGCAGAACAATTTTTTGTGTTGTTGTTTTCGTTTGACAGACAATAATTTTTGTTGACGTCTGCAAGTGGGAAATATGAAGTTGATTTTATCAAATACTGAACATTAAATGGTTTTGTTAAACTTTCATTTTTCGCTATATTTTTGTTCTTGATGACGGAGTTAGTAGTTGGTTGACGATGGCGTTACCGCATTGCCAGCTCAACTTCACAAAAATATGTTTTTTTTTTTTCAAAACTTATTTAATCGAAATGCAATTAAAACGCAAGCCAGAGTGTTGATTTTTTTTTTGATTGGTATTAATTTGCAAAATTAATCGTTCCCCTTCATGTCCCAATCAAAAATCTGTGGACTTATTTATAGTTCATATTTATTAGAAGCTTAACAGAAAGACAAACTACAAATGTGGGCCATTCCCTGACAAAAAAGACTATAATTTTCGCTGCAAGTATTTAATTTCAATATAAAACTGAAGTCCTTATTCCAGAACTTTTTTTAACTAAAATTTAAGGATCACAATAGGCGAAACTAAGAGCTTAAAATATTACTTTTTTCATGTGTTTGAGTTCAAGTATAAAATGTTGGTTTTTGACCTTTCAGAAATATCTAGTTTGGGACTTTGCCGAATTTTGTTGATGTACTAGTAATACAAACCATAAACGTTTTTTTTTGCCGTCCAAAACTAAACATTTTTTTATTTGATATAAGAATCAAATATTTTTCTCCATTCCAACATCTCAGTAGTCAATAGTGGAATGCCTCGTTTCTGAATTATTATTTCTCATAATCCACTAAGATCGTTTTTTAGTTTCGTTGGTCATGTCAGAGTGAGTGTGTTGTGTTTTGATCTGCCATCATAAAAATAATGATGTCAAAGAAATTAACTTGTGATCAAGAAAAAGTTGAAGCATGTTTGTGTTAGTATATGGGTATTTCTATAGCATTAAGAATAATTGTTTTTCTTTAAAAAGGGAATGCATATTGAGGAATATTCGCTTTTGAAGGCCTAAAATTAATATTATTTTAACTCTCATTGCCTTTAGGAAAGCCAATTGAATATAGAGGAAAATGTTTGAACAGCTCAAGTATTAAAATGAAAAGATTTGATTCTTTTTTAACCAAAACCATAATAAATAAATAAACAAAATTATGCTGCTTCCCATAAAATCAATTAAAGTTCTACATGCGTAACCAAAGATATGCTTATAACTGTGTATTTTCATTGGTTCGTTTTCTTTTCGTCATGTTTCTTTATACACAAATGCTTTTAAGACCATAAATCAGCAAACAACATACAACAAATAATTGTTTTCTCCTACTTAATATCGCTGCAACAACAATAAGCATAAGCAAAAACAAAAGCAAAAGCTCGTCTAACTTCAAATTGAACCGACAACCTGAAATCAATAACAATTAGTGTAAGAGCTTCAAGTCAATAGCGAAAAAAAAATTTCCTTGTTCTTTTTAAATTTTAAAGTAAATTTTTTTATAATGAAATTTATAAAAAAGTACTATCTTCCCATACCGGGAATCGAACCCGGGCCTTCTGGGTGAAAGCCAGATATCCTAGCCACTAGACCATATGGGATATAGTTTGTTGCGGTATTAATAACGATAAAAAGCCCATTATTTATATTATTTCAATGGTTGTTGGCTCCACTTGCAATGGAAACATTTCAGATATTCGGTTAGATAAAATAGCAACAGATGTCGCGTAGATACATCCAATGTGGTTATAATAGGAGCTGCCAAGTATACGAATTTTGCTAACAATTGCTGGCACATAAATTCATTGAATTTTTCCTCCAAACTTTGTATATATGTATATAAATTTCATAAATTAAGGTAAATTATTAAGAAGCAAAAGATAGAAATCTTGAACTCTTTGTTTATTTATATAACATTAAAGAAGCACTGTAAACATTATCTACCAATAAATAAAATCAATCAATCAATAAATTCATTGAAGCTAAATTTTAAGGGATACTAAAAGCGTCGGTGACAATTCGATCAGTAAATCTTTCTCGAGTAAAAAATCAACGAAAAAATAGAAATACTTTAGATCTTGAGACTATAATGACAGCTAAACAGCCGGAAACTATAATTTATTTAGTTTTATTGTTGTAATTTTCGATTATTAAAAATTTGTTCCTGCCACGGACTGACCAAATTGTAAAAGTTATGAAACGAAATCTTGGCTATTAAGCTGAAAAATGAAATGTTTGAAAAATCCTTGAAACTTAATTATATAATTAATAACTTAATCGATTTGCGAGGATGTACGAAGTTTCGGAATAGGATACCGAAAATATTCTTTGTCGTTAAGGAATCTAATTCAAAAAATTTTTTCATAACGAGCATAAATATTTTAATCGAAAGGATTCGTTGAGTCCCATATGGTCTAGTGGCTAGGATATCTGGCTTTCACCCAGAAGGCCCGGGTTCGATTCCCGGTATGGGAAGGTTTTTTTATTATCGTATTTTATCGATATTAAATTAAATGCATTTAAGAAGGGAAACTATTAACATATTCAATGAAATATTCAAGTTATGGTTTCTTTATATAAAATATACATGATGTGAAAGTATTAATGTTTTGGATCGCATGGGGTCACCCTGTATCCCATATGGTCTAGTGGCTAGGATATCTGGCTTTCACCCAGAAGGCCCGGGTTCGATTCCCGGTATGGGAAGATTTTTTGTCGTATTTTATCGATAGACAACTAAACGCATTTAAGATATATTCAAGTTATTGCGCTTTTATATCATATATAAATGTGATTTAAGTTTTAAATGCTTTGGTTCTTATGGGGTCACCCCGTATCCCATATGGTCTAGTGGCTAGGATATCTGGCTTTCACCCAGAAGGCCCGGGTTCGATTCCGGGTATGGGAAGGTTGTTTTGACAGACATTTTTTGGTGTTTACTTAACCAACTGTCAAAAGTATGCACATACATACATAAAGATATGTGGCCCGGTTCCCGGTATGAGGTGTACTTTTTATTTAAAGGTTTTTTGGTTAATCTCTTTAAGCATAAAAGGTTATACATGCGTTTGCCTTATCCCCTCATGAAGACCTTGAGAAATTAAAGCAGTGACGTACCTCTTCAAGCTATTGCCTGTGTCAACACGATCGTAACGCGATTTACGAAAGAAAGTTTATGGTAATACTCACAGGTTCCTAATTTATAATAAACTCAAACGCTTTTGTTGTCGCCAAACATTAAACATTAAATCTAAAAATCGTTTTACTGAGTTCTCACAGCCAATCAATTGGTTGGCGCTAACGAAAAATACGCTGGGCTACCGAATTTTTATTTGTTTCTTATAGCTCGTATAAAAATGGCTGTTGCAGTGCAAATACCAGAGTCTTTCTTGCCTTTGCAAATAATGTGTCCATCAGTTTTTATGTAACTTAAACTTTCTGCTTTGTTCTTAACCATTCTCCGAATTATTTTAATTGCAATTTTTATTTCAACTCTTAACAGTTGTGACACTCTTTTCTTTGTTGCCGCTTGCTATTACTTTTTCCATAGCTCAGATCTCCGAAACTTTTCTGTTTTTTGTTTCCAACTGCAAATTGCATTTGTAGTTACAACAGAACAAAACTGAATTCCTTAAGTAAAGAATCTAAATGGCCAAAATGAAGAAGTTGCACTGTTATTTGTTGGCCTTTGCTTTAAGTTTAAGTTCTTAAAAAATATAACGACCAACATTAAAGAAAAAAAAAAATATAGAAACGAGCAAAATCTTGAGCTCCTCTTTGTCTTCTGATGATAAACTACTGGCAACTTTTTAGTTTCACACTAAAGGATTTGCTCAAATAATGGAGTTTCGTAAGTTTTGCGACAGTTTACAAACAAATAAAGATATTTTATTTTTTCTGATTTTTTTCTATTCTGCTTTTTGCGAAATATTTTGTCCTTTGGAGTCCGCATAGAGGATGCAAAAGGACAAAGAGCATTTTTAATTTGTATCTTACTTCAGTTTATTTTTCATTTAATTCACAAGTTGGCCACATTGTTTGTTGCATGACCGTAGAGACCAGTGCCACAAAATAAAGGAAATTAATTTTTGTCAAACAAATTTTTTTCCCCTAAAAAATTGTACAAATAATTTTTTATAATTTTTTTTTTCGAAAATAAAACCGTATGTTCATAAAACTTTTTAAAATTGTTGTTGCTGTTGTAACACTTGCTTCAAATACGACTTAAACATGTTATAATTTTACTATCCAGGGAAAAAGTGTTGTATGGAATAAATTTTTGAGACTTTGATTTTCTATACAAAAATTTAGAAATCAAGGATCTAAAGGGCTTAGGACTATGTTGGATTGTCGTCCTTTGTGGCAGAACAGCCTAGCGGCTCAGAACCACATTCATATCGTGTGGGTGATAGAGATAAAGATATGGCAGTCTTCTGAGTTAAAAGAGAGGCTGAGGTAATTTTTATTAAACTCTCTCTTTTGGCTGTACCAAAAGTCGCCTTAAAGGAAAGATAGACAAGCAAAAACAAGAGATCAAAGGTAGAGAGATGGCAGACATCTATGCCAAAGAGGCGATTGAGGGGATTTTTACTGTACTCACTCCATTTTTAGCTTTTACCCGAAGTTTCCTTAAAGAAGATATATATATATATATATATATAAATAGGTCACATACATCGTGGAGAAACAATGGCTTTGTGCATGCGCAAAGGTTTCTGCGTTTTGTTGCCATAAAGTCGGAAATCGCGCTAAAACTGGACACAAAAAATCTAAGTACCCGGTCGGGCGCCTGCCATGGACGAAGAGTCAATGAAACACTTCTTGATAAACTTCCTGGACAAAGAAAATACAGGCAGGCTACTTCTTGCGTATTTTCTGGGTGAACACGACTTTTTAACACTTCCATGGAAGAACCTGATCACGATCTTTGGCATATCAAAAGTGGTAGTACAATAGGCCAACGATGGTGGCAGTGCTTAGGGCCGTTCTGCACCAGACCCACCCTATTATTCATTCGTTATGTTTTTATATAGTATAATTCAGGTTTCATTTCTATTGAAATTTAAATTATTTTCCAGTTTTTATCTTTGTTTTTGTTTTGCTGCAAAATGCAAAACTTTGTGAATTTTATTTAATACAAAAAGAACAACCAGAAAAAAAACACTCTTACCAAATATTGTTATATTTTTGTGTTCATTATAAATGTGGTAAAGTTTGTTTTTTTACCAAATAAATAAAAAAAAAAACACAGCAACTAGAGAAATAAAACTAGAAAAAACCGAGTTTAATTGAAAAAGTTTTACAGTAATGTTCCACTGATTTTAATTGAATTTGGGAAGCCGGCAACTACAATCACACTGATGAGCACGATAATGACAAGGATGACGATGACGATGACGAGGAGCCTGATGATGGCGATAACGGCAGACCAACAATGGATCTGGAAATTGTTGAAGTTTTTTTGGGGGTTTCAAAGAGGCGAATTTTGCGGAAAAATAAGCTTTTATCATTTCAAAGAAATAACTTAATGTTCTAAGACTTTTTATTTTGCTGGTCGACGATATTTGCGGTCAACAGGCTTTTTGAGAAATTCCAGAGAAATCCTCAGTTCGATGTTTCAATTTATGTATGAAACAAATAAAATTTTGATTGATTGATTAAGATTTTCTTAGGTTTTAAATTACTAAAACAAATGTCATCAAATTGGTTTAAGCGTTCAGATCAGCGCCTTTGTTTTTGCTTGTAAAGGGTTTTTCAACAGAATCGGGTACTTATTAGATATTAACAAAACTCTATTTTTATGTATGTATAACCACTATGTTCGGCGCGGCTTCTTACAGAGTCGCTGATCCGAGTGATCTGGTTTTGGAAGACACTGCCATCTAGAGCGGCCGAAGTTGAGCACGATCCTCGCTTATGTTGACTCCATGACTATCGCTAAATTGTCTAGTCTAGTTTGTTTCA
This sequence comes from Epicampocera succincta, assembly GCA_932526305.1. Classification (NCBI taxonomy): domain Eukaryota; kingdom Metazoa; phylum Arthropoda; class Insecta; order Diptera; family Tachinidae; genus Epicampocera; species Epicampocera succincta. The sequence goes on along the minus strand of OW052036.1, from coordinate 58,714,037 downwards.
ATTGCACAATCTCGGTGGTCGCTTTACGTCACCTCTGCGAAATATAACTACGGAATAAACTGCCAGATGCCTCTTATAACATGTATCACTGCACAAATCATAAATTCCTTGCTCTAGAGCTCCGGCTTTCTAGTCCCTTCTCGTTTGCCATTCGCCAGAAAGGTAAGGGACGACAAGGCACCAAAACTGACGGACGCGCCTGTAGATTCCCCTCGATCTTAGTTCCTTGCATAAACAAAGCCGGTCACAAGAAAACAGCAACCCGAAGACAAGGATCACAAGGTGCTTTGCTACCACAGATTTTTCCAAGCCTATTCCTACGTTTTTAGGTTTAAACCACAGCCAGAACGTTTCAGCCAAGGAGAGGCTCCTCAATCTAAGATCAACACCAGAACGCCCAAAGGTATTCTTGGGGGCTTGTCGGTCTCCGTTCTGCCAATTGACCTTTAGTGAAGGTTTCGGAGGAACATGCATAACCGAAGTCATACATCAACGTGCTAACCGAGGCATCCCTTCCCCTCTATTCCAGGAAAAACAAAGTACTCTGACTGGATGTAAAATTGTCAGCGCCTAACCTGTCCCCGGGGGAGTTAATTTGGGGCAAAGACATCGCTAATTGTCATACGCATATATCGTTTATGGTTAGGACCTCACCTCGTTTTTAAAATACTACGGATTAATGGCGCCGCCCAAACAGTAACCTTTTATGAATGCAGTGTTACCTGGTGAACGTTGTCACATACGGCAGCTGTTGCTTGTTAGTCGCCGAAAGATGAATTTTCGTCCAATTGTGACGTCCGTTTCCAAACGCTTCGAACAAGCCAACTTTGAGATTCTCGCTCAGTGGAATCTTGTACGAGTCTAGGCCCAAGTTCCGATGCCAAATTCACCAAGTTTCAGTCTATGAAAGGGCGAGTTATTATACACGGCGAAAAAGTGCCTATCTCGGCTTTCTTCGGCACACTTTCATCGACCGTGGTGATATTGTTGATCCTTCCTTCTCACTTTGGCGAATATGGCATGAAGTTGCCTCATAGCACGCAAAATTTGCACTAACGGATACTAATTTTCATAATAAGGTTTCATCTTATTTAGTCATGAATAATAGACAGTGAGTTAGACAGGAATCCCCCCCAAAACAACAACAAAAACCCTTTATTCATTTTCCTTCGTAAACCTGGTTAAGCTTTAGAAGCTTTAAAGTTCAGCCTTCAAAAGGTTTTCAGCAGAATTTGTGTCTGTCGATTTGTTTGCCTTAGAAAAATTTACATATATTTCGTAGCTTCTTCTGTTTTCTTCTATTTCTTGTTTTGTCTACAACAAAATAGATCCTTTTCCATTGGCAAGGATTATAAGGTCTTGTTTTATTATATTTTTCAAATTCTTAAGACAATCAAACCACATTTACAGCAGAATTTTTGGTAAATTTAAAACTAATTTTTGCAATAATTTATAACAACCCGAAGACAACGAAGTATTTATTATTGTTTATTTAGGGCTGTTGAACAGAATGCCGCAGTAGAGAGCCAAAAAAGTTGTTTGTTGAAATGAAACAAGTCTGTTTATTTAAGACAATTTGCATTTATTTGAAAAGAAATAATCCAAGAAACATACAGAGTTTGTGAAAATAAACAAAAGTATATTAAAGTCTTTAAACCAAGAAACGGTAGGGAAATTAAATTAATAAAACAAACAAACAAAATTTATAAATTGTTGGCAACTTTTATTTAATTTAGTTATCGGACACTGTTACACTAACGTTTTACAAGTCCAGTTTTTTTGACATGGGTTCCAGCCACTCGTTCAGTTTCTTAATAAATGTTAAAATATTTTGATTTAAGGGCCGGGCCAATAATGGTTCATTAATTAAAAATAAATGTCAACTCAAAGTCAGTCCAAATTCATAATGATTTTGAAAATTATTTTTACGAACATTTTGGCCAACGATGTGTTTTGGTGGAGGAAAATTTGCAATAGAAATATTAAAAGATTTTTTAAAGAAAATTTTTTTACATAAAAATTTCGTTAGTGAACAATTTTCCATAGCAAAAGTTTTCTGACAAAAAAAAATTTGTTGCTGGAAAATTTTTTTGCCGAAAAATTTTCTATAGTCATTTGTCATTTTGGTGAAAAATTTATTATTCATTTTTCTAAATATTATCATTTTGTTTTATTAAGAAATCAACAACTTTCGAGTTAAAAGGCGTTTGATGCAAAATGATTATTATTTGAAGAAAATTGTAAATTATGACAAAAAAAAAAAATCTGAATTTATTAACTGCTTAATTCCAGTACACTTAACAAAACTAACAGTTGCAATAATATTTTCTTGTGCTCCTTAAGGATGTTTAACTAAAATATTGTAATTTTATGAGACGCCATAAGTCCTGGTACGAGTTAATCTTTTTAATTTTGAATGTTTAAGTTTAAGTTGCAGCTGCAGCTGCCATACAAAAATATAAATAAAATTTAAATATCGCACTGGCAACATGTGGATGGCTGTTGTCGCACAAGCGACTCTTTGACGACTATCTAAATAGAGGAAAAAGGTGAGAAATAGGGAAAACAGAACGGACAAGAACATGTTTTGAAAGAAATTCACTTTGAGCAGTAAAATATGGACCTGATTAGCTTAAAAGCCAGTTTCCTATAACTAGAAATATGACTAAAAAATCAGAAGATAAAGACTCGAAAAAGACTCTACTGGAAGACATTTTCCAAACACGCTGGTATAAATTACTTACTGTTCTGAACGGGCTTAAATCTCAGTCCGGACTCAAATTGGGTGGGCCAAATGCTTACTGGGCAAGTTGGCACGTGCTTGTGTGCGTTTCGCAAGTGTATGTGCGTGAAGAAAAATATGAAAGTTTAAGTACTTTAGGATATGCATGATGTGTATGATAATAAAACTTATATAATGGTTTAAACACGCACGTCATTACAAGGAACAATTTATAAACTACTTCCGGGTTTATATTTTTTGCAGAAGTTATTTCTTTTTTCTTTTTTTTGCTGATGCTGACATGTTTGCTTAAGTTGGCTAAGAAGATTTGTACGAAAACACTAGTATATTAAACTGTATTTAATGTTGTGTATGGAAACATTTTTAAAAGTAAAGGTTTTTCGTTTTAATGGGAAACATGACAAGCGGTTCAAAGTTTACCACTTGTGTTTTTTTATATTCTGGTGGCAAATCATTATAAACATTTTCAAGGTCTTTTGCGTGTCCAGCACAGTGCGGGTCTTTCATTTGAAAGAGCCGTGCACATCGTTATGAGTGAAATATAACATCGATCGAATCGGAGTGATGCCGTTTTCAATGACTCTGTCGCATAAATCCAGCTGAATTTGTGCAATAATCTCGGTTAGATTGAGGTGCAACTTCAGGAAACGCTATCAAAAAAAGTTTAGTAGATTCGTAGCGTGACTTTGGTGGCACCATCTGTCGTTTAAATCCCTATTGTTCTAATTGTGTCTAGGAAGCGCCGTGTTATTGTGTACAGCGAGAAACTGACTGTCTCGCATTCTCCTGTACACTTTCATGAAATGCGGCAATGCTCTTGTCTGATGCGTTGGTTCAGGGTTTCTCGAATTTGTTTTACCGAGTCGTCTTTAAATGGGGCACCGCATAGCACGCAAAGTCTTCTTTTTTAACGAACACTCCTTTTGATTAGAAATTTCTATCATTTACACCAGCTGCTCAATCGTGTAACTTGTCATGGTTATTTGGAATCGGTAACTTAATTATAGACGACAGATTAAACAGACGCCATCATTTCCAAAACCTATTATTTACCGTTATAGTTTAATATTTACATCAAATTTTGAACAGCAGAAGTCGTGCAAAATTTTTCTTGATTAACAAATTTAACTGAAATATTCGTAACTTGTGGTATTTCCTCAGCGCATACAATATTTGAGGCCTTCACAGTCTATTGTATTTACATACTGCTCTATTTCAACAATAATTTTCATATACATACATTCTTGTCAAAATAAAAATAAACTTTAGCAGACCTAGTGCAGGCTGTGAGTATCCTAATTAAATATACACAAAAGCTTTTAAAATGTTTGTTGTTCATGTCGGTATTTTTCGTTTTATTATTTTATGAATTCTAAACTTTTTATAACCAGGTTGTATAATTGTGTGTTGGATGTTTAATTGTTGCTTCCATATACAACAGCATGGAAACGAAATCATTGTTGTTCTATTTTCTATACAACATTAAATGTGTTATTGTGGTTGTTGTCTTTCATTATGAATGACAAATAAAATTAAGGTAATGCATTTGTTAGTTTGTTGGCTTTGCAGTTTTTGCCTACAGGGAGTACATCACAGGGTATTTGGAACTAAAATATATTTAAGTACATTTGAATTTGTAGTTGTACACACACACACACACACACACACACACACACACATGTATATGTATGTCACTTCCATGTGCTGCATTATAATTTAAAATACATTTCATATTTATTTGAAAATTTATTTTAATTTTGTTTGCTATTTTATTTATTGTTTGCATAAAAGTGTCTGTATCTCTATTACCGTATGGCATTTAAGCGAATTTGTGGTTGAACATGTATTTTTTTCTTTATATTTTTGTTTGAAAGAGTATTTTCAAACTGTTTTAAAAACACATTTAAAATTAATTAAAAAACTTTTGATTTATTTCATAAATATTTGAAAGTGATTTTTTGCAGCAAAAATGAATTAATAGATTTATTTTTGATAAACATAATCAAGTTAAATTGCAAGCGACAACAAACTGTGTTCTTATGCTTGAAAATTGAGAAACTTTACCCATTTTATTTATAGAAAGTGACACAATTTAAGAGTGGAACATTTTTTAGTTTCAAGGTTTTAATATAAAGATAAATTTTTATATAAAAATCACACTAAGGCTAAATATCTGTTTAAGGGAAATTTTCACTTTCAAATACATATGATAAAATATTCGCTTATTTTTTCTAATATAGAAATTTCCCTTTAAGGGAAATTTTTATGTCAAAATATTTTTGATAAGTTTTCATGTAAGTTTTTAATTTTTTTAAACCATAATGGTTTTGCATTGAAATCTGACAAAAAATACAAATTTCCTGCCAAGGGAAATTTTCATTTTGTTGTAATTTTCATAAAATTTGCTCTTAATTTTAAATATAACTATTAACTAACTCGATTTCTATCAACATCTGATAAAAAATACAAATTTCCCTCTAAGGGAAATTTTCATTTTGTTGTAATTTTCATAACATTTGCTTTTAATTTTAAATATAACTATTGACTAACTCGATTTCTATCAACATCTGATAAAAAAGACAAAATTTCCCTTCAAGGGAAATTTGCGATCTAAAGTATTTTGGATAACCTTTATGGATATCCAAAGAAAGCAGACACAACTACAATTTTATAATTTTTGTATAGAAAGTTTAAAAACGGTTTTTTCAAAATTAATTTTCCACAAAGAATTACATCCTATAAATACATTTTTTTATATATTTTCTTAATGCAAATAAAAAAACTTCTCCTTTTAGAGAAACTTTTTTAGTTTAAATGCTGTTTACTTTCAAATGTTAGTTTAATGCTGTTTGACTCAGTGCTTTGGTTTTCCTAGTGTTAAATTGCCAATTTTTCTTAAACTTTTTCCTTTATAAAGTGTTACAATCATCATCATTTTTCTTAAAAACTAAAAGAAAAAATACCATTACAGGCAAACAACAACTTATTTTACGTGGCGCAAACTTAAGAACAAAAAAAAAAAAAAAACAAATAATAATAAAAACTAAAGAATTTTGTTTGTCTGTGAGTCTGGTTAACTTCCGTGCTATAAACACAACAGTAATATCCATCAAAAGTAAACAGTTTTGAAAAATATGTGCTGCAATCTAGCACAAACACACACTAAGCAACTGCTGTTGAAAAAAAGCTTGAGAGAACAATAAGCAGATATCAAACATTAACTTCCAACATACTTACATGCTCGTACAGGCATCTACAAGGTCAATATTCGTAGTATGGTGTTCTATAAAACCCAGTCAATATTTAATACAGGGTTAGAGTGCCGCAAATGAAAAAAATATAGATGAATACTTGAATTATTCCAGACAAACAAATAAAATATTCTGACAAAAATAATATCAAGCGATCGTTTGCGATTAATTTATGACCTGTAAAAGAAACTTATATCGGTTTTAATCGGTCGACTGTCTGTTTTTGAAATAAAATCCCCTAAGCGTGTCTTTGAAGTTTCCGTGCAAACAATCATTTAAAAGCTGACTAGAGTTTAAAACACGAGGATGAATGACGTACATACATGCAGTGTACACATTCAAGCGCTAGTAAATAGTTCACAGGATAGATGTACAATATGTGTGTGTAGTTTTGTTCGTGAATAAACTTTCTTTTATGTTGCACAATGCAACACATTTGAAACAGGTAAAGTTTTTTAAAATGTCAAAATTTTGACATATTACGCTACTAGTACATACTTTTAGAAATTGAAAAAGAACAACAAAATAAATATTTTTTAACAAGCGAAGCTGTTAAAAAGCAAAGACAATAATGTGTGAAGGAAGATACTTTGAAGTTGAAAGTTTACCTTTCTGACACTGAACAAAATGCTAAGTAAAACTGCTCATATGATTTTGAAGCTCTATGGGCCTGTTCCGCGATTTGAAGTATAAATTTCCCACAGAGGAAATTTTTTCCCTTAATAATATATATAAATAAGATATAATTCAATATAGTGTAATAAAGTGACAAATTTGAAAAGGATATTAAATGAAAAGAAAACAAAACAAATCAAATAAAAAATTAAATATCCCATTAAAGAAAATTTTTACTTAAAACCAGTTTTTGTAAATTGGCAACCCTTTAAAACATAGAAAACAAGAGTTTTTGTTAAACATTTTTTTAAATTTGAAAATTTCCCTGCGGGGAAATTTCTATACAAAGGACATTTTTTTAGCATTTAGAAGAATAATTTCTCCAACAGCCCAACTTTTCGTTTAAATGATGTATGAGAATTTTTTTTTATTCACAGCGTTAATAGATTTCTCATTGATAACTTCCATTTTGAACACTTGTTTTTACAGCCCGTTTTTGTTCAAACCCTTAACATTTCATTAATTTATTGCCATGTAAAATTGCTTAAAAAATAATTAAAATCTTCTATAAAACTAATTTATTTCACAAAAATTTTAATTACTACAAATTTGTCTAACTAGAAATTAGCTACAAATAACAAATCGTTTGCACATGTAGACATACTAATACATCTTTATGTGCACCTACAAAATTTACCTACAATTTCCTAATACAATAGTTTATAATCACCATAAACATAATTAAAATTTTAAAATTAATTATTTATTTATGAGTCAAATGACCATAAATCGTAAATCCAACATTATTTTATAGTTTTTGTGGCAAGAACAAAAAAGGCTAAAAATTAATTATTGGCTTTAGAGAACAAACATTTTAAGAATAACAATTTTTAGAATTTGCGAAATAATATCTGGAAAGACAATTGTTTCAGGGAATGTTTAAGCGAAAAAAAGTGGGAAAAGTTTAAAGCTCCCTTTTTGGCAGGGAAAATTTTCATATCAAGTCAGCTCTTCACCGATGTGATAATGGAGCCGTAAGCTAAAAATAAACAAAAAAGAAAACAAAAAGAAAATAATATAAATAAAATTGAAATAAATTAACCTTTAGGGGAACTTTTTCAACCTGATAATTTTATAACAAAATTTCTGCAAAAAATTGAGATTATATTTTTATTAAGATTTTATAAAAATGCTGTAATTGTTAACAAATATAAAATTTCCCTATAAGGGAGGTTTTTTTAATAAGTAAAGTTTTTACCAACATCATCTCTAAACATATTTTTATTTCATATTAAATTTATATTAAATGTAACACAAACTTTATATGCTGCAGAAAAAATTCTCTGGGCGGGATTTTTTCAGAAAACAACAAATTTCACAAATCATTCTAAATAAAGGAATTTCCCTTTTTGGCAGATATTTAAAAAAAAAAATTACAAAAAAGCTAAAAAACTTGGAAATTTCCTTTGATGAGAAATTTAAACTCTTAATATCCTTAACAAATATTATTTAAGCTTTAATGTTCTCTTTGAAAAATTAGTTTTTCCTATTCTTAACAGCCGCCACGTATGCACAGAAATACTTATTTGTATATGTTTTTGTTTGCCATACACTATTTAAGTAAATGTTTGTGGTTGTGAGTGATGGTTTAAATTAAAAAAGGATATAGCCCGTAATCTATTACTCTGGCGGAAATTGATATAGTGGCGAAACTGTAACAGGAATAAGAAAATATATGTCTGCATGTATGTATGTAATACATTTTATACAAAAATATAAAAAAAAACAAAAAAAAAATACCAACGACTAGCCAGGGAAAATACCCTAAAACAACAACAACAATAGTTTGTATACAACTAAATATTCAATAAAAATAAAAACATGCCGGGAAAAAAAGCAAAACGGTTTTTAGATGCTCGCCAACATCAAACAAAATGTTTGTTGCATCTGAAATAAGACGAGCCAACCAGTTCATAATGACTAAACATTTGTTAAAGTCTATTGAAATTTATTTGGTGCCGCACAAAAACTACTCATACCACGAAATTGTTTCAGCCACCCCAACTGGAAAGATAAACTTAGATTAAAATTTATATAGCACACATTTAGGGGTAGACTCTAAAAGCGTTAGAGTGTTGGTTCATCAAGTTCTACTAGTGAAATCAACCTTTTGCTGTTTATCTTTCTTCGGCATGCCTAGTAAATTGCCAATTTCTGGCTCATGATATTGTTTGGTAACTTAAATAGTGGCATAACTAAAAAAGAGAACAATTTGGAATATATTTGACAAAATGGAGTTTTAAAGGTTTTGCTTTATTCAATTCAATTCAAATAGAAATATGTGGGTTAAATGATTGTGTTCTGCATTTCTCGCTCGTCTATTAATTAGATTGTTCAAGAAGGATTAAACAAATGTAAGTAAATTTTTTAGGTTATGACTTTATTTAAGCAAATGAACACTTTCCAAGTGTGTTAGGAATTTTCAAAACGTTAAGAGTCAGCAAGTCAGTCTGTTTATTAGGGAGTTTGTTGTAGTTTTAATTTTGGAATGCAAGCCCTTATTTTTGACTCAACACACGCTGCGCAGAGGCTCAACAATTTTTTACCAATAATGATTTGAAAGCACAAAAATTTATTTTAATAATGGATCACAAGTTTAGAGCAGTTTGAAAAGAAAAGCTCGACAAATTGTGAAATTGTGTCATAATAATAGACCAAATCCTTTGTTGAAGTGGTCAACGGCCATGTGACTGGCCAGCCACACAAAGGTCGTAACTTTTTCAGATATGATAACACGCTGTATACCACAATTACTTTGCCCGAAAACTCAGGAGCTGTGTAACGCCTTTGTTAGCAATTCCCGCAACAGCAGAGGATATACAAAACATCAACTCCCTTGAAAATTCATGAACATCTTCTTTCTTACAAAAACCGATTCATATTGTAAGACAAAACAGCACCTCAGGGACAAGTGGATAGCCCGACAATATGGCCATATACCCCGCTTATATCACCGGGAATGCTGTCCGTTCAGCCAATTAATCTTTTGTGTATGTTTCAGAAGAATTTGAACACCCGGCGTCATACGGGACTTCAACCAAACACCTTCTCCTCTACAGTTTGGAATAGGTCAAAATAAAATCGACACCCTCAGCGGTAAAAGAGTTTTCTCTCTCTCTCTCTCTCTCTCTCTCTCTCTCTCTCTCTCTCTTTCGCAAACCCTTTGATTTTGTTGTCCAGTGTTATTATATTTCTTATTATAAAATTCTATTCTTATTTTATTCAAATGAGGAAATCTTCACAAAAAGATTTTGTTTTCAGTACAAAATCAAATGGGGTTTTTCTTTGTGTTCTGGTGGCATCATTGTCTGATTTATTTCTTGTTATTATTTCAATTTAATTGCTGTTACTTTATAATTGTCTGGGCGTGCGAGTGTGTGTTCTCTTGTTGCACGAGGATAATAATTAAATAATTCGAAAAATGTGTTGGGTTTCATTTTGTGGGTACAAATGTTGTGAAGGGGGGGAACGAAATAAACAGGCCAAAGCAAATGAACAGATACTTTTTAAAAACAAAATGTGGTATTAAAAACTGTTATTAAAAATTGAATTCTATGAAAAGAATATATTGGAGCAATAATATCTTTTTAGAAAACGCTGTTCTAATAGAATTTGGATTTAACAAGAACGATATGCAGACAGGAAGTATTATTTCGAATTTTGATGGCAACCTTTTTCAAAAGTACTTCTTAAAAGTAGCTGTTCAGAAAGTACTAAAATTAAAAAAGAAAAGAAAGTACTAAAAACTGGAATTATTGCTTAAAGCCGTTTTTAGTGAAAATCCGTTTAAAAAGAGTAATTTTTTTTGAAAAAGAACAAGAATTTGTTGAACCACAATAAAACTTTTTTAAAACTTCCGTTTCGTAAAAAAAGTGCATTTAAAAAAATTACCTTTAAAAAAAGTATTTTATAGTATAAAAACTACCCTTTAAAAATCTGCCTTTTTAAATAGTATTTCTAAAGTAGTTTCTTTGAAAAAGTATTTAGTATTTAATAAAAACTACTACCTATTAAAAAAGTATTTCGCAAAAAACACCTTTTAAAAAAGGGGTTTTTAAAAATAGTACCTTTTGCAAAACCATGTTTTGAAAAACCACTGTTCAAAACAGTACCTTAAAGCTACGTTTTATAGAAACTAACTTTTAAAACAGGCACTTGCTGGCAGGTGCTTTAAGTTCAGCCAACTCGTGCTGTTTTGGCTCCAGATTAAGTAAAATCTTTAAAAGAACACAAATGTGCAATTTCCAGCAACTACGCAGCAAATTAATAGAGTACCACCCTTTTTTTTTGGAATCCTGTCATTTATCTCCCTTTTACCATTTGAAAGGCAACAAATAACAGCAGCAGCAAAAAAAAAATCAATTACATTTTTCTTTCACAGCAACAACAACAATTAAATAAAAAACAACTAAAAACAAACTGAATACCAAAAGGTATTCAGGCCTTCTGCCTTCTGTGCAAAAGCGTTACCAACATTTAAATATTTTATTCAAATGCCCCAAATGGGTTTTATTTTTTACCAGCATTTGTTTTTTTGAGGGCAGAAAAACTATATATTGAGGAAAAATAAATCGTTGCAAATATTTCAATAATATTAAAAATTTATAATATTTCTTTTATTTCTTCATTTTCTGTGTGCCTTGAATAGTTTCTGTGTTAAGTAAATAAAATTTTTTTTACCCATTTAGACCGTTTCTCAAGTGATGGCCTACAAACGTGTTCGGTGTGCACTCGCAGTTGGCTGGAAAAAAGGAGCACATATTTTGCGGCATTTGTCTTTTTTTTTATAAAATTTTATTGAATTTATCTAAACATATTTTCAACTGCGGCTGTTGGTAGGCAGGCAGTACGGCATTAAGCCTTTAAAAGTTTTTCCCCCTGTCATGAATACTACTGCCAAAAAAAAAGGGTAACAGTAGAAAAAAAATTTATCTTATTAATGGGGCAATTTTTTAGATTTTTCTGTTCTGTTGAGGAATCCCAATTGTAAATTATGTGAAAAAGAGAAAAATATTAGACATTTCAGCTGTTTTTCATAAAATAAATATAAAATTTTCAACACAAGCTTGAAGTTGGAAAAAGCATTATTATCTGTACCATGATTTCGCACGTTAACGTTTGCCAGCATTTTGTCCCACAAAAGGTTGACTTTGGAACGGACCGCTTAAGAGTTGTTTATATCTTCTTGAAAATATATTTTTTTGAAAACTTATTTAATAAACGCCACTTTTTTAAAAGCTATTTTTTTGCCAGATTCTTTTTCAAAACGGACTATTTTTATATTCTTCTTCTTCTTTTGGCGCTACAGTCCGTGGTGAACCTGGGCCTCAACCAACAAACTTTTCCAGCTGGCACGATCTTTAGCCAGCGTTCTCCAATTGTGCACACCAAGTTGGTTGTGGTCCCTCTCCACTTGTGTGCGCCATCGGTTCCGTGGGCGTCCTCTACTGCGTTGTCCCACAGGTTCGGAATCAAATATTATACATTTTGAAATATACGTTTTTGTGAAAAGTACATTTTTGTACAAGGTACTTGCTGTGAAAGGCACTTTTCTGTGAATAGTGCTTTTTTTTTGGAAAAGGTACTATTTGGTGAAAGGTACATATTTTCTGTAAAACATACTCTTTTGTAGACATGCTTTACATTTTGAACAAGTTCCCATTTTGTAAAAGGTACTTTTTTATGCACAAGGTACTATTTTGTAGAAGGTAAAATTTTTTTGAAAGATAGATTTTTTAAAACATACTTTTGTATGAGACATTTTTTACGAAGAGTACAATTTTGTGAAAGGTACTTTTATGTGAAACTAATTTTTTTTGCAAGGAAGTTTCTGTGTGAAGAATATCTTTTTATGAAAGGTACTTTTTTTGTTTTAAGGGTATTTTTTGGCGAAACAAATTTTTTTGGTTAAAGTTTTTTTTTTCTGGTGAAAGGTACTGTTTTGTGAAACATACACTTTTGTGGTACATTTTTGTATAGTCAACTTTTTGCTGAAAAGTACATTTTTGTGAAGGATACGTTTTGGTGAACAGTACTTTTTTCTGAAAGGTATTTTGTTGTGAAAAGTATTTTTTTATGGCAGGTAATTTTTTGTAAAAATTTAATTTTTTTCAAACATACTTTTTGTGAAAGGTACTTTTTTGTGAAACAAAGTTTTTAGTGCAAGTTATTATCTTATATTTTTTTAAAGGACTTTTTTTTAAGGCGGAAAGCACTTTTTTGTGGAGGATTTTGTTAAACATACATTTTTTTTATAGGTACATTTTTGCGAAGAGTATAGTTTTAAGGAAAAAGTTTTTTATAGCAGGTACTTATGTTTTTGTAAAACTACATTTCTTTAAAGTGCACTTTTTTAAGGAGAACCAATTTTCAAAGTTACTTATTTTTATAAGATGCTTTTTGAAAATGTAATTTTTTTAAAAGGCACTTTGTGTATTTGATTTCATTAACGTCTCTGTTCATTTCAAACTCTTTGCCGTCCGTCAAGGGTCAAGCTGCTTACCGAAATGTGCCAGTAGTAATAAAAACCTTCAAATAAAACTGCTCTTAATTATTAATTTGTAAATGTTTGCTTACACTAGCCCTGCCTCAACTACTGGCCGACCGACCGACCGACCGACCGGCCATATGGTGTTAATGCTTGCAGATACTGCCAGCACTTTGTTTATTCCGTGGGCATACAACGAACGCGTAAAACTGTAAAAATAACGTAATTGAAAACACACTTTTTTCTGTTGCAGCCGTACGTTTTTTAGTTGCTTCGCACATAAATATTTATTTCGGCCGGTTACTCCTTCTGCATGCTAAAGGACTTTATGTAGTTTTTTTGTATTTTTTTTTAAATATCTATAAATTTATATTTATTGGCTTCAAGTAGATACGGTTTCATTATATAAGTGCCTTACGAGTGGAATGCTCCAGCTTTTATGTTTGCAGAGTTATTGGTAAGAGAGATAAGAGGCTTTTAAATGATATTGGTTTTTAATTCAATTATATACATATGTATGTATTTTTGGGGAATTTAGTTGGGTTGTTGTTTCTGATAAAAAAAAATTATATGTTGTTGCGAATATTTTTCGGCCTTTAAATAAATATTTTAAGAGTTTTAACAAAAACGACTATCGTTTTTCCATAAGTGATTTAGTTTAGTTTTCAAGTGATTTGTAAACAGTGAAAAATATTGCAGTTTTATAAAAAGTTCAAAAAACTCCAAATCCTTAACAAAGAAGACAACACAGCCCTAAAAGCAATAACAAAGAACAATAATGACATTTGTAATCCTTTTGCTATCAATGAACGAACGCCAGCATACAATTAATTAAACAAATTTTTAACAGCATGAATGAAAAACATAAAAAATTGCTTATGTATGCCAAACTATACAAACAAACAAACAAACATACATACATACATATATCTACACATGCCTACACAAATACATTTGCTTTTAGAAGAGAATAATTACCTGTTTTCTCTAATATCTGTTTGTTTGCCGATGCCTGTGTATTTATATTTTCCTTGCTGCCAAATTTGGTTTGTTCGATGATTCTTCTCTGCTGTTGGGGAGGGCATGAAAGCGAAAGGATGAATGCGGCTTAAATACAATGATTCGTGTTTTTATTGAGTTTTTTATGGGCAATTAAAAGTTTTTGTTTGATAACATTGTTTTGACTTTTCATTGTTTATATTGTACGCATGAACATTTCTCAATAAATTTAATTCGAAAACATTATTTTGAACATTATAATTTTAAATGTTTTTTGTAAAAAATGGGAAAAAAGTGTCTTGCATTAAATATGGTAAGGAGGGAAAAACGAATAAATAAAAAACATCATTGAAATAAAAATATTTGATGTAAAAAATTGTTTGATTAAAAATATTCGACTGAAATTATTCGAATAAAAGTGTGCGAATTAAGTTCTCATTTGCATAAGTCTTGTTTAAATAAAATTATTAAAACAAATATTTTTTTTAACGAAATTAATCGACTAAAAGCATTCGAAAACAGTAATCGAATAAAACTGTGCGAATAAAATTCTCATTTGCATAAATCTTGTTTAAATAAAATTATTAAAACAAATATTTTTTTTTAACCAAATTAATCGACTAGAAGCATTCGAAAACAGTAATCGAATAAAAGTGTGCGAATTAAGTTCTCATTTGCATAAATCTTTTTTAAATAAAATTATTTAAACAAATATTTTCATAACGAAATTAATTGACTAAAAGCATTCGAAAACAGTAATCGAATAAAAGTGTGCGAATAAAATTCTCATTTGCATAAATCTTGTTTAAATAAAATTATTAAAACAAAAAAATTTTTTTAACGAAATTAATCGACTAAAAGCATTCGAAAACAGTAATCGAATAAAAGTATGCGAATAAAATTCTCATTTGCATAAAGCTTTTTTAAATAAAATTATAAAAACAAATATTTTTTTTAACGAAATTAATCGACTAAAAGCATTCGTAAACAGTAATCGAATAAAAGTGTGCGAATAAAATTCTCATTTGCATAAAGCTTTTTTAAATAAAATTATTAAAACAAATATTTTTTTAACGAAATTAATCGACTAAAAGCATTCGAAAACAGTAATCGAATAAAATTGTGCGAATAAAATTCTCATTTGCATAAAGCTTTTTTAAATACAATTATTAAAACAAATATTTTCTTAATGAAATTAATTGACTAAAAGCATTCGAAAACAGTAATCGAATAAAAGTGTGCGAATAAAGTTCTCATTTGCATAAATCTTGTTTAAATAAAATTATTAAAACAAATATTTTCATAACGAAATTAATTGACTAAAAGCATTCGAAAACAGTAATCGAATAAAAGTGTGCGAATAAAATTCTCATTTGCATAAATCTTGTTTAAATAAAATGATTAAAACAAAAATTTTTTTAACGAAATTAATCGACTAAAAGCATTCGAAAACAGTAATCGAATAAAATTGTGCGAATAAAATTCTCATTTGCATAAAGCTTTTTTAAATAAAATTATTAAAACAAATATTTTTTTTTAACCAAACTAATCGACTAAAAGCATTCGAAAACAGTAATCGAATAGAAGTGTGCGAAGAAAATTATCATCTGCATAAATCTTTTTTAAATAAAATCATTAAAAGAAGTATTTTCTTAACGAAATTAATCGACTAAAAGCGTTCGAAAAAAGTAATGGAATAAAAGTGTGAGAATAGAAAACTAGGCCAAAAAAGTTTTTCCAATCAAATTTTCCAAACAAGTTTCTTCACAAAGTTAATCGAATGCATAAAAATGAAAGTTTATCTAAAAATATATTCCTTGCACAAATTTTTATTAAATAATAAACAAAAGCATTTGAATGAATTTTTTTTCTAATTTTTGTGAGAATTCGATTATTTGAAATTTAATTATATAGACTAATCGTATAAAATTATTCAACTACAATTATTCGCCTTTGAAAGTAAAACTATTCCATAAAAATTATTTCAATAAAATTTTGCATTAAATGTTTCTTTATAAAATTAATCGAATACAATTATTCGTTTGAATAAAATCGAATGAAATTATCGAAATAAAAATGTAACTTTATTATAAAAAAATTTCGTGTTAAATAAAATTGCTGTTTAAATAAAATTTAGTGCTTTTTTCAAAAATTATATGCTAAACAATTTATATTCAAATAATTCTTTAATAAAGTTACTTCAGTTTTTAATAAATTTACTTTAGTTTTTAAAAAATTTCCTTTATGTTTTAGCACATCGACACGTGCAACGGCTGATTGTTCGTTAACAAAATGATAAAGTTGTCAACAAACAGTCAACTTTAAGGTTAAGCAAAATAAACGAAAAGATCTATAACTTTCAATTTGTTTATGCCAATAAGAATGATGGCATTTCGTTTTGGGGAGGATAGAAGAATATTAACAGATATTTCAAGATTTGTATGCGTTTATATTTATAATATGTTTTCAACTCAATGTTTTATTTCATCTTTACCCTTTGCGTTATTAATATTCAAACGATTTTTCAGCCATTTAATCTATGATTACAACAACTCACAAGAACGCAGTAAAATAAGTGGAAAAAATTTATCCAGACTCAGTTAAGCTGTCATAAGAATATAAAAAAATTATTCCATAAAAGCATCACATTGTCATAATTCTATGACAGCGTGTAAACATTAAATTTTGATTGTTAACGTTTGGCGTTCAAGTGGGAAGAAAATTGCGTTTATGGCTGCTGCTTTTTATATATATTTATGTAAATACATATGTAGTTTGTTTATACAATAACTTGTATAAGTGTGTTGGCAAGATGTGGTCTAGCACATGATGAAAGTGAAATGGCGGGAGCTTTCTTTGTGCCATTACAGATTGTCATCAGTGTAATATTTCTATCACCAAAACAACCGGTTTCTATTTATACTTTTACTGTTGGCTTGTACTTTTTATTCTCATTTTATATGTATGTGCGTATGTGTGTGTGGCTTTGCATATGAACTTCACTGAACAATAAAATGGATTGCAGCAACATAGATTTTAAAAATTTGCCAAACACTTTTTGCATTCCTTTTTTTACACATTTTTTCTATTCCCTTGAAAGTTCAAATTTTAAAGTGTTTTTCATTCAAGTCCTTCTTTCTTCTACTCATCCATTCGAAAAGTGCTTTAATGGCTTTATTTGTTAAATTATAATGTGTGCGAAATGTGTTGATGGTAAAGCTTTTCAAAGTTTTTCCTTTATTGACTGGCAAAATTAACAATACAACCACAAGGACAGATGAAGAAAGAAAACATAAATATGAAAATGTCTTATGAAAATTCAATTTTCTTTTCATCATTCTTTCAATTACACATACTTTGTGTGTCGCCCCCCTCCCCACCCCAAAAGGGGTAACATTTTCGTTTTTTCATCTGACCTATAAAAGATAATTGTTGTATTATAAAGCAAGTATGTAGGAATGTAATGTGACAGAGTTTTCTTTCTTTCCTGGCTTATAGGGGAGAAATGTTCTTGACGATATTTGCACCAGACACCCCATGTATGAAAATTTTATTTGCATAACAAAGTGAGTGATACCATTTCGAATGGCTGATAAGGGAGTAAAAAGGGTCACACAGGATTGCTGGCTGCAAAAATAAAAATTTAATAAAGAATTTTATTTGCTGGAGGGAAATTTTTTACTTAAATAAAAACAAATGTTGTGATGAAATTTGAGGCGCCTTTTTCCCCGATTCACTAAAAGGGAAGTCAAGTTATTTCAGAGATTTTTAATAAAAATCATTCGAAAAGAATAATAAACATTTTTTTTAAAACGCTTGACCACTACGAAAATGTAAAAGATGCTTCAAAGGAAATGGCAAATTCTTAAAAATTACTATTAACTCGAAATAATATTTAATATTTTTTTTCAATAACTTATTAAAAAAAAACTTTGTGCTATTATATCCCCTAACAAGTTATTCAACAAACTCTTGTTACACTCAATATTCAAATTTTTTTGCTTTCAAGCTTCTTTAACGTTTATTTGTTTGTTATTAAATTCAAATAAGTTTAACGATGTGTAAGAGAATTGTGCAAAAATTATGAAAATTAAGCACAAGGTGGCAGCAACATAAAAACGAAAAGCAATGAAAAAAGTTAAGACGGCATACGACTACACATACATACATACATACATATATTGTTAAGGAACATTTCTGAGGCATACAATATTTATAGCAACATGAGTAAAAGCCGGTCGGGTGCGTCTCTGCCCTGTAACACCTACAATTATGTTAAACAATAATATTAAATTATTCCTAATAAAAACCACAACATGTGGACGCATATTGTTGAGTCAACCAACCGACAGCAGCATCATTACCATCATCGTCGTCGTCTTCCGGCATTGCAACACATAATATTTTTGTTCTCAGTTCAAGCGGGGGTGTGAGGAATAAAGTATAACAAACAAAAATTGTTTATTAAACCACAAGTGTTTAAGAAAACGAAAAAAGCAAATTTATAAAGTGAAAAAATGAAATAGGGAGCAACGCAAAGTAACACCATAAAACAGTATGTGTGTTTTGTGCTGACAGCGGGTCATACATACTTATAAGAGAAAAGCTGTTACTTTATGTAACTTAAGGTGTTTTATATTATCCCACAATTAGGAGTAAGTTGAAAATTATTTGGAATATGTAGTTTTAAATTGGAAAATGAAAATAATAATCGCAATGGGACCAACTTAAAATAAATTTATTATTGTATCATTTAAACAGACTTTTAGTGCAGTAAAAGTTTTAAAAATTTCATTGGATTGCAAAACTTAATCTGTACATAATTTACAAAAAAAAAAAAAAAAAAAAAAAAAAAAAATTATTCGATTAATTTTTATTCGAACTTTTTATGAATCATTTTAAATAAATGTAAATGAAAAATAAAATTTTTGTTGGCGAAAAACTTTCATCGAATAATTTTTGTGGGCACAATTTAATTTAAATCGAATAACTTATAATCGAATAATTTTGTGGGAATAATTTTTCTTAAAAAAATTTAAATCGAATAATTTTTAATTGTACATTTTAAATAAGTATAAAATTTTGTTAAAAATAAAATCGAATTTCTATCCGAATAAAAATTAATCGATTAATTTTTTTGGCTACATATATTTTTTTATTCACATTTATTAAAAAAAATACATTAAAATTTGCAAAAAAAAAAATGTTAATTGCATAAAAAACATTTTTTAATTTATTCAAATAATTTTTGGAGGAATAATTTACAATCGAATAAATTTTAATTTTACATTTTAAATACAAAAAAACAAAATTTAACTAAAAATATAATTGAAAATTTATTCGAATAAAAATTAGTGGATTATTTTTTTTTTTTGGGAAAAAATATATATATTTCCTTTCCCTGTTATTACAGAAAATATATTAAAAAAGTGTTCAGATATTATTATTCGAATATTTTGCAAACAAAAAATTGTTAATCGAATAAAAACATTTCTTAAAACTCAATGTTCTTGTCAAATATATAATTGTAAAAGAGCCAAATTATAGTTTATTTCATAGTTGAGTTGCATAAAAGTATTAAACAATAAAAGGGAATTAAAATTGTGGGCTTGTCCGACAATGCCGCACTTTAATGGTCACCAACTAATTAAAAGTAAATTAAATGATTCAGTTGCAACATGTCAGAAATCAGTAATAAAAGCAATAGATGGATGAACTTGCCAAAATAGAGTGATACCAACACAAAGTTGTGGACCTGAAAAAGGATATTTAATTTTTTTTTGAGCGGTTTCAGCAATAATTGTGAATTTTGCTAAATAGTTTTCCCATATTTCGGCTCAGCTTTTTCGTCATTGCTGTTCGTATAGTCTTGATTCAGGGATGGGGCAATATCCGCCCTGTTACGTTTGTAGGCGTTTTACAATTTCTTCTTGCTTAGTTTTGCTAACCTGGCTGTTAACTTCATTTCGCCGCAACATGTTTAAGGTTTAGTTGGTATATGTAATTTCCGTGAAACTTATTTTTGTAGAGAAAAAGTTGTGTCATTAGTCCTGCTAGTCCTGCGTGCGTGGTCCAATTATATATATTTTGTATATTTTTTGTAACCCAAACCAATTACATATGTGATGGTATACTGTATGTAGGCTGGCTTTTTATTAAATAATAACATCACTTGCACACAAAGTTTGCTTGTGCGAAAGTTGTAGACAAAAACCGAGAAGCAATGTCGCCTTTAGGCACAAACAGCAGATGTTGTTCAGTTTAGAATTTCTTGAAGTTTGTTATTTTCAAGTAATAATTTTGTTGTTGTTGCTCTTGTTGCTGCTGTTGTTTATCGTTTATTGTGCAAATGTATTTTGATAGCACAGTCTTGTTCAACAGCTGATGTTGTTGGTAAGGTTTTTGCAGCAACAACAAACCCAACAGCAACAACACTGAGAAAATGCGAATATTTGTAACGAAAGTTTGAGCCAAGAACACAAAGAAAAAGGCATTTTTGGGGAAAAAACAAACTTTTGTTAAACAACATATGAGACTTGTTGTGTTGCTGGAAGTTTAAGCAGTTGGAGTGGCAACGAAAAACTTATGAAATTTATTCTTCTAGAAGAAGATTATTTTCTTTTTCAGGCAGGCAAACGAGCTTTTTTCCAGCAAACTAATTTTTAACTTAATAAAATGTAAATTTGTTGCAAATTTTCTTAGTTTTAAGAGACTCCATTGAAGAAGAGAGGGAAAAAAATGGAAACTGAAAGAAATGAATAAGTAAAACAGAGAACCTTTAAATATTATCTTATTTTGTTTTGTTTTGATAATTATTTGAGGAGATTAATAAATTTCCTAAGAAGGACGACAATTTTTTGAAGAAATCTCTTGCCTAAACTCCCTGTTGTAGCAAAAAGTCTTCACATTTCTTAGCACTTAAACAACATGAGTTTAATTTTTTCTTCATAATACCATAGATTTTAATGCATTTTCTTTAGTTCTCTTGCTTTTTCTTTATTTAAGCGCAGGAAGCTGTTGCCAACTGTTGGTAGAAATAGGAGCTAGATAATTTAAAATTTTCCAAAGTTCAGCTAAAAAATTGGCCTGTTATATTTCACACTCTGTGTTGGTGTTGTATTCCTGCTGGTGTTTTATATTAATTTTTATGCAAAAAATGGGAAGAAAAAAAAACGTTCCAGCAGCTTTATTGCCAAGAAGTTATAATTTGTTTCGCTTTGTGTAAAATGTTCCCCAAGGTGTGTTTGTAGGCAAAAAGAATTTATACTTGTTATGCTAAAATATGTTAAGACAGAAAAAAAAAATTAACAACTTTAGCTGATAAGAATTAGGTTTTTTTCCTGAAGATGGGGCGGCAATTTAATGCGAGGGAGTTTGATGGGGTATGAGAGATATTTTTTTAGGCTCAAATATCAATCATACGTCAAGTGTTGTGTTAGTGGTTAAAATGTCACAGAAACACCACGCCTTTGATAAAGTCAAATCATCAAATCGTCAAATTAAATATATTAATTATAAATAACTAATTTTATAAAATCAGATTGTTGCTAGAATTTGACAAATTTGGGAAGGGAATAAAATATAGATCCCAGCCTATTTTGTATATTTTTGAGACTACAGGGCAACTCAGGGCAGCACTGTGGAAGTGTTGAGGTATTTGTAGAGTTTGCAGGCACTTAGCGAAACCAAAACATCTGTAAATGAAAAATTCTCTAGACTTACATATTCGGCAAACCTGTTTGACATATTATTTGTACTCGTATTTAGTGCAATCATTGAACAAAACAGGAAAAGTAAAAAAAGTCTTGTGTTGAAAATAACAGCGGTTTGAAATAAAATCGTAGCCTTTAAATGTATAATATTTATAAAATCTTAAAATTTTTTTTTTTTTTTACGATCTATTTTACAATTAAAATAATAAGCAAATTTCATGACTCTTAAATAACAACATAACATATATTGAGTTTCCTAAAACCCAAAAACAAAATAAATACAAGAAGAATTTACTTTTTAATTAAAATACAGAGTAACGAATTTTAACTTTTTCTATTTACGGAAGGGAAGGTCAAGTACATGAAGTCTTTTAAGTCTTTGGATTTCATTGCTATCATCTAAAAGACTGATTGCTAACACGTTGGAATGATTGCTTAGTCTATTTAGGTATCTCTCGCTGAAGTTATTTATTTCGTCTTTGACCAAAAATCTTTAAATGAGATAAAAATTTTAACGATTTCATATTCTAAGTCTATTGCATTTTCAAGTGCTTAAACAATTGATATTAATTTCTACAATCAAAAGATTTCTGTAGTAAAAGAAATTGAAGCTGACGGTGCAGTTAATTAAAGCTGACTACACATAAATCTATTTTATATGTTTTAAAAATTCTGTTTACACTGAAACACCAACTGTTTTTAGTAATTTTCCATTTTAAAATGTCTACTTAGAAACAACCAATAAAATGCATGTAAATTCCAAAAATTCAAATGAAAAAAGAAATTTCGCTTAAACCAAAATTTAGTTGAAATAGAAAAGAGTGTTTTTTCCATCAGCTATAAAGCGAAAGCGATTTTAAATCTTATACCCGAAAGCTATAATTTTTCTGCAATTATTTGTTAATCGCTTATAAAGCGAAAGCGGGCTTAATTCTATACCTGAAAGATTCCATTTTTCTGTGATTATATTTTAATCGATTACAAATCGAAAGCGGTTTTAAATCTTTTCAGATAAACTATACAAATCTAATGCCCGAAAGCTATAATTTTTCTGCAATTATTTGTTAATCGCTTATAAAGCGAAAGCGGGTTTAATTCTATACCTGAAAGATTCCATTTTTCTGTGATTATATTTTAATCGATTACAAATCGAAAGCGGTTTTAAATCTTTTCAGATAAACTATACAAATCTAATGCCCGAAAGCTATAATTTTTCTGCAATTATTTGTTAATCGCTTATAAAGCGAAAGCGGGTTTAATTCTATACCTGAAAGATTCCATTTTCTGTGGTTATTTTTTAATCGATTACAAATCGAAAGCGGTTTTAAATCCTTTAATTACATGTGATTATTTTGCAATTGATCATTAAACGAAATCTGTTTTCATCCTATAACCGAGAAAGCCCCTATTTTTGTTTAACTACATGTGATAGTTTTTGCTGTTGCAGGCAATTTCTTTTGTCACTATTAGAAACCGAAAAACTTTCTCTACCTTAATAACAATTATAATGAAATTTCCTGTTTTTGTTTTTTTATTAATCAGGCTTATTGTTTTTACTATTTAATAATAATATCTGAAAAGAAACTTTAGTTCTCTTCCCCCCTAAAACAAAACTTTTCACCATTTAATAATTCTTAATGACATACAACGATGAGTGCCTCTTGGCGGACGCACAAAGAAAGAAAATACTAAACTTTTCCTAAATTTTTGCAAGACTTTGTTATTCTCTTGGCGAAAGAAAACCCTCCACCCAGTTGACCTGCTTTTCACAGTTCGCCATTTATTCCCCCTCGTTTTTTTTTTTTTTTGAATAAGCAAAAATAATTGATGAAAAACTTTGTGCAAATCAACAGAATTTTAGTTGATTCTTAGTCAACAATATGTGGCTGAAGTTGCAAAAACTACACTTGTTATTATTAAAAAATAGAAAAAGAAAAAAACTTTCTATGATAAAAACTTCGAGTAACAGGCAAAATAACTTGATTGTTTTTTGTGAGAAAAAAGTTTTAGATTTTTTTTTGCTGATTTGTTGAAATATTCGTTCGGGGAAAATTATGTGTAATAGTCGTAATAGTTTCGAGGGGTGGTTCGCCGACTTGTTACAACACAAACATATTAAATTATTATTAATAATATTTGCTTGCGATTGATATAAACTAAGAGAGGCAATCATTTAAAGTGTAATTTAGCTTAACTTTGTTTTAGTTGTTGGGTTTTGTAAACAAAAATGATTTCGATTATCTGTTGGTTGCTTTAAGATAAACAAAATTTATTTTGTTGCAACATAGTAAAAGTTTAAAGAAGATTTTTTAACAGAGATTTATTAACAATTATTTCTTAAAGAAAGTTTTTCTATAAAACAAATTTTTTTACGAAAGATCTTTTAAAGAAAACAAATTGTTTGGTAATTCAAAGAAATTTATTGATGCTATAAATTTTTTCATAAATAAAAAAATGTCTATAGTAATTTTTTTTAAGGAAAATATTTCTTTAGAAAAGTTTTCAAAGAAAAATCTTTCAAAATAAATTGTTTAACCTAAATTTTTATAAGACACTATTTTCAATTTTAATTTTATTTTAAAGCAAATCTTTCATTAAATAGATTTTTTAAATACAATATTTTTTATATAAAATTTTCTTCATTGAATAATCTTTCTAAAGAAAAAATAGAAACTATGAAAAATATAGTTAAGAATTTTGTTTAAAACTTTTCTTTTATAAAAAAAGATGCTTTAAATCAAAATTTTTTTTCTGCTGAAAAATTTTTTTTTACAGAAAATTTTTGTTAATGAATTATAAAAATCGTTTAACTAACAATAAAAATAAAATTCAATAGAATCCATTAAAGATGTTTTTTTGTAAGAAAAATGTTTTAAAGGAAGCTTTTTATGTAAAGGAAATTTTTAATAAAATTTTTGTCACCGACAAATGAAAAGATAATCTCTTCCCATGAATGAACTATTTTTTAACGGAAATTTTGTATAGAAAATGTTAAAAAAAAGCCTGTGTATGGAAAAAATTATAAAGAAAATAATAATTGAGTTGAATTAATCACTTTGGAGCTATAAAATTTTAAAATAAAACAAACCAAAATAAGTTATAACTGTTTCTTGATTGATTTCCAGCTGTCTACTTGCTAGTGGACTTGCAGACCTTTAGAAAGTTTGTTCAAGCACCGAACTCAAGATTAAACTGCTTCGAAAAATATGACTAATTAAATAAATTTGAATGTTGGAGGATATTTTTCAAAGGACTTTCGCGTCTACTGATAAGTGGACACCCGGAAAATAGTTGATAAAGTTTCGTTTTTCTATAGAAAAATATTTTTTAAAAATTTGTTACGGTTTTCATTAATTTTCATGAAATTATTTATATCGGTTCTATTCTTAACGATTTGTCCAGTAGATTCTTTAATGCGTAAAATAGAAAACAAATTCATGTTACTTTTGATTGATACTTGTTTTAATTTCTTTTCTGGCAACTTGATAATCAACAAACTTTTTGTGTTTTTTCTTGTTATTGTTGTTGTTTTCGTGTTGCTACAATTTTCCTTCTCTCTGATCAAGTTGTTTACGTAATTGCTGGCACAATTAGAAGTTCTAATCATGTTCACCAATTTTATTACTGTTTGCTGTGCGCCAGAAACTTTCAGTTTCTTTTCTATTGAAGAGAAAAACTGACTAAACACGAGCATTTTGTTGTCATTAATAATTTCGGCATTTTTGCTTCCGTTTTGTAAAGCGAATGGTGACATAATTTTGTTTATTTTTTTTTTATTTTTTTTGGGTTGCGAACAACCCTTGTTAGTTTTGAAGATTTGAGAACATTTTTATATAATTGTTTATAGAATTGGCGCATAATTTATTCGCTATTGTATGGGAATAAGGGAACTTTTAGAACGCGTAATTTGAAATTAAATTGAAGGGAATTTAATAAAGAACCAAGGCAGAGTTATTTTTGCGCTTCAAATATATAAGCAGCTTTTGTTAGACGTCAATAGTTATGGGCTGAAGTTCTTCAAAATGTTTTAGACTGTTTGAGGGTAAAAGGGCATGAACAAAACTCTTTTGCTGATGATGACGATGACGATGACGGACGATGTAAGGTCACTTCAATGTTATTTGTGTAATAAAATTTTCATTTTCAAGGTATTAAATTAAAGCTTTAAACTACATACGATGCCGGTCAATCAATTGATTTTAATGTCTTTCATTAAGGCTAAAAAAAGGAGTATAAAAAAGGCTACTTTTTGCTGAATTGAAGCCATTATCTGGTCTTACAATTGCGCTTTAATCATATGTCCTTTTTTTAGGTCAAATTTGACCAAGTTTTTAAGCTGTTGTAGAATTGTGACCTCTTAGACATTTCGAAAGGGCGCCATCTAGTGAAACTGCGATAGATATTTGCACCATTTTAATTCGCATACAGATTAATATCTTACATAAATTTTGTTTAATTTCCATTTTAAGTTTGAACGGTTTTAATGAAATGCTTCTTATTTTCTATAACACTAATAAATTATCTCTTGAACAATAAAATTTTTTATGTTTGCAGTCCTATAAAAATATAGTCAATTTATATGATTGTTTATTTAAAATTTATTAATTATTTTGCAAAAAAAAAAAAGAAAATTGTTGGGTTGTTGGGGTCTCAGCACTTATTTGATAAACATTAAATCATATAAATTGTTTCACCTTTCAAATAGGCTATAATCAATTTCCGTTTCTTTATTAAACACCTTGCAACAAACACTTACTAAACACACACACGCGCTTACAAATATTCAATTAGTTGTGGCATATTTCAGCTAAACCGAACAGCCCTGCCGTTTTTATCGCAATTACTTTAGTCGTGTTTATTTCATACGTGTATGTACGTTTATATGTTTTATTAAAAAGGGAAGCATTTGTTTAATTGTATTTTGTGGGTTTTCTTTGCAGTATGAATGTGTGTGCGTGTGTGTGTAAGTATGGACAACCATTTAATACCTGACATACTTGGAAATTTTACAATCCGCTTATGTTTTAACTATCTTTGGCTTTATAGTTTTTTTTTTGCTTGCAACGGTTGAGGCAAGTAAGTGGTTTTAAGAAACCTTTTGATTAAAGTTTTATGGTACACTGAAAACAATTTGGTGTTTGTGAAATGAATATGTTAGAAAAGAAATAAAATTTAATGAGAACACAGTAAAGAAAATGAAAATTGTTGAAAACAAAATGGAAAACATTTTTGAGGCATATTTTTAGTCTGTTACTTTTTGTTAGTTGGAGGTTTTGAGACTTTAATGGGTTCGTTTTGGTCTCTAAAATTAAGAGACTTCAAAAATATTTGGCATCAATAAATATTTAGTTTAACTTTGTAGGATATTGATGAACTTTTCATTACGTTTTAAATCCATCAACAATTAAAAAATTGCATACTTTTAGGGCGCTAAAACTCAACTCAAAACAAAAGGAGCCTCCTACAGTAAAACTGTAAAATGACTAAAGAATTACATCATATTATTTTTACACTTCTCTGTCACTACTGTCACACTAAGGTTTCCTTTATTTCTACTGAAAGTAAAGAACTGTATTTCTTCGATTTGTTTTCATATTTCTAACTTGCAATATTTAAATAAAGCTTTTGCTGGCAGTGCAGCTTTTCAATTCACTTGCACTATTTGCTCGTGTACTTAAGTGTCTTAAAGACTAAAGCTAAATAACTAGTGTCAGTGCAGCTTTGTGTCATGTCCGTCCGTCCGGCAAGACAAAAACAAAAAACGTCTTTTGTTCAATGATCTGGAATTAATTACATTTGACAGACGAACAATTTTTTCCTATCACTTTGCTGCTGATATAAAAAGGGCTAGTTATTGCCATTTTTTTTCTCCTTATACTCTTCAGCAAAAGTATTTCCTTGTATGTTAAGTTCGAGTTTAGATTTGCAATAACTTGAATATTCGTTAATGTTTGAGGGGTGGATAAATTTTCGTCTGTTCGTGGCAGATATCGAGATATGCGAAAGACCCGTTAGTTACAAAAACGTTGTACCCATATTAAACTTAAGTAGGGACTTAAAATCGGAGTGTGTAGCCTTATGGATGCTGAAATAAATATAAATTATTATTTAGCAAAAAAAAAAAAAAAAAATCAAAACGAACGAATTCAAAGGAACGAAAAGTACAAACAGTTTTTATAAATAAATATATTACAAAAAATGTTTTATACATGTTTTTTTGTACCTGTTCTATGGCTAGTCACATTTGCACCAGTTGTGAGATTGGTCCCAAAGTGTGCGTTACATTGCTGTATATTTCCCTTTTTTAGGATAGTTGTTTCTTAGCGAGTAATTGCTGCAAAGTTTTCTCTGTCACCAGTTTTGAGCCCATGTCCTTCCTGCAACTGTCTTTTTTTTCATGATTGCTGTAGCATAACCACCAATCGACTTGAGCGTCTTTAAACATTAGCTAAATTTGTTTTGTTTTATTTCTTTTCATTTCATATTCCACAGCCCGTCTTGGTAGCCAAGAGATTTCCATTTCTTTTATTTAATTTTGTAGCTTGAACAACATTTTTCTTTTCTTACTTTTAGAGGTTTTCATTCGCTTCACTTGACTTTTTTTTTGTCTGTTTTATCAAAGTAGTTGTATATTTATAGATAAATGTTCATAAAGAAAAGTAACGTTTCAGTTGGCATTTAACTGTAGGGTTATGGCATTAGCAACGAAAGATTTTGACTTACAAACGTGAGTTTGTGTGTGTGCGGAAATATGTATGTGTGTGTGTGTGGTTGTGTGAGCAATTCTTGGAATATGAAATAAAAAATATTTTAAAAATTGCTGGACATTTGTTGTTGGGTTTGTTCTAGTTCTTTCCCTCTCGTCCGCTACTTGTAGCTTTATTTAAGTTTGTCTAGCTGTCTTGAAACAAAAAGCTTATCTTGTCAAATCGTTTGCTGACACTGTTAAGTCAATGTGGTCACTATTAGTTTCAATTGATCTTTTGGATTTTATTTCAATTATTTTTTTTTCTTGCTTTCTGCGTAGATTCATTCTTTTTATACATTTTTGTTGCTGTTTTTCAATATTTATTGAAGCCATCGCTGGACTCTGGTGGTTTTGTTTGGTTACGTTGTGTCATTGAGGGATTTGGATAATTTTAATTGAAAAAAATAGAAGCTAGTGTTACAAATGTGCGCTCAGTTTGCACAAAACGATAACAAAAAGTTTCATAAAATGGTTGTTTAATATTAAGTTACCGTTTTTTTTCTAAATAAAATTTTATTTGATTTGTTTTGTAGCTGTCATAGTCATACCCTTGTCAACCCTCCTGAAAGCTAAAGTTTATTAAATTAATAAAAAAAACTGTTTATGTTTTGTTTTATAAAACCAATAAAAGATACGTTCGGGAATAATTTAAAGATGTTTATCTGTCAACTCAGTGTAATGTTTTTCATTCAGAAAATAAAACATTTTGTCAAAACTTCTTTTTTCATTGTTTTAGAGTAGTTTAAATGTTCTAAATTTTAATCAAGTTCAAGATCATATTTCAGTGTCCAATTAAAGCAGGAAATTTCCCATCAACTGAAAGTCAAGAAAAATATATTGTATATTTTCAGGAAGGGGGACAAACAACAGTTTCGCGGTCGGATTTTGTTATAAGTACATTAAATGCTATAGAAATGTGAATTTAAATTATATAATTAAGCCGGAGATTACATTATGTGTGTTCAGTAAAAAGATAATTTTGTATCTAACTGAAAGCCGAGGGTGTAATGCTGTAGATTTTCAATAGGGGAAACGTCAAGCCGTTTCGCAGTCGCTATATCCCTCATCAGTATTGATATATATTTATATTTAATCTGGTCTTATTATATTTTTTCCATAACTACAATATAAACACAAGCAATTGTTTGTGCTGTTGTCTGGATAATCATTAACTGTCACAAAGAAACCACTTCAATATTTTATCGTCACTTCAATCCAGTATTTTTTCTTGTTCAAAGTCTTTTTTTAATTTTTGTTGTGGAACTATTTTATTAGACAAAAATTATTATTTCTGCTCTTATCTGGATAATCATTAACTGGCAGAAATAAACCATTTCAATATTAATCTTTAAAAATTAGGCGGGATTCGATGGAAGTATTTCTTCTCCTTCAAAGTCTGTGGCTCAATCTTTTTTTAAATTTTTGTTCTGTAACTTTTCATTAGACATAAGCGATTGTTTTGGCTCTTGTCTGGATAATCATTAACTGTTACAAGAAAGCCACTTCTCTCAATTGTTATCACAATTTTCCATAATACTTTAACATAATTTTTTAAACATATTGATGGCATTAAATTTAAAATGGTTGTTTCTCAAAAAACGTTGTTCTTTAATAACTATTTTGTAGGCTTGATAAGCCCCAGCAACACTTATAAATCATATTAATTGGACGGCAACTTTATTAAAATGGCTTAATAACAATTCGTATTTCATTTCGTTTAAATTTCGAGTCTTATAATGTGGATTGTCGATGCGAAACAAATTTTCGAACCTATTAGTTGATTATAAATTTTATAAAAACAATGAAAGTCACAACCAAAATGTTACAAAATACATTCAGCCTGGTAAAGTGTAATTAAATGTCTGTGTGTGTGTGTGTGTGTGTGTGTGTGTGTGAGTGTGAATATGAGTAGAATGTTTGCAGGAGTATAAGAACAGGGCCAGCCTGCTGTGCAATTCAAACTGTAATTAATTTCAAGTGATTTCATACAATTTCTGACTAAAAGAGTTAAACGGCTGCGTTGTAAATATCCTTTTATCAAATTACAAACAATAACTATGAATAAACGAACGTAAAAGCGAACGGACGGAGAACACGTGTGATAATAAATATGTTTGTGTTTATGTGGGTGCAAGTATGCATGTGTATGTGTGTGTGTGTGTTAGTACGCTTGACTGAAAAATTGGTCCGATGAGTGCTAAAATCTTTGGTTGGCTTGTTGGCTGGCTGTTAGTCGTCGTTTATTGTTTTAAATGTTTGGCTGCCACGAGCAACCAACAATATTCAAATACCATTAACATTTTTACTGCGTTTTTTCCTTTTTGTTTTGAGTTTCAAACAACAATAAGCCCGTTAAAGAAAATCAGGATCAGCCAAACAAAAACAACAAAACCATACGATTGTAGGCAGTAGCAACATGATGAGTAAAAGGAAATGATGTTGTTTTCTCTTTTTTTTTTGGTGGTTTTGGCAGGAGGAAAAAATCGATTGTAATTTTTAGCAAATTTTTGCAGAAAATCTAAAATTACTATTCTTAAAATTTTTCTTTAGTTTGAGTAAAGAAGTTATTGATGTTTTGTAATATAATATTTGCCGACATATAATAAGAATAATAAAAACGAATTACAAACATTTTTATTTCAAAATTTCAAACATGTTTTAATAGGAGTTATCTCTGTCACTGTACACAGTCTGTGCAAAATAATACAGCTTTCTGTGATAAAGGCCACAACCCATCAACAACAACCCTAATAGCGGCACTGAAATTGTTACACGCAAGTGCTATTGTTTTGGCCAAATCTGTTCTACGACTGAAACTTCAAGTTTGCCATAATATTTTTCACATAATTCTTTAGTTTAATTATAGTTTCTTCGCTTCATTAAACAAGTTCTTTAATGTTCTGTCATTGACAATATTATAAGATAATAAATTCTGTTGTAGATCCACCTACAACAAAAAACTTTTATATGGAAAAATATGACCAAATATAATGATTATTTGCAAATTTTGTATACAGGGACAGAGTTTTTTTAATAAAACGATTACATGAACTATAACACTATAGCACAATACGATTTTACAATCATATATTTCTGTGTATAATTAAATAATAATTATTTTATCATACACATAAATATGATATGAAGATATTACGATTTTATTTCAATTTATATATTTGATGACACAACTATATGCCAATATAACTTTACAACTTACTGGTCATACACATATTGAAATAAAATATTAAGCGATTTTATGTTCTTTAATATTGAGTACATTTTGAAAATATAATTAAATTACTTTACAACTGTATGACAATACAATTGAAACATGAAACGACTATCGATATTATAATTATACGCAGCTCTGTTGCAATTAAATGTAATTAAGTGTAAGTTTGTTGTCAAAGTCAAGGGCTAAATGAGGATTTGTCTACAAACTGCTAGATATGTATGTAAGTTCTGACTGTATGACACCGTATTCCGCCTGCCTTCTATTAAAACAAAGAAAATAATTTGAAATCCTGCTGCATCATTAATTAAGTTAAAAATCAAAAGAAATATTAATAATTACTACAACTTTCAGAGATAACTTTTATGTTTGTGCATAAACGATAGTGAGACGTTACACAATCTGCCATATTTGCGGTATTCTGATGTCAATAACAACCGACGGCGGTAAAATGTCAATATTACACGCGTAACTAAACGTTACGCTTTTTCCTTTCGTTAAATATTTTAGAGTTTTTTTTTTTTTTGCTTGTTTATTTCGTTTCTTTATGCCTGCGCAAAAGAGTTGAATGAGATTTGAATATGAGTTGGGTGGGTGAAAACTGCCAGCAAAAGATTATTTCTTTAGTATTTGTTGTTGTTGTTATCGTTTAACTTGATAATTGTGAGAAATTAACATGGCAACTGTTGCCATATTTTCCAATAGCAAAAGTTAAATGGAAGAATTTCAAAGCCAGTAAACACATCATGATTAATATGAATCATTGACAGAAATAGGAATTTAGATAACTTGCATAGTAACGCCTGCCTCAGGATATCGGAGGTCAGAGTATTTTGATGTTTGCGCTTCCATATAGTTATAAAATATATATTTGGCCAAAATGCATCTATTTGAGCAATGAATAAAAGAAGGAAATGGTTCTAGATTTGTCAAGACTTCTTTGGCCTTAAGAATAAAATTAATTATAATTACAATATATTATTATTTGCAATAAACCTGCTGCAGCCAATTTTTAAGTACTAGCCTCTCCCCAGCACCACAATTTTCGCAAAAAAGACTTATTTGCTTATATTTTCCTTACAATTGATGACATTTTTCTTTTAATGATTGACAAGTAAATTATTTTCCATTTTCTTCTCATATTCTTCTGTTGGCTGGGTTGCATTTCATATCTCACTCCTGGCTCTCTTGAAAATTGCACAATAAAGTCTGTGTTGGCTTTTGTCAAGTTTTCGTGCTATTGTTACAGTTTACTCACAACAATATGGTATTGTTTGTGCTGGCAACACTGCCAGACACCGGAAAAATAAAAGCAATTCAACTCTTTAGCCTTTCACAACGTTAAATTTTATATTATAATACGTTATTAAAAAGCAAAAAAAAAGAAAAAAACAAACAAAATAAATGAGTGAAGGTGTTTATTGTTCGCCGACATTTTCACAACTGAATATTTAGTTTTTTATTTTGGTTTTGCTGAATTTCGCACAACTTTCACATATTTTATGAATTTAATGGTTTATGAAGAATTAATTGTTGGAAAATTAATTGAAATTTTCATTTAATTATGAAAACTTGCCACAAATGGAAATTAATTTAATAAAAATATTTAAAATGGAGGGACAAAAAATAAAATTAAAGCTATAAAAGAGAAAATATATTTTATTTCAAACAAACATTTAAATGGAATTTAAAAGTATTGGAATTAATTCGGGATCTCGAACAATTTAACGAGTACTAGGGAATGCAAATGTTTGGGCGGGATTTTTTTTATTATTTGTTATTTTTAAATTTAAAGTTATATAACAATTTAAACACAAGTTATATATTTGCATTTTCCTGCTGTCTGTATATTTCGACATTTCGTTGGTGCTACTGTACGCCGCAGTAGAGTTGGAAGCCTTTCAAAAATAAAGTTGAATGCTTAAATATTATCTTCAAAGCTTGTCCAGTGTACTTATGAGTAGGCCAGCACCCATAAAATGTCCGCTTTATATATATTTTTATTTTTTTCGATTATTTTACATTTCTTTTATATACTTTTAATTCGATGCATTAAAATTTGCTTAAACCTCCGTGTTGGCATTAATCTGACATTTTTTGCGTGTTGTTTTTAAAATAAAAAAAATTATAAAAAAAAAATCATTAACAACCTCTTAAATCTCAGCGGACAAATTTCTTAGTCATGCTGAAAAACTTGAAGAGGGAAAAATTTCAAAGTGAAACATTTATTTCAACTGAGATTTGTTTTAATTTTGTTTCTTACGCTTGTTTGCCTACACTTAAGTATAATTTATTAACAAATTTTTTTTTCTACACTTTTTATTTGTTTTTTATTCTATAACTGCACGTAGTAACACAACAACTACAACAATCCGAAAAAGATAATTATAAAATAGAAATAAATTCTCAACGCAGAGATTAAACAAAAAGGACAGGAAAATGTTGTGAGAAAAATATACAAACTTAAGCTTTTGAAAGGAAATTATGTTTTAATGCTGAAGAAAATGGTAAAGTTTTATTCAAAAAGGATGCTCAATTTTTATAACAGCTTTTTGAAGGGAATCCAAGTGTATAATGATTGTGTTTTATTTCGTTTAGTTGAGAGTGTTTTTAAAGAATTGTTAAGAAGCTGCAAACATTTTTCCGTTAAAACTAATCAAAATTAGGTCAGACAAAGTTTACATAAAACCTAGTTTTTTCTTTTTATTTTATTTATATTAGTATTAATTTCCTGTAGGAAGTGTCAATGGTGAAACACTACTGACGTAGTACCGACATTGTCACCACAGCTACAGCTGTTATCGCGAGCAACGTTCTGTGCAGCAGACATATACCACATGTGTGTCCTTAACTAATTGGTACTAAAATAGTACCCGCAGCAACAGCAACACGTTTTATAACAGTTGATAACAGATGATTATGGCAGCTACAATACGTATCATAAGTTAATATTACAGTTTTTTCATAATATAAGTGGTATAACAGTTTTGCAATATAATAGTTAACAACACAGCAATGCAAATTATGAGAATGTGGTATTAATAGTAATACATTTTATATAATAATATCACAGTATTAAAGTAATATAAATAGTATAATAGTTATTTGGAATAATGGTTACCAGCAGTGTAATAAAACTATTTATTTAATAGTAGCAGCAGCTTCCATAACGGCATATATTTATATTATAAGAGCTGTTCAGTCTAAGTGTGAGACGGCACAGTAATGAAAATAATAAAAATAAAATAATATATCAGTATAAAAGATATACACTAGATACTATAACTTTTCGCAATTTAAAAGTATAACAGGATTATTGAATATAACAGTTATTGAGTGCAACAGATATTGCGTATAGCACTTTACTGCGTATGGCGGTTTTTGAATATAACAATTATTGAGTATAACAGTTATTGAGTATAACATTTATTGAGTATAACAGTGTTTGATCACGGCAGTTATTGAGTATAACCGTGTTTGATCACGGCAGTTATTGAGTATAACAGATATTGATCATTGCAGCTATTGAGTATAACAATTATTGAGTATAAAAGTTATTTAGTATGACAGTTATTGAGTATAACAGTTACGCATATGATAATAGTAATGGAATTTAATGGCAACACGATTACAACTAAAAGCAATATCCTTAAAATCCCTCTCTTTATTGACGACCCAGTGAAACAGCAAGTTCGACGTTTGTCTTTATTCAAAAGACGTAGAAATGACCTCTTTCCTTTTTCTAATGTTGTTCAGTGTAATTGCCAGATAACAGTGTAAATTTCAAACAGTTCCCAAGCCACGTTAAAGAAATTAAAACAACACAGACATTAAAATTAGCCAAATTTTTTGTTTCTGTTTTTTTTGCCCTCTTACATTAAAAAAAAACCAAAAACAATAAAACACCTTCAAAAGACGCAATTAAAAATTTAAACGTTTCTGGATTTTCTTTCCTCAGCCAACATTTACAAAGGAAAACTGGAAGACAACAACGTAAGGACTGAGAACATGAAATCAAAGCGGTAGACGAAGATTCCTGCAAGATTCCTTCAGTGGAAAGAGTATCTATTATATAATTTTTGGATTTATTTGCATTCTCTGGCAACGACAAAAGATATTTCCCATATGTTTTTCGACGTTCCAATTTTGTTTCCCAAATACTCATTTGATGTAGTAAAAACAAAGATTTATTAACTTCAAATAAGTCTAAACAAACGAAATTTCCAAATATTTTTCTTTTCATTTCGCTCATATGAAACATTTTGTTCCTTTTCAACATCTTTGATTGTCCCTTTTCGCTGCTTAAGAATTTCTAGTTGCTTATTTATTTTTCCTTTTTCTCTCTCTTGTTTTTCGCAGCCTTAAAACATCGTCTATAAGGAATTTTTTGTTTCACTTACAATTGTTCGCTTCTGCATTTTCCTTATCCAAAAATATATATTCAGTTACAGTTTTGTGTCTGCGTCTTCCTTTCAGAACTGTACAGAGAAGAGTGTAAATTATAATTTAAATACTCGCTTGATACTTAAACCCCACCATTATTATTTGTCTTTTATGCTGTCGTCTTAATCTCTCCTTGTTGGCTTTCTTATTTTACGGAGATGATGTATTTTAAGTATTTTTTATTTTTAAGCTGTACATTATTTTCAGCTTAATTTTAGCGTTTTTTTTTCTTCTCAAAGCGAGTGGTTTAAAGTAGGATTTTTAAGGATACAAAAAGGAATAACAATAATTTAAAGGAAAAATCACTTACAAATAGTAATTGGAAATAAGAAGTATATAAGTTGTATTATAACTTTTATATTTCTCAGCAGAGTTATTTAACAACTTTAATGTTGTAAAGAAATGCTGTCATTCTTAAATTATGTCTTATGTCTGTTATTCTTGTATCCTTTTGAAAATATACTCTATACTGCCGTACAGACGAGTGGCTATAGTCTTAGAAGCTCTGATAAGAAAGCAAGAACTTCTAAAATCTAACTCCCATGCTGTATCAAAAGTCTTACAATAAGGACTTCACAATTTTAATGGTTTGGCTCCCATCATAGAAGGGGCTTATGTTGAATTGGCTGTCACTTAGTCAGCCAGTTTTGCCCAATCAATTCATGTTAATTTGGAAAAATTTTAAAGTTCCACAGTACTGGAAAAAGAAAAAGGAAATTCTGAGGCTCTCATCACCAATTCACGCTTCTGAGAAAACTCCTTTCAATGTGATTAGAGAATTTAAAGCTAATGGTCTAGTCAATAATGAGCCAACCAATATCCGTATCAGGATCAAGCGCATGATCTGAGGATAGAAAAACGGAAGCCATGACTTGTGCTCGCTGCTGAAAGAGCTCCGGGATAGTGGAAACGTGGGTGAGTTTTCATTAAAAAATCATTATCAGATTTTTGGATAATTGGCTTAACAAATAGGGGTAGTTGAATTTTGGATAATTTCAATATACTACTATTATTACTCATGTAACTACTACTACGTAACTAGTACTACGATTACTACTACTAATACCGTTATTACTGCAGCTAATACTGTTACAAATTCTACGTCTACTGTCACTTCTACTACACCGCTCCTTTTCCTAGTACCATTACCAATACTACCACTATTAGTAGTACAGCTAGTACTGCAGCTACTACTATTACTATTTACTACTACTATTACTACTACTACTATTTCTACTACTACTATTACTACTACTACTATTAATACTACTACTATTACTACTACTACTATTACTACTACTACTACTACTAAAAATTCTACTGCTAATAGTGCTACTAATAGTGCTACTACTACTACTACTAATAACTTTTCCTACTACTACTATTTCTTATATTATATGCTTTAATTCTACTAGTACTACTACTACTAGTACCAGTACTAGTACTACTACTACTAGTACCAGTACTACTACTACTACTACTTCTGCATTTTAGACCATTCAGTGCAAAGGTACACTTTATAAATATACAAATCTACAAATTAAATGCTTTAGTTCTAATGCTACTACTATTATTGCTACCACTAGTACTGCTGCTGCTACTACTCCTTCTACTACTACTTTTTCTGAAGCTATAGCTTTGTGCTGAATTTCATGCCAGTCTGTGCAAGGACACACCTCGGTTTCAAATATCCTTTATTTTCCAACAAAAATCAAAACCTTTTTTCTAAAAGTACACTTTTAAGCTTTTATTTACTCGAACAATTATTGTATAAAATAAGTCAAATAAACCCTCAAAAAAACATAAAATATTTTACAATATATGATTTAATTTTTCTTTTGCAACCTTTAGCTCCACGAAATTTCCTTTATTTTCTTGCCAATTTTCTACGATTTCATTGTTATCTAAAAAGGAAAAATCACAATGTCTGATTTGTTTTCATGCTTAAAACTTTTTTATTAAGCTGTTTTGAAAGGAAATCACACACTCGCAACTGAAAAGCATAAACGAAATGAAAAAGAACAATTATCTCTTACTAATATCATGATAACGATAATGAAGCTACAGATTTTTATAAATGTGGACTTACAATAATAATCATAAAAATAATTACTTATGCTCGTATCATCTTAACAGTCTTATGAGCCATAATATGATGATAATGACAAAATCTAATAGAAAATTATGACAACTTTAATGATGCAAGAAATGCAGGTTAAAAACTAAAAGTGCCAGCCGGGTATAAAATACGAACACAAACTTTGTTGTCTTTAGGGGATTCGAGGAAGGGAAACTGAATAACAAAAGTCACTGCGATTCCCCAATCAAAATAGAAAAACAAAAACCTCCCGTCCCCTCCCTTTTCTACCACTAATTCGTAATGCAGGAGCACAAGAGTAAACAAAACAAAAAGGATGTTATTATGAGTGTAAAATAAAAGCATCAGTGGGTGGGTGTGGGTGTGGGTGTGTGTGTGTGTTAGTTGTGTGTGTATGCATGTAAATCAAAAAGTTTATGGAGGCTTAATGGGGTATGTAATTGCATTTCATATCTCTTAACAAGAGAACGTGTCTGCCTGCGTATGTGTTGTATTGTATGAAATGGAAACGGCGCCATTTATTCGTCTGGGGAGTTTGAACACAAAAGCCTCTTACTACAAAATGTGGTAACCTTAATCATTTTTTTTACCGGTTTTCAGGCGGTAATTATTAAATATGAGGAGTTTCATTAAAAAAAAAAATGAATAAAGAAAAGTCCCATTAATCATTTATTTGATACACTGCAAGCCAGCACCATCTAACCAGCGAATTATAAAAAAAGTAAAACAAATAGCTCGAATGTCAGACAGTTACATTGTAAATCAACCGTGTGTTCACAGAGTGAGAAAGTTGTTTATTTTGAACTATGCAAACATGTGGAAAATGTATGTGTGCATATGATTTCATGCAATTTATGCCGGATTTCAATCATGCAGAGGATAATTCGCTATCGAAACTCTAACAGAGGGACATTTTTAAAGAGTCTCTTTTGAACAACATACTTTAATCAGTATGTTTAAGAAAAAAGCCAGCAAAACTTCTTTTATTTTAAAACGTACCTTTTACAAATAAGGTTCTTTTTAACAGTTTTAATTAAATGAATTTGTTGTACTCGTTTTAAAAAAAAATCTGTTTAAGAAAAGTAAAATTTAGAAGAATACTTTGTAAAAATTAAGTGTGAAAAAATCTAGCCTTTAATGATTTAAATTAAAATATAGCACGAGTACAATTTAGAAAATATCTTTTGAAAAGTACGTCTTTAAATATTTGCCTTGAAAGAAAGACAACAATTTCAATGAATTCCATAAACAGTTTTAATAACATTTTCTAACTTCTATATTACCTCATATGGTTAAGTTTATTCTATTAGAGTATTTCTGACAATATTTGAATTTTATTTTAAACTTTATTTATCTTTCTATTTCTATTTCTATTTCTGACTATATTTAATTTCTATTTTATACTTTATTTATGTTCTATTTCTGACTATATTTGATTTCTATTTTTAAACTATATTTTTAATTTTTTATTTTTTTTCTCCTTTAATAATTTATATGTATCTTCATGTAGTGCCAAAATATGTGTGCCAAGTGTCTAAGCAATGCTGTAATATAAGACTTAGTCTTGTTGTATTGTTTTTTACATAAATAAATAAATAAAAATAAAAAAAGTAGTTGTCTAAAATACGTATCTTATAAAAAAAAAATATGTACCTCCTACAAAGTATTTTTTAAAAAACACCATATTGTAGAAATTGTTCTTTATACCAAAAAGTCGGCTTTAGAAAAGTACCTTGTTAACCAAAAAAGAGTATTTTTTCTACAATAGCAATATTTCTGTTTGAAAAAAGTAACTTTTCAAAAAAAAGTACTATATTAAGAACGTATGTAACTTTTTAAAAAAGGTATCTTTTTAGTAAGGTATATTTTTTAATAAAGTATATTTTTTAAAAAATGTACATTAAAAAAATAATCTTTTGAAAATCTAGTTTCTTAAAAAAGTGCCTTTTGTAAAAAAGTACTACTATTTTTAAAATGTACTTTTTTAAAAGAAAGTATCTTTCTAAAAAAGTACTTTCATAAAAAAGTGTTTTCATAAAAAAGTACTTTCTTAAATAAGTACTTTAAAAAAATAAGTAGCTTTAAAAAAAATTATCTTCTGAAAAAGTAGTAGTTTCATAAGAAAGTACTTTCATAAAAAAGTGTTTTCATAAAAAAGTACTTTCTTAAATAAGTACTTTAAAAAAAAGTAGCTTTAAAAAAATTATCTTCTAAAAAAACTTGAAAATCTAGTTTCTTAAAAAAGCGTCTTTGTAAAAAAGTACTATTTTTAAAATGTACTCTTTTAAACGAAAGTATCTTTCTAAAAAAGTACTTCCTAAAAAAATTATTTTCATAAAAAAGTACTTTCATAAAAAAGTAGCTTTAAAAAAAATTATCTTTTGAAAAAACTACTTTCTTAAAAAAGCGCCTTTGTAAAAAAGTACTATTTTTAAAATGTACTCTTTTAAACGAAAGTATCTTTCTAAAAAAGTACTTCCTAATAAAATTATTTTCATAAAAAAGTACTTCCATAAAAAAGTAGCTTTAAAAAAAATTATCTTTTGAAAAAACTACTAGATTAAAGAGAAAGTATTTTTTGAAAAAAGTATATTTAAAAATAATTAGTTAATTAGGTTTAATTAATTAACCTTTTTAAAAAACTAGCTTTTCAATCAAAAAGAGTACAAAACACACTTTCAAACTGAATACCATTTTTTTAAAAAGTATCTCTTACAAAAATACTTCTAGTTGTGTATTAAAAGAAACGCCTCGTTGCGAAAATAATATTCGTATAGTTTTGTGGAAGAGAATTCTCTGAAAAAGAATAATTTCATTACCGGTTCTCTTTTGAATAAATATTTCAAAGACTTCTTTTAGTGTTCATTACCAAAGTACAAGTATATATCATATAATGAATCAGTGAAATCCCTGGAGCTTAAAATAGTAAAAGCTAATTATTTCTTTAGCTAAATAAAACAATAATTTCATCATAAATCTAAAAAGTATACGAGTATTTCTGTTTTTCTTGCTCATATTCTTACGATTATGCGTGTTCACCATCTCCACCAGCGAATGAAACTAATTTAAACTCATATCCATCCAGCCATTCATTCACATGTCTCTGTTAAGGATTATGAATGAGTTTTAATGTCTGTGTCATTTCCAAAGCAGCTTATTTGACTCTCTGAAATTATGAACTGAAAGAAGAACCAAATTAAAACAAAATCTTTTAATATGAAGCAAAACTAATTTAAACATAATTTTTTTTTAAATATGTA
Organism: Epicampocera succincta; assembly: GCA_932526305.1. Taxonomy (NCBI): domain Eukaryota; kingdom Metazoa; phylum Arthropoda; class Insecta; order Diptera; family Tachinidae; genus Epicampocera; species Epicampocera succincta. The sequence continues at coordinate 58,672,389 of OW052036.1, read as the reverse complement.
TGTATGTATGTATGTGATTTGGAAAGGTATGCCAACAGAGTTTAATTAACACCGATGCTGGTGGCATATTGCAGATGGAGACGAGCAGCAGGGCAGGACGGCGGGAAAAGTTACGACACGAAAGTGAAAATAACTTTTAATTCTACTGGTGGTGGCAGTAAAATGTCTAAAACCCTTTCGAACACATCCTTGAAAAACTGTTTGAAAACAAAAAACACAGAAACTACAATTAAATCTGCAATAATTCCTAACAGGTATTATCCAACAAAAGTTTTACTTTTAAGCTGTTCTGCTTGCCAATTTTTCTTATTGTGTTTTTGTAGCTGTAGCTTTCAGATGAATTTTCAGATAATCAACTTGTTCTTCGTTTCAATGATGAGGCCTTAAAAACGTGCTGATACCTTTTCTGCCAAAATGAAAGTTTAGTTTAGTTTATTTTATAATTGCAGCTGTAGGGCTTCTATTACGTCTGATAAGTTTTAATCTTCTTTTCACGTTCAATTGCACTGAAAAATATTCACCAGGTCTTCAATGACATGAAATTTTAACAAGAGCGATATGTACGAATGTTGGCACATGTAATTGGATGGGGTTGTTGACTTTATGGTTTCAGCTGACACATATACAAAAATAAATCTTTAATTCTGTTTAATTGTAAAATTTTTAATTCCCAATGTCTTCACGTTAATGTTGTTCACTTTTTTCAATCATTTTGCATGACTTAACAGAAATACTGCAAAAACAAAAACCCCACTTGTAAAACATTTTAGAATTATGTATTTGAATTCGCCAAATATGAATATAAGAATTTCCAAAAGAATTTTCAGTTTTGGTTTTAAAAATCCACACAAGAGCTGAAGAAAATCTGAACAAATATCAATTTGTAAGCATGTGTGTGTCTGCACAAAAGATGACACAAACTTTTACGTGTTTTAGCAAAAAAAAAAAGGAACAAATTAAAAGCCATATGTGGGCAAGCATTATCTTTGTGGATTGCGGAAATTCCCTGGCAATACCATAGAAATATGACTACGCAGTGAGTGAACACAAATACCAGCAGCAGCTGAAAACATTTTAATACATTTCGCTTATATGGGCGGATTATTTTAATCGTTCTGTTTGGCAAAATATTTTCATTCAATTTGTAATGCCAGAGAAAAAATATAACAGCAAGTAAAAAATATTTAACATTTAACTTTTTTGCTTTTGCATTCGAGCTGCTCTTAAACTACAAAAAGTCCAAGTTCCAATGGCACCTCAATCTAGAAATTCCAATAATCTTAATATTTTACCTAAAAAACTCGCTTAGAACTTCATATTTTGATATCGAAAATTGAATTTTCAAAACGATTAATATCCTGCTGTTTTTGGATTTTATGGCCATATAAAAATGAATTAATTATATTCGCATAGAACAATTTTATACAAAATGATTATATATCGATTTTAACATATTTTCGATTCCTAGTCAACAGATATATCAATATAATATCAATTAATTTCTTTTTCTCAATTTTTACATATATTTTTATTTATTTTTCATCGCAACATGTTTCTATTTCTAAAGTTTGTGTGCGAAATATTTTAGATTTTATGGCGACTAATATTTAATAGCATTTTGTTTTCTTAATCTATTTTATAATTTAATAAATTTTTAGCCGCCAAATTTTTATTAGAAAATTTTTATTGGATTTTAGACGTAAACAATTTTTTTTCATATTAAATCAATAAATATTTTTTTTTATTATTTCAATTGATAAATTGTTTAATGGAAATCTAATCGATTAATTGTTTGTGTGAATTGTTTTAGAATTTAAAGCGACTACTTTTTAATAGAATTTTTTTCTTTAATTTTTAGAATCCGGATTTTTTAAGTTTCTTATCTACTTTTTTCGATTAACTTTTTGTAGATAATTTTTTTTAATTGGTTAATATTTGATATATAAAATATTTCCGCTTTTAATCAATTATTTTTCTATTGACAGTTATTTTAATTTTAAGTCGCACAATTTTTTATAGAAATTTTTTTGATTGTTATATCGTTTAAATTTATGTGTCAATCTTTGGTTTTTTGAGTTTTAATTAATAAATTTTCGTCGGAAATTTTTTTCAAGTTTTAATGGTTTTTTTTTGCAAGATTTTTTTTTTTTTGGTTTTACTCGATTATTTTTTTATATCATGTTTTATTAATTTTTAGTCGATTAATATTCTCATTGATCATGACCATGAATTTTCCATAAAATATAGACATTTTTCTCTGAAATTTTTTTTCGACTTCCACATTTTGCATTCCTTTGGACTGCCCACCGGCCCTTTATTTATACTTATTGCGTAAAAATGTGAACACTCATTACAGCAAATGCCGCTGTAGGAGCAAATGTATTGGCAAAAGAAAAAAAAACTCCTACCGAAAAAATGCAAAAAAATTCATTTCGAAAGGGAACGAAGAAAAGGACTGTGAATGTTTATGTGTGTGTGTGTGTGTGTATGTGTGTGTGTATATGACTGTGTTTGTGTGCCTGCTTTCTGCTCCTGTGATCACTACAATTTTAATGAACAAAATTCCTTTAAAGCATTTTGTTTTTGTTTCCTTTCTTTTCCTTTGCTGCTCATGCTTTGGTTGTCCTTTTCGTTGGCCTGAGATGTTGTTCCATTTTCCAGACCGTTGGCCAACTATTGTCATCGTTTGTCGTCGTTGTGCTTTCACAGCCTGCATACACATTTATTTGGAAATTGGTACTATTTCATTTTGAACGTGCGTTAATGTTAATGTTTCAATTATGCTGGGGCCGTATTTTTTCTGGGCTGGGAACTTAATGGTCAGTAAAGGGTTAAGAAATTAAATGCAGCTGTGTTTTAACGGCTGTCATTTGGCAAGTAGGAAAATTGTAAATTTTTTTTTCAAATTAACTTTGTCATGAAACGTACATAATTGACTTTTTCTAACATTTCTTTAAAACTTTGATACTCTTCTTTTTTAATGAAAACTGTTTCGAAATTAATGAACAAGAATAATTACATCGCCTTAACGCGTAGAGGCAAAATGCTGAACATTGATAAAAGAAATATTAAAAAATTAAAATTAAGGTTTTTAATTTAGTTAATTTGAATTAAAATTTAATTAACTATCTTGCCAGCTGTAGATACTTAACACTTGCACGCCCCTAAGAATGCATTAGTACTATATAAATTCTATAAACTAGGAAACTCCAGAGGCGTAAATAGTGTGGATCGTTTTGATGACTTGTCACGGGGACGCTTATCACTGAAACATGGTTCACGAGGATACTTGTCATTAAGGCACTAGTCACTAAGACACTTATTGCTAAGACAATTTTTATTAGGACATTTTGCACTAGTACACTTGTCTTAAGGACTGGCAGAGTTATCCGTGGGGCACTATGCTCTGGACACATGCCACTAGCAGAGTTGTCATTAAGACACTTTGCATTAAGACACTTGTTACTAAGACAGTTGTGACTGGCACATTTGACACTTGAACATTTCATATTAGGGCACTCGTCACACAGGATACTTGTCAGTTAGACACTTCTTACGAAGATTCTTGTTACTAACACGCTTGTCACTTGGAAACCACTACGACACTAGTCACTAAGACACTTGTCGCTAAGAAACTTGTCATTAGGACATTTGTCTCTAAAATACTTCTTACTAAGAGGTTTGTCACTTGGAACCTGTCATTAGAACGCTTTTCACTAAGAAATTTCGCCACTAAGACACTTGTCTCTAGGACGCTTGTCTCTAAGACACTTCTTACTAAGACGCTTGCCACTTGGAACCTGTCATTAGAACGCTTTTCACTAGGGAATTTCGCCACTAAGACACTTGTCTCTAAGACACTTGTCTCTAAGACACTTCTTACTAAGATGCTTGCCACTTGGAACCTGTCATTAGAACGCTTTTCACTAAGAAATTTCGCCACTAAGACACTTGTCTCTAGGACACTTCTTACTAAGACGCTTGTCACTTGGAACCTGTCATTAGAACGCTTTTCACTAGGAAATTTCGCCACTAAGACACTTGTCACTAAAACACTTCTTACTAAGACGCTTGTCACTTGGAACCTGTCATTAGAACGCTTTTCACTAAGAAATTTCGCCACTAAGACACTTGTCTCTAGGACACTTGTCTCTAAGACACTTCTTACTAAGACGCTTGCCACTTGGAACCTGTCATTAGAACGCTTTTCACTACGGAATTTCGCCACTAAGACACTTGTCTCTAAGACACTTGTCTCTAAGACACTTCTTACTAAGATGCTTGCCACTTGGAACCTGTTATTAGAACGCTTTTCACTAAGAAATTTCGCCACTAAGACACTTGTTACTAAGACACTTCTTACTAAGACACTTCTTACTAAGACGCTTGTCACTTGGAACCTGTCATTAGAACGCTTTTCACTAGGCAATTTCGCCACTAAGACACTTCTTACTAAGATGCTTGTCATTAGGACACTTGTCTCTAAGACACTTCTTACTAAGACGCTTGCCACTTGGAACCTGTCATTAGAACGCTTTTCACTAGGGAATTTCGCCACTAAGACACTTGTCTCTAAGACACTTGTCTCTAAGACACTTCTTACTAAGACGCTTGCCACTTGGAACCTGTTATTAGAACGCTTTTCACTAAGAAATTTCGCCACTAAGACACTTGTCTCTAAGACACTTGTCTCTAAGACACTTCTTACTAAGACGCTTGTCACTTGGAACCTGTCATTAGAACGCTTTTCACTAGGCAATTTCGCCACTAAGACACTTCTTACTAAGATGCTTGTCATTAGGACACTTGTCTCTAAGACACTTCTTACTAAGACGCTTGCCACTTGGAACCTGTTATTAGAACGCTTTTCACTAAGAAATTTCGCCACTAAGACACTTGTCTCTAAGACACTTGTCTCTAAGACACTTCTTACTAAGACGCTTGTCACTTGGAACCTGTCATTAGAACGCTTTTCACTAGGGAATTTCGCCACTAAGACACTTGTATCTAAGACACTTGTCTCTAAGACACTTCTTACTAAGACGCTTGCCACTTGGAACCTGTTATTAGAACGCTTTTCACTAAGAAATTTCGCCACTAAGACACTTGTCTCTAAGACACTTGTCTCTAAGACACTTCTTACTAAGACGCTTGTCACTTGGAACCTGTCATTAGAACGCTTTTCACTAGGCAATTTCGCCACTAAGACACTTCTTACTAAGATGCTTGTCATTAGGACACTTGTCTCTAAGACACTTCTTACTAAGACGCTTGCCACTTGGAACCTGTCATTAGAACGCTTTTCACTAGGGAATTTCGCCACTAAGACACTTGTCTCTAAGACACTTGTCTCTAAGACACTTGTCTCTAAGACACTTCTTACTAAGACGCTTGCCACTTGGAACCTGTTATTAGAACGCTTTTCACTAAGAAATTTCGCCACTAAGACACTTGTCTCTAAGACACTTGTCTCTAAGACACTTCTTACTAAGACGCTTGTCACTTGGAACCTGTCATTAGAACGCTTTTCACTAGGCAATTTCGCCACTAAGACACTTCTTACTAAGATGCTTGTCATTAGGACACTTGTCTCTAAGACACTTCTTACTAAGACGCTTGCCACTTGGAACCTGTTATTAGAACGCTTTTCACTAAGAAATTTCGCCACTAAGACACTTGTCTCTAAGACACTTGTCTCTAAGACACTTCTTACTAAGACGCTTGTCACTTGGAACCTGTTATTAGAACGCTTTTCACTAAGAAATTTCGCCACTAAGACACTTGTCTCTAAGACACTTGTCTCTAAGACACTTCTTACTAAGACGCTTGCCACTTGGAACCTGTTATTAGAACGCTTTTCACTAAGAAATTTCGCCACTAAGACACTTGTCTCTAAGACACTTGTCTCTAAGACACTTCTTACTAAGACGCTTGCCACTTGGAACCTGTTATTAGAACGCTTTTCACTAAGAAATTTCGCCACTAAGACACTTGTCTCTAAGACACTTGTCTCTAAGACACTTCTTACTAAGACGCTTGTCACTTGGAACCTGTCATTAGAACGCTTTTCACTAGGGAATTTCGCCACTAAGACACTTGTATCTAAGACACTTGTCTCTAAGACACTTCTTACTAAGACGCTTGCCACTTGGAACCTGTTATTAGAACGCTTTTCACTAAGAAATTTCGCCACTAAGACACTTGTCTCTAAGACACTTGTCTCTAAGACACTTCTTACTAAGACGCTTGTCACTTGGAACCTGTCATTAGAACGCTTTTCACTAGGCAATTTCGCCACTAAGACACTTCTTACTAAGATGCTTGTCATTAGGACACTTGTCTCTAAGACACTTCTTACTAAGACGCTTGCCACTTGGAACCTGTTATTAGAACGCTTTTCACTAAGAAATTTCGCCACTAAGACACTTGTCTCTAAGACACTTGTCTCTAAGACACTTCTTACTAAGACGCTTGCCACTTGGAACCTGTCATTAGAACGCTTTTCACTAGGGAATTTCGCCACTAAGACACTTGTCTCTAAGACACTTGTCTCTAAGACACTTCTTACTAAGACGCTTGCCACTTGGAACCTGTTATTAGAACGCTTTTCACTAAGAAATTTCGCCACTAAGACACTTGTCTCTAAGACACTTGTCTCTAAGACACTTCTTACTAAGACGCTTGTCACTTGGAACCTGTCATTAGAACGCTTTTCACTAGGGAATTTCGCCACTAAGACACTTGTATCTAAGACACTTGTCTCTAAGACACTTCTTACTAAGACGCTTGCCACTTGGAACCTGTTATTAGAACGCTTTTCACTAAGAAATTTCGCCACTAAGACACTTGTCTCTAAGACACTTGTCTCTAAGACACTTCTTACTAAGACGCTTGTCACTTGGAACCTGTCATTAGAACGCTTTTCACTAGGGAATTTCGCCACTAAGACACTTGTATCTAAGACACTTGTCTCTAAGACACTTCTTACTAAGACGCTTGCCACTTGGAACCTGTTATTAGAACGCTTTTCACTAAGAAATTTCGCCACTAAGACACTTGTCTCTAAGACACTTGTCTCTAAGACACTTCTTACTAAGACGCTTGTCACTTGGAACCTGTCATTAGAACGCTTTTCACTAGGCAATTTCGCCACTAAGACACTTCTTACTAAGATGCTTGTCATTAGGACACTTGTCTCTAAGACACTTCTTACTAAGACGCTTGCCACTTGGAACCTGTCATTAGAACGCTTTTCACTACGGAATTTCGCCACTAAGACACTTCTTACTAAGATGCTTGTCATTAGGACACTTGTCTCTAAGACACTTCTTACTAAGACGCTTGCCACTTGGAACCTGTCATTAGAACGCTTTTCACTAGGGAATTTCGCCACTAAGACACTTGTCTCTAAGACACTTGTCTCTAAGACACTTCTTACTAAGACGCTTGCCACTTGGAACCTGTTATTAGAACGCTTTTCACTAAGAAATTTCGCCACTAAGACACTTGTCTCTAAGACACTTGTCTCTAAGACACTTCTTACTAAGACGCTTGTCACTTGGAACCTGTCATTAGAACGCTTTTCACTAGGGAATTTCGCCACTAAGACACTTGTATCTAAGACACTTGTCTCTAAGACACTTCTTACTAAGACGCTTGCCACTTGGAACCTGTTATTAGAACGCTTTTCACTAAGAAATTTCGCCACTAAGACACTTGTCTCTAAGACACTTGTCTCTAAGACACTTCTTACTAAGACGCTTGTCACTTGGAACCTGTCATTAGAACGCTTTTCACTAGGCAATTTCGCCACTAAGACACTTCTTACTAAGATGCTTGTCATTAGGACACTTGTCTCTAAGACACTTCTTACTAAGACGCTTGCCACTTGGAACCTGTCATTAGAACGCTTTTCACTACGGAATTTCGCCACTAAGACACTTGTCTCTAAGACACTTGTCTCTAAGACACTTCTTACTAAGACGCTTGTCACTTGGAACCTGTCATTAGAACGCTTTTCACTAAGAAATTTCGCCACTAAGACACTTGTTACTAAGACACTTCTTACTAAGACGCTTGTCACTTGGAACCTGTCATTAGAACGCTTTTCACTAGGAAATTTCGCCACTAAGACACTTGTCACTAAAACACTTCTTACTAAGACGCTTGTCACTTGGAACCTGTCATTAAAACGCTTTTCACTAAGAAATTTCGCCACTAAGACACTTGTCACTAGGACACTTGTCTCTAAGACACTTCTTACTAAGACGCTTGTCACTTGGAACCTGTCATTAGAACGCTTTTCACTAAGAAATTTCGCCACTAAGACACTTCTTACTAAGACGCTTGTCACTTGGAACCTGTCATTAGAACGCTTTTCACTAGGAAATTTCGCCACTAAGACACTTGTCACTAAAACACTTGTCACTAGGCCACATAAAGGCGTTCATACGCATGTAAGCCCACATCTCACACCAACACAGTTATTCTGAAGCAGTCGCATGTAATAAAATGTTTTTTTTTTAATCATAAGATGGCTTTTAGCCAACTTAAGTTTTCTTCTTTATAACTCCCATAAAACAGTTATTTCAATATTTAATTAGAAAATCAATTTCCTTTAGCCCATAAACATTATTATTGTTTTTAAATTTTCTTTTTACATTATTTGTTTTCCTCGTGAACGTATGGAAAGGTCATTAAATTCTTGTTTAATTTTTTCTTTTTCTTCTTGCCAAAACGATTCAAACGCAAAACAATTTCTTTTTATAGATTTCCAGTGAAATTCGTTGCCAATAAAATAATAATTATTATTACATTGCTTTGACAGCTGCTACGCGAGTTCGCATTTAATTTGTATACGTTTTCCACTCACCTACATTTATGATTTCGAACCGTCCATTTGCAACAAATTTATTGAGTAGAATAACCCCTTCGCCAAAGTGGCCAACTGGTTGCAACACTTGAAATACTTTTCAAACTCTAAGACAAAGCGGAATGATTTCGCTGGCAGCGCCCGACACAGAAACAGAAACTCAAATATCCTTTCTAATCGATTCCTTTTCATTGCTTGGAATATTTGGCTCCTGCCAGGCCCACTCATAAACTTCTTTATGATCCTTGAATGCTCAAAACGTATAAATGCTGTGTTATTAGCTTAATCGAAATTTCATATTCTTAAACAAAAGCGCAGCCACCGACCACCTTCCAGCCGCTTTGGCTCACTCCTTCATTTTGTTTTTTGGTTTCGACCTGTGACAGGGTCACTGGGTTACAAGGGGAGGTACTCATTAATATTTTACGGCAAACAGGCAATTGCTTATGGCGATTTTAATTTTAATTGGTTGTATGCGTAATTGGTAATTATGTTAAATTAAATATGAATTCTTTCGCTACTGCTGCGTTACTTTTATGGGCGAACTGTAACACCAGCTGCAAGAAATAGAAACTCAGAGATGGTTGATGTATTCAAGATGTTTTGAATGATGGTTTTTTTGTTGAAAGAAAGTGTTTTAAAACGCCAGCAGGCGGATGTCAGGTGTTATTGCGCTAATGTTTTATTGTTCTTCAGCAATTTTGACAAGGGGGGGGGGGGGGGGGTAACAAGACTTTTGTATGTAAAGGGTGGTCCCACCATTAGGCACGATGTTAATTGTGAGCCCAACTTAGTTTGAATTTTTTTTTTGTTTCACTGTTAAGATTAAGATTTGGATTATTGAAAGCTTTTACGAAAATGGGCATTTAAATCAAACAAGAGCTGTTTTGGGCGAGAAATTCAATGGCTGTGTGCTCTCATGTCAGGGCGATGCTAATTGGCCGCCACCATCATGTGATTTGTTACTGTTGGACTTTGTTCTTGGGCCATGGTTTAAAGAAAATGTGTACTTCCATAAGCCAAGAACAATTCAAGAGCTAAAGGATGGAATAAGTCAACACATTAAGGATATTGCACCTTAATTATGTGTCAGAGTCATTGAAAATATAGACCACCGGCTAAAGGTGTGGCACCGGAGTCGTGGTGAGCCCATATTCTGTTTCACACATAACTGTTATAGATACTGCTGTTATAATAAAAAATACTGAGATGAATTTCTGTTAACTTTTTTTTTTTTTCTTAATTAATGTCTTTCATTATTTCTGGACCACCCTTTAATTCATTACATCTGTATAAATTCACTACTTTATTGGTGTAGAAACTGCTACTTATATTACTTACTATGCCTTTGTGATATTGTATTGTATTATTATATTGGTTACTGCAACCTTCTGTGGACCCATCCCTGGAGCAAAACGATTAGGGCATCTATTGGTTTAATTTTTCTTTATCGCCAGTTTGCCATACACTGTTTTTGCCTATATTCCTTCCTCGATTTAATATAAAAAACAAATTAGTAATTTATTACCTTTCCCTGCGACCTACATTTTGTTTTATAAACATATTTATGGCAAAAAAAAAAACAAAACAAAACGAAACAAAAAAAAAACACAAACTATTTTCTTGAAGATGTCATTTTAATCTATGGCACAACTTCAAGACAATATCCTGAACTGCACCGAAAGTTTATTAGAGCAAACGACTTGCAAAAACAAAAACAAAAAAAAAAACAAAAAACCAAAAAAATAAAACAAAAACTAAAATCTTGTTAGTCTTGGTTACTTTTTGCCACTACATTTGCACTAATTATAATTTATTTGGCATCCTTAGACCAGCCAAATATCTAATGTGAATAAATAAAATTTGTTGCCCCTCAGCAGAACGCACTCTAGGCAGCCGAACTGGCGAGTAGAAAAAGTTGGGGGGTGGGGGAAACGCCATCAAGAAGAAGTAAAGCAAACATTTTGATAGATGGCGTCTGAATGAATGTTTAAGCAGCCTGTAAATTACGGAGTCCTAAATAACTAACGCAATAGAAAGTATTTTTTTTTGCTGTGCCGCCAAAAGCAAAAAAATATTATTTCATTCATCTGCAGGGCAGCTGCGGCAGAAAGAAAGACTACAGTCTTAACATGAAGTAAAATTAACAATGAAGAAATGTCCTTTTATTAACGTTAATAAGACAGAAGGGCTTACCACTGTGGTTGTTTATTTTGGGGGCTCACCCTCTGTACCCTCTGTTCGCAACAACAAAACTAACAAGAAATTTTGTAGATTTGTGGGCTTGTGTGTGAGAGTGCGGCGCAATCAACACAACGAACGCAACAATGGCAAGACTCGGTCCACACAACAACAATGATATGCAGCTCTTTAATTTGCTATATCAATGTCTTTTCAGATGACTTAAAACATGTCTGTGCATGTTGTGTGTTTAGCTGAATGCTGGGCTAGAGCTCTGTCGTCTAGCTAGCACTTGGTCTGTTTGATATGCCTGTTGTTGTTATTGCTGCTACTAAAACCCATGTCGTATGTATGTTGGCTACTTCGGTTTTTATCCAGCTGTCGGTCTAGCTGTCTGTCTGTCTGTCGTGTCTGTTTCTCAGTTTGACTGCTGTTGGCTTGTGTGTGTGTCTGTATATTGTTTTCTTAATGCTTGTCTCGTGCGCAACGTAACGTGCGAAGGATTTTATAGGAGTAGACATGTTAAAGCAGTTTTTTGTTTTAGTTGTTGTTGCATTAGCTGTACTCTAAGCCAGCAGCGCAAAGAGGTGGGAGGAATAAAATAACTACAAACTGTTGGGACTGAAACGGATAACAAAATACAAAAGCTTATGCTTATTAGAGTTTATTTATTTGCTTTTGGAAGCTGTGGAAAGTGGGAGGAGAAGCAGTTGTTTGCCGGCTCACAGCCAGCATGAAGTCTATTTTTCTTGCTTTTCATTCATTTGTTCATCTAAATTATACAAATAGTTTCATACAGCAACTAAAAGCTTGTGTTAGTGGTGCTTGTTTTTGGATTCCTAAGGAAATGATTCTGGCACAATTTTGTTTAGCCACTTTTTTTATTTGGCCTTCTGCTTATTTAAGTGTTTTAACTTATAACTAATGTATTTTGTTCAAGAGCTTAAAAGTCTGCCTGCCATGAGGTAATTTTGTTTAGTTTTCACAAATCTTTTTCTTTTGTGCAACTCAAATAAATCATGCATCTGAGAAAAAGACTTGATAGGGTTTTAGCAGAACAACTTTTCCTTATTTAAGCCTCGAACACAGTTTGCACAACTTTTCAGTTTGTCGAAGCAAAAGTATCGCCTTCGAAACATTGAACACTTTCTACGTGTTGTTCTATAATAGTTTTTTTTTACCGCACTTTGTGTCATGTATGTAATATTTATAAGATATCTTCTAGTATCAGCTTACTATTATTACTATTATAGATTTTCCTGTACCACCAAATTTTATCGTTTTCTTTCGTATTTCTTTGCTAAAAGATATTCCAGACACGTGAAAGGCTTTGTGTTGTACGCCATAAACTATCATTCTGTGTTTGCTCTCCAATATAAGACCTTTTAAGTTATTGGCATTGAAAGCAGCACTTGCACACACTTTGAATATTCCCACTCTATGGCATCGCTCTCCATTCGAGTTTCTTGTGCGTTTCGCAAAGAATGCAGCCAAGACAACATGTAATGAATGAACACAAGGAACACGTACTTGTAATAGTGGTTTCAATTTACTATTAAACTGCCAATATGAAACATATCAGACGGTCTTGTCTATAACAAGCTTTAATTTTATCTTCGTTATAACCGTTACCATCACAGCACATCACATCGCTGTGCTCTGCACCGCCACAGTCTCGGCTTGAAATTTACACCCTACTTTTCATTTTGCGCTTTATCGCAAATTTCTTTTTAATACCCAGTTTCTGTGTCTTCGTTACGGCTTTTTACAAACGAAAGTCCTGGTGTCTCGTCATTTTATTATGCTGCATTTGGCTTCTTCTTGCCATGCTGCATGCGGCAGCAAGATGAACTTTAGCTGTCTGCGTTGCATCTTACTGAAAATGCGGCAGACGGCAATGGGTCTTGTTGCTGTTGTTATTGTTGTGGCAAGCGGCAAAGGGAGAAATGTTATTTGTAAATTTATTTTATTATGCAACACTTGCTTTTCTAGGGCCATCTTTAAATAATGGAAAAATGCGAAAGATGTCAATGAGGAGTGAGTGGCTGCTGCAGAAGCTTAAATGTATGCAATGATAACAACAACAAAAAACCTGAATTTTAACAGATAATGCTGTAATATTAAAATCGTCTTAATGTAGAGATTGCATTCTTTTGATTGCTTTGCTGGAACTGAAATTGTTCAACTGCAAACCACTATTAACATTAATTCGTTTCCTTTGCGCCACACAAAAAGCAGAATTTCTTTGATACTAAAACTTCTTTGCAATTTGATTTATTTGAATGATTTGTGATGTTTTGGTTGTTGTTGTTGTTGTTTTTGCTTTTGAAAGAAATTTCATCAAGTGCATATTTGAGAAAAGTTTCAGGTTTCATGCTTGAAATTACTTTAATTTGACTAAAAGTATTTCGAGGGTAGCAAAGCACGAACTTAATAAATAAATAAGTTTTCGATTTGAAATGACTCATTATATAAATTGGTTTATGAGCAAATAATTAGTCACATTTACATAATTATGAATATTTGATCATGAATACAACATATGAAGGGCCAAAAATTGCTTTTCTCTTATTCAACTGGGAAAATTTGCAGAAATGCAACTTGAAAATGCTGCTTATTGTTTTTTAGTGATTTTTGAGCAGATTGTGAAATTGATTTACGTCAACGCTCGGCATTATGGTGACGGTGGCGGGCCAACTCCACTTGGTGAAAAAGGACAAGAGGACTACCGGGCCCAGGGGGGCAGTGCCAACCGTTTTGTATTATGCGGGGACGGCACATAACATAAACCCTATGCTCAAGAGCTCAGGCCGTCTGCCGCTAGTTCCCTAGACAGTAAAACGAACACTAGGTACCTAAGTTGGTAGCCCCATATATTCAAGGACACCAGGCCTCAGCCAACTAGTTCCTTACGACTAAATATATGTAAATCTAGGGCAGGATAATAGTACCGCCAGGACATTGAGGATTACCAAGCCTAAGCTGTCATCACATCCCTTTCTTGCATTTTCAGCATTATGACCAACACCAGAGTACCCAATGGCATCCGGGAGACGACGTTGGCCCCCATTCTGGCCATTGACCTTTGGTAAAGGGTTCAGCACAAGCTGCATAGCCGACGTGATGCATAAACTTACTAGAGTTTTGGCCGCCGTGCCAACTGAGTTACTCCTGGCCCTCTATACCCCAAAAAACCAGAACGTCACAGCTTGTTATAGCGCAAGACAAAACCTGCACACACCTTGAATTAATTAATATAGTTTTTAAAAAGAAATTATGCATTTTCTGCCAAATTATAATATTAACCTTTTGGCCTCTATTCAGCTGCTGTTCTCCATCTAAATCCTACAAAAGCAATTCCCGTTTCTGTGCACATCTGCTTAAATTACCAGAGTTAAAGAATTGAATGCTTTCTAACCAATAATGTTGCTAATTAAAATTTGACGAAGCATGACACAACAAGATTACATTTTTGTTTCTCTTTAGTTCAGGTCCCGGTTAGTTTTCCTTTTTTTCATTTGGGTTTTATTTGAAAAGACACAGAGAGGCAGAGAGATAGAGAGAGAGAGAGAGTGAAAAAATATTGGGCAATTTGCTTTGCCAGAGCTTAGCGTGAAGCAAACCCTGCAAAAGAAAAAAAGAACGCCAAATAAGCAAAACGAAATACTTACATTTCTTTGTGGAAAAGGTTAGTCCAATTCGGTTTCTTTCCACTTTTTTTTTCTGTTTGTTTGCAACCAGTTTAAATTCTCAAAACGTTTTAATTAATTTGGTGTTTTGTTTATTGTAAAACTAGTATTAAGATGATGCACAAAAATACATTTTACTTCTTTTCTTTGGAGTTGACATTGCAAAAAAATAAAATAATCATATCCTTTCCTTCTTAGTTTTATGGAGGATTTTCCTTTCTTTCCTTTTTTTTTTTTTTTTTGGTTTGTTTTTGTTGCTCCATAACAATTAAGCTTCCTGATGTCATTCCAATAGAGTTGTCTGCTATTTCCTATTTTCCTTTTGTTAGAAATAAGTATTTTCGCTTCTCTGTTTCCTGCTTCCACTAATTATACTCTAATGAACTTTAATGGCATTACGTGAATACAATATTAACGAATTCTAAAGTCACCTTTTTTGTTTTTGGGGCGTGCCAGCACCGGCACACTAGTATGATGTTGTTCTTGTCCTGGCATGTTCCATGTCTAACTTTCACCGTTCATTGGCTTTTAATGAGTTACGTTTGCTCGCTGGTGCGACAAGTTTATTGGTAACCATTAAAGTTAACTAGTTGCCAAATTTGGTGACAATGTGCTACGCTTGAACAAGTCCATAAATCATAAATGTCTGTTAACATTTTGTTCGCAGACTGAACATACTTGTGGCGGGAGGGGGGAAAAAAACACTCCAATTAAGCGATCTCATTTCAAATTTGTTTGGTTCTTAAGCAGGTAAATAAGTGAGAAACTTAAATGTTTGGAAAATACACAAGATAATTCATCTATATTGTTATTATATTATCTATATATATGTAGATAAACAGATTTTGTGTTTGTAGATCCTTATAGGATCCTTCAGAAATGTTCACTACTTTTTCAAGCCCACCACCCACTTTTATGCCCATTTCTAAATTATGTTACTACACCTTCCACATAGTTTTTATTATAACATAAACGGGCATAACTTTGCCATTTGTGAACCTATTTTCTCATTTTTGTCTAATAGGGAGGGGACCAAATGCGACGCCCCAAAAATCTGCTATCAAATTACTTAGTTGTTTGTGCATCAATTTTAAAAACTCATGTGTAAAAATACGTAGAGCTGTAGGGGAAGGGTGTCCCAAATTGCCTGCCCTAATAATTGATTTGATAATCTTAATTACTTTGTCAATTGTGAGTAAATGTTTAAAAGTGTTTTTGCGTATGGACGAGTTTAACCTTAAATAAATTTTTTTGGGTGAAGGGGTTGGGTGGGATTGGGGGGGGGGGGTTGTTGTAGTGTAATAGGAAAATTTACCAACTGCAAAGAATTCACATATATTAAGAAAAATAGCAAATTGTCAAAATAAAATAAAATTATCGATAAGAAATTAAGTTCTGACAACCGAAAAAAATGTAAAATTTTACATTTTACATTTTTATTTTAAAATGTAAATCAAAATTGACAATTCCAGCTACAAACGCTGAAAGTCTAGATTAATGAGCGATTTATGGCCGAATTAAGGGATTTACGTCACTTAATGATATCAACAAAAAGTATATGTTTTGTTTACATTTTGTATCGCCTGATCCTTTTAACATTTATAGTTTCTGTCCATTCCATTCGTGCATCAATTAATGAAAGAAAAATATCGCAATGAAGGGCTTTAATGGAACAGAATGCTAATCAATAATATTTTCGACTGTTTGCCAAGCATAACTTGCCTTGGCATATACACATAGACATGTATATCCAAATATATGAAATCGTTTTCAGCAATATTTCCTTAACAGATAGAACAGAATGCAGGTGTATATTCTAGAACAGGAACTTCCAAACGCTCCTGCAACAGTTAAATGTTAGAATAGGCATCATTAAGATATCCAGGGTGTTTGGTTTTCAATACGTTTTGAATAAGTTGGGGCCTAAATCACCGAAAGAGAGATGATAGTGATGTCGGTTAGTAACCAAATTTCTTGGAAGTGTAAGTATTTTACGAACATGAAATTCTCAAGCGAGTTGGCCAATGTATCCAATAGATTCATCCAATGGACTTCGATTTACTTATTTCATGTGCCTTGACCAGTCACTGGTCTAGGTAATTGCTTTGGCAGAAGGGACCTAATGGCTGTAGTCGTTTTCCAGGGAATTTGGTAAATGGTCCAGGGCCTGACTATCTTTGTGTGCGCGAGTGTCTGGTTGACTAATTTATTGCTGATATTTACCACTATCAGATTATTACTATTAGTCTGATTTGGCATGAGTGAAAGACTACTTCTATTCGCATTTGGGTTTCGGCGGATTTGTTGTTAAATTGTCCCTAATCATAAAACCTCATCGAGAACAGAATTAGCTTTCTCTTCTGTACATTTTGGCTGAATGAAGTTTGTTTGTGTTCAGTGTAGTCCTGGCTCGTGTCATCACATAGATGAGTCATCATTGGTCATCATATTCTTTGAATGTCTTGCTGAGAACGGAAATATGTTGTAATAGATCACGTTCCCTATATCCGCACGAAACAGTTGAGGCACCTGAATGTAGTCTCATGATTTAAAATGTTAATGCAATAGAAATGTGGACGGGCCAGAATATGTTTTTAATCACAAATACCCACCTTTGTGCCAATAAAAATAATTAAAACAATTCTGGCTCCACGGCCTTTGATTAGACATGAATTATGTTGTCTTTTTTTTTTTTTTTTTTTTTGGTATTGGAAAAGCATCTGTTTATACTGGTTTTTTTTTAATTCAACATAATCAGTTGCTCGAGTAATTTCAAGCCTTGTCAAATTTCAACACCACTCTGGCTCCAATTCCAGCTCATGTGTGTGAAGTAACAGTTGTAAGACAGCGATAAACCACACCAGACAGGACAAAAGAGAAATGCAAAAGAAAAAAAAAACTAGGAAGAACAAGTTTAACTCACAATAAGTTCCAATAAATTTGTACGTGTTGTTGTGTGTCGCAGAAAAAGCAAAGAAGTAAAGCCATCTCCGGATGCCGCATGGGTCACACACTATAAACTGATGAACTTTTAACCGAACCAATACACTTTTCCTGTTTTTTTTTTTTTATTTTTTTCTTGTTAAAGGAGTGAATGTCTGACAAACTGTTATCAAGAAAAATTGGTAGCAAACACATAACAAACTTAAAACCATATTTCTTTTTAAACGACATCGAGTCGCAAACGAGAAGTGTTTGCTTTACGATGTTGGGTGGGGGGGAGGAAAGTAACATGTAAAGAGAATGACTTGTTGTACATATAGTAATTGTAAGGAATAGTGTCTTTCAAGTGTGTGTTTTTCTGCAAGCACATGCTTTCATCGCAAACTGCTTTTTCACCTACCCAATACATGATTGCAGCCGGCAACACTTGCCTGTTTCGTGAAACATGTTGCTGTGTATGGCCATCGTTGCTGTTGCCACTTTTAGCCGCACTAACTGACAGCTCAATTTTTAGCCAAGAAAACCATTTTCCACCAAATCTTACAACACAAAAGACGCAAAAAAGCACAAAATGAAAAAAAAGAGCTGAACAAAAAAAAAAAAAACCCGTTTACAACTTTAAAGTCTTTTTGGCCGGATATGAAGTTTGATTTGGCGTAAATCCCTTTGTAAATGGAAAGAAAATGCATTCACTGTATGGTCTTGCAGTTTGTGTATTCGATTGGCCTGAAATGAGCAAAACGGAATTCTGGCCAATACGTAAAAGTCTTTGTTCGTGCAAGTTGTGTTGCCGGCAAAACGAAAACGAAAAACTTAAATAGAAATCTTTATCACTGCAAATTGAAGGGCTTTGAGCTAAAATCCACTGCAGGTTTAATGTATTTCTTCCTTTGCTGACGAATATTTTTGTAAGAGGTTTTATTTATGCCAGAGTATAAACTCGTATGTAGTCCTGGTTGTGTGGCGAACGAAAATTGAAAATATTTTATATATCGCAAGCTTTTGCTGTTGAGAAAGTGTCAGAAATTGTTAATAGTTTTTAAGCAATTTTCTCAAATAATAAATATAAATTATTTACCAAGTTTATTACCAAGCGAAACAACTTCAAAGAAAAGTTCCTTAATATTTTGCTTGAATAAAGCACAAGGATGTGTTATGGGCAAGCAAAAGAAAACACAATCAGAAGGTTTGATTCAAACTTAAATAGTGAAAATGCCTGGTGCCTCGTGAATTAAACAATTCTTAGTAGGTAATAACTTGTACTGATCAGCGTTTTATAAAACCCAACCCTTGACAATACACGCATGTGTATGTACTTTTAAAAGAAGGACAGTTTTAAAAAAAGTACCTTTCAAACAAATTATTTTTTTTTTGAAAATAAATACTTAAGCAAAAACTTTTCAAGAAACCACGTTTTCAAGAAAGTTTCTCTTAGGAAGAGTGTTCGTCATTAGGACTCTACTTTTTTAAACCTTTAGCAGGAGAGTTCCTCTTAAAAAAGTTGTCTTTTAAAAAAGTATCTTTTAAAAAAAAACCAAAATAAAGCACCAAGTTTTTTTTTTTTATATAGAACTTGGAAAAAACTACTTTACGAAAAAAGGGCTCGTTTTAAACAAAGTAAGATTCACAGAAAAGTACATTTAAAGAAAAAGTCCATTTTAAATAAGTGCCGTTTCAATATGTACTTTAAGAAAAAAGTACCTTTTGAAAACGAAACCTTGATAAAGAAAAAATTTTGAAAAAAAACAACTTTTTTTTTAAAAGCAACATTTAAAAAAATTATCTTCTAGATACAAAAAATACCGTTAAAAAAATTACTTTTAATAGGAGTTACCCTTAAAAAAGGTACCTTTAAAAGATATACTTTTACAAAAAGCCATCTTAAAATATTTTTTTTAAAAAGTTCCTGCTAAAAAAGTACATTTTAAAAAAGGAAATATAGAAAAAAACACCTTTAAAAAGGTGCCATTTATAAAAGTACTTTTTAAGAAAAGTATCCTTGACTAAAATATCTGCTGAAAAATTAGCTTTTCAGAAAGTACTTTCTTACAAGTACTTTTTAAAAAAGAACTTTTTAAAAAAGTATTATTATTAAAATTAACTTTAAACAAAATAACTTTCCAAAAAACGTGCTTTTCAACAAAGTACCTTTTAAATAGGTAGTAAAAAGTACCCTTAAAAAAACTTTGAAAAAAACACTTCTAAAAAAATAATTTTTTCAAAACAGAAACTATCAAAATAATTAACTTTTCAAAAAAAGTACTTTTTTCTAGTTTAAGAAAAAAGTACATTTTAACAAAATACGTTTTTAAAAAAGTATGTTTTAAGAAAAGTACGTGCCTGAAAAATAATGTGCGTTTAAATGAAGTTTATTTTACATCCCTTTTGAAAAAAGTACCTTCTAAAAGAGTACGTTTTTAAAAGAAATGTCTTAAAAAAAGTATGTGCCGGGGAAAAAATTTATTTTTCAATACAGTTTATTTTGCAAGGAGTGCGTACCTTTAAAAAAGTACCTGGGTTAAAAGTATCTTTAAATAACGTGTCATTACTGCCTGACCCTGGAAGTCGTTGCCCAATTTCGATAATATTTAGCACGGTTTTTAAGATATTTGTATTGGCTTGGACTTAATATTATTTTTATGAGCCATACCTGCATCTAATTACTCCGGCAGTCATTGAAATGGCCTGGAAAAAGGCGGAAGTGGCTGCATTTTTTGTATTATGCCTGTGAAAATATTTAAATTCGAATTGGTCCTTTTGTATTCAATCCTGCATTTAAGCGTTTTCCCCTCCCGAGTTTGAACAGTAGCAACACTGAAACAAATTTACTTACCTGGTTACTTATTTTGATTGTTTTCTTGCTTTTCTTGCTTTTCTTTCCCGCCAGCCACAACAAAAAATCTTGTTTAAAACGTTGCAGTCTGCAACTTGCTGACCATCAGCATTTCTTTGCGAATCCCATAAAGAGTTTCTTGCTTTCCTATTGTTTCTGCGAACTTGTTTTTCCTTTTTTTTTGGTTTGGTTTTTTAAACTAAATTTGTTATCAAATTGTTGCTGGTTGTTTTTTCTGATTACAGGAAAAAAAGCAAAAAGGATTTTTTTAATAAAAGTAAGTGAAATCTGAAACCGACATTCATGTTGAATGCTGCTCTGTTTGTACTCGTATATTTCAATAGCACAAAATGAATGTGTGAAGAGGGAATATTGGATGCTTAAATTCTTTTCAAGTTGTTGAGGCTGCTGAAGTATTTAGTGGTTTTAATCAAAATTTTTCGTTGTTGTTGCTAAATAGTTTTTCCAACTTGTTAAGATTATATTTCGGTATTTATTTTTCTTGTTCAATAACATTAAAAAGAAAAGGTATGAAAAATTTGTGTTTGGTTGTTTGTTGTTGGCCTCATCTCAGACATCGCAGCATGAATGAGGTGATACAAAAACCTTTTAATTATTGCAGCATAATGAAATTCTAACATACTCTCTACCGGCAATTAGAATTAAGTAACGTATGTTGCAGACAGACAGACGGCCAAATGAACAGAACTGACATTTTTAGTGCTCACATGAAACTCAATATCCTTCAGAAGACAAAGGAAAGCAATAAAAATTGTTGTGATAAGCCCGAGAAATATATTTAATTAAAAGAAACACTCAAAAAGGTAAAATTTCATAAGCAATCGCTTTATTAAGAGCTGAAATTGGTTGGTTCGTCGGTTGGTTGGTGGGTCCGACACTCATTAACGTTAGAGGATTTTAACGTTTCATTATAAAAGCTGTTATTACACAACATTGTTTAGAAATTAATGATGGCTTTATTGTGTGTGATATTTGTCACATAACGTGATTGTCAGACATGTTTAAAGCGAACTTTAAGTTGACTTTAGCAGCATTTTCGAGTTTTCATATCATTTTATAGTGATGGAAACTTAAGACAACTAATTATATAAAACTCACAAGTAACTAATCGTGTCATAGTTTTGTCGGAACATATTGTACTATTCCACGGTTGGCGGTCTGCTCAACAGCAGCTTAGCCAGCCATAGTGATTAAAGAAAGCGTTTTTAAAAAAATAGAATATGAGGATTGAAAAAATTATCCTTCACCTTTGACTGGTTTGGGAATTATGGTACAATTTGCTAAAGAAAAAAATATATTCTTTGTTATAGATTTTATAAGAAAATCTTGTTATCTTCTTAGAACAAACAGTAGTAATAAACTCTGGTGCAGTCGTCAGACTAGATTTCTGGTTGTTTTGCTAAAATATCAGGCTGCCACAAGTTCCATTTTCATCTATTGTAAACATGAATTTCCCTGACCACAAACATTGAAAACGAAAGAAAAGTTTTAGGTACAGGGTGTCTTCACACAAGAGCAGAACTTGTGAAAAGATATTGTGGTTTGGAAATCATATGAGTTGGAAACTAGAACTGTTTCTAGGATATTTAGTAGCCCAGTCGCTAGTGAAACAGGTACCAATTATGGACTATAGAAAAAACAAGGTGCACCCATACAATAAAGTGCTATACAAATAGTTAAAATGTGGAAGTTCTGGCGATTTTGATGAAACCAAAAATTTTGATACATTTCTAATTGGATAAAATTTGATTTCTAATAATAGACGAAAGTAAAAGGGGGAAATTTAACCACTAAGACCAACCGGATTACCGGATTAGAAAGAAATTTGGAAGGAGGCAAGATAGGCCCCAACTGAATACAATCTTCTATACATTTTCATTTCATATTCATATTTATTGCAAATTTGTTGTTGGTTTTTCCTTTCTTTATATCGTAAAAGAAAAACTTCAGCTAAAAAATAACAATAATATTATCCTTTCATCTTGTTGGTTTTAAAACAAAAATATTTATTTTATACTCTTGGCTTAAGCGAAAATAAAAATATAATTAATTTTAATTATGGCAATTTCTTTAGTTTTGAGGCAAATTGTTGGACGAAATCAAAGCATAAGTTTTGTGCACTTTTTTCCTTTGCCGCAGCACAGAACTGAAATATTTAACAAAAACAACCACAAACAAAATTTCAATGGAAAAGTTTTAAATTTGCTGCAAACTAAATCTGATATAGTAGAAAAGGGCAAAATGTGATGCTGTCTGCTTAAGAACAAAAACATAAATTGGTATTTTAATTAGCAGAATAAAGTTTAAAGAAGATGTGATAGAAAAAAATGGAAGGAAAACCAGCAAGAAAATGAAAAATTAAGAGCAGCATATTTTGGCTTAGAAAACAATCAGATAAAATGATTTTAAGTGCGTTTGTGGTTCAATCAAGATCATAAAAATATAGTTAATTTTAAATAAATACTTTTAATTTTTAAGGAAACGTAGGGAAAAAGTTATAGGTCATGCAGTTTAAGGAAAAATTAATACTTCAAAGGATAAAGCGTGTTGTATTAAGACTACAAATTGAAACAACTGAGCGTTATAGAACTGACCTTAAAATAGGAAAATTCTACTTTATTTAAGATTTTCCAACAGAGACTTCTGAACTTTGGCTTTTCAATTTGGTATCATGAATCGGAATCGGAATTTCAGTCAATACCGGAACAGAGTATGAACGACTAGACTTTGATTGCTTATTGGATCAATTGCACAAATTTTTGGTTCCGGTTTTAAACCAACCGCCACCATAAATTGTATTCAATTGGATATTTCTAATGATTTTTCCTCATCTTAAATTTTGTGTTGCTGTTAAAGTTTTCAGAAAATTAAAAATTTCTTACTCTTATCGCTTTAAATGGAGAACATGGATGCACAAGGTGTTGTGGTATTCACTGTGAAGCTTCCTTATTTTTCATCCCTTCCCTCCCCGGCCCACCCTTTTAACAACGTTTCGAACCACCTTTAGTTGGTTTGTTAACAGTTTGCTGGCCTGTCAAGTAATAAATCTTTTGGCCTTTTTGACATTTCAATTTCTACACTTCGTGTGCTGTTGTTTGCTTTTTTTTTTGCTACTTGTTACGTTTTACTTCTTGCATTCTTTCCTAAGGACTTTAAACAAAACGAACAACAAGAAAAGTTTGAGTTTTTTTTTTTTAAATTGGAATATATGATGACATAAAAAGTTTTGCTATGGCCAAGGCTGGTTTGTTCTGTGCTGGCTGTTCAACTATTGGAAAAGTAAGTAACTCGTTTATTTGTTTTTCGCTTTGTCGGAGGACTAGTAACTGTTGAGTTTTGTGTTAAATCAAACAATACTTTAAGGCTGTTTAAGCTTAACAAATCTGTGCGTTGGTTTTTGAATCAATATATGTAGTTTACAGCTGCTTGCTGAAGAGCCGCAAAACAAAACGTACTGTTTTTAAGAATTAATGCACATTTATGTGTAACTTAAGCAAGATTTTTGTAAATCTGGTAACTAAATAAAAATAAAATAAAAATTTATCACTCTCAGCTTTCATATTGTACATAAATATCCAAATAAAGCACATTTTGTTTTGCCAGTCCTCAACTACTCGTATAAACTTGCGTACTCTTATGTTGAAAAACAAAGCAAAATATTTTGTCGGAAATAGTTATTTTATCCTGCTGGCAACTTTTTGCTCTGCCTGTAAATTGATTTAATGTTGAAAATAAAAATAAATTATCGTTTTTATTATAATTTTCATACATATTTTGTTCTTGTTGTTGTTGTTGTTGTTTATAGTTGGCAGTAATTCTTAATGGTCACCTTTTTGGGGTCATAAATCGTTGACTATTTTTAAAACTGTCAACTGTTTTTCACAAAGAAGAAAACTGTGTTCTTGCACCAACTGTCAACATATGGAAAGAAACAGGGGCAAATTTATAAGAGAGAGAGAGAGAGAGAGAGAGAGAGAAAAATAAAAATGCCAAGTCATTGAAGATTTTATAATGGTTGTTTGAACGGTTGTTATAAAGTTATAAAGTATATTATTGGTATACCCTACCTGCCAACAAAGGGATACATGTATTTAGATATGAGAACAGTTTCGAGATAAAGAAAATTTATTGACTTGGAGACTTAACACGCTGCTAAATAAGATATTCTAGTCAACCTCATTATAGAGTAGAAGGTATATTTTGTATGCAAGTTAACTTGTGCGATTGTGTGTCAGTCACAGCTAAACGGTGGTGGCCAGCCACCCCAAGTTTTGTATTATAATTAAAGCATATTTGCCAAAAGACATAAGTCTAGCAAAAATAAAGATATGGAAAAATAATAATAAATAACTATAAAATTGTTAAGACCTACACAAGAAATATTGTGTGTGTTTTAACCTGCCGATGATCTGATAAATAATCAGTTGCGCCCAAAGTCAGGCATTCGTCCTTTAGCTTAAAACTTATCTATTAGCAAAGTATTCCAAATTACACATTTTAGACTTATTTCGATTTTGGATAATATAACTTTTTTTCATAAATGCTCAAATGACAATTAAATACTTGTCTGAGACTTGCTTATGAATAACTTGTGTTGTGTGGGTTACTTACTGTTTGTCTTGTCTAGATCACGAATGCACCGAACGTACAACTTTCTCACTTACAATTCCTTTTCCATTTCTCAAAAATCTACTCTTCATTCTTGGTTGTTATTCAAACACAAATAACGGCCATTTAGAAATGCCATCTGTCAACAACTGTAAATAAATCAAAATCAAACAAACCTGAGACATTGTGACAAAAGCACAATGGACTCGACAGCAACATAAGAATTTAAAAACATGTGAGTGCCGCTTCCATTGAGACTGTTGCTAAGCAGAGCTGTAAAGGAATAGGAACAGAAATCGGAAACTTTAAATGATGTTTCTTTTTAAACTCTATGAATGGAACTGAAACATGGATGCATTCATAAGGTACTGAAATTACGTGAAGGCTTTTTCGGTTCGTTAAAGGAAATTTGATTTAAAACATGAATGCATTCGTTTTGATGAAATGAATGCATTCGTATTTGAGTTCAATTCATAGTTTAGGCAAAATGAATGCAATCAAAATTTTAGATATCGTTCGATGAATGATTCACAGATTCTGATTCATTGCCTGAATCGCCAAAATCACTCGCAGTGATTTGATAATTCACTTGAAGATTAGTTTTAGTAATTTGTACCATCACCACAACATCTCAAGGTGGAGCAATCGCAATCGTTTGAGGAGCCCCCAGCTGATGAAGTCAATGATATAATTACATATGTCGCCCTAGTTGAAGAACAAACCATTTTCAGTGGAGATTGCACAAGTTTGTTGGCCTAGACGATCATGTATACGATTTTGGTGGGCCATTCCTGTCAGCTCACGAGTACGGCGGCAGTAACATCGTTTTAAAAAACTCGTGCGGACCAAAGGCGCACCAAACTGTAACTTATTGTGAATGTATTGCGGCGTGGTGGAGCCGGTATGGCTCCAAGACGAGCCATAAACGAGGGATAAAGGACTGTGGTGGGCCAAAATGTTTGCCTTAAAATGCCACGCAAACTTTGCTCCAACGAACACCCATCTTGATAACAAAGTTTTATCATTTGGACGCAATCGTGGTATTTATCAGCAACCGAATAATAAACAAAAGATTGGACAGGCGCCACTATAAAAACAAGACGATCACAGGCCGCCAAAATCTGGCCACTCCCAAATAAGACCCGCTTCATTTTGCCGGAGAGTAAAAAGGTTTTTTCATCTTTGGGCAGTATTATTGCATAAAGCATTTTAGTAACTTATTTGTTTAATGTTGTTGTTCTAATAGAAGGACATGCAACATTTCAGTTGTTTGTTGTTGTTCGCTTGAAGTTTGAAGGAAATTTACAATTTCCTCATGGCCATTTTACTTTAAGTAACTGGCAAATACACTTAAAACTAAAAGTTGTTGCCCTTTTCGGTGCTGAAAGAAAAAAAAGATCGAGGAAACTTAAACAACAGGATTAACAGAATTGTATGTATGTAAGTATTTTTTTTTTAAGCTTTATCGTACTCTTTGGGTTAGAGTGTGTGTGTCTGTGCTAAATATTGTGTTGCGTTTTGCCGGCTTTGGGTTGTTGAATATGTGATGAGGTCATGCATGCATGCAAGTTTATTTGTTTTATAATGCATGACAATCTTGGCGCAAGAAGTGCAATTTCTTGTCTTTTAATTTGTTTCTTGTTATAGTTTTGTTTTGTTTTAGTTTTTGCCATTTATACACATATTTAAAGTAGAAACACCCGCAGCCAGAAACTGCATTAACATTCACGTTTCCAAGTAAAACTTGGTTGCAGCAGGGAGTCACGCTAATGGACTGTATGTTTTCAGCCATTATCTCGCAAACATAAAGTGTGAACTACTTTCGAGTGCAGACCAATATTTCTCTACATTCACCTTAAGTAAAAGTAATTTAAACGCTTTAATTGAACAACCTGTTTAATTTGCTGCTGCTGCTGTGTAAATATTTAACTGTATGACGCAAAATTTTTGTCAAATTTTCCGTTTTATTTGGTCAATATTTGATTAAAGAAGTAGTTTTTTTTTTTTGTGAGAGCAAAATATGTAGATATTTGCAATATTTGATATTCATTTGCATTTACTTTCAACGCTTCAATGAACAATTATTCAGTAATATTTTTTTTGTCTGCGTTGAGTGCTTCGAAATCATAATAAACATGATTTTGTTTTTAATTTTTTGTTGCTGCTTCTAAGCAAATAGTCATACCGTTGTGATCCCATCAATATCAATAACTACTCGTTTTATTGTTTGAACAACTACCAAAACTATAGAACTTCTACTGGTTGAATAAACAAATACCTCTACAAGGTATTTGAAGTCTAGAAAACACACACAGCCACACAAGCAAAACGGCAAAAATTCATGTTTACACTTATTAATACACACCTGCACATGAACATGTTGCCTAGCATTAGGGTGGTACTAAATCTACCATGAAAACCGTAACTTTTCTAGAAAAACCCCCAATTTTCTTTGCATAAAAAACTGTTTGAATTAAAAAACTATATATGAAAATGTTAAACAAAAATTTTAAAAAATATTAAGAAAAATATTCCGTGCAGAATAATGTGCAATAAATACCAAAATTTTTTTAAGTTTAAATATTTTATGAATTTTTTTTTTACAGAACAAATTTTTGCTGACAAATTTTGCAGAGAAAAAAATTTTTTTAACCATAAAATTTTTCAGTAGAAAAAATAACTAATTAAATCAATTTTTAAAATTAAATAAAATTTGTTTATCAAATATTTCAGAGAAGAAATTTTTCCGTATAATAAATAGCTAATAAAAAAAACTTTTAAAATTAAATAAAAATTTTTTATAAAAATTTTGTTATAGAAAAAAATTAAAAAAAAAATTATTGTAAAAAATAATAATAAGTACATATATATAAATAATAAATACATATATATATATATATATATATATATATATATATATAAAGTATTTTTTAATAAAAAAATTGTAGTAGAAATATCTTTTACAGAATTTTTTTTTATAGAAATTCTTTACATATTATTTTTTTATAGTAAATTAATGATTTGCTTAAAAAAAGTCTTTCGTCTGCAAAATTATCTTTTCAATTAAAAATTTCCTTATTGGAAAATCTTACATAAAATAATTTTGTGAGAACGAAAAAAAATATGTGCCATATTTTTTTTTTTTTAATTAAAAAGAAGTTTTTGGTAAAAATTGTAGAAGAATTATTTTTAGAAAAACTTTTATAATAACTAATATTCTATTATAAATTTTTTCAATAAATAATTTACTATCTAAAGAGCTTTTTCCTAAGGTGAGGAAAACATTTTTCTATACAAAAGCTGTTCGCATATTTTTCGCTCGAATTTTTCAAGAACTCTATATTTTAGCTCTGAATACTGGCGCCCTTGTGTTTTGTTGCGATTGTTAAGTTCAGGGCTTATGAGATGATTGCACTATAGTTTTTTTTTGCTTTTTATCGAATTCTCTTTTTTAATTGTTATTTACCTGCATTTCTAGTTAACAAAACCACAACAATTCAAACACTTTGCCAATAATACAAATGCAGAGACCGGCCTGCAAGTTTGCATTGTTCTGCAGCTCATGTCAAATCCAATGTGAGTGCAGATTCACTTGCATTTATTGTTGTTGTAATGGTCTCGCAAACACATATGTATGTAAATCCACACGTTTGCGTTATTGGCAAAACAAAATAGGAAGTGAAAACAATAGTGATGTGATTTGTTTAAACAATTTCCATAACAAATATTAACGATTTATGGCAGAGTAAATAAAATCATCATAAATTTAGAAAAAAACATTTAATGTACATATATAATGACTGATATATCAGTCAACCTTTATTATTTAATATTTTTATTTTTATTAACAAAGGATTTACATATTGTACATAAAAAAGTTGGCATTGTGACAGATTTTTGTATGGCCGGTAGATAAATGAACAATTATTACTAAATATTTAGAAATGTATGTGTATGAAAAAGCAAATGTTTTTATTATTTTAAGGAATTTCATCGCATCAAGCCATTTAATTGGAAACAAAACAAAACCATACATTTTTATTATCAATGTATGAAAGTTTGTGTCTTCTTTTTCTTAGGCAGCAAAACTTCTTTTTATTCTTAAAACACAGGCTTTCTATTAGCAACTACCGGAGACAGGTTTTGCCCACAGGCTTTGCCTCGGCGTAATCTCAAACATACTCTGTTGTCAGCTGATTAGAAGGATACTGATTCCTTGCTGGAATTGGGATTTTTTGCGTAAAGGCTCCACAACCCCTCATTAGAGTTTAATTGATAGAATGAGGTTCAGCAATTCCCCAGATTTGTTTTGCCTGTAGAGGTCATCCTGCCGCTCATCAAAGCTGAGGCATCAAAGTAGGCTGGAAGCTTTTAAAGGGGATTAATTCTTGATGATGGTGTTGTCTTCCCATATAATTATTTCTGTGTTTGTAAGGAATTTCATGGTGTGAGGAGTTTCCTGCGAGGTCTCTTGAATTCTCTCTCAACTTCCTACGGAATAGCTGGTAAGAGATATTAGATAACCTGATCTCTGGCGGTAAAGATTTTATGAATGTTGCCAAGAACTGTTATTTGCTTGAAGTTGTCGGGGATACTAGTCTCAGGTCCCTTGAACTCCCAGCTTCTTACTGAATTTCTTGTAGATAGATCTCTGGCTGTACCAGTTTTATGAATGTTGTCAAAAACTGTTATTTGCAAGAAGTTATCCCCTTTGGTTGCCTGGTAAGGCCACACAGGGATACAGCTGTTTGCAGGTTCAGCCCATATCTTTCGGCAGAACCTGTCCACCAGATTTGGTCACAAAGCCAGGTAGTCACGTTAGTCAAACTTTCTTTTCTTTTTGTGACTTTTGTTAATTTTTTAACCAAGAAATATCTTTGACTTTAAAATTTTAAAATTTAGTTTTTTCAATTAGGTTTTTCTTCGAGGAAATTTTCATCAAAAATCCTAGGAATAAGAGTTCAACAGAAGAGAAAATACTCACACTTAACTGTTACTGATGATTGGACAGCAATTTGACACTGTCATTATTTTTTTATACTTATTTAATATTTTTGATTTTTATTTTATGTCTTCAAATTATTTTAGAGTTTCCAATTTTATTAGGCCTGTATTATATTTGCTCTAGACTTGTTTTTTGTATATTCAGACCGCATGCGTCTCGCCTGAAGGTAATAATTCTAATTAATTTTGTTTTATTTTACTTGTTTTTTTCTTTCTTATGTGTTCTAACGCGCAGTCATACCTTCAGTTCTTACAGCCCAATTTATATATATTTTTTCTTATGAAATCAAGCAGTTTGCTGGCTCTTAGTGAACTTGTGGATTTTCTACAGAAACCAGTTATTCTTTTCTTATTTAATAATTCTGTTCGCTAAATTTGTTTCCACTTCCTATGACTAAAGTTGGCTTTAGCTAATCTAACGTTGTTAGAGACATGACCATTTTAAAAACCTGACCAGCATACGTTTATGGGACTTGCATGGAGTTTCGTTGAAGCAGCCTGGATTTTAATATTTGATTTACAATAACTTGTTTTTTTTCCCCCAAAAGGGTTGAATTATAGAAAATCTAAAAAGGGGGCCAAACAAAGAAGAAAACCTGCCTTCACTAAAGCATATTGACTAGAGGAATAATCAAACAAAACTTGTGTTTGATTAAACGGATTACAATGCGAGCAACAAATTGGTGTTAAGTCGAGATGCCTGCACAAACATGCTCGGCAGCACTCACCGAAAGTGCTAAAATGTGTGGATATCGTGTTCCAGTAGAAACGTGAGATTTTTTAAGAAAACAACCGGCAACACGTAGAGAATAAATTGATGAAACTCAACTTAAAAAAATATTAAGGTCTGAAAATTATGTTTGTTTTTATGGAAAAAAGTGTTTGTGTTATAAATTTAATTTTATGAGATTTGAACAAATTGGTTTGCGCTAAGATTTCATGTGGTTAAAAATGAAATTTTTAAAAAGGGATTGAAATTTTTTTAAAACTGTTTTTAACTTTAACTTTTGAGCAGTTTTCTTTTTTCTAATACATCCCATT
Source organism: Epicampocera succincta (assembly GCA_932526305.1). Taxonomy (NCBI): domain Eukaryota; kingdom Metazoa; phylum Arthropoda; class Insecta; order Diptera; family Tachinidae; genus Epicampocera; species Epicampocera succincta. The sequence continues at coordinate 58,641,197 of OW052036.1, read as the reverse complement.
TAAATTTATTTCGAAATGTCCTTTGTTTTTAAAGAAACTTGGATCAGGGGTTATTTGTTTATTAGTTAAGTTTTAGAATATGTGTTTATGTGCTGGAACAACATATTTAATAGGTACTTTCAAATGACACTTTTTGAAAAGATACTTTTACTAAAAAGTACTTTTTTCAAAAGGTACTTGTTTTTGATTGAAAAACTGCTTTCAACGGCCAATTTTCAAAACTATTATTTTGTATTAATATGGGATAATAAAACATTATTGTTTGCAAGTGTTTATGAAAATTTGAAAATTGTGCTATTGGGTGTTTCGAGCCTTTTGTGATCTTTTGAACAACAACAAATTTTAAATTTCAGTCGATGTCAGAAGGAAACACGAATAAATGAAAATTTGGTAAATGTTGTCTTCTTTATTTTAGTTGTAATATAAACTGAACGTTTTAGGCCGGAACTAATTAAAACTGTAACACACACGCACATACAGAAAAGAAAAAAACAGAGCGAAAGCGTAACGCCAGCTGCCATTCTTATTAACTGAAAGCTTTTTGGGTATTAACATTTTGTGAATGAACAGAAGATAAAATTTGCATATTTTAATTGGGTGAACAAGAAAAAAATGTTGTTAGTTTTTTACGTCTAAAATGCTTCTGTACTCTCACAAACAGTTCTGCTGTTGCCTGGTGTTATCAATAAATTTTCTTTATTACTATCAAATAAAAACTTTTTGAAGCCTAAAAAAAACTTCTAATTGCCATTTTATTAAACTTAATAAAAAGAAATTCCACTCAATCGCTTTTACCGAAAAGTTATTGTCACAGAGAAGTCCATTAATTCCCAACCCAACTTTTACGAGTATGATTTCTGCGCCACACTTGTGTTAATAAAACAATTAAGATTCATACTACTTTCGTTAAAAAAAAAAAACAACAAACAAAAAAGTTTTTATGACAACAATTTCTTTCCAGCAATTTAGTCGAAACTGAATAAAAAAATACACTCGCACACACACACACACAGACAATTAAATTTTTTTTTTATAAAAATAAAAAGACCAACAACACCAGCAACAATGTCGCTGCAATTAAATAAAAACGAAATAAAAAATAATCAACGTTTAATCACTTAATTGTTTTATACACATTAATTTTTATTTTTTATAACTTAATTAATTTAATGCGATTATTATTAGTTGAAAAAGGTTTTAACAGCGCTGAGGAAAGCTTTCAATTTAAAATAATAAAACAATAGAAGGATTCATAATATTTACATTTTAACAACAAGCTACGAGGATCAAATAAATGAGTGAATGGGAGAATCTTCAAAAATATGCTCCCTAAAAACTTTTGTAACACAAACAACAATCTTGCCTTGAGGTTAGAAATTTTTCATGATGGCAAGTACGAGTATTAAAAAATAAATGTTTTAATAAAAAAAATTGCCAAAATTTTAGCTAAAAATTAATTAAAAATAAAATTTCCCTTTTAGCGAAGTATTAAAAAATCATATTCTCTTTATATATTTTAATAAAAAAATTGCCAAAATTTTAGCTAAAACCTAATTAAAAATAAAATTTCCCTTTTAGGGTAGTATTAAAAAATCCAATTCTCTTTATGCTAAAATACAACAATTACCAACATTTGAGCTCAAAACTATTTAAAACAAAATTTCCGTTTTGGGGAAATTTTCCCAACCCTGCTAATTAAAATAAATTTTTTAAAACTAAATAGTTTTATTAAAACATTTCAAAAATTAAGTTTTGAAAAAAGAAAAAATATTTTAAAATTTACTGCAACAGCCTGGAGCACAAAAAAATACCTTTTTGGGAAATTTTTTTATTAAAACTTGTATAAATTAAATAAATTAAATTAAATTCCTTTAATGAAGGAAGTGCTTTGAAATATTATCAAGTTCTTAAGGCTTAAAATTTCCGCTGTAGGAAAGTTTTTTCTTATTTAGTTAAGGTTTTATAGAAATTCTTTTGACAAATTTATTGTTAACATTTTTGTTAAGAGTTTATCAAAACTGCTAAGAAAAGTGCCAATAAAATAATATCCCTTTTTGGGACTTTTGTTAGTTTTTTTTTCAAAATGATATAATTTTTAGTTTATTTAAAATTTTGAAATATTTGTGTCTAAAAAATGAGGAAAAATAATCGAATTTAGCTAATATCCTTTTTTGGGATTTTTCTTTTTTCAAAGGTAAAAATTTATACAAATAATGTTTAATAAACACACATAAAAAATTCCCGTAAATGGGTATAAAAGTTTTTAAATTGAAAGATTTCGATTCAGGAAAAATTTCCCAGTTGGAAATATTTTTTTTTTGTTATATAAAATAAAACCCTTAATAAAAAATTATTCAACATATCTAATAAGAGAGTTTTTGCAAAATTTCCCTTTTTGGGAATTTTTTAAGTTTAAATTCCAAACGTACTAATTTTGTTTTCTTAGAGGGGAAAAAGGCAGGTTTTTATCAAAGGATATTTGTTTAAAGCTGCTTTAGAATTGTGCGAAAAAAATTAAGGCTAAAAACTTAATCGGCTGGGAAATTTTTATTCGGCTTTTGTTTGTATATTTAGAAGAATATCCTTTCGTACCCGAAAAGCTTTGAAATAAAATGCAGTCAGTTTTTTAATCTTTTTTATATTTGGATAATATAATCACATCTTATTATTATTCAATTTTTTAGCAGCATATTGAATTTATTGCTTTTTTTTATTACATTTTTATAAACTCCAAAGTGTTTCTGAAACTAAAAGAAACTTATATTTTTGCGAAAAGTTTTTGCGTACAAAAAGATTTAAATAAACTACACAAATTCTTATTGTAATTTTGTTTGCAGCAAATGCAAATCATTAAAATACACATAAATATTGATTGCTTACCAATTTCCTCTCTACAAAACGTTTGTGAATAAAATAAAAGTCCTTGTCGGACATCAATGGCACATAAACTAGTTTTGCCAGAGCAGGTCCTTCAGCGTGCCAACAGGACTGTTATGTCGTTTCAGGGCATAAATAAACATATAAATACTTGTATATGAAATATAAAAAATATGTGTTTCTAAATTTAAAAGAAAGAATTGCAAACAATATTCATAAAATAAAAACTGACTGTTGAACTTTTCCGCAAATCAAAAAAAAAAAAAAAAGTTTAAATAAAGAAGACGAAAAAAAGCAGAGTGGCCAGTGTGGAAAAAAGTTTTTGCAACTTTAAGTTTGTCTGCGTCTGCTCTCATGCACACAATTTTCTTAACATTTCGTATTCATACACAAACTAAACAATTTAACAACTTAATTCAATCAAGTTACCTACGAAGTTGACTAAGAACAGGATGATGAGGATAACGATGATGATGATAATGATGATGATGGAATGTTAAGACCAAGTTACTTGCCTTTACACAAACAACTGCAGTTAACGGAAAAAAGTAAATGACAACAAGAAAAAGAGTCATGCACAAGAAATGCTCAAGAAACAACTTCTTTAAAATTGAGTTTCTAATTTTGTTGTATATTTTTCTAGTTGCCAGGAGTTTTAAACAAAAACAATAACAATAAGGAGAATGGCAAAAGTAAAGCAAAAGAAACTGAACTTATATTGCGGTATGCATAAGGACTGAGCAACAATATGACGACAGAAACGGCAACCTTTGGCACAGGAAGCTAAACATTTTCAAATAACTGTAAATGCTGGGCAAAAACAGCCGATGAAAATGGCCATGAAAGTTCTTATATCTTTTAAACTAAACATATAGTATTTTTCCTGTTCATAAAGTTTTTTATAAAAGTTTGGATGGAATGAAGTTTTTGGAAAAATATTGTACTTAAACCAGGGCTGGCAATGTTTCTCTCTATTGTTTTGATCAATTAGTAAAGATCTTTTTAAAAAATATAACATCTTTTTAAATTTCCATTTCGTTTGTCGGCGAAAATTCTCAGAGTCTTTAGTAGGAATGACATGTACAACCTCTAAACTATTCCTTCGAAGCACAAGAACATTTAACATTAATATGAACATGACTTTTAAAGAATCCACACTTGTACATATATTCTAAAAGGGGTTTTCATCTGGCCCGCTTAGATGTTGCTGGGCCTTTGATCGCCATCTTGTTTTGTTGACGTCTGTCTAAATCGGTTGTTTATTCAGTTTACTGACGCCTCAGCAACATGACAAGTTACAGGATTAAACTTTATTGCCAAAATGGTGTGTTCGTTAATGAGAACTTTGCGTGCAGATGCGGTGGTCTTTCGCAGACGCGTCTGCAACGTATATGGAACAACGTCACGTCACGACATAACTTGTAGCATCAATACCTCCACAATAAGTTACTGTTTGAGGCAAATTTTACGCTTCGCTGGTTTTTTGAAAATGGCATGATGAGGGCATATCCGTTAATGCCGTCAAATGGATGGATGTGGTCTTAGATGACAAGTGGTTGCGGCGGAAGAGCGCTAAGTGACACACCCGGCACGACAATCTATTGATTCTCAATAAAGTATTTCATGATATGGGGCTATACCCCGCAGAGGTGATGCCAACCGCGTACACTTAGGCTTTTCGTTGTGGTGTATCCTGAAATCGTCCTTTAAAGTCCATATAACCATGGCCATGGCTTAAAACCAGTTATAACTGTGCAACGAAACAGAGAGAGCGGGTGAGTGAAAATTGGACCACTCGGATCCATGCCACCGTAAGAGGCGGCGCTGGACGCTTCAACAATGTTGTATTCAATTACGTTTCAAATGGATAAAGAGAAGTCACAGTACGAGTACATAAATTTATTATAAAACAAAAGTTGGTTCCCTTAAGAAACAACCCCAACCCCAATCTTGCCCTAAAATAACCCATTTTGCAGACAGAAAAATTGTTCATCTCAGATATTTTTTTTTCTTAAAAAACGACAACAATTTTCGATACAATCCACATATTCCTTGTCGTCCTGCAAAAACTTTATAAATTCTTTAAAAAAGTTTTTGTTTGTATATTAATAAAATTTTAAAACAATTAAAGTTAATTGGAATATTATAACAATAAGAAAAAAAAAACAAAAACAAAAATGCAAATAAAACCTTCTGCATGAGAAGGGGAAAAACTAGATTTAAATCTTAAATTCGGGCCAAAATAACCTCACAAATTAGTGCCTTTTTTGTGTTTTATTTTATTTTATTGTGGCTTAAATTAATAACACTGAAACATGCCAAAAACAAAAAGAAACCCGTTTCTTCTTTGCTATTGAGTCGCATTATGGCGACAATTAATGCCTTAAGTTGGCTGAAAAGCATAAAAATTCTCGGTTTAGTATTTATCAAATCGCCAACTATTTTAAAACATGCAAAACGCACATCAGTTACGTCGTATAAAAAATTTATTATAAAATAAATAAAAACAAAAATCCACAATTAACAATTAAACCGTATATAACACCTTAACGAGCTCCCCGTTTATTTATGGAAACGTTAAGCAAATAAAACAGAAGGATAATGAACAGAAATGACAAATTTAATGAGGTGTTGAAAGGCGATACTCTCGCTGGCAACCAAAACTATAAACATGGCAGCAATTCAATGCCAAAAGGGAGGAATATTATTTTCAGTTATTTTCAAATGCAAATCACAGAATTTCGACATTCTTGAATTCTATAAATATTTATTCTAATCCGGGCAAAAATTTCAATTTAAGAAATAATTTATCCGTTTCACCTCAAAAATCTTTTAATTTATACGTATAACGAATATAAATTTAAAGAAAGGCTTAAATTGTAACATACTTTTGTGGTGAGTTTTCAGATAAATAGCAGCATAAACAAGACCTCAAAATAACAACAACCAAAACTTTACACATACATATATAATATGAATATCAATGAACAGCAGCTTAAGCAATAGCAACAAAAGCAACAATAACAACAAAGAACATGTGATTGTGCTGTTATAATATTTTAATATTCCATAGTGTAACATTAAGAACTTACTTGTAAAGCAATAATTTGCGGTTAATGGCCACTCTCACACACAGGCACACGCATGCACGTGCATGCACGCGCATGCACTTGAACGTGTATTAACAAAATATTGCAACGAAAAGACCATTTAAAACCATTTAACACAACCCACAATATATGATCAAAAATTTTAATAACTTTATTTATGGCAAAAGCAAATTGCAATTAAAACAACAACAACAACAGCAACGAACCAACAACCCCCCTTGTTACTGCAACAACAATAACAAGGCTTGTGTGTAAGTGATGTGACAATAAGTTAAAGTTTGGCCTGACCCACCCGCAACTGTTGCAACATGCAATGTGGCCCACTAACTATTAATGTGATTTAAAATTATTATTATTATTATTACTATTATATCTGGCATAATAAACCAATTGGCCATGCCTGCGCAACATTTTGCAAGACGAATGCAAAACATCTGAATTGAGGGAAAAACTGCCTTATAAAAAGTATATTTCATATTTTTAGCAGCAATATTTGCTGTCTTTCGGTTTTCGAAAATAAATACATAAATCTGCTCTCTGGAACGACTAAAGTGTAAGGACGTGTCCCAGAATCTCGAACATTAGCGAACTTATACTATATTCAGGATCAAAAAACTGGCAAGGAAACTGTTTATTTTCTCTGTTTTCTTTACTTTTAGTTTTCTCTTAAAGAAGTTTTTCTGGCGTTAAATGATGATGGCGAATGTGAACGTTCGACATTGCGGGACAAGCCCTTACACTTTAATTGCCTAAAAGAGATCAATTAATCAAAACAAAATAACAAAGGAAAGATCAAAGAAAGTTAGAACCGAACAATAACATCAAAGGAAAGATATTGCACTGATGCGATAGAACATATTGAGGCTTGAAAACTAATACAAGTGACTGGGCCGTGCACTCCCACAGACAGAATTTGAACAAGTTGTGGTCCCGTTTTGTTTCTGTCACTTATTCAGTTTGAATAGTGCCAAACACTTCTAGAGAGTGTTGACGTTTTACTAACGGCTGAGTTACTTGTATTAGTTTTACATTTCCAGTACTTGTGAGGAAATTTGTTCACTATAAATAAGACACAAGCACCACGAAGGACGAGCAAAGTGTTGGCCCATTTGCCGTTCGGCCAGATGTACGCTTGGCAACACATTGTGTTAAAAGACCAAAAATGGGGAAACCCTTTTTAACCCTGCACCATCATTCTTCGTCAAAATGATGGCTTCCGATTTTAATTTTCAGTTAAAACCAGTTTTTTCTTTTTATTTTGATCTCATTTGCATTGTGCAGCAAAAAGGCATGTAAAGAACTGCGTACATTGCAAGTATTAGTCAAAGTGACGTAGCAAGACGTTTGTGTAACTTTTGGATTTGGTGGGTGTATTTTTTTTTTGGAATGACAAATTTTATGGTTTTTCTAAGAGATCTCCAACAGACGAACAGTTTCTCTGCTGGACTGATAACAACGATGACGATGAGAAAGCGATCTTAGTGACTGACGTCGATCAAGATGAGTCCGTTGTAAGTACTACCTCATCACAGAGGAATGCAGACGACAGTCCGTTAAATATTTTGAGAGCGAGCTTCCGAGAATGTTCCGTTAGAAACTGAAACTAGAAAATGGAAGCCATGTGCGAAAAATAACGGCTTTGTGGCGAGCACAAAATTGAAGTTTCTGGCTCGTCCTTTGCACGAAATAATTTACCTCGAAAAAGGAAGACACATGCAGTTTGTACCTCTACAAACTGGAAAATAATGGCTTTGTGGCGAGCACAAAATTGAAGTTTCTGGCTCGTCCTTTGCACGAAATAAATTAGCTCGCAACAAATGTTTCTTTCTAAGTCTAATATTTATATTATAAGGAACTAAAAATTTGCAAAGTATTATATTTTTTATAGTGTGTGTTTTTAGCTCTTTAAAAACTCATAACAATTGAAAGAAGGTTATGAATTGTTAAATTAATTTTTCGTTAAATATTGAAAAATAAATAATGGATTTTCTTGAAACATTGATAGAAAATAATTAAATATTTATAATAAAAAAAACGCTATTTTTGTACGTATTTGTGCTCTTGACGTCAAAATGACGAAGGATGACATTAATGTACTAAAAAACAAGGGAATGACGTTCTAGGGTTAAGAGAAATAAACAACTGGTTTTTAAGATCATACACCCAATCCAAATTCTTTGGTTTTTTTTTTTTTTAATACAAACTTTTTCTTTAGCCACCACAAATTTCAGCAACTTCCACTAGAGTAAAAACAGCAAATAATATTAATATAATAATAATATTTTTCCCCAGCCATCATTAAGACGTCTCAAGCTGAAGCTTAAGACAAATTATAAACAGACATTGGATTATAAATAACTTGAGCTGCCGGAAATTAAAAAATAATTTGATCATCTTTGGCTGCTTTAAAATATATATGTTTTAGTATTTGTTTTTTTTTTTTTGATATTTCAGAGAAACTTTCTATAAAGTTATTATTAATTCTTTTTCCATTTTCCTAACAGGTTCTCTAATTTTCTTTTGGGTTTATTCAAGTGACATTTTGTTTAATTACGGTTTTTATGCACGCATACGCCCCAGTCATAAACAATAAAACGCCTTTTGTACGAGTGCCGGGGTGTGTGTGTGTGTGTGTGTGTGTGTGTGTGTGTGTGCAACAGCATGAACTGGCAACTACTGTGTAGTTTAGAAAAGCTTAAAGCACACATGCATGCCACAGCAGACTCAAGCAAATGAGTACATATTGTCAGTTAACTCGCACAAATGTTGGCAAATTGTTGGAGGTGTTCAGGTACACACACACACACACACACACACACACACACACACATACACACACACACACATACGATTTGACTCGCCTGTATGTGTGTGCGTGTTATTTTATCTTTTTTAGTAAAACAGTCTTGTAGGCGTTTTCTTCGGTACGCCTAATTTTTTTTTTATATTTTTTGACATCCAGTTTGAAGTTCTGCTCGTTTTTTCGTAGCAATATGCTGGCACTAAGTCTTTTGTACCGACACCGTAATTGTGGTGACTGTAATCAGGTACCCTAATAGTTATAAAGTTCGTCAATGCATTTCAAAGTAAAGAAATGAACAAGAGTTGTGCATTAAAACAAAACCTATAAATTTATTAAGGCCGCACTCAATATGACAACAAGAACCTAATGGCTGGGGATTATGGAAAGCTGCCATTTATAATCAACTAAACCAAACTCCTGGCAAAGTTAAAGGAAAACATCTGATTATTAGCTTTCAGTCACTTTGAGTGGATTATATTAATATTTTGTGAACGTTGCAATAAATAAATATTTTCAAAATTGTGTCGAAAATTCGGAGTTCAGTCTTATACCGTCAAAAGTACTCAAACAATGATGACAATAAACAAACACATGAACACTTATGCGCAGTAGCTGTGCCCGCGACCCCTCACCAAACTGTGAACTATTCTATTCTGCCAGTAAAATTTAAAGAATATTTTTTTTATTTTACTTTTTATTTCTTGAAAAATATACAAAAACTGTTTCTTAATAAGAACATTTTCAAAATACTAAAATATAACAATTCAATTTGATGGTGTTTTCAAATGAATATAAATTATGCAGCTGTCTATTTCTTCACATTTTGCATATGCCATGTTATTGAGCAAAAAATTAGTAAAAATTAACTTTCAAACTTAATAATATAGACATTTTCTAAAATTCACATGTTTTCAAACCACTAATTTTGCGAAATCCACGCTCGTATTACTTCAACAGGACTTTTTTTTTTGCATAAATTAAGTGCTAAACAACTTTTTAAATGCCTTAATTTTGGCAAAATTGCCAAAGATTAGCAAAAAATCAGAATTTCCATGAATTTCAGTTTTAGAAAACACGTGATTTCAAGCCGTGTGATTTTAAGTAGAAGCCTAAGAAACGCTATTGTTTTCGTTTAGAAATAGTTTAAAAAAAATTGTATTTATTTCAAGATAAATGAATAGTTATAGAGATACGATTTTATTTCTCATATCTAATTTGCTTTTTTAAAATCTCATGTAAGAGTATTTCCGCTCCCTGCTTTGGCATTTTAATATGTATGTATTCGAGTTCTCTCTTTCTTGTGTATTTCATTGCGAACATTTAATTGCTGGCCTAAGTTATTTTCTTTGCATGCATGTCATTCATACAGTTTCCCTTCCTCCTCTTGGAAAACCAAATATCAGAAATACATACATATTGTTATAAATTACAGCAACAACAAAATTAATATCAAGATACCGAGTTGTGGGGCATGTTGGTTGCTTTTAACAAAGTTGCTTTATGATTGATTTAAATTATATGGCTTTTGTAGAAGAGACAACCATAATTTACACTTTTCATAAAACAGAAATTTACAAACGAGTCGTTTTCGAAAAGGAAATGCTGTGTGTGTTCGCCAAGTGGTGATACAGATACAAAATTGTTGTTTTACTTATGAAATGTATTCAGACGAATTGCAACGCTGTTAGAGAAACGTCGAGACCCAAACACTTGCATTCCGCAGAGTTTAATTTCCACACAGTGGGGGCTTCATTCCAACGCATTCCTCTAGTTTTAATGTTTCTGTGCATTCTAAGCTTTTCTTAATATCAATTTAGAATCTATATATAGTTGAAACAGCTGATTGCTTTGAGGGATTTTTATGCTGCTTTCCGTATAAACAGCAGGTGTAAAATTTCAATGATCCTCTTGCTGACAGATGCGTGAAAAAGGACATCGCATAACACACGGACTAGACAGACTGTAGTTTATCTAAAGCCGGTTTTAAACGTTGGCGGCCTTTTTATTAATCAGTTACTGAAGCCGAGGATATCATGATAAGTGATACGGTGCAGCAATTAAATTTTTTTTTTTTTTTGTACTTTTATTATCAAAACGATTGTCCGTTAGAGCAAACTTTGTCCGTGCTGCTTTCATTTAACGGCAGATGGAGTTGCTCTTCACCGGCATCTCTTCAACATTTGGTGGATGAAGGGGATGATAATTTCCCTCTCAACGAATGCACAAAAAGTGACTGTTTGTTGCAGACTTTCTGTAATCGTTGTGATTGGGCTGTAATTTTCTATTGTAAAAAGGATGCTGGTGAATCCATCATCCCACATTTCCGTTTGCCTAATTTCTTAACAGTTGGGTGTATTATTTTTTTAAACTGTGGCCCTCTTTTTAAATGGAAACTGCTTTCCATTGTACAAGTGTTTAAAATCCACTAGTTTTGACTAGAAAATTATTGCTGAAACAAAAACTATTTCTTCAATCATTTTTCATGCCCATTTTCTTGCCGCACAAAAAATGCTCTTTAAGAATTTTTAAAACATTCCGTTGGCACATAAAACACAACCAGAAATTCTCACATGCACAGAAAAAGCCGCTTGAATACAAAGCAATTAACGCAATTTAAAACACATCTGAAAAAAAGAATTAATTAAAATGAACATGCATCTTTTAGCAGCAAAAAGAAAAAAAAAGGAGAGCAGAAAAGAAAAAATCTAAACAAATCCTCACATAAAAAACATCCACAACAACAACCCAGCATAACGAATTTGCCAACAGAACTCCTTTTCAACTTTTGACACCTACTTTGTGCAAGAGGCAGAGACAGAAAGAGAGAAAAAATAAACCGAAAAGAGCAAAAAAAAAAAAAAAGAAAATTGAATAAAAAAATTTAATAATATAAGTGCGACAACAAGGACAATTTTCACATTGTATATTTATACAATTGGACAGGAAAGGCCAAGAAAGAGTCACATCACAACGCAAAATAATACAATGGACGAAAACGGAATCCAAGTATGGTCGACCACGCAACTGACGGGGAAGACGGAAAATATTCACATATAAAAACACACATTCCTTTTCTTTTCACAAACTGTTTGACTAAAAATGTAGTTAACGAATGCAAGACTTTAATTATGGCCACTAGACACGAACAGTGTCGTGAATGTTAAAATATATATATAATTTTTTTTTTTTTTTGGTTTATACTCATGAACGAGTTTAATTTTTATAATAAAGTCCTTACCGCTGTATTTTACACAACACATTTTAACTTCTCTTGTGGGTTTTTGCTGCTCTTCGCTGACTAAGATTTGGCCAGAAGTTGGTTCAATAATTGAGTGATTAAAATATATATAGAAAATTTGTATATGTAGGATATAACAAAAGTATTTTATTCATTTCAAGGACCCATCCCTGCCATTATGTTTGAAACTTAAGATTGTTTAGATCCGGCTGAATTTCATCAATAGATTTGGTTATATAGACTTTAAGGGCGTTACCAAAGAGCAAAAAGGTTTAGTGCAATCAAGTTACAAAAATTTTGTGGCGAATTCACCATTCACCGAAAGTCATATCATCGAATCGTGCCTAAAGAATGTGCATTTTGGTGCTTGCAGCATCCTGATGCTGAAAGCACATGTTCTATCTGTTCATATCGTTGGATTTGAAGGCTACAGAAATCGTTCCGTAGAGCTCGTTGTTCACTATAATGAAATACGCATCAGTGACGCCGCCGCCGCTGAAACCGCAAAAACTTGTAATTTTTCTGTGGCTGATTGTCACCTGATGAACCTCGTGCAAGTTCCTTTTGTCCAACTCTGTAGAAGAATCAGCTGTGAAAGGTCAAACCACGTGCCATAGCACGCCAAGCTTGCACTAACGAATGCTCAGCTTGATTATAAAGTTTCATCGTTTGAAGGTGCTGCTCAATCCTGTAACTTGTCAGGGTTATTTGGCAGCAGCAATTGAATAAAAAAAAAAACAGATCAGACAAACTGCTAGAAGAAATAGCGGCCAACATCTATCCTCACCGATTGAAAAATCCTTTATCTGAGAACCTAGAAAAAGAAGAGATATTTTTCATGAGAAATCGTTGTACTTCTTTCCATTGCCTGAGTTTCTTTCTTATCATTATTTCTTATTATTTTATTTCTTTGCTTTTTTAATGCTTTTTCTTAGGCTTTTAAATAATTTGTCGTACTATTCCCTACAACTGTTAAGCAAACAAAATTATTGTACAAGTTGCCGAAAAAGGATAATAGTGTCTTAAGTCGCAGACTATTGTTTTAGCCGCAGGCAAAGTTATTTTACAGTTATACAAGAATTAATATTATAATCCACACGAAAAAAAAAACACTCGAATGCAGTTTCTTGAAGCCTTCACAGGAAGCTTAAGTGGCCGACTGTTCGCCAGCAACTGAAATATTTATGTCCTTTAAGCCGCTAATGAAAAGTATACACTACAAGAACAACATTTGGTTTTATAATATATTTTTATAAATATAAACTTGACAAACACTGAACGCGATGTATAAGGACTTCATATTTATTTGAATGACAAGTAAAATTTTTCTTAATCGCACCATCTTTTGCCAGCAATAATTCTTTACTTTCGTCATTTTACTTGTACGGCAAACTGGAAACAATACAAAATCTTCTGCAGGGATAAACAACTTGGTTTTTAACAAACAGTTTTAGAAACAAGACATAAACACTAGTTTCCTTAAGACAATAGTGCTGTGCATCCAATTTAGAAAATGGCCAGCCATGACAACCGGTTCGTCGTCAACTGCCACAGAAGCGATTATTATTAAGATTTCCTTTTCACAGAATGTAATTTGAGTAACAAAAACGAAAACGATTTAAATGATGTCAGAGTTGAGAGGAAAAGAAATTTTATGGATTCTGTTACATGTTATTTGTTGCAGTTAAATAAATATTCAATAGCAGGAGTTGTGCTGCAGGAACAAGTCAAGTACAAATTCTGGCAAATAAGTATTATTTTAAAATGAAATTTTAATATTCTTGCAGCAAAAAAACTATCTCAGTGTATGAACACCGAAGTACTCGTACACCAGAAACCAAAAAATATGAATCTTCTAGATAGATAAATGTGTAGTAAAATGTATGCGCCAGAATAAATAAGAACAAAAGCAGTCATGTTTCCAAAAATATCAATTCCTGAGAAACTCCTGCTTCCAAAAAAATAAAACTAAATAAATAGCAAAAATATGAAGCGAAAAAAGTTGTAGGAAAATAAAAAAAAAAAAAAATGTTGGGAGTTGAAAAAAATTTAACCTTAAAAAAATTTCCAGTAGAAAATTAATCGATTGAAATTTTTGTTTGTGTTAAAAATTCATCCATAGTACTAGAAATATTTCTATACAAAATTAATCGATAAAAAAATTTTCTACACATAAATAATCGATTGAAAAATGTTCTACATAAATTAATCGGCTAAAAAATGTTTCTTTCGAAAAAGTAGCGACTACAAAAAATTTGTGTTGACGATTGAAAGAAATTAGAAAACTCGAATCATATAAAACAAATTCTGTAAAAAAAACTTGACAAAAAATTGAACGACAACAATAATTTTTTATATAAAATTTATCGATTAAACAACTTTTGTAGAGAAAGTTAATCAACTACAAAATTCTTCCATACAAAATTTTACGATTAAAAATATTTCCTATAAAAAGTTTCTTGATAACTCAGTTTTTCTGCAAAAGCTTTATCGATTAAAAAATTTTTTTGAAACTTTAGCGTTTAAAATTGTATAACGATAATAAAATGGTTAAATGAAAATCTTGTATGAAAAAAATGTCTGAAAAAAAAATCTATAGAAAACTTATTCAGTGAACAAATTTTGTATTTAAAATTAAAAAAATTCCTACAGAAAATTTTATTGAAAATTTTTCGTTATAAATTTATCGATTAGAAAATATTTCTATGGAAAATGTAGTGGGTAAATTTCGCAGAAATCTCACCGATTAAAATATTTTGTTATACAAAATTTGTCTACTGCAGCAGAATGCGTATGAACATTTTACCGATTCAGAAATTCTTTAGAAAAATTCAACGAATAAAAGGTTTTTTATAAAAAATTTAGCGATTACAAAATTGTACATAAAAAAACGTCTAAAAGGATTTTCTGTAGAAAACTTAGCGATGGCAACCACTTTTTATAAAAATCTGTTTAGAGAAATTTTTTTGGCGTTTTGAATTTTGATTGAAAATCAATAATCAATTATTGAGACTGATTTAATTTTTTTTTAAATCTTCGCTTAAGATTGACTTGCGCTTTTAAAAACAATTTGCAAAAATATTCCTTAAACATTCTGCTTTCTTTCACTTCCTCTAAGCGTATTAGTGTTTGTGTGCGAATTTCAATTATAACGCATACGCCACGCCAGTCAAAATAACTCCTTGAGTTCTAAACAATTTACTTTTCAATTCTAGCTTTTACCGCAAATATATCTCCAAAGAGAAGGAAAAATATTAAGCAAAACTTTCGTATATCCTGTTTAGGTTTAGTTTCTCGTTCAGCCAGAAGTAGAAGCGGAAAAAGCAGGAACGAAAAAGATGAAATAAAACCGAACAAAATCTTACAACTTTCAACAAAGGAACAAATATTTTTTAACAAGATGACAACACATCACACCATCTGTCTTAACTTGACAATGACAAACTTTGGCATAAAAGAAAATGCAGAAGAAAAACACAAGAGGAGAAAATAAACTTATTCATGGCAAACAACAACTTAAAAAACTGAAAGCATCTTCTAAAAATGAAATGAGAGTATAATAATCAAACTGACGACTAACACCAGCGTCGTACAAAATTACTGAAAGTGTTTGTCGGGGAGCTCGGGATAATACTGCGTAGTTGTGTGTCGGTGTGTGTGTGTGTGTTCTGGCATTATCTGCACACAATTTCAATAATTTCACGGCTGTCAAATTTTCTATTAAAAACCGTTTGTTTCGTTTATTTTTTTCAAGTATTTTTGATGGTTGTTGTTGCTGATTTTTTTTTGTTTGTTTTTTTTTTTTTTTTGTAAAGAAGCCAACATCGTGGCGTCACCTTCATTTCTAACGCCTTGGCAGCTCACTCTTACACTTTGACGGTTAATACTAATAATGTTTAACGTTTTTTTCTTGTAGTATTTCTGTTGTAGCTGTTGTTATTGCTGATTTTTTTTCCGTTTCTGTAACAATTGACGCGTCTCGCCACGGATATCGTTGTTATTTTGGAAAAGTTTTTCTTTGTTTGCTTCTGTTCCAAATTCGACTGTTGGTTTTTGTGTTGACTGTGTTTAAGCTGCCAACAAAACTGCGCCTGCTTTAGAAGCAGATTTATGAAATGAAAATCTAGGAAACAGTTGTTTGAATTTTGTAATTAAAAACAATTTTTGGAGATTTGTTTAGCATTTTTTTTCCAAGTAAAAAAATCAAGTTATTGTAGTTGTTCGTTTTGTATTTCAAACTTATTTACAATAACAATTTGTTTGTGCAACAATTAAAATTTTGTATTTCTGTTTCTCTAAAGGTTTCCGTTTTTTTTTTCGAAAAAACACAGAATAGTTTTTTCCCGGCTGGAAATTTTTGCTTTCCTTTATTATTAAAAAAAAATTGTAAATTTTTAGGTCTAAAAAAACTTCGGATAATAAATATCATAAAAATCGCCAAACATTTCAAATCTCAAAAAAATATCTTAAGCAATTTATCAAATCAAAACAGTTCGCTAAGAAAATCGCCAAGAAAAATCGTAAAAATTCAAAAGATCGCCAAAATATTGTTGGTAGGAAAGAAGTTTTTGAAATCAAATTCACTTAATAATAGAGGAAATAAAAAAGGAGACACGTAGCAAAAAATCCAGAAAAGTGTTTTAAATGTTTGAGGTTTTTTTTATCGTTGAATTATAGTCAATAACTTTTTGTATCTTTGAAACTTTTTTATAGCAAATTTTGTTATTTAATAAAATTTTTTTTGTATTTTATAAACAAGTCTTACAAATTTATTGAATGTAATAAAAGTTGTAAAAGGCTAAAGCCAGAATGTAATTCATAAAAACAAAGTCTTTAAGTACATAAATAAATCAGCAGAATAGAATATAAAATCATGAATCTTAAAACGTTAGACGGTTTCATAATCTTGATAGGCTTGGCGTAGAAGGAAACAGGGATTAGCCGCAGTCGTCAGATGAAAACTGGCAGCTAAAGAATATTTAGCAATTATTGAAAATAGCCTAAAAATCCCTTTTTTTTATACAGAAATTAGCAGAAGCAGAAGATAAAACAATGAAGTTCAAAATGATTTTAGTGAAAGGACGAAATTAATTTTCGCGGCTGAAAGAGGGGCGCTAAAATGCCCTCCGTGCAACAACCTGTCCCAGTAGCTTACTTTTGCTCTAATCCTTATTCATTACCAGGCGCTGGTAATCAGTGAAGAGTAAACGGCGTGTTCAGTCACATTTTACGTCCTGGTCAGTCAGTCTAAGACTGTCTTTAGCTATTTGAATAATCATCTCGCTGCATCATATAGATATTCTTATTTTCCAAGCCACTTGATTTTTCTGCTCGCTTGATATTGTCAAGAACAAAACTGTCATTAAATGCTTTTTTTTTGTATTATTTCTTATGAAGAATATAATTGCAAAGTTTTGCTGGTTTTTAAGTATTTGCGCTGAAACTTAAATTCCGTTACTAAACTTCAACAATAACTCCGTTTCCTGTTGAAGTTTTCGCCAATACCCGGCAAATCTATTATTCATGCACACAAACACACACACACACGTGCAATCAAGCTCTTAAAGCCTGAGTGAGAGACAGGCAGCGAGACAGACAGCCAGCCAGCCAGCCAGTAGTCGACTTCCGTTGGCGTTTTTCTTGATGACTAAACTCCAGCAGCAGGGTTTGTTTTTCAGTTTAGTTTTATTCAATTTTTCTATTTTATGATTATTGTTATTACATTTCGAATTTTCTTTTGCTTTCCACTTAAGTTAAGATGTGTTTTCAAAACTTTTTGGTGCTTTTTTTTTTCTTTTTCTTTCTAGGATTTTCAACCACATAAAAAAATTTTGTGCAATTTTTTGGTTGTTGTTTTTTTTTTTTGTATGTGTAATATTTTTATGATTTTTTATTTTAAGTTTTCTGTTGCCACATTAAAATTGTAGTGGAGAAAAAGCAAAGCTGAAAATATTTATTTCAATTATGCGGTTTTTTTATGTGTTTTCATCTTTTTAAGTTGTTTATGATGATTTCAATAGTGGGAACGTAAATAATTTTTATGCTGGAAATTAAATGTGCTGGAAGACTTTGGAGAGGAAAATTTAGAAGCAGTAAGAGAAATAGAAAGAAAACAAAAATGCCAGCAAATTAAAGAACTTATTTTGTGTCAAAGTAAAATGTATTTTCTGTAATTTTCAATACTCTTTAATTAATTTTCTTTACCTTTTTTTTCGGTTTTTTGCCGGCGCACAATGTGACGGCATTCATGTTAATTGGAATTTTTTTTTTAATTTGGTTTTGCTCGCAGCTCATTATGTTTGAAAGGTTTTTTTCTTTCTCTTTAATCCTTCGCTATAAAAGGAAAAGTTATTGGGGTTATTTTTCGGTAATTGTCTAATTGTAGTTTTGTTTTATCGGTGTTTTTAGGCTACATCTTTAGCTGCAATGTCAAAACACTGGAATAACAAGAAATGTACGAAGCATCCAGTCCCTCTCTTATTTCTTTTCTTATATAATAAAAAAGACATATTTTGCGTACTGTAGCATTTCATCTGACGCTATACAACTTTATTTGTCTCTTATTGACTTCTCGATCAATATAATTCTCTTCATGTTTCTATCTTGTATGCCTGTAAACAACAGGTATGGTAAAGTGTGCTTTCGAAAAGTAATAAAGTTTCCGCTTAAAAAAAAAAAAATTAACAAAACATTTTTGATTCTGTTAAATCTAATATTTTGAGTATTAAAGTGGTGGATGCTAATAATTTGAGGTTGTTTTTTGTCGAGGGAAACACACAAGCTCATCAGAGCGTCATATAACTTATTTAGTCGTAGAAAAATATGTAAATTTTGAGCGTCAACTGCGTAACTGAAGTTTTTTGTATGAAATGCCAACTTAAGCAGTTGCCAAGGATTTCCAATTTCCATTACAGTTCATCTTTTCTTGTTCGAAATACATATAATAATTTGTTTTATAACTCCAACTGCTGCGAAGAAAAATCCATTTAGTAATTAAAAACCGCAAACATAAAAATAAGTTTATGGTTGTAGATTTTTACAACCTTAAAAAATATTTTAATTTTATTCCCTTTCCCGAAAATTGTCCAGCCATAAAACTGTTTTTACCTTCTGGCACAATAAAACAAGTGCTCTGCTTTTCGCTGGTTGTTCGCCATTTCTTTTTTTTGTTATTACTATTTTAACAAAAAATAAAAATAATATGCCTGATGTGTTTATGACTGTAATAAAATTATTTAATACTTTATTTTATTATTTTTACATTTTTATTAGCTAATAAGTTGTATTTATTTAATACCAAACCAAAAAGAAAAAAAAATATTGCAAACTTTAGATATTAGTCGCGTTGCTTATTTTTGGAAAAATATTAACATGTCATTTAACTGCAGGGGAATACATGAAATCTTACTTGTTTGTGGAAACTATCGCAAAGTAAAGTAAAATGTCAGCACAAAACCGACAAGAAAAGTCATAAATAAAGAAATGAAATAAAAGCCCTAAAAATGTTAATAACACGCGATTAACTATTTGCCAGTTATTATGGGAAATATAAATATTATAATGTGTGATCATTTTAATAACGCGATATTTAAATCAGCAGCAATAAAATACGTAGTTTACCAAACTAACTACAAATTTGTTTATTATGCGTTTAATCGAATAAACTGGAAACGCATAAGTAGTTAAACATGTTTTTGCAGTCTGAAGGGAAGAAGAGCGTCCCATCTCTGTTAGCTGTTGGCTTTACACACCGTTTTGGTGGAGGCTAGTAATGCGTAATTGAAATAATGTTCAAAGGAAACCACCAGCTGTTATGCTTATAAATTAAAATTTAAAAGAAATAAACGCCTTGTCACAGCACGCCATTTGATTTTAGTTATTACAACATTAAGCAACAATTTGTTTAGCCTAAATACATTTTTCTCATTGATTTCAATGCAATCCTGCTTTATTTATATTAAATATCAGGTTTTAGAAAAAAAACCGTGATGTGACAATTTAATTTTTTCTTTCTTTTAAACATAAACATGGTTAATAAATTTTTAATAGGCTACAAATTAATTCATTTTAAACATGTCCCATTGATTGGTATTCGTATTCACAATGAAAGGGGCTTAAAATCTTTTGTAACATATTCTTGTTTGTTTTGTATGTAGTTTTTGCCAAATTAACTCACCAATCTAAAAGGCTTTGATATAACAAAATGGAAAACAAAATTAATTTTTATAAAAAAAAAGTATTATTTTCCTTCTTTTCCCCAAAGTTTTCATTTGCCAGAAGTCAACAATACACCCGTCACTCATTGTCAAGAAAAAAGTTAAAAAAAAAAAAAACAAAAAAATAAAAACATGTGAACATTAAACTTCAAAAAAAAAGTTATTAAGGGCCAGCTTCCATTTTGTGCAGAAATACGTTATTCTTCCTCCAGAGATGCTTTATATTTATTATTATCCCTTTTTCCTGTGCCCAACTTAGAAAAAAAAAATAAGAAATTTGTTGAAGAGTTTCTTCTTGCTAGTTTTTTCCTGCTATTTACTATTGTTGCTATACAATTTAATAAGTTGTGAAAGAAAACTCATTCCCAGAAAAATAAATTTCAAATTACATTTTATGCGGCAGTACGTTCTTGTATCTTATAAAAAATATAACCATCTTACGAAGTTTGGCTCTCTTATATTGTATAATTATTTAATTTTAATCAGACTTGAGTTTGTTTTTCATTTTTTATTACAATACAAAACATCTTTTTATTTATTGCCATGGTTTGCGTATTGAAAAAGGAAACAATGACAGAAATACAGACCCCTAAGCAAGAGAATAGTAATTTTGCGGTAGCCAAGAACTTTAGGGACTGACAAAAATCAAAACGAATTTGTTACTTCTTATCACGTAAATCGATTTTGAATTCCGTTTCTTAAATGCTGACGGCAGTGATTTTGTTACAACGCAAAACAGGCCACCTGAAACAAAAATTTTCATGACAAATATTTTATATTTTTTATTGATTTCCATAGAAATTTTCCAAACAAATCACTTGTTTGAGCTGGGAAAAGGACACATTAATTTGAAATCAGCTTCGTTTATATCTGCTGCGCAAAATTTATCGCCAAAAAGGCTAAAATTTTGGGAAATTTTAGCGTTCTCTAATAGTGATGGAAACTTCCATCATTAATCCAATAATACCAAAAAATTAAAATTAGTAAAGTAAATATATTTTATGTCGTTAATGTTGAAACATAAGGAGCAGAATTTAAATTGTAATAAAAGTTTAAATGATTTAAAAACCTGAAAACCTGCAAGTTTTTTTCAATATTAAGAAGCGAGTTATATGTCAAGATTTTCAATTGTTTGTTTAGCAATACATAGTAAATGGATATACAAACTTTCAATAATCATGTGATGGATATATCCATCATGCTACCAATTGATTTGCATTATTTGTGTTTGCTTATGTACATTTTTGTCTGCTATTTATTTAAGCCTCAAGGTTAGAAAAAACAAAGAACAGAATTTGCTTCCCAATCAGTGATAAATCTAAAATATTTGCTGATTTAATCTGAAACTATTCTGAAGTTTGTTTTTTGTTATAAAAAAACTGTTAAAGTTTGATATATCAAATTATTTGCAGATTTTATTTCACCTTTTAGGCAATAGATATCGCTTTGCTTGCCATAAACAAATGATGGAAATTTCCATCATTGCAATAGTTTATTTTTACTTAGTTCTGTTTGCTCGAACAATCAGTTTCTTAAGACTTTGCAGTGAATCTAGAGCAAAAAATAAACAAAACGGCAACAGCGTCGATTTGTAATTTTTTTTTAGAAGCAATTTTTTATTGTTTGTTTTTTTTTTTAATACATATAGTTAAATAATTTGTATTTAATTATTAACTAAGATTCATGTGCACTATTGTTTGCACATAAGTATGGTGTGTTAACATTAAATCATGTTAAATTAACTTGAAATTCCAAGGCAGTGAAATCATAAATAAACTCGTATATTTCGCAACTAATATAATTCTTTTAATTTTTATGACTTTTCTTGAAACCTTAGCCTTTATTTATGGTTTATAAACAGATATAATCTACACTGAAAAAAAATTATTTAAATTTAAAAAGAAAGAATTATTTTTGAACGACAGAGTAAATATTGGAAATTACATAAATATTTAAAAATTTATGGTCTCTATTAAGTTTTTTGTCACCCATTTTTTTTTTTGCTGCGTGTAGTTATACCTACAATACATATGTGGATGTGGGCATGCATGTACGTGTCCGGTACCAGTTTTTATTTTCGCCTGATGACAGTGTTGATAATTTATGTTTTTTTAGTGGAGTTTGTTGTTTACGTGCCAAAAAATATTCTTACCTGTAACAGTTTTATTATCAAATCGAAAAAAATAAATAAATTTATACACCAGCAATGTCACATTCCCCAACTAATGCGGGGAACACAACCGATACCCGCTCTGCCCAACATTTGTTTGCCAAAATGTAGTTGTTTTCGGTATAATAACTATAATGTTCTTGTTATTTTTGTTTTAAGTTTATTTTACAAACTGAAGATATGGATGGCATGCCATGAATTATCCAACTAAATAATAAAATAAATAGTAATAAATTCATAATGTCAACTGTCAACAGGCAATATATTTTCGAATGTACACACACACACATGCAAACACACACACACATACACACCCGTTTAGAGACAATGCCAGTAGCTGTTGTGGCTGGTTGCAATGAGCGTGTAGGCTTAAAAGTGTATTAGAGAAAATCGTTGAAACCAAATGGCTCTAATATATATTGATGGAGCTAAAGTTATTAAACACCTCACAATATGTTCAGTAAATGGCACAATTTCATAGATTAATTTGTTGCCGTACACAAAAAGATCATTTGTATTTGGGAATAAAAACCCACACAAACGAATTAGTTCTTAGTGCCACAACAGCGGGTCAAATAACTGGGCGGGGCAGCCTTCAAAACGTTTCGATTATGTTAATTGGGAAGCTTGAGTCAAATAACATATAACATAACATAACCACAATTTGGGCTTTTAAGCGATTCAGCTGGGCTTTTAAACGATAACACTGGCTTATAGCAGTAAAGCACCAATTTTTCGACTCATACTCATTATTTGAGAAATATCTGCTAATAATTTGTCTCGCCAGTTAAAGGTTTTCTTTAAATTTTTTTCCAGTTTTTATTGTCTTTTGCAGTTTTGAGACAACAGCAGTCACCAATTCAATTTTTCCCCCAACAAATTCATTTACGAAATAACTCTTGACTTAATTAAATTTTGCAATATTCTTAAAGTTTAAATTATTTAGTTTTCCTCACGTCACGTCTGCTTGTTGTAACTGCAATTTTAACTCACAAAACACACACTTTATTAAATGTAAATTACGAGTACGTTGCCGCATGACGATATCAATAACAGTGGGAGAATAATAAGAAAGATAAAACTTTAAATAAAGTGACTTAAAAAGCAAAAAAAAAAAAAAAAGAAAAGAATCCTTTAAGACAACAATAAAATTAACAAACTCTTGTTCAAGCATGCATGCGTGCACTTATGCTGCAACTCTGTGATTAAAAAGTGCGGGTGGTTTTGGGAGGGGGGGCGAACGGAGGCAAAGCCGCTACTTGAAAACCGACAAGAAAAACACTCAAACTGTTGCTGCTGTGTCATCTTCCAAGCAGGTTCTGTACAGCAACAAGGCAAACCAGTGAATTTGTTTGTCTGGCAGAGGGATAAGAGACGTCATTAGTTGGAGTATGAGGGTGAATGCAACAGGAGCCAGAAAAAAGTTATAATTAATGGGCTCTTGTTACTCACCTCGTTTTATTATTAAATGAAGCAGTTTATTAAAATATGCAGCTCGCGTTACCTTCATTAGTGGCAGACGTGGCACATAATATATTACATTTTTCTTATCTTTTTTTCACGGACCATAATCTACGGAAGAAATTTGTAAGGAGAAGATATTTCCAGTTGTTTGTTCATTTGGCTTGACAAATGCATGTGCTTGGAAAGCAAATTTTTAAAATCCATTATACACAAAAGATGAAATGGTCAATGATGAGCAACCAATTCCAAGGAAAGATAAACATTCAAAAAGATCTGTAGTCCTTCCTGCACTTTCTTTGTTATAAAGGCAGCCCATAGACAGTTGAGTCGGGTCGGAGGGTTTCAACAAATGAGCGCATGTGCTGGCAACGACAAACGTTGAGGGGGCAATATATTCTGGTTTTGTGCACTTTTACGTTCCACAGATATGAGAAACTATAAGTGAAAGCATCATTTCATCAAGTGCTTCCCAGATTAGTTCATTTTGGCGATGTTAAATGAAAAGGCAAATTGAAAGTTGTGCTTGCAATAGTCGAAAGCAGCCAAATATCGAAGCGCCATTTGAATATAGTTTTAAAACCTCAAGCGCTTCATTCTGAAAATCAAATTAATAAATTGAACTCACTGGGTTTGTAAAAACCAACTATTTCAAAAAGCTGAACTCGCGCTGTACTCTTGTTACTGTTACTGTTAAATTTTATTCTGTTTAGTATTTTTGAATTTAGAAATTTGCTGGTTTGAAATCGCGTGATTTTCAACTTTTGTCATTAAAGCGCTTATAATTTTCTAGCGACCAAAATCAACAACTTTTCTTCGAAATTTTGCCAGCTAAATAGAATTATACACTGCCACAAAATATTTAATTTGATTACAAAGTCGCAATATATCAAAGTATTTCTAAAATTTGTCGTTCGACTTAAGCTTTTTAATGTCATTGTTTTAGGCCATTCATTTTCATAATCTTTACATTTCATATGTGATTTAGCTTCATTAGCAACGTGGGCTTGTGTTTATGAAAGTCTTCAAAATTACCCAAAATTTTTCATTCATCATTTTCATTAGACTTTAAGGAATTGAAAAGCAAACAAACAAACCAGCTCAAAAATTTTAATTAATTTGAATTTTTTTCAACAAAATAAAATGTTTGCATTTCATAATTAATCACATTTATCATGCAACATAATAAATTGACATAAACCATTTATAAAACTTTAACTCATATTGGAACACATGTCTGTAGGTATGTGTGTGTGTGTGTGTGTGCGTGTACACGCAAACACACATACACAATAAATGGGTGAAAACACAAAACACACCTTCACAAACACACAAGTTCAAAGTTGACAAATTACAACGACAAACAATTAAAACAAATAATAACGATACACAAATACTCTTCCCCCAAAACTCACTCTCTCTCTCACTGTTTCACTCACCGGGTTTCCTTTTCCTTTTCACTATCTTCAGTAACTGGCTCAAAGTGTTTATGCAAATTGTAGGTGTTCGTAGGTGAATTGGTTTGGGCGCAGGCAGTCTGCAAATTCCCTGTGTGTATAAAATTCTTTCGCCTTCTACGAGAAGAAAACAACAGCTTTTAGTCAAAGGAAACGCTTAAGATCAACAGGATTTGCTAATATTATTTCAGGGTTTTGGCTTTCCAAAGTTCTTCACTAGATTTATGAAAGCAAATGTAAATATTTTTTTCTATATGAAAAAAATCGCGCAGTAGAGAAACTGCTTTTATAGAAATTATATGATTAATTTCTTATCTGCTTCAAAATATAAAAAGTTCTTCTCAAAAATCGTAATTATTTTGGGTGTTTATTAAGTAAAATATTCCTTGTACGTTCACAAAAGGCAAACAGATGGAGCACCAGCAATTATTAACAAGTTTTCATTTATCTACATTCTGTAGTGTTTGATGCCTGAAAGTCTGCTTTAAAACTTTTTAATACCTAAAAGTATACTACAAACATTTCCTTTGTACTCTGCGAAAAGCAAACAGATCGAGCAGAAGAAATAATAATCATATTTTCATGTATGTATTTACATTTTATGGCTTAAAGTATGTAATGCCTTAAAGTGGGCTTTACGGTTGGTTTGACACCTGAAAGTATGCTACAACATTTTCCTTTTTAGCTTATGAAAGGCAAAAAGATCGTGATCTTACAGAAAGAATTGTAATCATGTTTTCACTTGTGTACACTTTGTTTTCTAAGCCCTGAAAGTATGCTTTACAACGTTTTCAATACCTGAAAATAGGCTGCAAACATTTGCTTTTTAGTTTACCAAAGGCAAAAAGATCGAGAGGAAGAAATAATATATGTACATTTTATATTTAATGGCTGGAATTTTTTGTATATGCCAAAGTGACTCTTAAATAATTAGTATATACCAATAAAATGTTTATTTATTACTTTGTTTTGCAACACAATCCATATTTATGTAGAGTGCGAATAATATTAAATGTTTTTTGAAATATGAAAATATTTTTTACTTAGACGTTTTGTAGCTTTTATTTATGACCTATTTAGTAGACTTAAGCATTTGCCCAACAGTGTTGATTGTACGGCAATCCATGCAGTCAACTTTTAGTACTAGCCTCGTTACAGGCTTAAAATGTTTAAGAAATTTTCAATTTACTCTTTCAGTTTGATGTTGTGCTCATGTTTATGTTTTAACAAAAGGGTTAAACAGTTTAAATGCTTAAGGAAACTGTCATATCAGTTTGTAAGTCATAAATTATGGCTAGAAAAAACATCCGACAAAACTCACAATCATACGAGTATGTTAAACAAACGTCTACGTATATGTACACACAGACATACACACAGGCATCTCTACAGCCTTGTACACATTCGATGTGTTTCACATTTGCAAAGTAAAACAAGTCCTCACATTCACAAATAATCTTGGCAGAGTAAAAATAATCATTTACAAAACTTGCTTTTAATTTATTCCGGTAAAAAGTAAAATTACTGAAGAAAAATTCAGGGCGTTTGAAATTAAGAAAAAAGTAAAAGAAAATAAAATGTTTATCTTCTGTTGCGATTGTCTGTCTCTTACTTTTCGGGGCTTTTATTTGCACATGTGCCCGGATTTAAGAAATATTTACACTTGTGCTTGACAACTTATTTAGTTGAGTTTGTTTTTCAGTTTCCGGTAAAATCTTTGCTAATTTTTTTATTATTTTATTCATAAAAATAATAAAAAATAATATTTCACTAAAAATATTGATAAATGAAATTTTTGTCAGCAAAAAATGCTATACAAAATATTTTTCCTAAGGAAAAAATTTCGCTTAGAAAGTTTTTCTATAGAAAATATTTTGTTAAAATCTTTCACAAAAAAAAGATCGTTGAATACAAAATCTTTTTCTGTAAAATACAGAGTTTCTTTGCAATTATTGCTGCAAAATTTGTGCCTTGACAAATAAATTGTTGTTGTTTTTTCTAAATATTGTTAAACTCAATTAAAACTGTCTTTTCATTATAGCCAAGTGTAAGCAAATATTTTGCAACATACTTTTAGGAAAATAAAATAGAAAATATGGGAAATATAAAAAAAAAATATTATTCGCTTGCAATGCAACATTTTGTTGTGTTGCATGCTGCTTTCTCTTGTGTGGTGGCAGCAGACACCAACAACAACTTGTTTGTTTTTTCACAAACTGTATCGCTCTCTTACTCTGTTGTAAGGACGTTTGTGATGAAGAGGACAGAGCAGCATAACAAATGCCAGCCAAAAGCAATTAGAAGCACAAACTGGGTGTTGGCGATATTTACATGATGAACACGTTGCATCTAAATAAACAAAAATGCCATCACAAAAACTATGGGGAACAATTTTTGCCTTGCCTTAACAGCCAGCATATTTCTGTGAATGCCAACGAGGCATGTGGCGTGCGTTGTGTCTTGGCTTGTTAAGTAAATTAAAAACAAATAAGATTTGTCGAATCAACAAACCCCGTTCCAGCCCTGCCAGTCATACACGTGTTTAAGAAAGCAAATACTTTTTAAGCTAAAGAAATTGGTATGTTTTGAGGAAATATAAAGCTGTTTATTTGTTTTATATCAAAAGGATATTAAGTACTAAAATAAACAGTAAAGGGTTAATAAACACTTTGGCAAACATTGATAATTATGTTTTATTCAAATTTCTATGGAAGTTATTTATTTTCTTTAATAAAAGTGTATAAAACAAAGCATAACTAAAGGTATTTGCAGATAATTGAAAAGTGTAGCATATTTTAGGGGAGCGTATACAAGAAAAACTTATTTTATTAAAGCCAAAAACGTTTAAACTTCTTAAAATTAAGAGAGAGAAAAAAAACAAATTGAGTAGAGACTCAAAAAACTGAAAAAATATACAAAATAAATGGCCTATCCAAATTGAGTTTGAGTTTGTGAACAGTTTCACGAAGGCATAAAAGTGCAGTTTTGGTCATTCATATCTTGTACAATATGAATGACCATTTGCCTGTGAGGATATTGGTTGACAACATTTCCACATCGAAGCTGGTGAAATTTTTCACAAATTGCGTTTTAATCTTTTATGTATGTAATCTTTTTATATGACGAGATCAAAACGTCACGTCAGAGACAAAGGACTTGGTTCGCTTAAAAGGCGCTTTTCAACACAAAAGAAACCTTTTCGTCTGATTATAACATGATGTTACCGCCTGAATTTAATCTCTTATTTTAAATGAATTCTTGGAAAACAAAACAATAATGAAATGAAATGTCTGCACGAAACATTAGCCATTGTCAATATCATAAAGTCGCAGTAAAATGTGACAATGTGACAATGTGTCAATCTGTTTAATTTAATTTTATCAATGATTTTCAAGATTTACACAGGCTTTTCTTTTTATTTTCGGTTTCTTTTCATTTCATCTGTGTTTCATTCAAGCATATTATTTTTCGTTTCTGCAAAATAACAAAAACTTCCTGGTTTTTGCTTTTTGTCTTATCTGTAAATTTTTTTTTTTTTTTTGGTTCCTTTAATCTTTGTGCCATTTCTTTGTGAGCGCTTCATACAAATAATTCGATTTGGGTGTGTAGTTTTATTTGTTAAACGAACTCCGTTCATGTTTTTTCCGTTTATGTTTCCGCTTCCTCGTTTTGCCTCTTTGTCTTTTGTCTTTTGTTTTTGTTTGTTTTTTTTTTCTCCGTCTGTCTATTGTCTAGTCGTTGGCAAAATCTCTACTGGAGGCTTAACAGTAATCAATTCATATGTCAAATTTAGAATTTATTTTATTAAATTAAAATAACTCTGACTTTAAGAAGCGAAGAAAAGGAAGCAAAAACGTATAGAATAACAGAAAAAGTAGCCAATTTTGCAGAGTTTTGAAATTATTAAGCCGAAACTTCCTGCTGGTGCTGGCAAAGAAAAGTAGTAAACAATTTAATCCTGTAAGAAAACTTGGTAAGTTAATGCAGTTTTTTATAATAAGATGCAATCAAATTAACATAAAATAGTTATATAATATTGTAGTCATCCCTGTAACTCTATAGCTGGGAGAACTTTTAACTCTTTGGATTTTAATCTGTGATGCAGCAGGAAAAATATGCAAATAATTTCACTGTCCCAGAGAACATCCATTTAGTTCAACTACAATTTTTAAAGATACAGCGATCCCCACATTGAGTTCAATACAAGAAGGCGCTTCTTTCATCTGGTATAAAAGTTAAAAGGCTGGTAAAAGCATTTTCGGTGAAAATTTCGCTGAATTTGTTTTAAACGCCAAAATACTTATTGAACCAAGCGAAAAGTAGGGTATACACATGAACACTATTGAGGGTTAAGTTTAGTGACCAGCAGTTGAATGAAAATCTTTGCTTTGAAGTGCTGGAAATTTCACAAAATCCCCGCACATCATAACATCCCCTTGTGCCAAAGACCTCGTTGTGTGATAAGATCTTCCTTAGCTAAAACGTACGATCAACTTGTTCAACTCAACAGTGGGACAAGGAAATCTATCCTGTCCATGATGAGAATATTTATTTTTTATTATATGAATATTCTTCTTAATGACATAAATTCTCCACTAATTAAAATAAACGATATTATAGTTCAACCTTAACTGCCTACGCAGTAGAGAAAAGCTGTTCAGGTGCATGAATACTATCGGGGGCTAAGTTTGACGGGCTGGAAAAAATAATGTTTATGTATATTATAAAATCGTTTTTTGTGGCCACTAAAAATTTTCGCTCCCTATAAATAAAAAATTTAATTTTTTTTTTCCATAAAACACTTTATTTGTACTGGCCAACGTTTTGGGCAACGCTGGTCACAAATGTGGATAACAGCAACTAAAATAGTTTTAATAATCATCTATACAAATAGTACAGATGTGAAAAATTCAAACTTTTTATGCCTTTATTTGAGTTGCCATCAAATTTAACCGCATAAAAATCTTGTTTTACTATTTATTATTAATTTCTTAAAATACCAATTTTATTAAATATTCAAAAATGTTAAACAAACCTCTAAAGCATATGATTTTTGCTCGATTTGAAGCATTTATTAAAAGAAAAATATTTGGCACAACTAGACAAAAGTATTCGCAAGACATTGAGATTTTGAAAAATTTTCCTTTCGTTCCATCAACTGGGAGTTCATTTAAAATTTTCTTTGACTTTTGATTTTCTCTAAGAACATAATGAAATAAAAAAAAAATATATAGAATAAATCTTGCATAATAAATAAAAAGATAAATCCTTAAGGATTTCCTAAGAGCAAAATCAAACAAATTCATTTAACAAACAAAATTAAAAGCAAAACGAAAGTATATGTACACATGGCCATGAAACGTTAAATGCAAAAGAACTTAAGTCACAAAATTTGAAGCCAATGGATTATGGTGGAAATAATTAGTGATGGTTTTCACTCTTTGAAATATATATTTAAAGCTGTAGTATGTTTACCACTCTTGTATATTAATTCTGGTATAGTAACTCTGGTGTACTTACTCTGGTATATTTACTACGGCTCTTACCAGACTTCTTTAGAAATAAATAGCGATGAGTTTGACTGTTTAACTTATGCATACCACTCTTGTATATTAACTCTGGCATATTACCTGTGGTATACTTACTCTTGTATATGTACTACAGTACTTTCTTTCTTTCTTTCTTTGGACGTAAATACTGATGGATTTGACTGTTAAACTATGCACGCTACTCTTTTATATTAACTCTGATATGTTAACTCTGGTATACTTAATCTGGTATGTAATTACTAAGGTTCTTACCAGACTTATTTCATAAATAAATACTCTGGTATATACAAGCCTGTTATATTTACTACGATTCTTTCCAAACTTCTTTGTGTATTGAAAATTAGCAATTCAAGGGAGTCCTATCCGTATTTTCACGCTTTGGCTTTTACTCTTTTTGGTACATTAATGTAGAAAAAATTTGAAAAAGGCAACATGTTTTAAAATCTATTTCAAATATTTTTCTGTTTTCAAACACATTTCCAATGTGGCTTAATTTCGCTGGCAACTTCGATTCTCTTCTTGTGCTTTATCTGGCTGTTAGTCTCTTTTACAATAGCGATTCTGTTATGTAAATTCGTTTGTTTATCAAGTTGTTTAAATTACCGCTTCTTGTATTTTCAAACGGAAAATCCTCCCTCAGAGTGTGTCTATTTATTTCAAACAAAATTTTTTTTTGTTCGGTTGTGTTCTGTTAAAGCCAAAATCCAATTAACAAATCATTAAACTTTCATTAAACGCCAGGCTTAACAAACAAACCGACAGACCAGGCAACAGTATGTACTCGAACGCATTGTGTTGTTGTTGGTGGCTCTTGTCGAGTAAGTGGTGTTTTGCTCTGCTTTTAATTTTCCAAACATATTTGCAATGTATGGTCACTGTTTATAGAATGGGCGGCATAAAGTTCATTTCAATTTGAATTTATTTGTTTGAGTGTATTTTCTCAGTTTATTTTTTCTTTATATTCTTCTTTTCATTTTCATTTTATCGCTTGTTTATTCGTTCACTTGCGAGCACAACATGTTTAAACAGTTGCCGTAAAGTGCATTTGTGTTAATCCAGTTTTGCGTGAGAAATTTGCTTTTTGGGGATTTTTATTGCACATATCGTTTGTGTTGCGAACGACTGTTTCAACTGAATAGATATACAAATTTTTGCCAGTTTTTCAATTTTTCAACAAATTTTTCATTTCATTTAATTTATAAAAAAAAAACATTTCATTTATTGAATTCTTATTAAAGGATTTTTGTATGAAAATTGATTTTGTTAAACATCAATATAAGCAAAATATATATATGAATACGTTTAAGACCGGTCCCTCTATGTCGAAAATCACCGCAAACTGAACTAATCGTGACATTTCGAAACTCCTTAATATGGCTGTAAACTGAACTTGATAAAATCCCATACATGTACTTAAGTACCGTCCAAATCACATTTTTGCCCTCAAAATTGTGGGAAAGGTTAAAGTTCGATATCGTGGTTCGACAGACAGTGAAACAAAACCTAAAAGCCATAAAGTTCCAATTGCTTGACATATAATTCCAATTTATGTGCAAAAAAGTAGTTAAAAAACGCCACTACCATAATTTTTTCCAACAAAAAGAGGAAAAACCAAAACTTTAGGTAATTTTAATATTTTTTAAAGCCGCTAACTTTTTAGAAAAACTTCTTCTTTTAGACTTTTCATACTCAGCCCACGATATATATAGGACGTATATCCTTGCGCACCAACAAGTATGATTGATTGAAGTGTGAAAGTGAACATGAATCGGCAGGACTGTTTGTGTTTGTATGAGTTGGCAGGTGTGTTGGGCTTTTCTCTAGCTTTTCCACACTACAGTTTATAAAAAAAACTTCATATCGGGTGTTATTTTAGCTGCGTGACAACTATATGACACTTCTGTTCAGTAAAAATTTCATTCCAGCAATATTTCGAGTTCTCAGAGCTCTTAAACGGACACCTGATAATTCCGTATATCAAAAAAAAAATATTCAATAAATTCAAAAGTTAATATAACAAATAATAGAATAATTAAATCATGAGTGTTATGGTTGGTATTTTGTTTTATTATATTAAATATTCTAAGAAACGTGTTCTGCTGTCTGATTGGGATTTTAAATTGTGTCGTTTTGTTTTCACCGTGTGTGTGTGTGTGTGTGTGTGTGTGTGTGTGTAAAGTGATAATTCGCGCACACTTTTTTAAAACAATATGTTTTTCTTTATTTCAGCAACATATTCGTCTTTTTAAAAGCATGAGGCCAGCAACCAAGTGCGTGCTGGTGTGTGCGTCTGTATCTGAACAATTGATGGACTTAAACCATTCAAATATCTAGTGAATTTGAACTAAAATCCTAAAAAAAAATACTTTCTCTTCTTGATATCTAAATAGATTTTATTTTCATGAAATCTATTTTTTACTCCAACTAAATGAAATTTTTATATTAAAGGAAATTTGTGCACAGAATCACAGTATTAACAATCCAGTACTGGCTAAAATCTATTAGATTTGGCCTAAAGAAGAAGAAACGTCTACTAGATATATCTCAAATTTTGTTGTTGCTGCAAATGCTCGAAACAAAGAAAAATATCTGAGTCTTACATATTCATCTTTGTCTTTCTCTGCCTTAAATAACGTTTTGTTAAATTTTAATATTTCCCAAAAAGACATTCCTTTTGCTTGAAACTTCTCGCAATTGGTTACTATGATTTTACGCTGGTCTCCGCTGCCGTTAAAGTTTTTGCCGATCGTATTTGCAAAGAAAAAGAGGCAAATAATTGCGGCGGCCAATTGAATTCCCTTGAAATACCTGCCTGCAAAATTTCCATTTTCTACTCCTATTTTTTCAGTGTAAAGACTTATCACTAAATTATTAAATAGTGGCATTAGAAATGTTTGTTAAAATACTTATGCCTTAATAAGTATTAACAAACTAGAACTATGTAAATATGTTTGCTTTAACAATATGTATTGTTGTAGAAAACATAATATAGTTGCCACCAAAATGTATGCTTTAAAAAATAAAACAAAAATTCAAATTGGCAGGAGTTTGTTTGCGTTTTGTTTTAACGACGAAAAGAAAAAACAGCAGCCAGACAATCGGTGGTAGGAAACGAAACCACAGTTTCGGTATTGTTAGTCGAAGGGTCCATCCCCCCAGTCCATACTTGGTGGCCTTGATAAAGTTTTAACAACTTGGTCAGCACTAGTTGTCTATAATTGGTTTTGTTGGAAGCGTTCCTTAAACTCTGTGGCTCAAGTTTTATTAAAAGCCACTTGTTTCAAAATATATCTAGATTTAGATGTAGTTCTATCCTTTGAGTTACAGACACGAAGTGAAGAAAAATTTCATTCTAGTTGCTAAATTTAATGTTAAATTTAATGCTATTTAAATCCAAACTAATTTTTAATCAAATATGCGGTTTTGAATTCGTTTGCCTGTTAATTTTAGTTTGTTGCCACATAAAAACAATTTTAATTAAACGAAATCTATTTATTTGTCTCTTGAAAATTATTAAAATTCTAATAAATTCCCGTATGTTGTATGTAGTTTTTGCTGCTGGTTTTTTCGTGTGCGCGCCGCACTATTGAGTTTTAAATTAAATGCAATTATTTCAATCACATTTTTTTTTGTGCGTTATTTTAATGTCTCTATACGTATTTATTCAGGCTAATATTAAAAATATTTGAAAATTAAATAAATAAAAAAAATCTTAATAAAGGAATGAAATTTGCCAGGCCTGTACGTTTCTTTTTTTTATGAAATTGTGGTTTTGTTTTTAAATTAAAATATTTTTCCATAAATAAGCGTTGGTCGACCAATGAATTTTTATAGTAAAACTCAAACAGCCATAAAAAGAACATGGTTAGCCCTGACAAAAGCGCCGCAGCTACAATTACAGCAAATTGTAAATTATTAAAAATACAACTATATTTATTTTAAGCAATTTTTTGTTTTGTTTAATAATTTTTTTGGATTGATTTATGTTTTGGGCGGGCGAAAAAATGAGCATCTTCTTTCTAATGCCCAGCAAAGCCATATCAAAAAAAAAAAAAACTTTTACTTTAGACCGGTTTTGTTGGTGTCCTTTGCCAGGCAACTGGCCCTTCGGCTAAAAGCAAATGACTTGAATCGTCAAACTGGTCCATGGTCCAGCTTAAACTAGACAAAACAATAAGTCTGGCAATAATAAAGCTCAACTTAAATAGTGGATTGTGACGTTTTTATTTTCGAAGTTTGCCTAAAAGTATGCTTCGTTTTATATGGTTTGCTCATTAACAAAACGATTCACAGGCAATTAATGTTATACACTAAAATGACTAAAATGCCATAAAATATTTACCAGCAAAATCAAACAAACTTAATTGTTGAAACTTTAAAATTATTAAATAAAATTGATAAAACTAAGAAGTACAACAACAGGCGCACATACAATTTAAACGAATGTGCCAGCCAGTTGGTGGTAGCGTTAATGTACAGTTAATGTACATACAAACCTATCAAATGTTGACCTAATTAAAAGGGTTTTTTTGTTTTGTTTTAAATGACCAAATGATTTAATTCTATTTGCCAGCGCTGATGCATCCAACAAAAATAATCAACGCCATTATCGTTAACATCAACACCATTATTGTAATTATGCTCATGATTGAAATAATAAAAAGAAATTAAATATTGAAACTAAAATGTTTTATAAAGCCTAATAGTATAATACTCATGTGTACATATTATTTAATAATAAACATTAAAAGGACACAAACAATAATATTCATAATAAGGTGCGAACGTACAGACATACACGCACACACACACACACAGAGACAGACACACAGACACACACACACACAGAGACACACAACCACACAAACACACACACACACACAAGTTTATATAATTGTATGAACGTGTGCTGGGGGTTGTGTAGATTTTCTAGTGTGAGAAGCAACTGAGAGAAAGCAATTGAGATAAAATCGCATTCAGAATTGCTGTAAATTATCCAGCCTGCAGTTGCGCTGAAGAAAATGTCAAAAGTGATACACGACTGACTCTTTACTGACATTGTCACCGGTACTACTTTACAATATGCTGCGCTATCGACATTTAACACGTTCCTGTTATCAAAAACGCACTGGTACTACTGACTAGGTGCTCCGTTTCGGAGCCAATGGCACCATTTTGGAACTACTCTGACTTCGTGTGACCTTGACCAATGTTTAACAGCTGCGTGGCAGTGAGAATGCGTTAGATACTTCATATGTAGACACTGAAACCGGGGATTGTGAAATCAGTCAATAAAATCTCGTTTTGTTTTTTCCATCAAGTTTTTAATTTTGATTTTTTAAAAAGCCTAAAATTTAGCTTTTCTTAAAATCGATCGAAATTTCATGAAAAAAGTCCCCCATTTTTAGTCGTGCGCGAAGGTTTCTTTTCTTTTGACCACGAGTGATTGGTTGATATTATTTTTAAAATATCATTTGGTTTAATAATTAGTGGAATGAAGTCGAAAACTTTTGAATATCAAAATGATTTCAATTTGTTTAAATAAATTAATTTTAAACAAAATTTCCGGTCGCGAATAGCAAAAACGTTAAAAACCTTAAGCAACATAAACTTTTTCAGTAACTTTTCATCATAAAATAAAAGATTTTGCAAAAAAAAAAAGTTGTTGGCATTTGCGGTCGTTGCTCATCCTGGTCCTTTACTGAGTATTAATTAATCCAGCCTTGGGCAGTCTAGGAAATATTTTGCTTGGGGGAATTTTGTATAAGAGCGGAATAATGTTTAAAAGTTTTGAAAGCCGCTTTAGTCTGGGGGGTCAGAAATGCAAAGCAAGACATCGTTTAATTGGTAAATGAAAATTGTATTTTTTTGTTCTTGAAGTAAATTGATTAAGACAACGTTATACATCGATTTCAGCATAAAATCGCTAAAACGGAATCGAATGCCTCAAATCGGCTTTTCGGCTTCAAACAAAGTGGATTTGTTAATCCCTAATTGAAACCAGAGGTTCTTTAATACATTGTTATAAGTTCTGTCACTGGCAGTGAAATTTTCTTATAAGAAAATTTTACTCACTTAAATTAATTAACTTCAATTACATTATGCACTGAATCAGCACGATTTTTAATCGCATGCGGACTTGGGACTTGATATTTTTCCTATTGACACAGGAAATATTTTTGATGAAATTGATTTTTTTTTGAAAAAAGTTTTCCATATTCTAGTTTGTGTTTTTTAAACATCTAATAAACAAATTTAGTGAAAATTTGTTAAACTAAAAGATATATTTAAATATTTGTATCAGATTTAATTTATTTTATCCAGCTGAATTCTCACATTTCAATTTATTTTTGTATTTTATATATATAGTCAAAATCATATTAGTGGTAATGAACAATAATGCATATAATTAAATAGCTTTTGCCATTCGAACATTAATGCATTTTCTCGTTTTATTTTTTTTTCTGCATTAATATTAATGTTTGCCATATTTCTGCATTATGTTAGAGAAGAAAAAGGAAAAATTAAGTATTAAAATAATAGAGTAAATAGTTTAAAATTTATAATAATAAATTTTAAAATTCAATAAACAAAAAATTACAAGTTTTGTAACGAATTAACTGAGGCAATAACTTGTTCAACAATGGAATTCACTGAATCAATTAATAAATTGATTGAAGGTGTATTACTAAAAAAGAATTCCTAGACTCAAGTTTTCAAAACAGACGGAAAATGAAACCAAACATTTTCTGTATTAAGGCAAATATAATATAAAAGAGCTTTTTGTTTCAAACTCAAAACCCAAAACAAGCAAAAGTTTTTAATAGAAAACGAACCAACAACCGCTGGGCTGTTGGTCAAACTCTCTACCGACTCATTCGTATCGAGTGTTTTGTAAAAGGATAATAAATTTTCTAAAATTTTTGGCCTTCAAGATGAGTTGTCAGTTTTGTGTGGGTGTGTGGGAGAACTAATACATTAACTTTTTATTGTGAATTGATATCCTCCAGCAGCTCAATTCTGATTGTCTGAAAAATGGGCTAAAAAATTTAAAATATTTTTAAAATTTTATTACCCAAACAAAAACCCTATAGTTGAGGTAATTTTTCCTTATATGAACTTATGGTCATTCTGCATTTGTCAAACCTATTATTATTATATAATTTTTGACATTAGAGTGATTTTTTAAAGAGCCTACAATTTATATATCGTTTCCAGAACCTAAAAAACGGAATAAAATATTTTTGTGCAGCATTTCAAACGTTTTTCAAATTCGTTTATGTAAATTTTGCAAAACAGATTTCAACAATTTAAATGATCGAACAGAATATCAGCTGGAATTAGAGAACAGATCATAATAATATTGAGGGAAATAACTTTAAATATTCTCTACTTTTATATTAAGTTTGATTTAGTAAAACTGCGAATATTTTATGAAAGTGTGGCAACATTGGAGTTTATATGTGAGAACAACTAAAACAAAAAATACCTGCTAAAATAAAATGGAAACTATATCACGATTTTAATCTATGACCACTTTTTAAATAAATATGTGTGGAAAATATGGTTCTAAGCGACTTTTGTTTGATTGCAACGGCTGAGATGAACCGTTTTACCCCACTGTTCTATCACACCGTTTTGTCCAACAAGTTGACAAGAGGTGGCAACTTTTACTTTCCAAAGGACTGATACTCCCACGCTTCTATTCAGTTTTCGTCGCCACGATTTTGTTTTTCATCATTTCGCTAAATTTATTACACTTTCGCTCATATAATTCGCTTAAGAAGTCAAACATACGTTAAATTTATAGCCAACTGTTTATGAGCCAAAGCGCACTAAATCCAACATTGAAATGTTTAACAATGGCAGATTCTCCCTGCACTTGAAGTAGAAAAATTAAATCAAAACAAACAAAAAATATTTTAATAACTTTATAAAAGTAAAAAAAAAAAAAAAAAAAAAAACACTATGAATTTATATGACCAAATTATTTGCAGTCCTGCACCAAACAAATCTACTACAAGGACAGAAGCAACAACATATTTCATGCTTCTTATACAACATGCCACTATTTAGGGGGTTCTGCTCGTCCGGAATCTTGGCGTTGCTCTACAGCAATTTACGGGTTTTTTTACGATATACTCGTAATTTGAAAACAAAAAATGTTTTCTGTTAACAACTACAAAAATGACATAACGAGCTCCTCCTGCGCCGGCCAGGCAGCAATCATTGCATCAACTACTTTGCAGCCAGAAATTAATGTTCGATTGTGACGCTGTGTATGAGTTTAAGTGTTATCAGCAAATTCACTGACGCTCTGGCTGGTTGGTGCTGGCGATAGAATTGTTGTTGATGACGAGACATTAAATTTGTTGTCGTAAAATGCTGACCAAATGACTGACCGGTAGTTGTAGTCGTCGTCCACAATGGCAACGACATTGTAAATTGATTGTAGCAAAAAGCGAAGCGTTGTAGTGCTACACAATAGTTTATAGCGATGATGCTACAAAACGACAAGCACAACAACCGGAAATAATTTTTATGTATTTATTGATGAAAAGTAACAACTAAAAAAAGCAAGAAGAAAGCAAACAGCAGCATTTTTCGAAATTACTGCAGCAACAAATGAAGTATTTAAATATTAATGGGAGATGAAAGAAAATTTACTTTAACACTAGAAACAAACAAACCAAAAAAAAAGGACATGTTGTGAAGCAAAATCCGGTTTTACATGTTTGTGGTGGGTGTTTAACAAATTTGTTACAATCTTATAAGTATTTATTATATGCGGCCTTTATACTAATTGGTGGCGTTCACATGGTCATCCATTTTGGGTCAACGTCACCTTTGCTCAATGTCAACGCCACCTCAACACTGATTTGACATTCTCTAACAGCATTCACACAAGACTCTAATACTTGACAGTTAATTTATGTATTTTTTTTTTAAATTTTTTCTGCAAGTTTTGATGACTTTGTTAAAAATATGTTCCTGTTCCAAATTCTGATTATGAAAAATTCAACATATCAATAGTCAGAAATCCAACATCTTGAAATTGCCAGATGAAAAGTAAGTGTTAAACTCAAAGTCCTCCAACTGCAAGTTTCAGAAACATATATTTTGTGTTTTATTTTTAAGATTTGTTCTTTTCTCAGTATTATTTATAAATAGATCTTTAATTTTAAATTGAATTAACAATAATTATTTAAATTTCAAACCTGAAATTATTAATAAATAGCAAAAAATAAAAATATTAGGATCAGCAGTTTCTTCCTTGATTGTCTTCAGTCTCGCTTGTTTGGCTGAGGGCAAGAGTGAGGCTTCTTCTTAACCGATTGTGGCCTCTTAAGGGAAGGATACTGGGCGCTACAGGATTAGGTTTCAACTTCAGATTTTTTTACATATATTTCTACATGTCGCGGTCTTAACCTTCGCAGCGCCTAGATCTTTGTCAAGTTATTTTCAGTTGAGCAATGAAACATTTAAATAATTGTTTGTTTCGAATACCTTCAACAATTTGGGACTGTCACAGCCTGAAATTCTTGTCGTATTTCAAATGCTGGATGCTGAAAAAACCGAAGCCAAATTAAACTTTTTTTAAGAAAAAAGGATTTTACTGCTAAAATGGGGTGGGTGTATGGAGCCCGCATAAAAATCTTGAGCTCAATTAAAGAAGACCAACATCTATAAATTAATCATAAAAGATATTTTAGCTACAAATTTCCTAAAATTCTGGGGTATTTCAAGTAAGAGATCATGGCTTTTGCCAATTAACTGTCTTAGTTCTTAAAATTGGGTTGGATTTGCTATTTCATTTTATTGCAATTTGGAAACAAAAAAGCACAAAATCACAGTTGGTTTAAGCCAACATGGACGACACATTTTTTTTTTAGAAAATGCTAAAGACATGCTGACAGTAATCGATAACTTTCAGTATTGACAATGAAAATATCGACGTACAACAAGTGATAAAAAGTGGCATTGAAGACGCCAAATAGAATAGAGGCGCT
Source organism: Epicampocera succincta (assembly GCA_932526305.1). Taxonomy (NCBI): domain Eukaryota; kingdom Metazoa; phylum Arthropoda; class Insecta; order Diptera; family Tachinidae; genus Epicampocera; species Epicampocera succincta. The sequence goes on along the minus strand of OW052036.1, from coordinate 58,600,306 downwards.
TAAATATGGTGTCACAACAGCTCGGTCATAACGGCACTGCCATAAATAACAGCCCTGTCAGGTTAATAGCAGCTCTGCCATAACAGCCCTGTCATAGCAGCTCTGCCATAACAGCCCTGTCATAGCAGCTCTGCCATAACAGCCCTGTCACAACAGCTCTGTCATAACAGGGCTGTTTAAACATAAATTTTCCTTAAGGGAAAGCAGTGTTCAGATTTGCACAGTTTTTTTTAATACAACCTTTAACAGCTCTGTCATAGCAGCTCTGCCATAACAGCCATGTCATAGCAGCTCTGCCATAACAGCCATGTCATAGCAGCTCTGCCATAACAACCCTGTCACAACAGCTCTGTCATAACAGGGCTGTTGTACCGCTCTTTGCAGTTGCTTTCTTTTTCACACAAATTTTCCTTACGGAAAAGCAGTGTTCAGATTTGCACAGTTTTTTTAATGCAACCTTTAAAAAAACCGTAATTTTTTTCACAAAAATTCTTGTGAATTAGTTAATTATTCTTTAGAAATTCGTATGTAGAGTATTTCAAGGATAAATTAGCGAATTTTGTTGAAATTAAATTAAACAAATTTGAACACTTAAAAAATATCATTATTTTTATTTTCCTCAAGTGATAATATTAACCTCAAACACAAAAAAATATAAACAATTAACATAAAGTATTTGTTTTAACTTGTTTTTATTGTTGTTGATTTGTTATGACAATCATTTCCCAAATCTCAGTAGATGACAGTACGAAAGCAATTATTTATTTATCGTTCTTGATATTTGTTTGCTATTTATCTTGAGAAACATGATGTTCAGTTTAAGTTTTTTTTTTTTCTTATTGCTGAAAAAAAGTCTTTTAAATATGTATGTAGTTCTGTTCATCCTTTTTGACAATCCTTAAATTTATTTTTATTTGAAATTCCTTAAGCCATATTGGTTACGCATGTTTGATTATCTCCTGTTTTCAATACTTTGTTACTTTATCAAGTTTATATGTATGTTTGCCTGTTGGCATTTTTCTCTGCCTTCTGGTCTCCTTTTCCAGTGATATTTAGGCCAAACCTTGATAAAATATTTAGAAGGCTGTTATAAATGCTAAATTGTAAGCGAGTTCAGGGCAAATGCCAACGATAACAATTTAAAACATTCGACTTTATTAAAAATTTAAGGACCTACCAAACTGTGACATTTTCCTTAAAACCAATATCGGGCACATGTCAGCCGAGTATAAGTTCGAATATTTACAATCTAGTTGAAATAGATCTCTGTGTGTATGTGTGTGTGTGTGTATGGCTCTGTGTGAGTGCGAGTGTGTGCGAGTGTGTGTGTGTGTGTAGCAGACAAATGTATTTTCAACAAGTATTAATGTCAACACACACACATTTTAGCATTAAGAAAATAGTTTATTTATTTCTTGTTTTATTCATTTCTTTTATGGTGGAAAAAAACCGACAAGTGAATGAAAAAAAAACTTGATAAGGGTAAATAAGAAACAAACTTTAAACAGATTCAAGGATCTTAAGTGTGTTTCCTGTTTTGCTACTTTCATGGCAGGAAAATTAAAGAAAAACCTTTAGAAATGAAACTTACAGCCGCATTAGCATAAACTTATATAAATATATTAAGAGAGCAGAATTTCCCAAAAATCCATGTTATTATCAGGGTGGCCGAAAATACTAGTGATGTTAAATTTTAGGTGTTGGAAACTGTTTAAAACTTATCTGCATCTCAAATTTCTTTATATTTCTCTTAAATATATTTTCTAGTTTGAAGACTTTTTGTTAAACTATTTTTATTTAATATTTTGTTTTAACTTGGCAACAGCACAACTTATGTCACGTGTGGCATAATCATATCCTTAAATCGTTTATACTGTGCTGTGGCACTAAACTGCCAGAATCACAAGTCACTTATGCCCATATCGCTGATTTTTTTGGGGGATGAAATTGATAATCAGCAGACTGTAGCGTTCGCCATAGAGAGTGATGGTGTCACCAACATGCTTCTTATAGAAAGCACCTACCAATTGTTGATCCGTTACAAAAGGCCAGCATTTCCCCACAACCGCAGGATTAAGAAATGCTGCCAATAAAAGTTTTCAAGACATTTTTAGACAGATTTGCTGCGTAGCCATAGCAAGCGTTTGTATGGGACACAACACAATACTGCACTTGATGGTATGGCTTTCATGACGAACGTTCTATTGCGTTCTATTATATGTTGCGCTTTTTTCCTACAATATATATATATATATATATATATATATATTTGTATATTCAATCACTAGCCCTGTCTCATGTGCACTTTTTCGCCAAATTATTTCAACATTCTTGTAATAAATAACTTTTTCATAAATATAAACAATTCAAAGGCCCCTATTACACATAAACAAAATTTTATTTTCAAGCAAAGTTTTGGGCCCGGAAAGGTTATCATTGGAAATCACTTATAATCGCTTCAAAACGCAATAAACACAAAAATAAAAAGCAAATCAAAATAAAGTGACGAAACAAAAAGCAAACAACAAAAAAAAAAAAAAGGAAAACAAATGCTGGGTGACAGTGTCCGCTAATCTCTTAATCTGTTTCTTGCTGGTTTCATTTTGCACATAAATGCTCAAACAAAATTGTCTACAACGCATGTCTGATTCGTAATTTACGAACTGGTAAATAAATGTTTACATGTGACGGAAGTTTCCAAAACAAAAATTCTGCCTCTTAAGAAAACATCTACAAACGCTTCTAATCAGTCTCTAAACCAACGTCTTAAGCTGCAGAAAAACTCTTCAAGTGACTATGAAGTCGTACATAGTGTTTGCTATTCTTGCGTTCTTAGCAGCCAGCGCTGTGGCACAAGCGGTAAAGTTTGTTGTACCTTGTAGTGACAATGTTTTGGTGTTTGTTGTAAAAAAAAAAAAAATTGTGTTTAATTTGTCCCACAGCCCATCCATATAAGTGCGGAGCAGAGAGTGCAGTTTAGGCAGGACTTTCAGGAGTGTGTCAGACAAGAAAATGTGGCCGAAGCAGATGTTAAGCTGTTGCAAAAGTGGCAGGTGCAAAATGCAACCACAGGCATGAAGTGTTTGATTACTTGTTTCTTTGAAAAGTTTGGTGTTTTGAAGGACAACAAAGTGCAAGAGCAAACGGCGCTGCTCAAGATAGCCGAAATACTGGGTGAGGAACGGGCCAAAGAGCTATTACGCCGCAGTCATGGCATAGAGGCTACAGAACGCTGCGATACGGGCTTTAAAATATTTGAAGTTTTGTGGAATTATCAGGCATTTTAAGGAATCGAGACTTTGACGTCATTGCTGTGTATAATCAGGCAAAAGTTTAAATTCAAAAAGTGATGTGATTTGTTTTTTTTTTCATTTAACAAGCACGCAAAACATTAAATAGGATAAGCTTTCGATGTAAGAAACTAAAGAGCATAGTATTATTATTGCCTATTACAGATATACCCTAATGGCGTTACGGTCAAAGCTCGATATGACGAGCGTTAGTTATTCTGTGTTGGATTTTTGCCAATTACTTGTTAAATTATAATATAAATATGGCTGAGTGAGTGGTTGACAAAGTTATACAAAATTATAATGCATCACAGTATCTATGACAATATCGTGACAATAGTATGTTTTAAAGTGACCAGTCTAGAGAGTAATAAATAGTGAGTAGGAAATAGTGGAATATGTGACCATTATTTGGTTATAACATGACTGGCTGTGACCGCCATAAATAATAAAATAACTGTCATATGCCTGATCATGATAATCACATAACTGGTGATGACAATACTATAGTTGTTTAACTATAATTCTTGTCATAACTATAATATGACAATTCTGTGCATGCCCATGATAACACTGGGCCTGGTAGTGACAGGGACATGCTTAATTGGTTACAACAACTATAACCCGTATTATGATAGTTATTAGGTGGGCCATAAAAATATCATGATAGGATAAATGTTTACGGCCAATCATTCTATTGCCTGCATTAACCATATTATTGTTGTCAACATGTTTTTTTTTTCAAATTATATCTGTTATCAATAAAATTATTCGAACTCTCCAAATACTTTCATAATATTCTTGTCAAAACAGTTGCAAACAAATAAACTATTAATTATCCAACTAAATTTGAGTTTATTTATTCGAATTTAATATTTAAAAAGAAATATTTTTTAAGCTGTTGCTGTTAAATATTTGTAAAGAAGACAAAAATGGTTATTTTGTAGACTTTTTAAGCTGGAGCAAAAATCATCATGTAAAACATTCTATATATTTTACAGTGAGGCTTAAACCCATCAAAAATATCTATTTGTTTTATAAACATTTCGGATTCGTTGTGTTCTCTTGGATCTGCAAACGCATCTGGTGATTCTGTTATGATAAAACGTCTTCCCCGCTTTCTTCGTGCGCAAACTCTTTACAAATATTTTATATGTTGTTTGTTTGAGAAATTCCCTAAAAGAACAACTAGTTTTCCATGCCAGAAACTGAAACTTTCTTCACTGATTTGTGTTGTATGTAAATTTAATTTCAATTTAAATAATTAACTGACATGATCTTGCAGCAAATGTCATCAGGGCTAAAGTTTCTTCTTAATTTCGAAACGCCTCTAGATGTTAATAGCAGACAATTAACATTTTTATTGCATAAATGATGGAAATAAAAAACGAAATACTTGTTCTGGGCATCGCAACATGTTTGAGAAATAATCTTTTCTTTTAAGTAGAAAGTTATTTTTTAATTCAAAAACTTATAAACCGCTTAGCCAGAGCAGGTTATTAGCTGGTCGTAGCAGTCTCTGTGTGACTCTGGCCTCTGCGACTTGTGCCACCGACCACTACGTCAGGCCGTCATATATAAAAAGCTCAATATATAGTGAGTATAAAACCGCTGCTGTTCAACTCAACAAGCGAAGAATATTGTTCAAACCTCGTGACAAAAAGATCAAATCGCGCGTACCGGAATGAAGGCAATTTGTGTATTGTTGGCTTTTGCCTGCTTCATTGGCTTGACTTGGGTAAATAAATGTATTTTGGAATGCGTTTTGAAAAATACCTAAAAAATTGAAAAAAACGTTGTTTTTTTTTTTTGGTAATTTTAGTCTGCTGGCCTTAATTTGAATGAGGATCAGAAATCCAAACTTAAGGATCACATAAAAGAATGCATTAAGCAGGAAAATGTTGGCGAAACAGATGCCAACAGAATAAAAAAATTGGACATTGGAAATCCTTCGGCCAGCATGAAATGTGTCAGTGCATGTGTCTTTGAAAAACTTGGCGTTTTAAAGGACAACGCCTTGCTAATGACAACGGCTGTCCAAAAGCTAACACCTCTGGTGGGCGAAGAAAAAACCCAGGAGATTTCCAACAAATGCAAGAATATCCAGGGTGCTGAACGTTGCGAGACCGGTTTTAAGCTTTTTGAATGCGTTTGGAGCTTTACAATTCTTTGAATGCAGCTTTTGTACGAGCGGCCGGCATAAAGTGACAAATTTGAAATGTTTGTGAAAAAAATCTAAAAAAGTTAAAAAGAAATAAAGCAAAAAATGCAAAAAAAAATACCAAAATTGTTTGTCAATTGCAGTGTATGGATCTATTTTAAATTTTATTTAGCGAAAATATATGTAAAAGCACTATAAATATAAAAACTAAAATGCAGTGAAACAACAAGTTGTCAAGGCTTTTTAAAAGTTTGATCTATCCTTAATGTTGTGTCTGGGTTCACACGATCGCAACAAATTGATGTACTGAAAATCAAACAAACAAAAAAAATATATATTTTTATGTGTAAAAAATTTTCCACTTGACCGCCTACTGAGAATGTGTTTAGCTCTGCAACAAAAACACTAATTGACAAATTCAGTTTATCTGGATCGTTTTAACAATCGCTTTAATATTATACCAGTGCATTAAAAAAGCATATTTAATTCATTGTAATTGCTCAGCATTTCGCAACTCATAGCATTTAAATTAGGTTTTTTTTAAATAGGAATCATCAACAACTAGAAAAAAATGTTTACTTATTTGAAATATATCTATAGTCAGTACAGAAGAATTGTTCTCTAAAAGCATAAAAGTACTATTTTAGCGAAGGCGTTTTGGAACAAGGCAGGCAGCTTAAAGTAAATGAATGAAATAAATTTTTTCAAAAGGACATTTTTTAATATGAGTGCCAAATATAATAAGAAACTTTTGAAGCAGTACCTTTACATTTTTATAGGTTTATTTTAAAATACTTAAAAAAAGTACTTTCTAGAAAAATAACTTTTAAAAAAGTTCGTTTCTAAAGAAAGTACGATTTGGCAGAGTAGCGAATTTTTAAAAGGTGCCTCTTAAAAAACGTAAGTTTTAGAAAAGTGCCTTTTAAAAAAGTAGCCTTTAAAAAAATGAATTTAAAACGTATTTTTTCAAAAAGAACAATTTAAAAAAGTAGCTTCTAAGATAGTACCTATTGACAAAGTAACTTTTAAAAAAGTACTTTTTAAAAAAGTACTTTTAAAAAAAGGACCTTTAAAAAAAGTACCTTTTAAAAAAAGTACCTCTTAAAACAGTACTTTTTAAAAAAGTATAGTAAAATACGTTTTAAAAAAGTATCTCTTAAAAAAATTGTTTTCAAAAAAGTACTTCTTAAAATATACCATTCAAAAAAGTACCTTTCAAAAAAGCATCTTTTATAAAAAACCTTTCAAAAAAGCGCTTTTATAAAAAAAACACTTTAAAAAGATATCCTCTACAAATATAACTTTTAAAAAAATACCTTTTAAAAAAGTTTGTTTTAAAAAATAATTCCTTAAAAAGTAGCTTCGAAGACAGTAGCCTTAAAATAAAATACTGATTAAAAAACACCTTTTAAAAAAGCACCTCTTGAAACAGTACATTTCAAAAAATGCCTTTTAAAAAAGAAGAATTTAAAAAAGAAGCTTCTAAAATAATACCTTTTAAAGAGTAACTCTTATAAAAGTAAATTTTGAAAAAAGTACTTTTTAAAAATGCCCTTTTAAAAAACGCCCATTTAAAAAATTACCTTTTAAAAAAGTAACTTTTAAAACAGTGGCTTTTAAACAGGCATTTAAAAAAAAAACAAGGTGAAAAAGTACATTTTATATGAGTACTTTTTAAAATAGAATTTTTAAAAGTAGCTTCTAAAACCGTAGCTTTTAAAAACGTACCATTAAAAAAACTGTTATAAACGTAACTCTTAAAAAAATAACTTTTAAAAAAATTACTTTTCAAAAATTACTATTAAAAAGTAACCTTTAAAAAAATATCTTTTTAAAAGGAATATAATAGTACCTTTTAAAAAACTTACTTTTGAAAAACTACCTGTTAGAAAAGTAACTTTTAAACAAGTACTTTTTAAAAATATACTTTTTAAAGTTGTTTGAAGAAGTTAGTTTTAGGAAAAGTCCTTTGTAAATCGTTCTGAAGTTCTGCCTTTTGAAAAAGCACCTCATAAAATAAGTAGTTTTTAAGCAAAAAAAAAAAGCCTTTTCAAATAGTAGCTGGCATAAACTTACGTTTTCAAAAAATTTGGTTTCTTAAAAAGTAAAATTTTCCATAATTACTTGCTCGTAATTGCAGAAGCGTTTATTTTTGATTGGTTGTTCTACATACACGTACATACATTGTGTAAAGCAATATGGGTTTGAAGGACATTAGTTCTATTTCCTTTCCTCTTTCTTTCTTTCTCGCCTTCACTTCTCCTGAACGGCATATATTCATTTTAGAACGCCTGGTAATTCCACACACATTGAAAAATTTTAAAGCCTGTCTCACAACGATCGCCTCCTTTTATATCACCGCATCTGCTCAGCAGCTCATCAGTCCTTTTTTCATTGATGATGGGCTTCAGTTTCTCTGCAGCGATTTCTTTTTGTATTTGATTATCCTTTAAGAGGCCAAACTTCTCAAAGAAACAAGCACTAACACACTTCATTCCACTGGATGGAGATCCAATATCCCAGTTTTTAATATCATGATCTTGGGCTTCTTGTTTGATGCAGTCATCTAAATCTTGTATAAGTTGGTTTTCTTGGGCCGGACTCAAGTTAATGGGCTGTGAAGAGACGAAAAAGTAACGACACTGAAACGTTGTTCAAAATGAGGCAAATTGCGGAAATCTACTTCGTGCGTTAAAGCTCCAGCGATGAAGCCAACAAAAGCGAAAACAACTAAAGTTTTCATATTGATTATATTATAGTTTTATATATTCAAAAGATTTTTTTGTTTGTTTATTTGTTTATGTGCCGGAAGATTTCTTTAAACTTTTTTATTTTATTTACTAATAAGAAGTTTTGCCAAACGTGTTCAGAACTGCACTGTTGGACGGGACGGTTACTAATTACTGGAAAGCTATTTAATTTCAGGCACGAATTTAAGTGAATTATAGCGCATTAATTTCGTTATCAGAACTAGATTCCCAAACACAATTCAGCATTTTTAATGGCTGATAGCATTTTCAAAGTTGTTACGCCGGCAGCCTTAAAAATAATGCAATTATAGAAAACTAAAAACAAAATGTGATTTGACTGCCGCCTACATAAAAAGAAACATTAATTTTGCTGTTCAACAACGGATTTTAATGAATCTGTAAATTATTTTAATTGAATGTGTCACCATTTTACTGCAAGCAATTAAAAGAGAGAGAGAGAGCAATTAATATTAAGAGATTTAAGGAATTTCTTGGTCCTTTCCAGTTAATGGTTGAGCAGATATTTTACTAAACTATATGTTTTAACTTAATAATCCTTGATTCTAAATTCATTCGATTCTTAACATCAACGGCTTCTGTTAAAGACGCTGTATAATTTTCCCATATAATTAACTTTGAATTAAAATGATTGCCCTTTAAATATTCATTTTTGAAGTAGTATTTTTTTTTTGTGCCCATCTTTCACTTTTTCTGTGTGTAGCCAACAAATAAACTAATTTTTAAAAACTTCAACAATTTTCTCCTAGACTTTAAAAAGAAAATTTCTTAACAAAATGGTTTTACATAAATATATAACAAACTTTTTGTTTTATGTGTTAATATTTGGAATATTATTGTCTATTTAACTTGAACTAATTCACTAGTATTTTTCGTTTTGTGTATTATTATTTCTAATTTCCAATATTTCAAAGCAGGCCAGACTTTGTAACAAACGGCATGGGGTCATACACAAACTGATAAATATGACCGTATTAAGCCGCTTTATTATCTGCTCATCTTTTCTTATTGTTTATATATTTTTTTTCTTAGCCCCTCAATAGCGCAAGAGAAATTTTTTATAACAATAAAAACAAATTAATAATAAAAACCTTAATTGAGAGTATTAAAAATGTTTCTTGTTTTTGGTTTTGCCTACAAATAAAACAATTTTATAAAATGAGAAATGCATGTCAATGCACGCACCAGGGATGGATAAAGTCATATGTTGGGAGTTTTAAACTTATGTAAAATTTTAATATATTTATGAGTAGAGAAAATGAAGTAAAAAAAATATATTAAGTTGTTGGTGTAAAAACATTTTGCAAGAGCAAAAACGCAAAATTTTAATTTCTATATTTTATAATATTTGCCAAAAATTTTATAATTAACAGCCCTTTATTTTTAAACGATGGCAAACTTATGAGTTCTGGTAGGTTTGGGGGCCATTTAAAAACTTTTTTATGCCAAGTTCTTAACCCTAGTCTTAGTGAATACCAACGTTTCCTGACTTAATCAGTTTTTCCAATATTAATTGATGATGTTTTAACGTCCCTCTAAAACTTCTTTAAACCTACAATAAAGTTTAGTTTCAGTTGTTCTTAGAGTTCTTCTACTCTTTTCCCTCCTTTCACTTTTTCACATGTTTATGGCCCGTCATATGTACAGTACGCCAGCGATAAGGTCAACTACGAGAACTAATTAAATGTGAGATCAGTTTGTTAATGTTTATGAATGCGTAAATTTCATTTTATAATATTATTGATACTGCAATTTATATTGCTTTTATTATTCATAAATTAAAACAAAAAAAAAACAAAAAATCCAGAAATTAAAACAAAAAGTATATGCAAAAAATGTCTCGTATCTTTTTTTGTACCCTTAACCCTCAAAGACGAATATTTTGTTTTAGTTTTAGTTTAAAGTCTGAAGCATATTCGTTTCATGTTAATGAATCTCTGCTTAACAAATCAATATCTGCATTTTAGTGCAACTCTTACAAGAGCAAAAAACAACATTTATATTATTAAATGGTTTAAAGGGGAACCCCCTATAATGAAAGTGGCTTAACTGTTACTGAAGTTAGAATTTCCCTTTATTTGATGTTGATGCTTTAAAACTTCAACATTTGGCCGATATTTTGGAAGTGTTTCGAATGTTGTCTGGAACGCACTGCCCTAAAAAATATATAGTGCGAGTATTTTAAATATGAAAATAAAAAAACTTAAACAAATAAACACAAAAATTTAACTTTTAAGATCTTTTACAAATTTTTTTCAATTTGTTTTTGGTTCGCCAAAAATATGAAAGAAAAATTGATGTGCTAAAGAATTAAAAAGAAGGTGAATCGAGTTCATTAACTTTTCAAAACGTGTTGGTATTTGGTTTTGTTTTTGTTTTCTTTATTAAATAAAACCTTCATCAGCAACTATTGTTTTCTATGTGAAATATATATACAGTGAAACTTCCATTTAACGAATCTTTGTGTTATCAAAACCAAAAATTCGTTCATTCATTGTACACATCACCAAAAACTTGGCGTAACGAATCTTGAAAAAATATTCATTATAATTATAGTTTTATTTAGCCAAACTCTGTTTTACATTAGAATAATAATTAAAATTTACTTCTTTTTATATATAATTTTTTTTATTCATTTTGTAAAGAAAAGGTTTTGTGTGATTTATTTTAGACTTGATTATTTTTGTAACAGGATTTGGCCACTTTACATTTATTTTGCTTTCATTGTATAGCAGCGTTTGAGCAAACATTTCGCTATATAAAAGTTTTAGGACTCAGAATTTCTTCATTATGGTTTTAATGTATTTTTAAATGAACAACTTTGCTATGAAGCGGTTGTTTTCTTCAAGGCATTAATTTGTTATATTGTGTTTTTCGTTGTGACAAATTTCGTTATAACGAAGTTATACTGTACAATTATATTATTATTGTAATTATTGATAATTCTAATAATTATATGTTGTACATCATTAGCATCTAAAAGAGAATTTTGTGCCATACTGTTGCCAACTCAAAATTATAAAATATCTTTAAATCAGGTATTAGTTTCGGTACAAATATTTTAATTTCTTTTTTTTTTTAATCTTTAACAAGATTTGATCCTTGCCGCCAATCGACCCCAAAACAGATAATTTTCCCAATATAGCACTCGCAGAAACGTAACTTTTTGTCTAGCTCTTGGCGGGACTAAAAACAATAATCTTTTTTTTTTTTTTGAGCATTAAAACAAAACCGCCACCAACAAACCAACTTCTAAGAGATAAGAAAACTCTATATTCTCAAGCCTATCAGTCTGGCGGTGCTTCCGGCGATAACATGTAGTCTCATGTAAAATATTCTATCAATACAAAATAAAAAAAAAAAAAAAAACATGCACGAATATGATGTGATATGATCAAAGTTTGAAAACGAACGGGAGGCTGTTTAAATGAAAAACAATTCAAATTTAGGCTCAACATATTCAGTGTGAAAGTTGTAAATACTCGTATTTTTGGTTATTGTGTTTCTTATATGAGGTGAGAAAAGCGCACATTTTGAAAGTGATTTGAATTAATTAAGATTTTTTGTGTGAGATCTCAGCTGGTGAATTGCCAGCGATTTTCGAGATTGTTTAAAACCAGAAAACGTGGACCTGACAAAAAGGATATGCGGAGGATATCGGCGTGGGAGAAAAATGCATTTCTTTGTGCAAAATGTGGTGATAAGAGAAGGGGGGTATAAAAAAAAGCTGCTAAGGAAAATTTATTCGTCTTCTTGGTATAAAAAGTTGACTTGTGTTTTGGCACTAAAATGGTATAATGGGGGCAAAAATATTGATAACCAAATATAAAGGTCGGTTCATAACATTCAAGTCGAAGAAATTAAAAACTATTTCTCGTTCAGACTAAAATCAGCGAGATCAGAGCGAGTCCTAAAATTCTTGTATGGACAAGTTTCGTCTAGTTGTGCCCAGTTTCCGGGTAACGTTTTGTTTGGCTTAGAAACAAAAGTAAAAAAGATCAAGTAAAAACCATTTAATATCACATATTTGCGTGTCTCGTTTGCGACTTGTTCCAGTAACACCAAATGCCGCTGCAACAATTTAAGCCTAGTCTGGACTTTACGTGAGCAAAACAAATCTTATGACGCCTTCTGTTTTTGGATTATAAATCTTTTCCATTTGTATTAACAAATTATTTCCAATAGAAAGTCGTAAAGCAGCTCTCGCGCCATCGTCATTATTTTTTAAGTGCGGTCAGGCGTATTGTTGCTGGTTGGCCTGTGATAGTTTTGCGTGTCACTGGCACTGGTTGACTGATTTGCCTCGGATAGCTGCATTGTTTTAAGGTTGATTGGAGGAGTTTTATGCCAGCCACGCTACTGCTTCCCATGTGAAGTCATGGATCGTATGAGTTAGACACAGAGACAAGTATAAAATTCTGTGAACACCATCATGGGCATCATATGGCGCTCATTACACCGCCTGTATTATATTTTTCTGTTGAAACTCAAACATGAAACTTTTAAGGCGTACAGTGGGAATATAAGTAAATGATTATATATGATAAGAGACAATAACGGGAGGCGATGAGGGAAATGAAACTGAACTTTTTAACTTAAAAAACATACAGGGTGCTTACATTTCTCTACACCGCCCATTCTTGGCAATTCTAACTTGTGAATTTATTTATTTATATATAAATAAATATTTCTTATACAGTTTGTTTTGCAACAACAACAACATTTGTTTATATAGAAATGCAACCCTGATTTGATAAAATGTGATGCTTTTTGAAATTTTGTTGTATTTTTTTAATTCAATTTAAATGTTCAACTGACAGTTCTAGAACAAACTTGCCAGCGCCAGCTGCTTTAAAACTGTTTCACATAAAAAACAAAACAAAAACACAAAAAAAAAAAAATTATGCCCAACATTAATATTTCCTACATTATTTATCCATTTGGTTACCGGTTTTCTACTGTTTTTAAGTTTTTTTTAATACGTCCATAAACAAACAAAAAACCGCCATCTACCCAAAATCATTAACTTAATCGCAATGCATAAAATTAAATCGAAAAAACACACACAAAAAAAAAAAACGAAACAATAATATAGTGAGAAAAAAAGCCAATATTTAGCCGAATAAAAACCTGTAGACGATGTTTAATTGTTTCAAGCAAATTATTTTCGTATAAAAAGCCCCGTGTGCCAAGAAAAGAACAACACAACATTTTTGGACGCTTAAAAACAAACACTTCCTGCAACAAACATTAAAATCTCATCAAAATATGAAGCTTTTCATCACTGTAGCTGTCGTCTGCTGGTTCGCCAGTGTCTGGGTCAGTATAAATATGACAGCAAAATTCAGCAGCAAGTTTCGGTTGTGCTCACAGCACTAATTGTAGGCCGACAGTAATAGTTTTTCCAAACAGAGTTGCATCTAAATTTATGTGACTGCTCGTTATTATTCTGCACCGACTTTAATCATGTTTTTCCCAACTGAGTATTTCTATTTCTAAACACATTTTCAGGCTGTTGAATTGAGCGAGGAGCAAAAATCGAAAGCCATGGCCCATTTTGAACACTGTCTTAAACAGGAGAACGTGCCTGAGGCAGATGCCAACAGATTGCGCAAAAAGGATTTCACAGATGCCTCTGACAGCATGAAATGCTTTACTGCCTGTTTCCTAGAACAGATTGGCATATTAAAGGACAACAAAGTGCAGGAAGATGTTGCCCAGCAGAAATTGTCAGCCATTTTAGGCGAAGATAAAACCAAGGATATTGTAAGCAAATGCAAGGATGTTAAAGGCGCCAATCGTTGTGACACCGGTCATGAAATCTCTAAGTGTGTAGCCGGCTTTAAGGCGCAAATTTTCGCTTAACTTAAAGTATTTATTGTAAACGGTTAAGTTTTCAAGTTGCCAACAAAATATATGAAATTTTTTCTAATTAAAATCTTGAAATCTCTTAAACAAAACAGATCCCCTTCTGTCCAACTCATTTACAGAATGATTTACATATATATCTGTTATAGCACAATAAAAGTATAAAAATAATTATAATAACGGCTGCAACCTGCTTTGAACTTTAATTATTTATTGCGGTTTTTATTTATATTCAGCCAATAGTTTCAATTACTAATTACTCAAATTATCACAATGTTTGTTAATAAAAATATTAATATCAAAAATAAATTAAACAATTAGAAAACAACAACAAGCAACAAGCAGTTTACAATTTAAAAATCCATAAAAACAAACCAATTAAATACATATAAAAAAAAGAAAATATTTATAAACTTTGAATGAGTCTTGAAAAAGGTTGAAGTGCAGAAACCCAATCAATGACGACAACGCAGCCATTTTCCATTTTCGCTGTGAGCACCGGAATATAATGAAGTCGTCAGCGTCAAGCGACGTCAGCAACAGAAGAAATTTTTTTTTTTATGGATCAGAAAATATAAATATAATATAAACACGTATATTTTGCAATTCTTATTCGTTTCAATGAATTCCGTGCATGTTGAAATTATGGGCCAAGTCCCCCGCTTAAGGTTCGCCAATATTTTGATGGGCAAAAAAGTGTTTAATAGCCAATTAAACTTCCTGATCAAGACCTTTCGACAATCATTAATGTCAGCGATAGCTGAACTGGGACGCAATAAAGTTCAGAAAAAGGCTGCAAATTAGTTGTATGTCCTTTTATGGCGAACGTTATTTGCCGTAATCATCTATCACTGGAATAGGTGAAATACCATATGACGTAATTAGGTCAGTTCGTTTCATTATTCACTTGCTTATTCGTTCGTTAAGGTGGAGTTTTATTGCTCTTACAAATAAACTACAATAAGTTTCTTCATTGACATTGAAATTTTTCTATATAATAAGAAAGAAAATTGAATTGTGTTAAACATAAAACCTGATTTTGTTTCGCCGCGTAATAAGTCAAATATTCAAATATAATTACACAGAAAATAATCATTTAGGAATCTTCACTATAACTTAAAATAAAAATACAAAATCAAACAGAAGCTGAAACCGATGTTAAAAAATTTTCTATTACGCGCTGCTTAGAATTTAAATAAGTTATTTTTATAAATCTATTCATGATATACGAAGTTTCAAATGTGGGTAAAAATATTTATTTAAAATATTTTCGAATAAAAACGAGGCCAGTTTCATGTTTGCGTGACTTTCTGGATAAAACAAAATTTTATTTTGGCAAAGATTTTTCCAATTCCTTGTATTTTATTTTCCTGAGATAATGAAATTTTTTGAAATCCTTGTTAACATTTTGGGAATGGTAAAAAGGGGATAAAATGG
Organism: Epicampocera succincta; assembly: GCA_932526305.1. Taxonomy (NCBI): domain Eukaryota; kingdom Metazoa; phylum Arthropoda; class Insecta; order Diptera; family Tachinidae; genus Epicampocera; species Epicampocera succincta. The sequence goes on along the minus strand of OW052036.1, from coordinate 58,584,782 downwards.
CCGAGTATGTGCTGGATGGCATTAGCGGTAGCCTAATTCAAGCTCATGTGACGCAGTGACTACTACGCAAGTGTGCGCAGGCAGCGGAACAAATTATGGAACTGATTTATGTCAGCACCTGCCATTAAGGCCTAATCCGACGGTGAAGGTGCGAAATCCTTTTGATAAACTTGAACAACGCATCATGAGCGCTCCCATCCAGCTTATCAGGCACATGGGGACGTGTTATGTGGGGACAGCAAACAAAACACAAGCCTCTTGCTCGAGAATTTGGGCAATCTAGTTCCCAGACAGCAAAAGGTAGACTAAGTACCTGAGTTGATAGCCCTAAGCGCTCAAGGTACATCAGGCCTTAACCAACTCGCCCATATATTGCCACACCAACTAATTCATTACACAACAGACTCTGTTGCAAGTCCACAGCACCGCGAGGACAAGGGTCAGCCGGGTAGTCCGTCTATGCCAGCATCTTGTCAAGCCTTTTAAGTTTAGACTACAGTCAGAATATTTCAGCCAACAATAGGGGCCTCAACCTGTGACCAACACTCAAGGGCATCCTTGGGGGCATTTTGTGACCCGTTCTGCCAATTTGCTTTTGGTGAGGCTTTCAGAAGAGCCTGCCATTCCTACAGTTGTGGTTGCCGTGACAAACGAAGGATCTCTTCTCCTGCATACACCAAAAATCAGCATAATCAGTCTGCCCGCAGTGGTTCAAAATTATTTCCTTCGCTTTCGGTTTCCTGTCCAGAAACTCTAAGTCGATTTCCTCTTAATCATTTAACTTTAATAGAATTTTAAAATTATTATTAACACACAAAAATCCGCCATACGATTTTGTCTCTCATTTGTAAAATATGGGCAAAAAAAAATCATAATATTTTCTCTTAGAGTTCATGTAACCAAAGTTTCATCATTCAGACAAGGTCTGAACCTGTGCTACACTTTTCTCCCTTTTTTTTGGAGGGTTTTTACCCCATATATATGCAGGCCATTGTACCAGAGCTGTGTTGGGGAGGAGGAAAGAACGAGTAGTGTTTCGCTATTTGTTTTTTATATTGCAGGGATGAGTATGTCAGACTTTAACTGGATGCTGTTTTGACCGTTCCGTGCCCAGTGTACATCAATTAATCTAACAATGCGTGCTCTTGTGGTTTTTGTTACAATTTTTGGCTATAGTTTTTTCACCAGAGTTTTAGTTTTTGGTGGGGAATAGATCCTACGACCTCTGGACGACGGTTGGTCGTGTACTCTACCAACTCATTTATAGGGCCACACTTTCTGGCAAAAGTTACATATTTTTGTTATCACAATGGAACAAAAATAAAAAAGTTGTAGTCGTTTTTAGTTTTTACAAATCATTGAATTCAAATTGGGGATATATTTCTTGTTAATGAAATGTGAAAGTCTGCAAAAGTTATGAAATTCAAGAAATTGTCCGAAAACGAAATATATTTTATGAATTTCAAGTATTTCCATATCGAAATGGCGAACGTTTGTTAAAATTTTTTGACCGATTGTTTTTAAGCACTAAATAATACAACTTTTGTGGCAAATGAAAAGGGCATTTTAATACGGAGTTGCTTTCCTCTCCCCGCCCCTACAAAATATCATAAATTAGATTTGTATTAAAACAATGTTTTTTTTTTGCTCTCAATTGTTTAGCTTGACGTAGAAACTAAACAAATTGAAACTGCATTTAATTGAACACTATTAAAATAAATTAAGAAAAAAAATTCAAGTTGCAGTTTTTCAAGCAAAAAAGAAATAATTTGTTTAGCCAAATTTGAGGAATATTTTGATATAATAAAAAATTTTCCATTATTTGTGTAACAAAAACTTATTGTTTAATTTAAATTGCTGCAAAGTATGACAGCGTATTCTAGGAAATTTACAATTAAAGTAATTAAAATTACTTAATTTTTTTTTTTTGTTCTTTATAAATGTTTGCCGACACAAACACTCGCATCAGTACAAAATTAACATTAAGATGAAACACAAAAGATTAACTTATTATTACAGCACAACTTTGGGCTTAATTGTTATATTTTATGACCGATTGGGCCTTCTAAACGAGTAACGTTTTTTTGTTTTTTTTTTTTTGTTTTTTGTCCAATATATTATTCTCCAATTCAATATTAAGATTTGAGTAAAATTTTGGGGGAAAAACACAAGCAAAAACAAACAAACAAACAAATAAATTAACCTGTAACCGGTTTTCTTTGCTTCTGGTGATGGCGAGTCGTTCGAAGTTCGAAACTAACTTCAGTCAAGTTGTGTCTAGCACCAGACAAACACACTTTAAAATTGTGATTTTATATTTTTTTTTTTTGGTTCTACAGGCGACCAAAGTTCAGTTGAAAACGCAGGCAGCAAATTGTTCATAAAACGTTTAGCGATTATTCACTTAAAGTTCAGAGCACAAGTATTAAAAATTGGTTTGTGGCATAGAACTCAAAGTTCAATTGGTAATAACTTTTTGATTTATTTAGATTAACTGAAAGTGTTTTAATTGCTCTATATTTCTAAACTTTGTTGTAAGATGTTAAAAACAAATACATGTTCAATTATAAGGCAGTTGGGATTAGTTTTCCAAAACAATGTATTAGTCTAATTGTAATAGTCTGTACAGTGTTTTTTTTTTTTTAGGTCAAGGCAAGTCAATCGTAAGGTTTAGGGGACACGCCAGCTCCTGAGCAGCACCGCCCAAGTAGTAGAAAAAAATTAAGATACTTAAGTGTTTATTTGGTTCACTCAATACACTTTTTCCTTAGCGCTTAGCGCTTCACAAATTTTCCCGTGTGCTCTACTTGAGGAGCTTCATCCTTCGTTTAACCACAAAACTTTTTCTGAAGAAATCGTGCTTTTCAGCTGGATCCTTACAGAGATGGGCATTTGTAGCAAGAAACTGCAACACATCAGTTGCAGCTTTCTCGCAAGGAAGTAACCAAAATTGTTCTTGCTGCAATTAAGGTTTCATTCCCAGCTAGAGCTGCCAGCAGTCACGATGGGAGCCGAACGTGTGTCCAAACACCATAACCTGCATTTTATTGAATTGTTGTTGTTAAACTTACAGCAGGTTTTAAGTAAAAATTTCCTAAATTTTTAATACTTTTGTTTAAGTTTGATGAATTGAAAAGAATTATTTTTTGGTGCTTAAAATCTTATATCATTTGGGCCGCTTTGATCCCTGTTCTGGCAAGTACTTTTGTTGCCGCATTTGAAAGTTAGCTTGGCGTGCCCAGCAACGATATTGAGGACCCGTGCAGCTTTATAACCCCGAAAGTGAAGTGACCACAACCCCAACAACAACAAAATATAAAACCTGCTTTCGGAAAAACTCTGCCAACCCCAAGATAAGAACTAAAATAGATGGGCTTGTGTTACCTGCAACAAACGTGTCAAGTAGAAATTAAACTATAGATGTAATTAATAGGGAATTAGTTTTATTATATATAATAAATCCTAGAGCCTAGTAAATATTATAAACAAATTACATACATGTATGTAATTAGTCATGTTGAAGACAGAGCAATTAAAATCTGTTCGATGGTTTCAGAGCAGTTTTTGTTTTAGCAAAAATAAAACATTTTGGTTGCAATTTATTTAACTCACACGATTAACAGAAATAAAAAAATAAATCAAATCATTTTGTTGTGTTGAATTTCAGTCTCAATTTCATTGATATCGCTAGAAAAAGGGCTCAGAAATCATTATTTTCTTTAATTTTCTTAAGAAGCTGCCTCACCCCTGAAATAACATTATGGGGCGCGTAAAACAACAGCTGAAATGCTACAAATGCTGCTTAAGAAGAGTCAACAAGAAAACTATGAACAAGACTAAAGAAAACGAATCCTATTATTTCCACATAGTTGTAATCTTATTATCCATGAGTTGACAGCAAAATGACATTTGGAAAAATGCACAGCCAAATGCTCCGAAAGGAGAACAAACCCTAAAAACGAAAGCAACAGGAAAAGTGTTAATAAAAAACAGAATAAAAAGCCAAACCCAACTTGCGAAACGAGACACAATGAAATGAAAACAACATTAAAATCAAATAAATGTTGCAGAAAAAAAAACATCACTATTTTGTACTATTTATAAAATTCTATAAGGAAAAAAAAAACAGAAGAAGAAGACAACTTTGAGGGAAAAGTGTTAAAGTGTTGAAGGGAAAAGATTTTATTTTTGTTGCGCCATCAAAATTGGGGGAATGTGAGAATAGTGAGGGAAAGGGAAAAAAAAGTGAGCAAGATTTCAGACACAATCATGCATGAATGTTCATGCCCAACAAAGTTGCTTGATCTGGCTCTTGCACTGGAGGTATTAAAAAACTCATAAACCCTCTTTAAACTTAAGAAAAAATGGCGCGTTAAAATCAGAAAGAAATTAATATTTTTAAATAGAGAGCCAAAAAGGGACAACTGCTTTCTAAGGATATAGCCTGACGCGAGATTTTGATTAGTCATATCTTTTTTTCGCCTTATCCAGCCAAATTGCTTGTTATGTAGACTTAACAACAGGGGCCGAAACTGTTGTTTAATTTATAGCAATTATTTTTAAAACAATTTTACTTTCAATTACAATTTTAAATTAACTGTAACTGCAACACTTGCATTCAAATGTAAATGAATGGGCGGGTTCAACAAATTTTGTTAATATTTCTCTATTTTTTATATATTATTTTGCAATTACACTGAAAAAAATCAGTTTGTAAAAGTTGCTAATTAAAGAAAAGGTTTTTTAAAACTTGTAGCTGCCAACAGCGCTAATTAAATTTTTAATTGGTATAATTAACAGTTTATTTAGATTAATTAAATATTTCAATTCAATCAATTAATTTATTTAATTGTTGTTTTATTTTATCTATTTAACCGTTAATCTTAGCTAAAGCAAACATTTTTGTTAGCTTTCATTCTTATGCTTAAAATCATGTCAATTTTCTTTGCCATAAATAAATAATTTTACATATATTTTTGTATATTATTCAGCTCCGGTGATTACGAAGACAACAGGTCCTTTTTGGCCTTTTGAAAACATTCGTATAATTTAAAACTCAGATCACAGTGATTGGTGCCCACCACTTTTTTGCATCTTTCGGTGCCAATATGAACACTCTCCTCCCCGTATTTGGGGGCAAATTTTGCGAAAATGGTTTTCTCCTGTATGACACCGTCCTTAATGTAGCCGGCCTTTTCGAAATAACAAGCCGTAAAACATTTTAACTTTTCTGTTGGATTGGTAGAATCTCTTTGGCTTATTTTGGTGATCTCGTCATCGGACAGATCTATTTGTTTGAAACACTCCTGTAAGTGGGCCATGTCTTTCAAATGCTAGAAAATAAACCACGTTTAGAGGATGGAAGTCACCTACAGACGCTACTCACTTCGGCCACAACGCTGGTGATTAGCAAAATAGCTGCTACAGCTTCGAATATTTTCATTCTGTTAAATGAAACGAATGGTTTTTAAATAATTTAAATTTTCAAAGTTGAAATTCTTTAAGTTCGAATGTGAAACCAAATAACGACTGATTCTAGGTTTCGCCTGGTTAAAGGCTTTTATAGCAAAACTTCCATTATTTTTGTATAATTTTTTTCCTACAAAAACAATTTCAATTCTTTACAAAAAAAAAAAAAAACATTTTCGTTAAATAAAATTTTGTGCTTGTTTTTAGCAAATCGTAAATCACTCTGAAAAGTAGTAGTTCAGATTAAGATGTTGCGGATTTAGTTGTCATTGGAAAGAGGGTTGGGTGACGTAGTAGCAATAAAAATATTCAGTGCTAAGCAAAAAGTGAAAGCAAAACTTTCACTTCTCAGCTAAATATATAGAATGAGAAATTCAACAAATTAAATTAAATTCAACTTTTCGAATGACAATTAATAATATTCTTTAAGCTTGAAGTCTTGTTTGGCGATTTGCTTAGATCTATATATGTTTTTTATATAGAAATTGTAAACAATATGCGATGAAATGATGTTTATTAGTTCATATTATTTAGAGTTCACTGTATGTTTTAAAAAATTGTTTTTCCTTATTTAAATTTATAATATTGAAATTGTGAATATATTCAATGAAATGACAGCTATGATTTCCATCAGTTTTTGTTAAGGAGAGATCACTGTATTTAAAAAAAAACTTTATATCAGATATGGAAAAAATTGCTGTGATTTTTATAAGTTCATATTGGAGGTCACTGTATTTTTTGCAAGTTTTACATCATATATAAAATGAACAGCTGCGCTTTTTATTAGCTCATATTACAGAGAGTTTGCTGTAAATGTTTCTGCAAAGCTTTTCTTCAGTTTTATATATTTTTGTTTGTTTAAAACTACCAATTAATAGCATGAAATGTACTGCTGTCATTTTTCATTGGTTTATATTACCAAGAGTTCACTGTATTTATAAAAACTTTATATAAAATAGAAAATCAACAGCTGTTACCGAAGCTGCACTATATTTTTAGAAACTTTATATGCCATGTTGGTCTTTCGTTGCATAATTAAAGTTCAAATTATTTAAAAAAAAAGGATATAAAATCTTGATCCTTTATTCTAAAAATCAAACCAACGATGTTGTATTCAATAACAAAAACACTTATTGTGATCTTAATAAAATCTAATGGATTCTTAAATCACATTAAATAAAAATAATGCTATAGAACTTAAAAGTCGTTTCGCTACAGGACTTTCTCTTAAGCAGCTGCACATACTGGGGCTTTAATATAACAAGAAGAAAACGTGTTGCAAAACATCTTAAAGGAGTAGACAAACCAAAAGTCTATAAGCCATTAAATTTGGTAACAATAATGTATTCCGCTTGAATTTTTGTTATAGTTTCTTTTCCGCTGTTTGTGATTGTTTAGTTTTTAAGCCATTTTAAGTTAAAGAAAACAATAAAAAAAAAAAATGAATGAAAATTGCTACAAAAAAAAAAGAAGGTATAACTCGTTTGTTGTAGAAAATATTGTCTAAGGATCTTAACGAGAATTTGATGATGCCTGCAGGAATTAAGTATTAAACTGTATGCAAAATAGATATAAACAAACGTACGTCGTACGTGTGTGTGTGTGTGTATGTGAGCAAAGAAGGAGGAAAAACTTTAACACAGATTTATAAACGCCATATGTAAATTAGCAAATGTATTTCGGGGTCGTTCTGCAGTTCTGAAAATAAAAGGACTTTGAACTTTTGCTATAATACTTTTCCCAGAGTGGTAATTATTTTTAGGGCCAACAATTATTATATTCATTATCGAAATACAATTCGTATACACAGCGAAAAAGAAATGTTATTAATTGGTTACTAGTAATTAACAATTTTGTTAATTAATTTTGGTATATTTAAAAACGCATCCTTAAACTTGGGTAGTCTGTTTTCACCCGAACCTCACCACTTGCCATTATCCTATACAGCTTAAAGATTATTCTTGCGGTATTACATCTAGTGTGGAGCCGTTGTTGTGGATACCTAAATAGATCATGAAGTCTACAGCGGGATAGATCAACTAGTTTGGAAATTATGTAGCGGTCCAGGAATGTGTTTTTCTCTTCACAGTTGGCCATTCACCATAAATATCCTTAATTACTATTTTAATTGAAACAGCAAAATCAGCCATAAAACAGTTTTCTTTAGATTTGTATAAACAGATTTTTCACATTCTTTTTCATCCACTTCTAAATCGAATGAATATGAAATAATGTTTTTTTTTTTGGAAAATTGTTTGTGATTCCTTTAAAGAGGAGGAACACTTAAAATTTTGCATTTCATCAGAACTGCATTGCCTGGTATTTTGCATACTTGTTGCCAGAACTGCGCATACTAAGTCTGTATTAGAAGATTGGCTTTAGTTGGCAAATTAAAAAAATGTAAATAAATACAATACAATTTTCTAGAACATTTACATTGCAAGGATAAGTAAAACTAAACGGCACCAGCTTAAAGGGAATAATGACAATCGCAATGTGTTAGAAACTATATCAAAAGTCAAGGTGTATCCAGACCACAACAATCGCCATTGCAAATTAATGAACTTATTCGTATTTAGAGAGAGAGAAAGAGAAAAAGAAAGAGAAAGAAAAATAAAAGTTACACCAATGAGTTGCTGTTGAGGTTTGGTGAGTTTGGCGCGAAAAATGCCCTTGAGGATTCCTCTAATGGCAGTTTTTTTGTTAGCAGAGTTTGGCGTCTCAAGGTTTCTTTTTGTGTCGCAGTGGTTGTGGTTGGTATCCAAATCGCGGGGAGAGGTCCCATTGGACTCGAATGTGGAGTTGCATTGCGACCGGGTGCCGTCACCTATAGAACGGAGGAGGTTTTGGATAGGCTCCGCTCCAAACCAAAGGGGGAGATCATGTTCCAAATGACATGTGATCGAATTGGTACTCAAGTGTGGCGGCATTCTGTCGTGCTTGGGGGCGTTTGAGGACGCATTGCTTCCAACGGCTGACGGTATCATCGTGGGTTAAGGCCATACTGGCAGGTACCCACGAAAATCGCTCTCACATCTGTCCTTTTAGAAGGCATTTTAGCAATTTCCTTGCAGGCTAGTTTTTTCTCCGAATTTTTATGTTTATTGTTGTTTGTATAAAATTCTAAAGATAGACCTGTGCATGTTGTGCGAACGCTTTATCATTTACAAAGATTTTGCGCCTTATCTGAAGATTTTATGTTTGGCATAAAATTGATACAAGCGGAGTAGAAATGTTTGAACCTCTTGCCTGCATTATTTCCTTGGTCCCCTGTATATCTAAAGCAGAAACGCCCAATAATATTAATATACGGCCGCAATAACTTAAAGCTGGTTCATATTCACGTTCCTTTTCCTGAAGGAACTCAAGCGCTTAGTTTGGCTGCTTTCAGACGACATGAAATCAAGTTTTGTCTCTAGATGCCATCTTGGCTGGGCCAAGGATCCTCAAGATGTCTGTTGGGTATTTAAAATTTTTCTCACCCTGTGTCCGAAGCCACCATTCTTTATGTGGCCTACAAAACTGCTTAAGGGCAACAAGCCCCCTTCTCACTCGAGGTTTGATATTAACTGATCTATAGCATCTTGATCAAAGTTGGTCCTGCTTGCCTTTTCCGCTGCTGCCAAATGTATGTAAATATGTATGTAAATATTTTTTGTATGTTGGAAACATTTTTTTTCCTTCATTTCTTTCTCACCAGACCAGACCACGCAAATGCTTGTATGCATTGGCTTAAGTATATTGAGACACATACACGTTAAGTAAAATAATAATGGTAATACAATGGAAATGATTAAGTTTTCCGCATGCAAGCACAAATTACAAAGACACATACAAGCAATCACATTTAAGCTGGTGACAAAAAGTACAAAAAATAAATAAAAATAAAACAGAATTAAATATCCATACTTAGACTCTTTCAACCTTAAAATGAAGTTGAATATTTATGTACGTATTGCATAAAAACAGGACACTACTTTGAACTCTGTGTGGAAGCAGTAACAAGTTTAAAAGATATACATACATATACCAGCTGGTTATGTCTTCGAGACATGAAACGTTAATTATGTCAAGGTGGCAGGCCAAGCAGATCACTAGGGACTTAAAACTAAAACAATGTCATACTCAACCAAATAGTTGGCGGTTACGTTTTTTTTATTACGTTCTTCTTTAGTGCATGAAAACAACCAAACCTGGTAACTTTGTTTTTTTTTTTCTATCCCAAAAAATTATTATATACCAAAGAATTTCAATCAAGTTCGTGGTTTAATTTCGTTTTTGCCAAATATAACGTTCCCACTAAGACTCAAACATTTACACAGCGTGGAACAACAGTGCAGGAGCAGGAACACTCATGAGGATTTAACTGGCGAGCTGAAAATGTAGTGTTTCTATATTTCCCTTTAGTGGTTTGCTTTAAAATTTTTTTATGCGAAATGGTGTTTCTTCCTCAAAACAAACTTTGGCCTAATTTAGACAACTTGTCATCATATTTAGGTTCTGTGGACATAATTTTGATATATAATTTTTTCTAATCTTTAATATTAAATTTAATATAAATTTATTGCCATATTTTAGAAATTCACATTCTTATTCATATTTAATGGCCTCCTTTTGGGTAACAGTTTTTTTTGAGCGCTTTTCCACGGACAAAGTCTGCAGATACGGGGCAGAGAAAAGCTAAACTTTAGTAAGTTATTAACAAAATAATGCTTCAGGCAAAAACTTCTTACAATTTGGAAAAGTATTTGCTAATTTGACTCCTTTTGACAGCTGGTGTTGAGGCTGATAGAGTTAAAAATCATCGAAGTCTGCTCCAGGTCCGCCAAAAAGGAGGCAGTCAGTCTATTTTCGTTTTCTTTCTGTGTTCATGTTAAGCATTTGAAATATTTTGATCGATTTCAAAGCCCAAGAGTCACATGACCTGTTTGGCCAACTGGGTATAAGAATACATCAACTTAAGGTTACAGTCATGCCAACATTGTTTGTTATTATAAGTTGAGAGATAGAAAAAAAGAAATAAAATAATATTGCAACAAAAAAAATCCATTTATGTTTAATACCACTACACGGGCACTCAAGCGTTACTTAGCAGCAGTGTTCGCCAAACGCAGTGTATCTTCAGTGTTTCTGTTTTCCTGCTTTTTTTTGTTCACACTTCGACTTTACTAACTGTAACAACAGGGCGGTGTTGTGTTAGACTTTGCTATTAAAAACTTGTCTAAAACTGTATGCTGTAGCGGAGATTTTTCGTAGCCGGGTATAAAACGAAAAAAGAACAGAAACCGAAAATAAAGCACAATGTAGCAGAGAAGAAAACTGTTGCATATTTAAAACTAACAGCAAAACACCACAAAAAAAGACACTCGCTCAATGTCACACGACGTTAAAGCTTATGATATGCAGACATTCTCTTTTAATTTCTTTTTTCTTTACAGCAACAAAGTAACAACAACACTTTGCTCTTACATTTAAATTTTTACTATATTTTTTGCTTGTTTTTCGCTGCTGGGGCGCTGCCAATGCGGCATAGCAGATGCCGAAGTACGAGTATAATGCAACAATATGCTAAATTTGTTTAACAATCCATTGCTATTATTTTCTTTGTTGTGCTCGTGCTGCAGCCTGGCTGATGTTTTTCCTGTTCCTGTTCCTGCTCTTGCTACTTTTTCCACTCTTCCTTTTTTTTAAGATGTTGCAATAAGAAGAGCAGGCCAATGGCACGTTGGAGCAACAATTTTCTAAAGCTACTTTAGTCATATTAACATATGGTGCCCAAGTAAAAGACATAATTGCGTGAAATGTGAAAAAAAAGAAGAAAGAGAAGAGAATATAAATGCAAGTATTAAATGAACTTCCCAGTACCCTGCGGTAGAAGTAGAAATTTACCAGCATAAAGCAGAAAATAAGTGAAATTTTGAAAGTATTCTGCTTATAAACTAAAATATCTCCACGTTTTATTACATCAATTTTGAAAAAAAAAGAAAATTAGTGATGCGAAGGCCGCGAAACAGCCAAGTGTCCCCCCCTTTTAAATTTAATGTTGTTGCTGTTTATTTTAATTATTGGAACGGATTGCAGTCATGGACAAGGAAAGTTTGATCGTTTTAACAATTAAATCATGATACAGTTGAATGCCAATCTCTGTTTTTATTAAAATGAACAAAAAGTTAATAATAATAAGTGACGTGATGGCCGCGAAACCTTAAATTGAAGACAATTTGAGAAATGGTTTTCATCACGGTCATGGTTAGCGCCTTTGAGTTTTTTGTGGGCCATGATGAGATTTGTAGGCTGGCCATGGTTTTATTTTTGCACTGGGTGGCCACTTATGGCCCTCGTTTGCTTCCTCCTCTTTTACACCATAAAAAGGCGACCGAACAGGCCTTCCAAAAATTGTCAAACGCCAAGAATAAAATTTTTTTGTCCCTCCTCAATTTTTCACTTTTTTTTTAATTATTTGAATTGTTAATCGACAAGAATTAAGGGCCGAACGTAAAGGCTATGTCGGTATTGTCAAAAAACTAACCTAGTCCCAAGGTCTCGAAGTTCATGAATGCGAGCGATAGATTAACTGAGATGGTCTCCAAATCAGCTGTTTGATCTGGAAATCACAGGTGGAACAGGTGATAAATATTAAAACAATTTTGTTCTAGTCCAATATTTCGTTTTACCAAACACTATTTTAGCTAAATATTAATATTAATATTTGCAAAAGGCGATACAAAGGGTTTAAAATTCACTGCGAATACTTTTTGCTATGATGTGATATATTTTTTTCGCTGGTGATTTGCATCTTTATGGTAAAACCCATCTTCAAATAAGGATGTATACGCCCTAATATCCTTTGGCGTTTTCGGCTCTACATGCTGGGACATCATCTCCAGCTAATACCGCGCAATTCCAATATCGAACACTGAATATATTATTGGATTTTCCATTAACAGCAACAATAAAGCAATTTCGAAAAAGGGATAAAGATTTTTTTCTTTAATGAAATATTCTTTATTGATTATCACATCCAACGGTGGTAGGAACTCCACAAACTGCAAATCCTTCAGATGTTAAAGTGTAACGTGTACCCTCTCTGCATATATATTCTGCTGCAGCTCTTCTTGATTTGCATTAAGGTTGCCATGTCTACGGTGTCAGGCTAATCTCAAATGGTTATTTTCATATGTTTGACTGTTTTATTATGGTTTTATTTTATGCTCATTTTTTGTTGTTGTATTAAAGTAGTCGTTCCAGTGTCTGCCATTCAAATTACCATAGAATTGCATATAAACATTCATACATCTACTCATACGTTTGTGTATGTGTGTGTGTGTGTGTGTGTGTGTGTGTGTGTTCTAAAATATTTGCATATTGTATCGGAAATGTTACAGCCAAATGCTGCACAAGTGTGTGTGGTCTTGTGTGTGTGTGTGTGGGTTTTTGGCCTGCGTGTGCATTTTTTTGAAAACGGAAAAGGAAGCTTAAGCAAATACATTTTTATTATTTACACAACTGAGATTTAAAAAAAATTTTTTATAGCAACATGTGATTAAAATTAGTATAATTAATAAAAAAAAAGTTGTTTAATTTTACTTGTTTTCTGCTTGTAATGGAAAAATTATTTTTCAATGAAATGCACAAAATTTATTTGATAGAAATAATAATAAAAAGCAATTTTTTTTATTATAGTTTAATATATTTTTATAAAATAAATTAAAGCAAAAGGAAAAGGAAAAACCTGAATTTTACCATAAGCTTTTACAATAATGAAGCCTACTTTTAGGCTAAAACAATTTTTCCATTCTTATTCCATTACAGTTTGGCAGCTAAAAACTACAAAATAACACTAAACTGAAAACAGAAAATAAACAAAAATATGTTTAATAAATCAAAATATAAAAAAAAATATTTCTTATTTCGTTTGATATTAAAATTGCACTCATTTGATACTTCATCAATATTTAAAAAGTTCCGTTTCAGATATCAAAGAAATAACCGTTTTTAGCTGTCTAAAAAAAATCTGCTAAAAATTTTGTTTACCCAAAAAAAGGATATATGGGGGATACAAATATCCTTGCAGGTATTGAAATAAAAATTTATTCAGATCATAAAGCCATTAAGGCTGCAACTTGTCCAGGTTATAAAACCATGTTTTTTTTTGCAACTGATCAACACATTCCTGCACTAATTGAAATAATCTCAATTTCACCGGTTTGGATTATTAAATATTAGTGCCTTTGTAAAGTATTTGCGATGCAATATTCCTTTCAAAATAAAAGCCTTGCAGAAAATTTAATGCTTTCCTTATTATTATGCTTAAAGTACGAGTATCTGAATATGTTCCATTTAATCAAGCCAGCTTGTTTTTATCATTAATCTTGTATTGAAAAGAAAATGCTTTTAAACAAGAATTTCTGCACATATTTGCTTTTCAGTTGTGTTCTTCTTCTTGCGTTCGTTTGTCACCAGGAATTCATTTCATTTCTTTGGCAACTTTTATCTCTTCTTCAAAATCAAAATTCTGACCATGCTGAGTGGCAAAAAGTTTCAACAATTTTTTCTTTGAACTTAAACTTTTGTTGTAGATTTTCTTATGGTTTTTATATCGTATATTTCCGCCGCAATAAATTGTTAATGAAATATTTGTTTCGGGCGAAGTATGCAGTCAGCAAAGCAGGGACTGGTTGGCCACATTTTTATTTTTGGTTTTCTGTTTGGTTTTAAAGTGACAACATCTTTAAGCCATAAATAACCACAAATATCCGGTACATGACACGTGGTATCAACAGCCGAACAGAATTTAAACATGCTAATGAAGCAAATGAAATACATACATTTCGATCTGAGCTGTACAAGTCGCATATAACAATCTGATTACATTAAAAACAAATACAAATGAAAAAGACACACACACACTCACACTCACACACACGTGTACAGGCCAATGGCCGCCTTTTTTTAAGCCATTGTTTTTTACACTCTGGTAACCGCTGGCTTCGTGTTTCCTCCATTTATTTGAAATTTAAATGCAATTTAAATTTATTTTCATTTGTTACCAATAACAGTCCTTGTTTGTTTCTGTTTTATTTCCCCAAGGACTTTTTCATATCATGCAATGGTACGTCATTAGTTTCAGGCAAAAGTATGTGTTGGTTGGTGCCTTGTTGTTTGTGTGTGTGTTTGTTAAAGTATTTCGACAGCACTAATGTGTCATTATAGCAGCATAAATAAAAAAAATAGCCACCAAGCCAAGAAATTCAATCCAATTTCTTGGAGAGAAAAAATAACAAGGAACAGCCAGCAACACAATGTATTTAGCCAACCGTATAAAAGCCCAACAAAATTAAAAGTCCATGAAAATCAGAACACATTTTCAAAAACTTAGCACAATACCCCAGAGACTCTAGCGAACAGTATACCTTGACTTTGTTTAAATTTAACATAATGCCTCAAAGTGACTGACTGTCTGAAGGCTAAAACACTCTGCCCTCTGCAACAAAATTACATTATGTCACTTTTACATCGACTGACAGTTTTATTTAGTGCCACAACAACAACAACAAACAAAAACTGCAGCCGCCAGCCTCGTTTTTTAACAAATTTTTTTTAAATACTTCAAACAAAATAAAATACCTTCATGCCGGTACTGATTAACTCCGTATTGTCGAAGGACAAGATGGTGTTAGAAATATTGTTAAAAATTATAAAACGAAAAATCCAAATCGAGTTGTTAAGACTGTTTTGTTCTTGTCGCGTTTGTTTGTTGTGCCAACCCAGTGGTTAAACTGAGCAGGTATGCAAATAGCTTTTGCTACTAAAGGGAATGAGGAGTTATTTTCCGGTATTAATTCTGCACTCTTGCATGTTTTTGCTACGGTGCTCTAAAAAGCCTATTCAAGTTGGAATGTTAAGCTTTTGGCTACTTAACAACTAAACGCTTACGATAGTTTAGTAATAGATTAAAGGTAACAAAGTTTACGTATTCTTTAATCTATTACAAAGTTATCTCAGGCCTTTTTTGAACTTGTAATTTAAATGCTACGAAAAAGGAAACAAAATTTTCTCCTCGACTATAATATCATAACAAACATTTATACTGTTTGTGTGGTAAAGTACAGTTTCTAGCATGGGGTTACCTTATACTTATTGCTTTGTCAATATAACTTTAACTTAACTTTAGTTAATTATCGTGAAATGTTTAAGTTGCGATTTTCTGCAGTAAATCAATAACAAATCTTTTGGCCAAAAACAGTCTCTTGTACATTGACAGCCTTTAGCTTTAAACTCTATAGTGGTCCGTTAAAAATTCAGTTCTCCAAAATATAATATCTAATTTTTTAGTTTTCAAAATTGTGTTGGACGGGTGGACAGAACGGTGAGATGGAATATTGCAGAAATCAAAACAAGCCCCAGATTCTGTCATAGAGAAGAGATAATTCCGTTTTGCTTAGATGCTACAACGAAGCAGCACAATATCCTTCATAAAACTGAATGAAGTGACATTATTTCAAACAGACGTTTGATAAAAATCATTTTAGAAATGCCGTTAATAACACTACAGGTCTGCACTGGCACTTCAATGCCTTTCAAACAGACGTTTAATAAAAATCATTTTAGAACTACCGGTAATAACACTAGAGCTGTGCACTGCCACTTCAATGCTTACACAAGTGCACAATAGTCCTGTGATATTCTGGCCGTAAATAAGAATGAATAAAAAACCATACGAAGCCTTCCCTTATTACCGCTGGGTATTTCTTGTTTCTTTATCTTCATGTGTTGGTTCACATAAATTTTCTGGGGGGTGATTAATGATGATACAATTTTTGCACCACCATCATTTTCTTCATATGCGGACTGCGGCAAGTCCCTTAAGAATTTTACAATATTTCTTCATTACCAACCAGTTGTTGTATGTGTTTGAAAGCGCACATGTATAAATTTAAAAAAAGGAAACCAATGAATTTGCAAGAAATCAGCAGTTTTTATTGAAAATGATTGGGATTATTTAAAAATTAAATAACAGTTTAATATTTTTTTTCTTTACCTAAAACTAATACTTTGTGGAATTAAATTAAAGGGCGTCTTCTATTTTCTGGCAGCCTGGCGATTTTAACACAATCAAGTTTCCATTTGGAAACAAAAGAAAATTAGATGATGATATTCCATTTAAATTTGGCAACCGGCAAATTTGATTATTTAGACGTAAAAAAAAACCAAAAGAAAAAAACTCAAACGGTGCCCGTAATAGCACTTAAAACCAAATCGAGCAGAATTGAAATTGCATTTTAAATTTATAACAGCAAAACATTTAATACAAAGACTCCTGCTGGGGCTGGACTGACAAAAAATTTCCAAATTTATAGTAAACAAACTAAGCGCTGGAAATGCAGCGACTTGCCAAAATAACGAACAAAATATCTACAAGGACTGCTAAGTTTTCGCTGTTAAGTAGATGAAAAGGCTGCTCTAAGTGAATAGCAGGAAATGGATGAAATGAAATCAAATAATAAATTTTGAATATCTTTTTCAGGCACTAAATTGTAAAACAATCTAGTTATTGAATAAGAGTTCAATAACGTTAGATCAGTACAAATGTTTTCAACGGACAAATGAATAAGAACAAACGAAAAACGCCACAGGATGTGCTATTTTATTTTGCATACATGCCTAAAGTACACTTCACATACACACCGACAATTGCAGCAACGTAAATACTTCAGCAGACATCTAACATCGCCAACATTTGACAGCTATCCATGACTTAAGTAATAGTTACTGATATACTTACATATGTAATGTTATATCACCAAGAATCTCAGGATATTTAAGCGGCAGAGCTGTGAACCAAATATCAGATATTTGAATGGCTTAAATATTAAAACCTTAAACTCAGCGGCCGTAAAAAACTTACAATTACTTTCAGGAAAAATCCATACATGAGTTAATTTTAAAAATTAAATAATAAAAATTTTAGTTTATACAAATATCCCTAAAAAGGATATTTTCAAATTGATAAGTCCTTTTTTTTAGAATTTCTTATATTAATATTAAAAAACAAAAATTAATTTCATTAAGATTTTTCAGAAATATTTTCTTAAACGAAAATTTCCCTAAAAGGGAAATTTTAAAATTTTCTCATTTTATTATAAAGCAGAAATTTGCTATCACACATTTTTTTTTTTTAAATAAAAAATTGCAGTTAGTAAAAATTTCCTCATAAGGGAAATTTAAAAAAGCAAATTTTTTTTTTATTAATACAGAAGTTTAGGAAACTATAAACGAAAAAAGTCAGTTTCTTATAAAAAACTTTTTTTTAATAAAAATTTCCCAACAAAGGAAATTTATGTTCCAGAGTTTGAATAATAATTTTTCTTAAATATTCAATTCAATTGCAATTTCAAAACTAAGCAAATTTAAAAAAAATATTTACTAGCATATGAAGAATTTCCCTTGAAGGGAAATTTTCAAATCAAGGACTTTTTTAATATGGCTTAGGAATTTTTTTTCTATAATCGTAAAAATAAAATAATTAAAGAGATATTTTTATGATAATGTTGCACCAAGTAAAAAATTTTTGTTTTTGGGAAATTTATGTAATTTATAGTTTTCAATATTTTCCAAAAAAGAAACATTTAGTTGTACAAAAATAAGAAAACAAAGACTTATAATTTTTAAGTCTCCTAAATTAGTATTATTGCGCGTAATCTTAAGAAATTAATTATCATTAATTTGCAAGAAAAGTAGTTTTATGAAGTTTGTTAAATAATGTTATACAAAAATGTCCTTGCAAAAGAGCTGTCAAACACGCATCTCTCTCATCTAGTCAACAAGATCTTCAGTTTAGAAATATATGTGCGTTTGCAATAAGTTTAGCAATACATAGAAATTAGTCTTTCATATATCTGCTTCTATTTTATGCAAAATACTCGCATATTTATTTAACAGAAAATTATATCCTTGGCTGCTTGTGTGCGTGTGTGTACATTTCTTGTTTTGCTTGTTCCTCAACAAACAAATAACTAAACGTCATTTTCTTTGCGTTTTCCCTCTGGCCATACAGTTCCAGAATTCAATTTATTTGTATTTTAAAATGTTCACCCGCCTCGACAGACTCGAAGGCTGCCGGCCATATTTGTAATCTATACAAGTAAAATTTTAAAATACAAACAAGCATAGTTTTAGGGGGTCCGCATTAGAAGACCAACTTAATAAGAAAAGAAACACACGGTATATGGCAAGAAATATGTAAAAGCACGAAAACAAGGCATTGGTAAAAACTAATGACAAATGCACGACCAGAAACGGAAAATAACTTTAGACCGTATAAATATATTAAATAAAAACAATAACTACAAAAAAAAAAAAGAACAAACAACAAGAACGACACACGTCACAGGACTGGAGTAAGAAGGCAAACGGGGCTTTGAAAAAATTAAAATAAAACAATTGAACTCTGGAAACCTTTGCGGCAGACAACAAGAGCAACAAACTTTAAAGGAATGGCTACATATTATTCATACACACAAACACTATTTGCCACTAGGCTTCCTTGTTCGTCCTTTATAATTTAGCCGGCTTTTGTAGACATTTTGCCATTGTTCATTGGCGTCGCCACATAAAATAAATGCCGACTTTTTAAAATTCATTTCTGTTTGCACTTCTTGACTGGGGTGGCTGGAGGTGTTTGTTTCCAATGCGAATGACTTGTTTGTTGTTGGCGAACTTATCAATATTAATGGTGTGCTGAAAAGCGGAAAAATAAAACAATTTTTTAACGGTCGTGAATTTGAGGAGAGGAAGAATGTGATTTAAAACTGAAATTTAGTAGTGATTTCATGCTTGGTTTTGTCATTTTCACTCCCCGGGAAGGTGGGGAGCGGACTTAGATTTACTTTTGAAGCAATTTGTATTCTATTTTATAACAATATCTCTAAACGGAGTATTTTCAAGTAATAAGATTATTCATACAAATATTGCCAACTTTCTTGCCTCAGTATTAACAGCCAACTATTGGTAACAAAATAAACAGTTGGCCAAAGCAAATTTTTTTTAATGTATTTTAAAGCAAATTTTGAAGCAAAAAAAAACATTTTTTTTAATAGTTTTGAAAATTTTACTTTTTTTTTTTATTGTTTTTGAGACAAAATATTAAATATTAATTTTGTATTTATGCCAGTACAATTATTTTTCTCATAAAAATTTTTCTAAAGAATTACTTTTCACGTGTGTGTCTCACTCTCTCTCTCTCTTCATCTCTCTCATCCAGCTTGTGTCTTATCTGCTTGTCGGAATTTTGCTCCGTTATTTACTTTTTATGTAAATTGAAACGCAATTCCTTATATAATCCTCTAAAACACGCCGCTTAAGCTCAAATCCATGACAAATGAAGCAAAAACTGTATCCCACTTTTCCTGCAGTTCATTTAACTTGTGCACATTTTTTCTTTCAAATTAATATAAGTTGAAATAACAAGAACAAATAGTCGTATAAGTTTTAATATTTAAACAAAAAAAAAAAAAACATTAACACTCATTGTCATAACATTAAAAAAACACATACTTGGGCTCTTCAATGTCTGAATAACGAACGCATTTGCTGTGTTCGTTAAAACACAAATCCAAACATAAATTAAAATAAATGTTTATTTGGAAAAAAAAGCCAAATCCTTGAAATAAATACATATTTGGTTGGTGTACGAAACACCAACAAAAAAAAAAGAACACCAACATTCAGCCATAAATAATGATAATTAAATTTACATAATTGATACTTAAGCGAAACATATGAGCGTGTTACGGCCACACGGCGAGTGATAAGAAGCCCCAAACCAATAGCTTCAACAACAAACAAAATATATATTGGAAATGGCATATTGGTGTTCTTATAGGGAAACAAGTGAAATCTTTTTAAGGCGTTATGGCTCCATTAGAAAAAAGGACCAGCACATACACATATCATTTAATATTGATGAAATTACATTAACATTTCACCTTGAATGAATATTTGTTATACTACAGACTTTAAGCTCTGCCACCCTTTTAGCCGGTCATATCATTTGCTTCTAATCGACACGAAACGGCTGTTTGTTAAATTAAATTGCAAATTATTTGTACTTGATTATCATATCATATACTTGCGTTTGGGCAAAAGGTATCACCGCTAATAAAATATTATGCAACTGCTTTTAAAATAATGCTGGTTTTAGTCCAAATGGCTCTTCAGTTGAACTTGGAAATAAGAATTTTATGAGGCCCTTTAAAAATAATAGCTCTTAGAAATAATATATGTATATAAAAGTAATTTTAAAAAAAGTACTTAAAAAAGTACCTTTTAAGGAAAAACTTCTAACATATTAAAAAATAACTCCTTAACAAGTACCTTTTTTAAAATCTAACTTTTGAAAAAACGTACCTTTCAACAAAATACCTTTTAAAAAAATTACTTGTTTAAAAATTTACTTGTTAAAAAAAGCTTTTTAAAAAAATTACTTTTAGTAAAAGTAAATCTAATCAGGTACTATTTTCAAAAAAGATACTTTAACAAAAAATACATTTAAAAAAATTGTTTTTTTAAAACAAGTACCTTTTTTAAATTCTACTTTTTTAAAAAAGTACCTTTTCAGAAAAAGTACATTTAAAACAAAAATTCCTTTTTAAAAAAACATTTTTAAAAAATATACTTTTTGAGAAAGTAATTTTTTTAAAAAAAGTGCCTGTTTAAAGCAGTTTATTATAAAAAAATACTTTTTGAAAAAAATGCCTCATACAAATTATGTTTCGCAAAAAGAGTTTTTTAAAAAATTACCATTTAAAATGTTTCTTTCAAAATGTAACTTTTGAAATAAAACTTTAAATAAGAGCTTTTTCTATTAATAAAAAAAAGCTCCCTTTTTTAAAACATGTACCTTTTTTAAAAAAATACCTGCTTCAAAAAGTGTATTTTTAAAAAAGTACCTGCTTAGAAAATTTTATTTAAAAAAAAATTACCTTTTTAAAAAAGGCCTGTTATAAACAATTTTTTGTAAAAAGTGCCTTTCAGAAAATACCTTTTGAAATGAACCTTTAAACAAAAAGGTTTTCTAGGAAGAGCATCTTTCAAAAAATTTTATTTTAATAAAAATAGAGGTACCTTTAAAAAGAGTGCTTTTTTTAGAAAAAAAGTTATTCGGAATTCATCTTTACGAAAAGTACCTTTTTAAAAAAAAACAATGGACTATAACAAGTGACCTTAAAAAACTGAACCTCTTAAGAAAGTACCTTCTACAAACATTAACAAACGTTTTAAAAAATAATTTTTGTTTAAAATAACATATTTTTTGGAAAGTATCTATTCAAAATTAGTTTATAAAAAAATTTGTTATTGAATGCATTTTTTATAAAAGCAGCGACACCTCATATGAAACATTTTTAAATTAGGTACTAGTTTTGAAAAAGTACCTTAATGGAAAATTTCTTTTAAAAAAATTCATTTAGAGAAGTGCCCTTTTAATAGAACCTTTCAACAAAATTCCTGTATAAAAGCTCTTATTCGAAAACTTACATTTTAAATACATAAGAAAGAGTTTCTTAATCTAAAAATTCGTTTGAAAAAGAACGTTTAAAAACTTCTTTTAGAGAAGTAACTTTTAAAAAAGTACCTACATTTTAAGCGAGATCTTGACATGTTTTTACTTTTGTTTTCCAGCAACTTTGAAGAGAATATTGTATTCAGTCATCTTTTATATTTTATCATTTATCTGTATAAAGAGTTCAATGTGTATTTTTCTTGCATTTCATTGAAACGCTTTTCTTTTTGTTACATTTTCTATTTGTTACATTTTATTTTCTTATTAAAATTCCATTTTGAGCAGGAATTTCATTTGTTCGTTTAAATTCAAGGAAATTTGTTTCCCTTAAACTGGAGTGGAGTCTAGACAGATGATATTAGTACTATAATTAAAATACTTTTCCAATTTGCTGTATGTCAATTTTACATTTTTGCACTTTTTTATATATATATATATTCTTTATTGTCATTTGGCTTGATTTGTAGAATTCAGATTCAGATACTTTGATTCCACAACGAGTATTTGCTGAATGTTACAATAGAGTGGAGTGAAAAAAAGTTTTTCCTAAGAAAAAGTTCAACTTTATGCAAATGAATTGAAAAAGCAGGAGAAAACATTGTTGAGGACACAAAACCAAATCATGCTGAGATTTTAAAATATGCGAAGAAAAAGTAGCAAATTCAATATTTCATGGTCAGTATTGAAATAAGTTATTGAGAAATGAATTTGTTTTGTTGTAGAGGAAATTGAAAAACAGTACAAATAAATTGTGAAAAATAATTTAAACTTTTTTGGTTGCTATAAAAATGAAGTTGAGGTCATTAAACATGTGTTTCATTTTTGTTTTGTGTCTAATAAAATTCTGAAACGTATGAACTTTTCTTCTCAGAAAAAAGGTCAATACTTACGGTCGTATGTCTGGCGAAACAATTATTTGTTGGTTTGTAAAGCCATTATGATGTCGTTAAATTAATTGTCCATTTGCCGGTTTTTGCAGCAATTCAATTTTCATTTTTACATTTAACCTTGATTTCTTTTATATTTATCTACTTAAAAAATCTTTATTTTCTTCTTAGATTTGGTTTTTTTTTATTTTCTTAAGATTTGATAAGATTTTCGTTTTAATAATGACTAAGAGTTTGAAAGGTTTTTCGTAGCAAAAATATCAAGCTGTTGTTTGAAATCAGACGCATCTCGACAGTCGTGAGCTAGACAAACTTTCGGCGCTGCTCACAATTTGAGTCTCGTACTCACACCATTAACAACGCCAGCAACATCAGCAAGAACCAGAACGAGAATGAACAACTTTAATCCAAACAACCACATTAACAACATTAAAATAGTCTTAGTTGTGGCAGAAGCAGCATTTGCAGTGGTAGGAAAAATCAAGTCAGTACTACAATTTTTTTTTTTATAATTAAGTACCTCTTGATGTCTTGAAATGCGTAAATCCTACTTACCCAACAAACACAGACAAAGAAATTCCTTTTGAGTTTAACTTGTGACAAAAAAAAAATAAAGAAAATTATATTTTCTTTCTGTTACAACGAACAAACAAATGGAAAATGTGATATACTCGGTACCATATATTCAGTATTGAAACGAGGCTAATTATTGAAGTAACTTCAAAAAATTATACCTCAGCTAAAGCTTTAAAAAAAAAGCAACTTTTTCTAACTAACACGAATTTTTTGAGGATATTCCTGCAATTTCTTTAAAATACGTAATTTTAAATCTATTTTTTTTTTTGTTTTGGTAAAGCAGTTTGCTGGGGTGTCCTTTTCGTAAAAGGTTGTCTTTTTTGTAGAAGGAGTTAGTAGGTGAATTTGTTTGAAGGTACTTGTCTAAAAGGTTCCTCTTTAAGAATAACTTTGCTCAAACCCTTCTTGAAAGGACTTGTTTTTAAAGAAAGCTTAATATTTCTATTAATATATTTTTTTTTTTAATTATTTAGTATTTATATTTTAGCTATTAAATATTACATATTAGGTTTACTTATTATGTTTGATATACCGATTTATAGAATATATTTATTGCTACGTATTTTCCCAAAGCATATTTTTTACATTTTTTAAAGTTTAAAAGAACTTTTTTTCAAAATGGTATTTAATCAAAGGGACATTTTTAACAGAGACTTAACCGGCTCCTTAGTGGCCAACCATGACATTACACGCCTCCTAAAAGAATACTCCGCTAACGGAAATTCTAGGAACACAGTGTTCCGGTCCAGTATTCCTTTGGAATTATAGAAAGCAACATTTAATAATAATATAAATCTAATATGTAAATTTTTTATATAAAATAATTTAAAAATTGTAATTTAACTAAAAATCAGGGTTGAAAACCCTGGCAGCTTTTGCTCCTTTTTTAGTTACAATAATTGTGAAACTCTTGGGATGCTACATATTTTTAAAAAGTTTATTTTATTTTATATATTTATGTTTTTATTTTATTTATTTTATATATTATTTTAAAAATGTTGTTTCTAAAAGTAGTAGTTGTTCTTTATTACACATTAAATTTTAATTTAGTTACAGCAGGATGTATGTATGTATGTACTAGATAAATTTATGCGAAACTTTTACATTTACCCTCGCTCGCATGTGTACGGTTTAAACACATTTAAACACATTTATACATATTTAATTTAAGTACATACATATAATTTAATGTTTGTTAAAATAACAAACTAAAATCTCTTGAAGAAAGAAGCTAAGAATACCACTTCAGCACAAGAAAACCTTCTCAAGTAAAAGAGAATGATAATAATAACGTTGAAAAGAAAAACTTAACTTCTGTTACAATCTTGAAGCAGAATCCACTGCCAGCAACAACAATCATTTTAACAAAAAATAAAATAAAATAAAATATTAGGAAACACCAGCAATCATCTGCTGAGCTTAAGTTTACTCTATTATAACCAAACAAAATAGCATGACTGGCCACACAAACGAACATTTCAAACATACGAGTACTTTCCAGAAACTAGTTTATTAACATACATATATGTATGTATGTATGCATGCATGGATGTGTAAGTGGGTGTGTGTGTGTTTTCTTAAAGTCATTTCATTCACAAACATGCATACAAGTATTATTTATTTTATTACCAGAAGGAGAGAGAGAGAGAGAGCGAGATACTGATTCATGCAGACGTACATGAATTCTTTTCTATGAGAACGTAAACAACTATAATTTAGAGATTTATGTATGTGATGCATATACATACATACATCCATACAGACATACACATACATGTTTAGTCATTATTACAGTGAATTGCAGAAAAAGAGTAAAATAAACTTTTTTTAAAACGTACATAATCATGTTATACTCATAATAATGATGATTATGATGATTCTTCAAAATATTTCAACTATTTTTATACACTCAAATATGGAAACAGTTTTTGCTGTTTTATAAGTTCGCAACAGAAAATTGTTACATTCATGTATTTAAAAAGAAACTAACATCAATTACATGTTTTAAGAAAGTATTAAACAAACACAGCGACGTATGGATACACACACACACACACGTCTATACACGTCCTCTAACAGATCTAGCTTAACTTCTTCCACAAAACACTTTTTCCTTTACAAGCATCTCTCCGGTAGGTACGAGTATTCGAATTAAGTTTGTAGTTTTCTTGCCAGGATGATTATAAAATTGTTTAGCTGAGAAATTGTGTCTAGACTAAAAATTGTATGTAGAAAACGTCAAGAGAGTAACATATTAAATGGCCCGATGAGAGTTTTTGCCTGGTGTTCTTGTTTATGATTAAAATATGAGCTTCACTCTAGAGACTTGACAAGGAAATCTTAAGCGATAATATGGGGCACTTACATTAATTCGAGTGTAATTAAGTTCTAAGGTGTTTTCTAGTTGTGTTCATATTTTTGCAAAGAAAAGAAAATTAAACTCACATTCTTATTGTTTTCTTAAGGTGACAAAAGCCAGCCTGAAGTTGAAAACTGTATAATTTGTGTGTCTCTGTGTTTTAGGAAAACAAATTTATTCGTTCATGATGTCAGTACGTACGAGCCTTAAATGAGAAGTGTTAAATAAAGATTTTTGTTCACAAAAACCATCAAAAGGTTTTATTTACATTTTTAAAAATCTTGAACTACTTTATTTAGTGGTAATTTTATAGATGGTTGAAAACATAAAAGTGGCATATAATAGCAAAGGAAATTTTATTTCAAATATTTCCGACCAATTAAAATGCTCAACGCCAGGTGCTGCAAAAAAGACAGTAAATAAAAATTTTAAAAAGTAAAAGCCGGCAAACCAGTTTTTTTCATCTAAATGGCTGGAAAACATTAGCGATATGAAAACCATATATTTCTCTCGAGTATCCGAAGAACTGTCAGTATCGTTGACTATGGTGCGGCAGCTGATAATATCAAACCGTATTGACATTTTATCCATTTACATCACAAATCGTTCGATGCCAAAAACATCGCTTTCAAATTGTGGAAATTTGTTGAAAAATACAAAAAAAAAACCATAAATCCGATCGGAAAGTTTATAAAGCACTTCGTCCATTTCACGATCAAGCAAACAATTCGAAAAGTTATTCATGGTTTTTGCGCTGATTTTATTCTGATAAAACCATCTACCGAAACGAACATTGCTGCTGCAAAGTGATATGATGAAATATCTCTTCGTCGTCATATTATTGTAGTCGTAAATAACATTTGTTATATAACCAATGGTTTTTCGCTCCTGGCGAGATCAATTTTATGGTGTTAAATGAAAAAAGTTCAAAGCAGGCAACTCTGCCATATAAAACTAAACTAAACACTAAAATTATTGGCATTATTATTATAATATCCGTCAACATTAATCGCCTTTATAGTGGGCAGAAAAACAATTTTATGGTGTTAAATGAAAAACGGCCAATAATGGCAACTCTGGCCAATAACAGTTACTTAAATTATTAGCATTATTATTATTAGCATTACAATTGTTTATTTCGCTTATAATATCCGTCAACATTAATCGCCTTTATAGTAGGGAAAAAATGGCGCTTGCACAAGAACACTAGCGAGGATGTGTTTTACATGGCAAGCTCAAAAACTAGCTTTCCTTTTCCAAAAACTAAATGAACTCATTTGCTTTAAAATAACATTTCATACAGTTGGTTTTTACAAGCTGAAAACTTTTGCATTTGGAAATGGGCGGTATAAAAAATATATGTTACCTTAAAATAACTAATAATTAATATATATTTTTGTTTTTAGCGATCACAACTTCAACTGTTTTGCACTATTATCATTTTGTTGTATCCTGGGATTGGTACTATGAAGGCAATTGACAAAAAAATTGTCCTCAGCGTAATTTCAGTTTTGAGTTTTTCTCCTCCTTTTTATGAATGCTTCGAATTATGTCCACTTCAATTAGATTTGTTTACCTCTTAATGCCTCCTATCAATAGGAAAAAATTTTACAAAACACCGCCATTAGCAGGAATTTGCACGAGAAACAAATGCCTTTTGTATACATCCAACATTTTCGCATTTATTTGTAAAGGTATTTAAGGATTGTTATATTCAAATTTGCACTCTTTCATGCAAACAGGATAATAAATAAAAATCCCACACACTCACACACACATAGAACAAATCACAGCATTTAAATACTCGTACATTGACTACTTTATAACCCCCAAGAGCATTTATGGCTTATGAATTTCCAGTTTGAATAAAAATTCCACTTTAGCAAAAAAAAAGCCCCCGAATGAAATTCATAAAAGAAAGTTACTGGCAGCTCAAGAAGCTTGTAGCAGGTTCCAACATTTGAATATATTTTATTTTCAGGCAGCAAAAAAAAATAATAATAATGGAAATAAACACAATCATAGATTTTTTGCATTCCGCTGCCAACACGATTACAGTTGGTTGTTGTTTAAAATATTTTCTTCTGCTTCGTTTGCTGAGAAACCTAAAAGTATGTGCTGAAATTTTGCATAAATTTATGTTTTTTATTGAATTTGTTTTTATTTCGTTTTTAAGGTTCTGTTTTTATCTATAATTTTTTCTTCCTACCAACTACTCCTCTACCAGAATACTTCAGATGATTCAATATTATAAGAAGGTTTTTTTTTGCTCTGCCAATCCTCTTTTGCACAATCAAATAATAGTTTTACGTTTTGCTATAAGAACCAACATTAGCATAAATAAATATGTATTTATGTTTATATGTGTGAGTGTGTGTGTGTGTGTATTTATAAACAAAAGTGTTTATGTGCTAAAAAGATTTATTTATAAATACTGTTAAAATGTATGTAAATTGTGTTTTTTTTTATGGCCGGGTAATTTGTTTGTTTTGCAAATATCGCAAATAATAGAAATAATATTTATTTTTAAAGTGTTGACTGTCGTACGCCATTACTTTGATATCTTTTCTTCCAAACAAAAGTAGTTCTGAAGTTTTTTTTATAAAAAACTTGCACTAGACCTGCAATCTAGATTAAAATTGCTGAAGCCGCAGTGTTCCAGCAGAAACATTTGTTTAGCCAAAAAGCTGTTCTTTTTAAAATTTATAACATTCTAATGGGCTATATGATTAAGGACAGCGTCACGGTATCTGCCGAGACGACTCAGCAGCTGAAACCACGTGCTAAACGAGCTCGATGCAAGCTAAATGTTAAGGCTTTTGAACTAAAAGTATATCCAGCTCGCTGTTCCCTGTTAAACACAAGCCAATAATCGACATCAAATAAAATCAAAACTATAAAACTAAAAAAATATGAAAAAGATTTTAACAATTATTGAATTGAATTCTGCCTAAAACTATGCAGAGGAAATTGTAATACATTAAAACTTGATTGTTATCCTAAGCCAGTTAGAAAGTTCTGTATATCCAGCATAGTAACTTTATATACCATGTAGGCCAATGGGGATGCTCAGCCCGATTGATTTCCATGATAAGTAACTGGGTTAATAGTTTAGGCTAAGGTCATAGCAAACAAATAGTGTCAAGCATTCCAGTTGCCTGAAAAGTGCTTTAACAAATGCAAATGATCCATAAAATTCCTAGAATGGCCAGTAGATGATCAGAGATGGGAAAACCCTGATGTAGCTTGGATATCAGCAATGCAGTTGTTGAATGAATAACAGCAAATAGATCTTAAACATATTCAATTCCACTGGCCTCAATATCTGCTTTGCATTAGGCAGTTGTTTTTTTCATTTTTATTATTATTTTACTGACATTTTTTATATCACAAATCATCTGGCTGTTATATTTTATTCATGCCTGCCATTTACTTATTGTAAAATTTTGTTGTTTTCCTTTTCACGAACAACCATATCCAGTACTACTTTAATATTGATTTCGGTTACAATTCAATGGTTTATTTGTCAAATGTTTATTATTATCTTATATGTTTTTTTATTTTGGTTTCGCTGCATGACAAGTAAACCGAGCATGTGAGTCAAAAGTGTTACAACAAGCAATAATACCAAAACGGAAAACAAAACTAACAACAGCAGGTTGTTGTTATTTGTGGTATTATTTACCAAAAGTTAAATGTCTCATGTGATGCTACATCTAACCGTTCACATCGGGTTTTAATACTTTTTAATGTGGCTTTTTTTGTGTTTTTAATATTATTTTTTATTGCGGTATAAAGCAAATGTTTTGCTGTTGCAAAATAATTAGAAAAATTTTGAAGTTTTTGTTATTGCTGAAATGATGCTTTCAACTAAATGTGTCGAATTGTTATCATGGCGTATGAGTTATTGTGTATTAAATTAATATTAAGTATACGTGGTTAAAGATTTATCAATCAAGGGCCAACATGCTTTTGCCTTTATGGACTAGGTGTCCGATCTTAGCAAATTGTCACTAAAATATGTAAAAAAATGTCTTACAGCTGTTTGAACAGCCAAAAGTTTGTCTTACGGCGCTGTCAAAGAAAGTGTTGCCACGTGATTGTAGGACAATCTGGCAATCGTTGGAATACTCTTAGGCGATATAGTCAGATATTGTAAAGCCTGTTTCTTATGGGCATAACGCCCAATGTCAATATTTTGTCATACAATAATATAAACATTCAAATTAGTCACCCCCCCGGTGTCACTGGCAACTATATTATAAAGTTCTCCTTACAATTGTCTGAACTGACAACTTACCTTGTATTGACAATTTTTCGTTGTATAACTTTTGCTGTCATACTGTTCGATAACCATTAGAATCATTTTATTTTCTACCTGAAGTGTTAGAATACGTTGTTTTAGTTGGAACCAATTACCCCTTCTCCGTGTTGCTCTGCCAATTGAAGTAATTTTCAAATTAATTGAAAAATGTCCAATTTCAACAACAATTTTTGCAGTCTCCTCCTTTTTTAAAACACAATTATATAAAAACACATTAACATTTATCTTACTTTGTTTTTATTTATGTCTCACTATTTGCGACTGCGAGTGAATTTGTGTTTGAGAGTGTGTGTGTGTGTGCAAGATCCAGCATAAACAAGCTTTTCATAAATCAAGCTTATTTTCAAAATCAATAAATAACAACAACAGCAGCAACCGTAGCAGCAAATATTTGTCATTTATTTTTCGTTGTTGGTTTTTAACATTTAATTTTTTGCTCTTAAATGGTCTTAACTGTTTAATGTAGAAAATATTTATTTGCTTCCAGCTTCTTTTTTTTTGTGTTGTGCAATTATTGATATTTATTATCGCATATTTTAATTACATATCAAAAGAATTAAACAAAAAAGTTCAATATGTTATTCATATGCTTTAAAAAAAAGTAGTCATAGGGGTGAGTCTTATGTTCAGCAATTATTTGTTAACGCTTAAAAGGAAAAAAAATAAGCTAAATAAATTACGGCTGAAACTAAACTGAGCGAAACAATTACAAAAATCAAATATTTTACCTGAAAAAAATTCATTAATTTAAAAACAAAAATTTCATATACAAAAAACGAACCAAAACAATTGATTATTATCTATATTTCAAAATGATGGAAATTTCCATCACAACATTTTATCAAGAAATCAACACATCTACAGATATATAGTCAAATTTAAGGTATTTTAAGCACCTTAATTATATTTTTCAAAGTGATGGATATATCCATCATTACAGGTTTTTATAGGTATAGAGTTCACCGATTGGTAAACATTTTATTTTAATGTGTGTTTGGACTGTTAGCAGTTTTTATCATTGGTGATGGAAATTTCCATCATCATATTATATATCATATCAAGATCTCAGCGTAACAAGCAGATTAAAAGGTTTAATTTAAGTATTCGTTATATGATGTTTTCTAAAGGCATAAGAAAAAAACTGTAGAAGTAGTAGTTCTATTTTCCAGAAAAAGTTGATAAGCCGTGATCAAAAGTAGTTTGAAAGCCTCCTGATCAAGCATTTGCATGTTCGTTTTCCTTGAGTTGAGACTGATAATTGATTTGGGTTGCAGTTTTTCCCAATTTCAAATACACATATTTGTATAATAAGAAATCCAGGCCGTGGAAAAATGTCCTTTTACTAATGCACAAAAATACAAAGAAAGAGAGGGAGAAAGTAATAAAAACAATGTGTTATTAACTGCGTTATTTGTAGCATGTTTTAAACGTATGTGTGTTTGTGTGTGTGTCCTTACCAAGGAGTAACAGTCTACTCTTACACTGCTCAGTATTAAACGTGTTCAATAACTTACGAAACACAAACAAACACACACACGCACACGCAAATGTTTTATTTTTATTTTATTCAACTTGCAGATGATAATCACACATATAAATAAATTTAATTGATAAGATGGAAAATAAAAATATACTCCACAGTTAATTATAAACGAAAGTCAATGATCCTTAAGGATTTCGAGAGCAATTATTCTCAGCAATTGTCATTGTAATTGCGGGCTTTAGTGATGGCTTTTGAATAATTGAAGGTTTGAACAGAAAACAATAAATTTGCATTTATGGTCAAGAGTAATAAAATGGATCAAATAGCCTTTTAGTACCTAAAACACAATGAATATATTATTAAACCCCCTAAAATATTTTCTATTAACTGCATATTATTCATATACTAAATTATTGGGTGAACAAAAAATAGACAAATTTTATTAATTTAATATAAAACAAAGAAAAAAGAAAGTTACACTTTTTTTCTCTTGTTTAATAAATGTTTAACGTGACCTTAAAAAACTGCAATAAATTATTAACAAACAAACAAAAAACAAAATGCGTTACAACCAAAAGGCTGGCAATAAATTATTTATTCATTAGAACCAAAAAAATATTAAGGCAACAATTTATTAACAAATTGATACAGTGAAAAAACAACTTTTCCAATATTCATTACAAGTAATTGCAAACGAACAACAACAAAATATTTTGCTGAATATTTATTTCCATTACCAAAAAAAAAAAAAAAAATGGTGTTGGAGGAAATAACGGTTAAAAAGACAACAACAAATATGTCAAAACGTCAAGTGAAACGCTGAAAAAAATTAATGTAAGAAAATGAAAAAAAAAAATATTCTTCGTATAAGCAGGACCTTCAAATGAGCGCAGGATATATGAAGCAAATAAACTGTTTTTGCCGGAAAAGAAAGATTATGGCAAAAGTTTGCCAGTGACTGGTGGAACATCAGCTTACACGAGTCTTAATTTCAAAAGGCTTTAACTGCAGTCAAAAAGTTACATATATTTTCCACAAACTGGTCACTTGATGTTGATTCAGCTCAGTCGCCATAATGGCGCCCACAGATTGCAAATCCCCGACTTGAAATTTGTGGTTTTCTAACCCGCTAAAGTTAAATGTGTCACAGAGTTGATATATCTTCAAAATTAAAAAAATATTGCTGTCTTGAACCAGCTTTTCTGTATATTCATTACAGTGGGATTCTACTCTGCATTAGAGTGCATTTCTGTAAGACATGTGACACTTTAATTTGACAGGTTTTATGTCTTTTGCATTATGCTTTCCGTCTCGGCCAGAAAATGTATCACGAATGTCATGAACGGCCAAAAACTCACCATCTTACAAAATTCGCACGTAAGAAATCTGTAATATGGCAAACAGAATCCATTTTAATTTATCATTTCAATTCAATTTATTTATCAAGCACACGAGTATATTTGACCAACAATATGTTTAATATTCTTCAAAAAAAAAAACAAAAAAGTAGCAAAACAATATATTTTCCTATAATTTTTCTGGACTTGACTACACAGCGGTCACCAATTGCGGCATTTTCTTACAGTTACGACTCCTTAAGTTTTACTCACTAATTTTATAGGAACAATATAAACAGACAGGATTAGTTTAAATTTATATTGAAATTTCTTATAAAAAAACATAAAACAAAAACTGGCAAAGCCCAGCCTTCAAAAAATTAAAATGTGACAAGTGACAGGATTTATTAAATGTTAGAAAATGAAAAATAATATAAAAAACAACTACATAAATTTTACGTATCTGAACAACCAGATGAATGTACAAAAGTTGGTGTGATTATAAATCATAAAACAAGTTAAAAAGCAGCCAATAAGCTAAAAGTTTTATGAGATAAGAAAAATATGATGAAAAATCAATACAAAAGTCAAGATTTTCTCTAGAAACAAAAACAAACGAAAAAGAAGAACAAAAAAGTTTTCATAAGAAATATTTGTACATATATTTTTTTAAAGGCCACAAGCACGAAAAAGGTGCTTCTCTACGGCAAAATATTGACATGTTTTTTAATCAATTTGAAGCAAAAAGAAGTAAAAAAGTAGCAAAAGATAAAAAAAACAGCATTTTATTTGTGGCACATGCACATGTAACTCAAGGTTCTGGCAGGCAGGAGTGTTCTATTAATCATTCTTTGCTAAGAATTGCTTGCAGCATAATTTACAGATATGACAGCGATTGCAGGCAGCAAGAAATGAGTCCGCAGCATTACGAAAGTAGAGAATGTTATGCCACGCTTAAGAAACAAGATTTGATAACTTCCCACCTCTTAAGCAGTGACCATCTCTGGATCACTTTCTTCCAAGGCCAACCACCGCAGATATTCAAATAGCCAATCGGCAGGAATACAATGATGCTCTTCAGTAAATTTTCTTTATACTAAATTTGCTCTGGCCTCACAAATAGAAAATGAGAAAATAAGGAATTGTAAAAAGGAAATGAAGGAAGGACAACTAGTAAAAGGATAACTGACACAGAATTGGTTTTGTGGTCAGCTGGGCATGATTGGTGATGCCGACGAACTTCAAACTTAAATGAATTTTACACTCTCTTATTACAAATGTGTGTCGTACAGAGGACCGAAATTAAGCCATGAAGTAAATTGAAATTTATGTACTATTCTATTCTATTCTACTCTATTTTATTCTATTCTACTCTATTTTATTCTATAGAAAATTATATCTATAAAAAATAGTTTTTAAAAATAAAATCACACTTTTAACTACAAAAAAGAAAAACTAAGTAAAGAAATATTTTTGGTTAGCATGTGTGGCAAATGTAAAGGGTGTTTCCATGCACTACTTGTTCAGCCACAAACAAAATAAGCAGCCGACTTAAGCACAGAAATTGAAAAGTTAATTAAGACTTACAAACATAATTCTTAAACTGCTGCAGTGGGGCTAATTTATCTAACTAGGAAACGCCTTGACTTTTGTAATTCCAATTCAAATAAATTCATAGAATGTTCTCTAAAGCAGAAAGTAAATTAATGTCTGCCAAGTACTTGCAACCGCAAACTATTGCAAACTCTTGTTAATGCTAAAATTTCTTATCTCAGATATAAAGCCAATGAGAATTATTCATCTGATATGACATTTCAACAACAAAAATGATAATTTTATGTTTTTAAGGGCAGATTTGAATACTAATCGAAAGAAAAAACTCATGTTCGAAAATTCGAACTTAAATTCGCAATTTCGAATAAGATGAAATTGATTTTCTTTTTTAATAACAAAATTTAAAACAGCAAATTATAATGAAAAATATTTTGAGAGATATTTTTATACTGTTTTTGATTTACCAAAGATTCAAAAATAAAACCATTTATAATAATTTCAATTCCCCCTACCCCTTCCCAAAAAAGGCTTTAGCGCAAAATTTGATTTTCCTAATTAGAAGAAAAATTTCGATATCAACTTTGTTTGTGTTTTAATTTAAGCCCGTTCATAGATTTTGCTAAAGCATTTAGTTGCTGGTATGTATTAGCATATGGGCTAGACGACCCATGTAATGCAATGTAATATAAGTTCACTACATATTATACAGGTATAAGTGTTACTTAATATACTATATACAGTATATCAGGCCCCAAAGTTAGGCCGAAAACCAAAACAATCTTTGGTTCTAAGGATCTCAACCAATCAGCCAACAGAAGGTTATTTTGGTGTTGTCCTAAGCTTTGAGCACCTGCCCTGATGGCTATATCTGGCAGTCGATCAAATCCACTGGAGTGAAGAGGATGACGGTTCACTAGCGCCGCTACACAGTTCGCAATTCGTTGTAATATGCTGCGCGGCACAAATCATAAACCCTTTGCTTAAGAACTCGGCCCATCTAATCCCAAACTTAGAGTACAACATTTTCTATAATTTTCGGAATATTTCTGCACATCAGCTTTTTAATTTATTGTTTGTTCGCATTTAAACTACAATATTTGAAAATTTTGCCAACTCTTCAGTTTGGCAACAGAAAATTTATAAAATTTTATCAAGAAGTTGCACATAGTCAGCTGCACTTGTTACCACAATGAAATTATTCAAGTATGTAGTTCAAATGAAATATTCCACGAAACAAGTTTTCAATAATAAATAAATTCGTTTGCAGGCAAACAACACTTTTCTTTTATGTAATCCAAGGTTAAATAAATGCAGTTGCCAGTTTCTAGGTAATTCCCTCAAGGAAATTCCCATTTCGTTGTCTATTTTATCGATTTGGCAGGTGATACATCAATAGCGGAAATTTGCTTAAGTTACGCAAAAAAAAATAATAATTTCTAGTTGTTGTTCGAATTTCC
The DNA here is from genome assembly GCA_932526305.1 of Epicampocera succincta. NCBI lineage: Eukaryota > Metazoa > Arthropoda > Insecta > Diptera > Tachinidae > Epicampocera > Epicampocera succincta. The sequence goes on along the minus strand of OW052036.1, from coordinate 58,548,775 downwards.
ATGGCAAATGTGAAATTCTTGGAATTAACGTGCTTAAAGAGACCACAAAATATATACTAAAATGTTTGTGTTCAGGGAAATTCCAAATAGGCTTATAAAATATGAATTACAACGCCTGAAATGCTACTGCCCAAAGAGCCAAACAGCTCAAGAGAGTGTTGATGAAAACACAAAACGCAAATACTCTTGCAAAAGCCTGAATTTCTCTTTTCTTAGTCATAAATCGAATGCCTTAAAAAGGCGCTGGCGGAAAATTTGGCGCTAGTGTTGGACTTAGTTTTGTTGCTCAAATGAAAAAGAGCCAAGCAAAGAATCTGCTCCAACTCTGGGATTCTCAGTTGTCTTTTGTGCTCTCAGTTATTGTTGTGCTCTCTCTCTCTCTCTCTCATTTGTTTGTTTTTCCTTTTAACTACTTTCATTCTAGTATTATATTATTTGTCGGGTTTCCATTTTTTAACGTTCCCTGCCCTTGTTGAAACAAACACACACTCACACAAACACACACACAAACCCTCACACAAACACTCACACACACACACACACACCTAAAATAACGATATGGCAAAACACAGTTCAACATGTCGTTTGTACATATTTTTCTTTTTTTTTATTTCAACCATAAAAGCTTGATTGTTTATAATTTTTGTCGTCTCTTCGTTTACATTTTTGTGACGATTTAGTTTCTGTTTCCTTATGGTCGTTTTCGCTTTTTGTAGGTTTTTGCTGTTGCAATGTGTACGAGCAAGTGTAAGTGTAAGTGTTTGTGTATGTATGTATGGACTTCACTAAACTTAAAATCGTTTGTGTTCCTTTTAGCGTGTCCTTTCGCAAAGTTGTGAACCAAGTCGCATGAGCATTTTTTTTTTGTATGTATTGTATTATTTTTCTTATTTCTTCTTGTGTCTTCTTTGGTTTGTGAATTTACTTCGTACTTTTATTTTCGTATTTCCTTTTTTTTTTTTTTTTTTTTTTTTGGCCAAAACAGCCCAGTCAGCCGTTTTATAGTTTAATACTATTATTTCGCCAGCTGTTCTGTTAAAAGATTAATAGGGAGCAAAAAAAAAAAAAAAACAAACAAAAAACAACAACAACAAAGAGGTGGGAGAACGAATATCGATAGAGCAACAACAACAAGTACCATATTTTCAATATATTAAAGTTGGAGTTGGTGGCAGTTTTGAAGGGAAATTTAATAAACAAAAAATCAATACGACTCGGCAGGAAATGAAGCAGATAAATATATTAACATAAAAATCTTAATACTTCGGGGGGAATTTTTGCACTAAAGATATATTTAATTGGCAATTACAATAATTAAATCAAGTACCAATATATTTTTCTTTTGCCAAGACAATTGATTTGAAGAGAATTTTTCTATTGAAAAATAATTTAAGTTTCGCAGTTATAGAAAAATTTCTTTAAATTTTCTATAAAAATTTGTGTTTAATATTCCATAGAAACTTTTTTACAAAAATATACTCGTTAAGTTAATTTTTTTATAAAAAAGTTTCCTTAATATGATTCTTTTACAACAACAACAAAAAAAAGAAATAATAAATAAATTTTTTTTTATAAAAAACTTTTAATTAAATTTTTGTATAAAAAACTTTTAATTAAATTTTTTTTATAAAAAACTTTGAATTAAATTTTTGTATAAAAAACTTATAATTAAATTTTAAATTTAAAAATATTTTTACAAACTTAATTTTCCCGTCGCAAAAAATGCCTTTAAATTCATTGTTATGCAGAAAAAATTTCATTAAATTAAGTTTTCCAGCTACAAACAACATTTGCGTCAAGTTAATCCTTTTCCGTAACCATAAATAAAATTAATCAATTTAATTTCTCCATTAAAAGAATTTAAAAATTTCTATGAAAATTTTTTGGTTGAATTTTTGACAATAGAAACATTTTCTTAATTTTCTTCTAGACAAGTTGTCATTAAGTTAATTTTCCTGCAGATAAGTTGTCGTGATGCTATAGGGAAATTTTTCTATATAAAAACCTTCGTTAAGTCCTTAAAAATTCTTAAGCCATTGTATTTTTCGAAAAGAAACACAGCCGAATTCTTTCAAAGGTTTTTTTTTTCCAGCAAAAAAAAAAATTTAAAAAAACCTTTTTATATCATAAAAAACATTTATTTTATACTATTTTCAGCAGCTTCAGTTTTTTAAGTTTCTGTGATTACGGCTCAAATACTGGCATCAATTAAACGTGTTGGCTGTCTTGTTTGCTAGTTTGTTATTAAATAATATCCTTAATTTGTTAAAACACGTTAGACCGGCAAAGTTATTGTTTTCGAAAAACAACAGCAGGGAAGTGAAAACTCTGACAACCGGTTGGTTTGTGTGCAAAGTTTTACAACATTTAATTATATATATATTTTTTTTTAGCACAGAAAAGTTTAAAAATTTTCCTTCCTCAACAACTTTTTCTTCTTATAAATTCATCCTTTTCTTCTGCGGTCTTTTTTTTTTTTTGCTTCTCTTATTAAGACACATACATTCTTTGCAATTTTCCTGTATGTCGATATTAACTTTGTAGTTTTTTTGCCTTTAGTCTCTTTGTTGTTTGAACTTCCTTGTATAGATAAATGTACGACATGTTCAATTTTAAATGCTTTGAAGGGAGCTGAATAAGATATAAAGAAGTTAGCAAGGAAATAGAATACAGTTTTCTTTAGGTCATGGTGGCAAAGCCAAGATGACAGTGATTTTAGATAAGAAAATATCTTAATAATTTGTTTTAATATAGGAAATAATTATTGGCACTAAGACTCAAATTTGAAGTTTTAATAAAATTTTAAAATTAAATCTAAGCAAGATTTTGTTAACAAAAATATTTGTTTAGCTGCACGGTAAGTCGTTGTAACCTACGCGCCACTCAAGACACTTTTGCCTTGGCATATTTTTGCCAAGTAATGAGCGCAAAAAAAAAAAACTAACATAATTAAAGTTTAATTAGGAAGTTGATATACGCGCTTATACACCCCCGCTATATATTATGTGCCAACAAGCACAAGCATGCACAGACATGCTCACATGTTCATATATGAAATTCAAATATAAAGTAAAATATATAAAACACTGCAAGCCAAATGCATGTGTGGGTGCTGTTTATGGGCTTATGTTTGACGGCTGGAAAGAGGTATAACTACTCGCATATGGAATATGGCAAATTAAATAAATAACTAGAATATACGGGACAACTTGAAATTATTACAAGCTCTACCGCAAGAATTTAAGAAATTTTTTCTTGGGAAAACTTAATATTAACATCACAAATTGTCGCAATTTTTCTTTTCGGAAAAAATTTTCTCTCTAAAAAAATATTTTCTTTAAGTTAATTTTTTTTGTAGGAAAATTATTTCTTTAAATTATTTTTTCTTTAAGAAAAGTAATTCATTAAATATTTTTTTTGTAAGAAAACTATTTCCTTAAATAATTTTTGTGAAAGAAAACTATTTCCTTAAATAATTTTTGTGAAAGAAAACTATTTCATTAAATGATTTTTCTGTGTGAAAAGTTTGTGTTGTACAATTTTGATAGAAAAATATTCGCTAATTTTGTAGATTTTCCATAAAAATTGTATTGTATGATTCAAATAAATATAGAATATATTTAAAATTAAATTAAATATCAATTAAAATTGTAGCGAAAGCACTAAGAAACCTAAATATACTTCAGTTTTTATAACAAACGGTTGCATAAACGTCAAACGGTTGGCTTCATGTTGCCACACAGAGTCTTCTATGGCTCATATAATATGTAAAACATACGCTTGCCTTGCCTCAACAAAGTGTTGCATTTATGCATGAGTGCGATGGGCGCTGTGTTACATGCTGCTGCTTCACTTTTGTTTGTTGATGCAGTTGAAGGAGCTGGTACTCGTGCTAGTGCTGGTGCTGGTGCTGTCATCACCGCTACAAACAACGTTTTGTTGCCTCACTGCCAACATGTGCAGCAGCTGAAAATACTTTAAGTTGAAGTCTTAGGTGGCAGCACAACCAGCTAAAATTATAGTCTAGTAGCTAAAACTTGTATAAAAAGCTCTTTACAGTATGTAGTGCTACTAAATTTCACTGCATATGTGCTCGTATGTGTGTGAACACGGTTACGGTCTTCTTGGGAAGTTTTGTTAAGAAGAAAGATGAATAATGAAATTAAAAATAAATTAATTTCTTCAGTAGTTCATGCAGTTTAAATAGTTCGTACTTGGAAAGTTTTAGACAATGTTGTGAAAGTGAAGATATTAAAATATAATTCGGTCACAAATGCATTAAATTAAATTTTCAGTTAAAAAAGCATCTAAGTCTAAGTCTTTTAATTATTTGTTTGTGACAAATGCGCCACACCAACGATCTTGTCTCAAACGAGGTTCGCTTAAAACAATCCGAAATAATGTCCGACAATAAATTTTATGCGTTTCTTATAAATTTTCCTGACCAGTCGATTATTTGCACTCTAGTCCTTTTGGGATTATAAAGGGTGGTCCAACCATAATATACGATGTTAATTGTGAGTCACAACTTAACCTCAGCTTGAGGTCCAACTTAATTTGACATTTCTTTGATTCAGTGTTTGTCAAATTCAATTTAGGAGAAGCAGCCAATTGAAGCCTTTTACCAAAATGGGTGTTCAAAACAAAACGCATATCGGGCACTTGGTGATTTGTGTAGGAAATTCAATGGCCGGCCGGTACAACATGGCTGCCACGATCATATTATTTGACTCCGCTGGACTTCTTCCTTTGGCGGTATTTAAAAGCAAACGTGTACGTTCATATGCCAACAACAATTCAAGAGCTAACGCATGACGACTTGGAACCTGAATTATGTCTCACAGTCAGTGAAAACGTGTGATCGAAGTCGCAGCGAGTACTTGGACGATATTTTATTTCAATACTGAGATAATTCTCTGAAAAGTTTTTGTTTTATTTCAGTTTTAGTTGACTCAACTTTTTTCTATTCCTTTTTTTATGTCAGCTCAAGTGCAAAACTTGTTTAACAACCTTCCCAAGCGCTGGTTGCTTCTGCCATATGATTTCGTTGCTGCAAGTTTAAAATTGTTATTATGGCAAATCTTATCTGTCACTGTCAATGACGTTCATAAAACTTGTACCAGCTCTTAGAGGGCTGATAATAACGGTTGCAAATAACGACTTTTATCAGCCAAATGCTTATCTTTCATTGGAAAATAATCTTTTTTTCGCCGATTTTATATAAAAAAGTGCAACTTTTAACGTTTCAACTTGTTTAGTTTTAATTTGGCTGCAAATTGATTAACACATTAGAAATTAAGATGCCGGAACATTGCCATCAGTGTGTACCTTACCGCGGACCACCGCATATGAGACCGCCGTGCCATCATTTTGGCCCGCCACATCATGGGCCACCGCATCATGGGCCACCGCATCACGGACCAGGGCATCATCATGGTCCGCCACATCACCATGGTCCGCCACATCACCATCATCACGGTCCTCCACAGCATGGCCCACCCGAACATTTTCATGGACCCCCTCACCACCAGGCACCACCTCATCACCATGGACATCATCACCACTGCTGAAGCACTCAATTGAGATAAAAAATTATTTTTAGATACTTGAACAGAAAAAAAACTAATTTTATAAGCCAAGAATACACCAAAAAAATACACGCTTAAAAATCTGAAATAATAAAAGGAAAAGGCTCAAAGATTTTTTGTATAAAATTTTCGTTTAAAGAGACGCACAAATCTAATGGATATGGGCCAGAATATATTACAACCCACCGGGACTTAATAATAATAATTAGCACCGAGACGCAAAGTATTCCGGCCGCGAGGCCAGTAATGCAAAATTTTGCTTTCTCCTTAAGGAGCACAAAAATAAAAATTAAGTGAAAATGATCGGAAACAGTATTTTTATAAATCTTTGAAGATTAAAACGAGAGACAATTAACCAGCGGCAAATAAGAACAAAAATTATGTTTTATAGAATTATTAATCCCTTTAGGAAACACATAAGGAGCGCTCCTTATGGCCAAAGTACAGTGATGATTTTTTCTGCAACAAAAAATGAAAGAATTCTCATTTATTATATATTAGGGTGTTACATAGCAAAAAATAAAATATGAGCTTAAATGTCCTGTTATATTCTAGTTTCATTAAAACTCACCCCATTGAGATTATAAATATGTTATAGACAAAAAGCTTCCTTATGATGTAGAAACAAGGCATTTCTTAATCCATTTCTTTGTTGAAAGAGCAGGAATGTTACGCTCATGCAGTTGCTGACGTATATTTAATAATAATAGGTAAATAAATATTTATGTTTATATCTTCTTCTTCTTCTTTTGGCGCTACAGTCCGTGGTGAACCTGGGCCTCAACCAACAAAGTTATTCTTTGTTGTTGTGTCGTAACTAGTGTGTTTTTACACGGTAGGGAAGTTACCCCCACGCACAACCCCCGAAACCTGGAGGACCGGGTCCTGGTTTAGACCCCTGGACAGAGGGGATTCGCTGCACACTTTGGTTCACCTCTAAGCGGGTGCTGTAGGGGCTATCCAGGGGCGCCACGGGGAGGTAGTATGTCAGCTTGACCAGTCCATTTTCAGGGATCGCTGCTGGCTTCTCGCCAGGTTGAGAGCAATCAACAACTTTGCCCTGAGTGCACTGGCCCATTCCCCCTGTGGCCCATTCCCCCTTCCATTATGTTTATATAAAAAATGCAATAACGACTAAAAAATAAATTCAATAACAGCTTAAAACCAGGTTAAACTTTATTATAAACAAATTAAACATCTCCTGTGTTTTGTCTTTTTATAAAACAAAAAGTCAAATCGTAGTAAACCAAATGAAGTAAAACTTTTTACTGGAGTAGAGCTGCACTAGAGCTGGACTAGAACTTTTGCTTTTTTACATAACGTTGCAGCAATAAATGATCCGTCGTGGCGGTCCTTGATGATGATGATGATGATGATGTGGTGGTCCTTCATGATGATGATGCGGTGGTCCTCCATGATGGTGGCGATGAAAGGGTGGTGGTGGCCCCGCTGGATGATGATGATGCTCTGGTCCTTCATGGCCTCCTCCGTGTGGCATTTTTTGTTGTTGTTTGGTTCCAATTTAGTATTCACTGCGTAAATGATTTGTTTTAACTAAGTTTTGCATTATTCAATCGCTTCAATCGATTGGCTTATCAAAATTTTTATTGTTTAATTATTTAAGTGCTGAAAAAAATCTATACTAAGAATAAGATATGCATTCCAATGCACTGTCCTTCTTATCTAATCTATGAAAGGCAAATTGTGATATTTCATATTTTGTTTAACTGCAAGTTGTGAAGCTAAACCGATGACTCACAAGCATGACTGAAAAGTCCGTCATCTTAATTATTTTTTTTTTTACTCAAAGTTGACATGAATTGTGCACATGTTGTTCAGCTTAAAAAAAACTCTTTGCCATTCGGAAACTTTTCAAAAATATTGTCATTTATTTTCATAAAAAATTTAATTGTTAAAATTCGTATTTCAACAATTAATTTGTATTTTAACTGCAATTAAACAAAATCGCAAAAAACATGTTATTTTGCTGCTCACAAACAATTGCAATAAACATGGCGCACAAAAGCCACATTTTTCTTTTTTAACAAACAAAATTCTTTCAATTTGAAAACTCACTTTAAATCAATGCTGTAAGTTAAAGTGTTGTTTAGTTAAAGCAACCCCTTTTAAGTGTCATGCTAAAGTGGGAGCACTGCCATCTGCTTTCAATTTCCATATACAATTTCATATTATACTATTGTTTTGTCCCATTTCCTTGTTTTTGTTTTATTTTTTTAATAAAATCTATTAAAAAAAAAACGAATTATAAAGTCATTTAAAATACAATTGTCCTGTTTATTTACGAGCATTTAAATTACATTGTCGGTCACTTAATTATTAAAAGTCAACAAAAACACACTGAATTATTTCCTTCATAATTTTCAAGTAATTAAAACGAGTTAAATAATTAAATAAGTTTTTAAAACTATTATCAGGCCAAAGCAAACGAAAAACAAAATGAAGGTTAAAAAAAAATTATATTTAAACAGGTCGTCGGGGCTTGTTATTTTGTCAAAAAAATTTTTTTTTAATTTTTTAAACTGTTTATTAAAAAAAAAATTGTTTTGTTTCATAAAAATATATTTTTTTTATATATTAGAAATTACTTTACTGAACTTTCTTATCATAGTTTGAGTTAATAATGAATAATATTAATGTGATTATTGCTATTAAATATGAAAATCTCCGACAAGCATTTTCCTACTTTAGTTTGTTTTTTGCCTTAACGACTCGCATAAGGAAAACATGCAAATCACTTGAAAAGCACTCAACTTTAAAATTAAGGATAATCCTTAAGTGTAAAATCGAAAAAAGGCCATAGAGGCACACAGAAAAAAACCCCGAAAACGTGTAAGAAAATCCCTTTCAAAATGAACAGCAAAAAAATAAACTACAACAACGAAAATTTTAAGCAAAACGACATTATAACAGCGCTAAAGCAAGGCCAGGCAGCCTACCGAAACAAAACCAGCACGTGAACATTCTGCTATTGAAGTTTAACAATGAAATAAATCTTAAACAGAAAAGAAAAACAAAACCAAAAGCAAATAATACTGTGAAATTTACACTGTGTATGGAAATGCCAGGCAACACTAAATTCAAATCTAGTGTGGAAATCCCTGATTTCATGCAATACTAAATAGCCAACTAAAAGCCCAGAAGTAGGCTTCAGGTCTTGTTAGCTGGTAGGTTTGTAGGCCAGAAGTGTATAACACTTTCTTAGATTGCTAAGTTGACACTCCTTTATTAGGTATTCAGTTTTGTTTTCTATTTCTTTATTTCCAACAGCTGAAAATCCCACAAACATGCGAACACGCTTTTTCGTTTCTGTTGCTGAAAATCTACAATTTTATATATGTGACCTAAAACAATTTCTGCATGAATTTTAAGCACATTTTACACCGGTTGAACTAGTCTTCGGTTTAGCTGACACCATGTCACAGCTATTCCTTGTAATGAAATGTTTTATTATAAAACGTAAAAAGAACAAATTGTGGCTATTTTTTCAAAGCTTTAATTACGCTTTTTGTTGAATGCGAACCAGTAAACGAGTTTCTTGCATTTAGTAATATTATTTTTGGAACAAAAACCTTCAGCAACAGCTTTAATATATTTATTAAAAACAATTTTTTGAAACCAGAAAAATAATAAAAATATCGTCATAGTTTTTTTGCATACGAGTATTCATTAAAAATTATTTGCTGAAACAAGAAAAATATTTGTTGGAAAGCGACAATAAAAATACTGATTTCTTTCTTAACAGAAACGTCAAATAATTCGCTGGCTCAACGAACTACAAAGATATTTTACTGAATCACCAGTTAGAAAATAATGAGCATAATTTGGTGTTTTTAATTCACTTACACATAAAACGTATGTAATGCGACCAGCAAATGGCTTTTGGCTTTTCAAAGCTAAACAGTTTTTGAGCCAGAAAACCTTGATTAAGCCAAAGTTGACAAAAATTTTCAAATAAAATATGAACATTTACGGTTTTGCCATTTTTAAAATTGTAATCATAAGGACAACTCAGATTTATCTAGTAGAAGACAAATTTTATAATGTTTGCTTTAGCCATTAGCTAAATATAATCGGTTTCAAAAACGTTATTTTCCAATTTCATCACCGAATAATTAATAAAGAAAAACAAAACACTTGTTAAATGAAAAAAAAAAATTCAACTCAGGTTCTACCGAGACTTGAACTCGGATCGTTGGATTCAGAGTCCAAAGTGCTAACCATTACACCATAGAACCACCTGCAATAAAATAAAACATTTTGCAATCCTCTTTACAGTCAGAGTAAATGTTAAAGGACTTGTATTTCACATACGTTAGAGCTCTGTTGAAGTTTCGTGCTAAAGGACAATTCGTTGGCCGCACGATACAGGACTACAAACATTAGAATTTAGTTGTTTGTTTTCATTTTAGGTTCCTAGAAACTTTACAATAAGGGGCTGTTAAGTCTGTTAGAGATGAGCGTACATAGAAATTTGTTTTATCCTGTTGGGGAAGCTCTTTTTGCGAAATATGAGGCTTTCAGATGTATTTTAAATGGTCATTGTCTTTCATCAATTTCATCAATGCAATTTCTTAAGTATTTTGTTGCTTAAGGAAAAGCTTAGATTGACAAGGGCTAGATTCATGTATTAAATGTGCCTGTTAAGATAGAATCTTGTGGCTTAAGTTACACAATTTCCATTATATCGTCAGCCTGAAAAAAAAAAAAAAAATTCCATATTTTAATTGATTAATGAGTTCTTATCAACATAAATTCCTGTCTGCTCCTTCTTCTTCTTCTTTTGGCGCTACAGTCCATGGTGAAGCTGTGCCTCAACCAACAAACTTTTCCAGCTGGCACGGTCTTTAGCCAGCGTCCTCCAATTTTGCACACCAAGTTGGTTGAGGTCCCTCTCCACTTGTGTGCGCCATCGGTTCCGTGGGCGTCCTCTAATGCGTTGTCCCACAGGTTCGGAATCGAAGAACTTGTCTAACAAAACGTTGATATTAAAGTTCATACTTCAGACATGCCGCTGCATGACACGATACTGCCAGTTGTCATATAAAATGTCTGCTTGATCCATAAGTTATCATCAGTTTTCGACATCACATCTCCACTCATTACATTTATACAACAAGTCAAGGATAAAATCAATGCTATCACCGATGCCAATTTTAATACATGATAATGAGAATTCTTCTTACGACCACCTCCACAGTTTATGTCCTTAACAAGTATTCTTTTATCCACTCACTCATATACTCGTATGTTCTTTATTTAACATATAATCTCTTTTTTTTTGTATTTAGAGGGGTCCTTATAACACATATTTATTTATCTCGTATATTTTATGAAAAATTATATTATCTTGGTACGTTATATTTGACTTGAAAAGTCTTATTTGGCTCAACTCTTTATGTATAATAAAATTATTATATATTCGGCAATAAATAAATCTGAAATTTAAAAAACAGATTAACAATTTGACAACTTCGCACAGTACGAACGCACTATAATGAACTAATTAATTTCTTGAATTTCAGATTTACAGAATTGTTAACAAAAAAAAAAAAAAAATCTACTAGTCCCATAAAATATTTTTCTAGACCATTAAAGAAATTATAATATAATTTCCTGGACCTGGCGTTCAACAACCAACCCATTAACCATCAATACATTTATATTCCAATATCTGTAGTCCGCATTTTGTTTTTCCTTACAGCTGCTCCAATACACGTGTTGTTGACGCATGTTGCGGAAGCCTTATTATTTTAGTTTTATTGCTATAATGACCTCGGATCACAAAACATGTCGCAACATATTATTTCCCTAAACTCCTATAGATTCCAAAAAACTGCGTCGCATTAAGAATTTATGCTTTTCATTATGCATAAATATTTTAAAACTATTTCCACTTAAAGCGTAGAAATTGAAAATATGTGTTTTAAATGTAGAGTAAATGCCAATAAAGGGGGGATTTCCCTGACACCAATACTAAGCGTTTCAAAATCGTACAGGTTTCTCTAACGATATTCCTCCATGTGCTGAAAAACGTCAAAATTTATAAATTACTTATTTTCTCAAAATCACAAATGAGCTGACAAACGCGGGTTTTCATTATGTACGTGCTAAAAAAGAGTCTGGTAACATATTTGTGTTTTAGAACAGGAATAAGAACGACTTTGAAATCACTAGTTTTAAGGTAAACAAATGAAGTCCAGCTGTCAAATAAAAGCAGAATATTCTTAGATTCAACTTTTTTGTTATTGAAATCGATAAAAATAATGTATTATTTTTAAACACATAAAATTAAAACAAATTTCTCCTGTTTGTCTTTGTAATATACAGAAAGTTCGCTTAGAAGTCACTTCATTAATTGCTTGCGGTTTTAAATAGAAAAATTTTTGCTGATTGCGATTGCCAAAAGTACACCAATTTTGTGACTTCAAAACGTAATCGCTTTTTTTATGCGCCATATGAGTTTCATCAATTATTATTTTTCACTTAATTAAATATAGTTGTTATTATAGCGAGTGCACTGTAGATACTTTATAAAAAGATATGTTACGCCAGGTTCTACCGAGATTTGAACTCGGATCGCTGGATTCAAAGTCCAGAGTGCTAACCATTACACCATAGAACCGATGATTGATTGGGCAAATGACAATTATTAATAAGTTAAAATAAAACAGAAAGGCAAACTTATTAAGTATTTAATCGCTAAATTAATTGAATTAATATAATACTGTAACTTTATTAACAAGATCCTGAAATGAAAGGACCTATACAAAATATTATATATCACAGTTTTCCGACATATTAGAAGACTTTAAAGCTGTACGTTTAAAATTTCAGAAAAATATTACGAATAATATTTTTAAGGCCGCAAAAGTTGAGAAAATAATTATATAAGTTAAGATGCCCTTCAATTTATTTTTCCTGATAAGAATTTTCTATCCTTAAGAGTAAAATAAACTATGAGTCATATTCTCTAACGTCTTAAGACACGTATTTCGTAATAACTTAAAAAATTTATGATCTGCTGCAACAACAACAAAAATCTTGCCTAAAATAATAACATTTTTTGCATAATATTCATGGTTTTGTCATAAAATATCACATAGATAAAACTTTTGTTCATATTTACCAGGTCCGGTCGTTACACCGATTGACAGCTATATTTGCCCACTAATCAGATTTTAATAAAATAAATACATACAAATATTTTTCTCTCTGTTTCAACAGCTGACTTTATTTTTTTTCCTTTATTATCTGCCATTATTCAGCATTTGAATACCCCCAAATGTTCCAAATGTTCTGCGATACGAAGTTTTTTGCTTAAAAACACATTTTGTTGAATTTAGTTTAAAAATTATTTCACTCTTTCATGCTGTTATTTACAGAAATTATTAATGTTTGCAGGGGTGTGAAAGAGCTTTTCAAAATTATCAATCATTTGCTGGCAACCCGCCTTCTCTATGTTGTCTGCTATATATTCGCAAACCAGAGCTATTTCGCCAAATAAAGGTGTTGCCCATTCGGCAATAGAATTTAATTGCACTAAAATTAGCAAAAGCTTCTTACTTTGTTTATAAAGTGACACATATTAAAACGAAATTAGCTATTCCAAACAATTCCCCACAAATGTTTCAGCAACACGCGAGTTTTTGTTTGTTTTTAATTGCCATTAAAGACAGACCCTATTAATACCTTCTATGAACTTGTTAATAAAAAATTGTACATATAAAGTTTTGGCTTAAATAAAATATGGAAAAAAAAGTTAATATTTTCAAGTGATTAACAAGAACTGATTTATTTATTGTTCTGTTGTTGCGAGATAATTTTTCCAGTATTCGAAATTTTTCCAGAATCTCTGGAAATGTTCCAGATATGCTGTTGCTGTTTCTTACAATCAAAACCTGTCTCACAATGTCGACCGTTAACAATCGCCCTCTTAATAAGCAAGAGGTTTCTGTGAATCCTGTGAAAACAAAGGAAATATTGGAACTGAATAATATGAGTAAGAAATGAACTTGACCAAATAACTAGTTTTCAGACCGACGAACGCTGGTGATCGATAGCGTCGGAGACAGCTGATTAATTAATTGAAAATTATGTGAAAAACACACCAGAAACTTCACCACATGCAGCTTGAAGCACTTTATATATTTTTTTTTGTATAAAAATCACTTTCATTATTATTTTTACGATCATTAAAATACTTTGTATTAAAAATCTAAATATACCTTTTTTCCATCCGTTCGAAATAAACAACGATACAGAAATATTTAATATTTTATGAATTACTTTTCGTTGGCCACAAACCAGCCTGCCACTTGACCTTGTTATTTACTTTTATATTTTTAGCAAATAAATTCGCACAATTTATGTTAAATCCCTTAAAGTTGGCAACGGGGAAAAAACACACAGAAGCCAACAATATTTTGTAATGTCTCAGGGAAATATGTTAAGAAATCGCTGGCATTAACGAATATTAAAGTGAAACAAATTTAACCTGAAAACATATTTTATGAGCCAAGAAATATTTTGAAAAATTTATGTACAACAACAACATCAACTGTTTGCCAGCCATGAACCAAAGTAGAATATGTTTTTATTTTTTTCTAAGAAAGAATTTGTAAATATTTTCATTCATATAATGAAACATTTCAGGCGAAAATCACTGGCTTAGCCGACAGCGAAATGCTCTTCAGATTATGTGACTACTTGCTAATCAATTATATTGGTTTGTCATGAATTGAAATTATATTAAGATTAAATCTTTTGTTTATTTGTTGAACTTTGTCAAGTTCTTAATTTTTTTTTTTATATGTGGCAGTTCAGCTTTAGGTCAAATAAATAAAAAAAAGCAAGAATTTTTCTTGAATTTCCTTAATTATTTGACTTGACTTTGACTGAAAAAGACTAAATAAATATTTTAAGAAATATCTTTACTTTATATTTAAGAGATATACAGCGTGTCCTTTTAAAAACATTTCTGCACAGCATGAGCTACAACAAAAACTCAATAGCAGGACTGTGCAGGATAAATATTAAAATTTCATTTACTTGCGCCTAAAAGCCGGCTTAGGAATTTATGTTATTTTGTAAATTTATGCTGTAGACCAGTGGTTTTAATTTTCTATAAATTTCATTGCTGGGCATTAGCCAGATAGCAAATATTTGAAATTATTTAACATTTTATATATATAATTTTAAATAAATTCCTCATGTGATTCTTTAACGTTTTTTGTTTTAATATAAATTCTTTATTAGTCGTTTAAAATATAATCTTTCGTTTTATTCCTTTTCTTCAATTGCATGAAAATCCCTGTTTAATTTTCTTTTAAGCCCATTTTATATTGTGTTTTTTTTTGTGACTAAAATATAAAACAAATGCATTTTAACTTCCTCTTCTTGTTTTCAAGATTTTCTTCGTTGCTAAACTAAAGTGTATGTAAAATTTAGGTAATAAAAACTACTTATAAATAGCAAGAAATAGAAACGGATAACAACAATTACCCACAAGTAGGAATAATAAAATGGCAGAGCAAATGCTACAACTCATACTGTTTCGACTCACACAAGAAAAGAAAACAAGCCCGTTCTCGTCTTCAGGGGTGGCATAACCTGCCCAAACAAATCCTTAAGTTTAGCAAATCACAACAATTACGGAACGTGTGTTGGTGTAGTAAATTAAAACAGGCAAACGAATGAGTCGTGTAGACGTCATATGGTAAATCATAATGTGAAATTCACTTCAATTCCGCCAGCACTAAAACACAACTAAGCCTAAGTTTATGCCACAGAGTTTGTAACGAGACATATTACAATCTAGTCGCAAATACATTCATACATACATTCATCTAAACAAATGAAAACACAATTTCATTAAAAACGCAAATGTCAAGCACGTTCAAACTAACGTTATTTCTTGCAAAGGTTTTACCCCATTTCCGTTCTTCTAACCAAGATTTTGCAATGGTTTTGCTTCTGTTTTTTTGGTTTTTTCCCCCGTGCACACAAACAACTACAAACCGAAGTAACAACAGTTGTTGCTAAAGGATTGCAATTGTGTGTGTTCATGTAAGACTGCGCTAAAATGTGTTAATAATGACTAAGAAATGAATGTGATGAGTTTTTTTCCTAGATTCAGGCAAATATACGTACCCAAAATAATATGCAAAGAGTTAAAACGGGCAGGCCTTTAGAACACAAAATCAACACAAGCGTCGATAACGCTTTAAGAAAAGCTATTTTATTACAAAACGGTTCTAAGCAACACTTTTTTTGACAGGTACTTCTCTTTCTCAGATATTTTTTGGAAAAGAAACTATTTTAAAAAAATACTTTCTTTCAAGGGTTACTTTTTTCGACAGGTGTTTTTTTAAAAGTACTTCTTTAAAATGGTACATTTTATATTATTTTAAAAGGTATTTTATATTATTTTAGAAGGTACTTTATATTATTTTAAGAGGTACTTTTTATAAAAGATACTTTTCTTAACTTTTTGAAGGTACTTTTTCTAAAAAATATTTTCCCCAAAAGGTACTTTTCTTAGAAGTTACTTTTTAAAAATTCGGTCTTTTCGAAAGTTATATTCTATAAAAGATAAATTTCTTTACAGGTACATTTTGTAATAGGTGCTTTTTTAAAAGGTAGTTTTCCTAAGAGATACTTTTTTTAAAAGTCACTTTTTTCGTCTTGAAAGATAATTTCTTCAAAAGTAAAGTAAAGTAATTTTTATAAAAGGTACTTTTTTTTAGAATATACATACTTTTTTTAAAGGGTATCTTTTTTAAAGGGTACTCTTTTTAAAGGGTACTTTTTTAAAAGTCACTTTTTTCGTCTTGAAAGATAATTTCTTCAAAAGTAAAGTAAAATAATTTTTATAAAAGGTACTTTTTTTTAAAAGATACATACTTTATTTTAAAGGGTACCTTTTTTAAAGGGTATTTTTTTTAAAGGGTACGTTTTTAAAAGTTCGCTGTTTTCAAAAGTTACTTTTTATAAAAGATAATTTTCTTTACAGGTACATTTTGTAATAGGTGCTTTTTTAAAAGGTACTTTTCTAAAAGGTACTTTTTATAAAATATATTTGTTATAAAAGGTGGTATTTTTAAAAGTAACTTTTTTTAAATGATACTATTCTTGAAAGGTAATTTCTTCAAAAGTACTTTTTATAAAAGGTACTTTTTTCAGGTTTTTTTTTAAAAAGGATTTATTAAAAAGTACTTATATTAATAGGTTGTATTTTTTAAAAGTACATTTTTAAAAAGTTAGTCTCTTTTAAAAGGTAATTTTTTTTAAAAGGTGTTTTTTTAAATGTCTTTTTCAAAGGTACTTTTTTAAAAGGAATTTTTTAAAAACCACTTATTTTAATAGGAAGTCTTTTTAAAAAGTACTTTTTTTAAATAGTCTTATTTTTACTTAGTAACGGCTTTGAAAACCTACTTTTTTAAAACTGTCCTTGTTTTGCCAGTTAATTTTATGAAAGGATTATTTTAGACCTATATTTAAAAGGCCTTGTGGGCCTTCCTCTGCTGGTTTGCTGCGGAATCACATAAAAAAACAAAATTTACCACTATGATGTTACACTCAATGGTGACGGCGACGACGACGGCAGCAACGTACTGTCATTTTGTCAGGATTTAAACGGGAAATGAGAGTTCCGTTTTGACAGTTTAACGTAAATTTTTTTCTGCTTCAACTTCTTTTCCTTTTGGGGTTGCGGCTGCAGCCAACCAACATTTTAAACAATTTGAAACGAAACAACAGACTTGACGATTTAAATGTGTACGAATAAGAATGCACATTTAAATGGAACACTGTTGTTGCATATACAAATAAACTCATATTTTTTTAACTCGACACTTAAATTTGTTAAGCAATAGTGTTTTAGTTGATTATAAAACCTTTTAAGTTTTCCCGGTTTTCTTTGCCAGTGGCCGCAATGAAGAGAGAAAAAAGGAAAGAGCAAAATAAAAGTGTTACTAACGGACACTTTGAATGATGAAGTTTTCCTACTTTTCACGCTTTTGTTGATGGTTTCGTAGATTTTTTACAGTTTGTTAGCAAAAAAAAAAAAAAAAATAAATAAACAGCAGCAAATTTAAGGATTTAGTTATCCTTTAAAATGCTTTCAAAAGGTTTTCGAACTCCAGGAATGAGGCTGACCCGTGGGAATGTGACGAAAATTGCAATTTGTTCACCTCTTAAGTTGTTACACTATAACAAAAAACATTTAACTTGGTTCTTTACGCTTGCGGCCTCATGGTAACTTGTTGTTAGAAACTGCAGCTTAAAATCCTTTGGCTTCAAACCTTATACCTTATTTTCTTATTAGCTATTTAAATATAAACAATTAAAAATCTGTTGCCTACACTTGGGCGCAATTTCAATGTAGTTTTTGCCATAAAGTTAAAGATAAGAAGTATCAAACTCGGCATATTTCCTTTAGTAGGGCAATTTATCCCAGATATAGAATCTAGAAATAAACTAAAATAAAGTTTAAACAATTTCAGCCATCGACTATATTTCTTTGATTCAAACTACATATTTTCAAAACAAACTTATGAATCAAAACTTTTCATTCTTAAATGTTTTCGCAACAAAAATAAAGTATCCTTTTAGCCAATTTTCTTATAATTTACAAGTTACTTCAATATAACAGGTAAGTGACTTACTCAGACATATAGTTTTATATAAAAAAAAAATCGGTTATAAACAGAGACAACAACAAAAAAAAACATCCGCATATAAAGTGTGATCCAAATACAGGTGTATTTTTGTTGATTTTAAAGGAATTTTTTTCTTCTTATTTATTATTTATTTAAGAAATATGATTTCGTTACTGTGAATATCTGGACGAGTTTCGTAGAAGTTTAAGCTGTCAGTACTCAGACTTAAGACTTAGTTCAAGTTTAATCGGCTAAATGATGACAACCGTTGCTCGATTATTATTTATTTATTTTATCAGCATTTCGTCCTGGGAATAGAAGTTTGTCCTGCCAGTACTCAGAGTTAAGATTTAGTTCTATTTTGACAGCAAGTTACCAGGAAGGATATCCGTAGGTAAATACATCATCTAGAAAACTGCCATTTGGTGGCGCTTAGACTTGCCAGCTGTCTAAGATATAGTTCGATAATCATATCTTATATATGAGAAAAAAAAGGATGATTGTTTCATGAACTGTGCGCCGTGGTGCAGCAGTCTGCTAAAACTTAGGATCACTCAAGTGTTTTACTTACATTTCAAACCGCGAAAAGTCTATAGTGTAAATAATAGCCACCGTTGGCTGAAAATGAAGCGTCACTCGCCACCAAATTTTCACTCAAAAGGACAATGACACAATATGAACTGTCAACCAGGAACACTTTTCATGTAAATTTAATATGTTTATTGAACAATTCGTAAATCTTGTGTAAAACTCTCTTTCATTATGACGCTTGAGTTGGCGGTTTGTTTGCCTGAGCCAACAGGATCTGATCATCTGTGATCTTGTGATTCTGGCTGCTTTTAGTGGACTCATTTATACCCACTCCGGAATACATTGTTTTCTTTGCTGTGTTTAAACGTAACGTTTTTACAGACAGTAACAAAAGCAAGAGTTTTTTGTACAGTCCACAAAACGCAGTTAATGGAACAATGAAAACTTTTACTTAAAAGTCATCATAAATAAAATTAATATTTTTAAACAATTTTACACAAATTATTAATTGCATTTGAACAATTTTTTGTTCGAATGCCGGTCTATAAAATAATTTTTAATTCAACAACAAATTTTCTGCAAATTTCTTTTTCTTTTTGCATTATTTTGTAAAAAAATCAAAATATCCGATACTTTCCTAAAACAACTTGTTTTCGAACCACCTTTTTGAGACACAAACACACCAACTCTCTGCCACGAAACAGAGGCCATACAAATAAAAAAGTTACTGTAGGAAACTCTGTTATATTTAATGCATAAGTTTTCATATTTTAGTACAAAGAAGAAAAAAAACCAGAAATACATAAAGTTTTTGTCATGACATAAAGTTTTGCTTTTTTTTTAAATTTATAAAAACATTTACAGCAAAAACTATTTTACTTGCACCAGCTACACACAAACTTTTGCTGCAAGAATATGGCAAAATTATGATAATAATAAAATTATTTTCTAGTTTATGCTTAAAACAAGTAAATATGTGTGTGTGTGCGTGTGTGTGTGTGTGTGAACAAAGTCAATGCACAGACAATAATAGTTTTGAAATATAAGAAAAATAAAAACGATTGTGCACAAAAGGAATGGGAACAAGAACAACAACAGCGCCCCATGTGTGATTTTGAAATACAAAGAAATGTGCGTGTGTTGGGGGTTCAGCAGACAAGACAAGACAAGACAAGGCAAGACAAGGCAAGACAGCACAGCACAGCGCAGCAAGTGAGTTTATGTGTGTTTATGGCATTTTACAAAGTGTTAAAAGGATTTCCGGTGTTCATATAAACTTTGGCACTTGCTTTGAGAGCTCAACATTTACCGAGTGTTGGAGTTAAGGATATAAAAAAACAGACTTTTAACTGCAAGAGTTTAAAACAATTTGTCAGTGGTTTTCCAAAAACAAAAAGTAATAAAATATTATAAAGGTATTTGAAAGAGAGCAGCAGCAACATTAAAAAATGGTCAAGACAAAGAAAAAGGCTAAAATGTTTAAAAGTATTCAGCAAAATTCAAGCGTTTTCCCCCTCACGTTGTAAGTTTTTTCTTTATATATATTAATATTAGAGTTTTGCGAGGTGTTTTTTGTGAGCGAGTGATCTGGCCAGTTTGCAAAGAATTCATTATAAAAAAAGGGATTTTCAGAGAAAATTACTCGCTGGTTTTATGAAAACCGCATATAAGTTAATACTTTTATACACTTATATATATTTTTTCTCTTATATGCTCTCTTATATTCAAAAACATTCATGCACGTTAAATTTTTTTTTTTTTGATTGGCCTTGAATAATTTCAGCCCTTAAGGATCATAATCTTTAGTGGTCATGTCTAAAAACTAGCAAAAGTTTGACAGATTGTCCTTTAAAAGTAATAGTATGGCGTGGCTTTCGTGATCACTGCACCACAGATCCACTGATCGAATACCTGGTGGACCAGCAATCAACAGCAATTATGTTATATAATATAATATATTATAATTCAGTTGAATTAATAACAACAAGTCTAAGGCTGGCCTGTTGCAATTTCAATTACAACAAATTATTTAACAATTTTAAAACCAACATTTTCTTTGTCTATTTTTAGTCTAAGCAACTAATTTTTCTACGATATGAACCATCTTGGGGTCTACTCTACTGCTGGTACAATGAATAGTGTTAGAAAACTCTAAACAAATTTCGTTCCCCTCCACCCTTAAACTAAATACTGTCGTCCCCAAACGAAGCACTAATTTCGCAAAAAATTGTAATAAACAGCTGATCTCCACGATCCTTATTTTTCATTATAATATTATTAAAGTGTTTTATGCACAAATATTTTAAATAAAACTAAAATGTGAATTTTGATA
The DNA here is from genome assembly GCA_932526305.1 of Epicampocera succincta. Lineage (NCBI taxonomy): Eukaryota > Metazoa > Arthropoda > Insecta > Diptera > Tachinidae > Epicampocera > Epicampocera succincta. Next base: position 58,527,644 of record OW052036.1, on the reverse strand, counting down.
AAATTAAAGAAAATTATAAGTTTCCTTTTCTTTGTAACAAAATTTGTCAATTCCAATTCCTTTTAAAGGTAAATTTTATGCAAACCGGTCGTTTTTGTTTACACATAAAAAAAAGTGGGAAAAGTGCTGCATACTTCCAGGCTTAGAAATAATTAAAATATTGCTGTAAGACTTGGATGTTGGGCACCTCTTTTATAAAGTTGTTACATCAGATTTTTCACTTTTATATATAAAGTTTAACGTTTATAAATAACATTTTCTATTAATTTAAATCTTTATCAACACAAGTTCCAACTTTCTTAAAATATTTTTTAATAAAAATATCATAATAAAATGTCTGCTTTAACTATAAAATTCTTCCTCTTCAGCATCTGCATATTTGAATACAGAAGAAGACAAACAATATATCCACATAAAACATTGAACAAAAAATCCTAAGAGAACTCCTCACATGCATAAAGGATATTTTTTTTATTAAGTTTAAAAAAAAAAAAAAGTTAAAAAAAAAACAATTTTTCTTTAATACCAAAAGGGACAATTTCGTTTATTTTATAAAACTCTATATACGATAAACACATGATTGTTTATCATAAATATATATATTTTTTTTCATTGTAATTTTGCCATAAGAAAAAAAAATCTGAAAATAACTTTTTGCTTAATATTGAGTCATAGAAGATTTTAAATATTTAAGTAATATGCAAAAATGCCAAACATTTTACAACCATATTTTTGTTGTTGTTTATTTATACGCACTCCAAGAGACCTTTATGGTCGTAGGGGAGCAGCCGGGCCGAAAAATATAATAAGAATGTTTTGCAGATTCTCATATTTTTATTAATATGTTTTGCATAATCTGTAAATAAGTGTAAACAGTGGCTGGCAGTTTGTTGTGAATGTGACATCATATTGTGTGTTTTTCAAACAAAACTTTCTTCTTCTGCACAGCGGCTCTTATCGGAAGAGGAATATTTTATTTGTCATACCTTCCGGAACAAAGTTAGAGCGAGGACAGGAAAAGAAATAATAATTTTATTAAAACTAAAAATGCCAAAACCCACACAAACGCACTCTCACATATTCTTTTTTTGTTTAAAGTCAGCCATAAAAATATGCAATAATTTCTTATTGCTGTTTTGTGACAAAGTTGTTTTCCTGCCTTCTTCTTGATTGTCATCGATATCGTTTTGCCGTTATGGCATTTATTATATTATTGGGTCTTGAAATTTGTTATTTTTTCCTCTTTGGCCCACAAATGGTCTCAGCCATAAATATCATTTGTTATGATGATAAAGGTTAGCAAACCGTAATCATAATAATATTTTTTAGTCGATAAGAGAAACGTTATTAATGCAAAGCAGCCCAAATGTAGGCTGTGGAAAATGAACTGCAAACAGAGGTTGAAGGCAAGCCCGGCATCTTTTAGGGGCAATGAAGCAGAAATAGAAACGCGTAGAAAACTAAATGAACTGCTTGTAATTTTGCTGGCCGCTTAATTAAAATGCTTTAAAAAGTTCACGTTTTGAGCCTGTAAGTAAAATCTTTATCATATTGTGCCATTTTCTAACCTTCAACTTAAATTGGGTTTGCAAAATTGAACACTGGCTGCTGACTGTTTCTATATACAATTTCATCTATACAATTTAATTTCGAAGGGTTTTGCGAGATTCTTGTACAGGCATTAATTATTTGCTGTTGCAGTTACATTTTCAAGCCAAACGAGGCATGAAACGAACTAGTTCATTTCATTTATTCATTTAAGACACAAACCCTTCATCAAGTCCATACAAATTATAGGGATTTGATTTGGTTTATGGGTAAAGCAGATAACTGAGGAAGTTAATAAAGCGTGTAAAGAAGGCAAGAACAGATAAAACTCGTTTGTTATGAGAGTTGATCTTTGTTTCATTCTTTATGGTGGTAGATATATGTAAAACTACTTTTGTGTAAAATCCTTATAATTCCTAAGTTTTGTCTGCGTTTTAGCCACAAATCCGATTTCAAACCCTAGACAAATTTTAGGACTAAAATAGTTTTGTGCGGAACTAGTTCAGTTATGCATTTAAGACACCAAACCTGGACTCACACCCAGCCAAATTTAATGGATTTGACAAATGAGTTCTTTTAAACAACAGGACGACTGTTGACCCGAGTCCATAAGTTAGAACTGCTACGTGTCCAGCCCAGTATTTTGTACTACTTATTTACCTTTAACAATTGCTGGACATTTTTTAGACTAGAATAAACCTGATTTTTGCTGAAAATTTCACTTCTCGCCATCGCTTTGGAAAAGTGATTAATTCTTGTAACTTGAGAAATGAAAAAGTTTAAAACACATTTGAAAACCATCTGGCACATATTAAATTTGTATTTTTTTTTTTTTATTTATATATAAACATATTTTATCTGGCAGCCAGCAGCATATTTTTATTTTAATATTCATTAAAAACACAAAGTAAATTTTATCAATATTTTGTCAACTAAAATTTTTCTTTCGTGCAAACTATTCTATTCGAATTGAAACAGCTGTTTTTGTTTTCATTTTTAGTTGTTGCAAAAAAAAAAACTTATCATTTTGATTTCAATATGACACAGAAGAAAATTAGAGCTCCTTGCGGCTAGATTCAATTATTTGCAATAATTTTATCAAGAAACACATCAATAGTTTTCACATATTCATAAAAATATTGTTTATTGAGGAATTAAAAACTCCTGATTATTATTTCTTCCACTTGAACATTTTTTCTTGTTCACTTCTATCCTTCAGTGACTCAGTAATTGTTGCCTAATTTTATTTCAATTTTAAATATTATTTAGTATATTTTTTTTTTCAAATAAAAATCTTTAAGCTAAAAAAATTTCGTTTTCATTGTTAATATTTTTTTAACATTTTTAGCTAAAAAATTTGTTTGAATTAAAGAAATTTTTGCGGTGTAAAAAACCCTGTATAAGACGATTTTTGTTTGAATATTTTCCACTTCAAAATGACCCAGTTTGAGGAATTTGAATTTGAATTTCTATTTTGTTTTTTTTTTTTTTTTGTATTGAGTTAAATCTATCCGGCTTGTTTTTCTATATCGTTGTTTTGTATGTTTGTGTTCACAGTGACAGTGACAGTTTTTGTTTTTGTTTTGTGAATTTTTGAGCAGAAGATAAAAAATTATTTAAATTGCATAAAAATAAAAACAAGAGTAAAAATATATTGAATTATACAATACAGAATTTTTTCAATAAAAAGGGGATTTGGTGGATATTTTGTACTCCTATTTTTTTTGGTTTTTTTTATGTCAGTTTTGGGTTTTAAATAGATTTTTTTTCTTTTGCTGTTCTCCTTTTATGGAATAATTAATTTTATTAATTTTTTTTGTTTGGTTTAAAATGCATGCAGGCTGGTTTTAGTTTTTTGATCACAAAGCTGTTGGCTTTTTTCACAGATATTATAAAGTTGATCCAGTTTGCACAAAAAAAATGCCGGCAAAATCAACAAAACATTTGCTGCATTCAAGTCATGCTCATCTGGTAGTAAAAAAAAATATTGTTGTTCCTTTTTCATTTAAATTATTGAATATAATAAAATATGTCATATGAGACAAAATTTATACAATAAAAATTACGTGAGATGTGGATGTATTAAGTTAAACATTAAGTAGTCTAGCGTGATGTGACATATGCCGCTGAGAACGCCGTTTTCTGTCGGTAGTAAAACTAAGTTTGGAACGTTATTGCATCCGTTATAGCACAGTTTAATTAAACATTATGGACTATAGCGTGATGTGACATATGACGCTGATAACTTTGTTTTCTATTGGAAGAAAAACTTAATTTGAAATCTTATTGTATCCGATATAGCACAGTTTAATTAAACATTATGGACTATAGCGTGATGTGACATATGATGCTGATAACTTTTTTTTCTATTGGGAGTAAAACTTAATTTGAATTCTTATTGCATCCGATATAGCACAGTTTAGTTAAATATTAAAGAGCATAGCGTGATGTGACAATTGACGCAGATAACTTTGTTTTCTATTGGAAGAAAAACTTAATTTGAAACTTCATTGTATCCGATATAGCACAGTTTAGTTAAATATTAAAGAGCATAGCGTGATGTGACATATGAGGCTAATAAAGTTGTTTTCTATTGGAAGTAAAACTTAATTTGAAATCTTATTGCGTCCGATATAGCACAGTTTATTTAAACATTATGGACTATAGCGTGATGTGACATATGACGCTGATAACGTTGTTTTCTATTGTGATTAAAACTAAGTTTGGAACGTTATTGCATCAATTATAGCACAGTTTAGTTAAACCTTAGGGAGCGTGATGTGACATATGACGCTGATAACGCTGTTTTCTATCGGAAGCAGCTCAAAGGCTACATAGAAATCTGTGGCTAAAGCAGTCATCAAAGTCAATACATATGGCGTGCAAAAAGCGCTCGGGCTTTTTACTGGTGCCTCCTGCCAGCAAATCTCTGGACAGTTGAGAAAAAGAGTCAAAGTACCTGAATAGCTAGACCGAAATCCCGGAGAAACGTCATCATCATTAAGTGGGTTCTTCAGCATCCAGTGTCTTATGAAAATAAATATGTCTTCCAATAAAGACAACAGCCTCTCAATTGCATTTTGATCACCAAAAATATGTCCATGCCCTTGAACCAAAGCATTAGGAATCACTAAAGCCACTTACTGTAGTTTAGGGTTTAAATCACAACCATAGATAGACCCTTTATCAAATTACCAGCACCAGGAAGCCGGGCGCATGCTGGTACCCCTAAAGAAACTTACCAGAATTTTGGTTTCGAACCCATAAACTAAAATTTGTTATACCCTTCTATACCCCAGAAAGTAGAGAGGCCCAGATTGGAATACGCTAGAACAAAATCTGCTCTATTAAAATGGAGAGCAGGTGGCTAGAGGCCCTAGTCCAGCGACATCTGACACAATTTGTGGCATGCAGTATATTCACACTACACGAATGTACTGTGAATGAATGAATACTGAACTACATTTTAACACCTCCAAACGAAAATAATTATTTAATCAAACGCGCAATTTATTATCTCACTTAAAGGGGTTTTTAAAATGACGCACTTATTTCTTAATTAAAATCATTATTTTAGAATAGAACAGCTTCAAATAGCGCACAAAAGATTCTGCTCCCTTAAGATATGCTGTGCTTTCCAGGTTTGCACTTATTGTCGCTTTAAACCACTAGAAAACGTGTTAAATTTTTTATAACTAATTTCATTTTAAGATCTCATAAAGTAAAATGAACATAGACACACATATAAATATTTTTATAACAAATCCACTTAATTTTACAGCTCCTGGGGTGCTGTGTTTGTGTGCCATAAAGATAACAATTTGTTGGTAATTAAAACAAACCCATTAATTTTTGAACAAAAATTATATACCAGCAAGTTGTTTAGGCGGCTGAGAGTTGAGTTGTTTAAATTTAGCTTAAACTCTTTCTTATACCTGCTAGAATTCTAGCATTTTTTTTGTTTTTTGCTTAAGCTGGCCATTATTTCACTCGCATTCTAAACAAAAACACATTAATTTAAAAACAAATTCTGCAATTGTAAAAGCTTTTATATATTATTTTCAGAAGTCGTAAAGCTTATCATTTCATTAGCACTTGCTTAAGTGAATATAACAGTAAGTTAATTAATAAATTAAACAGGAGAGGAGCTGGAGGAAGGCCGGCATGTGCTGGCAGTTTCATTGCAGCTTTTTATGCTACTTTTTTGCTACTTTTTTTGCTGGCTAGTACAGGAAACCTCTTTCGATAAGATTTGAAATGAAATACGTTTTTATTGCCTACTTTCAGGCAGCTAATTTTTCTAGCTGGCTCGGCCGCAAAGCTTTAAATCACAAAAGTTAATTAGAGATTGTAATGAAAATAAGACTTCGTTAATGCCTTTTGTGGGGCCAACCACTTTAGCTGTTATTTACTCAAAACAATAATAATAAAACTAATAAATTGGAAACATAAACAGCTTTAGCCGAATATTTCTTGCTGAGGAAACATGTATATTTCAAAGCACTGTATTAAGTTAAGACCAAAACTACGCAGTTAATATCAAGTGAAGATGCAACGATGTTGGCGTGTCCATCTGAATTCCTTATTAAACGGTGGTTTTTGTCATTAGGCCTTGGAAGCAGCCAAAATTCGTTATTCTTTCACCCCATCACTGTACATGATTTTCTTGTAATAGTTTGGTTAGATTTTTAAAAGGCTGCGAGATCCAGTCAGCGGACCTCAGTTCGGCTACTGTTTAAAAGTTAGATTTTGTACAACTGCAGTGTCTTGTCTTCAACAGATAGAAAACTCTCCAACTGCAGTGAGTGACATAAAATTGAGTGCAGGACATCAGCTGCCAGTTCGACAGCTAAAATTAATGGCTTATTCTAACCTCAAAATTATTCTATCCTCTAGCCTTAGATTTATCTCAATGCATGAAGCTTGTGAAATAGTTTGATAACTCCCACGTTTTGTTGAGAATTCCAACTAAAAGTATCATCAAATAATTTTCCCCTGTTTTTTACATTCATTTTATAAATTTTATACTAAATTTATAATTTTATAAATATGAGATACTATTAAATCAGATTAGATTTTGTTGCATGAATGAATAAAAGTTTTCGTTTTTTAAGGAAAAAGATAAAATATAATTTACAAAAATGTTATTGGAGACCAGCTATTTCTTATAACTACAGCAAAAATTTGCAATATTTAAAACTATAAAAATGCGCTGCTAAAACCTGTTTATAAAATAAAAAATTGTCTGCTTTTATGTCTTGGCCTTCAAGATAATTAAAACAAAAATGTAAATTTGACAAACAAAGTTGCTTTGGCATGATCTATTCCTGTCCTGATTATGATTTCATTATCCGTATAACTGCATTTTCATATTTTCTTTTTTAATTCGTTTTAGTTTTTAACAAAAGCTTTTTAGCACGTATCTTTTCTCTGGAAGTTTAATTTAACATTTAGCCCCACCCCCAGCCCGCAAATTTCGTATTGCTGGTATTTGTGTGGGTGTGTGTGTTTGTGTGTGTTTGTGTGTGTGTGCGTTTGACAACCATTTCCTTGTACCATAATATAGTCATCATATATTCATACACTGCATACAATTTTTGTGACAACTACAAAATAAATCGAATATGCCAATCTGCATCACAATGTGATGGAGCCAACACGTACACAGCCAGTCAAACAAGCACAAGAGCAAAATTGTCATTGGAATTGAAGAACAAAAGAAAAACAAAAAAAAGGAAACAAACCAGAGAAAAAAACCAAAAAACCTGAAATAAACACGACTATAGTTAGATATGAATATGAGAGAATGTAAAAATGGTACAGGATAAGCCAGACATGTTGACAATGATGACATTTTGTCTACCACTTTAACAACTATCAGACGTACAAACATAATATGGTGCAGTCGCACAATCAAACACGTGCCATTTGAACTGCAACACAAAATGCCTGCATACGAGTAACTACCAGCTCGCTGGCAGAGGTTTGTTATGTCCTGTATTTTCAGTTTTTCGTTCATACTTTTATTTAATTTTTTTTTCCTGTTTTCTGTATATCTTTTTTTTTATTTTTTTTTTTTTGTTTTTGTTCAATTATTGCATATGCATAAAGTACCACCATTAAGTCCTTGACAACGAGACAATCGAGAGCAGAGATTGTTAAAAGCAATTTTTATAATAAAAATTTCATAAATTAAATAAAGCATCATTTTTATCGAATTGAAAATTAAATCAAGAGCTGTTCGAGTTAAAATAATTTATATAAGAAAAACCAAGATTTTATTAATACCACAATAAGAAAAAATTTTTAAAACACTTAAATTCATGTTAATTTTAAAGAGTACAAATCATTTAAGGACAACCCACAGGGACTATTGTAAACACAATAGCCGTGAAAAATTTCATTTATAGAAAAAATCTACCTTAAAAAAGGCCTCTTAAAAAACAAAGCTTTACAAAAGATACCTTTAAAACTCAGTTCTCATAACAGGAAGCTGAAAAAGTTGTTCTTACAAAGCAGACATTTAACAAAACAGTACCTCCATAGAAACCGCAGTGTCCTTTGAAAGTTTTCTTTATAAAAATTTACTTCAAAAAAATATTTGAAAAGAAAAAAAAAAAAACAAAGTACCCACAAAAGCAGAAATTAAATAAATAAAAAAACCGCGTATAAAAAGTACCTTAAAAAAAATTAACTTATATAAAAAAAGTACATAAAAAGTACCTTGTCAGAAAAATAGTCATTGAAAAAAATTTTAATCTAACAAAAACAAAAAAAAACTTTTTTAAAAACCGCTTAAAAAGGAAGTTCGAAAAAAAGCACCATTTTAATAAAGGCGGAAATTTAACAGAACAGAACTTTAAAAAACTGTACCGTCTGTAAAGTGCTTTTATATAAATTGGCTTTTAAAACAATTACTTAGAAATAATATCACCTAAAAAGTATTAAAAAAAATATGTTTTGAAAAAAGTAACTTTTTAAGAAAACACTACACAAATAAAGAAGTACCTTTCCAAAAAGTATCTGTTAAAAAAGGATATATTCGAAGAAAAGATACATATTTGTTTAGAAAATTACCTTATAAAAAAAATGGCTTTCAAAAAAGTACCTTTTAAAAAAGTACTTTTTAAAAAAGTACCTGTTAAAAAGTACCTGTTAAAAAATATAAACAAAAAATATTTTATAGGAAAATTACCTTTTTAAAAATATGCTTTCAAAAAAGTACTTTTTAAAAAAGTACCTGTTAAAATATATAAACAAAAAATTTATTTTAAGAAAATTACCTTTTAAAAAATAGGCCTTCGCAATAAATTACTTTAAAAATTTTGTACTAATCAAAACAAAATTATAATATTGTAATTAAAAAAGTGTGCGTTAAAAAAACTGCCTTTTACAATATTGTCTTTCAAAAAGTGCCTTTCAAAAAGTACCTTTTAAAAAAGTTTTCTTTAAAAATGTTATCTTTAAAAAAGGTATTTTTAAAGGAAATTGCTTATTTAAAAAAGTGCCGTCAAAAAAAAATGATTTAAAATATTGTACTAATCAAAAACAATTAAATTAATGTAAAAAAGGTACATTTTAAGAAAATCATTTTTTTATAAAAAGGGGCTTCAAAAAAAATTTCTTTCATAAATTCGACTAATCAAAAAACCAATTATAAAAAATAATCTCCCAGCAAATTATCTTGCAAATAAAACAGCCTAAAATAATAATTTTGAAACATTCAAACGTTTGTAATAAAATTTCGTCCTGCAGTTCCCTGCTATCAGTTTAATGCCAAACAAGCAGTTGTGTTTTTATTTGTTTTGCTGCTGAAAGTCTGAATAAATAATATTGGTGCAACTTATTTTACTGCGTTCACACTTGAAATGACGACAACCTTATTTTTATAGAAAGAATTAAAGAAAATTAATTCAACGTTGATCTGATTGTGGGCAAACAAATCTAGTATAATTTGTTAACTTCAGTCAGGTATTGATTTTCTATCAAGTTTTAACAAAATATATACATAAATTTCTTGACATGAGTCTATTACACAACAAATAAAACTGTCCACAAGACAATTGTAACAATTCTATTTGGAACTAAGAAAATAATATGAAATCCTTCACACATACACACACACACACTCACACCCACCCACACGGAGAAGAACCCACAGCCATTGATTGCTTAGCTACGTAACAAATGTTCGGAGCGGAAGGAATCAATGGCAAGACGAACAAAAAATTCATCACCAACGTAACGAGCAAGTTGAAGAAGAAAAATGGACAATAATATTTCAACATCACACGAAACAATAAAAATCTATGTCATAGAAACACAAATCCACATTCAAATGATACAGGATCCAAAAAGAAAAAAGAAAAGAAAAATATGCTTCAGCTGGAATATAGAGCGGAGAAAACGGAAACGGATGCAGAACATTCATAGTGAAGTAAGATACGAAGTTTGTATTTAGGGGAGTACTCAGTAAAACAAACAATGGAAATGGTCTGGTTCTTTTTGGATTTGGAATTGTTGGCCGAAAATGGAGCAAAACTCTTTTTAAATATTATGAAAGTGAATGGAATACCATTCAACAGGGGTTATTGTTTTGTAAATTTAGGTAACAAAATTAAAAGAAAACACGATTTTAAAAACACTTGTACAAAAGTCTAACATACTTTAAGGGGCAGCAAACAGTTGCTTTTATTGTTTAATAACTCAACTAAAGGATTGTAAATAAAAAGGAATTATAAATCTGGGTATATTAAACAACATATTTATTTGTTTGCTTGTAGCCTATAGAAGACCAGACCAGATCTTTCTGAACTTTTCACAACATTTAACTGGGACTCTCGACTGAATTATAGGCTACTCCTTCCACATGGTTTTTTACATAAACGAGCATATTTTCGCCATTTGTGCACCAATTTGAAAAATTCCTTTTTGCGTATGGAAAGGGCTCATCTATTAATATATAAATCGGATAAATTTAAAAATTCATATATTTGAGGGGACTACAAAAATCCTGTTGGTAAAAATTTACTTAAAATTTCTTTTAAGAGGAAAATCTTTTAACTCAATTCATTGTCGATATATAACATTTTATTGATAATTATTAAAAAAAAATGATACTACATCCTGTGCCAAATGTGCCAGAACTTTAAGGAAGAGAAGAATAGTTGCTTTTTTTTTGGTTTTTGTAAAGTGAGTAAAAACATTTTAAGTGACACTTATTTGTTGTATGGACGGGTGTTATTTTAAGGAACAAATACTCGGGTGAGAATTATTTTGTTTTATAAGCACTTTTTTATTTTCCTAAGCAGACTAAACAACTTTAGGAGAAATTTATTTGTTGGTAATTGAAACAACAAATACTCGGAGCTTAAGAATCTTACTTTTGCAAAAGTATAAACAGATTTTGCTCATTTCTAAATTCAAATTCATTAATCGAATTCAGAAATCTTTCAATGTGATTTCGAGCGTAAGTTGTGAGTGACAGCTCACGTACCTGAGTTGCTGGCTCGATCCTGTTGCAGATACTCTGGCTAAGACGCCAAACAAACCCCCAGCAACTATGATCCCCTTGCACAAGATGTTACCTGAGGACAGCTGCACATTCTATTAACAGACAAAATTTCAGTTCCACATTATTTTCTATATATTAGTGTAAACACATATTTCGTACATGAAAATGAAAATTTCCTTAATTCCTTTGAATATTGTTGCTGTTAGTTTTGCTCATAAATTTGTTAAATAGTTTGAAAATCCCTAGAACGAATTAGAAGCCGTTAGAAAGGAATCTTATGTCATAACAATAAATTGTTTTTTATGTGCAAAACGTGACAACCGGCAGAAAATAAACAAATTACGGCCAGTTGTTAACGAACACATGTCTGTTATCGTCTATATAAATTAATACGTTAAGAAAAGGTATGTAAATAAAACCATTTGGGCCATAAATGAATGAATCTAAGATTCTAAAACACAAACAAAATGTATATAGAGAATTAATTGTTATTGCAAAGAAATACATTCGTTTGCAACAAAAAAATGTAGTATTTTAACTTAATCAGCTTCGACACGGTATCACAGGATTTGTAATTTTTATACTCATAATTCTGGGCTTAAATTTAAAACGCATCAGTTGCGTCGAAATCGGCACGTAGTGTTTGATTTAGCAGACGAAAATGGGATTATACATAAATCTTACAGAAGAGTTAAAACACTTTGCTCGCAATGTTACTTTAATATGTTATTTGGGCAACATCTATTTCTCAACGGGCCTTTTGGTGATAAAAAGTGATTTGGGATCTACCACTGAACTTTAAGAGAAACGCTTCTTACAACATGGTCAGGACGGAAAGAAAATTATATGTCATCTCTGTGTCATTTTACTTAACGAACTAAAAGGAAACTGTTTAAACAAGTTTTCAAATGCCCAAAAAGATCACTAGTACCCAAACTGGTTCCTTAAGAGTGTCTTTGGTGATAGGTGTCTTATGAACGGAAACTAAATTTTATGCTTTCTGTAAGCCGTTACAAAACAAAAAATATAAATAAGTCGTGAATATAAAGTTGTGTCATGCATGTTTGTTTGTCATCTTCCAAAGTAGATGGAAACTGACCTTCATAATTGGCTCCTTAATTGGTGGTTTGGTGACAGGTAACATGTGCAAGAAATATTAGTTTTCTTTACATTCTGCCTCTCATATCGCCACTTGTTTTAAGCACAACAACAAAAGTGTTGCCTTGTTATTGACTTATTTTAAGCTGCGGTTGAACTTATAAAACCGGTCTTATAAGTGGTGCTCGGGTGTTAATTACAGCCACCAAATGAAACTTGTATTCGTACATAAAAACACACGATGACACTGATCCGAATAGAAGTACTTGAAAATTTCCTACCCTTAATAATAAAATATAAGTTCCAGCGCTTAAATTTTGAACACATTTATCGGCAGCTCTAGTGTTTTTATTATACAAAAATTGGCCGCAATTTTATTGGCCACAAGAAGCTCAAGTCCACCGACCAAACGTTTTCTGCTTTACTCGTTTTCATTTTAGGGATTCACTGAGCCAGAACTAAAGATATAATATAGAAATATAATATTCTTTTTATGCACGAAAATTAGTTTGTAAAGTTTCTTAATATGACATCAACTGAGAATCTTATATATCTGTGGCGTTTCATCAAAACCGCTTAGCACGAATTTTATTGTTAAAAAAATCTAATTTTATAGATTTGTTTGCATTAAATTTCTATATTATAAGCGAAATTTTTGTTTAACTTTGATTTATTTTCATTGGCCGCTAAATGTGTGGTTTTTCAATGAATTGTCTTATCTCGACTTAAGCTGTTATGAAAATTTTGTATAAAACATTTCCTGTTGTGATTTAACTAAATTTGCTGCAAATTTTTTGGCCAATTTTTTTCTATTCAAAATAGAGACAAAGGACTTTCCGGTTACTTTGATAAAAATGTTCGTTTTATTACAGGGAAAATACGATTTTCTTGGTGTGACTTGCTCTGGAACAATTCTTTTTTCTTTTAATATAAATGTCTGCCATTAATATGTTAATATCTCTTTGGGCTAATTTACAATCATTGTTCCCAAAACTAACGCGGGTATAAATCTTCAGTAACTTAAAAAGCTTTATGAAAATGAATTGCCTGCAATCCAGCTCCAACCGTTTGCAATTAATTAAAGAAAACTAAAAATTCAGGCACGAAGAGCAAAAACAATGGGACATTAGCATTGACAACACCGATAACAATGAACACGGCGAACGAACATGATGGAAGCGACTGATGATAATGATGATGACTTCAACAGCTCATTGTTCGAGTCCTGCCGCAAATGATATGAAAAAATGAGAAACGCCAAAGGTAAATCAACATTTGAAATATACCGAAAAAAAAAATTGTCCAATCCCCCTCCACCCCCCTTAACAAAAATTGAACAATTTTTGTATTAGGGCAAAGCAAGTGGGTATTTAGTAATTTTTATTTTTGACAGGACTTTTCTTTTTATGTGCCCATATTTTCGTATATTTAGTTTGGATGTCTTTTGAGTTTGTTTTTTTTTTTTTTTTTGGCCGCACGGAAAAATTGTGCCCATTATGTCTGCAGCAGCTTAAAATACCAAACAACACGCTAACTATTAAAGCCACACACAACGTTGCTCGCAAGACAAGCAGACATCATCGGCAGCGGAAAACTTGAGTAAATAAAAACTAAACAAATGAATTTGACCCACGTGTGCTGGCGACAGTCGCAATGGGAGGAAGTTCAGCTGTGCGATATTTATGTGTGTCAGTGGATAAAATGCTGTTACGTTGCTGTATGGTGCAGGGTTGCTTTGGCCGTATTTACCGCAGTGATCTCCTGTGGCTTTAGTTTTAACTCGCCTCCGTATGATACACGTGGCCCGGCCAGGCTGTTTATGCTGCAATTTGCTTAAGTAAAACAATACACTGGGAGAAATTTTGATTATAGGAAAAACATAGAAAAAACGTTTCATACCAGATTGATTTCGTTGTTTAAAATGAGTGTTCATAGGGTTAATCAAGTTGTACAATAGATGGCGCCAAACTCAGAAATCGAAACAAACAAGTTATAAAAATCAGGTTAATAAGCAGAAAATTCAAAGAGATCATTTATAAAATTTAAAGAATTATTCATATATTTGTCGAACCAACAAAATTGGGTGTTAATGAACAAACAGAATTGCAGCGTGACCACATTTTTTATTACGATATTGATATAAAAATATGCCGCAGAATGTGGTCCTGCAATGGAATCCCTTTGATTGTGACAATTTCTTTTCTTTCTTCAGACATCAATTTGCTGTTTCGCCAAGGAAAGTGAACAATAAAATTACAGAGAAGGCGTTGTTATAGCATGCGTTTTGCTGTGATTTTCCTTGAAGTTGCAGACTTATTGTTAAGCCGTAACAAATCAAAAGCTTTACTTTTCAAGACTTTTGTCCACATTTTGCATTTTCACAGATTTATGTAATAAATTTGCCAGTAAATGTAAGTCCTAAGGTGGCATTAAGCCAACCAGGACCATTAATTAAAAGGCGTTTTCATATAGAAAAAAAAACCTTTATTAAGTATAAAACCCTTTTTAAATTTTAAATTAATGTTTTCATATTAATTAAGACATTGCAAAAATTAATTTGAAAGCATTTCTCTCTGTGCACTGGTCGATGACATGTTTCTGAAATGTCATAAGACCTAATTAAGCTGCCAGAAAAATATGATGGCTTTTCATGTTCATTATAATTTTCATCTTATATTGACATACAGACGTACATAATTAACCCACAATCGCTTTAGCTTCAATTCTGTTTAAATTAACTTGGCTCGAAGAAAATTTGTTATTCTTAATTTGCTGGAAACTTTAAAAATGTTGGCACTGATCACCGTCATTATAACGTTTAGTTTTTACCTCAAAGTTCCCTATCAAACCACTTTCAGTTTGTACTATAAGGCGTGGAAATTTGTGCCCTCAAGTGCCGTGTTGACTTATATTTTCGTTATTGCTGTTGGGAGTTTATTTATGTCCTGTAACTAATAGTCTTCATTACGATGTGCATTAACTGTTAAGCACCTTTTTTGTCACATTTACTGTTCATTTTTGTTGTTGTTTTTATTCTTTATTGTTACCACAAATTGTTGCTGGAAACATCCCCTATTTGTGTTTTTTTTTTTTTTTCGTTGAACAAAGAATTTACGTTTTTTTTTTCTTTATTTAAATGAAGTAGTTTCTTGTATCTCTTGTTTTCCGTGATCATTATTAATAATTTATTTAGTGGAACTATCTCTTTGTTGTATCTGAAGTCCTTAACAGTGTTTTTATAGTTATTTTTAATTTTAACATATTAATTAAGTTCCATTCAAGGCGCTGCTGCATCTGTATCCCTTTGCCACAAAGTTGATGTTTTAATGATATTTAAATGTGTTCTTATTTTGTTTTATTGCTGAATATTTGTCATAAACTAAAACAAATGTTAAGTATTTGTTAATTTGCTACACACGTCCTGCCGTCATAGTGGCTGAGTAATATGCATGATGCGATACAATGTTTGACCGTAAATTGCTGATGCCAACTTCTGGCATATAAATATTGCATCAGGACACGGCATGCAGCGTCTTGTGCACTCAAACGAAATCGGCAACATAAGGGTGAATATTACCGAAAAATAATGTTTGCTGGGATATTAGTGAATAATCCTTGGAAATTTGGTGCAAATGAATGTAAAGACAAAATGTTCCAAACGGATCTGCTTTTGAATTTTGGACTTTTGACACATCAAAGCTTTTCACATAATAATATTTTAGCAAATTAACAAGGACACATTCCTTCCCCATTTGTTCTCCTGGATTAGTTCAATTTAAATTCCAAAAAAAAAAACTACCACAAAACTTGTAAAAATATGTCTAGTATCTTGCTGCAAAATTTCATTAAAATAGCTGCAAGGATATGCCTGCCTGCCATATATCCTTTATTTGTAAAGACGAAATTTCTTTCATAATTCCGTTTGTATTTGTAGAAAATTTTAAAATCAATTGTAATTTGTTTATTTCTTAACTCCATAACAAATTCAATATATATAAATTTTAAACGATAAATATATTCTCTCTGTATCCTTTTGCAAAAATTCCTTCAAATTGCAAAGTGAAGATGAAAAAAGGTTTCGACCTTATGTTTGCCATCTCTGTGCCAATTTTCATCAAAATAACTGCCAGGATACAACTTTTTCCCATATATCCTTTATTTTGTAAACTAAAATTTTGCATATTTTTTTGTGCGCCTTAATTATATGGAAGCTGCTAAATATATTTCATTTTTAATTATGCAATAATATACTCATGTAGCGTAGTTTTTTGAATTGTTACCGAATTTTATAGTAGTAGTTTTAATATTATCTATAATTCATGCTTTATATTTTAGTTTATTTTAGTTTCTTGGAGCGTCTCAAAACATCTGTGTTTCAAATTACAAATGGACTTTTTAGTCGAAAGAATTCTTAAAACATCAAACAAAGTAAACAATTCTTCAATTAATTATTGCCTCGTCGACTTGGCATGACTCAAAGATAGTTTTGTAGCGGCGATTATTGTTGTTTTTTCTAACTTAAGCAATTTTTTCTTGTTTATGTTTTTGCCTGTAAATAATTTTTTATATCCACATTCAATATTCCAAATTAATGTCCTTATTTCAATGATTGAAAGTCATCAGTTTATTAATATAATAATAAAAATACATGCAAGTTTCCCCTTGTTTATGGATATTTTTGCAGATGACTTCTTTTAATTATCCCAATAAAAACAATTTTTATTTTATGCCATAAAATATTTTCCAAAAAATAACACAATTTTTATTAATCATCATTAATAAAGTCACAAAAGAAATTGTTAAGGTTCTTGTTTAAGTATTTGTTGTTTGTTTTAATTTGTTAATTGTCCTGTTAAATGACATGTTTGGAGAAAAAATTTAATGCTTCGATGAACGCAACATTTGGCAACAATGACCGGAGTCTTAAAAACCAGAACACGTTTAATTTTGTTAATTGGATTTTGAAACTGCTGAAATACAGACAACAGCACAAGTTTTTAAATTAAAACAGATATGACAAGTAACATAATTCGCCGAAAAACAGATGGCGGATCAAAAACCAACAACAACAACGTAGTAAGTTAAATATTAGAAGCATTAAATGAAATGTTTAAAAAGAAAATATTCGAGTGTATAAAGTAGTTCCATGTGAACGGCACATGTGCCTCAATGAAAAAAACAAGATCCTTGAAAAAACTTAAGGCCAAACTTGTTTGCCAAACACTTTATTTGTTGCAATATTCCAAGAAGTATAAACAAATGGTTTTCTTTCTGGTATCAATAGAACTGTAAATGACATTTCAATGAAAAGATTTTTATCGCAAATATTTATTTTGTTGGCACAAAGAATATTCAACCTTTATTTGTTTGTGTCCATTTTGGCTTCACGTTCTGTCTTTCTGCCATCTTCCCATATAAGGCAAGACCTAAAAGATGTTAATAGTACGAATAGGCGGCAAATTATGTGTTTGCTGGGTAAAATGTTTGCTTATGCCTGCCAACGTTGTTTGAGTCAATATTCAACAAGAAAATTTGTTTGTCTATTACCGTCGTTGTCTCAAACAATCACTACAACCACGTGAGTAGATTTCGTAATTGATTTTATGCCAGCACCTGTCATAACAGAATTATCTAGCAGTGGACGAGTTCCTTAACTCACCAGCGCCCCCATGTGGCTTGTAGGGCTCACACAGTTTCAGGCATTTTCTCACAATACGCTGCACGGCACAAATCATATACTCCCTGCTTACGAGCTCGTGCTGTCTAAGAGAAGATAAAGCACCTGAGTTAGCAGCCCGAAATCCGGGAGGAACATCGGGCCTTAAACCAGCTCGCCTGTACATTCCCCTCAATCTAGTTTCTGGCATAATAACAGACCCGTCGCAAGGCAACAGCACTTCGAAGATTTCCTTCTTCCTGCGTCTTTAGGCTTAAACCGGAACCAGAACGTTTCAGCCAGGAATAGGCTCCTCAACCAATGGCCGACCCAAGAAAGCCAAAAGCTAATCTGGGGGGGTGTGTCAGTCCCCGATCTGTCAATTGACCTTTTGTGGAGGCTACGAAAGAACAGGCATAACTGAAGTCATACATGAATTTCCTACAGTTTTTGATGACCGTGGGACGCCTTTCCCTCCATTCCCCCCCCCCCCCAAAAAGCAGAGTGCCCTGATGGGCTATAAATCGTCAAGTTCACTTGAAAGGCTGTTGCTAAAAAGTGGAATGTCGATTTGGATTTCTATAATCTGGGGCTTTCTTCCGCCATGGCCACTTCTCTGAAACTGTGCGAACTGAACTTCTCATAAACTATATGACTCCCTGGCCGCTTTATTACAAACTACAGGGTGTCCCCTTACCAACGTTATTCTAATTTTAAGAGACACGTGTTACTTCAACAACATCTTCCTATAATACGCATTAGCAAATTATGATTAATAGAATTTTAAATTAACATTTGATGGCGATGTCACTGACAGCATCTATTAAGATCCTTAAACTCGTTTGTGTTCTTTTGATATAAATACATACATATGTAAAATATTTACATGAAAACTCATTGGCGAAAGAATATACTCGTATATAACAATATTGTAACTTGCTGCCTTCCCCTTCCCATTCCCCTTCCCCTTGTTGTTTACATGCTCAAGAATTTCAAAAGATTTAAACTATTTTTTTTTTGCATAACTTTTTTTTTTCTGTTACTTAAAACTCTGACTCCTTTAACGCCCACTGTATTAGATACAATGTGTAGTCTATTGTATTGAAATGAACCAAACCAATACAATACGGTACCACACAACGCAACACAACGTGCCTGGATACACATGTCGAAACTTACAAAACACGTTCCCAAACGGATGTGAACCCATTGATGCAAACCTGAAAATAGTTGGTTTGGTTTCTCATTGTTGGCGTGCAGGAAAAACGAAATGAAGTGAAAATATAATAATGCCAAAATACTGGTTAACAGCACGAAATTATAATGTAGTTATTCAAAAAGTTAAAATGATGAATTTCTTAGGGGAGGAAAATGGAAAAGGATGAAGGACACTTTCTTTTGCCAGCGCCCCTCCGAACAAAGTATTGAGAAAACTTCTGAAATTATTACGAAAAACATGACCAGATTGCCGGCGTTGTAACAAAGTTAAAATATATTTGTGCTTAATCTGCGATTAAAGGGAATTTGATTTGTGCTAATTGAACAAAGCAGAATAGTTGAGGAAATTAATTTGACGAATTCTCAAGACTTTGCTTTAAGATTCCTTGCCAACTTTGAACTGCCAGCCTATTCCCACAGCAACAATAATCGTGCACACTTTCAAGTTGACATTAAACTCCCTGAACCCTTAAAGTATGCTGTGCTTATTAGCAATTGAAAAACACGTTTTCACAAACACAAATTAAAAACTTGTTTTCCAAATTCTCCCAAGTTTAATCATACAAAACATAATTTTATAATCCTCTTTCCCCCAAAATATGTTCTTTAAAACTCAATCGTGCTTATTAAATTATTTCCCTTTCAAGTTAAATAGCAAAAACTCAAAAACTAATTTCAACATATTTATAACAAGGAAAAAAAAAGGATAAACCAAGAAAAATAAATAAATCTCCAAACTGGAAGGTCAACTCTAAGCCAATTTTACATGCTGAACACTTCAGCCGACCCGGGTCAGTCGTGTGTAAATGTTCTTCTCTTGATATTTTGGAACAAAAAAAAAAAAACATAAAATTGATTGAAAATCCAAAAACGAAGTTTTTAGTTAAAGAAAAAAAAATTATAGAGCAGCCAACATTTCGAGGCAGAACATGTGTTTTTTTATTGATTAAATTAATGATTTGTGTTGGCCGTAGACGGCCTTAAGAGTTTTGGACAGATTTTCGAAATTAATGACAAGTAAATAATTTGTTTGTGAATGAAATGCTGAACGCTGGCAGAAGATAATTTAATAGCTTTAAACTTCTTACGGTTTATAAATTTTGCAAGATGCAATCAAAGTGACCAAAAATGGCACGATGAACTCAAGGTAGTGAAGCACCACAACAAACAACTTGTAGCCCACAAAGTTGTCCAGCAAATCTCAAATTTATAAAATCATTTTCAAAAAATTTGGTGTGGAAAAATGTATGGCAGTTTGAAATTTGTCTGTAAAAGAATTTTATTTCTTAGGAAAATTTTTCATTTTTGTAGAGATATTTTATTTCTTTGAAATCTTTTCTAAAGAATTTTATTTTTTGTGTGAAATTTGCAGACTTGCACATTTTCTAACGCCAAAAACTTTCCGCCTTTGAAATTTTCCTATAGAATAATTGGTCATTTTTGTAATTTGCTATAGAAAAAGTTGTGATCTTTGAATTTTTTATAAAGTTTTTCCAATAAAAAAAACTGTTGCCTTTGAAATTACAATTTCTTACAGACAAATTTTTCATCATTGAACATTTCGTACCAAAAAAATTTGTGACCCCCAAAATTAACTTGTGAAAAATTTGTTTGAAATATTCTGGTAAAAAAGTTTATAGTTTCTGAAATTTTTCTATATGAAATCTGTCGTCTGTGAAACTTTTTTCTAAAAATTTTCGTTATCTTTACAATTTGTTTATATAAAATCTGTCACATTTGAAGTTTTCTTATCGAAAAATTTGTCAGCTTTTAAATTTTTCTGTAGATATATTTAATGACTTAATAATTTTCTTATTATAAAAAAAATTTTAAATTTTCTTATAAAAGAATTTTTGTATTTCAAAATTTTCTTAAAGAAAAATTTACTTTTGCGAAAAATTTAGGACTTCGAAAAATTTAGGACTTCGAAATTTTCTCCTACAAAAACTTGTTGGCTTTGAAATTTTCTTATGGGAAAATTTGTTGTCTGGAAAATTTTATTGCAGAAAAAAATCGTTGCTTATTTTATTAGGCAAAATTGTCACGCTTGACACTTTTTTTGTAATATTTTGCGCTTAACATTTTTCCCTAGAAAAATTTTAAACTTTGCCAAATTTTCTTTTGAAATAATTATTCGCTTTTTTTAAATATGGTTTTTTCCTATAGAAAAAGTTGTGGCCTTTGAAATTTTCAATATAAATGTTTTAGGTTTTTTAATTTGCCGATAGAAAAATATATCCCTTTGGAATTTTTCTTATGAAAAAATTCTGTATTTTTAGAAATATTCTGTGGAAAATCTGCGTTGCCTTGAAAATTTCCGTTTCAAAAACATTTTTCAATCTTGAAACTTTTTTCTTTAAAGAATTTATAGCGTTCGAAATATTTGTTTTGCAACATTTTCCAACACAAAAATTTTGTATTGATTGAAATTTTTCTCCAGAAAAATTTAATGCTTTTGAATATTTCTTGGAAAATTTGTATTAAAAATAGAACAAAGAAAGACTTTATCGCCTCTAAAGTTTTTCGGCGAATTTTTTCTTTCAAAAAGTTTATTTATTGTTACATTTTGCTGCAACTTATGTTGCCTTAAAGTTAAGCATAACAAAAAAAATGTATTCAACTATTACAAAGTCCGTAAGAAAACAAAATTGGAAACATAAGTGTCAGCTGAAATTTCCATCATAAAACTGTAGCTGCCACAAAACATCATTATTATAACTTTCAGGCAACAATAAAGACTCGACAGCCCTTGTATCCCTTTACTAATTAAAATAAATACGCTCATTAAATTATACTGCAAATTAAAAATAAGCAAAGTTACAAACAGCACAACACACACACAGGCGCACACACGCGCACACACGCACTAGAAAACTTATACGCTTCGACTTGGAGAAAATGAAAAGGCTTCTAATTTTCACACCTGAGAAGTTTAATTTTGGCAGGTTATAGCTGGAATACTAATATTACACTCAGTCGCCGTCGTTTCCCTTTCAAGTGTACTTGTATTAAATTTGTAAAACGAAGGCTGCCAATAGGGCTGGCATTACAACCTGTTGCCTGCTGTTGTCATTCATTAAAAATTTCGAACACATAAAATCTTTGACGCCTTTTAATATTTATAACACAAGACTTCCGGCTTCTGGTTGAGTTTGTTGCAAAAGGATTTTATTTATTTTTTCCTGCTCTCATTTTCATCCACACAATAAGAGTGCGAGTATTTTTCTTTTAATTTTTTTTTTTTTTTTTTTTTTTGCCTTTTGTAAATAATTTGAGTTAAAAAAAGGGAAGAAGCCTCATGGTTAATTTATAAACATTAAAATTATGTACGTGTGTGTACATGTGTTTGCATAAGTGTGTGTGTGTGTGTATTTTTTAAGAGATTTTTAGCGTTGGTGTGCTGAAGCCCTGTTAAGTTTATCTTTTGAAATATTACACACAATTTTTGCCGTTAGACTAGAATTAACAACAAACAGCAGCTTGGAAAAAAAAAGAATACAATTTGTCTACTTGTGTTGGTTGTTGTAGTTATTGCCTGTTTGTTCATCTGCGAGCTGATTTTTTCTTTTCTCTTTTTTTTTTTTTTTGTTATATATATTGTAGTATATATTCATCTTAAGTTTTTATCGCTTCTAATTTGCTTAATTTAAAATTCACAACGTATAATGTTGGAAATTTTTCACCTTCTCGAACACACACACACACACACACACACACACACACACACATCCATACATGCAAAGAGACAACCATTTCATATGCATAGGAAAAATGAATGACATTATAAACAATGGAGATTAAATATTCAAATAGTGAATAGAAAAATCCAAGTGTTTACAGCGACAATTCAGAGCTTTATGTTATTTAGGAAATCCGCCAGTTTAAGCCTCATTTAGCAAAGCTTTTGTACAAAAGCCCAGACGATTACATGTCATCTAATATTCGAATTCGTAATTAAGCATTAAATTTTTGGCGAATCTTCCGACGACACTCATTATTCATTTTAAAACATATATTTTAAACAACTTATCGCCCACAATGACATTAATGTGGCAAACCAAATTTATAAAATTGCCGCAAATGCTAAATGAAACGGCCGCTGGCGCATTTATATAACTCAAATGCCAAATAGGCAGGAAACATTTGCTTTTATTATAGCCAATAATGGAATTCGGTGAATCAGTTAATGAATTGTTTGAATAAAAATCTAACCAGAAATTCAGGGATTCTAGCAAAAAATTTTGCAAAAATTAATTTGTAGGAAATTTTAGCATAAAAAGGATTTTAATATAATAATTTTAATATAACAAAATAAAAACATATTTTATTGTGAAGGATTATTTTTTTTGTAAAAGATTTATACACAAAAATTTGTGCAGCCAAATACATTTTTTTAAAGATTTGTTGAATCAGCAAAAAAACATTGCGGCCTATAGGGTACTTTCAATGGCACATAACCCTCTCAAACTCACACACAAACACACACACGCTTAGAACTATAGACTGCTATTTGCCACTCACCTCGTTATTTCTCTTATTTTATTCTATGTTTTCAGTTTGGCTTTTTGCATATTTCAACACCCTCCTGTGCCGGTCGTTAGTCTTGCATCTTTTAGTTATCCAACTGGTGTATAATACTTCTCGTATTCTTGTTTTTTTCCCCCCGGCAGACACCACCCACACCCCTCAAAACAAACGAACGAAAAAACCTTAACTTGTTTTTAAGTATTTGGACTCGCATTACACAAGTTTAATGTTGTCACACAAGTCAAAACAGCGGCAAAATTATATTACCCTGTTATAAATATAAAATTCTAAAATATTCCGAACACTGCCACGGCCTTTTTGCCATCACATTTTCAGGTATTGTGTTTTTAGTGGTGAAGAGCTGTAAAGGTGTGTGGGGGGAGGGGGGAAAATTAAGTCACGTTTGGTAATTATCACAGTATTGCAATTTGATATGTGCATATTAATAATGAGATTTAAAATATTTAACTACAAATGCGTGCGCCTGAAAGCAAATTATTAGAAATTATAATCAGACTGAAATATTAAAAGGTTTTTCTTTTATTCTTTTTGTTTTTTTGTTTTTTTTTTGCTTTTTAAATGATTAAATGGTTTAAAAGAGATTTCTTTTCTTTATGCCAACTTAATTGTTCTTTCAACTGATTGAAATTATGCTGCGACTTTTAATTACACATAAAGATAATTGATGCGATAACCAAAATTTATAGCATGTTTTTCTTAAAAGGGTTTTATCCCCTGGAATTCTGGAATTTATTAAGGTTGGCGTTAGATAAGTTCTGTGATAATTTTAAATTTTAATTAAACGAAAATTTCAGTAGCAGTTTTATCTTAATTGAAGATGAAAGATTTTTTGTAATTTAAATTGATAACAAGGATTAGGTCGCTAACTTGTAGTACAAGGCCATCGTGAAAAAGGTGCCTCATGGTAATTTTCTCCCTCTTGTATGAAAAGCAAAGCGCTTACTTTTAATTATTAATATTAGTTTACAAACCTTTTTCTAGAAATTAAGCAGCGCCTATCAACAGTTTGGTTAAGAGCCCTAAACTAGGCAACATGTTTTACTTTAACAATAACCGGCTGCAAGAGCAGGGGCAGAGTTAGAGGCAAATCCACACACAGTTAAAAATTCATTTGTTGTTTTTTCCTACAGCGAATTTACACCACTAATTTTGTGCCATAATCCTAAAGTAAAAATGAATCAAACGCCAGCAGCAGTACAAAAAAAGAAATACAAACGCTTATACTTAAAAAAAAGGAACTACCAGCCAAAAGTCCAGGAAAATTTAAGACAACAAACACAAAGACAATTTTATTTCCATACGAGCGCATAATTCGAAATTTACACATACCGACATAATATGTAAATTTAAATATGTAGGGGAAAGAAAACAAATGTTTTATAAATTATGCATTTCTACTGCACTTCAAAAAAACAAAAAAAAAAAACAACACACAAGAAGAAGAAATATCCATATGAATGCATTCAGACCAACTTCATACTCTGTGCCACATTTCAATGTGCAGCTGTATGTGAGTGTTTGCTGTAATGCAACACAATGGCGGCGTTGATGAGAACGATGGTGACGATGCTGTTGATGTTGATGATGAGAATCAGAACGTTGACTGACTGCACCGAGTGTACGTTTATGCAATTGGGGACAATCTCGGCGCACTTACAATAGCACACTTTCAAGTCGTACTTAAAAATATTAAAACAACTGTTCACATTATATTTTATACAGTTTTCTTTATTTGCTTTGTTGTCAGGTTGCATACGAAAAAAAAGGAGAGTTGCGAGAGGACTGCGACGAATGCAAAAGAGTTTTGTGCCCACAAAACGAAATGCACAGAAATTACTGAAAGTAAAATGTAACGCTTTAGAAGCCTTCCAGTAAACAAAACATTTAAGAAAAAGTACCATATAAAAAAAAGTACCTTTTAAAAAAAGTACTATTTCAAAAAGTACCATTTCAAAAATATCTTTTATCATGTTTTATAAAAGTTGTCCATAAAACCTAAATAATTTTTTGAATTAGTAGCCTTAAAAAAGTACGTTTTTAAAAGTACATTCTAAAAGTGTACTTTTCAAAAAAAAGTAGCTTCGCAAAAGTATTTTCTGAAAAGCACTTTTTTAAAAAGTACCTTTTACAAAAGGATTTTTTCAAAGGTATCTTCATAAAAGTACCTTTTAAAGAAGTATCTGTTAACAAATAAACTTTGAAATAAGTACCTTTTATAAAATTATGTTTTAAAAAAACTATTTTTTAAAAAAGTACCTTTTAACCAGGTACGTTTTAAAAAACTGCATTTAAAAAAAGTACCTTTTACAAGAGTACCTCTTAGCCAGGTGCCTTTAACAAAACCAAATATAAAAACAGTACCTTCTGAAAAAGTAACTCTTAAAAAAGTACCTTTTAAAAAAGTACCTTTTAAAAAAGTACCTTTTAAAAAAGTACATTTTAAAAAAGTACCTTTTAAAAAAGTTTCTCCTAAAAAAGTATCTAAAAGAGTATATTTTAAATAAGTTTAAATTTATAAAAAGTTAAAATTTTAGAAAAGTACCTTTGAAAAAAGTACCTTTAACGTAAGTTTTAAAATTGTAAAGATTTTTTTTCACATTGTTAAAATTACCTCATAAAAACGTACTTTTTAAAAATTACCTTCAAAAAAACAAATTTTTCAAAGTACCTTTTAAATAAGTTCCCTTCGAAATACTACTTTTTAAATATTAATACCTTTAAAAACCCAGTTTTTATGAAATTTCTATTAAAAAAGAGACTATTAAAAAGGATCCTGGCAAAAAAAAACTATTCTAAAAAAAAACCTTTTACAAAAATTTGCCATCTGAATGCCTCGATGAATGAGTTGGTAGAGAGTTGGACCAACAATTCAGAGCTCTCATGTTGGATTCCTAACAAAGACGTTTTAGTGTTTCTGCAGACAAGCGAAAAGCAGTTTTGTCTTCTTACATAAAAACAGTAGCACTTTTAAGAAAATGTACTTTTCTAAAAAAAGTAGCTTTCGAAAAATATGTTTTAAACGAATACCTTGAGAAAAGACAAGATTTTTTATTAAACAAGTACATTTTTGTAAAGCTAAGAGTACCTTTAATAAAAAGGTATCTTATAAAACAAAATACGCAAAAAAAAAACACATTTTTGGAGGACATACTTTTGTAGTAAAACACAGCAAATCCTTTTTAACAAAATTGCTTTTAATTAAAAACATTTAAAGAATCTTGCTTTTCCGCAATATGCAGCATTTCTCTTAAACTTCCATTCCAAAATTTCGTCCATCACCAGCTTGAGCAGTTTTCGTCCTTACAAATGATGTTTCATGAGCACGGACCAATATTTAATATGTTCGTGCGCGTGTCTCTGAGTGTAGGCCATAAAAATATGAAATTGGGGAATTGTGCTTTAAATGCGTAAAATGTACACTGAAGTACGAAACAGCAACACAATGCATTCAAATCATAACATTTTTTAAAACAGAACCGCGCGAACAACACCAAAAAATACAAATACAAGCACAAGGAAACAAAATAAAACTCACAAATGTTTATAACACATTCTGGTTTTTATTTTCATATATTTATGTGCGTTTGTACGTTGTTGTTTATTTCATCATTTTTTATTTCATACACTTTGTTGAAAATCATTTTTCATATGACACATGTCACATATTGTCAAGTATTGCGAAAACATTGTGTGAGAGAACGGCTTAAAAACGCATATTTACTTACATGTATTTCTATGTCCATATGTGTATATTTAAGGAACAGAAAGCAGCACAAATGCACAACACACACACACACACACACACACACACACACACAAGTGTACACTCGCGAAATGCAATTGCTTTAAACACGAAACACATCAAAAACGCGTGTTGCAAAACAAACAGGGTTGACTAATGCATTTCATGGCAAAACCCGACAATATGACGCACTTTTAAAGCTGCGGATGATGCTATTTGCAACTTTTATGTTTTTTATTGATTAAAATTGCATGAACTTATTGAACGCATTTTAGAGTTTAAGGAACGTTTCACCCCTTTTTTTATTTTGGCTTAAGCAAAACCTTGAAGTTCGGAGAATGCATTCATAAATTTAAGCATAAGAAAAAAACCAAAACAATTTATGCCAAAATCATTGCATATTGTAGAGGGTACTTTTAGAGTAAATTGTTTAGTGCATACTTTGGGGAAGTTATCAAAGACTTTGAAGATATTAAGAAGCACAAAACAGGGTGAAACGTGTTTTTAATAATAGGATATAAAAAAAAACTCATACCGCAACTTTTTATGAAATATATTAATTTTGAAAATTTTTACTATAAAGAATTTTTTTATTATTATTTTAACAAAAAAAAAAAAACGCTTTATAGGAAAAATGTATCTTTAACATTCTTCTTCTTCTTCTCTTGGCGCTACAGTCCGTGGTGAACCTGGGCCTCAACCAACAAAGTTATTCTTTGTTGTTGTGTCGTAACTAGTGTGTTTTTACACGGTAGGGAAGTTACCCCCACGCACAACCCCCGAAACCTGGAGGACCGGGTCCTGGTTTAGACCCCTGGACAGAGGGGATTCGCTGCACACTTTGGTTCACCTCTAAGCGGGTGCTGTAGGGGCTATCCAGGGGCGCCACGGGGAGGCAGTATGTCAGCTTGACCAGTCCATTTTCAGGGATCGCTGCTGGCTTCTCGCCAGGTTGAGAGCAATCAACAACTTTGCCCTGAGTGCACTGGCCCATTCCCCCCCATTGTCTTTAACATTAAAAATGGTAAATATTTACACAATTTTTGGCAAAAAATTAGCTCAGAAACTGCAACTGCCTAAAATTGTCCAGAGTCTTGTTATATTTACTTTAAGGATAACAAAAGCTGTACTTTTTTCTTCTATTACAACTGAGTTGTTGTTGTGCGGTTTGAAACAAATGGTACGTTAATTTGTTTTTTGATTTCAATATCAATAAATTCGAAGCAAAAAATGAAATAATATATGACTCTCATTAATAAATCTGGCACTTAAACGTTTGCGACATGTCTGTTCACGTCGTCCCATTTGTTACTTTTCTTGATCAATAACATATTTTCTTTATTACTTTAATAATATCAAAAAAAAAAAAAATTAAAAAGTGGAATAGTTTTTTTTTTGCTGAGCTGCATAAAATAAAAACGAAAGACAAAGAAACCCCTGTTCGAGAGATAAAATAACTACCCCACAAAATCCAATACTATTCAAGTGACCAAAAAATTTAACACTTTTTTTTATCATTTCTGTTTAGATTGTCTTACGGGATCTGTCAAAACAAGCCGGTATTGTTTTCATAATATTATAAATTTTATTTACCGAATGTTGGGCGTTGGCTGTTGTTTTATTGAAATCGAACATGTTTTGTTTTTTAACGAAATCAGGAAGGGCAAATCCCCATAATAAAAGTTATCTTTACGGTAGTTACTGCCAAAAGTAGCATATTTTTGCAATGCAAAAAGCGGTCAGCTGCCATAGAAATAAGTGCAATTGGTTACACTTTATAATAAAAAAAATATTAAAGCATAACAAACAGGCGTTTTCAGCAGCACAATAACTGTTGCATACTTGAAGACAGTTGCTTACAATTAACAGTAACGATTTATATAAGTGCGGAAAATTTCATTCCATATAAAAGTCATAGTTAGTTGTTGTGCCCATTCCTATTGAAAATTGAAAATATTGATAACACTTTTTAAATAATTATTAAGAATTTTCGAGTGCTTGCACGAAATAAATAAGTGTTAATTTACTGTTTCCATATAATTGCAGGAATATGTTTAAAGTATTTTTTTTTTAAATTGAAGTAGACTCGTTATAGAATCGATAACTATAAAAATGGGAGAACAGAAATATTTTCTAAAAATTTGTATTTCTTCAACTTGTGATTTTTTAATTTATTTCTATGTGGTGAAGGCCATAGTTTTCCTATATAAAAGTAAAGTAATCGACAACGTTTCTGTAACAGATTAAACTTATCGATAATTTTACTATATATAAGTAAAGTTGTCGATTACTTTTCTATAGAAAATTAAAGCTTTTCTATAGGCAAATTGAGCTATCGATAACTTTTCTATAGAAGAGTAAAGTTTTCGATAACTTTAATAAAGAAGAGTTTAGGTATCGATACGTTTTTTATAGAAAATTAAAGCTATCGATAACTTTTCTATAATAAGGTAAAGTTGTCGATAACTTTTCCTTATAAAAGTAAAGTTGTCGATAACTTTTATTTGTAAAAGTAAAGTTGTCGATAACTTTGCAATAGAAAAGTAAAGTTATCGACAACTTTTCCATAGAATAGTAAAGTTTTCGATAACTTTGCAATAGAAAAGTAAAGTTATCGACAACTTTTCCATAGAAATGTAATATTATAATATATAACTTATCTACAAAAACGTAAAATTATGGATATTTTTTCAATATAAGAGTAAAGTTATCGACAACTTTTAAATAGAAAAACAAAGTTATCGATTAGTTCAATCAATAACTGTTCTAAGGGAAATTGCCTTATCAATAACTTTTCCTCAGAAATGTAAAGATATTTATATAACTTTTCTATAAAAGTTTTAAGTCATGGATGTCTTCTTTCGAGAAGGATAAAGTTACCGATAACTTTTCTGCAGAAAAGTTGTCCATAATTTTCCTATTTAACCAGCTCACCACGCAAAATAGTTACATATGTATAGCAGTTGCCTCAAAAGAATTTAACTTTTCATTCTATAATTTAAGCTTCGCTAAAATATTTTATTATTTTCTTTAACAATTGCATTTACAAATCATATGAAGGATGAAAATAATTAAAGCTTTGAATGTTTTATGATGTTTATTTTTCATTTAATGGCAACGAAAACAGCGAAATTCAAACCAAACAATCAACGACAACCAGAATCATAAAACCATAAAAAGAAGAACACCTCTTTCCCCTTTTTGTTTTTTTTTGTTTTGTGATGACTTAAAAACAGACGTCGGCAATTAAATCTCACACACTTTGAGGATTTTTCACTTTAATTTTTTTTACATTTCTAACGTTTTAATTTTACTGCTTTGATAGATGTAGCGATCACTGTAATAAGAAAAAATGCTTAAGCCGGAAAATATATGAAAAAAACTGCACTGTGCCTATTTTGTGGCCATGACTTACTTTAAACAATATACAACAGCATCATAAATGTATGATATCCGCAAAGACAGGCTGACTTAATATCTGTCTGTGCAAATGCTTGTGCTGAAAAGTGAGTGGAAATATAAGTTTATATGTGTAACTATAAAAGTGGCGTACAAATGTTTAACCATTCGTAAAATAAACGTAATTAAATTGATGGCATCACATCTCACATGCTCAGTCCCTTCAAAAGGTTTATGTACAAAAAAAAAAAAAAAAAAAAAAAAAAAAAACTTAAAAGAACCTCCTCTTTGAAAAAAAAGACGAAAGGAAATATTTATTTTATTGCGGCTGTCTCAAGTTTTCACAGCCATAAGTTTTATGTTTGTGGCTTTTGAAAGATGTTTCGTTTACCATTAATATTAATTAATAGTCATCATTTGATATCACGCTGTACTTTAAACTGAAATAACTATAAATTTAAAGATTTTATTACACTTGACCCCGGTCGCAGCAATATTTTATCAGTTGTGAAAGGCAGCCAGGCAGAATGTTCTTATAGGTGGCCATATAAAAACCCTTACAACCGGCAATAGTGGGGATTCTTACATTCAATTAAATGTTTGCCTTTACTTTTGCAATATCCTGGTTGCTTACCGCAAAAAAAGTTCTTTTCAGGAAGCTGTTAGACAGAGCTTTCCTTGCTATATAATTTACAGATTAGAAATCAGGGTAAAGATCACAATGTAGATATAAAAAAAATAATAGTTACTACTCGAAATTCTTACATTTTCTAAATCATTTTTTGCTCCATATCTTGGCTGTGCGGCAAATCTCATTGAGCCATCACTATTCTCATTAACAAGTTATTGCCCTTTTGTTGTTTTCTTTTTTCACAGCAAACTCTTTCTTACCTTCTCTCCTCTCGCTTCATTTTTATTTTAAGCAATTTATGTGGTTTTTCGCATAAATAATTTTGTTTATTTGATTTCATTAAGCAAAATAATTTATTTTGTTTGTAATAACTACCCGTAAGAGTTT
Organism: Epicampocera succincta; assembly: GCA_932526305.1. Taxonomy (NCBI): domain Eukaryota; kingdom Metazoa; phylum Arthropoda; class Insecta; order Diptera; family Tachinidae; genus Epicampocera; species Epicampocera succincta. The sequence goes on along the minus strand of OW052036.1, from coordinate 58,495,903 downwards.
TGTTTACTTACAGCCTATTATTTTCTTTAATATTGAATATCTTTGTGGATGGTAAATGTTTTGCTCTACCCCCTTTAATAAACATTATAACATCATAAAATGTGGCCTACATTTAGCAAATTGAGAAGTTCATAAAAATGTTGCCTATCTTGAGGCACTGATGTTACACTAATAACTGTTGCTTCCACAAACTTCATGATTTTATTAGATAGTGAAAGTATTCTCAGGTTGATTTATAGACAAGAATACACATTTTGTTACAAAGTCGGAATTTCCGTAAGATTTTATGACCAGGTAAAATAAAAATAAAAAAAACCTGCTTGGCAATAAAAGAAAAGAAACTTTTAATTTAATTGTAAGGAAAACTTTGCCTGAGAACATTAAGAAATTATTAAGATAAAAGAGGAAGAGAATAAAACCATTCAAATATTTATTACCGACGAATTAACGAAAACAAATGGTATTCTGAAGAAACAACAATTTGCAATAGAGAGGGAAGTAGCCAGAATTGCTCTATGCTAAATGGTTCAAGGTGGAAGTTTAGGAACAATTAAATTTAATTAGTTGCTATAACAAGTTTTCTGGGAAAAGATAAAAATTGCTTAATAATTCTTTTAACCTAAAGAGAAATCGTATATATATGTTTATGAGGTGGAAAGCTTAAAAAGGATATATGGGACATTGTCCACAAAGTTTTAGAAGAAAAGTTTTTTTTTATCACTTTTCTTTAAAAGTATCGTTTGAAAAGAAAAGTAATTTATAACTTTTGTGTTTTATTTAAATTATCAACATCTTAAAAAAAATCAATCAAAAAGTTCTGAACATAATTTCCATAGAAAAGTAAACTTGTCGATAACTTGTCTTCAGAAAGTTACTGATATCGAAAACTAAAGTAATCGATCATTTCATTTACATTTTCCTAGAGACGTCAGGCTTGCCAATTCTTCTTTAAACAGTCAACTTATCGATTGTTTTTGTATAAAAGAGTAAAGTTATCGATAAACATTCTATACAAAAGTAAATTTATCAATCGCTTTGCCATGAAAATGCACAGTTATCGATTGCTTATCGTTAAGAATAAAAAATTATGTGTAACTTTTCAGTGAAAAATTAAAGTTATCAATATGTTTTCGATAAAAAATTAGAGTTATCAATAAATTTTAGTTTGAAAAGTAAAGTTATCGATAACTTGTTTACAAAAAATTAAAGTTATTGTTACGTTTCTGTAGAAAAGTAAAGATATCGATAACTTTTAGTTAGAAAAGTTAAAACAAAGCTAAGAGTTATCGATAACTTTTTAGATAGAAAAGTAAAGTTATCGATAACTTGTTTACAAAAAATTGAGGTTATTGTTACCTTTCTACATCAAAGTAAAGTAAGTTATCGATAACTTTTAGCTAGAAAAGTAAAGTTAAAGCAAAGCTAAAAGTTAACGATAACTTTTTAGATAGAAAAGTATAGTTATCGATAACTTTTTAACAAAAAGTTTGAGCTATCTTAATTTTTCTATACCAAAATGAAGTTAAAGTTAACATTTTTATATAAAACTAAAACCTTTAATGGCTTTTGTTTTAAAAAGTTAAATTATCGATAATTTGAGCAGTTGTCTAAAGAAAGCAGAGTCATCCATCCATCGATAACTAAATATTTGCAACAAATACAGCTGCTGATAAATTTTCCATAAAGTCAATTTTTAGAGGCAACTTAAATATGTTTTTCATATCAAATAATTCTTAATTGTCACAGCAAAATGCTCCTTAACATTTTCCTGCATTTTGTGTGTGTGAGTGTGTGTGTTTGGAGTTTTCAACAATGCCTTGAATTGAACACATAATTACTTCTGTTTCAGCATAAGTCTCCGAAAAAAAACTGTCTACACAAAACCTAAACACCAAATGCCATTTCACCAATTAAGCCATGTTTATTAGCAATATACTTTTAGCCACAACACAAGAGATGGTTAGAAGACGGCTCATTCCGACACAGCTAAACAATGCAGCTGGAAACGGAAAACGGCCGCTGTTGCCATGTCTGCCAAAAAATAAAGAAAACATGAAAAAAGAACTTGCCTGGATTTTATTTTTTACGCGCCCCAAAAGAGAGACACTCATTATAAAAAGGATGCTTCACTAAACTGCAGCAGCAACAGCAATTAAAACAATAAAAAACAAGGAGACAAAATTTTGTACACAGAAAGAAGCAAACAAACATGGATCCAATAAAAACAAACACATAAAAGCAATACTCACAAACAGACGAACAACACAACTCTTACATACAAACACACAGACAGACAATCTTATGGTGCGAAAACTGGAAATACTAATTAACCACAAAAGAACACTAATAATGAAAACACAGACAAGAGACACCACCAGAAACAGAAACAGCAATACCAACAGCAACAGCAACAGCAACAACAGCCGTTAATACAACAGTTTCATTGTGCTGGAACTTTTGAAACGAAAAACAAAAGGCAGGAGACGGAAACTGCGAAAGAGACAGGATGTAAGAAAACTGACATCAGCAGCCAAAATAAAGGCCAACTTAATTGTTACTTACATACAATACAAAATGCTGTTTTTAATTGTGTGTATTTGCTAAATATTGTTAATAAAAAAATAGACAATAAGAAGGACTCGAACATAAGCTAATGTTGGCAATAAAATGACAAAGTCACCAAGGAAAATACTCGCACAATGAAACATACAACCTGCAACAAAAGTCCTGCCAGACAATACGCAAATGTTTTAACTTATTGTACTGTTCGGTATAAAACGTACTGAGACTCAAAAGGGTCTCGTTGAGAGAGGTGTTTCTGCAGAAGAATCGAGGTTTTGGAAAATTATTCAAAACACAAATTAATGGCCTCTATTCCAAAGATGAAGAAAGGGCTCCAGCACCTTAAAAGCAAATCAATTTTAATTTATAGTCTTCCGCTGAACGCGTTCCCGTTCAACCCTGTATTCGTGCCAAGCAATTAAAATTGTTTAAAGTGCAAAACAGAAAAAAAAGCATCCAAAGAAAAACATCAAACAAGCAGCGAATAAAGAAAGATGTTAATGCAAATTAGCAACACTTGGAACAAGAACGATGAAAAAAGAAGTGGGGGGAGATGAACAGCGAAAACGACAGTTTGTATTGGAGTTGGGAGCCAAATTAACTCTTTTCCTCAAACTTAGCTTAACCCATTAAGAGACTTACTAAAGCAGACAAGTCAAATAATCGACGATATTGAAATAATCGGATGTTTTGCACTAAAACCAAAGTAAAAATTTATAAGGTCGAGGTTTTGTTGTCCTCAAGTTTTGATCAGTTTTTAATTTGTGACTCTGGAGAAGATTTTGACAAATCAACTTATAAGAGGTGCTCCCAGTTTTTTTTATGATTTAAAATCGCTGCTTTTGAGTTTTCTTTACTTTTAGTCATACAACCCCCCCTTCATATGATTTAATCGTGTAATAAACCACTTCTTGAAAAGCCAGACAACTCAGTGGCGAAACTCAGCAGATTTTGGTAAACCAAAACCCCTTGAAAAAGTTACCCTTTCCTGGTACTTCGTCCTCCAGTTTCTCACTTAAACACACATCTGTTGCAGGACAGCAGCTACTCATTCGTTATACCGAATAAGTCTTTCGCCAGATTAAAGCTTTCAATACAGACAAAATATTTACAGGTAGGGCGGGCCATGCCACCAGTTCCGAATGTTAAATACGACTAAACCAGATATTCCTCAGCCTAGTGCTACCCGTAATGCTATTTTGTCTTTAATGCAGAGGTCGCATTCCGAAAACGGAGTCACTCCAACTCCAACGGAGTCACTTCAAAATTAAAAATAATCCCAAATATTTTTTAGCGACTTGAATTTGTTTGTTGAAATGAACCATTTTTTTAACCAACACAAGAACCTCTACTCATTCTCTCCCATCTAAGATGTAAATAAAGAATTCATGTCGCTGTCAGGTTCCTGTACTGGCACTTAATCTCCCGGGAAAGCTTTGGGAATCGCAAGCAACAAGACTAAACACCCATTTATGTCCGTGGTCCTGTTTCAAAAGGAGCAGAGTAGGAGAGAGAGAGAGAGAGACACAGAGAAGAACAAACTTCACAATGCGGAAATGTCTGGCGTCAAGGTAAACTGTTTCCATTTCATCCTATAGAAATTGTGAGCCCGCAAACAATATTTTTTTATCCATAGATTATAAATCTTTTCAATAACTTCGAATATAGTGGGAAAAAATATACAGGAATATGTCTAGAATACAGGGTTGGCGATGCAAAAATAAATTAAAAAACCATAAATTTATGGTAAAATTAAAATTTTAGTAAAATTATTAATTTCTTATTTCTACTCTTTTTTTTTTTTTTTTTGACCCGGCCGCCTGCCAAAGTGTTAAAAACTTTAGGAGTTAAAAATTCCTGGCGGGAAGTAAAAGCTTTTTTTTTGGCACTTTCGACCATTTAAGGGGCGTGTCTAAAAGAAAACTTTTTTCTGCCATTTATTCCCTTCTTTTGGCACCCAATAAAGCCTGTGGGTTTCCTTGACATGCACAATGTGGTTTGGCTTTGGCAGGAAAACACAATAATCGGAATGGCTTGACTGAAAGCTTAAAGACTTAAATAAATACCACTTAGCATTTAGCTTTGCGGGCCAAAACTAAAAGAAAGTAATTACCAGCACTTTTCACAACAACAAAATAAGAAAATTTTAAATTTTAAAGAAAGTAACAATTTCTAAGCAACAGGAGCTGTCAGGTTTAAAAGCCTTAAAATAAACTAGAGCCGATTTTGTAGCGGCTGCTGCTGCTTTTTCGATTCTAAATTTTTGTTTCACTTGAACGCTTTAAGTATGACAACCAACAATTCCACAAGGTTTTAAATGGATATTTTATGTCCTGTATTTGTTTTCTCTTCTTAAATTGTTTTCGCCTTAAGTAACAGAAATCATAAAAAATAATGAAAATAAAGTATTAAATCTTGTTTCATTTCTTTGGGTTGCTCCCTTCTTTCTAATAGGGTGGTTTCACAAGAAATCTTGCTTTCAGAAATACATTAAGAACTCGTAAAAGATCCAGTCACCCCTCCTTCTAGTCGGCGAAAGAAATATTATGACCTGACTTAGAACTTGCATTTAATGCAAGTAATATTTATTTATTTATATATTTTGTGTTTGTTGTTGTTGTTGTTGTTGTTGTTTTAAATAACAATTGTTAGCCATCACAATACACAACCATTAATACAAACACAAACGCACATGAGTCAGAAGATTGTTTATGTTTACAGTTTGACTTTAATCCTTATAAATGAAGGACACGTTGCAATCAGGACAGCTTAACACTGTTGCAAGCCAACAATAGAATCAGCAACAGAAGCACATACACTTTTTTTAGCACATGTTTCAAAGCACGCGAATGTATTTTTAATGTGTTCTACAACCCCGATTTTTTGTTTCTTGTTTTTTTTTTTTGATGTATGGAACTATATGAGTGACATGATTTGTTGGCACAATATGATTATTTAACATTTACTTTAGTTTTCCTGAAGAGTTTCTACCCAAAATGCCTCACTTTTGTATTGGTCTTTCTGGCATTGGGTTGTTTTTTTTTTTTTTAATAATTTGTAGTGGTTTTATTTCCTGTTTTCGCAATTTATTTGCGTTTTTGTCATTGCGTCTCATCATTATGTTTTAGTTATACCTTAAGGATTTGATGCTGTATACAGCCTTATAGCTCCCCCCCCAAACCCTTAAAGTATGCAGTCCTAATGTCTTATATTTGTTATGATTACAATTGTTAAGAGTTTTCCGTTTCGTTTTATGAAAATCCTTATAATTTGCTAAAACGTTTTTTTGTGGTTTTGTCAATGGCAGTGATTCGTTTAAGGGTAACAAAAGAAATGCAAGAATTATTTTTAACAAACGTGATGTAGTTAAGGATAAACAGAATCTGTTAAGAAGTTTGGCTAACACCAAACGTAACTTAAAATTTGGTATGAGCAAAGCTGGTGAACACTATTAGTAAAAAAACGTCTTTACACTTTATAAAACACTAGATTAATCTGGAAAATTAATTAATTTTGAAAATAATTGGTCCACAAATGGTAAATGAATTTGCGCCAACCCACCACCTTTTTACACCAATTTCCAAAAATCAATAATCGGCCCTTTCCGTAAGAGTTTTGAACACAAACATCTACAAATAGATTTTCAGATAAATTTTTTTTAGAACAGAAATAATTCTTTTATTTTTTATTCTAGCACAAAATATTTTTTTTTTAGAAAATTCTGGTTTTTTTTCAAAAATTATTTTTGATGTTCGAATTTTCGAACATTATTTTAAACTCTGCAGCAGCATCTGCTATTCATTTTATATTATATAAAATGAATTTAAGCTTCAAGTTTTTAAAAAGAACAACTTTTTTGTCATGTTCGAATTTTCGAAATTTATTTATCTCGCAATAAAAAGCCTATCTTTCAAATGTTTAAGTTAATATTGTGCAAAATTAGCATGTAATTGAAAACAAACTTCATGTTCGAAATTTCGCACTTGTTTTTAATTGTAACTTCGGAAATTTCCAACATTAAAAATTCAAAAATTTTACAGTTTATAGCAAAAAAAAACAAAAATTAAAAGCAAGTTTTTTAAAGTGCAGAATCAATCGCCATGTTCGAAAATTCGAAACTATTTTCATGCTTAAGTTTCAAGTACACAAATGTTGAAATAATGGTTTTGTTTATAAAAGAAAACACAGTGTTGGAAAGAAATTAGCAAAAATCTATGTTCGAAATTTCTCTGTCGGCTGAATATTCCTAATTCTGTATGAATTTTAAACTTAATTTAATATTTTAAATATATTTTCTTCACTTAGTCTCATTCCACATTAAAAACTCGATTTTGTAATCGCTTAAAGCCGCAAAAAAAGTAACAACAAAGAGGAAAAGTAACATTTTAATAAACAAGTTGCCTATTTTAAGGCGCATTTCTCAAGTACATACTTTTCTAGGACACACTTTTCACCTCCTGTACACAAGTAAAGAAAACTCTCAATTTGATTTGCCCGAGACTAGTTTGCCCAAAAATCCACAGGAAATTTTCTGTTAATCCGAATATTATTATTTATCTTAAGTGGGTGTGAGCGGGTAAATTTTTCGTAAATACATTTAAAAGACACTTATTGTCAGTTGCCAAAAAAAAAAAAAATTAATGCGCATTCGAGTTACTCCTATAAGTCAAGAAGATGACGATGATAATAATGAGGATGCTGTTGATGAAGCTGTTGTTCCAGATAACGATAACAATGATTGTCAGGTCAGCAGCCTCAAAATGTACATGATACTGTTTGAGCTTCATTACGTTTTGAGGGCACACGCAGCTACAGTAAGAAGGTCCAACACCCAAACACACATACACATGTATATTTGGCGCACATTAAGCACAAATCAATCGATCTTGTCTCGTTGTCTGTTAGCAACGTACAAATCCACTTAATTGTCGACAAATCAAATACACAACCATAATCTGTTCTTCTTGTTTTTTTTTTGTTTTTTTGTTTCTTTGGCAATAAGATAAGCGTTTTTGGTGTGTGCTATTATTTTGTTTTTCGTTGAAGGGCCATTGTGCAAGGCAAGTCTTGTTTAAGTGCCATCAAGTGTTAAGCTTTTACCAAGAAAACAATCAAAATTAATCAACGATTTAAAAATAATTAGTTTCGTTTGTTATTATTGGCCAGAGAAGTCAAACAGACATTTATTTTTAGGTGCAATAGAAACTTTATATTTTATTTTAATTAACGAAAAAATGACCTCTTAAAAGTAACACTTACAAAACATTCTTTTATATTGCAAAAAATTTGTTGATTTCGTGTTTTGTCTTTAAAACCAAGAAGGCGTTAAAAAAAATTAAATTTTTTAATAAATTATTTCATTAAAAAATAAGCACCTTTTCTGCAAAAACCCCTGAGGAAAAATGTTATTAATAAAAAAAAATGTCCTTAAAAGACACTTTCTTCAAATTCAACTTTATTCACCGTTATGCGCCTGTCAAACAACAAAAATATACTGACAGTCAGTCGCAGCAAGGGAGTTCACAAACAAAAAAAAAATATATTATTGTTTGTACAGGTGGCTGTCAGATCTTACAGAATTGTCAGTAAAATATGCTGGAAAATGTCTTTTATAAGTGTTTTTGTGAACTGCCAATTTTCAGTCCTATGCGCACAAGTGTTGCCAGGCCATTGTATGAGCACAATTTTGTCAACCACCTGACAGTCAGGCGAGTGCCCATTTCTACCATTGCCAGGTAGACGCTTTAAATCTTCTGGTGACGTCTCACAACAGATCTAGTAGTTTTTTTTTGCCTGCAATAACTGACAGTTTTTGTTGGCCGAGAAATGTGACAACTTTTCGCACAATGACGGCTTCTTACAATCATCTGACCTGACAATTAATTTACCATCTGATGGCATTTTTTCATTGTCAGTACAAAGTCAACACATGGTCATTTTTCACAGTACGGTAAGATCTGACAACTTTGGTTAGCTGATGTGTTTTTTTTGTACATGACAATATTTCTACAAAAAATGTAACCTTTAAAAACTGGAACTGAGCAGAGCTACAAGCGCACAACAATTATGATGGGCACATGATCGCCGGCATTAACGTGTGTGTGCACCAACATTCATTGGAGGCCTTTCTGGTCTATTTCGTCAACAGAATACATACATCGTCGGCGTTTTATTAGTACAGTTTGCTGAATTGCTGTCAGTGGTTTGTAGATGTCCTTTCAAAAATTTAATAATCTTTGCATTAAATACATGTTCAATATTGAGCAGAATATAAAAATATTCATGAACTCTTCTTCTGCTGAGCTTTCAATTAAATCTTCAAAATGTTAATTTTGCCATTCGAGATCTGCATGTGCACTTACGCACACACCGGCCAAAGGACACTTTACACTCACAATAGCGAAAGCTTGTGCCTCGTATATGCAGATGTGAACAGCAATGGAAAACCCGCATATTTAGCAGATTTTGTTGTCATAATTTTCGTGGATATTTAGTAAAACTCATATTGCTATTATGGCAAAAGCAAAGCGTAGTAAAGAGCTTTTGTTGTTGTTATTTTTGTTATTGTATGGACCAATTAACTCTATGCCTGAAATGAGTTGCTGGCTGGTGTTTTTGTTGGCGTAAAAGGCTTTTTAACTTGACCAACATCATCAAAAACAACGTATCGTTGTTGTCATTGTCATTGTCATTGTTGTTGCTGTTGTTGTTGTTGTCGTTGTCATCGTCAACATCATCATGAATTTGAATACTTATCTACATATGTATGTATGTATGTATGTATGTATGAGGGCATATTACGCAACAAAGGACACACACAGGCACACACCTACTTCCGCAATAAATTGCTACTAAGAGCATAAACTGGCATAAACGTTATATGATTGTTCTTATGACAACCAGTTCTGGGGAATATGAACGAAAATCACTCTCCAGCTTGTGCGTCTGTTTGAGTGGATAGTTAAGTGCATAAACGACTACGAACGTGTGTTTGTGCAACCAATTGCCCAAATTGCTTTTGAAGACAAGTCAAGTATCGAAAAATCCGGCCTTAATTAAAGACAATGGTTTTTACACTAATTTAATTACTGTTGCCAAACCGGTCCTAACACGATAAGTCGCAAAGTTGCGGCCGACAAAAAATTGGCTAAAAATTGTTATTTTTATTTAACTTAAAAATTTAAAACTTGCAACTTTAAGACTTGTGCACTTATTTTCGTTTCTGTTTATTGCCTGGTGACATTGAAAAGTTTGCATTGAAAATTCTTAGTACAATTTTTTCAATACGTTGTCGTCGAGTCGCTGGTAACGAGCGTCTGGTTTAAAGAGTATTCTGCACCTTTGTCTGCGGTGCCATCAACAGCCATTATCAGCCATGCATATCGTAGAGTTCTAATGTTATCGAATATTTAAGCAAATTTACTATTTTGATTTTGTAAGCAATCCGTTTACAACAAATCTCTGCTCGAGCTAAAGGTTGTATATAAAAATGTGGTATTGAACGAATTGGCAATGAGCTGCTTCTGATCTGTCAAATAATAACATATTCTTTGAACTCAAAAGTTAAACGTTCGCTATATATATATATATAGAACATGTTTCAGGCAAATTATTTCCAAACCTGTAAAAAAATTGATTTTTTTTCTCCATGTTCGAAATTTCGAACTTGAATAAATTTGGTCTTATTTTTATAAAATGAGTTGGGGTATATAATTTACTATTATACAATGATTTAACTGCCAGCAATAGCGTTAATTGCAATTTCGAAATTTTGTTCGAATTTTCGAACTTAAGAGATTTTAGTTTTTCTAATTTTTTCTAATATGTAAAACATTATGAATACAAAACTCTGGCAGAAACGACTCAATTCCCAAACTTATTCGAAACTGGATGTTGAATTTGCCAACAATGCTGCTGATTTACGAAAAGTAAAATCCTTGACTTCTTATATCGCTTTGCTGGAATATGTTTTGGCTACAAATTATTAAACCCGAATTTTGTGCACTCTTTTTCCAGCAATATTTTTAATTAATGAATGTTTGTTTATAAGCAAAGAAATTTATATTTTAATAGGAAATAGAAATTTAGAAGTTAGAAAACTCGAAATTAAAAACAATCAGAAAAGATTAATGCCATTATCAGGGCAGCCTGGCCTGCGATATGGACCACGGTACATGTTAGATGTGAAGAGCATTTTCCCATCGTACCCCCCCCCCCCCAAAAAAAAATCAAATTTATTTATTTATTTATTTGTTAGGACTAAATATGAATAATAAAACATTATTGTATAGAAAGAATTGGTTCAACAATTTCGAAAGTAAGATGTCTTTTTGTCAGTACGTTATTACTCTCAGAGAAGTTAATAATGTGGTAACATTTATTGAAGTTGGCACAAGCTCGACGACAGAACGGTAATATAAGGCCAAAAGCTTAAAATTTCGGGTAGATCTTGCAGGAACAGATATTCAGTATCAGCATCGCCATGAAGCAGGCTGTGGATAAAAAAAAAGCGCTCAGCATCAGTTCGTCGAGTGATGATGATGATGATGATGGCGGCAAAACTTCGTATGAAGTCCAACCAAGACCACGGAGACAGACACATGAATAGCGTAACAAGGATCCCAAACAATCGATCCATACTCAAGAATTGGTCGCGCAAGAGAAGTGTGTAAAAGTTTTGTAATATAAGGATCAAGGAAGTCCTTAGACCAGCTATTCATGCAGCCAAGTACCCCATAGGCTTTATTTACCACAACAGAGATATGATCAGGAAAGTTGAGTCTGTGATTCAACAGTAGGTCCGCTATATATTCCCCAAGAAACATTCATAACAAAAACTCTATTCAGGTTTCTCTTTTGAAAAATCAAGTTTTCAATAAAAAATAAATAAATCATGTTAGAAATGAAATATTTTGAAATTTCGTATTTTCAATACTTTCATTATTTTAGAAAAACGGTAAAACTCTGCACTTAGATTTGTTGAACTGCCAAATATGAACCAGTATCCTCAATACATTCCAAGATGATTTCTAATTTGTTGTTTAGTTTTTATACTCCAGAGCAAAGAACAGGCTGTAAGAAGTTTTAAGATCCCTTTCAGTTCTTAATGACTGGGCAGCAACTTGATCGGCACAAGTTGCTGCATCTGCTCGGGTAGGGCACTTAAACAAAACGTTTCTGCTGCCAAGCATTGCTTAACAGCCACTTAAAATTGCAACATGTACGGAAGTTTAGAAACAAATTTTCTGGTTGTGTTTTTTTTTTTTTTTGTTTTTCCTGTGTGCATTATTTCACTGATATTGCAGAAAATATTCCTTTAATACACAAATGTAAATGTGTTAATACTTTTGCAGTACACGCACACACACACACAAACACATTGTTTGAATATGGCAAGTGAACGAACGGCATCAGTAGAAATGTCTGAATGTCTATAATTTTCTAGGATTTAACCAGCGCTGTGGTGAACCGCGTCGTTGCATATGCGTTTTAAACATTCACCGACTAACAGAGCAACACACTTAAAATCCTGCCATAGATCGACATACACACAGCCTTTGAAAAGGACAGACCTGCCTTGTGTCGTATTTAGATATGCGTATTGCCAACAAAAAAAAAAAGAAAAGAAGAAGAAGGCGAGGAACTGCATGTACTCGTAGTAGAGCAGCAAACGAAATGATTGTGGCAAAAAAGCAGAAAAATCTAAATGGATAAAACTAAAATTTGTGTAATATATGTATGTATAAAGTCTGTGGCAAAGGCATAAGTGAAGCTGAAAGTTTTTGAAAATATGAGTATGCGATTTGGGGTCCTTTTTGCACATTATTTTTTGTGCTGCCGTTGCCAAAACCGGATATAAGCATTTTGTTAACTACATGGTTTAAATACATACAACCGAGGATATTTAAGTTACAAAACGTGGTTTACCAAACCACAAAAGGATTTTCTCAGCTCCAGCTCCAACAACATCAGCATTTGAGTAGCAACGACAGCAGCCAGCACAGTCCGCTAGCCGGAATCAGCTGGCTGTAGTGCCAGTAAGTTGTAGAAGGTTTTTTTGCAGCAAAAACCATGAAAAAAAAAAGAAACGATTTTATTTAACAATTGAATATAAAACCCGAAAATTTTGCTCTAAAGTGATTTGTGATGTTTTGTTTGGAGAGTTAAATACTTTTTTTTGCTCGAGAAATTTCCCCAAAGAGTTGCTGTAACACAAGCTGCAAAATCAAAGACATCTAAATTTTCTAGACGTGCATGAGGAAAAAACGCACACATACATACACACATATATTAAATTATGTGTTAATAAACGTTCCCCATTGGCATAACTTTTCGATATAAATTATGATGAAGAAAAATAGTTCACAACTCTTTTTCAAAAGCTTAAAAGAAATAATTTTTACATGTCAGACAGACATTTTTTATATATCTAAACTGTTAAGGATTGTATAGAAAGTGTTTTTTTTTAAGGTTTAAAAGGAATAATTTTTAAATTTTTGCTAATAAAACATAAAACTATAAATACTTGTAATATAGTGTTTTAGTGCAAAAAAACCCAGTTTAAATTTTGGCAACCTTGAGTGCTGTTTGTAAAATGGAATCCAAACTACAGGAAAGACAGGCAGAGACAAAGGTGTCATAGTGTTAAGGCTGGCTTTTAGGCTGGCTGCTTACGAGACAAACTCTGTCATTTGTGGTGTACTTTAAAACACAGCACAATATGAAAAGATATGGCAGAGGACATACTAATTCACCGCAAAAGAAGTGATTTGTTCGGTAAAAACTTGTTTCTCTGGTGCTTTAAATAAAAGCGAATGTCCACATCGTGAAACAGGCTGCCAACCAAAGGACATTAGAATACCATGACACTGGTTTTCGGGTCACAAACCATAGTTTTAGCGAATCGTAAAGTATTACACAAGCTTTCCCAGAATATATAATACACATTATTTCTTCGTTTAAGAAGACAAAAAATCAAAATCCTTTATTACGGTATATCGCCAGAGACCGGAATTTATGTTTCTTTGGTTAATTGTTAATACAAACAAAAGGCTATGGCGTTGCAAAGTATGTAAACTTCTATATCCTTTTTTACATATTTTTATAAATTTACATATTTTTACAAATTGCGTTACGAGGAAAATGAGGTGAGGAAACATTAAATTTATATAACATGTAAGTCTGAGGATATATTTGAAACATACAATATGTGCCAATCAATAGAAATTGCCATAAGTTTTAGGGTATTTTTCGAAGTTTCGAACATAATTTTACTTAATCCATATTAAAAATACAACCACAAATTAGTATAAATTTTTCAAAAATGCTGCAAAAAGTAATGTTTTAAGATAAGTTCGAATTTTCGAAAACAAGTTCGAAATTTCGAAGTTCTGAAAAAACATCTTATTATAGATTTTCTTAAGTTTTGGCTAAATTTTTAACAATATTTTTGAAATTTTTAACACCGGTATATAATTTCGAAAATTCGAAGTTGTGCCAAATCCTAAGAAATCACAATATAACGAATATGGCAAAAGTTAGAGACACAAAACATCAGAAAATATCATGTTTTGAATTTTCAAAATCAATTTCAATTGAAATAGAAAAAAGTATAATATTTCTTTAATATTAAATTCTCGTACCTGATAACAAATTCAGATATCCACAGATTAGGCACCCGCCATTCGCCAATCTCTGAGATAGAAAAATATATAACGAGTTAGAAAAAACTGTTATTGAACAGTCGCTACTTTTATGCGTTTTTCTTTTTAATCAATTGCCAAACATTTTAACTTATACCGGCATCCAACAGTTATATATTTTTTTTTATACAATATATTTTTTAAACTTTATTTAATACAAAAGCTAATTTCTTTTTTTAGTACATTTTATCATATAATTAATAAACACACACAAATATAAAATAAGTACTTAAGTTCATCCATCACAAACCCAATTATTAATCTGATGGGCATTTCATTTGAAAACAAAATTAAAATATTCAATGTCTGTATGTTTTTCATCGTTTTCAATAGTGTTAATGAAATCATCCATAGTTGGGCACTTAATTAAATATCGATCTGAAAGTATTCACTGTAATTATTAAAATACCATTTAAATGTAAAGCAGAATGTAATAATAATTTTCCTCTTTTTTTTTGTGTTACAATAATGAAAACTATTTACGATTATAAAACAAAATACAAGTACTTTAGTTTTTGCGTTATAATGGCAGCACACAAAAGTAATAATTTTTAAAAATAATACATAATAATTAAGAAATAAACCAGCAAACGTTTGGGCAGATAAACAAACAAGAGGCTAAATTTTAAACTAGAAATACGAATTTAAGTTGTGAAAAAGTTGAACAAAACCCATATAAATACCTAAATTGCAAAATGTTTGTGGACTGAACAGAAAAAAACCTCTAGTGATACGATTAGTGGACAGTGGGCTCCGTATACACAGACTGATATAACGCCACTTGGGCTTTTAAATTTAGCCAATAACATTTAGATGCTTGCCAGGCTTCCATTTGCATATCACTACCCGAACTTTGCTTATCAGTTAAGAAATTAAAGTGGAACAAACGCACTGGGCTGTTTATTATATCACCACATCATACGAACTGATGGCCCCGTTTGACGCTTTTTTTCATTTTTAACTAATTTTTCTGACTAAATTTAAATATCTGAATTTTGCTGGTCTTCATATAGACCAGCTTTTATAGTTTTATAAATAAAATATTAAATTTTCATTACCGCCCAAAAAATATTTGTATGTATATATTTTAAGCTTTGATGAGTATAATTGATGTGATAGAAGGATTAATTACAGTTTAATGGTAAATCAAAGCCAAAAATAAAAAAAAAAAACCCTGGCTAAAATGGTACTTAATATGATATTTCATTGTGTTTGATAGACAAAAGCAGAACAGTGGGCGAAACGGAATAAAAAATATTTGATTTTATTTTGCAGCATTGAAAAAAATTATTTATATCATATCTTGAAAACAAATAATTGGCAATGGAATTAAAGCAGAGATGGCAAATTCAATCTACTCGTAGTTGACCTCAATATATTGTATATAAATGAGTTTGTTTCAACATCAAATAACCGATATTTGCGGGCAGTTCCGGCAAAAGACAGGCACTCACCTGCCAGGACTTTTTAATCAGATTCATATATTTTTTTCCCCATTCACAGCCTTCTATTATTCAAATTGTGTATTAAATTGCAACACAATATTCCAAATATGAAATTCCCTTGTTGTAATACAACAACCGCAATAATAAATATATATTAACACTATAATTAAAAGTAATTTCCAGTCACTGGTATTAATATAAATTTAATAACCAAATGATATGTGTGTCAATAAATGATAAAATTTCATTACAAAGAAAAGAAAAAAACCAACAATATACAACCCAACCAACATATAGATATTTATACATTTGCTTGTTTAACATACTTTTTTCATATAAATTTTAAAATATATATATTTAACATTCAATTCACATTGATATTGTAATATGGCACAACGTATTTCGTCTTTTTTTTTTTTTTTTTTTGCCTGGCATGACAGTAAAATGATTGAAAATTGATGAGGCAGGCGTTTGTTTGTTTGTTGGTTTTTTTCTTGGTTTTTTTTTTGGTGTCTCTTTGAAAGGGTACTTGCCAGTAAAGTGTTGTATCGTGGATAAGAAGAAACATGTATTATGTCCAGTATGAAAAAAAAATTGATTATTTTGAAGTGTTAATCAAAATGCTGGAAAATCTATTACTGTCTTAGATGGAATCATACATTTGGCGCATAGCACCCATTTTCTTAATTTTTATGTACTTCAGTTGTGTAACTGCAGCGATTTCGGCCAATGTCAGGATTATTTTGATCCGTTAAATGTAATTCTAATGACTATTGGAAAAGCTGCATGACACCATCATTTTATAAGCTTTTGTGGTTGTCCTATGCGGCAGTACAACTGGACGTAACGCGCCCATATGTCCTGTATCTTCAACCAATTTACTTTCTAGTGAGTCCATTTGCTACAATTTATCTAACATAAGTTATTTGATAGTCCCAGTCTAACGAACGATAACGTTCGCTAGCATTTTGTAGGCCATCAAAATGTCTTGGCGAAGATTTTACAGATTTGTTTGGCCAAAAATTTTGCGGCAATTACTCTGCTATTGAAGTCTCAGCCAAGTTGCCTTCAAATTACGAGTAGTTGCTCAAATGCCTTGTGTCGTTTGCCATCGTGGGACAGGTCCTTTTTTATATTGACTTTTACATACTTAATTCTGGACAATTTCTAATTCAAATTCTTCTGTTTTCGCTTGTCATTATGGTAAATTTTTTATTTTTTCATTAATAAGATAAAATAATTTTACTAATTCAAATTCTTCTGTTTTGTCTTTTTGTTTTTGCCTGTATTTTTAATTTCTTCAATAATAAGATGAAATAATTTTAGTTCGCGGCTATTTAGTTTTTACTAATTCAAATTCTTCTGTTTTCGCTTGTCATTATGGCAAATTTTATATTTTTTCATTAATAAGATGAAAAAATTTTGGTTCGCGGCTATTTAGAGTCTCTAAATCGTTTTACTAATAAAATAACTTTTGTCTTTGGCATTTACTGTCTCCAACTCTTGAGGCTATCAAATTTGTAGATATTAAATAGGTTAAGCCTGAGACTATAGAGCATTTTATAAGAATAGTTGAATTGGTTGCGGTTTGAATATTTGGGACAGTATTTTGTGGACGCTATAATTTCACAACAATCGGTGCAAGTTGGCCTATCAAGTTCCTACTTTAGACGATAGCAAAATATTCTTTAATACATTTTCCTCACCTCATACTCTTCGCTATCAAATGTGTGTTTTCTTAAGGACTCGTTTCAATTGCTCTTTGGAAAACATAAATTCCTAGCAGCCCCCTGTTTCGCCAAACGCTTTTTAAACATTTAAAATATTTCACTGTTTTTGCATTGATAAATATTGATTTGTGCCATAAATTTCGCATAAATTATCATTTATCAGTGACTTGTTTTGCTTTTGCAAAAAAAAAAAAGAAATCACAAACTCCCAACAAAAGGAAATATTTCCCCAAAAAAAGGCATCTATTTTTTTGAACATTATTTTCGACATCATTGTCAGTATGAACAGCGTCATAGAATTATGATTGCTGTCGTTCGAATGAAGCCACTTTGGCATCAGATGAAATTTATAATTTGAAAACAACTTTTCGACAGTTTTATTTGCTGAGTTTTTATTCGCTATTTGCTGGCAAAAGTTCTCTCCTCAGTACGCAAAGTCTGGAAAATTGTCATTCACTTATTTCTTTTTTTCTTGGCTTCCTTTCTTTGGCTTAAGGAAATCTTAGTGAAAGTAAAATCTTTAATAAAGCGCGCGTGTCATATATAACAAGTTACTTGTATACGAAGCTGACAAGCAATCAACAACATGTCAATCATTAAAAATTAAAATACTTTGTAGGTATTATATTTAGCGAGGAAAAAAACCCGAAAAAAAAGAAATTTGTTGGCAAAAATTGTTCACAGAAACTGAAAAAGGACAATATTGTACAATGAGGCAAAAAGAAAAAAACTGTTATCAAACAGCAACCATCCCCAACCCCTGCGCAATCAGAAACAAATTATCTGAAATAAAATAAGAAGGAAAAGAAACTAAAAATTATGTGGGCTTTCAATTCATATCGATCTATTTGCAAATGTTTTAAGGACAGAAAATCATAGAAAAACTCATATTCGCCAGTAATTGACAAGTTCAATTACTAAAACTGACACGAACGAGATGCTGAAGTGACTTTTCATTTTCTTATACACATACACACATCCACACGTACATACATACATGTTTTAATTTCATGAGCTCACTTACCCTGGTGGGCAGTTTTTGTGCTAGAAAGGCCAGGGAAGAAGATATTCATCAGTGCACAAAATATTTCCCCTTTCAAAAAACCAAAAAAAAAAAAAAAAAAAAAAAAAAAACAAAAATTGAAAGAAAAAACAAAAGTAATTTTCAGGACTTGTTGGTCATCTCTCTGATATCAAATGTTTGTGGCCTGTTTTTATTTTTGGCTTCCGCCGCCTGTATCAGAGCACAGCAGACAGCTGTGCTGTGCTGGCACTAGTTCGTTATGACACATCACACTAAAACGACTAATTTCTTATTCATTTCAACATCTTGAAATTTGCACTGGCATCATGACACATACGAGTATCTGGGACTGTAACTAATACGAGCACCAAAATATAGTGCATATTCATGTCTATGTTAACAGGGTGGCATGACGCTGCTTTTAAGCATCGCCAAATTGTTTCTTTCGTAAGCTGTCACTGGCAGAGACGGCAAACCTGCTGGCAATTAAAAAATTTATTAAAACAAATATATTCTTATTCAAAGATCCATGTTTTAATTTTGTATTAAACAAAAGAAAGAATTTCTTAGTTGTTGTACCCAAAGTAAAGGTTGGTCCAATCAAAACGCACCAGATTAATTCTAAATAAAAGAAAAAGTTTGCAGAAAATTATCTTAATAGTCGTTATTATGACAATTATATGTGAAACAAAATGCCAGCCAGGGCTTTGGTTTGGATTTTCAAGGACTCTGCGGCATAATTGTGCCAAATTATCTGATCGTTTGGCTCTTAAATTGTTCTGGGCTCATTGACGTACACTTTTTCTTTTAAGTAGCGCCAAAGAAAGAAGTCGAACGGTTTGAAATCACATGATGGTGGCGGCCAATTAACAGCAGCACGACATGAGACAAGACAATACGGCCATTGTATTTTCCATGCAAAAGAGCCATTATTATTATTTTCGTAAAAGGCTTTAGCAATCGCTAACGGTCTGCTCAATTCTGTACCTCTGCATAATTGAGTTTGTCAAACACTGAAACAAATAGATGTTAAATTAATAAACTCACCATTAACATCGCGCATTATGGCTGGACCATCTATTCGCATTTGAATAAACGTTTTACAAACCAACGAAAACATTCGAAAAGGGTTTTTTTTAACCAAAAATGTTTATTGATTCTAAGAAAAACTTTACTGATTCCCAGAATTATTTCACCGAAAAATGGTGTTGTGCAAAAGGAAACAAAAACTTGAATAAAATTGTTTGTTCATTGAACTCTATTCCTTCATCATTTTACTGACTTCTGCAGTTCTGTCGCAGAAATTATTTGCCCAGCAGGGTTTTCAGGTATTGTTCGGATACAAGGATAAAGTTTTGCCAAAGTGTTGGTGGAATCAGCAGATTGTGGCGCACAAAAAATTTTTATAAATTTATCGAATTTTTTAACAGAAAATCTTTCGTTACAGAAAGAAAACTTTTGGCCCCCGTTTGCAAAGTACTGTACAAACCTGTTTGAAGCAAACGAAGCACAAGCCCATGAATATGTATAGAATGAAATAAATAAGTAATAAAAACTAATCTTCGTTTTTTTTTTTTTGTCGAAAGATTTAATTTAGATATCAAAATCCAATTCATTATACACACTAGTTATAAGCCTGCCAAAGCCCAAGAAAATACCAAAAAGCAAACAAAACCCAAAGCCAAAGAACATCATTTACCACCCTTAAATTGTACCCACAACCTTCTCCCACCTCTTTCCGTTTTCTATATGTACATCCAAGAAGAATTGAAAAGCTAACGAAAGCTTAAAGTTCTGCTCCTGCTACCCTTAAAAATATTATGCGGCAGCTTATTTGCAACATAAGCCACAAAATATGTACAAAAATATGTCACTTTAATGCGTATCAAATAAAGAACATCATGCATTTCCTGCGTTAAGGCCGCCCCAGCTCAAGCAAAACAGCATTTGCCAGCCACCAGCCACCAGCCACCAGCCACCAACCCCCAAAAAACCTCTACCCCAAAACGATAATAAGAAATCAGAATGCACGGGGCCCAAAAACGATAATCAACAGTAAGTGATACTTATCAATATCATATTGGTTTTGATGATAAATATGCTGTAAAAAAGGAGACTCGAGAAAAGCAAAAAGGGAGTATAAAACTTTCAAAGGGTCCTTTATTTAAAACTTAATGGATATTATGATATCATTTCAGTTAAACAAGTGTTTTGTAAAATAGTTTCAAGTGTTTTGGCAAACGGAAACTTAAAATTTTAAAGAAATACAATACAAGTATTTGGCCAGAGCAAAATGCTTCATTTGGCTGGGGATTCGTACAAAAGTTAGTGCATACTTTAGGGGTGGTTCTTCACCTAAAACTGAAATGTAATACATTTCTTACCATAAAATCAAACATAATGCTTTTAAGGGAAAATAAATGCCACAATAATACTTAATGGTCACCAACAGAATCTTAAGAATCTTGAGATTTCCTGAGCAGATAAAACAAACAGCAAAACGAAAAGTCCTGGACTGAGCCGTCTATAAAAGTATGTTTAAATTAACAAATTAAAATGTAGCAGCGAATGTAGGTTTTATTTACGAACAAGAATTTGATACTTACAACATTTTTTATGGGCTAAATGTTTAATAAGATTTTCCTAATTTCGTGCTTACAGGCACGTAAATTAGTCTGGCATATCTTTAGGCTTAATTTTTAATAATTTTATTATTAAAATAAAAGTGTGTGTGTGTGTGTGTTAAAGTTCTTTACCAGAAGAAAACAACAAGTTAATAAGATCACGAATATTTTTTAATATCACGCCAAACCTAAAAGCAAACAAAAACAGAATACTAAAACAAATTCCAATTTATATTTAAATCCTTGAAATACATAAAACTTAACAATTGATGACACGTTTTCAAACAATTTGATGCTTAACACAATAGCAAACATATCGAAAATGCATTAATTTTTAAAGCTCCCCAAAAAGCAAACGAACCGAAGCTTCAGCATATCAAATAGCTGATGATTTCATCGCACTGCAGCCAGCTGAACCACCTACACACACACACACAACTCGTCCATTAAATATTATTAAGAATTTTATTCATGTTGTAAATATTTGCCAAAACAAAGAACTGTACGACTACAGTTGCTTTGCAGCCATTCATTTTGCTTTGCTTTCTGCGTGCTGCTCGTATATTTGGCGCAATCATTAAATATTTATTAAAGCATATTTAATGTATGACCTTTATTTGCGACTTTATGACATGAGATTATGTGTTTTTCGGTTTAAGAGATGCCATTTAGAGTTGCAAATATCCGAAAATAAATAAGATAATGTAAATTCGAATAAAACTTGGATACATTTAGACTGTGACGACTTGCATGAGAAAAATGCTAACAAAAAAAACATACATATATCGACCAGACAAAAGTTGGTTTATACGTGGTGGAGCAAAAAGAAATGCTTAAGGACAGCTGCACAAAATCAGTATTAAAATCAAAGTTTTTCTTATTTCAAAATGCGAAAAACTGAATTAATTTGATTAGAAAGTTGGTGTTCCAGCGCCCCAAAAGTCCTGATTCAGGCCAGTTTAAGGACTTGCCATTGTCCATTCATCTACTGTGGACTTGAGATGACTTTTGTAGTTATACTCCTCACTGCAATCTTATTTCCAGTTTTCAGTGTCAACTTGATTAAAAACTCAACTATTAACATATTATTTACACGGTTCTGCTTTATAATTAAAAATTTCCTACATATTTCATACGAAAGTCTTGACTAAGACTTTAATTGTTGTCATCGTTTTAAACATCCCTTTTATTACACTCGTAGTCCTGATTCGATTGACATCTTAGTTTTAGGCTTGATGATGGTTTTTTTTCCTACATATTTCATACGAAAGTCTTGACTACGACTTTAATTGTTGTCATCGTTTTAATTGATTAAGTATTTGACTAGGACTTGAGCTCAACTCTTTTGGGTTTTCTAATACATGTCTGACAAAACAAAAGTTCTGATTATTGTAAGTCCCATTCGTTTCTTGTTCATTTTGGACACAAACCAAACATCAAAAGCCAGGGACTTCAAGTGAATTTGATCTTGGGTTTGTGCCCATCGTATCAGTTTTCTGCAAGCCTTATAAAATCGGGAATATAGTAGGGATTTAAGTCAACATTATTTTTGGTTTTGTTTTTTAAATTCTTCTTTAAGTAAAAGAATCTGCTTTAGGTGGCACAAATATGGCTTGTGATACAAAGTTGGTCACAAACGAAATGAAACGACTTAATTAAATGTTCAACTGAATTATAAATAAATTTTGCCAAGAAAACAGCTGCGTTTAAATGATAAAATTAAAATTATTTTCATCAAAATTCTTACTCAAGGGCTCGTCATTACATTTCATGCTCAACTCATCTCGTCTCCAGTGCGTTAACAAACATTGTTATAAAAGCAAATAAGAGTTTGAAAATATTTATTCTCATACTTCATGCCAGCCCACGTACATAAATATCTAGAACCTACCAACCAACCAACCAACCAACCCACCAACCAGTCAACCTTCAATAATAGAAGAATATTCATACCTTGAACTAGTTTCTACCTTCTGCTCCTCCCTCCCACCTCCTGCCGCATCCTTTCTGCTGACAATCTGTACTCGTAGGTTCTTGTCATAATTTCAATTATGTTCTCAACTTGCATTTGCTATTTTAAGCATCATTTATCTTACTTTTGAAATTTTTATTAATGGCATTTGAAGTAGAAAATTTACTGCTCTTGCTTTTAGAAAGTAATGCCCGAGTTGTTGCAGCATAATGTCTGTAATGAATCCATTTTCTACAATTGTTTAAAACTGCCGGAATGTGTTGAGCTACAATATCATAAAAATGTTGAAATACTTTTTAGCTACACTTTTCATTTTTGACTTTTGGCAGCAGTTTTCTTTATTCCATTGTGTCACAATAAGATTAAGAGACTTCAGCCCAACAGTAGGGTGTTTCAGTCGCCTTATTACTGTGCCTGGGGTTGTTTTAACAAGCGAAGCAATAATTGACTTGAAAATATTTCTAACTAACGGTTACTTCAACATGCTTTGCTCCCGAAGTGCTACTTGTAGCAGTAGTAGTGGTTCCTTAAAGGATGCCAAAATCACGCTGACTCGCACTCACAGACAGACTTTTACGGTGTTTATTTTTTTTTTTTTTTTTTTTTTATTTGTTTCTTTTTGTACAATTTATAATAATAGGTGAAATAAGTTATCTCAAAGTTTAAATATACTCGCATCTGTGGGAAAAAATGCCATGATTTGCAAAAATATACTTTTCTCAGCTTCCACTCTAGACAATGCCAAGAATAAAATTCAGTGGAAGTTTTAAGTAGCAAAAGAAAATTGTTGATTGTGTTATTTTGTAGAAAATTATTATATTGGCTGGCAATTTGTTACATTATGGAAAAGTTGCCAGCAGTTAATCTGATAAGAAGTCATTCAGTGATATATGATCACATCGTTAGTTTTCAAAAATAAAAATACCATTAAATACTTTTTTCCACTTCCTTTAAAACACAATCACGATAAAAATACGTAGCAATAGTTTAACAAAAATTATCCATTTGTATTTAAATATTTTTTGTTTTTTGGAATTTATTTGCTAAATAAAAATGGTTTGACAGAATGCCGGCCACGTCATATCTTATTCTCAATGTATGCTATAAAAAAAAACCATAAATTTTTTATTTATTGTCAATTCAAATAGATTTTATTTATGAAAAATCATTTAAGATAGAATAATTCACGCAAAAAAGAAGTGATGTGACATAGAAAAGTAAATATGTTACATGTGTCTTATTATAGATATTGGGTGGAAGACAGCTTCGCTACGTTGCTGTTTTATGTTAAGCGGCTTTTCAACTTTTGAATGCAGTAAATAAAATTAACTGTTCAAAAATCAAAGGCTTTGAAAAGAAATTTCTAATGGAAAAAATTTAAAAAAAAATATTATTCGAATAATTTTGATTAAATGATATTAAAAAAAAATTATAAAATTAAATGATAATACTCGTAGTTGTTAAAATAAAATTCTAATTAAAAAAATTGTTATAAAAAAATTGTATTCGAATAATAATTTTTATTCGAATAAAAGTTTTATACGAAAAAATTTATATTGTAATAAAATCTTTTTCAAAATTTAACAAAACCCTTAAATAAAAATAAATCTTTCTTTTTTTCGAGCAATCGAATAATATATAAAATTTGGCCATTATTTATATGATAGAAAAAGGACTTTAATGTAGATTTTCCAAGAAAGAAAGAAATTAATAAGGGCACAGCACACTTTTAAATTAAGTTATCAATGAATTTATTGAAATAATAGAAGCAATTAATTATTCGAATGCGACACCTGTTCGAATATGATGTTATTCGTTTTTATTTGTGTAAGAAAGAACAAATAACAACAAAATAAATAAAGAATTAAATTTTTGAACACTTTAGAAAATTTGTTGCAACATAAATAAAAAATTAACACATTGGCAACTTACTTGACCCAGATCAAGGACAATGTTGGAAAGAATTAGAATTTTTCTTAATTTCAATTTATTTGTGTCATTGCCAGAAAAAAATATTATATAATCTACAATTCAATGCAGAAAAATTACTGTGATAAAAAATTAAACTTAGTTTGTAATAAAAATCTGTTTTATAAATAAAACATATTCTTGCTCTAAATATCCTTTTTTTTAATATTCTTCTCTACTACAAGTTATTCTTTCGAGTTCCCTTCTAAAGTGGGCAACAAGTAGACCAGCAAGTCAATCGGAAAAAGATTTAAAATAAAAATGAAAATGCGAAAAAAAAGTACTAAATTAGAAAAACCATTTAACAATATTTGACCCAGTTTTTGAAAATTGTTTAACTTGAGCATTTTGTTGGTTTTTTTTTTATGGCCAGGAACATACGTAATAGGAAAACCAATAAGTATCCATAAGTATTATTGGTCAGATGGAAGAAGAACAACAATAAAACAGAAACCTGAACCCAGCATTTTAAACACTTTTACACAAACAAACACTGGAAGCCATTCAGGCGTACTTGTATGCAAGAAAACTATTTTAAAACCGCACTACTGTGAACACAAGCACCAGCAGTTCTGGATAGCAGAACAGAGGAATAAAAATAACAACAACAAAAACAATGGTCCAATAAAAGCAACAAAAACCTTTAATGTAACAAACTAAAACGCATGTAACATATAAAAAAGCCGGAAAACTAAAAGAATCGTTGAACAAAAGCTCTACTTCTTGTTTAAATAGTGGCCTGACTCTGTGTGTGTCTCTGTGTGTATGTGATGCAAGTGTTCTTTTTGTTCAAACAGCCACACACACACAAAAGATAAGAAAAAAGGACTTTCTGAAGCATGACTAAGCAGAGAAAACAACATATGTTGCGGTTTAATATCAGCACTACTAAACCAGTCAATGTCAGTAATATTCTAACGCTGCCAACGTGTCAGTGTGTTAGAAATTGCACACCAATAAACGATGAAGGTTTTGGCAAAACAAAACCAAACCATAATAGAAAACGAAGTTACAATATTCAGGTTTGTTATGCAAAATTTTACATAATTTCAAAAAAGGATATAAGAAAATAACAAATTCCTTCTGCAGCATTTTGAAATCCGCACATGAACCAATTTCCAGCCAGAGTCTTTGAAATGCAACCAATCAGTTTCTTTAGTAGGACGACATTAATACCAAATTATACGCATCGACAATGCTATTTTCGGATGCTCCTCGTTCTCAAAACCGAAATAAATTTATTATAATTACGAAAGTTTCTACACTTTTAAGACCAAAGATATATCATCAGCTGGAATAGAAAACAGGAAATTTAGCAAAATCTGGAAACCCGCCTATTTTCCCATTTCAATGTTTTTCCAAAAAGTGCAAAAAAAGTCGATTTTGAAAACGAGTTTAAGTAAAATTATTTTGATTTTTTGATAAAAGCATAAAAAATAAGAATATTTCAGTGTTCTTCTATCCTTTTAGCCTTTTAGTTTCTGTGAAAACGTGACTTGAGTTAGTAATTGAATTATGAAAATCGTTCGAATTTTGAAAATCGTTTTATTATTATTTGAAAAAAATTTATAAAAGTCAAAATTTTGTCAGTTTATACCCCAAAGCGCAGATAATTTGTGCCGGTACTAGTGATATATATCAATCGTGCATCAATTGCAGTAATTACGTTATTAAGTATATCCATCATTAGGGTACCGATTCTCCCCTGGTTACCACGGGAACGACACTTTGGTACTATTGCTTAATAGCTATGCTTTGAGCCAAACGTCCTAATACTTTTTATAATAAACGTATTGAAAAAAATTTAGTTAAATATTTTTAGTTGATTTGCTGTAGAGGAAAGAACCTGTCACAGGATGTGTCCCATTAGGATGAGTAACTGATTTTGAATTTTACAAATTCATATAAGATTTACGTACCATATAACTTGTTCATAATGTCTTCCATAAAAAATTTATATAATAAAGTTGCAAAGCGTTTGATTCCACAGCCTTTATCAACACAAAAGTACTTCGAAGCCAACTAAGTTTAGTAAATGGTCTTGTATAGCACGGATGAAAGTGGGTGGCTTTCAAAACAAGTTCGGCAATCGACTTTTTATGCAACAAATCGCAAGCAATAATTTATTAAGACCTGATTATAAATTTATTTTAATTCCAGTAAAAGGACCCAGTTTGTTGGTATTATTAATTAAAAATGTTGCAAGTAGTTTGACGCGCATTATGCGTTTCAGGAAAATGTACCTCCTCACGTTTTACTTGAAAGCAAAATTTATTTTCTATATTAAACTAAAAACAGATTATTAAAAAGTTTTACTTTGTCTAGTTCATTCAAAAGTGCTTGTGTGTGTGTGTGTGTGTGTGTAAATGTAAGGGATAAAGAAATTTCAATTGCTGCCAAACTGGACATGACATGTGACAAAAATACAAAAGAAAAACTCTGTTATGAAAATGTACAAGAGTTTATTTTATTTTTGTTAGTAAATATTTTTGTGAAACAGAAAGTTCTTAGTGCCCAACACGGCTGACATGTAAAAGCTACAAGAAAATTTTATTAATAAATATTTTTAATAAGTTTTCTTAATAGTTTTGCTGAAAAGCTAATTTTTTAAAGAAACATCTTAACACATTTGGTCAGACAGAAAAGTTTTTTTTTTTTAAAGTTTGAAAATTAGTGCTGAAGCGACCGCGAAACCACTGGCTGTTCCCCCCGTTAAAAAGTAAAAGTGGCCTTGTCATCTTTAAGAAAAAAAAACACTAGTTATATTTTTAATGTATAATATATTTTGTTTAAGTAAATTTAAAAGAAAATTTACCAAATCAGCCAATAAAATTGGTTGCAGTTACACGAGTCTACAAACAAGTTTTATTGAAAACAAATTTCAAGGTTATGTTGTCTAGAGCAACAAAAACCTATTACGAGAGTGACCAATTTGCATAAAACGTTTTCTTTTTCATAAAAAAAGTCCGGCTTTAGGTCAAATAATTAAGAAAATTTGTTCTTACATTTTGTTTATTTACCAATATTTCGATCAACGTCACTGATAATCCTCAGGGTTTAGCAAAATATTTACATTTATGTCAAAATTTAAAACTACTAAAAACTCGTCTATTTGTATAAAGAAAAATCCTCCCAGATCGTTGTGCAGTTCTTAAACTTATTTATTGTCCTTTTTGATTTTTTTTGCTTAAAAAACAATCAACAAATTTCTATAAAAAAAAGATATAACAAAAAAAACCTATTAAACTTCTGATTTCGGCCTAGAATTTTTGCTACTTGATCATGTCTTTAAAATTTCAGTCAAATTTCACTGAATACAATTTAAAAAAAATAATAAAATTGTCATCTATTAGAAGTTTTTAAAATTTAAACATAATAAGAATATATACCAGCATTTTTTTGATACACAGTATTAGTCAAGATTCCGACAAGAATTTCCACTTACATGTTTGCAGGGACAAATTTGAAGTTGATAAATATTTAAATTGAGTTGTAAAAACACCATCTTATTTTTTACTAACTTGTTTCTAAATTCAACTCCATCTCAGACATGATTTAAAGTTTCCCTACGTTTTGTGCTCTTTTGATACGAGTAGTTTTCTTTTAATTTTCCCCCCCTCCCATATTTTCTGCTACCAAAAAAGGAAGTTAGTGAAACGTCCCATTTACTAGTGCGAGTGCGAGTGTGTGTGTGTGTGTGTGTTAGTGTCTGTGTTTGCTTAAGTATTTGTGTTGTTTTGTATTTGTTTTTCTTCTTTGCAGGAAATTAAAGTTAGTAATAAAGCTGTGTGCACCAGCATGCAGTTTCCTTTTAGTTTTTATTTCATTTAATTTAGTTTTTTCTTTCTCTTTGCAAAATTTCTTTATACTTCTTTGGCTTTTTCATTTTATTGTTCTGTTCAGTTCAGTTCAGTTCGGTTTAGGTTTTTTCTTTTGTATATGTATATTGTATTTTGCAAAAGTGTTGCCATCACGTGGTTACTTTATAAATAAATAAATGAAATCATTAGTTTTCAGTTAAGCGTGTGTGCGTTTGGGCGCAGGCATGTGTGTGTGTGTGTGTGTGTGTGTCTGTGTGTGTAAGAGTTTTCTAGTAGGTTTGTCTGAGCAGTTTGTGCAGTTTGTTGAAAGTAACAAACTCAAAGTGTTAAATTAAATTATGACTCTTAAGTCGGTTGTGGCAAGCAGCCGCATAAGAAAATTAGAGCAAAATTTATTTTTAGCATAAAATAGAATAAAATAAAAAGAATAGGCAAAAGGAAATCACTTTGATGGACAACATTTTTAGTTCTGTTATCCGGAAAGCAATTTTGTTTTTCATATAATTATGAAAATCATCTCCTTAACTTGCCGCTTCACTTATTTCATATATTATTTTGTTTTTAATGAATTCTTTATTTACAATCCATCCATTTATGAACAATAAGTAAATTTGTCATAATAATTTGACTGGCATATTTGCAATTTGGTGCAATCAATTCGCTTAGCAGACACAAAACTCTAAGACATTTTACTGCGCAGCCCAATTTCTTGTTATTTTAATTATTATATAATAAAAGTTAATCCGATTTAGACAAAGAAAAAACTATTTTCTTTTTTTGCCGTAAAAAAAAATTGAAAGCATTTTCTTTCTCCTTTCATGTTCAAGTTTTACAATTAAAAGTGAATTTAGTATGAGTAAATAATACTGTTTACAATTCAAAACAAACAAACAAAAAATGCTTAAAAAAAACATCCTTCTCATATAAAATAAAAACAGAATAATATCAACAACAGACAGCAGAGATATCAAAAACATCAACCAACATTGTATAAACCAATGTTGAGTTTTGATGAAAAAAAATAAACAGAGGAAAGAATTAAACATTTTAAAAAATTCAATAGGGCCCATCAAGGTTTTTGGCACAAGGTGCCCATAGCAAAAGACCAGCTGCAACAAAAGTAAAACAAAATTTTGCCGCATTATTTTATCATAAAGAATGCCTAATTTTTGTACACAGAAAACTTTGGGACACATGAACGAAAACAAGATAAAGTCTTGGAACACACTGTGTGTTAGATCGCTGTGTTTCTGCTTTTCGGCCAAGAAAATTTTGCTACCAAAATTGAACAAAACATGAACAAAATATTTGGGACAAAAATTTTCCTTAAAGATTTTATTTAGGCAACAAAGTCTCCCCAAGGAAAAGAAACAAAACAAATAGAGATAAAGATATTGGGACACAATTATTCCATGTGCAAACATTTCGATGCACAACTTCTATACAAAGAAGCATTTGAGAAGAAACTTTTTGTAACCCATCAAATTTCGATTCCTGATTTTACAATTCAGATGTTTTGCAAACAAAGACTTTGCGCTTATGTTGAGGCATTGAACTAAAAAAAACTAATAATGTCTGCTTAGTAAACTTTAGGGACAAAATATTGCCCTTAAGACAGTTTTTGGGACAAAATTTCATTCCCAGAAAATGATTTGAGACACTCGCTTAACATTGTGACATATTTGCATAGACTAATTTTCAACATAATTAAAAGTTTGGTACATTGTTGCTTCTTACAGCTATTTGGGACATAATTTTTATGCTTTGGGACAAACATTTTAAATATCAAAACGAATAAATTTTCAACAGAGAAGAGTTTTGATACTTTTGGCATAATAAGTTTCTGTAGAAAAAAATCTCAAAATATTTTAGGACACACCTTCGGTCACATCAAACTTTTTTAACTCTTAGCTCGTTTGTATGAAAAGGTAAATATTGGACTTTGTATAGGCGCAAACTTGTGGAAAAGGGTTGTCTGTATGTAACTAATAGTTTAAGGAAATTGTTCGTCTTCAAAGTGCGGAGGGGTTGTCTTGCCAGTTGCAAAGTTAAAAGCCCCATTTGTATTACGACGTCACTCAAACTGTGACTATCCTTGCTGTTGTGCACACACCCAACTGCACTCACACACATAAACATGTTCGGCTTGTAATAGTAAGTGTGTAATAAGTGTGTTTGTGTGTCTTCATAGTTTTCTTTTTTTCATGTTTTGTGAGGCATAAATGTAATTTTCATCATTTTGTTGCAGATTCTGTTGTAATTTTTTTCCTTTTTTTACAATTTATTTTATTCTGTTGTATTTTCTTTACAAACGAAGTCATGTGGAATAGATTTATTGCATTAAAGTTATTCATTCTGTTTTGTTTTTTTTTTTTTAATTTTGTATGAAATTCTTTTGTAAAAATGGACAGAAAAAAACATGAACAAGTTTATTTGAATGTTTGTTCGTTTTGTTGCCTACTAACAAACTTAAAGCTTTTAATTATGGCATACAAATAATTTATATAAAAGGGATTATTTAATTTAAAAAAAAAAAAGTTTCCATTATTGATTTAAAACATTTAAGGCTTAACAAAAAAAAATATAAAATAAATTATCTGTATTCAATTGTCAAGATGAACAACAATATGCCGTCGTCGGTATGAGCCTGAATAATTCACACAGACTTAAGATGGATTTTTATTTTATGGTAAATTTATTTTTAAATATATACACCGACATAAGTGTAATAAATACATTAACAATAAATTGAAAACTATCTGTGAAGGCAAATGTTGTTAAAGGAGAGATATTTTTCGAATTGTTGTGTGTGTTTTGTAACTGCTAACTGACGTTAAGACAAGTGTGTGCATGCACAAACTTGATTACATTTGCATTAACTCATTTGTAAAGTTCTTAATATGCCTGAATATTTGTTTAGCAAGTTAACGCATAAATTTATTAAACATATGAGAGAATATCATACATGCAATATAACAATCTAATGTAAATTTATTTAGAAACCCTTTTGGGAAATTTTATTACACACAAAACATGCCTGGAACTCAGCATAAGCAATAGAAGGGACCAAAGGGGAATGGTTTTGATTCCGGTAACAAGGAATGTAGGCAACTGAGAAATTGAACAAGATATAAATCTCGTCTCGACTGTAACATAAAAAAAATAAACAGGCTCATTCTTAAAGAAATGAAAGCCAGCCTCCAAACGGGTCCTTCTTTCCACATGAAATGGAGGCTCTTGTATGCCATATGGATTGTCAACGTCTCAATTTCGAGAATTATGCCTATTGGTGTATCCATTCATCTATAAAAGGGCTCATTCTCAAAGAAATATGAGCCAGCCTCGAAACTAGTCCTTCTTTCCCCATAACATGGAAGCTCTTCTATGCCATGTGGATTGTCAACGTCTCAAATTCGAGAATTATGCCTATTGGTGTATCCATTCATCTATAAAAAGGCTCATTCTCAAAGAAATATGAGCCAGCCTCGAAACTAGTCCTTCTTTCGCCATAAAATGGAGGCTCTTCTATGCCATGTGGATTGTCAACGTCTCAATTTCGAGAATTATGCTTAACGGCGTATCCATTCATCTATAAAAGGGCTCATTCTCAAAGAAATATGAGCCAGCCTCGAAACTAGTCCTTCTTTCGCCATAAAATGGAGGCTCTTCTATGCCATGTGGATTGCCAACGTCTCAAATTCGAGAATTATGCCTATTGGTGTATCCATTCATCTATAAAAAGGCTCATTCTCAAAGAAATATGAGCCAGCCTCGAAACTAGTCCTTCTTTCGCCATAAAATGGAGGCTCTTCTATGCCATGTGGATTGTCAACGTCTCAATTTCGAGAATTATGCCTATTGGTGTATCCATTCATCTATAAAAAGGCTCATTCTCAAAGAAATATGAGCCAGCCTCGAAACTAGTCCTTCTTTCGCCATAAAATGGAGGCTCTTCTATGCCATGTGGATTGTCAACGTCTTAAATTCGAGAATTATGCTTAACGGCGTATCCATTCATCTATAAAAGGGCTCATTCTCAAAGAAATATGAGCCAGCCTCGAAACTAGTCCTTCTTTCGCCATAAAATGGAGGCTCTTCTATGCCATGTGGAATGTCAACGTCTCAATTTCGAGAATTATGCCTATTGGTGTATCCATTCATCTATAAAAAGGCTCATTCTCAAAGAAATATGAGCCAGCCTCGAAACTAGTCCTTCTTTCGCCATAAAATGGAGGCTCTTCTATGCCATGTGGATTGTCAACGTCTTAAATTCGAGAATTATGCTTAACGGCGTATCCATTCATCTATAAAAGGGCTCATTCTCAAAGAAATATGAGCCAGCCTCGAAACTAGTCCTTCTTTCGCCATAAAATGGAGGCTCTTCTATGCCATGTGGATTGCCAACGTCTCAAATTCGAGAATTATGCCTATTGGTGTATCCATTCATCTATAAAAAGGCTCATTCTCAAAGAAATATGAGCCAGCCTCGAAACTAGTCCTTCTTTCGCCATAAAATGGAGGCTCTTCTATGCCATGTGGATTGTCAACGTCTTAAATTCGAGAATTATGCTTAACGGCGTATCCATTCATCTATAAAAGGGCTCATTCTCAAAGAAATATGAGCCAGCCTCGAAACTAGTCCTTCTTTCGCCATAAAATGGAGGCTCTTCTATGCCATGTGGATTGTCAACGTCTCAATTTCGAGAATTATGCCTATTGGTGTATCCATTCATCTATAAAAAGGCTCATTCTCAAAGAAATATGAGCCAGCCTCGAAACTAGTCCTTCTTTCGCCATAAAATGGAGGCTCTTCTATGCCATGTGGATTGTCAACGTCTTAAATTCGAGAATTATGCTTAACGGCGTATCCATTCATCTATAAAAGGGCTCATTCTCAAAGAAATATGAGCCAGCCTCGAAACTAGTCCTTCTTTCGCCATAAAATGGAGGCTCTTCTATGCCATGTGGATTGCCAACGTCTCAAATTCGAGAATTATGCTTAATGGCGTATCCATTCATCTATAAAAAGGCTCATTCTCAAAGAAATATGAGCCAGCCTCGAAACTAGTCCTTCTTTCGCCATAAAATGGAGGCTCTTCTATCCCATGTGGATTGCCAACGTCTTAAATTCGAGAATTATGCTTAACGGCGTATCCATTCATCTATAAAAGGGCTCATTCTCAAAGAAATATGAGCCAGCCTCGAAACTAGTCCTTCTTTCGCCATAAAATGGAGGCTCTTCTATCCCATGTGGATTGACAACGTCTTAAATTCGAGAATTATGCTTAATGGCGTATCCATTCATCTATAAATTAGCAAATATTTCAACGACGGCAAAGGTCTCCAACGAACACAAGTCATTGTATTGTAACTCCTAAGAATTTTTGCAGATGCTGGTACACGTTTTATGCAAAATTCACTATATGATGGCCTACCCACATCTTAGACACGGCCCGGAATCGATTAGCCCGGATCCCTTTACATATTCCCCACGTGTTTGGTAACTCGGGCATTTCGTCACCGATCGCTTAGAGTCCGATTGTTTGCTGAAACTCTGAACCTCACCGGACTATTTGTCTCTGGAAGGCGATTGCGGCAACTGCAAAACCAGTGAAGCTCACGCAACGTTGCCGCAACAAAACAGCTACTTTGATAAAACGATTTTGTGATTTTCCGTATGGACTAAAATTGCTAAACAGTTTGGATAAAATGACAGCCAATTGGATAGATGAAGCTTCCATACTGTCGAAGCCGATATCAGTTTTTTAAGACTTGCAAACATTCATCGTCAAACTAAGCCCACACATAACAAAGCAAATCACTTAAAAAACATGTAAAATCAACATGATTTTTCATATTATTCGTGCAAACTGCTCACATGAGGCGCCGCCCATTTACTTAACAATAAAGCATTTCCAATTGGGCTACATGTTCCATTTCAGGCTGTATTCTGGTGCTGTTGGAAAACAAAAACCTTTTAAATTGTACAATTTCTAATTTGCTCTTACACAAACTCACTGTACAAGCAGAATCTGTACGAATACATGTTTGTTGTTTAGATTGCATATGAACAACCTGCCTGTATGTGCTCCTACAATATGATAATGATTAATAAATATCTGCCTGTATTTATGTACAATTATATATGGATGGGTGTATGTATGTTCACTCAAACATACATATTATCAAAAATGTATTATGTTGTATGCATAAGTTAAAAGCATTCATTACTTATGCCCCGGCGTGCAGGCTTAGCAAATGCAGACACAAAACACAACAACCAACCGGCCAACCGGCCAACCCAACCATCAGTATAATTTTTGGTTTTCAGGGCAATTTGCAAATACTATGGAAAATTGAAATTAATAACACCATGTGGCCTTAAAATACTATTAACAAATCATTATGTTTTGGATACTTAAAACAAAATACTTATAACCAAAAATTTATAATTATGAAAGGATATGAAAAATGTACTTTTCAGCAAATTCATCAAAGTTGTGCGTGATGTATTATTTAAATTGTTTTATTACCCGAACAAAGTTAAGTTGAGTTTCTGCAAGAAAGCTGATATCGGTTGGCAAATAAAATATTTTAATTATTCAATATATTTAAATGTAGAACGAATAATTGCATTTGTGGCATTAACGATTAAGAGGATATTTCGTTTTCTATTTTTATCCCAAAACCACAAAATTTAATTATAAATCTATCTATGAAATAATTTCGGGCAATTAATTACTAAACTACAAAAAGAACAATTTTAAACAGAGATGCAACGAAATTAGGTTTATTGAAACGGATATACATACAAAAAAATGTGGTTTCATTAAGCGGGTGCAATTGTCAGTTCAGAATAAAATGAGGAATATGTAAAACATGAGCAAATTTTATTATTTGCTGGGAAGGCCAATATTTATGGGCCACTATTTATGAAATCAAATACGGAGCAAATGTCTGTCGAGGCTGTCATGGAATAAAATGAGGAATATGTAAAACATCAGCAAATTTTATTATTTACTGGAAAGGCCGATTGATGCCACTATTTATGAAATCAAATACGGAGCAAATGTCAGGACTGTTAAAAATTGCAAATCCTCCATTATTTTAACACTGAATTTGGACTCTGATATGATTTAAATTGGCTTTGAAACTCACTATTTTTCCTTGCTGTCTATTTGCCTTGACGTCCAATATATCACACAAACAAAATCCAGCCAAGAAAACGTTTAACATCATCAAATCGCTTTTAGTTAAAAAAATCATATCCTCAAACTGGCCGGCATGAGCTGGGTGACAACTGCTGACGGCCAGTCTGACGCTTAAGTGGAAACAATGATCAATGTCAGGATAGATTACATCCTTTGAGATCTATGTCGTCCCAGATTTGGCAATATTTTATTTCCACAGGAGGCCAATGGCTGACTATGATTTTATTCCTGAAACTTTTCTCTAACAGATCGGCCAGTTTGATGGAACAATTTTACTTTTATAAGTTTTATTGAAAGCTACAGAAATGCAGAAAAATTTAACACAACAGACTGAATAAATGACAACTTATTTGTCAGATTTTGGTTTCATTGTATTGGCCGCTATAAACTATCAATCATCAAAAGTCCTTATTTGAAGGTCCACTTATCAGTCTATTTGCCGTAAAAGTGACGCTGCACACATCTTCTGAAAGCAAAACAATTATTTAGACAAAATCCTGCAAATTTTTCGTTATGAAAATACCAAGACATCCAAATTTTCACTGTAGAGGATTAAAATAACACCGAATTATTTCTGAGGCAACATGTTGGGCCCAAATTTTGTATCTCAGCGCATTACACTTATTATTAAAACTCTTTAAAAGTTGAGCAAGGCGGGTTTAACTTGTATCCAAAATAGCTGTGAAAATATTTACGAATGACAACAAAGTTTCATATCTGGCATGCAAGTTAAGCTACAATTTGTGTCTTTGGCATATTTGTTTTATTACCACCTCGTTTCAGTGACAGCTATTTTTTAATCTCATTTTATATTTGTTTGCTTTTTTACTTGTCTGACTATCGATTTTCTTACTCAATGTACCAGGATTAGCACATGCATTTTAAGAGACTGTAGGCCCCATAATTCAAACTCTTTGACTGCTATTACTCGAAAAACTCGTTTAGGTTTCTTTCGATGAAAGGCCAAACATACACTTTAACAACATGATATAAATCCTAGGAATGCGATTTTCCAATTGCAAATAAAAATTGTTGACATTTGTGCAAAATAATCTTTGAAATGTCAAAACTTTGAATTATTGCCTTCGAATTCTATAGGCGTGTAGACAAATACGGTTCCTCACCATTCCAGGCCCGCAAAGGCAACAATATAATCAAAATAAATATTTTCCAAAATAAAACCAAAAACAAAAAATGTGAAACTGCAGCTGGAAAAAAAAAGGATTCTATTGTTGTCTTACATGCAACATACACAAATAAAAATCATGGCTATTGTTTTGTGTAAATCTCATCACCCATAAACACCAGAGTACCCTGGATTTTAATTTACTAAACAAATAACACAAGACAACAATGATCAAAATAAAATACACACACACACACACACGCACACACAGACGCAAACTCAGAAAAAAACAAACAATAAGATAATAAAAACCAAAAAATCTAAATGACAAAATGTGCAGTTACACACAAACAAGTGCATATTCAAACGTGCGAGAGTTGAACCAGAAATTATTTGGCAGCTGTGAGCTGCCGCCTCAAATTCTCAAAATGCTTGGGTCTGTCCTCGTTGTCGCATGCCGCACCATAAACAAATACGACATTTTATATTGTGTATAATTTCAAAAAATAAACAAACAAAATCACAATGACACAACCGCCACATTTAACCACATAAACGCACAGATATCACAAATGTCACCATACGTGCACACACACACACACACACAAGCACACCCACATGTACATTAGAGTTAGACACAAGTACAACCATTAGTAAGTAAATCTCACTAAATATCCGAAATATTTGTTTTTGTTAGTCCTTTAGAAATCCCTAAGCCCAGTGCAATTTAATAGTGCAGTCAGTTCATTTTTTTTTTTTGTTATTGGACTTATTCCGTTTGTTTTTGTTGCCATTTCAACAAAATACAATTGTCCATGCGATGTTGTTGTTATTGTTGTAGTTATTGTCTTTGGTTGGATTTTTGTTTTCTTTTGTTTTTGAACAACAAAAACAAAAAGAGAAAATGCAATTTGATATATAAATATTTTTACTATTTTGTAAACAGATGCCAAATTGTTGTTGGTCTACAACAAATAATGTCCAATGATGATGCCAGTATCCGCATATACCGTTAAAAAATTTATCGAGACTGCCCGTTCACACAAAGGCCTTTATTTACAGAATATATATACATATATTAAAAGAGGAAACTTTATTTCAAAATCTTGGTGCTGTGTGAAAGTTCATGCTTCTCACATATTTCTTGTGGGCAAAAAAATCAGCAAGATAACTACACTACAACTCGCAGAATTATATCACTGATCTTTGTGCAAAATTTCCCTGTAATCGCGTGCAAGGATGTGCCTGCTGCTCATATATCCTTTATTTTGAAAATCATAAAAACCGGTCACAATGGCGCTGCAACCATTTTTAAATGAAATATTTACATATATTATTTATTTTTGTAATAAAATTTATTGAAATTTGAAATCCTTTTTCAACAAAAATCAATGCAAAATTTAATTTTGCAA
This sequence comes from Epicampocera succincta, assembly GCA_932526305.1. NCBI lineage: Eukaryota > Metazoa > Arthropoda > Insecta > Diptera > Tachinidae > Epicampocera > Epicampocera succincta. The sequence continues at coordinate 58,457,306 of OW052036.1, read as the reverse complement.
ATTTATAAACATAAATTACTAAAAATCGCTATTTATTCACAAAATTATGTTTGAACGCTAAAGAAGCGAGGAATTTACAACAGAATTGTAGTAACACACTGCAGAGAACAATTTACGACGATCCTTGAGGTTTTGATTTGTGATGAAGTTTCGCCATTCTTCAGTTTTATAGTGCCAGCTTGTTTTTCAATAATCAAAAGTAATACAAAAATAATAAACTCCAAACATGAAAAATAATAATAAATAAACAAATAAAATAGTTTTTTTCAGCGTATAAAAAAGATTTTAAAATAAATAACAAAATAGGGACATTAAAAATGACAAAAAGTCACAGAGAATAATTAAATTCCAAATATTCTTGACTTTTTTTAAATTACACAAATGAGGCCTGACTCTGCTTTTGCCTTAATCTCAGCTCTTCAAATGAGGAAAACACTGCAAGTTCACATTTTCATATGTCTGCGAAAATTCATTCATATCAAAACTGCCTGCGTACCATTCAGTTGGTTTTCCCGTTTGATGGCCTGTAAAATATTGTGATTGTTTAGTTTCATTTCGTTATGGTGGCTTATTTCTGTATAATTCATCCCTTTAATTAAGGGATTTGTATTGTCTGCCAAAGAACAATACCAAAAAAATGCAGGAGTGATAAAGTAGAAAATTTTGTATGGTCTGCTGCAATTAAAAAGCGACTCTTAAAGATGCCAAACAAACTTTTAATTTAAAATGCATTTCAATTAAAACTTTCTTCCCTTTTCTTTTTGGTTTACAGTTTAAAGCTGGAGATTTTTTATTATTCATTTTTAACTACTGCAATAAAGAATCTACTATTTCTACTATCGCATAAAGAAAATTGTCTTTGAATATGTCACATATAGTTTGATCGATTGCATGTAGGGCTTGAAGCCCGCTATAGTTTGTGACATGTTCGCAGTCAGCTGCGAATTAAGATCATCCAATTGTGACCAAAGGACGTGGGAAGTCATCGGCCGTTACCGCTCAGATGCATGATGGACAAAGTCATTCTCCCAGAAATCTGGGATGACTTTTCGTCTCAAATCCGTTTCGCTTACATTCCCCTTAAACTTATTTATTAAAGAGTAATACCATTAATCAAGTCTGCTTAAATATGAACTGTCACAACAGGACACTGATATCAAAAACCATTAAACCAATTGCTATTTATTAATATTAATCCTCGACTAAATCTGCTGTAAATTTTTATGGCACTCGTTTTGTGACAGTTGTCCTGTAAGACCAGTCATTTATTTATGCACATTTCACAACAACAACAAAAGGACACACAAATTTGTCTTACAATTGTAGTTGTTTGATTAGTTACACAAACTATTTAATTGTTTCAGTTGGTGGTGGCGGAAGAGTGAAGAAAACGCTGTCGTGGGGGTGTAGGTTATTAGTGATGTTCGGTGGTTTGTCCAACAAGATCATCTTTCTTTCTTTTTTTTCTTTTGTTTTTTGTACCAGCACTGATTTTATCCGAACAGATGCATTGTGCATATAAAACACGGTTTTAAAATTAGGGGTGTGATAGAGTGCGGCCATTGTCAAATTAATTGTAAATATTGACAACAATTATACGTGGGTTTAGGCAGCTCAGGCATATGGTGTGAATATTTAATTGATGAGGCAAAAAGCCATAAAATAAAATGTGACGTTTTCTAAGCAGTAAAAATGTTTCTCTATTTTAATTCTACCCCCTATTTTGAGTGTCTTGTATTTTTTTTTTTATATTGTACCAGTACCTGTTTTCTTCAAATCCAATTAAAAAATCCTTTTAAATCATTTTGTTTTTTTGCGAAATTGAAAACATAAAGTGAATTTTGCTTTTATTTCTTGCAACTTTTACTTCTTTTCGATTAAGGCTTTAAAATCATGTCATGTTCTCTCTTTTTTTTTGTCAAAAACAAGGAAAATACTTGGAAAATGCAACTGTAAAAAACTGACCCAGTTGTTTGCCTATCGTTGTTGCTGGCTGAACAAAAAGGGAAGCAAAAGTTGTTGCTTTGGCAAGTAGTCTTATCTTGGCCAAAATCTAAATGTATGTTTAAATCGAAAACTTTTTCAGATGCATTTTTATATATATGAGTACTTTTTTTTTACTTATTTCTTTAACTTGAAACTTTTCTCAGTTTGTTTATATTCATGTGTAGTTTTTTTTCCCCCCTTTCCTTTATGCTTTATGTTGCAGCAAACAACATGTGTTTAGTTTTCAGTTTTGTTTAAAACATTGGACAACAAATATGAATAAGTTGCCTTTTGAGTTTTTTAAGAGACACTGTTTGCCAGTGAAAATGAAAATTGTTGTATATTTTAGTTGTTGCTCATTTTCCTCAAAAAAAAAAAAAAATCCACATAAATGAAAATAATGCTTTCACTACTGTTTATGGTAAATATTAATCTCATGTTTAAAACTTATTTAGCTGCCAAATGTGTCAAAACAAAACAAATATATTTATTAAACAAATTTTTGTTTTTTTCATCCTGCTTAAGTCGCATTGTAAGAGGAAAGTTTGCTGTTAAGCAGCATTATTTTGGCACAATTTTAAATTAAAACTATTGTCGAAAAATTTTAAATTATTTCAATAATTTTTTTTTGTTTTTGTGGGATTGTTTTCAAACAGGTTTGATCAATTAAAAGTTAACGTTTTATCATTTATCAGCCCATTATTGTGCCGTCAAGCAACTCTAGGCTGGAGAATAGCCCTCGCATCCTTGTAGTTATTTCTTAAGGGCCTGAGTTGTTGTTTGACCTTCAAGCGTTCTGTGTCCTGTGTTTAGTAAAAGTCTGAAATTCTTCAACTATCTGCAATCTTTTATGGGTTTTTTTTATGGAATGTGTAATTAACGACACAGCAGCTTTCCATGTGAAGGCAAGGGCCGTGCCTTCCGTTATTTACAGTTACTTTCTAATTGTCTAAAGAAGATTCCAAAGGTTTTGGTATGTCCAGCTTTTTGTTGAATTAAATTCACTTCGAAATGGGCTGGCTTAAGTGTTTGCCAAATAAATAAATAGTTAGTTTCGCAGCCATCTGGCAGGGCAGCCCAGGAGGTTGGTGCTACGGTAACCCTTTCACAAAAAAAATAATTCCTTTACTGAAACCTAAAATAACGAGCAGTAGTTCCAAAATCTTGTTTCCAACCGAATCTTATACAAACGGTGTGTTTTCACATACACTTGTTTCTGCATATCCTTGTATACCAAAATGAAATTTTAACCCCTTCACAAAGAGAACACCAAAAGTCCAAACTACTTTAAAAAAAAAAAAAAGTGCAATGAAAAAACACATAAACTTTTTCAAATTGAAAATCTTAGATAACAGTTTTTTTTTTTTTTTTAATTCAAAAACTTTGACTTCGTAACTTCGAACAGTGCAAATTTATTTCTTTTATAGAGAAATGAAAAAAAATTACCACCCACATGTAGATAAGTCTAATACTTAGGCAAAAGCAATGCAAACAAATGATGTGCTGGCAATGTGTTGGTGGCGAAGGATAAGAGCTGTTTGCTAAAGCCATGTGTAAATGAAAACAAAATTTAGGTCATATTTGTTAGATGGTTTCATTAGATTAACACTTTTATTTTTGTATTCACAGCGTTTCGAGCATACAAAGCTTTTCATTAGAAATAATTTCACTCTTGCAAACAAATAAACAAACAGATTTATTTGTGCAAGTGGGTTTTTGAAAGCTTTAATAAGTATGTGTAAGTGAATTGAAATGAGTGCTGATGAGTTGAACGATGAGATGGATGTTAATGATAACGATAACTTTTTATTTGTTCTCTTCAAGGATCTATTACAAAAGCTATTTTATACATGCATACATACATAAATAAGAAATCCCACTATATGTAATAATAATACAAGAAATAACCTTGTAGTACTAAATTTCAGTCTGTGTATTCAAGTGCTTAAGTACATGTTCATACCTACATACATACATATAATTTCGAGGACTCGTGTTGTTACATGATTTATGTGAGCCATAAAAAGTGTTTGAATATTCAAGAATTTTTTTCATCTTTCTTTACTTTATCCCAACAATTTATATTCAAGTGTATCTATAAGTTATTAGTTTAAGCTGCCATTTAATAGGCACTAGAAAAATCCATGTTTGTTCAGTTAATAATGTTGTTTTAGGTTGATGTCTGATGGAAATTTGTTACATGAATTCAAAATCATTTTCAGCATGATTTGACAGATTGTAAAAAATGTCTTTTTTTAACAGCCGTAAATGATTGATATTATAAAAGAGCCTTTGAAACATACTTTTAAGTATGATCAAACATTAAAAGAATTAATTATAAGTTGAAGCAATCAATTTGTGTTGAAAAGTTTTTAATCATTTTATGTAAAATTTGGAATAACTTTATAAATTTAATAAAATGAAGAAAAGTAAGTAAAAGAAAACTCGTAAAAAGTTACTGCTGATCTTACTACAAAATTTCATGGCAATTGGGCCAAGAATGCACTGGCTGCCCATATATCCTTTATTCTGCAACAAATAAAAATGATCGCAATACCGCCAAAATCAATTACGAACTCAATGTTTACAAAGAACATGAATTTTTATTATAAAATTTTTTAAAATTTGTGCCAGGACTTGTTATCCTTTTTTGCAAAAAATAAAAAAGAATATATTTTTTTTTTTGGTTTCTAAAATTTAATTTAGCTCAAAAGTTCGATATATTCTCATGATTGTTTTTGTAAAAAAAAAGCAGCTTAAAAGTTATTGGTAACTCTTCCACCAACTGGCACTGAAATCAATTTTTAAAATGTTTAATAATTTTCCAAAAAGGACATAAAAATAACAAAGCAAATTTCATGACATGTGACATTAAAATACGAACAAAATTAATCAAATCAGCCGTCGTAATTATCTTCCAAACAAAATACAAACACCTAAAGACACGAACGCAAGCAAAATAGATGACAGTGAAACGTCAACAGACGAACTTTAAGCCCACTTACTGTATAAGAAATATTTAAGAACTTAAATCAATAAGGTTGTTGTTAACAAGATGTCTCAATTGATTTTTTTTGGCTTGTCCAAAACGGAAAATTTCTAGCTTTTCATTTATCATTCGAAATTTTGTTAATGGTAAAAGTTGTTAATGGGTAGTCAGCCGGAAAACTGGAAAATTAAGGCGTTCGTATTTTGTTTTCGGAAACAAAATATCATCAAAAACAGGAAAAGTTTTAAGCAGAAGGACAAAACCGGAAGAAGACTAATTTTTCACTTCTTACTTTAATGTTGGCAGCAAAAAATAAAACGTTTAAATGCTTTAATGAAAAATTAGTTTTTGAATATTATTGTATGTAAAAAGAAAAGGAGAAACAGTGTCGATAAGTTAAATTTTAGTGATAAATTTTCACCTTTTGTAATATATTTGATTAATATTTCTAAGGAAATATGTGGAAAGTTGTACGATTAAGAAAGTCATCGCAAATTTTAATAAGATAAATAGCATTAATGTGGTACTGAAAAGCTTTCGACAAACTTGATGTTCTATGGAAAAGTAATTGACAACTTCTAAAGACAAGCTGCCGACAGTTTTGCTTCTCCATTGAAAATCTCTCGATAACTTTACATTTTTATACAAATGCTATCGATAATTTTGCTTGTTTTATAGAAAAGTTTTACTTTCTCTTGACCAGTTGTGAAAAATTTAATTTTCTTACAGAAATTTTGTGGCTAATTTTACATTTTAATAGAAGAGTTATCGATAACTAGTATTCCATCGAAAAGTTGTCAAAAACTTTATTTTCTATAGAGAGTTATCAACAACTTTATTAATCCATAGCAGAGCTAAAGATAGTTTTACTATTTCATAAAAAAACTAAAAAACTATCAGTTTAGTTTCCTTTTTTATGAAAAAAAAGTTATCGATAACTTTACTTTTCAAGTAAGATAATTCACTATTTTCTATCGAAAATTTTGGGAAAACTTAATTTCCGTTAGGTTTTAGTGAAGTTATAAAAGACCTTTTCTTAAAAAAAAAAAAAAAAATCTGTTGATAATTTTCTTTTCGATAACTTTGTTTCTGCCGCAAAAATATCGTCAGATTAACTTTTCGGTATGAAATTATTTTGATAGTCTTCCCTAGTCTTCAAATTGCTTTCCATACAAGTTATTTTTCAAAACAAAATTATCTACGACTTTAAATTCTTCGGCCGAAAAATCGTAATTGAAATAAAAAACCACTTTAAATATATGAATTGGAACAGGAAAACAAACATTAAAAACAAAAACGTAAATAACGAAAATAACTTCGCAATTTTCAACATGTTTAAGTCTATGATTAATTACATTTTGACATTTAATGTTTAACGACAAAACTAAGCAGTAAGTGGCAAAAATGAAAGCACGCGCTTCTCGCCGACAACTGCGCAAACTGGAGTTGAACAACGAACAAATGAACTTTAAGCCGTTTCTTGGCACGTTTCTTTGGCTGCTTTCGTACTCGTAAAAAGGAAACTGGAACAGAGCGTAAAATGATAAATGAGCATGAGGTGTTGATTTGACTTCTTAAATGCGACGACCACGGCTGACAAAAGAATACTGCGAAAACTAAACGAAAATATGGATGGTTTGGCTGTAGGTAGCAGTCGTCTTATAGACATTGTAATAGTTAATTTTTGATAAAACAAGCACGACATCATCATCATCGTCGTCATCGTCGTCATCGTCAACAACTCATCCTGAGCATCAGCTCAGCCAAAGTCACAGCGGACAACACTCCCACTCTACTACTTGGCTTGACAACTGATTCCTTTGTGCCCTTAAATGTGCTGGCTTTGGCTACATCCTTTGAGGAAGGAAACGTTTTTCTATACGAACGACAGCAGAAATTCGTATCTTCGTTTATCCGTTTTTGATTTCATTTAATTTTTGGTAGACTGTAGCGAATATTTATTTCATTTCTACTTGCATAATGAATAATATTCTTTTTTCATTTTCCACCATGTCAAGCTGTCATTTTTGTTTTGTGTCAAATTGCTTTTATTGTTCCTTTGTTTTTCTATGCGACTGATTAAGTGTTTGTTGGTGTCTTTTTAATCTCTTTGTTATGGAAAATGTAATATTAAATGAAATGATTTTCGTGGTTGATGGTTTACAACTTCCCATGAAAGACACTTAATTAAAAGAAAATTCAATCTTAATATATAGTAAAGAAGGTGATAACTTTACTTTTGGCACATTTGACTGCAATAGAAAAATGTTTGTTAAATTTAAACGTTGAAAACTTATGGACACATTTATGCATGGAGAAGTTATCAACTGATTCGATAACTCTGGAAACGTAATCGGCTTTTGCACTGCCAGGTAAAAATTTTTGCTTAGGTCTAGGAAAGTTTCTTTATTACCGAAAAGTTATCGAATTATTGTCCTATATAAATTTACTTTTCCATAGAAACAATATCGATAACATGACTTTTCAATGACTAACATTCGTTAGCTTTACTTTTCTATAATAAAGATATCGCCAGCTTTTCTTTTCGATAACAAAGTTGTCGATAGACTTATTTTTATACAGAAAAGTTATCGCTAAGTTTACATCTCTAGTAAAGACTAATTATCGATAACTTGATGTTTTCAGCAAATTTATTTACTAAAGAAAATTGATGTTATTTTTCTAGGGAATATCAACTTCAGAGTTTAATATTTTTAATATTAGTTACCGATAACTTAATTTTTTTTTATAAGGCAAGTTATCGATAACTTTCCCTTAACAAAGAAAATTACTTGATATCTATACTTTTCTACAAATTAAATTAATCGCTTTAATATTTAATTGATTAAAATTTAGCAATAAATTTACTTTTCTAAAGATAAATTAATGAAAGTGTTACTTTTTTTTTGTGAAGACAAGTAATCGATAACGCACAAAATTATTTAATATATGTATTTACTATTCAAGACAACAGAAATCGATTATTTTAGTTTTTCTTTAAAGAAAATAAATCCATAATTTTGCTTCTCTAAAGAACATTAAATTATTATTTAATGGATAAATTTAGTTTTCTACAACAAAAGTTATCGACATTGTTTTATTATTATAGTTTTCAATATCTTTAGTTTTCCATAAACGAATGAATCGGTGATTCTTCTTTTATATAGGAAAATTATCGAGATAACAGCATTTTCCAAAGAATAATTTTGATTTGCAATGTAATTGTGAATGACTATTTTAAAGGAAAAGTTATCGATCGATTGCTTGACTACATTTAGGAAAATATTAGCAAAGTTATCGGTGAAACTTTCTACACAAACGTTTACATATAAATCCAAAAAAAAAAAATGAGTGAAAGTACAATAAAATTATGGTTAATGTTGATGTTGTTGCTCTGAAGGAGCACCTAATTGGAATCAAATTATTTTCCTTCAGTCCATTTGCAACGCAACGTTTCCAATTTCATTTTGCAATTCTAACAAAATTATTACTTTGGCCATTAAATTTTATATTGCAGAATTTATGATTATTATTGAACAATAAAAAATATTACGATTAAAAAGTTGCTGTTGTTATTGGCAAAAAGAAAAAGGATACGGAAAATCGAAACTGAAAACAATAATTTTGAACAAATAGTCAAATGGTTAATTGAGCATTTCTGTTAAAATAAACTAAACTCTATTTAAGAGTTGTTAACTTTATGCACCTGCAATTCGAAGTTTGTGTGTTGCTATATTTTTGTTTTTTATGTGCAACAGTTTTTTGCAACAAGATCTGCTTTTTTCATGCTGCAGTACAAAAATATACTCGTACAATAAAACAATTCGGTGCAAACGTGTGAGGAGAAAAGAAATCAAATCGAATACCCGGAAGCCTAAACTTTTCGTGGAAATACTTTCTTGTGTCACTTGTTCTAGTTGAGGATTCTAAAAGAAAATCTATTGAACTCTAGATGGCGTGATGGCACTAAGTAGCAAAAGTTGAAATTTGCCTGTCGTAGAAGTTCTTAAGCGCCTGTCAGAACTGCGGGGCATTGACATTCCTTTGTATGCAACAATTCTGCAAGTGCTTAAGTGTGTGTAGGTGGGCATGTGTTTAATACACGAAACATTCACATTTACAGCGTATTTGCTGTAAATTCTTAACTATTACAAAACTTATTGTTAACAATTGCAGCTGGTTACCGCTTGGCTTATTAAATGCACCGGCAGAAAAGACGCATGCAAAACCGAAATCGTTGGCCAAAAATTCCCCAATAACTTCTGTTTTTCTACAGGAAATTTTGTCCACAACTTTATTGTCCTGCAGACAATGTTTGCCTTTTGATTCCAGTCTTGCTGGACGATTTCAACTGATTTGCTCAGTGTATTTGGTAGTTCGAAACTGTTTTTCTCGCTTCAATTGAACTTGTTGTATGGATTTTATACGAAATAAAATATTTTAGTTTTGTTCTCTCCATTTAATGTTTATGAATGTGATTATTTGCTAGAGATATTTATATGCGTGTTGCAGACGACTTTCATCCCGGGGCGTACTGTTACTTCTGCCAATATCCTTTCCATTTTAGTTTGTTTTCCTTTGAAATTTCAACTGCAGCAAAAAATCACATGGAGCTGAGTGTAGCATTATAGTTTAAGGTTCTAAATACAGTAAATGGCAATTGAGACGTCTGCAAACTTTACACCTTAAAACATCCATTTCAAAATAAAACCCCAGCAAGTAAGCAAACACCAAAAAGTAAAAGGAAAAAAAATGTTATCAACATTTAAGTATCGCACGGTACGTTTATTTGGTGTTTTCTTATTTTTGTGTTCTTCATTTTGGAAGGCCAACCCCCACCCCTTTTTTTCTTTAAGCCATAAAAAGTATCCTTTTATTTAAACGTACGTATGTGAGTAAAAGCTTAAAGTGCAACAGTTTTTTGTGTTCTGCGCTGGCAACGTTGAAACACTTTTGAAATATGAAACACACTTCATCAATTTGTGGCGAGCAACGCAAGTAATTGAAGGAGCAAACAAAACGGCTGCAGCATACCAAATGTTAACCATAAAATTCAGACTTTTTAAAAGTTTTAAGTTTCATTTTTATGGACCATGACAAGAAAATGTAAGAAAAAGTTCTTAAACTTTGCGTAGTAGTTGTGTTTTAGAAATATGTTACACTGAGTATTTAAAAACAAAACTTTTAGATAAAAGTGAATTTTTAACCTCAAAAATCAGAGAAAAATTTTAAATAGTTCTATTTAAGACATCGCAAGGATATAGTTAAACTTACTTTTCCAAAGTTAAATTGTTATTTTTCAAATGCTTCTTTATAGAAAACTTATTAATAAATTAACTTTCCTATACACAACCTATCGATAACTTTATCTTTCTATAGCCAACTTATCACTTAAATTTCCATTTCAGTACAAAAATTATCAATAAATTTACCTTTCCCTGGAAAACTTATCGATGTCAATAACTATTGGTTTCAATAAAAAAAAGTTTTCAATAACTTTCCTTCTCTATACAAATGTTATCGATAACTTTACCGTTATCAATAAATTTTACAGCGATCATGTTCCTTTTCTGTAGAAAAGTTATCCGTGACTTTACTCTTCCATAGACAACTTATCGATAACTTTACTTCTGTATAGAAAAGTTATCGGTTACTTACCTTCCTGTGCGAAATTGCCCATGAAGTTAAAGTGTCAACAACAGCTATCGATAACTCTAATATCCTATAATAAATTTAATAAATTATCAATAACTACTTTTCTGAACAACATTTATTGGTAAATTGAGTTATCGATAACTTTGCTTTTATACAGAAAAGGTATCGATAACTTTGCTTTTATACAGAAAAATTATTGATAACTTTACTTTTATACAGAAAGGTTATCGATAACTTTGCTTTTATACACTAAAGCTATCGTTATCGTTATAGGTATCTTTCATACGAAAAAGTTACCGAAACCTATACTGATATCGATAACTTTGCTTTTATACAGAAAAGTTATCGATAACTTTGCTTTTATACAGAAAAGTTATCGATAACTTTGCTTTTTTATAGAAAACTTATCGATAACTTTGCTTTTATACAGAAAGGTTACACCGTACTTTTATACTGAAGAGTTATCGATAACTTTACGTTTCCCTAGAAGAGTTACTGACATCTTAACTTTTCCATAAAAAACGTGACCGTTAACTTTATGAAAAGCTATTGTTATAAAAAATCTACATGTTCATAAGATCTTAAGGAGATTCCTTGAAAGTTGTTTGAAGCCCCACATAATAAAATAACACCTGGCCATAGAAATATTTCGAAATCTAAAAATTTTACCAAAAAGCAAATACAATAACAAGAATTTATGCGCTGTGGCACAAATCACTGGCCCAAATTTTATATTCATATGTGTGTGTTCACAATTAATTTATGTCCTTCCAAATTACCGCACGCACTCGTATATTAATCAAACAAAATGCCCCCAACTCAGTGCAGAAAGCAAAACACTTAATGTTTGTTATTGTGGTTTTCAATAACAGACCAAGATTTTCCCTTAATCTAATGTTGAATATTTAATCTGGCCAGTGTTTGCTGCGCACCTCAACATAAACATATGAATATTTCCAGCATATAATTACTTAGATGTTGAAGACCGGTCATTTATGTGCGTTTAGTTACACCAAAAGAATTTCAAACAATTTCTGGTCTCAGCAGTGACAACCAGCATGAGCATAAAGCTGGTCTGAGACAGAAACAAGCCTCAAAGAAGGGTCTTAAAACACATAAAATATTTTTTGTGTCGTTCCACCCACATAATTTTTGCCATCCTGGGCTAATTAATTAATTGTGAGTTTTATACTGCGTAGCCGTGTAACGCTTGCGTTTGTTCACTTTGTACGACTGTTTGGCCGGAGAAGAAAAATCAAAAAAAAAACTTGCAAAACTAACCGACCTGCAACTAATTTTTATATTTATGGGTCAAAAAGGACATTCACTTAAAGCTTATGGCCAAGTGTTTGAATACAGAGGTCTTATGAGCGGCAACAAAAAGTTTTATGGCCCGAAAATCCGGCTGCGTAAGTGTGAGTTTGTGTCAAGTTAAGTGACAATACAGTCTATGAAGGAATTCTCAATTAAGTCGTTGTTGCTGCATTTAGCTGTTGCTGTTGCTGCTGCTGCTGCTGTTACTGTTGCTGTTGGGTCAACAAGATTTTTGGCCAAATTAAAACCCATAAAATTATTTTCGTCACGGTCACTTAAGGTTTATGCATTTAAATAGCATGTGAGAGCATTTAAACTACCCCAGTACAGGCAACCTTCATAAAAGGAAGAGCAGGATTTAAGGGACTAAACAATCGTTAAAACAACAAGTTGGAAAATTAAAAACAACAATGAACCAACCGTTTGCAAAAAGTGTTCAGCCTACAAACTAAATTGAACGATTGGGATAGAGATACGAGTAAGAATATTTCGAAGAGATAAAACTCATCTGCTCAAAAAAAAAATTACAATGGAAATAAATTCATTTATATCCAAGAGTTTTCTTCAATCGACTTTTAGTCCCTGATTTGCTTTGCGGTTAATTAAGCAAAAAATATTTAAGAAAATAAAATATTTTCTGGCAAAACAAAAAATTTCCAGAACATTTTCTATTGATGATATTCGTACAATCAATTGGAAAACTATCGGCATAAACTGGGAATCACTAAATGGCATTAAAACCAAAAATTCTATGGAAATGTTATTTTGTTACCACAAAACATGAAGTCAGCACGTTTCGATACTTATTAAAAGCATTTCGGTTGTTTATTTTTTTTTTTTAACAAAATTTGTTAAAAGCAAGCAAAATGTTGCAACAAGCCTGGATACTTAGAATGCACTTAAAAATGATTCAAATCTAAAATATTTTTTTCTTTTTTACATACATACATATTTATTGCTAAATGTTTCCAAATACAAAAAGGGTTTTCCAACATAAATTTAAAAAGATATATATATTTTTTTTTGTGATGTTTCAGTGAATTTTTTTTTTTTCATCAATTAAAAGAAAATTTTTTTATAAAAGTTTTTCGGGTGAATTTTTTTTTTTTTTTTATTGTCTGTACAAAAATTGAAGATTTCAGCAGATTATTTTTCTTTAAGGGAAATTTGCTATAAAAAACTATTGTTTAGGGAAACTTTCTACTGAAATAAACTTCAAACTCTGTATAGAAAAAAAGGTAAAAAATTAATAGTTTTATGGAAAAAACTAAAGCAACTGAAATTTTCTACCGAAAAATGTTGGATAACTGAAATATTCTTTAAAAAATGTTTCGCTCTTCGAATTTTCTATTGTAAAATCTTGATAACTTAATTTTCCTATATAGAAATTTTCGATAGTCGCATTTTGCTATAGACAAGTTTAATAGTCCAATATTTCGATGGCAGAATTTTGCACATTTTTTTCACAACAACAATTTTTTTAAGAGGATTTACTTACATATATAACAAATTATCCTTAAAATAAAATTTTGTTTTAAAGAATTGTGTATATATTTCGCAAACCCTGTTTTTGGGTGGAGGGTGGTCTGATCAAACCAGAAGTCATGACCATTAAATTTGTATTTATTATTCATTTTTAAACACAGTTAAACAGTTACGAGCATTTTCTATCTAAAAGCATTTAATGGCAGAAAATATGTTTTGATGTTCTGATGCTTGTTATTTCCCATTTTTCTTTGTGTTTTTTTTTTTTTTTTTTTTGTTTGGTTTCTTGTTGGTGTTTGTGTGTCTGAAATATTCGCAATTGCAATTTAAGGTTCTACATTTATGGAACGGAAAAAAAGCAAAAACAGTTGGATGATGACAATGATTTCCCCTGCTTTTTTGTTTTTCAGCTGGAGCAGAAACTGTTTGCGGTTAAAAGCCGAGTCTGGCTGGTAATTTCCTGGCAAAAAATCAGCGTCAACATCGTTATCAGCAAAAATGTCCCAACTAGTGGCCAAACACTGCAGCAACATTGGCGCTAAGTGTTTGCTGCAGCTGGGTTCCCTTCTTTTTTTTTTTTGTGTGTTCACCCCACCACTAATTGGGAATTCGCACGCACTAATGTCGAAGGCATTTGCAAAAACAAAACAAAAAAGAGTTTTATTTAACAGCAAGTGGTTAAGGAGGCGTGATTTCAAGCGCGAGACGCAACTTGCTCGGAACGTAGAATATAATTTTGAATTAATGATCTCCTGTCCACTGAAGTGGAGTAGTTTTTGCCGAAGTAAATTATTTTCCACATTTTCTGCATCAGCGCGTTAAAATAATTATAGTAACAGTTTCTTGAAAATACAATGTTTTTTTTTTTATCTGAAACCGGAAAATGTGCAAAATTTTTAAGTTTGAACATTAAATGGACTATAAAATATTTTGGAGACTTAAAAGTGCGTTGAGTGTTCAAACACGTCACCCACTCGCATCTACTTGATAAATGAGTTTTTGCATTGAACAGTTTTATTTTAAACTAAATATTTAAAAGAAAAAAACTATAATATTTCTCTATTTCTCTAAAAAATTGTTTTAATTTTTCTATAGAAAACTTTTCTAACAACAACTTCTCTACAAATAAATATTCATTATTATCAAGTTATCAAGAATTTTTCAGAAAAAGAAATTTGTTATCGGAAATTTCTCTAAAAAAAAAATTAAGATTATTTAAAAGAAAAAGTAGAGAAAATTGTTTATAGAACAGTTCAATTATCAAAAAAAAAAAAAATACAATAGAAAAATTCTGGGATAACCTGAATTTTTTCTCTACAAATAAATATTCATTAGAAAAAATTGGCTGTCAAAAATTTCCGTTATCAAGAATTTTTCAGAAAAAAAATTTGCTATCGGAAATTTCTCTAAAAAATTCAGGTTATTTAAAAAAAAGTAGAGAAAATTGTTTATAGAACAATTCAATTATCAAAAAAAAAAACAATCAATAGATAAATTCAGGTTATCCCAAAATATTCGTAAATTTTTCCGGCTTAAGAAAATCCGTCTGATGCCATAATCGAATAAAACTGTGAATATGAATCGAATGTGTGAAAGAATTAAAAAATTGAAGCAACAAAAATTTCCACAGGTTATTTTTTTCCTATATCATTTATAGTTTATTTAACAGTCTGCAAACTTTAAACGTTTTTTCTAAATGCTTAATTGTATGTGTCTGATGGCGATTGTGAGTACATGTGTGTGTGTGTGTGTTTTGATATAAATTTTTGTACCTTCATCATTTAGCTGAAATTTTTCTGTAGTTATTTTGGCCTGCACTCAACAGGAAATAGACATGTGGCCATTATGCATGTGTAAGTTATATGGGTGAACAACTCTATAAACAACACAGAAGAGCAACCGTACAACAGCAAAAACAACAACAACAACTACTAATATTAAAAAAAAAACTTGTTTGAGGATTGAGTTTGAAATAAAAACAAAATCTGCATATTTGTTTCATACTCCGTTTTACTTAAAATTTTATACAAACAGAGAGGTTATCAAAATGACAACAACTAAAAAAACAGATGCCAAGGAGTATCCAACTCTTTGCACATCCAATTATATTCACAGTTCAGAAGAAAAAAATTTAATATTGACAAATATCTTTAATGTGTGAGTAAAAGGAGAATGAGAGATTTTTATGTTTTTGTTATTTATCGTGAAACAGGCATTTGAATGAATCTATTTGTGCAGGGAATTCGGGTGCTATAATTCTGCATGTTTATACTTGTGTCTGCAGTTTCTTTATGGTTTGAAAAGTATCTACCGGACTATCCAGTTTAATTTCATATTATTATGAAAAACGAAACGATTACTGAACTTTTATGTGGAAATAATTTCGATGACTGAATTTTTATGTGGACAAATTTGCGATATCTGAATTTTTGTATAAAAGAATTTTCGATAAGTGAAATTTTTGTAGAAAAATTTTCGATAACAAAATTTTTCAATTACTGAATTTTCTATAGAAAATGTTTCGATGGCTGAATTTTTCTATTCAAAAATTTTTGACCTCTTAATTTTTGTATAAAAATTTTCGATAACAAACATTTTCTTAAAAAAAAATAAACGATAACTACATTTTGCTGTAGAAAATTTTTCAATTACTGAATTTACTGTAGAAAATATTTCGATAACTAAATTTTTCTGTAGAAAAATTTTCTACATATTGAATTTTTGTATAAAAAAATTTTCGATAATAAACATTTTCTATAAGAGAAATACCCGATAACTAGATTATCTTGTAGAACATATTTCTATTTTTGTATAAAAACATTTTCTACTGCTGAATTTTCTGTAAAACATATTCTGCATTTTACTAAAGTTAAATTTTTAATTAATAGATTTTTCTTATATTTTATTACTATTTTTTTTTTATACAAATATTGCAAAATTGAAATTTGAGCCTCAGCGCCAATAAAGCATTCGATTACTGCTGTTTTCTACTAAAAATATATTCGAAATTTGAATTTTTCAACCAAAAATGTTCCATAGATAATTATATTTTTCTATACATAAATTTTTCGATAACTAAACTTTTTCATTATAATAAAATTTGCATTTACTGGATTATTGTATAAATAAATTTTCAATTGCTTAATTTTACTACTGAAAAAATTTTTACTGCTAAAATTTTAATCGAAAAATTGTCAGTTATTTAATAACCGATTCAATAAAAAAAAATTCAGTTTCGATATTGAAAAATTTCGGTTGGTGGACTTTTCGATACGCACCAAATCTTTTTGGAAGCCTTTTTAATTTTTTGCTCATTTATACACACAAACACACACACATACACATTTGTCTGCTATATGTGCAAATATAACTCCCATATTTCTACACACAAACACACACTCGTGTGTATGTGTGTTTTTAATGCGGGCTGTTGATATGACAGTCTGTGTTTGAGCTCTAACATTTGCTTCAAAGTCACAGACAATGTGACCAACTATTTAGGGAATTTTTAAAAATTATGTAGTTCTAATAATTTAATATGGCAAATAAAATTCCTTAACCATTTTCAAAATATATTTATGTACAAAAATTTGTACATAATGTACAGGGTGTTTTTTTTTAGAGGTATAGAACTTCGAATTGAAATAAAACACAAGAAAATCGTTTTAATGTCCATCAATTTGGCTTTATTGGAAGGATAATTTTATGCCATTAATGTTTAAATGTGATTTCGGGCATGTGGCCGCCGCGGCTGGCTCGAATAAAGCCAATTCTACAGGTCCAATTTTCAACCACTTTTTCGAGCATATGGGGCCGTATGTTGGCAATAACGCCACGAATGTTGGCTTCCAAGTCCCCTAACGTTTCTGGTTTGTTGGCGTAGACGAGCGACTTCACATATCCCCAAAGAAAATAATCCAATGGTGTCAAATCACACGATCTTGGTGGCCAATTGACAGGTCCATTCCGCGAAATTATGCGCTCATCGAATGTTTCCTTCAATAAATCGATTCGAACTTCGCGAACTGAACCATTATTTTCGAAATAAATTTGCACGATTTGCAAGCGTTGTTCTTTTGTCAACCTGTTCATGATGAAATGGCAAACCAAACTAAATATTAATCACTTGACAGCTGACAAAATGGCCGCCAGTTAAAAAAGTGATGCCAACTTAAAGTTCTACAACTCAATAAAAAACACCCAATATATGTTTTACTTTTTTTGGCTGGTGCCGTTTGTGCGAGTCCTCAAACCTGTCAATATTCTTCTATGCACAACAGTTTTCTTTTTCGTTCGCCGTTTGTTTATGTTGTCTGTTGCTCTGTCCCAGCAACTGTCCACCCAGTTGTCTTTTATTTGCTCAGTGAGTGCTTGGCATATTATATACAGACATTTGCAATTTAAACTCAGATTTAATATCATCTATATGTGTCCAGTATCACCATCGTGCTTCATTACCGTGATGCTGAGCAGCAAAGAAAAAAACACACACATACACCAAACAGTATTCGTAAAACAAGTTTGTACTTGCTTTAGACTCGTATATGAGTTTCGAGTAGACTTAAGTAGAGTTGAGTCCAGTTAAGTGAAAATGTATAAGTAAATATTTAGTTTTCTGTTAATTGAGTAAAAATTCTGCATTTCACAATTTTCAGCACAGAATTCCTCCATCACTTTTCAGTACAAGACACATGATGATGATTTACGAGAGTGATGCTAGAATTTGTGCAATTTTTTATGTTCGAAAATAACTTGTAGCTGAGGGAATAGTGAAATGGCATGCAACTGACTTAATTCTGGTTCTGGACTTAATTGAACCTGTAGAATTGTAATACCGCCCTCGTTGTAGCACCACAACTCCTATCAGTTTATTCATCTCTTAACATCACTCAGACCAAAATAAAATATTTAAGTTTATCTTTGTATTGCTCTTCTTTGTTTTTAATTGAATTAAAAATTGTTTTCTTGTTGTATTGGTTTTGATTTTATATCTCCTCTTTTTTTGCATAATAAATCTTTTGAAATTTTCCATGAGTCTTAAATATAGAAAGGAAAAACCGTTATTCCCTTTTTTTCCATGTAAAATATAAAATAAATATTTGTTTATGTCTACTTCTCTCTGTTTAAATTTTACACAAATAAATTAATTCGTTTTTATATGCACATCGATATAAAAAGTAAATCGATTTTTTTTCCTGTGTATTTGCCTTTTTGCAGTGAAAACGATTAAAAATTCATTTTCACTTTTGATTTGTTTTCGATTTTTTCAAGGATCTCTTTTTTTTTTGCTTTTGATGTGTCATGTTTGTTCATACTTCTTGCCAAAGTATTCATTGTTTGTGTTTCTATCCTGGGCCCAACAACAACAACAACATTCAAATGCAAAAACACTTTGATTCGTTCTGTGTGTGTGTGTGTGTGTGTGTGTGTGTGTGTTGGTTGTGTGATTGTTAGATACAACTCAATGCCGTAAAAAATGTGGAATTTAAATGAATTTATGTCTGTGTTGTCTTATTTAAAAACACAAACAAACATCTCGCATTGATGTGACTCATTGACATGTGTTGTACTTGATTGATTAATGGGGGAAACAGGAAAACAGCAAATGTCACTCGGTGAAATTGGTTGGAGGTGGTTTCTATTTAAATAAGGCAATTAAGAATGGATTTTGAACAAAATTAAAGTTTTAATTAAATTACTTTGCGCTGTAGTCAAAAGATTGCTTTTGCGGAAATTTTTGAGGCATTCTTTTTCTTCTTTCTTTGACGCTACAGTCCAGGCTGAACCTGGGCTTCAACCAACAAGGTTTTCCAGCTGGCAAGATCTTTAGCCAGCAGCCTCCAAGTTGGTTGAGATCTCTCTCCACTTGCGTGCGCCATCGGTTGCGTTTGCATCCTCTCCTGCGTTTTCCCACTGGTTCGGAGTCGAAGACTCTTCTCAGTTTACTTTCCGATAACCTGATTTTAGAATTTTGTATAAAAATTATTCGACCAGCGAATATTTCTGCACATAAATATACACATTTTCAATAACGAAACTTTTCTATTCTTTTTATAAAAGCTTTTTTATTACTAAATTTTTCCATTAAAGAATTTTCAATAAATTTTTCTTAACAATAATTGCCCGTATAAAGGGAATTTTCTGCAGCAAGATTTTCCACAACTGAATATATTCGATATATTCATTAATATTGATAAACTAATTATGCTAAAAAAATTTTCTATAAACGAATTTCGTTAAACAATTTTTTCTTACGAAAACTTTTTAACAACCAATAAGTTAATTTTTCCATAAAAAACTGTCAATAACTTAATTTTTCTATACAAAAATTTTCCTCAGCTGAATATAGGCGATATATTCATTAATATCTATGAACATTTCTTTAGACTAATTAGTGGTAAGTAAAAATTTTTATTCATAAAAAATGTCTATAAGTTACATTTTTGTTAAACAAATTTTGTTATCTTATTTTTTCTTAAGAAAATTTGTCAATAACTATATTTTTCTGCACAAAAATGTTCAATAAGTTAATTTTTCCAGACAAAAAATGTTCGATAACTTAATTTTTCTATAAAAGAATTTTCCTTAGCTGAATTTTTCTACAGAAAAATTGTTGATAAGTGTATTTTTCCACAAAAAAAATTGCCACAAAAAAAAATCTTCGTACAATAAATTAATTAAAAATAATCACCCATTTGCGAGTCGTATGAGGTGTAAAAGTCACACATAAATTTGTTCAGCCGTACAACAGAATCAAACCAAACCAAGCCAAACCAAACCAAAGCAACTTATTCACACACCAATCGGTGGGTGCGAATTTCCTTTCAATATGGCATTAAATTTCAGAATTGCCAATGCGATAATGAAGTTCATGATGATAATTCCGTTTGCTATTATCATTAGTGTTGTGATTATTTGTTAAAACTTTAAAACACATGCAAACCACGAACTTGATATGTGGACATGTATGATCAATCACTGGAAAATTGGATTTTCATAAAACAAATACGAATTTGTGCATGTGAGAGCGGGCGTGTGTGTTAACCAGGATTTGTATGCAAAATTATTAAAACAACAATAACAATATTAGTAAAACTAACAACAACAAAAAGGCATTCAAACGTGTGTTTGTGATATTACACAGTTTGTGTAAATTTAGTTCAATGTATTAGCGGAACACATGTTTAAAACATGTTTTCCAGAGTGTTTTGTAATTAAAGGCAACTATAAAATTTCTAATACCGGAAAATGGCAAAGATTTGCAGCTTTCGAACGGTGACGAGCATTCAAAGTCCCTGGTTAAAAATCGAATAATCATCGTTAGCAGCGTTTTTGTTCATGCAACACCCTATTTTATATTTTCAATAATAATAAATGTTCATCTCCTAATGCTTTTACTGCTCTTATGGTTTTTGGGGATAATAATTTTACAATATTGCTAATATTTACATTTTTAAATGCCACAATTTGTTGAAATAACATAAAATTTAATCTCTTTAATGTTCTCGAACAAAGCAAGTGAAATTGCAGCAAATTTTAAAAAATTTACTTTAAAAAATTCTTCATCTTTTTTGTTGTGCTTGTGCACCAACCGTTTTAGTAGTTTAGAAACTTTGGAAAAACAAACACGAAAAGGCACTTCAACAACAAATTTTATGCAGCACAGTTATTATAAACAAGTTTTTCCTGTTGTTGGTGTATGTTGGTTGTGTGGCACGAAGTGTTGCCCACCTGCAGAGAAAGAAAAAAGATTTTGTTTCATAAAAAAAAAAATGGTGACCTGCAACAGCTTCAACACATGAATCGAAAAAGAGTTACGGATGCAGCTGCCGTGGCAAAAAAAATATGGCCACATCTATAATTTGTAACGGTGTAGTCCCGTATTGTCTAGTGGTTAGGATATCCGGCTCTCACCCGGATATCCCGGGTTCGATTCCCGGTACGGGAAGTTGTTTTCTTGCTTTTTGAAAAAGTTTTCTTTTATTCATCAACCAAAAGATTTAAATATTTCCTTAAAGAAAAGTTGTAAAGTAAAGTTTTTGTAAGCAAATATAGTTTTGAACATGTTTTTATAATAAAATTTATTTATCGAAAAACTTTGAGTGATCAATAAAAAAATTAATATTAAAAATTTTTTTTTATGTAATTTATTTTTAATTTTCTAAATAAAATTTGTTATTGAAAAAGTTTTTACACAAAAATTTAATTATCACAAACTTTAATTTTCACAGAACCGATATTTTTAACGAAAAAGTCAGTTATCGAAACTGTGTCCTTAAAATTTTTCTGTACAAAATTTTCGATAAATTGTTTTATAGACAACTGCTTTTTTTTTATAAAATATTTCAGTTATCAAAAATTTTCTATAGAAATTTACAGTTAACCAGAATTTTTTTATATATGTAGATATTCAGTAATCAAAAATTTTTGTACTCAAAGCTTCTATAATGTTATGGAAATTTTTTGCTGCAAAAAAAAATCAGTAATCCAATATTTTTACTTAGAAAAATTTAGTTATCGAACATTTTTCTAGAGAAAAAAATCTGCCCATGGAAATTTCAGTTGTCGAAAATTGTCTAGAGAAAACTTTTGCTATGAAACAGTAAATTCTTCTCACTGTATTTCATTTTGGTTAAAAAATCATTGTAAAAAGCACTTTTCATTTTCCCTTTTTAAATTTTTTTTATCCTGTTTGAGTCAACTATTGCTGCGAAACTACGCCGCCATCATATTGGCCATGTTACATGGCGATAAGCGTTTGGAAATGTAATGCGAAAAAGTAAAGGCATCAACAAATAAAAAACTATACAACTGGCAGCAACAACAAAGAAAAAACCAAGGGAATTCAAAACCTAAATCCATATAAAACCAGAAAATGCAACAACGTTTGTGATGTGCATTTAAAACCTACAAAAATAAAAGGAAAATATGCATTGTGGGTTTTTCAGTAGCGAACGTTATGAAAAAAGATACGCCAGCAAAAGCAACAAAACTGTGTATTATAAAAGCACTTGGATGTTTTAGAAGGATTTCGGTAACGTTATCCACTTTAAACAACAACTTTTATTTCCATCCAAAAGGGAAACAGAACAAAAAGGAGGCATATTTGCTCGAATCTACGTGTGTGTGTGTGTCTTTGTGTGAGTTTAAATGGACATAAATAAAAACACAGAATCAACTCTAAATAAGAATGAATTTGCGTGATTAAATGTGAACTTTTTACTATTTTGCACATACATACATACATACATACATAAATGTATGCGCGTATAACTTTCAGTTGCATTTTAAGTGAAGCCATAAATTTAATTAATACGAGAAGGTTGGCGCAGAGAATTATAAGCATTTCTGGCGTTTTTTTCTATTTTTCGTTGATGAAAAATTTAAAAATTACCCTTAAGTCTAAGACATCAATCCCGTATTGTCCAGTGGTCAGGATATTCGGCTCTAACCCGGAAGGCCCGGGTTCGATTCCCGGTGCGGGAAAGGGTTTTATATCCATATGTGTTTCCACAATAATTTTATAAACTTTTAAATATTTGTTTATGGAAGCTTCGCATATTGCATTTTTCAAGAGCAAAAAAATAGTACTCGTTTATTGAATTTGTCTATGAAAAAAATTTCGTTTATTAAATTTTTTATGGAAAAAGTTTCCTTTGTTTTAATTTTGTAATGAAAATGTTTTCGCCAATTGAATGTTGCAAATAATATTCGCGATTATTGAGGTTTTCAATGCAAAAAAATGTCATATATTAAATTTTGTAGGGAGAAAAGTTCGTTTGTTTTAATTTTGTATTGAAACTGTTTTGGCCAATTGAATATTTCTGTTGAAAACATTTTCGCTTCCGCAAAAAATATTCGCTCATCAAATTATCCTTTTGAGAAAATGCTCGATTAGTGCGATTTTTCTTTGCAAAATATTGATTCGATATTGATATTGAAACTGTTTTGGCCAATTGAATGTTTCTGTTGACAAAATGTTCGCTTTGGCAAAAAAATATTCGCTCATCATATTATCCTTTTGAGAAAATGCTCGATTATTGCGATTTTTCTTTTGAAAAATATTGATTTTTAGCCGTTTTATACAGTTTTGCAGAATAATTTTGTTTTAATTCTAGATTTTGAATTGTTTTTTTTTTAAAAACATTTGCTTTTTTATTTGTTTTTTAAATTAAAAAAATTATTGCTACTGAAATGGAGTACAAAATAGAGAAAATATTTGCTTATGGCGTTTTTGTTGTCCGGCAAACTAGTTTTCTTTTCACGATATTAATCCCGTATTGTCTAGTGGTTAGGATATCCGGCTCTCACCCGGAAGGCCCGGGTTCGATTCCCGGTACGGGAAACATTTTCATTTGACCATGTACACGTTCCCCCCGCATTTTCTCTTTTTCTCATTTATTTTTATGTAAATCCACTCTATTTGAAAACGATGTATTATAATTTTACTTTCATTTCCAACCAAAATGCCACTCACGTGCACACATTTCAGTTTTTTAGCTAAATTGAAGTCTGAAAGAAAACAGTAACATGTAGTAAAAACTCAACGTGACAGATTAAAAAAGATTTTGACATACTTTTCCGTTATAAATTAAACTTTAAACGCAGGTATAGAAGTTGCAATGCAATATTTTTATACGGAAAAAACAACAACAAAAAGAAAAACAGGCAACCACATAATTTGCGTGCAGACATGCAGGCAAAATAAATGAATATAAACCACATATTTTGCACATGGCCACCTTTTCACAAAAGAAAACCGGAATAGCAGGTAGATTAAATTAAAAAGCGATAATATTGTAAATGAACAGAAAAAAACGATACTAAAATTATTATTATGTATTAGAACAGAAAAAAGATAAGCTTCCCGTACCGGGAATCGAACCCGGGCCTTCCGGGTGAGAGCCGGATATCCTAACCACTAGACAATACGGGAGTGTTAATCGAATGATGCCAGCGGACGCTTTTTAACCACAAGAGTTTTATATACGGCTATTCAGTAAGTGTTGGAAATTTAAAATTTTTTAGTTTTAAATATTTAATGGATTTTTTCTTTTTTATTTTGTGGCCTAAATGTTGTTTAAATTAATTTCTTCTATCATGTAGTTGTTGTTGTTAACAATTACGTGCTTACAAAATATTTATGTGTTTGTAAAATTATTTCAAATTTTCACTTTGTTCTTTAAGTGGAAAATTATACTTTGCGCTACACACATACACACACACACACACTTAAATACATAGATTCCGACCCGCATTCACGTGCACGCACACATGCTGCCACCTGCGGAAAACCTGATTATTGCGGCGTCTATTTTATTTCTACTGGCACAAAACTAAAAGCAAAAATAATAAACGTGTACTTTGGTCGTTAACATTTTGACCAAAAATAAACCATTATCAACAACAACACCAACAACAGCATTGAAGTTGTTCTTAAAAGTACATACCGTGCGTGTGTGTGTGTGTGTGCATTTCAATTTTTGTGGCTCATGCCATCATCGCACCTACACACATATAAATTTACCTTATGCCTGCTGTTGTTATTGTTGTTGTTGCTGTCGCTATATCTTATTTGCTCTCGTCCAGCTACAACAGCTGTTTAAACAATACAGGCCTGTTGGCCAGCGTTCTAAAATATTTCTATGCTTTATTGTAATTTTCCTGATATAAACTCCCGCTTTTGACGTATTTAGTTGGGAGTTTATTGCTTTAGCCCCATTTTACTAGCAACATTCCATTCTACTTCCATTGCCCTGTTGCCAATACATCTATCTACATATGTATGTATGTATGTATATGTAAAGTTTTATGTATGTGTACAATTTTTAAGAGCAAAGTCTATGCAATAAAAATTCTTTCTGAATCCAATTAATATTGTTTTAGCATGCAAGTTTTGTTTGTTTATGGAGGAGCATATGGGGCACTCGTTCATTACATGCGTTATATATTTTCGACAATTTTTTTACATATTTTTTATGCATAAGAATCGCCTCCGAAAATTCAGGTTTTGTCTAAGTATATTTCAAGCTGGCGCACTCTGATTTTTGGTGTATAGGGGAGAAGGGGTTGTTACGGCAGTCAAGACTTTGGGGCGTTCCTATATGACTGCAGTTGTACAGGTTCTTGCGCAACTTTTAGCGTAAATCAATTAGAAAAACGGAAACCAATCTGGCTCTACGATGCCTTTAACTAGGAATTTTGCTATTTGTCATAGAATCACAAAACTTTCTAGCTAAGATTTGAAACGAAGAACGCAGGAAGAAGCGTTGTTGGTTACTGATACAAGTGGGTTATTTCCTTGATTCTAAAGCTCCCAAGGGGCTGTTGTTTCGCAACAGATTCCTTTATTAAAAAGGAACTAGATGGTGGGCAATTTTCATGCGACTCTGATTTAGAGACTTCGGGCTACTGACTAAAATGCCTCGACCTTCTCTACTGTTAAGCGGGATTAGATAGCCCGAACTCACGAGCAAGGAGTACCGGCCCTCACATATTGCAAGAAGTTGCCACCTGTATGTGGCTCACGAGTCACATGGGGACGGTCATGAGCCGCTAACAAATTCACCATCACGCCACAATGACAGCAGCTGATGTAAATCAATTTCACAATCAATCTGTACACAAGAATTTTGTAAAAGGTTTTCTAAATAATCAAATCCCCCAGCAGAAAACTAGTTGCTTCTATATCAACTACTGAACAAATCGATAGAAAATATTTTCAAAGAGCTGCATTTAATTGAAAACTTTAAATTTTAAGTGAACAAAAACAAATAGAAAATTTGAAAAATAAGGAAGTTATTTTTGACTGATTTAGCATGAAACGCCCATATGTTGATATACATAAATACTTCTCATCAGAATTGTTTTGCAAAGAAACTAACATTCTTAGGCAAATATTTTTCTTAAATCTAAATAAAAAATAAAAAATGTTGGTGCTAAAATATATACATATATAAAAAATTTATGTTCTTAATTAAACTGTCAATGAAAAGAAAACAGAGCTCTTCAAATGAACTATTTGGTGACTAAATAAATTTATATAAATTCAAAAACAGCTTTTTTATGGGTTACCATATAAATTTGGCAATGGACAGTACAAACAATGTCAGATTTGGGCCGCACAAAGTTAGTTAAAAGAAACACAGGATTGCTTCTACGCTTATAACTTAATTATTCTGCCAGTTATAATATATCCCATATGGTCTAGTGGCTAGGATATCTGGCTTTCACCCAGAAGGCCCGGGTTCGATTCCCGGTATGGGAAATTTTTTTTCGTTGCTCATTGGGCGAATACGTTTTATAGCATCAACTCAATAAGAATATTTACAACAAACTCTGTTCGCAGCCAAAAACCTATTTTTTTGGTTAATGGAATACCAACAAAATATTCTCAAGCCGTGTTTAACAGTTAATCTTCTATATGATAGAAATAGGTACAATCGAAATCCGTCTTAGTAAAACCCACCATATTAATATTCAATAAAACAAAAAGTTTTCGGAGAATTATTTTAATACTTTTTATTATGATTGAAGGATCTCCAACAATCTGAACGCGCTGCTCAATTGTCTACCTCCATACCATAATTGAATTTTTCGAACACTAAAACCGGGACATGTGAAATTAAGCTGGACAAAGAGTTTGACGTTAAGGTGTGATTCACAATGTAAGAATATTTCGCTAGGACTTGACGTCCGAGTACACAGACAGAAGAGAACCTGTTGCTAGGCGGCATCGGTCACAAACGTATAGTTAAGTGTAGGTTTGGCATTGACCACCATCTGCTGTTTCTTATCAAGTAAATCCATATATTTCGTTTCACTGTTGATAGATCTGAGAGGCAGCTGTTCGTTGAAACGAAGTCTCTCCAGGGCAGGCCAAGTAGCAAGAACATGAGCCATAAATTTATACTCGAGCCCCTCTACAGAAATCGTTGTAAAGTTACCCCAATCTTGTACTTAGCGCGGCCAACACTTGGATAAATCTTGTGTTTAAATTAAAGGTCAAAGATTGTAATAATCTTGGTTCTTTAGTTTTCCTCTTCAACTTGTTGTTTTTTGTGCTGCCAGTTGTGATTCTGGCTTCTGAATTAAGCATAACTTTAAGTTCTTTTCGCTGTTAAATTTTCCAGTTATAGCGTTTCGTTTTCGTTTCTTTGTTGTTTATATCGACACAAGACAAGGTAAAAATGTGGTTGATATCGTTAAACCAAATATTAGTCCTTGGGGAATAATTTCCTAATCTCCTCAAAACACTAAAAATCTTTTAAGACGCCACGACAACATGTAGAATACGACTCTGTACTTGTATTTGTTAAAGTAAAGTTTATTACGTTGTTTTTTTTACACGAAAAATAAATTTAGAACTTGAACCAAAAAAAAAAAAGAAAAATATATAAATTAAGAGAAATGTCGGAGAGGAGTAACATTTTTATAATGGTGTCTATGAAAAGACAACAAGGAATCTTATAAAAACGTATTTGATGTCAACCAAACCATACAGAACGAACAACAACAGCAAAGAAAACTCATTCGTCTAAGAAAATAGACAGGTTGTTGGCAAAACGAAATATGGAAGGAGTATGAAAGAATGTCCTTATTTGCTGTTGGAGTAATTTCATTAAACAGGATCATCATCCACAGGATGTTGTTTTGTCTTTTCTTCTACAGTCAACAATAAAACCGGTATATATAAAATAATAAAACATTTTCCAGTGAAAGCTGTTGTTTCCTTTCTTTTTTTTTTTTTGTTTGGAAAAAAATGTTTCACTGCAGTTTTTGCATGCAAGAACACAGAAGAAAATCTAACAAATTACCCCAAGGAGCTGTTAAAATGAGAATTTTTAGGACTTTTTGGCTGGCGGAAGAAACAATTTAATTGAAGTTAAGTTTATGCTGTTGCTTTAGAGCTGGCATAAAATTAATTTTAGATTTTTTTAATACACAATAAAAAAAACCAAAAATTTATTTATATAATTTTTTTTCTGTAAAAAAGTTTAAAGTGATGCTCTTGTCTGGTCGTTTTTCTACAGCAGTTTTAAACATTTTCTGTTTTAGTTTTTAGTTAAAAACACAGAACTTTTTAATAACCTCTACTTGTAGTTTCGTGTCAAAAAGAAAAACATTCTTGTAAATTTTTTATTATAAAATAAAAATCCTGCTCTTTCTGTTGGGTTTTTTCTGCTTTCTGAGAAAAAGGTATTT
The DNA here is from genome assembly GCA_932526305.1 of Epicampocera succincta. Classification (NCBI taxonomy): domain Eukaryota; kingdom Metazoa; phylum Arthropoda; class Insecta; order Diptera; family Tachinidae; genus Epicampocera; species Epicampocera succincta. The sequence continues at coordinate 58,428,673 of OW052036.1, read as the reverse complement.
GCAAAACAAAAATCTTCTTCGTAGAAAATAAAAATAAACTAAGCAAGACATCATTTTTTGTTGTTGCCCTGTTTCAAGGAGTGCAAAATACAAGGATGCAGGATATTATTATTATTACTGGTGGTGTTGTTGTTGTTGTTATTGCTATTTTTATTTGTCGAGTAAATGAGTTTAGATATGACATGTTTTGTTTCTCATTTCATATTATTTTTTACGATGACAAGACAAGTTTTTACATTTGCTAATGGTCAAATAAAGTCATGACTGTAGAATGCTGGATAGAAAACTACGATAAACAAGCACAAACAGGATAAATATTTTAAAAGGCGCCTTGGGTTAGAAACAAGACAACTTAACCCATTTATTTGACATGAAAATGAAAAATAATATTAAATTTTAATGTTGGATTATTTATGCATTTGTGTTATTCCGTTTTCTTTTTTCAAGCAATTAAATAATTTACAAAAAAGGATATTTATTAAGCTTTTCGCTCTGGCCTTCGTCCGAACTGGGAAGGGTTTACACATTTATAAATATGAACATATTCAAACTGGTTGGGCAATTGTTATGCATCTAAAATATAATTGAGTTTTCAGATGAAAATTAAAAAAAGAACTACAACATAATATTCATTTCGCAAGTCGGCTAAAGCGGTTGGTGCATTTCTGCAAAAAGAGTTTTTCTCAAAATTAGTTGTGATAAAATTTTACAGCAAATTATCGTTTCCAGAAAAATGACCTGAAAAACTTACCTTAAGACCTGAAACGGAGCAAAAATTTAGCTCCAGTGTGATGTTAATGCTGACACGCAATTGGTTTTGTTCGATCTGTTTCAACCTGCAAACGGAGCAGGTTCTCCTCATGTACAGGCAAAAGGAAAACAGCTTCCATGACTTTTGCGTGGTACCACTAGTTCATTCGAAAGTTGGCTGGAGTTCTTGTTATATGTTGCTTCGGGTCCGTGTAAAGTCTTTCCCAAAAAACGTTTGTTGTGTGCGTTTTTTAGTTGATATCGCCTGCAGCGTGACATTCATGAAATTGGAAAAAAATGCTGCCAATTTTAGAAAACAAATGAAAGTAGAGCCTTAAGGGCGCATTCACATACATATCTATTAATATTGTCACATAACGCCGTGTTTCTTAATGCCGAAAATATGAATAATTCAAGTTGTTTTCCACAAATTATGTTGTGTTTCAGAGCAAAACTAGAAACCTATTTATCAAGTTCCCCAACAACAACAAACAGGCATGCTTAATTGTCACGCACCTCCGTGATGTGACAAACAAGTTGATTTTACAAACTTTTTTATTTAGTGCAAATTGTTACGCTTACACAAACTTTTGAACTTCTTCTAACAGCTTTACATGTGATAAACACATTCCTTTAGCCTCGAGTCGTCCTTTTTTTCTCTACAAAATGAAAGAAACGTTTTTAAAATTCAAACTTAATTTGAAATAAATTTTATTTTAAGCCTCTTGGCTAAAACGTAACAAAATATATTTTCTTATAATTTAAACAAACAAATATTATTAAACTTGTTTGTTGTGTTGTTTGCCAAAAGAACATTATTATACCTGTTCCTTTAGATATTTATCATTTATCCTTTTGCGAAGGGTTAGCAATTATAGTGCTTATGCGTATAACGAAATGAAATGTGGCAAAGCATTAAAACGTAACACACTAGAAAAAAAGAAAATAAACTTTCCTCCTTTCTTATCAGTTAACTGCAAATTTTGTGGTTTTTATGTGGTGGTTAAATCAACAGCAATTATACCTTTTTTTTGGCTTTGGAAAGGCGAGCGCCAGCCAGCCACCGCGCCGCCACACGCCAGCACTTTTCACTCCACCTTTAAAGGCCAGCAGGGTCCCCAAGGACATACAGCTGCGGCGCAGTTATAGACCCCATTTGCAACAAACATATTTTGTTGTATTCATTCTAATTATCCCTTCTTGTATTTTAAATGACGGCAACAAACAAACAAACAAAACGAATGCCACAATATTTCTACAACAAAAGCAACAACCAAGAAGTTGCGTAAAGTTCCACAAAGAAAATGTTATTAACTTGAATTATTTAACATTAAATGGTTTTATTGTTGTTGTCAAAATTGTTGCCCTTCATTGTGGCCATGTCTTTTTAATACGTTGTGTGTGCATGTGGCCTGAAAAAAATAAAACTAAATTAATAAAATAAGCAAAAGTTTCTGCCGCAAAAGTTTTAAATGTTCGCTGGAAATAAAATTGAATTAAATTTTGTGTTTACAAATAACAAAAATAGCTGGATGTTAAGAAAGATTTTGTGGATCGGCAGAAAATACTTGTAGATAAACAAAATTAAAAAAAAAGAACTAAAAGATTTCAAATTATAACAGCAAAAATGAGGAAAATGAAACTTAAAAATGTATTAAAAATAAAGAAATATTAATTTTAAAAAAAATATATATTAATAATAAAAAAATTACAATTTCCCGTACCGGGAATCGAACCCGGGCCTTCCGGGTGAGAGCCGGATATCCTAACCACTAGACAATACGGGAGTGTTGCTTCAATTATCTAAACATGGTATATAAACATTTTCCAATAAAACTTATACACCTCAAATGAAACATGTGTATAACGAAGAACTCAACATGTGCTTTTCGTTTGTTTATTTGTCCATGAACAGCAACAACTACTATTCGGCTTCGTGCATGATTTCCATTCAAACACGTTGGTCTGGTTGTTTATACACATGCACACCTGTTTGTATAGATATATTTACCAGGGAAATACATATTTAGTTAGTCATCACATATACATCAGTATTTATGTACATACAGATATTTGTGCGCAAAATTTAGGCAATGTTTCGACAATTTATTGCATTAATATAAATTATTTTTATGTCTTTATTTATTTCCATATGATAATTTTTTAAGCAAAATGTTTTTTTTTAGTCTTGAAAAACTTTATTTTATGTTTTTAATTAATAATATATTTTCCCTATTGGTACAAGATTTAATTCGTCATGTCAGAGACCACAATTGCACTGGAAAGCGTCGTAATTCAATCTGTATTAAAAAATGTTTCCTTTTCTGACCAACTAAAAGATGAATTGAATGCCGTTTTCCCACGAAATTGAATTCTATGACATATCGTGTATATTTTGCACTATCTTGTACTACAGCATGCAAATTTGTATAAGGGCAGAACAAAAACTTATAGTCCTGTAGGCAACAACCATATTATCAAAAAGTTATGTCAACATAATTACATATATCGACATGTTTATAGGCATAAAAACAGCTTTATAAATATATTTAGTAATTTCGTAATACAAATTTTATATTTTTCTACATACACATGTATAAAAATATAAATGTATGTATGTAAACTAAATTTCTTGTCATCTGCTGGACAACCCTGAATGTATTTTTGTAAGTTATTTATATTAAAATATCTTTCTAGTTCAAGTTTATGGCATGTTAATTAAAGTAATTAAACGTGATAGTAGAAAATGCAATAAATTTTAAACTTTATAGACAATAACAACAATTTGTTATAAATTTACATAGAAATAAAACCAAAAATATATTATATTCTATGCATAAGCATAAATATCTGTCTGTATACACACACACACACACACACGCACACTTGCTTTTGTATTGGCATAAAAACATGTTAATAAATGGTTAAACTGAACTTGAAAATCCATATTAAGACCAACAGCATTCGTACGTTTCAGTTTATGTACAAACACACACACACACATACACACATATATACATACATTCATTCACCCTTTTATATACATGAGTTTAACAAATAATACTAGAAAAAAGAATATTTATTTTATAAATGTTTAAAACAAAATTTAAAAACTATGAGTTTTTAACATATAGTAGATTTAAGCGACAGAGTCGTCGAAAATAAAAGTTCTTCTTTAAATTGTGGTTCTGAAAATACATATACATATATATTTAGAAGCCCTGCTTAAGATCATTTACCAGCTACAACTACACATAAAGTTTCTACTTATGTATGTGATACCGATTGAAATTAATGCTCAGCAATACTTTATGCCAGTGAAGTTGGCTGCATATGAAGTAAACAGATATTATCGGATTAAAGCAGATGACTGCACGGGCAACTATTTACAAAAGATATTCTAACTAAATAGAATCTTAAGGTATGGGAATAATTAATTAAATCAATTTTAAAAAGTATGTAATAAATATGCAATTAATTAATTAAATCAGTTTCATAATTAAATCAGTCTTAAAAATTTTTCCATAAATGCCTAAATTCGAAACGCTCTTGTAATTATGCATTTCGCAGGACAATGGTTGTTGAGCTATGCCCAGACATTTATCAGATCTAACAATATTGTCAGCAAAATATGGCCAAAAATTTCCTACAACTGTTCGACGCCGCCAATTTTTGTCTTCACATGTTGTCAGTGCAAGCTTTCTGAAATCATCGTAAAATAACAATATTGTCAGATATTTGACAAATGAGTTTGGTTGGCAATTGTACAAATTTAACTGTCTGTCATTTGTACTATGGGCAGAGGTGTCTCGACTAACCCACCTGGCTACAACGTCTCTAGTAACAGATCTAGTACTTTATAGTTTAAGGTAGCAGTATTTGCTGGCACACACATTTATTGTCAAATAATTGTCAGCCAAGTGGCTGGACTGAAAATTTAACTTCTTGGGGGCTATATGTCATTGTCAGTACATTGCCAGCATATGGTAAGATCTGGAAACTTTAAGCTTGAAAAAAATACTACTATCCGCCCCTTTGGTTCATTTCTGTTTAGAAAGATAAATTATAAGTTCTCGGAAATATACGCAGACTTAGCGACAGTCACAAGTATATACAGTTTCAGCCAGGCATTATAAAAGCTGGCGCCACGCGTTTAAATTTCGGTTTGTCTAAAAGTCACATGTTCCACGTTACTGTTTCGTTTCCTGAACATGATTATGACGGTCATATAAACACAATTTGTTGAAACTTTTTTCACATTTATCATAAATATTTTTAGTGCTGTTTTTCATAGTTTAAACATGTTCAGATTACTATAAACAAACTGGTGTATAAATGAACCACTATCGCAAAATGCGAAGATGGTATCGAAAGATGCCGGCGGGATGAAAATGAAAGCTGGGCAGTGGTCAAAAAATAGTCAAAATATTTGTGTGACAGACAAAATGTCGGTTATTTCGAAATATGCAAAACAAAATTTCGAAAGTTTAAAAAACTAAAGAGAGAAAAAAAAAAAACATTTGGGTGCTGACCTCAATATTCTAAATAGTTTTTGGAGAACGATCTCATAAAACAAGAATGTACGCCAGCAAGTGTTAGTTTTTCCAACTATTGCAGGTCCTTTTCATACCTGCCTCGTATGACGGTATATGCAACATTTCTTTTGTAAGCGAACGCTTTAAACACATTCTGTTCAAACGTTTAACAAATTCACGAAAAAAAGTGTTGCACATGATGTCTGGATAAAAATGCCCTGAAGCATAAAAATAGTTGCATTCAAATAAACTACTGTCTGACTTGATACAATAGCAACATTAAATTTGTAGAAGAAGAAGAAGAAAAAAACGAAACATATAAAAATACATTTGTTTAACAGATAAACAGATTAAAAAAATAAAAATAATTTGCAAAGTCATAAAAAATGTCTGACAACATTTTATTACAGCAACACAACAACGCCATAAATTTTTAGTTAAATTTTATTTGTTTTGTTAAAAGAAAACTTTGAAAATTAAAAGTTATTGTCTCATTTAAATATGTTCGAGTTAAATCTCCAGCAAACCAAAAATTTTTTTAATTATAATGTCTGTTAAGGACAGTTTAGTTTGTATCCTGTGCCTTTTTTCCTTCCATTCTAAAGTTTGCCCGAATAACATACACTGTTCGCTTCTTCTTCTCTTTTTTTTTATTAAAGTCAAAGCGCATAATGTTTGTAAAGTTGTGGCATGTGATTTTGGCATAGAACTAACTAAGTTAAGGGAGGAACGCGACCAACTTATAGAACAGGACACCGAACAACTAAAAGCAAAGTTTTGTGACCAGCGTTTCAAAGAAATCTGAAATTTTTATGCAAAAAGAGACAAAATTTTGTACCAGAACTTTATTCTCTTTTTCATCAAATAGTTGATTGGCTGGGGAAGTTTTGTAAGAATAAGGAAAATTTAATGATCCCGAACTTTTATCTAACGTTTCTAAAGAGTTTTATCACGTCAAAATACTAAACACAAAATTTAATATCAAACTTTCTTGTGACAAAATGTTCATACTACTGTCTTCTGAACGGTTGCGTTAGACTTGTAAATGATGGAAATTTCCATCATTCAATGAAAATAATCTGTTACATGATGAATTATTCGGTAATTTTAGATTTTGATGGCACTACTGCCTGAAATGGGGTACCGAAAGGGCATAAATAATAACTAAAACGGTATTAATTTGACATTTGCAGAATAAAATATACTAGTCAAGCATGGATAAATATGTCTCCACCAAAAACCACAATATTTTGTTGTTTTTTGTTTCCTGTGACGGAAACCTGCCTCATTTTAATGTTTAGCATTTGTTTTTACAAAAAATAGTGCTAAAAACTTTCTTATCAATCTGCAGGAAAAACTGATTTGATTTCCTATAAAAAAAACATGCAAAGCACTTGCTTTTCCATTCTATAGTTGGTCCCATTGATATTTTTAAGCCCCTCAGTTTGTTTTCTTTTCACAAAAGAAAAGTTTACGATACATGTTTTTTTTTTCTCCATCATTTTATTATTGTCATTGTCATAGAGTATTTTACGTGTAAACGTTACGCCTTGGTCATTTTCTCATGTGTAACAAACAAGTCTAAAACTTTTGTTTGTTAGTTGCAATACAAACAACAATAACTCTAACAAAACAGACCCTCATGTCTGCTCAGCTGCTGGGGAAAACGCAAAGCTACAAGGATAACAAAAGGCTTGACACACTCGAAATGTCCTAAACACAGTCAGTTGTACACAACGAAAATGTTACTACGAAAATTTTAGGATACGAGCCTGCAGCAGCCTTAAAACTTGTTTTTCTTTTATTTTTAATTGAAGCAAAAGTATTGTACAATTAAGAATTCACCACTCAACCCACTTTCCAACAATTGTTGGAAAACGAACAGCCGAAAAGAATTTTTTGCAATTACAGTAAATTTTTTATGCTTGATATTGTTTATTTTTTTTTTGGAGGCTTCTGCTTTAAAATTTCATAAGGAGCCAAAAATATAAATTAAAATAGGGCGTCAGTGTTATAACTTAATACTTTTTGCTGAACGAAAATTTCATATTTGTCACCGCAATTGTGTTGTTTTGTTGGTTTCACAGCCTCGAATATCCGCATGTTTATTTTATATTACGGAAGTTGTTTTCACTGCATTTACTGGCTGTTTGTTTTTTTTCTTCTTTTTGGTCTCTTTCTCTACCCCTTCTGCCATTCCTGGCCACGTCTTTGTCTGATTGTTACAATTTCGGACACATTGTGTTTTTTTTTTGGCACTTTCTGGTTGGCTGCCTGGAACATGTCTGCATGCCCATTCAGTGCTTTTCATAAATAAAGAATGAGTTTGTCTGTAATAAATAAACGGAAATGTATACTACATCGTACAGGATGTTCAAATGTGGCATAATCTAAAACACCTAAATGCTGCAATAGCAATAATATCACCATAAAGGAGTAACTTGAAAAAAAGTCCTGGCTTAATAACTCACACTTAATTAGCCAATTTTTGACACTTGTCAGAAATTTTTAATGCGAGCACAGGAAAATAAATGAAAATTGTGGTTTACTGCAATGTTTGTTTAATGAAAAGTTTTAAAACTGGACACACACAGACACACAGCCATACATACAAATTTGTTGCTTGCAAAAGCAAATTAAAGCTTGTTTGCTTTGCTATAATAATGAGTAATTTTTTTTTTATCAAATGTAGCTAAATGTAGTTGTTTCAACAATAAATTTAGTTGTCACATCACGCCATTGATTTTAATTAGGCAGCCACCAGGTGCCAGCTTTGTTTATTTTACAATCTCAGCAATAACATAGTAAAATAAGGGAATTTTAGTAGTACAAATAACTGTCACATCACATCAGCATTTTAAAATAGGCCACAGAAAAATATTTTTTTTTCTTCTGTTTTCTATATTTTATAAAATTTTAAGTATTTATTTACTTATATATGTATAGGTAGTATTAAATTTCTGCTATTTAAGTTAGTGATGTGATGTGACAACAGACAATTTCTTTTTAATGAATTTTGTAGAAAGCACAACTTTTTTTATTATCTAACTGAAATAAATTTTCTTGGCATTTTTTACTTATTGTTGTGATGTGCTATATGTCACGTAAGTGATACCTATTTTACTATCTGCGTCGTAGAGCGACTTAAGGGTTGGCCTTAAATGTTGTGTGAAATGAAGTCGTAGTGGCTGTTCTGAAATTTGTTTGATGTACTGGTGTACCAATTGTCGCGTATGTGCTACTTACCTTTTTATTTAAAGGGGCAGTTTAAGAGTTTCTGGCAAAAGCCAATTGTAAAACTATAACAAATAGTCATTTCGCTGTCAACAGATTATAGTAAATATGTTTTGCACTTAGAAGCAAAAATAAAAAATTCTTGCCAAAGTTGCATTTATGAAGTTGTTGTTGTGTCACAGACTTCCCAATTTTTATTAATTGCCTTAGAAAGTATTTAACAAAATTTCCTATTTTTTTTATTATCTACATATTTGAATTCCTTTTTTATTGTTTTTAAATGATTTAGCAGTAAATGCACACATTTTTTTAATACTAAAACAAAGACTGTTTCTGTAGAAGAAAAAGTAGACAATAAAAGCAAAGTGGCTTAAACGATTAATTATTAAAATGATTTCCAAATAAGGCACCAATAAATTGTATATAAAAATGTGTATTAAGAAACAAAAATATAATACCCGACCCTGGTGCGAAAAAATTAAATTTTAACTGCAAATTAAAGCGTTTTTAATATAAACAAATACTAATCAAAATTAAATACCTTTTTCAATGCACAAGTGTAAGTAAGTGAGAACATCTATAAATATATATGTATATAATTTTACTGGAGTGACTATAAACCAATTTTTGTTTATATGTTTTGACACTTGCGATACAAAATCTTTTTGCTGACACTTCAAAATCTAAATCTCAAATAACTTTTTTTTATTGGTATGTAGTTTATTTTATGCCTTAAATTTTTTTATTGCTACGCCACTCTTTTCCAGCTGTGGCATAAATTAAACATTGTTGAGTTTTATTGAACAAAATAAAGTCAAATTATTCTAATTTTTTATGGGGACAAGTAAAACTTTATGATTAAACTTTGCCTTCAGGCTCGTTAAGCAAAACTAACTAAAAGCTGGCAAAGGGTAATATTATTTAAATGCGAAAGTACTAATAAAGTAATTAGATCACGTAATAAAAAAAATTATTTTATAATATTCGTCAAGGGATTACTTTATTTTACAAGTTCAGAACTCATATTGATGGCGTTATTTTGAAATTAGTAAAACTAATACCAATAGATTTCTCTAGCGCAATTGACAAAATCCTCGCACAGTCCTCGATAGTATAGTGGTCAGTATCCCCGCCTGTCACGCGGGAGACCGGGGTTCAATTCCCCGTCGGGGAGAACGATAATTCTTTTTGTTTTTTTATTAAAAAATAATTATAAATACATTATTTTTCTTTTATGAATAAAAATATATTTAGATATATCGTTTTGTAATTAATAACTTCATTTTCATACCCTGAAATATTTACCTACATACTTCCACGGCCACACCAAAAACATTTAAGCAATTTGTTTTCTAGCAACACATTACAAGCAGGGCTGTGAAAGTTCGTATAATTGTAGTTTATAAAAAGTACCTCCCAACGATAAATTTTTTTTTAGACCGTCAGCCATATTTTTTAACATGACTGAGGACATTTACAATTTTTAATGAGAAACTGTTCTGCGAAAAAAATACTTGTATATCTCCACGACGGGGAATTGAACCCCGGTCTCCCGCGTGACAGGCGGGGATACTGACCACTATACTATCGAGGATGTTGCTGCAACATTAAACAACTTTCCGCTGCCTAAGATGCCAATATTGCCCCTCCAGCGAATTTACATAATTTAAATGGTTTTTTAATAAAAAAAAGAATTTCTTCATTTCATTTTTAAAAGAAATTTATGATGAAAATATTTTCTGGCTTGGCGGATTAACAATATACACCCATCGATGTATGTTAGCAATGCTGCCAGATTTGACAAAATTGTTGGTTTTTCATTAACTGTCGTCAGGCTGCCACAAGGTAACAACTTTTCACGCCTAATCTAAATACATTTGTTAAACATTTTGATAGTTTCTTTACCCAGCTTTAAGTTGTTTGGCCTACTTTATTATTAGGATTTAAGATTAAATAATTAATAAATTAATTATTTTATATACATATAACAAACTTTTGCCCAAAAATTCACAATTTAAGTATAACAAAACTCCGTTTTGTCTTTAATTTGCTCCATTAAGTTATTTTAATATATTGTATTATCGGTTAAGCCAAACCGCACCTTTAAGCCAACATTATGTTTTAACCGAAAACAAAAACAAACATCACAAAAAGCACAACAATGCCAAAGTTTTTATGTTGGTGTGTATGTACGCAAGTATTTCACTCATAAAGTACTTGAAAGCATTTTCATTACGTTAATTACAAAATACAAATATGAGCAATTTTCGACTGTGATTTCATTTAAGCACTCAAACACCCAAAATGAAATCCTTGTTATTCTTTTTTCGTGTATGATTTTTTTTCTCTTCCTGCTCATAAAAACGAGCACAATAACAAATGCACTTCAGTTAACATGCACACAAAAACCCTAACAACATGCTAAAAAAATACACCAACAACAGCATCAGCAGCATCGGCAGCATCAGCAGCATAAGGATCTATGAATTCAAAGGAATCATATGAAACTGGCCATACTTTACTTTCGTCTGACAGTAGATGATTCTCTGTTTGTGTTCAACCGACCACTTGACAGAGTATTATTTTGCTTGTATGTTGTTGTTTTGTTGTCCTAGTCGTAGTCGTATGTAAAAATAAATTTTCCCGTTGTTTAGGAAACAACATTTTCCAAAGCAGAAAAGGAGAAAAAAACGTAAACGTTTATGCGGCAATCAAGTATTGATGTGCAAATACTGTGTGTTAAACAAATGTTTGCCATGTCTAAGGATATTCTGTTGAATAACGAGGTTCTATTATTAATGAGTGGCAAGCAGAATCATATAATTTTAACAACAATCCAATAAGTACGAGGTGGCCGCCGCACCGAAAAATACCGCTAAGAAATATTTACAATTTTTCGAACAGAAATGGTTGTTGATTTAGAAAATTAATTCCTTGAAAATATTTATTACTTTTGCTTAATCCAGGCTGAGAAATGCTCTCAAAAGTCCATAACATTGCACTGATTTACAGAGGATCATAACACAGTTTTTTTTTCTGAAGCCAAGTTGTTTGAAAATTTCCACACAAGATCCGCTTTTTTATTAAAATTTGAGAAAACAATTTAGACTTTCAAAGAAAAAGTGGATTTAGTTTATAATTCGTAATTTTGTGCCAATGTTTTAAATAATTTAAAAAAAGTGCCTTAAGTCCTTTCGATATTAAGATTTTTAAGCCGATAGTCTTTAGTTGCTAGTGCTTTATAAATTACATATTTAATTATAATAAATTATAAATAAAATAAAAACTTATAATATAAATACCAAATAATGTTGCTGGAGTTGTAGACTGTTTTTCCATATTTGCGTTTTTGTTTTAGTTTTACGTTGTTGGGACTTGCAAAGTCCACGATCATGTCTTCTCATTTGCCCAATTTCGTATAGATATTCTTCTTTTCACGCCTCATCTGAATTTTGAAATATTTTCAGAAACTAAGAATTGTTCATCCATTTTTTTACAATTTTCCCCATTTGACAAAAATTTCTACTTTTTCCCGCCAAATGGTAGATATTGGAAGGATGTTTCTAGATTCTTGTAGCTGCCTACACAAACAGGTCCTAAACAAATCCGTATTCGACAATCACTATCGAATTGAGCAAGAAAATTAATCAAAATAATGGCCACAAATTAAAAGAATATATTTTATTAATAATTTTTTTGAGTTTTTTCTTTTATTTTCATATAAAAATTTGTTTTAATATGGAATTTCTTTTGTCAGTATTTTTAGTCCTTTTTGGTTTTGGAATGGGAATAAAAAGTTATATATTTTATTTGGCTTACAAGAATTTTTATTTTCATTTCTTGCTTTCATTCGGGAATTTCTGTTTGACGACTTTCGTTTTCTAAAGCGCTCGACTGACGAAATTATTCGAGATAAACAAATCAAATCCTTTAAAAGTCTAAATTATAGTATAAAGTTTAAATGTTGCCCAAATCATTTCGATTTCTCTCTGTCCCTCTCTCTCTCTCTCTCTCTCTCTCTCTCTCTGTCTCTGACATGTCACTTGCCTGACTTTAATACAACTCTGCTTCAAAGTTTTCGAGATTTAAAGTTTTCACACTTTAATGAAATTGCTTCAAAATAACATTTTTTAAACCAGAAATTCTTTAATTGTTCAAGGATTTGAAGCCCTTCTTTAATTAAGAATTTACTCCCATTAACGCGTCTATTTCCCTGACAATTTAATCACCTGCCCTCGTATCCTGCTGGCCAATATTAGGCTCAAGTTACGTTTTACGAGGATTTTAAATAATCATATTTGTGTGTATGGTTACGTTCTTAAGAGCATAAACATTTAAATGGTTTAAAATACAAAAGTTTTATTTGGACAACGAATGGTGGTACGTTTTCTGCAACAGCCAACCAAATGAGAATTGCTGTACCCACGTAGTATGTGTTAAGCCGGCTTTTTTGTTGTTGCTCCAAAAACAAGGCAACAAGATGGAACAAAGTATTGCAGAGAGAAAAAAATCGAAGAATAATAAACGAATAAAATTCATATACTAAATGGGTGATGGTGATATGGCAAAAAGTGAACTGAGTATTTGCCAACATGAAAGTGCTCGTATACAAAAATAGGAACTCTCCTGCACCTTGACGCACGACTGAAATGTATGCAGAAACGCATATGTATGAAAGTGCGTTTAAGGATGTAAATACAAAGTTATGGCTGGGTGTGTGCGGGTGAGCGAGTGTGTGTGGAGGAGGGTGTTTACAAGTATAGTTAAAATTTACAGGATTCTTGGTTTGAATGATGAAGCTGCCAATGATCGTAATGATGATGATGGCGAATTGTAGTACAATATCCTTTGGCCATGACCATGGCAACCAACATTTTCATCATTTTGCAAGTCGGGCTGAAAAGCAACGTATCTAGTTACGAAAAATGAACTAAACACACATGTACGTTAATATGTTAAAATACATACAAATATTGTTATTTAAAACCTTGCCAACAGTTTTCCCAATTTCTGTTTTGGTTTTTTTTCAGATCTGTTCTGTTCTGTTTTTGGGGAAATAAAATTTACATAAAAATCGCATTACACTTAACATCCACTTTGCTTAACGAAGCACACAAAGTTGTTTTCCTATGTTTTTGTTAAATGTGAAAAAGTCTGCAAATTTCTCTGATTGTGTGTCCTTTTCAACAGTCTAGTGGCAAACACAGAAAGCCACACACACACACACACACCCACACGGACCAAAGTGTTCGTTTTTAAGCCGACAGTATGTGTGTGAATGAATGCATTTGCCTGTAGTTGAGTGGGTCCATGTGGGTGGGGACAGGCGGTAAGCTGGCTAAGCTGTTAACAAACAGATATTTTACTTAAATTGTAGTTTGTTTTAAATGTAGTTAAAACAGTGGTAAACAAAATTTTCATTGGCCGTGAACCAGAGTGGCCAATTTGTTTGTACAAATGTATGTATGTACGAGTACAACTGTAATTTTCCATTATTTGTGGTTGGAAACGTGTTTACGTTTCAAAATACACTATTATGGGCTGTTGATCACTTCAGGGATATCCACTTAAACCTGGGCGTAGTTTTAAGCTGTTGTGTCAAGTTTTGTTTGGTAAAATTATGATCCATTTCAATCCACGTTGATAGTACGGATTGGCCTGGGGGACTCTTAAACTGGCAGATTATGCTTGCCGTGGTATAGAGGAGAAGGGGTTCCTTAGTGGACATAGCAACTAAAAATGTAGCAAGTCCTAGTTGTGCAGGTCATTGCGAAACCTTTATCAAAAGTTAGTTGTCCTGGAGATTTCCTAAGAGAAGGATCCTGGTGTTGGTGATTCGTAGAGCTGCCTAACTTGGGCTTAAGCCTAAGAGTGCAGGAATATGTCATGATATATTAATATTAATCGCCTGCTTTAATTCTCAACTTTTTGTGGCTAAACCTAAACTTTTAGCCTAAGTTTCACGTTAACTAATTTTGGATGTTGCAGCAACATCCTCGATAGTATAGTGGTCAGTATCCCCGCCTGTCACGCGGGAGACCGGGGTTCAATTCCCCGTCGGGGAGATTTTTATATTAAATATTTTTACCCTATTTAAACTCTTTTAGCCACATTTTTAACTTAAAATATATTTCAATCGAGTTTGTTGATATTCATATTCATAATTTTCGTAATTGGAAAATAAAAATAAACATCATTCCAATCCAGGACAAATTCTCGAATATCGATTAAAAAAATAGCGATTTATTATATTTCTGTTACAAACTTTTCTTTTGAAGCGACTTTTTACATCCTCTTACAATTTTATGAATTCTAGTCACTCTGTTTAAGTTAAAGTAATAGATCAAATTGCTGCACGATGGGGCACAATTGTTGCAGCAACATTTATATATAAAAACAGCTGTTGAAAATTTTTAAGAATCATCGGTCTAGCAACATCCTCGATAGTATAGTGGTCAGTATCCCCGCCTGTCACGCGGGAGACCGGGGTTCAATTCCCCGTCGTGGAGATGGTATCAACTTTTTTTCCACCTTGGTTTCTTATTTTCTTTTTACATTTTCATACTCTAGCATTTCACCCTTCATTCCATTTCAATCTTTACAATTTCTAATTGTTTTATAACCGTTAAATATTTTCCTTAACTTTTTTGTTTAACAAATTATTTTTATTTGCAAAACTATATATATTTTTTTATTAATCATAAAGTTATTGTTGTTTGTAGTATTTATTATAATTTTCTTTAGTTACTTTAAGGGCTTTTGTTATGGCGTCATAAACAACGACCCATTAAAGCATTTAACACCACAGAATGTTATTTTATAAACGAGGGAATCATAAAGTTTATTTCGGAAAAGATTTACAATTGAATAAATAAATAGTGCGGAAGGAAACCGAAAAACACCAGAGGGTGTCAGGCGTACAGCAATGAATCGAAAAATTGAAATTTTTCTTAATGTTAATTTCATATTCGAAATTTGGCAATTTTAATTCGCAAACTTTTCTGTCAATCGATTTTAATGGTTCTTAGTGCCGGATCCTGTTTAGTAGTTATTTTTCTTCGCAGATAAATTTTTACTAGAGATAACGATGAAGAAGCAAGAAGTAGGACATTTTTGCCTTTAGAAACTTTGTCTTTAGGTTCTTTTTTCTGGTTTTGTTGACTTATACAAAATTTTGCTGAAAAATTGTGCCTTGCGATTTGCAGTTGCCGTGAAACTTTCTGTCACAGGACACTCATTATGCTGGTATTTCAAACTGTTTATTAAAGCTGTTCGCTTGTAGGAGAGTTGTTTATTATTTATTCTAGTTTTGGATTTGTAAGGCATGACCGATTATAGAAGCAGTCCGCTTAAGAGCGGCATGTGGGTTATAGATTGTGTTCTTTAGACAAGTTATTTATTCAATTGATTTTTTTTTGAGCGATAAATATTTTGTTTCACAACTAATATCTTTTGGCCGCCCCTAAAAATATGCTCTTTTAGTATTCCAGCAAGTGATTTCGTTTCCTCTCAAAAATTTAACTATTTTTTCACTGCTTTTAATTTCCTAAACAAGCCCAGTTATTCGGCGAAAAAAGGACATTAACGTATGGACTACTTTTGTTAAATAGCTTAATACCATCTTTAAAAGCCACAACATTGAAATGCTTTCAAAATTCCATCTTCCCCGATTCACACTTTCCATTTCGTGATTGTTTTCCTTTTTCGTGAGGGTTAGAAAAGCATAAATAATTTTAAAAACACTTGTTAGCATTGAAAGAGCAAAAGATAAAAAGAAAAATGAAACAGCCAAATCCCTTTAGTGGTATTGTGTTAATTCAATAAAATGCGTATAATCGAATTTTACACTACAAAACATCTACAGAAATCAACTTTACGGCTGGCAACATAATTCCACTCTTATGTACACTTTCGTTAAGTCATAAATTCATAACTAAGACAATTTATTACATTATGATCAGGATTTTTTTTTATTGTTGGTTCAGGTTGCCAGGACTTAAATGCAATATTTCAAATTATTTTTAAACACATACTTTCCTGCAATAATGCGGTTTATTGGTATCCTTAACGGTTATCCTTTAACGTACTCGTTGTAACAGCACTGTTGTACAGCTGCCAGAAGAGGGATGGTTAATGTTTTATACAGCAGCAACAACAACAACAACAACAAGAACGACAACAAAAATAATATATTTTTTGTGGTATTGTGTAATTGTACAACAATTTGAAATATCAATATGAGCATTTTTGGAAAAGATTTTCTTTGTGCAGTTCTATACACATTTTTGGGGGTTGCTTTTGTTAGGCCTTTGCGGCCGGTCTCAGAGATGTACGAGTGCGGCAGTGTGCACGTAGCAAGTGCATTTTTGTAATCATTTTTCTTTGTTTCGTTTCATTTTCTTTGCGTTCTTTTTGCAATATTGCAAATATTTATTGATTGGATTTTTTTTTTCTTGGCATTGGGAAGATTGCAAGGAAACCATAACAGATGTTTTAAATGGTCTTTTAGAGATGGGTGCATAAATGTTGTTGATTTTTTGCTTAACTACTTTACACAGTTACATCCATTTACTATTGTCGTATACATTTTAGGCAAAAGTATGTAATAACATTAAAAGCCCATGCATATGTGTATATGTATATGTAAGTGGCACATGTTAAATGATACGTGACAAAATGCAAATGGCTTGAGAAGTTTTGCTGCAAAGAAATTCATAAATAAGAATTTATTTTACTATTTTATAGCTACACATGTACTACATATTTGTATCACAAAATAATTATGAATCGTGTTGCCTAACGTAACTTGTGATACGTAACGTAACTCATATTACGTAACCTATATTACATAACCTATATAACGTAGCATTGCTTATATTACGTAGCTTATATTACTTAAAGTTTTTTATATTACGTAAACTATATAACGTAACCCATATAATAAAACTTATATTACGTAACCCATATAATAAAACTTATGTTACGTAACTCATATTACGGTGCCTATATCACGTAACATATATAACGTAGCATTGCTTATATTACGTAACGTTACTTATATTACGTAACTCAGATTACGGAACCTATATTACATAACGTTACTTATATTACGTAACTTATATTACATAACTCATGTTACGTAACGTAAATTAAGTTACGAAACGTAAATCACTGTAACGTTAGGTTTTATTTTGCAGTACATAATTGTATAAAATTGAGAAGTTATACTTCGTTTGTATGTGTATATTTTTCTTAACAGCACTGAAAGCTGAATTGATAATGTCCTTAGAAAAATTAAAAAAAAAATACTGAAAAGCGAGAAGTGAAGAGTTTTTGTATTATTTATTTCCTTATTTATTTATACACATTTGAATATGAATTTCAAAAAAAAATTAAATTTAAATTAAATTTAAAAAAATGTTACGTAATGTACATATGCAATGCATAACGTAATTATTATTACGTGTCGTAATATATATTGCTTTACATGACGTAGATACTATTATCTACAGCATGTAATATAACCAGCCTTACATAATGTTACGTGACGTAAGCTTTACTACGTGACGTATGGAGATCGTTTCAAAGAAAAAGTCTCGTTTTTTCCCCTATACACACATATATTTAATTTTTTAGTTTTATAATTATATATCAAACTTGAGGTGATGATAATATTAGGAATAATTTTAAGAAGAGGTTACAAAATTGGAAGCAAATTGAATTTATATTCCTATTAATTTCTGTTCAATGTATTTTTTAACCCATTTTGTGTGCATACCTAAAAACTCGATTAAAAGTTATTGAAAATAGTTCTGCTCTTGTTTGTCCTTTATTTTCGTAAACCGCAGGCAATTGGCCTTTGAAATTTAAGCGAACTTCATAAGAGCTGAAAAGTCAAGGAAATATCAACGATGATTATTTGTCTTTGTTAGTTGCACGACCAAGAGGGAAATTGGAAAGAAAATATAATTTAACACATTTGACTGGGTTTCAGTTAAAAATTTAGTACCAAAAGAAGGTAATAACTCAACCTATTCCATTTCTACTGGTACTTGAGTATTAAAAATCGTACCTTAAATCCTGCCATTAGTAAGAGTTTATCCTGTTCCAAATGGTTTTGGCTTAATATATTTTTGTTTGTTGGTTTTTTGATAGTGGAAAGCTTTTATTCCCCACCGGCCAGGCTAAATTGTTTTAATAAAAATATAGAGGTCACCAAAACCTGCTTTATAATTAATTTCTGTGAAACGTTAACAAAACAGAGCAGCTGCTACTTCTTACATATTGGCAGCTATCAATTAATTTGAGTGGTAATTAATAAAGGAAAAAAACCAACCATTTCGAAAAGAAATATTACACATCAAACACTAACTAAATTTATGAGGTTGCACTGCTGGCTCTGGAAAAAATATATATGTACCAACATTTATCGTCTAATTTATTGTCACACACGACACAGAAATTAATCACTTGCTGGCAACCAGCATATCAAATACCATATTTGAATATTTAATTGTACAAAAAACGAAACGTAGGTACGAGTGTATTATTTTCAAACTTTAAAAATTCCAGTAATGACAGAAACGCATTAAAATTAATTACAAACCCTTAAAAATGCATTACAAAAAAAAAAAAAAAAAAACATAATCTACAACTGACTGATAAACAACAATCAAGCATGTCATTATTTATGTCCTGTTTGCTCCTGGCGGTAGTTAGTGTTTGTAAATGCAACTTATTAATCATTTGTTATAAAGCAAAATCCCTTTAATTGAAACATTAAAAATAAACGCAGCTCTTAAAAGTTAAATTGTTTATGCATGTAGATTTTGTTGCGGTTGGGAACTACTTTTTGTTTTTTTTTTTTTTTTTTTGTTGAACACTTCAACAACAATACGAACGTTCTGAGGTTGAGTTTTCCTTCAGAAGTTTTTTTCCAGACATTAAAACTTGACAGTTGAAAGTTAAAAATGTCACCGGCAGCCCAGCAAATAACTTTTCACTATTTGTTGACAATGTTATAAATTTTTCAAATGCACCAACAATTCTGAATAATTAAAAGTTCAACGAAATATTCGTGGCAATACATAAATATCCATATGTTGCTGGTGTTGTTGTTGTTTCGTTTTCCATTCTTCTTTTTCACGAACAATAACCTTAAATAAAGTTGATTTGAATGCTTTAATCATTTCTATGAGTTTTTGTTTATTTGGTTTTTCTTGTTGTTGTATTTTATAATGAAGATGTTTTCCACACGCCATCGAAAAGGGCGAAAATGGTGAGTCATAGTGTTTGGCGAGTATGGAAAGAATACATTTAGGTTTTTATTTTCATATGATTAATATATTTCTGTTTTCTTTAATTATAAAACTTGGCAGCATGATTCATTAAGCATTTATCTATTTTATCTGAAAGCCCTATCGAGTGTGGACGTAAAATCTTTAATAATCCAAAGCCAAGATTTATCCCTCACTTTTTTAACAAAATTTAATATGAGTCTGAAATATGTATAAATCATTTCCAAAACATTGTTAAAATCTATTTTAAACACGTGTTATTTGCTCGTACTAAATTTCCCTTCACGGAAAATTATTATACAAAGCAACTTTGAGTTATCTCTATACGAAAATAAATTATTACTATTTCATATATTTTAAAAAATTTTTATCGAAATTTGTAAATAAAAAAATTTCCTTGATGGGAAATTTTTATTCAAAAGAAATTTAAAAAAAAGTTACATATAAAAATTATGCTTTAAAAATGGTATGAAAAACTGAGTAAAAATTTTGTAGAAAATATTAAAAAAAAAAACTTAAATGTAAAATTTCCCTTGATGGGAAATTTGCATTTTACGGCAATTTTTTGCAATCAGATATTCAAATAGCCTTGTTCTTGCTAAAATTTTGGGAATAATGTAAAAAAAATTAAATTTCCCTTTAAGGGAAATTTTTCTCCAAGGAAATTTATTGATTGAACGCCACATTAATAACAAAATGTACAGCATTTTATAGAAAATTCAATAAAAATTTTGAGTTAATTTAATATATGAAAATTTCCCTTAGGGGGAAATTTTCACTAAATGTCCGTTGTAAAAAAAAATCTTAAAAATTGCGTCTACTTGCATTTATGTTAATAAACAAAAATTAAAATGAAATTTTGAAATATTTCTAAAGCTTAAAATTTCCCTTAAGGGCGATTTTTTGCTTTGCAATGGCAATTTTTAACCAAATAATTTTTTATTGCATATTGATTTATTTATTCCCAAATATGTATCAAATTTGCATAAACAAATGACCTCTTTTGGTTAAAACTTTTGTAACATTGATTTAAATCTTTCAATTTTAGTCTATTTTGAAGTTGAAAATTTCCCTTGGCAGAGTGATATTTTTTAAACAAAAATTTTAACAAGGAAAACTTTTCGTACAAACCTACTGATGATATTTATTGATGGTTTTATAAAAACAAGTTATTTAAAAAAATAATGGTTTAGCGCTTGATCTTATAAATTATCTTAAAAAAAAGTTGACAAAATTATTATAATAATATAAACCGTTTTATGCCCTACACCTTTATTATGAAAATAATCACACTGATGAGCGAGCGACATTTTATGCTGACGTTGCCATATCTAAGAAAAGTTTTGTGTTTTGGGTACAAAGTTGACATGTTCGTAATCCATAAATATGCTTTTATTAACAAATAAACAAAATTTCTCATCTGTTGCAATTTTCTGCACAGTTTTGTGCAGATCTTGCTATGAAGGGCTAATTTATTTCATTAGTTTGACAAAACCACCAAACAAATTGGCTTTAAACGATGCCAACAGCTGTGCAGATTGTGAGCGAAAGTGTTAAAAACGAAACGCGCATTTAAATGCACATGTTGAGATAAAAAGCGAGAGCAGAAAAGAACAGCGAATATGTAAACATTTTTAAATTGAATTTATTGATTTCACAGTAGACGACAATATTTTGACATTATTGAACCAACCCTATTTATCATTGGGAATTAAAAAAAAGCAAATAAATATCGAACATGAAGGGGTTGGCCGGCCATTAAACATTAAGCATTTTTTCCGTCCATTATATGGTTAATAAACGGCAGTGGAAATTATCTTAATGCCAGTGCCAGCCAGCACAGCTCATATCAAAAATTTATGTATCAGGTTCTCTGGGCTAATTTATGCCCAACTTGTTTTTTACTTTTTAATTCCCCTTCTAACGAAAATAGTTTACAAAACACTTTTTTTCTTCCTGTTTTGGAAGCAGTTTGAGTTTGGAATTTATTCAAACAAGCAATTGAGTGGTATTAGTAACATTTATGTCTTTTTTATTTTGCAGTTTAGGGAGTTACGCAAAATTTATGTGTCTGGTATCTTGAACAAGAACATGCGACCAACCCCTTGGGTGTTTTCTCGAACAAAATATTTTCAAATATAAAGAAGAAAAAAAATATCTAAATAAACAAGATTGTGAATATGAGTCTTAAAAAAGCCATGTTGGCAAGAAACAAAGAAAGAGTGAAGAAAAAGTGGAGTGTTTTTGAAACCGCAAATGAAAGCAGGGGAGCTGCGAAACTGAATTAATTAAAAATGGTAACATTTTTGCTTTAACACCAGTAGCAAAACAAATAGATTAAAGTAAAATGATTGAATATATTATCAAGTTTGGAATTTAATGGGGGAACCCGCTCTCAGTTTTTTGGTTTCGACAGATATGTTCAATATTTTTAAACTACTAAAAAGTGAGGTTACGATAAGAAAATTTCATATATTGTACAAAAAAGAAAAAAAAAATTATCGCACAACTATTTTTCGGAAAAGCTGTTTATTCTGGAAGGTAAATAACTGACAGCTGGATATGATTTTGGGCCAGCACCTGCCTTGCTGGCTATACCTGACAGCCGATCAAATCCACTTGAGTGAACAGGTTGACGTTTCACTAGCGCCCCCATGCTGATCCCAGGTACAAACATACATGGATTTATGTTCATATAGAGAGACTGCACATTTTTCTATTGTAAAACTAAATGTTGCTGATCAGCATAATTTCTTTGCAGGTCCACACTTAGACAAACGTTTTGTTGACTCAGTGAATAATTCGATTGAAAACAGTCAGAACAAAATTCTTTACGGTAGAAGCTTTTTAAACTAAAACAGAGTTTCACCAAATTAATAATTTTTATTTATTGTGCTTAAACAAATATTATATTAAAATACATAAAATTTTTTTAATTGGCGAAAGCCCTTTGGAAGGTTTACATTCAATGAAGAGCGTAATTGAATCAACGGATGGAGTCTCCAAATCAGTATTTTTTTTATCTCGAAAATATACATATAATTGCTAAATATTTTACTAATACAATTGCATTTTTATTTCATATAGTGTGAATGATGTGAGATCGACAACATCCGCGATAGTATAGTGGTTAGTATCCCCGCCTGTCACGCGGGAGACCGGGGTTCAATTCCCCGTCGCGGAGAATCCACGTTATTTTTTTAAGAAAGAAGAAGAAGAAGAAAGTTTCTAAAGTTTCTGTCTTTCGGAATTGATAGTGATTTAATTTGCTTTTAAAATTTACTTAAACTTTAGAATCTAGAAGATATTAGTTGCACATTATCTAGCCCTCCCTCCCTCCTTTAGGGTTCATCAAATATATAAAATGGAAAGTTTTTTGAGTTCAATTTTGAGGCTATTCCTCCAACTCGAGAGTTACATTTTTGCGGAATAGTTTCGTTGAATGTTGTCTATTTTTCAGTTCAGCAACAAGGATCGTGAAGAGTTTTTAAGTGAATTTAAATTAACTATTTGCCTCATCGCGCTAATTTTTTAAAGTATTTTCCGAAACTTGTAGACGCTGCTAATAAGGTAACGATCTTGTTGATGAAAACCAAAGTCGAGCGCGGGTGGATGATGAATATCTCACATTCGATCGACAACATATTTTTCGTCGCCGCCTTGAATTAAACAGGTTTTTGCTGTCGATAGTTATTGCTGATAGCATTTAGTATTATTGACGATAATAATAATAATTGTCTAATCCTCCTTCTTGTCAGTGATGCGCGGTCACGGTCACGGTCACACTCATGACATGTGTTTGAAACACCTTCTTCGTAATCCTCAAAATAAACAATAATTTTTGAACTCCGCGACGGGGAATTGAACCCCGGTCTCCCGCGTGACAGGCGGGGATACTAACCACTATACTATCGCGGATGTTACACGTTGCACGAATAAACTAATTAATTCGAAACAATAAATTTATCCATCTGTGAAACATTTACTCCCCGATAAATGTTTTCCTTTATTGCCACGATTGGAAACATCTTGTATGAATAAAATTTTGCCAATAACCATTCTGGCCAACTTTCTCATTAATAATGGTTTAAATAGGCTTTTTAATTTTTATACCATAATTGAAACACCCTACACAAGATCCGCGATAGTATAGTGGTCAGTATCCCCGCCTGTCACGCGGGAGACCGGGGTTCAATTCCCCGTCGCGGAGTTGAATTGCTCAAAAATTTTTTATACGAAATAAAAATATATTTATATAATATATAAAATTGTTCCTAAGAAGCCAAGATGTTTCTGTAAAAGGTATTTAGTGTGTTGTCTGCATCTGCCCTCTAGTACTTAGTACTTTTAGTACTAATTGACCTAAAAAATCTTGAAAGTCAGTTTGGTCCTAATTTGAGACTCTTTTCTTGTCAGTTTTACATTCTGTCCAGCCAAATTTGATAGGCAAAATTTTCTATTCCATGGTTTTTCTTACCAAGTCTTTTGAAAAGCTGAAAGAACTCAAAACAAATTTTGGCGCATTATCTTGCTAAATTCTCGGGTCGCTTTGGTGTTATATATAATTTTTTTGGCGAAAATGTTAGAGACTGAAACATATAGACAATAAAACTGAGCCTAAAAAAATGAATTGTTAAAGGCTTTTGGAAGCTATTGGTCCAACTATATAGAGTGATATATATGTGTATGTTTTTTTAGAACCAAACTTTTCTTAACACAATTTGTAATGAAAAGAAAAACACTACCACATCAACATCCGCGATAGTATAGTGGTTAGTATCCCCGCCTGTCACGCGGGAGACCGGGGTTCAATTCCCCGTCGCGGAGATTATCGTGTGATCTTTTTTTCACCTAAACTAAACTAAAAATCTGTCGTTGCTTTAAATATCCTCATCAAAATATAATTCTTTTTTTGTCCCCTTTAAAAGTTTTTAGAATTTATAAATGTCTTGCACTCAAATATTTTCACTTCAAAATGTGTTAATTTCATGTCTATCTATAAGTCTGTTAATTTTTTCTAGTACCTATAATATATTTTCCTTATGCTGGCAACATTTTGCAATTATTTTTTCCGCACTGCATCGTAATATTTAATTAGCAGATGAGAGTTTCAGGCTTTAAAACCCAAATAAAAATGCAGAAATGGATGCGGTTTCAAATATCCCATAAAGGTAACAGCGTTAAATGTAATCAACACGAATAGCTCTGCTTACATACATACCGTAGACCATAGACTTGTGCATTAATGTGCGTCCGTATGTGTGTTTTTGTATGCGACACAGAAATGACAATTAATTTTTATAGCCCTGTTTTTGGCTTGTTGGTTTCTTTTCTGGCTGTTTATTTACTTTGCAGATTAAATACTCATACATACATTTAACATTTAATGACAATTGCCACTAAGCGAATTTATTTTATGATTTTTATTTTACATGTCACTTGGGTATAGGAGGATCAGGATCATGAGAGCAATTCATAATTTTTTTTAAGAAAATGAATCATTAAAATGTTTTTGCTCAAAAATTAAGATAAAATGAAAAATAAATCTTCCCATACCGGGAATCGAACCCGGGCCTTCTGGGTGAAAGCCAGATATCCTAGCCACTAGACCATATGGGATATACCTATAACAGCAACTAGTTTTGCTATATATTTTATATTATTACTCTTGAATATACATTAAAGCCAGCATGAGATCAATTTATATTTACCTCGCAATAAATTGTGCTGTAAGTCTTTGAAACCATTACAACAGGGATGATAAACTTAATATATTCTACCACTAATTCAGCAAATAAGCAAAAGTATGGTTCTAGCTGAACTTAATTTTAAGTAAGTTCGAAAATCTGAAAAATTAATTTTAAGTTTTTAATGGCAGTTGTATGAAATGGTTTTGTTTTTTATGCCAAAATAATATTTGTGTATTTAAGAACTAGTTTTGTCTAATTTGCGTAATATCTTTATTTTATATATGTAAATGGTTGGGCCGGCAAAACTTGAGTGTATGCCAAAAAATAAACCTTTTGGATATATGAATTTTTGACGTTTTTCTCGCCAGATCAACAAAAAGCTTCACTTTGTTATTACATATATGTACATACATATGTTTTTAAGTTAATAATTTTAAGTAAAAAAAGATATTCGATTGAACTTTAGGCTTTTTAATTGGAGCTGATAAATTAATAATTTCAAGCGAAAAAATTTTCTATTAATTTTTTGCTATTTTATTGATGCTGATTTTATGCCAGTTTTCCTTTATATCAAAAACATAAAATATGTGGCATCAACATATAGAAATAGTAAAAAAGTTGCATACAAATCTTCTGTATTTATTCAGATTTTTAAATTTGTGTAATTTTTAATTTTATGTTGTTAATAAATTTTGGTTTATTTATGCTTAGTTTCATATTCTTGAGGCTTTAATTTTTGTATTAAGAGTATAGGTCGAGTGTGGTCACACTGTGCCGATATAGTATAGCTGATCGCAGCAAATTTATACTTAATAATTTTTTTGTATCATAGTATTGGTAGAGTGTGGTCACACTGTGCTGATATAGTACAATTGATCGCAGCACATTTAATTCAACTTGTGGTAGAGTTGCTGAATATAGCCGGGATTTACACCATCTCCAAAGATCAGAGTTTGCTGTCAACCTTTTAAAAGTAGATGGCGCTGGGTAATAAAGTTATTTCAAAGTGGTCATAAAATACTCACATATTCTTATTAAACTCTTTTAAGATGTAAATCCTTTAACATTTAACGACTTTTTAATTTATTTTCTGACTTTTTATTCTCAGCTCTTAAGAAATTTTATGGTTTAAATACTCGTATATTATGGGAAACTTATTTTAGATGTTTTGTTGTTTTAAAACTTGACAATTCAATGTTTTATAATTCATATCATATTTACATATGATAAATAAATATGTATGTATGCCTGCATGTGCATGTGTTTCTGTTTGTGTTCCTGTTTACATTCCCCAATATCATATCTCATTTGGATAAATTGTGTGACAAACCTGCAAATTTGTGGCATCATAAAAAATACTGCTAAAAATTTTGTAGTCCTTCGTTCTGCTTACGAAATCCTGGGCATCATCTTCAATGCCCAAATCGAAAATAAAAACAATGGTCTTTGTGTTTTATGACATTTTCTAAACACCACAAGAGTGAGTTGTAGCCAAAGTTGCCACAATTTTTTTTTTAAATCTGCAAATTTCATATAAAAAAATCTGCTTCTCAAGTGTAAAAACTAGACACAAATAAAGCGTAATTAAAGCAAAATTTTGTTTTATACATGTACAAATATATACATACAAGCACAGAGAGAGAGAGCTGCCCATCGGCTTAAAAGGAAAGTATTTTTTGTTTAATATATACAAACCATAAAATTAGACTCAATGTAGGGAAACACAACTCTACGCATTTAATCAAACAAAAGGATGTAATAAAAACTTGTAATTAATAATTTCATTAATTTATGTACAATATGATTGATCCGCTGTTAACGATTAAACAAATAAGTTAATTTTTTTTTGTAGATTTCATAATATTAAAAAAATTTTGCGATCTCGATATTGGATTAAGATATAATTTAAGTTGCAGCAGCTAAAAATTTTCTGTCTGTTCGACTTTTAAGTTCAGGTTGTTTCTCTATCTTTAAAAAATTTTAATATTTCAGTACGAAAGGATCTTAAATTTAATAATTTATTATTAATTGTATTGAATATAATTTAAGAATTAACTGGCAGATTAGGACTATAAATTTAGAATTTATTTATGTCATTTAAATTACAAGTAGAACTTGTTTATTATAAAGAATTTATTAACTATTATTAGAAGTTTATTATTAATTAATTTTTGTGTCGCAAAATGGGTTAATTAAGTTTTTTGGAACTGTAAAGCAATAAATCATACATTGACTCGTTTCAAAACCCGCTTAATTGAGCAGAACAATCAATAAAATGAACAAACATTACAAATTATATAAGAACACATGACTTTAAAAGTTGCCATATAGTTTTTGCAAATAACACTTAAGCGTCACTTTTGTATGTGATTTTTTTCATTTCCAGAGTCAATTAAAGGGGTACCAAAATTAAACCGGAAACAATTAAGCGGGGATTTGTCCATTAGTAAAATTTTTGAGAGCATTTATGCGGCAAATCAATTATCCGGAAAATAATTAATCGCAAATGACTGTAATGGCATTAAATTACGACTTCAGGAATAAAATAGTTTAAAGTAAAGAATTTATTTAACAAAATATGGCTAAAGAATTTGCAAAATTTGCTTAAACCCAGTCTATGAAAACAAAAAACTTGAAAGCACTTGGCAACGCTGGTTGTAGCATAAAAATATACGGTAAGAGAAGTGAAAACATAAAGTTGAAACAATTTTTCATTTAACTTTCTGATGCCAACCATAAAACATTTACTTAAATATCAGATCAAAGTGAGAACAGTGTGGAATGCCCTCTGCTGGCAGAAAGCGCACCAAAATTGATGGCCAATCGCACAGCATTCTTATTGAATGTACAAGATTTGAAGGAAAGGCTGGCTGTAGATTTAAAAAAAAAAACACTAAAAACTTGAGTTACGGTTACAGCATAATTTTGAAACCGGTTTGTGTCCTAGAATTCATGTAACTCTGTTGCAAACTTTTGAAATTCCCCAGCAAAAGAAGACGTATAATAAATACAATTTATATAAAAGTTTTTGTTTTATGACGGCTACAAGTTAAATGCTAAACGATGCACCTTGATGTCAAACAGCATAAAATTACGCACACATTGAAGATTTACATATCCTTTGTGAAGTTGTTGTAACTGCTGCATAAATATGTATGTATGTATATCTCACACTCAACACGAAATAGTCATGCCTTAGAAAAACGAACAATTTCGGGAAGGGCCAACCGTAAAAAGTGTGGAATATTTTTATTTACAGCGTGACGCTGGGAGATACATTTTGTTAAGAGGATTTGGGACTAGTCCATGGGTCATATGCACTCTGATAAGAATGGAAGTTACAAGTGACTGGACTAACTGCAAAGTTGGTGTTAAAACTTCTTTTATTTCAAAAAAAAAAAAAAAAAAATTTAGGGAAAGGAAATTTGTTTTGGGAACTAATTTAAGGCTCAATTAGACAGCTGTTCGTATTCGATTATTGGTGATGTAGAATAATGCCGCCGCCCCATAACAGCAGATACCAAATAAAGTTTGTAGTTGTTTTATTTTATGCTTTTTGGCCACTAAGAAGCAAATGACAATAAAAACAGCTGTTTGTTTCATTAATGTGGCACCACTAACCAGTCTTAGTAACTGGGGTTATGGTTACGGTTATGGTTACGTTAAGTCTAATTCAGTCTTTATATAGGAAGTGTGAAGTATATATTCATACATTTTTAAGGCAATCCGTATCCTTTCGCACCTCAATCTGTGAGAAATTTGCTGTTATCTTCGATCGATTTGTTATCAGCACTTTCAACTGCAGCCGGCCACATGATTGGTGGCAAATATTTGAAACTTTAAGAAAATTTAAAACGACTTAAGCCTTTGTGCCTTGTTAGCACAGTTATGTCAGTCGTATGGGAACCGTTACACTTCATATTATCTCCTCACTCGGTTAAAGAAATTCATGAAATGTGATCACAAATATTTCAAACAAATCTTATTAAAACTAATAGCGTTACTCTGTACTTGTGACAAAGTAAATAATTTCAATTTCTTGCTGTTTTGTGGGGGATAGAAGAACCAGGACCTGATACATACGATTTGTACTCGAATCAACATTTGATACTATTCTGCTGCAGCCAGCCAACATGACACATGGATATTAAAGTATTTTGTCTGTAATTTCTTTAGCAGACATGACTTGGGCAGGCGGAGAATATATATTTATGTACAATATTTAAAAAAATATATATATATATATATTAATGACTTGATGTCTTGGCATGTTTGCTGGCTCTTTGAAAATGAATTTGGTATTGTAGAATGTCAGTGATTGTGTTAAATATTTCGAATAGTTTAAACAACTTTTGTTTTTGGTTTTGAACTCACTTTTTAAATAACTCTTTAAAAAAAACCCTCTACAACAACAACGACAATTAAATTAGATGCCTTGTAATGAAAACGGATAGAAGAACTTTGAGAAAATTCCTCGTCCTCTATTGCATTTTGGGTTAACAGATTTACGAGTTGTATCATACAACTGATGCTCTTTAATGCTGAAAAATACTCGTAATAAAAAGTAATAGAATACAAATGCAGTACGTCTTCGTCTAACACTCGCAAAAGTCCTTTTTACTTAAGCCTATTTTGCGTGTGATTGACTGTGGAGTTCGACTAAGACATCAAAAGTCTGCTTGTACTCAGCAATGTGTGGGGGGATGGGGGATATTCTGATTGCTGGCGTGAAGAGTTGTTTGCTTGAAACGGCAGGCAAGACTTGGTTATGTAGGTTCTTCCGAAGCCTCCTCCAGTGTTTAATTGCTTGAAAGGGGGTCTGCATATCTCCAGTGTACCTTAAAGGAGCAATCCAGAACTTGGTCATTTGGCAGAAGAGTTTTGGCTGAAACATTTTAATTGTGATTTAAAACTTAAATTTCCGGCAGCGGCTTTAGTACTCCCTGACCATGTAGTTGAGGTCCGGGCCCACATTTTCGTCGATTCAATTGCCAACGAGATGCTGTTGTCCTGTAACAGATATCGGTTTTCCTAAGCAACTGCCTGAGGGGGATTTCATTGGGCCAGCCAGACCAAAGCTACAGGATTCTGAGAATTTGGTATACTGACTCAGGTGTCCTGAGCTCCGCAACTCGCCAGGGAATTGCTGGCCGAAGGATTTAACTCGCACATCACAGGCTGGCATGTTCATCCATCAGGACTTTCTCCAAGATCATGTGTGAAATTGAACCGCCATGAGTTGCGTCAATTTTATTGCAATTTGTTTTAAGGCATTTCCATTTCCAGAATTGTTTAATATTTCCGCTTTAAAGCACAAACAAACAAAAATACCAGAAAATGGAAAAGAAAAATGAGCGTTAATGAAATAAAATAATCACTACAATGACCCTGACTGTAGTTCCGTTCAAGTTGCCTCCCTTAATGGATATAAATTCTAGCAAATACTTTCACATTGAAACTATTGTTGGTCTTTTACTTTCCTGATCTTTGGGAAAAACACAAACAAAAATAATAGAAGAAACAGCAACAACAACAACAACAACAAACAAAATAAACTTTACACATTCATTTGTTTGCACTTCTTCCATTTAAGGCAACTTTACAACAAACACTGTTCGAAATGTTGTACGAGTGCGAGTATGTTTTCCTTTCTCAACAAAACATGCACAAACATCCGCCCTTCGAGATACTTTCTTAAAGCGGAAATGCTTGGCACAGCTTTTTCCAGTTTCTCCGAAACGGTCAGCCAGTGAAATAATATGTTCCAACTACGAGTATGATGTACAACTACAATAACAACTACAAGAGTCACACCAGTCACAAGTGCAGTCGTTGTTAAATGTACTCGTGTGTGTGTGTGTGTGTGTGTGTGTGTTAAATTAATATGTATCCTTTTAATTTTGTTATGCGTGTGTGTGCTGGACATGTTGTGTGCTGTTGGGAAGTTTTTTGTTTAATTGTTGTACAGGCTTTAATGTTTCTTAGTGGCGGAAAGGCAGCACAAATGAATGCAAACTTTTTTTCATTGATGCCCTGCAAGAGTTACTCTCTTTATGTTTTCGTAAAAATAAGTAGTTTTGCTTCATTTTTTTTTTCATGTTTTTGTTCCAACTTTGTGCGGACTAAAGATTGTTATTAGTAATTAAAAACTGAAAAAAATTATTGAGGAAAAGAGAAATTCCATGAAAATTTTTTTGTCAAAAAAATTATTTTTTTACTAAATATTTTTGCTGATTCAAAAAAAATCGTAATATTATTTTTTAAAAGTAAAAAAAAATAGGTCTGAATTAATAATTTTCAATATTGTTTGAAGTTTTCGTTGATCAACTTTTTTGCATGTAAAATCTGGTCTTGAACGTTGGAGTTCTTAAGCAAGTCCTTATTCACACATTCTGTTGCTCGATTCAAAAGCAATTTTTTTCTCGATAAATATTTTTCTGATTAAAAAAAAAAAATCATAATATTACTTTTAAAAGTTAAAAAAAAAAATATATTGAATAAATTTTTTTCCTTGAACAACTTTTTTGTTCGTAAAATCGGGGCTTGAGTTCTTTAACTGGCCCCTATTCAAATGTTCTATTGCTTGATTCAAAAACTATTTTTTTAATAAATATTTTTTCTGATTCAAAAAAAAAAAAAAAAAAATTATAACATTATTTTTTAAAAGTTAAAAAAATATGTTTGAATCATTAATTTTTAATATTGTTTGAAAATAAATTGAATAAATTTTTTTCCTTGAACAACTTTTTTGTTCGTAAAATCGGGGCATGAGTTCTTTAACTGGTCCCTATTCAAATATTTTATTACTTGAACGCTTGAATTCTTAATTCTTACTTGATTCAAACAGTTTTGTTTTACATTAATGCATATTCACATATACTTTCTGTTTGTAATTAAATTTTTGTTCACTTCAGTTAAACATTTCAGTGATTCCATAAATTTAGTGGTCCGTTTCCAACACAAACATGTAATCTTAATACGCTGCGTTTTCACAGTTCAAACAGTTGCTTGCCAGTTATCCCTTTTCGTTGCCTTCAAAGTCACTCTCTGAAATTTTCTTGCCCCTGCTATCGTTTTTTTTTTGCATCCTGTAGGCTTCTATGCTCTACAGTTTGCATTTTTCACTTTATCCTTGTGCAGTTTTTTGTATTTCAATAAAGTTCTTTTGCCAGCATTTTATTTTTAATGCAGTTTTATGCTGAGCTCGATTCCTGTTGTGCCCAACCGGCAGTAAATCAGTTAAACAGAAAGTGAAGGGTGTTTGTTGTTGCGCGGAGTGGGGGGGCAATTGTTAAAAGTTATAGTTTTATTTACAGCCATATGAATGAGCATAAAAGTGAACTTTGATTTAAAGGAAATTAATTAAAACATAAAATGCTTAAGTGTAGCTGCGTACAAATCAACAACTGGCAGTCAGTTAGAATAATGAATTAGGAAGTTAATTGATTAATGATTGCAGTAATATGTATGATTTAATAATGAGGAAATCGAAGAGAGTGAAGATATAATATTTAATTTTTATTATACAAATTTATTATATTTTTAATATAGGAAAACCTGTTTTAAGTTATGGGACACCTTCAATTAACGAACAAACTTTGTAGAATCGTGATTTGCAACAGTTTTTTCATACAAAATGTATTCCCATAGCCGGACACTCTAATAACCGCACGCGGATACTAAATTTTAAATAAATAATAAATAAAAAATGAAATCAATACGGATTTGTTTTATATATGAACGCATCTTGATCGAAACTTACCAACGAGAGTTGTATTTAATTCGCTTATATTTTTTTCCACTCTGTTTCATGCTTGTGTTAATGCCATTCAAATTTATGAGTCCCCTGCCAAGGCAAATAAATTATGAAATTGCTGTTTCTTTGAAGAAGTTCTTTGCTTAGCTCGTGTTGTCTGCTTTAGAGCCATAAAATGCCATATAAAAATGGAAATTATAAATTAGTTTTAGAAACAAAAGATTTTGGTGCTTGAAATTGCGAAGAGCTAAAGATCAATAAATATACAGAAGCCATTCCTTTCCAATTGGAACTGGTCTAAATTAGATCAGTTAAATTTGAATAAATTTTTTCAACTGCAATACACTAGTCTTTAATTCTTTAATTCTATTTTAATAAAATGTAATAATATATTTAATCGAATAAGTGTGTACCTTAAGCGGTTACCGCTTATAAGCGCAGACCGCGACGGTGAGTGTCCGGTTGTTGAGAGTTTTCTTTGTGCTTTAAATAAATCAATATTTGATAAAAATTTTGTTTCAAAAAAATTGTTTTGAAAAATTGTATTGTATTGATGAAGTTTTTTTTTTTTTTATTTCAAAAAGAATAGGTTACATTAACTTAATAATTCGCATATTCTCTTTCTGCCAAAATTGCTTTTTTTAAAACAGTTTTGGCTTTATGCACAAAAAACACTTATTAAATGTATTATAAAGAAACCCGCTTAATCATTTTTAAAACACAACATATACAAATAAAGTCAACCGAGAAATAATACTCAGCACAGGTGATAATTTCAATGGGATATTGGAAAAAAAGAGTACAAGCTGTTAATAACAGATAACAACTGGGAATTTAAAAAAAAATACAGATATACCGCCAATAAGACTTGATTCTACCCTCAATTTAAAGATTGAACAGAACAAAAGTTTTCCAAGACATCTGCAGGCAATTGACCGTTTTGTTACAATCTGAGTGCCGGCGGACAGTATTTGCTCCAATAAGTGTATGATTCTCTAAATCCTAGTATTACTTACACTCAGTGTCATTCATTTTATATTTTTGTTTAAATATCAGATGCTACTCACACTTCCAACCTCTTCCTCATGAGTGATAGGGAAGAACAGTGCATTCTGCAGTCGGGTGCTTTTTTGCTATTTCTTGTACAAAAAGAACTTTTGTCACAATTTTTTTGCTTTGAAAAAAGCCATAAATTAAACTTAATACGTTGGAATATTTAACGATTTAGTTTTAAGATTATTAACTGTTTTATATGTACAAATGTTTTTAATTTTAACTTATCTGTGGTCATGTCACGATATACATTTTTTAAATCGGCCCAATAATATTCTGCAGCGTGTGACATATGATTAGTTTGCGTCATTCCAAATAAAAGTTTATATCGCAAACAAAATAAAAGATATTATAACAAAGTCTAAAAGACTATAACGAAGCAAATAAGATTTCCATATTAGAATGTCAATAAATTTCCATCAT
This sequence comes from Epicampocera succincta, assembly GCA_932526305.1. Lineage (NCBI taxonomy): Eukaryota > Metazoa > Arthropoda > Insecta > Diptera > Tachinidae > Epicampocera > Epicampocera succincta. The sequence continues at coordinate 58,393,935 of OW052036.1, read as the reverse complement.
TTGTCTTATTTGCCGGAGCAAAGCGTCACAAGAAAAGCTCATTTCTTTAACACGTACATACATTTATGTACATACATATAACAAATTGTTTAAATGTTCATGTGTTCAGCCAACGCTGGGATTTTGTAGCTCTATAGTCATGCACGCTCATGCACGCTCCTGCACAGTCGTGCTCAAACATGCAAACATATTAAAAGCACAAACAACTTGACTTGACATGACAGTACAAGCAGCAGTAATCATTCTGACACAAAACGAATTCAAAATATGTTTTAAAATTTACACTTTATACTCAAAGTTATAAAAATAAAAGAAAAGAAATCATACAAAAATTGCACTATCATCATTTATCACTGCGCAGAACAAATGTTTTCGGTTTGACTTCTTTCCTACCCATCACGTTTATTCCGTATCAAGTTTAGTTTTGCTTAGATATTTATAACGTGCTTTTTACCAAACAACCATTTTGTTGTTCGACTCACAAAATGCTTAATTCTATTTTTTCACCATTTTATTCGAGGATGTTTGCAAAACAGCTTCCTTTTTTCCTTCTTATATTCCTGCTAACATTTATTCTATTGTTTTTGCTTGTCATGTCTTAGAAGTATGAATTTTTTGATAATTTTTTTCTATTACGAGTACCACCGACGACTTTGAATAGACAGTCGGATTTCAAAAAATCAACAAACAAAAAGAGCCCAAAAAAAACCAGAAATTTTCCCTTTAAAATAAATGAACTTGTGTCTGTCCGACAAATTGTCTGTCTGTCTATGGTTTGTTTAGAACGAAAAAATCTATAAAATGAAAAATTGTTGAATATTTTATTTATCTAGATTCTTTTTCTAGGGTTATGAATATCGTATATTTCTTTTTTCAGCTCGTAATATATTTTATTTAAAACCCTTAACAACACAGACTTACACAAAATGTTTAACAGACAGTTTGCAAAAATCTTTAATACAAAAGGCATGCAGAAACCGTTAAACTAAGACAAAAACAAACAACAAATTTTAATATATAAGAAAAAGGAAATAAATTTTCCCAACTTTCTATGTTTTTGGTAAGTAAAAATTTTATTAAAGGCAGTTTTGCAACAAATTTTTTGTTAACAGAATTATAAGAAAATTATCATTTATAAATTATTCTAAATATAATTATTCTATTAATAAAAAAAAATTGATGGGAATTAGTTCGTTGCACAATAAATTAATGGAGAAATGATTTTAAAGAAAGTTTTTAGAATAGTAGGTTTCTTTTACTATATATTTTTTTAACTATATATTTTTTGGGTAATAGAAAATATTTTTTATAAATTTTGGTCTACAACAAAACTACTCATATACAATTTGTTCAATAATGAAATTGTTTTGAGAACAACATTTTTTTATAAAAAAACTTGATTTAACTTCAAACTTGATTTTAACTTGAATTAAGGAAAATTATACGATATTATAGAAAATTTTTTAAAAGAACATTTTTCCATAACATATTTTTTTAAAGAAAATTGTTTGATAGCAAAAATGTTTATAGAAAAATTTTTAATAACGCAGATTTTTTAAAGTAGATTTTTCGATAACAAATATTTTTATCGATTTCGATTTTCGATAACAGAAATTTTTAAAGAGAAACAGTTTTTATATACAAATTTCTTTTTAAATTTTTTTTGCATTATTTTTCGATAGTAAAAATATTTTGTACAACATTTTTGGAGAACAAAATTTATTTGAAGAAATTTTCCGATAACATATTTTTTTAAGGAAAGTTGGTTGTTTGATAGTTTCTATGAAAATGTTCATAGAACAATTTTTAATAACGCAGTTTTTTTAAAGTAGATTTTTCGATAACAAATATTTTTATCGATTTCGATTTTTGATAACAGAAATTTTTGAGAGAAAAATTTCTTATATAAAATTTCCGCTTTAGAATAGTTTCCAATAGCTGGATTTCTTTTTGCAGAATTTTTCGAGAGCAAAAATTTTTTGTACATAATTTTTCAATAATGAAAAAATATTTTAAAGAAAAATGTTTAAAAAAAATATTTTTAAGTTTTTTATAATAATTTTTTTTTTAATTTTTTTTTTAATTTTTTTTTTAATTTTTTTTTTAATTTTTTTATGACATTTTTTGATAACAAAATTATTTGATATTAACAATCTTTTTATGGATTTTTTTTCTTGTAAAAAATTTGTTGACAGAAAACTTATTTTATGGAAGAAATTTTCATAGCAAAGAAAACCAAAAGTTGTGCTGGGAAATAATTTTAACCGAAATTTCGAATCTTATTACAGTTTTTTTTTGTAGATGGACAGTTTTTCAGTCCAAAATATGTGTTTGCGAAAATTCCATATCAAACAATTTGTGCTTTTCTATACAATAACATGATTTTGCTATAAATTTTAAATTAAACATATTTTCCTTTAAATATACTACGACTATTTATTGTATATGAAATAATTTTTTTTCTGCAATTTCTTTAACTATTTAATTATATAATATAAACCAAGTTTGAGCAAAAGTTAAAAAAAAAAACAAAATGTATAAAAATGTGTTTAAGAAAAAACAACAAGTAAACTTTTTAATTACATTAAAAGCTGACATCACGCACTAAAGGGAATTTTTAATGAAAATAAATTGCAGCAAATGTTTGTATAGAAATGTTTTAAAAGAAAAACAAACCAAACCAAACCAACCATCATACCAACCCAACACCACTGAACTGAAGTTAAAGTATATTTTATGCTACTCCCCCCACAAACTACCCGCTCTATTGGCACACACTGAAGCCGGAAAAACTAACAAAAAATAATAAAAGGAAGATGTGAATTTAGCAACACATCGCAGAGAAAATTTTAAATTAATATAAACTTAAAGAAGATACACACAGGACGATACCACATCTTAAGGTATTGCCTTGTTTTTCAATATTAAAAATTAATAACGATTTTTGAAATTTGTTTGCACTGAATATTGCAACTTAATTTTCTGAAGTATAATTAAGAAAATTTTTTTGAAAAGCTCGTGAACAAGTGGTAGCCGTCTTCTCTAAACGAACTTCTCTTCCTGACAATATTTATATTTGAAGGACTCGCTTATATGTATGTATGTGCCGGTATAATGTGTGGCAAGAGCTGGCAAAAGTTTCAGCTGTTTTGAAATTTTTGTTACTACTCGTGTGCCGAAGTTGTGCATATATTTTGCATTACATTTGTAGCTATTTTTTGTTTTTACTCGCAAACCTTAAGGGACATAAACAAACATTTTATAATATTTACATAAAAATAGACAATCATATGCACACATATCAACCATAAATGAAATTAAAACATAATATCTGTATAAAGTGTAGAGAAAAAGTTTCTCCAGCAACTGAAAATACTGTCATTTTAATAACAACTACACTGCACAATTTTTTAGACATCATCATGACCCGCAATATCCGGTTTCTTCTAAGAGATACTAGAGCTTTCACACACACACACACACACATGCATGTGCACAATCTTATAAGCACTAAAGTGCCGGAAAAACTTACAAACACAAACACTGCGAACAAACAACGGCGCAAATATACTTTATTGTAAAATATCAAATGAGTGTTTTAAACACAAACATATCACATGGCATGTTCTTGTGAGCACAAACACTGTAGCTTAACATCTGTTGGGGAGAGTGCGCGTCCCGTTGTGTGTGTGGCTGTGGAAAAAAGAATCCTACAAACATTGTCTGGCACGGATGTTTACAACGAACAAAAAAAAAAAGAAATATCTACACAGTTTCATGTGTGTGTTTGTGTTATATAATAAAGACGTGCTCAAAAGCTTTAATTTAAGCAAAGCGGAGAGGGTAATAGAATTTATTTCCAAAACTGATCGATACAGATTTCTTTAAAATAATTTCAACATTTATAAAATTATGAAAACTTGTCGACAGCAAAAATTTGTTAAAGACGATTTTTCGCTAACAAATATTTATTATAGAAAATTTATCCATAACAAAACGGTTTTATGGCATGACAAACAAATTTTCTCAGGGGTTTTCGATACCGAAACATTTTTGGAGAAAATTCTTCGATAAAAAATTTGTTTTTCTAAAAAAATTCTTCTATAACAAGTTTTGCCAACAAAAGTTTTTTATAAAAACTTTAGCGATAACAAAACCATTTATCCAAATTTGTTCGCTAACAAATATTTATGACGGAAAATTTTTCATTAACAAAACATTTTTCGAGAAAATTCTTCGAAAAAAAAAACGAAAAACAAGTTTTTGATAACAAATTTTTTTTACAGAAAATCTGGCGATAACAAAACCTTTTATCGAAATTTCTCCAATAACAAATTTTTATTAAAGAGAATTTTTCATTAACAAAACATTTTTAGAGAAAATTCTTTGATAACAAAACTTTTTTGTATAGAAAATTCTGCTATAACAGAAGGTGTTTTATAGACAAATGTTCGATAACAAAAATTATTTATAGAGAATTTTGCGATAACAAATACAACCCATTTATCGAAAATTTTTCGATAAGACAATTTTTTTTCAAGAAAATTTTTATTATTCAAAATTGTGATAGCAAAAATATTGTATACGAAACTTTTCGATAGTAAACATTTTTTATGGCGAAGTGTTTCACAACAATATTTTGTTGTTGTGAAATTTTGTGCATTATAAATATTTGTATAGAAAATCGTAAGAAAGTTTTGTACAAACTTAAAAAAAATAACCATAAGTTTTCGATTACATAAATTTTTGTTGGGATATTTTTCGATAACGAAACTTTTTTACATAAATTTTTTTCCAAAAAAAAAAAAATTAAATTTTGCAAATTCTTCTCTAACAAAATTATTTACAGCAACTTTTTTCGATAGCAAAAAATTTTACAGAACAATTTTCAATAAAAATAAATTTTTTTTAAGAAACTTTTCGATAACCAATATTTTTGGTACAAATTTAGCGATATCAAACGTTTTTATTGGGTATTTTTCGGCAACACAAAAATTTATATAGAAAATAAAGTAACAAAATATTTTTATCGAAAATTTTGCGATAGCAAAAATTTTATGTTTTGTTTGGAGATGGAAGAAATTTATTTGCACTACTGTCCTTTTTATTGTATTGGAACGTAGTAAGTTTATTTGCTTGGAAACTTTTGTTTCAAACAAATGACTTCATGAACATTTTATGGCTGCTTATGGAGGTGGGGGTGTGTGAGTGTGTTGCTTGTTTTTGTATTCTGAAAGTCAGTCGCAACGTACAGCATCTTTCATTTGCTGTCAAAATTAATTATCAATTTTCTTAATTAAACCGCAATTACAACCTCAACAACTACAATAACAAAAAACAGACACACACACAAGCACAAACATAGAATATAAAAAAAAAACTCTCTACACTATTTTTCTCTTCTAAAGAAAAGATGTGTTGAAAAGCCAAATAATATGTATGAACATCTTTTTTGCAAAATATATTCAATTAGAATGAAACTATTTCGTAACGAACACTTTGACTGGTTTTGAGCTTCCAGATGTTATAAAATAGTTCGATTTTGAAGCAGAAGGAGGATCTTAGAACATTTCTGAGGTGTTTTGCGTGGCAACTGTTCCCATCAAAATAAAGCCACGTTTCATTTAATACCCTGGTCTGTTGTTAGAGACAGGAATGTTGAACATTTTCAATGCCCCTTTTAGAATTTTTCAAGGAATTTGGCAGGACGATCTTCCTGCATTATAAAATTAAGGAATTTGTTTGACTATTTTTTTTTTAATGAAATTAGTTGTATGGTATTATTATTTAATAATTTGCCATTAGGCAAATCTCATTTATTAAAAGCTCATTTAATCTTTTGTTAGGTTTTTAAGTGCAGAACACTTTTATAAATCATAGTTTTAATTAATGACAATTTAATTTATATCTCATAATTAATCAACAGTTTGAAAAATACAATAACAAAAGCTCAACAAAAACTTATTTATTACTTGATGTATCACTTTTGTTTTTCCGCTTAAAAACAAACCATTCATAAACTACGGGAGCAAAAAATTCTACCGACAGCATAAAAACCCAACATATTAAAAGTGTTAAAACCACTAAATTTGTTAAATTAATAAACGGACAGACACCCCAGGGATATTAAAAACACGTACAACAAGAGCGAAAAAAGCGGATGTAAAAAATAACTACAGCCAGCCAAAGCAACATCTATATCAACAACAGCCACTGCAGCCACTACAAAATACGGCAACCAGTAACAGCAGCAGTAGCAGCAGGAAATAAAACACACACACACACACAAACACACACGCGCGGGCGGGCGGCGCTCCCTACACAAAAGCTCAAATTTAGTCTACTAAGTTTTCTTCTGTGTTCAAGGGTTTTTTTTAGTCAAGTTGTTGCCTTTTTATTGTGCATAGTTCCACAATTTCATGTTGAAAAACAAATTTGTTGTCTGTGTTCAAAGAAATAAAAATGATAAACTTATTTAGTCAACAATATAACATTTGCCAACTACTCCCTGCATTCAAACGTGATTTTGTGCGGATGTGTTAAACGAATGGGTGTTTTAAAACTAAAATAGAGTGGAGCACAAAATTGTAAAAGATTTATGGGCATCGGGCACAGAGTTGCAATCGAACAGCCACTGCAGCGCTTAATGTTGGGCGATTCAAAGTGCAGTTTAAAATTTAAGGACACTGTGCGGCCACACAACGCAAAATGTCTATTGACGCACTCGTTTCTGCTGCACGGTTAGAAGTAAAACCAGAATAAAAAATATGTATGTACTGGGGATTTTAGCCGGGAGGGGATAAGTTTTGTTCCTTGTAACCTTAAGTTTGTAGGCCAATGGCAAGTCCATGTTAAACAAACTTAGGCGTAATATTATGACTTAAATTTTAACCGGATATTTCATAGCCGTAACTCTTCAGTTTGCTGGTCAACTTTTTGGGAATGGCTAAGGAAAGGACATTATAAGCGAAGCTGCCAAAAAGGCAATAAGCTTCACCCTAGAAATTGTGACGTAATGAAAATCAAATGCGTCGACAAATAAAATATATATCAGGAATTTTGTAATAGATTAAAAGAAGTTTAATATTTTGCAAACTCTCGAAAATTTTATATGACTCCGCATGAATAGGACGATACAATTTGTATTAAACTTTAATGTCGAGAAGAGTTCAAAGTTTAGAATTTCATAAGTTGTTGTTTACCAGCCCGGTGACAGGTCACCAAGTGTGCAAAAAATATGCATATCTTTGTTCTATATTAAGGACATGTTAAAAGCAGCTTTAAAGTTTGTGCAGCTTCAATATTTAGATCAAATTCTGGCTTTGCAAGCCCAAAACGTGATCAGTATTGTCAGATCTTACAAATAAATAATAGCTAAAATGTCTTGTTAGTCCATTTTTGGATACAGTTGTCATATCTTACAATATAGTCAGTAAATAATACCTGAAAGGTCTTACAACCGTATGAACTGCCAATTTTTTCGCCGTCAGAACACATATTATCAGTCCATTTTCGAATACAGTTGTCATATCTTACACTATTGTCAGTAAATAATCTTTAAAATGTCTTACAACCGTATGAACTGCCAATTTTCTTATTAAAATATTGTTAGTCCATTGTCAGCAGCGGTTGCCAGATCTCACAATATTGTTAGTAAATACTTAAGTACTTAAAAAGTCTGTTGACTTGAAATTTTCGTCTTATAACATCGTCAGAAAATATAGTTTTAGTCCAGTGTCAGACAACAATATTGTCAGACATTGCCAGACAAATGCCAGCCATCGGAAGTTCATTTTGTAATTACCAGATCTGTTTAAATTAATGCACCTGACAATGACACCATTGTTCGTACATGTGAATAGCTTGAGGCTAATTTTAACAATTTAAGATCGGGCAATTTTAGCCAGTACATAATCTGACAAGAGTGTGAACTGACAGTTTTTGTGGGCATATCATTTTATTGCCAGATAATTGTCTGGCGGTGAAATCGTTAGATTTTCTGACAATCTGACAATCTTCCAAACTGACAATCTACTTTCCGGCAGCAACTTTTGCCCGTTTTTTATTGCTTTGGTGACAATTGCAATTTGAAAAATATTGTATATCGAATATATATCCTTGAAATCTATTTCAAATTTGAATAAAAGCCCAAAATGTAAGATGTACTCAAGGCATCGTAATCACATGATTTATTTTTGCTATTATCTGAAAATTAAAAGAAATGTAAAGGCTTCAGTATGATGCTTATGATTATGGCTTAAGGTAATATTTTTCAGCTGGACGTTCTTGGAATGGGGCACTTTGTTTTGCCTCCCCTTTTATTTTCTTTTTTTCCTACAAAAATATCAACAATTTATACATATTTTTTTTTTGCTGTGAGTCCTTCTAACGAACCTAAACAGATAAAAACATACATATTTGTAAATTTCTTTTAAAAGAAAATTAATGTATTTTTTATTATTTTCTCGTGTTGTTGGTGTTTTTGTTATTCCTCACATTTTTCTTCTTTTTTCTTTTCGCTTTTGTTTGTATTTCTTTGTCTATATGAAATTTTTATTATATTTTTGTTTTTTTTTCGTTTTTATTTGTACAGCAAATATATTTTCTAATACAATTTTCCAATCGAAACTAACGCGATTCTATGGGGAAATTCAATTTTCGTTTATATTTAATTTTCCAATATGTTAAAATCAATTGAAGAAAAAGTATCGCTGGGAATTGTATAGACAGTTTGGGGGTTTTTTTTTTTTTTTATTTTGTTGTTATATTTTTCGTTTTTGTTTCTTCCTTTCTGCCGGATGTCGGTGTTTCTTTGTATATTTTTGGATATTATTGTTGTTCTTGGAGGGTTTTTTTGCTGATACTGAAATAACCACTAACGTAAGTGATGATGATAGTTAAACGTGCTGCAACATTTGTGAACGAAGCCAGCAGCCAGTATAAAAAAGTTATTTGTGCTAAATTATTCTGGGAAATTATTATTTGCTTCTCTTTTGTCTGTTGGAGTAAAATAATATAAAAATTTATTTAAATTCGGTTTTAATGAAACTTAAGCGAGAAACAATATCCCTGGAATGTTTGTGTCTTTGTGGGACTTCAACTTCAAATAGGGGATTCGTCATTTTCGGAGCTTCATTTTGTATTAGCATAACTTATTGTTGTTTACCAAAGTTTAGGTATTTTCCTTGACTTGACTTCCTCAATGTGGAGCAGCGACAATAAAGTCAATTGGCTGCCAGGGTATCCGTCAAGGCATGACAAAAGAATTGTTATTCTGAACAATGGAGGTGCTATTGACCTCGTTTCCAGACATCCATATTTATGTATGTATATCAAGATGCGGTTTCATTATAGCACGTGCTCGCCTTACTAAGGAACAGGATAACGAAGTGGTAAGACCGCATGAACTTCAATTCATTACACCGTCCTACATGTCCTATTTTTAAGCTGAATGATAAAAGAGCTGAAGCTCTTGAATGAAAAATAATTGAAAGCTGCCCATTTACAAGAATTGGCCAGCTGGGAGTGCCTGACAAAACACCATGACTTTTTCCATCATCAGCAACTGCTAATGAAACTCAGAGATCACTTCAATTCTGCGTTATATGAAAAAGTCTTTAGAGCACTTCCAGCCAAATACTGGTGAAAATCAGGGTCATCAGAGTTCCTCAATAGCTTGTGCAAATTTGAATCTTTAATGAAGGATTGTATAGTTCAGATGCAGCCTGTGGTGAAGCGAAGAGAGTTTCACTGTTAGGGAGAGTGAGCGAGCGATTGGAGAAAGGACATGTAATGAGGCACAGATCGATCGAAGGGCCCCCTCGCTGTGAAGTTGTGGCCAGCATTTAATTTGCTTTCCTTGAGCTTTTAAGCAAAGCAGATGAAATAAAAATACTGTTTAAGTTCTACATGATTTAACAGCCAATAAAAATCACAAAACCAATAATAAACTTTTTGACAAACAAACACAAAAAAAATCAATAGACGACTAATTTATTTCTGACTTTAACAGACACACAAAACTTATTTAATACCAAAACTTTAAGCACTTGCACTTGAAATTTTGCACTTTAAATTATTTACAGAATAAGCATTTGGATAGTTCGGCTCATGACTGAATCTGCTGATGGCTGTAAGACAATTTCAGTTATAAAATACTTTACGAAAAAGTCAAATATTAAAGTTAAATACACTTCAATTGTAAAATGTACAGCAAATAAAATAAGACAGCAAAAATGTAAATAAATAAAAGTAAAAGGAACTAAAAGAGTTGTCTGTCTGTAATAAAGTCTATGCAGTTCAAATGATGGCATAATAACATTTTGAAACTTATACTTCAATAAAATTTATAATATTGTAAACGACTTATTGTCAATAGCTAAAAGGTAAAAGACAGGGAAAACATCTGCGAACTTTATAACCCAAAAGGAAGAGGGGGGCACAAGCAAGCAAACAAACACACAAACACACAAACAGACAGTCATTCAGACCAAATACAGTTAAATGTTAAACTAAAATAAAGTTGAACACACACTTTTGCCGAGACAGACATGCGCCAAGGAAGCCCTCCCTCCCTCCCTCCTGCCAGCACTTGCACTTACACTTACACTTACACTTACACTTACACTTGCTAAATGCGTTTTGCGTTTATTGCATTCTGTGTAAATTATACGCACAAGGATATTAAATGCAAATTTCTTCTGCCATCAAACAACAATACCCAACAATATGGTAGATTTTATAACGAGACATTTACCAAAACCTTCTCCGTATGTATGTACATATATAAATGAAGTCTGGAGAGACGGATTCTAAGAAAAACTTGTACTCGTAAGAAGAAGTGTTTTTACACAAGTTCTTTTAGCTCAAAAAAAAAAAAAAACCGGTAGTTCGCAAGTATTTCAGTAGACGAACGCACAAATTGTTATTCAAGAAGGCAACAAATTTAAGATTTGTCATAATCGTTTTTCTTTGTAAGCATTTGCTGTGTATTTGTGTATGAAAAAGGATTTATGCCTGCCAATTCAGAAAGTACAGAAATAAATTGCTTATATCTGCGGCGGGCCTACAAAAAAAGCAAAAAGCCATAATAATATTCATTTTCTTAATAAAATTAAAACAATTTCTTTAAGTTCTTATTATTATTCTGGCAGGATTGCAAGATGTGACAAAACTGCCGGGCATGAATTATAAAGCAATTACATGAGCAGGAGGCAACTATATTTTTCTTTTAAGTCGATATCAATGTGCATAAATATCGAATACAAATTTTCCTGTTTTTCTATTTATGTACTCAATGTAGCGTTTATTTGTTTTTTTTTTTATTTTAATATCTCTTCAATATGGTGACAATTGTCATAGAACTCAGCAGAACGGAAATGAAACTAAAGTTCGTGTCAGAAAACTATAAATATGTATGAGGCAACAGACAAAACAGAGTACAGCTTAGCAACAGCTCTGACGACTTGTGTAATACGATATAACGATACAATGAGAATTTCTTTGTCCTTGTATTTGTTTATATTTGAAATAGTTATCGAATCATGTTGTTCAGATCTGTTGTTGTTTGCCAAGTGTGTAGACAACTCCCTGCGCTGCAACTGCAACTGCCTTCAGGCATAGTTCAGTTTAAGGAAATTTGTCTGCTCTCTCCTTGAAAGTTTTCCCACAGCTTTTGCAAGTGTCAAGTGAAAAACTACTGAATTAGTTCGTATGCCAAACAACACAACCAATTAAATTCAATTGTTTTTGTTTTTTTTGTTTTGCTTAAAAGAATAGAATCTTTGGAAATATTGTATAGATTCAATAAGTTAAGAAAATGAATTTATTCATTTAGTTAAAACTTTATAGCAGTTTTAGTTAAAGTGAGTGTTTTTGTGTGTTGCCTAAAGCTCTTCAAGTTATTTGCATTTGAAGAAAATTGTATAAATTTTCTTTATGTTTGCAAAGAATGTCTGTCTGTCTGTTCAGTGTTTTTTTAATTTATTTTTGTTGCTTTCTTCGAATTAAACATGAGCCATAAATATAAAACAGTAAGAGAGAGAGAGAGAGGGAGACATTTTCTAGGCTGCAATGAACGCCTTAAATTATTTTTAAGTGTAAAATTGCAAATGAATAAACAGAAATTTTGAAAAAAACTGACTGCCTCATTTCATGCACATCAATATTCATGCTGGCACAATTTTTGATGAACTGCTGGATCTTAAGGATTTGCAAACATTAAAAGTTATTTAAAATTTGAAAAGAAATTAATACTTCAAAATTGCTCTTGGAAATACATATTTACTTTCAATTCGAACAAAATGCAATATTTTATGATACAATAATTTGCAATATTTTATGATATTAAATTTTCCTTTATTGTTGAAGATTTGAGAATTTGTAACTTTTGTTTTCCTAATAAAAACATTTCTCAAGTGGTTGTTTTATATATTTTAAGACGACGTGATTGTTATTTTAAACTTTTTATTTACTTTCAGCATAAATAATTTTTAATAACTAATTTTTATTAATTTCAAGCAAATATAACAGTTATTTTGTAACGTAATTTTTCGAGCAGAAACAAATATTACACACAACTTTAACCTCTTAGTGGGAAATTAAAATAAAAAAAAATTTAATAATAAAAGTTGACAAATTAGCAGCCAGAAACTATATTTTTTATTTAAATATTTTAGACTTTTATTGTATGTGACAAACATAATTATTATTATTATTCTTCTTCTTCTTTTGGCGCTACAGTCCGTGGTGAACCTGGGCCTCAACCAACAAAGTTTTCCAGCTGGCACGGTCTTTAGCCAGCGTTCTCCAATTTTGCACACCAAGTTGGTTGAGGTCCCTCTCCACTTGTGTGCGCCATCGGTTCCGTGGGCGTCCTCTACTGCGTTGTCCCACAGGTTCGGAATCGAAGATTCTACGGGTCGGAGCAGTATTCTCCATGCGCTCTACATGGCCCAACCATCTTAGCCGTTGGATCCGTAGGCGCCTGGTTAGGCTCATGTCGCTGTACAACCCGTACAGTTCATGATTGAATCTTCTTCTCCAGAAACCATCAACGCAAACAGGGCCGAAGATTGAACGCAGAACTTTTCTCTCGAAAATACCAAGGACTTCCTCATCCGCCTTCGACACCGTCCATGCTTCTGCGCCATAAAGAAGTACAGGGATTATCAAAGTGGTATATAGTGTCAACTTGGTTTTTCGAGAAAGGGCCTTACTACTCAATTGCCTCTTGAGCCCAAAGAAACAGCGATTGGCAAGAGTTATTCTGCGTTTGATCTCGGTACTGATGTTGTTCGTACTGTTGACTTGGGAGCCAAGGTAGACGAAGTCCTTCACTACCTCGAAGTTATAGCTGCCTATGGTGATGTTCGGGCCCAGTCGTCGGTGTTGCGCGTCCTTTTTTGATGACAGCATATACTTCGTTTTGCCCTCGTTCACCGCTAGACCCATTTTGGCCGCCTCCGTTGAAATACCAGCAAACGCTTCAGTGACGGCTCGCTGTGTTCGACCAATCACGTCAATGTCGTCAGCGTATGCTAGCAGTTGCACGGACTTTTGGAAGATCGTGCCTCTGTTGTTGGCGTGTGAGTTTTGCACGATCTTCTCAAGAATTATGTTAAAAAAGTCACATGACAGTGCGTCGCCTTGTCTAAATCCCCTTCTGACATTGAAGGTCTCGGTGAATTCGTTACCGACCTTGATGGAGCAGCGAGAGTTCTCCATCGTCATCCTACACAGCCTGACGAGTTTAGTAGGAATGTCAAAACTAGACATGGCTTCGTATAGCTCGTCCCTATACACACTGTCATATGCGGCCTTAAAATCAACGAATAGGTGGTGGGTGTCGATTTGCATTTCTTGGGTCTTTTCCAGGATCTGCCGTAGTGTGAAAATTTGGTCGATGGTGGACTTCCCCGGCCTGAAACCACACTGATAAGGACCTATCAGACTGTTCACGAATGGTTTCAGGCGCTCACACAAAACGGCAGAGAAGATCTTGTAGGCGATGTTCAGGAGACTTATTCCTCGGTAGTTGGCGCAGTTGAAGGGGTCTCCTTTTTTGTGGATCGGGCAAACGATGCTGAGATTCCACTCGTCGGGCATGCTTTCCTCCGACCATATCTTACAGATGAGCTGGTGCATGCGCCCAACCAGGTCATCTCCGGCTGCCTTAAATAGTTCCGCGGACAGTGCGTCCGCTCCTGCAGCTTTGTTTGACTTCAATCTCGATATTGCTATCTTGACTTCATTCAGGTCGGGGGGACGGAATTCTCTACCATCATCGTCCGTTATCTGTAGTGGAATATTCTGCCTGGCGATGGAATCGGTGTTTTGTTCGCCGTTAAACTGTCTGCAGAAGTGATCCTTCCAGATTCTCAGCATCGATTGCGGCTCTACTACGATTTGTCCCTCTTCGTCACGACAGGCTTCTGTCCGAAGCTTATATCCATTGGATAGTTGTTTTACCCGTTGGTAAAACTTTCGGATATTATTCCTGCCGTAACACCTCTCCAGTTCCTCGATCGCGCGCTTCTCGTGCTCTTTCTTCTTCTTTTTGAGAAGCCGGTGTTCTTCCCTTCTCTTCCGTTCGTAGAGCTCACGAGCTGCTCTCGTCCTTCTCTCCAACGTCGCCTTATACGCTGCTAGCTTCGCTGAATGTGCCTGCCTGCACTCGTCGTCAAACCATGGGTTTTTTCCGGGTGGCATTTTAAAACCCAATACATCAGAGGCAGCATCTCTGATGGCGTTTTGGCAACGGTTCCATTCCTCATCGGTTGTTTCGCCTGGCAGGGCTGGACTCTCTGAGAGCTTAAGGGAGACTAGATCGGCAAATTTCCCAGCGGTCGATTGCGATTGTAGCTTTGCGACGTCAAACTGTTGTGGTCGTGCTCTACTCCGGTTTGCTACTGATATCCGTGATCTTACCTTGGCTACAACAAGGAAGTGATCGGAGTCAATGTTGGCTCCTCGGAATGTTCGGACATCAAGAATACTGGAGGAGTGTCTGCCGTCGATCGCAATGTGATCAATTTGGTTGACGGTTAATTGATCAGGGGACCGCCAAGTCCCTTTGTGAATGTTGAGGTGAGGGAATCGCGTGCTTGCTACAGTGAGATTGCGCCCCGTTACAAAATCTAGCAGCCTGAGTCCGTTATCCGACGTGTCGTCATGCAGGCTGTGTTTCCCGATGACTCTAGCAAAGATGTCTTCCTTGCCCAGCTTTGCGTTGAAATCTCCTAGGACGATCTTGGTGTCGTAGCTGGGGCATTGATCGTATGTTCTTTCTAGGAGATTATAAAAGTCATCCTTGCTGTCGTCATCTTTATCCTCCGTAGGGGCGTGGGCGCAGATTAGGCTAATGTTGCCGAGCCTAGCCTTGATGCGGATTGTAATGAGGCGTTCACTCACGGATTTAAAGCTTAAGACTTTTTGCCTAAGTCTGCCTCGAACAACAAACCCGCATCCAAACAGGCGCTGTCGCCGCTCTTTGTAGCAATCACCGTAGTAGATGTCGCAGTTTCTCACTTTCTTTTTGCCCGGCCCATCCCATCGCACTTCCTGGATGGCGGTGATGTCAGCCTTATAGGCTTCCAGGGCCTCCGCAAGTTCATCGGCTGCACGTGGTCTGTTCAGGGACCTGACATTCCACGTGCAGAACCGAAAATCGTTATCCTTATTTCGTTGTTCCTGGTCGTCAGCAATAAAGTCATCCATATTTATATTTATTCTTTGTTGTTGTGTCGCAACTAGTGTGTTTTTACACGGTAGGGAAGTTACCCCCACGCACAACCCCCGAAACCTGGAGGACCGGGTCCTGGTTTAGACCCCTGGACAGAGGGTCTAGATTTTTATTATTATTGACTTCTATTTATTTATATAGAGAGATTATTATTATTGACTTCTATTTATTTTGCGGCACGATTTTTAACATTTATTTTGTTAAAAATCTCGTACATTTCAAAACCTCAAGAATTAAAAAAAGTTTTTTCTTTAACTTTTTGTTTTTCCGACATGAAAAATATATTCTTGTAATATTTTTTCTGTGTAGATGGATTTTCTAATGAATTTTTGTGTTGCCAGTTAAATGTTTGCTTATTCTGATTGTTATAAAACCAGACATGAATATTGTTTTTATTTCTATTTATTGTACATATATTTGTATGGTATTTGATCTTTTGCTAGAGTATTTCTTTTATTTCATTCTACTTTTTTTTTGCAGTAAATTTTGGTCAATATGCAATTATCGTATTTTGTGTAAAAACACGTACCAGTAAATACTTTGCCAAATACCAAACAATTGCAACTAAATACTGGGTAAGTCATTAACATTTAACATTTTGCAGTTGAAAATTGTTATTGTTTTAAAGGTACATGTTGGGAAACATTTTGTGCAAATTTTTGTTTGGTTTTTTTTTGCATTTACCACATACAAACGTACGCTATAGATGTGTAAAAACATCATCATATTTAACGCTTTACGGTCCTTTTGCATACAATCATTAAAAGAGGATTTAATTTTGTTCGTGTTTTTGTTTTGGTTTTGGTATTTAGACAACGATTTATTTTCATAAATTTAAAAGGTTGGGTTTCGGCAAAATTAAAATTATATATAAATATAGTTTTTAGAAATAATACAAATATGAAGCTGAATTAAGGGCAAAACTCAATACGAGAAGTAATTAATCTAAAGACTATCTATAGCTATTTTTGACTAAAGAACGGTTTTGTATTAGTTTACATTAATTTTGTCTTAATGGTTCCCCGTATTATTGATTTGCCAGCTTAAATGCACAATCCCCGCTTAAATGAGTGCCTTTTAATTACGGTACCGCTTTAATTGATTCTTAAGTGTCCTTTAAAAATTCCCAAAAATACAACATAATTTGCATACCCAAATACAGGTATATGATAATTTAAAAAATAATGTATTTTTATATATTTTCTAATATTTGTTCGTTTTATTGATTGCGCTGCTCAATTAAACAAATTATTTTTAATTGAGTCAATGCATCAATTAAAGGGTATCGGTTAAATAATTTTCCGCTTAATAGCTCCTAAAACCATACATTTTTAGAAACTCACCACTACATCTATTTCAACATTGAAATTTTGGATAGGACTAACCAGCCACAATATCCTTTTCACTACCAACTCCTTTTGCTTTTTATGGGATGTCCTCTTTGGCCTTTTAAAAGTTTATAACAGCTGTCTAGGCCTCTTATTTCTGCCAGTTTATAGAAATTATTTTGGTGCTTGTGTATTTCTTCTCCTTTTTTTTTTGTTATAAGGGAAGCACTTTTTTACAATTCTGCGAAATGCTCAGCAGTTAGTGTGCGTTTGTGGGCATTTAGCATTTTGAAATTTATCTAAATTATATTGAAAGAAAAATGTTGTTAATACAAATATGCTGGCAAATGATTTAGAATGAAACAAAAAATTCTGGTTGTGCCACAATATCGTACTTTAAGGATCGTCCGCACTTCGCACGACAGACATATGATTAAAACGCAAACTGACTTTATTGCTGTTGAAATGTGGTATATAAATAGTCCCGAAAACCGTTTTATACCCTTCAAAACTCTGGATGACTTTAAGGTTCGATATCGTGTGGCAGCCAATATGCCGATTTGCCTCCCGTTACAATTTACTTGCGGGCCAAGAAAAGAGTTTTTAAAATCATCAGCTAAAATTAGTTTTCTTTCCATTTTTGTTTTATTTTAGTCTGAAAGGTGTTGTTTTAGGTTTGAGGTGTAGGTTCCTTTAACAAAGCTGCTGCCTCTAGAACACTTCATTCGACACAGGATATGAGTTGGTAGAGCGAAGTTTATTCAGAAGGCACTAGTCCTTCAACAACAGGTGGAAATATTTTGCCATAGAAGCATATAAGGCAAAAAGCTGAGCACCCTCAGCAGGAACTATCAACACTTTCTTCCTATGACTTAAGGTTCCCTCACTACCACAATGTTTTAGGCAAAATGCTAATTGGCACTTCAACCATAATTAGTCCAGAAGGTTTTGTCAGCCAAAAAAAGGTTTAACAATTAGATTTTGCTGAAGGCTGCAAATGAATAAATTTTGACTTTCTTTTGGTTCACTTGATTTTATGGACAGTGACTGGCACGCCAGACTGACCCTTCCATAAATCGAAATCACTTCTATATATTCTTATACTTTTGCAATCCACATAAACTTGCGTCTGTATTGAAGTGTCTTAAAATGTTTTATGGAAAATTTAATTTCAATACCAACAACGTATTTTCTATATTTTATTAAGACGCAAAAAAAAAAAACAAAACAAAAAGAGAAACTCAAATAAATTATTTTATTTCGTTTTTATTGTCAAATTAATAATTGCAAAATGTAATTAAAATATAATAATATTCAATGTTCGGACTGGCCTGGTCAGTGGCACAGACAGATCCCAGCTATTAAATATTTTATGTACGAGTATTTTTGCAATTATCCCATTAATTACGATTATTGTAGCTGTTTGTCTAGATATAATATTTATTTATTGTTGCTGATAAATTTTTGAAAAACCAAAACAGGACTGCACAGCATTTATTTTGACAACTTTTGTAATTTTATTAAATAATAAATAAATAAATTCATAAATAAATAAATATAAATAAATATATTTTAAAACGAACGAAAAACTTAAATAGAAGTTCAGAATTTTATTGGGATTTTATTAAATGTTGAATGAACTCATAAAATTGTGCGAAAAGTGCACTCAGAAAAAGCAAAATTTTCATATTCAAAACAGGAATTTACGGAATCTAAAAATATTTCATGTGAAGTTTGACAAATTGTACAAAAATTTTGATTATTGAAAGAAAAATGAAGAAGGAAAAGAAGCCAAAGAAATGGCCTATAAATAGTTCTTAACCCAGTTGTTTGATCATTAAAATACTGGCCAACGATAACGAGCGACATCGTAGAACATGCGATAATTGTGACCAAGTGATTTAACACTTTGATGTTAAACGGTTGTAGCAAAAACTTTGTAAATTTGGTTAAGGCTACCGATTTGTTTAGTTAAGGCAACTAAAATCTCAAGTTTCATGTAGGTTTTTTAAGAGAATAAATTGTTGAAGCGGGATTCCGTCTAAAGATTTTCCTCTAAGTCTAATGGTTTTTTTTAATGAGTTTTCAATATTAGAAGAAGCCTTTAAAACAAACATTTTAGCTTTTGCTGGGACTTATTCTATATCCTTGAACAAATTCGCTTGAGTTAAAGAATGTTCCGGTGAAGCGGTTTGCTTTTTTCTATCAAATAGCGACAACTTCTGAAAACCAAAATTGATCCTGCAAGCAGGAATCTATCATTCTTACATTCTGCCAAGTATGTAAAACTGGACTTAATTGTTTTCAAATGACTGGTATTTGAAACCTTCGTTTCAGCAACAGATGCTGTTATTAGTTTTCCAATTTTGAGAATTACACAAAAATTCTCTACTCCAGCATTGCAGGACTTTTTTGGTCATGTCCTTTTTGCTTGTAACAAGCTTTACATTTGAAATCTGTATATGTGCTCTTACATATTTCGATGTCAAGTGTTACTGCTGGTATTGAGGCAATTACTCTTGTTTATAATCTTATTAGTCGGTATGTGTTTCCAATTTTTATTATCGAATTTGTTATGGCTTTCTATTGCTATAGTACGAGTATTATTATGTTCAGAAGTGCCTGTACTGGTTCTCACACTTGGCAAAACTTGTTGTTGTTCGTTGCAATTTTGTACATTTTACAAATTAAATGCAAATATGTTGGCAACAGGAGCAGCACAATTTCATCGTAGTTATTTGAACTCACATGCAGACTTACGTGTGTGTGTGTGTGTGTGTGTGTGTGTGTTTACACTAGTACTTTTGCGTTTTTAATAAAATTCTTTGTCTGTGTTTTAAATTAGTATGTATTTTAGGATTAAAATGTAATTCTTTTGAAACAATTATTACAAATTGGATATCAAAAGTTATATAAAAACTTTGATATTAAAAATTTTCTGTTTTGGGAAATAATATCAATATGATGTTATTTCTATGGAAAGAATTTATTAATGCAGCCGTTCCACGATATCGATGGTTTTCACTCGCCGGAGTTTTGAAAGTCCAAAAATTCAAAAAACTACTTGTGACGCTGCTTTTTGCCAAGTTCGACTATCACGGCCATAAATAAATTCCGACGTCTGTTGTTTTGTTCTTCATTAATTGTTTCTTATTCAAAGTGCCGGCGAACGTTAATGGTCGACAACGTGGGACAGGGCCTCCTTATAAACTTTGCGATTTGCTCTAAAAAAATACTTTTTTAAGTTTTTTGCAAGTATTTTTTTTTTATTTAATATTGAAAAAAAAAATATATTGAAATTTGTTATCACAATTTTGCTTAAAAATTTTATTTTATAGAAAAAATGTTATATTGAAATTTTGTCTATAGGAAAACTTGAACACTAAACAAATTTTTCTATCCAACGAATTTTGTGCACTTAAAAAATTTTGCATTGAAATTTAAATTTTTCTAATAAAAAAATATTTATTGAAAAATTTTCGATTAATAATTTCTAATATTGATTTTGATAATAGTTTTATTTGATTTTTTCTATTGAAAAAATTTTATTGGAAAATTTTCGATACATAATTTCTAATATTGAAGTTTTTTCAGAGGGGAACGATTTAATATTGAAACTTCGTTCTGGGCAAAATTTATCATCAAAACAAATTTAATATGAAAATTGCGTGTATGGAAATTATATTGTATTGAAATTGTTTGATATTAAAACGGTAAATTTTTAAAATAAAATTTTCTTTTATAGAAAATTAAAAAAAAAAAAGAATTTTATTAAAGAAAAATTTCCAAAGAAAAATATTTTTAAAAAAATTGTATTTTCTCTTGAGAACTTTAAACTTTTTAAAAGTAAATTTTTCTCTATACAAAAGTTTTAATTTTGAAATATATTTATATGTATTTTTATAAAACATTTTTATAATCTGCGACCAGAAACTACCGGTGAATAGAGCAACCTGTAACTGCCAGCAACACTAGTGTTGAGTTCGTTTCAATAGCAAAAATTTTAATCAAATGTAATTTAAATTAAATGGGGTTTTTTTTTTTGTTTTAGCTGAACTCATTAAAATTGCATTTTTTTCTCTTCAATCAACTTCATAATTACTTTCCTCGAAATCAATAAGGAACAGGAGTGGATGGATATTTTGTATCGTTGTTGAAATGCAATCATTGCGAAACTCAGCAGCTGCTTGATTTGATTTGTATATTCTTAAGAAATGCTCTAAAGTTATATAGTTTTTCTTGGTCTCAGCGTTATTTATTCTTTTAATTCATTAGAATTAAAAATAATTATTAAATAAGAAAGCCGAGCAATTCAAGCATTCTTTTGATTTTCTCTTTGACGCCGATAGTTTTCAACTGAAAAGTTCTTGCATTTCTCAAGAATATGAACAGGACATCGCAACAAGTTAAATAATTATCAGCGTTTTGTATCATTCGCTTTAATTATGTGTTTCATTCAATTAGTTGTTGTACAAATATTGTTGTTGAACATTTATTTGGTTTCATGATTTTCGTATTTAATTGAAGACGATTCAGCACTTAATTGATGTGTGAAACTGTTGTTGTGTTCTTCTACTGTTTTGTGACAAGAAAAATGTTACAAATATTTATTATATTTTTGTTGTTGTAGAATTAAATTTTTTTTTTAGAAAAGCAATTGTTGATCCAATGCCCAGTGTTTTAGGTCTATGTGAAACAACGAGTGGCTTTTGCAAACCACCATTTTTGTGGATTCAGTGAAGTTTCTTTGTAGCTCCGTTTACAAATAAAAGTTTTGCTGATTCAATGAACTATTTAAGTGTAAATATTTGGAAGCAACAAGTTTTAGTTTAGAAAGAAAACAACCTTTTTGCTAATCCTCATTTAAATATATCCCGCATTTTTTCTAGCTGTGTTTGTGTGTCGTACTTGAAATATTTTCTCAAGCAAGAATTTTCTTTCAATTTTCCCCAGCGAAAATTAGTTCTACTGAATTGTTATTGAGAAACTAAATTTAAATTATTTAATTTTCATTAAAGACTGCTTAACTCCTGCTCGCTGGCAACTTTCGTGTGTTTCTCTAATTTGTGTTCTTATCCAACAATATGATTGGCAGCAGCAAATAAATGCAATTTGGCATTTAAGTTGGTGCTGCAACATTTACATGATTTATCTACAAACTGCTGCCGCTCAAGATGTTCGAAAGAATAAAAAACAACAAGTATAAAGAGGAAACCTGGCAATATCAGCAGAAACAATTGACCCCCTAAAGCTAAATTCACAAATCATACGCTGATTTTCTAACAATCTTTTAAGGATGCCAACAAGAAAAACAAGCAAAGAAAAAAAAAAAAGAAAATTTACTGTTCCAGCAGCATCAAGAACGTTTTCTAACCTCATTATAGTATTCTTTGGGTTTTTTAAATTGTTTTTTGTCTGTATTTCTTTTTTTTTTTTTGTAACAAAAAATGACGACAATGCTGGCGCTGGTGATGATGATGATGATGATGGATATCGCAACATAAGGATTTGAATGAAAAGTATGATTAAACTACTAGTTACTGCTAAACTCATTCCAGGTAAAGATAATAATAAAAAACCTGAGCTGAAAAGGCCACTAACAAGCAGAGAATTTCCTTTTCAACATGGCTGAGCTAAAAAAAAAATGATTTCAAGTATAATTTAGTTTTTAATGGGTGGAAGTCATAGAAACTGGGCAGCATGAAGCGGGGACTTTTTTCAGCTTAAAAGTGTTTTTTGCTGTTAAACTCTTCAGGTCAAATATGTTTTGTTCACACTTGGCTTTAGGACCAAATTTCTGTTCCTCACAGTGATTTTTTTTTTGTTGAACAGAGGGATTTCACTAAGTTAAAAGAATATATACTCGTATGTCTATATGAAATCAGTGAAAATTCTTTGAAAATATTTCAGTTCTCATGTGAAATAAAACCAGTATTTGTATCAATTATACAATTTCAAGTTTTATTGTGTAACTAAATTATTTTAAAATAGTAAAAAGTGCAAAATGTCGCGTAATGGGAAATTTTCACTTTCAATATAGATAGAAAAAAATATTAGTAGAACAACGAAGCTTAACTGCCCTTTAGGGAAAATTTTAAATAAAACAAAATCTTTTGTTACATATTTTAATAATGTCTTTTTTGCAAATAAATTCTATTAATGATATAAAACAATTGATTGTATCAAACAAAAGCAAACTGTAAAATCTAGCAAATTAAAAATTTCCCAAAATGGAATATTTTTATTTAGTATTTTTTTTTTGTATTACAAATTTTATACAAACACTTTTATGTTTAAAATTATACAAATTCCATGAAATTATTAATATCGTAAATTTCCTTAGTGGGGAAATTTTTTTAATAGCTAGTTTTTATAAAAAAACTAACA
Organism: Epicampocera succincta; assembly: GCA_932526305.1. NCBI lineage: Eukaryota > Metazoa > Arthropoda > Insecta > Diptera > Tachinidae > Epicampocera > Epicampocera succincta. Next base: position 58,370,478 of record OW052036.1, on the reverse strand, counting down.
AAAACTTTGTTTTATTTAAAAGCCATAGCAGAATTTCTTTTAAAAATTGTATTTTAATTCATAATGAAAATTTCCCTCGCAGGGAAATTTTTATTTCTTAACATTTTTTTCTTCAAATTTATATAAGAAAATAACATATCTGTTGAAGTTGTGCGAAAACTGTTTAAAAAACATGAAATTTTTTTTCGAAAAAAATTCCCTTGTTGGGAAATTTCCCTTGTTGGGAAATTTTTTTAGTTTTTATTAAAACAATGATAAGTTTAAAAAACTATTTTTATTGATATGAAAATTAAAATTTTCCTAATTGACATTTTTTTTTATGCGCTAAAAATGTGAAAATTGAGAATGTTGTTGTATAAAATTTTCTGTTAATCTGTTTTAGTTCATTTTCGTTGAATTTAATAAATTGCTGCTATAGAATTTATTTTTTGGTTTCTTTTATAAATTTAAATAATTTTTTTAAACTTTGCTTTGCTTAGTTTAGAAAATTGTTTGCTTTTCATAAAGTTATTGCTTTAATAAATAAGTGTAATCATTTGCCATTGATTTTCAATTTAACTTTATTGAAATGTTGTACCTTTTTTTTTTTCTGAAATAAAATACTGAAAAAGAACTAAATTATGATCCTGAGTTTTTATTTTTGTTCTTCCTCGGTTATTTTTTGAATACAGTGTATCAAAGATAACCTTGACTTCCATTTACCTTCTTAAAACATACACACACACATACACACACATACACACACACACACGACAACACGTTTAAACATATGCTGCATACAGGAATGACAATTTATCTTTACCCGGCTTCACAGCCCCTTTGTATATGCTGTATATTTTGCTTGCAACTTTTAACCACATCATTTACCTCTCCATACATGCTGGATTAGGTTTAAGCATGAACCTGGGAGCAAAATCATAAGGAATAAGAGAAAAAAGAAAAGAATTATTACAGGGATAAGAATTTTTGTATATAAAAGTCGCGTGTTTGCCTGCTATTTTGCCATTTTTTCTCTATTACTTTTCGCTGCTGTGATAAAGTATTTTTATTTTGTTTATTTCTTTCTACTTACATAAAAAAAAACAATGTTAAAGCCAAATAAATTTTGCCTGCTGGTTTCATATCTTGTGGTATTTAGCAGTTGTTCAGGCTTTTGCCGTTTAAATTTGACTTTGGCATGATTTTTACCCGGGGAATTTTCTCCAAACCGAAAAAACTCCAAGTTACACATGAACTGGGATGCTGGCTGTATTGTATGTTATCATTTCTATTATTATTATTTTTTTCTTGGTGGCAATTTTGCATTTATAAAAAGGAGCACAGAAAAAAAAACTCATGGTTACCTTCCCGTGTGTTCAATACAACTTTATGGCTTCTGGGAGCAGCCGAAACCAACAGCGATTTTTTCTTTAGGCTGGGGTTCACTCGCTACCCAGAGTGGGTGAAAATTTGTCAAATTTTTATTATCGCCTTGTTGTTTGTTTTTATTAAATTCTATGCCATTATATTGTTTGAGTATAAGTGCGGCGAATGGGTACTTCTGTGTTTTGCTGGCTGATGACTGTGATAATTTGTTAAGCATTTTCACTGGTAAATAAAAAAGATTGTGAAGGATGCGTATTCCATGGTTTCTTTGCAGAATTTATCACAGAATTCTTGTAGGTGTTAATACAAAAATTTCGACAGGAACTTGTGTGCGTTTCTTTACAGGTTTAAGAAAACAGATTAAAATTTTAAAAATTATATAGAAAAATGTGGCATTAATTGGAGTAAATCTGTTCCTAAAATTGCTTCAACGATCAAAAAGAATGTAGGAAAACATATATTTTTTAAGGAACTATTTTGTTATTTACAAATTAAAGCCAATGTTTTAGTTTTGGGGAAAGTTAAAAGTGTTTTTTAAAGAAATTGGAAATTTAAGAAAAAAACTAAAATAAAGGATAAAAAAACACAAAATCCTTGTCAGGCAGCGATTTTTATGATATTTCACTAATTGGTTTAAGTTTTTCTTTGAGTTATTATTCTGCTGAAAAGGGCACCTTTAATTAAATTTTTGGAAAAAAGGATATATGAAAGGTAGACAGATCCTTGCAGTAATTTGAAATAACAAGTTGTTAGAAGCAACATTTTAAAGGTCATTTTATTAATGGGTTGTTTTAAAACAATTAACTTTAATTTAATATTTCAAAAAAAAAGGATATATGAGAGCTTAGCATATCCTTGCAGGGATGTGGACGATATTTTGCCCAGAGCCTGGCGTTAACATAATGTTAATAGTAAACAGCTTTTATGCTGTTTTGGGTAATTAAAAAAGAGTAAAGGATATGTGGCAGGACATTTCCTGATGATATGTGTGTGTAACTTTAAGGCTTTATTGAATGTGAATATGAAAATTTTTGTATATAAAAAAGAAGAAAATGCCTGATACGATGTTACATGCCTTTAAATCTGCCCAGAGATTGCAAAATTTGTTTTTTTTTATATTTTTACCAGTTAAAACAAAGACTTGTTTTTATGTATAAAAAATTTATAAAGATTTATCTTATTTTTAGCGGCATCTTAAAATGCAGCTTTATGCTTGTAAAAAAGAAACGGCAATCTTTTCAATGCTGTAATTTTATACCCCCTTTTTATTGCCACTAGAAATAAAATGGAGAATATTGCATTTTTCCCTTTTACCACCAAATAGTCATTATTAATTAAAATCCTTGATTCAATATTTATGTATGTACGAGTTGAGTTGGCAAATCTTCCGGGTTTTAACATCAACATCTTCTGTTTCAGCTTGTTTACCTTTTAATCCTTGCAATTTTTATGCAAACTCGGCAATTTATCTTGACAAACAAGTGAAATATTTATATTCGTTTTGCAGATTTTCTGTTTTTTTCTTCCGCATGATACTTTGCATTTTTCTCTTTGCCGAGTCTTTATCATATTTACACAGTGAATGACTCCTTAGGCCGTTTGACTTGGCGAAAAAAACAAAAAACAACAACGAACGTATGAAGCTTAAACATTAAGGCGCCGGAATAGAAGCAAAGAGGGGCCAGGATACACAAGTCATATTATTGTTTATGGTTGCTGTTTTTTAATTTAACTTAAAATACTCGGGGTATAAATTTGTTATTGCAACGTGTGTATTTCTATGTGCTACAGCAACAATAATGAAATGGGGTAGAATAAAAATGAATAAACAAAAAATAAAAAATAAAAACAAAGTTATAAATAACATGCAAATAGTAACAGCCGCAGCAGCAACAACAAGAAGAATAAAGTGCGGGCATCGCCATCATCGTCATCATCATCGACACTACAGCACCAGCAGCGTAGTTAAACAATTCAGACAATTTCAATGAAACATTACCAAACCAACTTTATCGTCAACACCAACCGACAAAGCAAAATACCAGCAAAATCATCTTCATCACCAGCAACAGCAACAGCAACAGCAGCAACAACTACAACTACAACAGCCTCAGCCTCAGCATCAACAACGACAACAAATTCGGTATCAGCAACAGCCACAGCAGTTGCCTGCATACAGATAAATGAATATTTAAAGCAAAAATACAACAACAATAATTTCTATTTGTTTGAATCTACAGCGTACAGCGAAAACATACAAGTTTGTATGGGTGTGTGTGTGTGTGTCTGTGTGTGTGTGCGTCTGTGTGTGTGAATATAAGTCAGCAAGTGAGAATACCAGGAACTTTCGTTGCGTTTCTACACATATACAGCGATGGCAATTACAACAATAACAATAACACAAAATGTAACGCCAACATTATAAACACATACTGCACGTACAGACCGAACTGTTTGCCAGCTCCTCAAAGTATGCAAAGGAATGTGTTTTCAGGCATAAAAGGCATTGACATTGTAAAATGCTAAATTGAAACCGAGTCAAGTAAAAAATATTGCAAACATACAAAAAAAAAAAAAAAAAAAAAAAACCAAAAAAAATACAACAAGAAAAATGTATTAAAATATGGGGAAAAGCAAATAAATGTGGCAAAATAAGAGAAAAACAGAGACACCAACATGCCTGCATGTAACGTATTCTTGCACTTGAGGATTCCAGCCGGTTTAAGGTGAACAAACAACACCAACAAAAGCGACCACCAAACCATTGGTGTACAAAAGATTGAAATGTTAAATAAATAAAGGTGTAAATAAAAAATGCAGGGGATACTATGAGCTTAACAACAACAAAAGCCAGTATTTGTGGTTATAAAAAACAAAAAATTAAACAAAAACAATAAAGAAAAAACACCAGACAAAAAATTATGATTCGCAAAATATACGCTGGCATTTAGGGTAACCAAAATTAGATTTAAATATTATTTTTTTCCGAAAAGTTTTATATCAAAGAGCTGGCAAAAAAAAAAAACAAATTATTAATGCCGTCTATATGCCGATATTTCGTAAGTTGTTGCCCATCTCCCCTGTAGACTTGAACACATTTGAAAAATATGTTTAACAATTTATTTTTATATGCAAAATGATGAGAACTAAAAGAAAAAAGAGACTAACAAAAACAGAGTAGACAGCTGGAACACACACGCCACAAAACGCCAATATTTATATATGTATGAATATGGACAACATTCCTGAGGAAATAACATCCGGCTTAATATAAATAAAAATGTGTTTTCAATTGTTTTAATTTGTTTACATAAATGTAAATATTTTGATACCACCTGAAGAGAATCAGCGAAGTCGTACCAAATATTGGAAAATAACTAGAAATTAAGAATAATCATGTCATTTTTGATATATAAAATATGTTTTTGTTTTGTAAACTGTATGGCTTTTTTTCGCTGGATGCTACATTAAGACATAATAAACAATTTTAGCTAAAATAGATATTAAGCTGCAGGGTTGTCAAGTTTTTCTATACGCAGACATAAATGTATTTATTCGCCTAAAAGAAATAAAGAGATTGATAACTATTGATATATATATTTATTAGAAAATGCATATAAAAAAGTAATGCTTAAATTCTTAACCGGACATTTTTTGCTGCCGGCTATTTTTAAAGCCCAACAGACTTTTTTTTTTTTTTGTAATTTCTTGCCAACAATCTGGCCACCTTTGAGACAAGCAAATACCGAAAAGTATTTATAAACAGAAATTTGCAATAATTTTTAACAATACCGTCACGTTGTTGACGATGATGATGTTGACGACATCATCATGATGCCTGTTTACCCGTTTCTATGCTTTAGAAAATTTCCATTTTTCCATTTTTCCCTGGCCTTTTCCTTCTATTTAAACCTTTTTTTTCATGTAAAGGTATGCCGGCGATTGTATAGAAAATCGTCCAGTATTTCTTTTCAACACAACAACAAAATCCATTCAGTCATGTGGCATATTTGTAGAGCTCAGAAAAAAAAATATACATTTATAGCCGTTTCAAGTCTTTGTTTTTGTTTTTGTTTTTGTTTGTGTTTTTTTTTTGTATTGTAGAAATGAAAAATCTGGCTTTTTGTGCGAAAGAAATCAACTCAATATTTGCACTTACTTCTATATGTTTTAGAGTTCATGGTAAAATTTCATTTCATTACATTCGTTTCCACTTGAATTTACAATTATACGAAAGTATACTTGTTACTCAACAAATTCGCTGGGCTGTACAATGATGGCGCAACGAGGCTGGTAGTAAAAGGCAAAAAACGGGGCAACTGGGAGCAAGTAAATATTTTAATGTTTTTTCCAGAAACTTTCTTGTAAGACAAATGTAAGGAAATTGAAAAAGTTTAAGGGATTTTATTTGTTTATTTTTTCATCTCTGGTAAAGCCAGTTTGAAAAGTATGGCGGTACGGAAGAGTTGGGTTAAAGAAGACCTTAGGCCCAAGTTGGTATCAGCAGACTTCTGCATGTGCGTTAAATGCCTTCATTTATGACACAGCAGATTGGTGTTGACAAAAACTCCACAAAAGAACTGCTAAGCAATATAGTTATCTGAGCCAAAGCAGCTGATCAGCCCAGATGGACATGTAGAAATTCTAAAAATCAAACACCAACAATAGAAAATAATTGCCATGACACGCGGTTGCCTGTCCCGCCTAAGGCTGTTTTATGACTGACTGCTGCGGAATCTTTATAATATTTTGTGATAGCAACTTGTTGGCACAACTTTGTTTTGAGCCATTTTCACACCAGCCACGTTTACGTAACCAATAGACTTTTGTTTTACGACTGAACATCAAGTAAATGAATAGAGTTTATTGTTTACCCGTTTTTTTCATTTATAATTTCCATTTTTTGTTTAACATGCGGTTGGTTAAAGGCGGATTTCTTTTTCGCTCTCCTTTTTTTGTGTGTATTTTTGTTCCCGTTGCGCTGTTATTGCCATTCTGGCAACCAACAAGGTCTTCATAATTTTTTTTTTTTCGAATTCTTACAAATGATTTCTTTTACTGGTTTGTCGATTTTGCATTTTGCATTTTGCATGTTGCAGACAAATGAAGCATTATAAAACATCAGCAACATTTCTATAATCACAATAACATTTCAACGAGGTCTGTAATAAATGGCGCTGTTTTTAACATTTGAAAAGGAACTGCAAAACGAAAATGTGTAGTCATGTGCTGGATATACCAAAAAGAGATATTAAAGCTTTACAACAAAATTATTAACAAAATCAACAGCAGGCAGACACACAGACGGACAGACAGAAAGCTAGAAATTTTGCCATAAATATTTGCCATTCGCTAAGTACTCGTATTATTTGGTAAGTAGAAGACTGGCTGACAGACGGGCTGTTGTTGCTGCTGGTTGTGCTGCTGCTGCTGCTGCTGCTGTTGCTGCTGCTGTTGCTGGTTGTAAATCATTACTTTTTTGGTAAAACTAATTACTAAAAGCTTTAAACAGAACTGTAGTATTTATTTTTATTTTTTATGAGCAACAGACACATTAAAATGATTAAAATGTATGTTTGTACATATATAATTTTTTCGTAATTAACAAATTAGAAATATATTTGCTTTTGTATTTTCCATTAATTTATGACGTTTGAAAGTAGATTTTAATTAAATATTTTTTTTTCTTTTTTTTTTGTAGACCACGCGAACATGTTGCTAATGAACTAATGCAAGAAATGATTAGTTAGAAATAGTGTGTAAAGTACTAAACAGGCTAATAGTAGGAACGGAGCTTCAATTTGTCGTTCTTAGCAACAAAGCGAGAAACTTAAGTGACGGCGCACAGTGGGACCTTTTGACTTTTTTCGTTGCAAAAATCATAAGTTTTAAAGTAATTAAGATATTTAAAAATTTTAAAAAGCATTTGAAAGAAGACTCCTCAAGCTGCAATATGCATGATTTTCACGGTCATAGGTTAGCCGCGGCACTGTGCACAGTGTCGCCTTTTGACTGTTTCATAACAAACATAATAAACTTTAAAGTACATAATAAAGATGTTTTAAAAATGTATAAAGCACTTCAAAGATAACCGCTTTCGCTAAAAAATAAGTAACCTGCATGTCCATATGATCATTTAGTGGTGTCCGTATATGGTTATTTTTCTATGAATTAAAGAATTACACACAATTTACTATATTTTTTTCAAACTAGTATAATTTTTTTTTATTAGTTAGTTTTCTTTAAAATAGTCATTAACATTGGGAGCGATATCTAATAGACTTAACATATCAGAGCTATAATTACGTTCTTGTAAATCCTTTTGAGATCTTACATGTCTTCGTGATGAAATTAGTGGATCTGATGAGGTCGCAATTTGCCTGCCAGCATTATGTCATGCATAATAATATTCACTTATTTTGTTAGTTAAAAAGCCTTAAAAGCATATAATAAATATAGATAAAATTACTAAATTGATGTAAAAGAACCTGAAGTAAAGAATAAAACAATTGTTGTTTTGCGACCAACTTCACTTTGATTCGATCGCAGAGCCTTTGCTGACACCTCTACAAAGTCTAATTTTTAGTTGATTGAACTTGACGTTGTGTTTTTTTATTTGTCGTTTTCTTTCCTAATTTCCAATAGTCGTCAAGTTCGTTCAAAAATATCAAAATGGCTACTTCCGTTGTTATTAGTTTGATATGTACAAATCTTCCATCATGGCTGATCGGAAGAGAATACAATGTTTTTTTTTATGGAAGATTCTCCACCGCCCAAAAGCGTGAAATTTCTTTATCCACAGAAATTTTACAGAATTAATATTAATAGATGAAGAAGGTCTCTTGCGTAAAGGGCCTGTGAGAATCCAACCACAAATTGTTTCCGCAGCAACTGAACTCCCGAATAAATAATGGATGGAAAAATAACCCCTCCAATCAGCCAGTCTATTTTTCCGCTGCAATAAGAGGATGGATCAGCCAGTCGCATATCTGGCAGATTAGCAAACGCACTTCCTGGTATAGTCTGTGATGAAAGAGGGGAGCATAAATGAGTAACCACTAGTCACACTGGTTGCAATTTCAACATTTTTATCCAGCTCTGTAGCAAGAGTTAAGTTCCGATTGGGATCTATTTTCGTCTAAGCAAACAAAATACTCCGATTTTGGTTTCATTGCTTCCACTATAGCGCACCAGCAAGTCTACTCCTGAGCTCTTCAACTTCTTTACGCGCTGTCAGAATGGCATTTTCCAATTGCAAAGCTTTAGGTCCGCACTATTTAGATTTGTCTGGTAAATTCTTTAGACTGAAAACTTTATGAGTTTATGAATATAATTAAAATGAATACAAAATAGTTAAATTTTTGAACTTAATGATTTGTGATTAAATTGTTTACATCACCGATTAAAGGTTTATACTCTTATATTAAATTTTATTGTAGCCTATAACTCTTCAAATGTTTTCTTTGCACAGTTAAACGTTTATAAACTGCCTTCTCATTTAATTAAACTGCTTCTATGCCAATATTTTAGTTTCAAAGTCAAGCTGTGAATGTTAAAACACAATAAGGCTGCAACTTTAGTGTGACGGATGTCGCGGATCAAATTAAGCAGGTCCTTAATAAACTCGAGGTCAGTAAAAGTCCAATTTAATAGTTTACATTGAAATTTAAAAAGAATCTGTTTCAGCAACTCATTCTGCGCCAAATTTTTATGCCATTTTATATGGAAAATGTGCTCACAAAGCAGTTCATTTTGATGGTAAAAATTTGATATGTTTTAGACTTTATTACAGTTTTTTACTCTCTGTCTGCCTGTTTTATACTTCATTATTTGTACTATTATAGTTTTCCGAGTGCCTACTTAATGCCATTGCCTTGATAAAATCGGCTGCCAAAACATTTTTAACCACAATTTTGGTCACAATTCAATGCAGCAAACGTTTAATATATTTGCCGTCCTACACTCTCACACTCTTATACTCCAGCGCTAGTACTCTTATACTTTGTATGCCTCTTGAAAGCTTCTATATAATACGTTTGTTAAGTTGGGAAATCCGTTTTTTTTTTAAAATAAAACTTTTTCTAATGGAATTTTATTGTTACAGGAAATATTTATCATATTTATAAAATACAAAAAAGCAAAATTACATCGTCCAACAAACCTCAAGGCTATTAATGAAATTTTTTAAGTAAATAAATTAAATACTTTGTCTTTTCTTTAGCCAGACAAAACAATTAAACTGTTTATAATGAACGCAATTCAGATATTTGTATTTGAAACTTATAAACTTTGAAAAGAGCAGGAAAACAAATCTATGGAAACTCGTCCGAACATTTATGGTGTACGAAAAGCATCGACTTGCCGGAGGCCTTAAATATTATTCACAGCAGTTCACTGAGTAATCATTTTCATCACTAAAGAAACTAATTTTTCTTAAGGAATTTCATGCAGACGACTGGAACGTATTTCCGCTGCTGTTGGGGTGTGTTTGAGCTACAAAAAATGCGACAAAATTGCTTAAATTAACATTTCAGAAAGGAAGATATTAAATCACAAATTACTCAAACATCAAATTATTAACTAAAGTAACATTGTTTGAGTTTTTTTGCAGAAAAACAAACTGGCAATAAAATATTTGCCCCGTGTTCACTTTTGACTCTTTAAACTTTAAATGTTGCTCAAACATTTTACTAAGTCTTTAATCCTTGAGTTTACAATCTTTTCGCTGCTAATTTGTTAATAAAATATTTTATTTATTTGCCAGACATAAATATGATGGCAGCACTGAAGACCCTCTTTTAATTAATAAAAGTGCTGCTTTATCACGGAAAAAAAAACAGCAAATTCGCCAAAAGTGCACTTTTTTCTCGAAATAGTAAAAAACAAACTTATGAAACGGCATTATGAATTAAATAAAATATTCAAGATATTTTCTTTTCAAAGAGTTGAGGAAATAACGTTTATTTTTCTGCACGTAATTTTGCCGTGAAAACTTTCCAACAAAAATTAAAGGTGAACATGTTTCATATGGCGGTTTCCATTATTAGGGGAATAATCGAGTTGATCTGAAACAGGAGCTGGAGAGGTCTTGATAAAGTGTTTTTAACTTTGGAAAATAGTCATAACATGATTTTTGAAAGTTTGATTTTCGAAAACGTACGATTTACTTTTATGCAAACCTTTAAAAAACACACTTCAATTAACTGCAGGCATTTAAATCACCTGCGGAAAATATGCAGTTTTTGATGGCCTTAAAAAGGTTATTTCTAAAATCGAAAATATTTATTATTGAAAATTTTTCTATTTCGAAACCGGAAATTTTTTTTAAATGTTTTTTGCAAAGCCGCAAAATTCTCTATGGAATTTTTGATAATAAAAGTTTCGGTTTTGAAGCCATAAAATTGTTTTAAACAAAATTTGTCCGTTTTCAAACCTAAAAGTATTAATAGAAACATTTTCTAAACTTATTTTTTTACTTATTTTTCAATTTCAAGAACGCAAAACTTGTTTATTAAACATTTTTCTGTTTCGAAATTGAAATTTTTTTTTTTTAAATTTGTCTGTTTCGAAATCGCAAAATTTTTTCGAAACATTTTTTTTTTGTTAAAAGTTTCGATTTCGAAACCGCAAAATAGTCTTAAACAAAATTTGCCTGTTTTGATATCTAAAAACTTTTTTAAAAGAAGAATTTTCCGTTTAAAAATCACAAACGTTACAAATTCCACAGAAAACTTGTCTCTGAAGGCGCAAAAGTTACTACAGAAGATTTATCTCAAGCCCTAAATGTTGCTACTGAAAACTTGTCTGTTGCGAAACTGCAAAATATTTTTTAGAAAACTTATCTATTGTGAAACCGTGAAATTTTCTATAGGAAATTTATTTATTCAACATTTTTCTGAAACTTTGTTTTGTTTGATTTTTCAATCGAAAATTAGTCTTTTTCCAAATTTTATAATATTTTTTTTTAAACAATTTATTATTAACGAAAAGGCCAGATTTTTTTGCACCAAGTTTGTCTGTTTCGCAAGCGCTAAGTTTTTATAAACAAACTGGAAGCAGCAAACATTTCTTTACCACCACCAACATTTTCTATCGACATGGACTTTTCTATTTCCCAGTTTTATTTTCTTAATCATATTGTGCACATCATATAAGTTAGTTCTGTATGGCATTCCAAAGTCGAATTGGGCATCGTGGCAAGAATTTTTTGCCGCTGCAGCTCTTCATAAAAGAACACAAGAAGAAAAAAGCAACAGCAACTGAAGTAGCAGCAATGGAGCAGTTACGTGGCAAACAAGTAGCAACAACCTGCTCGCCAACATAAACAAATTGAATGAAATCAACTCGTTAAAAAGTAAATAAACTTGATGAATAACGAAATTATTCAAAGGGTAAGAAAAAAAAACGTAAGGAAAATTAAAAGAAAAGAAATTAAAACTTAAGAAAGCAGAAGAGAGAGAGCAGGGAGGAAGACAAAAATAAATAAAACTGCACAGCAATCGGTACAAAGTCTAGGTTAAAGTAAATATAAGTGGCGGAATAGTCAAGGTAAGACAAGTTTAAGGGAGTGGGAAAAATGCTGAAAAATTAAAGATCATTAAAATAAACTGGAATTTCAGAAAAGTCATAAACACAGTTTAAAGCTGCCTTCAATTTATTACAATTGTTTTTGTTCGGAGATAATTCTCGCTGGTAAAGTACTTGGCAAATAATGTTGCGATTGCCATCCGTAACATGTAACATGTCACCCAGCATGCTGATACTTTGAGTTAGATTGATTGAAAAAGGTGTTGATGCCTGCAGTTCAGAAACGTTTATTTTTATTTATTATGCCAACAAACCGGCACTGATACATTTAAGTACATTCCAACGATACAATAAATGTTTTAAATTTTGGATTCAGCATCTCAACAGGAGGTGACACATTTTCGCATGTATGTACATCACATTGGCTGCTGGTGAGAGTTTTCCACGCCATGAGATTATCAGCAAGAAGCATCATTATTGCCAACACATACGAGTACTTGGCACAAGCAAATCTTCTTCTTCTTCTTGCAACTTTTATCCTAATTTTGAGCAATTCTCACATCTTTTAGCTCCGCAGGATAAAAATGTTGGTAATGATGAAAATAAAATCAAACTTTTTACATTAAACCTGCATAACAAAACATAACAAAGGACTGGAAGCTGTTCTAATGGCTTCTCTGATACCCTGCAGAAAACCATCAAATTGATAAATTTGTTTGCTATAAAATATTTGGCTGCAGAAATGTTTCCCTAAACGAGCATTTTTTCCCTTATAAAGAAATCTTGCTTTCACAAATTTTGCTATGACAACTTTTCTATAGAAATTTTTCACTATTTTTTTATAATTTTTAATGTGTGCAACGAGAAGGTTTCCCTTTTGTGCATAAAAAATTTTGATTCCTACAACATTTTGTAGCGAACATTTTCTTTTATCTCTTTGCGTTTTAACATGTAGATGCAAGTTGAAGCACAAGATAAATGATTTTTGTTTGTTAAGAAGACAATATTTTCTGTTGAGCTGAATTGACTGAAATGTTGAGAGATAAAGTTTTGGTTTTTCTTCTATCGTTTTGCGGCGTTAGAATCCAGTCACTTGGAAGACAAACAAAGAAAACTTAAACTTAGAAAATCTGTTTGCAGTGGCCTCTTTCACAGGCAAGACAAGTTTCACCGAATCATCAATTGTGCTGCCGCCGCACACACACAAACACTGCCTGAACTTTTCATCAACTGATATCACAGTTGGTATGTATGTATGTCTGCATGTATGTGCATGTGTTTGTGTGTTGAAAACAAAAAAAAACAAAAAAAAAGAAAGTTGCTGGAAAATAATAGAACAAGAAAGGAAAACTAATGACTCGAGTGCTTGTTGACTTGTTCCATCTAATTTACTTTTCTTCAGTTAGAAATGATAGTTCTGCCAATATACATGTGTGTGTGTGTGTGGCAGCAAAATGTTGTTGTGTGCGTAGGTGTGTAAATAAGTTGCTTTCCCCTACAGCTGCTGTTCTCCTTAAGTATTTTCAAGTGTGTTAGTTTTCGTTGTTTAATACATACAAAAGTTTACAACTACTTCTTAAGATTATTCTACCTATAACAATAGCAACAACAGCACACACACACACACACACACACATACACACACACACCAGCAAACGTCTACAGACACTTAAGGGTTAAGAGCCAAAAAGTCAACAAATTCTCAAGTCTTGCATAATGGGGTGTAAGTTTAAAAATTAAATCGTTTTAGTTTCGGGTTTTTCTCCATCTTTTAGCTCCTCTTTGCGTTTTTCATGCGCCATTTAATTTATACAGAGCAAATCATAACCAGCCGTGATGATGGAACGACTAAATATTTGCCAAACGCAGCTAAAGATTATGGCATAACTGAAGAAAACATTGTTAAATCAATATGAAAAGAGAGTCTCAAGATGATGGAAGAGAAGACAAATAAAAGGGACCATTTAAAGGTTAGAGACACAATTAATTGAATTCGATTCAGCAAAAAAAGTTTAAAATTATATAGTTTTTAGAAGGCTAATAGACTTTTGGCGAGCAAATTCACTTCAACTGGGTGGTTAAAAATGTATATTTATTTCATTTTCATATATCTTCTATTATACATTTCTATTAATATTTTCGTTGTTTCAGCAAACATTTTCGCTGAATATTAACAACACATTGATGAGGTTTTTTCAGTCCTTAATAAATACAAAATAATATAAATAAATAGAATATAAATAATACAATAACAAGCAAATAAAATAATATAATTAGATAAAAATTTCCAGGAATGCAAAAAAACTCCTTGAAAGCTTCACAGGTTCAAGGAAAAGCATAATCAGCCATAACTGTTTACACGTTGCCAGACGTATTAATTTTCATGGCGAACACTTAACTTGCAATAACATAAATTTTGTTTTACCTGGGCAACTTGGGCTTAACAGTTTTAACAGCTCTTCTTTAGCTTTAAGAAACTCTGCACTGCAGTCGTATTTTGCTATCGAATCCTGCGTGTGTGTTCTACAGCATCTTTAAGGCTTAAGAAGAAAATCAACGACAAATAAACAAACAAACGAACGAACAAAAAAAAATAAACAATATCAGCCACCAGAACAGTCAAACATTATACAAAAGATATTTTCCCGCATTCTCTTAAACAATCACTTGGCTTTTTTTGTGTCCTTTATTGTCATGGTTATGAATTGTTTGGCATCTTAAAGTGTAGACTGTGAACGTGTAGTTTTATCTTTTATCTTCTGCTGCTGCTCCTCCTTCTCCCGCTTCTCTGGTTATGGTTTTTCCTCAAAGCCAGGATAATTCCTTTGCCGGCCATTTGTTACCATTCAACTTGCTGTCGATGTCCTGAACAGTGTCTTCTTATGCGTTTTCTTTGTCGTCCTTACAGTCACTTTTGAAATGCATAAAATTATACATAAATATATTGTTTTTATATTATTTTTTGTTTGACGAATTTATTAAATTGTTCGAGGGTGGATTTGAGGGTTACGCTTGTCAGTGTTAAACAAGGGCGTTGCTATAAAAAAGTAGCTTTAAAGTTGCTTGCTACGTACTTTTTTTGAGTGCCAGCGGTTGTAAGGGGAGTGTAAGGAGGGGATGAAGGTGGATTTTCTTGTGTATGATGCGGTTAAGTTTCCTTTTTTTTATAACCTGCAGAAATAA
Organism: Epicampocera succincta; assembly: GCA_932526305.1. Classification (NCBI taxonomy): domain Eukaryota; kingdom Metazoa; phylum Arthropoda; class Insecta; order Diptera; family Tachinidae; genus Epicampocera; species Epicampocera succincta. The sequence goes on along the minus strand of OW052036.1, from coordinate 58,355,403 downwards.
ATTGTTGGTTAAATAATAGCTAAATATTATCCCCCCCGAATAGTTTGTTTGTTATCTCAGCTTTGTCTTAGTTTATAACAAAATTGGTCATTATAATAGTAGGGCGGTATTGTTGTAAGGAAAACATTTTTTTTACAAAAAAAAAACAGTGTTTTTCTTTCGCGTTCGTGCCAAACAAAAGTGGGTTTTTTCATTTTAATTTAAAAAAATTATGTAAACAAAAGTTTTCATCAAAAAAAAAGTTCCAGTCGTTTTGCCATTTGTTTTAAAATTATTAACAAAAGGTTTTCCAAATGACAGTTTATAGTCAAATTTATTGTTGTTACAAAATCAATTTTTTTGCTTTGAAACTAAAACAAAAGAAGAAAAAAATTCAATGACTAGAAAATTGTTTGAAGCCATTCTCAGCGGCAATGTTCATGTGCATGCATTGTTTATCACTGCTGTTAAGAGGCGCTAGCTTAAATTCTAGAAAGCTTAAACATATATTAAGATTTAAACTTGTCATTTTCAATGTTTTCAGCAAGAAACAAAAATTATTTGCAGCAAAAACTTTCCTTTAGAATCTGAGCCAAAAATATAGAAATTTTACTTCTTTTTTTTTTTTAAATAACTCCTGCAAAATAATACATTTTTGTTGAAGTTAGTTTTATAATAAAACTTCCTATGCAGTTGGCTAAATGGAAATTTATAAACAACTTTGGATCGTTGTTAAATTTGAAACCCTGACAAGATTTTCAGTTTTTAATTTTTCATTTTTAGTAGATAAAAAAAAATATATCCTTTAAAACCGGTATAATGTATGCAAAACTGATTCTTTAACTAGTTTTTCATATTAAACAAATATCAGAGTTCTAATTAAATTTCAGAAAAAATAGTCCTTGTACATGTCATTCACTCCAGCCAGCCTGGCAGCGAGTTCAGTCAGCTCTGAGCACTGCTTTTGTCACCCCAATCAAATTGCACGGCTCTTTTCCACTGACATGCGAGTATATGAACTTATGAAGGCTGTGTTATAAATCATTAAACATCACTTAATAAAGTGATAGTCATCCAGCCATTCAGGCAGGCTGGCTGGCAAACAGGCATTCTCATCTTGCTTCAGTTTTCTTGTTCTGTCTGTTTTTTTTTTTTGTTTTCTTACGCACAACAAAAGCGACAGCATAAAACCTGCTGTGAAAGTAAAAAAAAGAAAAAAAGAAAACAGAAATGAAAATTATGAATTTTCGTAGTTTATTAAAACACTTGTAAGGAAAAATTTTAAAGACTGGCAGACAGATACAGACGTTTGGTTTTGCCTGCAAAAATACACGCAAGTCAAATCTGAGAAATAAAAGTGCGCTTCGCTCTTAAATGAATATGAAACTTTACAATCGTCATCATATTTACAAATGTATTTTGCATATTGTGTACTTTTATATAAAGTACGAATAAATATAAATTTAAAAAAAAGGAAGAAAAGAACTTTTTTAATAAAAGCATCATCATATGTGGCCAAGTTATATTAAGGAGTGGCGCAGACATATGTTGAATTTGTTTCTTTTAATAATTTTCCTTGAACAGGTCAAAGCAATAAGAGGTGGCAAGATTTCATGGATTTTTAAAGTGGTGCTTAGAAAAGTCCTGAGACTACTGCTAATGAAAGAAAGGACTTTATTTTACTGTGGGTTTTTGTAGGTGGAATTGAAAACACTTTTCTAACAAAACGCCAGAAAAGCTGCCTACTTTTAGGCGCACTTGTTGTTGCTGCTGTTCAACGAAAGCAATCGAAGTCTTAACATTAAAAATAGATCTGTTTACAATTGTAGGTGTATGGGAGCTTGGGAGGCCTATACGGTGTCTGTTATTTCGAGAGAGGTATTAAGAGCTGCATATTTTCGGGGGCTATAAGAAAAACCATGTCTTAAGTAATTGGCATCTTTGTAATGTCCTACCATCGACCACGGATTGTCTTTCAGCAACTGAAATTAGTGCGCATTAAAATATTTCGCGCTAAAAGTTTTAAAAAATAGCTGAATAGTTTAAAATTTGTTGCTGCTGCCGGGTAACCCTTTGATTTTGAATTTATACTGCAATATTTTTTTATATTAACATAATTTTGATTTTATGGTTTATTATTTTTCACTTATGCCCTCATACGCAATAGAGTTTTTTTTTGCTTTTGTTTCTTCTTAATGGCAGAGCAAGTGGCGCAGCCAGCAGGCAGGCAGGCAGGGTACTCGTAGTTGCAAAAATATGACAGAGACAAAATATTATGATTTATTCTTTTTTCTGCTGCTTGTTCATAAAAATTTCAAATAAAACATTTTGATTTCTCCTCTATTTTCTTCCATTTTATTTTTGGTGTCATCACAGTAAAGCCTGTAAATTAGATGGAAAATGTAATATTTTGCCATTTTCAATTTTAAAATTGTTTTATGCTTTTAACTTCAAACAAAAAAAAAAAAAAAAGAAAACAAAAAATGATTGCGTTTAAATGACATTATGCGAGTCTGCAAGTGTAAAAATAAATCACAAGAATTACGAAAACACACAATGAAGTGAAGAAAATTGAAAGAAATGTTATGGAAACAGCTGCAGTTCTTGTATTGAAATGAAAATAATATCGCTTCATTTTTTCCGCTTTTTTCTTCTGGTGTATTAAATAGCAAATAATGCAGACTTTAACAGTCCATATTTTTTGTGCTTTGCCTGGTAAAAACGAAATTTAAATAAATGTATTGTAAAATAATTAATGAAGTGAAAACAGATTTCTTTGTGCTATAAAATATATTTAATTGCCAAGAAACCAAAAAAAAAAAAAAAGGAACAGGCGAGAGAAGAAATCTTTTTGTTAAAAATTAATGCAACTTTTTGTTAAGGAATTTCTTGCGGATTTTAAATGATATAAAATTGTATGGCTATTTGCTATATTAATTCTTTTAGGTATGAAAATAAGCATTTTATTTTAAAGCCAAAAGTTGTTATTGTCGTTTTTATTAGATATTTTCAAGTAAATAATTGTTTGGCACAACTTGTGGCAAGTCCGGGCGTTGTTAATAGTCCTGAAAGTTTAAACAAGCTGAACTGTCGTTCTATAGTTTCAGTTTGTCATTGAAAGAGAAACAGTTTTAAAAAAAGGAAATATGTTTAAAACCGTTTCTAAGAAGTTTGACAGCGTGTAAAAGTTCCTGTTTTGTTAACTTTTTAGTTTTGACATGATTCATTAAACGGCAGCTCCACGTCTGGTGGCTTTTTTTTTAATGTCAAATATCAACCGGGCGTATAAGAGTCAACCTCCTAGATTTTGATTTTACTTAGGAAAATCCTTCAAATACATCATTTATATAATAAGACATAAAATAAAACATTTGTACTGTCACACAAAAGAAAACAAATCGTTTGTATTAAAATATTATAGTTGTTGGGGTTTTGTCATCCCTGGTTAGACAACATGTGCTGACAAAACAACATTTATAAAGCATTTCACATCTGTTTTAAACATCAACAGTGTTCGGGTTTTGAGGGCTAACGATTTCGCAAGCAAAACCCCAACCCCGATAGCCAACAGTCAAATAAACCAAAACACATGATTTGCTCAATTAGGCCAGTTAGTGTGACCCCATTGTATCGCTTATTTGCGGCAAGTGAATTTTGGGCGATACGAAATATAGCAAATTGTTGAAATGCGTGACGATAATGGAACCAGCCATAATATAATGACACAATAAATTGTACACGGCTGCCAATCGCTGCAGATCAGGGATGGCATTGAAAACTTTAAAATTCTACCAATTAGTTTAAAAGATTGTACTTTTCTGACTTTATTCGTACTAAGATATAGTTTTTAAATTTATATTATTTTAATTACATGAAATTTCATTTGTACGATTATACAATATAACAAAAAACAATTTAGTCTTGAATATATATAAAATATTTACATACATGACCCTGCAAAGGAAACCCCACCTGGTGTGTCAAAATTTATGAATTCATTGTTTTTTGGATTCGTACTAAAAAAAAAACCTACAATTTTCATATCCAACCGTTGGCAAGTCTCAAAAGCACCGACACACAGTATGAGGCTACAACACAGAAGAAACATAAATTGCATTTAATTCAAAAAACTTGTATTGACGCACTAAATGGGTTTTCATAGGCAGGGTGTCACATACAAACTAAATTGAAGTACACACCGGCTTTTATGTCATTTTTGAGTTTACAATTACAATTTGATTATATATTTATATTATAACAATTACAATTTGGAGAATTCAACAAATCTGTTGAGTGGATTAAGCCGGCAAAGGGTTGAAGTTGAAGGCTTAGGAGAGGTGCCACAGTTGCAACTAATAATAATCCGGTTCTTGAAACATGTATTTATTTGTCTCGTATGTTGCTTTAGAACTACAATAATATGTATGTATGTGTGTATTCGCAGTAAAATCACTGCACTGATGAGTTGCCACATCAAATTGCTAAACCGGGGGAAGATTCCGTAATTACGCTAAATATGCCATTAGTGTACCATTGTACTTTTCGCGTTTGAATAGTACCAAAAATAGTACTAATTTTGCCATGTCTGTCGCAGATTGTGCTATTGGCGCCGATTGTCGAATCCTGTCTTCCAAGATTTTACTTATTTGTCGTCATTTAGCCAGCCTTCTGCTACCACTCGGTTTCAGCGATCATTATCAATACAAGTGTTAAGCACTAGACCACTTAATAAAAATATCTATTTACACCTACAAAGTAATTTTTAGCTTCAGCCATGAAAAGCAAAAACTCACATAAATTGTATGAAAAATTCATGCCATTAAACTGTATTGACTGGCTGTTAAGCCTTCACATATGTACGTTTGTATGTCCTCTTAAGATTTCAAGGATAAATCCAGCCAAACGAAACACGTGTGCACACACGCTCTCGCTTACAAATCGGCTTTCAAGTAATATTTCAAAACGTACTTCAGCACATAGAAAAACTGAAGAAATGTGCTATTGGTTTTTTATGGCAAGTATCTGGAGCACAAGAAATGCGGCGAAAAAAAAGAAAACTGGATTTTCTTGTTAAGTGGCACGAGAGCTACTGGCACATATGAATGGCTAAATGTTACAGCAATTAGCACAACTACTTCTTGCTTTAGTTTGCTATGGCGTTTTGTATTTCCTTTCTTTTTGAGTGCTCTCAAATGCTAACACTTACTTTAACACACACAGTCTCATTTACTTCAAAGCAAGTGCTTAAGTAAGTAGTTCATGTAGCAAGTTTTGTCTCTTTTTCTGTTTGGAATTTCCATTCCATGTCAGGGAGACGGACAAAAAAAAAATAAAAAAAACCGAAACGGAAATGCCAGCTTGAAATCATAGAATTTGTTTCTTCTAATGTTCGTTTGTCATTGACAATTGCATTTTCCGCTGTATTAGATTTTGAAGAGTTCGATTTGGTTGTTGTTATTAGTTTTTCTTAAAAGGCCTGTGAAGTATGCAAGCACTACCCTGCGCTTTATGGTTTCCTTGTTTTAGGTTAGTTTCTTGATTATTATTTCTCTACCCAAAAAAATATTAAGAAAGTAAGAAGTGGGAAATTTTTCGTTTACATAATACTTAATATTTTCGTTTCACTGAACGAACCAAAATTTAGTTTGAGAACAGAATTTAAAAAAAGGACAATAACTGTCCCTGTTTATGGCGTATATTATATGTCTGTCACACGGTACGTTTTACGGCCTTGTTGCCTGACTCTTGAGTTCTGTTCACCCCCTTTAAGTCACTGCAAAGACATGACTTCTTCTCTCTAATTGTCTATTACCCCAAATGTGTACCAAAAAGAAAAAAAAACAAACAAACAAAAATCTTTTTTTGCCTGCACTTTGTATTTCTATTCTCTGCTGTTTCAGTTCTATTTTGCCCGAAACTAATGAAGTTGAAAATTGTTACTTAGTTCGACTTAAAGGCAAAATATTCAATTTCTGCACTGCAATTGAAAACATTATACCGCTGACCCTCAACACAACGTTCGGGCAAATAAAGCATAATAATATAGTGAAATTCAAAAAGGAATGGAAATAAAAACGAATGACCAAAAAACATAGAGAATGCGCAATTTATATGACTTTTCTGTTTGGAGAAATATTAAATTTCCTTTGGCAAGAAAATAAGTTAAATTTTTTTTTTGGCGAAATTAATACGACAATAAAGTTTGGAAATCTTGCAACCGTTTGTCGAACATTTTCTCAGCAACTGACTGATTTACAGGCAAAAAGCATTTCAGTGGGCAAACTGATTGTGGAAAACGGCCGCCGAAGTAATAATCGGAGCCAAAGTGTCCTTCTATAGGACCCAACATTTATGGAACCAAATCTTCTGCAGGAACAAAAACTTAAAGAAACCGTTTATTGCAATAATATTTAACAAGGACATATTTTATAAATAATTTTTCAAACTTTGAAATATAATATCCTCCAAAGCAATATAAAATGTGGGCGGGTGATAGTTGCCATCAAACACTTGAATACTGATGCCAAAAACCCGATAATTAATATACAAGGAAAGAGCAATTTGTTCACCTGACCTTGATAACATTTTTTATAAAACTGTTTAAATTGATTTGCAAAAATTGGCTTAATTAATACCGAAAGGACGAGCAGTTTATTCGTGTTCAAAAGCTAAACAAAATGAAATTCTCTAAAACAGGATTTTTTTTACTTTTTAATTTCTATACTGGTTACGCGCTACAACAGCAACATACTTTCTCGGCCATCACGTATCCTATTAGCAGCTTTTAGCTTTTCTACTGGAGTGGTTGCTGTGATGAAGAAAATGAACAACTTTTGCTTTAAATATAAAGAATATTGAGTGCTGCGGCATTTCAAGGCCAAAGAAATGCAGCTCTCTTTCTTACTTCTCTCTCTTTCTTAATCTTCCCTTCTCTCTTTAAGAGTATTTGAATTATGCTGAAGTCTAAATGAAAGCATATGAAATTTGAAACCTGGCCCTTGCCTGGTAGACTTTTCCAACCAATAACTTTGAGTCGACACAATTTTGTAGGACCTAAAGGAATAGCGAGCAATAAATATTGTCAGATTATTCAAGGATACTCTAATGGCTTTAAGATTATGATAAACATGTGTTGCGTGGTGTAAAAAAATTAAAAAGGCATACTGACATTTCTTAATGGTTTTCATAATTTAAAACAATTAGCAGTAGATTTTCTTTAAGCCCTCAGAAAAATTTTTTCAATTTTAAAACAAACACATGTGTTAAATTTGACAAGCACTTAAACATTTTTTTGTCATATTTAAAAACTCTTATTCTCACGGCTTTTTCTAAAATTATTTTCTATTAAAAAGAAACACACACACACACACACGCACACACTGGGAAAGGTTTTCCGAATATGCTGTTTGATATTTCTAATTTCTTCTGCATGTAAAAGAAAAGAAGAACTCGAACGCACTTAGTAGCGGAAGTCGTGCATGTATTTCACTGTCGCTCCGTTTTCCTTCTTGAGTTTTATATTTTATAAGGATATCTTTAATACGAGCATATAAAATATTAACTCGCACACACGTCAGGTTGTGTTTAAGATTTCTGTGCAGAAACTACCAAGGTGTTTGTATAAAGTTAATAATATTTTACAACATCTTGTAGTCTGTCTATGTTGAAATTAATATGAGCGAAGGGAATCCATATCTTGTATGGAAATGGCAAAATAATATAAGACATTTTTGTTTCTGCTGCGATATAAAGCAATAAAGTTAAAAACACATAAAACAAAACCAAGTGCATCACATGTTTGAAATGATGTTACAAAAACGAAAAAGAAACTCAATTTAAAGTTTCAAGACAAACTGAAGTTCGGGAAACGCTAAGGATACAAGTCCTCTGTACTTAATGTTCAGTTGAAAAATAAAACGTGCGTAGAGAATCACATAAAAGTATTTGGCTGAAAAGTATTTTGCAGTAAAAGGTTTTGGCAGCTTCGCTTTGAGTCAAAGTTGAGGGAAACGGTAAAAGTTCTATCGAATTCGTATCAACAAACAAGTTAATATTAATGTCAAAGATATGCATATCTAATGCAATATGATGGCAACAGCAAACTAGAAGAATTGAATGCCACAAGTCTTGGATAACAAATATAGAAAAAAACAAAAAAAATATTTTTATTTCAAAATTTTCTCGGCAAATAATAATAAAAAGAAACAACAACATTCATAACAACACGCAAAATTATGATATCTTAAAATGAGCCAAATTTTTTTGCCATCGATGTTAATTTAAGCCGGCCTCACACATGTCCTTTTTTTTTAAAACTGATTTTTCAAATGTTTACGTGCCAATAGAATTTTTAGAACCTGCTAAAAACTTACAATTACTGTCGCAATAACATGTTTTAGGTCAAGTTTCACTTTAAAAGGCCAAAGGACATGCTCAGCTTTTATATATCCTTTTTCGAAAAAAAAAAAATTTTGTGATATAAAAACGCAAGAAATTTTCCTGTTAATAGTTAAAAACTTCTCAGCTGAAATGGTTTTTGGAAAAGTGACAGGGAACTGCTCCTTAATTTCAGAAATTTTATAAAAAAACTCTTGAGCGAAAATTTTTTATATTAAAAATAATATTAAAAATTAACAACTCATTGGACAGCTGCCATAATTTTTCTACTTTCAATTGCCGTAATTATAACAATTTGTCTTAAAATCTTATGTTACGTAAAATTTGTGATAAAAGTGTGGCCAAAGTTGTTGAATATATTAATCAAATTATATTCTTATCAGTCTTACCTAAAAAAATACTTAATTTGCTAACGTTTTCACAATTATAATCCAAAAGACGTTGTGCAAAGCTTTACTTCAAACGTGATGAGGATTTGAAACTTTCTAATATTTAATTTTTTAGTATATTCGATTTAAACCAAAACTTTATGTCAGAAAATTGTTGGCTTTTAATTGTATTGGAAGCAAGAATATTGAAATTGGCGACAAATCCCGTTATCATAAGGAAGGATCATAAGGAAGGATCATAATAAAGGAAGGATGTGGACAGCTTACTAATATGCTTTGTTTTAAAAATGTCTATTTAAGCAACTTTTCCAGCTGCTGTCCCATATAAAAAAAAATTCATTTTCTTTTTGTCTGCCTTCAAATCATCCATTAGCTTTTAATATCCTAAAATTATGCTACACAAATTAATTTTAATCAAAATACCCATTTCATATAGATATATAATTTCTTTAAAAATGCAAACCAAGTACATTTAATTGCGAATTATTTTCCATGTTCGCAATGAACAGTCTTACACTCTCAATGTTTTTTTTGCAAGAAATTTTATTTGCTTAGTAGAGGAGAAAAGAAATCAAGAAATATTATTTATAACATACATTTAGGCCCTTTGGGGAGAAATTCGGAACATGCATATGAATATTTGAACAGCGGCACACTCACACGCATAAAGTCATTGTCAAGCATGCAATTTATTTTAAGCTCTGGTTGTTAAAAAAGGGTCTTCCTTTTTTATTTTCACTTTCTGATTTCGTTTTGGTTTCTTCTTTTGCTTTGTTGCTGGCACTTTGGCATGTGTATAGAAATGAAAAATGCAAGTTAATGTTGTGCAAATTAAGACATTTGTTACGGGTTACTTGTTTTTTTTTGGATTTTAATATAAAAAGTTCACAATTTTAGAAAAAAAAAATTACCATACGTTGAGTCCCCTAAAAATGAAAGTGTTGCGAGAAAAAATCATGTTAAAAAATATATAATCATATATCATGTTGTTTCATGTTCACAAAACACCCTCCATTAAAAACGAGCGAAAGGGGGGCTTGTCTGCATTCGCTGACTTTATTTGCAATATTAGAATTAAAAAGTAAACAAATATGTGATATAATACTCCTATAGAGTGAAAAAGGGGGTGGTGAAAAGGTGGGGATGGAGGGTGGAGGATTGGTCTTGTAACGTTAATAAACAAAAAGGGGTTTCTTTAGTGTTGGACAAGAGTGAGATACATGTCAAATATATTTTTCATGCGAGTTCTCTGCAATTTGTTTTGGCGTTGTTGTGTTGTGTTCTTATTTCACTGATAATGGCAATTTGTTATTGTGCTGTTTCCTCTGGTTCAAATCCTCTTGCATTTTAGCAGTTGAACATGATTTGGATGTTTGTCAAGGTTTAAAGGGGGGCGTTAAAACTTATATGCAAATTGTTATAGTCGGCTTTTGTTTTTGTTGTAGTTGTTAACACAAGTGTTATAAATCAAAGGCAACAATTTCGTTTAGTTTGTAATAAAATGCAAAATTTTAAAGAATATGAAAAACTTAATTTCCGTTTGCTAACGAAATAAATGATATGAATAATTTTTCTTATAAAAAAGTCTAAAATAAAATTTTATGGATTATAAAGAAACATTTATCAAATGAAAGGATTGAAGATTGTTAAAAAAAAATGCAATGGAAAGAACAATTTATACAAATTTCTTGTTAATTTTTATGATTTTGGTATCGAAAATGCTTAAAATAAGTTTTGCCGAAAAAAGGATATATGGGGTGGTGGTAAAGCCTTGCGCAGATTAACATCAAATTAGGTAGAAAGCTGGAGGCTATAATTCTACGCACCGCTATTAGGTTTCCATTACCTATAAGTCAAGAGTAAGACTTCAATAATTTTTAATTTTCATATAAAGGATCATATGACAAAACAATGTATACCTTTTCCAACTAACATAAATTTAAACACAGTGATACTTATGAAAATTCAACCTTATTAAATATGTCCTTAAATAAATTTTGTAGAAAAAGGATATATGGGGACCTGAGGAAATCTGGCACCAACTGATGTGAAATTATACACAGCCTTATACACTACAATTTCACAAATCTTTATCAATTTGGCAGCGATCTAGCGAAATTATAGATGGTTTTTAAAAAGAGGATACGGGGGAAAAATCATATTCTTGCTGTGATTTACCTAAAAGTTTAGTTTAGTTTAGTTTAAGTTAATTTTCAGCCCTTTGAAATATGTGCCGATATAAATTTTTAGAAAACAGGATATATGCAAGGCTGGCAAGTCCTGGCATCAGTTGAAATGAAATTCAGCATTTAGTTGAGGGCTACAATTTTACAAGTCGTAGTTTGAGTTTTTCTTGCATTTAAATTAAAAATGCGTTTTTAGCACAAATTGTTCAATTAAAGGACACGACTGTTTAAGTGATTAAAATTAATATTAACGTAGAAATTTAGCCTATAATTTGGTAATAGTTTGCATCGTTTTTCATTTCCCAGATTTACTTAGTAATCTCTGGGTAATTTCTTTCATTTAACAGAAAATTGTTAATCACATTAATCGGATTAGCAAAAGAATTTGAGCGGGTATTGTAAGAGATTACAATTTTACTTAAGCATTATTTGCTTGACTCCTGCCCACCGTTTACTGTTTGTTTCTTAATTTGTGAAAAAGTCCTTTTATCTTGCTGTTCAAGCCTTTTAAAAATGTTCTCTTCCCCACCATCTTTTTTCAATGAACAATTACAATTGTTAGTAGAACATGTGGAAAGAGTACGATTATTTGTTGTTATATTAAATGTCTATCGTGGCCATTTGTGAAATGCGTTCGAATTAAAATGCGTGCGTATGCACGCATTTCATTAAAGGACCTTTTGTGTTCTTGGGCAAATGAAAGGGTTAGCTGAACTCATAAATACACACTAGAATCCTGTTGCGATGCATTTGTGCCAGTGATTGGCTGCTTAAAACAGAAAAGTAAAATAATTTGTAAGACAAGTGCAATTTTCCGTCAAGAAAAGTAGGCTGCAAAGAAGTTGTTGTTCAAGTGTATTTGTCTATTGCTCCAGTTAAAGCAGTTGCGTGTTCAGTCGAAGATGTAGAACAATCAAAACATAATCTTGAAAATTATTTGCTGTTTTACTTTAATACTCAAATATTTATTTATTCATTTTTAACTGCAAACACCCCGCTGAGTCAGCACAAAAAGAATTTTTTAATTTGCCAAGGTAGAGCATAATGTTGTTTACAGTCCAGCGAATTTGAATAAAGCCAAAATACAGCCTATATATCGCCTGTTCACCCTTTCAATGCCGAGTTTTTCCTACGCTTAAATAATGGAAGAGTATTTCACGAATGCAAGAAACAAATTTGCAAAAATTTGTAAAATTCTGGTGGCAAATTTCAGTCAAATGGGTGAAAGGATTTGTATCCTTTTTTTTGGCCAAAAGTATATTTGATAAAGATTTAATTGAAACTGAAACTTTGGATATAGTTTTATGTTAATCGGGACGAAAATGTGCCTTCATCTTTTATGTCCTTTATTTGTATATTTGCCTGGATCGTTGACAAAAGTTGTAAAGATTTGCCGAGTCAGCTGTGTACTTAATTTCACTTTAATCAGTGCAAAAATTTGCAAATCTCCCACATATCCTTTTTTTGGAAAATTAATTTTCAAGCGTATTGGACGAATTTAAAATACAAACTGAAAATTAAAGGATTATTTAATTGAAATCGCCAGAGATATGCAACTTTTTCCTTTATTCTATTCTATCGATGAGATAGTATTTTTTAAAGAAAAAATCTTACTTTCAACTTGGCCACAATTTGTGGGATTATTGTCGCCATTTGTGTATCAAATTTCAATTTAATCACTACAGGGATTTGGCAGTCTTTCATATATCCTTTTTTTTAGGTAGTAGGTAGCAAAACTTATTTGATAAGTTAAAGACGGAAACTTTATGCTTAAAGTTATTAACATAACTTTAAGGGGCAAAATATGACTTAATCGTTTATATCCTTAATATGAAGAATATGCCTGCTTAGAACTTAATTTGGACTAGATCACGGAAAAACTAGATGACAACTTGTAAAATTATAATCTCCGCCTCCTGTGCCAAATTTTCTTTTAATCTGTGCAAGGACTTGGCAGCCTCCCATATATCCTTTTTTCAAAAAATTTATTTTAAGCATTTTTAGTACCAAATTAACAACAAATTTGTCTAAATAGTACCTAAAATTTTAGTTCCCTTTGTTATTGTTAAAGTTTAATTTTAATGTATATCATTGTGGGCGTTTTAGGTGTTGAAGATATTGTGATTTGTAACGAAGGATTTTATATTGAATATTACTATGATCTTATTTTGTTCTTGGCCTGACCATTTTCATATTGTACCCACTGCGTCTGAATGGGAACACAAACGTGCCCTGTTTGCTGCACAGGACACAGCATGTTTATGTGAATATTCGTGCTTATGTTTTTGAGAACGTGTGTAGGTCTTTTAATGTTTTATTGTATGGCAAGTAGGAAGACAAGGCTCATTATTTTAAAGCATTGACTTGGGTATAAAACTCAATTGTTAAATACAAAATATTTGAACAAGTGCGTTTTGCTTAAACATCCAGCTTAAATTGCAATGCGGGCCTTCATTCCCAACAACGTCATCATCATTGTAGTCATACGTTCTCCTGCTACTTCAAGACCAGTACAGTCAACTTTTTCCTCATTAATATTGTCGTTGCTGTCGTCTTCGTCTGCAAGACTTGCAAGCAAATCACCCCTTTGAGTTTTATAGCTTTTCTCCCCGTACAATAAAACTTTGAATTTCATGCCATTTACTAATAACTAGTGCACAAAGGATGTTTTATTTTGTGTAAGTGCGTGTGGGCGAGCGTAAGGGGGTTGGTTTTCCTTCGAACCCACACATATGTATGTATATATTTTGTTTTTGTAAAATACAACGATCGATCTCATTTGTGCTCTACTTTGCTTTTATGTTATTTTCATTTCTTGTGCCTTAAAGACAATAATTTAGTCGGCTTTAGTGTTGCAGTGCAGTATTGTATTTTTTTCTTGCCAGCTAAAAATAAAAAAAAAATAATTGAAAGCGGGTTGGAATTTCATTATTCGTGTTCTCTTTAAAAACTTCGGGGGGCTGGCAACACATTTATTAACAACAAAAATACTCGTACTAATGATTTAAGCAGAAAATCGCTTTTGCTGTGCGAGAACAATGTTTGTTTGAAAAAACAAATAAAATACGAAACTGGAGAAGAAAGGATATATTCTGCTTTCAAAATATAGAGAAAGGGTTTATTTCTACATATGGGTTGATATTAAATCGATGATAAGTTGGTTAATGTGTTCGTAAACGGGATTGTTGTCCTTTCGTTAGCTGATGCAAACAATAAGAAAGATGCTGGCAGAGATTAGGACGATGATGTGTCATTCAAATTGACGCCATGTTGTCAAGTAGTTTGATAAATTCATCTCAAAAATGCAAAATATTATTTTTTATATATAACAAAAAACAAACAAAAAACAGAGATTGTTTTAGATTTTAAGAAAAAATAAAATAAAGTTACAAAAAGGGATAAAACAAGCATAAAATTAATATTCGTAATAAAAAAACCCGCTTTAAAACCACTTCAGTTGGTTCTGTATTGGGTGCTGATGAGCGGCGTGGTTGCTGCGAATTTGAAAAATTTCAAATAAAAATAGATCAATTGTTGATTGCTGGTTTTAATAGACATGGAAACTTATTAAATTAACATTCTTTTTAGTACCATTTGAGGACGAATGTTCCTCTTTTCCAATAAACCTCCTCCTGCAAATTCATATATTTTTTTTTTTTCAAATATATATTCTTAGAAAACCAAGTCTCTCTCCTCTTTCCAGTAATTAACTCTAATAATATGACATGAAATACTCATGTAATATGAACTGGATACATTTGTACGTTATGCAAACTAGAAGGAAAGAAACGAACTAAAACACCGGCTGTTAAAAAAATATTTCCACCAGAAAAATATTCCAAATATTTTCCATAATTTATTAGACAACATTAACGCCTCACAGCAATTAGTTACGGACAATGAATCAAAGACAAAAAATACCAACATGAGTGTAACATTTTTTACATAAAAGAATGGGAACACAACGAATTGTATAATAGAGATTCTTCATTTCCTTTTTTTGGTTTTAATGAAAAAAGTAAACACCTCCTTAAAATTTTTACAAAAATAAGAAATAAATAATTAAAAGTGTACCATTTAATATCACCTTGTGTTTCGTTGATTTTCCCGGTTTCAAATCTGTGTTTCTATGTTTCGAGTCCCAGCTGTGGTTAATGTTCGTGCTCGTGTGCTGGAGCTGGTTGTGGTGCGTTTGTGCGTTTGTGGGGTTTTATACCTTCCAATTCTTTTGCTGAGCTTCGGATTTTTCTTTTTTCATAATTGAATATTTTGTAGAAATGTTTTTTAAGATTCACGGACAGTCTGTGAGAAAGTGATTTCATGTTAATTTATGAATCTTTCATCAACTATATGTTTTGTTTAGTGTCTATACTTTTCGTTTTACTATGCGAAAACGTGGCATGCAAAGCCACTTTATCCACATTAAAGATCACTTTGTTTTCCATAGAAAATAATAAATCCCATTTTCAAATTCAGTTTGTGACCATTCATTCACGTAGCAAATGAGCCCTTAAATCTATATCCAGTTTAAAGATCACATTGTTATGATTAATAGGGCGCGTAGTGGCCAAGATCACTTGGTTCTCAAAAACAAATAATGCGCCGCCTTTCTCTGACACTTGAACAACCACTTAAGTTTGTTACTTAAGACGCTGAAACGTATAGTTTTTTTTAAGGACACTCTTTATTAAAAGATTTGTTCCTAAAAAAAGTAACTACTTTGACAAACTATTCCTTTTAAATTCAACAAATTTTATATATTAATAAAAGTTTTTTTCAATAACATAAATCGTAAGAAGTGAACACTTTATTATGCAAAACTTTTTAAAGGCCCCTTAGACTTGTTCTTCTTTGCAAAAGTAGTGAATGTTTATTTATATAAGATTAAATTTGTAGAATCTGTTTTAAAAAGCTTTATTTTTAGTTCTTTAATATCCTGTTTTCTACAAAGTAAAATATCCATTTGAAGCTCATTTTTAGGTTTTGGATTTGTTTTCATCAAACCTAAAGAAAAAATTAAAAAAAAACTGTGTCGTTGTGCTTAAATGAGTACAATTGGGCCAACACTTGCAAGTGACATTATCGCCGCCAACAAATCGATGACGACGTTGCTGCTGTAGTTGAGTGCTGATGACGATGATGAATACACGGATGATTGTCCTCGCGCTGTCATAGTTATTATTTTTTTTTTTTCGTAAGGGAGGTAAATAAGAACAAGGACATAATAGACAAATAAAATTTTTAGCAAATGCAGACTATCAAAAGAATGTTGGAGTGCTGACTTTAAGCCAAAAAGGCTGTTTGAATAAATTGCTTTCATCATGTTGCTTTGATCAAAATATTATCCTTGTTGCTATTGAGTAAAATATATGCACAAATAGATAATGTGTTGAGATTTGGCAGGATGTTCTATGCAACAAACTTCTTCGCCTTAAGTTTTTTTGTGTATAGGGGTTGGCCAGGTATATGAAAGTTGTGCTTCCCCTAAAGAATATATACTGAGCGAAAGTTTTACCTGACGAAACAGCAACAAGTGTCGGCAAAGAAAGAAAAAGAAGATTGCAAAAGTCAAGGTATTAATAACAAAATTGTTCTTTTGCCTCTCAAATACCAAATTCAACGCTTATACCAAGTGATGATTGCCTTTGAAAAGCTTAGCAACAGTCCTTCTATGCGCTCAGTTATCCTGCAGCAGATATGAAAAACTCTACATTGTTTGTTTCGCCAAGTAATCAATTTATGAGCAGTTTTGCTTATAAAACGCAAATAAATTTTTGAAACACTCCAGTAGAAAAGAAATAAATTTCCTATAAAAATTTTCGTACAAGTTTCAAAAGAAAATAGTTTCAATCCTTGAAAAAAATCTTAAAATTAATTTTGTAAATTGAAATTTTTTAATACAGAAATGAAATTTCAGTTTTATTTACGCTCATATGTTTTCTCGCTTCAACAATTTATCCTTTCATGCTTCTGTAAAAAGAGTAAACTGTGATTTAATTTTAAAAAATCAAAATGAACAAAATTGTAGCTGTTTATTTCTTTTTCTATTTGACATGCATTTGACATTGACAGATCACAAAACGAATTGGCCGCAATAGGTTGTACATACAAAGCGTTCAGTCATTTGAATTAAAGAAAAAAAAAAAATGAAATCAAATACACACACACACACACACACACACAAACGATTTATCGAAATCGAAGGCTATTGAGAACTTGTCTTTTTATAACAAAATAATATAAAATACGATGAATAAATGAAATAAACCAAAAACATATCGAAATTGTTTGAGAATGTGTGTGCAAAAAAGGATAATCATTATCGAGGTGGAGATGGTGGTTGTTTCAGTTCATGGATACAAATGTCTGTCTACACACAAGTTGTTGTAAATTTTTTTTTATTAAAATTATATTCCATTTAAAAAGTTAAAAAATGAATATTGAGTACATTGTTGCTTTTGTTATTGTCATTGTCTCTCAATTTAGCACATTTATTATTTAAAAGTTTTGTTTGTTTTGTTTTTTTTTTGTAATATTGTACATTTGAAGCGAATTCACATTTGACAGCTCAACAAATTTTTTGACATGTAAAAATTTTCCAAAAAAAAAAAAAAACAATTATTTACGCTTGAATGAGAATATGAAATTCTATGAAAACGGAAAAATTTGCAAGTGTGTGTGTGTGTGTGTGTGTATAGAAAAATCAGTGTGTATTAACTGTCAGAAATGTTGACGAATTAAAAGGTTAATATGCATAAACAAACATAAGAGCTAAATAAATTTAATATAATATATGCAAGTGATTTCTTTTCTCAGTTTATTAAATAAACAATTTAATTAAAAGTTATTATTTACATTAGAAAGTTCTAGATTTGTCCAATTTTTTTTTTAACGCTGAAAAAATATTGATAACAGGATACCAGCTAAATTTTTTTTGTATTAATTTGAAACACTACAACTTGAAAATATCACTATATGTACGCAGACATGTTCTATAGCTGAAAAATAAATCCAATTATTCATTTACGGTCATTATTTTTTTTAACAGCAACAACAAATTTTGGTTTTGCTAAACATTCAGCAGCTGCAACTAAGACTTAGACTAAGACTAAGATAGAAAACTGATTTTACTATTGGGCTTTTAATATTTTTAATCTGTTGGAGAACTCCAAACTATGGATAGAGGAAGTTGATTATTTTTCGAATATTGGCATAAGATTCCATTCCTGACTTGTGCTGGATAATTGCAACACGCAGTTGGCGTGTTGAAGGACCAACATATTACATTCATTTTTGGCTTGAAACCTGCCTGTCGAGTCAATCTGCCTTATATTCGTGCATATCAAAGACTGTTGCTAAATGAAGAATGTGTTAAGGAATCGATATATAATTGCCTACGCGCTAAGCTCGAATTGTTCAATCTTTTGAAACTAAGAATTAAGGCAAGCTGTGCACACCTTGTGACAGGTTGTCGAACCAGTATAAAAAAAAAGCTGATACGAACACGATTTGAAATTGCAGGAAATGAAATTGTATAAATAATTTTAGTTACTAATTATTTGTCTCTTAAGAGAATAATTTTTTTTTTATCAACTGTTGTCTGTTTGATCGAGAATACTTTATAGGTATTTAAAAGCATTGGAAGCATTAGAGGGTTATACGAGTTAAATGTGTTAACGATTACCACATTTCCTTAAAATATTTTAATTTTGGAACCGGTGACATGACCGGTCCTTTTGGATCAATTTACTTTTAAAGGTTTTTCAATTATAAAAATGTCTAGATATTCTCACAGAACTCAATTTTCTTTATATCCAAAGATATTTAATCAAAAACTATATAAATTTTTCATTAAACATCTAAATACACTTCAAATATCTCAAGCAAAGAAAAACAGTTCTTTGATAGACACATCGTCCATTCAAATTTTTATGCTGTTCTCTGTTTAAAACTTCTTGAAGTTTCCCCTTATTTATGATTATTTATTTAGCTTAAGTTTCTGACATGTTGCAGAAACTTAATCCTTTCTGTCTCGTCCTGGGGTTTTTAATGACCGTTCAACTTAACTTTTAAGTTCAATAACCATCATTTGGTGCCTTTATCGCCCGCCACTGTTGTTGTTTAATGTCTGTGTTTTGTTTAGAGACTGAAAATAAAACAAAATTCTTTCACATTGACAAATGTCTTTTTATCACTGCAGAGGGGTGTGTTAATGTTAAACGGTAGCAGTTGGATGGAAAAAAAGGAAGGGAAAAAAAAAGAATCTGCGTAACAAATTAAACATAATTAAACGGCAAGAACATTTATTTAGTTTTGTCAGTTCCTTTGAAGATATCATGTTGCGCGAAAAGCGTTAATTACAAATCGGAAATATTTGAAAAACGTTTTTAGAGGAAATCAAAAAAAAAAAAAAACTGAACTTTAGAGGGTTTCCATAAAGAACTTTACTTTAGTCTTATCTATGGCACAAAAACTGCCTTTAAAACAGATTGCTTCGAAGAAATTGGGCTTTCGTTGTTGCTTGAATGCTGAAGAGGAGTCATCGCTCAACTTACAAATACAAGTTTTCAGTGTAAAAAGCTACATCCCCGAAAACTGTATGTGTCCTTCAGAGCCCTTTATTGTATAAAATACCCGTGGATTTTTTTCTTTTTTTTTCTTTTAATTAAAACAAAATGCTTTAAGCTTTTTTTTCTTCGTTGAACTAATGTGATTTACTCATTAATTTCCAGAATACTCCATCCAACTCTCCCGCCAGCCGAGAAGCAAGAAAATTATTTTAATTTTTTTACAAATTAGTTTTACCACAACACTTTACCACACACTGTACACCAGGGGAGGTGTTATTGTATCCTTTTTTTTTTGCATTCATTGTTCATGCCTTTCAAACCAAGGGGTAGATTTAGGTCTGTGCACTTTGTTATTCACATCATTTCAGCCTTCAGGGTACAAAATGAAAATTAATACAATATTTCTGGATTGCTACAAACATTATAACACCCTCACCTTCCTGACGTACAATGTTAAAGTTATTTCTTGTTTTTTTGTACTCGTATTTTCAATGCTCTTTGAGAAATACGTTTTTTGCTGGCTGGCTGTCAGAGGCTGAATGAGAGCTTTCAGTATCCAGATTGTAAAATATTATTTAGCGCAGCCAAACATTTGCCGGAAAAATAGTAGAATTTTTGAAGTTTGGAGTTTTAGACACAATACAAATGCAATTTCTTTTTCCAAATGCCCCCCCCCCCCCCACCTCCGTTTTCCCCTTTTGCTTGTTTAAAGCCAAAAAATCTGTAAAATAATAATCCCTTGAGCCTGTGGAGTCACGTGTAGCCATAAACTTTAATTTTTTCCAACTAATATTTTTTTCTCCATTTTTTTTTTTTTTGGGAAAATCTTCTTTTGCGGCAGGTTGTGTGTAGGTTTTAGCAGACGGCAAATGTTATTTGTATGCATATGTAGAAAAAAAGGTAAATTAATGGTTTTGGCATTTGCATAAAGATGCCCTACACGATGTGGATGTGTTGGCTCAATTAGAAATATTGAAGTTTTTGTTTCGCTGGCATTTCAATTTGATTTCGCATGATTTCATAAAAAGAGAGCCAATATCTTTTGATTCGTCAGGTGGGCTGAATAGTTTCAAACTTGTTTATGCATTAAAATTATTAAAATTGAAACTTTAGCAAATTTTTCTACAGAAAAAAATATATCGTGTAATATTGTGTAAATGCTTTCCTAAAGGGGACAAAAAACCCTATTAGATAAAAATAACTGTAATTGTAGTATAATTTCGATAAAATAAAATAAATAAAAGAAATAAATAAAATAAAGAAAATAAATAAAATAAATTGAATAAAATAAGTAAATAAATTAAATAAGTAAATAAATGAAATAAATAAATAAAAAAAAAAATAAAATAAATAAGTAAAAATATTAAATAAATGAAATAAATAAAATAAAGAAAATAAATAAAATAAAATAAGTAAAAAAAATAAATAACACAAATTATATATAAAAAATAAATTTATAAAATAAATAAGTAAAATAATTAAGTTAAAATATTATATAAATAAAACAAATAAATAAATAAAATAAATAAATAAAGTAAATAAATAAAATAAATAAAAAATATAAATAAATAAAAAAAATAAAATAAATAAAACAAATAAAATAAATAAATTAAATTAGTAAAATAAATATATAAAATATATTAACTTAATAAAATGAAATAAATAAATTAAATAAGTAAATAAAACAAATTAAATAAAAAAAAAAATAAAT
Source organism: Epicampocera succincta (assembly GCA_932526305.1). Classification (NCBI taxonomy): domain Eukaryota; kingdom Metazoa; phylum Arthropoda; class Insecta; order Diptera; family Tachinidae; genus Epicampocera; species Epicampocera succincta. The sequence goes on along the minus strand of OW052036.1, from coordinate 58,334,171 downwards.
AAAATAAATTAATACAATAAATTAATAAAATAAATAATCAAAATAAATTACATTAATAAATTAAATAAATAAAATATATTATATATAAAAAATAAGTTAATAAAACAAATAAATAAAATAATATAAATAAATTAAATTAATAAAATATACGAGTGAAATAAATAGATTAATTAAATAAGTTAAGTAAATAAATTAAATAAATATAATAAATAGATAAAGTTAAATTAGGCAAAATAAATCATAAAGTAAAATAAAAACGGCAACTCTGTTAACTTTTATCGTATTACTTTTATAATATAATTTATAAAACACAAAGAAATACTAGTGACTTTCTGTTTTTAATTTTAATTTAATTTAAAAATTCACCTTATTTTTTGGAAAAGAACTCGCATATTCAGTTGTTTAATCCGGCTTCATTAAATTAATTTATTTATTAGGAGAAAAATACCTCAAATTATTGCTGTAACTAATTTTTAAAGTAAAGAGGGGGGACAGCCAGCTATTTCATGGTCGCTTCAATATTAGAATGTATTCCATTTGGGACTGTTTGTTTTTATTGTACTGTAAAATGAATTCAAAAATTACATGCATTTTATTAATTTTTTTTGTAGGTATCGTTATTTTTTTCTTCGCCAAGAGGATCAATTGAAAATGAAGTGATATCAAAATTCCAGATAGTCCCTGAACAATATGCGAAGCATATTCCGCATCTGATGCCAGTCTGTTGCGCTTTCACCAAGTCGACTTGTCTTGAGTATTATTTATATCCATGTATTAAATAAATGATGCAAATGTTTAGTTATATCCTTTTTTATGTTGAACATTTTTCCAGCAATTGGCCTCATACAATAAACATCAAATCTTACAGCAAATAAAGAAGTAAGTTTTTTCGGCAGACATTTTTCTAAAAATTCAAAAGAATAAACAACCTTTTAGAGAAATTAAAATTTTATACAAAAAAAAACACTCTCACACTTTGGCAAAACATTTCTGTTGAGTAAAATATTTAGTTTTTTTTTCCCAACTCATAAATTTATTATGGCTAAAGTTTGTAATCCTGGTTTAATTTAAATTTAAGGTTTTAGGAATAATAAATACTAGTAATGACGCTCCGCACCCTCTGGTTGGTTTGTTTTTTTTTAAACAAAAAATCAGTATTTAAAAAATAAATATCACGCCTTAGAACTTAAAAACATTCAGCCGGCCAAAGCAATAAATATATGAAAGGGAGAATCCCACCCCCTTAAAATAACACAAACTCAAGCATGTTGCAATCCCTTAAAACATATAATTGTTTGAGCGAGAGAGGGAGAGAGAGAGAGAGAGAGAGAAAGTTCGAAGAAGTAGTTAAATTATTACTTTTTAATACCCAAAGACATTTAACTGAACCTATGCCGCGATTAGTTGCAGTTGATTTCGGATGCTTGTAGATTTTTCCATTTCGTCTGCCATCTCGGCGAGCAACAGAAAATTATGTTCTCAGGCACATTCATTTTGCACTTTCCCATGCCGCAATATTGTCACTTTAGAAATCGCGATCTTTTGCCGCACACAAAGAAAACAAAAGAAAAATCTTGATGAAATTTCCCAACACTCAGCAAACCATCTTCCCGGCCTCGTGCTGGGGTGTCAACCATTAACATTTCCCCGGCACACTCGCCCTCATTGTTCCTTCGTACAGCCGGTTTTAAGAACATGCTAAAGCCTAAAAGCTACTAAGTTTTTGTGTTTTTTTTTTTTGCTTTCTGCCTCCAGACAATGTGTTCGTATTGGTGCGTTTGGTAGATAAAAATCAAATTTTCTTTGTTGGGCTGCAACAAAAAAAAAAAAAAAAAAACTGCGGTCGTTGGCGTGGGAGTTGTTACATTTAAAGTGCATGTTTTTAAGGATTATGAATGCAATTGAGGGCTAAATGGTAATTTTCGGAAAAACATTTCGCTAGATAAAAATCTCATTCGATTGATGAATGAGCATATTTTCATTCGGCAGTTAATGCCATCTCGCTGATGGAAATCTGCTGTTTGGTGTGACCAGTATTTCAAATGAAACTTGACAAATTTTTATCGACAATTTGAAACTATAACGTTTAAAAATATAAAAAAGACAATTAGCCGAAAATTGTGTACAAGATTGTGCAAAACCAGAAAGATTCTGCCAACAGATTCGGCAGTTTAATGCCGGAGCTGAAAGAAGAAAAATGCTTTAAGTCTGTGTGAAACAAGAACCGAAATGTACAAAAACAGTTTTTCCTAAGCGCTGTTGGCTCCTTTTAAGGCTGCAGAAGTCTTATTATATAGTTTTAAATACAACCACGTAAGTCCTCTAATTAATTTAGTCTCACAACTTAAGTAGTTGTATAGCAAAATATTCCTTTGCTTAATACTTTATGACGCTTCAGTCTAGCCGCACACTCCAAAATTAAAACAATTTTGCATGTCAATGTCATTTTTAAAGCCTTTTGTCAATTTCCAGCTGACCTCCATTTCTTATATCAGAAAGCCTCAAATTTTGTAAAATAAAGAAAAAATGCTTTCAAACTTTCAACAACAATTGCAAATAATAAAACTGCCAATAAAAACATAAAACAAATGTCAAATCAAACTCTATAAGGACATGGACATGTACTCGCATGTGAAAAAACACAAATTTTATAAGGTTTTTTTTTTTTTGGAAGCGACATAAAACCGTTAAATTCGTAACAGAACAACTGCGTTACTAAATGGCTAAAAGGCAATTTAGTTAAATTGTTGAAATGCAATCAGGAAAAAAGTCGAATGAATGCAAAAACAAAGAAAAAGAAAATCAGGCGGAAGCGACTCTACCGAAGTGACAGCTAATAATGTGGCCGGGTCTGGTTTTCATTCAATGATTTTTTAATAGAGGCAAATTTTTTGGGGTGGCTGACTGACTGACTGTCTCTAATGCCATTTTTTTTTTTATAACGCAACTTCCGGCAATGCACGCGTTTCGGCGGAAAACATTTTCAATTTCTTTACTTTTCTTCATAAACAAAAGCCGTCATAAACACTTTTCAAACTTGAAATGCTCATATTTTCGTCCCTAAAGCAAATGAACAACTTCACTAAATGCTCTATAGAGAAAAGTAAAAGTTTTCCATAAAGTTACACTCGAATGCATTTTATGCTGTTAATATAATTGACAATTGCAATATTTTGCAAGCAAAAAAAAAAAAAAAAAAAGAAACGGACGCAAAATTTATATTGTTTTTATTGGTGGGCTGGCGGACTGCAAGACAAAATGTGATGACTTCACTGACAGTCAAGCCAGACTAATGGCGCAAACACTAAAGATATCCAGTCACGCGTAACAAATGTTTTTAAGCAATTCGGAAATTTTTATTTGCCAGCGGAATTAAGGACAACATTTTAGAACTTTGAAGCCGCTAAAAACTATGCAAAATATTTTTAGGCAGAGTAAAGCATGAACAAGGAATTCTTATCTGTAATATTAGAGTTATAAAACAGAATTTTCAGTGAGCACTAACAAAACAACAACTAATTTAGGGTAATAAATGATGGCGTGGAAAACTGCTGGTTTAAAAAATTTCCACTTCCACAAAAAGTTTTCTATAGGCCAACTTTCTATGAATGAATGGCAAAATTCTGTTAAGGAAATTTTATGATTGTTACTACCAAAACTTGAAGAAAATTGCTCCTGCCAAGAATTTTAATGTGAAATATTTTTCGATCAAAACTAATTTTATAAAGAGAAAAAGCAAAAATTAATTTTTTAATATAATAATTTTTTAATGAATATGGAAAATTTGTGGAACGAAAAACCATTTTCTATAGAAAAGAAAGAATCTTTTATCCAAAATTTGTCAAACAGAAAATTTTGCAAAATAAAATTTGACGGCAAAAGCAAAATTTTCTTGATACAAAAAAAAAAAATTTTATAAAATTTTATTTAACGATTTTATGACATTAAATAAAAAATTGTTGATAAAAAATGTTCACATTAAAAAACTTTTGAAAGAAAATTTATCACTCAAAACCACATTCAGTGGACAGAAAACTTTCATTAAAAAGAATTTTTTTCGATCAAAAAAACTGGACGAAAAATTATTAAACAATAAAAATTATTGCTCAAAACATTTTGTATAAAAAATGTAACTAGTAAAAAAAATTCTAAAAAAAAATTATCGTTGAAAAAAAATATTTTCTAGCTTTTTAGGCAAAAAAGTTAAAAATTATTTTGGACAGAAATTATTGTTATTAAGAAAAGCCCTCAAATTTTTGTGGCTTAAAATGTTATAATTAAAAATAAAAAAAGCGTTTAAAAAGAAGTTGTAAATACCAATTAGTTATAAAGAAAATTATTATCTTTTATTAAATCCCATATTAAACTCTAATATTGACTGCCTTTTTTTTAGTTCCATTAACTTTTTATGTATTTTTTTAATCCCTTTGATTAGCAACTGCTGCTCAACTGAAGCCGGCATTATTTTCCACAGATAATCACTTCTTTATTAAAAATTAAATCTCATCCATGTTTATTTAATTCTTGAACATGACATCCATCACTCGTCCCATGAACAATACGAGTATTTCTCTTCAGCCCGAATGTCAGTTACAATTAACTACGACTCCTTTTGAATGCAATCTAAACAGTTTTTTTTTCATATCATGACTAAGCAGAATTATGGAAAAAAAAATGTTTATTAACTAATTCTGTAAGCCTTTCTGGCTTATTGCAAAATGAAATGACAGTTTCTGTCATTATTTTGCACCTTCAGACATCGCTGGCAATCCGCAAAACTGCTGAATCAGTTTGTGTTTTTGAATTGGAGAATTGCGCAGGGGAGGCTGTTATAATTTTGCCGGGTTTTCGTATCAAACCATTTGTCATTTGGAGGAGAACTTGCAGCAGTCATGTTTAGTTTTTCGGTCATTAACAGCTGCTAAAAGGCCAAAAAGGCAGTCGTAAAGTTAATGAACGTTTTTATGAGCAGGAGTCGAGTCGTTAGGGGGGGAAAAGAAAATTATGTTTTTAAATTTATTTTAAATATTTTTGCTGGGGTTTGTCTAAATTTGCATGGAAATTGCTGGGATGACTGTTTTTGAATGGAGTTGCTAAAAAGTGTTTTTGTTATGGAAATAGTCTGTCGGAGGCCACCTACAAGTTTTGATTCAAATGAGTGTTTGCTACACTGGAAAAACCAGTGCTGCAAACCTTGTAGCTGTTGTAGTGGCTCATTCACTAAAAATGTGCCTTGATTCCATAAACTTCTTTATTAAACATTCAACTTGATATGTTCGCTGCATGGCTGAGTTATATTACGGAATTGTGATATATGTAAGTAATTACAATATTTGAAGAAGTATAATTGAAATATTTGTAAAACTTACAGTGACTTGACATAAAACTTAAGTCGTACAGATCTGTGTTCTTTTTGTTTTCTAATTGGCTTAATATTAAATCATTTTGAAATGTTTGTAGGCATTTCTTGAAAAATATGCTGTTTTCTTTTTGTAACCCAAAGAATACCAGGTAACCATGGCCGTGGTATTGTGTTGTTGCTCACAGTCTCTGTGCAAATGTTCAAATGTGTGTTATTAAAATTTTGTTTCTCCTTATTTTGATTAAAATAATAAACATTAATAAAACTTTAATCGTATTTGTGCTATTGGCATTTTTATTAAAAAAATAAAACAAATGCTTTCGGAAAACGCCCTCTTGTTTTTCCCCCTTTTTCGTGACTGCCATCACAGTTTTGCTTAAACGGATTTGGTTGTCCCGGTTGCCTGGGGATAATTTCCAAAAGTAAAACGTTTTGTTGCCAATTCGGAAAAGCTAAAAATGTTCAAAAGAAAAAAACACACCCTTTTTAATGCCATCACTTGTATGGCACTGCATTAGTGCAGATTTTACTCTAAGTTCTTACGTTTTTTATAGAAGACAAATTTCTGCCCTGTACATAGAAGATTATTAAAGTTTGCAACAGACTAGAATCCACCCCTGAAGTTGCTAATCTTTTTGTTTTAAGCTAAAAAGAAAGTTAGGGACAAAACGTTCGAATTTCGTTTTTCGACAACAAATCGGCTGACGCTTATTAACGTTTTGCCAAATTACTGCTTCAAAAAAATTGATGTCATGTTCGATCGACGTTACTCCAGCTTCGTGTACGTTACGTTCACCAAAAGCGCTCCATTCCGAGAACTACTCTCAGTGTGGTGGATAAATTTGAGTCCTTACAGTGATAAAAAGCCAGTCGAATATATAACAACAGTCCGTAATAATACTTAGAAGAAATTCACACTCTATCGCTGAAACCAAGAAAGAAGAAGAAGGCAGAACGTAAAATATCTGAAAATGATATGGACTTGTTCTTTCCGTTTAAAGTGGCGGACGCAAAGAAAAAGCAAGTCAACGGCGCCATGTCTACAAAAACAGAGCAACTTGGCTAATTTTGTGGTCTACAAACGTGTAATTAAAGGACCCAGTTGCTGATGGTAAACGAATACAGACCGACCATGAAATATGGTCGCTGCATGTGGACTTATATACATATATTAAATATTATTTTCAGTGATTAGATCTATTTCTAGATGAATTGGTTCTCAAGACACAAGACACGAAATTGTCGCGTTTGGGACGATACTTGATACACTTGAGATCGAAAAGGATTCAGTGTAATAAAAAAAAGTTATGGTTTTCTGCCTGAACTGGAGGACACTACCAACATCTGGTTTTAATAGGACTACGCTTTATGTCACATTTGACATGTTGCACGAACAGTTTTAGGGCTTCAATTCACAGACCAATTCGATACTCTTTAGACTTTTTGTTAAGACAAGCTTTAAAGTTTTTGAGTAGGACAGCAGATTTCAAAATTCAAAACTAAATCGTCAGTGGTTGAGTATTTCGATGGATGTCCAGAGGGACATTTGGAGTATTTCGTCCTCTTTGTAGTTTTGTGTGTGTTTTTTTTTGATAAATTAAAATCAATAATTAATATTATAATAATATTAAATTTACTTTAAATAAAAACAATTTATGGGAGCTAGTCAGGGAAAACCCAAAAACTCGCATACGTGACATGCAGCAAAGCCGAAATATGCAATAGTTTTGATGATATTTCAAAATACTTTGTGTTTTACTTAAACTACAAAGCAGCCAGCACTTAATGAAACCTCCTTTATTAGGGGACTTTTTTTTTCCTTTATTATACCCCTCTTTTTTTTCGTCCTTTTCCTTTTTATTACTTTTATAGTCGAACTAAAATTTGTCCGAACTGTCAATATATTTTCATTAACTGTGAATTTATTGCGCTCACACTGGCGCATCTGCATACGCACTGCATTTAAATTGTACACTCTCTACATCATAAAATATATAAAATGGTCATTCAACAAGGTTATAAACACTGTCATTAAAATGCTTAGATACAACATATAAATAATTGTAAATTCACTGCAGTACACATATATAAGTATGTATGCCGTGGTTGCCATCCCATAAAATGCCATACCCCAACCGAATAGGAAAAAGGCAGCTGTAAAATTAACCCCTAGTGCTGATACGGCGGGCTCCTCTGTTCTCTCGTACAAACATTATTTCAATTGCACTGTAAATGCTCGCAACTGCATCCGTTTCGCTGTAACGAAACGAACATTGAACGGACAGACAGACAGACAGACAGACAGACAGACTGGCAGTACGAAAGACAAACTCAGCTCGTGTCGTAGTAACGGAAATAGATGCTCAATAAATAGCACGCGCTGGTTATTGATGTTACAAGCCCAAAACTTACAATAAAAAAAAATCATCATCGTTTTCAATATCAAGAGCAGCATCACTTACAGCGCGATGCATTCATGAAAAATGTGCAATATAAACAAAATGCACATTTTTGTAATTTTGTTTTCATCTTTCAATCTCTGGAGATGAATGCAACCAACCCCTTTTGGGTATCTTCTTACACACTACATGACATTGACTTTTATTGGTGTGTTGTTCGAGTTGGTGTTTGTGTTGTTTTGTTATTTCGAAAACATTTCCACCAACTATTGATCTTTTCCATAAGCTGATAAAAGATTCAATATTTGGTTGATACTCAAGAGCATCATTGTGTTTCCATTTTAATGCCATGCACGCACATACCCAGTTGGCCAAGCTGTCGCAGCAATTGCTTCAGCTTTAATGTTATTGGTCCCTCTATTAATTCCCCCCCCCCCCCCCCCCCCCCCATTAGGTCTCCTTGTACTGGCAAAATGTTAGACGAGCCAAGTGCAAACAGTTTTAGAGCGGCAAATTAAACGTAAAGTTCATTCAAGGGAACTTCAAAGTTAATTTCAACTGCATGTGTTCAACCTGTAAAGAAGTTTCCTTTTTGCCTCAAATTGTGCAACTGGAATTAAAAGAGCATAAATCATATAATTTGGCAAACTCTAAAACTGTTAATAATGTTTTGTTCCTGTCGCGTGGTGAAGCGACCGCGAAGCTGCTGCTTGTCCCCCACCCCATCTTAAAGCTTACAATTTGGTTTTATTTCTTGTTTTATGTAAAAATCATATCAATATATAATTATCAAAGTGTTTTTTTTCTTAATTAATGAATGAACAAAAATTAGTGCTAAAATTTAGCTAAAAAAATCGTGAGAAGAATTTATGGTCTTTTTAAACTCTAATGCAATAAAACGCCGATGCTCATTGATAACTTTCTGGCCATAAATTCGTTAAAAACATCATCAGTTGTTGCCCATAAATCAGTGAACGTAAAACTATTGCAGAGTTGTCTGGGGGACATGATCAACTGGGCAGGCGATTCAGTTTGCCAAATATGTTCAGCACATGTCTTTCAATCATATTTATATTCAACATAAAACAATATATAAAATTCAATAGCATTATAAAAGAGTTTATTAAAATTTAGCTAAACATTTGAAATTAAGATTTTTATAAACTCCCAAAGGAGAATATTTTTAAGTTATTGTCGATATTATAAATTCGAATAATTTAATTAAAAGTTGTCCCCAGAGTGAGTGACAGAGGAGGAGAAGAACATGTGCAAATTAAGAATATGTTTTTTTGAAAAATTAAAAGAAATTACAATATTCTTTAAGAACTGTTTCGGCAGTTTATTGTTTGAACTTTTTTATTATATTTAAATTGAAACCAAGTGGGGATTTAATTTTTGCTTTAATATTTTAAGAATTTTTTCTCACTATGACTATTTTCATGTACAGCAGCTCTTAAAACCTTCACTAAAGATTAATTACATGGACAGGGGGTACAGTATGGCCTCAGCATAATTTGTTGCCAAAGAAATGCTGAAGCTCTTAACAAATTTCGGTATCTAGATCTTCACTTGCTGCAGATTTGAAGTTGCCTGGAGCGGTTCGCTTGAAATGATAGGGAGGGGAGGAACAGAGGCAGGCTGCTGGTTAAGCTTGTCAATATCTTCCGAAAAGGACCATTATGGGCTAGAATTTGCTTGATGATGATATTGATAAAGTCAACTACTACTAGTGATACCGCCCATCTTCAGGAAATGTTTAAGCTCTTGTTACGCTCTTGGACAAACCTCAAAAATGAGTAAAATTCTATGTTAATTTTATTACAAATTAATTTTCATTCTTTCAGAATTCTTTGCTGCATTAATAAATTCATATTATTATTGTTTGGCCTTCATTACCTTCTAAATTAGCCGGTAATTTAATTTGAATATTTTCTGAAATACCTTAAACCCTTTTCTGTCCAACATTATGATTATCATCTGTTCAGCATTTGCGGTTCGAACAGCAGCCTGCTGCTCGACAACAGGAAACGCCATCCAAAATGTAAAAAGAAAAAAATCAATAAAAATTCTTGAGCTCTAGAAAGAAATTCTTTGGTACTGTTTGTTGAATTCCTGCGGGAACATGTATGGCGGGCATCTGTGCTAACCAAAAAATTTATTGATACACCCTCTGCACAAATGTTTTGATAGCATCTAACCAAAATTATTAGTTAAGAGTAAAAAATGTTTATAAACGTTGCATGTATAAATAAATTTCAAAAAGCATTTTTGACAGCATGTGTTTTATTGTGTGAATAGAGTTGAAAAGCCACACACACACACACGCACACAGAGACGCACCAAATATTTGCCTTTGACAGCAAAGAATGCATTCAGTTTGTATGTGTGTGTGTGTGTGTGTGTGTGTAGGTTGGCCAAAGTGTAAATGTCAATTGATGTTGCTGATGAACAACACGATGCACATTTCATGCATAAATTTAGGAAACTACATTTAAAAATGCCAAAAACTCAGGCCGCCCAATATCGATTCCGTGTTGATTAGATCAACTCTTTATTTGGGTTTGTTCTGCTCGCTGTCTAAATATTTCAACCTTTTTTAACACACAACTCGGAACACAAGTAATTTAATATGTTTCTAGTGTGTTCTCGTATTTATGTATGTATTTCTGTTGGCAGTTGGAAAAAGGCGCGTGTTTTTGTATGTTTGTTGCAGATTTACAGGCGTTTATAATAAATACATATATGCGGAACTTAACTGCTCTTTAGCATGCGTGAGCGTGCCGCTGCATGTGCCTTGAGGTTTATTTTCCGCTCACTCTCAGCTCCAGCTGGCGGACGTACGACACTTCGTTGCCAAATACTAACTGCCGATTCTTAACTCCCAGACGGCAGAGTCTGGCGGTTTTTTGTCTAGCCGTCGTCTGCTGTGAAGAGCACAAACGTACCTAAATGCGTATTTGTGGTTTTATTGCGATTGTTTTCCATTTGTCTATTTGATTATTATTGTAATTTTGCTTCGTTATTAATGAACAAAAACCAACAAGAACAACAACACTTGTGAATACGTGTACACGTACACTGTACGGTCGGGGTTGCATATGAATGAATTTATGAAATGATTCGTTGCTGGCTGTACTCGTATGTTGCATGAATATAGAATATATTCCCGGGAGAATTCATTAATGCTTTATTATGATTATTTTAGACAGTATTGTTTAGAGTTTCCAATGAACGACGGCTAAATGATTAACATATGAATGATTTATAGCGGCAAATGTCTTGAATGAATTTTTAAATCCCACAAAAACTTTAAAGTGTAGGATATTAAGGACAATGAAGCCTTTACAAAACGTGCCTTAACACAAATGTAAAGTTCCCAATAAAATAATGTACAATTTTTAAATTGTTTTCATTTTCTTAGAGATGCTGGTGGGCTTGTTTTCCGCTCAGGGATACTACAAGGCAGGTCCTGTAAGACAGGTTTAGTCAGGTGTCTGTAACTGTATTTTGCATGACTGCAGTTTTTAGCATTTTTTAAGGACTTTTGGCTTTATTAGAATTTCTTTAAGTTCTTTTCTATATGTACATTTTATTTTATGTAGGCCACCTCCCTCAACTGTTTAGCCTCAGAAATCCCGTTTGAGATTGTCGGGGACAAAGATGTTTTCCAAATCGCTGTAGCAAAATATTTTAAAAAATTATTTATATGTACAATAAAAGTTTTGTGGCACTTCAACTGTATAATATAATCGATAAGACAGTGAAAAATAATCAGGACTATAATGAAAGCGACTTATGACACAACAAAATCTAAAAAGCTTTTAAAAACTTCCTCTCCTCATTAATATTTTTATATTTTGGGGGGGGGGGGGGGGGGGGGGGTATTAAATGAATAATCAAGGCTGTATTAAATGAATAATCAAAGCTGTATTAATAACAAGTTTGAAACGAACCAATTTTCGCCACACATTTGTTACGTAACGTTGTGCCGTCCGTGGAGAAAACAGGGCATGCACATGAACACTAATTTATGGCAGATTAGGCGGCATTCGAAATTGGGTCATATTTGTAACTTACATCTGTGAGAAAAAACTACAATTTCATACATTTAGAATATTATTTTAATACGGCGTCAGGCTCATTTTTTCAATCAGTTGGATTAAATTCTTAGAAAGAAAGAAAAATAGACGATGTAGGATTTTATCTGTCTAGGTATTTATATAAGATAACAAGACAACAACAACATGTAATAATATGTTCTTGTAGTATGAATAGATTAATTGACAAAAAAAAAAAAAAAATTATAAGAAAAAATCCTGTGTAAAGTTTATGCTTAATTGCTAAAGGAAAATCGGTTACGGAAAAGGGTATTTTTTTTAACTTTTGGCACGTCTTAGTCTTACAGTCTTTTAGTCTAGAACAACTTTTAACTAAAAACTAACTTCTTACGTTGAGAACTTTTGCATTTTCATTTGTTTAGTGGCACAATAGAATATGTCGGTTCCCTGTGAGCCAACCCACCTGACGACGGGTTAAACGTAATGATTTCATTGACAGTTTTATACTCGTTAAGTTGCAACTTAATTAAAAGTCAATATTATTTTTATACTTTTTACTTGCCAACCAACGAAGAGCAAAAATATATTAATTTACCACGATAAAGAACATGCACTTTTTTTTTTGCAATAAATTGCTGAAAAAATATAAATATATAAATATATTTTATCAGCCAGGATGTGAACAACAAAAAAAAAATATACAATATACTGACATTAATCTATAATCCTGGCAATATTTGACTTTTGCTCATGACGAACGGTTCTATAAGTAACCGCAACAAAATTAAAAGTATTATTAAAGCATAAATCCTTTGGCACATAATATTAAGCACAGGCACACATGCAAACGCACACAGGCACACAAACATCGTCATTAACTGGAGTATCCTTTTTGCCGGCGTGTGCGTGCGTGTAAGAGAAAAATAAATCAGGCGGTAATAAATCTTCCAATATGCAATTCGATATGGCTGAAGAGACAAAATATTTGTTGCCTTTAAATAAAGTAAATATTTACGATTGAGAGATGCTTGTTTTCTATCAACAGTCTTCTGCTTCCCCTCTTTGACTCCTAGAGAAAAAATTCCAATTTCTTTTTTTTTTTTTTTTTGGTTTGTGTTTTTCATCCAGCAAACAGAGAGTCTGTTAAAATGTTGCTTCATATCTTTTAACTCGAAATGAAAACATAATGGATGAGTTCATAATTTGCCACGCTTATCAAAATATATACTGAAGAAATATTCTTATGATTTGTTCGTACTATATATTCCGTTATATTCGTTTCTGTGTTGGTTTTATTTGTTGTTGGCGAGGCCTAGAGCAAAGAAAAGGGTTAAGAGTTAAATTTTTCCTACGAAAGTTATAAAAACAAATGAACACATTCATTATTAATAGAAACGCTTAATTAAAAATTATGAAATATTTTTGCTGCATATCACGCTTCGTCAAAGTTTTAACTTTGAGCCGCATTCGCAAACTTATGAGTCACTGGAAAATGAAAGTGGTTAAAGGGAAAAAGATCTTGTTAAGCTTCACAGCAAATATATATAACCAGTTTTTGTTTATAACATTAACACTAGAAGTGCCGGACCGTCCCTCCGTCCCTCCATCCCTCTGTATATAACTCAAACTTCCTCAGAACTTGGCATCAAACTTATGATTAAAACTTTTCTTAAATTAAATTTTTATTCCTAATAAGAGCGGAAACACAACAATTTATGAATTCAAAATTAAATAAAAATTTTCTTATGAAAATATCAAAAGTCAAAAGTCATTTCATAAAAACTAAAGAAGTTAAGGGCCACGGAATTGATACGCTAGACAAAAATGGTCCGGTGGCGCTCCTAGTGTTAATAGTTTTCTAAGTTATGGGACTGGAGAATTTGAGCAGGGGCACGTTTTAACCCCAACCAATTTATCTAAACATTTTCCAGCAGCATGTTTGCTATCAAAATTGGACAGTCAATTTTCTAAGGCCTACCGATTACTAGCGAATATTATTCAGAATCGTTGGCAAATTCGTTTTAAATAATTTTTTTTTTCTTCAGATTAAAATAAATTTTAAAATATTTATTATGTAATTTTTCACTTTCATACAAAAGTTATGGCTATTAAAAATATATAGAAATAAATATATGTATCAAGAATCATATTAAATTGAAATGAAACCACAATAACTTATATTGCACTTCATGTTAAATTAACATGAAACCATAATAAATTTAATCTATATAAGAAAGCAAAGTTTGTGGAAAAAGTCACAATGGAATAACTTCAGTTCAGTAATTTTATGTTTCATAATGCAATTTTTTTTAATAAAATTGTTGTAAAACTCTGCTGCTTACCCAGCAAACATTTAGCTGGTAACTTATTTTAAAACAATCACTTTAATGTATTTTCTCACAACCCTTTTGATGGTTAAGAACTGATGATTTAACTCTGGGCTTCGAAATAGGATTTCAAAAATAGTCGCCACAACAGCTTTTTACCTTCAAAGCGCTGTCGTGCACTGACAAGCCTAAAATGTATAATTTTTATTAAATGAATATAAAGATTAGGGAAGACATGGCTGCTGTTGTCCTGGATAGTAACCAAGGAAAATTAATTGCTTTGATAGATGATGACGGTAAGAGAAAGGTGGACCAACATTCTAGAGATCTTACATTCGATTCCTATGCCTTCGTTGTTAACTAATTTTGATTGATTTTGTAAATTTTGTTAGTTCCATCATTTTGTATTTCAGCCAACCAAATACTACCATAAAAGTACTCAATTTAGTGAAACTTATTGCAAATCATTCCTTCAAACGATTCACTTGTAGGATTTTATGCACTCACAATCAGAGTATAATTTATGAGCGAAAAACTGCGTTCTTATGCGGTTATTTGGTATGTGAAACCGATTCGATTAACATGCAAAATGTTAGCTGGGTATTGTCATGAAACAGTTTTATGAACATGTGTTTTAGGCCCAAAACAGGAAAAAACTTTTTAATATATTTAAAATATTTCTTCAACTGCGAGTGTGATCGACTCACTTGAACAGCCCCCTTTCTTTTAATAAACAAGAACTTTGCAACTCATTTGCGAATAAATTTCATATTATTTCATTATTATTATGATTATTGCTGTGCAGCTAATTTGTGCGGGGTGGTGGGTGGTGGGTGCTGGGTGCGGGGTCGGCGGAAATAAAACTAACAGAGGCCTTCCCTTAGTTTCACTTTTATTTGCCATAATTTCATATTCTATTGTATTTCCTTAAACTTATTTGCGTTTAATCCAATTTGCATAATAAAAAATACCCAAAAAAATGAAAAAAATTATAATAATAGAAAAATAACAACAAAACTGTAACATCAGCAACATTATCAAGCCCACCACAAGAAATCCACTTTAATATTTATTCGTTCATTTTAAAACTGTTCATATTGCAACCCTTAACGCTCGCAACAGTTCCACGACTCCCAGCTCTATGGTTTCGTTAGACGTTTTATCTTAACGTTTGTCATGTGACGGGCGCTGATGATGAAATATGTTGCCGCACTGCCAGTCGGCCAGCAACGGGTACTTGACAATTGTTTAACTTGAAATTGCGTAAATCCCTTTAGTGGCGGCACGTTTCCTTTTTTCTTCTTTGATGCCCTCTAAAACTCTGCCTAATTTGTGCCTTTTGCCATAATGAATAAGTGGAAATATGTCTTTTTCCATATATGAAAACACCACCCTAATAAATTTGCATTTGTTCTCTAACTATTTTTACTTTACATTTATTTATATGTTTATATCTCTTAAGTATTGTCAATATTTGTGTATGTGTTTTTTTTTTTTGGAAAATAAATTTAAAAAAAATGTTGGCTCTAAGCGCCTGTTTAAATTGAATAAATAGATGAAATGTGAGACTTTGATTGTTTATTTTAATTAAATCACCTTATTTGTGTTGAAGGATTGTCAAGAGCTGGAAAATGCCAAATATGCAAATGGTAGAAACTGCGCCCTTGCCACCCACCCTTAAGGGCAAATAATAAAACAAAATGCATTTGTTCTATTTGTTCTATGGCAAGCCTGGCTGTAATAACATATATTCTTTGCTTTGGCATTATCGCAAGAAATTCATATAATTTTTCTAATTTTGGAAGCTGCGAAAATCGTCTAAACACGCTTTGGCGTATTCCAAACTGAGGCATTTTCCCCTCTATGGCATAGAAGGATGGAGGCCACTCGACCGACACGGCAACCAAGCCGGTAGGAAATTTTTGTCTAAATTTGTTGTGACCTCCAGCAAAGGTCAGTTGCCTGGAAAGAGGAATGCTGGCGTTCATCATTTGGTCCTTCTGTGTAAAACGTCTAACCACTAACAGAGGTTTCATCTTAAAATTCCAACAAGCGGCTTTAGCGATGCCTGGTGCTATAGTTGAAGTACATGACTAAATTGTTGGGAATCGCAATGGATTCGCGGTGGAGGTGTATCGCCGCAGATACTTTTTTTAGAGAATAATCGGAAGAGTTCGGTTAAGGCATGGAAATGCTTGAAATTTCAGGCTATTGACTCATATTACTTGACTTCAACAACTGACCAGGGAACCGCCGACACAAAGGATTAAATAACATGAGCTCTCGATTAAGCAGACACATTAGTGCCCTGTGAGCCACATGAACGGTGTTGGTGAAACATGCGTCGTCATGGCAGCTGCTAATGGCCATAAATCAACTTCTTAGTGTGTTTTAAGCGGCAAAGTTCTTAAAAATTCAAGGCTTAACAATTTGCAGTAATAGTTTTGTTTGAATTAGAAAACGACTAGACCACAAACAATAAGTTTTTGAGTATTAATATATTGAATTATTTAAAGTTCTATACGAGTACATGAAACTCTATTTGACGACTTTGACAGCAACTTCCATGTATGAACCTGAAAAAATTAATTATTTTATTTGTACATGTGTAACTAGTTTCCTATTTAAAATTTCCTAAAACGTTTTCAATGCAAAACTGTTGCTTTGAAAACTTTCCAATCAGTTTTAATTAGAGGTAGTGACACTTACTGAAATCAAATTCTGTGAAAGAACCAGACCAAAACACCAAAAGACCAAAAACGCCAAAATAAATTATAATTTATGGTGCGTTACTTTGTTGTACCCCCCAACGATCAGTGTCACGTACCTGACATTATCGCTCATCATACACATTGTACGAGTACGAGCATGAATGTATAAATAATTATTACATGAATGTGTTGTAGGTAATTTCAGGCACAACAACTTGGTTTTTTGTTGTTTTTTTTTTTTTTTTTTTTTAGCTGCCAATTATATGGGAAAGTGTAATAACTGCTGAAACTATCTGTTTATGTTTGTGTTAAGGCTAATCATGGCTAAAACGTTGTGGGAATAAAGCAGAGCCAGAAAGAGACAGAGACAAACTAATTTTTGGAATCTGAATCCCATTGTGTGAATTGGCTTCAAAAATACAACTGAAGTAATAAAATATTTGGTGTTTATGGGTTGGGTATTTTGATTTATTTTTATTGAATGGCCGAAATCCATTAAGAATTACTTGAAGTTACCAAAAAAGAAAAATAAAAATCAAAAAAATAAAATAAATAAAATGAAATACAACTGTACGTGCCTGTATAACTTTTGTGTTGTGGCATATTTATAAAGAAATTAAATATAATTTAAAGAAATTTCAAGAAAGAAAAAAAAACAACTCGTATACAAGACATTAAAATATTAACACTAATGTTTTATTTTTTCCACAATAACTAAAAACGTGCAGAGAATTTCAAAAAAGTTAACATCGATTTTTGTAAACTAATTTCTTTTAAATGAGAAATTTCTTATTCCAATATATTCAGATACCAATTTTTAAGTGGAGTACAAACAAAGGCAATAAATAATAACGCAGCATACCTTAAGGCTGGCCCGGCTAACGTTTTAAAAACGCACATTTTTCGAGCCAAAGTTACCAGTGAAAGCAGTACCTTTGAAAAGGTTGGCTTACAAAAGTGTTTTTTTTGTTGTTCTTTTTTTTGCTAAATACTTTTCACTTTTTAAGTCACTGTGTTGCAAAATATAAGTTTAGCCCGGCCATCAATTCAAAACACAATCAAACATTCACAACATTTTTATTATAATTGTTCAGTTTTCACTCTATAAAATACTTCAACTTTTCAATAACGACCTGACAGTTGAATAATTTTGTTCCGAGTTGTTGTTGTTGGGCAAATCATTTCAATTGAATGTGTGTGTTTTTTTTTTCTTTTGCCAGCTCTTATTTAATTCACAACCAGACAGAAATTCTGATAATTTGTCAAGTTAAACACTTAGTCAGACAAATGTTATTTATTTACACATATAATTAGTTTTTTAGTACAAATTATTTTATTAAAATAAATAATTACAACAATTAAATATACGAAAATATATGTATGTATTTGTTAACAACAATGTCATGCCAGAGAGGAAACAAATGAAACAGAAAGGGAAATGAAATCATACAAATTGTCATTTAATTAATGAAGTTATGGCAAAAAAGGAAAAGAAAGAGATATGTAATGAAAGCCAGTGGAAGGCAGTAAATAATAGATTGAATGAATATGGAATTGGAAAAGTGTAGCGGGAAACTGGGCAAACAGGCTTAACCAAACTTCTAGTTGCGTCAATCGAGATGAGCAGCCGAAAAAGTCGATTCGGTGCTTCAGACTTGATAAATATCACTGGCTGATTTTAATTAAATTTTTTTCAATAAATTTTCATGTTACTGTAGGCCACAAATGGGCTCTATTTTTCCCAAAAAACCCCACACACTATAAAATTCTTTAGTAGTGTTGGGACTCATTTCATTCTGCTGTAGTCTATTACAACAATTCCAATTCTCTGGCTACACATACGGACCATTCAATACACAACCGAACAGACTGACTTTAATGGAGTAAAACTTATTAATATCCTTTTTAGTTGATCACAAACTCTATGCGAGTAAAAATAGTCACGTATAATTTAATAAAAAAAAAGGGGGGGGGGAAACATCAAATCACATTAATGAAACTAAATATTATATTAAATTTGTTTTTGCCAAAGACCACAATACAAAGTGAGTGTTGAACTGGAGAAAAAGGTTTAATGAAAAAACGAGTTGGCTGTTAAACAGTAGACCCTCAAACTAGAAGCCTGAAGATTTATTTCTCTGTTTCAGGAAAAGTGAAACATTGTATTAACGCTATAGAACGCGTTTTAATGTGGCAGAATGTTACAGGGAAAAGTGTGTTTTAAGCAGAGCAGCTGATGTTTAAAAAAAAATCTTGTATGGCAACTCCCTTAAATATATTTGGTCTTAGTTTGATTTTAATTTATAAGATTAAAGTGCGTCTTCATAAGTTTCCAAAAATTATATAGTTGTGACATGTCACAACTAGTCCCTTGACACGTCACAATATGTATGAATGGGATTCAAGGAAATGAATCTCCTGGATTTTGATATTATTCTTAAGTTGCTTGGACTTAAATTTATGTACATAAATTGTCAAAACAAACTACGCCCTCTGTGAAATGTTATAGTTGCGTGACATAATACACTGCGCCTCAAAAGTATTTCATGGGTTTTGTTTGTAAATATCAAATGAAGGATATGCTAAATATATTTCTATGTATATTCGTATGTATTGTTAGATATTAGACTGCACTAGTTGTTTTGCTTTGAGCAGGCATGAAAGCCAAATTTATCTGGGCACCAAAAGAAACTCATAGTGAACGAGCTATTAAGGAGAATATGAAGGACAAACCAGTTTATCTCTAATATTCTTGCTGATATTTGAGCAACTTTTTTATATTTCTGATGTTATTGTGATGAATTTGACTTGTAGGAAACTTTCTCCAACTTCAAAGCTAAAACAGGATCTAAAAACTTATCTGGCCTGGGGAGGGACTTGTTGCAAAGTTTTGTTGATACAAAACGAAATAAGTGATTAATCAGTCAGCCCGGTTTCTTTCCTGTAGGGAGTCATTTCTTTTTAAAATTCGTGCATACCTGGCCTTATTAACTTTTCCTGTTTCCCTTCAATTAGTAGCCAAATCTTCTTAAATCAATGTTCTGCTCTTATAGGGTTAACTGTATTTATTGTTATACTAAAAGTTAGTAAAAGTCAATCCACACACTACATACCAACCATACAATATGTAATTATATACAATTATTAATATAAAGAAAATAATAACGCAAACAGCAGTAGTTGTTGTTATTGTTGTAGTAGTAACTTATAACATTTTAATGCTTTACACTCCAACTGGCAGACAGACATTCCTTTTTTAATGCCTTAAAGTCTGCTCTTTTATTATTGTTTTCACATTTTGTTTTTCTTCTTTGTTTCGATTTTTGTTTCTTCTTTAATATTTATTAAATTATAATTCTGACTTTTCTGCTCTCCAAACTGAAACGTACAAACCAAAAACACAAATCAGTACAAATTTATAAAAAGAAAATCCCTTTTCTTTTATTACCTTCGCTGGCATTCAGCAGCGAACGGCAAGAGGAGCAGCACAAAATAGTGCTCGTACGAAATTAAATATAAGAAACTAAAACCATGAAATATTATTTAACAAGATGATTATAGCACGTTTACTGCTACGAAGTGTGTCCATGCCCACATACAGCCGAACATGAATTCGATCCAGCTGTAGTAAGAGTATATTTACTATACTGGCATTTATATGTTTGTGCGAGGCAGACAGACAGACGGACTTATTCATTGGCATGAAATATATGAATCGTATTTGTGTTGTTATTAAAGTTTTTTATTCCAAAAAGAAACAAAAATTATAATATTCTTTATTGAAAAAAAAAATGTACAAATCAGTATGTTTTGTTGTTCTACATGTGTTGCCAGTAACAGTGGCGCTGAAAAGTGTTTACGAGATTCAAACATATATTTTTTTTTAAATCAATTAAAAATGATGTGGTTTTGCCCAGACTTTTGTGCTGCTTTTAAAATATTCTACTCCGGCTGAACGTTATAATTTAAAGAAATAATTAGGAATTCAAGATTTCAGTGTGGTAAAATTACTACAGCAAGTAAAATAAATCAAACAAAGCTGCAGGAGCGGACGCACTGTCCGCGGAACTATTTAAGGCAGCCGGAGATGATGGTTGGGCGCATGCACCAGCTCATCTGTAAGATATGGTCGGAGGAAAGCATGCCCGACGAGTGGAATCTCAGCATCGTTTGCCCGCTCCACTAAAAAGGAGACCCCTTCAAGAGATGCAAATCGACACCCACCACCTATTCGTCGATTTTAAGGCCGCATATGACAGTGTGTATAGGGACGAGCTATACGAAGCCATGTCTAGTTTTGACATTCCTACTAAACTCGTCAGGCTGTGTAGGATGACGATGGAGAACTCTCGCTGCTCCATCAAGGTCGGTAACGAATTCACCGCGACCTTCAATGTCAGAAGGGGATTTAGACAAGGCGACGCACTGTCATGTGATTTTTTTAACATAATTCTTGAGAAGATCGTGCAAAACTCACACGCCAACAACAGAGGCACGATCTTCCGAAAGTCCTTGCAACTGCTAGCATACGCTGACGACATTGACGTGATTGGTCGAACACAGCGAGCCGTCACTGAAGCGTTTGCTGGTATTTCAACGGAGGCGGCCAAAATGGGTCTAGCGGTGAACGAGGACAAAACGAAGTATATGCTGTCATCAAAAAAGGACGCGCAACGCCGACGACTGGGCCAGAACATCACCATAGGCAGCTATAACTTCGAGGTAGTGAAGGACTTCGTCTACCTTGGCTCCCAAGTCAACAGTATGAACAACATCAGTACCGAGATCAAACGCAGAATAACTCTTGCCAATCGCTGTTTCTTTGGGCTCAAGAGGCAATTGAGTAGTAAGGCCCTTTCTCGAAAAACCAAGTTGACACTATATACCACTTTGATAATCCCTGTACTTCTTTATGGCGCAGAAGCATGGACGGTGTCGAAGGCGGATGAGGAAGTCCTTGGTATTTTCGAGAGAAAAGTTCTGCGTTCAATCTTCGGCCCTGTTTGCGTTGATGGTTTCTGGAGAAGAAGATTCAATCATGAACTGTACGGGTTGTACAGCGACATGAGCCTAACCAGGCACCTACGGATCCAACGGCTAAGATGGTTGGGCCATGTAGAGCGCATGGAGAATACTGCTCCGACCCGTAGAATCTTCGATTCCGAACCTGTGGGACAACGCAGTAGAGGACGCCCACGGAATCGATGACGCACACAAGTGGAGAGGGACCTCAACTAACTTGGTGTGTACAATTGGAGAACGCTGGCTAAAGACCGTGCCAGCTGGAAAACTTTGTTGGTTGAGGCACAGGTTCACCACGGACTGTAGCGCCAAAAGAAGAAGAAGAAGAAGTAGTAAATAGAATAGTGTAAATAGAATCCCTATTAGAGTTAACAGGGATTTTTGTATGTATTTATTGAATATCTGAAAAGAAGTATTAATTCAACTGCATTTTCTAAAATAGTTCTTACAAACCGCAATCGCAGTATGATCATGTATTTGCTTAGTTCACTAACAAATCTACGATTCCAATTTCAAAGTTTTTGGATCAAATTTTCGACTGCGAATATTCTTATAGTCATGTGACGTCACACAATTATACCTTTACACCTACATATATCTTTTGTTCTCAGACTTACATACACTTACACATATTCTTTTAAAGGAATAAGAAGATCCAACATGTTTGTGGGCTCCAATCCTAATGTACTCATCATTGGGCCCGCAAAAAAAAGAGAAAATAGGAATGAGCGCTATAAATGTTACGGGATCAAGAAGAGAGTATGAAATTTTATTTAATTTATGTTGCGACAGAGGAAAGCATTAGAGGAGAAGGAAGAAGAAAGCATGTACTAAACTTAATAAAAGAATATATATATATATGTATATATATACATAAGCGCTTATCTTGGATTAGTTATTGAAACCCTGCAGGACTACCTCTTCTTTATGACAGCTTTTGCAGAAATTATAGTGTGGTAACTTTGGCCTTTTTTGACGTGATTCAACATGTTTATTACTTCCCCCCAACCCATTTTTTTATACATTATTCACGATGGACCTATGCCTTAATATGAGTCCATGAGGTTTCCGGCATATTCAGCGTTGGAAAAAGCGGCCATTTGCCGCTTGGAGTGAACGACGAAATGAGCAACTTTTTCATAATATAGACGGGTTATCTGGCCCTCTGCTAATGAGAAAATAGTCTTACACAGTCAGACTCAGTCACTTATTGAGTTAGAAAACTTCTGCAAACCAAGGAGCCCACTGTTTTCTTTTATAGTTTTGTTTTTATTTGTTTCTTTCCTTTAATATTCGTCTTTTTTCAGGGTATGGCAAAACACAACCTTTTGATTATCTTTGATTACTATTAAAGGTTTCAACGTTTCTATAAAGTCCAGTCAAAGAGGCAACTACACAATCATTATATGGACACCTGTGAGTATATTATTATTACACTTCATGCTCTCAATAAGAATTTCAACTTGCCTTTTATGTCTTCTCTTTAATATTTTATTTTTTTATATGTACATACATACATATATGCGTTAACAACTTGGATTTCAGAGTTGAGTTTTTTTTTTGATGTGTTTGTTGGTTGCGTTTCGTTTCGTTACGTTACGTTTCCCTTGACCTTAAATGCTAACGTGCGAGAACATTTCCGTTGGTGGGTCTGGCCAGTTGTATGTAGTGGCTGTTTCATTGTGTTTCACTTACAGGTGTTGACAATTTTAATAAATTGTATTAAAGTTATATTTATTATTATTTTTCTTTTTTGGTTTTTTTTTTTGTGTGGTAATTTACCTCTTCAAAATTATATACTATTTATCTGGTGGCAATAATCTACAAAAAAGAACAAAAAAAAAAAAAAACTTAAAAGAAAAATGTTTATTTATTATGAAAAATAATTGTAAATTATTTCTTTCAGCGGAAATGTCATTGGCAATTTGCAGTTGCTGTTTTCCAAATAAATAAGCAATAGAAACATG
The DNA here is from genome assembly GCA_932526305.1 of Epicampocera succincta. Taxonomy (NCBI): domain Eukaryota; kingdom Metazoa; phylum Arthropoda; class Insecta; order Diptera; family Tachinidae; genus Epicampocera; species Epicampocera succincta. The sequence goes on along the minus strand of OW052036.1, from coordinate 58,310,325 downwards.
CAGGCCTTTGCCACTGTTTAGCTGCCCGTTTAGTACTTAATTTATAATGAAGAACGTGTGTTGCAGCGGAAGAACGTTTTATCTCGGGCTCACACTTATCGCAATGACAGTTACTTTTTCGTTTATTTCTACACAATTTGATTTTAATTTCAAAACGTTGTATTCCAGAGGGTGCTAAAAGTTCATTGATTTCATTTTGAAAACGAATATGTGATATATGGATGTGTGTGCATGTGTGTGCGTGTGTGTGTGTGTTGTTTTCCCTAATTTAAAAGCTGTTGGGTGCCAAGCGGGTTATTGAAAAAGTGTATGACCAGACACGTAGCAAGCAATTAAATTACTGATTCATACCTTTTATGTTGCCAGCAAAAAAAAAAAAATTATTTAAATGTGAGAATTTGTTATAAGACTTTCGTTTAAAATTTCAACTAGTTTTTGTATCTGAAGTTTTTATTTTGAATTTAAGATCTGAGAGAACAAAAAAGAAATTATTTTAATTATTGGTTGTGTGTGTAGTCGTAGTTGCTGGTGTAGGCTCTTACTTTATAATTAACGTTCATAAATAATAATTTAAATTCAAAAAGTAATTACAGTGTTGGGTTTTCCTTTCTGTACCACTCACAGACTACAAACACTTTCTCAGTTTTTTTTATTTTATTTCATTTTATATCATTTAGACATGTTAAGTAGCTGCCAGGGCAGCTGTCTTTTTCAAATATAATTGTTTTGGGCAATTGTTTGTTTCTTTATTTGTGCGACTTCGAAATAAATTTGAATTTTCAAACACCCGTATGCCAAAATTTATGAAGTGTCTAACAAATTTTATGTGAACATTTTTAAGCCAAATAAAAAAATTTACATAAATTTTTAATTTGTGTGTGTGTGAAAATATATAAGGGCCTACATGTGTATAAATTTTAGTGTGATACGTAGAGATATAGACTAATTCTGGAAATATAAACGAAATTCTTTGTAAAACGCTTTTCCATCTGACTGCTTTTAAATGATAAAGTTTGTAAACTTTATTAGATAATAAAAGTTTATTAAACAACAACTTTAATATTTTGTTATTTATAAATAAAACAAAATTAATAAACAACAACAATAACGAAAAGTTAAGATTAAGTCCTTAATGCTTTTATAGCTTTATGCTCTTATACTTATTATTAGACTCTTAAGTTGACCGGTTCGTACACTCTGATACACATTTACTATGGGTATAGTAATATTACTATATAGTATTATTATTATATTTGACAGCTGTTCTACCTCTTGCGGTTCCATACGAATCCACAGCTTAGTTCTAACATCCGTATTTTTACTTGACTTGACACAGCAGCGTTATCTTCTTCTCATTCGTATAGTTTTCAGTCTTATATTTTTATGGTCTTATACACGTCTAGCACTTTAGTTTTGTAATAGGCAAACTTCTCATGCGTTGTCACTAGACTTCTGCAATTGACATAAGAATTGACAATCGCTTGCGTGATACCTCATAATCATTTCTATTATTGTCTTATACTTCCATATTCTTATATGTTGATACCCCATAATTTTTTAGTTTTCTTTTCTTTATAAAATGTTACTTTAACTGTGATTTATTTTGTAATCTCTTACGTTTTCATGCAGTTATTTTCCGGCTCTTGTAATTGTATGATCTTATACTCTTTCTATTCCGTTAATTCTCTGTCTCTTATACTCTTATACTAATGACGTTCTGTCTACTGTAATTACCGGTTTATACAATAATTTAGACCTTCAAAACGCAAGAACGATTATTTTATTATTTATCAGTTAATTATAATTTTTAATGCTTCTTTAATCAGAATTGTTTTATTATGAAAATATTAATAGTTTCACTATAAATAGTTACAAAATTACCACGAAATGTATCCACTCCTACTATAAATGTTTAAGAAATTGTTTATATTTGTTAAGAAGGTCGACTAATTTTATAAAATTAATATAAAATAAGAATTAATATCACTGTGAAGAAATATTTTGTACAATTTTTCAAGTTCATAATTTTATACTTTCTCTGAAAACAAAAAACTTAAGGAGGAAGGAAAGCTTTAACTTTATGGCGTCACGCGGACCTTTCAAACAAAACAAAATTTTTTTATGAAGTTTTTTGAATTGTCAGTTGAAATTTTGATAAAGATAATAAGTAAATTTTGCAGATTTCGAATACTTATAGTACCCAGTTTGAACATACAATATTGTGCTTTTTTTTCTCCTACTCTTATACTATTATGATTTAGTCTGATAAGTGCTACTATACCGGGGCACATAGAGTCCGTTATGCTTTATTCCCTGCCCTTTTTAAATGACGCTTAAACGCACCGACGGATTGGGTTGGCAGAATCAGTACTTTGTTAAGGCATATAAAATCTTTACTTTTCAATGAAAATCTTAATCAAAACAAAGAAAAAATTAACTGATAATTCTCAAAGTACTTAATGTACGTTAAAAGTTGCTTTGAAATCGACACAGCTCATAACAAACCCTGTATTTTAAGTTAATTGAAATACGAGAAGGATTCTAAGTCCTTATTCGATATTCTTAAGTCCTTATTCGATATTTTACATATATTTTATTTATATATTTAAAATTTAGTGAGACCAAGTTTCAAATTTATTTATAAATTAATATTCTCCTCTTATACGTGACGAATTGTTTTTGCTGCTTTTCTTCAAACCTGTTTTATTTTTTATATTGTACATTTTTTTAAAATAGAAGAATTTTATAGTTAACAGGAAACATAAAGGAGGCAAAAACCAGCCACTGCTTTAAAGTTGAAGTTGAAAAACAAAGAAAATAGAATTTTATCACTAACTAAAGCCACCTTATAAAATATTTTCATACTCAATTCAATACATTTTTACAATTAATAATAAAACTTTTAAATATAATAAAATCTTGTTTAAAAGAAAAGCGAAACTGAAATTACATTCAGTCAGAACTTATATAATCATGGAAATGAGAAAACATGTAGAAAAAAATGAGCACCAAAAACATTAATACAAAAACAAGCAACTCATCAATCTGCAGGAATGAGGATGAGCCTTAACGCAGATGTGCCAACAAAGAGAGACCAACAAAAAAAAAAAAAAAGAAAAAAACGAAACATTAAATGAAAAATACAAAAGGTTCCCAAACTACAACCCCATTAAAAGGTAATTTAAAAATTGCATCAACATGAGTTAAAATAACACAAAAATCATCTCTATCAACTGCAGCGAACAGCTCAAAAAGATATTTATTAAAAAAAAAAAGGAATCAACAACATCATTGCAACAACATATTCCACATACAACAAACACTTCGTGGCATTTACTTACAGCGCTGGCAAGAGGCAAATAACAAAAAGAAAAAAAAAAAAAAAAAACAAAAAAGGAGAGAAATGAAAAACGTTAATGTTTTTAACAGAAAATAAAAGCCAGCAGAGGCAAAGCAGGCATAAGACAAAGAATTACGAGTTTTTGTGTTGTGTTGTACGCTGATATTACACACTTGAGAAATTTTTAATTAACGATCTTAAAGATCGCGTCAGACAAGCGAATGTACTTCAAAGAAGCACAACACAAGAGACAGGGATAAATAAAACACATTTTGATGCGGTCAAGTACGAGTAGAGAGGAACAAAAGCACAACACACCATATTAGCAATATCAGCTAACAATAAACCAGTTAACATAAACAGATCATCAAGTCAAATCAAAAAAAAAAAAAAAACTACAACAACAACAATGCACACACACTCCACTCACACTCATACTCACCCATTCAGCCAGTTAATGAGGCAAGAGGGGCAACAAAAAGAATATTTAATGTTACAGCGCCTTTAAACTTCAGAAGTGCCAAACAGCAATTTGGCTTGTTGGCTGGTTGGTTGGTGGTAACAAGACTTAAAGCAGAGCTTAGAAGAAAATTCTCGAAACTATGTGCCACAGAAGATTTGGCCCAGCCGAGATTGATGCTGCAACTAAATGTGTATTAAATACGAATAACAGACGAGCAACAGCCATCAAGTGTTGTTATCAATTTGATCATCGAGCCATCATTATCTTCACATTACTGACCACACCATCCATTTTCATTTTCAGTGCAAATGAAATTTAAAAAAAAAAAACTAGAAGAAGAGCAAAAAAAAAAAACCACCTCAAATAGTGCAACATTGTAATCACATTTGGTGTTGCGTTGTGAAAAGTTGCGCTCTCTGTCTCTCTTGGTTGTGGGCCATTTTACAAAAGATCTCTACAGTGAGGCCGGCGGCTAAAATAGTAACTTTAGTTCTTAGACCATAAATAAACAAACCATAAATCACTGTCCAAACTGTTCCGAGGCTTTTAAGAATGATTTAAGAGAAGAATTTGAGTCAAAGCTTAAGAGATACTCATTTATCTAGAATTGTAATCAGGCGATATTTTTGTACTTAAAACCAATGAAAGGCGCTTAACGCTTCAGGCTGCCTGCCAGCTCTTGTTATCTGTAGCCAAGCAAGAGCTCACGCATTTATAAAGCGGTACTGGGTAGCGCTTAGCAAGTTGCTGTTTAAATCATTCGAAAATATTGACGGCTGATTTGACGAACAGACAAAGTTTATTTTTCTTCAAAATAAATATAAATTATAAAATTAACAGCAGCTTCATGTGTGTTTTACTGCCAAGGCACAAACTTTATTTAGGAAAAATTTAACTCATTTGCAAATATTTAAGGACCAGCGGCTAAAATGTTTCTAAGCAACCAGCAATTTTTATATACAAAACACACAAAAACTGAACCGATTCTATGGCAAAAAAAAATAATCATAGATCATTTAATTTCCAAGTTAAAGCAACTGATAAAAAAAAAATCCCTTTCTTTAGAAAAAAAATTTATTACTCAAAAAGAAGATAAAAAACCAGATTTGCAATCAAGATCATTAAGTGCAGATCACATATTTACGGCAAATCAGCTGCAATATCGAGCGCTATGACGTTGTCGCCGGCAAATAATGTCTGAGCAAAAACACAGACTGAATGCAGGGAAGGAACAAAAAAACAGACAGGAATTAACACGTGAACACTATGCACACCTTTTGTTAAAATGGTTTATGGCGTTGCCTGGAAAAGAAACAACTGAAAAGCTCTTGTTAAATTTGGTCGTATGAAAACAAGCGGCCGTTAAGACACTTTCAAAGTGAACGACTGCGAACACTTATGGAAAACAACAAAATTAGCAATTGCCAATAAGAAGGCAGGAGGAAAAGTTGTTTCATGGAAAATATGTAGCAGCGTTTATAAAAAAGTATGTTTTACAAAAAATGTATTTGCTTAAAACAGAGCCTTTTATATGCTAAAAAAGATAATTTTTTAAAAAAGTACCTTTTACAAAAAAGTACCTTGCATAAAAAAGTACCTTCCATAAAAGAATACCTGTCATAAAAATAGTGCCTTTTATAAAAAACGTATCTTTTATAAAAAAAAGTACCTTTTATAAAAATAATACGTACCTTTATAAAAAAAGTACTTTTTATGAAAACTTATTCCCTGCAACAAAGTACTTCATATGAAAAATTCACGTTTTCTAGAAAAGTAAGTTTTAAAAATAAAGTGTAGTTTTACAAAAAAGGACTTTTTATAAAAAAGTGTCTTTCAGAAAAGTACCCTGTATAAAAAGTATTCTAGTACCTTTTATAAAAAAAAAATACTTTAATAAAAAAATTATTTTCCCTAAAAAAATAGTTTTTATGAAAAGTTTTATAAAATATTACGTTTTATAAAAAAATATTTTTGTTACAAAAAGAGTACTTTTTGTATAAAATCCGTTTTATAAGAAAGTAGTTTGTATAAAATATTATTGTATCTGTCATAAAAGCGTACTTTAATCGTACGCAAAAAGATACCATTTATGACAAATTGTATTAATAACGAACTGCATTTTTTAAAAAATTCCTTTTCATACAAAAATTACGTTTTACAGAAAAAGAACCTTCAACAAAAATGTACTTTTTGTTAAACAAACATTTTATATAGTAAAAAAATATCGGAATTTTTGAAAAAAGAACCTCAGGAAAAAATAAAACAGTCGGTTTTGAAATAAGGATTTTTTAAAAACGTGTTTGTAAAAAACCAGCTTTACAAAAGTTATCTGAAAGAAGCTTTTTTGAAATATATAGTTTCAAAAAGGTCTTTTGGAGAAGTTAATGACTTATTTATTTAAAAAGATCGTTTCTTTCTGAAAAAAACATCAATGTCCTGCGTGTCAAAAATTTCTTTGCTGCCTTCGTTAAACCTTTGCTATATCAAGATCAGTGATAAACAAATAGTTTTATGTAGAAACATACACAGACACTCTTGCACACATACACAAACACACTCCTGTATACACCAACACACAAACAGACACAAATATGTATGTACTTGCGCATGGACATGTAGTCGTGTGTCGCATTCAGGGACTACAACAGCGTTTCGTACGTATTGGAAACTTATAAATATGTCTTAAAGTATGTGCCAAGTAACTGATGGTTACCCATCAGGCGTCAGGGTAATTTAGCCTTAAATTAGCAGCCATCTACACTTCAGCTTAAGGAGTGATTCGATGATCAGCAGACCCAACTGCCCGAGTTGAGAAACGCAACAGAAACGTGCAAAACGTTGTTGCGCACCGCAATACATTCGATGCACGAGCTGGCGAAGAAGTGTGTTGTGGTTAAACCAGTTTAGTGATTCCAATTTTAAAATCAATCGCCATGTCTTGCAGACTCCCTGGTTGCGCTAATATTTACGTGAGTAGATTGTTTGGCAACTTTGGTAAGAAAAAAAGAAAATGAGTTGATGCCACCTTGAAATTTTTGTTAATATTTGGAAAAAAAAATATGAAAAAATGATGGTGTTTGTCAAAGTTAACGCCACTTGTTCGCCGGCCACAAACAGGAAATGGTCTAACCATGTCAGTTTTTTATGTATTTATTTTGAGCCACAACAACTTGATTTGCCTGCTGCATTTCAGCGATTAAAATAAAAGCTTTTTCCACAAATTTTAATCATCATTTGAAAAAGTTTCTTAAAGCTGTATTTTCATTAAAATAAAAGTCATTTAAAAACCTGTCGTTTTTAAAGAGTATCTTCTTAAAATAGCTTTGGATTTATTTTGTGTAAAAAACTTGTTTAGTAAAACATAAAAAGGACATATTGAAGAAAGTACCAGTAGAAAAAAATACTTAAAAATTTCCTTCTTAAAAACCATCAGCTTTTTGAAAAAATTACCTTTCAAAGAATTTGCCAAGAAAACACCGTTTCAAAAAAAGATTTTTAAATAAAAGAACTTTGTTTAAATAAAAGCACTTTTAAAAATTAGTATATGACAAAAAACAACTTTTTAAAAAAAAGGTAATTTTAAAAAAGTACTTTTTCAAAAAATTGTTTCTTCAAAAATTCAGTTTAAAAAACTGCTGTTTTAAGAAAAATTTACCTTTAAAAAAACATACTATTACGTAAAAGGACCTTTTTGAAAAAGTAGCTATTTTTGAAAAAGAAACTTTCTAAATAAATTAAAAAAAAAAATAAGTTGATAGGAATAAGTTTAAAAGAAAAATGTGTGTTTAAAAAAGTACCTGCCTAAATAAGTACATTTTCTTAAAAAAGTACTTCATAAAAATATATGCCCTTTAAATAATATCTTATTAAAAATGTCTTTCTTCTTTCTTTCTTACTTCTTAGAAAGTAATAATTTCTTAAGAAAAAGTATCTTTCAAAAGCAAATACGTTTCTAAAAAATAAATAATGAGAGTATTTTTTAAAAAATAAAATGTTTCTAAAAAGTAAATAATAATATGTAATTAAATGCAACACGTATTTGAAAAAGTACTTTTAAAAATGAACACTTTCTTAAAAAAAGTGCCTTTCAAAAAATACCTTTCTAAAACTTAATACCTTTTTAAAAAAGTACCTTTTCCACACAGTGCTTTCTATTTTTTTTTTTACCAAAACTGGTTGTGAAAAAAACTGTGTTCTTTAAAAAGCATATTTTTTTTACAAAACAAGTATATTTTTGATAAAAAAAAGTACGTTTTTGATAACTGTCGGTTTAAAGAAGAATCGTTTTTCAAAAAAGTACACTTTTGTTTGAAAAAAACTTTTTTATAAAAAGCCAATTTTTTTATTTGTTAAAAGTACCTCTACTAGAGAATAAATTTTGAAAAGGAGACAAGCATTTTTTCTTTCTGGCTTACGGGCACCTCTTTTTTGCTCACCCGCCCAAATATTTTACTCATGTACAAAATAGTTGCTGCAACATCACACATTGTTTCGTATTCATCAACATGATTATCAAAAGTAATGAGGTTGTTATGACTTTTATGGTTATAAACAGCAAAACTGGTTGTACGCAACAGCCTCAAACTCTCAGTCTTGCATGCCGTCGTTTGCTGATGTCCAGACCCTTCTGCCAGTTTGAGGCGAAAGACAACAATCAAGTTGTAGGAAAAACCTTGTAGTGCTTTTAGTGTGAAATTTTGCAAGCACTTGAGAAGCGACGTTCGCACATGCCCTCTAAAAGCAAAGTCCAATAAAAGACTTTTTGCAAGTATATAAATGGGCCTTTGAGCGCGAAATAGAGAAATAAAAAATGGCATAAAACATTTTCCATACAAATGATCAATTAAGTAAACAAGACTTATTGCTATTTTCTGTGCTTGGCTGCTGATTAAAACCAACGTCTAATTTAAATATTTTATGTTGCTTTTACACACTCACATCATTAACTTGTTAAACCGAGTTGGCCAGCATTTAATGCAAGAGCAGTGATTAAATTTAAGCAGCTGCTTCAGCTGCTCTCGTACTGGAAATAATTTCCTACAAATACATGTAATTTTGCATAGTTTTCGTTTAAAAGTGCTCAGTAATTTACCATTATTTCAGTCAAATTAGAAACTCCGGCAAAAACACTAAATGGGTTTTTGTTTATGTTTTTGCTTGCGCATTAAAGTGGGAGAGTGTGTATGTGTGTGTGTGTGTGTGTGTGTGTGGCAAAGTGAATGCTCATTTAGTTTTCAATTAAAATCTAATAAATAAATTTACCACTTTGTAAATAATATTGTACCTATAAATTTATTTGGTTGGATATTTTTGTTCTGTTTGTTTGCACAAGAGCCTGCAACCGCCATCAATACGAAATGCCAACATTGAAGCGCTTGTGATGGTCCACGTGGCCCATTTTATGCGATGGTTAATTCTAATTATTTAAATGGTCCAGCTGATTATTTTGCTTGTTTTGGTTGTTTGGAAGCAGCGTTGGTGCCCAAAATGAACCACATCAGGCATATATTTAAATCAAGCTCAAAAATCATGATCCCATTTTATATTAAGAGTGGACGAGAAAAGCTCGGAAAAAGAAAAAGATTTGCTTCTAAAAAAGAAAACGGCATCGGAGCAAAAATATCACTTGAAAAGGTGCCAGTGGGAAACAAATTTTACACTTAAAATACTTTTTATCCAAAATGATTTAAAAGATGTTTTGCAAGGAGTGCCCTGAAAAATATTACTTGTTAAGAGTAGTACCTCTAAAAAGTTACCTTTCAAGAAACTGTAAGTTAAAAAAATACATTTTCGAATGAATTCTTTTTAAAAAGGTCCTTTTCAAACATTAGCTTTAAAAAATATTTTTTTTTTAATTTATTTTTGAAAAAGCACTTTTGGAAAAAAACCCTTCAAAGAAATATCTGCAAAACAATTCAAAAAAAAATACAGAGTAAGTTATGCTTAAAAAAGTACCTTTTTGTACAAATGCCGCTTTTTAAAAAACACACCTCTTTTAAAAAAATACCCTTTGCAAAAAATAAGTATTCAAAGGAAACCTTTTTAATAAAAGTATGTTTAAAAAATGCCTTTTTAATAAGCGTAAGTTTTCAGTTTTTTTTTGATAAAAGTAGCTTTTTGAAAAAAGTGAGGTTTTGATAACAGTACTTTTTAAAAAAAGCGCCTTTTTGACAAAAATTACCTTTCTGATGAAAGTATCTTTTTTAGAAAATTACCTTCTTCATACAAGCTACCTTTTTGATAAAAATACCTTTTTGAAAAAAGTACCTTTTTAAAAAAAGTACCTCTTTGAAAAAAATACTTTTTTGAAAAAGTACCTTTTTGAAAAAAGTACCTCTTTGAAAAAAGTACATTTTTGAAAAAAGTACCTTTTTGATAATAGTACCTTTTCAATAAAAGGATCTGACATTTCAAATAATTACCCCTAAAAAAAACTTTTTAAAAAAAGTGCCTTGTAAAAAACGTATTTATTAAAATAGTACTTTTTGGAAATCGTAGATCTTAAGAAAACTTGAAAATATACCTTTAAGCAATAACTCTTAAAATAGTAGCTAATGAAAAGAAATATAAAAAAGCGGGTTTTAAAATAAGTTAGAAAAAAATGTTTTAAAATAGTCACGTTTTTAAACAAGTGATTTGTGGAGAAGTTTCTTTTAACAAAAAGTACTGTATTAAAGGAGTAACTGCTGAAAGGAAAGCACTAAGAAAAGTTTAAAAATACCTACTTGTATTAGTAGCTTTAAATGTGTTCTTGCAACTAATATCATATCTTTTAAAAAACTACTTTCTAGTTAAAAAACTTTTGGAATAGATACTGCCAAATACAACACTTTTTAAAAAGTACTTTCAAATAATGTATCTTCTTAGAAGGTACTTTCAAATAAACTACATTTTTAAGAATTACTTCCAAATTAAACACCTTTAAGGAAGTGCTTTCAAGCAAAGTACATTTTCAAATAGTCTCTTCAAATAAAGCGCGGTTTTAGAAAAGTGAAGTTGAACAAGTTTTCCTCTATGAAATGAAATCACTTACAGCAAGAAATTGTGTTTGAAAAAGTTTGTTCAAAAATGTGCCACCATGTTGCTGCAAAGAGCCCCGTTTACGATGATCGATTAATGAGGCTGTTGTTGCTTTCAATAGAATACCGCTGCCATAGAATTACACGCAATTTGATCATTCTATGTAGCATTTGTTTAGCAGCACGAAAAAAGCAGAAAACTCTGGCCAAGTCTAATCCTTAAACATAAATTAAAGAAGGCCGGTTTATTAAAACTATGGAAGACAATTCCCCACACTGCAAGTCCCTCTGCTGCATACCGTTTCACACTACCGGCCACTAATTCAACTCAAAACATTATTAGTGCTGTGACGTTTATTGTATTGGTCATGTATTCCCCCGATGAAATTTGGTACGAGTACATCAATAGAAGTGTTGGCTTTGGCGCGAAATATGTTATGGTTAAATTCATGTTTAATTTAAAAAAAAACAAAAAAAAAAAATCATACCACTCACTGCACTGTGGCACAAACACACACGGCGAACACACAATACAAATAAAGCTTCTTATTGGACAGAACATGAAAACAAATGTACTAACACTCTCTAATGCCCAACAACATTATGGTCATTATCGGCAACAACATTCGCAACAACAAGAAAATAGCTTTTGGCCAAAATTGAAAACATGAAACCAAAAAAAAAAAAAAAACCTGGACGTTTTCGAATACTGGAAAATATAAATACATACATTTGTTTGAACCTATATCTGTGTTTATGTATGTATGTATGTATGTGTGTATGTGTGTATGTTTTGACCAACAAATTAATGACATTTGAAGGGTTTTATATTGTTTTTGGTTTCTGTGGTATTGGTTGGGCAACGCATTTAACTAACGTTGCGTTGGCGTCTGTGAGCTTTTGCAGGCAAATGTTTTAAACAAAAGTGCAATTCAAATTGAGAGTGTTTGCAACAACAACAACAACAACAGCAAAAAAAAAATCCATTTATTAGAGTTTCCAAATTGATTTTCTGTTTATAATTATAAACAGCTTTCGCGGTGTATAAATTGATGCCGTTGATTGTAGACGAGAAAAGTCCTGTATGAAACAAATCTTTGACATCGAAACTAGTGTTTTGAAGGTGAATGGCTGGCTGCTGGTTTATAGCAAAATTGTTTCACTTGAACGTATTTTTAAATACGTTGGCGTTATTAATATTTAGCAGCTGTGTCCTCAAATTATGTCCTGGTATTCTGCCAGTGATGCTTAACGACTGCCAGCCTGTATTACACATATCCTGGCCAAAACGCGATATCACCTACTTATTCTTATACTGAGAAACACTTCCAAGTTGAATTTGCCGCATTTCTATTCACATGTTATTCTAGAATTCAGAATTTCCTGCCAATATTCTCATCTATAGTTTTCTTATAAAAAATTTAATATATCAGACTAGAAGGTCCTGCTTTAAATTTTATTTTCGCAAATAGTTATGGAAGAAATGTACAACTCACTATAACTTGATGTGTCTGGCTACATAAATCCTGTTTACTATAATGCATATTATTACGCAACATAAAGTACCTTTTTTAAAGCCTTTAATGCCAGTCGCAAGGACCTGTCATAGTTTCTGAGGATTACAGTTCATGTATAGTTTCCAGTTTGATTGCATTAATACAACTAAATAATATAACTTTAACAAAAATATTTTGTTTCTTAGCGGTTTTCCTACACTTTTGCTCATTTGCGCTGCTGGTCTAGGCTTTTAGCAAACCGCCCGATGTTGCTTTCGGTCATACAAGAAGGTACGACAAAACTTTAGTTATATGTTGACTTCAGACTCACATACAGTCCAACACTCCTTAAAACTACAAACATGGAATGTGGCAACTGGGCAAGTCGCATGGGCTCCGTGCCATCATGAACTACGTGGATGCAGAAATTAATTTATGAATTGATTCTTATTGGCTTGAAAAGCTTAAAACTTAAAACATATTAATACGTTTCTCCTTAAATTTCACTTATGCTGGCTTTATTCTTCAAACGAAATCGTTCAATCAAATTTAAGCATTAAAATGTAGAAACAAAAATTCTTTCTGCTCGTCATAAACAAATTTCGGTTTCATTAATTTTTGTTTGTTTGGTTGTTTACTGATCACTGCAAAAATAAAACTTGCCAATTGAAAATCATTCAACTTTTTGTCACAAGTTTATTAAATAAAACTCGGTCATTCAAAAAAATTGTATTTTTGTAAGAAATATTAATTAAAATTACACAAAAAAAAAAACCAAATACTGCGCGCCCAGCAACTTTTTTGCTGCTGCACAAAATACAATCAACTACAAATGACTTGATATGACTGACACAATTTAACACGAACAGCCAACAACATCCTTTCAGCATCCATCTTCTAGTCGCACTGAATCATCTGACGCCCTCAAATAGAAACACACGATTACGAACTTTTATATAGTTCTTGTATGAATGCAACGAGTATTGATTTATAATTCCAATTAACAAATAAAATTATAATTTGTTTTTCATATTTGTAATAATTTTTGCCGTCGCCTGTGCTGCTCCTGTCGTAGTTAGCTGACGTTGTTGTTCAGGTTCTGCTGTTTATAAAACATCAATTAAATTTTCTTATTAAATCATTACAACATGTGTGCCTCGTTGTACACCAACACAGGCTCCTCAATTCATACACACACGGGCAAATAAACAAACAAGCAAAAATACAAATACAATTGCATTATACAATTTTTAATTAGTTTTTGCCAATAACAAACCCAGCAAACAAACCAGCTGCATTCACTTTTCTTCTTCCTACAAACACAGACTCACATACGCCGGCCTTTACTTTGTATCACTATAACCTTTTGTGTCTACTCGAAGAGATGCCCTGCAAACATTTTCTGAGGAAAAATTCTTCATATTAAAAACGATCTCCTATTATGGGAAAGGAGTCGTTATAGCCACGGAAAAGACTACAAAGGAGCTAAAAACGAGTTGCTTTAATGATAGAGAGATTCGTTTGCAGTTTGTGTTTGTTAAATCGTTGCCGAGTCTCACAGAAAAGTCTCACTCCTGAAGTTTTGACATTTAAGGTACCTGATTTCAATTTGCTTGCAACGATTTTATCAACTCACGTCTTGGTGTGTTAAAAAAGTGCCTGCTGAGCTCAAACTGTCGCTCACTAAGACTCCATATGTTTGCAGGGGCAGAATTCTGAGCTGAGTTGTGCGTGAGTGTGTGTGTGTGTCTGTAAATTGTAAACGTTCCTGCTGTTTGTTCTTTTTTTTAATTTTTTTTGTTTATTATCCTGAGTAGAGGTGAAATGATGGAGCTTGACGGTGGGGTTGTGGGTGGTAGGGAAGGGGAGGTCTATTCATTTAAACAGCCATTCAGTCTGCCTTTCATATGTTGTATAAACCAGTGCAGCACTCTGCTACCATCTATGCTAGATATTTTTATCTGTTGTTGTTGTTGTTGTATATTTCATAAGATGAAACATTGACATAATTGAGTGTCAACATTCATACATGAAATGTCATATTAAAACAAGGTGCACACTCGAAATCAAATGCAAAGCTTTCTTCATACATCATAGGTGCGATATTTTCCCTGACATGCTGTATGAAAGATCACACACATTCTAAATCAATTGACTGTCACAGTTAAACATGGCCGCCTACACACTCTGCAAATATTAGTCTTTCTAATTTAGTTTTGCAAAAATATTATTTCCTCCAGCAGATTGATGGCAATTTCATTCAAAAGAATTGAATCTTAAAGAGGGGATATGAGATTTTAATATGTTGGCAAAGACAAATTTATGTTTCTTAGCACGGCTCTGATATGTACATAAAATTAAGGAGGCGAATTTTTTTAATTTTTCTCGAAAAATAGAGATAAGTTCACCGACATGATACTTTTTTATTCAGAACATTTTTTAGCAACAATAATAAAATATTTATACACCAATTTTCTATCCCTGATAAATTTTTCCATCTCTGATATTTAGCTAAGAGGAAAGAAATGTTTAAGGTAGTCCGCCCATCCTTTAGTTAGAACTTTTAATCCTAAATAAATTTAATGGAAGGCCTAATTTTCCATCCCTGATGTAATATATTAGGGCATGTAATGAATATATTTATATAAAAGTGTTTAGGTACCGCCTGCAAATAATAAATTGTAGTATTTCCATTTTAGTTTCAATACATCAAATACTCAAAAACTGTGTCAGGAATGGAAAATTGCATTCATAACTCTTGCATGCAGTTTTACATCTTTCATACAAGTTATAGGCATTTATTGAAAAATCTTTAAGATACTGTTGCAATTTTGTAATGCATTTAGTAGCAATATTTTGCAACAAAGAAGAAAAATTTAGTGCAGCTTTCCATACCTGATTTAATTTTCATTTATTCAGTGCCCTTGCAAAGATTTTACTATAATTTTATATGTAAATTGGGTTCATTATTTTCACCAATTAAATTCCTACTAATCGTTTAAGTTAAATAATTTTGAAGTCAAAATTTTGCGGCAACCACGTATTTTGTTAGTCTAGAAAACGTCGATGAGTTACTTTGTTGCAAAACTTTTATAACAAGGAAACAAATTACTAGGACTAGAGTTCAATATTGGGTTTTTATATGAACAAGATTTTATTTTCAATTAAAGGTTTAAATTACTTGTTATTTCAAGTTTTTAAACTCTGCATAATAATAATAATAAAAATAGTAAAATGTTATTAATAAATTTATAAATCTTATATATAAAAATATATACAAAGATATATAAATGTTAATAGTTTTTGTTTGTGGCTAAAAACCACACCATATTAATAACTTTTTTTTCGCCAAAAGATATGGCAAAATAAAACCATGACAGAGATGTCAACATGTTAAAATTGAAAAATTTGCTTCCAGGCCTTCTGTCAATCGCACAGAATGAACTTAAACACTGTGAAGTGTCGCCGGCGAACATTTAACGTGTTTACACTTGTAGTGTGATTTCGTATTAAATTTGTAAGGCCTACAATTTTCTAGGAAGGCTTAAGGGCAGTTTCACAACTGCATGTCCATGAATTGTAAGGCGACAAGATATTTAAAGTCATCTGACAATTTTATAGTAATTGCAATAATTTTCTTATTCCATTATTTTTCTTTTTTTTTGTTGTTGCTGTATTAAATGTTGGTTTTCACATTTTGATGTTTCTTTTGAAGCTTTAACGTATGACGACTGTATGTGTCTATGGCAGTTTGCTGATCAGACACAGTGGTTTTGGCAGCTTGTTGTTGCCGGTATTTATTTGTCTTACATTTTGGACTTATCGCAGCATGCAGAACGTTACTAATCGTTTGATTTTTAAGCCCCAAATATGTGGCTTAAGACCCAATAAAAAACATATTATAGACAAATAGTAGGAAATATTGTAGTTGAAATTAACAAACTAAAATCCTATTGAAAAGTTTCTACAAGTCCTTGTCAGGTTTTGTTCTCAGTGTCAACACCAGACACTTTGAAACCCGACTCCTGCCGCTTTAAAGCATTTAAAACACTCCAGCAAATCACAAATTTTTCCAAGACAGGTTCTTGGTTTTGATAACGGATCTTAAAAAATGTCTCTTAGTTATCTATTCTGAATCATTTTCGCCGCGGCTTATGTAGGGTGCAAAAATGTTGGCAACTTTTTAAGGATATATATATATGTTTTTTGTCTTTACATTTATGGTTTCTCTGGTCTTATATGTTGCTACGCAAGTGGAACAAGCCGCATACAAATTTGTAAGTATGTTAATGTTCTGCACACTTGTGCTTGCAACGAGTAGATGCAACATTTCTGTGTTCCTTGCTTAGGCAATTCTTTATTCTTTAAAGTCATGATTAAAATAACCATCAAGCGAATGTGTGGCAGATAGTATAATAGATATACCGAAGCAGCCTGATTGGAAAACAACTTACAGCTATAAGCAGGCAACAACAACAATAACAATAGCAGCGCAGCTATAACAACAACAGAAGCAGGCTACAACTTACGAATGGTTGGTTTTGTTGTTGCTTGTTTTTAGGTTAGAAGTCTGAGTAGGCAGTTTGTGTAGGGAAGTTGTTTAACAACAGAACAGCGGCTGGCTGACATAGAATAGTATCAACAATTTTATTTTTATTGTTGTTGCTGTTGCTGCTGAGTTTGTTTGAACACTGGGAATTGCAATCATATGTCATAAGGCATTTGCCACACTTCCACTTGTACAGCACCCAGGCGAACTCGAACTTCTTTTTTTTTATCAAACATCTGCATATCCAACTTGTACTTTGCTCTCGCACACACGAGCCCATTGTTGTTGCTTTTGTTTTATCATTGCCACTCTCTGGCCATAATTATAAAGGCTTCTGTTAAAGCCCAGCAATAGTTGGCAATTTTATTATATGATGTGATGTTGCGCCTTCGAGTGCAACCAGCATCAACTGCAATTGGCCGTGGAAGGGGTTTACTGTTCCAAAAAAAAAAAATATTAAAAAAAATAAAATACAGAGAGAACAAGAAAACAGAAAACAAAGTGCTAAAGTTGTTGCATTGGCCTTTTTGCAGCAGAGGTGCATTAAAATGCTGTGAACAGGCCTTTAGGGCTGGTTTTTCTTGCAAAATGACATGAAATTTTAATAAATATTGTCAGTATTTTTAATATGAAGACAGAAATTGATGTAAATAATAATGAGTATTAAAAGGTCAATATGTGGCAGGATATGTCCTCCAGAGGGAAAATAATATTACTAGAAATTTCTGAAAGCCAGAATTTGTTCTATAAAACTTCTTTTTATTTGTTAAAAAAAAATAAAAAAAAACATAAAATATTTTTGACTTTGAACATGATTTTGTGTGCCCGAGAAAAGTTTCAGTTTACCAAAATGCCAGTTAATTGGTCTTTTGAAAATCTGCACTCTTATGGAAACAATCTGATGGTACTAAAACAAATTCTTCACACAAATGTCTTCACTTACACATTTGCAGCAAGAAAACGTTCGAGCAGCTCTTCCCCCTGGAGTCCACCCTCAACTTAAATGCAATTAAAACAAATGAATAAAAATGCACCATAAGAGTTTTGTCACGCTCCTTTTCAAATACGACATTCAATGGAATGCAAACGGAAAATGTCGTAGAAAGCAAAAGAACCAAACAATAAAATAAAATGAAATGAAATTTGAAAATATTGGGTTTGTAAAAGAAAACGTGCTGTGGCATACATTTAGAAAATATCCTAGAGAAATTTCCAGTCAAATTAATTTTGTAAGTTTGTTGAAAACGGAAATGAAAATAGTTAAATAATTTAAAAAATATATTAGTGTTCTTCTGGCCAACTAAGCACCAAAACATTAGCCCAAAAAAAGGCCTGGAGCGACGAAATTCTGTGCCAGGACATGCCAACTTTGAGGGTATCCTTTTTTAAAAACAGCTTTTAAGAAGTGTTAAGAAAATTTGTATTTGCAATTGAGATTTTAGTGCCTGAATTCATAAGAATATGTTCATTCTACATGCAGGCTTTTATCTCATTTTCCAACTTCAGACTCAAACATAAGACCGCCTACCGGATATATCCTGGACTTGTTATTATTAGATAATTTGGTGTTTGCTACAATTTCTTAATTTTTGATCTGCTAATATGAGGCCAATTTCATTACTTTTGCTGTACACATGTAATTGCTGCTCATATGTCCTTTATTTTGCACATTCTGCTGGCAAAAATAACAAAAATTGATTACAAATTACTACAAAAATAAATTAACAATTTGTGAAATGCAGCTGCTTGGCTGTATGAGAAGTGTCGCTTCACTTAAAGCAATATTATTCTATAATTTCATGTATCCTTTTTTTAAATAATTGGGCTTAAGCGATTCAATGTTTTTTTTAAGGTTTAGAAGCCACGACACACAAAGTTCGAGTCATGTATTTTCTTTAAAAAATTCCAAAAAGAAATCTTTCAAACTTGGACTCTATTTGCTTAGAAAATTGCTTTCCCATCGATATTGATCTCGAACCAAATCCAATTCCAAATCAATTATTCCACTTAAAGCCTGACACATAAACATTGAAATGAAAACTACATGAGGCCCATTGTAGCAAATTTAGCTTTTGTACAATTTTATTTATTTCCTTTTTATTGGTGTCAATGGGAATTAAATTTAGAAAAAAAAGTCCGACATCAGTAAAACCAATACTAATACCACCGCCACCACCATCGCCATCATTATCACACTCGTACCTCCGGAAATGCAAGCAGGAACATTTTTTCACTGCATTCATTAACCAACTTACAACTAAACAATTGCTTTTATAGACACTTTTATTTGTTCTCCATTAACAAAAAAAAAAAAAAAAAAAAAAAAACAGCGAAAATCATTATTTGACGGCGCTGAATACAGCATCGCGGTTGCTGTGCAAGAAGTGAGAAGAAAAAAACGCAGTTTTCGCTCTTAACACTCGGCTGCCACATACGGCCATTTATAATCGGAAACTTAACGAAAATTTTTATGAATGACCATTGATTCCCATCATTAGTTGTGTCGAACGTGTCAAATTATTGTCAGGGCATTAAGGACGTGGCGTTTTTTGTTTCTGTTCTTTTGTCGTTTTCGCCGTCACTCTGTGTGCCTACACACTCGTATGCAGGAGTGCTGGTCCTGATGGCTGTTTATACTCACTGCGTTCGTTTTCGACTTTGATCCTGTGCGTGTGTTTAAATTAATGTAGCTTGAAACCCAATTGACATTCAGTTTGGCCGCGGGTGACAAATTCTAATGGATGCAGCGCCGTTTTACATTACACTCCCTAAATAATTTATTCCGGGTGGAAGTACTACAATACCGGCAGCATAATTAATTGCTTAGTTTTTGCATTGGCCAGAGACTGTTTGTGCGTTCGTGTGTTTTATACAGCCAAATGTTGATATTTGTAATAAGGATCTCATCATATACATGAATACAAGTGTTAGCGGACACCAATAAGTCTATATTTTAAATGATATTTTGTCTCTTTCAAACCCTAAAGACTGGAGAAAAAAAAGCTCACACAGCAAAATAAAATAAGGACTTATTTTGCTCACCAAAATCGTTCAGAAAGTTTTTAATTAATAAATGATACAAAAGGTAAAATTCTAGAAAGAAAATACTTTCAGATAAAAAAGGGTATCATTAAAAACAGGCACTATTTCTCACACTTCCCAGCGACATGTTTAACGAGTTTTTCGGTTGGAGCGATTGGCGGATGGTGGCCTGTCACCGTCTGGTTTTTATTATTCTGCTGCTGCTGCCAAAGCGCCATGATAAGTTACGCAATAAAGTAGTACTTCCATATAATAAAACTTTACTATCAAACTGCGAGATTCTTGGTGAAAACAGTGCGGGAATTGCACTTATTTTGCGGCACAGCTGGTGGGCCTTCAGAGTCATTTTTGCAACGTTTGTTGGTCAAATTCATGACGGCCGGTTCGATAAACAACAAGCCAACTTTCGTATGCCCAAGGAAGGCTTGATTGGCGCAAGGATATCACCGCTGTCCTTGAACGCAGTACAGAAGAATTCGAGTCACGAAATATCTGCCGGCGAACAAGAACTCGGCATTTCGTAGACTTAAGTTTGATAAGGTTTTTTGTGGTTGTAGGTGGTTGCAGCGTATAGGCGTTACGTGACGCATGTCACGAAACATATTCTACATGAACGATTTGAGGTTATGGTTATCAACTGCACAGAGTGACCTGAATTGGACAGATTTGGAATTGATTTATGCCAACACCTGCCATGAGGGCCTCACCTCACAGTAGACCGTGAATGAACGGAACATAAACTACTTGCTGGAGAGCTCGGACTATCCGGACTGATCCCTTCTGTTGTGTAATTCCTCAGAATGGTAATAGAGGACAGGGCAACATGAATTGGACACCGATATCGTGGGATCATTAAACTCTATCTTGTGGGGAATTTTCTGAGGTTACCAAAAGCCTGTCTGCAGTCGGCCATCAACAAATCCAGCCATATTTGTGCGGCAGACTATAGACATTTAAAAGATATCAGGTCTTGCGTGCATAAAAAACTTTCACATAAGAAAAGAGCTCTCGTTTTTGGTTCCATTTCAACATTTACCCGGCCTTATTAAATTCCATACCTGTGACCTCGTAATAAAATTCAATTTGCCACATGCTGGTGCGTCACAACTAAGTGACATTGTGGTCACGCAAATACAATATTTTCGTATAACCAAATCAGCTGATCGTGATTCAACTAAATTTACGAATTCTGCACTTACGGAAGGTCTTTGAAAAAAATTAACTGTAAGAAAAATATAACAAAAAATTATTTAACAAAAAAAAATCCTGATCCTGAAAATATATTCTTTTAGGTAATTATTGTAGCAAAGAATGCAACTTCATCCACCAAACACCAGTTAAGTGTAAATCATGTATGTATGTACTCGTGCATACGTATGTTTTTACATATATGAAAATATCATTTAAGCGATTTTGTTGTTGCTTTTGTATGCAATTCCGCTGCCTAGTTTTTCGCAAACTGAACTCTCAGCAACAAAGTTGGTTGAATAAAAATAATTAACGCTCCATCAAATCAATGTCACGTCCATGTACGTGAGAATCATTTAGTTCACCTTGATTTTACGTTTCATTTCTTTTTTTTTTTTTGTTTGTGTATTAAAAAAGAAAACAAATTTATAAGAGAGCTGTTGTATAACTTAATATGTTAAAGTGCTGCCTTAACTTGGCCGGTGTTGAATGCGTTGTTGCAGTTGTTATGGTTATTGTTGACCGCAAATATCATCCGCTTTAAAAGCCTGACACAACATAAAAGTGAACAACAACAGCCAGCCAATACCAGCCAATAAAATCATGACTATGACGTTGTTGCAGATAATGATGAAATTACGCCAGTTATAGTTTAAGCATTTTGTTTTCGTACCTTATTTTCATGGTTTTTATTTTTTGCGTTGCGGTTTTCCGCAAAATAACTCTTAAGATGCAGCGTAAATGCATGTTGCAGGGTCGCTTACCAGCGAACACTCGTTTATGGGAAGACGTACCCGTACATAGAGATTGATGGCTGGATAGATGTAACAAACAGACGCTGGGACGGACAGCTGGGCACAAATAATCATTCACTTAAATAACAGTGGCTTGAAACTGCTTTTTTTAACTTTGGCACTTCCAGTTTATAAGTTAATATACCACCAAAACTATACTTTGTTTTCCGATCTGAGTATATAACTTATCGTTTGCTTATTTTGGTTTTGGTTGTTTGTTTTTTTTTTTTTTGTTTTCTTTACTTTTGTTCGTTACAAAGTGTATTAAAAATTTTGTTTTTATTACAAACTTTGCAGACTCATATCACTTTTAAGTCTAAATTATAAAAGAGCATAAAACAAGATTGCAAACGTTTCGTCTTTTGGCCTTTGGAAAATTGTACTGCACTCGCACTTGATCGAAATGATGAGCATATTTCAGCATTCCAATTATATCTTAACTCTGGCATCAGACGCTTTTCGAAAAGTTACCTCACAATCAAACATATGAACAAGCTGCACTTAAACAGTAAGTGTGGCATATGTGGCGTTTCTCTAACTAAATTGTACTACACATTTTTTATGAAACAGCTTGAATTAAATGACGATAAAACCTGCTAACAATTCGCAGTATACTGACATTTAATACCATATGAATTTTCACCTCTATTGATGCAAGTTTCATACTTCCTTCCATATATCCTTTTTTCTAGCAATAAAATTAGTAGTAATTTGTATTACAAATGGCTGGCAAATGGTGTTTCAAATCTCATTGAAAAATGTTATATATATCGCTGTAAGGATTTTCTACATGTTCTTCATATAGATATAATTGAAAAACTTAGTTTTTGGAAACAATTTTATTTAAATGACAGAAAAAACCTGCTCACAACTTGTAATATAGTGATTTTTCATGCCATATAAAAATTCCCTTTAACTGGTGTAAGGATAAAGGTTTCCCCCATATATCCTTTTTTACAGCAATGTAATAAGTTTATATTTTTTTTATATAATTAGCTGCAAAGTTTTGCTTCAAAACTCACTGATGGGTTTTGTTTCTATTCATGCAAGGATTTGGCTGTCTGCTATGCATTTTTTATTTCAGAAATTTAAATGACAACAAAACTAGCTCACAACTTGTACTATAATATATTTTCACTTTATACAAAGTTTAACTTGAATATGTGCAAGGATAAAACTTTCTGCCATATATCCTTTTTTTCGACCCTAAAATTTAAGCTTCAAATATCATGAAAATGTAGCCTTAATAAATAAAAATTGATTTAAAAGCATTAACATATAAATTTATATTAAATATATACAATTTCAAAATTATTTTTAATATGTACTGCTATTTAGTGTTTTAATATAAGTGTTTTCTGCCGCTATTCAATTAACCTCTAAATTGGCCATACTCTTTGAAACTTATTAAAGTTCTTTACTGAAATTTTACAGCAGTTACATTTTGTTATATTTTCTTGTCTTTCGGCTCTGTTCATCATTGTTTTCATCTTCGACAGTATCTTCAGCAATTGCAGTAACATTTCTGACGTCTCGTACGTTGAGGACTCCTCTTAAGGCTGTGATTACAGTTGATGGATTATTTTCCACGCTTGGCAAAGTAATACTAATATAAAAATAATACTAGTACTACTCGTCCCATGAAGCCAGTCTAAATGACTGGCAGCGTAACTCTCTTTCTCTCTGTAGTTTTCTAATCACTTTAAACATTTAATCAGTTTGTTGAAAAATTTCATTTTGTTACACATAAAATAACAAAAACAATTATTATGTGACTGTATGTACGTTTGTTTGTTATACTTTCAGCATTCTGTTCTTCAAACCTCATTTCTAAAGACATCACTATGTTTTTTGAGCAGCCAAATGTCGTTGACATTGTGGCATTATCGTCGTCGTCGTCATCATCATCACGTCATAAGTATTTTGTTGTGATATTTTGAAGTTTATTTGCTGTAAGTATATTCTTATATTTCCACAACTCGTTGTCACATAAATTTATACCTTCTAGAGAGGTTTCAAGTTTCATTTGCAGCTCTGCAGTAGAAAAAAGTTTCTGACTAGCCTCAACCATTTATTTTCTTATTACCACTACGCCAGCATTATCCCCAACATCATTATCTTATTTACCATAATTATTTGCAAAAGCTGTTTATCGGTCTTACGAGTAACTTAAAGGTGATACTTGTTTTTTTGTGCTCCAAATGTGTGTGGCTGTTGCTGAACACAACGCAACGCAACAAAAATAGTTAAAGTAGTAAACAAAGTGGTTTTGCAATTGTGGTTTTAGCGTTTATCGTCATTGTTTGTGGCAGCAAAATGATATGAAATGAAACTGAATTGAATTGAATTGAATTATGACAGCTTCAACTGACACAATTCAATTTGAAGTTTTGTGACATTTTTTTCTTTCGTTCTATGGAGAAATATGATAAATTTCTATGAATGGAAATAGTTTTCATAGTTGTAAAGTGTATAACAAAGTTAAAGTTTAGCACGCACCGAGTAAATAGTATATGAAATACTTCTACTGGTGGCACAAATACTTTAATAACAATTTAACTGTTTTTTTTGTTTGTTTGTTATTTGGGATATTTTCGCCATGTTTAATTGTTGAATATTTGCAAGAACCATTATACACAAGTAAACAAGTTTCGGAAAAGGTAAAACCAAATTCCAGTCAAAATATGAAAAAAAAAACGTTGCCATGGTACTGACTTATTCAAGTATAACATTAAAATTCTAAGACTCTAACAACAACAAAAGTACACAAGTTGCTAAAAATATAAAATTTACAACATAAAAGAAAAATGCTTGCACATGGTACTGACTTATGCCGGCAAGTCATGTGTATAACATATTCGTACACATCAGCCAAAAACTATGCGCTAGTTCCATGAAAACCTTCACAAACTGTGCGTGATACTGATGCTATTAAGCTTACCACGGTACTGACAAGGGCATACTGCATAAAATTTTAAGACTCTAAGAACAACAAAAGTACACAAGTTGCAAGAAAATTAAAATTTACAACATAAAAGAAAAATACTTAGCCATGGTACTGACTTATGCCGTCAAGTCACATTTTTACTACATCTGTATAGCATATTCGTACACAGCAGCCAAAAACTATGCGTTAGTTCCATGAAACCTTCACAAACTGTGAGCGATACTGATGTTATCAGCATTTCCACGGTACTGACATTGACAAATACGTCAAAGTGGTTAGAAATTTCATGGCAGTTCGATGAATAGCATTGAAAAAAGGAACCTTGATGGCTTTATCAGTTTTCGTGTCTATCTAATAAAATCAATATTTACAGGGATCTAGAATTTTTTGTGGAAAATACAACAAATTAAATGAACGTTTTTTCCCGTTCATTTTATTCATTTAAACATCAATTTTCCTGTTAAAAAAGAATATACAAAACGAAATTTCTTTGCTTTGAGAAAATGGAATATTTCTATTGAGTTGATCGAAATAAAATATTGTTTTGTGTGGAATTAATAAACAACAAAAATCAGCCCAAAATTCTCAAATAAGAAAGCAGACGATTCGCGCAGAAAGCTGTTGACATTGTGTCCAATACCTGAGGAAATGTGCGACAGGAGATTTTAAGCTGAATTTACGGAGCGGAATAAAGGGAATTAAATAATAACAGGAATGAAATGAAGGAAACGGAAAATAAATGCTGTTCATTTTCAGGAATGTGTTCCATCATAAACTATATAAATCTATATGCTCTATATATTTTAATAAATATTGATATAGATCGTCCAGAAGCACATAAATAATTATCAAACATTAATGGCATAGAAAAAGAAGCGCTATAATTTCTGTGCCGAAATTCTCTGACCTCGTAATGAACTCAAGGATATAGATATGAAAGTTGTTTATATGCCAGATATATCTTATTATTAAAATAATCCACTAAAATCTCCATAATAACATAGAGATTTTATTTCTGTTAAGGACATTAAAGAAATTTTCAAATTTCTATTGAAAACATAAACAATTTTGAACTTGGGATTTGTTTTTGTTGCCTATATTTCTGAAAAGATTTAGCATTCACAGACAGAAACCCATTTTGTTTGTGAGCCCAGGTGCGCATGTGCACAAAATTCCAAAGTTTACACTCTAATACGGTAACACGTTTTGTTTTGTTTTAAATTCATAGACAGCAAAATTTATTATCTCAACTCCTAACAAAGTAACTCGACATTAAGCCCAGAGCTGGTTAAACTATTTTTAAATATATTGTACAAAATACTTAAACGATCTTAAATTGCCAAATCAAAATCTATTTGGAATTTTCTGTGAATAAAATTCAAATTAATTTCATTTTAAGTATCTAGTAAAAACCCCTTTTTACAATAACTAATGACATAAAAAACAAGGCTTTATAACGAGTTTAAAACACGATTCTTATCACAAAAGTCAGGCTCTCTATGCCGTACAAAAAGCACTGACCCTCCATTTCAGTAGCTAAAATACTTGATAATTTTAACAATTAATTAAAAGTATTTCATTGTTCACATTGAAATAAAAGCAAGAAACTCGTTTGAACTTTTAACGCCTTAAACAACTAGAGGCTTTTACTAACGATATTCATTTGTTAAAGCATTTTTTTTTTCTTTCGATTCCTTTGTTCTTGTTTTGTGGATTTCAAAAGAATTTCTTTTTTTCTATTATCTAAATAGATAATGATGTGTTAAAAAAATGATGCTCACTATGAACCCTTTTATCGTTTTTCCATTAAGAGTTGGAAAAAAAAAATATTAAAGTATTATATTATCCGATGCCTGAAAATGAAATACAAAGTACTTTGTAATGGATACCCAGCGGTCATTATAGCAGACAGCAATCTCAAGTGTATTGCAAGATAAAATGTCTGAATGTGTGTAAAAGAGAGATTTAAGCATGTGGCACGATTGCCTCATTTATCTTTTGTTTCTGGTGTTTGTTTTTTTTTTTTTTTTGGTTGTTAATTTTATTTCTACTCAAACAACAAATATATGCCACCTATAAACGTTCTCTCTGCTATTTGTGTCAGTTTTCCAAAGAGTTGTTCTTTCTACAACTAGATGTGGCGTGAAAGTTTCATCAATTTCTTAACACAATTCTCAGCAAAAAAAAAAAAAATAACATAAATAAATATTAAAAGCGAAATTATTGGTTTTCAAATCTATTTGAGGGAAGACTAAAAGTGCTTCGGTCATGTCTTAGAATGTTTGTTTTACTAAAAATTTTGTCCCTAAGACTAGTTCTTTTCTAATATGTAGTTCAAAATACCAACAAAGGCTCCTACAAATATATTTGTTGTTTAATTTAGCCAAAAAATAAACAAATAAGATCTTTATGTTTGTAAAAATCAGAAATATGCCTTCTCATATTAAGGCAGTATCTTCAAGGAGCCATGGACTGAAAGTGGTTTAATCGCTATAATATCAGCCAATAACATACCATGAATATAGTCACTAGTGAAGTCTGAAAGTAATTGATGAGTGCAATAAGGACACATTTCATGGATTTTCGTACACCAGCTAAATAATTTCCAAATTCTATTGATATAAAAGCAATTAGTCAGTCACATGTGATCTACTTTAAAAAAAAAAAAGAAGAAGCCACCAATTCATCACTCATTTCAATTTAAAATCGATTGTGAGAAAATTTAAAGCGATTGAAAGGAAGAAAAAAACATTTTATTTCACATTAGAGGCGGCCAAGATGTCCTTGCCAAAGTGTTCATGTGCTGGCACTGGTTTGATTGAAGGAGATTGAGTGAAAAATATTAAATTAAAGAATAAACAAAAACGAAAAATTTGGGACAAATTATTTTTAAGTTATTAATTAACAGGTTTTTTTTAGAGGAGGCCCGTGAAATGTTAGCAAATCTGTAGATGGTTTCAGGCTCAGTTTATAGTTTATAAAACTTTGTAAAATTGACTATATGCTTTTAATCAACTTTTCCTCTAATCAACAGCACATGCGCATTGTTTCTTTTGTCACTACTTTGTTTCCTTTTGAAGAACCAGTGATGGAAGAGATGTCTTTAAAATTGAAATCTGTCTTAAAGTCACAAATTGTTTAAGATTACAAAGTTTTACAGCGGCTGTTTTTTCTAGAACTTAAAGGGATAATTTAAAAAGTTCAGTTCATCCACAATCATCTGTACACCACCAATATCAGAGTGCCTGTTAGCAGCCGCGTAGCGTTATATCCCTCAAATTGTTATTTTAAATTTGTTTAAAAATGTTCAGAAGTGACTACTTTTCATCATTAATAATTTGCATATTATTTGTGGTATGTGAAAACATACAAGTGTTTTCGAAACATTTGCGCTTTTCGTGTTTGGCCTAAAGGCCTGCAAGCATTCTAGCAAGTGGAATCTGTTTTTTTTTTTGTCATTCAGCACAAATATCGATTAAATAACAAAATTATGTTTGTAGCTCGCGTGCATTTATTTGAAAAAAAAAACGCCGCTGTTTTCTTTTCGTTCAGTATACAATTGACATTGATTTTAAAAGGATATACAAGCAATACAAACAGTAACCAATTGATGGACAAATTTATTAAAAAAAAATATCAAATTTGTATAACAGACATGAATGCCAGGATTTTTTCAATTTACTGCCATAAATATTGAGTTGTGTTTGTAGTAAACGAGGGACAAAAGGTATTTATGTATATGAAAACAGTTTGTTAAACACAAAGTTTTATTGAGTCCTGTTATAATATATTGAGCCAAAATTAAAACAGAATAAGGCTTTTTGTCTTTTATTTCATATACATATTTAGAGAATTGAAAGGGTGCCTTAACTAATAAGACAGGTGTGTTATGGCTGTAGCTGTTTATGGTCCTGATTTATGGAAGTTCTATTTCAGTTCATGATTGTTCCAAGGAAAAAAGAAAACTTAGAAAACACACTAAAAGGGCATTTTTGTATATAAATTATTTTCTTGTATAATTTTTATTTAACAAAATTAAGGGAAAAAATTCCAAGCGTATTGATTATTGTTATTTAACTTCTGTAGTAAATTTACCAGCGAGAACAGTACTATAAAGTATTGAAGTTTTAAATACGCGGTTCAGAGCAAAATGTTCTCAAGCTTAAAATCCATTTATAAAAGGATTTAATAACTAGTTAAGAATTAAACAATCATTTCAATAGTCAACTAATGGCATTATTTTTATTTTGTAGTAGACATTTTTACTAAATTTTTGTTCTCTTGTTGTAAGAAAAATCTTCAATTTCTTTCCTAGTTTTCCTTTAGCTTCTACATTTCCTAGCGCTTCATTGCACTCTTTTTAAGACAATATAATATTAAAGATATCATTTCTGTATGAATAGTTTTTCTTTAGTATGTAGGAAATTATGTTATTCTACTACTTAATTAAATAACTAAATTTACAAGGCCTGGTAAATTGCAATAGTAAATTTACAAGCCCTGGTAAATTGCAATAGTAAATTTTCAAGCTGTGGTAGACTGCAATAGTAAATTTACCAGCCCTGGTAAATTGAAATAGTAAATTTACAAACACTGTTAAATTTTTGCGTTATTGATCTGCAATAAAAGTTTGTGGTAAAACTAAAGCTTATAAATATATTAAAAACCCACACAAGATATCAAATCACAAGCAGTTTTATTTTGCCTATAATAACTTGAAAACTTATTACATGCCGTAAAATTATTTAATTTCCTTTCATAACATAATTTTCCAATACACATTCAATATCTCCTAATAAAATTGCCAGATCTCTAGAAATTTCATTTCGCCATTTGAATGAAAACAAAAAAAAAAAAAAAAACTAAAGATGTCCGTGTTGTGATAATGGCACAGAACTGCTTAGCATTGCCACAACTCCAGCTAAAATCTTTTAACAACTCTTTACATCTGTTGGGATTATGAAAGCCCCAGCCGAAGTCACATAAAATACGAGTGCAACAGCCAGCAACATGTGTGCCAAGCTCCGGCAACAACATGCCAAAACCCAGAATCTTTAGCACCACGTTGCTTAAGCTGCGCACTAATGCCGACCATAATTTTATTCTTGCTCTTAACTGAAATTAAGTTAAAGCCAAATTGCTTGGCTGTTGAACGTTTGTGTGCCGCATCTTTAATGTCTCGAACACTTTTTTCTGCGGCCGTTTGACGCTTGATGACCTAATCTAAGAATCCCTAAGTACGTGTGATTTAAATGGCACGGAATTTTGATAATTTCAGCACAAAAACCTAAAAGCCATGTTAATATCATATTTTTATAATAGTTTTTGTTCGCGTTCCTTTTTGGCCCAGTCGAGTTTTATCAAAATAAATTTCATATTCTGTAACAGAGTTGTTAACAAATGGGATTTTTTTTTCGTAAAGTCGCAAATAAAAGGTGGAAAAAAGCGCAGACAAGCACGAAAAAAGAAAATAAAAGAGATGTTAATAAAAAGAAGTTTTTATCTGCAACTGCCAGCGTTTAAATGAGGGAAGCGGTAGATTAAAACAAACACAAAACGAAGGCGTTTAAAGTTTCTCACTTTGTATCTGATAAATTAAAAATATATGTACACATGTACTCATGTGCATTTATGCGCGTATATGAACTATGAAAAAAGTCTGTACACAGAGAAAATTATTATTAATGAAAATCTAATAAAACTATCTTTTCCCATAAATGTTTTTGCTGATTCCACAACAGTTTTATTTTCCTCCTAAATTTACAGAAAAGATAAAATGAGTATTTTGGATGAGAAATTGTTTTTTGTTTTATATTAAAAATTGCATAAAGAAATTAAAATATCTTGCATTCTTTATTTTAGTTTATTGTAATTTTAATTGTAATAAATATGAATAAAATAAAATAAATAAAAATCTTGCATTCTATATAAATTGGCTGGTTTTTTTTTTAATTATTATTTGAATACAGTAATTTCTTTACAGGTTGGTATTCAAGCAATTGAATATCTGATTCGGGGAATCTGGTTATTGAATGAATTTGTTGCATAGACAAATATCTCGCTGTAATCAACAAAGTGAAATTATCCGAAAAATAAATTGCAACAAATTTGGTAAAGGGTGGTCCAAAGAAATGCACGTTATTAATTCTAAAGTTTTCAGAGAATGAATTATCTTGCTAGTTTTTATTATGATGGAAGTATCTATATCTTCTACTTCGTCAGCACACCTCTAACCGATAGTCCATATTTGCAATGACTCTGAACACATAATTGAGGTTCAATGTCCTTATCTCATCCTTAACCTCTGGAATTGTTCTTGTCTTATGGACGTACACTTTTTCTTTTAAATATAAACCCCCCCTCAAAAAAAAGCAGGCCAACGGTGTCAAATCATATGAACTTGGCGGCCTATTAACATCGACACGAAGGGAGATAACACGGCCACTGAATTTCTCACGCAATATCATGAAGTGCCCGAACTGCATTTTGATTTGAACGCCCATTTTCGTAAAAGGCTTAAATCAATCTTAACGGGCTGCTTAATTCTCTGTATCTCTCCTTGATTGAACAACAAACAAACAAACAAAGAAGTGTCAGATTAAGTTGGGCAAAAAGCTTGACGTTAAGGTGTGACTCACAATTAACAGGCAGGACATTATTTTTTTCAAACTAAATGTGACAGATTGTGTTGGAAATAATATCAACAGTTTATATTCATTTGAGCTATAACCCGTTTTAGCAGGCATGTGTGTGAATTACTTAAGAAAACTCCTGCAAGAAGACATCTAAGAGGCTCAAAAATTAGCATCTGGGTGGCTCATGGACATGACATTGCGCCCAATGTCAATGTGGCACCAGCTGTGTGTCCTAGAGTGCAGGACTAAACACTCATTCAACGATGATCGTCATCCTAAAAAATTGTGCTTATCATGCAATTTAGCTGGTTACCAATCAATCCAATTGAGCTGTCTGGTCCAGACTGCACTACAAGACATACGGCTCTAGGATTCTGTCAGCCCACAGCCACAACAAACGGTGACGAAGTCAGGATGCCGAGGACACACTTGGACCTCGTGTGGATGGTAATTGCCTCAAATTTGGCAATTTTGTTTGTTGAAGATAAGTTCCGCTTGAAAATTAAAATCAACTTCCATTAAGTCTCCGATATTTTAGGCAAAACAATGTGGCTTCAATTACTTGCCTTCAGTTTCCAAAGGAGTTGAATTTTATATATATATATTTTATAGCCAGTTACCAAGCAAAATCTCTCAAGTTGTGGCCTACGAGAGGAAATCAGTTTCTGCTGTACGCACAGTTTTTTGTGCTTCTTGGACTAAGGAATCAAACTGATCCACTAAACGGCAAATAATCCTGACAAAGGACGATTGTGGTGGGGAAAGTTTCTCTAAAGTAGTTTGACTAGAACATCTATTTTGATAAAACAATTTACCCAGCTGTGTCCCGTGTGTTTCGATTAATATGACGACTATTAGGGCAGGTCCTTGTTGAAAGGCATCATGTTTTTCGTTCTGCAGATTTGTGTTTATGCCGGCATGACTTCCTCACTTTTCCTTGAGTTTAAGAGATGAAACATAAACTTCGAGACCGGCCACGCAGACAGTCTGACACAAAAACTGTACCTTGCAAATTTCGTGTTTTGCAGTCCTTTTTCTACTTGAAGCGGTTTCTTGCAGTTTGGTTCTTTAAACAGGATTTGGCCTACCGGTTGCTTAAAATGTCCGTAATAAATATTGATCTTATCTGAAATATTTTAGAGCTGAAATGATCCCTGTTGTTGGCACCTTTCTCACACTGACAGCGAACCAGTATTTATGTAAATATTTTGTTCAGGTTGGAGATGTAAAACATTAAAAAATTATTTCAAAAGGGTTAAGATTTTTATTTAACAAATTTGAAAAAAACGTTTTTTTTTTTTAATTTAATTGCTTTTAGGAAAATTGCTGCTGGTCCCCCTTAAAAACGCTTTTTTGTCATTTGATAGAAATTTCTTGATTATTTGTAGATTTCAACTTTTTATCAGACAAGTTTTCCTTCAATTTTAAATAACAAAAACTTCACTTTTTGTGGCAAGAAAAGCAGCAACAATTAAAATTCATGTAAAGTATGGTTTTCGTTTCAAGGAAACTTCTGGCCGGACTGATTGAAATCACTTGAGCGTTTTGTTGTGCTTAAACATGTTTTCTAATAATTTTGTTGCTTTTTCTTTTTTTCTTATATATTTTTGTTTGTCTTATCGAGATGCATAATTAAAAATCGTTTAGAATTAAACACAATCGAGCCCATTTTAATGCCAAACAGTTCTTTTTTGGGAAAACCCAAAGCCACAAATCTAAAAAAAAATGTTCGGGCTAATAAATCATTTTCGTTTTACATGAGATGAGTGACACGAATGAAATCGATAACTTTAAAACTGACAAGCACAACATCAGATACGACTACCACAGAATGCGCATGCACATGCATGTCTGTATGTGGCTGAACATCGGCAGCCACATATTTTACATACGGAGCATGCAGGCATTTATAATTTGTTAGCAAGTCTCAAATAAAACCTCTTGATCAAGTTTAGGTTTGGAGTTGGTTAATGCATTTCATATTCAAGACAACTATAAATCACCTGAAGTTCCAGCTAAAAGGGAAAAACCGGGGGTGCGTTGAACTCTGGACAGGTTGACAATTGTGAATTTAACTAAAATTACTTGTGTTTTTGTGTTCTTAGACATTGTAAGAGACATTTGGAGACGATAACAAGCCTCAAAATCAGAATTTTCTGTACGTTATTTTATTTATGGACACGACCAGGCCAAATGCCAGCAGAGACTGACAGAAAAGCCCTTTTTTGTATCATTATTTTTAACTTCATCATATTCATCAGATGCCATCCAAAGACTCACAATCAGAGAACAAAAACAATGAGGACCCAAAAAATCTGAAAAGATTTCAGCTACTTTGCATTGAAAGGTCATTGTGTTTCAACTTGGCTGGAGTTTGTTGTTTTTGTTGCTTTTTGTCAAACAATGTATGTGTATATGTATGTATTTTGAATATCAAATCATCAATGATGTATGGAAATCAGGCAAGATAACAAACAACGGAGAAACACTTGATCGCACTCACTCAAGCGAACAGCCAAAAATAAAAGTTTTCCACAGAAATATGTACAAAAGCAAAAGCAAAAAACGGCCACTTGCAACTCACAACTTGCAACTTCTAGAAAACTTCACTGAGCAATATGCAAAGTTGCTGCGCACAAACATTCGTCCATGTCACTTAATGGTGGACTTGCCAAGAAAAGTTACACAAGTCTTTTTAAGATCTCCACACACACGCACACATTCCGTCAAAGATTAAGAGAAAAATATCACATGAATGATGGAATACAATCGTTTTGAAAAGTGTCACTTGAGTTATAGTTTCATTGTTTCTTTGTTTCTTTTGCTTTTTCATTTTAGTTCTTGCTATAGATTCTATTCTTTTATTTATGGCCAGTTTTCGGCGTTTCACCGCATCCAGCAGAAACTAAAACAGGCAGCAGCAGCAGCAGCACAATTTCTCTGTAGCGAAAGAAAAAGTATTTTGTTTTATTGTCTGCTGCTGTTGCTGTTCAAAGGAAGTTTTATGATTTCTTGAAGGGCTGGTTTCGGATAAAATCAGCAGTCAAAATGTTGGGTTCATCAATCGTGTCTTTTGGTGTCTTATTTAAGGTGAACAAAAAAAATACCAGCAAATAAGAAATATATTATCCTGCCAAAATATATATGTAAATGTGTGATGGTTATCAGAAAACTCTTATTGTAAAAGGAAATCAAAGCTGGTAACTCAGGTAGACATACGCTGGAATGAAAGCAACTCTCGTTTTCCGGGGTTTCTTCAAAATTGTTTTTAATACAGAGGTTTTACTTAAACGCGGTGAAAAAGGACAAACTCAGGAATTATGATGGAGGAGGAGGAGAGTCGGAACACTGTAAGGACTTTAAGCCTGATTTAAAAAAATAAGCAAATTTGTTGTTTTGGCCTCAAAAGCGGGGAACCTGAAAGATTATAGAACTGGATCAAAGAGAAAAAAATTGTTCCAGGATGGGTACAAGTTGTTGTCCTGGTCCCGAGCAAGAATATTTTATTTTTTCCAGTCCGGTGAGACGAAACGACCAACATGTTGCACTTAGAATTCAAATTTAAATAAAAGTATTACAATTTTGTTTATTATTTTTTTTTTTTTGATACTAAATTTCTCTGCCTGTGTCCTGAACCCACCTGCATCCTGTGCCCTGGTTGCTTAATATTCCATAACAAATGTACAACAACCAGACTTAAGTGGTCCTGGACGCAAGAACAGGACTTTTCTATTTCTGACATGTGCCAGACCCAGACAGAACCTTGTAATCTTGCGTGTCTAAAGGACGAACATGTTTTACTGCAAATTTAAAAATTAAGTTGTTTGTGAGTGAAAACGACGAACATGTTTTACTTTAAATTAAAAATTTAATAGAATACCCTTAAAAGATTTCCGTATGCCAGTTGCTGGGGTATATTTTTCCCAGTCCATTCCAGTTTTTAAACTCGTACATACAATATCCCTTATTTTATGCAATTAGTGTTTAACCATCATATAAAACTTTATCCATCATCACTCTCATCATTTTGATTTTGATTTTTGTTTTTTTTTTTGTTTGTAGGTTTTCTGCAGCTGGCCATTTTTCTGTTTTGCCATCCATACAAGACAGTTTTATTTGTTTAGTATATTCCTTTTGATGTCCTTGCAAATCACAACCCTTATGAAATATGTTATATTACTGTCAGTTTTCTGTTCTTCTGGTTGTCTAATAAGTAAAAGAAATTAGCGTAAAACTCATTGATTCTTATCTCTGTTTTAAATATTTAACATAAAAATAATGTGAAAAAGGGAACTCCCCCGTCCTTCAAAAAAAAAAAAAGATTTGCATAAAAACGTTTCACTGCTGTTACAGCAAATGTGTTAATGACATCAAACATGTTCGCCTGACGGTTTGTCTAACTGACTGTCTGTCTGACTGTCTGGCCACATTCGTTATAAGCCAATGTTAATGTTGTATGCTGGTGTTTAATTTGTGCTTTGTTGTTGTTTTTGTTGCTGCTGCTGCTGCTGCTGTTGCTGCCTTTACATCAGTTTATGGCAAGTGTGCGCTATAAAAAGATTAAGTACTTGGGTGTTAAATTTCATCCTAAACCTGATAATGAATTCAAGTGCATATCGCATATATTACAAAGTTAAGATACAAGATGGTCAAATGAAAGAGAACAACAACAAACGCACACAAAATATCCTGAATGGCATGAATGGCAAAACAACAAACACCACAAAGATCATTAAACACCAACATTGTACTCGTAACAGCAAACTGTTACTTTGTCGGCTGGAAGAGTTTCGTAAATGTGGCTGGGGTAGCGCGGGCACATGTGCTGGCCTGTTGTTTTCGTAGTTGTGGCAGCAACAGCAGTAGAAAATAAAACATTACTATAGAGAATTACTATAATTAAATTCAAAATTATTATTGCTTAGCAGCAATTGCAATTGTCCACCTCGCTGAATATTTAATCACCTCTTGTTCGCAATATACCTTGACAGCAGCGACCACTAGCGTGATAATGATGATGATGATGACGATGACGGTCATGATGATGATAATGCAGAAGGCGACGTTTACTTTTGATTTTACACAGTTTTTAAAATGTATAAATTTTTATACCCACAAATATAGACTTGTGTATATTTTAAGTGAATGTTGAATTATAATCTTAAGTCGGCACTAATACACTTAGAGGAATTATCATATTTGTTACGATGCTTGAAATAAATTTTAACAGCTTTAATGCTCTAGAGAAATTAAAATAAAATAAAATAAAATAAAGTTTTGGCCGTGTATCCGGCGACATAATTATTTTAAAGACAACAGCTACATTTACAGCGTTGCATTTACATGTATCTCAGTGATGCCAAACTCACATTTTTTTAAATAAAAAAGAAGCGGAAAAATCCCTTTCGTTTCACAAATAAAAATCTTGTTCACAAAACCTCTTAAAGGGGGAACAAAATTGCAAAATTTGTTTTACGGCCATGTGGGCATTTTTTGAACTATAAATAACACAGTAATGACTTGTAAAGGGTAACTTCCATAGAGGTATAGAAATTTGAAATGGAATAAAACAAAGTTGAATTTTTTTAAATTGACACGAAATTCACTTTATTCGAAAGATAATCTTCTTGCACTCTAATTTAAATATGACCTCTGACATATGAACGCCACTGAACTCCAATTTTGTATGACTTTTTCTAACATTTGTGACCTCATAACGGCAATAACGCGGCGCATGTTGTCCTGCAAGTGGCCAATCGTTTCGGGCTTATCGGCGTAGACCAGCGACTACACATATCACCGCAAAAAATAGTCTAGCGCACGATCTTGAAGGCCAATTCAGGGGTCCAAGACGTGAAACAATGCGGTTACCAACCGTTAAACCGCAAAATGGATGTAGTGCGCGATACGTATTTCGAATAGAATCATTATTTTCAAAATAAATTGGCACTATTTGGAAATACCGAACCAAACTAAACATAAATCACTTGACAGCTGATAAAATGGCCGCCAGTTAAAAACGAGTTGCCAACTTAAAGTTTTATGCCTCTATAAAACACTGTAATAGTGAACAAAAATAAAATTGTAATAAGGAAATACACAGAAATTTGTTTAGGATTATAAGAAGAAATAAGTAGATACTGGTAGTATCCAAAAATACGTATGTTCTCCCCCAGCCACCATTAAGGCCACGCTCCTTTTTTTGGCACTCATAAAGAAAGAAAATCGGTCGTACAATATTATTGTTGCGACCCCACCTACTGAAGCGTAAACAATAATTGTTTTGTAGTAAAAAGTTGTTACATCACAGCCTTAAAAGATTTTACATGCAAATTATATAAATAAGAAAATATTTAGCCCGAAAATTTTCTTTCAAACTCATAGAGTCATCATGTGATGAAAATCGAAAAAAAAACTCGACTCAAATTTGAAAGTTGTGTCCTCTAGAGCTTCTGAAATATGTAAAAATAATAACTTGTGCAAACTTTATTAATATTTCTCCAGCTACACGATTTTAAAATGAAAAATAATACCGCAAAGAATTTCAAAGCACTAATTTCTTGGTCGTTTTTTTTTTTTTGTTATATTTTCCACAGTGTGTTTTGGTTTGTAGTTAAGAAAAATAGGCTGGCAACAGCTACAATAGTGGTCATGTTGCCGTGTAGCTGGGCTGTTGTTAAAATAATCGTGTCCATAAGAAGGACACTGCTGTCTTGAATCTATTTAGAGCATAATGATATTCTAGAGGTTGCAACAAATGCCATACGTTACTCAGTCACTCACTTCATATCAATTGAATCGTGTTAAATTCAAGCAAACGTGTTTTTTGCTTCAGCTTGAAGTGCTCAAGTATACAATATTTTTCTCTCAGTGTAGTAGCCACTCACTCACTGGCCTTTAACGACAACATATACCGACCGTGTTCGATAACACCCCAAAACAAAAAAAACGTTCGAAGACATATTTTGTGACTTTTGCACAGACCAGAACTTTCAACAACTGCCCGAATGACCACCACCACCGAAAACAACCTTTTGCAACAACATCTAGAACATTTGCAACAACAATTTACTAACTACTACAATTGTTTGTACATTTCCCATTCCCGCCAACCCTCGCAAGAAGAAAACCTTTTTGTTATGGAATCTATTTAATTTATTTGTATTTTTAATTTCTCTAAACATTATTTATCGTGATGGTTGGCTGGATGGTTGCATACAACGTTGCAAGTAAATACAATTTTCCTGATTGCAGGACTCATGTTATTTGCCTTTAATTTACTATTTAAAGGTTAAAAATGTCAGAGATTTGCATACACATTTATATTTATCGGGTCTAGAAATGCAGGAATGTTTGTTTGCTACCAGAGTGTGGACTATTGTTTGTCAGTGTGTGCGTGAGCGCGTGTGAGTGTGAGTGTGCGTGAGCTTGTGTTGGGTCTGTCTGTCTCTGGCTGAGAGTCCGTCCCTTTTGCTTGTTGGTGACTGTCTATTTATTTATTTAAGGACTTTAATTGCATTGATACGATTGTTAATTTTACATACATATTTGCTCATCGTACACACACACACACAAACACAAACACACACACACACACACACACACATGCATATACATGTATTGCATTTGCATATTACAGCAGTTGTTTCGGCTACCGCTGACAGTTACAAAACTACTGCTCTGCTGGTTACTTGCAATTGTTGTTGCAGTTGTAGAAAATGTTGTCTAGCTTTTATTGTGTCATGTTATTGAGTCAATATTCGGTTACATGATTATTAACGTTATTAAGATAAATGGGGTGGTGAAAACCATTTGACTTATCAAATTAATTGGGAAATAATAAATAAATTTTTGAAGGAAATATTGTAGACTTTTACACACAGACATTGTGTTGTTGGTTTTTTTTTCTTGCTATAAAAATTCATTTATTTGTTTATTTTTAATGCTTTTATTTGAAATGCCAAAAAAAAACCAACTGGACAACATTCCTGGGCAAATAAACTCCGCAATAAATTTTATATAAATATAAAAGCATGTACTTTGAATTGTTTTAATTTTTATAAAAATTTAAACATTTTCATAAATCCTGAAGCTGATCAACGATGGTAAGCGATATAAATATTGGAAAATAAATGAAAACTAAGAAACATTAAAAAATTTGTAGTTTCTTTTCTTTTCGTAGAAATCGCTGGAACCTGTTCTAACCCTTTCGGTTTCTGAGAATTAGAAATGTTACACAAATGTGTGTCCCTAAATAAAAACCAATTTTTTATAAAAAAATATGTGTGTAAAAATATAGCGGTTAAATTTATTTTTTTTTTTATTTTTTTGGTAAAAATTTATATCGTTCGTTATATATATTATTTAAAAGCAAGCAGTTATGGGGGGAATGGGCCAGTGCACTCAGGGCAAAGTTGTTGATTGCTCTCAACCTGGCGAGAAGCCAGCAGCGATCCCTGAAAATGGACTGGTCAAGCTGACATACTGCCTCCCCGTGGCGCCCCTGGATAGCCCCTACAGCACCCGCTTAGAGGTGAACCAAAGTGTGCAGCGAATCCCCTCTGTCCAGGGGTCTAAACCAGGACCCGGTCCTTCAGGTTTCGGGGGTTGTGCGTGGGGGTAACTTCCCTACCGTGTAAAAACACACTAGTTACGACACAACAACAAAGAATAACTTTGTTGGTTGAGGCCCAGGTTCACCACGGACTGTAGCGCCAAAAGAAGAAGAAGAAGAAGAAGCAGTTGTTTTCTAAAATGATTTCATGAAAAACGCTATAGTGTCCTATAATATTTTTATTGTAAGAATTGGTTCGTATTTTACTTTTATTTTTTGCTAATAACAAAAACAATATGTATTGTTGTATGAGACCACCCTTTAACTTCAATTTTTGTCTGTATTATTGCACGAAGGCAGCCTTTAGCTTTCACTTTTGCCAAACAACAACCAAAATATGAGTTTTAATTTTTCCTTTTATTTTTCGCTGGAAATAAAAACAAAATGTATTGTTGTTTGGGAGCACCCTTTAACTTTAACTTTTGCCTACATATTTTACATAAAAATATATTGATTTGGAAATTTAAGTTTCAGTATTGCAAGAAAATATATCATTCAAATTTATTGTGCTGTTTTTTGTCGTCACTCAATATAATATTAGCAGCAAAATCAGGGCTGTACATTTTAGTAGGTCTTATACAAATCCCAGCAATAAGGATCTACTGATTAATAAAAATCTTTAACACGCCATTATATTTCGTTTTTACAGCGAAAAGTATGAGTAGAAAAGAAAACGCTTAATTGAAAAATCGACCGACGGCGGCTGAGCTGTAGCGGCTGGCCTCTGAACATCAATTTAAGTCTTCTTTCTCTGACATAGTGTCCACGAAATATACTTCCTTTAGGTAATCAGGTAAATTTTGGAACCTTGTAAGATACATTTTGGACAGGACGCAGGCGACTATTCAATTTTCATTTTGAAAATGCAGAGTTGCATCAAAAAAAAAATATCTTATAGTTGAAAAAATGTCTAAACATTATGAGATGTTAAGCCCCTGGCCGTATTATTTGATATTTATATGACATCTTGCTTTCATATTGTGATATTTGGTAAATCTCAAGGTCCGAAGTGGCCACCAATAGCTTTGGAACGACAATAGTGAAGATGCTAAAACAATTCATCTGCGTGCGTTTCTTTTCCACTCAAAACTAAAATCTATTCTCTTAAGGAACAGTTTAAAAAATATAGTTTATATTTTTAATTTAATGATTTTAAGCCGATTAAAATGGTACCCCGGGTGTGAAAGGCACTCTGCATACAAACTAAGTTTATTTCACCAGAATTTAAAGGCAATCAATTCAGGAACCCAAATTAATAAGCAATTCATATATATTTATATGTACGAGTATATGAAAGTATAAGTGTGTGTCAGTGTAGGCCTCTCCGTCTAGCGTCTGTCGTACCATCCATATTTACAGGTGTTTTATTTTCCTTTTTTTTATCAATTTCAAATCCTTTAAATCTACGTAGAAGCTGTTTCAGTACGAAACTGGTATTCAATTGTTTTGCTAATCTGTTTATTCACAACTAATTACATAAAACGGCCTCTTTTTTTTTGTTTGTCTGTCAAACAATCAATAATAGAATTAGAAGGGGGAAAAATATTATTAAAAA
Source organism: Epicampocera succincta (assembly GCA_932526305.1). Lineage (NCBI taxonomy): Eukaryota > Metazoa > Arthropoda > Insecta > Diptera > Tachinidae > Epicampocera > Epicampocera succincta. The sequence goes on along the minus strand of OW052036.1, from coordinate 58,268,683 downwards.
CTAATTCTCTTTCATGCCAATTCATTTCGAACCACATTTTGTTTCCTTAACTGCTGCCCCGAACTTGGAAAAAAAGATGTCGTTGCCTGACAAAATGCCACCCACATGACCAATTTGGCTTCATTCACAATGTGGCTTCACTATTTTATAACAATTTTCCTTATATTTTGAAATTTGTTTTGTCAGTGTTTGTTGTTTCTATCGTTTTCAAAATAAATATTTACGCAGAACAAATGGCCGGCAACAAAGAAGAAATGGAAAGAAGAAGATCAATACATAAGGGACAGGACACATCATCTGTGAGCCAGCAGTATAATAATAATAAAAAAAGATAATTCATGCCTTTTGTTAGACAGTAAAATTCTGATTACTTTCCGACCGCCGTAGTACGAGTAAGAGGAGAAAACTGTAGAAAGACATTGTTAAGAAAACGAACGACATTAACAGAATAAAATAAACTGAGGACAAGAACAAAAGACTTGTCGTTCTTGTACATTTCGAGGAGTGAATAAAAAAAGGCAGCCAGGATACAAAAAGTTGCTTAACAGAAGCTATAAATACAATTGAAGAACCTAGAAACCCAAAGACGTTGGGCTGTTGATAATGAACCTACACTTTTGCTGGCAGTCTAATAGAGAAACAGACTGGAGGCCATAGAAAAAGCAAGACTTTCAGGTGTCTTTGCAGGCACACTACAAAGACGATCCTCAACAAACCGTGTTTACCCTGCAGCTGGGTAAATATTTGTAAAGAGGAGCTGTAAAACAGGAACAACTAAAAGGTTTTGGCAACAAAAGCTTGTGAAAAATTATATAACAAAAGTTTAACTGAAAGCTTTAATTTTTTCAACGATGCTCACATACAGTTTCCAGCCTTCAGCTGTGCAGCCATCACAAGTTGGGGCCAGGCTTTAAGAGAAGCTGTTAAAGGGGAAATCAGTAACAAAATTTGGTGCAAAACTGCACCAAATAACTGCAAAACAAAAATAGTAAAAGCTTAGCTGAAAGCTTTAGTTATTTCGATTCATAAAAAGCTTTTTAAATAAAACTCAATATCTTCAAAGTTTTGTAACTATTCTTGCCAGCTTTTCAAGCTCAACTTTCGACAACAACTTGAAATCATAACATATAAAAACGTTACCGGATTTACTCAAGGTTATTTATCGATGGAGCTCAACTTTCACACTCCTGAAAAGTTGAAGTTTTAGAGCAGCAGTCATTGGCGAATATAAAAATAAAAGTAATTGTGGGATGAAGAAATTCCTTGGAAATCATTATTTTCATTCATATCCTTAAAATTATTTGTCATTTATGGCAATAAGACTGTACAGATTTTTATCCACTGGGTGTGTTATTATAGTCATATTGTAATCCAGTCTGGATCTTATCCAAAATTTCGTTTAATAACAATTTTTTCAGTCTCAAAAAGATTATTCAGTCCCCCCGGGGGGAGAGCCGGTTAAATCTTGTGGTATATCAAACTGGGGCATTCTACTTTTCAGTGGCAAGGCAATTTGAATTTAATACGGCCATAATGGCGGGTACTATCACAAATCTATTTCACATTCTGTAGGGTACTCAAGGACCAACAAAAAAAAAAAAACGGCAAAGTGTCAATCACGGCATAAGAAAAGACAATCCAACCAACAACTTGGTACCTATTCAGTTTTGCAATCATATCACCACTGCTGGTGACACATGGATACACCGGCTTTGCAGTATAAAATCCAGTAGCATTTTGCCACATTCAGACGGAAAATGTATTCAGCAAAAGGCAAGCTGAGACGGTGCGGCCAGTTGTGGCCAAACAGGAACAAACCGTAGAATAGTGGCTGAACTGCAAGAGACGATAATGACAAGAAACCTTTATAATTTGCTAAATTACTAATAAACGGAATGGACAAATGAATGAAATGGCCATAACAATATATTATTGGGCTGCTGCTGCTGCTGCTGTCCTTTTTGTTTGCACAACAACAACAAGAGCAAAAAAGGCTGATGTTGTAACTGTGTTTTTGGCCTGAATTGTCTGTCTATTTTTTGCCCGGTTTTTTGTTTGCTTTTCTTTTTTTTTTGTCTTATAACTTTGGAAACATATAATTCATTGTCAAATGCATTGTTTTGACCTGATTTACATGAATTTATGAATGTGCTTTTCCCCGGCCCAGGCACCAGCACACCTGCTGCATTCGCCCTTCAGCCGCTGAGGCAGTGACTTGATGGACAGTGGTCCCTCGTTATTTCAAACAACAGGTAGACAGAAGATAATATGAGTTCATAGGATTCAAAATGCTGTAGCTTCTAAGGGCGGTATTTTAATTGTTGTTGTTGCTGTTGCTGTTACTGTTACTGTTACTGGCGCTGACAATGACTTTGTTTGTATGTATTTGTCACTGGCAATAAAGTATATTTTTTTTGTTGGAAAGGACTTGCTCGAGGAACACAAAAAGAAAGCAATAAAGAATGAAAGACAAGTGGCAGACAGACACAATGGGCCAACGTTAATGAGGCAACGGCAAAGGCAAAAGGAAAAGCAAAATAAAATATATCTACTTATTTTAAAGACACTCATGTGCACTGGCTGAACAACTATAGAAATTTACGTAGAAACCTACACGTACAGAGAGAAATTATAACAATAAGGACCACTGGAACAGGTCAGCCACCCTCCTGGTTATGTGTCGCGTAGCAGTATGCCAGTAATACTATCTGAAATGTATGTCACAATGTTATGCCATCATGAGCTTGCAAAAAGTATGAAGCCAATTTGTTTAACATAAAGTGTCTGTAGAATAATGGACGAGGTGTTGGTGGAAATCACCATGAATTATATAAGAGCAAAGTTGAAGGAACTATAATATTATTTTCTTTTCTATTATAATTTCTGTAGTAACTATTCAATTCCGAATTATTGACTTTAACAGAAAGTTCGATTGTATTGAAGAAAAGTGAACTGTAGGTACGAACAAAGTTGTAGCGAAAGGCGATAAGTTTTATTGAGTTATTTGTCAGTAGTTTGTCATACAAAATAACAAAATCGTCTTAAAAACTAATTACATAAAATTATCTGGAACAATTTAATTTCAAACTCTCAAAAAATAATTTTGAAATCCTACCGGAGACCAGGCCATGCCAGTTAACCGGGTGTTGCGGGATAGATGTATGTGTGTATGTAGAGGTACCTCGGCAGACTCGCGTGTGGAAGTCAGAATTTTACTCACACTCCAGTGGCGCCTTTCACCGCCCACAATTGGTAGAAAAGGAATCAGCTGGCCTTTAGGATGCAGTATTTTGTAAAGCACAGATTACAACACAACCTAAAAGTCCTGACCTGGGCGCAAGACCATTCATCAATTGATCACATTGATGTGGTTTTGCTATAGACATCTGGCTCAGCAGGGAACTGAAAGTTGGCACTTCCTGCCGGCAAATCACGCTTATGGCTGTCTGAACTGTCCAGAAAATGGTTGTAGTAGCCGGAGTAAGATGGATCGAGTTCTGCGCCATCTCAAAGTTATTAATTTAGTTGCCCTAAATAATGTCCTTTGATTTCATTTAAGATTTGCTTGATGCGGTGGCTTCCGATATTCTGTTTTAAGACCCGCCCAGAGATTCCAGATTTGTTTTTGAAATCTATGATCCCTTTGAATTCGTTGACCCTCGACTAAAAGTGAACATTTGCAATACGAATAATTTTACAACGCTACAAATATGATGAAATCGCTAAGCGCTTGAGAGCAGTTATTGGGCGATTTCAAACCGATTGTAAAATAAAAAAGAAAGTTTAAGGGTTATTTGAAGATCTACCAAGTTTACGTTTTGAAGAGATTTCTTTAAGAGAGAACAGGAAGGCAGAATTTCCATACAAATGAAGATTCTTAACCGAGAAAATCCAACGTTCGACTAAAACTTTTCTTCTTGCCTGCTGAACTTTTTTCAGGTGTCGTTCAGCATATGGAAAAAAGTGGATATTATTAAATTTGTGCCTGGTCCAGGATTTCAAACGTTAACGCTCGTTAATACTGATTTGGGCACTACTTATGAACTTAATTTTGGCCAAGTTCGCTCACATAATGGAGCGCTGAGTGCAATTAGTTGTTTCCCTTTGATGAGATTTCTTTTGCTCGAGCTGTAACTTTCGACACCGCGCAACAGTCTCTGAACATCACAGTTATGAACACAAGCCAAATAATACAAAGTGTTGTGAGTTTTGAGGGGATTATATCTCTTCTGTTGCCCTGCTGGCGAACGGTCAAGGGCTCGATGCGTGTCCAGCCAGCAGATAAACTGTCTACAGCTGTTCTTTCCTTTTTTTTTTTTCGTAAATGTTTATCTAGGACTTTATTAATTTTTCTTGCAAACTGATAATTATACATACAAATTTTCTTCTTGAATCAATATTTATTTTTTAAGAATTGTTTTTCGAAACCCATAAAGACATCCTCTATTACCATTTTGTTGTTACTGTATCTGCTGCATAATTATTTTGGAATTTTTTGTGGTTTTTTGCTTTCAGTACACTAAATTTAGAATAGTACCGAGGAAGATTTTCACTCCATTTATGACCAAACATTTGGCCACGGCAAAGGCTTTGTCGCAATCGCTGGCTCCCTCCGCATCCTTACACTTTTCCAAGGCTCCGTTTATTTGGCCCGCATATTTTTGTAGGAACTTAAACTGCGAGACGACACTTTGGGCTTTTTGGACGTCGAGCGAGCCGTTGTGCCAGAAGCCCTCTTTCTCTATGAAACATTTCAAATAACATTTGATGGACTCTTGCACTTTTAGAGTGAATAGAGCCTTAACATCTTCAACGCTGACACCGGCGTCGGACATACATTGCTCGTGAGTCTCAATGAACTTTTCGGTAATGGTAGCCTGCAATTAAGTGAAACGAAATGTAAGTAGTAGATTTTTATTTTAAGACATTTCTGGTTTTAAGCCCAAATACACCTTGACTTCGGTAACGGCCACAATGACAGCAATCAGCAAGATATAAGATTTCATGTTCAAATCTTTTAGGAAATTCAGCTCCGTAGACTTTCTAAGCGTCACTGTTGACTTTCTACGAAAATTTGCTGTAATTTATTGGAAAATTTTTACCATTTACATATAATTTTTCTCTCTCTTCATTTAATATATATCACGTTTAGACTATAAAAATGTATTTTTTTTAATTAAAAAATGTAAAAATATATTTTTGTTTAATTAAAAAATTTATTTTTAGAAAAATGTTATATCACGAGTTATAGAAACTATTAAGGAACAAAAATCAATCCAACCATGAATTATATATGAACATTTGGATGCAGGAGGGCATAATAGGGGCGTCAGGTGCCATTCAAGCTATTTGCTGGCATGTTAAACAGTTTGAGGGAAAGATTCATGCTGTCCCTCTCAGGCAAAATTAGTTTAATAAAAAAAACCCTTAATAACATATAAACTGCAAGGGATATTTTTTGCGAGGCAAAAGGATCAAAAAGACATTTTGTTTATATTCGGGAATTCTACAATATTCAAGGCCTAATAGCACTCAACATGAGCTGAGGAACTGACACTAACTTTAACTCGTGGGTGGCGATACAAACAGACTCTACTACCAACATTCTGCAAGAATATTACAAGTTGAGGCCGTTTTTACGCCACTCTAAAAGCATTGAAATGGCGTGTAAATGAAATAAAATACTCAACAAATATATCATATTTGTATCATATCTGAGATATATTAATATCTCATAAATTGTGGTCTTCAGCCTGCCAAAGTACTGAAGTTTTAAATTTAGTTCCAGTCTAACCGTAAGTGAAAGTAAAAATTGGTTACAGAACACGCCGCCAACGTTAAAATTCAGCGATCAGGTGCTTGGTAAAATTTTGGGAGCATCAAAACATCTTGTTGATTTCATAATCATAAATTATAGGTTATAAAATCGCACGTTTTTAAATGTTGATGAAATTAGGCGGTTTTTTAATATTTTTAAAACTTTCCCGCACCCAAAACTTTGCTATTATATGGAGTTCTATCTATCTGTCAATAATCAATTGAGAATATCTATCGAAAACTGCTAAAAACTGAACACTTTACTTCGTGTTTAATTCGATTCGTTTTTGAAAACGCTTTTTTCTAAAAGAAAAATTAACATATATATTTATTCATTTTTCGTTTTCTGCTTTTCTTATTAAAATTTGAGGGTCCTACAAAATGACTGCTTAGTGCGGATTTACAACGGGTGCCCCTTTCTCCGCCAGTGCTACAAAGAGACTTTTTATGACTTGAAATGGAGGTAATCAAAATGAATTAAATTATATTTCAGGTCTTTCAGACCTTCAAACAGTCAATCTTCTGGGCTGAGGACCCTGGCTAGCATTAAGAATTGTCTATGAAAATAATACAGACGCCATGCCCATCTTAAACGACATGATCGTCAACCAGAACCTTAAAACCTCAACAATGTCTGAGGTATCAGTCCTGTGCATTAAGTCGCTATTGTTTTAAATATATTTTATTTTTAAATTGTTAAAAAAATCTGCTCTGTTTTTGGCGAAATTGAATGGTTTTTTTATTTGCTTTTGTGGTTGAATCATTAAACTTTATTTTTTTGTTGGCTTTTCCAGCCTAATTTTATTGGATTGGTTATTAAATGATTTAAAACAAATTTGATAAAGTCCTTTTACAGTTTTATTGAAGAAAGTTTTTTGCAGATTAAGTTATTCAGATTTTTATTTCCCTGAAACGCCTGAGAACAACAGGTCACCAATGCCGCCTCCAACAGTTTTAATGCCACTGATGACGACGCATTTGACAGCATCATATGCGGCATCACAGTCATTTGCGGCCTTCACGTCCTGGCACTGATCCAGGACAGTGACAACAATGCCTTCGAATTTCTGTAAAATTTTGAATTTGCCCACAATATCCATAATATATTCTTTATTGAGTTGACTATTTTTCCAGTAGCCTTCTGATTCCAGGAAGCACTTCAAATAACATTTGGCCGGGCCGGTGATTTTCAGGCTGAAAAGTTCCTTTATGTCCTCCTCGGAGATATTGGATTCGGCGCGACATTTCTGATCCGTTTGAGCCAGCTCCTCTAAAATGGTGCTCTGAAACAAACAAATTATTGCAGTACGGAAATTTTTTATTATTTAAAATCTGCAATACCTGGACTTCAGCAATAGCCAAAACGAAAGCAATTAACAAGACACAAGACTTCATATTTAGCATTTACTTGATAGACCGACTTGGGTTCTGCTTCGCTAAACGCTACTATGGACTTAAAGCTAAAATCTGCTTTAATTTATTGGAAAATTTTTAACTTTTCTAATTCCAGATTTTACTAAAATATGGTCACGTTTGGGTCGTAAAATTTCAGAAAAGTTTCAACTGGGAAAAGTAATTAAAAAAACGTGTTTTAACTTTCAGCACAAAATTTGCGCAATAATAAAACTTAAATTGGATTTATTGGCAGCCATAAAAAATATTTTAAACTAATTTTTTATAATATTAATCACAAAACCAAGTTAATTTGTTAGCACAAAAGTCTCAATAAGAAAAAAACTTTGTTATATATTTCATTTATTTAAGAATTTGTTATACACCAGCAACTTAGACTATCGGCTTTCGAGAACGAAACAAACTTTAATTGTACAGATTCGTTGCACTGTTAATGGTTGTCACAACCATTAATTATAATTAATAGAAAGCTGCAATGAAACTTCGAAACGAAAAATCGCCTTTAACAATATAAGTTTAATTGCCCACTTAAAGAAGTTTTTGGGACTGAAGGACCATAATAGGTTTTTTCTTTCAAATGTATTGTATTCGCATTTAGAAGCGAGTTTTAACATATTTCTTTCATATATATGTACATATAAGTATAGGACTTGGTTTTGCTTTTAAAACTAATAAAAGATGCTGACATGATGTGATGTGCCAGCAATTTTGAATTTTTATACAAATGGTCTCGAAAATATACTGCAAGTTAAAAGTTGTTGCTAAAGTTAAGCAAAAAGTTATCCTGCTCGTGCATGTTTCAAGTTTTACTATTTGTATTTATAGTTTAAATTGCGATTCACACTAATATTTAAGCGCCCCAAATATTTGGGAATATTTTGAATTTAACAGCTTTTGTGCCATATTTTTAATTTGCAAAAACTTAAATCAAAGCGACAAAATACTTGGATGTGTTTGAAATATAATTTAACGTAAATTAAAAATGAAACTTTTTATTTCATAATGTTCTAGTAAATTAAAGTCAATATGCCGCCAAGAACTTTAAGCAAATGCCGTTCCCGAAATAACAGAGTTAATGGGTACTAAGCAAGAGGTCCTACATTTGGCTGATGGCTTTACTTCTGGCTGCTTAAGTCCCGGTGATTTTCCTTTTTGTTCCAATACAAAATAAAGCTGGGAATAAAGTATCATTTAAATCCTTCATTTAAGCTAAAGTAATTGAAACTCAGGAACAATTGTTTTCAGCGTACTGTGCACTGTGATGGAAATTTCTATCATTGCAATCGGTGTGGAAATAAATATTTTTAGCAAAGCAAACAGCTGTATGGCATTTAGTTTTAATTAAAACGTGCATTGAAACCTTTTTTATATAGTGATGGAAATTTCTATCATTATAAATGGTTAGAAACAAACAATTATGTGACTGAAAACGCCAGCGTAACATGTAATTTGTATATTCACAGTTCAAAACAGACTTTAAAAACTTATTTGGGTAGTGATGGAAATTTCCATCATTACAAATGGCTTAGAAACAAACAGTTATTTGAATGCAAGCAGCAGTGTAACATGTAGTTTGTATATTCTTGGTTTAAAACGGCTTTTGAAAACTTATTTGGATAGTGATGGAAATTTCCATCATTACAAATGGCTAAGAAACAAACCGTTATTTGAATGCAAGCAGCAGTTTAACAAGTAATTTGTATATTATTGGTTTAAAATGGTTTTTGAAGACTTATTTGCATAGTGATGGAAATTTCCATCATTACAAATGCTGAAGAAGTAAATAAATAAATGATTACAAACTATTGAATTACTTTTACAACAATGATTTCACTGACTTATTGTTAGAATTAATAGTTTTTATTTGAATTTGAAAAATATTTTCACAATTTATTTCCCACAAGGAATCTGCAATTTATAAGTTAAAAAGTAAAAACTAAACAGTGGCAATTGCTTTAATTGATCACCCCTTAACAACTGAAAAAATGTACATTTTTAAAACCTTAAATATCCGGTCATCAGTCATTGCAAAATGTTATTTTTCTTATTTTTTTCTTTCTGCTTCGATTCCAAAATACTCGAACTCTGACCACAAAAATTTTATAAATTTTTTTTGTTTTAAAATAACAAAAGTAAATAAAATACTTGCATGTCTAAGAGACGATATTTTATATTTTACAAACCAATCATGTAAAACCATAAACTGTCATTTAGAAGAAAGGAGAAACGAAAAAAACACAATGGATTGGCAGTTTTTTTTCGTTTAAATTTAAACAATTAAATTTTCCTGTTAAAATTTTGAGGTAGAAATTTCTACTATTTTAGTTTTAATGTTGTTGCTTAACAGAGTCAACTGTCATGTCTGCGCTATTGGGGTAAAAAGGACGCACAAATGCAAGTCTTGAAAAGAAAAACTGAAAAGGATGTGGGCTCACACAGCGCAGAGTTGACGCCTCAACTGACAAATGTTTAACCAAAACACACAGCTGGAGTTTTAACACATTTTTCTATTGCACATCTATTTCGTCTTTCTTATGTTTAATTTTTGTTTTGTTTTGTGGGAATTGGCCTTAAGTTGAAGATATAGTTTTTATTGGATTTATTTTTGGTAATAAATTTAACATGCAGCGGGCTAATAATTAGTAAAGTAACTATAAGCAGCTGTTTGAAACCACACCATGTTTCTGCCAATGACAATGTGCAATCCAACGGAGCTACCGCCAGGCCTATTTGCTGGCAAAAAAAAAGGTTTTTCTAATTTAAACATTAAATATCTTTCGAATACTGTCACAGACACCACAATTAAGTGAATTTTTAGCCACAACTTGGTCCTCATTAAAGTAAAGAGCTCTCAGATGAATGGGTTAAGTGAAACGGATCACTCAGGCGGTCATTTAAGCGAGCGCTTTTCGTTTAAGAGTGTGAAGCTCAATTTAAATTGCTTTCGTTTCGTTGCTCTATATAACAAATCCTTTTCATCGGTTTGGTTTGTTTGTTTTTAGCCGCTTTCCACAGGAGGCTTAACAAACATTATATTGTTAGCGAGCTTTTCGTTCGAAGTGAACGATCGAGGGATTGTAACTAAAACGAACGATGCGGCCCACCTTTCGTAAACGATCGTTCGACCGGATCCTGTAAAATTTTACCACAATCTTTGTCAAAAAGTCACCATCATTTGTGATGAAACTGTACATCCATAAACGAAATTCCCGAAAATAATCCTAGTGCGCCACAGTCTAGTTAATAACGCCTGTGAAGGGGAAGTTTGGGGCCGGCTGCTTCAGCTGTCCACACTTCTAAAACGTGTCCACGCTGATAATTACGAATTTTTTTGTAGTTTATGGATACAAATGACATACATATTGAGGTCAACATAATTTCGCGTGGCGATAACATGAAATATGTGTCTCAGAAAGACACTAAAAGCAAGACAAATTGAAGCCAGCGAGACCAGTCACGTGACAAGTCAATACAGACCAGTCACATGTCCGGTCCGGTGATATGTACGGTGACTTTTCCTTAATTTCATGTTTGTTTGTCGATGCAGGATACATTAATTATTAGTTTTAAATACTGTACTTGTGATTTTTGTAGCGTTTGACTTCTGCAACGAAAACTATTAAATAGACAACAAGCCCAAACCTGCTGTTAAAGCGGAATCATGCGCCAGCCTAGAAATATCCAAACGGATGTTCTAGACTTCAATTTAATACAAGTAATAATTTTCATTGTTTTTGTTTTAACAAAATTTTATGGCAAATGACAAATAATTGTGTTTTTTTTGCCGCCGCCGCAAAATAATGACCAGAAAAAAAAATTAAGTCACTTTTTTATAAACCTGATATTATTAACAATAATTTGCAAATTAAATAGAAATTCAATTCAATTGGCTTTGAACACTACAATTGTATTTATTAATTATTTAATTGTTTTTTTTATTACTAAATTGTTTTGCAAAACAACAACAACAAATAATTGTCAATAGCAACGCAAACAAAAGGCTTTTTGGCCACATTAATCAGATAAATGCGATAATATTGTTGACTGCTTTTTGTAAATACAAATTAAAACTAAAACTTGATATAAATTAGAACGAATCTTCCATGAAGCCATTAGTTTTGCTTAAAAATTCTAACAAAACGCAATCCTTTAGATCTGCCACAAAAATTAAAAGCCATTATCATGAAACTGTGCATTTCGGTCTTGGCTTTATTGCTGCTGACAGCCGGAGTCAAGGTAAAACCTGTGTTCTAGCATAGAAAGATTGTAAAACTTTACATATATTTTTATTAGAGCGACCTCCAGGCCGAGTATGAGAAAATTGATACGGCGTGTCGCGCTGAGTCCAAAGTCAGCCAGGCAGATGTAGCAACATTTTTTAATGCTGACTTCAAAGAGAACCTCAGCGATGCTCTTAAGTGTCACCTAAAATGTATCATGGAGAAACAGGGCCATTGGGTAAATGGTGGCTTTGACAGTGCCACTGCCATAAAACAACTGGTGGAGACGCCCAGCTTGAAGAGTCAGGCAAAGGACATCACTAAAGTTTTGAACGATTGCAAGGACACAAAAGGAGCGGACGAATGCGATACAGCCTACTTGATAACAAAGTGTATTTTTGATCATCATCCTTTGAGATTTAAGGAAATTGTCTAGATACTAAAATATAGCTTTACTTTGATAACTGTTACAAATCATATCTTATAGATGAAGGAAACAAAAATCATATGTGTATAATTTTATTTAATGGGTGTTGAGGAATCATTAGAAATAAATAATTTACGCTTTTCATTTCATTTTGATGCGGATCCGCAATTTCCAACGTTAACTTTCGCAAGGATTTTGTTTAGAAAACAGATTCAAAGCAAGACAACTGAGCCAAGGGTAGCAGAAAGGTCTTAAAGGAATGATAACCATCGATATGGTGATTACAGCTGGATTGAGAAAAAGGCTTTATCGGCAAAGTAATTGGTTATAGGATGGGTTCTTTGGTGGCCGCAGCCAATTCCACTTGCCACAATTAGTTTGATGAAGTTTCGAAGATATAGTTGATATTAAGGAATATATATATTTATCTTATTATTTATTATTTATTATTATATTTATTATATATAATCATCAAGAATTTAATATCAGGAATTATCATTTCTGGCGCTCACAACTCAACTCCTCGTAAGTTTAGGAAAAAGTGGCATCGTGATGATCGGTGCTAATATTTAACTGTAGATTTAAAGAAGTTTGTGAACTGTTCAAAACTCCAACATTTGCATATATGTAAATAAATATGTAAAGTGTCCTGATGCAGATCTGGTCTTAGCGATCCAACGGTTGTGGGTTCGTTTCCCAGCACACCGGCTGTTTGTCGATAGAAAAAGAGTTCATTTTGCTGGAAAAATAAACTTTCGGCAAACTCTTGCCTGCTTTTAGTCTGAGATAAAAAATATAAAAGGGATACGAAAACCGACTGACTGCAGCTGCTGCACAAACACCATCCTGCCAGAAAAAGTTTCCTAGACAAATTCACTCGGCTCATTTCTGCAAAAAGTTGCAAATATTTTATATATAAAATTAATTTATTTCTGTAGTATTTTACGGGCTAAGCGTGACTTTCATTAAAATTTTAATAGCAAAATTTAACTTTTTAATATATAAGAAGTTTTTATTATATGAATCGTTTAGTGGCGTTAAATGTTGTTTGCTGCCTGAGACGACCCTTGAAAGAAACTCTAGAACGAAATGAAGACCCATATTCTGCTAGTCGCCCTAGTTTTGACTGTAGCCCACAAAGTCAAGGTATTTTGTTTGTCAATAAGAAGTAAAATTTTATATAATAAATTTCATTGTAGGGCTATGAAATAATATCCGAAATTTTGAGTATGGACTCAAACTGTCGCGACGATGCTAGATTTACAAAAGCCGATTTTCAACAGCTCTACTTTTATAAAGTAACGCCAGCAGCGAAATGTTATTTGAAATGCATATTGACGCAATTCGATGTCTGGAATAATGGTTTTAATGTTGGTGTCATTGTGGCCAAAGTAAAACAAGTACCACTTTTAAAATTTCTGTCGACCTCCATAAAACGGATTCTGAATTCGTGTAAGGGCCGGAGGGGTGCTGATGAATGTGATACGGTCTTCTTGTCGGTAAAGTGTGTAATCGAGGCCATATATAAAAAGTTTGGAGGCGCATTTCGAATCGTTTACCAGGCTTTCAGATATTAAGATATTTTACATCGCATTTTCTTTCAATTGCCCAGCAATAAAAAGCGCTAAGAAATTATAGTTGTGTAGCCAAATTAGAAATGTTTTTAAATAAAACTGCGAATATATTTTAAGCAAGTTCTGTCGTTTTCGAACTAACAAAACTTGAGCTAAGACAAGAATTGTCTAACTCTGTGATTTAATAAATGAATAAATACTACATCAGTACAGTAAATGTGGTGCCAGAACGGCCAGTTTCAAGAAGACATGGGCACTACCAGCCCTTATGATTATATTCGTAATCTTGGACAAACGATTATCTTGTTACGCTAGAAGAAACATCTTGTTCTAAGAACAACGCAGCAAAGTGAGGCTGCAATTCTGTTGTAAGACTTTCACAAATCTTACTTACCTACTGACAGTCTTAATTATTGACTGAATTAAGGCTGACGCTTTACCGTTTTATAAAATACTATTGTCTGAGACAATCATATTAGAAGACATCCACCATTTACATCAGAAAGTCAATCATATTTTATAGTGACTACAATTTTACAGTCATATACTAAGACTTAGTCTTATATTCAAATGCCCCTCTTAAACGAATACTGCCATCTTATACTCAGACCACGAGCTTGTGTCTTGTCTTATACGAATCCCGCCGCTATTAAAACTTATGCTCTTATATTGAAATTGCCCTCTTATACGAAGACTGTCATCTTTTACTAAGACTTATCATAGACTCTTATATTAAGACTGCAGTCTTATACTAATACTATTGTTTTATACTACTGCTACTTTTGTATACTAATAATAATGTCTTATACTAAGACGACTGTCTTATACTAAGACTACTGTCTTATACTACGGCAATTGTTTTAAACTAATACTATTATATTATACTCAGACTTCAGTCTTGAAAGAAGACTGTCATTTCTTATTCAGACTCTCATCTCTTGTTCAAACTCTCATCTTTTGTTCAGACTCTCATCTCTTGTTCAAACTCTCATCTTTTATTCAGACTCTCATCTTTTGTTCAGACTGTCATATTTTATTCAAACTCTTATCTTTTATTCAGACTCTCATCTTTTGTTCAGACTGTCATATTTTATTCAAACTCTTATCTTTTGTTCAGACTGTCATCTTTCATTTAGACTGTCATCTCTTCATTCATTCACATTGTCATCTTTTGTTCAGACTGTCCTCTCTTACTCAGACTGTCCTCTCTTATTCAGACTGTCATCTCTTATTCGAACTGTCATATTTTATTCCGACTGTCATCATTTATTTGGACTGTCATCTTTTATGCAGACTACCATTTTTTTAAGATTCTTTATGTTTTTTACTAATTCTCTATCTTACTTATAGAAACGCTTTTATTTGGGTGGTGTCATATATTCGTATTTAGTCAAACATTTCTAGCACATTAAGAATTCCTTTCCAAGTCTTCCTAGTCTCAAATGAAATAACATTTATCTTTTCCTCATTTAAGCCTATAATTCATTTGAGTACAGTTTTTATCTAACTACATTGCAACAACAAAAAAATGGACCTATTTCCCCGCAAATTAACCAAAGTCGTAGTCTACGGCCGTGGTCTTATGCTGTATTTACCTTGTTACTATAATAGTTATATATTATTTTAAGATCTGTGGTATTGGCTTAATTCACAGTGTCCTACGAAGACTACAGTTGCAGAATTTGTGAGTCTTATATTAAGGCTAGTGCGTTTGTGGCTCAATCAGATTTGAAGGTTATTATCTATTTTCTCAATCTTTGCATTACAATTTTCTATATGTTTAAGAAGTGCTATAGGCTATATAGCTATAGGCTATATAAATTATTAGTTGACTCTAAATATTTCGGGAATTATTGCAGAAAGTCATCTACCAGCAGAATTGGGGTTTGAACATATTAGTTTGGCTTAAACATATAGACTGGTTACATAATTATTTTGAATATGCAGCCAAACAAGTGGGCCCCCAACCACGACTTTGAGTTCTTAAATATTAGTAAATTTAAATATCTTTTATAATATATTAAATAAACTAAATTAAAAATTTTTAAATAAGGCGCTATTTCTAGAGTCTTGTCGGAATATCTCTTGCCGTAAATGTCCTAATTTAATGCTTTAAACGTGATCATATTTTAATTGAAATTTAAAAAACAACTTTGTTCTAATTTTAAATAAATTAAAAGAAATCTCAAACTTAAACTACAGTTTCACACCTCCGGCTGAATAGAACGATCTTGAATTCGAAATACAATAAAAATGAATTTCAAAATTTTACTAATCACTTTAGTTGTGGTGGCTCTAACTGAAGTCAAGGTAATAACGGCTTCGAAAGGAGAGCAAAATCATATTTTCTTTTCAACTTCAAATTATTAATTCCAGGCCCAGGGCATACTAATGGAGATAATGGAACTCGATCAGAACTGCCGCTCAGAATCGGGTCTAACGAAAGATGACTTTAAGGAACTCTTCAATTACCATGTCAGCAAACCCGCCAAGTGTTATCTGAAGTGTGTGATGGGTAACTTTGGGGCCTGGAACGGTGGCCTTGATGTTGATGCCATTATGGAGAAGGTGAACAAAGTACCAATTTTTGGATTCATATCGGGCAAATTGAAGCAAATTCTAAATCAATGCGTTAGTGTGAGTGGTGGGGATGACTGCGACAAGGCCTTTAATACCGTTTTGTGTCTGGTTGGAGAGGTATTTAAGAATTATGGTGACTTGATCGAAAAAGTATTCCGAGCATTCAAAGATTAAGAAGACATCTTTCTCTGTGAAATGATACCGAAATGTTTAAATAAAACAAATCATAAAATTTACACTTAAGTTTTAATATTTTTTTTGTGTTTATTAAAGAGGGAGGCTGATAATCCTTTTTTTTTGGCTTAATTGTTTTTCCACAAATAATAAAATTACGCAAGTGAATTTAAAGACTTTATTCTTTAGATTTAGTGTCAATAGCCAATGATTTTATATAAAATATATAAAAAGTGGGGAAAACCGCAGCATTTTTTAGCCGGAATATTAAATATTTCATCATTAATTTAGATTTATTTTTTTTCTTTAAAATATTGACTAAATTTTGCTCCAGAGGCTTTTGCACATTTGGCCTTCTTTGCCTTCGAACCACACTCTTTGGCTTTATTCTTATTTCTCAATGGCGTTCAAACTTCAAAAGCCCTTTTAATGTCTCTTAAGGATCAAACTGGAAAATATAAACTGTCAATTTGAGCTTTTCTTTGCATTTCAGTTTTTTTTTTATCTTTAAACATAAACGTCTCACAAATGCTTTTTTGCTTCAAGGCTGTATAAGAAACTATTATGAAATTCCTATAAGATATTTGTTGATATCTAAAATTTTTCCGTCAATAGTTTATCGCTGACTTTACTTTTGTTTAGATAACTTTAGTTCTCTGTAGAGGAGTTATGGATAACTTTAGTGTTTCTTAGAAAATTTATTGATATATGTTGTTTTTGTAATTGAGTTGTAGATAACTTTACTTTTCTTTAGCGAATTTATCGATAAATTTATTTTTTTTAGACCATTTATATTTTTCCTAGAACTTAAGAAAGATTTAATTACTTTACTTTTCCACAGAAAATGTATTGCTGACTTTATTGTTCTTTAGAAAAGTTATCGATATCTTTTTTTTTCTACAGCTACAGCTTTAACTGTTCTGTAACTGTTCATACTTTCTTATGAAAACTTTAGCGGCAAATTCACTTTTCTTTAAATAGTTTTACTTTTCTGTTTGCAGTTCAGCTGTTAAATAAGACAAACAACGATTCACTTTTCTATTGTATAAAAAAGTTATCGATAGTTGTATATTCTAGAAAATTTGTTTATATCTGAACTAAGTGAAAATTTGTGCATGTCTTTACTTTTCTATAGATCATGTTACTCGCTACAGAAAAATTATGGATAATTTTAGTTGCCAATGGAAAAGTTATCGTAAAATTGACATGTTTATGATAGGAAAAATTAGCTAGAGAAAATTTACTGAAAGCTTTGATTTTTACGTGACTTGGAAAAGTTTTCGATAAAATTAACATTTCTATAAAGTGAATTTCCCAACATCTACATGTTTTTTATGAAAAAGGTATTGATTTCATAACTTTCCTACGAAAAGTTATCGATATGTCAACTTTTCAATAGAATTTCATCGTTAACCTTTTAGTGTCCTTAACTTTTTTACTGCAATTTCATTGCCAGTCTCAATTTTCCACCGTGTAACCATGAACATAATTTTGGCAGTTGGCATACATTTTTAAGATCAAAAATTTTAATTAAGTTATAAAATGGATACTTTTCAACTATAAAAACTTTAATTTATTCTATTAATTAACACATTTATCAATGACAAATAATTGAAAAACTTTCAGGAGGACATGAAAAAAATTTGGAAAAAATTTAATTAATTTTAGGCAACAATTTCTTAGGAACTTTAATGCACTGTGGAAAGCGTGTTCATGTTAATGGCAAGTTTTAAGTCACACCAGCCAGTCACGTCAACTTTCTCCTATTCGGCCTTAATTAGTTTGTGCTCGATAAACGTGATCATATTTTAATTAAAAATTTATATTTAGAATGAAGTTTTAGTTTTCGAATAAATGGGAGAAAAGTGCCTGAGAAAACTATAGTTTTGTTGAATAATTCTTAACGACAGCAACGGACTGAACTGCAAAGACTTGAAAAATGAAGACTTATATCTTTCTGATTGTAGTCTATTTTGCTGCAGCCGAAGCCGCGGTAAATTTTCCTTAAACACATAATTAGCAATAAACTTAATGAAGATCATTTTGAATTTCAGGGCCTAGATTTGGTGACTGAACTGGTGTCCTTGGACCAGACGTGCCGCAAAGAGTCTGGCTTAACTGAGGACGACTTTGCAGAGCTTTACGATTTCGGTGTGAACCCGCCGCTCAAGTGTTATTTGAAGTGCATTTTAAGTCAATTCGGTATCTGGAATAATGGGCTCGACGTCAACGCATTCATGGGCAAAGTGAGAAAGGTACCGCTCTTGACCTTCCTATCAGCTAAAATCAAGAAGGTGTTAGATCAGTGTCATGACGTGACTGGTGCAAATGAATGTGAGCAGGCGTTTAATGTGGGCATATGTTTGGCCTCAGCCGTATACAAAGACTACGGAGATGTTCTACGCGGTGCTTACAAAGTAGCTAAAGGTTAAGGAATTGTTGTGGGTTTAGAAAATTGTTGCGGCATAAAACTTGCATGAAAAATTATCTGATAAAAAATAAAAATGTGTCAACAAAATTGCAACCAATTTCTTTAAGGTTTATCATGGAGGGGGGCTGTCTGTGCAGAAATTTCCTCAAGGTCTGGCCACAAGATCTATGGGGACCAGGCTTAAATGATCTTAAAGCAGGTCTTTAACTGCCACAACTTTCTTTATCTCTGATCAATCACCGCCACAAACAATAATATATATATTTTGCTTTTTATTTTATTGTAGTTTAACACAAAATTCCAAAGCTTTTTTGTGAAACAAAATCTGCTGCACTCCCCAATTATTTTCTTTAATCATTTTTCCTTAAACAAAACAAATTTAATTGAATTAGTTTGTTTTATAACAAATTGAAATTTGCAAATTTTATACTCTTTCTGCATGCATTTCTCATGCTTATTTTTCTCGTTTGCTGTTCCGCAGATCCTTTTTGCCAATCAGTCAGCAGTCATGTATTTTCTTTTCTTTTGTTATACGTTTTTTTCTTTCTTTTATCTTGTTTTTTTGTTTTGTTTTTTTTTTTTTTTTTTGTTTGGCCTTATAAAATTATCCACTTACACGTATTCAGTCGTGCGTTTTTATGATGTTCTTTTCTTATTATTCGAAACAAATTTCATTTTTCGTAAGTAAAAGAAAACGAAGAAAAAATGAACACAAAGTAGAAAATATATGTATATATTTTAGAAGCTAATGATGGTGGCAGAGGTTGTGAAAATGTTGTTGGTGTGTTAACAAATCAAATTCTTTAAATTGAAAAAGTGGTGGAATGAACGCAGCGGAAGGGAGGACTCCGGAGGAGTTGAACTGCTCCTGTTGCTTTGGGAAATTGCCTTTTACGCCAATTGCATACAATTTATTTATTAAAGTAAGTTTTGCAGGCTAAAGTTTTAAGAAAGTAATTTGAGCGCTAAAAAAAATGGGGCATAAATTGGGACGCTTGACTTATTCAGATCCTGGTTTGTCAAATTTTTTGTAATGATTTTCTTTGCTTCTCGTTTAAAAGCTGACAAACTGCATAGTGACAAAGGGGGCGGGGGGGTCATGGCAGTGACTTTAGCTTAGTTTTATGTTAAAGTAAAGGGTGTCCCCATACCCTTTAGCTATTGAAAATGGCATTAGCAAGTAATTTTCTGGCAAATATCGGGCCACACATGTATATATATTTTATTAAGCTTTGAAAATTAAAATATATATGTATGTAGGTTGGAAAAAAGGACACCATTTCAATGGGCTGGCACATTGAAATTTTAATTTAACAACATGATTTCTAAAATTTGAAAATTCTGCTGTTATTTTAGAATATTAAATAAACTGAGACGCTGTACGAGTACAGATCCTGAAAAATGCCATTTCCGAAGATAACTTTAGATACCACGCGATTTGCTGCCCATAAAAGCTCCCTACTTTTAAAGAATGCCTACTTTAAGGAGCAAACTATTGTATAGACAAAGCAAAACAAGCCCTTTAAATAAACTCAGATTTTTAAATCTCTTTAGCACTATTTGCTGAACACTTTTCCAACGCACAGTCACTGTTCAAATTTGACAAAATAAAAATACAGCTCTGCACTTATTTATTGATGTTGGGTTCCTTCTGCAGTTTGAGAGCACAAACAAATTAACAAACTGCTAAACAATGAACGCAATATGGAAAAAGAGTGAGAAAATAAAAGAAATTCGCATGTTACAATATTTTCTACAGCCGAGTTCAAGTGTTTGTTGTTCACGTTTCCTACGTGGTGGTTTTTTTTTTCTTTTTGCGAGAGAATTGTAAGCGCGTATGTTGCCTAAATGGCAAATTGCATTGCTGATGACGACGCGTATGATGAAAAATGATTGGCAAAGGAGATAACATGGCAAATATAATCAGACTTATATACAAAGGACAAAAAAAAAACAAAAACAGAAAATAAACAAGTCAACACACAGAAATATAACAGAACAAAACAATAGTAAAGAATAAACCAATATGTTGAAGTACGAACTACCAAACAAGTTAAGAGCAAAGAAGTGCGTATGCATTTGTCACAAAAATTGTCAATTTGATGGCAATAGAGGAGAGTGTGTTGTTGTTTACACGACTGAAAAATCTGGCTGGAAAAAGGGAGAGAGAAAAAAAAAATAGCACAAAAACTTCTTTACATTTGCAATGACTGAATTTGACAAGCTCCGCTGCCCGGCCAGGCATCATGACACTGGCATACCCGCCGCCAGCCTGCCTTAAAGAGCAATAATCAAATTCATCGATGTCTCAGCCAACCAGCCAACCAGCCTACCAACGAATTGTTTGTTGCCCGTATTTTGACGTTGTTCAAACATGCATAATATGTCACACACACGACACGCAGCCAGGACGAGCGTTTATCTTAGATTTGTTGTTTTTTTTTTTTATTTTTGTTTGTTCTCTATTTCGCAAATCTTGCATTTAGCAAAAACAAAAAACAAAGAAAAAACCAAACAAATCCAGTTCAAAAAGATTTTGCATTTTTTAAAATTGTTTTTTGTTCATTCTATTGCCTGCTTCATATTTAGACTGTGTGTGTGTTTGTGTGCGTGTGTGTTGCATGTTGCACGGCAAGTAAAGAGGGTGCAATCAGCTCTAAAACGTTCATTTTCGTTTTTAAAACTTGTGTTCGTAATAATTGTTGTAGCCGTCATTGTGTTTCATTTTTTAAGGATCTGATGTTGAGTTTTTGTAGATTTCACAAACAAAAAACACAAAACAAATTATTCTTCAGCTGCATGTGTTTCACCAAATATTTGAAGAGTTGTTTTATTGAGAAAAGACAAAAAAAAAAAAAAAACAAAATGTCTTTGTACATTTTATTGTCGCAGCCCGCATATCGATTTCTTGTAACTCAGCAAAACAAAATGCTCCAGGGCTATTAAATAACAGCAAACCATCCCAGAAATGTACTCGTGCGTTGTGCAGCAAAATTTAATTTCAGCACAATAAATGAAGAAATTTGATAGGATTTTCTCGTGGCCAGCTCTTAATTACATATATTTCTGGTCAGAAATTCCATGTGATACCAAAGACATTTCTTTTGTGGGAATATATCTGGAGCTGGCCCTTATATTATATTTGTCTAGGAGTTTGTTTCCTCACTGACCATATTTTTTTCCCCCCAAAGTCTTGTCAGCAACTGATCATATTTCTGCTTACAAATTGTATTCTCTGAATCATCGAACACACAGTTCGATATTTAAATCTGAAATTCTTTTTTCAGTAACTGACCCGTTTTGAGTCTAGAAATTTTCTTCAGTTAAGGAACGGATGGATTTGTGGCTAAAAACCTTGCCAAACGATTTTATTGTTTATTGAAATTTGGTTAATGAAGGGCCATATTTTTGTCTTGCTATTTTCTCATCGGCTGATCCAAACTTAGACTGAAAATTTGGTTGGTATGGCAGCAGATTTCTGTCTGAAAACTTTACCAGTAACTGGCCATATTCCTGTGTAAGTCTAGACCCTCACGGGGGCCGGTTTTGCATTGGCGAACAAAATGTCCTGATTCTGCTTTTCGTGGTATAGAGGAAAAGGGGTACTTCGTTTGTCACGGCAACCCAAAACTCTAAAAGCTTCTTGTATGACTGCGGTTATGACTGTTCTTTCGAAACCTTTACCAAAGAGCAATTTGGCAGAACAAGGAGTTATTACTCAGCCAGAGGTTTGTTTGGCATTTTTCTGTTGAGGAGCCTCTCCTTGGCTGAAACGTTCTGGCTGTGGCTTAAGCCTAAAATCACAGGAAGAAGTTATATCTTGCAACAGGCTCTGTAGGGAACTAAGATCGAGGAGAATGTTCAATCAGTGTGTGGCCATATTGATGTCTGGAAACATTGTCACTGCCCATATCCCTGTCCAAAAATTAAAGTCATTGTATTTTTGCCGATCACATTCTTATTTGAAAACTTGATCAGTGTCTGATTATAATTTTTGCCTGAAAATTTGTGTTGCCATATTTTTATCTAAAAATGTTGCCAGTAACTGATCATATTTCTGTCTACAATTTTTTTTTTTTTTTTTTGGTTTCGAAATTTTGTCAGTCACTGGACATTCTTTTAGTTCAGAAACTTTGCCAGTTACTGAAGAGATTTTTATTTAAAACTTAATCAGTGTGTGATCATTTATCTGGCCAGATTTTTGATCATTGACTGGCCAAAAACTGGTGTAGGAAATTTTCGCGGTAGAAATTCCTGTAGAACTCGGTCCTGGCCGTCAAATATGTTCAAACTCAGATCATGTTTCTAGGCGCAAAATTTTGATCAGTGTTGGTCAGCATTTGGTTTTATATCTGGCCACAAATTTTGGCCAATAAAACATTATATTCTTCATTTAAAAATTCACTTGGTAAGAGACCATATTTCTGATCTTGTTTCTGCCCAGTTTCGTTTGTAATTCTTTTGTTTAATTTTTGTCTTCTTAAAACTACAGAAGTTTTTTCCTAATAACTTTCATTTATTAGTTTTTTTCCATTTTCCATTTCCATTTTTATGAAACTTTATATGCTCATCCATCTTACAATTGCTTTGCACACACACACACACACACACATATCAAAAGGATAAAAATGATGGCTTTTTGTTTCTTTTAATTTCTGTTGTTTTTGCGTGATTTAATTTTATGGGGTTTTAGAAGACACAACAACTAAAACAGCAAGAAACAAGAAAAAAAAACAGCTTTAAACATAAAACACAGACAATAAAAATCAAATGACATTTAAGTAGAAAATGATACTCCGACATCACAATTGTTGTGCGGGCCAAGTGAACGATCCCACAACCAACCGACCGAACGTGCGGACGGACGGACCCAGGCAAAGCAAACACTTTTCTCTACGAAAAACACATTAACTCGAGTACTAAAAATGTAGATTCCAGGGATTTGATTTTATAAAGAGATTTGGTTAGAAGCACAACAACGACGGAGCAGAAATAAATGCGAAAGGATTAAATGGATTTTTATTAAAATGTTGTAAAAGGATTTTTGCAGGAAAACAATTTAATTTTTTTTTCTTCTAAACTTGCGGGCAACGGACATACATATTTTGAGTGGAGTCAAAAAAAGAAAAAGTGTTGGAAGATAAAGGTGGGCTTTAAGTGTTTGAAGGTTGATTAGAGATGAAGTAAAATGAAAAATGAATGTATGTACAATATGAATTTATGTATATTGTAGTGTCTGGGAGAAGATTAATGTTTTTAATTAATGCACTCAGTTAAACAAGTCCTTAATTAAAGTTTACCAAACACAAAAACCATAAAATTTTGCTGAACTGAAAAGTGCGGCTATTTAAAGGACTTCAGGTGTGTGTGTGTGTGTGTATTAGTGTTATTGAGAGTGTGTCCTAAAAGCATTTATCACAAGCCACTCTATTTGTTTAATATCCATTTTTTAACTGCAAATAAAAGTAAATGGTGTTTAGATATACAGTGAACTCGCAGTAATGTGAACACTTTTATTACGGTAACCAATCCAGTAGTCCAAACTGTTTATTTTCTGTTTTGAAAAATTAATATAAAATTTTTGGGCATCCTGAAGATACTTATAAAAAAGGAAACAAGTTTTGCTTTGATTCCATTCTAAAACATAATTTTATTTGCAAAAATTAGGTTGCATCCGTTTGTAAAATATGTTAATAACTATGAAATATTTTGGTCAATGAATGACAAGTGGAAGATTCTGCATCACTTAAAAAGACGATCGAGTGTGACAATGCCAGAATATAGAGTTCGAAAATCAAACATTTGCCTCATAAAGAAGAAAAAAACTAAGCAAAGCAGCAGCACTGCTTACCCAGGCATATTTCCTATATACGCTACGGGATAATTGCCTGGGAACCCTGTGCACATTGTAAGAGTCTTCAACAAACGCAAAATCGTCTTCTGAAAATACCACTAAGAAACCAGAGTAATGAAAACCCGAATCTCGGCAACAGCACAAACACAAAATAATGACCAAGTGGGTGCACACATCTACAATCGTATCAGAACAAACCTGCCAACATTTAGCCACATGAAATCAAAAACTCTTCTAACCCCTCAAGTTAATCTATCAAACATAAGAAACAAACATTGATTAACGGTTCTGGCAGATCTCAATGAGCCTACGACCCATCAACCATCAGTACAATATTAGACTACGCCCAAAGGCAGAGCCAAAGTGGATGCCACAAGGAACAGCTGCCATGACCGAGTCCTACAAGTACTACTGCCAAAGATGTACAACAAACTGCCAACAAGTTTAATTAATTAGAATTGGAGAATTGTGTAAAAAATATTTATTGTCACTGCAATGAACCCTTGGAAATGTGATTTAATGTATTTAAATCCTGGATTGTATTAACCTGCAGACCAGCCATAAGGACTCTAAGGATGATTGCATATGTATTTAAATAAATAATAAATAAATATATTCATATAGAGTAAAAATAAAAACCTTAAGAAAACAAAAATTAATATTTCAAACTGCTATTGAAATAAAATATTTTCATAGGAATAATGAAGAAATGCAACACAAACAGCTATAATTATTATTAGTTCATGTTGGCGGGAGTGCACTGTATTTAATTAAGCAATTCCAACTTTAGATTGGCCGTTTTAAGTAAAGCAGAAAATGTTGGGCCTTTTTGTCGGTTCTAAACAGGTTTGTTCCTCTCCCAAAAACCCCAAATAGTCCTTCAAAAGCGGCATAACAGAATTTCAAGAAAATCTAACAGAAATTATTATTCCGCAAATCCGCAAAAATTTGCAAGTGGGGCAAACAAAGGCCCAGTGTAGAGCTTTAATAAATTCTTCTCTTATTTCTTATATACGTTTTGGGTATATTTTTTTTTTTTGTAAATCTGCAACTATAAGCAAAAGCGCGTTACATTTTGTGAAGCTAAATTTGAAACATTTTTATTTAAGATTTATTTTACCAGACAACACTAAGAAGATCAAAAGTCATCCGGTTTTTATAAAACAGGGCTGGCCGGCCAAAAGTCCTAATCATTTGCTGGCAGGTGAGAAATTTATCGTAAGACTTATGTATGTAAATGGAGTGATGACGGAAAAGGCAAAACCTATATTTTTGTGTAGGTATTTAGTGGTTCAAAACGAAATTATTTATATCTGTCCCCTTTTTTGTTGGGTATTTTCTTTTACGACACCTGAACAATAATGACATTTTCGCAAGTACTTGCCATTGTTTTCACTATCATTAACCAGAATAATTAATGCATGTGTTTTTATGAGCCTTAATAATTCTAAATTAGAAAAACACACACCCAGATTTTTATCATTTCTGAAATTTAACACCTCTTGTCACACAGGACGGTGTGGGCAAAAACGTAAAGAAAAAAGACACATGTGCCCTGAATTGAACCAGTACAAAATGTTTGTTGATAAAAATGACTGAATAGAAAATAATGAAAAGCCTTCCATCGGGGCCACGGCATCACACATTCTTCTGACACACACTTAAGCCTAATAGGCATTTTAGAGGAAATTTACTTTTGTGTAACGAATTTATTTAACAATTATTATGGTTTTTATCAAAGACGCAACCAACCGTGGGCATTTATTTTGTTTTTTTGTGTTTTTCCGCAAAGTTTTCAAGTTTTAAAATGATGACAGTTGAATTGAGTAACTTTACTGAACCGCAGCGGTACTTGCAGGGGTGGGCAAACCTCAACAGCACCGACAAAACTGTTGCAGAAATCTCAATAAAGTTGTTGCTGAAAAACTAGTTTTTCCTTTAATAATTACTTTTGCTGATATGGCAAAGGATTTCTTTGTCTTATGCTTGATGTTTGCTGGTTTTTAAAAATTTTATGTTTTCATTTAGTAGTAATTTTTTTTTTTTAACTGCGAATTCCTTTATAAGTTCAGATTGAAGCAATTTTATAAATTGCTAATTCAAAGAACATTGAAAAAAAAAGATTTTATTTTATTAAGTTTTTCCTAAACTGAAAACTGCAAAATCAACAAAACCTGTCATTTCAAACAAACAAGTTAACGAGACAGTTCCCAAATACTCAAAAATTTATGTTTGCTGGGATATATTGAAAGGTTTTTAGCACTGCCAACTATTATCTGGTATTTCCCATTAATTTTTAAAAAATTTATTTATTTTATTTATTTATTTATTGGTATAAAAATCTTATAAATTATCTGTATAAAAATCAGTTTCCTTCTTTTCTGTGCAAATATAACACTGAAAATAAATCGCTTTATTTAAAAAAAATAAAATACCTAAAACTTGCTGCTTGTTATAGGGACACTTTTTCCAAAAAAGAAATTTTTCAATGTCTGGTTTTAGCTTCCAGCTGGGCTTATGCAGGCCTGCAATACACATCCACTACCCCTCAAATGCCCATTACACTCGTGTGCTGAAATTGCACAAATGCCCTTCGCTGCTTTTAAGTATCAAATACTTAAGTTTCTATTCAAACTTGTGAAATGTGAACAGCGACCCTCTCGTGTGTGTAGTTTTGCCCGCTCGCATTAATACCCAAATATGTATAAATATCTGCTTTTTCTTTGCCGGCCGCACTTAAACCATAAACGTGTATGATAATTGCTTTTTTATGTGCGTATCTAGAAAAAAAAAGAACAGAGGGAGAATTGGATTGTATGAAACTTCTTCTGTTTTTTCTTTTGGGTGACATTATTATGCTCACGTACACATCCAGTTGAGGTGGTCGTCAAAGCAAAAAAAAAAAGAAAATTCTGACAAAAAGGGTAAATTTGGTTGTTTGATGGCAAAAGGAAATGATTTGAAAATGTTTTGGGTGACAAAAGCCGTGGTCTATTAATAGGCCATTTAGGCAATTTTAATGTTTATTTTTTATCATCTTTTTTTTTATATATTTCTTAAAATAAAAAAGCAACTAAAAAACACATTTAAGCGTTTAGTACTAAAAAAAAGGGGGTGCTTATGTGTCCAAATCTTTTTAATTACAGAACTTAAAGCAAAAAAAAAAAAAAAAAAAGAGAAACAAATATTTTTAAGAATCAATAAATTATTTGTTTAATTTCTTTTAAAACTCAGGGGATAAGTAACGCCACTATTAGAGCTGGCCCACCATGTCATGTGTCATCGAGTTTATGGTGTTTCTGTTTATTGCCAGCTTTTGGAAATTTTTCACTATCCCTTAATTTTAAGAAAATAAATTTGAATTTAAAGCCACAAAATCTTATGTCGTCATCATCAAGCATTTGCGTTTTGAATTTTACTAAAACTTTTGAAAGAAAAAGGAACATTTTCAGGAATTATATATTGTTGGTTTTTTTAATTAGTAAATTCCGCACAAGTTTTTTGAATGACGTTACTAAAAAAATAAAGCAAACAATTATGTATATAGTCACACAATCATACTATTGTATAATCAAAAAATACTATGATTGCAAAGCATTTTAGTGCAAACAAAACTATTGTATATAATCCTTTTACCACACAGCCGCACTGTCATAGTATTGTATTGTCATTCTAAGTCTACTGTCATATTTATATATTTATGTATAAGATTATACAGTGTGTATTAGTAATAGACGTATTGTCATAATATGGTTGTCATTTGGGTAAACTTCGTTTATTCAACCATAAAATATAGTTACACCATCGTAAACTTATTATGTCATATTTTAGTTTTATAGTCATAAAATCATATGACCATAAACTCTTCTTTTCACATGTGTTCTCATATCACACACTTATAGTAATACAATTATAATGTCATTTAAATTTATATAGTCGCTGGCAGTGGCATTATCAGAGAGTCGCACTCTCTTGTTATCATATTGTCCAGAGGTTATTTTATAATGATCGCCATCATAAAGTGTTATAGTCAAGTTGTGTAATATGAGTAATATTTTTATCCATTGAAATCGCCTGTTTATATTGTCATTAGGCCCTGTGGTAATACAATCTTACAATTGCACATACATATAGTCATTGATATAAGTAGCTAATGTTTTATATAGTCGTTCTGTTCTATAGTCCCATCAGCATTTATATACATACATATATAAAGATTCTTAGCCACTAAGTTATACTGTCGTAGAGATTAACTGAAACATTGTTTTATAGTCGTGTGGTCATTCAGTCTCAAAGTCAAAGGATAATAAAATCATATTGTCAAATAGTCACTATCATGAATGAATGGAGTCCAACTGTCACATATTTATACCCCCAATAGGTGCAAATTAATTTTATCAAATAGCCACAAAGTCATAGGATGTGAAATCATACAATCGTGTAGACATATTGTGCCATATTTGTACTACTCATATTATCATAAACTCATATATATATATATATATATATATATGTTTAGTATAAATATCGTTCTATTGTTGTATCATACTAAAGCCCCACAGTCTTTCAGTAATAAAATTGTATATAATAATTAATTACATTCTTCTTCTTCTTCTTCTTTTGGCGCTACAGTCCGTGGTGAACCTGGGCCTCAACCAACAAAGTTTTCCAGCTGGCACGGTCTTTAGCCAGCGTTCTCCAATTGTGCACACCAAGTTGGTTGAGGTCCCTCTCCACTTGTGTGCGCCATCGGTTCCGTGGGCGTCCTCTACTGCGTTGTCCCACAGGTTCGGAATCGAAGATTCTACGGGTCGGAGCAGTATTCTCCATGCGCTCTACATGGCCCAACCATCTTAGCCGTTGGATCCGTAGGCACCTGGTTAGGCTCATGTCGCTGTACAACCCGTACAGTTCATGATTGAATCTTCTTCTCCAGAAACCATCAACGCAAACAGGGCCGAAGATTGAACGCAGAACTTTTCTCTCGAAAATACCAAGGACTTCCTCATCCGCCTTCGACACCGTCCATGCTTCTGCGCCATAAAGAAGTACAGGGATTATCAAAGTGGTATATAGTGTCAACTTGGTTTTTCGAGAAAGGGCCTTACTACTCAATTGCCTCTTGAGCCCAAAGAAACAGCGATTGGTTTGATCTCGGTACTGATGTTGTTCATACTGTTGACTTGGGAGCCAAGGTAGACGAAGTCCTTCACTACCTCGAAGTTATAGCTGCCTATGGTGATGTTCGGGCCCAGTCGTCGGTGTTGCGCGTCCTTTTTTGATGACAGCATATACTTCGTTTTGCCCTCGTTCACCGCTAGACCCATTTTGGCCGCCTCCGTTGAAATACCAGCAAACGCTTCAGTGACGGCTCGCTGTGTTCGACCAATCACGTCAATGTCGTCAGCGTATGCTAGCAGTTGCACGGACTTTTGGAAGATCGTACCTCTGTCTGGGGAATGGGCCAGTGCACTCAGGGCAAAGTTGTTGATTGCTCTCAACCTGGCGAGAAGCCAGCAGCGATCCCTGAAAATGGACTGGTCAAGCTGACATACTGCCTCCTCGTGGCGCCCCTGGATAGCCCCTACAGCACCCGCTTAGAGGTGAACCAAAGTGTGCAGCGAATCCCCTCTGTCCAGGGGTCTAAACCAGGACCCGGTCCTCCAAGTCTCGGGGGTTGTGCGTGGGGGTAACTTCCCTACCGTGTAAAAACACACTAGTTTCGACACAACAAGAATTAATTACATTCCACATGTGTTATTTTGTGAAATTCATGAAGTTGTTTTATTCAGCAGAATTTCTCTTAAATAGTTGGTTTTTTTCAATAAAAAAGTTTTTTTTTTCGCAACTGCCGCATTTAAATCAAAATTCAACTTAAATGTAACATCAGGCGTTTTATTTTTCCTTTCAACATAAAACATGTTTGAAACTAAATAACTGAACAGTTTTGAATTAGAAAAATAAACCTTTAAAACATGACTTTAAAAGCATTACGTGTTGCATAATAATTGCTAACACAACTACGAGGTATTTATTATTTGTTTGGCTTAGAAAATGTTAAAAAGTGTCTAACAAAAACAGAAAGAAAAAGAAAAACCAACAACAGCAAGAAAAATGCACAAACTGGAGTAAAACGCGACTTGTTTTTAAACGTGGTTACAAATAAAATTAAAAGCGGGTTCTTTATTGCCACAAAACGTTAGATGCATGTCAATGCAGTTGAAGTGGCATGAATAGACAAAACTCAAACGCGCACACAAGCCCAAAAATAAACACACACACATACACACGCACACTCTGGCACTCAAAGCGAAAATGCAGCCAACAAACGCACGATTGCATTTCTTGTTGCCTTCTTTTTTGGGAAAAACGTAATAGAATTTTTGGTAAAAAAAACACCACTTTAAACTTCTAAGAAATTTACCAAAAAACTGTATAAATTTTTGTGTTTAAAATCTCCTGAGCTCTTAATAAATCGTGAAATTTTACAAAAGGCCATAATTTGATTTTTAAGGACCTCTACTCTAATCTTTATGTTTATGTTCCTTATAAATTTTTCTTTTTCCGAAACAAACTTTAATATCTTTTTTATCTCAAGGTATTAAAATAATAAAATTTGAAGCATTAGAAAACAACAATTGCTGGACGATTTAAATCACCTGTCTGCCATCCCAACGATGGTCTGTCACTCACATCGCTGTTACTGGCTACATGTCTTTTGGGTCTTAGTGGCATTTTTATGAGAATGTATGTGCCTGAAAATAAAAACTCATAATTCAATATATAAAAAAAGAGTACAAATAAAACAATAACCAACATTTTTTTTTTGTAATAATAAAAATCCGCTAGAAAAGGTCAAGACACTTTTCATTAAAGGGTTTGTATGCTGGAGTTTATTTCAAATCAGAAAACCGTGTCTTATTAATATAATAAATAAGAACTCTAATGCAGTGACAAAAATGACTGTTTGCTTAATGCGATTTGAGGAAAGAAATGTAATGTTTGTTGGGTTATTTTAACAAATTGGGGGGAAAAAAAGAAAATTTTAAACCAAATAAAATGTATTTGGTTGGACAGTTTTTGACAGGTGGCAGTTTCTGGCTCTAACGCTACCAAATCATATATAAACGCTTATGATTAACAACGAGAATTTCTGCTCATTCCCTGCAAGACTGCAGTTCTCATATCTGCCACCGCTCAGGAACACATTAAATTTGTAAAATTTAAATACATTCACGGCTGATAAAAATATCAACCGGCATTTCGTTTCAGTATTATCCCCACGATTTATATAAGAAGAAAATAATATAAAACAAAAAATAATAATAAATTAAATCCACAATGAAAAATAAAATACATGGAATTAAAAATAAAAACATTTGCATGATATTAAATAAACAAGCCAAAGGGCTTAAAACTTAAAACTCGCGTCATATTGTATTAACAAAAAGTTACAAAAAAGAAAAACGAAATTACAACAAAACCTAAATACAAAAGAATTGCAATTAATTCAATTACCCAATAGTAATAATATGCTTGTATGTGCTAACAAAAATAAATGAATTTATAGAAACAAATAATTAAATTAAGATAATGGAATGAAAAATAATTAACAAATACTCGGTGACATAAAACAGACAGACAGACAAACAAAAACTGGTTTGTTTTAAGTTGCCCACAGACGACATGTTTTTCACACCGTGAATATAATATTGAAACACTGCTGAGTGAGCAACTACATGTCGCGTATGGCTTCAAAAACATTGCAAATTGCTATAAAGTTCTTATTGCTATAAAATAATGTTGCCCTAAATTTATACTTTAAAAACGAATTCTCTTCAAGTCATATCAGCATAAAATCATATTGTCCTAAAGTCTTAGTTTTGTAGTGCCCAATTGTTGTAAAGTAACGGGGTCGTGAGATCATGGTACCATAAAGTTGTCATATTTTCACAAAATTAACATATCCACATGTCATATTAGTCTAAAGTCAGGGTTCTCTAAAGTTATATCTAAAATCATATAACCATGAAATCATTTTGCTAAAAAGTAATATTTTTGCGTAAATTATAGACACAATCATATTTGCATTAGGATTTTAGCCGTGTGGTTGTATGGCGTTATATCTCATTTCATTGTATAGCGTCATACAATCATGCCTTCATATTGCCTTAAAGTCATTTTGTTGTAAAGTTGTATTATCTTGTATTCATTTTGGAAGAATTTTATATTATAATAGAACTATAAAGGCATATTTTTATACAGTTTATATTGGCATTTAATCATATATTCATATATGTATATAATACTGTTGCCTTGTACAAAGCTATTGGCCTTCAGTTACTCTATCGCATTGTCACATAGTCACCTATATTGTGCGGCAGTACCACATTTCGTTTATTTAAATACCCAAATTTTCATAAAGTTCTAAAGTCATATGGTTCTTTTATCAAACGGCTTTAAAATACAAACAATATTGCCAGATTGTCACATATGACAGTGTGAAACATAATTTTATTTAGGAAAAGATAAAATTCATTATTATGTACTAAAAGCTGCAAATTGAAACAAGTGAACACATTTCCAGCCAGGGGCGTTTAGCTTGATTTAAAGCTACATTTTATCCCACACATTTCATTTTAAACGACGGGCAAAAGAATCGTTTGGGATTCATATTAGAATGCGCTCATTGACACGATCGAGTCCGTGCAAAAATAGTTGCTTTTATTTTGTTTTTTGAAAGATGTCTAGCAAGACTTGCCGCTAACACATGGACAACAAAAAGCCTCAGAGACATGCTCATATCACTTATCAGGAATCGTATTAATGGATATATAAATGAGTTGAACTTCAATTTTATGTCTCCACATATCGAACAAACTTGGTAATGATTGATCCTGCGGAGAACGCTATGCTGTTGTTTTAATGAATCCTTCCATTTTTTTATTGATTTCTCATCCAATTTGAAATAAATAAAATAAAATAAATAAAAAATAGACTTAATAAATAAATATACAGTCAAATTGTAATACACTGTTATTTATATCTTTTTATAAATAGTCATATCAAAATATCAGCATATAGTGACAGTTTTGTACAGTCATCAAGTCATCATTTTATACATCTACTTGTTCACACTGTCGTTAGGAAATGAAAACTTTTAGGTGCATAACCCTAAATTCAAATCGTAATACGGGTATATTCACACTGTGAATTTGTCAAAATATATTTTAGCATTAGAGTGTTATTTTGCTTTAGTAATTTCCTTATATTGTCACATATCGTATGCAAGACAATTGTATGCACATTCACAAAGCAGTTACCGGCTGTGCAGGACTATGGAAGAATTCTTTAAGCCCAGACATTTGCTTTGAATTTACATACATATATTGAAAATAAAATAACGAAATTTGTCCGTTAAGAGCTTAATACCATTTAGGATAATCATTAAAATACGATGTATGTGGATATATCACATGGCAAAATCCTCTAACACCCCAGAAAATCAACACATCAATCAAAGATGATTCCCTTCCATAAACTCGCATAAAATTCTCATTTTTATTTTTTTGTTTGTTCTCTGCACTTCCATCGAGCCATCAAGCAATTTGTTGCCAACAAAGATATACAAATAAAGACAGACCCACAAATAATGCAGCCCTGCCGAGTAAGAGTATATAACGTCAGCTATATTGAACATTTACAATCCTCACTTGACAACAACTTGGCACAGCAGCACAAGCAGCACAAGCAGCAACAGCAACAACAACAACTACAATAACAAAACAGTTAGCCTTACAATATTATTGTAGAAGATTGCGTGCACATTTACATGGCTCTATTTATCTCACCCACCTTTCTTCGTTTCCTTTTTTTTTTTGTGTATTGGCAAATCAAGAATGTAAGTCAACCAGGCCCAGGCTGCGTCAGTCTGCTGGCAGACTGAATGAGTGCCTATCTGCCTGCCAGGCTACTTGCCTTTTTCGTTACTCGTCTTTCTATATCTGTACATACTCGTACATACGTATTTGTATTTCTATCAAGTATGAGTATGACAATCAATGGGCTTTTGTTGTCAATTTCAGGTGTTCACCTTTCCCAGACTGAATGCCTCAAAAATGGAAACGGAAAAAACTAACAAGACGAATTTTCAAGCTTTGCGCGTGTGTGTGTGTATGTGTGTGTGTGTATGTGTGTGTGTGTAGGGACAGGGTATTTTAAAATTGGTCTGAAGTTATTAAAATTTTTGACATAACAATAAATGCACACGACTTTTTTAACACATGGGGGTTTTTATTTTTATTTGGAATTGATTTCTGCCAGCGCCTGCCATGACGGTCATATGACGGCTCACTAATGCCAGGCTAACACAGGTGTTAAACTCTTAATAATTTGTTGCACGGCACAAATCATAAACCCTTTGCTGCAGCGCTCGGACTATCTAATGCTTCCTGTCTTGCAATTCGCCAGAATGGTATGAGAGGCCAAGGCACCTGAATTGGTAGCCTGAAATCCTTAAAAAAAACATCAGGCTTTAACCAACTCGTTAGATGTTCCCCGATTTTAGCTACTTACATAAACACAGTCTGTTGCCAGGCAACAGCAACTCGAAGACCAGGATCATCAGCTCCTTCCTGCCTTTTTAGCTTTAAGCCAGAACGTCTCAGCCCAGAGGTCGCTCATGTAAATCGATTTCACTATCTATTTACAATTTCTTCTTAAAAGTCAGAGTATAAAACTTTTCTCTTATATGGCAATTTAATCACTTTTTTAAGTCTGGCTTCTGGCCTGTTCCTGTCAGTTTTTGACATTGTCAACAACAACTTTATGTTGATACCAGTACATGCAGAAAAACACCCTTTGCCACAACACTTGGCTCTGGAGCAAAAGTATTTCTCGTGGCCAGAGTTTGATAAGTTTTTAACGTGACAAAATATTATTTGAGATCGATCACAGGGATAAAGTGCTATTATTATTGTATAATTATTATTTTTTTCGAACAATAATTTATAAGACTTTTTTATTATATTTTTATACTTTCAAGTCGGGCTTTAGGTCAACAAATTTATAGATTTTTCTCTTTGGGTTCACATTAGATATCAATATATCAAATGACAAAATCTTAAACTATACAAAAGACATGAAGACCGGCGCGCAGACATGAAGAGAACATACATAAATGAAAAGTTTTTTTGTTTTAGCTATTGAACCACAATCCTGGGGAAATTAACTCCGGGAATTTTATACATATAAAGGGTGGTCCAACCAAATGCACGACATTAATTGTAAATAAAACAAAAAAGTTTTTTATTACAATAGAAGGATCAATGGCAATTATGTGTAAAACAAAATATCGGCCAATTGCTCGCCACGGTTTCGATGGCATATTTTCAATGACTCTGAGGCATAATTAAGGTTCAATGTCATTAATGTGCTGAATTATTGCATCCTTTAGCTGCGCAATTGTTCTTGGCTTTTAAATATTCCCAAGGAAAGCAGTACAACGGTGTCAAGTCACATGATCTTGGCGACACAGGATCACGACGTGGGATAACACGGCCATTGAATTTCATGCGCAAAAGGGCCATTGCTGGATCTGGATTTTGATTTGAACGCACTTTTTCGTAAAAGGCTTCAGCAATCTTAACGCGCTGCTCAATTGTGTAAATCTCCTGGCCCGAATTTGTCCAGCACTGAAACAAGCAAAAGTCAGATTAAGTTGGGCAAAAAACTTGACGTTAAGGTGAGACTCACAGTGAACACTCTTTATAAATAGAGATGGACTTTTAATTTGTTTTTATTTTTTTTTTTTTACATAAATGCCAACATTTTGATAAACCCTGACGATGATCAACGACGTTCATCGAAATATTAGAACATAAATAACAACTAAGAAAAATTATGACATTTTTAATTATTTGAATGAACTTAAAAATATAATAAGAAACATTAAAAGTCAACATATAAAAATATAATAATTTTGGCATATTGAGTCTAACAGCATTTTTGGTTGCACAGTTTTGCCGAAATATTGTAAAACTAAAAAAAATTCATTTTCATTCATTCATATGAGTTCGCCTCTGTCTTTTCATATCTATCTCCAGCGATAAGTTTGTACAAACGCAATGTTGACTGCACACACGCACACCCACACACACACACACACACACACACACACACACATTCAAATCCCAGTCATGCACACAGAGACGAACACGTTGTTTCTTTCTGTTTTTATCTGTTTGCTTTTGTTGTTTGTTGGTATGAAAAGGCAGGCTTGTCTGTCTGGTTCCATGTAGGACGAATACGTAAACAACACTGAACCGTTCGCCGTAGAAGAGGTTTGTTTATTTGTAAAACAACATCCAGTCATACAATTTGTTGTTGCTGCTGTTGTTGTATTTTTTTCCATTTCATACTCTCTATGCTCTTGTATATTCAAGTGCACTGGTTTTCCATTTTTTTTCTACTCGTATTTTGTGATTCTTTTGCATGTCTTTTGCAGCGTTGTTTTTCCAAAGAATAAACATATTTGTTTGTAAAACAGTTTTAACTAGTACAACATTTATAAATTCTATAGAGAATAAAAACTGCTGTTCATTTTGCCAAAAAAAAAAATTGAATAACAACAACAATAGCATCATTCAAAATTTCTTGTTTATTGTTGTTAGAAATTGTTCAATAGATTCGTGCAGACAAAATTTGTGTGCGTGTGTGTGCGAGTGTTTAACCGGTTTTAAAGTCAAAAACTATTTTCTTAAAATAGTTTTTTTGCAAATAAATTAAATTAAGACAAGCCAAGCATACAAGCAGAAGGAATGTTCCATATCCTTCAAATAAAATTTTCTACC
This sequence comes from Epicampocera succincta, assembly GCA_932526305.1. NCBI lineage: Eukaryota > Metazoa > Arthropoda > Insecta > Diptera > Tachinidae > Epicampocera > Epicampocera succincta. Next base: position 58,231,342 of record OW052036.1, on the reverse strand, counting down.
TCGTCGTCAGCAAGTTTTTATTGAAAATTCATTAATTTCTGTAGTTTGTTTTTTGTGCTATACGTTTTCCTGCAACAATTTCAAGGAGTGTTATATATTGCACACCTGAACAAGCACAATAATCATATGCAATTATGTTTTACACAATCCTACAACGTTTAAAACTAGAACTACTATTTGCTACTCGTACCAACAACAGCAGCAATAATCAAGTTTGCCAACATACAAACATATATCGTGCTCGTGGCAGCAGCAACATACTAAAATAACAATAATAACAACAACAAGTAAAAGACAACAATATCTCTACTGTTTTGGGGCATAAATGTTGCTGCTGCTGTTGCTGCTGCTTGTTGTGTAGCTTTACATTTTAGCAATCCATAAACACAGCGATATACAACATTTTATCATTTTCATTTTTAACCAGCCAGATAATGACCATGACGATGATGATGATGGTGTTGATGTTGATGATCGTGTTGTCAAGTTTAATGATCATCATTCTTAAACATCCAACATTATTAACAAAAGTCGTATTTATGCTGCATTTGGGCTGTTGAGGCAAAACTGTAGCACTTGTTGGCTGCACAAACACCACAACACACCGAGTAGCGAATCGCAGTGTTTGGTAACTGATCACTTAGTGTGTAACGTTTGAGATGAAATGGCATATTTTCAAGCGATATGTTGGCCGACCTTCACATAAATCGTGGGTATGAACCAGAAGTTTTTCGAACCTGCAGCATCTGGTATGCGCCAATGAAGCACACGGCAGGCTAATCGCTTTAAGGGGCTGTATCACGTAGTCGAACGCTAACGTTTGCCGGCATATGGATCAATAGAAAACTTATTAAGAGCAAACTTGTTGCACATCAATTAAGAGAGCGGTAGATAAAGTTGACAGGTTCCCAAATCAAATGTTTGCCGTTCAACATACTGACCAGCATTAACGTTCGATATCGTGGGACAGTTGATACAAGAGACTGCAAACGGATATGGGGCATAATCATACACATTGCCATATCAGTTTGATCATTTAAAATTTGTCTGCTCTGCTATTGAATAGTTTTTGTAAATAATTCTAAAGCGCGGCACAGAGCAGCAAACTTGACCTTATTTTAAAAACAACTCGGCAAATCAAACTAACGATCAGCTTAATCATGGCAGATAAACGGTTCATGCATTTCAAATCAAGCCAAGAAGCTTGATTCTCAAGAGAGAATTTGTGGGATGGGATAATTCGAAAAATATTATAAGTTAAAAAGAAAACTAAGGCCGTCAAGCCTTACCAGCGTCAAAGTTTATGTGTAAACGCTGTTTTTCATCACTGATTAATCACACAGCCAACTCTGAAGGCGATGAGCAATTATAAGTTGAAAACAGAGATAAAGAAAAAGAATACGAGAATTATATTTATCATTATGTTTTGCTAGTTTTAGGCAATCCAATCAAACAAATGATTAATGATTGTCATTCGATATCATAATTATTTAATCAGAAATGCTGATAAATACTTAAATTTCCATTAAACAGCCGCATCCGTATTACGGTTCCTCGAAGTCATTCTTGCCCCATGCGCCGGCTTGAACCAGTTTTGTTTCGTACGTCCAGTCAACTAACAAACAATGGCGTTTAAACAGCCTTGTCTTTACAGAACAAACTACAGGTACAAAGATGCAATTCTGATTGTTGCCGCTGATTGCCGCCGCCTTTTCTATTGTTGTTGTTCTGTTGTTCTTACATGCATTTTTCAGTTGTGTTGTTGGGCATTTTATGTGTGTTTTTTGTTTGTTTTTAGCACTTTGCTCCAAATAAACAATTCAGGTGGAAATCTCTCCTCCAGGTAGTTAAATAAATTTTTTCCAATTATTGTAGATTCGTTTACTTTGTATGGCAAATTTTGCAATTTAAACTGAAAGTTATGGATTTCTAATTGATCGTTTTAAAAGGTTCAGAAGTGGAAATAATAAATTGCAACAGGGCATTTTTGCGTGACAGTGTTACAGTCAAAAGAGTTTTTGATATTTTGTAATAATTTCATATCAATTTTGCATTTTAACATTAACAGAACAATTTGCATTTAGGATTTCGATTTTAAATTTATTTCCTCCACTATTACTTTATCTAGTTGACCCAATTGCTAGTTTTTTATTTTATAAATTAAAGTCTTGCTTTTTGCTGTGTCTTTTAATTTTTTCTTGATAATTCTAAAACTTACAGTCGTTCATTTGTTTCTGTTTTCTTTTTTTTCTTTTCAGCTCCAACACTTTATAGCGTGTTCAACAATAAAAAAAAAACATCATAAAAAAAACTTTCATTCTTATCGCGGTAAAAAGAAATCTCAACCCAGCAAAACAGTGCACTAGAATCCATGGCAGTGCAGTGCCTCCAAAACGAACCTTTGATCCACACACATTTTTCCCTAAGACTTGTCATTTCAAGCGGCCAGAGGGAGGGAAAGTAAAAGCAGCAACAAAAAACCAGCCACCGATTGTGAGATTATTAAAACATAAAATAAATAATACATTTTTAACACCCTATAAATAGTTTAAATACGCGACTATTATTTATAATTCATAATTTATTTTTGCTACATCTTAATCTAGATGAATTTTTTTTGTAGCGTAAATTTTGGCATTTAAATAATTGAGGCTTTGAAATAATTATGCCAAAATAGTTGGCCTAGCAATTTGCCAAAAATTTATTACCAGCAATTATATAAAAATATATTTGTATAGACAGTGACTGGTGTTTTAATGTCATTCTATCATTTGCAAGCGTAAAACTGGCTCATGTACAAGAACACTGATGGGAGGTGACTTCGACCCCTACAAAAAACAGCTACAAAATTTTGCACATTTTTATTATAAAATTAATTGATTGTGAACCATTAACCAAGATAAGGAATATCTATATCAGGGTCTGAGATGGACATTTAGAGAAACCAACATCTACTAAAAGTTTTCCAACAATTTTTTTTTTTTTACTTCATTATATTTTCATATAATAGTTTTTCGTTAAATATAATAAAATAATAACAAATCTTATATTACAGTATTGGGCAGTTACAAATTAATTGCAAATATAAAAATACAAATATTTTTATAAATAAAAAACCTTTTAGATTTCTATTTAATTAAAATGTTTTGCTTCAACCTGTCTATTAAGTTTGTGCCGAAAACCAGACCACTCAGTGAGGGCGAAGTTTGCCGGTTTTCGGAATAAGTTCAGCTCTGTTGTGTAAGAAGTATTACCTCTTCATTAGATTACCACGTGTTATACAACCTGTTACTTAAAATAATAACTTTTGGTAAAGATTTGCATGTTGCTCCAGCGTGACCTTAAAGGTTCGTAATGTATGGCGCAAGCCTAATATTTCAAGGATGGCACCTTACGCTGTTCAACTATTTCTTTTAAAACATGTTTTTATACAAAAATTATATATTAATTGTTTAACATTAAAGAACTTTGAAATCCCTCATAACAGAGATTCCAAAATGCAACAATCAAACTCATAGAACTGTCAGCAGGTTATAGTGATATTTCTTTTAAACTATAAAACATGATAATCAACAAAAACAAAGTCTTTTGCCACAACTTCGTATAAAGAAAAATTAAACAAAAAGTTTATTTTTTTGTAACTAAAAGATCACAAAACAGCTGATAACCTCAAAATCAAGCCGATCGTATATATTTATCTCTGGAACACAAAAACACAACAAAGACATGATTTAAGGCATCTCTGAGTTAAAATAAAGTATAAGAAACATCATTTCTAAGAGATTTATTAATAAAATACTGTTTTGATAAAAACAAAAAAAAAAATTATTCTGTAATAAAACTAAATTTTCTAGAAAATTTTATTAAGAGCCAAACATTAAATCATTTATAAATAATGGAGGGGTCTTACAAAATAACAGCATTTACTCGGTTTTAATGTCTTATTAAGGCCGGAACTGTTTTTTTTTCCAACCAGCCAGCGAACGAAATTAAAAGCTTCATCTGCGGTTTAAGTGTATTTGTAAGGAAAATATGCAGAAGAAAACAGCAAAATTATGTCATTTTTAATGTAATTAAAACAAATGTTTTAATGGTTTTAATGACTGTAAATGGAAAAACAATAAAACCACCAAATATACGAATCATAATAAAAATAATTTTTTTTTATACATAATATTTCGAGTCATAAAACAATAATTTTTTGTTCGTTTTAAGTACTTAAGTTTGCAGCCCAACAGCCGCACAAAAAAAAACTTCTTTTCGCCAGTCGTTCAAAGTAATAAATGCACAACAATAGAAACAACAAAAAAAAACCTACTTAATTTTTGGTAATAAAAATTAGACAAAAAAAAAAACTTATTTTTATTACCTTTACTTGGCACAAAAACAAAAACAAAAACAAGAACAAAAACCAAAAAGAGAAATTGATATAAAACCAAATTTTTATTGCAGATTGTTGGTTTCATGTTTCCAAAGTTTGTTTTGTTCTAAGTGATAATATATCCATTATTAATTTATGCATTGTATTACTTAGATACAGTCGTAAAATATTTTTAAGGTTATGGAGAGAAAATTAAAGAAAACATTTTAGCCAAGTTTATTAAAGTGAGCCACTTACAAAGGGAACGTTTAGTTTGGATTACTCGCGGGTACTGGCCTTGAGCCAAACACCAGCAACAATTAGTTGGCATTCGGGAAAAGTTAACACGACACTGATGATCACAAAAGTGCCGGAGAAGGGGCTATTATAGGTCCCTCTCCTTTTGTATATAGACATGCAATTGATGTAAAACTTTACAGCCCCGACGTACGTATTAGTATTTATATTTATTAAGTGCCCCTTTACCAGCATCCAGCTGATCCGATTCTGTTGCACCGCCTCGTCTTCCCCATCAATTAATTGCTTTTTACTTAATAGTTTACGGGATTCACAAATTTCCAAGCAGAGAAGCGTTCGCTCTCATGCAAAGGCTTGTCGTGCTTTGTTTTGTTCTCCAAATTGATCTCACCGTATTTTTGCTCTATTGTTACCTGCTCATAATTGCATTTCGTTCTGTTTTCTTGTTTGTTGTATAAATATGCGCTCACATTCGAACTCTGTTGATGGTTGTTGTTGTTATTGGTGGATTTGGTTTTTTTTTTGTGTTTGCTTATTGACTTTGTGCAGTTGTTGTAGTCGCTTATTTGGTAATGAAAACAGGTTTTTCATTGTTTGTTTACATTTTACTAAACTTTGAATCCAAGGAGAGAAATAAGAAATCAACAACAACGTAAAATTTACAAATGAAATGCTCACCAGCTCAAACGCATATACACACTTACACACTTACTCTCATGCATTTGAAGTGCAATTTTGATCATGTTTCTGAGCACTTGCATGTCACAAATGTTGGCTCATATGTACTTATATATGTATGTAAGTAAGTTCGTACCTGTATAAAAGTTGTATGTATTTGTTTGGCAACGACTTCTTGTAGGACTAATAAGAAATAATAAAAATGGGTGCAAAACATGTGCGTTAGAGGAAAAATAAATAAACACTGATTTTGTTCTCTGCGGCACAGCTGGAAGAAAATGTGCATTTTGGGTTGGTTATTTTAACTGTAAACAGGAATTTAAACGAATTTTATATTATCTATTATATATTATATAATAATAATAAATACAAAAATCAATTCAATCAACAAGTAATTGATTTTAAGCGCTTTATAATTTCTATTTGCTTAAGAGTAATAACTTTTATGGGCAAAATTTTATTTATCCATCACAAGTTATTATGTAACAACTTTAATCTTTGCCTTTTCAAGCAGAAAGACAGACAGACCCCTTATTGTTTACAAGTCATATAAAATAAAAAGTTAATCTATGATTTTGCATGTTGCGCTTGTTAAATTTTTGCACATATTGTTGTGAGCAGTAATAACTTTTATTTTTCAAATATATGTTATCGAGCCGTCATGACTAACAATTTCAAATATAATTTTTTCGAGCAGAGAACGCCAGCTGATGTTAATTTCGTGCCCTTTTTATGAGCCATTATTAAAAAAAACAACTCAATTAACTTTATTTGCAGTCTTAAGAATATAAATATTTATTATATTTATTTTTAAGTTGGAAAAAAAATTATTAATGATTAATTATATTCTTTACTACAGAAAATAATATACAAAATTTCCAAATTAAAGGTTATGATAAAACTAGCAGTTGCCAATAGACTATAAAAATAATATATGTATGTATGTATATGGCCGCTGAAAGTTGGGGAATATTAGATGCCCTTGAAACAGCCTTCACGTATGTACGAATACATACATATTATGTACATATAACTCTTGTTCTTTTAACAAAATAAATATTACTTATATATGAATTTATTTATTTTTATTCGCCCGATGCCCTATTCCGAACCACATCATTCACCAATATTTTAGGTGGCAAAAGCCTGACTTGCAGACCATTTTTGAATTTTATTTTGCCTGTTTCATGTATCGAACAGGTTAATGATTTTCAACATATTCCAGTTTGGGGCCGTTAATTTGCTTTTAGGCAGTTTTTTGCTGTGCTCTGAAAATAAAATATTATTATACTATTATTTTGTTTGCAAAAATTCTGATAAATTTAAGGATCTGGCATTGAAATATTTACAAAAAACCGGGCAATGGTTTTTTTATAATAATGCAGTCAACAATTTAAGGATTAGATTAACATTTCAAGCCGCCAATAATCTGGTTCAAACGATTTAAAGTTTTCTGTACAGATATAGATATATATAGATATATATTGCTTTTCGGACACTATCTAGCTGAGGACCTCACTTAAGCTTTAGTTTCAATTTGATTTCATATATGTATGTATGTATCTCTTCTATGTGAAGTTTAATTTCTTTTGAAATGTTTTATAAACCTATTAGTTTTTTTAGTATCTATCTAGTTACAAACATTGAAAACGTATCGTATGTAGTCTTGAAAGTTTGTTAGTTTTTTGCTTACACTTAAAACAACAAACAAGCAAAAGTGCTGGTTTGTGCTGTTGTTGTATTGATGCGGGAACTTATTATTAATTTGAACAAGTTGAACCAGTTCAAAAACCTATTATTAAATAATACATAACACCCAGCCATCAAAATCAATTTAAGAGCAACACTCCAAAGAACTAAATCACTCAAGAGCATTTTACAAATACTTGAAAAGAGTGTTTTATATTAAAGAGCGCGAAAGAGAAACGTTAAGGGAAAATTATCAGATGTTGGCAGCAAAACTTTTAGTACAAATACCCCAATATAACGAATGAAGAATGAATGAAACACTTTTATAAATTAACAAAAAAAAAAAGGAATTTGATAATGAATTTTATATTTTTGTACGCGGGTCCATAAATATGTATGTATAAACATACATTTATTGTTAATACCTAAAATTTAAAGCTTTTAATGCAGGATTACAGCGTGTACTGGCTTAACAGCTCGTTTTAATAACTTCTTGGTCATATAAGTTTATGTTTCTTTGTTTTAACAATTTTTAATTATTATTTAGAGCTGCTTTTCAATTATTTATGTATTTCGTTTCAGGTATTTAATCACCCCTAGAACATAACGCGTGCCTCGAACCAGCCAAAGGGAATTTACTAAATCACCACCATCAATGGCAGCATAAAATGCAATTATACATTTTCTAAACAAAAAAAAAAAAAAACAGTTTCAAGTGGCTTAAAATTTCTCTCATAAACATTTGTTTAAACAAATTTCTTAAAAAAAATATATATATGAATATGTATGTAAATGGAGCTAAAAATAAATTTCGAACACTTTATTCAATCACATTTTGTGTAAAGCAAAAGCTACAACCTCTTTCGTTTTTCCGAGAGGGGGAAAATTACCATAAATAAAAGAAGATTACGGCTGAAGACAACTAAAGAAAAATTATGTTTAAAGGAAAAATTTTTATTAACAGTTTTAGTTTCGAAAGCTGAAAGATTTTTATGACAATCTGTGGAAAATCTTTCAATCAGCTGGCACAAAATTTCGTATAAAAAAAAGGGAGTGCTGAATAAATCATGTTTAAGATGAAATACAGTTTTCTTTAAAATTGTAAGACCGTCATAAGCTGTTATAAAAGTTCTTCTTCTTTTTCACATACTACATATGTAAATATAAGTCGTATGTACGAGTTTAAAGGGCCGCTTTCGAACTAAAAACATATATCGATGAAGACTTGAGACTTCACAACCCACAAAAGCGCACTAGTAATACCTCTGGAATTTATTACATATGGATGTGTGTAGGTATATAGAACAGATCTATAAGTTTTAGAAATAAGCTGATTTGAAGGTTATGGTAAAACTATTCCTTATAGAATAAGAGCCAATCAAAAGGGTTTTGGAAAAATATCAATGTATTTTCCTGAAGGAAATGCCCATCGTGGAATATCGCCGACATTGTCACCAAGAAATATCAATATAGTAAAACAGTTCTACTGAATTTCTATACCCCTTTAAACTGTTCGGTGCTTCGATACTCCTCTTGTGGGTACTTGTACACCATGCAATCAAATTATTTCTACAGACACTGATGCGGCCTAAGCCGGGTGGTATTACTTTGAATCCACACTGGAACTTAGATCACGAGTTGAATATTTGCTGCTAAAACATATTGACATTGTTGGCTTAAAACGCTTAAACATTTACAAAATAATATTAATGAGCCAATTTATTTATTTAGCAAAAACATTTAACAATTTAAGTGGAAAACTCTTTTACCTCTGTGCTAAAACTAACACTCAAAGAGAATAAACAGTTATTTTCGTAAGAGCAATAATATGAGTTGCAGAGAAAATTTAAGAGCTGTTTGAGTTTATGCTCAAGCTGAAGCGTAAGAATTCTTTGTTTTTGTGCAAAGGACGAATAGCGCCATTTAATATAAAGCGGCAGGATTTGTTTCGAAAGGGAGAAACGCAATGAGAGCTATTAAATGAGCTAAACAAAATGTTAAAGGATATAAATTTTAGTGGTAGTTCAGGAAAAGGCCGCTAGTTGAAAGCGCCACTTGCCTAAGCCGAAAGCAAAATTCTCCACGAAGAGCTGGCAGATTTTGTTAATAGCAAAGAATTATAAATTTTTTTTTTAATAATTAAATAATTTAAAAACTATTTCTCTTCCATGTTTACATAAAAATTTTTTAAGCAACTCTCTTTATGCTCTTTGCCACCAGCTTTTAGAACAATCATCTCAAATTTTGAGGGTTTGGTTGAGTGTGTTTTATGTTGAAAATGTGTACTCTCCTTATTTACTAGTCTTTTGCTATTTTCTTTGACTTGTGCACTAAATAACGAGTGTAAGTGTTCACCATATTGTTGTTGTTATATGTGTGTGATGAACCAAGTATTTGTTGGAAGCATTGAACACAAAATTCATGGCATATTTGAAGTTTGAAATTTTTCAAATCAGTTCGAGTCCGAGCATCTAAAAGGGCGGACGTGTCGTTACGCGCGAATTTTCTACAATTTTTTCAATACATTAAAAATAAACGGTTTTTGCTTTCTACACAAAATCTCCTCCAACAAGAACGAAAGCAAATCAACATTCACACAAACACGTACAAAACAAGAAAATCCATTTTTTTCTTCTTAACAAAAAATGAAATGAAATAATAAAATCAAGTGAAATAACGAAGCGAAAAGAACGAGTGAATGAATATTTTTGTTTTTTTTTGGGGGGGGCGCATAAATAAAAAATAAATAAAGAAAATAATAACGATTTTAAAGTGAAATGAAGTTGTAGCTGAGGCCAGCGAAATGTGTAATAAAATATGTAATTTATTGAAAAACACAAAAAAGTGAAAATTCAAAATACACCCAAAATACAGTGTTTTGATCGGAATGCTTTGAAAAGTATAAAATGAAAATTTTTCGGTACCAACAGCAGCAGCAAATACTAAAGCCAAAATGCTGAAACTAAGAAAATTGAAAATTTTATAAATAAAAGTAAACAAATAAAGTTGGAAAATAAAACAAAAACTCTCCCGCCTCCAGACCTTGCAAGGTGTTTTTTTTTTTTTTTTTAATTTTTGTCGAAAGAAAAAATATGTATAAATTTTTGAAAATTCAAACTAAAATGTTAATCAAACATCGTCATCATCATTATCAGCACCAGCGCTATCCTCATTTCCAGCAGCACGTTGAGCGCCTGTTCTACCATAAATGGAGTTGGCTGTTTATAATGTGTTTGTATTTGGAATACTTTGGTGTTGCCTCAACGAATTTGGCACAAGTGGCTGCCACATCCGTTCAACAGACACTAACAACACAACCAGCCACCACAAATCAATGTTCCTGGCAATACAATGGTACCACATCAGTTAAATGTAATTTACGTCTAATTGAACGCTCTTTGGCATTGGACTTACAAGGGGCTGACGGCTTTAGCCAGCTGGAGATAAAATGCAGCGATTTGTATCTGTACGAATCACAGCTGCCGCAAGCCGCCTTTGCCCGCCTGCAGACTTTAGATGATTTGAAACTGAGCTCTTGTAAGCTGTTGCAGCTGCCCAATAATGCTTTCGAAGGCCTCAACACCGTCAAAGCTCTGGCCATAAACACTCACAACTCGGAGTGGGGGCCTAGCAAAACATTGGAACTGTTTCCCGACTCCTTAAATGGCCTGAAGCAGCTGACAGAGCTGAATTTGGCCGACAATAATTTAAGAGCCTTGCCAGCCGGCTTTTTGTGTCCAGTGGGCAACTTACAAGTACTCAATTTGACGCACAACCGCATACGTGCTGCCGAGAATTTGGGCTTTGCTGATATGAATTGTAATGGTGGCAGTGAGTTGCAGATTTTGGACGCCAGTTTTAATGAGTTGCGGTCTATAACAGAAGTTTGGGGCATATCACGCCTCCGACGTTTGCAGCACCTTAATTTGCAGCACAACAATATCTCCGAACTGTCTGGCGAGGCTTTGGCAGGCTTATCCTCCCTACGCATTGTCAATCTGAGCAATAACCACTTGGAGACTTTGCCCGAGGGTCTGTTTGCCGGCTCTAAAGAATTGCGCGAAATTCATATAAAAAACAACGAATTATATGAGCTGCCGAAAGGCTTGTTTCATCGTTTGGAACAGCTGCTGGTAGTAGATCTGTCTGGCAACCAGTTGACCTCTAACCATATAGACAATACCACATTTGCCGGCCTGATTAGACTTATAGAGCTGAACTTGGCCCATAATGCTTTAACACGCATCGACTATCGCACCTTTAAGGAATTGTATTTTTTGCAAAATCTCAATCTGCGCAACAATTCCATTGGTCATATAGAGGAAAACGCTTTTCTGCCTTTATACAACCTGCACACTCTCAACTTGGCTGAGAATCGCTTGCACACTTTAGACAATAAACTGTTCAATGGCTTGTATGTCCTGTCCAAGCTGACACTTAACAATAACTTAATAAGTGTCATAGAGCCTTTGATATTTAAAAACTGCTCGGACCTCAAGGAGCTGGACTTAAGTTCCAACCAATTGAACGAGGTGCCCAAGGCCATACAGGATTTATCCATGTTGCGCACTTTAGACTTGGGAGAGAATCAAATACGCTCCATAGACAACGACAGCTTTAAGAGTTTGCATCAATTGACTGGCCTGCGTCTTATAGACAACCAAATCGGCAACGTTTCCCAGGGCATGTTTGCCGACCTTTCTCGTCTCAGTGTTTTGAACTTGGCCAAAAATCGCATACAGAGCATAGAAAGAGGATCATTTGACAAAAACTATGAACTGGAAGCCATACGATTGGACCGCAATTTCCTGTCGGACATCAATGGTGTGTTTGCCACCCTTATGTCTCTCTTGTGGCTGAATTTATCCGAGAATCACTTGGTTTGGTTCGACTACGCCTTCATACCTTCCAATCTTAAATGGCTGGATATACACGGCAATTATATAGAAGCTTTGGGCAACTACTATAAGCTGCAGGAAGAGATACGTGTCAAAACACTGGACGCTAGTCACAATCGTATAACAGAAATCGGTCCGATGTCGATACCCAACACCATCGAATTGCTGTTCATCAATAATAACCTCATCAACACCATACACCCAAATACGTTTGTGGACAAGGTGAATCTGGCCAGGGTGGATCTCTACGCCAATGCCATGTCGAAATTGCAACTGCAGCAGTTACGAGTGGCGCCTGTGGGAACGTTAAAGCAACTGCCGGAATTTTATTTGGGTGGTAACCCGTTTGAGTGTGACTGCACTATGGACTGGTTGCAGCGCATAAATAATCTGACGACGCGCCAGCATCCTCGTGTCATGGACTTGGCCAATATAGAATGTGTTATGCCTCATGCCCGAGGAGCTCCTGTCAGGTCCTTGGGCTCTTTAAAGCCTCAGGACTTTTTGTGCCGTTACGACTCCCACTGTTTTGCTTTGTGTCATTGCTGTGACTTTGATGCTTGCGATTGTGAAATGACCTGCCCCAACAATTGCACCTGCTATCACGATCAAATCTGGTCTACCAATGTGGTGGACTGTGGCGGCCAACAGACCATGGAATTACCGCGTAGGGTGCCCATGGACTCTAGTGTGGTTTACCTGGACGGCAACAACTTCCCGGTACTCAAAAATCATGCCTTTATCGGACGCAAGAATTTGAAATCTCTGTTTGTCAACAGCAGTCGTGTGGCCAGCATTCAAAATCGCACCTTTGCTGGCCTCATTTCGTTGCAAGCTCTGCATTTGGAGGATAACTTAATGCAAACGCTACAGGGCTATGAATTCGAGCATTTGTCGGCTCTGAAAGAGTTGTATTTGCACAACAACCTGTTGACATCGATCGAAAATGCCACCTTGGCTCCTTTGCAGTCGTTGGAAGTCTTACGTTTGGACGGCAATCGGCTGGTGACGTTGCCCATCTGGCAGCTGCAGTTGCAACAGTTTAAACCGTTGCGAGTCATTGCCTTGGGTCGCAATCACTGGTCTTGTCGTTGCAAGTTTCTGCAGGAATTGACTTCGTATGTGGCGGACAATGCTTTGATAGTACAAGATGCCCAGGATGTCTACTGTCTGGAGGACAATAACTATTCAGCTGCTACGTTGGTGACACTGCCAGGCAGCAGTAGCAGTGGTGGTGGTGCTGCAGCGGACAGTCGCAAACGTGAATTGGATTTTAATGTGACCGCTGCCTGTAGCGATTATTATGCTGGCGGCTCTATGCTGCAACATGGCATACCCAAGCCCTACATTCCCCTCTTGGCAGCAGCTTTGGCTTTAGTTTTCCTGCTCATAGTGGTCATCATAATTTTTGTATTCCGCGATTCGCTGCGCATTTGGCTGTTTGCGCACTACGGTGTGCGTGTGTTCGGTCCGCGCTGTGAGGAATCCGAAAAGTTATACGACGCCATTTTACTGCACTCAGCCAAGGACTCAGAATTTGTGGGCCAATATTTGGTAGCCGAATTGGAAACGGGCCGGCCACCGCTGCGTATATGTCTGCAGCACAGAGACCTGTCACATGATGCCACCCACTATCAAATTTTAGAAGCCTCTAGGGTATCGCGGCGTGTGGTTATACTTTTGACCAGAAATTTCTTGCAAACAGAGTGGTCTAGATGTGAGCTGAGAAGAGCCTTGCATGATGCTCTAAGAGGGCGACCGCAAAAACTGGTGGTTATAGAAGAACCCGAAGCCGTATTTGAGGCCGAAAATGATATAGAGCTTTTGCCTTATTTGAAAACCTCGGCCGTGCAGCGCATACGACGCACTGATCGCCATTTTTGGGAAAAGCTACGCTACGCTCTGCCGGTAGATTATCGCAGTGGCAACAATTATACTTTGGATCACAATCATGAGCGCATTAAGCAGCCAGCCAGTCCTGGCATTTTATATAGACCTGCTCCGCCGCCAGCCTACTGCCCCGAGGGAGAGGGTGAACAAAACTATTCCTCAGCCACCACGGCCACACCTTCACCCAGACCTCAAAGACGGGGAGAGCACGCAAATACGCTACACCATCCCAGCAATAGCAACCATCTACATCCAAATGCGGCGCAACAAGCCGTGCCACAATACTACCATCATCAAGCAGTGGTCGCAGCTGCTGGTTACGTACAAAGACCTCCCTCAGAGCACATTTATTCCAGCATTGACTCGGACTATTCAACGCTGGACAATGAACAAATGCTCATGATGCCGCCAGCACCACCCTCACCTTCAGCGGCAACAACAACTGCCAGTATTAACAGTTTACACCGTAATTTACATCCTCAACAGCTGCAACTGCAGCAGCCGCAACATCATCCTCAGCAGCAACAGCTTCATCCAGCAAATATATCGCAAACATGGCGACCACCACCAAATCAAAAACAACGCGCTCTAAGTGCCGTCGATCCGCAACAGCAACCGCAGCAACAACAACAACAGCCGGGCACCGCTCAAACCTTGCAGCCCCAAACCGCAAACAGCTCAGCAAACAACCATGCCGGCAGCAGCTTGAGCGGCCAAACCATCCAACCAGGCCAACAGCAAGGACCTCATGTTCAGGCCTATTTAGTGTAATTTTCCCCAAAACAACTCCTACCAACAACAATTTATAGTCATAGTGCAAGAAATAAAACCAACCAACAAACAGACAAAACAAAAATTAATTTAATCGTACTCTTTACTAACACAAATAGAGAGAAAACTTTTGCTAACAACAACAACAGCAACAAAACGTACTGATTACAACAACATCACCTAATTTTAAATAATAATAAATTTTAAATAATTGCATTAGTTTAGTTAAAGAACAAAACGAAAGAAATAATTTAATAATTAAATAAATTTTAAGCGTAAGAGAGAGAGTGTGGCAATGACAACAAATTGACGTACCGAAAGAGAGAGGGAGAGAGAGCGAAAGAGTGAGTGAGAGAGAGCGCGAGAAGGAGTAAATGGATGGTGAAAAATTAAACGACTGAGTGTTTGTTTGTTTGTTTGTTTGTTTGATTTTTTCTTTTTTAATTTTAAGGACTGGTTCCTGTGTTTTATTTCCTTATAATTTTTAAGTTAATTTTTTTTTCTAAGAAAGTGATAAAACAAAATTATGCTAAACAATTTAAAAATCTAAAATAAAATGTAAAAAAGTTTTAAAATATAACAAAAAACAAACGAATTAAAAATTTAAAAGGAAAATGTAAATATTTGAAAGAATAATAAAAAAAAAGTAAAAAACCAAGTGTTTGCCCAAGAATTAAGTGAAGCCGGTGGGGCTGCGGATCGCTTAAGAAAAGGTTAGTTGCGGAAGTTTCTGTTTTCTGCTATTGTAGTACAATATTGCCAAGTTCCTGAGCTTTTAATTTTTAAATTTATGCCAAATATTAAACAAACGAAAACCTTTATGCCAACTTGGTGCAATTAAAGCAAAATTTATTGGCACAAATGAAATTTATAAATCGTGCAACAAAAAGTTTAGTTCTTCAGTTTTTGCCACAAAAACGATTATTATTAAAAGAAAATAATTTGTAATTTCTAAATTTACTTTGGCCGATGACATCAATCTAAAGTATTATATATTTTTTAAGTAATAAATTTTCATTGAACACAGAAATATGCGGTTTTTTTTAGCCATAAAAAAACTAAAAAGACGCCAAAACTGTTTTGTAACTTTTGGCTTAAATGTCTGTCCATCAAACTGATTGATTTATATTTAAAATCCTTTTCTCATAAACAAAAAACATTTCTGCGACAAAAGTGTTGTTTCGATTTTATTATACATTTAATTTTTTCGAATTAAAGATACATTTTGGTATATTATTTAAGCAGCCGCAAAACAAAACGTAAAGAAAAGAAAAGAAAATCACTCTACAGAATATCTAAAGAAAAAACAAATAGCTCAGGCCGAAAAGAATGAAACTAAAGAGTCAAATCCTTGTAGTGAATATCAATATAGATCTGCAAGAAAATTAAATTTACTCATATTTAAATCGTTTAATAGTTGATGGAGGCAAAACACTCGTTTTAAATTCAAATATAAATATTGACAAGTGGACAATTGGAAAATACCTGCAGTTTAATTCGAAATTAAAAAGTTTGCTTTTAAGCTTTTGAAAATGTTTTATTAAATCGTTGAAAAATTTCATAAAATCTAAGAGTACGTTTTGTTCTATGACTTCTCGTTTTGCGTCAGTTCTGCTTTGGTGTTGCCAGACCGTAGTGTTCGTTGGCTGTCAGCTCCCTTCTTTTCATTCTTAATCTTTCATATGCCACAAAATTACACTTTAATTTATTTATTTACCTGCGAGTGACTTTGGCCAAAGTGGCCAAATGAAGTAGAGGAAAACAAAATCACTATATCCAGAGTAGAAAAAAAGGCAATTAACTAATCGAATATCCAAGCAAATGCTATCATTTTGAAAAGCTTTTAAGGGATCCAGCCATTTGCTCCTGCTGGTGTTCCACAAACATTTAAGGCTTTTTAATTTTTTTTTAACAGTATTTTGCTTAAAATCGACATAAATTTCAGATCTTAACACAATCTGCAGAGCTGCAGAAAGTCAACCGCAAAAAGGTTTTAAGACAGAACTAAATTATGGTCGTACATGAATAGTAGAAGCCTTTAACTTTTCAGTTTTTAAAGGATCAAAATTCAGTGTGCAAAATTTATCTTGTACAAAATTTCAGAGCCATGAAACGCATATTTTCTTAATTCGTTCCTTTTTGTGTTATTTGATGTGAAATTAAAATCACTTTTTCATTTGCCAAAAAAAAAATGTTTAATATGAAATTTATTTCGTTTCTGTATTTTTAATTAAATCAGTTTAAGCAAAAAAAAAAAAAAAAAAAAATAAAAAGAGATCCAACCTTAATACATATTTTCACTGTTTACATTTTCCTTTTTGTTTTATGACAAAATGTAAATGACTTGTAATGAAAAGTAAAACAAAAATGTGTTACAAAATTATTCGGGCTGCTTACAATATATTTTCTGAACACACAGCTGCAACTAAAGAGAGTCGAACACTACTTAACCCCAGTGACTAGAATTTAGGATATGTAAATTTCTAATAAAAACATAAACAATGTATGTATTATTTTCTGCTTGTATATTTTTCCTTTATAAAAACAAACTATATATAAAATAAAAATGCATAACAAACTAAAACTAAAATCTCACGAACACTACAAAGACTAGTATACCAACATTTATATACAAACACTGACATTAACAGCATTTAAGCGAAAAAAACTAATTTAAAACAAAAGAAAAAAAAAATGAAAATAAACAGAAAATTGTAACATTTACGAGCATAAGAGAAAAATATTAAGTATATTGTAAATATTTATTTTAATTTAATTATTTATAAAACTCTTTAAACAAAAACTTTATAGACAAAAAACAAAACACAAACAAAACACATTAAGGCCAGCAACAAAGTGATGGGGAAACTTGCTTAAAGAGAAAAAGAAGCAAGTTTTAGGCATTCTTTAAAAAGTAAAGGACCAAGAAGTGGCGGCTCAAAAGCTTTAATCTGTTGCAATTCTTAAAACTTTAATTAAAACGCAGGCGTCTTCTTTTCGATAAGTTTTACTTTGGCAAGTCCATTTAGAGATTTTCAATTATCCCTCTAGTCTAAAGCTACAATAAATAATCTGTATTACGGAAAGTGAAAATGGATATTCTTTCAAAAAATTACAAATATTTTGATGGTATAATTTTATTCCACTCAATCAAGTGCAACGCCCTATAGCCTATAACAAAACAGCAGCTAAGACGGCTGCAACGCTTTCTAAGCTGCCAAATAAAAATGAAAATTGGCAAAGTTTTAGGCGAACAAACTCACATACAGACATACATTACCTTATTTTGATGCCAAACATTTAAAATCATTATTCATATTTTGTTATTGCTGAAATGAGCTAAACTAAGAAAGTTTTATGGGTTTTTAAGAGATCTAAGAAAATTTTAGTACAAGCAAGTAACTTGCGTAGTTGCCGATAGTTTCTTTTTCAGTGATATGTGTAATTGCGCTAAATTCTTAAATTAAACAAGAAAACAAATTAATATGCAGAAAGAGGACATTCAAAAGGATTAATTTCATAGCAACTAGAAAGCCATAAA
This sequence comes from Epicampocera succincta, assembly GCA_932526305.1. NCBI lineage: Eukaryota > Metazoa > Arthropoda > Insecta > Diptera > Tachinidae > Epicampocera > Epicampocera succincta. The sequence continues at coordinate 58,213,257 of OW052036.1, read as the reverse complement.
TAGTCCTCAAATATAAATATTAAGAGAATTTCCAAATTCTAAAACAATGTCACGTTGTTCTTGCAGCCACGTAACACATCAAAGCTCTTAACACAAACAACTTACGTGGTTGTAAAAAATTTCCAATAGATTTTTAATACTTTCACTGACATCAAAGCAGGACTTTCTCGCCCCAAATATGCAATAATTTGCCCTAACACTTTGTTGCTCACAAGATATATTTGAGATACAAACAAAAAACAAAGCAAAGCAAATATTTTTTTTCCCACTACTGCCTAAGTATTAAACTAATTAATATTTAAAGAACAATTTTAACAAAAAATACTCAACATAAAACTGCAACATACTGCCACATATATATTTAAAAAAAACACTCATTCTCCGATATGAAAAAACCGCAATTTGCCATCATTTTTTTTGTTTTTCCCAATCCTTAATTATGTTACAAATTAAAAATACTCTTGGAGAAAAAAAACCTGGCAAAGGAAAATATTATTTAAAAAAGAAAAAAGCAATTTACAAACTAAATTAATGCTTGGCTGAGCAGATGAAATAAAAATATTTGGTTAAAACAACTAGAAAACAAAAAACTAAAAGTTCGTTAGTGAAATAAAATGCAATTTCTAGTTCGCGAATCTTTGAGTAAAAAAGATTTTGGGACACTTGATTTTCGTGTAAATAATTAAAGCGCTCAATTGTTAAAAACACTCAATTTGAGATTCTCTACAAACCTTCGGACACATGTGTCGCTATATTTGTTTATAAAGTAACTAAATATTTTAAATGTGACAACCAGAATTTTTTTCCTGGAATATTTTCTGCTGTTTTATTTCAACTTCTTCTTCATTTGATACTCGTTTCAGTTTAAAAATATAAAAACATATAATATTTGGTATTATTTTTTTTATATAAACATCTAAAATCATATAAATTTACCTTGATATAAGCAATTTGTAAATGTGTATTATATATTATGAAACAAAAACTAAAATTATTTAACAAAAATTCTACAAAAAAAACTTCCTCTACAGACTCTTTTATAAAACTTAAATTAATTAATAATATTATATATATATATATAACTGAAAATTATTATATAAACGAAAGGAAACCAACAACTCACTGTAAATTTTATAAACTAAAAAGAAATGTATTTATTATTTAACTATTATTTTTACTTTAGGTTTTAATAAAAATATTATATATTTTTTTATTTAAAATTTTGCGTTTTATTATTTTTTTGTTTGGATAAAAAAAAATATAGTGATAAGCAAAAGAAATGATAAATCTAAAGAGAAAAATAAATATTTTAAAAATAATTAAAATTAATACTTGAATTTTTATTTAAAACTACAATAAAACAACAATCAAGGGAGAAAGGAAATTTTATAAGAAAAGAATTTAAAAGAAAAAACAGTTATAATCCTTTAACGATATCGTTATTAGTCTCCGTGTAATTCTCGGCCTTAAAGCGTATTATCTTAAAGTGAACATAAAATCCCAGCTTTAGTTCAGAATGAAGCGAAAAGTGAAATCTCTCCGAATGCTTTTAAATAAATTGTTTTTATGACAAGTTCTGGTTAGAGGAGTGTGAAAACTGGTAAAAGGTTTTGAAATCATAGCCTTAAACTCCGTACAGAAGTATATTGCGATTGGTGCAATAACGTATTGTTCTCCCATATATCCTTTCTTGTTAAAAAAATATTTATATAAAGCATGAAATATGATCACAACTTCTAGAACGGAGGCCTTTAACTTTGTAATATGTTTTGCTATAATTGGCAAAAGGGCCCATGAAGTCATCATATATCCTTTATTTTGATGTCGTAATTTTGCATGCAATTTTATTAACAATTTTGTAACCATTACTAAAATTATGTTTTTGTTTCACATTTCATTGCTTTCAGTGTAAGGACATGTATCCTTTATTTTAAAAATCTTCATTATGGGGAAAATCTTAATTAGAACCCGGTTACTATTACAGAAATCATGTATCCTAACTCTGTGCCAGATATCACTACAATGCGAGCAAGGACTTAATTGCTCACCATATATCCTGTATTTTAAAAAACTTTATTTTAAATGGAATATGGATTTTAAAACTAGTTACTATTTTTAATAACATATTTTTTAGCTCTTGAACTGATTTCAGTATAATTCGGGCAAGAATACGGCTTACCGCCATATATCCTTTATTACTAATATATATAATTTTTGGTAAAATTTTTACTACAACCTAAGCAAATATGTTTCTGTGTCAGATTTCATCGCTTTCAGTGTAAGGACATATATCCTTTATTTTAAAAATCTTCATTATGGGGAAAATCTTAATTAGAACCCGGTTACTATTACAGAAATCATGTATCCTAACTCTATGCCAGATATCACTACAATGCGAGCAAGGACGTAGTTGCTCACCATATATCCTTTATTTTAAAAAACTTTATTTTAAATGCAATATGGATTTTAAAACTAGTTACTATTTTTAATACCATATTTCTTAGCTCTCTAACTGATTTCAGTATAATTCGGGCAAGGATACGGCTTACCGCCATATATCCTTTATTACTAATATATATAATTTTTGGTAAAATTTTTACTACAACCTAAGCAAATATGTTTCTGTGTCAGATTTCATCGCTTTCAGTGTAAGGACATATATCCTTTATTTTAAAAATCTTCATTATGGGGAAAATCTTAATTAGAACCCAATTACTATTACTGAAATCATGTATCCTAACTCTATGCCAGATATCAATACAATGCGAGCAAGGACTTAATTGCTCACCATATATCCTTTATTTTAAAAAACTTTATTTTAAATGCAATATGGATTTTAAAACTAGTTACTATTTTTAATACCATATTTCTTAGCTCTCTAACTGATTTCAGTATAATTCGGGCAAGGATACGGCTTACCGCCATATATCCTTTATTACTAATATATATAATTTTTGGTAAAATTTTTACTATAACCTAAACAAATTTAATTACCGTTTCTAAACTTATAATTTTTAGTACTATGCCAAAAAATTCATACAAGGACATGCTTCCCTGTCACATATCCTTATTTAATATTAAATTTTGGACAAAGTCTGCACAAAAAATTATAATAAATATTTTAGCAACAGCCAATATCCTTACACCAGTGTTCACGTGTATGTGCTGCCATTTTCCCTGCAATATTTGTCAGACTTTTTAAAATAAAATAGGTTTCTATATGCCTTTGACTTGCAGCTGATTTTTAGACAAAACAACGCAGGAGAAAAATGTATGCAATATATTCTATTTAATCACAAAAATCACATAAAAATGAAATTAAAATCCACTCTGTCTATAAACACATGACGAATAGCAAGCAATTCATATTCGCATCAGGGTGGATGAGTTGAATATGAATGAACAGAAAATAAACACAAAATTTTTTATTTAAATCTTTTTTTCGTTGACTGACAATAAACGTTGAAGATGGATGGCTGAATGCATTTGAGAAAAATCAACTTTTTGTCACGTTTTTATAAAGCCTACACACAATGAATTATTACTAAAAAGAATTGCTCTCGTTGTTTTCGTTCCACAAAAAACAATGGAATTAAATGTAAAATATATAGAAAGAAAGCTTTAAAATATCAGACGGAAAAAAGAAAATAAGAACAAAATACTGAAAATTCTTTGATTACTAAAAAGCCGCTTTAAATGAAAGAACCCACGCACACACCTTATTTGCGATTCGTTTAATAAACAGTGGCTAACAAAAATCAACACACAATTGCTATTAGATGTACAAAAAAGTACCAAGAGAGTGGGAAGCAAAATTATTAAAACGGCTGGAAATCAGCTGAGAAGCAGCCAATTATGAACATGAGTAATTTTATTTTGTTCTTGAAGGCAAAAATTTACTTAAAGTCAGGAAATATTTTTTGCTGGATAAACCTACAAAAAAAGGAAATCGGAAAATTATGAGTTTTATGTTTCTATACTAGAGAAAAAAATTTTAAGTTGTGAAAGAGACAGACCGACTAATTGATAAATAGTTGTACTGTTCGTTCGGTTTCAAAGTTTAACTCCGAAAATCGATCAACACAAGAAGGACTAGACATCTACGATGTCCTACATTTAAGGTTTTAATTGTTATGAAACTTTTGAGCTGCTGGAGGGTTTTCTATTCAGAATTTGCACTTTCTGTGATTATGGCTTATGAAAACCTGCCAGTTGATCTATTAACTCACTTTTATTGTTGCTCACTGTACACAAGCTGGTTGATATATCTTGTGATCGTATCCCATTCGTTTTTATTGCTACATTGTACTTTTCGCTATTATTTTGTTATTCTTTATCTTTAAAATTTACATTGTAGGTCTTTTTAGCGTTTATTTATTTAGGAAATATTCGAAACTAAAGAATTCAACATACATAAAGATTAACCTCTGAACTTCCCAACAATGGGTTAAGATTTTTATTAGCATTTAAAAAAAAACTCATAAAACTCTTATTGTCATGATTTTTGAAAGTGCAGAAAAACGAAGTAAGTGCCTGAAACTGCACCTAATAAATCAACAAACTGCAAACTCCGGCTACATTTTGTTTTCCAGAATTATGATGCATTTAAAAAAAAAGAAGCCGAGTTTGTTTCGATTGCCATTGATTACTGTGTCAGCTCTTAATCATTATAAAATCTAGCATTTCATTGGGTTTTTTGTGGAAAATTGAACTGATTTAGAATCTCTAAATTTAGCTGAAAAACGAAGCGCGAATTGATAAAATATTATCAATTAAATCTGTGCTAAATTAAGTTACAGCAGTTTGGCAATTCAGGGCTGGAATGTTTTAGTTACAAATTCATTAAAAAGTTTTCAAATTTTAAATCATTATTTTTAAGTTGCAAATCAATATCAACTCTGTTAACTTTTCAACATTAGGGAAGTCCAGTTTTAGTTTCCGCAAAAGCGGTACAAATTAAAATAAGTTTGAAAAACACATTAAAATATTTCTAATGCAAAAAATAATTTTAATAAAACATATTAAAATTATTTATACAAAAAAAAAAAATACAGCTGTGCTTACAGTAGAGCCTCGATTGTGCGTGGTCCATTTAACAGACGTCATTTAACATTTTTGTCGTCGACAGACCGTCGAACCGGAAAAAACATATTTTTTTCAATTGTGATTAAGTCTATTATCCAGGACTGCAAGCCTGCATAAATGCAATTCGAATACGTAAACATACGATCAGTCGGAAGTTTCTAGTCACTTCTATTTATTAGAGTTTAAATTTGAAATGGAAAATTAATCAAAAATATTTAAGGAGGGACAATCGATTATTCAGAATGCTTCCGGTCTCGACCATTACGGCTAAACGAGCTCAGACTGTATTTACCTGTCCCGTTAGTCAGTGAAGAACTCACTCATACTGTCATGTATGAGTGCAAAAATAAGTGAGACCCGCCGGCAAAACCTCGATGCAGGCACAAGTAAGTGCTTCTTATCGAACCTTTTTTGCTTTATCTATGATCTCAAAGGCTTTATTATTATTAAGTAGCAGCATTTTTGTCTTCTAAAGAATTTTTGTTTCTTTTAAATTTATATTTTTCTTTGCTTTGGAAAACATTTTTTCTTTGGAAGACTTCTATTAGTGGTTTCATAAGCCACAAAATATCGATGATTTTTTTCTTTTTTGTTTTCAGTTCTTTTTAAATATTAATAAATTTTCTAATAATTCGACAAGAGGATTATCTCCGAAATGTGGTGACTTAGTAGAGATTTTGTTTCATTCATGAAATTGGGGCGGTGAAGTATTTGATTAAACTGATTTGTAAAATGGATGGTAAAATTGAAATCCTAAAAACAGCAATTAGCAAAGAATGTGAAATCCATATCAACAGCATAAGACATTTTATAAGCGAAACTTCTTTAGAAGTTCACAATTTTGAATTGGCAATACTGGTTTATTTGATAGCTGATAGTTGCTTTTTGTTACGTTTGGCCTGACATTTCATTACGGATAAACTTAACCCAGAGTAAAGCTGGCAAATTATACGAATTTGTTTCATCAAAATAATGTTGCTGTTCGTCAATTGATATTGAATTTCCTGGCAAAATTTTTGTGTTCCAGTGAAGCCCATTTATGGTTAAATGCAGGCATGAATAGCCCAAATTGTCGTATTTCGAGTAAAAATAGTGGACAGGCTCTTCGCCGGTGATAGTACGCGGCCAGTCGAATTAAGGTTACAGTAGGGTGGAGAAAATGTATGTTGATTTCTCTGCTGAGAGTCAAAAGATTTGTTTGTGTCCTTTCATTTTGGGTAATAAGAACTCGGTGATTTACAAGCCCACAAAAAACTCCTTAATATGTTTTTAACTATTTGTTTGTATTGCTTTGGAATCACTACTAGTTCTTATTACTTTCCTATTACTTTTTGCTTGTAACTTTTCATTTGTATTTTCACTTGTTTTATTAAAATATTATATAAAAGAAATTTCGCAAAACAATTTTTCAAAACTTTTGTGTGTCACGGCATTTTGAGTTGCCACCATTTACTGTCCCACTGATGACTGAGAAACACATCACATATGATTTGGTTATTTGTGGTACGCCAATGTTGCCATATCTGTTTGTAGTTGTGGGCTTATACAGATAATATTATCTTATAGTCTTGTTTCCATGCTAAAGACTTGCACGAAGACAACATTACACGACCTAGACTCAAGCTTTAGCTTTTTTCTTAGTTAATTGTGACATAAAAAGCTTTCTGTTTCCTTCATAATTGACAGCTGGCTTTTATTTCTCAACCTTGAAATTTAGTTTTCTCTGCTTTGGCCCTGCAGGCTTAACCAATCAGCTTATGATTAAAACCTTAAAATATATGTATCCATTTATTTGCTCTATTCATTATAAATGTTATTCTTCCTCCTGCAAACAATTTAAGCCATTTAATTTAAGTGCATTTAATACTGACATGAGTTTAACCTTAACAAAAGCAAAACAAATAAATAAACTGTTTAAACCCTGATATTTTAACCTCTAGTGCTTCACTTTTTAGTTTTTTTTGTACAAATTTTGCAATATTTTTGTTCTTTTAATTCACATAAACAATAGGAAAAGTCAAGAAGAAAATAAATCCTCTTTAAATTTGTGGAAGAACTTTTTAATTAAAAATTTCATTTTAATACTTTTTTGCTGTGTCTTAGACTTTCGTTAACAAATAAAATTTTTTCTTTCAAAACTAGACTAAAGACGCAAGAAGCACTAAATAGCGCAAAAAGAAAGAAACTACAAATTAAATTGTAGATATTAAACGAAAAGGCACAAAAGAAAAAAACCAAAACCAAGATGTTGTAGTGTTTCAAAGAAAGGGGGGGTAAAGAAGAAACAAACTTTTCGTATAACAAGATCTTAGATAACGAAACAACAACTTGAAGTACAAAATCTTAATTTGTCAGGTCTTAGCAAAAATTTAATGCATCAAACTGAAGGCAAGGCAGATAGTCAGACAGACGCAACTAAAGTGCTGGAAAGAGGGGGAGAGAGAGAGAGAGAGAGAGGAAAAACAACTTTTGAGACCTGAATTGACATAATTTGAAATTTATGAGCGTGTTTTACACACATGTAGCACAAACACACACAAATTTATGCCCAATTACTTAAACTTTTAAGCACTTTTCACCAGCTGTCCTGCCACAGCCGCTTGTGTATGTGCATTTTACCTTAAGTGCGCACTCTAGCCATTTTTTCTTATCTATATTTGCATTGCCCGCTTATGTGCCCAAAAATTATAAAGACATTTTTGATGTATTTAAAATTTTCATATTCTAAGTGAAAGTTTGCTTGAATTTTGGAACAACACGGACATAAAACATGGACAAAAGTCCATTAAAAAGAGTTAAAGCCACGTACTAAAGTCTTTAGTTAACAACAAAAGTTATTACTCTAGACTCTAGAATGGGGGCGTGCTAACAGGATTACTGTAAATAATAGCATAACTTTAGGCTATACTAAAAAAAACTTGTACTAGGAATGCAGTCCTATTTGCAGAGTTGCATTTGAGGTGGAAAATTCCTACAGTGGAATTTTGAGCTGAAGTCTTATGCTTTTGGCTAAAGGCGCGTTCTTTTCTAACAAAAATGATACATTTCTGCTACATTTCATGGTTTATCGTGGTCTTTTGTAAAAAATTTGATACTCATTAGAAGGTTGTCAAGTTCCTTTCGAAATAAAACTGGTAGGTAATGCCACATACCGTACACTCTATTTCCAATAAGGCGGAGCTATTGCCCTTTTCCACATCTCTGTTTGCCATTAATATCCCGACATTATACTTAGTAGGATCTGGTCGCATCAATTGGACTTATGGCAAAAGTTATGCCAACAGGATTTCCTTCATTCGTAACCCTGATTCTCCAGGTTTTGAACTTCCCGTCGTCATGTACATATCCCCAAGAATCACTTTGGTTGGGCACCTCTTCCGCCAAGTGAAGCCAAGTCAGCTGGTTCTGTAAGAAACATATTATTTGCAATTCTGCTGAAGGCTGACATCTAAATTTTTCGCTTAAAACGACTTAATCCGTTATTTCTTTGTGTCACACACAGTGCATTGCATCAACGAGTGAACTTTTTTAAATTAATTTTTAAATGCAATTTAATCAATTGTACGCGTTTCACGTTTTTTTTAAATTTATTTTGCTACGAGCTTGAATGAGGTGGTGGAAATGGTGCTCTGTTGTTGTTTTTGTTTGCCACCAATGACTGACTTACTTATCAAAGTCATATCAAACGATGTATGTATGTCTGTACTGAAGAGGGGTGCGGTTTTAATTGTTTTCGAAAATAAATACGAACAAACCAAAGGAAAACGCTACTGTTTAGTTTTTTCTCAGAGGGAAAAAGAGGAGTAGGATAAACTATTGAATTAACCGCCTTCCCCATCCACATCCCCACCCAGTTTATTTAAATGTGGTTAAGTTTAGCCGGCCATAAGGTTTCATGTTACACTTACACTTTCAATCGAGTGGGTTTTGGTTTTGATATTTTTTTTGTCTTCTTTCACATAAATTGAATTTTTAGTGTAATTAAAAGCAAAAGCATTGAAAGTTTTCAAATTAATTGACAGTGTCCTTTTTACTTGTAAATCAATAGTTTAGTTTGTTTGCAACTTTAAAACTGTTACATGTTTTTTTAGGAACAATTAAGAAAAAGGTCCGATTTATATGATTCCAGTTAGGCGGCCATATATTGAGTTGATTGCCTCTAAGTTACAGATGCAAGCATTTGAAATATGATAAGACATGTTAATCAAGTTCTTTTCAGTATTTTAAAATTTGTTGAAAAAATTTTAAATCAATATTAAGACTCTTGATAGTTTTAAAACGTACATTGAAGAGAATTAAACTAATGTGACTTTATTGTTCATCACGATAAAAACCAAATCTCATAAATATGCAAACGCGTCTTATCTACAAAAAAAATCTGTCCCAAAGCAGATAAAAATCCCACGCTTTAATAATAAAAACATTGGGCAAAGCCGAAAGGAATGCACTGGGCAAAAAAAAACAGAACCTTAAGATATTGTTTCTGAAAATTAATAAATAAAAAATGACTGTAATACGAAGTCTTATTACTGGGTATGCCAGATAAAAAGAATAGTCTGGGCCAATGACCGTTTTTTTGAAAGATACCAATTTTTAAAAAGTACCAAGATACTTCTGAAAAAGTTTCGTTTTAAAATGGCATCTGTATAGAAATGTCTTCTCTAAAAAAGTACTTTTATCGAAAGATATTTTTCTTAATTTAAATTATTTTATAAGTTTTTCAAACGTACTCTTTTGAAGGAAAACTTTTGTATAAGATGTTTTTTTTTTTTTAACTATTTTTCCAAAACATACTTTTTATCTATTTTCTTGCAGGAATGCTTAAAAGGCCAGGTTTTGAAAAGAGTACTTATCCAAAAGGCAGTTTTTAAGTGTAATTTTTAAAAAAGAAAAATAAATACATACAAATACTTTTATCAGAAGGTATTAAATTTAAAAAGTGGGGGTTTTTTTTAAACTCTTTGCCAAAAGATATCTATTTTTTAAAAAGAAATTTTGTTAAAATGTACTTTTTCAAAAGGCATTTTTTAAGGGCACTTTCTCACAAGTTCTATTTTAAAGGTGGCGTTTTGAAAAAGTAAAGTACTTTCATTTAATAGTATCTTCTTTAAAAGGTACTTGATTTAAAAGGTCTTCTTTCAAAACATACTCTTTGTAAAAAGTATTATTAGTTTAAAAGGTGCTTCCTTTAAAGGTACTTCTTTTAATGGTACTTTTTTCATGTAGTTTTTTTCAGGTAGTTTTTTTCAAGGTATTTTTTTCTAGAGGTACTTTTTTAGAGGTACTTTTTTTAAAGGTACTGCTTTTAAATGTTATTTTTCAAAATGCTTTTTAAAGAGTACTTTTATTAAATGCTACTGGTTCTTGAGGTCCTTCCCTTAAAAACTACTTCCTAAAAGAGTAGGTACAAAAGTTCGTTCTTTTTCAAAGAAACTCACTTTTTAAGGTACTTTTTTTATTAAGTACTTTTTTAAAAGGCATTTTTACTTCTCTTAAAAGTTAGTGTTTAGAACAGCCACTCCCTTAAAATTTACTTTTTTTCAATATTTTAACCAGTTACAATTTTAAATAAACGTTTTTAACAGATAATGTTAAAAAAAGTACTTTTTTTTGGAAATTTAAAAGACATACTTTTAATGCAAACATTTATAAAAATAACTTCTTAAAGAGGGTTCTTAAAAGCTCATTTTAAAAACAGGCTTAAAAATATATCTTTCTTAAAACCGTTTTTCTGACTAACAACAAAATTTGTATTAACTGTTTTTCTGTTTATTGTTGTACATATTTTGGTTTGGTTTTGTGTGAAATGGCCAAAATGCCCACCAAATGCCTTAATTACACTATTTAGTCCAGACAAAAACCATTAAGGCTTTGGATTTTTCCCATATGCTGCTTATCTTCCTTTTAAAAGAAAATGAGCTACAAAAATGCAACATATTTTCTTTTGTTAATTTATTATTTTTATAACACAGAAACAACAAAAACAACATTTAACGCCTTGACTAAAATAACAAAAGCAACTTAAGGCCTAAAAAAACAAACAGTAAAAAATTGCTTGATAAATTTTTTAACACTCTCTTTCCGCACCAGTTAGAAGAGAAAAAAAACAACAAAACAATTAAAAAATCTAAGTAAAAGAACAAAACAAAAAAACCACAGGCTAAAAGTAATAGAACAGCTCACGCAACAAAACAAAACAAAACAAAACAAAAAGGGGGGAAGAAACTATATAAAATACTCCCTCTGTAAGCAACAACTGCAACAACTGCAACAACAATAGGCAACTGAAGAAAAAGTGGAACTGAAGCACTTCGTTTTTTTGTTAATAAGCAACAACAAAAAAGTGGGTAATAAAAATGAAACACCAACAAAACCAAACAAATACAAAAGAGCATAAAACTTTAGCAAAATGTGCAGAAGAATATACAACAATAACAAAAATATAACAACATAAATATATATGTATGTATACGTACATCCATATGTATGAATGAATATAAACAAACAAAAAGGACGATGATATAAATTCATATGAATATCCACATACACCAGGAGAGAGAATGAAAAATAAATGAAAAACCAACATTAAGAACAGCATTAAAGCAAAACAAATAATTAACACAAAACATTTTAAACAATAAAAAAATCTAAGCAACAATAATATATTTAAAAGACACACACACACACACACACACACACACAAACATCGAAAACCAAAAGCAAGGACTAAATAATGCCATAACCGAAAACAACAATAGCAACAAACTCCAAACCCAGTTACATACATGCGTCGTTATTCTGTGCACTTAAACAGAGAAGCAGCCATAATACATAAATATAAATGTTTTGTGTGCTACAAAAGAACACATACACACACCTCCATATGTATGTGCGTGTGTGTGTGTGTGTGTGTGTGTATGTAAAAGAACAAGAACAAGAAAAACAGCAACAAAAACAGAAATAAAACGAATGAATGAAAAAGTTAAGTATGACAAAATATACGCACACTGGCAAAAAGTTAGTTGCAGTCAGTCATTTATTTAGTAGCTTCATTTGTTAACGAAAGGATATGAAAAGGATAATAAAACGAGGTTATGCTAAATGATGATTTAATATCTTTTGTTGTTGTTGCCTACGTACAACAAATTCACTCACATTCGTTACATACTGAAGATTTTAACACTTTGTTTAATGAATTTTTATGCCGTAGCCGTATGTCCTGGCAGAACAATGAAGAATAAGGCGCTTCGTGCGATGGAGTAAGTCTGGTAAGTCTTTGACGCCTAGAGGCTTACTTTAACAAATGGTTTGCTTTAATAGTTGGCTAATGAATTGTCTATTCATTTGAGGAAATTACCGAAACTTTTGGGGCACATAACAACAGCGTTGTAATATTTTTCTTGGGGCTTCAGGTCGAAACGTTTCAGGTAAGGACCTCGTTTTGGCTATGAACCTTTGCTGACGGTTGCAAGTCGACAGTGACGTGCATTATTGTTACTTTCCTAAAAGTGCAGCTGGCGTTTCAACTCCTCTCCCTCTGTGCCAAAATTCAGTGCACGCCAAAGCAAGACCTGCTCCCCGCATAGTCTTTTCTGCCAAGGTCTGCATCGGAAGGAGGGTAAGGCACAACTTTCCCACTAATACTTTCGAATTATGTTTGTACTGTCATATGACCGATCGTTGTTGTTTTGAAATATTAGGGCTTCATGACTGATCGCATTCTCGGGTCTGGCCAGATTTCAGTACCACATGATACAAGCGCGGGCCGATGAGTCTGTGCCTTTTTTTAAATTAAAATACAGATTTTTATTATTATTTTTATTATTATGTCTCCTTTGAGTTCTGTCCACTTAATCCAACATTTCTCCAATTTGTGTATCCCTTCCGAAAAACACGACTTATCGAGGTCATCAAAATAGGCATTTGCTTATGAGATGATTTCTTCGTTGGAATCAAATCTCTTGCCGTCGAGCGATTTCTTCAAGTTTGGGCACAAGAAATAGTCACTGGCGCCATTCATGGTTTCTGCCAGGATAATTGCACATGACATACCGCCCGTTTGTGGTCGATTGTGAGCAAACGTGGCACCCATCTTGCGGAACACATTCTCATAGCCGTGTGCCCGTTCAAAATGCAACCACTGAGCCACGTGAGATGCCTACACCTGACACTATATCTCTTACTTTCTATCTGCGATTGGCTGAAACGATATCGTGAATTTTTTCAATTGTTTCGGATGTGAAGACCTGAACTGGGCGCCCAGAATGTTCGGCAGAAGCCGTGCTTGTACGGCCACATCGAAATTCCTGGTTTACTGAATTCTTTACCATGGAAATGGGATGGTGCAAAGTCCCCATAATATTTATCAAGCTTCGCCTTGGTTTGAGTGATGTGGGTTTTTTCCGTTGGCAGGAGTCAACTGACAGTTGCCGGTTGTCAGGAGCAGTATTGCCATTAAGAGGCGGGAAATTCATGGTCACTGACTTATTGACGCCTTTTTTTCTGAAACCAAATAACTCGATTTTCCGTAAGGAAATTACCATTTCTCAACCGCACAAACTACTGAAACAGATGAAACACTTTGTAACCGATTGATTTTTAAATCAAAACTTCGGTTTTCGTTACGAAAATGGGAACGATTGACAAAATGACATACAAATTATCAAGGACACCAACCACGTTCCTAACATAGACCTTAAAAACAACTGAGTGCCGAATGTTTGAAGTTACGAAACCAATAAATTAATATTTTCTTGCTATAAAATGAGTCAGAAGTTTCTTCACTTCACTTATTTACCAGCTCAAGCCACTTCACAATGGGAACTGGTTGCTTTATGGCATGACGTTTGGCCGTTAAGTTGCCAACGAAAGGCCAACTTACTCATGTCTTTAGACATTTAAGGGGAACAATTTACTTATATAAATAAACAAACTTAGATGAGGTAAGTAATGCATGACTTGAAAACAAACAAAAAACGGAGTAACAAGGACGATTCCTTAAAACATACACAGCGCTATAAATACAGGTGATTACTTGCCTACATGTATACAAATATTTCCATGCACCTACTTTGTCCTGACAGGTTGCTCAGCTGTTTATATAGTACTATATGTATACTTGGCTCTTAACGAACTTGTACACATTCCTATTTCTTCTACACGTTCATTTTACAGTCTTAAGGATTCTTTTTGGGTCTTACTCTCAACTGACTTTACAGTAAATTTTGGGCAGCAGAACGTAAATTAAACAAACAAACAGCTAAATAAAGGCTTGTCTTTGGCCTTTCAACTAAACAAAAAATAAAGGGGAAAATTGTAAAAACACACGTACAGACTTTAACCAAAAGTCCCTAAGAAATAAAAGTATTTTTGCCTGATTCTAAAATAGCCTTCAAAAGGCTCAGCAAAGTGGTCACAGTCTTAACTTTAAATACAAAAACGGCATATAAATTTAGAGCAATAAAAACGACTTACGAAACACACAGACATGAGGAAAAGGCCAAACAAAAACCAGGACAGACTGTGTGGGCGAAAGGATAATCGATCGATTTGCAATTGGAATGTCTGTCAGCAAATTTATGTTGTTTGTGTTCAAGGATTCAATTAATTTTGGGACAATCTATTTGCCTTCGTACTGGTCAAGGTTATTTAAGATTGCTTCGCTGTACAAGGGGACATGCTAACATGAGAGGGCGTGCAACCACGAGCACCGTTGATAAGGGCTTTCAGTAACATCGAAAGTCGAATTTGAAAAATTTACAAAACTTGTGTTTAATTTTGTTGATTAGAGTGAAATTCTTGCAAAATTTTTTTATTTCCAATTATTTTTGAATGAAGATTTTCTATGAAATATCCCTTAAAAGCTTTTTTTCTTTGGGTTTTATGTGGACTTAAGGTTTTAGAAATAATAAAACGTTACATATATAACTTATAAAACAAATATGTATATATTCGAATTGGGAAACGTGTGATGTTGCTCTCAAGTGCTGCAATTCATTTACAAGGAAAGTTGACGTGGAATTTATTAAAGGCGGGAGGAATTGTAGCCACTCCGCGGCCGCGAAACTGCTTGCAAAAGCGGTGACTTATAATTTTCCAAAGTCATTGTGTTTTTTCAGAACAATTGAGATTTTTCAACATATAACATGATGAGTCATGATGTGTCCTGCCTCGTTTTGATGGGATGGCGATTCCAATCGATCGCTTGTCACTCCATCACGCATATTGGGATTGAAATCTAAGTCCCGCTTCCCGCAGGACGACATCGATTTTCAGAACTTTGAGCTAAACAGTTTTCGCATTGGCAGCTTTAGCCAGTGAACAAAGTTTAAAATGATTCACCCATTACATGTTTCTCTTTTCGCCGTTTCTGTGTTTATATCGTGTTAATTTGCTATAGGGATTATTAACCCTTTTTCAGGACATTACTGTACTTCTTGCTGTGTTTTATTTCCCCTGAATGTGTACAGCAGAGTAAAGGTGTTTTTGTTGTTTGTGATACTTGTTAAATGCTGCAAAATGTTTAACAAAAAGAAATGCTTTAAGCAGCAACTTAACTTTACAGTTACGGCTAAAAGGATTTTTGTTCCTTGTTCGTCTTTTGTTTTCTTTTATTATTTTCGTTTTGCTTGTGCCCTTAATGCTGTTGCTACCAAAGTTAGTTATACTTTTACTTTAGTTTATTGTTTGTCTGAAACATATTTAAAATAGGGAGTTCATTTTGTTTCTTAATTTTTATTTTCTTATTTCTAAAAAGCAAAACTTTTTGTATATATTTGTTCTGCTTTTTTGTTGTTGTTGTTGTTGTTGTTGTTGTATAAGTACCTATTTTAAAACAGCCTAAAGGATTCACTTTTCACTTTATGTATAAGAAATAATCGTTATGTATTTTTTTCACTCTTCCTTTGTTATTGTTGTTGTTGTTGTTGTATGCGGCACATTAAAAATAAGGTGAAACTAAAGTTGAAAAAAAAAAAAAATTTTGTTAAAGTTGCAACAAAGAAAAAACACAAACTTTGAAAAAATCTATAAAAAATTTGTAAAAAGTATTTTATTAATAAAAAAGAAAAAAAGAACTTAAACAATGTTTTAAGTAAATGAAGAAAATTAGCAGACACTTCACAGGATAAACTGGTTTGTAGTTAAGGAAAAAAAAACAAATTTTAATTTGCCAAAGAATTGGTTAATGAAATTTTCAAGTCCCGTAATGTCGCAAATAGGGCAGGCTTTCAATAAGGGCGGCTAGATGTTTTAAAAGAATAAGGCCAGATATATGTAAAATAATAGCAAAATTTGTCTTTAACTTGAAAGACTTATATATGTCATTATGTGGGGTGTATAGCGTCGCGCTCAGCCATACAGATCCATTTTATCGTCACCATATTTGCTGCACTTGTTGACAGCAGTCCTCAGTATATGGGCAAGAGTAGTGGCGCATACCTCGCCTGTGTTTCATAGAATCATTTACGAGAATTCGTCCTTTTACCGCCCACACACTAGATGCAGTGGCGTTAGTGCTTTAAACGTCAAAGGAGTTGATGTTAAAGGACTCTGGGTGAGAAGGTTGGCTTCCATTTCTGTTACTAATCGATTTGAAGTGGCATAACAACACCAAACAATATTGTAGAATGAGTTTTAAGAGAATTTAATGAATCCTGACAGAGCCGGTGTTTGCCGAGATCTTTTAGCTAACGGCATCATCTGTCCATATTTCCGGCGCCAAATTACTTCTACGGAGGGCTAAAGGTGGATGATTATCAAATACTTTAGGGTATGGACAAAAATGACGGGGGGTTTTAAATACAACGACTCTACTTTCCCCTCAGCGAATGTCATACTGGGTATTTTGGACGACCAATTTAAGGACAACATCCTTTTTTACGTTGATGACCAGCCACCAACATCGTGCGATTCGACCTCGTTATAGCTTTTTTGGGAGCTCTCTCAAGCCTCAAGTCTCTAGGAACACTCTTTCAGAACCCGACGGTCTGATGTATGCACTCCAGTGCTCGTCACCCACCAAAACAGAGCTAAACATTTGCTCAGTGTCAAATTTCATACAAAATAACGTAAATGGTTTTTTCAATTGAATATAAAATTTTTCATTCGATCTCACCTGCCTTTTGCTCGATTAACATTTAGAAACAGACAAGGAAAGCCCCAACTAATTTTCTATAAAAATTGTCTAAAAGCTTCAATTCCTTTTCTTTTATTTTCTTTATAAAAGGCAACAGTTTTGTTTAAACAATTTCTAGAAAAATTAAAGATAAAATATATAAACAAAAAGATTTTATTTTTTAATTACCGCTGTCAGCCACAAAATACAATATATTTTATTTTGATTCTCATAATTTCTAAGAATATCACACAAATGCCATAAAAACTACTCCTCTTCATCAATAAAAATAATTTTTCTTGCTTTTTATTTAGTAGATTTAAGTTTTATTTTACAAATAGCAGAGACTTTATCACTGTGTGTCGTAACACAGTTTTTATGGCAATTTTATGGTCATAAAAAATCGTATCGGCCGATAAATATTTAAGTGGGCTTTTGTGTCATTTTATGTGTTTCTCCAAATGGATTTAAGACTCTTGGAAAGAAATTATTACAGGTTGACAAAGAGGCAACAAACAACCTTCAAAGTCTTGCCACTATAAAAACAACAAATTATCGATACTTTTGCTGGTTTAATAGTTTGGCTGGGAAAACAAATCCTCCAAAGGACCATAGTGCTGATTTTGTGCTCTTGTGCTGCTTAAGGCAAATAGTTAATGAATTTTTGTGGCAAAATGCTGGAAAATAATGCCCAATATATAGACCATAAATTGGTCTATTACGTCTAGTTTTTTTATTATGAGATGTGGGTGTCAGGACAACGTCTGTTTCGGAGGAGCGAGTAAGATTGACAAGTGGAAATTTTAAGGGGTTTCAATATTCCACCAACAGCTCAGATCATAGAATATTTAAGGCCTTAACAACCAGCAGTTCTGTAGGACTTTGAGGTCCGGCTTCAGCTTCAGGCGCTTACAATTAGCTCTTACCTGCGTTTTTCTGCGCCACTTTAATAGAAAAAGTCAGCAAAATTTCTCAGTTTTATATCATTTTCACTGTAAATGATTTAAATATTTGTTTTTTTTGTGGGTGTGTATTTGTTTGACAAATAATTGTGTGAGTGCGTGTGTGTGAGTGTGTGTACGTGTGCGCCTGTGGGTGCTTTTAAAACTTCATTGATAATTAAAATATTATTTTTATCGTACATGTATGTGTGTATGTTGACTCTGAAAACATTAAGTTTATTTTTTAATAATTATTTTTTAAAAAGCAATAAATTTTTTTATTTGCTTTTTTAATTTTATGGTTTAACACAGAGTAAATAATTGTAATTAAAATTTAAAGGTTTGCATATTGTTTGATTGATTTCAAGTTTGTTGTTCTTCCATTACAATTGCTGTTATAATTCTACTCTATTTTAATTTAAATAAATATTTATTTTAAGTAAATTATTAATTTTCTTACTTTTTTTATGTGTTAAACGCACAACAATAACAACAAACGACGAAACGATTTAAATAAGTTCATGTATAATTTTTAATTTTTTAAGCAAATAATTTTTTTCTTTAAATATTAAATAAAATTTGAAGAATTCAAAAATCATTGGAGTTTCAGGATTTGTTGTACAATTTTGCAAAAATAGTAATTGATATTTTATGTGGCCATTTAGATTTCGATTTGTTTGGCCAAAACTGAGACCAGATTTAATTATGGAAATTTCATAATTAAAATGAAAATTTATTATGGAAATGAATTTTGTTCCAGCGAAACATTGAAGTTGCTTTTATTACCAAACACTTCCTGTGAACGAACGCTTTCTGGACTGGACAACTGTACAAGTTTTCTAGAGCCATAGAATTGTTGGCAAGGCCTGTTCTCTTGCATCTCGTGTGTACCAGTGCCGCAGAAGTACTGATTTTTAACGACATTGACTGCTCCTCTACTGCGTAAGAACTGCAAGTGCCCGTGTTTGTTAAGCTCATTCTGGCCAAGAGGTTATTGCAGGCCTAGAGAACTGTACGTGTCACTGCCACTATCCCGTCCAGTCTTAAAGTTAACGTTATCCGTTTAGCAATGCATCTCAAAAGAATTCGAGGCCACTAGTATCGTTCCAGCCCATCTCCACGATGAATGTTATAAAATTCTCTTTGTAAGGACGGAGAAGGTCCAACAGAAGTCAACTTAGTCCAGTGCAACCTTCTGCTTTTGGCGTGCCGGTATATCTGCCAGCTAAATACTTCTAAGCCTCGCATGTTCTGGCACTCAGATTAAAGTAACCTAATTCTGAGTCGACAGAACTGTAACACTCGAAACCTGGCCAGGACGTGAATACACAACAGCCACCTGCCTTGTAGACTCTTACAACTGCTGGTCACTTATTATGGCCGAAATTGCCCCAGCACGTTTTTAATATCCCTGCTCAGAGTGAGGCCTGATATAGATTTAAAAAAAAGGATACAATTTTCACTCAATACTATTTTCTGTTGAATACAATTTATTGTTTCAATAAGACATTAAGTCTTTTCTATTCTTTGGCTGCTCTTTCGCGCCTCACCAAACATAGAAAAGTATCCTGTATTTAAGAGTTGTTTTTTTTTTTAATTTAAATTACCATTTTTGTTTTTCTGCTGAATGTTTGTGGAATCAATGTTTTTATTTGCAAAGCGTAAATGATTACCACTTAAAAAGTGTTCAGCAGACACTAGAAAAAAAAAAACCCTTTTCAAACAAATGCAACACATGTTTTTTAACGCTTCTATTTTCGTATCGCTCTTTCCACATTTTTTGTGTTTTTCTTTCAGACACAGTCGAATATATTTGCGGAAGGCAGAATAAAAGGAATTTGTTAAGTAGAAGAAGAGGAGGATACGGGGCTAGGGTTAATTTTTCTACTTCATTGATTTATTCGAATGTGTTGGCAACTTCTTTTATTGTAATACGGCGTCAGCAACATCCACGGAGGCCAATTTAACCCAGTCAGCATTTGTGTGCATTTTAATCTCGTTTAATCAGAATAATTCCAGCTTTATTACTTGGTCCCCGGACTGAGTCTTTCAATGGCTCATATTCCTAATCGCATTTGCTATTCTGACAAGATTAAGGAACAGCACAAGCTTTTTAATGAGATCTTGTCTATTTCCCAAATCCGTCCACTAAATTAGTTCGAGTTCAAGTTCGGGAAACCAAATTATTTAACTGGAGGAGCCAAATTTGTCCTTACAAACATCCAGTCTATTTCAGCTCTCGCTGGCGTCAAAATATATACAAAAGCTAAAGCAAAATTTTCGCTAGGGAAATTAATAGTTTGCCAGTCGTGACTTCTCTACAAAAGTCAATAATTGTGCTAATGAGTAGTTTTTTAGTCACGTTGTTTGTGTCTTAAGCAACAATTTCTTTAAGTTTCTTTAAATTTGCAATTTAAGTTTTATCTATTTTTAAATTAGTTTTTTGTCTACAAAAAAAGTAGCGTTAGCAACACAATTTATATGTCTCGTGTTTGGACGCACTTCAAGCAAGTGTCTGCACCTGCAGTTATCCCCAAAGTGTCGCTTTGCTGATATTAGCAAAAACAATGTGGCAAATGACGACAGAATAGACTTTCGTTTGCATCGTGTAAAAAACGAGAAAAAAACTTATTTCACTATAGAAAGAAGGGTTAAAGAAAACTGCTACTTTTTTCTCCATGTCAGTATGTGGAAAGAGCGGGAAAAAGCTGGAAAAGGTTTTGAAGCTGCAATAGAAATTTTAATCAACAACAAACACAAATACAATTCGAAATCATATTTGATTTACGTCTATATCTTTGTCTTACGTATTAGTCTTTGTTACGTTATTTTAATTTATTGGTTTTTACAGTATGTATTATTATGGTTTACATTATCATTTTCTGCCGCATATCCTTTAAGAACTCATGCCCACTCTCTCCTGCAAATCTATCTGCCAGAAAAGTATTTATAATTATGGAAATTTATGTTTTCATTGGATTCAGCTGCGAAATTATTAAGTTTTTCACTTGTAACTAAAAAGAATTGAATTGAAACACATGAAAAGGGCGGGCGCTCTATTAAAATTTATATTGTCTTATTCTTCTTTGGCATGTAACAAACCAACAAAACAAAGTAAAAAGGACATAAATTGTTTATGAAACGTCTTTTAGTTGCTGGGGAAATAAAATAACACGTCTGGCCATCGTTAGGTCAATTTTTTTTTAGGTATTTATTTTATTACCATAAAAATTGTAGGCAACAATTTGGCGGATTAACTCAAAATATGGTTTTAATTTTAGGGATTTTGCTAAATTTGGCTTCTTCATTTAATTTCTAAAGGCCAATATTTCTGTACTTTAAATTATCTCGAATTATGTAGAACTTTAAGCTGGCAAAGCTGCACAGTGGACAGCTGGTACTTGTTTTGTGGTTCTCACTAAATTCCTTAAATTTTCCACACACTTTATCATGAGTCCCTCTAATACTTCATACATATGTGAGAGCCATCATACT
This sequence comes from Epicampocera succincta, assembly GCA_932526305.1. Taxonomy (NCBI): domain Eukaryota; kingdom Metazoa; phylum Arthropoda; class Insecta; order Diptera; family Tachinidae; genus Epicampocera; species Epicampocera succincta. Next base: position 58,191,621 of record OW052036.1, on the reverse strand, counting down.
TGCACATTTTGATCTGATAGACCGGATAAAACTTCTTTTAAAATACAAATCTTAACTGCTCGCATTTAAATATTTCAGTTATTTATTTGATAAGAAAATTAGTTGGGCTTTTAATTAATGTTTATAAGCTGATCACATAGAAGAAACCAGAAACGAGGGCAGCTTTTGTACTCACTACAAAAACCCATATACTCGTACATACATACATATATAAAATAATCCAACATAATTATTATCCGCTGCAAGTACAAAAAGGGAACAAAAATTAAATGCGGCGGTCAACTTCAAAACAATTTACAACAGACATAATTTGGCCTGACATGGTTCTTCCGTTTCTTCCCACTGTGTTCGTGTGTGTGTGTGTGCGTGTGTGTGTGTGTGCACCGCCAGGCCTTCTTCAAACGTTATACGAATGAGTTTTTCTAATTATTAACCACTTTTTGGTGCTTTATCAGTTGTTTGAACCTAAACAGTGGCTCATGAATGACTTTGTTATTTCGTATCATTGTTTAGAAAATTACCGAAATAGACTTATAAAAGCAATAAGAAAAAAACGAGACCAATATTTTGAGTTCAATTTAGTTTCGGTTTTTAGTTGTCTAATGCTGCATTTATTTCTTTTCTTTCTCTCTCTCTCTCTAAATCACCTTGGCCATTTGACGTTTAAGCATTTGTACTCTTCACCTTGTCGGTGTTTTTCTTTTCATAGAGCAGCAAAAGAAAAATATGTTAAAAATTTTAATTATCATGCCACCTGATGATAAAAAAAAAAACACTATAGAGCCCTTTCAAATCCCAAATCTGTAGAGAAGAAGTGAGAAAATGATTACAAAACTAGAGCTGAAATGCTGTTCAGGCGCAGTGGGATGTAGTAAATGTGTTTGTGCGCTGTCTGCTTAGTCTTAAGTAACGCCCTATTTGCTTTACTTTAATAGGCCAGCAACGGAAAAGGCATCATGAGGCAGTTTTGTGCAACAATAGACCTGAAATTTCCTTTTTCAGTTATTGTTGTCGATAATAATTGTCACTGCATATTTGTGGTACTTTTGTCGGTTTCTGCTCTCTCTAGGGCGTTTATCGTTGAGTTGTTTGTGTTTTTGGAAATGTTTGGTAGTTGATCAAATAAAATCTAATGCCGGGCAATTGTTCTAATTTGTCACTTAATGGAAAATTATATAAAGAAAACAACATATGTACATATATATTATTATTTGAAAGTCAATTGAGTTCTGCAAAAGGCAGGAATTATATTAAATCATGATTTGCATTATGCTTTAAAATAAATGGAAATGGCTTGAGGATCAGTGGTCTGACTATTGGTCACACCGCGTTGTTATCTTGAACTGAAATGGCCCAGCAGCCTAGATCAGTTATTTTTTTTTTTTTTGAGATTTCTAGCGAAAGGAAATTTTAGAAAAAAATTTCAAAAATGGAAAATTACTGTCACACCGCATTATTATCTTTGAGTCACACTACGTTGAATTTAATCGGCCTCATAGCTTAGTTCTGTCTATTTGTTTTTGGGGAATTTTCTAACGTAAGGAAACTTCAGAAATACATAAAAGGTTTCAAGTCCACTATTACACCAAAATATTATCTCTTGGTCACAGTACGTTATTCTGTCTTGTAGAACTAAAACAGTTCAATAATTGTTAATACAATTTTTTTTATGAAAATAAACTTCATAACTAAATAACTAGATTGAAGTTTACTGTCACGCCACGTTTTTATCTCTAGGTCACACTACGTTATTCTCTCGTATTGACATGAAATATCGCAAATAATAAATAATTAAAGTCAAAACCGCTTAATTAAAGAAAGAAAGCAGCTTCTTTTTGTGGGAGTTTTCCAAAAAAAAAATTATTTAAGAAATAATTAAAATTTCTATATAAATCATATGAAAACAGATTTGCATATCAGTTCAGCTGTTCATCTAATCAATTTATATATAAATATTAACACTAATTATGGGTTTTAAAGAATCGTTTAAACAATTTTCTTCCATTTGTTTGAAATTATCATATCTTTAAGCTTAAAATCTCAAAAAAAAACCAATTTAACTTCTCTGGTTGTTGCCTGGCGTTTATTTAGAGTAGAACTGTTTTTTCTCAAAAATTGTATTTTGACCTTAATTAGTGATGCTTTTAATTAAATGCATCTTTTTAAACTAAAACACAGAAAAAACAAATAGAAAAAATCTATTTATCTTTGTTTGATATCTATTAATGTAAAATTGTAAGAAATTAGGGACAGATGTAAAACAGCATTCAAACAGCCAAAAGCCAATTGCTACAAATATGAAAGATTCAAACGTTGATTTTTTTTCCAGCTACGACTTAAATTAAAAACTAGACAAACAAAAAAATACTACAAATTGTTATTTAGTGGGGTAAACTATAAAATGTTACACCGAGCAGTGAAGAGCAGGAAAATAGCGGTTGCGAATAAGACAAATGCAAGGAAGTGCCCTAAATGATTAAATGCATGAAACTTTAAATGAAAGCCTTAAAGGTGAGTTTTCTCGCAGTGTATGATCCGAGTTTGTTATACGGATTTCAAGTTTATTCTTTCACCTAAAATTTATTTCATTTTGAGCCCAAAAAATGGCTAAATAATTTTTTTTTTGCTGAACTAGTAACTCTTTAATTAAATCAATGAAATTTTTAATTTAGTCAACTAAAAATTTTAATTAGTTTGATGTTGTTTTCTAAGTAATGCAGCTTAAACATTTTGCGTGTGACACGAAGAAGAAATTTTTATACACCACAAATTCAGTGTTTTGATGCCAGTGCTAATAGTCGGAGAGTTCTTAAACAATTTAAGGGATGTGTTAACCCTTCCACTGGAAGTAGAACGGCATAAAGTAACTCTGAATTGTAGGCAAATTGAATCTGAAAATACTTTGTTTTCTTAACGACTTAATAAGACTACACGCTCCAGTCTAGATCATATTATTTACTGATTTTCTTTTGCAGCAAAATCGAAAATCCTTCTTTCCGTGATGCTACTTTTTCCTTGGCTTCTGCTTAAAACCATTTACAACCAGAAAATATGTAACACAGTGGCTTTTTTTCTATGTTTAACTAATTTATATGCAGTTATGAAATAATCATTAAATACAACTCAACTCTGCATAATTTTTTTCCAAGATGACTTTTCTTGGGAATGAATTTTTTTCTTTATAGAGGGGCTTTTCTTAGTTTATGTCTTGTGTGTGTGTGTGTGTGTGTGTTTTTTTTTTGTTGTTGCTTCTTATTTCTACAAAAGCAAACAAATTATTCGGAATATTTATTTAAACTCACTGGATGTATCTGTCTGGTTGTTTGAGTTTCAAATAAATTTATACAGGCACGCACACAAATATTACGAAGACAAATAGACAAAAAGAAAATGAAATGAAACCCATTTGAAATTTTGTTTAAAGTGACAGTAACGACCAAACAAAATTTGAATAAAAACATTTGATTGCCAAAAAGGAGTCTTTAATGTACTCATGATGATGATGAGTGTAACTATGACTGGGCGTAGCAAACTTGAGGCGCTCCAATGTTGTATACTTTTCATAAGGCACGTAAAAAGCTACACTAAGACCAAAAAGCTAAAGAATGCGCTACAGCAAAATTTATAAGGGGGCTTCGGAAAACTTGTCATCATTTATCTGTTAAGCGCTAAATTTTTATTAAGGCCTCCTCTCTCAGCTGATGAGCTGAGAGAGTTATCGATGGATTTACTATCGATAAATTTTCTTTAAAATAATTATTTAATTAATAATCAATTTTTGTATAAAAAATTTTTGCTACAGATAAATTCATTGTAAAAACTTTTTACTTTCGATAAAATTTCTAAAGAATGTTTGACCATCGAACTACTTTGTATCGAAAATTTTTACTATTGATAATTTCATGAATAAATTTTGCAATTAAAAATGTTTCTAAAATATCTTTATTTTTATTTTTATTGGTTACTGGTAAACTTTTGGTATCCATAAATTTTTGCTATCGATAAGTTTTCTTTAGAATATTTTTTTAGTTAGTAAATGTTGTATAAAAAGCTTATGGTATAGATAAAATCCGTGCAAAATCTCTTTGTTATCGATAGAATTCCTATAGAATATTTTTCTTTCGATAAATTTTTTATAGAAAATTTTTTGCTATCGATAAATTTTTTATAGAATATTTTTCATGGTGGTAAATTTTGTTATGGAAAACGTTTGTTATCGATAAGTTTTTTATAAAAATATTCTGTTATCGATAAATTTTCGAAGGAAAATTTTTACTATTGATAATTTTTGTACAGAGAATTTTAATCTGCATTAAATTTTACGAAAATAATATTTTAAAAAAATGTTTTTTGTTATTGATAAATTTTTGGTATCGATAAATTCGCTATAGATAAATTTTATGTAAAAACAATTGTTATGGATAAAATTTCTAAAGAATACTTTTCTTTCGATAAATTTTTTTTTATAGAAAATGTTTTTGCTATCGATACATTTTTTGTGGAAAATTATAGTGATTGATAAATTCTGAGTATGAATTGATTCGTATTGATAAATTTTCGATGGAAAATTTTTGTTATCAATCATTTGTATAGAGATGATTTTGTTTATTCATAAATTAAAAAAAAGCGTTTTTTATCAATAAATATCGATTAAACGTTTTTCTGTTATCGATAAGTATTTGGTATGGGTAAATTTTGGCGGGATAATTTTTTTAATTAGTAAATTTTGTATACGAAATTTTGCTATAGACAAATTTTAGATCAAAAATTTTTGCTAACGATAAATTTTGTGTAAGAAAAACTTTGCTATCGATAAATTTTCTCTAAGCAATTTTTGTTATAAAATATCAGTATCAGTAAAGTAATTTTTAAAGACCACGTTTGACAGCCTTTGCCCACTATGTCGTATTTGCGTTTCATATTTAGTTTTTAAGTTGCTGCTAAAAAAAATTAGTTTTTTCTAAAACTTAAATTCTGATACCCGACGGGACCGCCACAACAAATCACATGTCAATTTTAAATCTGAGCCTGCTGAAGGTTGTGAATAAGGAAGCGTTACCAGCGAACTGGTAAAATAAATAGACCACCTTTCCACGTCAGCACAGCGGAAGCCTGTGCATAAATTTTGCTTAAATAATTTTCAGTTTAAAGAAAAAAACCAGAAAAAAATCAACAAAAACGAAAAAGCAAGAAAAGATATTTGGTGCGGGTTACACACTTCATGCAAATGATGATGACTCTGTTACAATCTGTCTGTCGTTTTGTTGTAATTCCACAACAAAAACTAAACAGTAACCAATTTAAATTTTGATGTATTCCTGCCTGCCGTTGTTGTTGTAGCGGCTGCTTTATTTTTCTCCTTTTGCTGCTGACGACGATGATGATGATGATGACGATTATTATTTTTGATGACTTTGTTTGTTGATTTTTCCAAACATTTGATTCCATATCGCAGGCAATACAAATAGACGAACCGACACATAGGCAGCCAGTTAGTCAGACAGTCACATGGACGGGAGACGAGTAAAAAATGAATGAACCTACAATTCACGCATACGATAAAATTCTTCTTAAGAAAACAAATTTCTAGTTGGTTTGTTTGCCACGCATGATGATGATGATGATGATGATGATGATGATGAAGACGATGATCTAGATGGGAATAGACATCGGCTGCGGACTTACCCACTCATTCACGCCGACATCACTTGTTTCTAAATTTGCTGCCTCTTTGGAGGCAAAGACAAAAGTATGTACGTACGAACAGCTAATTTAAATCAATTTTCTTGTTATAAATTAAAGGTAGACTTGATGTTACACCAACACCAACAACACAAACATAAGCACTTGAATTTCAGCAGAACCAAAAAAACAACAACAACAACAACAACGAAAAAAAATAGAAGCACATCAAGTGTATTTAATGAATTTTAAATTTAATATGACAGAAAACATTTTGTTGTTCAGGCATTGAGATTTGTTTGACTTCTTGACATGTTGTTTTTTTGTTTGTTTTGTTTTGTGTCTTTGTTGTTATTGTTTTTTTCTTTTTCGAGAAACAGGCATTTCTTGCTGTGTCTGTGAATTTGTAGACAATCACTTATTTTTGATTTAAGACAAAAAGTCGAATTTTTTGTGAATGTATAATTTATAAAAAAAAATATAAATAAAATAATTCCTTGTTTATATTTATTCGTGGGTGACTGAAAGGCAACCGACTGCCAGTTTAAGTTAAAAAAATCGTTTCTGGAGTTTTTGAAAATTGGTTTAAATTATGGCCTGTGGCACCCTGTCAAACGTTAATGTTGGCCAACTGATTAAAGGCAAAACAACTGGCCGCATTGCTTCAGCTACGAAATGATTGGCTCCGTTTCCGATGCCGGTCGATAATCGATGTCCTGCAACTGTCGATATGTCTTTTATTTCCCTGTAAATCAAGTCAAGTTTTACATTCTAAAGTTTTGAGTTTCAAAATCAAGACGGGCACAATATTCATCTAGAAAGTGTTACATCGCCTCAAGAGGAATCCAGAAATTGCAAAAATTATGATGCACAGATTCATTTTGCTGTGCAGGCTTCCCTTCCTTCCTGTAAGAAGACAAATTTTAAGCAAATTGCCGAAAAGACTTGGGGTTTTCAACTGTCGCGGCTAAATGTTCTGTTGTTTATTTTCTAGTTGCTGATGTGAAGGCACCACGACAAGTTACAGGATTGAGCAGAACATCTATATGATTTTTTTTTTATAAAAACGTGCATTTGTTAGAGGAAATTTTGCGAACGTTGCGCTCATTTTCCGGCAGACATTGTTAGACCTTGACACAGTTCCATACGTGACATTATTTGCAATAAAATTATATATGAAAACAAGTCATTTGTTTTCCTGTTTTTCCTTGGAAATTTTATTGAAAGCAAATCCAGAGGACGAGTCGAGTGCAGACAAAGTGGAACTGTTGGGCTCACAAAAATCTGTGGGCTATAGTTTCCTTTTTTATTAAGGACATTGCGATTTTATTTCTACTTTTTTTTTTGTTAATTTCACTAACAAAATGCATTTTTTTTTAATTCCTGCTATTGATTAGTTTTTTTTTCGTTGTTTCAAGTTCCTGCTTATGGGTTATACATATTTAATTCTAAATACAACCCATTAACTTACCAACAACTGATAGAGTTGTTTTGACTTTTCCACACTTATTTACTTATATTGCAAAATAAAAAAAAATTCAAAGAAAACCATAATTACCCGTAGAAGTTGTATGTAAGTATTTAATTACAAACGAGAAGACAGAATATAAACATTTAGTAAGAAAATTTTGTTTTTTGAATGAAAAATGTGTACACCTCGTGACACCAATTATGCTGCTCAATAGCGTCACGTTCAATCGTTCAAATATTGATTTATAATTTTAGTGTCAGATACGGCATGAATTGACTACATGCGAGTATTTATTTAACGGTGTAGTTTCAAGCCTTGGGATTTTTGTCTGATAGATGTTGGAACAAGATAAATCAATTTGCCATCATTGTGCGTTACAATTGTGTCGGTTTTTGTGGACTTGTGGGCTGTGAAGTGAAAAATAAAAACACAACAACTGAACAACTTAATTAAAATGAAGCCAATACTTATGACGGAGACGCTAATTGTTAAATAAATAAAAGAAATAGTCGTACATATGAAATGTGTTAAAAATGTTAAACCATGAATACACTGAAAATATATTAGGCCGAAAATACAGCGTGGCAGAGCTAGAACAAAGTTATGAGGAACGTGTAAAAGTTGGCACCTTAATTGTTGTGGCTCGTTGGAGGAGTTGGTAGAGTATTCGACCAACAGCGCAGAGGTGGTAGGTTCGATTCCTACCAAACACTCTGGTGAAAAGGACAGTGGCCAAAACTCTGTAACTTCAACTAAAAGCAATAACAAAAAACACACAACACAAAATGCTGCATAAATAAATACAAACACTCAATAAACCAACCGCCAACTCCATGTAAACAAAACACAGGTTTGATGGTGCTTTGTCGAAGGTATGTACACTGGGCCACTGAACAGTCCATGCCCAGTCTGTTAAACTCTGACTGACATACGCAGCCCTACAACTTACGATCCCAACAAAAATAGCGAAAGACTTCTTCTTATTTCCGCCTTCCTAACGCAGTTTCTGAACAATGCACTGCAATATACGCGAGACTGGCCCAAAAAAAAAGAGAATGTTGCCAGATACATTTCACATGCTTTGCACCCACTACTTCTGCAACATGTGTCATGAAAAATTCATAGATACAAATTTGTTTTATTCCGCCTGAAAGTTTCAACACACCACACAAAATATTTCTTGTTTTTGTTGGTCATTTTTTCGGAAATTTTCTTGACCCACTTTTGTTTATTTTCTTAATTTGTATATGATTTCTAAAAAAAAAAAATAACTAAATATAAAAATAAACGTTTTGCTTGGCTTAAAGTATTCTACGCTTGACTTCCCTTCAGTCACTCATTCAACCACATTTGAGCTGAGCTTGAAAACTTCTCGTTGATAACTTTGATGTTTAACAGATCTTTGGATTTTGTTTGTTTAAAAAATCTACGTATCACTTAATTTTAATGTGCTGTAAAAATAAGGATGGAAAGAAACAATATTTCTCGTCCATTATTCCGTTACGATTTGTTCCGGTTTGCATGCGGCATAAAAAACGAATTGTAGCCCTACTTGCCAGTAGGACTGTCAACACTGATGCATAAAGGGTGAAGCATGTGGAAATTTGTTTCTTAATGTCTGTTGCTCAATTTATTTATTTCTGTTTTCTATTTTTCTTCCATTTCGGATTTTTTTTTTTTTTTGTAGCCATCAAATTATAAATAGTTTGAAGACGTTGCTATGAAATTGGTCTCTCCCTGATGCATTATCGAACAATATATATTTACTGAATAATATTTAGATGACTGCAAATGAAAAAAAACCCCAATAGATCACCTGGTATTAACATTTAGTGCCTTGAACAATTTTAACCATTAAAAAGGGCCACACCCTCCAAAGCCATAAATAAAATAATATGTGATTTGTGGTTGTTGTACGAAAGACTTATAACTTTATTTTGATTTTTTAACGTCCATTTGCTGCGTATCTCTTAATTCCTTATTACACTTTCAGCACTACAAGTTTGTAATTTTTTACTACTTTTGTTTAATTTTTTTCTAAATAAACAACAACTTTTTCTACTTCTGCTTCAGTCTGTTCCACCCGCACCCTCCAACAAGTTTAAGCTGAGATTTGTTTATTTATGTTGTTTCAGCAGGGAATGTTTTGTTCGTTTATTTGTTGTTTGTTTCTTTGTTGATACACAAGTTCAATTATCTGTTGGACATTAATTTAGAACAAATATAGAAACTATTTCTAATTGGTAAGAACTTGAAACGAAGTGGAGTGAATTTACACACATTTAGTGGCACGAAATCTGGTAAAACTTGTTTCAAGTTTTGTTTCTTTTTTACACTTTAATTCATTAAATAGTTCAAGGTGAGTTTAAATGTTTTTGTATTTTTTAGAAACCGCCACAAAAAATTTACGCTGAAAGTACTTGAAGTCATGAAAAAATAAACAGCGCCATAAACGTGGATTGTTTAGTAAAATTCAACTATTATTAAGACGATTGAATGTTAGTTCTGCTAAGCCTAATTACTCTATTATAAAAAATATCTGTAACATTTGCTTGTCACATCACGTAATTTTCTTTCTTTACCAAAAAGATATACAAAAAATAGGCCTAAAGTATTACAAAATTTTTGCTATTTTTAAGACATTAAAAATTGGCGTGATATGACAAAGGAATGTGTTTCTAATTTTTCATACAATTGAGTCTCATATCAGTCAAGCCATTTTTTTTACTGTCATGAACAAAATTTGTGGTTTATTTTTGTCACATCTTGAAACTTTTTGCAGATGGTGTTTTTTTTTAAATGTTAGTTCTGCTGATGAAATAGAAAAAGCGTAGAATAAATTCAGTTTTTTATTTTTAAATCATTAGAAAATGACGTGATGTGACAAAACATTTCTTTATCTTGGCAAATAATAATGATATGCATAAAACTCAAACGTAAAAACCAAAAATGGGAACTAGAACAAAAGATCAAATGCCGTCTTAAAATTTAAAACAAAAACAATTCTTTAGATATTTTACAGATGGCCACAAACAAGCAACAAACACAGTCTTAACAACAGCAACATCTAAAAACACCCGGGTTGAAAGACACCAACAACAATTTGCTTTAATAACAAACCAATAACAAACAGCCAGAAATTTTTTTCGCAAAAGACCAAAAATATGAAATTGAGCTCATAAATTATCAGTTTCGTTTTTATTATTTCCTTTTCTTTTTGCCCATTTTTAACAATTCCACATCTTCTGCCACGGTTTATTAGTGATTGGTCAATAGTTAAAAGGGTTAGAGAGATGGACTGGGGCACACTTAACAATAAAATGAAAAAAACCCAAATTATAAATTTCATTGGAAAAAACATATTTTTTCTTTTTAAGGCAGTCAAAAGCTAAACGGATAAATTGCAGTAAAAAATGCTATAAATTTAAAAACAAATTGGAAAAGGTTCAAATAATTCTTTTTAAAAGAAATAAACCAAAACATTTTATGCACGAAATTTTTATGACAAAAACTACATGTTATTTCATAACGATAGATAATAAAACTCGGCCATTCCAAACATTTTTTTTCGCGGAAAAGAACTTGTTTTGCCACAGGACAATTCTCACTCAAGAGCACTGAAGATTGTCTCAACCCTGAACATTGTTGTTTTTACATTTTTCAGGTTAGAAACACAAACAAATTTATTAAAACTTTACATCAGTTGTCTGAAAATAATGCCATGATAACGATAAAAAAAATCGAGTTCTTTTTATATTCATTTACTGGCAAAACCGATCGCTTGGAATGTAGACCCTGAATGACACCCTGTAATATACATGGGGCTTGAGGCCAGTTGCAAATAGTCAGTTAGTTCTCAAAAGTCAATTAATTTAAGGCAGAAACTAAAGCTCAGATGCCATTGTCGGAGCGAAAGGGACGATTTGTTAGGATTTGGGGGATTGCTCGCTTAGATATATCTTGATATATGTCGATATATTGTGCTATAGTGCCACACAATTTGAAAACAATATCGTGTTATATTGGTTAGAACTCAAGTGCAATAATAATCTTCACACTATGGTCACACTGGCACACTACGTTGAGCAAATTATAGCCTATTTTTAATTTTAGTGGCCGACAGAGTTTTACTCTCGGAATGCGTAACTTTTGAAACTGGAAAACTGCGGCGGCCGTTTATCTTTATGTATGTATATGACGGGGTCAATGCGGGGTCAATGTAAAAAAGAAGAAAAAAATATGTGATTGGTTGTATAATTATTGTTTTACCAGCAGATACTTTATAACCACAAGTTGGCAAATTCAGTACAATTATTATGTCTCGGCTCAAATTTTTTATTAAAAGTACATATAAATATTTAGTAAATCGTTTCTTAGATATTGACAACTATTTATTTGTTCGATTGGGTTTAGATTTGAGTGAAATTTTAATTGAAAATATTATTTTAATAATGATGATATGCGTCATGCGTTTGCTAAGTTATCAACACCAACGAAGCGTCTTACATAATAGCTTGGGCCACCAGCAACTGCGGCAACCAGCAGTTACAGCGCCTGGACACCAGGCAGCGGACTTAAGAAAAAAAAGGAAAAATAGTAAATAAATTAATATCAACGTTTATTAACCTTTAACACAAGCACATTCCCATCCCTCTTTTTACACTCTTTTTACAGTTTACCACAAGATAATAGAGGTTTCACTTACAATTAAATATTTGTCCCCATGCGGAGCTAAACACGATGGAAGAAACAGTGAAACGAAGTTTTGTAAAAAAAGAGAGAACAAAAATCGAACAATCACAATTTTACGCACAAGTATTTAGATTAGAGGCATTCAATGGTTTTTGTTCTAAAACATGTTTGAAATTTAACAAACCACTGCATGCTGCTGCATGCTGCCTGGTGCCGCTGCCTGTTGTGCCTTTGATATGTCAGCAAAGTGGTCACTCGATAATTATCCATATGAATCTTGTTGTAGAACTCAAAGTGTTTTAAATAAAACATATAAAACTGAAAAAAACCCGCATTGACAGCATGATTGTTGTAAATTGAAATTGATAGATTTAGAAAAACTATTGTAACTGAATGTGTAAGTGCGTGTGTGTGTGTTCGATGCAGTTGTAAACACACACACGCACACATACACACATACATAAAAATACAGAATCATGACTTCTTTGGTTGCGCGATTTTGCAAAATGAAGTGGTTTTCATGAATTGTTTTACATAAAATGTTAATTTAAAATTATTATTCTTGGAATCTAAATCAAAATGACCGGCTTCAACATGAATTGTGAAAAGAACTGCTGGGTTTGAAGTGGCCAGTAAAATAAGCAAAAAATTTAAATTAAAAACAATACTGCGCAGCAACTACTTTAGTAAATATAAAAACTTAACACGGGATACTTTTAAATTAATTTCTTTTGAAAATAAATTATAAACTATAAAAATACTGATACCGAAAAACAACATTAAAATGAAAATGTTTCCTAACATAAATATTTTCTATTAATTAGAAAAATAGTTTTAAATCCTTTAATAAAAATTTACACAGAAAACTTATCGTTTTCAATAAAAAAAATTTATAGTTTTTAAACAAATTTATTGAGGGAACATCCTTTCCACAAAAAACTTATTGTTAAGAAGTGTTTCTTTAAAAAAAATATATAAAATTATTTAAACAAAAACAAATATATCGACTAGACAAATTTTTGAGTAAATTTTGTTTTGTTTGTGTAAATATTTCAATGGAAAATTTCTCGTGTGAAAAGTTTTCCATAAAAAAGTTATCCTTTGGAAAATTGAAAATATTTGCTACAAAAAATTTCTCGATTAGAAAAAAACTTTGTTTGAATTTATTTTTTTTTCAGTTGGAGATATTTTCTATAAGAAGTTAATTTTTTAACTGACATTTTCTAAAGCGATGTTGTCAACAATATCACAGAAATTTAAGCCTAAAAAAACTTTCCCTTTAACAATTTATCAATTAGAAATATAAGCAAATTCTTTCGTGAATAATTTGCTGATGGCAAACATTTTCTATAGAACATTTTGTTTTGGAAGGTTCGTATTGTTTGAAAAATATTTTGTGGAAAGAAAATATTTTCTATAGAAAACTTTTCTTATCGACTAGAAAAATGTTCTTTGGAAATTTTATCGATCGAAAAAGATGTATTTAAAGCGTACAGTGAAACTTCTATAACTCGAACTTCTCTAACTAGAATTTTCCCAACTCGAACTAATTTGGTTGGCAGTAGCGCTGAAAGAACAAATCACATACAATTTTCTTTCTGTAACTCGAAGCTCTTCATAACTGGAAGTTCATCACAACTCGCACCAAAACGATACACATGAACTCTATAACTCGTAGAATTTTGCTCGTGATGTTCGCGCTTCAGGATAAATTTTAAAATCGATTTTTGTTATTATTATGGCAACTGAACGTGTCTTAAAAGCCAACAATAAATAAAAGTTCTTTCCGAACATTAAATTGTTATTTATAGACAAATCACATACAAAAAGCTTTAAGTACATTGGAGTTAATTTTTACTGGAAAAAACAAAAAAGAAAGTAAATTTTCAGTCCCCCATTTCAGAATATTTTACGTAACTGTAATTTTTTTAATTATATAAATACGTACGTTTATAAAAAGAAGTAGGTATGTAGTTTTCCATTAGAGACTGTTTTAAATAAAAAATATATGAAACTAAAACCATTTTTTGTATTTTGACAAAAAATTCTGTAGCTCGAAGTCGCCGTAAGTCGAATATCGTTTTTTTGCTGATTCTGATTTTGTAATTATTGAATTTTTTGATAGAAAAGTTTCGCGTAGAAAATTTATGGCTTAAACAAAATTTATATAAATTGTTTCTGTAAGAAATTTGTTCATAGAAAATCGTTCTGCCTAGAATTTATGGCTTTCAAAAATTTTCTGTACAAAATTTATTGATATTGAAAAAATTTGCTATAGAGAATTTATCGTTTGGTAGAAATTTCTATAACAGATTTATCCCGTGAAAAGTTTTTTACAAAAAATTTATTTATTAAGGAGCAATTTTTTTATAAAAACTATTACCAGCACCGAAAATTTATCGCCAGAAAAGTTTTAGTACAACAAACAAAAAACATCGACTAAAGAAATTTTCTGCAAAAAACTTATCGTTTGAAAATCAAAATAAAAAAAAAAAATTTTGATTGACTACCAACAATTTAGTGTACAAAATTTACTAAATAAAATTTATCAATTACAAAAATATTACTTGTGAACTCTATTTTCGTTTCAGAAATTCTGTAAATATGTATATCAAAGGAATTTCATTTGGATATATATTGAAGTTAAAATATTTCAAATATTAAATGAATTCGAAATGGTTTTTTTGTTGCCTTTTAAATTTATTACTATTTTACAACTTAATTTATACAGAAGAGTAGAATATATTTGTGTGTGCGTTTATGGACAATATTATTGCCCGTACTTTACTTGATTGAACACCACATTATAATAATTACAATTTTTGGTTGACTACTTGACGCCCAACTATACCAGCAAGCAAACATGTTGGGCGACTCATGCAGGCCGCCAACCAAAAACACTAACCTGCCCAACAACCATTTCGTTCCAATACATGTCCCTTTTTTATTAAGACTATTTCGAAACTTTTGTTCCAAAACGTTACACATGTGTGCGTGGCTATTGGTATTAAACATTTGCTAAAATACTATACAATGTTTGCTGGGTTCTTGTTGGCATTGAGTGCGTGTGTAGTGATGCGTTTATAATGTCATCAAAAGAAATCAACAAAAATAATAATTGTATTGAATCTATTTCCGGTTTTTTGCATACGTTTTCACTCCAACTTTTATCATTTTTCGCTTTACTTTTTATATACTACATATTTGTGATTATGGTCAGGCGTGAGTGTGAGTGTGTGTGAGTGTGAGTGTGCGTGAGCGTGTATGCACAGAGACGTTTCACTTCAATTCAATTCATTTCATTTCAATTTCAATAGCCGGCTGCTGGTTGTTGTAGCCCAAATGATTGAATTGATTGGTTGTTGGTTGTTGGTTGTTTTATTGTCCAGCCGGCCTGGGTGACTGACTGGCTGGCTGGTCGGCTGGCTGGCCAGCAAATTGTCTGCTCTTGGCCAGTTGATCATTTTTATATTTTTCTTTTCTCTTTCGAAATTTATGTTTATTATACATGTCAACATTTATTTAAATTTATTACAGTAAATAAAGTTTCTATGTACGAGTATGTCTGTGTGTAGCCAAAGAAGTGAATAGCACAGAACTTAAAATTTCTACACAAATTACTTTTCGTTTATAAAGAAAATATGAATAAAATCCATAAAATGAGAGTTTCGGTTTGCAGGGAACAATGGTCCTCCTTGTACACTCTTTGTGTTCCAATAACGAAGGTAAACAATTCAAATAGTGTTGACAGTATAAGAATAAAAAAAAAGCAACACAACTTTGTCTATTCTTTTCAAATGTTGTTTTGTTTTTGTTTGCTCTTAGTTTTGTGAAATGATAAATGTTTGTGTGTGGAGTTGTAATTTATGAATTCATGAATCGTTAGATAATGTTTGTTGTTTATGAGCGACTCTTAATTGTCTGACATATGACTAATTAAAGGAAGTATTCGGTTGTATTTCAGTATCAGAATGAGATATTATTGGAAAATTGCTAATAGGAGTGTAAACTTTTAGTTTTAAAACATCTTCATAATTGTTTGTATTTAAAGTCATATTTGTGGGGGGTTTTGAAGTAGAACAAAAAAGGACTAGAATCAAGGCGTCAGACTCAATTTAAACACATAAATATTTAAAGAAAAATATTAACTAAATTATATATGATATAACTTTAGGCAACACCACACGAAATTGCTACCATTTGAGTCCCGGAAATTTATGCTTTAAAGCATAAAACAGGCCAAACAAATTGCAAACATTTTGCTTTTTAAATAGTATAAGTCGAGCTTAAAAATTAAACTGAGTAGATATAAAATAAAGGAGCTTGAAAGTGAAATTCTCAAGGATGTTTTGGGTGCAAAGTAGCAAATGTTTTGAAAAAGAGAGTGAGACAAAAGCCCAGCATTTAAAAAGTATCAAATCAGAATCAAATCCCCCCCCCAAAAAAAAAAAAAAATTAACCTGCTACCAATTGGCCCTCAATCTGTTCAAAGAAAAATAGAAAGTGGCAGTAACAAAAAAAAAGCAAAACTCGGGTTTGGCCAAATGTCAATAATACGAACCATAAGGATGTACAAAATTTCTCGCCACTTTTGCTTATAATTTTGTTTTTCCGCCCATAAAGATATTCTGTTTGGTGATAAAAGTGCACATAAAATAAAGATACAGGTAAATATGGGTTATAGGGTTTTGTTTTAATGCCAACTGCAGGGCCAAAAAGATAAAGTTAATTTTTTGTTTGGCTGTTGTTTAGTTATTATCAAATTTTATTTAATACTTTTATATGGCAATCGTAAAGATTTGCACAAGGCCGAGAGCAAGATTTTTTTACATACATATTTATAAAATGGCTTTTGGCGATTTATCAAAGACAAGAAAAAAATCACCGAAATAAATGAAAGAAAATCGTATAAATTCCTGGGGTTTGTAAATTTATAGCGTGTTTTTGGGCTGCTAAAGAAGAAGGCACAAAATCTTAATTTACGTTCTAAACAAATGAATGTTGTTGTTGTTTTATCTAATACACTTATATGTTTAAAACTGATGCAAATATGAGATAGCAGCTAATTTAAGACAGAACCCAAACAAAACTACAATTATAAATGTCATTTAACTTTTCAGCCAGCAAGATACATACGAGTATCGTGCGATGGAATGCCAACGGCCACAGTTAATATTTTAATTATATCACAGGAGTAGCAACAGCAAAACGGACACATAAAAATGCCAGTTTCTTTAATCAGCCCTATTATAAATATTCCCCGAGATTCGTTTTCCCCAAAAGATAAACTACCCCCGATCTAAATAACCGGGCAAGGGAATACCAGGCAAGAAAGAATATTGATTAGTCGGAGCCAGAAGTTTTGCTCCAACTGTTTTGTTTTGACGAAAAATTCCAAATAATTTTTAAAAATATCAAAAATAATAAATAATAAGCAAAAAGTTTATTTAAAAATGTTTAGTGCAGCTTTTATGATGATGGGTGAAGCTGTCAAGCCGTCAAGTGCAACAGCAGGACAAAAACGGACTAAGTATGGAAAGGAGAAGGTTGCGTAACCCATCAGTTGCCGCAAACTGAAAAAATTATTAATTTTATGACCGAAAGTTCTTCTTTTCGAAAAATATAACAGGGTAAACTGTTACATGTGCTAAGATCTTACATTCCCACAAATTCTGGGTGTAACTGCTTTGTGTTTAAAAATATTTCCATTTGTTTTGCAACCTACAACAAAAAAAAAAATGTAAATTTATATAAAAGTTTTTAAAACACTAAAATATATGAATCATTTTAAGGCGAGTTCTGCCTTTGAATTTTTTAGCGCTTTTTCAGTCAAATTTTGTCATTACAATTTTTACAATATTTGAGATTCGTAATACCTAATTTTTTTCTCTGGGTAGAGTTTCCCATTTCGGAATTCATTTAGTATTAGAAAAAAAAAGAGAAAAGAAAAAAATTTCCCGGAGAGATGTTATTGAAAAAGCGGAGCTGCGAATATGAAACATCTTTAATAAAGAAAAAAACACCTGCAATTCTGAAAGCTCCCATCAACGCAGTGGGGAAACTTCCAGGTCATTGTAGTTTTGGTAACCACTTAGACAAAAGCAGAGCAGCCCATAGAACTCGCAATCATGAATTGTATGGCTCTAAGACACAATATGAATGAGTGGACCCAATCAGCTGCTCATGTCACTAGTTTCGTGCGTAAAGTCTGAATTTTAGTTAATAAAAATACACGATTTCAGATCCTTTTGGGTTTCAGTTAACGATATCCATATACCCACCACTACGGTCTTAAGAATGCTGTAAATGTTAATCTTAAAATGTTTTCTTCTTTTGTCTTAAGGAGAGAAAAACACAAATGGACATAAAATTTCTGCTTATCTAGATTTTTAATTAGCCATGTTGTTGGTAATATGAAACTTCTGCTTGAAAGATGAAGAGCACGGCCCAAGACGGAGTGAGTGTGTGTGAAAGTGAAACAAAAAACGAGTAGAGTGACAAGATCTTGGAAAATTTCCTATAAAAATAAGATAAAGAGACGAACATTCAAATACCCTTAAATTAACTAATTTTGTTGACCATAACTTTTCTTAGACAGGCACAACCAAAATAAGAACAAAAACCAACAAAAACTAAATTGACACAACACAGTGTTGTTGTTTTGGCAAGGACCTAAAAATCCGGCCAAGAACTTGTAAATCCTTCATGAATTTCAAAGATTTTTCTTAAACCCATTTAATTGATGCATTTCTCAAGATATCCTTGTTGGTGTATGCCTACCCTCACCACCCCGCCCCCTCTCAGTGACCAGTTCTGCAGTTGCTGTATTTTCATAATTATCAATCTTTTTATGCCATCCCGAGTAAGTTATCGATGATGAAGGCTTGGGTGTGTGTGTGTTGGCCGCAAAAAATATATATACACACACATTTATATATATATACAAGCAATTCAGGAATTTAATAACAATTTCTTTATAATTTGTAGTTTGCCTTTCTTGAATACTGTGTTGTTTTTCTTGTTAAGGATTTTTTCCATTAGATGGTTTATCTGTACGAAAATTTACTTGACATGGAGCAAAATAATGTTAATTTTATTTTAATTGTTATATGATAAAAACATCAAATTAAAATGAATTGTTAGATAAAGAGAGTTTGTGCAAAATACATGAATAAGGACCTAAAACTGCAGACTTTGCGGAACATTAAAAAAAAATTTGTCTTAAAAGTTTGATTAAGGGTTTTAATACAAAATGGGTTGACATTTAAGACAAATTAGTTATATATCGAAAACTTATCGATAGCAATAATGAGAGCAATATTTTTTTTAATATCCTAATTTTTAACAAATCTATTAATAAATATAAAAAAAAATTTTGGTAAGAAATTTAAAATACTTTTGCTACAAAAATTTTGCCGCAGACATCTCTTTGTTTTTGAAAAATTTTTTTTTTTTTTTGAAAAATACTCGTTTGTCGATAAATTGTTTGGGAAAATTTTTATTATCAATAGATAAACGATAATAAAAATTTTCTATGGCAAATTTATCGAAAACCAAAATTTCCTATAGAAAATTTATTAATAGCAAAAATTTGTTCCGTAAAATTTACCGATACTTAAAGCTTTTGGCGATATACAAAATTATCTAGATCAATATTAATCGATAGGAAAAATTTTCTTTCAAAACTTTATCGATAACAAATACTTTGTATGCTAAATTTATCGATAGCAAAAGTTTTTATAGCAGATTTATGGTTGTCATTTTTTTTATATTTTATAAAAACATAAGTTTTGCCAATAGCTAAATTTTTATAGCAGATTTGTGTTTGTAAAAAAAATTTTATAAAATATTTAAAGCAAATTTATCGATTGTAAGAATTTTGAGCCGAAAATTTATCGATAATGAACTTTTTTTTTTGAAAAATTCATGGATAGTAAAACAATTTTTTTTTTTATATTTTATAAAAAATGTTGCATTTGCAAACATAATTTTTTGCCAGTAGCTAAAAATGTTCGCACAAAATTTGTCGCTATCAAAAGTTTTTTACACATGATTTAATGTCCGAAAATTATTTTCTTCAGGATTTTTATAGACGGTGTTAACGCGACTCCCAAAATCCTCATGATTCTTTTGCCATCTGGTAGCACTAAATCAATTTCGAAAGAATAACGAATAAGAATTCCAACATGTACATACATTTTTTTTAACGAATTTACTGTCCAGAAGCGTCTTACCGCCTTCACCATTTGGTAGGAGCTTAACTGTAAAGCGGTTCAGACGTGATTGTCCTTAAATTCTATAATAGAATTTTCCAGGAATTTCCATACCAAAAAGAATTTTAAGATTGTTGAGAAGGCTATCGGCCGAGCCAGCAATTTTCACGGGAAACATTTTTATAGAAAATTTTCAATATCCCAAAATTCCCAAAATAGCAATTTTTGGCTATTTCTTAATTTTTATTTCCTTAGAAGGTGCATGTTTTGCTGTTCGACACAGAAATATTGATGGTTAGAGGAAATTTTGTATAGAAACATCAGCGCCAAAAAAGAACATTTTGCTTGAATAATTATTTGTTAACTTGGCTTCGAGATTTCAGAAACAATTATTCAATTGTCAATCAAATACTTCAACTAAAATTCCAATTAATTTAAAATTCATTTCAAATTAGAAAACTTAATTCAATTTTAAATACTTTTTATTGTTTAAACAGAAACTTAAGGCCACATTTATTAGACAATTTTGCAGCAAACTTTATATTAAATATTATTTAAAGGAAAATAGTATAAATTATTTGAAAAGACTATGGGAGAGAGTGAGAGAGGGAGAGAAATTTCAAATGTACGTGACATTTATGCGAAAATTTGTTTGAGTTGACATATGGATACGCAAACAAATGCAGACGCACACGCACACACACACACACACGCACACATTCGCCCGCTCGCAACAAGCAGATTTCTATATTAAAATGTATGTCTGTATGTATGTAGTTCAAAACTTCTGGCGTATGTTTGTTAGTTTACAATATTATTACTTTAAAGTAAGTATTTTAATATAAAATTCCAGCATAAAAGGGAAATAAACACACACACACACACGCACATACATACATACATACATGCATGTTCACTACATTATTCGCACATACCCATAAAGAATATAGAACATACGAATACAAACATATTTTTTGCAATTTAATAGTATATAAGATGATTTCAATAAAGTCCTTAGAGGTTCCTCTTACGCTTAGTTAGGAAAATAAAATGTAGAGTAAAACGTTTTTCTTTGCTATTTGTTTTTTTTTTTTGTTTGTTCTTTTTTGATTCCCTGCAAGAGTCTGAGCATGTATTCAGGCGATGGATGTACACACATGAATGCCAGTAAATTATTTGAATGATTTACTTCCCTCTTCATTTCGGATGAATTAAAACGGAAATAAAATCAAAGGAGAAATCATGTGAATAACATACTTAAAATAATTTTCCTTTAAAGGATGCGTATTGAATTTAAAGTACCTACTACAAGATGTCAACAAATGCAGAACTGTTCAAAGCCATTAAAGCGATTACAACCATAAACTATTGAGGCTTTAAAAGCTTTCTAGAGACTCCGTTCAGTTTTCTGGTGCAAAAGATTAATCGATAGAAGTTTTTTCCCGAAAACTTTTTGCTCATAATAAATTTTTTATAGTAAATTTTCTAATAACGACCAATTCTTTATTCAAATTTTTTTTTTAAATTTTTTATTTGAAATTTTTATTTATAATTTTTATAAAAATTTTGTTTGCGCTGAATTATAGCAGGTTATTGTCATGGATAAATTTTTTTGGTTATTGTTATCGGTAGATTTAAAAAAAAATTTATTGATAAATTTTTTATATGAAACTGGTTAGTGAAAAGTTTTTTATAAACGATTATTGTTATCGATAAAATTTATCGATTGTTTTGTAGTTATAACTATAATATATTGATTATTGTTATCGATAAATTTTCTGTTCCAAAAAATTTCGTTTTCCATAAATTATATCGATTGTAGTTATCACTATAATATTTCGATTATTGTTATCGATAAATTTTCTTTTGCAAACAAATTTTCTTTTTCGATAAATTTTATCGATTGTATTTTAGTTATCGATAAATTTTCTTTTTAAAAAATGTTTGTTAAGAATGTATTTTTTCTGTAAAATTTTTGTTATCGATAAATTTTCTACAGAAAATTTTTACTATCGATAAATTTTCAGCAGGATGTGTTGTCGCTACCGACAGACTTATGCTAGAACAGTTCTATTATTGTTTGATTGATTTTTGTTACTAATTATATTTTGCTTGAAAATTTTTCCTATTAAACATTTTTCCTATTGAAAATTTTTACTATCGATAAACAAAAAATTTATGTTGTCGACAAAATTTTAGCGAATTTTTTTTCTGTTGATAAATTTCTTTTCTTGAAAAGTTTTGTCATCAACAAAGTTCTCTTAAAGAAATTTTTCAATTTAAGGCATTTTCTATAGAAAGTATTTTCTATCGGTTAATTTTTTTTTATAGAAAAGTTATTTACCAATAAATTTTTCATATGAATTTTTTTTGCTAACAATAATTTTTTATTGTATATTTTTGCTTTTGTAAATTTTGTGTAGAAAACTTAAGCTTTAACTTAATTTTTATACAGAACATTTTTGCTGTCCATAGAAAAGAATTGCCCTCAATAAATTTTCGATGCCAAATTTTTGCTATAGTCAGACTTTCTATGTACAGTTTTTGCTATCGATGATTTTTCAATAGTATTCGTTTTGTCCTTAATACATTTTGTTAGCGATAAATTTTCTATGGACAGTTTTTGCTATCGAGGAATTTTCTATAGAAGAGTTGTTTAAACTTGTTATGGAAAATTCCTTCTATGGAGAATTTTTGGCATTTATAAAATTTTACTGAAAATTTTTTCTAGCTACAAATTTTCTTTCGACCAATTTTCTGCGGAAAATTTTTGCTACAAATAATTTACTAATGGAAAATGTTCGATTAAAAAATTATTTGCTTCTGATAAAAATTTGCTACGTGGAAGGTTTCTGTTGAACTTCGATTTTATTTAAAAAAAAAGGTGTTCCTTGGCATTGACCCAGAATACACTAAAACTAAGATATACTAGATGCAATATGTTTATAGTATAACGATTTTGTTCTACGTCTCAGACAATTTAAAAAGAATTCTTACAGCTTCAAATAACTATTAGACTGTTTTTTTTTCTTTTGAATATGAAATAAATGTGTGATTTTGCTTCTTATCTGTTAGATGCTTGTTCTTGTGCTTGCCATTGTTTTTGTTTCTGGTTTTTTATTTCATTTTTTTTGCCACTTTAAGGAACAACACAAAGTATATAATACAACGCAATGATACTTTAGTATCCTCTGCGACATTATTATAATAATCTCGTACGTGTTACAACCAACACCAATTCAAATAACTGGATACTAAAAATCGTGCATTTACAACAAATCTAAGGCATTCACAAGTATTGTGGGGCTTTGTTGCTATTGTAATTTTAGGTTCAAAGAAACACGTGAGAGCAGATAAACATACAACTACAAACATACATACATACACACATGTAAGCGTAACCTAATAGCAACGGAAAGTAGCAGAGTTGTATGTGAAAACCGTTACAATAAACAAGGACCCTCTCAAAATTAACAACACGGAGCACAATATATGCAGTCAGGCGAATGTGTGTGCCAATGTGTGTGTGTGTATGTTAGTTTAGGTTTTTGTTGTCCTTATTGTAGACATTTGTATTATGATATTGATAAAATGACATAAAAAAAATCGTGACAATACGGTCATTATTGTTTTACCACCTTTTTTTGGGGGGGAAATAGATAGATACGAGAATCTACCTTGAAAAGGATCTCCAAACACTTGCACAAGTAGCACATTTTTTTGGTGATAGTTTCAACAGCCACAAAAAAAGACAGGAATGTATCTGTGTGCCAAACCCATAAAAAACTTTATAATACTGAATCGTCAGCTTTTTTCAGGATGAGAAATAGATTAACAGGCCAAGACAGTGAGTGAGAGAGACAGAGAGAGAGAGAGAGAATAGAAAAACATTATGCGGCATACGAGTATTTATGTTTAATAGTCTTTGCGATATGAGTTTATGTTGGCGGAGAAATATTGTTTCAAAACAGACACATTGCTGGGCAATCTTTCTTTTTTAATGGCTGCATACAGGGTATTCCATATTTGAGGTGCAGAATTACAACACCTGTAAGGCACACATTAAGTTGTGGGAATATAGCACAACCCCCAAAAAGTTTAATGGAGTCTAGGAAGAAACTTCTCTTTTAAGCATCAACTTCGTAATTTTTTGCTGTTGTTTTTTTAGTCTTTTTTTGTTTTTTTTTTGTTTTGATGACAGAAAGTAACGTAATAAAAATTGTGTTTGTTGTTTTATTGGCATTTTTTGATGCTTATGATTTTGTTTTGTTTGTTCTGAATAAAAAAAAAGCAGAGCGTCCTTTGAAACTGTTGCCTGTGTTCAGCAGGCAAAGCCATAAAACTCAAATTAACTTAATAAAAGGAAACAATATGAAACTTGTATATGAGCCAACCTTCAATAGTATAAGTTTTTGTAGCATACGAGGTCTGTTCAAAGAATTAAGTGAATTTTGCGGGCCACATGTTTTTTCTCATCTCTAACATTGTGATCAGCTATTTAGCCGGCTTGGTTGGTTAGCAGAGTTTGGCCAATGACGACGTCCGCCCTGAACACTCCAGCACCTCCCAAATCGATCAAAATACGGAAAAAAATGCGTAAAGTTGTTGTGGACCAGCCATCGAATCCCTATTAAAAAAGTTGCTAAATATATATGTGAGTACCTCGGTTGGCTAATATCAGGCAAGTTTTTATGAAATTTTAAGGCAAGTTTTTGATTTAAGGCAAGTTTTTGCCCAAAAACAAGCACCGTTAATATGCCGCAGCCACCGTATTCATTCGTTGAAGCCCTTGCAACTTGTTCGCTGCCCCACATTGAAGATAATTCGAAAAAATTGAACCCTATTCGCTGACAAAGCTCAGGATCATGCCAAAAAGTATTCATCAGAACTGCTTTCAGGATGGGGAAAAGTGGTCTTTGTGTCTTCTATGAAAGCAAATCACAAATTATGTTAAATTCTCTAACATATTTTTAAAATTTTTATAGAATGTAAATTGATCTATTTAAAATCAGGCAAAAGTCTGACTGAATTTTTGACTTCAAGGGCAGTTAAACGAGTGCATTAAAATATTTTAATCAACTTGGCTGCCAAATAAAATAAAATTAATTTGAGAATATTAAGAAAACAAAAAGAAAAATTCCAACACAATAACCGCGAAAAACATCAAAGAAATCATTCGTATCTATCACTTTTTATCAACAGACCTATTAATAATTAGACGCATGACCTAAACCCCGTCTAAATAATTTATTAGTATTGAAGAAACCACATCTGAGCTTCAACGAACAACTGAATGACTGAGATGACGCTTAAAAACCATGACTTTTTCCATAGTCTTTGGTTCAGTATTTAGTGTGTTGGGGAAAAAAAAACTTAACCTTAATACTAAGTTGGGAAACAACTAAATAATCTGTCATATTAACGCAGTCTTCGACAAATTTTATGAACATCTGTTGTAAAAAGCTGAGAAAAGAGAAACCCAAAATGCCAAAAAAACTGGATACCAAAATGGGTCGCACGAAATGGCAACAATAATGAGCAGTAAAACGGAACTGTATCTCCAAATGAGTGATTTAATCAGATTTTACAAGAAACAGGAGTCTGTGAGGAATACTTGTATCCTGTATCCCCGAGACTATGGCTGGGCATCTCACTTATATTGTCAAGTAAAAGTAAAGCTCCTTCTTGAGATTTAGGTTTTAAGTCGCAACCAGAACTTTCCAGCCCAGGTAGGCCAGAATCTCTCTTTCAAGGCATTCTGCAAAACATGCTGGTGCTCCTTCCTTTCTGCCCATTTACATACTTTGGAGGCTTTACAATTTATACGAGAAATTGCCCAACATTTGGGGCCCCTGTCCATCGTGGAAACTCCTTCTCTTCTCCTCCCTTGTCCAAAAAGCAGAATGCCAAGGCTTAAGTATATTTACCAAGTGAATCCTCTTCGGGGTGTAGCAGATTGTAAAACAGATTTACTTCGATACTTGACATTATGAGCGGCTCACTGCCGCTCCTGTATTTTATTTTCTAGGCCTAGAAGTGGCCGACTACACTTCTTGTGATGTGTGAAAAGCTGTAAGTAGCCCTTGGTCTAGAGCTCGGGCTCTCTAATTCTTGCTGCCATTAATCCTCTTAAGGTCCAGACTCCCGACCTGATAGATAAAAACCCAAAAATATTATTAAAAATATTTAAACTTTGAAATGGACTAGAGAAACCTTCACGCCAGGATCACAGTATTGATCTATTTTAGTTGTTAGTGTCCACTAAGCGGCAATAAATATATTATAAATAAATTATAATTTCCTGTCAAGTCACGGTGAACGTTTCTATTTCGTGAATTCCATGGAACACAGAAGTCATAATGATCTAAATTGTATCTTAATCCACAGCTGGATGGCGTATGACGAGGTTTCCCGCTCAATTATAACGCTATATTTTTCGTATTAGATTTCACAAGGTCGAGGATGGAGCACAACTAGAATATTTGATAGAAAAGTTTTCTTTAAAATAAATATTTTTTTTAGGAACTTTTTCCACTTATTTTTATAACCAAGACAATTCATTGTGTCATAATTAAAAATTTGAGTTTAAAAAAAACTTTATAGTTTCTCTGGCTCATGAGTACATCAACATCTGCATATTTTCTTGAATACATCTGGCTGACTGCATCTTATGGGCTTGTCAACGTAATTGCCCACCCATTTGAGTTATTCAGTCTTTTATCTATTAAATAATTTTCCATCATTATCAAATTAAAATTTTTCAAACACCCAATGAAAAAAGATATTTTCTTTATCATAAATAACATAAAAAGCAATAAATTTCTCCATGCAGGTGGAGCATAAATATATTTGAGCTTCAGTTTAAACAGAAAAATAATAATAAAATATTTTAAAGTTTTTTGGGCGCCATCAATAATATAAACAAATAATTTATTTAGATTTTTTTTAGGAGCTCAAATCGAACCAAAAAATTTGTAAAATAAAATGCCCTGTAAGTCTTTTTTTCGGTTAGAAAAACATCTAATTTGGGGGATCCCCCTGAAACTGACAAAACCAAATGGTTGTATTTTTTTCGAAGTGTGCAAAACTCTAATATTTTCCTTCTGTACTTTTTTCCACTTATTATATGTCCTGCCATTTGGAACTTAAGCGACAGACTGTTACAAAAGAAAAGAGAAATTGATTAAATAAATACATTTAAATTAAATAAAACAAAAAGTCAGATTGAGTTGTTTCAGAGATTCGAGGGCTGGATTTATTAAAGATTCGATTTTGTGTCAAGATTAGATTGAAGATCAGGAACTCATGCCCTTGGCCAGTATAATGCAGTGTGGAAAAGAAATCACTGTCTCACGGCTCTTACAGAACTTTATGTCTGTTATAACAGCAGGCATATGTGACACAGACTTTCGAAGATTCTGAGGCAAAGAGTAGGACTCAATGGAATACTTGATTACGAGCTGAGTGCGACTGGAACGTAAAAGAGACTTCAGGCTGAGTGAACAGGACCTGCTAACATCCCCATTCAAGCAGCTGATTGGCTTCCTAGACGTATAAAACCCTTCCAGGGACGGCAAAGCACTAGAGATCAAGGATGGTTACAGTGTGAGGCCACACCTTCACCATTCACTGATTAAGCTTTCATTTTCATATTTGTTAAGTCTTTAATCAAATTATCAGCCACCCACTTCCTATACACTTTTTCTTTTATCAATTAAAAATTATGAATTTCCATTATTCAAGTCCAAAACAAAACAGTCCATCATTTAAATAGCATCCACCTGTTTTCACACTTTTTGTTTTAATAATAATATTCCAGCAACAGACAGTTTTCGAAAATGTGTTGCTGTATTTGTCAACCATTATTATTTATTTGACCAGTCTGGCGCCAAAACTATTCCGTGGGTCTGTCTATTGGCTGCTTATTAAAACGAATAAATTAAACAAAGAGTCTGCAGCGTCTAAACAAAATATTAAAATATTTTTAAAATTTATATATGATTTTTTTTTTTTGTTACAAATGTTAAATGAAAAAACAAATATGAAATTAAGAGATGTTAGGCAGGGGACCCCTGCCGCTGGTGTTTATATGACCAATAAAAAACAAACTAATAGACCTGATCAAGGGCACTAAAAAGCCAACGAAATCATAAAACAGCCACGTGCAGCCAACTGTTACCACCTTTTTCGTAATATTAATTAAACTGCATTATTTTTAATGACAATTTTTAGTCACAAGACTTAAAACCAGTTAAAGTATTCGGCAGTGTTGTTGTTGTTCTAAAATTTGGCTGAACATTAAATATATTTTTATCACTGTTTTGACGTTTAAACTTCACATTTATAAGATTTTCATATATATAAAATAATACCTACTTTCGGGCAGTTGGCACTACTGGTCCAGTTTTAAGATTTTATTTGTTTTTGGCTAGATGTCAGGGGGTCTATAAGTGATTAAATCCCTGAGAGCCGAGGCACGAAATGTCACTACATGTGGAGCCAAGTTGTGGACGCATTCTTCCGGATCTTTGTATTGCGTTTGTGACAGTTTGCACAAAAAACACGAAAATGGAATTTTCATCAGTTATATGGCCCATAAAGGAGCAAGTCCCTGTGAGTGATTTCTTCCACAGCGCCCAAACAAAGCATAGGCATCCCAGGCCACTATCCAAATCCAAAGTAACGATCATTTTTTAATAAAAACCGCCACATAGAATCGAGTTTATGACAATTTTCAGAAATGATTGAAAGTGAAGTGCTTGTCCATTATACGGCCCATGAATGACTACATCACGGAATGAGTGACTTTAGTCAATAAGGCCAAATTGAGTGGAGACATGTACGACTTATTCCCCCAAAAAAAATAAAACAGATCTCTGAATTGAGTTTGTGACAATTTGGGGCAAAAAGGCAAAAGTGAATTTTTTTAATATTGTCAAAAGTTACTGCTAAGAACTGAATATATATGTATGTACATACGTATGTAAATCATGTGAAGGAAATCCGCGGAGTTTTAAGCGATTATAAAAGTATAAATTTTGTGAACAAAAGGTCTAACAAACCTTTTAATTGTCTAGTTTAATGCTGCGCGTTGCTGAGGTTTTATCGCTATTCATTTCTTTGCAACAGAGTTTACACGGGTAAAAGCGTTACATGGGAGAAGTGAATGAAATGAAACTGGAACAACTACAACAAGAACAACAAACGCCAAGACTAAAACAACAAGAACAACAGCAATAAAATCATAGTCATACAATAATAAAATTGTTTGTTGGCCTGGTCTGGTCTGGTGTGGTGTGGTGTGGTGTGATGTGGTGTGACTTGACGTGGCGTGGTACGAATCGCTGACTGGCTCATTGATGGTGGTATGTATAATTTTTGTTGTTGTTGTTTTGCTGTTAACTTGGCTTTTTGGTATGCGTAAGTGTTGCGGATGTTGAAGGGAGCTTCAAACTTTTGTAAATGTAGTTTATGAAAATATTGTTTTGTTTCTGAGCTGCCTTCGCTTCGTTTTCTGCTCTGCGTTCTTTTGTCTGCGCGAGCGAGTGTATTGCATGGCTATCGCACAAAAAAAGATATAATTACCACAAAATGTCAAAATTAATTATGACAGCTGTCAGTGCTCTGGTCGCTATCTATTAAACGCGTCAACGACAAACAATGCGAATGTCAAGTTTTGTTTGAATGTGTGTGTTTGTGTGTGTTGCTGTTGGGTTTTGTTTTGTTGGTAAAAAAAAGCTGACATCGTCAGCTGAGTAAACTGCTTACAGAGTATCGTGGTGGTTGTTGTTGTTGTTATATTGTTGTCTGATAAGTCTGTCTATTTAAGCTGTCATCAGACATATGATGGCAATTTAAAATCTAAAATCTTGAATAAAAACGCTTATGCTCAGCACTTCCTCAGACCTGCCTGCAGACATACCAACGAACATCCAGGTAGATTGCAAAGCCAACACTAACAAGTTTCTGACTGGCCGGTTTTCGTTTCACTCTACTACGCTGTTATAAGACAGAGACAGAGCTTGTACGTAAATCCTCCCCCCAGCTCAAGGGAGAAGAAAAATACTGATATATAAAACCTTTTAGGATTGAGCAGCAATTTTAATCCATAATTGTTTCTCTTTCATATAAAATATTAATTTAAAAAATCTAGTTCCTGTTAATGACAGGTTAAAAATTATTTAGGATATGATCCGTGTACACAACAGACAGCCCAGCTTCCTCTGCTTCAGTGTTCACATGTCAGTGCTGTTTTTCCCTCATAATATTCAATAATTTTTCAAACTTTATTGGAGCTGTAGCGAACTGAGCAGCTGTTGTCTGCCCCGCCATAAACTATGCCAGCCATAATATAATCTGGGAGTTGGTGTGTTTCCTTTTAACACATTCATACAACATGTTGCAACATGATCAAACAAGTTGTGTTGAGTAAGACACCGTATAAAGTTCTAGAAGATGTTGTAATGACACATAAAACTTCCAATAAAAAAAAAAGAAATAATATAATAAAATCTTGAACATCTCTGAGGGAGCTTCAATGTCATGTTCATATGAACAGACTCCTGGCGCAAATTGTTGTCAATACTCCTCTATGTTTGCTCACCTCATAGCACTAAAATGTTAGTGTGACCAGCCCTTTTCCATTGTCTTTCAGTGTCAAGATATTTACATTTAATAATTTCTGCTCTTTGGAAATACTTTCCCCTACTGCTGCACAACTTTTATGTAAAGTTACTCTTTCAACTTGTCAATTAGCGTTTTTATGGGTTTTTTCTCTAGTTTTGACTTTATGGCTTTACAAGTGCTACAGTTTTAAGTTTTTTTCTTTGTTTTTTTATTGTTGTTGCTTTCCATGACATTCTCCGATATCAATAAGCCCACCCATATTTATTTGGCTGTGTGCGCGTCTGTGTGTTTTTTGTGTTTTAAAATCAAAGTGAAAGGTGATAAATATCTTAAAGCGTGTTTTAGTTAAATTTAATTTCTTAAGATAAGATTTCAATTTAGTGACGGCATTAAAAGACTTGTGATGTTGAAAAGAAGAAATGTGTAAAATATGTATGAACGTTTCGACTTCGCTAAGTTTTATCATTATTTCTTTTTCAGTAGATTCACGCGGCCCAGAAACTGGAGACTTGATGACACACAAAGACGCCAATTCCCTGACAAAGTTGGCTAAAGCCGTTAGATGAAACGCTAAGTCAGCATCTGAGTTCCAGAAGTTTTGAGTGCAGACCAAAAAAGTAGGTTTTCGAGGGGGGTTTTGAGCTGGCGTCGTCATGGCATCAGATTCGCCAAGTACTCTAGATCGACAATAACCAACTCCGTATGTATTGAATCGGATTATGTGGATATGAAGAAGGTGGGGTTTGAACCAGGTGCTGCTACGTGTCATATAAGACATCCTACGAACTAGAGCTTTTCTTGTGGGTATTAATAGTGTGGCCGGTTTATGCAAATAATTCATGGCTTATTTGCTTAGCGAATGATGCACAATCGATCTCCACCAGAAACACTTTGAATGAAGGGATCCACCAGGCCTCAAATTCAACATGCAGCCAGCCTGCGCTTCAATTCCATCAGCTTAGTGCAACAGAATCCAGTAGAACTAGAATTGGAACTCCAGCATTTTTTATTCGAATTTGAATATAGAAAAGCGCTTTATACACATCTGATATGCCACTATCAAACAATGTTGCAGTTGCCGCTTATGCAGACATGAAACATATATGATATGATATATATATATATGATAACTTCGACAAATCCTCACATATCACATTCGCTTTTAGAAAAAGAGAGTGACCGCTAATTTTTGTGAATAGAGAACGAATACCGCAATCAAATTGTATCAATTATGTTGGAAAGCACCTGGATAGAAGTCTTATTTGGAAAAAGCAGAAATTCTCTGTTAAGTCCGGGCCTTACAAAACCCATCCTAAAACCAATATGGACATATGGGATACAATTAAGGGGAAGCAACGTGTTGCAGCGATACCAATCTTAAGACCATTATCATGGTTAATGATAGCAAATGCTCGTTGGTATATGACCGATACTAGTATTCATCGAGACTTAAAAATACGCTCTATCAAGGAAGAAATTAATAGGTTCAGCACAAGATACGTCGATAGGCTCAGCTATCATGCTAATGACTTGGCTATCGCCTTCTTACATGACAATGAGGAAATAGTTAAGTCGAAAAGGTGTCATGTCTAAAGACTTGCCTTTTAGAAAATATTGAATTGATAACTATATGAATATTGTTTTCAATCTAATGGGCCTGTTCGGAAATGCAACACTGTGCAGCATCTGATGCATGTCTGTGATTAGTTCGCGATGCTGATGCGCGGATGGAAAATAAATCATTTGTTTATATGTTTTCTCCAGCACCATTCCCCAGACGGTGGGAATTTCTTCGAAGCCCACCTTGGACGCCTCTCTTGCTTTGCTAAGGAACGTAAAAAAAAAGACATTTGATTAACAAAATGAAATAAATTTGCAAATAATTTATTACTTACGCTTCAACTGCACCGGCCATTTTGTGATGCTTTCAGGGTTGCATTTTAGAACGCATGATATTTGCAGTGATGCCAACTTTTGCTTTTTAGAACACACTGCGCATCAAACGGCCCAATGTTTAAGTTTATTATAAAATTTGCTTAATATTGTAAATATTTATAAATAGATTAAAAAAAAATATATGTCTAAAGAAAAACATGTAGAAGTGTTTAACGAAATACCCTTTATTAAAAGGCATTTGGCCAAGTAAAATTTTTTTATTATGGGGGATGTTTTGCCAACTAATTGCCAACAAATCCAACAATTAAATCCTTTTGATTAGAAAAGAAATTTTTAATATCTGTCCAGAGCGAAGGAATTTTATAAGGTACAAATTTGCTGATATAGACCAAATCCACTCGACTTTCAAAACATGTCTATGGCACTAAAGAAAAATTTCATTTAATATATGGAAATGCTGTGCTGTGTCCAAAAGGCGACCTCAATGCAGTTCTTTTCCTCTTTTCTAAATAAGTAATTACAGTTTTGATTGATGCTATAATTTCATTAGATTTTATATGATTAATTGTAAAAATTTATACCCAGCAATTCGTATCAAATACTCGTATTATTGTATGAATATGAAAATCTCAGTTATATTAATAAGGAAATTCATAAATAATTCATATTGACTTGATATCTATTTACATGCCAGGACTTTCACTCTGCCCACACGCGCGCTCACTCTTGACAGGACTTAGGCAATAAGTAATTAAAATAAAACCAACATTAATTCACAGCTTATACAATTTTTTCTCCCAGCCAGCAAATAAATTAAAAGAAATATAAATCAGCTACTCAATGAGGGTATTAAAAACTGATTACATGATTTAACCCTTGTTAGTGACGTAACAAAAAGTAACAAGCGAAAGCACAAAGTTATCCACCCGTAACGCCAACTCCCATCAAAGGAACAAAAATTATCTTCACATAAAATAAATTCTTATTTTGTAATTTTATAGCCAGATATTAGAGAATTCGCCAAAAAACAACAGCAGCGGAAAAAGCATATTTCTTTTCAACAAATCATTGAAATACTTGCTGCTGATTTAATAACATTTATCGTTATTTAAGTATTTTGCTAAAACAATAAGTCCTTATATCTGTCTTTGGCTATTTTTGTTTTATCTGCAGGCCATACATATTTTCCTGTACATTCAGGTGTTGTGGATAGAAAATATGCTGAATCCTTGTGGGCTGCTAATAAATGCAATCCTTTTCTTTGCGTTGGTTTCTTTTATATTCTTGCCTTCGGCTGACTTCTTAAAAAATAACAGACGGCCTAAACAAAAAATTTCAAAATGATAGAAACTGTTTTCATATATTAATGATAATTATACCCCGTGGCTCGCAGTTACCTTTTTTATGCTTTTAGCAAAAAATAAAAGTTAAAGAATTCTAAAAGTATAAAAGAATTTTTAAAACGATTAAACGTTTATGTAGTGACGAACATGCTCAATCATGCCTGCCAATATATATTATTTATGCTGACTGAATGAATGACAGCTTAAATTTGCTGTCCCGATTTTTTAAAGAGCTGCATATTCTGTTTTAAATACAACATTTTTATATTTTTGTGTTCAGCAGTG
This sequence comes from Epicampocera succincta, assembly GCA_932526305.1. NCBI lineage: Eukaryota > Metazoa > Arthropoda > Insecta > Diptera > Tachinidae > Epicampocera > Epicampocera succincta. The sequence continues at coordinate 58,157,413 of OW052036.1, read as the reverse complement.
GACATATTAATTTTTTCCAAATTTAAGTGTCAGTGTGACGGACTGAATGATAAGCAATAGATTGGCACACGATCAGTCCACTCCAATCATAGTGGAGAATGACGGGCTTCTCATGTGAAATTACTTGGCTGTGGGCTAAAAAAAACGGTTGCAAAGAGGAGCTCTTTTATTTCATAAGAGCGCTATCCTCTTTCACTCCTGATCACCCAAAATGCACTTTGAGTCACCAACACACACGTGTGCGCTGTATTCCACTTTCAATCGAATATTAGTTTGGTACAAAAAATAAGGAACGGCATCTCTGACACTGTCTCAAAAAGCTGCCTTAGACACATAAATAAGATAATGGGTCCAGGGATGTGCTCCGGAGAATAGAACAGTATCGATTATATTACTGTGTGGTTTAAATTTTAGAAAGTGTTGCCACGTGTTTGATTGCTGAAGAATGAACAACGGAGTCCAATGCGGTACCCTGGCATATATTTTAAACTTATTTTATTCGATCAAAATGAGCTGCGACAGCGAAAGAAGTCACTCTCTATTACTTTATATTTCAGGAGCTGAGCACTCATAGATAATATCTCTAACTTTAGTTAAATGTTTATAAATGAATGTCCCCGGAGTCACAACAGATTGCCTCTGTCTTGTTTTTAGGCAACAAAATGTATTCAATATATAATTATTATTATATTGAGTTTTATTTAACAATTCATTTCCTTTACTTAAATACAAAAACTACAATTGTCTTAAAAATCATATACAAAGCGGTCAGTTCCGTACCCTGTTGAGCACAAGAGTAAAACCCCAACAACTTAAACGTGAGTACAAATGAAAAAAAAAATATAATAAAAAAATAAATGAAACAAAAACCAAATGGGGAAAAAAATGCTAAACGGAAATAAAAGTGAAATAAAAGTAATAAAACCACAAAATTGTATCAAAGTAAAATTATATCGAACCGTTACCGCAGTAAATGATAACGAAACTCTTTGGACTTTTATTTCGGCCGGTTGCCACAACACAAGACGCTGGTGCCTTAAATGTTGGTTAGTCCTTAAATGCCAGACTGGTGGTAGAATTCTGATACCTTCTGCCATTACCAACCAACACATTTTGTTTGTCTACAGCTTTTTCGTACATGTTTTAAAATTCAAGGCTTTTGGATTTGAACCCAAAGGCTTTTATATTTTTTTATTTGCGGTTTTGTTTTCCAACCAGGCAAAATTTTAAAAAGCGCCGGGTTCTTTCTACGAAGTGGCAGAAAAAAAAGTAAATGAAATTTTAAGGCTATTCCAAATCCTTATAAGTTTGTAACCTGTTTTTAAATTGTACATAAACTTTATTTCCTTAATAATTGCTTTTGATGGCGTATTATTAACTAAAAGACTGTTTTGCCAAATAATCGATTTTTGTTTTTGTTTCATGAGCCAACAACAACAAAAAAGGGATGCAAACAAAAAGTCAATAATTTCGTTTCTATTGTTTGGCAACAGGAAGAAATAAGTTGGCCAAATTTCTTCAGCTACTAAATATGATCCAAAAGCTTAAATCACTCAGTTATTTAAGCATTAAAACTTTATAACTGGCAATTAGGGGCCCACGAATGGTTGAAGCAGCCGTGCAGCGGTTGTCGCCCTTGAATTTTCTATCCGCCTCTTCAATAATAGGGTACAGCCAACAAATTAATAAACTAAATACATACATTCTGTCTCCACAATTAATTATTTATAATTCAGCCTGACTAAAATTCTTTACACCCACTATAAGTAATTAATGAAATTACATTTCAGTTCAATTCCCGCTGGGCACATTATTCCACTATCACAACATTCATGCCCACAAAGGCATTTTGGGAATATATTAAGATCCTTTCGCTCCTAATCTTTCGATTTACCAGACACTTGTATGGCATATTTTAAATGATGACTGGATAATGTGACGGCTGTTGGAAAAAGAGCAAAAACCCAAGGAACAGGTTGACTTGTGGCAGTCAATAATTATCCAGATAACAACAAAACTAACGAAATGCTACGACAGAAAATATTGCAAGAAAATTTCGAATTTAATACATGAAGTACAAACCGAAATTGCTGCTATTTAGGCAATTTAAAAGTCTACAATTTGTTTTCTTTATCCTGATAAAAGCTCTTGTATTGATGTGGACACCGAAGCGTTTGGAAGCTGGCCCAATTTTTTTGCAAAAGATTATCTACAGTGATTAGGACAGTTTAAGGATGAGCAACAACAATGGTTTGATGTGGACTCAAAGATCGAAGGGCGTTTAATGAATTCCAAAGATATCAGGGTTAGGTCATCATCGATTCATATTTCTTTGAGCGTTACGTGACACACATATCATATCAGCTTAAAAACTCTGCAGATAAATCATTCAGTTTGATGCTTTACAGCGTCTTTTTATCAAGATTGTATAATGTGGTCTCCCGTAATATCTGAGCTCAACGAAATGGCGTTACGTGACACACTTATCATATCAGCTTAAAAAATCTGCACATAAAACTTGCGATCTTATGTCTTTTTCAACTACTTTTGATCCAAATTGCATAATTTGGTCGCCAGCAATATCTGAGCTCAACGAAATGGCGTTACGTGACACCATATCACATCAGATTAAAAAATCTACACAGAAAACATGTGATCTAATGCTTTCCAAGTTCATCCAAATTGCCTAATTGTCTTCAGCAATATCTGAGCTCAACGAAATGGCGTTACGTGACACACATATCTTATCAGACTAAATACTCTGCACATAAATCAATCGATCTGATGTTTTCTAAGTGCTTTTCATCCAAATTGTATAATCTAGTCTACAGCAGTATCTGAGCTCTACGAAATGGTGTTACGTGACACCATAACACTTATTATATATTCTTTATGAAATTCGGTGTGAATTCTGCCTTAGAGTCATCAATAATTTGACACTGCGCACATAACTTTGAAACAAACTTACAAGATAAAAATGTTCATGCATTTCATTTAGTTTCGTTGTCATGTTTGTGAGTCCTGCTCAAGTTGTTTTGTTATAGTTGACTTCAGTCAAACACCACGCCAGCTTTCCAGGAACTAATTATCCTGATTTTTGTTGCATAAGAGTATGTAATATCTTATATGGTATATTTTTCATACAGACAGAAATAGCGAAGAACAAATAGAGGAACCATCATCCTCCAGCTACAGTTCCTGTGCCTGCTGTGCGTAATTCTCGATTATTGAAATCGTTAAAAGTGGCTTAAAATACGTTTAACTATATTTTAAAAATGCCTAAGTTTTAAAATCGCTATTACTTTATTCAATTCTCATTTGCTTTCAATATGCTTTCTTGCTTTTTATTCCTTAAACGAATTACGGTTTTGTGGCGTTTAGTTGGACAAACTAAAATATTTCATTCCTTGCGTTTTAGTCAGCGGACTTTTTGTTAACTTTTAGAGCCAAAGAAATATATTCATCAATCATGTCACTGTTTTCCCAGAAATTCAAACATATTTAGTGGACTTCGAGTTAAAAAGGTGCTGCCTAAAAACCCAATAGCTGTTTTAAGAACCTTGAGCCAGCGCTTGGCGTCGAAAAAGCCCAATGAACGGCCAACTACAGTGTAATTTATCAAACATCCCAATTTATACATAAATAAACAAACATTTTCTTTGTAAAATGTCAGTTTTAGGCAAGAAAAAAAATTACAATACGAGTACCTTCTGCGCTAAACATAATTACAATTGCCTGACAAACATGATCCAACCTACACACAACGCAATGAAATTACCAGTTTCCTCTTTATTAAATACGAGTATGAAAATAATGGAAAATTTACCTGGTCTTTTGTGGCACAAAAAATGAAAAACCCAACTAAAGTCAACTGTAGCAAAGTGCGCGTATGCGGCAGCACCGACAAGTACTAGTATAAAGAGAAGAAAAGAAAAGAAAGAAGAAATACGCACACTTCGTAATCGGGGTAAAAGTAGTTACACGAATCAACTTTTCTATGACCCAAATGATTTTCCGCTGTGATACTGTCTGCACCCGCATTAAATATGACAGCTGCTAACTGGCGTAAGAAGCGCAGTTTTATGTGAAAAATTCGTTGCGTTTTAATGCTTTAATGTTTCAACATAATTTTTCTTTTCCGTTTCTTGGCCAAAATTGTTGTTGTTTTATTTATTTTTTTTTTGACATTTTGACTTGACCCGTTGCGATGATGCAACATACATCAAAATGTCTCTTAAAATTGAGCAGATATGCCATCAAAAAACACAAAGACCGTATTATTATAATGACTTAATTTCATTATAACTTTAAAACAAGAAGTCATAATTTATAGTCTTCACTTTGAACAACTCTAGAGCCACCAGCGACACGGACATGGTGTGTTGGATGTCTGTTACATGTGTTCGATGTCTATTTAAATAGATGTCTTCTTGCCAAGTGCTAAACAGAACAGCAGCTACAGAGGTGGTGGCGATGGCGATGGTGGTGGTGTCAGCCAGTGCTAGTTTTATTTTTTTTTTTTTTGGGTTTTCAAATATCATGTTGTAGGAGTTGGCTGGAAGCAACACAGACGTAAAAAACAAAACTCAGCCACGACTGTGTATTTATCGCAGCCAGTTCTGTTGATTAGAATTATTAAAAATGTTTTTACGCTCAACGAACACAACGTCTGAATGAATTATGTAAATTTCCATACAATAGTGTATAAAATATCATAAACATACTATTAAAATCGCATAAAATATGAAAATAAATTAATGTCGGAGAGGAAAGAAAAAGAAAAATAAACTGAAAAAAAATCCACTACAATTGAGTTGTTTTATGTACAAAATACTGGCAAATTTTCTTGGAAAAAACACACGCACACACACACAGATTGAAGCTAAATTTTGGAAATTATGAATAAATGAAGAAGAAATATACAACACACTGGAAATTTCCATAGACAAAAAAAAAAAACAAAAATATTTATAATACCAGAAATTCCAAGAGAACTTGTAATAGATTAAAGAGCAAGAGTTAATTCATTCATTGATCTATTACCAAACTGGCGTTGGTAGAACTTTTAGTTGCCACTTTTCTAGCCAGTTGCATTCTAAAGGAGCTAAAGCGACTTATTTTTATAAAAATAAGCTATAATTCATAAGAGGGAGAACTGTAATATATATTTACATATATGTAAGAATATATATATTGTGAAATGCCAAGCGGCCAGTGTTGCATTTGACAACACATTCTATGGTTGGTGTTTGCAATCATAAAAATTATATACTTTTAAATTAAAACACTAAACAGAAGCGCTGAACTAGTAACTCAGTAACAAGTCAAAGCAAATATTAACGCCTAGTGTCATGCAAATAGTGTAGCAATTCCGTAAAACGCCTCGGCAAGTTCACTTTCACTTCATAAATAAAAGTAAAATAGTGATAATTTTAAGCAATGAATTTATTTGTTGCTTTTAAGCTAAACATTTCATTTTATATACAAAAATTTAGCTGTTTTTGGGCGTGTTTTCTAAACACATATCGTAAGTGGAAGCCTTCTCAAGCCCAAATATGTCCATCAACTGATATAATATTTGATTTAATTCTCCTGCACGAAAACAATTGTAACATTTTTCTGTCTTCAGTGAACGGTGCGCTGCGTAGGAAAAGCCTTCGATTTGATTTTCACATTCAAGTGTCAATTTCAGCTTTCGATACGACTTAGAGAATAGCCTTCGTCATTAGTGCTCTCACTTCCCACCAAACGATATTATTATTACCACTTACAAACATTAGAACACTTTTGTCGAAATGCATTTAAAATTTTATTTATTACATTTCTATTACAATAATATTCATTGTGTAATTGATAATTCATGTTCTTTCAATCTGATTTCATGTTAAATGTGTAAATGTTCAGTTAAATATTGTCCACACAATTTTAATTGGCAGAAAAAACTATTAAAGCCATTTATATGTCGTGGTGAAGAGAATTCCTTTATAGGCCAGTTACTTTCTGATGTTTTTTTTTTATAAGTTTTTTATTAAATAAATTTTCGAATATTTTGTTGTATTTTTATAAAAAAAAAAATTTTGCTGTAGACTCGTATGATTAATGGCTTTATGGATCGTTATATACTTAATATACAATAAACTTTTCCTTATAAATATATAAGAAAAATATATTTTGATTTAAATATATTTAAAACTCCTGCTGCGGCCTGTCATACGAGTCGACCTTCTTTAAATTTTGATTCCCAAATTTGTTTTTCTGTATCTGTTTTCGTAGGCTTAGAAATATTTTTATTTTTATTTTTGAAATTTCTGTTTGCTGTTTCCTTTTCTGTCATACATATTAGTTTTTGGAGTTCTTAATTTTTAATGATTTAAAAATTAACTGTAAAATTTGAATATAATTTGCCGCAACGAATGTTGTCCACCAATCTGGGGCTAAATGATTGCACTGAAATATGCAAATCGTACAACAATCATCGGCAATGCAAATGCAAAATCAGCAGCATGACCAACAATCAGTTGCTATTACAGCAGTGAACAAACAAGACACAACTTTAAATCAAACAACAGCAAATACTGTCACGTCATTAATGTGCAACAAATTCAAGTTAATTGAATTTACGCCAAACACTGGTCACAAAGTCGCTTAACAATTCCACAGTAAACATTTTGTTTAGCCTGTTATTGATATGGTTTAATTGGTTGGCCGCACTTTAAGTTACGCGGCCGATGAAAGGTTTGTTTAGGTTGATAAAACTTTTGTTTGTTTCTTGTTATGGCAACACAAGGCATAATTTTAAAGCGCTGTACAGCATAATGGCTACAGGTTCGGCCAAAGGTTTTTTTGTTGATTAGTTTAATATGAATTTAGGTTATTTGGCAGATGGCTGCACACAAGTCCTGGTAAATTCAAAATGAAATGGGGATACAATGGAAGAAAGAATTAAATGGAATTGAAATCGGCCAAACGCCTATCACCGGTTTTTCTATGTAATAAAGGCAGCATTTGAGACACCAACAAATCCTTTGATTACACATTTCGCGCTATAAGGCACCAGGCGTGGCCACCATCAAACTGTAAGACCACAAACGGGTCTCTAGGCAGAAAATCTTCAATGGCTGCAGAATGCATTCCAAGCCCTCATGAATTCAAGACTTGCCTGGCGTCTTAGCTTCACCAGCTGGCAAAGTCCACATTTGAGGCACCGGCTGGCAGTGAGTGACGATAAAGATAAAACCTTAAAAGTAATAACTACTGGAAAACCTGAAATTTTAAGCATTTCGAGAAAAAGGCAAACAAAATGAGGCTTCTTATTCCCAATTGCAATGAGGCTTCCAACTGTTCTCCTGACACCACTGTCGGCGAGACTTCCATCTCACATTTAAGTTTATTTTATGTGCGGATTTTAAGCAAATTAATTTTTTTCTTTATATTTCATATAAAAGTGCTGCACTTTATGTATTACAACCTGTCGAAGGCTTAACGCTGCCTGCTGCCTGTTGCCTTTGATGCGGCTAAAAATTAAAATATGATTTTGTATTCAAACGGCTCCGTGTTTACATTTTACATTAAATAAAATGAAATAAAATTAAGCCTGAAATTGGTTTCTTTTCTTCTTTATATTTAAAGTTTGGCGGTAAAATTCAATTATATTTTTTTTTTTTTTTTTTGGCGACGGTTTTTCACCACATCAACCAGCAACATCAACACCAACGTTGTGATGTCAAAAATGAAGGGGTGTGGGGTGGGGGGTGGGGGGAGGAGGATACAAACAAACGAGCAACAAGTAACAGCAACATGCTGCTGCTGTTCAACAGCCTTAACTGCTACACAATTACTGTAAGAACCTGTTGCATTAAACTACACTTATGCTTCGTCTTACACGGCTACTCGTTTCATACGTTGCAGATCTTACACAGTTTTTTATTGCACGACAATAATGCACATTTTCATTTTACGCTTAAATATTTAGTTTTGCTGAATTTTTGTTTTGTTATTAGTCTGGCAGATCGTCGGCCTTGAAGCAACCTGAACCTGTTTGAGCCCGCCTGGTATTACTTTTTCGCTAATATTTTCCTGCCAAAAACTGCATATTTTGTAAGAATACAATTTTTTTTTTGACATTTTAGTTGTATGCGGATTTCGCGGGAAGTTATTGGCTTGAAAAATGGGACATAGGTGTTTCGTTACATGATCTATACGGCTCAATGCAACTCAATCAGTTCAGAGACCAGCTAAATTCTCTGTGTTTTAAGCTACAAAAAAAAAAAAAAAAAACAATTACAATGACGAAGAAAAAACAAAACGTTTTATAACCTATAAAAATATTCGCGTGCGAAAATTATAAAACAATTTTCTATAAAATCATGCCATTTATGGCAGCGGCTTAAATTTAGCCAAAAACTAAAATCAGTTCAAGGCTGGAGTTTTTGTTTTCTGATTATACAGAAAATCTTACTTCCCTAATAAACTAAAATTTTGGTTAACATATTTGAGGTACTAGTAGGAATTTCTTAATTAGAACTTTCTTCTTCTTCTATAACCCATGTTACTTGCAGATGATGTAGCCTTCTAATGGTGTAACAAATTTTCAAATCGCTTAAAAATTTTTGCAGTTTATTCGAAACAAACACACAATGAAGTGCAAATCTTTTTGCTTTCTAATATTCGTTGAGATCAATATTAATTTTATGAAAACTTGAATTTCTGTTTGGCTGAAAACACATCAAAAAAAATTATATAATTAATTTATTAAAACAGCTTTGCGGCTTTTTTCATGTGAAATAGCAAAAAAAAAATGCCAGCCATTCTTTGAATGGCTCTCCCATGACAAGTAGTTGAGCCATTTTCAAAGTTGGATGGCAACAACTAATTGCGCAAAATAAAACATATTTTCAATGTGTATTTGTTGTGCAATTTTTCCATTTTACTTTCATTTCTATTTTATATTTTATTTTGCTCTTGTTTAGCGATAAAAACAAAATAAATAAAACTTCAAAACGGCTCCCAAATGACCAATTTACCATAGATACGAGTACCAAACCAGGCAACCGGTCCATAACATGCACATACATACATATATGCGGGCTGAGTGACTTTTAATACATTTCTTTTTTTATTTAGTTTTTTTTTACAAAGTAGAAAAAAAAATCATAAAAAATTGTATTGAAAATGGCGTTTTTATGAATTATGTTTTTTATTTCAATATCGCTCATTGAGGACTGACTATCCGTCTCCAACTATTAAAATGTATTTTAAGCTTAACACACCTTCTGGGGCTGTGAGCTAAAAGCAAAAATACTTTTTCACAATATTGAAATATTAAATTGTTGAAAATGATCGTTGTACCGTGAGTGTGGACAAGATAATGTTTTAATTTATTTCGAAAGATTAGCAGCTCGTATGAGTTTTTGAACGGTTTAAACGGCTGGGGTAACATTTATCGCAAACGATAATTTATTAAGCATACATTTTTGTAAGCTTCCAGTTCAGCTGATTGGCTGACAGCAAAATATTTATTTAACTGAAGTTGCATAAGCAACTGTAAAACATCGTCCAGTATTAATACATCTCAAGAGAGTGGCCCAGCAGCGTTTAAATCTAGCAAAGATTGTATGCAACACTGGAAATCAACTGCAGTGCTTATTTAAATGACAGCTGATGAAACAGCTGATTTCATAGGGAATGCCTCACATGGTGTCCGAGATTGTTTATTACTGCCCGGCAAAGCAGTTTGCATTTCGGCAAGTGGCCCCATGCAAAAGTTTTGGCGAATTAAAACTATTTGCCAACACATCAACGGTTTGAAGTGGGCCGCTAAATTTGATTAATGTGGCAGCTCTTGTGACCAAACGCTCATGCCTTAATGAGTCCGATGTTGTCCCACAGCTTTGAAAGTTCTTAAAGCTTGTCTTGTTTTCAACAGCTATTGATTGATATTGAAAGATCTATTTTAATTTCAAGTGAGTGATAAAACCAAAACATACAAGATCAAAGATCCCATTTTACTCAAAAGTTGAACTTTGAGCGCAAATGGAAAAAATGATTAATTCTTAAGCGAACAAACAGTTGTTGAAAACACGTCACGACAACATTTGGCATTTCACAAACGAGAAAAACGCTGCAGGAAATTTACGGCAAGTCGAATGAAAACCTGAAACCATTTCACCGGCAGGTTACTTTGACATTGATAAAGTTGTAGGTCGATTATTGGTATCGGCCGCAAACGAGCCTGAGCTACTCAAATTTCCATCATACAAATTAAAACAAGTGCTTGTAATTTATGATATTTTCCTAAATAAATTTTCACTTTCTTAAATTACACTTAAGAAAATGCTGTTCTTCTGCTGATGTGCCCCAAACGGCAGATGGACGGCTGGATGGATCACGCCATCACACCAGCACATCATTTACAGGGCAAATGGTCTGGTTTTGTGCTCGAACAACGAAAGCAAAAGTTTTTGTTTCGCGTTTGACTTGACAGGAAATTCAGCATCATGATGAGGCGAGTGAAATGTGTGCTTCGAAGCACATACATGTGGCAGTTAGTTGAGAGCGTATGTTTGGCTAGATTATGGTTTATGTCTGCAAGAGTGACATGTTGTTTATCACTAGTGCACAACAAAAACATTGCTGCTCGCAACACTTCAATGTATGTGTTTGAGTTTCAGCCAAAAACTAAAAAAAGCAGTTTTAAGTTGAGCCCAACTTGTGCGAGTGTTCAAGAAAAGTGTGTGTTTTGTAACGTTTTTGTTATCAATTCGGGTTTTCCCGCGGAAAGGTTTAGTGAAAAATAAGTCAAGGACTTGACAAGCTGTAGGATAAAAATGGCAAACCGCAATGGCATTTGTTTTTTTTTCCTCTGCCAACCTATTTTGTTGTAAGATTTTATTTTGTAGAATTAATTCATTCATTAATTTGTTTCCAGGATAATTCAGTGTGTTGAATATATTGCCACACATACTGTCCCGTGTCCTGATGTTCCATTGCAAAATTAGAATTATATTATTTAACAAGAATATCCTTTAACGAGCTTCAAGCTTGTGAAATGCCACAGAACTCTCCTTTATTTGTTAAGTCTTAAGGCGGCACCATTGTCTTTGCGTTCATGGTCGTAAAAGATCTTCAATGAAAACTATAAGTGTGATGAATTTTCTTATTATCTTAATATGAAAATTATAATTTATTTAGCAAAAATTTCTATATCATAATATTAAAAAAAAATCCGACTTACCAGCTTGTCCAAGGATTTAATTGTTTAATCACTTTCAGAGAACGGGTAGTAAAAGACGAACCTCTACATATTGATAAATTGCTAGAAAATTGTTCCATTTGAACTAGATATAAAAATCGCATCAAGGCAATTTTCTATATATTCTTCATTTATTCTAAAAATAGGAAAGATGTCAGAATTTTTTTTCATTTATTATTAGACTTAAAATAAAACAAAAAAAATATACTTCAAAAAACTTCCACTCCATCCTTAGAATTAACACTAGTTTTAATTGATTTAAATGAGGCTGTAATAAGAGTCTCATAAAAAAAAATTGTGACATGCCAAAGACCACATCGTTTAAGGAAAAGCCTCCCCACATCAGTGTTCATGATTACGCGCTGTCTTCCGCTTTTTAAAGTAACAGAAATTAAATAATAAATACCTGAATGTGAGAACTGCGTTTAATCAATAGCATATTTGCTTTTAAAACTGAGTTACCAGCTTTGGATTTTCTGGCTGATGATCCACATCTACGATTTTATTCTGCTTAGCAAAATAATTTATTAACTTTTTTCATTTTAAATAGTTTTGAGTTGCTTGTTGTAGTTATTCCTACTTACTTCTTCTTTACAAACAAACAAAAGAAAAAACAACTTGATATTTTTACTTTATTTTTGCAAAGCAGCTTTACAGTGACTCCACAACTCAGCACTTGTGACGCACTCGATATAAACGAATATAAAATCAATTTAAAATTGTGGTTTCATGTGTCTTAGAATTCCAATGCGAAACAGAAAACAAAGTATTTGAGTCTGAACTTGCAAATGCAATGAAAAAATTCACAAATCCGAAACGAAATACACATGAATTTGCTAAACAAATACCAGCCAGAAGTGATAATTGGGAGTGGTTTTGACTGCAGTGGAGCAAAATTCCCACCACCATGAAAGATGCAGAGAAGAAGTCGAAAAAATTCGTCAACGATTCAAAAGATGAAACAATGCGTCAACTACGAGTAGAAGGAGGAAACTGCTATTGAGGGCGTTTTAAATTATGCGAGTAACAAAACTGAAGTTGCTTAATTTTGTTTATAAAAGAAAAGTAGTGAATTGAAGTGCTTTTGAAAACACGTGCTATATTGATACTGAATAATGGCTGGCAAAAAATGTTAGATAGATCTTGTGCTGTGATCTGAGATAAAACAAAGATATTAATTGGTTTGCACGAGCCTAGAGTACGTGATTTAAAAACAGACGATTTCGAAAGTAGGGCAGTTTCGATGTCGCATAATCTAAATCAATGATCAATAAAATCTACATAATAATTCGATTTATTTTCCTCATGATAACTTAAGGTCCTGTTGTTGGGCGAAAAAGTTCAAAATACTCTGGCGCATAGAACACGACAATTGGATTTAGTTTTTTCTTTCTCTTGCTGCATAACAGTCTAATGACATTTCATTGTAGACCCCACAATTCGTTTGTCACTTCTTAAAAAAAAAAAAAAAAAAACAAAGAAAAAATGTAGACAAAATCTTTGTAAGTGCCGGTTCATACACATCAACTTTTAATGCCCGAATTTTTGTTTTTCTTTTTAAAAAGAAAGAGGTTCATTCTGCCTTATAATATAAACTTGAGCAATAAAAGTTGATGTCTGTCCATCACTTAGAGACGCTGGTATATTGAAACCTTCTACTACGGACATATCACATAACCAGACAAGATCGAACATGTTCATTGGACTCTCCTTATGAAATTTATTTATTTATTTATCTGGGCTCTCCCATAACCGCAAAAGGAGTCTAAATTAAAAAAAATCAGGATATAAAATAACTGTGTTGAATAAAACTCGCCAACCAGAGTTATATTTAACTAGTAGTTTGGCTTGCTTTCAACTCTGCTTCAGAGATGGGTGTGCGGGCTCAGTGACATTGGGTATTCCCCTGTTAAGGCATAGATACTTGTTCATGTGTTGTGGTGACAAACAGCAGCTCATATCGCATCAATCTAAGTTGAAGCAACCAGTCGCCTCTGAACTCTATTACGCTGAATATATCTGTGGCATTTTATCACAGCTTGTTGGTTGAGGCCCAAAAGAAGAAGAATGTACAAGAACTGGGCTAGGGAGTAGGAAAGCAGGAGTAGTGTTTTGGTATTTGTTTATAGCATATTGCAGGGATGCGTATATCAGAATGTAACTGATGCTGGTTACCTTCGCAAATGCACAGTCAAACATTTATTAACCCAACATTTTTGTGTTGTGTTTTTTGTTATTGTTTCTATTTGAAATTATTATTATTTTTTCACCAGAGTCCTTAGCCGGGAATCGAAAACTCGCAGAAATGTTACATGTTTTGTTTGGCAAAAGTCTTTGCCACATTATTGATGAGTTTTTTGTTTTGTAATTTTAATTTAATAACATTTATTATTATTTTCTATTAAAATATCTAAAAAATATATCTTGACTTTAGATGTTATGATATGGACTAGTCTGATTTAATGAAATGCTGCACTATATAAAATAATCTTTAACTCTGTACGAAGCAGGCAAAAGTGTCATGTTTGAGCGAGTTCGGTCACAATTCGGCGAAATTTGTAGTCTTCTGAAGAAAAAGCCTTTGGATTGTGTTCCACAAACGAATATTTTAAGTTATTTTCCAATTGCCATTTAAAGCGTTGACATGACAAATGTATGAGAATTTTCCTATTTTCTTTTCTGTCTATATTGGAACTTTTCTCATATGTGCACACACTCAAAAGCTGAGTTCAAGCAGCTCGAGTACGAGTATTTGTTACAATATGAACAAGTAAATAAGAAGAATACTAGTAAGCAACACTGTAGCAGGTCTTTCATTTGTAATAGAATTAAATACATTTTTTTTTTGCTTTTGCTTTGCTTTTGTTATTTTAATATTAATACGGGTAAAAAAACTATACATATAAACATAATGGTCAATACAATTACATACATAAATACATACTTGTAGTTTATTAAAACATGCCGAACAGACATGTTAATAATAGACAAATGGATGTACAAATGTATGTACATACATATTTATTGCGAGTATTTTCTCTTTATTTGTTCAAGACTTCAGTTACAAATATTTAAATAGACATGAGTATTATAAACAAATTTCAATAAAGTATAAATAAGAGTTTGTATCAAATAGATGTGTGAAAATGTGCTTGAATTGTTGTGCCGTCTGGTATGAGTTTCATATGCAAATACGATATACACACATTCATACATACTTGTACATATAAATATATTGATGTTACAATTTGATTGTTGAAGTGGTATCTGGTGATGGTGGGCAATGACTTCGTACTTCAAAAACTGTTCATAATCGTATTGGATTGTATTTTATTTATTATAATTTGAATACAGCTAAAGAAAAACAACAACAACAACAACAACAAAATAGAGAAACATATTTTTTGTTTTGCAAATAATGTTCATATTTGTCAAAGATTAATTTCGACCGTAAATAATTGCCAGGTAAAGTATATTTGTGGCATTAATATGGGCCCAAAAACACTTGAAGTAAATAACAGCAAATTTTATTTAGATAAATGTAGCCAAAGAATTGAATTGAACGTTGAAAAGAACGTATTGGATTGATAAATGTTTCAAAATAAATAATATTGGCTTAACTACACACAAGAATAATCATGCAGGATGGAAGAATGGTCTAGTAAAAGTGTTCATGGAGGAATACGTTTTGAAAGCGCCTGCAAGATAAAACAATTATTGCAGAATATCTGTTGGCCTTAAAATCTAGTACAGCAATTTCTTAGATGAATTTCTAAAAATGCCTGGCTTTTGGAGCTATTAAGCGGAAAATCATTTACCTGATACTCTTTTAATTGATCCACTGGCTCAATTAAAAATATACTCTCTTAATTGAGCAGCGCAAGCTATAAAACGAACAAACCTTTTTTTTTTGGTGTAAGATGCCAAAATGCTTATCGCATCTGACATGACAACGTCGTCCAGATCCGGTCTGCTGTTTTAGTTTCCAGGCTAAAAACTCACCTTAAACGAGCTGATGATGTGTAGTCCTCCTGAGTACCGCTTTCGTTTTAATTCCAGCTGGATCTAATGACCACACTTGGCCCATATTGCCCACGTCTCGGGCCCCTGTTGATCCCGTGTTGACGTTGCAAGACCTTTTTGCCTTGAGTACATACCCAACGCAATCGCACTCCAGCCTTCTTCGGCACAGGCCATCTTTTAGAGATTTCTCCTGCAGGTCTCACATCAACGATACTTTAAGAATCCATTTAAGTGGTGCCGCAATTAAACGGAACTTATTTGAGAGAGTTTTTGTTGCATATTTTCTGTCATTTAACTTTTTTTGGGAGCATTTAAGCGGGAAAAATTAACCGGAAAATACTGTATAGTAAATTGAGATTTAATAGACTTGAAGGTAAATACACCCAAGGAGGTATCTGGAAAATTTGTTAATAAAAAATCCATTTATTATCTATCGAAATATTTATATTTACACAATTTTTTATTTATATATTATTTACCAGCAATAAGAATTTCATATCGTTTTTCTAATGAAATAGAAAACCATCATATCCTTGATTATTACAAATCAGATGCATGTGGCACTGATTCTGTTTGTTGTATACAATTATAAATATATACAATTTATATACAATACAGTAAAAAGGATCTATTGTAAAAATTTGTCATTCAGCATTTTTTTATATACGAGCATGTTATTCACAGCCTGCTCTAGTCTAAGAGCAAGGACATTTTTTATATTATACGTTCATGTCGTTTTGATATTTTGCTTAAAACAAACATTTCACACGAACAAGAATAATATTATTTTTAATACAGCCAGCTTTGGTAAATTTGCTATAGTAAATTTACTATAGATGGATATAGCAGTATTAATAGGGGGTGATTTCCCTTATTATTTTTACAATTAAGCCGTTTGTAGTGCCCATCTATGACCAGCTTCAATCTCTTTCAAAACTCACAATTTCAGCAGAAATATACGTCTATCCAGAGACACGGTTTTACGCATCATTTTAATTAAATTTTTCAAATGCTTTTCTTTAAAATTTGAAAACTTATTATGAAATTTGTGTTCTCGATTTACGGATTTTCTTTGAAATCGAAAGCAGCAGTGGTCGTCACATTTTTTCTACTTTCCCATAGTATTTGTAATATTTTCTTAACACTTCACCTTTGAGAATTTTAATGTCTAAAGTTTTTATCTCCAGAGATTATTGTGAACATGTGTAAATAGCTGCCGGTGTTGACAGAATTTTAAGTGTTTTTGTTTTTCTTTAGTATTTAAAATATTTCGCTTCTTTTTTTGTAAAAGTACTTCTCACAGGCGTACTTATTGTATGAGCACTATTTTTAAAACTAAAATAATAATGCAAACACTAGGGGGATTCTTTGGGAAAACAAATAGATTAGATAAGAAAATATATAAGATTATTTGAATATAATTTGGTTTCTAAACAATAACACGAATTATCGGATATATATATAACATTTATGATCATTATGTAGATTTTTGCAAAGAAATTTTACTTTTTATTTTATTTATTTTATTTTTTTTTATTTAAATTTAATTTAATTTTAAATTTTTGTAAACAAATTTATGAGTAATAAAATTGTTTTAATGTACACACAATCTGTATTGGAAACCCCTCTATGCGCAGTATTTTACTGTTTATTGCAATATAGTTTCCGATGTTCGGCCAGGTAAATACTTTTCATGGCTAAAAGCAGACATAAATAAGTAATATTTCCTTATATGTACTTCAATAAATATATAAAATATATAACTTTTATATATTCTTGAAAATATGATTTTATATTTTTAAAAATATGATTTTATTTGCCTAAAAAAAGAAATTTAAAAAAACCCACACTTTACAGTATCAATGAGTTATTTTTAATTTAAATAGAGGGAAAATTAAACCAAAATAAATTTAAAAAATAATAAAAATAATTGCTGGTGTCGGGCGCAGTGACCGCGAAACACTTAAATGTCCCCCTGTCGTTTAAAACAGCATGCAATTTATAAAGTTAATAAAATTTTCCTTAAGAAAAATAACTGTAATAAAATACCACTCAAATATTATATTCGCGCAAATAAATTAATCTCCTTAATGCTGGATACTTGCATGTACATTTGTATGAATATATTGATGTACATGAACATTAAACTATACCCATGAAATTTCATACCCAACATCTGTTTCCTTATGTGACATTACGAAAAGAAAATATCCACCAATCCACGAGAACTGAAATCTTTAACAAAAGAGGGCGCATGGCTGGAGAGTGGAGTGTCTTACAAATGAGTTCAAACAACTGAAATGATCATTAAGTACTTGCGTACGCACAACAAAGACTCACATGAAGCCAAAGCAATATTTAAGTGGGGCAACAATATGTTAAACATCAAAAGTACAATAAACGCAACAGATTTGTCATCCAACAAAAATATTCACCAAAAACGAACAAAAACGAAAAGAACCAAAAACATTTTTTAGATGGATTTCAATCTGTCTTTGAGATCGTACAGTTTGGAAACCAAACAAAGACAACAAAACACAAAAAACGATCATGCCGAGATTTTGAAAATGTTGATAAGGTTTTAGAAATATTGTACATGCGAGCATATAAATACATATAAAGCTATAACATTGTATTGCAGATAGAAGATATAAAAATCGAATATTTGTTAAGAGCTGTTTGTGCTACGAAGACAAAAGTAATTTTTTTTTTTGTGAGAAAAAAGCAAAACCAGTTTTGGCAGAAATATTTGTCTTTTGTATAGAACAAGATAATCCTTTAATTACAAAACAAATAAATATGATTTTTTTTTTTTTTTGGTAGGCCCTTTAATTAAACAACATGTACCACAAAACATTGTACCGCTCGTACACGAAACAACAACAAACAACATATTGTCAAGATTTGTCATCTTTGTTCAGACAAAAGGATTTAGAACAACAAGGATGTTGGCAGGAATTAAGGTGGGTATAAACTCCAAATTGTCCAGATCGTTATATCTACATGCTTCAGTGCTTTTCAAAGAGTCTCTTTCATTCGCTCATTATTTTTCTGTTCTATCGTGTTCTGAATGTTGGCTTTTAAATAAATAATTTTTTTTATGCTTCAGTGTTTGTTGTTTTCCTTTTTTTCGCAGGATAATATCTTGAAACAACAATACAAAATTTTATAGCCATGAATTATGAAAAGATTTTTAGTCGTAGGACATATTAGTTTTCTTTTACACAAATAAGATGGATCCTTAAAGTGTTTTATTTTTTCTAGTTGCCTGCGCAGTTTTGTAAACAAATACTTTCGAGATTTTCGCATAAAGATAAAACATAAAATTGAAATGGAAACCATCACTATTAATTAAATAGAATTAAGGACTGCAATTATGATCTTGTTTCAGTGAATAGAATAGTGGGTTGGCAATTTTGCTCAAGCAAAAAGTCAAACACAAACTTTCATCTTACAAAATTTTACTCTGAAAATATTATACTTTTTCAAACACATGTGATCTCGGAATTTTGTAATTTATATAAATATGTATAATAAATTTAAAAAAATCAATTTATTTAGTGTTTATGTTTAAGCACATTAAGGGTAAAAATAATGTGTGATTTCAATATGATATCCTGTTAGATTAACATGAAAGACCCAAACAAGCCAAAATCCAGGATTTTTCCTCCTGACTATTTCTTGTTCATTTAATGTGATTTCTTATTAAAGGCCGTTTTTCTTAAATTTAAGATTATTTTTTTTAATTTTTGCAAAAATGGATTTTTTAAGGTAAGTTTTTTCTAAATTTGATGTTGAAATTGTTTGGTAGAGATAATCTTTTGGCATTAATTGCATTTTAAGAAATAGTCGTTCTTGATGACTCTGTTTCTTTAGTCCAGTTCAGAGAGATGTCTGGAATTTTGGATTTGCAATTCAGAAACTAGTTTTTGCCATTTTATAGAACGAAATACAGAAATTAATGTTTGTGTTATTGTTGTTGTACTCAGTGGGTCGCAGCAACTACTGTTATGTTGGCTATTGCATCAAATTCACTTATTGCCCCTGAATGGACAGATTGTAAATAAAGAAACTTTTATTAGAGGCGTTTGTTTAAAGATTATAACTTTTTGAAAAAGTCTTTTCTGTTCTCAATATAGTTTTTCTTAAAGTTTTGCAACTTACAACTAAAATGTTTAGTTTTCGGTGAAAATGCCATAAATTTCACCAACAATTAAGTTCGAAATTACTCAACAGCCAATTCCGCCAATTAATGTTTGAAAAAATACTGTATAACACACGGCCGTCGTGCACCATAAAAAAACCCCGAAACGAACACTTCTGGCCGGAGTGACATTGAATTGTGTTCTTGCTGCATGTTTGGCGTTTTTGTTGTTGTTATTCGTGTTGTGTCAGTTTTGCTTGTAATTAGCAACGCTTCAGGAAAATTATTTCTTTTACAATAACTAACTATTCTTGGGCAAATAAATAAATGAAGGCAAGAAAAACAAAAACTAAACACTTGAGAGCATTTTGTTTGCTGTGAACGTTTATAACGGAGGCGCCACATATTAACACGCCTCAAAGACTTGCATCTGACGATACCACGTTGACAAACAGTTTCGACAAAATAGTTCCATTAACCACAGGCCAGGCAACATTATGTTGCACAAGACAATCAACATCAATGCCAGGCAATATTTAAAAATATTTTACATTTTTTTTTCTTTCCTTTATGATTTTCCTCCATAAGCGCAAACATGTTTTGCGCATGAAGCAGCCAGTCGTCAGTAAGTCAAGCAGTTGTTGAGCGTTAAACTAGCAGCAAAGTAGCCAGCAAAGGGGGGAGGGGGCGGGGTAGTCACCACTACAGCTATACATCTGTATAGTTGCCTTCATTTAATGAGTTGTTTTCTACTGCGGCTGGTTTTTAACACAATTTGCCTTTTTAATATTCAAATCATTTGTGTTGGGTGTCTCAAATACAAATGGCATCGTAAAGGAATTTCCAGCCGCCACACAATGGCAGAAATCTGTTTTATGTTCTTCTTAAGAAAGTTTTTCAGAGAATTTGCGGAAAATGACTAGAATTTAAATATCATATATATGTAGTTCCGAAGACATTTTAAGGCCTTAAAGGTTTATACGCTGTTTATGTCAGTGGCGCGTATCAAAGGATGGAATTGTTGATGGAGTGTGTGAGTGAAAATGTGTTTGTATGTGTGAACACATTTGGCCAAATTCTTATTGCCGCAAATGGCAACAATTTATGCCTTACAGGGCCGTTGTAAAATTTTCTAGCCAATATTATTATCAAGTTCTTTGCAAGTGATGACAGAAAAAAATTGTAGACTGGACTGCCCTTCAACAAAACAATTAAATATTAATCAAAATATAAAAACCATAAAATCGAGTTACATTTTAGACTTTTAATGCCGAACGCACACTTTTCCAGATTAACAAAAGAGCCACTGACACCAGTTTCAAATATTTCCAACACTTGGAGACTTATGAGCGGCCCTCCAGGCAAAATCTATACAAAAACTCGTTCATCGATCATTAAAATTAAATTTATGGAAATTGGTTTTTTTCACAAAATAATACAAAATAAATATAAAAAAGTTTTTGCCTCTTAACAATCGCACTTAATCAGGTTTTCTAACAGCACGCAACAAACACTTAGTGAAATCTATTTGAGCCGAAAAAAGGCAACATGTGCGTGAGCTGTCAATAATAAATACTTGAGATGTGATCCCCAGAAGCTGTTCAAAAACAAAATATTTTACAAGAAGTTAACAGTCCGCCTTTTCACTGGCAACAAATTGAAACTGTTTTGCACACGTTTAATAATTCTCATTTAGTTTCAAGGGATTTTGTTTGAGCCTGAGAGAGGTAGAGATTTTAAATTTTTTCGAGAAGGAACTGATCAAAATTTACTAGGCGATGTTTTCTTAGTTAAGACAACAATTAAGGACCAGAACTATTTCCTCGTTGTAGAGTCCAATACTATACAAATGAGAGCTGGGGTGGGGGGAGGTCATCTTTTATTGTTTGTCCCAGGTACATTGTTAAAAGATCAAGAGTTTTGATTTGTAAACAGTTTTGGCCATAACAGTGAATTTGTGGAGGGCCTTGGACTCGCTCGCAATTCAAATGTGGCTGGTACCGTTCGTATAGGCGTGTCCACATAATTGTTCTAATGTTTTGTTGGAAATCAGGGTCAGTTTCCAATGCCTTCAGCGCTTACTCGGCGTATACAGGTTATGAGATGCTTGTCTGCCGTTCGCCAAAATCGTGTACCTCAGACTCTCCCACACAAAAGTCCCCTGATCACATTTAAGCCCAATCCTATTTATGTCTCAGTGTCCTCGTTTACCGAATCAACGCAAACAAATTTAACAAACACACTGCAAACAGTCCTGCCGGCAGGACGAGTGTGTTCAGCCACAAACAGGTGAAACTGGCCTAATATCGCTCGAGCAGAACAGAGATAATTGTGTGTCTACATAAATTTCAGCCAGTTCGACACATGTTCCAATTATTTCATTTGAGCGCTATCAACTGTTGGGAAGTTTAGATGGTCTCCATGGCCAGACTCGCAGCTCATGAAGCTCGTCCAGATATAATTAATTTGCCCGCTTTCCGAGAAGCGGCTAAATTCCAGCAAAATACAACATGTACTCGTTTGTTTATATTGAATTTTTGTAATATTTTGCAATGAACTGGAACATGTCACTATTATCGAGTTCAGTGCTGCGAACGAACTGTGCCGGCAACGGCGTTGCCAAGAGGTGCAGATTTATCTGCATGGAGCAGTTTTGAAGTCTTTGGCTTTAAATGTTTTAATGCAATTAGTGTTGATTTTGGCTTGATTTTTTTTTCTATAATGAGTTCTTTACTTATCACATTTTTTTTTATTTCTGAAGTCGGAATTTTATCTCATTATTTGTGAAATCCTGTTTTTTTTTTGCAACACTGAGCAAATCCAAAGAAATGTATTTTTCGCCATTAAGTCTTATTTTATGATTTTTATAGTTATAGGGAAAAATAAAATATATTCCTTTTAAGCCGACGGGCAGCTTTTCTCTGCTTTTCTCTTTACTTATATTTATACATACGGATGTATGTATTAAATGAAGTAGATAAACAAAATACTTAATTTTTTTCCTATTTATTATAATTTTGATTATAATAAATTATAAAAAATAATTATAAATAAGTAAAATTAAATATTTTATTATTTTTTGTAAACAATAATTATGGCAACGCTGGTCGCCAACAACCATCGAATTTCATAGCAGTTCACGCAACTGCCATTATTTGATAGCGTCATTAAAGTCTACGTTTCTCTTATGTAAAACACTACTAAATATTGAAACAATTCGAATGCTTTTCTAAACTGAAAAAAAAAATAAAAAAAAAAATATAATAAAAATCTGCTATTATCTGCCAGCAACATTTGTGACAATTCTTTTTATCTTTGAATAAGCTGCAACAATTTGTGTTCCATGATCGTGTAAACGGCCAAAGAAATCACATATTTTTGTAATAAACCATCAAATCGAAATCAAGTCTTTTCCTTATGGTTTCACAGAACAAAGACAAGAAATGAAAAGTGCTTTTCTAAATGCCGCTGCTGGTAGTTTTTCCTACAGTATTAATACATTTTTAATTGATGATAATGTCACTTGTTATAGTCGTTGACGAATTGTGTCTTAAACTTTAATAGATTGTGGTGTCTGTTGTTCTGCTTTTCCACTATTTTCGTACATAATTTTTAGTCATTAAAAACACATGTGTGTAAAAGAGCCTCGAACCCACACACACACACATGTTTCTTCAACATTCCGTCACTTGAACATGCAACAGACACTTGTCTGCGATTTATATTTTGCCTCATTTTCTTTTCTTGGTCTTCATTTCTTTTGATGCTGATGCTGATGCTGATGCTGCTGCTGCTGCTGCGGCTGCTGATGATGATGAAGAGGCAACTTGATCAAAATCTTTCAAGTTTTCGTATTGAGAAACATAAAGAAAAAACCGAAAATACAACTAAAATTTATAATCTCTAGTTGACAAACATTAATCAAACAGAGTGCTTATCATTTAAAGTCTATATTTTATTTACAAGCATTAGATTTAATGCTTTATTTGCTTAAACTTTCGGATTTTTGCTCAAATATTTATGTTCATCATTTTTTTTTTGGGTTTTATTAAGATTTTTAATAAATTGATTTTTTGTTTTTCGTGAACGCGAACATAAATATTTTTTTGAAGGTGAACACATGTTTCTGAGATCCCCACACAATTTGTCTTTTTTTTTTTGTTTTTAGTTTTGTGCTTTCATGCGGTCGGTGGGAGTTGAAAATATTCTTCAGTAAATAAAATGGAAACCGTAACCTGGTGAAATATTGCCTTGCGGTTGCAAAAGTGATGGCTTTTAGTTTGTTTTTTTTTTTTTTTGTTAATCAGTCAATTAATGTTGCGGTGGCGAGGAAATATTTAAAGTTTTTGATGCTATTGTTTCTAAACGATACAATACGATGGATGTGTAATTTAGGGCGTTCGAAAGAATTTTCGCCAGGAAAAGTGAATTTTGGGAAAGTTCATATTTTCTGGGTTTGATAGAAAGCAACTTTTTCTGACTAAAAAAACGCCAGCAGCTGAACGAAACCCCACACGCATTCTTTGCGGGAACGCCTCGGGTTTGTTGGCTCCTCTTCTAACTCAGCCAATATTAACGTATAATCATTTTTATGTTTTCAAAAATACCAACAAATTCGCCACTTAAATATTTTGATCGTTAAGCTAAAAATAGTTGCTGATACCACGAACAAGGTTTCATTTCGAACTCGCTATATTTTCAGCCAAAAAACAGGCTTGTATTAACTTGCCATAATTCCTTTATACAAAACTTTAAAATAACACACCAATTACACTTTTCATTTGATCGAATAAATAAATTAATTGGTATAATGAATCTTTTAATAGATTGCTTAAAATTTATTAATCTAATATAATTAATTTTTAATAGATATTGCAGACTATTTTATTTCATTTGTTGTTTTGTGGACAAAAACTGTGATGATTCAAAGGGTTTGAAGATCTTTAAGCTGCTGCCAGTGTTGGCTAAAAATTGTATAATTTTCGTTGTATTCTTGCAAGTCCTTGAAATGTTCTGCGGTTTACAGTAACAATAATATGCAGTCGAGGAAAACTAAATTAGTTCTTTTGATGCCAGTGAGGCGAATTGATTGGACAAGAAATCACTTAATTTAGTATTCCAATTAAGCTGGCATCCGAACTCTGTTTAACCCTTACAAGAAAACGCGGTGCTTGACACAAGATATTTGAGGCCATTTAGCCTGGCAGTAAATGTCCTTGCAACACTCAATTATTGGTCGATCATCAGAGATCATCAGAGATCAGCTTATAGTATCCCTCATATATGAGCCTAAAGTTGCAATTGAAGAATATGTGCGATAACAGCGCCATCTATTCGCATTAAATATGCATTTGCAATAATTTAAAAAATCCTTTCCTTGATATATTTTATGAAATCAATCAATCTCCTCAAATCTGTTCATCCTGTTCTCCTCTACACCGCAACTAACCCGAATTCAACCTCTTAAGCAACATTTTTAAATCAGTTTTCTCCTCATGATTTCCATAAGAGCGTGAAGGAGGTGTGTTCCCTACTTAGTTTTATTATTATTTTCTTTGAGGATTATTATAGATTTTCCTACCCTTTTTCCACAAACTCAAAACTAAGTAAATCGAATTCTTTTTTTTTTGGAAAAAACCTACTGAACGTTTAAGGGTGTTATTTTTAAGTGCGAAAATTCCTTAACAAACAGACAGTGCCACTTCCCCTCCCCGCCTGCCCTCAACTAGAGCAGACATGCCATTGTATAACTCTTAACAATATTGAGTTAAAAGCATCTTCCTTCTTTTTATCCTTTGACAGTCATATGTTTTTTTGTTGTTGTTGTAGGTGCTGCTTTCCCAACACGGTTCTCAAGGATATGTAGCAGGATATGTGTAGAGTGTGTTTATCCTTTATGTGTTTGTTTTCTCCACATAATTTTTAAAATTGAAATGCTTTGGCATATGCAAACACATTGAAAAATTGATTTGGTTAGTGAGTAAGTGCGTTAAAGTGGGGAAAACAGTTGCTGGTGCGCGCCCGTGTGTGTGTGCAAAATCTTAAGATTTTTGTATTTTCTTTGCGGATAATCCTCCACATTAACTTGTGTTAAAGAAAAGTAAATAGATAGAAAGTAAAAGGCATAAAAAATACATTAAGACTGATTTGTACTGCTGGGAAATAAACCTAAAAACATGGACTGAATGGGATTTTTGTAAAACTTTTTACTTAAAATTTTAGGGGCATCATTTTTTTTCTCTTGCTTTTGCTTAAACACGATTTACCATAAAAATATGTTTATTTATATAAAATAACAAGAAAACAAAAGTAAAAAATTAAATGAAAATAAACAGGCAGGTGTTAAAAGTAACACCATTGTTTTCATGTTTTTGTTTGTTTGGTGTCTGAATGTTTGCTGGTCTTAGAAAGTCAACAGAAAAACTTAGCAAAAAAATAAGAACATTAAAGAGAGAAATCCTTCGAAGATTTAGAATGTGTTGTAGGATTTCGACTTTGACTGGTGTTTGAATAAAGAATTCACTTGACACGATTCAGCTGTGAAATGTAATCAAAAAGCGGCAAAAGAAAAGAAATAAATTTCGAGTTGAAAAGAACCAAACATTTGCTTCAAACGCAACATTTTAAGGGAATACAAAAAATTTCTTCATGTGAGAACCGAGAGATATTGTCACGACAGTTTATTTTCATTTGGCAGCATCTGAAAATACAAAAACTTGGAAAGCAACAATTATATTCCGATGTCATGACAAGGTTCAGTTACACCATCAATCTGCTCCACAATGTCCTTGCAATAACATACAGCTTAAGCGCATGTATCACCTACTATTCTAGCGGAAGACAAGAAATTTACTTCAAATAGGTCTTCTTAATTATTGCAAAAACATGTGCTATAACGATATGAATTTAATATGGAAAATAAAGTTCAATATAATCCGTATGCGGAGTTGAAAGCCTGTGCAGCAGCCATTAATCCTTTTTTCTTATTTAGTAGGAATTCTTGAAAGTAAGTAAATGTTGTCTTTTTCATATTGATGCAAGTTTTTCATGGGGGCGTCTTAAGTGTTTAGTTATGATTAAATGTCTGTGCAGCAAAATCGTGAATACTAAGAATTCGAATATACTTGGATGGGATACTTCATGTTGATTTAACAGGAGTTCATAATTTATTCTTATATTTATTTAACCTTAAAAAATAACAGCAAAATCTAATAGAAAATGTCACCTACTGACGACGTCTGTTCCACAGTTTCGAACGTTAACGTTCATTAGTATTTTCAAGATCAAAAGTCGGAATTTGAAACCATTTATGAGCTCTAATTCGCTGTCTATCGTTGTCTATATATTCGGTGGCTTTGAAGCAGTTTTCTGTCTTTCAAAATTTGGCCCAACGTTTACGTCTGACCTAATGGGACGGGCCCTAAATTTTTCATATCTGTTTGTTTCCTCTGTAAATGCTGCTTTTCATTATTTCCTTATGACGAAAAACACAAATAAAATTTTGTTTTTGTTAATCATAAACTGCAATTTTTGCAAAAACTCTTCTTTTCGTCGGCTGCTGCAACTTCAAATTTCTGTTTAACATTTTGCTTTTGCTTATTCTTTTAATAATTGAGACTCACGTTTTTTCATTTAAACTTAAATTTTGCTTAATTTTAAGGCACAAACTTTCCAGCTCACATAAATCTCATCTAATCACTTGGTATTGCATGCGGCAAAAAAGTTTTGTGCGGTTTTTCTACAAAATTACATTCATCTCGACTAATTTGAAATAATTTATGCTTTTAATGATTTTCTTTAAATCATCTAACAATTTATTCATTCACTTTACCTTAAAACTTAAATAATTATACACTTGTTGGCATCATGTGCTCGTATACTAAATCTTACACTCCGCGCACCGCCAACAGTATTTGTCTATAGACAATTTATATACTTCAGCTGCACCGCATGCTCGAATGTTACCCATATTTTGTTCGTATTGTGAGAGCAGCAAAACGAACTAAAGTGCATTAGTATCAATTTAAAATATTTTTAAGGTTGATTTTGTTCAAAACTAAATTTCATGCCCCAGAGTCGGTCGTATACAATTTAACAAGATGTTTAAATCTTGTTAACTTCACATTATGATACACGTTAGTTGTACTTCAGATGGATATAGTATTTTGTTTTCCAGTTTGTCTGTTTTTTTTTGTTGTTTTTTTTTTGCTTAATAAATTAGACTTCATTATGGAAAAAGCTAAGAAGGAAAAAATATACTCGTATCGGCTGCAGCTGTTTTCGTTTGTTTGCTGTTCACACAACAGTCACTGATGGGGTACTTGGGGCGAAAAAAAACAATAACAACAACAACATAATATCAAATGAAAATTAAATACATATAGATTGTTGCAGTGACGATGGTACCTTTTCTGTAAACTATTTGTTGCTTGAAAATACCCTGATCCTTGTTCGGCTCTGATGTTTTTCTGACATTTGTCTGATGTGACACATGTACTTGTACTTTTTCTGTAAACTATTTGATGCCTGAATATACACGGGACTCTTGTTCGATTTTTCTCTAAACTATTTGATGCTTGAAAATACCTCGATCATTGTTCGGCTTATTGGATACCCCAACTCTGATCTTTTTTCTGATATTTAGTGTCAAGGTGGCGCAAAAATAACCTTCCGATGTTTTTTGGCTGTAATTTA
This sequence comes from Epicampocera succincta, assembly GCA_932526305.1. NCBI lineage: Eukaryota > Metazoa > Arthropoda > Insecta > Diptera > Tachinidae > Epicampocera > Epicampocera succincta. The sequence goes on along the minus strand of OW052036.1, from coordinate 58,129,301 downwards.
AAAAAAAAAAAATTAAAAACTTTGATTCTTCTTGTGGATTATTTTTATTTGGTCTTTTAATTTTCTTACATCAAGTCGAGAATATGATGTCATGTAAATGGCCGCCGCCACAGTTGATTGTCATTTGAGCCCTTTTTATGGCATTTGCCATCACTTTGTCCAAAACTTCCGGCGATAGGTCCTCACATTCTTGACGGATATTGTCTTTAAGAGCTGCAAGAGTCTGAGGCTTGTTGACATAAGCCCGCGACTTCAAAAAGCCCCACAAAAAGAAGTCTGGAGCGGTAAAATCAGGCGATCTTGCTGGCCAGTGCAAATCGCCAAAACGCGAGATTAGGCGCCCGGGAAATGCATGCTTTTCTACTAGACGACTAGTATTTTGCTGCTATTTATCTGATAGTTTCCACTGAAACGGCACCAAAATCTTTACAAAACCCCGAAAAATGTTCGTCGCATCAAAACTTTGCATCACTGACGGACTTTTCTGGCACATTTAGATTGCAACAACAAAATTGTAAAACAAATAATGAAACTAGCAAATGCTGTTTTAACTCGTTACAGCGGCATCATCAATCAATTCCATTTGTGAAGAGGGAGATGTTTAAACCAAATCAAAAACTATTTTACTATAATTCCAGTGCAAAAGACTTCAATTAATTCAACAGACAACAAATGAGAAGAAACAAAGAGAAAAATAAATAATTAACGAATTCTTTACAAAAATATAATTAAAAGTTTGCTTAATTTACGGTTTAATAAGTTGGTCGGTTAGAAGCGTCAGAGAAGCATAAAAGTTTGGTGAGAATTCGATTCGATTTTTGGGTAATTAAGCGGGGAAATCAGTAAACTGAAGTCCCTAATTACCGTCAAAAATAGATATTTTGTTCCTGGACTGTTGGATGTAGAGATACAATTTTGGAAAAAATAGCAAATTATGCTGTCACCTTTTTCTTTAAAGAAGCCCCTTTGAACAGTAACTGAAGTATACCCGGTTGTAGTTAAATGGCAGATGGGGTAATTTAGGGAAACACTTGTTCCAGCATTTACCTGTAAAACGCTAGTAAGCGGGGCTAGATTAATCCCAGATTCTTATAAGAAAATATCTAGTGGAAAAAACCAAACGGACATTAGATTAGATTCAAATAAACCTGAAAGATATTTAAGCGTGAGGACATTATTCCTGGATGACTGTATGGGACGCTTGCGAGTTATTTGCAAAAACAATTTTTTATGTTAGATTTAAATTTTATAAACATGAAGGGAACAACTATAAAGTGGTGATTTTCTGGTGTTCAGTTGTTTGGATATTGTGTTTTAAAATTGTTTGTGTTTTAATTGCGCTTATAGGGGAAAGATATGGAGAGCGTCGATTGTGCTTATAGGTGAGAGATATGGAAAGTGTTGATTGTTTTTATAGGTGAAAGATATGGAAAGTTTTAATTGTTTTTATAGGTGGAGGATATGGAAAGTTTTAATTTTGCTTTTAGGTGAAAGATATGTAATGTTTTGATTGTGCTTATAAGTGAAAGATATGGAAAGTTTTGATTATGTGCAAAATATGGAAAGTTTTCAAAGAGAATTTTGCCAAATGAAATCTAATAATAAGAATGATAAGCTTTAGGTAGCACTACAAAACAGGACAGGCTGTGCAGGACCTGACAAAGACCAATTGGCTGCCGTTGAGCAGTGAAGTGTTTACGAATAAACTAATTAATTGTCCGGCAACTTAAACAAAAAACAGTCTTGAAATTGGGTTTTCTGACTTCTTTAAAAATAGTAATAACAATAAGAAGCAAAACTGTCTTACTTTAGGAAAGACTAAAACGAACTTTACGAGTAATTTATAACTGTTTTCTTTTATTAGGCATGAAATGAACTTATTTAGCGTCTTGGAAGAATATTCCGTTTTCGCTTATTACAAAATGACAAATGAATACACTGTGCGAATAAATCTCACCAATTTACCAACACCTTTATGCATTCAAGTACTGCGGCTTTTGACAAACCTTTTTTTGGGCCTAATATAGACACTAGAACTTGAAATTTAAATCTGAAAAAATACTAGATGTTACAAGTGTTTATAAAACATTTACAGCCCTTTTAATTTTCTGAAAGCATAATTATATTTGTGTAGCGCCAAGATTTACGAGTTCCTGGAATTTCTTTGAAGATTTCCACAACTACAAAAATATACGAACATTTAGCAGAGTGTGTGTGTATGTGTGTGTCTGTGTGTTTCGTTTGCTGACCCTTTTGGTGACCTTTTTGTAAGTAGATCCATCATTTTTAAACAAAAACATTTCATTGTACTTGCCAGCACATTTCTGTCCGTATGACACAAAACCAAAAAGCTTTTTAACATCATAATTTTTCTGGTCAGTTAATAAAACTGTCAACACAAATGTGTGTAAGTGCGCAAGTGTGTGTGTGCACTTGTATTGAAATAAAAAAACATTTGCTACTCATCGGACGAAAATTTAGAAAAAATTTTAATAAATTGTTGATAACGAAAAAAAAAAAAAAACAACAAAAACCAAGCAAAAGAAAAAAATAATCTGTTAAACAGCAGCGAGAAAAAAAAATAATGTTGTCGTATAAAAATATGAATAATGATTTTGTAACAGGCAAAGTTTATAAATCTTTTTCTAAACACCAAAGCAAAAACACTCAACAACGCGGGTTGTTTCTATGTACTCGTATATCGCCAACGTATTGTAATTATTTTGTAAATAAATTTTGTAACAAAAAACACTTTGGCATATATGAAAAGTGTGGAAGCTACTGTGGATGACCTTTGGAAGCGGTTGGCTTAAATAAACAGCCACTCAACAGCCCAACAGCAACCAGAATTGTTTGTTTCTCTTTCTCTCTCTCTCTCTCTCTCTGTCTATATATATATATATATATATATATATGTATATACATATAAATTTTAAGAAATAAACATTTTTCTTTATGGTGAAAAACAAAATTGTTTATAAATTTTCTTGCGGTTTTCTGATAATGGGCAGCCACATGCTTTTGTTTGTTTTTAGCCGTTTTTTCGGTCTTTGGTAAAGTGCCATAAAATAAAGTGTGAAAACGGCAACAAGAAGCAGCTAAAATGTCTTTAATGTAAACATTAAAAATTAATATTTAGAAAATGAAGACAAGAATGTAACAAGTGTTGCTGATTTAAGGTTTTTTTTTTTGCTGCATAAAAATTGTTACTTTTATTGTATTTAAGAAAATGTGTTTTTCAAATATAATTTAAACTAGATTTTAGATACAAACAACATAAATATAAAATATACAATATATTAAAAATATACCGATTTCTGGCCTGTACCGTAACATCCAATATTGAGTATTCAATAAAGAAATTTGCAGATGCAATAAAAAACCTTAAGCCTTAAGTTTTAGGACTTCAAACTTTTAGTGCCTCGATGGATGAGCAACAGTGCACAGGTCGCAGGTTCGATTCCTATCAAACACTTTGCTGAAAAAACCATACCTAAAATTCGTTACATTCAACTAAAAACAATAACAAAAAACACACTAAATAACCCAACCAACAAATCCATATCAATGCCAATATAAAAAAGAAAGCGTAATGTTGGCTTAATCGATGTGTGACTGTGCATTGACGAAGGAAGGTATGTAAACTATGCGCTGGATAGTCCGTGCCCAGTCACTTAAACTCCTTCTTTCCTCCTCCCTAAAACAGCTCTGGCATAATGCACTGGTCCCAAAAACAGAAGAAGAAAAAATAAAATGGGTGCCAGCATTATTCGAATACCAGATTTTTTTTGTGCAACTTTTGAAACTTCTTTTCATAACGCCAACCAGGAGTTGAATACAAATTTTCAGCTTATTCCGATAATTTATGTTCTGTGTAACTTTGAAGACAGAATATGACTTGAGTGGAAATATTTTGCAAAAGAATTTTTAATACAACAAAATGGACGACTTATGGCTGATGGCATTAGATGATGTTTAAGGACTGTTTTCTAATTTTATTTAACTCGCTTAACTTGCTAAAGTAAAACGCTTGTTAAATTATTTAAACAAAAATATGCGCTACAACGGTTTTATGAGCAGCAAATATGGCCGCAAGCTCAGGAAAAACGAACAGAAGACAAAATTCCGAAGAAAAAAATGTAATTGTAAGTATTTTGTCCCTCTTTACTTTTAATGCTTAAGTTTATTATGTCACAATGATTGACATTTTATTTTATAAATAAGTTATTTGTTTGCCAACACAACACAACACAACTCAACTGAAATCAAATAAAGGATATTTGATATTTTCCAGTTCACTTTAAATGTTTGCTGACGTATCGAACTCATTATTATTTGGAAACAAAAGTTGCATAATATAATAACGAAACAAATTTGAAAACAAATTTAAAACGAAAACGAAATATCACACATTTAAGTTATTTGTAACAGAAAGGTCACATATGACATTTTCATCACATTGTTTCTTACTCACATATTTAAAATCCCCTCAAAAGCATAAATTTACTTCAGCAAGATATTTATTTGATATCTTTTTATTTCACTGTAATAGTTTTAGTTTACCAAAAACAACAAAGACGAGATATATGAATGAAGGATATTCGATATTTTGTCACAACACAGACATATACTCGGCTCACATGTATCTAGTCCAGCTGAAAGAACTTACTTTTGCTTGTTTTTCACATGATTTTCTTTATTATTGAGTTAAAAACAATGATTTGTAATAATTCTGTTAACATTTGCACCATTTTAAAAACAAATCATTGAAACAATTTTCAGCAAAAACAAAGCAAATATGGGGATTTTGTTAATAGAATTGCATCAAAATATCATTCGTTTAAATGAATCAAAGAAGGGCAACATGTCCAGGGGGAATATAATCAAATCAATATATCGGATTATTTTCACATTTAACGTAAAATGCAGGAAAACCAGAAATAAAGGTTGGCTCAATGATCTTTTATAAAATCCTTGCTGGTTGTATCTACTTATTAAAATTTTTCTAACGATCAAGATGCTCCGGCCGAAGGTGGGTAAAACCCAACAAATTGTGCTAAATATTGAGAAATGAAAGAAATAGCTTTTACTCGAGTATTTTAAAGTGACTTCAAGTGTCACACTTGCCAGAAAGAAAATACATAAATGAAATTATACTATAATAAGAAGTGTGAGTTTTAATAAATTCCCCACTCCTGCCTGCCGCTATATACATACATATATAGTAAATATCTTGAGTAATCAAACTATTAACTGGCAATACTAAGCAATAATTATAATTTGTTTGCCACCCACCATATTAATGCCCTACGCAACCATATTGTTATCATTATCCATCAATTAGGTGTGACATTGAAATGCCTTTAAGTAACAGCACCTCATATTAATGCCGTACACCAATCTCAGCATTCTTATTGGCTGAACATATTATTGTTACTTACTATAGTTAGGAACAGTTTTAGTTATTGCCAGCAAATAAGTAACAGCACCTCATATTAATGCCGTACACCAATCTCAGCATTCTTGTTGGCTGACCATATTATTGTTACTTGCTATTGTTAGAAACAGTTTTAGTTATTGCCAGCAAATAAGTAACAGCACCTCATATTAATGCCGTACACCAATCTTAGCATTCTTATTGGCTGACCATATTATTGTTACTTACTATTGTTAGGAACAGTTTTAGTTATTGCCAGCAAATAAGTAACAGCACCTCATATTAATGCCGTACACCAATCTTAGCATTCTTATTGGCTGACCATATTATTGTTACTTACTATTGTTAGAAACAGTTTTAGTTGCTACCAGCCACTGCTTTTAAGTTACACCGGATCGAATTAAGGGCATTATTGCTAATGACTCCTCAATCAATTGCCCTGCACCAACCATATTATTGTTAATAATAATACAGTTGAATGATATGAGCTTTGAAATTGTTAAGGATACTGGCACAAAGTCTAAAGTGGCGTCGGAAAATAGCCTTTTCGGTTAAAAATCCAATCACCGTTGCAAAAATGTTGTGCCACAAAGGCCTGGCTCATGTTCAACTCTATACACTGTTATTCCAACTTATAATGCGCTTAAGGTAAAGTGAGCATTTTCAAACCCGTGCAAATGCAAATGCAAAACTACCACAATTAATCGTATTCGATTACGCATATTCGCCACATGCCGCGCCAAACAAAACGAATACACACTGGAGATGTTAAATTGAAATAATATCACATTTTCGACAATTTTCCTTATACTTAATCTTAATAACTTCCTGTATTTCTTTCATAAATATTGAGTAATTTGTTAAGCATCACTGCAGATTTTAAATTACAAATTTGCTGTATTACTAGAATAAGACAACAACAGCAAAAATATATTAAAAGAGTGGAAATCTCTTCAAAGATCTTTGCGTTCATTTAAATGCCAACGAAGCAATATTTCCTTCAACACAAAATAACAGAAAAAGAGGGCGAGAAAGAGACAGCAACGGCCACAAAATAATGACATGACTGTCTGATTTTCTTTAAACAAAAATAACTTGTTCGCTACAGATCACAAGTGCAGGCAGCCACTTGAGATGGATCCTCTGCGTTCGATAAACTCCCTCATTTGAATATTTCCTTGTTTTCTTTGGTTTTTTTTTTTGCTGGCAATTAAAGGGCCGTTTGTGATGATTATGTCTTTATTACACATTCAAAGATATTGTACATTCTCGGAAAATTAAGGAAATAAATTTTATGTTTTCAATAAAATTTCAGCTTTAAAGAATTTAATTAGAAAGAATTTTAATTATTTAAAAAAAGAACTTTCAGCTTCAAGAGTGGGTGGTTTCCTGGAAAATATTTAAAGTTTCTTTTTATTGGTTTTGTTTTGAAAAAGATTTATTATTGACATAATCAATTGCTATAATGAAATATGTATATAGAGCCAGTCTAAGGCTAAAGCTTTAGAGTGTAAAGCAATAATAAGGACGTATTAGACAAACTTGTGCATTTTCATATCAAAGAATAGTTTGAGTTTGAAATATTTTATGTTTGAAACTTAAACTGATAATAAAAATATGATTGTGGGGAAAATGTGGCTGGCTATGAAGCAAGTAAGAGCCTGGCCCAGACTTAAGTGTGATTGATCATACTATGGTTGATAACCGAAATGATATGGCTGGTTAAAATAGTGGAGTATTGGTTAGGCAAATAAAATTACTGGCTATTAAAAGAAGACTTTTAGGCATGATAATAATATGGTTATCTTTGCTCACAACCAAACAAGTAATATAGTGCTCAGAACTAGAGTAAAATTGGCTGTTGCAGTAATAATGCAATAATTGATTGCAATAAAATGGCTGTCATTTAATACAATATAGTTGATTGTAGCAATAACATGATTAACTGCTGTAAGAAATCCGACTGGTTACTGAGAGCTGTAGGTTCCATGATGACAACTATATGGCAGCTTTGGATTATATTATTGTTGTTTTGTGCTATATGTCTGGATGAACTAGAGCATGAGTTGATTTTTATATATAAAAAAGGGTCCAACTAAAACGCATTATATTAATTGTAAATAAAATAAAAAGTTTTCACAGAATTATTATAAAATTTTTTTATTATGATAGAAGAATCTATAACAAACAAAGTATCGGCCACGTCTCAGGTGATATACCTCTTTCCAACGGTCCATATTTTCAATGGCCTTGAGACATAATTAGTTGTAGTGTCGTTAATATTCCGAATTATTTGATCCTGTAGCTGTTGAACTGTTCTGGGCTTGTTGACGTACACATTTTTTTAAATATCCCCAAAGAAAGAAGTCCAATAAAAAGGTGTCAAATCATAGGATCGTGGCGGTCAATTAACATCGCCACGAAGGGGAATAACACGGGCATTGAATTTCTCGCACAAAATCATAAAGTGCCCGAAATACATTTCGATTTGAAGGCCCATTTTCGTAAAAAGCTTCAACAATGTTTTAAGGCGCTGTTCAATTGTGGAACTCTGCCGTGTTGAATTTTTCATACACTAAAACAAAGAAATTCCAGATTAAGTTGGGCAAAAAGCTTGACATTAAGTTGTGACTCACAGTTAACATCCTGCATTATGGCTGCTCCAGCCTTTAGTTTTACCAAAAGTTAACCATAATATGATCGTTTTGAACTTAATTTTTTCCGATTCATATTGTTGGTTTTGAACTTGCGATACAACAACAGCGCTTTACTTTTAGATCATTGTTGAACTTTTCCATCCAGTTTTGTCGTCTCCCGAACAATTTAATGAGGAGAGTGGCCGCAGTTGGTTGTTCAAAACTTTTTATTTTTTTAAATTGTGTCTACAACTTTCAACAGCCAGACTATTTCTGTACTGCAGATTAATTTGGTTTTGGCAACATTTATTGAATTTCAATAATCTTTTTTCTATTTCGAATTTTATATTGTATATTTTTTTTCTAGTACTTTTTTCTCCTCAATTCGTTTGAAGACTTTTTGCATCTCTTCAATCTTGAAAATTTTTCACACCTAAAATTTTTGTATTGTTGTTCCTGAGAGAAGGCGGCCAAATTAACGTCTGTTTGGAAATACCCTGTTCGTTCTGCCGCGTATCGTGGGCAAAACACATGTTGCTTGTAATTGTTATTCGTGGCTATTGATTGTTTATTTTGGCTTCTTATTGAGCTTTTGATGGTGCATTTTATATGCAAAATTTATACAAAAGAAACAAATTCCCAGAATTTGACGCAAATGCATTGGAATGTACAACTTTTCCTCTAAACAAGACAAAGAAAAAAACAAAAGTTCTAACTACAATTTTAAACACATTGTGGCTTTTTAGTGTTTTAGCCGGACAAACCTCTTGTACGAAAAAGCACATGGCCAATTTAAACAAAACTTCCTGTCGTGTAACTTAAAAACTAATCACATATTTAAAGTTAATTGAGTAATTTATAAATTTTAAAAGCGGCCATTGGAAGCAGCTTTAATTCTTCTGCCTGCCTTAAATGTCGCTACACACTATTCTGCTGACAAATGTTTAGCGTCCCTTTCTGGAGGCATTAACATACATTTCAGCAGCAGCAGCAGCAACAAAAAACTAATTAACAAAATTTTGTGGCATAGAAAAGCACTTGTTGTACTAAACAAAATGTTCCAGCTCGTATAAGTCATACCTTCCTTTTAAATGAATGTCCTTCCTCTTTTGTGGGGAAACCGCCCCCCAAATAAATTCGATTTTATATTTTATTGCTCATTACGGTTCCCCAGAGTCTATTTTCGTTGGCGTTTGTTAAGCAAAACAAAAAACAAACAAACAAAAAAATAAAAAAATACTAAAAACATTTTTAAAGCTAAATAAACAATTAGTTGATTTGTGTCTGTAGAAAATGACAGAAGCTAATGAGTGAGGTCACCCATTTCTGTTCAGTAGCTAAAATGACAACAACAAAAACGACAACAACAGCCACAACAACAGGGACAGCAACCAAAAACGCAACTCAATAAACTTTTAATTTACAGACTGAGGATTTTAGTGCAGTGACATGTTTTTATTCCCGACATCTCTTCCGGGCTGTGATTTTCGTTTTATTTTTCTTTTCAATCATTTCATCTCTTCAAAATTTTTATGCCTGTTTGTTGTTTAAAAATGTTGAGCTGCAAAATCCTCCAAAAATTTGTTTGTTTTTCAGTTCTGTTTATTTATTTAACTTGATGTCATTTTTTTCCGCTGCCTTCAGTTCCGCTGTTTTGTGAAATGATTGCAGTCGCACATTTTTTATTTATCAACTAGTGAGATTTGCAGCATCTGTTTCTTAGAAAAAAAAAGAAAGAAAAATTGAAATTTGTTTTGGAGTTTCAATACAAAATTGGCATTTGTTGGCTCTGCTGCCACATCACTGTCACTTAATGGATTTGTTTCTCTCTTTGGTAAATATACAATGAAAACAACTTAAAGTGCTTGAAAAAAACTTTCATATAAAAAATTTCATATTTCTTGCGGCCAAAATTGTATTCCGAATCTTAAAAAACTTTTTTCCATACAAAATATTTTTTTGCAAGACATCTTTTAATGAATTTTCTATAGCAAAGTTTTTGAACACCAATGATTTTCTAACAAAAATTTGTGGATAGGAAAGACTTCCATAGAAAATTTATTAAATCCAAGATTATATCCATAAATTTTCTATAGAATATCTTTCACTTCATAAATTGTTTAGCAATAATTTTTTACATCTACAAATCTTTTATTTTTCATAGCGATAAGTTTTCCAAAAAAAAAATCTGTTAAATCGTAAAAATGTCTATAAAGTTTTTCGTCTTCTTTTGGCGCTACAGTCCGTGGTGGACCTGGGCCTCAACCAACAAGCTTTTCCAGCTGACACGGTCTTTATCCAGCATCCTGCAATTTTGCACACCAAGTTGGCTGCGGTCCCTCTCCACTTGTGCGTGCCATCGGTTCCGTGGGCCTCTATTGCGTTGTCCCAATGGCTCTGCAAGTTTTTAGTGGTTTTAAAAAAATTTGTTTTAAAAAAATAAAAAACTATAGAAAATTTATTAAATGAAAGATATTTTATAAAAAATTATATGTTTCAATTTTCGTTAGAAAATCATCGCTTTTAAAGGTTTTCTATGGAAAATTTTTTGAAATGAAAAATTTTTTATGAAATATTTTCCTTGTAAAAAGAAAAGAAAATTCGCCATATCACTGAAATTTCTAAAGAAATTATAAACAAATATGTCATATCGTAGAAATTTCTTTAGAAAATTGTTCATATCGATAATTTTGCTTAAGAAAACTTAAAATTTTTTTGGTTACATATTTTCTATATCTGTTATAATGTCCGGTGACATAAAAATTTCACACCGGTATATCATTGGGATTATACAGACAGACATACATCACTTGGAAATATTGGACCCAGAAATTCACCGTCACAATTTTATAATTCTTGCACTCGAAAGCATTCACATTTTGTTACAGTCGCTGAACTGAAGTCGTAGTCTTTCTACTTACGGCGCACGCTTTGCTGAAAGTGACACCTCGAAGTGAGCAAAATGATCACTCCAAATGGTGAGTTGAATATGTGTTGGCATTATTTTGTCACTAACAACTTTGCTGGTGCGTTCAATAACTGACTCGTACACTTTCCATTCAACCATGTAAATTTGTAACAAACATGTGTTCTCTTCCCCAGAACAATTTATGAATACCATATATTTTTCCCAGTTATATATAAAATTTATATATATATATTTATATAAATACATTGGCAGTAACACTTACACATGTAAATACATACATTTTTAAGCCAGACATTTTCGGGCTGTAAGTCGTCCTTTGACATTTAATGTTATTTTCAACGTAAACAATTTAAATGCAACATAACTTGGGGCGCCAAACATATGTAGATATTTACACACAGACACACACACACGCAACTACTGCAACAACAAACTTATGACGAGGGCTTAATTTACATTTTTTCTCTCTCAGTTTTGCTTACTGGAGGCTGAAGGAAAAACCACATATGGCTTTTCAGCTGTTAAAAATAGCGCTGGTTAAATGCAAGGTCTTCAAATTATATGTTTTCTAGAAGTTTTAATCAGCTTTAAAGCAACAAAATAATTTTAATTGAATTTGTTTTGCAAACAAAACTGAACTGAAAATTGTTCTAAACGATTTGGTTATTAAAATTAAAGAAAACTAAAATCAAAGTCTACTTTTAGGGGTCATGTGAAATTTAAAGTAGGTTTTAAGGCTTTCAATACAAAACCACCCAATTGAATTGTACTGTTCGGTATAGAAAACTATCAATATGATATTCGATCTTGACAAAATTTATCGATATGGACAATTTTAATGGCTATAAACATGTCCTTAAGTAGCTGAACTGATAGAACAGAGAATTTTTACTTACTTTCAAACAACTGCATAGAGATTTTTCTTTGCCTGCCCAACAATCAAAGATATTTCCTGTTCAATAATAAATGTTGTAAGACAATTGGCAGACGTTGTTGGTGTTTTAAATGGGGCCTATGCAGAAAGTATTTTTACAACCAAAAAGGATACTTTTTTAATATCACTCGAATACGAAACTCTACAAAAATAGAAATTTTTCCAGAAATCCGCGAATATGCTGCGATCCAAAATGCAAGTGGAAAAATGTTGTGGTGGTCTTAGTTCGTCGTTATGTCACTACGCTGATGGTCTGTCTGTGCTGTTTATAAAATATATGTATATGAACCCAACTAAATTGTGTCCTGCGGCGGAAAAACGTTAAGTAAAGGTTAGTTGCCTTTTGCACCACCTTTATTTGTCCGTCTCAAAACATTTTCTATGCAAAAAATAAACACTTTTCGAAAATGTTTATATAAACTAGAGTAAGAATTTATTATGCTTATGCGTCACATGTATGTGTTTGCAAAGTTACGCACATAATTCTAGTTCAAGTCATTTGTCGAGGTATAAGTTAAGTTTGTGTTTGTGTTTGTGTTCGTTGGCAAATATACAAATACAATTCAAATATAAGGAGACGCTGGCATACGAACAAGGCTGCGTATAAATGTTTCAGGTGACTTTGAACGTTTTCAAATGTGATTTATAACATTTTACAAACACAAGTGCGAACAATTTACAACATTGTGTTTAAATATAAAACAATATATTATTTTCAGGGAAAGCTTAACAATTTTATAGAAAAGACTTTAAAATACACAAATACTTTTAACCCATAAGATTTCTAGCAGGATGTCTAGCCGGGGCCGGACTTAATGAGGCCTACTTTGGCTAGAATGTTCTTGTCAAACACTTTTAACAGCTGCGGGTGGCCGGTGATCAGGCATTTCATTGCTGAAGATGGAGGAATCAATAATGCGGTTGTCAGGAGTCCTTTAAAGATGCTGTTGTCTTACAAAAAGATGCCGTTTTTAGCCACCAATTGGATGACGAAGTTTAGAGGTGAATTGGTTACACAATTTTAGTCTAACAGACTCTCATGTTCGGTTTCCTCAGCCATCTGGCGAATTGATTTCTGGCCAGTGATTAGATAAATATGATTCCAAATAATGTACCACAAACTGATCTCATTCTATAGCTGATAAGCTGCTAAAAGTAGAGGTACCTCAATGATATTCCAGTCGAGGTTTTGAACACCATCAGGTTCTTATTTCCTGATAGTGTTTGGCTTCTTGCTCTTTAAAATTTTTAAGATTAAAAAAACTTCTAAAACGTCATTTCGTGCTTGAGTAACATTTTGTTTTGTGGCCAAAATTGTTTAATTATTTTCATAAATTGTTAAACCACAAATTAAAAATCTTATATGATGTTTCCACAACAGAAAGACATTTGATGTGAAAATTCCTCAATTTTTTTGCGAGATTTCTATTTAACTCTTTTCTATAAGTCGCTTGTTCGCGATGTGGCAGCGTTACACGAGAAAATAGACTGTTCAGTTCCACTTAATATTTACCTTTATTTGTTCTACAGGCTGTCAGGAACAAGGAGAGTACATCAATTGGTCGTAGCCGAAACGGCTTAACTAAGCAGGCCTGCCAAAAGACTGACTTCCTCCGTCTTTTCGCCATCAAGTTTGAACCAGCAATAGTTTTTTTTGTGTTGTTGTTTATGCAACAATGAAAAAACATAATACCCGGATATTTCAAAACATAATCACACACAGACTTTTGCCTTAAGTAGTGCACGAAACGGTAATAGAGTTCCAACCAAAACTAACACCAAAATATCTGTCAGTGTACGAAAAAACAAACATAAAAAAAAACAAAAGAAATAACTTTAGGGAGTTAAACATATTTTTATTACAGCTTTAGTAAAGGCTTTATTTGTGATTTAATGGGAAGGCTTTAAGAAGAAATCTTAGCAAGTAAAACTGGCTCGATTTCTCAGTCTAGTTTTGCTTGAGTTAAACAGGCTGTTCACTCTTTTCTTTTTCTATATAGAACTCATCGTTGGATTTTTATATCTCTTTTGTTTTGTATCTCGTTTTATATCTCTTTTGGTTTGTTTTGTAAAGCTGGCCCTTAGGAAAACCACTGCATGCACGTGAACACTGATAAAGAGGAAATATGCCAGGCAACTAAAACTAGTGTCGTTGTGAAATAATATGAAATAATCTGTTTTATTGGATTTCCAATTGCAGATTTAACTGCTCATGTGAGTTGAAAGTGTCTTAACAAAAATTTATTAAATAATTTTCAATATTGCGATGTTCTTTGCACATGTTCTGCGCACATTTCTTGCAACTTTTGTTTGCTTGTAGATTTTGGTGGTGGGGTAGTGAATATTCTTTAAATTACAAGCAAAATATTCCTTAGTTTAAATAGACCTTGAGTCAGGCCGCTGTGAACTTTTAAAAAGGATTTTTATCCTTCAACATTTTTATACCGCCTAGACCAAGCATAAAACTTAAGTGCTTTAAAAACCTGGAACCTTGCACGCAATAGGCAGCCCTTCAATTTTAAAGTTGAGCCAATAAATCACTGCATTTATACAAAGCAAAATAGCTTTGTTTTGTTTGTCCTTTCGATTCGAAATCGCATATCTGGACTCGGCTGGATTTAAATAAATTTAAATTTAATTTACCTTTTGCAAACACAGAAAAAAAAACTACACATAGTTTTAATAAATATAAAGTTTCCCTTACAAACTATTACATTTGCCACCAGACATCATAAATTATTATCTTACCAGTCTGCTGTTGTGGAGAGAAAAACTCACTCCCCTGCAGCTGCACAAACCCCTTAAAAGTCCTTGATTATTTTAACCACAATTATTATACCAAGACTGCAAAAAAAAAAAACATATTTTCCAACCGCAATTATACAAAATAAAATAAGGGAATTTTTCATGATATGGAAAATAATGGAGGAAAAACCTTAACAACTTTTATTTATGCATTACCATTGCGGAGAATACTCGTCCTGGCAGCACTGCTGGCAATTCCGTTTCCTTTACCACATGAATGCCAAAGCGAAGAACCAGCTACGGCAAAAGAAGAAAACACTGCACTTTGCTACGGCCAATGCTGGCATGTAAAACAAATAAAAATAGATAATGGTAATACAGCAATTATGCAATTACTTAATTTAGTATACATTTGCCATAATTCCGGTGGACTAAGAAGACTTTGGTTTACGAACTGATGCGAGTGTGTGCTGCTAATTAAGGGTTATCACACAATGAAAATAAATCGATATTATGATTTCGAAGAAGTAGGGGATTCACAATTTAGTTACTATATTTGTTTATCTGGGAATGGTCATGCCAAATAAGACAGTACAGAAATCAATTCTGCGAAAAAACCCAGAGTTGGTAACTCCGTTATTTATATCTAGAGTAGCAAAATAAAACAAAATGTTTGAATCAAAATTAGTCCTACATGCTTTTGCTTTTTATGATTATTTGAATAGCCCGTGTAATCACGCAAACTCAAATATGGCATCAATAGGAAAAATAGTGTATACACAGGAACATTAAGGTAGAGCCAGCTTAGCAGCTGTCATAAACGTTGTTGTCGTATGCTGCCCATGAAAGTGGTTCATATATTTATATTTAATAGTTCCCTAATAATTCCACAAGTCATAAATTCTCGCCTACTAAATAAAAACATACATAATTTTTAGCAATATTTATATAAAAAGTTCTGCTTCTTCGTAGTTTAGAAAACATAACTCGATTTTTATTCTTTTAACCGGCCGACTTCTGTTACAGTTCAGCTACTTTATAGTTCCAGCAAAAATTTTTAAAATACAATTTCATGTCCTTGTGCTAAATGAAGGTAATTTTATTTGCTTGTTATTTAATAAAACATCAAGTAAGAAACGCAAAAAAATTTGTTATTTAGTTATAAATGTCTGTTGAAACATTGCGCTCAAAATGCTGCTTCAATTAAAATGTTGAATAAATTATTTCATCCTAAAAGTAGGCAACACATTCTCTACAGCTCAAATGTATGCCAAATTTTCTTTAGATAAGTAAAACCTAAATTATTTGGTGGCTCAAAGACGCGCTTAATTTTCGTAGTCAAAATTGTAAACATAATTTTTAATATTTTATTGCAAGTGAAAAAAAAAATGTTAATTTATAGGAGACAAAAAAAAAATTATATATATTTTAAAATTTTTAAAGTGGCCTTAAATTAAAACTTTTCACTTCTGGAACAAAGAAATTTAAGTCCTCTTTCTATTTTTAATCCTTCAAGAATTTTCCTATATAAAAACTATTCGCCCTGAAAGTATGCAACGAAATCTTATGAGCCACATTAACAGTTGCTTGTTTTATAGATAAGTTTTTAGTGGCCACTGGATTATAATATTAAATTTAATTTTTAGTTAAACTTAAGGAAGATTTTTTGTCCTATTTACTTGCATTCAAAAAAGAAAATGCACTCAACTCCAATCAAGCGGCTAAAATGTCTAACAAACAAATCAATGTCAAAAATTGTTGTCATCAGCAGATTCTTGTTATTATTTTAAATATTTTTTTTTTAGTTAAACACAAACACACTACACTTGGAGAAAAGAAGTTTAAAATATTCGGAGAAATTTTTGTGCTTTAATAAATTTTTTAATACATTTTTTCGGAAGCTTTTCCCAAATTATTAACTAATTATTGTATGAAACGAAGGGTTATGAGTATAATTCGTTTCTCTGCGTGTAGCCGAGGCCTCTATGGGAATTTATTATAAAAGGAGTTTATTTTATTGTTTTTTTTTTGTTTATAAAAAGGGAGCGTAAAAAAATCTGTAAAATAAGAAAAAAAACAGCAAAATGCCGACAACCTTCTGGCTTTATTGCCATCATCATTGCGTCTAAATTGCCTGGGTTTTTGTGTGTGTGTGTTTGTTAAACTATATATAAATATATTTTTATTTGAAATTGTTGTTTTTGTTTTTCTGTGCCATGCAGCAACTTAACTTTTTGTGTCTTTAGGTTTTTTGAATTTTTTACTCGATGTTACTTTATACGCTGCTGTTTCATTTCTTGCACTCTCTTGTGTTGAGCAGGAATCAAACAGGGCCTAAATATGAATGTGGAAATTCATGAAGTAGACGAGAAAAAAAGGCTGAGCTTTTTTGCATACAATTCCCTACATGTGTTGACGTCTGGTAAAATTTATTACTTCCTTATGCTAAAATGGTTATGAAAATATATCTTGGTTTTGTAGAAACCTCTAAAAAAATGAATGTATGACGTAAAAACAATAGCAAGAAAGAAGCATTGGCAAACATTAAAAGCCTTGTACAGGCGCGTTTGTGTGTTGGTTGGTCTTGAAAAATGAGACAAAACATAATTTTAAGGCTCTCAAGCTCCCAAGTCCAAATTACATGAAAAAATTCTTTACAAATGAAATAAAACTTGTAGGGCACTTTAAAACCATACAAAATTCTTCCTTAATCGGGCTGAAAAGTAGAGCAAATGTTTGACACAAATTAAGTTAATAAAAAAATGTTCATTAGCAAAAATCTCCTCATCAAAAGTCAACTATTCTTTTAAAGTAAGAAGACATAAAGGTGACAGGTTTTGCATATCGTTTGCTAATTCTAATGCTAAAGATCTGTATAGTAATAGAAGACAAGGCATCACCTGTTACACAAGCAGTCTTCGGATTTCTTTGAATTTGTTGAAATGTTCAATGAAATTGCACAATATTTTCAACAAAGAATATATATTATTTATTTCATAGATTGTTTATGTTGCAGTTAGAGAAAGTCCTGTCTTAGTTAGTCTTAGGTTTCAGAACCAGCTACATAAATACTATCAATAAGTTATTTAATTGCTGTTGTTAGCATAATATTATTAGTTTTACCATACTATTATTGTGGTAACTCAGTAATGGTTTAAAAGACACTATAAATTTTATATTTTAATGTTGTTCAACCGTGTTCTAATACTGAGTTAAACTAATATTAATTCAAATTAATCATATTATCAGTATCAATCATATTATTATGCTTACCAATCATATACTTGTCAAAAATTATTCATAAAAGAGGCCAGAAAGTTTCTAAGTAAAAGCGAAAACTATTTCACATCCTTGCGGATTCGTTTGAACAAATAACTTGCAAAAGTCTCTTTTCAAAAGTCTGGACAAATTTTAAAATTTTTAATCACTAATTTCTGTTTTACAGTTTAAACGATTTTATGCAGAAAATAAAACCTACAACTTTTCCCTGAAACTTTATTTTAATGGAAAAATGTTTTAAATCCTTTCTGGTGTCTGCTGCTTAATTATTTGAAATACTTAGACACAAAACAGATT
The DNA here is from genome assembly GCA_932526305.1 of Epicampocera succincta. Classification (NCBI taxonomy): domain Eukaryota; kingdom Metazoa; phylum Arthropoda; class Insecta; order Diptera; family Tachinidae; genus Epicampocera; species Epicampocera succincta. The sequence continues at coordinate 58,111,044 of OW052036.1, read as the reverse complement.
TTAATTGGTTCATAAATTCTAAAACCCTATTTCAAGGGTTATCATTATATTTTTTTTCGGTTTTGCCTTGTTTGGTTTACGGCTGTGAAGGTCACCGGGTAATTTAATACGTTACATTAAATTTCCGAACAACCTCGACAAAAGCTTTAACATATTGTCAAGTATTTGGCCAACAAACACCCCGGCAATAACTTAAGAGTTTCGTATGACACCTTTTTAAAATTTTCATATTAATCTTGAAAATTTATGATGTGGCCCGGCTTCCTTAAGAGCAGTAGCAAAATGTACAACAAACAACTGCCACAGCTCTTAACACTTCTGAGTACTGGTGTCTTCGAACAGCCGGAGTGTTTTGTTTTTTGTTTTTTAATAAAACTAAATAAATTCTAAACATATTTTATAAAGATAGTTAGTTGTTGCTTTTCTGCTCTTTTCATTTTTGCCAACATTTTAAGTATTCATTAAAAGTTATTGCCAGCTTGCCACACACACACACACACAAACACACACATTCGCACACACTCGCCCACTTTTAGATACAAGTATTAATTTTAAGTGATTTTGTATGCCATTCGTTCGTTCGTTCGTTCAAAGATTCACTTCGCTTCGGTTGAACAAGGATTTAAGTTGTTGACGGTGAGTGAGAGAGCGAGAGAGAGCAGCACGATGATGCGGAACACTTCATCTTGTTGCCGCACGTGATATTTAATAGTTTTTAAGCGTGAAAACGTAACTGGGAATAACTCTTTGACATTTTGCGCAGCAGACCCACAAAAGATGCTAAAGTTTAGGTTATTAAAATGAATTTATTATTCCAATGTTATGGAAATGAAAGAGATTAACAGCCCGAAAAGCGGAGCATTAAGTGTTTAATTAACTTTTTTTCCTCTTCATAAAAATGTCTTAAGTGATTAGAATGTTGTTCATCACATTTGAATAGACTTTGTGGGAAACACCAAAAAAAAAACGATGCAAAAAAATTGTGTCAATCAGAAAAAGGCTTAAATTCGTTGGCAGTGCCCTCGAACTCTGAATTGCATGCGAATTTGTAATTTTCTTTATTAAGCGTTTTATTCTTCACACGTCATTAATGCTGCAGAAACCATTTGTTGAAAGAAATACTCGAATAATTACAAAATATTCGAAAGTTTCGGCTAAAAATGTTAATGGACGAATAGAGTAATCGACTAACAGGCGTGGAACCAGTTCAGCAAGTTCAGTAACTGCCAGAGCCGGCCAAGTAACATAAAGGCTTGTAACTGTTCAAAAAAATAGTCATTCAAGAGATTAGTTCACAATTAATTGCATCAAATATTCGAATATTAATTCGATTGAAGGTTAATTTGATCTCGTACTTGCATCATTACCACAAATATTACATTTAAATTATTTTTCAAGTTAAAATTTAAGCTACGAAGGATATAATGTTCGAATAAAAATTATTTTTGCAAATAAGTTTTTGAAAAAATATTTATATAATTGTTTTAAATATGATAAGATTTATGTAAATGTATAAATATATATATATATATATAATATGTATATTCGATTAATTATTCGATTTATTATTCGATTAATTATTCGAATAATTATTAGATTAGTTATTCGATCATTTATTCGAATCATTGTTTCCTAAAAAAGAAACAGCTTTTAGAATAATAAGGTTTCATTTTAGTCACTGTTTCTTGTTTTTTTCGGTTGAACACTTCTTGGCAGAAAAACACACACTTCGGAATAAAAACACGGCCTTAAGTGTTGGGCCCTCATTATCTTACAAAATTAATAAACTTTAAAAACAAACTAGTTGTTGGATGCGTTGTCTGCCCGACGTCAAAGGCAACAACGACAACAAGAATTTTATTTAAGCACTCGAATTTATTTCACTATTTACCTTAAATCACTCTAACGAAAAACACAAAGTACTTTTGTATGCTTTTTGAAACTCTTAACTTTGTACGTCTCTACTTCAGGCACATGAACGTATGCATCCCAGCTTGTTCATCAACAAACACTCTACCTGATAGCGAACGCCAGCCAATACGTCGTTGTGTGCGAGAAAACGTATTATTTGTCGGTCTCAAACGGCAGACTTAATAAATACTCATACTAAATTGAAATTTCTGACATTGATTCATTAGTTATTGGTCTTGAACTGGTAATAATTTAAACTAGATTATTTGTGCAGGTACAAAATATCATTCCAAGTCATCGTCTGGGATATGGCACGAACGACGATTAAGAAGGTTTGTTGAAAGTTAAATGACATGACGTATATAGTTGTCGCTTTGTAAAGAGTATTTAAAACTAAAATCAAAGCAATCATCTAGTTTCTACAAAACGAATATTCTATCTAAAGCTTTTTGGTACGGCATCAACATTAAAGTTTTATATTTAATTGTATTTAAGTATTCCTTAAATCCTTTTTTTTCTTGTATGTATTTAATTTCCTCACTCTTCCCTAAACGAATGCATTTAGAAATTTAAAAGCCCAAAGGATTTTGTTGTATTGAATCCAACAATGGTCCAAGCACCAGCTCTCCTGTCTAAGTGCTTCAATTACTTACCAACTAATTTGCAAAAATATGCAGTTAAAAGTATTTGTTGTGGAAAAAAGTTTTATATGGGTATTTGGCGCCAAGAAAAGTAGAGTATCAAAAAACAAAAGCTGTCCGACCAACTGTTATATGATCCTTTGCAGATGTTTTTAAATGTTGGTCTTTCTAACAGAGAAGAACTTCCTTTTAATAGAAGTTCTTCTTAAGGAGTAGATTTTAAGAAAAATTAATTTTAATCGAAAGCTGAAAGATTTATTTTGAGCGCCCATTTTTTTTTTTTTGAACGGGTACTTTTTATATGTATGAATTATTTTAACTTTTAAAGAAGTTTGTGTGAAGTTAATAATTTGTCCTTTTTTTCTTAATTATATTTTCTAGTTGCAAAAAAACGAAAACAAATAGAGGCCGAATCTTATGCCAGTTAATTGTTTAAAAATATAATAAAAAATGTATTTGGCTTAACAATTTTTTTGTTTGAAAATAAAGCAAAATTAAAAAGGTTATAATCTGATATAATATATTTTCCTTGTTGAAGAAATGAGCGGTTTGTGTTCATTCTTTGTGGTTGGAATGTGCGAATTGTTTTAAAAATATGTATGTAGTCAAACAATTTACCAACTGATTCAGCGTATTTCTTTTTATAGAATTTTATTAAAAATTTAAAAAAATATTTTATAAATCTAAGTTTAACTGCACTATTTCTTAACCATGTTTTTTCACAGCTTCTTTATTAATCATTTATGAAGCAGATTTATCAAGACGTATCTGCTCTATATATAGATGTTTTTTGGAAAATAAGTTTTCTGTAAAGAATATTTTTATATCCATGTTTTCTTTTTTTGTTCCCCCGCGTAGGAGCGACATGTTTCGCAAAGCAAATGGGCCAAAAGCAGGCTAAAGCCCTCATGAGTGGCCATATTGAAATAATTTAAACAGACACAAGTATATATGTGTACATGTGTGTGTGTGTGTGAGTACTCTCCTAAGGTTTTGCCATACAATATCCCAACTTACATACATACATACATATAGACATACAGTAAATCTTAAAATCCATTGAAAATACGTTTTGATTTGAATATTTGCATGATTGCGTGTGTTTTTCTGTTAACGTTCGTACATGCCAAGTTGTTGCTGTATGTGTGTGTGTGTGTTGGTAGACATGACGTCTGTTTGGTTCTGGGTTTAGTTTTGGTGAAAAGTCCAAAAATGCTGTTATTTAGGCTGCAGCAATGTGGCAATTAAAAGGGATTTATTCTTTGCTTAACTTAATTTCCAAAAGTGATGTTTGATTTTCATTTTCTTCGACCAACATCATCAACACCACCCCCACCCCCAGGAGACAGGCAAAACTTTTTCATGCCTTCGAGCCAAATAAAGAATTTAAGTTTAAAATGTAATAAATTTGTTGCACACCCTACAGACGGCGGCAACAAAATGGCGCATTTAAAAACGAGTTTAGGAAGTGAATTTTGGTTTTAAAGGAATTACAGAAAAACTATTTATATTTCAGCGTTTTCAGCTATTCCCAAATCGGCTTAGTATTGTCTGCTGACTGATATCTCTTGTAAGCCTAAAAGAAGGCCACACTTTTACCGTTTGTGCTTAGCCTGTAGCGTATGCTGCATGCAACATCTGTTGTAGTTTCCCGCAACTAAAACTTTTACTCAAAATCTCTTCACTTTCTTTCCAATACCGCCTGAAATCCCCCAGACGTTTACAGAAAAAGTATTAAGCTCTTTCTCGTACATACAATTAATTGTTATCGATTTTGTTGAAGATAGATTTTTTATTGGTTTGCAGTCGGCACAGAAAACTACAACAAAATTATACAAGTTGTTAGAGAAAAGAAATGTATAAGTTTCGTCCATGTGCGCCGGAGATGTGTTAATGAAAAACTTTATGTTAAGGTTAATTTAGTAATTACTTTTTCTATTATGAACTGAACTGAACTGAAATGGAATGAAATACAGAGAAGCAAATGAATGACAGAAAAAAATCAATATGCCAGAATTAACAAAAGAGTTTCTGCATAAACTTGTGCATGTCGTCCACATTAGATACCTGGTGCTGGAGTTTAATCAACTTTGGCTGCTACTCCGATATATAAATGATTGGGGAAAGAAAAAAAAGAGTAAAATTATAAAGCTGATTTTGAAAAGGAAATTAAATGGTAGAAAAAGAAATTTTAAACGTCTTCACATCAATTTGCAGCTTAAGGTGGAAAAAAAAGAAAACCAAAACAAAATCGGAATTGAGACGTTTTGCTTCAAAAAAAAAAAAAAGAGAAAAAAATTTATTATTTTAAATGTATTATATATTTGTGATGATATATTTAGACAAATATTAAAAAAAAAACATATATGTTTTCATTATGAAGTCATATTGAAACAACATGACTTGAGCAAGTCCATTCAACTTGTTAAAAGCCACTAAAAATTGAATCACAATAAAACTAAACAAAAGCAACCTTAAAATGACATTAATCAGTATTGATATTAATCTGTAGAAAGATGAAACGTTTCTGTTGAAATGTTGCAGATATTCCTAATATTTTGCCTCCAAAAAAAGATAAACATTTTAGAGAAAACTTTTCTGTACGAAAATTACTTATTACTTTAAGTTTTTGTTTGTTTTTTTTTTTAAGTTATTTAGGTTCTGAGATACTGCAAAGCAAAATGTGAGTTACTCTTGTCCTAACCAAAACTTCGAAGAAAAATTTGTAGACATTTTTAATATTTTTAATCTAAAGTGCTGGCAAAGCATTTGAAAATTACACTGTTTTTAACCCCCTTTTCCTGTAGCTAAAATTTTTGCATTTTTAATAGCTATTTCTAGCAAATTATTTTAGATGAATTGAAAAATTCAAGTAATTTGGAAAAACTTTTCTGATCTATTGTTAAGAAAAACATCATGTTTTTTTAAATTAAAATTAATTAAAATTTGGGCCATATTTGTTTATGAAAATTAACGCGGATATAGAGTTAAAAAAAGACAAATATCCATTGATCTAAATACATGTGAAGCAGTTGCGACACAGAGTGGAATGTTTCCACTCATCAATAATTTGCTTATGGGAAACAGTCAAAGAATTTAATAATTGTCATTAAAGTGTTTGCTACAACACAATAAGCAGCACAACTTGCTCTATGAAGTATGCCACGAAAAACTAACTTGTGTGCTTTAAATGCAGGAAAATATTAAACAAAAAAATATGTTTATTAAGACTTTGTTTCTCTAAAATCCAAGTTTGTGTTACTCAAGTCCAATATCTTTATTTAAATAACTAAAAATCACTAAAACTCAATTCCAATAGAGTATTTTATTTTCTAAAAATCCATAATTCATAGCCTAACTTAAGGCTCATAATTATAAATAATTCCTTTGCCAACTTTTAGTCTTTGATAAATCCCCAAAAATCATTAACAACTTTAAAAACAAATTATATTAAGTTTCCTTAGTGTCCCAGTTGAGTTTGTTTAATCTATTTGGTTTCCAATACACCAACATACATATAAACTATAAACAAACAGAAAATTAATTTCCTCTTGCTAAATTTATAAACATGGCAGAAGTTTTTTTGTTTTACTTTTTGTGCTGAAGTCTTATCAACAACCTGCAATATGTTTTAATTTACCATCAAACATTAACAACTTTTAATTTCCTACCCCACCGTTCAGTTGAGCAAATGCCAACAGAAATAACAGCAACAACAACAATAGCATAAAAACAAATTTCAATGACCTAATACCTGTATATCAAACCCACACAAACGCACAATTGTACAGACTGGCAGACAGACAGACACACAGACAGACAGACAGTTTATAAACTTAAGTTGTGCAAAATCGAATATTTACTAGCCAGCCACGTTATTTTGTTTAATATTGCTTTGGCATCAGTTGGAGCTGTTTTAATAGCAACAGCGCTAGTGGCAGTGGCAGTGATAGTGGTGCTTGAAGTCGGCAACATTAGCGGAGACGGCCAAAGATGTAGAGAAAAAAAAACAAGAAATTACGTACACAAATGACAATAACGGCAAGAACAATATCAGCAACATTACAAACACATTGATTACTTAGGCCAAAACCGTCTAAAGAGCCAAATAGCTGGCCAGCCAGCCAACCACAAAATTACCGATGAGTTTGCTTAAACAACAGCAACAACAACTTGTACAACCAAAGGCACAACAAAAACAATACAGCAGCAGCACAACATTAGGCAAAAAACTTTAAATTCCATTTTTTTTTTAGTTTGCCATTAAATGTCATCTGTGTTGGAAGGGCAGTGAGGAGCCAGCATTTATAACGGTCATAGCTTTTGTTTGTTGGTATTGATATTAACTGCCACACAAACACTCACACACACACACACACACGTACACCCGCCAACTTGCTTATTTGCCTGTTTGCTGTGTGGAGATCCTTTACAAAATCTCTTATCGCGCCAAACTGTAAAATTGTCAACTGATGGCGCCATGTTTGCTCCTAAATACATAATGGACGGTCTTCTGTTACCTCCAAGCAAACGCACGCACTGCTCTAGATGGCCATGGCGACCGACAGTCGAAAAAAGCAAATGGGGAAAAATCTAAAAAAATATGCAGGCAGTTTTCTTTTAATTTTCTGCCATAATGTTGTAAATTTCATTTCTATCTTTTGCCAGCTCCCCTTTTTCTGCTTTTCAGCGCAAAAAGTCGCAGCGCCAACCGACTCGGACGTTTCGAGTACGTACTTTTAAAATCTCATTTTTATTTTCCCAACAAAAGTATCAGAAAAAAATCCTATTCGATTACCGTTTATATCTTTCAATGTTATTTTTCCTGCTCAATAAAGAATTGTAATGGAAAATAGCAAAACTTATGCGAAATACAAAAATACTGACGGTTGATTTTGAACGCTGTTCATAATGTAATTAAGTGGGTGGGTTTTTTTTTTGCCTTGTGAATACACACCCTACAGGCGGTCGTTTGGCAGTAGCAAATATAAGAACTCAATTAAACACCAGCTAATCGAAATTATATTTAAAAAAACCTTTAAAAAACAACTTGTTTCACAGCAGTTTTATTGAAAACGATCTTGGAAAAATTTAACGTCTTTAAAACACATTTTTTGAGAAAACTCCTTTTGAGAAAACTCCTTTTCAAAAAATGTGTTTCATATAAATCCCGTATAGATATTTTTATAAAAATGCCTTTCTAAAACCGAAGACCAAAGTGGCTGGTTAAAAAAGTACTTATTAAAAAAAAAATACTAATATTAAAAAGTACGTTTTTAAACAAGTTCCTTTTATAATTGTATACCTGATTATAATAAGTCCTTTGTTAAAAAGTATCCTCGTAAAAATTGTGGCATTTTGAAAAAAATATGTACCTATTTGTGAAAAACAAATATGGTTTTAAAAAAAGGATTTAAAAAACACACTCCTCTCAAAAATGTTTTTAAAAAAAGTATTTAAGCGAATGCAACCCTCTTAAACTAAATAAAACTACTTTTTCAAAAATAACTATATCCTTTCGTACGGCACTTCATGGCTTCTCCACAGAAAATGAATTCCCACAACTAAAATACGGTCATGTCCGGCTATGAAAGGTTGCACTGTAATATGTTGAAAAGCTGCTTTTATAAAATACCAGTTAAATTCAAAAGGCTTCTTTATGTAATAAGTTTTAAGCAACAACTTTCTTTTAAAGAAAAGTAACGAAAAATAACAGCCTCTTTTAAAAAAGTACAATTTAAAAAAGTATCATTTTGAAAAAAGTACCATTAGAAAAAAATACCCCATTGAACACTATATCATTTTCAAAAATAATATTGATAAATAATATTATTTTGAAAAAGTGCAACTTTAAAAAAGTATCATTTTGAAAAATGTGCGTTTCGAAAAAAGTTCCATTTTAAAAAAAGTACCATATTTAAAAAATCTATTTTATATACTTATTATTTAATAATTCAAAAAATACTTTTTTCAAAAAAGTACTTCTTTGAAAGGAGTACAATTTTGAAAAGATCAAAAGAATACCGTTTCCAGAAAGTACTATTTTGAAAAAAATTACAATTTGGAAAAAAATTCCATTTTGAAATAAGTACAGTTTTGAAAATAATGCCATTTTGAAAAAAGTAGCATTTTGAAAAAGTACTATTTTGAAAAAAGGTATATTTTCAAGAGAGTACCATTTTTAGAAAGTACGTTTTTGAAAAAAAACCGTATTGAAAAAAGTACAAGTTTGCAAAAACGTACAATTTTGAAAAAGTACCATTTTGAAAAAGTACAATTTTGCAGAAAACAATTTCTATTTTTCGAAAGTGCTTTTCAAGACAAATTCGCTTACAAAAATTTCAAGTCCAAGCCGCGCCTATATAAATGTCGTATCGGTAACGCACAGTTTAATAAAAGTGCCAGGTACAGCATTTTTCTGCCCCCCAATGCGGCTTCCTAATAACTTGCATGGCCTCTTTTGACATTTAATAACATCTTTTTTATTTCCCAGCAACTGTTGCCAAGGATTTTATAATTTTCTATTTATTTTTTCTACTCCACTCTATTTTTGTCACATTTTTAATATTTGCTCATGTTCCCGGTCCTCCCTGAGTTTTTGTTTCTTTGCTGACATTCAGCTTTTGATTGTAAAGTTTTTTTCAACAAACTTTTTAATATTATTTGTAGTCGTTTTTCAACTGTTTCTTGCGGAACTTTATTCCATCTCTGCCAAGTTCTTATAAAGTAATTTTCTATTTGGTTGTGCTCTTGGAACAGGTTCCTTTACGAAATGTTGGTATTTGTGTGCATGTGTGTGTGTGTGTGTGTGTGAGTTTGTTTGGTTGTTTGTTTAATTTCTGTGTGTGAAAGACTGGCAAGAGAATGTCCTTTGATGCGTATCGAATTTCTTAATAGCCTTTAATTTGTGATTGGAAATTCTTTTATGTTGCTTTGCTAAATTAAGGACTTCAATATTATGGTTTTGTTTATGGGAAAAGTTGTTTTTCCTTTAATATTTAGCGGTTTCGTAGTTTCTCGAATTTTGGGGGGTCCTTTTTTTTTTGCTTTTGCATTTGACCAGACTCGTTAGCTGTGATTTTAAAACATGTTACGTAGACAATTTGCGCCATTAATGTTTTATTGTTTTCCAACACAACAACACAAAAAAAAAAAAACAAAAACCAAACGAAAAATATTAGAAATTTGGCGTTTTCTTATCTTTGCCAGAGGAAAAGTTTTCTTATTTTTGGAACGCATTAACTGTTTACGTGGCACTCTTACTAAATATTCAGCAGTCCCTGCCTCAGCGCTTGCTGGTTAAATTGCCACTCATTTGCGCAATTCTTAATTGTAGAGAAAAAGAAAGAGACAGTTTTGTATTCATTTGTTTGAGTGAAGGAATCAAGGAGGTTTCAACTTGGCCATTTGCGAACTCCTGCTTAATTAGGCCGCTTTGTCTGGCTACGGCTTTTCGTTGTTATGCAGCAAAATTGGAAAAATTTATAATTTATTACTTTATAAGCCTTTCAATAGCAGCGAAATTAAGAAAATGAATTGAAAATGGGCTGAACTCAGAAATCGATTGTTATTTAGTGAAATTTCATTAAGTCAGTTAATTAAGATGCTGCTGAAGTCTAGGACTTTCTTTTATATGGAAATTTATGGCTTTATAAATTTCTATGGGTAGCAGAAGCTGAAGGACTTACAAACAATTAAGACAAAATAATGGAACTCAAACTTCTGGTCTAGTCCAGTAGTTTTCTGTCTTATATGATAATATTTTTTTATGCAATAAAAGACCAGCAGAAATTCTCATAAATTTTAGCAGGAAATAGTTACTGATAGGGGTAAAATTGCACCCCCCTAAAAGTGAAACATTTACTTTTAGTTACCTCGACCAGTAGCGGGTTATTGGGATGTTAAGGGAGTTATGGGATAATTTGGTATCATACAATTTCAGGAGCGCGCATATTGTGAAAAATAATCGTTGAGAAAAAAGCAGCGGCAAAATATTTTACAATTTAAATGGAACAAGAAGAAAATAATATAATTTTTTATGTAATTTTTGTTTGCTTTTTGCGCTTTTTTCAAGTTTATTTTAACATATTTTTTGTGCTGCAGCACGTGGCAGCAATGGCCGTTTATGCAGATTTAAGTCATTCCTTTAAAGTTCAAAAATATATTCTTTTTACAGCAACAAAAAAGAATTTGGCTATTTAACAATAAAACTAATACATCCCAGTTTTATAAAAATTACACTGAAGAAAAAAATTGAGTAAAATTTTTTTGTAGAAAAATAAAAACATCTTGTATGGCAAAATTTTAACAGAACAGAGGCGAAATAATTCCTTGATTGCAACTCATTTTTATTTGCATTAAAACATTTTAAATTATATTGCGTACAAAAACCGGATTTTTTTGGGTTTCTTTAAGTGCAGTTCTTAAAAAATTCTTTCAGATTTAAGTCGAAGAAGAACACGTCATGTGAGCCCCTTTTATCTGCACACACACATACAAAACCTCAGTTGCCATCTTTTGTTGTGTCTGCCATGATAATAATCATGTAATCACGTTTGTTTGCTGTATAAAATCCTTGAATAAAAGCGTGCCTGTGAGCCAAAACTATTGTAACTTAATTTTAAACAATATTAATTGCTTGAAAGCCAACCACACATACAGACACTGTTATTGTGCGCAAACATACAAAAGCATATTAAAGGCATTTGTTGTGTCCACACAAAAAACAAACCAAAAAAAAAGGAAAGCGAATGTCCTTTCAAACTATTCATCTTTTGTTAAAACACAATGTCTGGCAACGACGAAAAAAGGTCATGTTTGTGTCAGAAAATATTGTGTCTGTCCACTTTGCTGTGTTTTTGTTTTGTTGCTTTGTGGTGTTTTAATTGCTGTGGGGAAATCGGCAGATGAAAAGCGACTTTTCAGCCAGGATTAAAGAAACAGGATATATGAAGCAAAATTGTCCTTTTCGATAAAAATCCATAGAATTAATATCTGTGTGTAAAAGTGTGTGGCAGATATACATACAACAGTCACATACATATATTTATACTGTCCCCATTTGGTCACTACTCGAAACCCTGTAAGTCCATCGTAAATTTCCCTATAAACTTCCATGTCTTCTGTTCATATTTATAAATTAAGAAAAATATTGTAATATATTAATTTTTCTTGTCCCTAGCAAAAAGTAAGGAATCACTTTTAAAGAACTTCGAAATCATCATTTTATTTACGTTTGGTCCTTCAAAATGTTTTTGAAACAAACGACTAGTTTTGGCACGATTAACAATTTGAAGGAACATAATGAATATATAGCAACTAATTTGACGGGTGTAGCTGCTACAATGTGACCGCCATCAGCTTTGGAACTGCTTGAAAGTAATTCTAGACCAAGAACTATAACTACTACAATTCTCCTTTTTCGCAATTCATTTTTCAGTTTATAAAATTAAAAAAAAAACTCTTCAAATGGCAGGAATTGGAATAACAAAAGGAAACAACTTCGATCCTTTAGTACAATATCGAAACTCTGCTCTGAAATTTTATATTTATTTTTAATAAAGATTTCAGAATCATTTAACAGATAACAGTCGATTTTATATATGACAACTTGAGTTTCATGCTGAAATAACATGAAATTTTACATGCAACATCGCAGCACCTTCATTTTCCTCATATTCAGAATCTATTGGTAATAAAAAAAAAACATTTTCGTTTCATAAACACAGTGTCGATGGCATGTAGTGATAATTAAGATGTCCTTTGAAGCTGCAAATCTAATTGCAAATTTTTTCAAACGTTTGGAAAAAAGTACTTCTAGCAACTTAATAATACCAGATCAAAATACTTTCCAATGGCTGCCATGTCAAAGTCATGACATGTGGTAATAAGTAAGATGTCCTTTTAAGCCGCAGTTTTGCTTATTTTTATTAATGTTTAAAAAACAGCTGGAATTAAACGTTCAGGGGAAGTCCGTTTTTTTTTTTTGCAAAATTTAAATTTCTTTTGCCAGAGATCTGTATCTTTCAATCTGAAACAAAATTTGCATGGCCATTAAATACCCATTTCAATTTTATGTTAATGATCTTAAAACCTCAATTATCCGTCAGCAAATTTAATCAAAAATCCAATTATTATTTAGTGCCAATGACCAGCTGCTTGACAAATTTCGCAACTGTGGAGAGAGCGGGATTTTATAGCTCAAGAAACGTAAACAGCGAACGCCAGCAAAAAAGGACACTCAAGCAGAAACAACAAGAAAAAAATATTATAATTGATTAAGTGTCGTTAACACATGGCTCCGTTTTATATTATATTAAACTAATTAAGTATTTTCTATTAAGCGCCATTGTAAAATCACGTGTTTGGTCAAGTAAAAGAAGAGAGGGGCCAAGAAAGTGCTGGTTGGCTTAAGTGTCTGTCTGTGTGTGTGTGTGTGTGTGTCCATAAACGTGTCTGAATATTGTAATTTCAGGTATTTCAGCGAACTCAGCGCCCGAGTCATTAACATAAATTGTTATTAAAAACAGTAATTGATGACATTGTTATTTAAGGTGTCATTTGTAATTTGAATTAAATTTGATTATTGAAATCTATTGTAATAAAACGTTAAAGGGGGGGGTTCTATGCAATAAATGTTTTGGCTCTTTAAACAAAAATAATCATCGTATGGGCAGCATTTCACAAAAAAGGGGCCAACGAGTCTTAAAAGCCAAATGAAATTTGCTTCCACAAAAAACAAAGTTTCCTAATTTTTTGAATTGACTATCAACTATTGTTTGAGGGGGAAAATTTCGCCCTTTTCCATATAAAAAAATGTTTGCTACACCTCTTCCGTATGCAGCAAGAATTTTTAAAAGTAGACCACAAAGAGCGAAGTTAGACTCGTTTATGTTTTAAAAATCTAGCAACATAATTTGAAAAAATGGGTGTAAAAGTGGGCGTTATTGAAAAATAGCAGCCCATAATTCATTCCAGAGCCCCAGTTAATTATTGTAATAATTACAGAAAGATTGGTCCAGAGCTGTGGGCTCCTATAAGCTACAAACACACATCCTTTTTGTGTATTCCTACATATAGATACAGTTAAATCATGTAACTTTAATATGAAAAACATTTGAGTTATCAAAGAAAAGGTCTTTTTTGTTGTTGTTTATAAATAAATTGAAATTAAACAAACCCCTTTTTTCTATCTGATTTTTAGCTGAGAAACTTTATAGGCGGCATTTTATATTTCCATTGACGATATGTTGTTTAATTTAAAGGGAAATATTCAATGAAAGACAGAAGCAGGGGCTTGTTTTTTTGAAGTTTGTCTCAAACACAAGCGCATGACAATTATTACCAGCAATTCTGTGTTGTAAGAGGCAGCAAAGTATTCAATATGACTAAACATTTTATAAGAAAAAGGCGAACTTTGGAAGTTGTATGATATTATGGACAACCATGACAGTGTCATGAGCGAACGTACCGTGTTCTATAGCCTTCTAATCATATTTTTGTAACGACTATAATATTTTCTCGATCATCATTAATTTGATCAATCGTGTTTTTATCAGGACAAAGCAGATTTTACTATTTTGTATATCTTTGAAATGTTCTATTTATGGCTTTGATATAGTTTTGTTAAGCACACAGCTGAGGGAACAACCATAAAATGATCTACACTAACCATATCTTGTTTGTAATATAATTTGAAACAAGTATTACATGTTTCCATGTTTCTATCACAGTCATACGATCCTACACACAATCAGTTCATGGTTTGCTGCTGTGTGCGTCTTTAGCTGGAAACGAAATTGTCTGCTTCGGACTAGGCTTTCGGCAGATAGTGCGTATCATGGCCGAAAGCTTATTGTTTTAAGCACAATTCTAAACACCACACGTCTCCCCGATTGAATGATTATGGCGGCGGCTCACGACGCTTTGGCCTGCTCTTGAAAGCTCTATGTGCTCGGCCCGGATAATTTCGCAAGGCAGGCTGAATATATTGTATGACATCCAGTTCATTAGATAACATGACCCCAATTAACTCTAATCATTTGTGCAAATAAAATTTAAAAAGAAATACCCTTTTTTATTTCAATAAACTGTTTTACTGACTCAATAAAATTTTTTATTCAACACTTTCTTTTATCTGTGTTAAAAATTAAAGGAAAATTGTTAAAAATTTAAATATCGAGATAATTTTTCCTAAAAAAAATATTATCTTGAAATCCGTGCTAGACTATTAATAGAATTTATTTCATTTTAAAATGTTCAAATTAATAGCACAATAAAACTAAATAATAAAAAACATTGTGTCTCTGTTCGTTTCAAATCTTTTATCCGTTCAGTGTTTAACAAGTAAATATTTTTAGCTTTTCTTTTTCAACAAAAATCTATGAGTTACAACATGTTTTAATGATCTCCAACACTTGTTTTGTACGACATTTTAATGCAACATTATTAAACAACCATAATTTGTACGAATTATAGGCAGCGAAAATATAATGTTTTAAAAAGATTCCTAAAGTGCGGCAATTAATTATTTGCTTGAAGAACTTGCACAACTTAGCAGGCTAGATTTTAAAATTTGCGTCTCAAGGTATCATTTTGAACAGTGAGTAATTTTATGTTTGCAAGATTAGGCGAAAACTCGGAAAATGTAAAACACATGTCATAATCTTGAAATATATTAAATGTGATTTATAAAAACATTAAATAATGGAATATATTTTCTGTAGATATTGGAAACTTAAAAAATAAAACTCATAAATATTTTATATGAAGATTAAGTGAAGATTTCCTTAACAAAATGTTCTTAAAATATGTTCAGTTTATTGCTTTGAAGAACTGATTGTTCATGACAAAGTCAACACCACAATTAAAATGACTAGACATAAAGACAGAAATAAATAAGAATGCGGAGGAAATGAAAATAAATAACACTTTGGTTTTTTACTGCTGCGTAAGTTGGAGACCCGAAAGTTCCGTAAATGACTTAAAAGACTTTAATTTACAACCACCACATGAATTCAATATATCTTTTAATAGTTTTAATAAATAATTTCATGGACTCTATGAATTATCTGCTGAAAACAGATTTCTTAATATAAGAGAAGAACAGAGTAATATACAAAGATTAGAAATTTATGGCAATTAAATTTTGTTATTTAACATAATTAAACATTTTAATTGATGTTATTAAACTGTTTATCATTTCAATTAAATATTTAATTGTTATTATTTTGCAATATTAACTAAAAACACGCGCTTATTAGCATACAAAATTAGTTATAATTTTTCTCTGTGTATCAAAAAATTAAAAAAAAAAACAAACTTTCCTTCTTAGTTCTGGGCTAAGCCTTGATTTTGAAATATTCCATGAACACTCAACATGAACTTGAAACAAAAGCTATGCAATAAATGTTTAGAAATAAACGATTTCTTTTAATTCAATGCCAATAAACGAATTCCTATAAGTTTTCACAATAAATCCGAAAAATCACGATCTTGATGCTTGTAGTTCCTATTTCTGGTCTTTTTCTTTCGCCTATTTTGGCATGACTTTACATAAAACACTTTCCCAGAGCCCTTTTCCTTCTCAAGCCAACGACAACCTAAACGATCAAGGCAAACTGTTCAATAATAAAAAAAAAGTAGACAAAAGAGACAAAACAAAAACATGACGATGCAGTGGAAGTGGAAGTGGTAGAGGAAGAGGAAGAGGAAGAGGAAAAAATTGTTCCAACATCATCATGTTTGGCGTTAAAGGTACTTAAACCATTTTTGTCGC
The DNA here is from genome assembly GCA_932526305.1 of Epicampocera succincta. Taxonomy (NCBI): domain Eukaryota; kingdom Metazoa; phylum Arthropoda; class Insecta; order Diptera; family Tachinidae; genus Epicampocera; species Epicampocera succincta. Next base: position 58,094,715 of record OW052036.1, on the reverse strand, counting down.
ACTAAACGACACTAAATGTTGTTGCCTTTGTTGAAATGGGCGCATGTGCAGCAGCCTCTGTAACCCTTGCGGTTGGCCAAACCAGACAATTTAAAGGCATCCACCGAGACAACTGATAGAGTAATAAAAAACTAGTCAGGCTACTGGCTTCAGGAAGGAGACAAATCCAAAATATGCACAAAAAGAACAATCAGGTTATTTTGCAAAGTTTTCATAGGAAAACTGCAGAAGCCTTAAAATTAAAGTTTAGCTTAAAGTTGTTGTTAAGTTTTTAACACTCGCACGCCGCAGCTCAAATCGTCCTTTTTAGCCACAAATGTTGGAAACAAGTTGGTTTTTTTCTTTTCTTTTTTTTCGTAGAAAATAAATCATGAATCACATGATATTCTATGCGCACAACAAACGAGGGTTGTTGTGGTCAATAAACAACAGTCAGAAGTAAATAAGAAGATAAATTAGTTTACAAATTAACAGCTAATTATAGAAATTCTTTTTCCAAATAAAAAACATAAGCGATTTTGAGCCTGTTTAATTTATTAATAATCAAACATTTTTAAGAGTCTGCATTTAGTAAAAAAGTTTCATTGAATCAACTAATTATTTCACTGAAGCGGCTGGGAAAGCATAATTTTTTTTAAATAATACAAATCGGCTATTAATTAAAATTTTGTTTAGTACTTTTCCGGATGTCTGTCGTAGAATAAAAACTTAATTTTTATTAAAACCACAAATAGATTTCGATTCCAGAAAATGTGAGATTCTTATTTTCAATAGTTCATTTAACTTCAGCTTTAATTGTAGAACTTCATTTAAGTTCTTGGAACTCGATGAAGTCTAAAAAATGGCAACTGAAAGCTAAAGACATGGAAGCTAAAATAATCAGGTATAATCATGCGACATAAAAAATAAAATTGGGGTTTTGAATGTTTGTTTTAAATGTAAAAAAGTATCTGCTTGCCTGCCCTTATTTTTGGAAACAAAATTTGTAGTAAAATAGAATCTGCGAATTATTAAGCTGGCGCAATATCCGGACCTTATCAGCTGCTTGCATTTTATTAAGAATAACTTGTCTTTGGCTAGACCCTCGTAAAAATTGATGTGATTCTTAGGTTGGAGTTTTGTCATCGTGATTTCAAAACGACAAAATCATACAAAAACAAAAACAAAAATGAAGACCGAACTAAATTGCTATCTGCCAGCAAGAGCTGAGACTTTTCTATATAAAAACGTATTGAAATAAAATCATGTTAACGTATTGATCCTTAACAAACAAAAATATAAATGTTTATCACGATCTCATTTCAGCAGAAATAAATAGATATAAACTTAAACAAAACCTCTTCAAACTCAAAAAATATCTCGTTTTTTAATACAATTTTGGACTCAGACGGGCAACAGAGAATTTTAAGGCAATAAAAAAAAGGTTTTTTTTTTGATACTATAAAAAAAAACCAAAATAAACATTTTAAATGTTTGCAAACAAATCATGTCTGAATATTGTAAATGAAGAATTTATTTTTGTCATCTTTCGCAACAACAACAACAGTAACTACAAAAAGGCAGCATTATAAGGGCCTGGCTCATGCAGCAGGATGATCACAACAAAAACAACAAGAAAAGCGTCAACAGCATAAACACGACCAATATTAACTTACCTGGCATTTAATTCACAACACAAACTTTCCGGAGCAGGAGCCCAAGAAGCGCAAAACTTCATAATGACGAAACACATGCGCTCATTGTCTACTTCAACGCCGTCTTAGGCATCGTAATCATCTTCATTCTCTTCACACAATGAGCCGGTATTTATGTGATGACAACAACATTTAGTATTATTGGTAGGTAGCGGCGGGCAGCAACAGCAACAGCAACAGCAGCAGCAGCAGTAACAGCAACAACAGCCATGTTTAACAAAAATATTGCCGACTTGTCTTCATACTTTAATACCTTTTTGTTTTATCTGGCCTTTTTGGCAAGTCTGCATTTAATGCTAAAATTGCGATCGTTTTGTCATAATAAGACATTTTTGTGTTGAAGAATTCTTGTTCATATTTTCTGTGGATTTTTGTCAAAAGATTAAATTTTGCAACCACCAGGGGAGACCGGGCAGACATTAATATTTTATAGAAATTTTATGGAATCTAATAAAAAACTTGACCGCCAGAAAATCAACAATAAATAAATAAATAAATAAAACCAACTTCAAAGCGGTTTATGATTATCATTTATTTTTTTTGGGGGTTTTTCTTTGAATTACAAAAAAACAAATAATTTTGCTTTCGAAATGACAGAAACAGAACAAAAAACAAAAGATCAGTTCAAATTTGTAAAGAACTAGTGGAAGCGATATTATAAAAGCCGTCACGAATATAAAACATTAAAGGCAGCATTTAATCGATATAAAAACATTTTTTTTACAAAATCTGTTGTGCACATTTTTAGGTGGAATTTTTGTTTATGTAAGATTTTTAAATACTTTTTTCATTTCTTAATAATTATTTAAAGATAAAAAGAATTTCCTCACTAAAATTTAAATTAAATGTGAAGATGTATCACTTTGGGGCGTCGTGTGAGTGACTTTAGCTAATCGTCACTTTTTGTCTATTATCTTAAGCAACTTTTTGGCTAAATTAACGACGTTTCTAAATTATGTATCCAGTTTTTCTTTTCTCTTAGATGTTTAAAAACATAAATTTCCAATTAACTCATCTTTTTGATATAAATTTCTGCCAATTTCATACCAAGACAAAGTCTAAAGCAAGACACTCCAAGACTATATTTGTCATAAACATGATACTTGTCATTTTCCTTCTTTTTTTTTTTTTATTCAAGAAAAGAAAAATTATTAATGAATCCAATAATGAAAAATAGATGGCAATGAGCAACAAGAGTCTCTTGGGTTGGCAAAGTATTCCTTTTTTGTTTCTTTTGGCATTACATTAGAGAAATCACAGACGTGATTTCTGTTATTGAGTTGAGAAGAAAAAAGACACGGCCTACGCACATAAATGAGTTCTAAGTGTTCAAACTCTCCAGCAGAATTAAGGTGCTACAATTATTATGTAAGTAATTTTCAAAGTCCTTCAATATAATGAAAATTCGTCTATTTCTATAGGAAAAACAGGTCACTATAAAAATGCTGACATATGAAAGAATTTTTTATAAAAATTTCGATACGAAACAATTTTGTAAAAAAATATTGTAACATGAAAAAAAATTGCTAAAGAAAACTTCTCATACGAAAAAAATTACCATAAAATCATATGAATCACATCAATAAATCATATAAATAAATTCCAAAAAAAAAACTTGTCTCTTGGATATATATTTAAGAATTTGTCCTATAACAAAATAAATTTTTTATAGTTTTGCCTTTAATATTTGTCTTAAACAAAATATTTTCTATAAAATTCAAAACAAAATTATCCTTTTTATATATATTTTTTATTTATTTAAAAAATTTTTTGCCATGGAAAAACATTTTCTATAAGAATGTTGCTGTGTGACATAAATTGTCGGTAAAAATGTTGTCGCCTGACAAAACTTTTTTGGAAAAATTTTTTTATATGACAAAATTTTTATAGAAAATGTTTTTTCATGGCAAAAAATTTTTAAATAAATTCTAGAATGAAAATTTCATCCTTTTACTTTTATAGAAAATTTATAAATAAAAATATAAGGTCTTGCCATAAGCAAAAACTTTCTATAAAAATTTGATCATGAGAGAAAAGTGTTTGCAAAAATTTTGCTGCCAGGAAAAGACTTTCTATGAAGTTGTTGCAAAAGAAAAAAGTTTTGTTACATCAAAATGTTTATAAATGATTTTGTAGTATGGAAAATTTTTTCTATAAACAATTTTTCATGGAAAACATTTTGCTATAAAAATTATAACACATGGAAAATTTTTTTTTACTAAAATTATGTTCCATGGAATTTTTTTTTAAAAACTGTCAAAACTGAAAAAAATTTATATAAAAATTTTCTTGTATAAAAAATTTTTGCTATAAAAAATTTGTTTCTTTAAAACTATCCATATATATTTTGTTATGTGGAAAAAATTGTTTCTATAGAAAATTTCCTATATTAAAAATTATTCATAAACGTTTTGACTCGTGAGAAAATTTTAATTGAAAAAAATTGATTAAAGTGAAAAAATTAAAAAAATGCTCGAAAACGTAAAATATTGTACCCATATTTTTTTGTCTCTTCCCTTCCCTTATTTTAATGTTTTTCTGGCATATAAATATATAAAAAAAGCCAAAAAAAAAAACTTGGAATTATTCGTTCAGACTAGTCTTTGCCATCCGGCCGGATCAAAAATTTTAAATTGCTACTTTATTACATAAATAATTAGATATCAAAGATGTCATGAAAAACATATAGAAATATGTGTTGCAACAAAATAAAGGCTGATTTATTAGGGGGTACAAACTATAAAGTGGACATATTCTGTGTTAAGGGCCAAATTAAAGTAAAATTTTTAAAAATTTTTGGCCTTCTTATAATATTTACAAAATTAACAACATGTTTTGCTCAGGATGCCCTCATTTAGATAAATTTTAGTCTAATTTTATATTATTTGTTCGAATAAACTGCCACCAGTTTAAGCTCCCTTTCAATGGGAAATGTAGCAGCCACGCGTGAGTGTCAATAACATAAAGTCAAAGGCGTGGAAATTAATTTTCTTTGAATTATAAGCGAATAAGAAATTATTTGGCACCTGGTTACAAGAAACGTAGGCATCAATTTATGCTCACTACAACCCAGTTAAGTTTTTATCTTACCAGCATATTTATTATTACGAATTTATAAATAAATAAAACATTTAAAATATTTGTAGCAGAGAGGATAAATTAATAACATCCTTTTAGTGTTTTTTGTTTTATTATAACGATTTGCAATATCTGCCAGTGCAATAGTTTCCAAAACAGGCGAAGAAATGGGGTGCTTAAGATCAAAGCATTTCACCAACTTATTAAAACTTTAAGTATTTACAAATCTCAATCATCAAGATGGTGTTTCAGTTGCTGGATTTTTTGCCACTTAATTTTTTGTTTTATTAACATGCAAATTTTGGTTTCTTTTTTATAGCCCAACGAATACATTTTTTTTTGTATTGTAATAAGTAACATATTTGAATAAAATTGTCATTTTAAAGCAGATGAAATATGTGAGTGCGTTATGTCATGTCTTAGTCATGTCACGAACAGTGGCAATAAAGTTTAAGGTTGCGAAATTCACTTATACAAAGCAAAAATTTTGGTTATATAATTTTTAAGATATTTTCTCTTAGAAGATTCTAGTAAAGAACATTTTTACTTATTTCTATTACAGTTTGAATTATAATTGAAAAACATGTATAATTATTTTTATATGTTTTATTTTTCTTATTTTCATTATTGAAACAGATTTTATTAAAAATGAGTAGATTTCCAAATCGAAAAATTTAACTAGCACTACAGAATAATATATCACGATATCTAGTATTTATTTTCGTTAATGAAAAAGCTCTTGTTGGTCATGCGATTTGTAAACGAGTCGATTTCAAAACCGAAAAATTTTTATTGCTGGCTATTAGCAATTGTATTATAATGAAAGTCAAGCTGGCTTAATATTTTTAACTGGCAAAAGCAGTGACATGTTAGACCAAAACTACAAAATAGAGAATATAAAGAAAAAAATCTTATGATTTAAATCATTTTAAAAAAATATAGATAATTGGAAATTTGGGAACATTTGCTTGTGTATTCCTCTTTAACAAAAGCAAAACTTTTAAAATATAGTTTTTGTTTTGTCTATCTGCTGGTAGTTATTGAAAGACTTCGCGCTCGATTTACTGTCGATCATATATAGAGATGAATTATCTACCAGGATCGTAGCAATCGACTCCAATGAACTTTTTGTTGAAGTCGCAAAATTATATATAATGAATGACAAACGACCGATGTGTTTAAAGCCAAAGAATTAAGCTGGATGGCTGGATGTGGCACAGTCCTTGAAAAATAGACAACTTCAGTTCCTGTCACCGTGTAATATGGCACCGCCAGACACCTGTGCCATATTGCACTTCGTATATGATGGCATATATTTCTCTTTTGAGTAAAATATAAACCTGATTAATACTGATTACACATTTTATTTTAGTTCATTTCAATTCAACATCTTAAAGTCTGTATTGAAAATCCCCTTTCTTTTTCTTATTTTAAATACAAAAATTTCGTCCAATTCCTATAAAAGAGGAGATTATAATGCTGCGTCTAGCTTTTAGGGGGTCTTGCTGGAAGAGAAAGAGGTACCCTTTAGCTTAGCCGAAAATATTCTTCCGGTTGGCTTCAGATTTGTGCGTACGGAAGTCGTCTAATGGAGCTTAAACATCACCGCCTTTATGTTATCCTTTTCCCCTGATCCTATCAATATAAACGCCATCTGGAAGGCTCCATAATGAAGTCCTAAGAGCTAAAGTGTTAAAGCTTTCATAGACCTACAAATATATTGTATTTTTAATATATTTCTTTGAAATATTGTAATTTTTTCAATCTTAAATTTAAGATTTTTTTTTCCCCACTGTTCTCATATAAATATTTTAACATCTGATTTGTATTTCTTAATATTTGTACATTCGTATGCGGCATAAATTGGAGATGAATATGAACCGCTCCAATTTATGCCAGTTTTGTTATTTCAAATTGTTTGTTATTGTTGTTGTTGCTGGCCTTTGCTGCTGATGCTCCTGTTTAGTCATTTATTCATTCATTTAGCTCTTGCCTCATGTCTTTATTCTCCACAAATGTACACTTGAGTGTAGGTACTCCTACATGCTTGTTGTTGTTGTTGTTTTACACTGGCACTTTTTGTGCCTTCTCGCTGCTCCAATCAAAATAGGCACAAATGTATGTATATGTTTTCTTTTATGCTGAAATTATTGTTGTGGCCAATTTTTGCTTTCAGTCCAACCATAATGATGTGAGATCGTTGTTATATTTCGAGCATGAGTGTTTCTTTTTAATGGCAATTTGTTGATACATTTGCGATTTATGACAGCTGAAATGTCATGTTTATTTGTATACATGTTTGTATGAATGATTTTACATGACCGAAGGAGAGTTGAAACCTACACAGGGCCTTGCTTGAACTATCGCAAAATATTCCCAAGTCCGTAACTGTTATACAAGCTGAGAGCTGTCATGTATTATCCTTTGGCCGTATGCCGCAGGACAAACATGATCGAACCGCCAAATAATACGGCGATTATGTTTGCTGGCGCACCTTGAAGTTAAAAAATGTTACTTTGTAAGTTGCAGACAAAAACTAGATTTTCATTTCCTTAATTGTTGAATCTTTCAAACGATCCTAGACTATAGGACGATCTCCCTCAATAGATCTACTAAAAGGCCAGTTTGGTCGGCTAAAACTTCTGGTAATACGTCCAGCAAACCGTAACATCAGAAGAGAATGCGTCTGCTTAATCTAGTCTTACTCGTTTATTTGTTTATTTAGGGTCCCTCGTTTCTTTGTGTTAGCCCCGGCTTGAAGCTTCTTGTGCTGCTGATGGTTTCAAGTGCGTGCGCGTCTGTTGCTGGCAAAGTGTTAAGCAGCATTTTGTATTATTTTCACAATTGTGGTTGTTGCTGTTCAAGATTGAAGCTGGTAATTTGACTGAGTAGAGACAAGCGGGCTAATAAATTTTCCTTCTGTCTTCACTGTCAATTGTTTTGGCTCACTTCGAATTGCCACATGAAGTGCCTTAACAATAATCAAACATATGTTGCTGCGCTATTGTTACTTTATTACACATTTTATTTATAATTTTGCGTAATAATCAAATTGTGTTAAATTCTGTTTAGGGTTAATTTGACACATGCGATATTAAATTATAAACAGATTTTTCACAGTTTTCTTTTTTCCTTTGTTTTAAAGGGATTGGCGTGACTAAATTTGTTTGATTAAAACAGTGATATTCATATGAAAATATAAAGAGAAAAAACAGCAAAGGAAGGATGAATATTATATTCGAAACTTCACATCATGACTGGTGTTCAAAAAAGTTTTGCCCCATTTGCTTAGAAATTGAACTGAAATGTGAAATGGTACTTCTTTTAAAGTTTCTTGTGTTGGGTGATACTTCTTTAAAAGGGTACTTATTTCTGATACGTACATTATTTACTACTTAATTGCTTAAAAAGGTACGTTACTCTAATAGAGATAGTCCCTAAGTCTGGTTTTTTCAAAGTTGCATTTTTTTGTACAGACCTTTTGATTTATAAAAATTTGCCAAAAACTACTCACCTTTGAAAAATATTGATTAAGGCCTTTCTATGTTGGGGTGACGATATTTTGTTCGATTCAAAAGGTATTAAAGTTTAAAGGCATCTTTTTTCAAAATGACTTTTTTAAAAATACTTTTCTCAAACTACTTTTTTCAAAGTACTTTTTCTAAAGTACCTACTATTTTGCAGGTACTTCTTTAAAAATACTCGTTGCAGAAAGTGCTTCCAAAATTATAGCAAATTTAAAGCTGCGCTCTTAACAACAGTACTTTTTTGAAAAAGTACATTTAAAAAAAATATACTTTTTCAAAATTTACTTTTTAGTGAAGGTACTTTTAAGAAGCTGTTTTTTGAAGAAGCTACTTTTTTTGAAAAGATACTTTTTTAAAAAGTTACGTTTTTTAAAAAGTACTTATTAGAAAGTTAATTTTTCCAAAAGTTACTTTTTTAACAAACTACTTTTTGTAAAAGGTTATCATTACAATAGAAAAATACTTTTTCCAAAAAATACTTTTTGTAAAAGGTAGTTTTTAGAAAGTTGCTTTTTGTACAATTTCCTCCTTACAAAAACTACAAAACTTTTTGAAAAATATATTTTTGAAAAAAATTACTCTTTTAAAAAAACTACTTTTTGAACGAATTTACTTTCCACAAAAACTAATTTTTGAAAAATATATTTTTTTAAAAACTACTCTTTAAAAAAAACTTTTTGGAAAAAAATAATTTTCAAAAACAACTATTTTTTTTAAAAAAACTACTTAAAAAAAACACTGGAAAAACTACTTTTTGAACAGGACACTTTTTGAAAAAGTTACTCTTTGTAAAATTTACTTTTCACAAAAACTAATTTTTTAAAAATATATTTTTAAAAAAATACTCTTTAAAATAAATACTTTTTGAAAAACAATACTTTTAAAACAACAACAGTTTTTGAAAAAAACTGCTTTTAGAACAAGATACCATTTTTGATAAAGTTACTTTCTGTCAAAGGTACTTTTTGTAAAATTTACTTATCACAAAAACTATTTTTTGAACAAAACACTTTTTGAAAAAGTTACTTTTTTAAAAAAAACTGCACACTTTTAGTAAATAATAGCTGATCTATGAAAGTTATCATTTTCAAAATTATAAGTTTTTCGAAAAGTTAGACTTTTAAATGGCCCTTTTTTTAAACTACTTTTTTAAACCTGTTTTTGTTTTATAAGTTCCAGAGCAAATTTTCTCAAAACTCCTTGTTTTTATTATTTTTATTATCCAAATAAGATATTCGTTTTTAAAAACTACTCTTAAGCAGACGTCACTATTTAGCAAAATTATCTTGAATATCTTGCCGGCCAGGAAATATGCTGGCCAAAGTCACATGAAATTCTTTAACGAACATTTATCGCTTTATTGATTCGCTAATAATGACGTGCATTCCGTTTAATGGATTCTGTTCAGTTTTTTCCCTGCCTTCTTATTTTTCATAATTTTCATTAATTATTCTGCGCTATCTCTTGCCTTTGCCATTCATTAAGTAAAAAATTTTATTACCACATTTCAAATTGAAATTTACTAATATTGGCTGAAACTTTCAAATGCTGCTACAAATTGGTTGGCAGATAACGCTAATGTTTCCTGCACCAAAATAGCATAATTAGCAAACAGACTGACTGTATGTTTTGTTGTTGGTGGCTGCATTTGTAGCAAAATTTTTTACGCTCAACTTTGGCATAAAAATAAGAAAAATAAGAAGAACGCTTTTACACAAATGCCAACGTTTATTTTAAGTTGTAGTGTCAAGAAGTATAACAACAGCAACAACAAGCAACAAAATGCAAAATTGTGGAATGCAAAAGACCAGTGACGATGGTGCCACTTTCATCACACCAGACCCAACAGATGTTGAACGGTATAACTGTTGCAATATTAACTAACCATCGAATTGTTGCTGTTTTGTTAAAAGAAGTTGTTCGTTTTTATTGCTGTTGCTGCTTCGCCAGCACCAGTTTGGTGTCATTATTTGTAAAGTGTCTTTGGGGAGGTTTAAAGTCTGGCAGTTCTTTTTTTTTCTCCTTTTTGCGCTTTTTTGTAAGATGATTGGGAAATAAGCATAAACACAAAATGACAATATCTCTAAAACTTTACAACTTCTATAACCGTTAGCAGCGTTATTAAGTAAGACGTTTGTTTATAGCAGGGAATACAGTGGCAGAAACGAAATACTTAACAAGAAGACCAAACCGTTTTATAATAATGCTGTGAGTCACCGAAAAGGGAGCAGCGGTAACGTGTAACTGCATTCGATGAGGCTAAAACTCAGTTTTCCAAAGAGGGGAGTATATGTTCCACTCATTTTGTAGAAAATATTGGAAAGGGATGCTTAATCCAGGACAACAAACAGCGTAAATATAAGTTCGCAAAGAATTCTGTACAGAGAAAATTAAATTTAATGTTAGTTTTTATAAAATTTATTTAGTGAAATAGTCGTATAAAAGGAAATAAAAAAATTGATTTAATTATTTAAAAATGTCGACCTAGATCGCCTTTTAAGCCAATATACGAGTTATTGACGGCTAAAAACGAACTTAAGGTTAAAATACAGTCTTTCGCTTCCTTCTGTGACTTTCCAGCAAAACTTGTGCAGAAAAGAATAAGATACATGTGTTTCGTTGGATCATAATTATATTTTGTAGACATTAACAATTTTAATTAACACTCTGTAGTTAGAGAATATCTCAAAAAGCTCTCAAAAAAACTTAATTTTTATTTTAAAATTTGAGTTTAATTTTCTTGCTTTGTGAAATTTTTAAACAAATTTATCTTTCAAGGAAATTACATCGTATTATTAACATTATTGATATCTTAAAAATTTTTATATAGAATTTTATGTGCTCTGTACAGGCAAACTGTGCAATTTTAAGCAAAAACTTTCAATCTGAGCATTAACTCAATTGTTAATTGTTAATTGCTTTTAATGGTTAATGCTCAGATTGAAAGTTTTTGCTTAAAATTGCACAGTTTGCCTGTACAGAGCACATAAAATTCTATATAACTCAATTGTTAATTGTTAATTGCTTTTAATGGTTAATGCTCAGATTGAAAGTTTTTGCTTAAAATTGCACAGTTTGCCTGTACAGAGCACATAAAATTCTATATAAAAATTTTTAAGATATCAATATATTTTTCAAATATTATAAGAAATATAAATTTTCGTAGTAAAAAAAATTTTAATTAATACAATTAATTTTAATTAATACAATTAATTTTAATTAATACAATTAACTTTAATTAATACAATTAATTTTAATTAATACAATTGATTAAATTTTAATTAATACAATTAATTACATTTTTTTTTACTAAGACTACAAAAAAACCACTGATTTATATGTAAAGTTTAAATTTTCCCCAATGCAAAGGATGTAAGTCCTGTGCAATTAAATATTAATTAAATTTAAATTAAGAAAATTTTGTTAATATTTGAAAAAAAATGTATTATTAAAAACTTCCCTCCTTATCAGTGTTTATGTGCCAGCAATGTTGTTCCACAATTGAGTGCTTAAATAAATATGGCGGCGGAAACAGAATTCGCGAATTATGCTTCAAAATTCTAGTGCATGCACTTGTTTGGCTTCTTTAATGCTTTTCCAATATTAATGCTAAAAAAATCTTGTTAAAATTTCCGGGTGGACCTTTTAACGAAAAAACATGTTTTTTTCCCTTTTGCCCAATTACTTAAAAATGATTTTAAAATTATTTATGTGACCATCATCACACTTTTAACTGGTTTTGGGTATTTTTAATTTGCCGGTTTTTGCTGATGCGGCTGCTGCTGCTGCAGTTGCTGCTGCTGGGGCCTTGTGCGCTTCAACTTTTTCTGTTTTTTTCTTCAAAATCATTCCTTTATAAATTCAATGTGTTGAATTTTCATTCCTGTAATTGACATTGTTTAAATTCATGAGTTCTTTTCTTTTTTTTTTGCCTTCTGCTTTAGTTTATTGCTGTTGCTCACTTCAAATAAAACTGTTGTATTCCGTTCGCATGTTAATATTTTTGTCTGCTTTCAAGCGAAAAGCAAAAGCCAAAAACAACAACAACAACAACGAGTACAACAGCTATAAAGTATCCGTAATGCTTATTGATTCATCAATAATTTAATTGAACCTTAATAAATGGGGAGAGTGAAAGAAAAATGTTGTTTGTATTCATTGTATGTGGGATGCAGTATTTTTTATTTTTCATTATTATTTTCAGTTCGTTTATTTGTTAAGAATTTGTTAAAAACATCGGCATTGAATGAAAGAGGAAAATATTGAAAAAATTTTGAACAAGGCATGCACATTCCTGCACCATGATTTACCCACTACTCTCTCTCTCTCTCTCACTTTTTGCAGGCCAATACCAGGAATACACCCCCCTAACAAGTGCTTGTGTATCTCAGTGCACTCCATTTTAATGTAATTAAATAAAAAATAAATAAATAAAATATTTTTCTTTAGAAATATTAAAACTTTTTTTTCTCCTAAATGGACGTTTTCCCTAAAAAAAACCGAAATCTGCCTTCAACTAGTTTTTATTTTAAAAAACCAAATACCGGCCCTGTCTTACAGTGTCGTTTATGCTTTTCAAGGTCAAGGCAAACGATGTTTCTTCACAATTAAAATCGACTTAAGTTCAATAATTTATGTGATATTTGATATAAAAAGAATTAAATTTTTCCTGCTTGTTGTGATTGGATCAAAGTAAATTGACTTAAAATAAACTCGATTCTTTGAAGAAATAATCTTAAGTGCTGCAATATGTTGCCCTTTTTTGTCGCATCAATTTTATATGCCCCTGTCAGTTTTATTGCCTACAAAAAGTACTTTTGCTTTCCGCAAGTCATTCGAACTGAAAAGAGGAAAAAATCATGCAAGAAATGCAAAAAAAGAAATGCATAAATACATCAGCAACAAATGTGACACTTAATTCTGTTTTTGCTTCAAAATTACACATTATGGACAATATTATTATGCCATGTGTCAAATAAGATGAAAGTTGTTTAACGAAAACAAGATGCAGTAAAATTGAGCAAAAAAAAAGAAACTGCCAAGTACTACAAAAAGAAGCCGCCCGAGTTTTTAACGATTGCAGCAGAAAAACGCCACAGACGAAAAATATTTGAACAAAACTGAAGGGATTTAAGATGACAAGCTAGTTTGTACAAAAATGACATAAAGTGCAAATAAACAGACAGAGAATTGATTTACAGGGGTAAATAGAATTGCAGTGACAACATTTGCTGGCATAAATCCTTAACACAACAAATTGTACATATTAAAGCGTATGGCGTAAGTTTCATAATGCATTATCTTACAGAACACACAGGGCTGTGCAGCACGAGTCCAAGTGACCTTATCTGAAATATTAGGTTAAGAAAAAGGAGTAATTTATTTCTATATTAAGTTTTTGCTTTAGTGTCCTTTGGCGGGAAATAACTTATTCCTATTTTAATAATTAAACTAAACGCTCATTTGCCAGGGAAAAATCTTCAAGAACTATATAAAAAATCAATCAATTACACGGCTGATATAGACCACCTGCGTTATTATGAAGTGGCCACACATCCCCCCATAAATGTTCATTCGAAAGTATTGCCTTTCCCACTGCCTAAGTTTAGTTTAGTTGATGTGACAACTTTTAGTTTCAAATATTTAACAGAGTGTTTTCACTGCAAACTGCAAATATTATGTTGATTTCCAAAATTTACTACCAGCTACAGAGTTACCAGCTAAATGTAATACTTATTAATTTGGGTTATATAACACTTTTCCTTAACATTAGCATTTATTATTAGGCAAAAGTACATTAAAGTTTGTTGTTTAGAGCCTTTTTCAAAACATTTGGTCCAATCTGTTTTATGAACAGATACATGAAGTTTTAAAGAAATTTTTATGAATACCAGGCAAAAAATGTTTTTGATTTTTGTTGTATTAAAAAAGCGTTAGTGAGGAGCTCAGGATTGGACTAGTTAGTGCGTTGGAGCGGAAGCAATTGACCTGCATGCTTTATCTGAACCAATGAAACAAAATCGGAGTATTTTGATGGCTCTTATTACTTTAATATATAGAGCACTGCTGAGTATTCACCAGCACGTGTAGAAGGTAATTATCCAGTCTCCTCCAAAATAGCTAAATATTATTTATATTTCCGTTAGTTTTTTCACATAACAGTTGCGATTGGGGCTTATTTCTCCCCGATTTGATGTTTGCAGGCTTAACTTTCTGTTTCTGTTCATCTGCAGCCAGCTTCACTTTTTTCCATTCATCTACAGCCACCTTCACTTCTTAGAGTTGTTTTTACTAGGTTTAATTGCCTGCAAAAGCAAACAAAACTTTACACAGAAAAGTAACGCTGGTCGCTTTAATTAAGGTTGGTTCGTCTTCTGAAAACTGTTTGATTTGTGAAATGTTACATTGTCATTAGCAGTTTGCTATAATTTAAGTGAATACATCATCATCATCATCATCATTTGTTTCTTTGCTGGCCATAAAATTTTTTATGTTTACGAGATGATTTTTAAGAGGCGCCAATGATGGATTTGACAGCAATAAGAAGGTAATTGCAAATGCACACATTTGTATATGCAACCGTCGTAATGACGTTTCCTACTTCAAAGCTACGCTAGACTGAAATTCAAAAAGATTTTTGTGCTTTAATGCTCTAAAAAGAAATGAAAATGTGCTTTTATTTAAAACAGTTTTGTAACCAATTGCGTGTCAATTTGGAAGAGTTAAACTGCTCCCCTCCCTTTTGCCATATCATTAGAAAAGATCGAAAAGTGGACTTTATAGGATTTTTGAAAACTGAAAAGCATTAAAAAGAATTACTTCATGGTTTGTGATGCCATACGAAAAGTTACGCCTTCTTGTTTCAAGAGATCTGTCAACATTTTTAACACATCCTTCCCTTAAGAAACTGAATTTTCTTTAGAAAGTGATTTCAAAAATTTGGGAGTTATAAATTCTTTTATTTTTTATTTATAATTTATTAAACTAAAATTATAACAGGTCTTAATAGCTAAAGCACTACCAACTATCAAAAACTATCGGCTTAAATTCTTCTAATATTTCTTAATTATTCCAAATAAATCCTTAAAACATCAAAAAATAGTTTCACCCAAAAATAGAGACCCACACCAGCGCTTAATTGTTAGTAGTTGGCTGCAAAAATTAAAAAGGTTTTTACCTTTTCCTTCATAAATAAAAAAAACACTTTAACTCAAAACTTAATTGTTAATATTTACGTGATGTTTTCAGCTTTACAGCAAAATCATGACCTTTCTTTCAAACAAATAAATACAAAACCTTTTATTGGCTAAAAGTCGAAAAATTCCTGCGACTGAAGCACGTTTACATTTTAACACAATTTCGCAAAACGAAACCAAATATTTTTCCGCTGCTGTTATTAATATCATGCTTAAAACTATAACTTCAGCCATTTAATCCTTTTCAGTTCACAGAAATTAAAGTTAAATATTGTTAAAGTGGGGAATAACATGAAATATTTTAACTTTTGAATGCAACAGCAAGAAAACCAACTTTCCAGTCAATGAACACAAATTTTCAATACGACTACAAACGTTTCAAATGCCTGCTGCAACAATTATGGCGAAGCAAAAACTTCGAAAAAGAGCGGTGGAAAATCTAAGTTGATTGGAAAAGCAATTTTTTATTTACACACCTTTGAGTACCCTACGCTCAATTTTATTCATCTCAAGTCTTATACATTAATTTAAAAACAAAACATGTTTTAAGCAATTTGTAAATTCTTTATAAAAAAAATATTCAATAACCATGAGTTTTTTAAAACAAATAGATTTTCTTTGCAAATTGTTATATAATAAAAGTTTTTTCTGAAAATTGTTTTTAAAACATTCTGTTTATTGAAAAATTTCTTACAAATAAATAAATTTCTTACAAATAAAAAAAATATAAAAAGTTTTTGTCCATGTTAAATATTGTACAGAAAATTTTCTATAGAAGACTTTTAATACCCAAAAAAAATTTAAATTTTTTTCATAAAATTTTCTACTGAAAAGTTTTACTACCGCTTAATTTTTGTTATCGATAAATTTTCTAATGAAAAGTTTTACTACCGCTTAATTTTTGTTATCGATAAATTTTCTACTGAAAACTCTAATAACCCATAAAATATTTGTCTTGCGAACATTTTTGCTATAGACAAATTATCTATAGAAAATTATTGTAGTAAATTTTCTGTAGTAAGTTTTCGTTAAAGATCAATTTTCTATAGAAAATTTTTGCTATAAATAAATTTTCGGTAAGAAATTTTTTTTATTGATCAATTTTTAATAGAATATTCTTTTTTATCATTTAGTTTTCATGAAAAGTTCTTATATTGATAATTTTGTTACAGAAGTTTTTGTTGTTGTTTGTAAATATTATTTTCCATGGAAAGTTTTTATAGTTGATAAATTTTTTATAAAAAAACTTTAGATTATTTTAATAGAAAATTGTTGTCTTAGATAATTTTTTTTGTATAAAATTTTTAATATCGATAAATTTGCTTAGTAAAATTTTTGTTATCAATAAATTTTCTACAAATAATTTTAACAATTTATTAACTTTTCTTATTGTTAAATCTCTAGTAAAAAAAAATTTATTTATCCAAAAAATTTTTGCAAAATTACAGAAAACTCTTGTTGTCGATAATCTTTCTATAAAAACTTGTTTTTGTTGTTGATAATCTTTGTATAGCAACATGTTGGTAACGATGAGTTGTCCATCGAAAAAGTTTTTGCTATCGATAGTTTTATTTATTTTCCCCCACATATAATTTTTTTTAATATTTTTAGAGTCGATAATTTTTTTTATTTTTAAGTAAATTGTTGCCGCTATCGATTATTTTTCAATAAAAAAATGGGTTGCCACCAACAATTTATTTAATTTACATACATATGTGTATGTACATATATTTGCTATCCAGAAACTTGCCACTGTCATCCAGTTTTGCCGCACGTAGTGTATCACCTACCGCAAATTTTTAGTTAAAAGTCTGAATTGTTTCTTAGTTTTTTTTTTTTGCAGTTTTTGTAAGAAGCTTAACAATTTACTTCTAACAAAAAATGCACACCTATATTTTGTTTTGTTTTATTGTTGCGGTTACTGTTCAGATTGTTGCCACAACGGCAACATCACGTGTTGCTGCAGAACATTGACAATGTCTACTTTATATTGTAGAAACGTTTTTTTCTGTTGCTTGTTTATTATTTTGTTGTCAGGAGAACGAAAACACCAACCGTTAACAATAGTTTATTTAATATTTTTTTAAGATAAACTTTTAGTTAAAAAAATTACTTGAAGACTTATGACATGCATGTGTGTGGTGCATGTGCGTTTATTTTTTAGTGCAACGCCAGTCAACAGACTGCAGCAACTGGCAGAAAATATAACAATAAAAGGATAATTTAAAAGTTTAATGACAGTTCAAGCTGCAATAATGAGTACTTAAATGCCAATTGCTTTTGTTTTTGCACCAGTTAAGGGAATAGGGTTTGTCATTGTTGCTGCCAAGATTTGTTTGTTTTCAGCACGTATTCGGTATAATGTAAAATATTGTTATACAAATTTCTTGCTTCACGATGCCTTCATGGATGAAATGTGTGCGTCTGCATGCGCGTGCATGCTCACTTAGCCCTGTAATCGAGAATCGTTCTGCCCAAACTCTCGGCAACTGATTGCTTTTTGTTTGCTTTTTAAATAATTGAAATTTTAAAAGTATAAAACGTTGAAAAACAGCTGCATCGTTTTGATTTATGAATATATGGTAAATGGAACATAAATTTTTCTTATATTTGGAGCTTTAGAATTTTAACAACTTAATATTTTTGATTTCTTTTTAAGTCATATATATATTTTCCAAGATCAGCCTTAACATTTACGTTGTGCTAAATACTTTTCGACCCACCTGCTGGTTGGAGCAGTTCCGAAAAAACCGCCCATAAAAACATGAACCAGAAAGTCCATCACAATTGTTGGGAAAATTAACAAAATGCTTTACGATTCACAGAAACATTCCGACAAATACATACATTTATACATATTTTGAGGTCTATAGTTTTTACGAGCGTGCGAGAATAATAAAACTGAATCGAGAAATTTCGAACATTAACACGTCTGTGCGATAAAATAAAATATCTTAAAAAAATACAAGTATTTTTCTTTTAAGTTGACGATAAAGAGAAAGAAGAGCAACTTTTGTCAACACAATGCCCACATCAGGTCAAAGTTGGCCAACTGTAAAAAAAAACAGCCTGTAAAAGTTTTCAATATTTAATCCATCAACACAAGCAGTCATAACAGCAACCATAAGAATTACGGAAAACATTTATTTAACATGTTGTTTTATAAGCAATAAAATAGCATTTTTCACATCAAACAGGAATTGTTTTATTTTGGTGATTTCGGCGGGAAAAATCATACACCAGGCGACGCACCCATTTTTATCTCTTACGTCTTTGTTTTAAAAGAAAAGAATTCATTTTAAATATTCGCCCCTAAAAAGAAATTAACAAAAATTTATTTAGGTTTTATTTCGTAATTATTTGCTTTTGAGCCGACAGGCGGCTGCGACGTTTGAAAATTAATATGATTTTTTTACAGCCAGAAATTGTTTCAATTTTGTTGAGTTGTTAACATGTTCTACCGACCTTAAACAAATAAAAAACATTATTTGGTTTAGGGATTTTTAAACGGACTTTTGCGGCTTAACAATATTCTTCTTTCACAAGTTGGATTTTTATGGACTTAAAACTGTTGGTACAATTGCCCAAATTGAGATCTTTCAAAATAATTTCTTAATTCATTATAAGATTTTATATAACAAAATAAATATTTTGAGCAAATGAAAAACATTAACAAGACACGATTTTTTTTCTTTTAAAAAAGTTCTAATAGTGATAAATTTTCTGTAGAAAGTTTTTGCCAACCATAAATTTTAATTTTAAATTAATAATTTTTAATAAAGATACATTTTTTTTTATTTTTTACAAAATTTTAATTTTATGTATTCGATTTTTACTAACGATGAAATTTCTTTAGAAAATGTATTTCAACGAATTTATTTCAATAAATAATTATTTATAGACTATTTCTAAATTTTCAATAGGAAGTTTCTGATGACGATAAATTTGTTTGCAATTATATTAATTATTTTAAGAAATTTTTCTCGTTAGTAGATATTTTTCTAACTAAAAATAATAAAATTTACTTGTTTTCGCGTATTAATTGTTATAATTTCAATTCTAACATTTTTTTAAATAAATAAAAAATAAGAATTTTGCCCATCGCGACGAACTCGCTGTTAAATTTTCGCTATAATATATAGAAATAGGTTACTTAAAAAGTTAAACTGTATTAAACACAAAAATAACGTACGAATGACCGATGTTTGAACAAATTATTTGAGTTGGTGAATGTACTTTGAGAACGTCTTCAGTACTTGGAATAATATATTGATAAATTGTATAGTTCTGTAAAGCAGACTTGTTGCTATATAAGTAACCTGGTCACTTAATACTTTGTGGTTCGTCATTCGCCGATATCAGTTTTGTATATCAATGCGCGACCAAAAATTCCTCGTTCACTGCAATTGTGTTCCCAGCATAAAGAAGAAATTTTTTCAAGCTTAAAAAATATTTTCCAGCCAAAAGTTTTCTTGGTATATATCGTTATCCTCTTTCCCCTGCCTTCTGATTGACGTGACTAAGTCTAAAGTAAGCCTTTTTATTAATGGGTTTGGCAGCAGAAATGAAATACCTCTTGTTACACCCAACCTTTTTCATTTGATTTTGTTCTACTGCCTCCCAGCGTCGTTTAATTGTTGCAAATAATTTGACAAGACCTTGATAGAAAATTACAAGAAATCATGTACGAGTAGCAGGAGAAATGTCTTATGCCAATGACTTTGCTACATCAGTTGTCGGCCTGCAATCAAATGTTACATAAAATAATGTCACACGTGCCCCAGCCATTAAAAGTGTAACATAAATGAACCATGTAGTCATAAATACTCTTCAACTGAGACAAAACTCACGGCTGAGGCTGGATATTAAGCGCAAGTTTCACAACAATTTTATGATTAGCTTTGAAGACTCTAATTTTGTCGTTATTTCTACTTGAGACTTTAGCAGGAATTTTGTTATAAATTTATCTTTTTAGATCGCAAGGCGAAAAAAAAAATGAAAAGGAATTAGTATGAATGCCTTTTAAGACGGGGTTGTATGAAGCACATGTTTAATGTGAAGAAGGCAAAAGGAAAAGGAGCAGAAAAGATTAAACTTGCTCGTCATGTAACGAGTTGAATGGCAAATTGTGCTGACTGTTTAAGGTTATAATTAAGACATAACTGAATTAACGTTAATAATATTTCATTGTCGTTTAGTTAAAGATATTATAAGCATTTAAGCACACTCGCTCCTATGGCATATACTGCCTGGAACCAGAGGTTTGGGCAGAGGGAAGTAAATGATTAAAAGTTTTTGTTCAGTAGGGGGGCTCATGGTTTCTTTGTTGTGCTTTTTTGTTCAAGTTTACAATGTTTTATGTGAGTATTTACAAACGGCAGGAGAAGAAAATGGGTATTAATTGAAAACGAGTGACTGCGAAAAGCTCATGGCTGACTCATAACGCATGTCCTCATGAATGGCGTGAGTAGATTTCCAACCCCATCTGTCGCAAGCATCGATACTTAAGTGCCAAATTCGCTTTGCAAAAAGGTAAAGCTGTAAAGTGGCATTGGCATGCCTTCATCATGCTCGTGCATGCCATGCCAAGCAGGGGAAGTCAAAGATGGTGCGCTTTCGGGCTAAGGGGTGGCTGTCGGCCACCGATCCTGAGCATTGTCACTCAATATCTTACCTAAAACTGACTTTGCTTTAGCAAGCGCTTAGTTTGAATAGGCATTTTCCCAATAAGTTTGACATATTTTGCAAAGTTCCAGCATACAAATATTCATTTTAACATTTGAAGTTGTGTCCCTATAACACATGACTGCAAGAGATTCATAATTATTTATTTATCTTTTTTTTTTTTTGCTGTTTCAATTTCTTCTCCGCAACTATGAACCGCCTTACTGGGCTTCTTTTCTTAAAGTCAAGTTGTTCTTAAGGTTTATTTGCTGTGTTTTTGAAACGCTTGATAAGAAAATGTTTGTGTTTGTGAGAAAAATTCCCCAGCTTGAGAAATGTTGCTTTTACAAATGTTTAAAACCGCAATGTAAGAGAATGCATTCTTGTAATTTTTTCAAATCAATAGAACTGTAAAAGTTTTTATAAAAAGCGAATTCCGGCTATAAAATTTGGCATAAAAAGTTCAAAAAATATTATTGAATTAATTTAAGGTTTGCAGATTTGTTACACCAGAAATAATTATAAATATATAAAATCGTTTTTAAGGAATTGTCAGGGCCAGTGCAACTGGCGTATTTTCTTCTGCGTTGTCTACGTAGAAGGACAAACTCAAGCCGAGAACACACACTCTCATGTTCTTGCCCAACGAGCATCTGTTGAGGGCTTCTCATTAATTTTCAAGCTCAATTACATTTAACCCTTTAATTTTCCTTAATTACCAGTATGAATTTGATATAAAAGAACACGCAGTTGTGCAGTAACGCACCAGAAAAACCAGTAGCCCGAAATAAATTTTTGATATTATCTGTAAATAAAGCTGATTGAGTTTATGACGACAAATGCCCCCTAAACGAATGCGAATTAAGTTTGCACTCGTCTTTTCTTTTAAACAAAACACATAAAATGTAAATGTTTTATGTTTCTTATTCCACAAGTTAATCATTTTATGACACACTTGGTTCTTTTTTTCCATTGTTTTTTCGTTTCATTTCAAAATAGTTTTGTGAACCCCCAGAAGATAATTGTTTATCTTTGAGAGCTTTGAATGAACTTTTGGAAAAATGGAAACAGACTCACAGCTTGGCATATAAAATTTATTTGAAAGTAAAGTTTTTAATAGTCAGAAAAGATAAGACTTTGCTCTTGGATACGTAGCAAAAGTGCAAAAAAAAAACGAAAAACTTTTTAGAGTATAAAGTTCTAGTGAAAGTGTAGGATTTGGAGTGTAAAAGTAAAGTAGTAATTATCGTCAGACACATGAAAAGGATGTCTGTGTCGGTGTGTGTGTGTGTGTGTGAGTGAGTGAGTGTGTGTGTGTGTATGTGCTGTAATTGCTGGTGCTTAATTTGGGACATTTTAAGAAATTAAATGTGCACTATTTCCCTTCAAAAGGAAGGTTTGTGTTAAAAACGTATTTTAAAGGTGTACAAATTTTAGGTTTTACTAAAAACTTTATAAAAAAGTTTTATATAAAACTTTAACTTTTTACACTTTAATAAATATAATAGATGTAGTCTTATAAATAAGTCATTATATAATAAAATTATAATTAATACTCGTTTATAATTAAAAAAAAAAATTACTAACTGTAATAGTTAAGTAGAAGTTGTAGAAAATCAAAGCTGGTAACTCTGTTATTAAATTACATGTAACTAAACTAGAAGTGATGCATTTGAATCAAAATAAATCATATATTTTTTTATATTCAACAAAAATTTGCTAAGCAAGAAAACGTTGGCGAAAATCAATGCATATACAAGAACTTTGTGGTATTTTATCTGTGAAATTCCTTAAATTATTTTATAAATCTCAAAATCTTTACAGGATATATTGCAATTTCTGCTAATATATCAAACCTGTGCTAAGTTTCAATTCAGTTAATTAAAAATTTATTTGTTCTTTTTTGTCTGCCTGACCTTTTTGTATCCTTTTGGTTTTCCAATTTTTGATCCTCTTTTAAAACGCGTCACTTCTTTAATTGCAGCTATTACTTTCAAAAGAAAAAAGGCTGTATATAGTTTTATATCCTTCCCTTTCTAAGATAGAGAACTGGTTTTGTTTAATGTATTAATTCCTCCAAGAAACCAAGAAACTAGAAACGCAAGAAACCATATAAAAATATTTTGCAAAATTTTTTAAATTGTTGGTCTCATGCAAACGTACGTATATAAATATTTATAGTAAATGAGAAATCATAAAATACAAGTACAGATTGATTCATGGCCCTTATGACCTCAATGAGCCATCTTTACTCTTCCACAGCCTTCCTTTCCTCAACTCAAAATGGTGTAATGTCAACTATCACACATAAACATTTTTATTAAAGTGTAAATCTTTAAGGACACGTTTTCTCTTCTAGGAGCCAGACAAGCAGCACAAAACGTATAATCAGAAAACTTTTCAATTTTTTCACAATTTCTTTATCTTTAAGAACAAAACTTTTGCTCTATGGCAACAACTTAATTTTACAGTCATTGTTTGATTTTTTCATGTTTTAAGAGCAAAAAACAGGAAACTTTAACTTGTTTTATACCACCCAAGACTTAATTACTAAATTTTGAGAAAATTTTTGAGCAACACACAAAACAAATAGAAAATTATAAGCCTTAAAAGTAATTTCAACAAATTTGAATTGAACTTTTTCAACTAAAATTCTTACGCTTTGGTTTCATCTAGTGTAATTAAATCATTATATGAGATCAACATTTTATATGATATTTTCATAATTCCCACAATATTTTATGCAATTGAAAACATTTTGTTTCTTAAATAATTGTATGCATTTATTTTAAGTCCAAAGTTTTAAATTCCAGCCGCAATTTATAGAACAAGAACCAAACAAACAAAAAAACTGACAATCTCAATTAAGGTCACATTTAAATGCACATAAATAAAGATACTTGCACATAAATGCACAAACCAGGGAGTAGAACTTTCAGGGCCTTTTCCCACCAGCCGCTACTAGGTGGCCTGCCGAAGCCATCAGCAAATCCTGTACGTCAGTAATTCTTTTGTCAAGGAGTATAGAAATCTGCTGTGACTTATTTAGGGATAACAAAACTTGTCCATAGAAAATTTATCACTAACAAAAATAAATAAATTAATAATGAAAGTTTTGTATAGAAAATGCATGAATGTTAAATATTTCTGGTAGAAAATTATCATACATACGCAAAACATATGTATAAGTAAAATTTACTATAGAAACTTTATTGGCAATAAAAATTGTCTGTAGAAAAATTATTTTTAGTAAAAATTCGTCTATATAAAAATTATCAATAACAAAAACTGTACATAGAAAATGATCGGATGCAAATTTCTTTCTATAGAAAATTACCATAATAAAGAAACTTTTATTATGGCAAAAATATTGAAAATGGAAATATTGGACAGAAATTTTCGGAAGGGCAAAATTTGCTCTGCAAAATTTATCGATAACTAAAGATTTCTATCAAAAATGTATCAATAACAAAAATGTTTTATGAAAAATGTAACGATTCTATGGAAAATTTAGCAAAAACGCAATATTTTCTATAAAAACCTTTAATAACAACAAATTTTAGTTTTTTCCTGGAAATTTATCGATGTTTTGTTAAGAGAATTTATGTATAATTTATTAAATTAATTTCTAGGCACAATTTATTGATAACAAACATTTTGCTGTAAAATAATATATCTAAACTAATGTACATATATTTTTCATATAAAATTAATGTACTTTAAAAGTTTTAACGCAAAATTTAACGTTAAAAAAAATTTGTATACAAAAATTAAATAAATATAATTTAATAATTATAAATAAATTAAATTCAAATAACAAAAGTTATCTTTGGAAAATTTACAAAAGCATTTTACAACAGAATCGTTCCACTGCAATACTCTGGATATTAAAAACTATTTTTAGAATTTTTTTCGTAACAAAATTGTTCTGCAGCAAAATAACACAATTCTCGATTATCGAACTTTCGATAACTATTGAAAATAAAAACTTGTTATGATTGAATTGGATATCCCAAACTGGGCCTTTGACTAGGCCATTTATGCCTCTTATTTTACCGCGATGCGATTACACTCATATGCTGGGCGGTAATAACGATCATTTAGTTATCAAAGTTTGTGGCAGTAACTTTCAATTTCATTGCGTATTTGTAATTATAATTGAATTAAGAAAAATTTGTTTAGTTTCTATTAGATTTTTCTCTGTATAATTTAAATTTATGTGCACTTTTTAACATAATAAAAGAGAAAATTATATCATGAAGTTTTAATTGTCAATGGCCTACTTGAAAATTAAATAAATTCTATTTATTTATTTATTTATTTGTTTCATGGCACCAACAGAGGAACCTATAAAATGCAAAATTCAAGCTTAAAGTGATTAAAGCAGAGATTTTTTAAACTCATAAATATAAATACAGGCAAAAACAAAAACAAACAAATGGCTGTGGAACTTTTAATGATGTCATTGATTTATAAAATTAAAAATAACTTATCATAGAAAAGTCAGGGTCACCTTTGGCTGGTAATTTCATTTTGAGGTAGACCGAGTAGAAGCCCTTTTAAAATGATGGTCTGAATTAACAAAGTGTTTTCTATTGCGTTTTTGCTTCCAATTATATTAAAATTAATTGCAGTCTTCTAACTAAAGCCTCTAGAGAGAAATATAAATTTATAAAAGCAAGTAATTTGATGATGGCCCTGGCTGGGCTAATTAAAGCCTTTGTTAAAACTAAACTTAATTATTTATATAAAAAATATTAATATCAAGCGTATTTTGTGTCATTTACTAGTGTGTGCTATAGAGGTTTACGACCTTGAGCCCAGCATTCTTATGTACTATTAATATGAAAGAGGAATTATTAACCATTACTAACAAAAAAAACAAAAATAGATAAATCAAATATAGCCCTAAACGCCAGCGGTACAGCAGCTTCTTTTTCTATTAAATTTTGGGCTAATTCAGGTACTAGAATTATGTTTTTATCACGTCCTACAAAATGTTTTTCAGGTCAACTTCCGAAGAAGTTTCCAGCTTTCGCTTCTGAGTCACAGACTCACAGACTATTTTTTTTTTAATTTATTTCCTCACAACAATCCCATAACAAATATTATAAATGGTTTAATTGAAGTGCTTTAAATTCTCGTCTACATTTCATTAAAATTTTTATTAAAATTTAATAAGACAACCAGAACTTTTGCAGGATTTTACAGTATCAACTTTAAAAATTCCATAAGTGCTTAACGAATTCTTTGCCCGCTTTCATTTATCTTCAGGATAAACACAAACATCGCATTACTCATACCGGCAAAGAAGCAGAAAAAAGTACTCAAACATTAAAGCAAAATAGAACTAGTAAAGGGCAACCCAGCAAGCAAAAGAAAACTTATTAATTTATAGTTGTCTCGTATAAACTTTATATGAACATTATAGTGAAACCTGTCTTAAATCTACTTAAGAATAAACACAAATTAATCACGGGCCAATATCCGGTCATGTTTCTTGACGAACAAATAAAACAAGCAGCTAAACATTGTTTTGGTATTTTTGAGATTGATGTTGCAACTGAAGTCTTACACCTTTTTTGTGGTTCAGATTTTAGGTATATTTTTAATTCCTGGAAAAAACCTGTCAATTTAAAACAAAATATTAAAATTCAAGTTATGGAATTTTTATGCGGGGGGTCATGAAGCTGTTTCGCGGCCGGTTCATTGCTGAAGAGTGGCCACGTTATATTTTAGTTTGATTTTCGAATATAAAATTCATAAATTTTCACAATAAAAACTATTTTGATAAAGTTTATTGTCAAAATGTATGAGATTTATTGTGACGTATCTGATATTTTATATGAGAATATAATCGTCCTAAGTCGCCCTCAACTCGCGTCTATGAAAAATACAACAATATCATTCAATTTAAGCCAAAGAAAGTTGTTAGTTTTCGCTCTGTAGTATTCATCCAAAAAATATGGGTCAACATCGTCGATATGAATTCCATATCAGATTCAGTGATTCTCTTTGGAAGACAATTTTCTTACATGATGAGAGCCGTACGACTGTCAAAATTTTAATACGTACTTATTCTCTATGTCGTACAGTTTCATTACATATTAAGTTTAGACGATACCATCCGTGCTCTGCTACTCAAAACCTGGGCTTATCGTACGACTTGTGTTACCGTCTAGATCCTCTTTTAAAAGATGTCTATCAAGACTTTTTAACCCTTGGGAGTTTTTATAAAATGAATTGAACTTCAATATTCCTCAATGATCCTTGCGATCGTGCAGTTTCCTTCCTTTCTCTACTTATAGAATAGTTTTGGCAATGAAGGAGCCTGGCAGAGGACTATGCTGTTGTCTTAAGGAACTGTCCTATTTTATTGATTTCTCATCCCATTGGAATGTTATAAAACTTTTTATTATTATTCACTTAAATAGCCAATTTATGTATTTAATTGTATTGAATTTATGTTTTACTAAATTACAGCAGTTTGTAAGGAATTTGTCCATAGATTCAATGAATACAAATGAATAAATAAAATATAATAACGAAGTTTTTACATCCACCACTTCCATGCTACCAAAAATTCTGCAAGCTTGGTTAACTGGGTTAGGCTGTACTTGCCACTGCAACCTTGTACACATGGAAAAAAGTACTCGTACGTACATAAGGATACCAGCAGCTTATTCCAGCAATTTCTTTGTTTGTTTCCGTGTCTTCTCCATTAAAAATTAATATTTCAATCAAAGTTGTAGCTAAAGACAAGCAATAAGAAGCGGGGGAGGGAGCAGAGAAAAATTTAGATGCACAAAACCAGCAAAACGTAGCAGCTCGCACAGTATGATGAAAACAAGTAAAAGCTCAGCTGGTTTTTCGTTCTAGCAGTCCTTTTTTTCGCAGGCAGCAGCAAAAAATAAATCCAGTGCATTATTTTTTTTACAAATTTAAACAACAATTTTTCTACATTTTCTGGCCACTTCCGATTTAAGTAGCAAACACAGAATTTTGTACCATCTCATACACTGACGCCGTAAGCTGGCAGCGGCAAAGCTGGCCCTAAATAAGCTTTATAGGATTGTTATAAGATTGAGATTTTTTCTCCGCTTTTGGCAGAAAAATGGGAGAAAAAAAAAACTTAATTGTAATTCCACTTTCTTACATTTTTGGCAGGATTAAACAGGATTTCTTTATTATTTATACAATTGTTTCTGTTTTCTTCGCCGAGTAAATCATGAGTTCATAAGAAAATCTAAAGCAAATAAAAAACAAAGAATTATAAATAATTTATAAAGATTTTGTACTCTCCTTTATTGTTATCCTTTGGGCGTTCTTTCACATCACTGGTGTATTTGTTGCAAACTGCTAAGGTCATGTTTTATAAGTTGCAATTAATTTCCGTTTTGCTCCTAATTGCTCGCCTATTCCCCAGAGCATTGAAAACAGGCAATAACGTCCTTCTGTCTTATCATTAAGCTGTTTCATTCTGTAATTTTAAAATATTGATTTCGCCTCTTCTTTGCTATCTGCTGTAGTTGTTTGTTCGCCTTAATGTTGTTGTTGTAAATTTGTTGATTTATCTGTTTTTAATGTGCTAATAATCCCATTTTACTTATCACTTGTTTAACCCATGTTTTACATTTGATTTTACTTTTTAACTGGCGCAAAAGAAGTGGCTGTGTCTCTGCATGTAAAATATGATGGTGTTAGTAAATTGTTTGTTTTATACAGATCGTGTAATAGCAGCGCTACAACGTGGCGATGGTATAATTAGTTTAAAAACTGTTTGGCTTTTTTAGAGCAAGTCGGAATAAAATAAATGTTGGGAGATTTTTAACCTAAAAAAATGCTGGTCATACTTTTTTTTAGCATCAAGGGTTTTGACTTTAATATTGCAAATTTTCCAAACTCATAATTCTAACGCCAGCAGCTCGTGCTCTGGAGCAGAGCAAAAATAACGGTTTTGAAATATATAGAATAACCCAAAACTGTGTCTTTTGTGAACGAACATCTTAAATTGAGCGGGTCCCTTAAACGAGAGAAATGAACCGGTCATTTAACTGATCGCTCTTCGTTTAATTGTTCATCAATGTAATTGGGATTCGTTCGTTCGTTTGTGCTTCATGTTGAATGTGTTGTAGTTCCTTTTGTCAAGTTGTGTTTGTAAGTATTAACACAAGAGAATTCATTAGCATTAAAACAACAAAGTATTTAATTGAACAAAAATTTTGTGTAATTTTAAAATTTGATGTTAAGGTTGGTGCTTTAAAAAAAATCTTACCTACTGCGGATAAATGTAGTCCAAATTTAAAGTTGGCTTAAAATTTAATTAGTTTGAATATTCACCAATCAGTGAACGACTCTCCAATGAAACTAAATATAATCTATTGATTAACAAAGTTAAGTTATTGTGAAAAAAGTTAATTTCTTAAGAAGTCTTTAGTGATTAATTCACGATTTTAGTGGAACAAAATTTTTAGCTTTAGTCCGGCTGTTGCTGGAGCGAAATGTTGGCTTGCGGACAACTCTCTCTCTCTCTAGCTGGCTTTAAGTCTAACTTACACTAAAGCGGCTGAAATGATTTTTTTTTTGAGTTTAAATTGCACAAAATGACAAGATGACTAAGAATTGCTTAAAACACAGTTTCGTCCTGGCCTTTAGTCGGGGGTTTTAAGAGCCGCACTTAGCGTTATTTCAATTCCGTTTAGCCGGCTCTAACACATCCTTTCACCATTTCATCATGTTTTTTTTTTTTACTTTAATACCATCACGTTTTATTTAAAACAGAATATTCTTCAATTTTTGTGTTTTTTGTTTTCTGCTCTGACAGTCATTTTTTCACAAACTTTGCTTTACTTGGCGCATCCTATGTAAATATTTGTCAATTTGTTGGCACACGTTCTGTGAGAGCAGACGACAAAAAGCAACAAAAAAAAAATAACTTTCAAGCACACACACACACACATACACGCACAAATACAATGGATCTTATAAAGTGTCATTATTCCGCTCATGTAAATTGTCATAGACATTAAAAAAAAAAGCCAAGCAAAAAATTAGAATTATCTATCAGAAGAGGAAAACAAAAAGAGAAGGAACAAAATTTATAAAACGGAAAACCGAATGGGTAGGAAAACGTCTAAAATATTAAAATCAAAATGTTTGTTGGTCGTGTCTGCTACAATGTCTGCGACTGGCAACTATTTTTGTTTATTTTTCGACTGGCAAATAACCAACAACTTTGAATCCAATCAAGTAACAAGATTTTAAAGTGTTTTCAATATGTGTTTGGTTTTAGGTAATAAATAATTTATCACTTGTGTTCCCAAGTAATTTTTTCTGCTTTTGCTAAAATTATTCCCAGTGACGGCTCGATTGGAACAGGTATGCGTGTTCTCCTGCAGTGATTCTCGGCAGCCGTAGTTTAGTTTCAGTGTTTAATTACGAGTACGTGCACGTGACTGTGGGGGTGAAATTTTAAATTGAGTGTATCAGTGCGTGCGCGTGCAAGACTGTGCTTGTCAGCGTTTTGTTTATAGAGTGATTATGCTGGTAAAATTAATAGTAAATATTTATTGTAAATCTTACATATTTTAATTAAAATCATGTTAAGTTGCTTTTAATTAATTGTTGCTAGAAAATGCTTAAGAAATTGCCAAGCAAAATTATAAGTCGTAAATGAATAAAGGAAAATTTCCAGGTAGGAGGAAAAAATACACACACAACTACATTTTTTATTCACATTCTTAAATAAAATTCAATCATATATATTAATATCATAGAATGGCCTCAATAAAATTATGAATATGTTTCTTGGTAAGCAAAAAAGTCGCAGAAAACTGACAGCAAGTTTTTTACGACGCGTTCTTGTATTAACAAGAAACTGGGTCTGCATTGTTTTAGGCTATAACTTGACTCACTTTTCTTCCAGCAAATTAATACCAAGCAAAAAGTCTTCGAAATCTTGAAGATTTGGCTTGAGGTCATTTTAGTGTTAATGATTGAAAAATTTTATATTTTCAGACAAGTTCATGGCATTTTTAGAATACAGTTTAAATTTCCGGTTTCATAACTTTGAGTTGGCAGCACTGATTTAGACGACAAGCGATTTAACAGCTGGGAATTGCCTTTAGTTTGATTTCGTTTGCAAATTGGCGAAAACTTTTCAATCAAATTAATTATTTTGTTGGTGCAAGATATTGCACTCTGCTTACATTTGACGGCAGTCATAATCGTCCTTGAGGTTGCCCTCCATAAAACAGCAAATAATGATCATATAACAATGGCGGTGGGGCAAAGCGCAGACAAAACTCACATAAAGGAGGAGTCAAGTCTTGGAAAACAATGAAGGAAAAATTATTATTATAGACGCTGTAAAGAAATTATTACACATCCTGTTCTGTTTGAGGAAAAAAACTTTTGGGAAAAGAATAATTTGTGGTAATGATCCTTTAAAATAGAGGCCACCAAAATTGTGTAACTCAACCTTAATTCTAAACATTTTATTGTGTCTGTGTGTCAAGTCATTCGTTAAGCCACAGACAAATTCATGTCCGCAAATCAACATTCGGCAAATCGATTGTTTGAGTTCTGTGAAAAGCATGTGAGAATACGTTGCCCAGTTTGTACAGCTGAGGCACATCCTGTTCAAACCCTGAAGGCATTAAATTATCTCTCCTTTAAAGTTGGTTAAATATATACAGCCAAACTTCCACAACTGGAATCAGCATTATGCCAAAAGAAAAGATTGACTTGCGGAGACTTTGAGTTAACGAAGTTTTTGTGAAAATAGAATAAATAATTTTTGTTTTATACATTTTATTAATAAACGAATCTTGTCATTCCCCGAAAAAAATGGACAAAAATACAAGCCAGCTCAAGCAACAAGAGAGAGCAAAACAAACAAACCATTTACACGAGCAAAATTCATCGAGTTATAGGGTTCATGTGCATGTTTTTTGTTCGAGTTATGAAAGACTTCGAGTTGCAGAAAGAAAATTGTAAGTGACCAAGTGACTAAATTAGTTCGTGTTAGAGAAGTTCTAGTTACAGAAGCCTGACTGTATTATAGATAAATCTTTTTCATGCTCGATCTGAATTTCAAGTTCCGAAAATCCAATAAAATTATCTTGTTTTAAAAAAAGTAAAAATTAACTTGTATTAACATTTCAGCCATACACAATTCCTTGTTAATCCATTTAGCCTCAAACATTTGCCATTTCTTAAAGTATTTGGCTGTGTTCCCTTAACCTACTTTCGCTATAACAGATAATCGTTGCATTATTATTTAAAGATTATTTTCTCTTAACAAAGTGTTATGATTTAGCCAGGCCTACGAAATGTGGCGCAGCTAAAGCAGAACGGAAAATTGAATAATTTTGCTGCTTTGCAACAACTAAATTGACAACAACAATTCAGCAAATAGAAAAACAGAACAGAACAGAACAGAGCACAGCTCTAGGAAAATGTTGCTACCTGGTGGATAAGTTTACAACAGTAACTCCCCTGATTATAATTTCATCATCATTGTTATCAGCAGGACGACCGCCAGCATCGTTTAAAGGAATAAATAAAACTTAAAAAGGAAGCAACAACAAAAAACGAGGCATTGCATAAAGCCCTAAGCAAGAGAGAAAATCTGGTGAAAGCGAATAACAAGAAGAAGAAAAGCAAAAGAAATTAGAGCATTTCTAACTGGGCTCTCAAAAGGAATAGAATTTCAGCTGAAAGGAATAACCAGAATGACGACAGTTTATTGGTGTGTATGTTTGGACGAGTCTAAGGACTTATTTGCTGGCAAATAAATAGAAATCAATTGTTCCCATTATTATAATGAGATTACTTTTACCTACTTCCGAAACAGAAATACAAGACACTGAGAGAAATTCATTCCTAATCATTTTTAAGTTTTAACATTTCAATTTTAAGCTAAACAGAGCCCCTTAAACTTTTCTCTTCTTTTCTTTTTGTAAATTTGTTTTTCCTAAATTATTCAATTTATTTTATACAATAGTTTTATTTTCCAGTGTATCTATTCACTTTGCGTTTCAGTTGCTTTCTTTGGTTTCCCATAATCATAAAAGTAGAGCATTTCTTTTTCTGTTTTTTTTTTCTTCGTTATTCTCTACTTTTACTGGAAGGTGCAAACAGGCAAGAAAAAAAAAGGAAAAATAAGGATTTAAATACGTAATTGCAGAAAAACAAGCTTGTTTTAAATATTTAAAAAGTTTAATGTCAGGAGTTGTATTTGTTGTTTTCACTAACAGGATTTGCTGTAAAGTTTGATAAAATTTTGCTACAATTCATTTAATAAAAACAGAGATTTAATTAAAACGGTAGAAACCAAATGAAAATGTGCTGAGATATTTCAATTTTTTGCCAGAGGAGTATAATTTTAAAGGGGGAAAAAGCAGGATACTGCATAAGTCTGGGTCCTACTAAATAATTTGCAGATTAGTTTCTTCTAATGTAGTTATTTGTGTAAAACAAGTCTCTCCCCTGGACGCGATGTCATTAAAGCCAGCAATAAGAGTGTAAATGAGGAGCTGTTGGCTACAATCTTAAGAATTAAATTATTATCTTGTGTACTTCAACTTTGATGGCTGCTGCGCTGCCACAATATACTGATCCGGCCTGAATTTGAGTGATTACGTTGGTTGCGTTGGTTTTGAGGGTTTGTGCGACTCGAAACCTTTGCCGGAAAATGTTGAAAAGCATCACATGACAGAATGCCGGTAACTAGAGTTAAAGGAAGCCCAAATTGCTGCCGCAAAATGCCTTGTAAGGCCTGAGTTGAATGGCAACTACCAGTCATAAGGCTTTATATCATCTAAATCAGGTCAAAGGAAGTTGATAATCATTGTGCTGTACTGGTTGTTAGTGGCCGGTAATAGTCTGGCCAAAGTAGTGCCTGCTGATAACGCTGTCAGCTCCAACTCCGTACCAACAGCAACTTTTGTACAAAGTGCTGAAGCGTTCTCAAATCAATCAACAGTTTCGCTTGTCACGTGCTTCATAAGTTTTGTAACATGATTATTTTTTCTAACTGCTGCAGAGTCCTGTACATTTCTACATGATTGGGTGACTTAGAACTTGGAATGATGACATTCCTTGTGCGCAATATCTCCCCATGAAGACACTATTGGGCGGGAATTTCAGCCGGCTGCATAATCCTCCAGTCCGCGTTCCATTGAGCTTGAAGAGACTGGCCATTTTGTGTTTGTTTCATTTTTATATAAAAAAGAAACAAACTGATTAATTTATAAGGCTGTTGTAAAAGGGCGTTAATTGCGCTGGCATTCGCTTATTTTAAATATAAACCATCCAAATTACTCTCAATGACAATTATTTTAACATCACAATCTGTCATCTGCCTGCTGCTTTCGTTTTCTGTTTTCTGGATCTTCCTTTTAACAAAAAAAAAAAAAAAAAAAAAAACTGCTCTTAACTTAATTTTTAATACTTTTGAACATTTTAATTTTACTTTATTAAAAATGCATGTCCTTTCTAGCTGTCTACTTTCCATTTAATGTATTTAGGGGCCGTATAAAAAGCGAGCGAAAACCAAAAGAAAAAAAATATATCATTATACTTTCGAAAAAGCTGTCACTAGTCTATAACGACATTGTCCTTTATATTATGCATTTAATATATGGTTTCATTTTTACTTTTTTTTTTACATAAACTACACGATAGATAAATATATATGTATGTGTGTATGTGTGTGTGTGTAAGTAGACAATAGCGTATGTATGTATAGAGACAGAGGCTTAATGTTTCAGCACTTAAGTGCACGAGTGTAAATGTGTGTAGATTATGGTCATATTGTAACAACTACTTTATGAAAGAGGCGGAATAAGATGGTGGTTTTAAAATTATCTATTCCAAGTTATACTTATAAATATCTTAATAAAATTTCTAGCACTACACGATTTTCAAAATTTTATTCTCTCTCTGTTTGATTTAAAATAAAGCAAAATTTTCTTTAAAATTGAATTTCTGTTTCAAAGAAGTGTCACTCGGTAATTTAAGCAATCGCGATTGTTGGCGACATACGGTGGCAAGTTCTGTGACAAGTGTGTGCGGAAACGTGCACCAGTTTTCACCAGCTGAGGTGGCCATAAGACTCAAGGATTGGCCCAAAAAAAAGCTGGTCTTTTAAGCCCAGTGGCCACAATGACGATTTAATATATTAATTAGATATATGACTTCAAAATCTGTGATTATCGAATTAAATCGTTGTACTATATACAGACAATATCCCGGACATAGTGATTTTGTAAGTAAACACATAAGTTTTAAATAAAGATGAATAAATGATGATTTATTGTATTAATTAAATGTATGAACCTCCCACACTAGAGTTGGCTGCTTGTAACAGACCCACTCAGTCTTTTATTGTAATTTTTGAAATATAAAATCTGCCCGTTTAGGGCAAGTGACCGCTTGTAGGAATGGTCGCAGTTTAGTTTCAGTTGTCTGGTTTTGTTTTCTATGCTGAAAAAGTTGTTATTCAAAGAACTTTTATATCAGTAGTTTTTTCTTTTCTTAACTTTTGCCACAAATACAAAACTGCAAAGTTTTTCGATTGCCGGCAGAAACACGCCGAGTCTTTGCAACGAACTCTGGACTCCTCTATCGATGCACTTCAAAGACTTATTTTAGAAAAATAATTGTTCGTTTATCCGAAAGAATTCTTCTGAGACTGGATAGAGTGCAATAGAATATATTTTTCCTGTGTTCTTGCACTGAAGTTTCATTTAAATGAAACTGCAAAATAAAATATATTTTTTTCTTGCTCGAAATCTGCTTAAGTTCCTTTTCGGACTGCTGGCACAGTTGCAGCCATAGTGCCATACAAATGGTTAAAGGAACAAGGACATGCTCGTAGTTATGCAAATATGCCTGACAACAATAACTGTAATATTGCATAAAATACAATGAGATATTCAACAAATACAAACACTTTCTACACACAAACACACACACATACAGACACACACATGTGCAACTGCAACTGAAAACTTACAAACTAATACTTGCATAAAGTCTTCACATACAACTGCACAAATTGATAGTAATAGAAGACATTGTACATTTCTCTATGTACTACTTGCATTTACTACAACTACAACAACAACCGCCATAGCACTTGTGCCACACACACACACACTCATACATATTAACAAAAATTGCCACTACATGTAACATCATCGCACATACACACACACATACATAAATTTAGCAGAATGACCCAGAATTTCCAAATGAAACTGTAAAAAAAAACTGTTTAAAAACCAGAGTGCAAAAAAGGAGAAACAATTTTTGCATAAAATCGATAATTTTAAATGATGCAATAAAAAGCAGAAATTAAATGGCAAACATTAACAAACTGTTTGCTGTGGAGAAGGGCGGGGCGGGGGAGAAAATCTTTAAATACCTTTAAATAACCATAAAAAATTACGGATGTTTTTACGAAAAGTGCAATATTTTTTCTGGTTTTTTTTGTTATATATTTTTTTTTTGTTGTAAAATATTTAAAAGGTAAAATTGTAACAGCAACAGAGGAATTTGGTTTAAATGTTAAGGCAATTAAATGTAAAATATTTTAAATTGAGAAATTCATTTCATTAAATCATAAATCAAAATGATCTCAAATAATGCTGGGGAAGGCGAAAAAGTGGAAACCAATTAAAAAAAAAATGATTGGCTTCATTTCAGCAAATGAGTGTTTGATAAGTTGTTGTTTTTAACGCAAGTTTTCAGGGGAACAAAAAAGTTTAGCAACATTTAATACGAATTTGTGGCAAGTTGCAGTTATTGATTAAAAAAAACATTAAGGTTTTGAGCCGATATCAAGATAAATTAACATAAATTACTAGTGCAGCAAAATGATCAAGTGTGTGACTTGGGTTTTGTTTCTTCAAACGTTTTTCATGTTAAAATCAAACAACATATTTTTAACGTTATAGTTTCCAAATCAATTCAGAAAAAATATTCTAAGAAATAATTCATTTAATGTTTATTTGTCGTTTTTATTTAAAATTCAACATACAACTATGTAAGTTCACAATGTAAAACATATTAAAATCATGTAAATTCAACATGAAGCGTAAACTTGATTTATATAAACTAAACATGAGATCTGTGTCTGTCTCTGGGCACACGTGCTTGGAAAGCAGATATCTCGTTCATCATAACAATCAACTGCTGAAGAAGTGAAAGAATGACTGTTGCTATGCGGCAACTCCAGCAGTCGCTAGTAAAACTTAATTGCCAGAACGGGCAACGGGCAACAAGACACCAAAGTTCTGAATACAGGTTCAATTATCTATATTAAGTGCAATATTCCGGCTAAGGTCCCATAAAGAGGTCTTAATACTGAAGATGCAGGCCTCTAGTTACGGGTGTTTGAATGCTTTTCCAGCTGCAGCTTCCTATTTTATTGAGATACTGGATGGCGCAGAGCTGGCTTGGTTAAAGCTGTGATATCCTAAAAGGCTATTAGTTCAATAATGTCATATATCTTTATTATTAAGGAACTGGGAACTGCTGACAAGAGGAATTAGAAAGAGGTCTGTTTTATAAAATTTTACCTTTGCGTATGGGCTGGTAAGCCCACATTCAGGCAGTGGTCAGTCGTTGACGAGTCCATCCCCAGACTAGGTCCATAACGTCAGGTATTGATGTAAATCATTCTAAAAATGAGATACTGTCGAATGTTTCAGCGGAAACTTTATACGTTGGATTTTCAAAGTCAGGTTTTTGGTAAGAGAAGAGGAATTTGTAGAACTCACATCAATCGATTAAAAATTATTCTTTTCTAATGCAGGATGTAAAAATCATGTAATCAGGATGTAAAATTTTAAAGGCAAATCTTGAGTGCTTTTGCTTTAAGTGCTAATAACTACCGACTTTGACAAAAACTTCGAAAAGATGTACAAAAAAAGGTAAATTTCTTAAAATTTATTATTCTAGTATTTTTATTCAAAAATTATGTTGTTTCTATGGAAGTTTTGCGAAGCACTTTGTGCCAATTCCTTAAACTTAAACTGTTTTAAACACATTTCTGCTGTTTGTTCGTGCTCCTGTTGGGGGCAAGACATGTGCGGTTGCACTTTTCGTATAACAAATACTGCAATTTTAGTCAATCATAGTAATTTGAAATTTTCAAATAAAAATGAAAAGGAAAAGCAAATATTTTTGTCCCAAAATACACAATTAAATGCTTGTGCTTGTAAACGCATCAATAATAAATGACATTTAAATTGAGCGGTAGTTGGGTTTCGCTTGCGAGAATTTTTACACAACCACGTCCTAACACATATCATGTACTTACTTGCAAAGCGTTACAGTGGCTGATACAAGTATGACGACATTTCATGCATTTTAACGATTTCCTGGCCAACCTTCGAGCATCTTCCAATAACTTTTGGCACTCACTGTAAGCGGCCATACGAGCAGGTCGTTTTGTCTTAAAACGTCAACTCGAACAAGTCAAAACTGTATTTCGTTGTTAGTTGGGCTTCAGAAAACCGAAATCCTACTGCAAGCTGGTCTTATTGTCTTAATGCCTTAAAATGCTCAGCGCAGTGCCGTGTGCCTTCCACTTAAAACGTAAGTGAACCTGTATGCCACACACAAGTCTCAAGCTTTTTAGCCGCTTTCTTATATGGGATTTTGAGTCTGCTTTTAGAATTTAACATCAATGTGTGAGTTTGAAGGCAGCACAATAAAAACCAAAAAAGATAAAAAAAAATATTTAAACATTTCTTTGAAAATAAAAGGTTTTTCTTACACTTCAAATGCTTCGTGCTTTTCATGAGTAATTTATGATTTTAATCATATGTTAGACAAAATACCAATGCGAAGAGCATAATAAATAGGCACAAAAGCGGGCAAAAAAATAAAAAAACATAAAAAGCATAAATACCGCTGAAATTGTTTTTATTAGTGCTAAAATATAATTTGAAAATGATTCATGGAGACCATGAAAGAGGGGCAAAAACAATTTCTGGTTTTGTAAAATCTTTAATAAAATATTTTCCTTTAGGCACAAAAACTATCATAAAGATGTTTATACAACATCATAAAACGAGGGCAGTTCAGGAAATGTGTGTTCAAATCAACAAAAAAAAAAAGAAACTAATCTAAGAAAATATAAAATTTGCAGTATTTGTTGTGGAACTGTGAAGAGAATTTTAGTGTTACGAAAATTTGCTCCGGGAAGGGATGTACCAACTACCAAAGTTTCGTATAATACAAATGAAAGATGAACAAATTCTTGACTTGAAAACAGTTAAATATATATTTATAAAAGAGAAAAAAAAACTTGTACAAAATATTTCCCGAAGAAACCCCCGCCACCGATTCATTACCTGTATCGACTATATTCATTTGAAATATCTTTTTGTTTTATTCACACGGCTGAAAATTTAAATTTCACCTAAAGCTGAACATGCACAATCTTGCACATGACACCTCGGATCACAAACAAGGCACAAAATGTTGGTATACTGGAATCCTTTCATCCGCCTTAGCGCTAGGAAAATGCTATCTGTGTGAGTAAAATTTGAACGGGATTACTACCTTCACCGAGATTTAACAAGAGCTTCTAGCTTGACTGGGCTAAAATGCCCAGTTGCAGGTTCCTCAATCGTGATCGGCTTGGGACATCTTACGAACAAAATATGTACGTCAAAGTCGTGTAGCCTCCGTTCGTTTTATTATAATTCTTTTGGTAAAAGGAGTTCGGGAACTGGAGAAGTATAAACTAGTCCTGCATTCCAAATACGATTTCTATGTTCCGTTTTAAGACAGAAAATAGAGCACGCAGGCTTGGGAAAACCTATTCCGCGTTGGATGTAATTCTCCTTAAGTAATTGTGAAATCATTATGGTGGGCATTTCGTTAACAGTCCACCCCGATTTGGTTTCAAGCCTTGCAGTTTTCTTCTGTGATAGGTCACACTTTACTCACTCACTAATTCTTCTTCTTCTTCCTTTGGCACTACAGTCCGGGGTGAACCTTAACCTCAACCAACAAGCTTTTCCAGCTGGTACGACCTCTAGCCAGCATCCTCCAATTTCTCACTCCACGTTGGTTGAGGTCCCTCTCCACTTGTGTGCGCCATCGGTTCAAAGGGCGTCCTCTATTGCGTTGTCCCACAGGTTCGGAATCGAAGATTCTACGGGTCGGAGCAGTATTCTCCATGCGCTCTACATGGCCCAACCATCTTGGCCGTTGGATCCGTAGGCGCCTGGTTAAGCTCATGTCGCTGTACAACCCGTACAGTTCGTGATTGAATCTTCTTCTCCAGAAACCATCAACGCAAACAGGGCCGAACGCAGAACTTTTCTCTCGAAAATACCAAGGATTTCCTCATTCGCCTTCGATACTGTCCATGTTTCCGCGCCATAGAGAAGGACAGGGATGATCAAAGTGGTATATAGTATCAGATTGGTTTTTCGAGAAAGGGTGTTACTACTCAATTGCCTCTTGAGCCCCAAAAAAACAGCGATTGGATTGGCAAGAGTCTTCACTCACTAATTCACGAACTTACGAATTTAAGAACTGCAGAACTTTTCAAAACTCTATTTGAATGAATTTAGTTGTTTGTTTCAAATCCCGATAACGATTTCGATATCCTGTTCAGTTTTAGTTGTTTCATAATCGACTGAAAAAATAAAAATATATAAATAATAATAAAATGTTATTTAGAAAGCCAGGCTCGGGGACGGCATGCAAAATAGATTCTGTTCTAGTTAATTTTGCTCAAAACAATATTCAAATCAAAACTTAAGTAAAAAAACTATTTGCCGTATCGGGGCAAATTTCAGCCAAAGAGCGTGACTTGAGTTTTAGAGAAATAGGTGTAACGTCGGTTTTTGGGGGGAATTAAAAATGGTGTTAAAAATGTATATCTCTTAAGGTTATTTTTAATACTATTCAACTTAATTAAAATTATTTAATAGATACCTAAAAACTAGGCTCAGAAAAAATTGTTGAGACGCAACAAATCTCTTACATGCTGCACACCCCATCTGTGACCTGTATTTCAATCACTGTTGAGCCCCAACTCGTTTACGAATTTTATGGAAAAACATACAAAACATGTCGTTAATAAAAATCGCATTTTTATAGCTGCTGTGTAATTTCATTCATTTAATATGTGTCCTTGTTCCGTTCGAGTTTAGTATTAACGGATGGAAGTACTTGTACATTTGGCGCAAGAACAAGTTGTAAAACTAATACTTTCCCTAAACACATTTAAGGCGCCTTAATAACTGATCTTAGAGCAGACATACACGCAAATAGTTTTAATACACTGGCATATGGGTGGACTGGGTATACGAGTGTCTACATACCGTTTATGACACAAAATCATATGATACACTGATACGACAGTTTAACTTTCTGTTCGGCTTATGGGAAGGGGAAAAAGTAAATGTAAAAGTAAAAGTAAAAGTAAAGTGGGAGTTTCGTGTTGGTTTTGGCCAACAAATTTGCGCAGTGATTTTTCTGCTGCCACAGTTTTGTTCTATTCTTCTTCTTTTCCATTTTTATGAAGTTAAAGTAATACAGTCATTTGGCTGGAATTACAAAACAAAAGTGTTATTCAGTTTGACACTTAAATGTCATAGTTAAAGATAATGATATGACATTCGTTTTTAATATGAAAAGCAGAAGACGTGGAAGAAGCAGAAGAAGAAAGAGTTGGCGAAATTTGTTCGGAAATGTTTTTATGATGATGCAAAACAAAAACGAAAACAACAACAAGCACAAGAAATGATAATAAAATTTTATGTTAGAATAAATATTTATGTTTTAAATATTAAGCAAAAGTTTTGTACTATTTAGGAAAGTTCATTAAGGAGCATTCAGCCAAAAACAAACCAAAACGAAAGTGAATCAATGACAAGTTTAAGAAGGAGAAAAAACAAACATTCTCGCCGCTTGCACGATTCAATCATAACACATGTTTAATGGCATGGAGTAATAATTCTCGTATGTATTTTTATCATAATCTTGATGGTGGCTTCTTTTACTTTTCGTCTAAATCTTACTTTCGAATAAAGTTCAAGATGAAAGTTTATTTTTTGTTTTTTATAAGGAAAAAGAATTTTTGTTTAATGTTTTTAAGTGTATTTTTTTTAGGTGCTTGTTGTTCGGTTACCTGCTGTTGGATTCACACAGTCACACAAACGTGTATCGCGCATATGAAAATAGTTTAGGCAAAAATTTCAAATAGTAGTTAAATGTCAATTAAGCTAAAACTTTTGTGGCATTTTTCACAACCAATACAAACAAACAAAAAAA
This sequence comes from Epicampocera succincta, assembly GCA_932526305.1. Taxonomy (NCBI): domain Eukaryota; kingdom Metazoa; phylum Arthropoda; class Insecta; order Diptera; family Tachinidae; genus Epicampocera; species Epicampocera succincta. The sequence continues at coordinate 58,052,244 of OW052036.1, read as the reverse complement.
TACCTTTGACTTTTAAAGTGTTTTTTTTTCGTTCTGCTGGATATTTTAGTTGCTTGCTAAGCAAACTGGCTAACTTTAGGGGACGTTTAGACGGCAATGCCAAGCAGCAAAATCTTACAGAATGTTCTCCGTGTTTAAGAAAAAGGGAATAACAGCGTTTTGTTTCGATTTCGACAGCGGAGCAGAAAAAAAACAGCTGTTGAATTTTTATACACTTACAAAACCGGAACAGAAATTAACTGAACTGATTATGTTGGTTTTAGCTATTAGTATTATAAATATCTGACACGCCTTCGAACTGATAGTGCTGTCACAGGTTACCATAAAATACAACTCTGGTGTAATGAGAATATATCGCTTTACCCAAAGGGCTTAAAAAAACAAACTTTTTCCGACCACCTGCCAGATTTGCCCCCATTCTACAGATATTTGTTACAGATCTTAATACCTCTACTATCGTGTAAAGACACCTTCGCTGTCTTTATTAGTTGGCGAGCTAAATGCTTTGTTAGTTGGTGGTGGTGTTACTATTGCTATTTGTTACTCCATATTGCATGTTGTTGCTAATTACTGTGTAAAATTATAAAACGAAAAGAAACACCGAACCGAAATTTGCAATTGAACTTAAGAGACAGTTTAAGTCAGACAGACAGACCATCTTGCAAAATGTTTTAAGAAAAAATATACTTGATTGAAAAAAAAAAAATTGTCTTAACTTTATAAATTAGCTGTAGTTGCAGCTTTTAAAGAACACATTCGAAGCTGAAACTTTTAAGCAAACAAACACACACACACACACAGAAAGTGTTTACAAGAGTGGAAAAAGCAACTGGAAGCTTAAAAATGAATTTCGATTTTTAGACTTTAAAACGGAAGGGACTTCAAGCAATTAGTGGCAAACAGTGGCTGTAAAACAATTTTTATATGCAGGCACAGAAAAAGCAAACAGAAGTTTGTGCACAATTATATATATAAAAAAGGCGGAGAAAGCAGCGCTTCTGACACTACAGGACTTGTAGCTCCGAAACAGACTTTAAATATCAATTTAATTAATTGGCCTGAAAATTTGGATGCCCAGCTTTCACGCTTAAGCCGGAGAAAAACAGTTTATCAATTGTTCTTTAGCAGCGTAACAAGCGTCTGGTGCTATAGTCTGTTAAAGTGGATAAGAAAATAAACAGCTGATAATATTTACTATAACTGAATACTATTTAAGATATAAAAATCATCTGTTTAAAGCCATCAACTTCTTTTATGCCAGCACAGCAGGTTTTAGCGCCCAGTGTATTACTTTAGAGCCAGACGAAGCTACAGAGAGTGCCTCAATGGATAATTTGGTGGAGTATTCGACTAACAGCCAAAAGGTTGTGGGTTCGACTCCTACCTAAGAAAAACAATAGCCAATATATTTTTCAAATAAAAACAATAACAAAAAAAAAAACACAAAACACGCCACTGATCTTGGACTTTGCTTTGTCGAAGGTTAAATTTTGATATACTCACCCTGCAATAGAGAATAAAGCAACAAATAAAAAATAACAAAACACTACTCCCTCTTTCCTCCTCTCCAGCCCAGTGCTGGTACAATGCACTGCATATTTAGAGGTCGACCCCAGAGTACTGATCCCCAACAGACAAAAAAATATAGCAAAAACAATCACGTTATTAAGCCGACTTCTCCTGTCATAAAACCGCTGCCAACAACTTTATAGCACTGCTAAGGACGTTTCTTAGCTGAGGCCAGTATAAAGTTTAAACAAAGGCCTTTTATATGACTGAAATTAGGGAGCAGAAGTGCCTTCTAAATGATGCCTCCTGAAATTATATTTAAGAACTTAATTTGGGATCTTAATCAAGCCGCCCAATTTTTTTCAAAATCGTATATATAAGTTTATGTTGTCTTAAGTCTTTAAGGGGCATTTTGGACCCCCTAGCCCACTGTGGTGTGCATGACTTACTGCAATCTGCCGGCCACCTTTGCTTTGTATATTTTTATTTAGCAAAAGTTTTGTTTCAGTTCTTTTTACAAGACCAAAAAACAACATAGAAAAAACAACAACTAAATAACAAAATGGGCTAAAATTCGTTAAAATAGTTGTCGTTACAAATTTTAATTAAATGGTATTTTAAATTAGCAGCGCAGGCAACAACAACAGGATTGGCAGCACCAAACAACGGCCGCCATTACTTGGTGATCTCCGGCCACACAAAACTAAGAATTTCGACATTTGGATTTTGCGCGCGGGTGTGGGGGAGGATGACAAAAAGAAGCTCGAAAACGGTATGGGAAAACGAAGCAAACGAAAGCAAAACAAACTTAAATGCGTGTTGTAGTTGACACTTTTGGCTGTTGCAGGAACTTGCAAGAGACCAAAACATGAGAAAGTCACCAAACTGGGAAAACATACACCGGACCACAGACAAGTGACAACCTTTTGAGACCCATTAAATGTTCTGCTTGAGCAGAAAAGAAAGTTAAAGATAAGTTTTATAGAAGACAAAGAAAAACTGTGTTCTAGAAACCAACAATTTTAAAGAACCAACAACATTTTCAATGATTGATTAATTCAATTTGAACAGTTTTTAAAAATCATGATTTGGAATTTTTCTCTTTCTTCGGTAAATTTTATTGTTTGTTTTTCAATTTTATAAAACCTAAATAACATTCGCTTTTATCACAAAAAAAAAAGAAACAAAAAACCAAATATTTGTTAGTTTCCATTTCTTGTTTTCTAATGAAGACCTTAAAATATTTGTTTTTTGTTCGTTAAAGAGGGCGTTTCTTTTCGTTTTTGGTATGTGGCGGCATGCGGGCCCCATTTGATTTGAGCAGACGTAAAAAGTGAAAACTTAATTATTTTTTCCCGTATCATTCCTGTTAAAAAGCTCACGAAAACAAACATTTTATCACAAGAAATTTCAATAATTTTATGTCTTGAACGAACCCAGCGCCGCGGCTATTACAAAGACTCATTAATAATAAATTTAAGATTAAAGTTTTGTTAAAGCAGTTTTTATTTTATAGAGGAAATAGTACACAATCTATTTAAAAAGCCATTTTCAACTAGTTAAATAAATCTTCTCTGTCATTTCCAATATGATGGGGTCTCTTATTCTTAAGCGCTGGAAAGTGCAGCTAAAAATGTGTGAACAGAAAATTTAAAATTCAAAAGAATCCAACAATTAAACCAAAATTTCGGTATACAAGATATCAGTTACTTGATGTCTTTGTTTCTTTCAAGTTTTTGCCTCTGCTGTTCTGAAGAAATTTAGAATTCGTGTCTGCGTATTTACACCTAGAGAAAATATTCAATATTGAACCAAAGGCCAGTTAAACATTTTGTGTGATGTTATTCTCAGTCCATAAATATATAAAGTTTAGAATTTAAAAAGTATTATATTTGGTTTTGAATCCCATAGATTTAACACGATTTGATGCCAAAACGTTGTTATAATGAATTTGCTTTCTAGCACATTTATAGTTGATTTAACATGATTTCACATTAAATTATTAATTATTTATAATTAATTTCCTTTCTCATATCAACACAATTTGAAATTCTTAAGACTTTGGAAACTATTGAATCTAAAAATGTAAAATGAGAGGATTTTTGTGCGTTGCCGACTGAAAGTCTTATACAGAAACTTTGCCATCCGTTTGCATTCGATGGCGGGGATCTGCTGCAACAAGTCGGGATGCCATTTCAATTTCCTGTGCAAAAAATTATGTTAAAATGTAAGATTCAAGTTATCACACCACTGCCCAGGTGAAGGCTGCTGGAACACTGTAGAACTCATGTTTTTCTTCTCTGCCAAAAACCTATGGATCAAAGGGCCTTCTGCAAGCAGTAATAGAGATAGAGTTTTTGTTAAACAACCGCCTTGTTTAAACATGTCTGACGTTTTATTTACTCAAACAAAAATTTTATTATTTTCAATAAAATTGTAGAAAATAAAATTGCGCATTTTTATAATGAATAAAATAAAATAATTAAAAAATATTTCAAATATAAATGAAACATTTGGAAAGCGAAATTAAAGCCAAACAAGGCAATTTGCTGCATTGCCAATTCATGTGAACTCAACAGGATTTCATGTTAAAAGTTTATGCTGGTAGTATTCAGATACCTTTGAAATGTTTTATCGAAATTCATAACCTCTTCTCAAAAAATCGAACGTGAATGTTCGCCCTTTATTTTGCCCAGCAATAGATGGCTATCGACCGAAATGTCGTCATTAGGTCAGTGGATAGACTATTATTCAGTTTCCTGTAATCCAAAAGTTAAGCAAACTTTAACTTTCGTCTTTGTGGGACGGGCCATACTAAAACTAAGCAAAAACAAATTGTTTTCCTTAAAAGTAAAATCAACCCCAAATTTTAAGTGAATCTTGTATGTTTTTTTTTTGCAACTGTTGCAATATTTTGTTAATTAAATCTGGCACAAATATCACAAAACAAACACATATACATTTAGTTAGTGTTTATGAAGAAAACACTTGAATATCAGGAAAAACCATTTGTTAAAACCAATAAACCTCTACAAAAACGCGTACCAGTGAAAACAGAAGCAAAATGTTAATCCTGAAATAGAGAAACCAACAAGAAGTAACAAAAACCACAAATTAAATTGAAATTATGCAGAAAAAACTGAAAGCTGAGCAAAACGAAAAGAAAGCAAAATATCTTTGAGAAACGGAAATTTGAATTTCCGAAAAGGTACTTGAAGCCTCTTTAAACGTTTAACCAAAAAAGAATAAAAAATCAAATAGTTTGTAGTTTTCAGACACATGCAAAAACACACTTAAACGATATGCAAACCAATATTCAAACAAGGCTATGAGGTCCTTGTGCTCCAATGCTTCGCCTAAGTAGGTAATAGATGGCAGAACAGAAGAAAAGCAGGCAAACGCTACAACAACCATAAGAACCTTAAAGCCATGAGTAAGCAATTTCCATGTTTTGGAATGCCAAAAACAAGCAAAAAAAGAAACAATGCGAAGACCAAAAACTATAAGTTTTCAGTTGGAGTTTTTTTTTATATTGGGCAAAATAGAAAAACTGAAAATCATGTTCGACTATAAAAATATGCTCAAAGAAAGCCAACAGCATAAAAAATTGTGTGTAGCGATGGGAACTGTTTGAAGTTCGGCACCAGCAAAAGGCAATAAATACAAACTTGCAAACAAAAGCATCAAAATAAGAGAATTTTGGAATGTAAAAGGGAAGTAGAGGTACAACCATTAAAGGAAATATTCTAAACAGCAAAAAATGTTGTGGGAAGACAATCTCCTGTAACCCTAAACTATAATTTGCTGGTAAGTGTCTTTATAACGGCAGGCTGGCGATTATCGAGGCATCGACGTCTGTCTGATCTGGACAGCGTGAGGGAAAAGGATCACCGTTTTGGCCGACAGAAAAGTTTTAGCATTCATTTGACTTAAGCCATACGAGTTTGATCAGCCATAAAGTGTTTAGTGCAGACTCTTAGCCGGTGGACGCCACAGGCCCACACAGCGGTCACATGCTGTATAAACGATTTGTGGATGTGTTTATCTCTGGCCCAGCAGAAGTGAATTTGCTATCAATCATCTCTAACTCTGTCAGCAGTCGCGACGGACATTTGAACCTTCTAATGGCTTTCAAATGCAATACCAAACAGGACACTTTTACATGGTTTGTTTTATTCCATGCGAACATCTTCCCGCCCTCATTGAACGTCCCTTTATAATCGGCTAAATTGTTTACAGCAAATCTACTTCGAATACCAATTAAAGCCTTAACACAAAAAAATGTGTGAACAATTTTTGCTCAAAATGATTTGTGTTGGGGCGGTAACCTTCCCTGATTTGCCACATTTTTCATTGTTTGTCCATATACTGAGACGAAAAGCTACAACAGCCGTCAACAAGAACGCTGCCGCCGCTACCGTAAACTTTCCATATCTGTAGCATACTTTTTTGGGTTCTTTGACTTGGCTGCGCGTCTTGGGCTGTTGGGCTCTTTGCATAAAGTACACAATTGAAATAATTTTTGTTTTATTCTTGCTCTTCTTTTATTACGTATTTAATTTGGTTACAACCTGTTTTCTTTTTGGTTTGATTGCAGTTGTTGCTGTTGTTGTTGCTGCTGGTGCTGCTGTTTTTCTGTGAATCTTGCTGCAGACTTGTGTGTTTCTTAAATTTGCCACACGAAAAAAACTAAATGCAATTCTTAAGTATTCGTTTGTCTGCAGCAAATATTTAACAATACAAAATATGCTAAAGAGGCGAAATACTGCTGAAATCGTCATCTCAACAAGGGCAATTGACGGTGGCCTGACTGACATCGGTTCTGTGGCTCTCACTGTCTGCTGTGAAGCTGTTCCTCAAAGTGGACGTATGTAAGTAGGTTTTCATCCCTCATATTTACATATTTCGTATTTTTATTATTCTGTTTTGTTCTTCTGCGTTGTTGTTATTTTTGTCCAAAGTAAAAGGAAGTCTTCTGTTATTTTGTATTGTAGACTTGAAAGCCGAATAATTATATTGTAGTTTGCATAACAAACTAAGAAAGTCTGTACATTGAGGAAAGTTGTGCTAGAATGACATTTCTTTTTTCATACACATATAAAAGTAAATTAAATATTTGTGTGAATTTGTCCAACAAATGTTAAGATAATCGTTTAAATCTTTGAAAGCTTTTGGGAGCTTTTGTGCTCGCTTAAAAGGAATCTGCAAACACATTGAACGAATGGCTGTGGACTTGGAGAACTTATTCCTCGCAGTTGTTGTTTTGCTCTTCTGAGACCACTCTTCAAATACTTGAAATGTAATCTACAGACGTTTTTTTCCAAGTTTTGCTCTATAGCATAATCATTTTAGTAAATATCCTTGATTCCTTACGTCCTTGATGTTACAGGTCCCTCGTTTTACGATTGCATAGATCCACAGAAATGCTGTAACTACTATGATACTGATTTTCCAATTGTCTCTCCTAGGATGCAGATGCAAATCCTTTCATACCTGCAGGATTTAATATTAATTTTCAGTTTCAGAGACAATTTTATTTTATCGGGTTATATTATATTCGCTTCTACCACCATTGAAAATCAAAGTTGCCAGAGATCGTTTTATGTGGTGAAAAATTACCATCCCTGCTAGACCGCTTTTTTCGTTAATTTTCAAAACTTATGATTTTCGCACTATTGCAGCCAGAACAAATTGCAAACATTTTGATGGCCCCAGCTGCACATGTGTAAACCAAACGACAAGGACAATGTCCTCTGCTGCATAGTTTTTGTTTCGGAAATCTTTCTCTTTTTTGAAATAATTCATGTGGCAGTTGTTTAGTGTTTGTATAGGAAACAGACAAAATCAACATGTTTATGTTAAAACATCCTGATGTTTTTGTTAAATCAAACGACTTTGTTAACTAAAATAATTGCGGGAATCGAACCAGAAGCAAAACTCATTCATTCAGTCCTTGTTGGTTATATTGTGTGCGATTCTTTTAATATGTAGGCGTGACTAATTCAATTACGCCCCACAATATTTTCCTCTTTTTTTTTTTGTTTTGATATTTTGATTTTGACATTTTTTCCTACATTCTATTCAATTATTTATATGTCTGTACACGGTTATGGGAAAAAGGTGAAATTTCTGCGAAATATAGAATGTTTGTAATAATTCCTTTTTTTTCGCAATTACTTTATTCCTTTAACATGTGTGTGTGTGTGTGTGTGAGTATGTTCGTATAGTACAAATAAACACATGCACATGGCTCGTTCGACTGTAAATGCTTGTAACAATGTGTGTAAGAACATCATGCACTTTATTTGTAATAAATGTTTGACATTTTTCCAATTATATTCACGGTTATATAGACACATTCAAATCCCTTAACTCATAAAAATATAAACATGCTGACCCGGTGTAAAATTTTAGATACTTCGAGTAGTGTTGAATCGAATTAATGTAAAACAAATTTAAACATAAAGCGCCGTCTCGCTTTAATTCAAACAAAACTATTAGTATCAGAGGTATTAGCGAGCAGAAGCTGGCGTAACCAATTATCCTGTATCCAGGAGTAGAATTTAAGCTGAATTTGGGCAATGACATGAGCCCACTGTAGTTTGTGGCTTATTGGCACTGATCGTTTACTTATGAAAACCTGCAAATTCTATAAAATACGAGTCTTGTAATAAATGTTACGTCATAGTGATATTTAGCGCCGTATTGTTGCACGCACATGGCCTTGGTGGCCGTATTCTCCAGTTCAGGCAAATATAAGTTGTTAATCACGGAACTTTTTCACTTGCTGTGGATATTGGTAACATTTTCTCTGGCCAAGAAATAATTAGCAGAATCTACACTAAATATTAGCTATTATTTAGGAGTCTTTGAATGTTCGTGGATATTTCCAAGGTCAGAACTTCATTTTTTTTTACCATAAACTATGGACCACTAAGTGGAGCAGCACCAAATGCTGTAATGAAACCGTTTTATTAAATACAGAATGAATACACAACAATATGGCCACTATCAAAAACGCAGATGATCCTGGATAAATATTTTGTTATGAAAATTGGTAACATTTTCAAAATGTTTTCTTGCATATATTTTCTATGTAGAACCAGCTACTGAGAACATCCTCAGAAGATGCAAAAGGAAATGTATTTCGCTGTATGAAAAGCTGCCAGCTGCAGTGCTGACATGAATTAGTGATGAATTCGGTATATTTTTATGCTGGGGGGGACAGCCAGCTACTTCACGGTCGCCACAACGTTCATTTAACTATTTCCTCCTCCACATAAAAACGGCCAAAGATATTTGATATGAAATAGTTGCAAATCGAACTGGTATTTAATTGCCAGCTTTTTGTTATTTGTACGAATTTTATTCCAACTGGGTGGGATGGCATAAAAGTGATGTTTTTTCGTACTGTTACTGCTCTATTTAAATAATTGTCATGTTGAACATGATGTTTTTGTTTGATTCTTTTCAGTGATTTGAAAACAGAAATGTTGAAAATCGTTTGTTACTGAAAAAAATGCAGTTTTCATAATTGAAAAAAAAAACAAAAAAGAAATTAAAAAACAAAAATTAAAACGGTTTAAGCAAAACTTTAATAATATTTTCCTTTAGGAGAACATATTTTAATAGGAAATAATTTTTCATAATTAACTCCTTCTAGCGGGTTGGTAAGAAAACGATTTTTAGGCTTCCAATTGTCTGTTTCTTTCCCCAGCTGTCTGTCTATTTTGTTGAGTGCGACAAGCACTGCCAATGCAAGAACATCGCCAAGCAGGAACTTTAATGTGTTCCATTTAAGCAGTTTTGAGCTTTTTTTGCAACACTTCATACCTTTATTTTACTTCCTAATTTATATATTTCAATTAATTTCCATTTTTCTTTGTGCATACGCTGTACTTTTTTAAATTGTATGTTCTAAACGTATTATTTTTAAATTAAAATTTAATTGTTGCGCCATGTGAAAATCAACTGAAGTGTGGCAGAAACGTATGTGAGTTTAAACATATAAATTTGCTGCAAAGCAGCCATTGTCTAGAAAAGAACAAACGTCCGCACTGACATTAAGCGTAGACCAAATTAAAACCCAATTGCACTGCAGTAAAAGTGGCAAAGAGCATAAAAAAATACACACGACCATTGCAATTTAGGTGAAAATGTAACTGACTTTCGTTACCAACAAATTTGCAATTTTTTTCCTTTATACCTTTTTTTTTTGTTTCACAAAACAATTAAAGGTAACGTCGCTAAATTCAAAATTCACTCATACATTCAGCAAAAAGAGATTTTTTTATCACAAATTTCCTAATGAAATTTTAAATTCGTAAAGGGCAGGTATAAACTGAACACACGAGTTTGTGTGCAGGTGTATTTGAGTGTGTGTGTATGTGTGTGTGTGTGTGTGTGTGTGACGAAAAAGTGTGATAAAATCCCAACTAGGATTTTAGGTGAAAGCTAAAGCAAGACACAGGCCTACAAAGCCCACAAAGAAGACAAACCAAAAAGTGACACATATTTACAGGGATTTAGAATTTACAAACAGACTTTGTATACATGTTTGTGCGTGTGTGTGTGTGTGCGAGTGTGTGTGTGTGTTAGTGGAGTAGGTAAAATTGCCCCCAACAAAATAGAAAACTGCATGAGTAGTTTTTTAGAAAAAAAAAAAATTGCCTCAGATGACCTGAATTGTATTTTATTTAAATTTATTTTTTCTGGCTTTGCTTAAAAAGTAATTTGACAAAATATTCTGAAGAGAAGGCCAAGTTACTGAAAAATTGCCGCTTTGAGGCAAAATCTGTCCATCAAGGTCTTATCCGTTTAAATAAACCGATCTAATTCATCCGAATGATGTGTAGTCCGAAAAAGTTTGATAGAGAAGAAAGGCTGATATTTCTCGTCAAGATAATGTTTCAAAATAATTGCTGTTTTGGCCGTGTCACAGCGATGTTAATTGGCGTTTTTATAATCGTAAGATATTCCATTTTATTGATACACAGGAGCGGCGTTGCCAAATATACAGTCTGTATTCATCTGTAAAATCTGCATTTTACAGTTTGTCGAAGCGTTTAGCATTTTTTTGTTTTGAAAATCTGTTTTTAAACAGTTGTGCAGATTTTCCTATTTTTGTTCTATAGGTTTTTGAGCATACATTTTTTATTTCCAACTTTTTTATTTTTCCGAACTCTTATATTTAAACAGTAGCAAGATAAGGCCTTTATTCCATCCTTGTTATGCTACACCGATCAAACACAATGAGTTGTGTTTTTCTACATTGAGTTTATTTTTATGATTTTTAAATATAAAACATAAAATACTGATCTTTTAAATTACAAATTTTGCAGATTTTGTAAAAAAAAATTATGGCAACGCTGCACTGTTGTATCATCACAGAGTGTATTCTACTGTTTTATCATGACTCCAATGGAGTTTGTTCCCAAAACCCGAAAGTACATGCGCTCTACTTTTCAGCCATAAGTAGTCGATGCGCCAGAGAAACGTACAACTCACATTAATTCTTTGGTGTTCATATGAGGAATAGACTAAACCTAAAATAATGTCCTAATCCAATGTTCAGAGGGGCTACTCACTTTCTAAGTGCGGCAAAATGCTTTCCGCGCCTGTGCGTTACACTCGAGCCACGCTCATGCAAATTATATAATCGTGAGCAAAAAGGCTTAACTAATAGATTTTTTTAATTGAATTTTTTCATTTGCAATACAATTTCCTAGAGGCCGTCCAAACAGAAAATCTTAATTAATTATTTACTCTCAAATTACTGTATTAACTAAACTGCCAAAAATGTTCACCAAAACATTGATTTATTCTTCTATAACGTTAATTTATTTATATTTGTTTAGCAGTCTCATCAAATAATCAAACAAACACATAATAATTTTCGCATATCCAGGCCATAAATAATATTGACTTGTTTCTCTCTACTTAGTTAAACAAAATAATCATAATCATCATCATCATCATCATCATCATCATCATCATCATAGATAATAATAGTAGGGTTGTAGTTGTAGTTGTAGCATTAGTGGCAGCAAATATTTACAACTAATAAAGCAAAGTGTTCACATATACATTCATACATAGATACATACGTTTTGGAATACATATTTATGTACACAATGCTTTAATTTATTATTACATTGTTTTAAGCGATGTAACATACATACATTTGTGTGTGCATGCTTGTGCATGCCGACAATTGTTGTTATTATTATTATGCTGATTATTACGCCCATAGAAATCTTATTCAGGCATTTAGCCAACTCAGCTTTAAAATCGATAAACTATCAAGTGACAACATCAATAATACGATTAGCAGCGATGCACAACAATATTGCCAACGCATACCAACAAATGTTAGCAACAAGCAATAATAACTACAATTGCAACAACAAAATCGAAAGCAACAATGGCATCCGCATTGTAAGCAGTACAATAAGAGGAGAAAAAAGCAAACAAAACACCCACACAAACACAATCATGGAAACCCAAAAGCCTATTAGAACACACACTAATGCATACAGGCGATTAGGCAGAGAGCACAGCAAACAAGGAGGGAGACGTTTGCGGGGAGGACATTATGCTAAAGGCTTTCAAATAGTTGATCTGCATCGCAAGAGTTAGTGGAGGGAAGGAAACTCCCCAATTCGTGGTCGAGGATAAACGACTGTCAGACATTTAATCTCCTGCAAGAAGCTTATGAGAATTATCAATTAAAATGCTTATGAAAATTTCTCCAGTACAACGGCCTTATAATCATATATCTTTAATACTTGCGGGATATCATTTTTAATAACTAATCCAAAAATATTCCCCATAAATTTAATGTATTTAAAAAAAAAAAATTAAAAAAATATCTCTTAAATAAAAAGTTATAAGCAATTCACACCACTTCGGTCTTTCTGGGCCACCCTGTATAATATGCAACATTTTTAGAATAAAGCTGAACCGGTACTGCTTTTGAGTTTTCACCCCCTCAAGTACATAAAAAACTGTTGAACTAAAGTTAGATATTTGAAAAGGATTCAAGGACTCAAGCGATTGTAGTCGATTCGCCGATTCGTGTGTTGGGAGATGGATTTTACATATGCTTAAGCAGACGTGCGTGTGTGTGCTCACTGGGATGCTTCGTTTTGCTTTACGCGGGGTGCAAATGTAAGAAACTTTCATTTGTATTAGTTTCTAATACGCAGAAAATGAGATTTCGCTATAAGTGTCGTTTTCCAATTTGAAAGAATTCATTCTATGCAATTTTCTGGCGGCTGCTTAAAATTTTGTAAATAGTCAGTACCATGTGCTTTCAAGGCAGAAACTTTCCTGGTGACTGTTATTCATTTATACAATATAATATAGTCCACAAAATCCAGCTGAGAGAACAAATTGTGTCTAAGTGTTAAATTTTTTTAAATCTCAGTACCATGATCTTTTTAATTCGATATATTTCGAATGATTGTACATTTTTGGTTTCTCATACCAGATCTCGTTCACAAAATCCAGCTAAAAAACAATTTACGAATTAATTTTTTTGAAATAAAGTTGACAAAGTCTTAAAAATGGTCAGTACCATTTCTTTTTAAAGTAAATTTGTATCCTCCAAATATTTGGTATTGTATTAACCGAAATTCATTCACGAAGTTATGTTTTGGAATTTGACTTAAAACTTAAGGTAATGGTCAGTACCATGACTCTTCTAGGTGACTATGAGACTTCCCTCTGTACAATTGGCCAACTAAAGAAATCTGTAAGAATGATTTATAACACAAAGTAGAGCACAGGAGCTAAAAGATTTTATACACATTTTGATATTTACGTTATCCGCATTCAGCTGGTTTTATAATCTAGAAGCGAATTGGAGTGGCAGGAGCTCTGCTTCCCCTCTATCTGACATAATTGAAATCTTAAATTTTTCAGTGCCAGAAAAAGTGAACGATAAGAAAGTTTGCCGAATGTTGCAATCCCTGGACTCAGTTATTTATCTATTGGAGTTTAAAATTTTCTTTTACAATGAATTAATCCTTTTATATATCCTTGTCAATAGTAACAACCTCCGCCAACAAAAGACAATAAAGCTATAGTAACAATACCAATAATATTTACTGAATATTATAGTGAGTGTTTTGCATATTTTTGCCAACAATAAGAACAATAATAATTCATACAATAGCAAAGAAATTGAAAAAAAAAATATTTGTGTTTTTTTTTTGGTAATTTGCAAATATAAAGTAGGACATTTTATGTGACAGAAAATGCAGATGTTGGCAACAATTTGGCATTAAAGAAAGATTTTTAAGAATAAAATATCTATTTACAAAAATAATAATTCTAAAAATTTATGGTTTTTGCAGCTATTAATTGATCCATTGACTCAATTAACCGAAACCCTTTTAATTGAGCAGCGCAATCAATAAAACAAACAAATATCATTAAATAAATTTAAAAAAAATACGATTTTATTTGGGTGTGCAAATTTTATTTGGGTGTGCAAATTATGTTCTGTTTATGGGAATTTGTCGAATAGCACTTCGGCATCACTTTTGTATTAAGCGTCAATTAAAGAGGTGCCGCAATTAAACGGAACTCATTTAAAATGGGGGTTTTTTCCACTACTTTTTATCGCAATTATTCGGTTACTTTGTTGGGAGCACTTAAGCGTGCCTCGAAGAACATTTAACTGGTATATTATAATTTGGGTTTAAGGCACATCTTATCGTTAAAGGCACTTTTAGGCTTATAAAGGAGACAGGGTTAAAAATAAAGCATATTTTGGTGTAATATTCATTATAAAATATATTAATGCTAATTTCTATTCAAAATCATTTCTCATTTGTATAAAAATCAGAGTTTTATATAAGGAGTACATCCTGGTTGATTGTGCTTATTTTATTAACAAAAATCTATACAACAAATTGCCCATAATTACAGCTCAGGCTAAAATTACATAAATTCACCGGAATTTTCGATTATTGTAAAATGTGCATTCACTTCTTTGTTACTCTGTTGTGCATATAAACTTTACATGCCATTATCCTGACAAACTTATCAATATGCTACTGATTTCAAACAGGGATCAAGCGCGTATTCCTTTTGCTTTTGTTTTTATTATTATTTTTATTTTATTCATATTTTTATGTTTTGCAAAACTGTATGTGCAATATTTATAAAACTGGGTCATATTATGACTTAACAAATACAAACAACAACTATAACAACTAAGTAGTAAAAGTTTGTCGCAATTGGTATGCGCAAAAATATAAGACAACAAAAACAAAAACGACCCAATGAATGCAATATTTGCACATACGTATGTTTTTATTGTTATTATTACAAGCAATGGAAATTTTTAAAGGAGTCTCCAAAACGAGCAGTTATTGGTTTTTTGTACAGCAAATCTGGTTATTGGAAATAGATCGTTATAATATTGTCAGGACATTATCGAACGTGTGTGCCGGAAAGTTTTTCTTGGCTACATTAAAAATTGGAAAAGAAAAATCCTTTAGATTTGCATTATAAAAATGTCATCCTTAGTTTTCAAAGAGCAGAAAAACAGAGATTTTGAAAATGTCCTTTTTTTATTTGCACATGGTTATTGCATTTATTGGCGCTGCCTGCAGCTTAACTTCACTTAAATCGCACCAAATCAAAGTTTGATTGTATAAAGCCAGATTTTTGTTTGCCAGTTTCGTGTGCAATTTTTCCTTTTTTTTTTTTGGTATTTGTAATTTGTGTGTCTATGGGCGTGGAATACATGTTCTGAATTTTACAACATGTTAACAATTTAAACCGGGCAAAAGAGCACACACTCACACACATGCAATTCCGCGCCACAGCAGACCATATGTAAAAAAGAAGCACTTACAGTAGAAAACCTATAAAAATTGTAATTTAATTTCTTTTAATATTATCCTGTGCGTGTGTTGCTTGTTGCACAGATTTCCGTTGTTATTTAAGCTTGTTTCCTACATCATGGCGTTTTCGGTTTTTTCTGCATTTGGTTTCTTATGTGTTGACAATATTGGTGGCTGCAGCTATGCAGATGCGGCCAAAGTCGTTTTTTCACGTTTATTTCTTTTTTGTTTGTTTTTAGTTTTACAAGCATTTTGCTGGCAAACAACATATTGCTCATATATTCTTGTTTTATAGAGTGGGTTAACAAATTAAATTGGCTTTTAGAGTTGACACCTTTTTTTTCATTGGCACACAGATTGGCCGATTTCTGTTTGCCACAGAAAACGCACAAACAAAGCAATGCAGCAAAAGCTGTAAAACTTTATTAAAGAGCTGGCGTAAGTCTTTTTTTTTTGAACTGGCTTTAAACAAAAGTATTATGTTGATTGGTACAAAGAATACGGCAGGTTGTAGCCGGCTTGCCAAAGCCCCTACTTTTGCAATATTATTTAAGGAAGTGGAGGGAAAAAAGTAAAAAAAAACGTTATTAAAAGGGTTGTGCAAAAAAAGGATATATATAGAGTGTTTTTTATTGAGGTATAGAACTTTAAGTTGGCATCAATTTTTTAACTGGCGGCCATTTTGTCAGCTGTCAAGTGATTAATATTAAGTTTGGTTTGCCATTTCATCATGAACAGGTTGACAAAAGAACAACGCTTGCAAATCGTGCAAATTTATTTCGAAAATAATGGTTCAGTTCGCGAAGTTTACCGCAAGCTCCGTCCATTTTATGGTCATCAGAGCAATTAATTCGATTAACCATGGATCGTTTTCGCACTACGTTTACTCTATGTGATAATACGCATCCGCAGAGACGTCGAACATTGCGCACCGAAGAAACAATTGCCGCTGTAGAGCAAAGTGTTGAAGAGGACCCGAATGAATCGATTCGCCACCGTGCACAGCAATTGGAGCTTTGTCCATCAACTTTGGTCCATCAAAAATTGGACCTGTAGAATTGGCTTTATTCGAGCCAGCCGCGGCGGCCACATGCCCGAAATCATATTTAAACATTAATGGCATAAAATTATCCTTCCAATAAAGCCAAATTGATGGACATTAAAACGATTTTCTTGTGTTTTATTTCAATTCGAAGTTCTATACCTCTAAAAAAACACCCTGTAGAAGGGATCTAGGACTTTGCAGTGTTTGAATTTAAACTTAGCATAGAATACATGGCCCTGACTTAACAAATAGTTATCAATAGTTTATTGTGCTTGGATCAAATTGTGGCACACAGAAACGTTTACAATTTTTAAGTTTTCGAAGCTTAATAATTATTATCCTAAAAGCATATGTCCTTTATTTGCCAAATTTCTGTCTCGATACAACATGTTATCAACAACTATTTTCTAAATTATACTTATAACCTCGGGGGCGAATTGTATTCAAATTACTGGCGGAACATGCTTTTCTCTCATATATCCTTTTTGTAGTACAACATACTTTTGTCAGTATTAAAGCAAAAAGAAGACAAGATCTTTAAAAATATAGCTTAATGACTTTCCGTACTTCAATAATTATATAGACTTGAACTAAAATGTTAGTTGAAAAAAAGGATATATGGCAGCAATTGATATTTTAGCAGGAATTGAAGAGACATTTTGTTTGTAGTTAGTGGCGATAATTTAGGAAATTGTTATCAACTGTTTGCTATCTCCTGATTAAATTTGTGCCAAAAATCTAAATCTATTTAAAATAACGAATATCTATATGTTGGTATGGTCATGAGCTGGCATCAATTGAAAACAACATTAATGGCAAGATAAAATGAGTTGCAAGTATATCCTTTCATAAAAAATTTCCTAGTAAGCAAAAATTATTTATAATTTTTTATTTAAGGTTTTGCACAAAACTTTTATTGTTATAATTTTATTTTAAAAATAAAGGACATTTGGGAGCAGGGCATGTCCTTGCTCCAATTGAGCTGAAATTCAGCATAAAGGTAAAGTTTACTATTCTGTAAATTGTTGCCTACTTTGTTTGCATTTTTGTCAAAGTTGATTTAATATGTAAAGGACATTGGCATGGCCCTACTACCAAAGAGCTGGTTAGGTTTCAGTTATTGGTGATAGCTGAACATTTAAATTGTTTTTAATGTATAAAATTAATGTACATTTTCTCATAATGAAAACAATGGAATGGAGTTTTCCCCTACCTTTGGCTAAGAATACCTAAAGCTAAACTTAAGCTGCCTTCAATTTCGATGTAGCTTCCATAAAGATCCAGCACAGCTGCAATCATTTTTAAACGAAAAACGGAAAAAAATTCACATTATTATATTTTTCACACATTGGCACTTTAAACGGAAGTTTAATTAACAAAACTTTTATGTGTTGAACAACATTTACAAGAATTTCCATAAAATTACAAATTTATTAAGGATTAAGAGAACAAAAAAAAAAAAACAGAAATGAAAAAAAGTTTTAACAAAGAAGCTAAATTTGAGCTCCATACGAAAAAAAAACCCACCTTTATTATCACTGTAGCCCAGCAGCAGAAATGACGATGTTTCTTCAAGGATAATATAATTTTTTTTCTCTTCACATAATAAAACTCTTATTTACCTACTGACATTCTTTCAACTTTCCCAAAACAAAAGAACTAATTACAAAATTAATTCTGTTGAGTGAGGGCGATAATGAGCAAGAGAGAGAGAGAGAGAGAAAGAGAGAGAGAGAGAGAGAGTTAAAGTGAAGGAGGTGAAGGAAAGACCTAAAAAACCTACTTGTTTTCAGAAACTTTTGTCAGCAGATAAAAACTGCCAAAGGGATAAAGTTTTGCCAAAAGTTGTTTTTTCTGTTTTCGTAGCAGAAGAAATTATGCCACGCAAATTAGCAGCGGCTTAAGATATTAATTACCTTCAATAGTTTCCAGAGAGCTGAAGCAAAATGTTTGCTTTATGATGGGCTTAAATTAAATGCAAATGAAACAAATTTATTACATCTTTAAAGTTTGAATGCCAAAAAAATTGCCATAAAAAATAGAATTCTAAAAAATAACAAGAGAAGTTTGCGCCACAGAAATCAATTAATATTTGCCATTGTTCGGGCTTGCCTCTGCCCAGCCTGTAATGAATTGTTATTTCAATTTACTTGAACATAATGGCCCTGTCATTAGCCATGGCTTTAAACTGCTGCAGCAGGGACCCAGCGAATGAAATGAAATAACGATTCCGAAAAACGAGTTTTTTTTCGTTTCTGTTTCTGTGAATAACCTTGTTAAAACCATTGAAATGTCCGCTAAAATTAGCAGCAACTGCATATTTAAAATGTTTTACGTTTTCTTGCTTTTAGCAGTTATTGCTCGTATAAGTGGGATAAAAAACCAAAACTAAAAACTTGTTATACTTAAAAGCCTTTTTGGTTGTATTTGGAGGTCTTATGGCTCTCATAAGAAGCGCACATGTTCATTGGCCAATTCCGAGGAAATAATTTCATTTAAAATTAAATTTAAAAGGGAATGTGTTGTTGGCAAAATTTTCGCAGGCACCTGAATTAATGTGCGAAATTCTGCTGTTTTTGTGTTTCTTTTTGTTCTTCTGAGAGCAGCAGTCGTCTCCTTTTGCAGTTGAAATACGAATGTGGCCAGACAAAAGCTAAATTACAATTGCTTGGCCGTCAGTCTGTCTGTCACGCAGGCTGTGTGTCTACGGTGTTAGTATATTTAAGGTCATTTATCTGTATGCCGGCTTATTAAACCAAATGGATTGTTAAGTGATTAATCAGCGCCAACAGTAATTTAGATCTTCAGGCGTTAGAGTTGTTTCTTTTACTTGTGCTCTGCAGCCGCCACATACGTATAGAAAAGTCCTTTCAAGTCAAGGCTAACAAACTCGAAAATTTGCAGCGAATGACAAAACTTATACGTGGACACAATAAAAAAATGCTAAATTTCTGGTCGGCTGTGAGCGTTTTTTTTTCAAGGAAATACGTATTTGCTTTAATGGTGCAAACGTTGCTGTTGAAGTGTTTAAGTTTTTGCCCTCAAATGCGCTTTTTTTTCTCTTAATTCATCAGGCCAATCAATTAGTTGGTGTTATAACAGTTATGGTCAGATAATTTGATCAGGGGTGTAGTGTTCGTTATGATGTATCATAAAGTATCCCTTCCAACAAAACAGTTCCTTAACAGCAGTTTTGTTTAATCTTAAGTAGCTGAAGACAAATGACAGGAAAGGGGAAGGACTATGTTCGAGTTCTGAGTTATAACTTACGTTCAGAAAGGTAAATTATCTACAAAATAATTAAAGAACAATAGAATAGATTCGCGAAAGTAAGAGGAATATTTGCTTAGTGTCTGTTATTCACAGGTTGCTACCAAATCATCGTATACGGAGGTCTTAGGTTCGATTCCTACAAACATTTCTGGTGAAAACCCAATAGCCAAAATAGGTTTCGAATAAAAACAATAACAAAAACCACAAACGCAACACAAAAAAAAACAAACAAAGTTGGGTTAACTGATGTTTGACTGTGCATTTTCGAAGTTATGTACAGCGGGCACTGAACAGTCAAACGCGCATCAGTTAAATTCTGACATACTCATCCCTGCAATATAAAATAAAAAACAAAAAAAAAGCGAAGCAACCCATTTCTGGTGCAATGCCCTGCCCCACAACTAAAAAAAATATATAATTAAGAGAATATTAAACACAAAAACTTAGTGAATCTCATATCGATCTTTTCAATCTTAAACAACTGATTTAGAGGTCATGTACATCCTGTCTTTTGGCAAGGACTTATGATCAAAACGAGTACTATTTATGGTGACTAATCTGTTCTCTTCCTTTTCTTTTTAATCTATTATCACAAACAGAAATGAATTCACGACTAAGCGAAGCCATTTTATATATTTTTTCCACAGAAATGATTGAATTTCATTCAATTCCGCCATATTTGTTGTCCTTTAAAACCTCAAAACTCACATAAATTGCTCGGCCAATGAAACTCTATACAGAAAGCAAAATATCCCTTAAGTTCCCTCTAATTACACGAGTACACAGCAAAATCGTATCAAATAAGCTCGAGCCTAAATAAATTTTTAGGAAAACGCACAAATCTTTTGTTGTCCCTTAAACTGTCATCAAACTGCGAGTAGATTTTGTTCTTTGACAAAACTGGGAGTGCCCTGCTTTGAGTGATTTTTACTTAAAGTATTAATTTAACAAAACAAAATAAGAACCATTCTTTTGTTATCAAACAATTGAATATTTTCCTTTAAAATATCGCATTTCAATCACTTGAATGTTAATCAGCTATTGGATATTTGCGATACGCACATTCCTAGAAATTTGTTTTAAACTTAAAAAATCCATTAATTAATTCTTTTCAATTTATAAAAGAATTTATTTGCGCACAACAAGAATCTCTGGCGGAAAATGCAAAATGAAAGTCAACATATAATTATGTGACAATTCGCAGTGAATTGAAAATACCGAAAAGCAGGAGATAATTATAGTTATTTTTTAAATGGTTTGAAAGCAGTTCAGTTTAAATGCGCAGCAATTAATTTTGTTTTAAGAATTTAACAGCAAAAGTATAACAATTATATAATTAGAATTCGGGGTGAATAGAGACGTTATATGTGAAAGCTGTCAGAGCAGATGGTTCGGGTAAGCACGAAAAAAATGATAGATTAAAGTTTGTCCCAAAAAAGTTTGTCTCCAGAGATGTCCCAACAAATTTTTCATAAAATTTAATTTAATAAAAAATAATGAATTGAAAAACATTTCTGTTCTAATTATAAAAATTTTTGTATAAAAATATGTCCCAAAAATTTTAATTTTGTCACAAAAGTAACAACTAGATTCCGAAAGTTTTATATTAATATTTATTTTTTAGGCTTTAAAAATGTTAAGAAAAGTAATTTTCTGTAGCCCTAAAAAGCTAAAAAAAACATAAAAAATTCTGTCCCAAAAAAATGTATTCCAAAAATATGTGACAAAAAACAATTTTTTTTATTATTGATGTGGAGCATATTTTTATTCTTATTAATAAATTATAACAAAAAGGTGTTTCAAAATTTTCATTTTAAATAAATTTTTTGTCACAAAAAATTTTATTATTTGAAATAATTTTTTATTCTTTCCACTAAATGGTTAGACCATCAATTTAGCTGTTTATTTAATTATCAGCCAAAGGATTCCATTTTCTTCAGGTGTAGAAGAAAACTGAAGGGTGTCCTGCCAGAAATAATATCAAAAACATGAACT
This sequence comes from Epicampocera succincta, assembly GCA_932526305.1. Lineage (NCBI taxonomy): Eukaryota > Metazoa > Arthropoda > Insecta > Diptera > Tachinidae > Epicampocera > Epicampocera succincta. The sequence goes on along the minus strand of OW052036.1, from coordinate 58,030,563 downwards.
GTTTAAATTTAATAAAAATTACTTCAGCTGTCTTATTTTTATGAAATACGCACTAAGTCCGTTTTATATATTTTTATAATCCAGATTCCAGATTAAATGACAAAGTTCAGCTCTCCAAATTAAAAAAAAACTCTGTTCCTGGAATTTCGTAAAGAACAGAAATTGAAGCCCAAATAACATGAGTCTCAATTCTTTCTTCACTTTGCCAGGATTTACTGTATTATATAATTAGAAATTGTCCTTAATGTTGGTTTCGAATTATTGTACTGGTTTTGCGCTTCGAATTTAATAAGTCTTACAAGTCTTTTGTTCAACTTTTTTGTTGCATTTACAAGTAATTTTCAACATCATGTAAAAAAAATGCAAAGTCCTAAAGAATTCAAACAGATGTGTTTATACGAACCCCAAAAGTTATTGAACCCCCTTTTTTTACTGAACACCAAAAAAAAAAAAAAAAAATAATATGAAAAGCAACTCTCATATTAAATGACTATAATTTCATTATGTTTCAACACAAAATTTGATTTATTGTTCATGTGAAATTTACTCCAGTCAAGCATTTGTTAAAAACATTTGCAACTTTAATGCGAGTCCTGAAGAATGTGCTTTTTTCGAGTCTGCAGACATTTTAACCTGTCGATGTAAAATTATACGTTTCCCCAAAAAAGGTACAACTTAAAACACTTCCTTTGTCAATTTGAGCACTTACAAACGGCAAAAGAACAAATTCTCAATATTATTTTTTTATATTGTAGAATATCTCAACAACAACAACAAACAAAGAACAGGAACATCAACGCTTTCAGTTGAGTGAAACAAGAACAGAAATCCCAAAACGGGTGATGCAGTACAAAAATAAGCAAAAAGTAAAAAGAACACAAAATTAAAATGAACACAACTGCAGTCTTCCCCGCTTCCCCACAAAATTCCTCGGTGCCCCAACTACTCTTAAAGTTTACGAACCAAATGATATGTCATCATGTTGTCAGTTGCCAATAACAGAGTTAAAAATATACCTTAAATATCAGCCTTGAAGTTTTTTCCCTCTGCTGTGTTTTTATTACGGCCATACTGCAGCTAATGGAAGGAACAAACTCAAGACGGCTTGAAAATGAAGATGAAGTGCAAAAAGAAATATTCATATAAGTTTTTGTGTGGATAAAGATTGTCAGTCAGTCGGTGTGTGTGTGTGTGTGTGTTGTGCAAAAGTAATGCTTGCAACACCCCAAATTGCAATTAAAGTTAATTTCAACAAATTGCATGCCACAAAGTGTTAAAGGGAATCTGGAAACAACATACGGGAATATGGAAGAAAAACTCACGTCACTTTTTGGGCTGACGAATTTCTTAACCCGTAAAATGTTGGAGGAAATCAACCTTTTGAAATTCTCCCACAAACTGGATTCGAACTTCAGATGTAAGAAAAAATTGTTTATTTTTTTATTATATTTTGGTAATATAAAAATATATTTCAACATTTTTTGTCCAAAACCTTTATGTGATAAGATATTTTTATATCAAAGAAATAGTTGTTTCGCCGAAAAACTTTATATGATAAATAAATTTTGTTTCAAAGCGATTAAAATGTTAATTCCATAATTAAAAAACATATTTGGCGCAATTCTCTGAAAAAAATTTTTTAACATAAAAAAATATTTGTATTCAATAATTTTTGTATAAAAGAAAAAATGAAGAAAAAATAAAATTATTACAATAAAAAATATTACAATAAAAACTATTGAATGGATATTTTTGTAAAAATTTTTCGAATAAAATCTTTATGTAAAATATGTTGCAATACAAAACTTTTGATTAGAAAAGCTGTCTACATAATATTTATATACAAAACCCACTATAACGAATTTGTACAAAAATTAAATTAAATTAATTTTTACAAATTTGTTACAAATTGTGTTTTTTATTAATTTGTCTATAGATAAATATTTTTGTTAAAAATTTGGTAAATAAAAACATTTCTAAAAAAAGTTTTATGATAATAAAAAATTTACATAAAAAAGTGCCATTAAAAATTTGGCAAAAAAATATTTTTCTATACAGAAATTTTTGTATGAAAATCTTTCCATTAACATTTTTTTTCAAACTATATATTTTGTAAAAAAATTTGCTGCACTTACATCGAGCTTTTCTATTAAATTTTTTTCTAAGAAATATTTTTATAAATATTTTTTTGTATAAGTATTATTAAAATAAATATTCCATAAAAAATATTATTTCAAACTTTTTCTCGGCGAAAAGCTTTTCTTTAGAATTTTTCCTCTAAATAATAATTATATTTTATAAAAATTTTTTATTATAAATTTTTCTGTGGAAATTATTCGTTATAAAACAAACTTTTTATAAAATTTATTTTATTAAATAATTTTTAAAAAAATGTTTCAACAGAAGGGTTAAATATGATCGTTTGTTAACTTGCAGTCGTATTGTGGCAACCAAATATAATAATAATAACAACAACAGCAATAACAAAAACAATATTAAGAAAATAACACCCGAAGTGTTTGAATGCGATATGGAATAAATGAAATGAAAACTTTTGAACCGACAAACGTACGAACAGAAAAACAGGAACTGAAGTTAGAATTTGGTGCGAGTGATTCGTTCTATTCAGTTCTTTTGTTCACTGAAAAATGAGCAAAAAAAAAATTAAATTACACCTTAAAAATTACCGCTTTTAGACGATGGGCTGCCGTTGTTGTTGTTGTTGTTGCTGCTGTTGCTGTTGTTGCAATTGGTGCAACAGTTGATGTCTACTTAGCTGAAATGAAAAAAGTCGTCGCAATGCAGCAACAAATAAAATCCAAAAATAACAACAACATCGAATGAATTGAAGAAAATAAAAAATTATGATGAAGTTTAAAGCTGGCAAAAATGATGTTACCGAACCCGAACTGAATGAGAAGTGACGGTGTGTGTGTGTGTGTGTGTGTGTGTGTGTGTGTGTGTGTGAACAAGAACAAGAACAAGAACAACAAAATGGTCTGTTTGTAGCATGTTCCATCAAGGAATCATTAAATGTTGTTAGTGTTGCTTTAGACTCAAGTTGCTGGTGGTGACGGGATGGTGGTGGTGGCGGTGGTGGTGGTGGTTGCAAACAATATCAATTGTTGCCAGTGATGCACTGCATTTGTATGAGTAGCCATGATTATCATTCCAAGCTAAACAGCCATTCAAACAACGTGGCTGGGGCTGTTGTTTGCCAGTTTCTTAAAGACAATGATGACGACGTTTTAAGTGCCCCCATCGGTGATGATGATTGTGGATGGATGACTGCTTGGACTGAATGCTGGCTAGTTCGTGTAGAGCTTGTTGCTGCCACAACTCCGCCCTAAATGTTTCTTTTCGTTTGTTATTTAGTATAAAATATTCTTCGCTGTTTGTTGCTTCACCTTTTTTTTCTTTTGCTTTACAACATTGATCGCACGAATCAAGCGCGAGATTACTCACGCGAACCCAATTTGGCAATTGCTTATTAGCGCTGCCGCTATACCTTCATAAGCACAGGTTGGGGTTTTTGGTTTTTTCTGTTTCTGTTTCTGTTTTCTTCTGTGCGATAGTACAGCTTTCGTTAGCAACATCAGAGGGAAATAAACGGACCAGCCAGCTAACTAAGCAGTCAGTCAGTCATACACATTTGGCTCAAAAGCAAAACGGCAGCAAGAAAACATTAAGCATTACGTACCACTTATATCACCTTCTTGTTAGATTGTTACTTAAGAAACGAAGAGAACGCAAGCAATAAGGCAAAAACAACACAATATGCTACAACAATTGCATACGAAATTGTTGCATGCACGTTTGGCAGGGGCGTAACAAGGTGTCGAGTACAAAGAAAAATATCTAATAGTTTAGACAGTTATTTTAAATTAACTTTTTCAAACTGGAATATTCTGGAAAATTTATAAACTATTTTTGGAAAGTTAAGGAATTCTTTTATATTATTTATACGTTTTTAAAGGTTGCAGATGGTTTTGCTTAATGTGTCTTTTTACCATAATAAAAGTATTAAGATTGTCAAATGAAGCATAAAGACAATCTTATCTCTTTTAAAATTTATGTAGAATAAAAATTTGCCAAAAAAATTGTTTACGGAAAAATGTTGCAGAATCCTTCGTTATTTTATAAAAAATGTATACTAAATACCCGCTACAACAGTCTGTTTTTGCTGTGAAATATTTACCGCCTCGCCCACGTTATCGACCGTTGTTGAGTTAAACAAATCGTTTTGGCAACTACTTAACAACTGTCTTCTGCCAAGTTCATGTATTAGTTTTATTAATAAACACGATTAGAACGCGATTAGATGAACTACAGACTTTGCGTTCGACTTTATGGGACAGATCCTTCACTTTATGGCTCAGATCCTTCACTAGTTGCCGATCTTCTTTATATGTCATCTTTGCAACTGCAAACTACTGCTTACAGCCCTCTTAAATTATGTAAATTCCAGGAATGGACAATATTGGAAACACGTTAAATGTTCGATGTTGTTGAACATTTGCCGCAGTTGCGAGCAGAGGACTTAAACTTAGAAGTAAAACCCATATAAAATTAGAGAAAGGCGGATGCAAAATTGGACAATGCAGGTCACAGGTTACACCAGAGCTGTATTTTAAGCTGTATTTCAATTAAAAATGGTTGTATATTTAAATATAATCAGCAAGTCAGGACATGTTTTATTAAGTTTCTTTAGTTCTTGATTCTACTGGAACCAGCGGCATAAATTTCAACAACAATAAAAAAAAAATAAAACTTACTACAGTTTGCTGTTATCTTTGCCTGAACAACAGACAGAATATCCTAATCAGGGATGGCAAAGTTAGTACAATTGTACTGTTTTTGGCGTATTTAGTAGAATTGAGGCATCTCCCCAGTTTTAGCAATTAAAAATGATTTTTACTGAACATTCAAAAAAGGTCAGAGGAATATTATCATTTTCACAAGCATCAGCAAATGTGGTAGGAATTTTTTCTTACCAAAATATAATTAAAGCCAAAATATAATTAAAGTCTGTTTCCCGACTACAAACTGCCACCCTTTGCGGCTTAATCCCAACAACAGATTTACTGAATATGATATCAAATAAATTATTAGCAAATTGTAGTTGTGATCTGTTTTTTATATGTATGTATGTAAATAGTTTACACATATTTAATACTGAATTATTTTCTGTTATATTATAGTGTAAATAAAATTTAAAGTACCTTTTTCGTTGTAATCATAATTAATTTATGCAATAAAAATAATATAAATTAAGAAAAATGTGTCTTAATGCCATTAAGTTTAGGAACGTACAATCTTTTAAGCTGTTTAGCGCAATATTAACATTTTCATTGCCATCCCTGGTCCTAATACTTTGATTCTATCAAATAAGCCAACTTAAAATTGAAGAAAATTATAAAGAAATTGACAAAGAAAATTTATAATTTTTATAGCCAGTTAAACTTAGCATTTGTTGCTTATAAACATGTTTATAAACAAATGTTTATAAACAAATGTTTATATGCAAACAATTTCACAGTATTCGTTTATTGTAATATGTTCTTGCATAACAGTTGTTGTATTATATTGTACAACAGCTGGGATTTTTACCACAAAAATCATATCCCTTCTCTACCAGTCGAACAGCACGCCCTTAAATAAAATCAAAACTTTCTCGGTTTTTTTTTAACTTTTTTCTTATAACAAATTTTAGCAAATGTAAAGCTGGTTGTGTCTGATAGGATATTGTTGTTGCTAATATTGCAGTTTGGACTATGTTTTATTTTTGTACTTAAAAGAATTGATCGATCGATCAGTTAGTGGCTGGTTTGTTAAAAGAAAAGAAGGCAGCCGGCCCAACGGAACAACAACAGAGCCGCCACGATGAAGGTGATGATGATGATACGTCATAATGAAGAGGACAGCTGGCGATGATAATGAAGTAAATAGTATCTAGTGGTTGCTTAGATTCTCGTTTAAAATTATTTTTCAATATTTTATTTTATTTCATTTTATATCATTTCCATTATATTAAAGCCCGGCTAAACTGATTCTTTTCGATTTTTATTGTACGACTAATGTTGCTTGTTTCCTGCTTTTATGCGTTTTTTTTTTTGTCTTCCAGGTTTTTGTTTGTTTTGTTTTCTTTTTAGGCCTTAAGTAATGATGACACTGACTGATGTAGTTAATATTATTACTCTCAACTTCATGCCAAATAGACACTGACTTTATACGAGTTCTACACTTACACTTATTTGCTGTTTAGCTGGAAGACAGACAGAAAAAAGCGTCCAGTTTTTGTCAGTGGGGTTTTATTTGAAAACATTAACGTTTGGCTTGTGATGGTGATGTGGTTCCTGTTGTTGTTGTTTGTTGTTTGTTGCAAAGCCTACATAATATTTATTAGTTTGTTAGTAATTTGCCATTATTATGGAGTTTTTATTACCTCGTTTTCTGTATTATTGTGCATTTCTTGTTTAAAAGTACCATCAACACTATTTTGGTGGCATGACTTTGGAAAAAAGGTTTTGCCAAAAATTATTATGAAGTAATCCTTAATCAATTGCCATCTTTAACATCATGTAATAATGTTTTGTTGGGCTGGCAGGGAAGGCATCGGTTTTCATTGCTTGTCTTTGAGCTTTTGGGTTTTTGTTTTGCCAGGCATTTAAGTAATTTTGCTAATACTGTTGCTGTTCCGCATTGAACGACATGTCTGTGAACTGTTGTTGCTTTTTGTTTATTTCACACTTTAGGGTATAAACTGTGTTTTAAGATTGACGTAGGTCGTGCCAAAACATTTTCTTTTAGTTTTTTGTTTTGTTTTCTTTTTGGTAAGGAAATAGTTTCGTATGTAAAATGAAATAAAAGCTTAAGAATGGCAAATTTTATTTTGACGAATATCAATTTCACGTCATTTAATCTTTTGGTTATTTTTCGCAAAACATTAACAAGATTCGGTTTAAGAAAGTGGTGGGCTTAAAAAGGCATAGCAGGCAACTTTAGCTGAAAATATGTTCTTACATTTACATGCGACAAAACATCCGTTCACGTGCAAGATTTTCGCAAATTATGGACTTTTTTTGATCATAGTTTTCCTCAAACAATTATACAACTTAGCAACGTATCGTATTATGTGGACAAACATTGGCTGGCATCAAGTTTAATAACTTGTACGGCAACATACAGCCACTTAAGTTGCTTTATCTGAATACATTTGTAAAATATTTGTGAGTTTTTTTTTTTTAATAATAACGCATTATAATCAATAGTTTGTGTGAGTTTTATGAACTCTCTTAAGTTTTGTTCAGCAACAATCACACACCTGACAAAACATAAGTTGTTTTGTCACAACTGAACTTCAGTGTTAAGATATTTTTTTTCAAAATTGAAAGGAAGATTGTACCAATTAATATCTCTGCATGACTGTACGGAACAACAATTGAACAATTTTTATGCTGCGGCTGAGTTAAAAAGAACTGAAATTTACCAGAACTGGTGTCTCCAGCGTGACAACTTTTATAGAAAGTAATACAATAATTATTGCAGAGAGGGGAGCAACACGTTCTTGAGTACAGCACTGCTTTTTATCCCTGCTGATCATATTATTACAATCAATCGTTGACAAGTCAAGAGCGAGTTTGGGACTTATTAAGCAAGAACAGTGAAACAGCACTATACGTTGCCAAATCGAAAAATAAAGGGGCTTAAAGCAAGAACATTAGTGTGGTTTCTGGGTCGCAAGAAGAAAATGTCACGTTCTCCATTTTATTTGTTGCCAAATCATAAACAATTCGTTATCGAAATGAAAACCAAGTGCCGTTAAAATTTGGGTAACAAAATAGTAACAAATTGTTCTAGCTTTTGTCAAAATGTTAAGATTTCTGTTCTCCACGAATCCGGGTATTCCCCTCTGCCAGTATTGGATGTCCCGGTAATTCTGCGATAGTTTGAAAGCTTTTGCGATTAGAAGCATAAAAATTGGAGCAAATTATGCTAAAAACATAGACAACTCTAGGGAAAAATATAAATTTTAACAAAAAAATCCATTTTACAACTTGCGTTTGTGCCGACCAGTACCGTCTAGTGTTAGTGTTTTGGTTGGTGTATCTTATCTGAAACCAGCCACCACTCCACAGCAGACACTCATGATGATGACGAGTAGGATTTAAAGTTGTTTGCCATGTGTAATTGTCTCTTAGTCACATGGATTCCTGTTGTCGTGTTGTTGCTGCATTCTGTTTCTGCTTCCAACTCATCCATCGATCTTATAACTTGCAGCGTGATTTGTAAGGTCATCTTATGAAGGCATCTTTCCTAGATTTTTTGTTTGTTTTTTCCTATACAGTTCTGCTTCTTTTTCTGCTAAAAAGATCTTCATTGTATGTGACACAAGATTTTTTTTATTTTAAATCATTTCATTAAAACAACAAAAAGCTGAAACAAATAAAAAAAACTAAACAATATGCAAAATCAATTGTATTTAAAATCAAGACGGACTGAAACTAAAAGACCCAACTTTTTGTTGCCACTAAAATCCCTTCAAAGCTTAAGATCTTGATAAAGTAAATTTTATTTCCTCTTTTTTTATATTATTTTTACTTAAATATTTTCAGTACTTTTTGCAAGATTAAGATTATTGGCAAATAAAGAAAGATTTTTTGTTCGTTTGTTTTTGGCTCAAGAACAAAAAGATTCTGAGTCTTATTTGCAAAGTGGTTTGTTTCTGCTGCTTTGTACGGAAATGAGCTGCAGTTGGTGTTTTCCACCGTGTGGAATACCTGATGTTTCGTTGCGCTGCTTGCGAGATTGTTTATGGTCTGGTTGACATATCAGCCTAAAAGGATCTCTCCAGTATTTTGCAGCATTTTGTTATTGTATATTATAAAATTTGAGCAGAACTTAGCCAAGAAAGAGTTTCGAAAATCTGTGGCTTAAGTTGTGAGTTTTTTTTTTTGGCAACCTCAAACAGAAGTTTATTTGCAGCTTTGATTTTTTGACAATTCAGACACTTTTTTTGCGTTTGTTTTTGTTTTACCTTCAGCCAATAATATGAATTTGACTTTATGGTGTTTTTTTTGCTGATAAAATAAAAGGAGCTTGAATTTTGACATGATCTTTAAGTGATCAAGATTGGAGTTTAGTTTTCATTTCATTTCATTTCGTTTCGTTTTTGTTTGTTTGGTTTTTGTTGTTGGTGGTGGTGGTGGTGGCGGCTTCAATTCCCAGAATTTCAACTTTGATATGCAAAATGTTTTGTGACAGCAGTGCAATGAACTGTATGATTGGGAAAATAAATAAAGATTTTTTTTTTTTAAATTTAAACAATAAAGCTGAAAAAACAAAACAACAATTGAACTCGAAATGATGAGATCGATTGAAGGTTTAGCATATTTTTTTAATCTTATTAAACAAGTTTAAGGCTAATGTAAGAGATTCGGCGTTTCATGACATCAGTTTATTACGCAGTTACCCTTAAGGTTTTTTCTTTTAGTCTAGTCCTTGAAAACAATCAATATGTTAAGAAATTGATGATATGAAATCAAAGAAACTAACTCTTCAATAATAAGTTTTTTTTTTATTAAAGTGTGATTATATTTTCCAAGTCATGCGGCAGGAAGGGCACAACCTTTTGGCAGCTGGAAAACATACAAAAAAATTCCGATTTTTATTAAATTAAAATTAATATCTGCAACGAAATTTGCAATTTTTGTTTATAACATGTTAAAAATTAAGTTCTGCACTAAATTTTTGGTGAAAGTTGTCCAAACAAAATCATTGTTAAAAGGTATGAAAAATACTACAGTGAAGCCTTTTGTGGCCGGATCTATAAAAATCTGTGTAACGTGTAAAACCATACAGTAACAACTTAAGGCTTTTGGCTGAGTTTAGCGGAATATAATTGTTGTCCGGATAACATGTTGTTTGGTACAACGTTTTCCAGAGCTCCACTTTCAATGCTATGAAAATGGCCTTAATTAATGGTATATCCAGCTGGTTTTTTCTTCAAAGTCCTGTCCGCTTTATTACACAAACTTTCCTGCATCGAATTCCCCCTCTCTGACTTCTTGGCAGGTTTGTTTTTTCTTTGCATTTGAAACAAACGAAAAAGAAAACCGTATTTTATAGTTTTTAATTGCTTGTTAATAAATATACAATTTTCAGTTTTATTACTTTATCATCACCTTTTGCTTGTTTTGGAAAATATTTTCTTTTGCTAAAGATTTTTTTCTGGCAGATAACAAAAGCAAAATCCCCAATGGAATATTTACGAGTTTTACATAAAATTTTATGCTAATTTTCAATTAACGAAAATTGTTGTCTTAATAAAATCAGCCAACCATTCAAAATGTTGCATAAATTAAATAATGCATCACTTTGAAGTTCTTGTTCGCCTGAACAGACCGTAGAGAAGCAGAAAAACTAAAAAACATTTTAAGTTCCACAATCTTAAAAAAAAAATCTTCATGTTTTTCTTGGTGAGTTAAAAAACAAACAACAACAAAAAACCCAGAAAAAGAAATAAATGTATGAATACGAGTCTAAAGATGCAGCAAAATCAAAAAAGTAAGAAACACAAAAATGAACTTGAGATTTTTTTAAAATATTTTTCAGAGTCATAAATAATTTGTTCAAGTTTTTCATAACTAAGACATTAGTTAAAACGAAAAACCGACATACCCATAATTATGAAACCAACAAATCGCTGCAAGTTGTTGTTGTCCACTTCCTGTTGCTGCAAACAAGAGAGACAACAAACAAAACACCCCCTTTTTGGCTTGTCAGCGCAATTTGACAATTAAAATGCTGTCGTTTTCTTGCCAAAAAAAAAAAAAAAAACTCCCATTTTCTTTTCGAAATCGCAATAATATTTGTGGTTATTTTTCTAGTTCTTTGTAAATTTCTTATAATTTGCCACACCATTTTTCTTGGCACTTAATCGTTACTTATAAATATTGCAACCGGTTTTGGTGGTTCTTGTGTGTGCGTTGTGGCGATAATTGTGTTTATCATAATTCATTGCCTTGTAGTTGGGAATTTGAGCTGAAACTGTGAGCCGGAATAAGCAAAGTGCCAGCTATTTCAGAAGGCTACTTACTGGCCGTCCCATGCCAAGAATGATGATCTATTGATGTTCTGGCAAAAGTGAGTAGGAAAAGGAGGCTGCATAACTGTGGGTTGCCGTTACAAAATATTCTAAAAGCCATTTATAATAAACAACAAACAAATATTCCTAAACCGAATGTAGTTCGTATGTAGTTTGCGTATTAAGCGTTAGCTGTAACATATATTTAGTTTTCGATTATTTTCTAGTTGGTTGGCAAACACTCGAGGAAACCGCTGCCGAACAGAACACATTCGATTCCAGAGCAAAGCAGCGAGTCAGGGAGTCTTAATTTGCAAAGAAATTTGTTAAATCAATGAAAAACACAAAATACCAACAATTTGAATAAAATGCAGCCCATGCGACAGATATGAATTCACCGGTTCTTAAAGGGCAGAAGTCTCAGCAGCATTAGCAGCTCATTCAGTTTCAAAAGGTTTTTGTATTAGAAGAATATTTAATTTTACTTTAATGCTTTATGTTTGTACAGCTGCCTTGGTAGCTAAGGGGTTTTGTATTAATGCCAAATCATGTAAAATTAACATGAATTGCATGTAGAGGACAATCATTAACACCAAGTCATTGCAGTTCATGTTAATGTAACATGATTGAACCTTGAAATCCAACACTTTTTTTAGCAATGACTTCGCTCAAACCATGACAGTGTCAATTTTCAAACATAGGAAAACCAAAATTCTTTACAATAAGAGAACTACAGCAGCTTCCAAACTGGCCATATTGTTGCTTCTTCAAAGCCAGAATTGGTTTACAATTAAAAAAGAAGAGATGTAAAGTTTAACAGCCCGTGCAAATAATTACCCTAATGGGCAACGTTTCATCAAACAATCATCTTCAATAATGAGGTCCTTGGCTAGATGTACGCGTGCTTCAACAAACAATATTATTAAACGTGGAGTCAGAAGAATTTGTATGAGATCTTGGACTGTCCCATGCATTCGATCTCTTGAACAGCTGAAGGTGGCATTTTTTACTTACCAAGCGATTGTTGGAAAAGTGCAACGATTTTAAAACATAAGTAACAAAGCAGTTATTTCAAAAGCATTTTATTGTGTGGCAAATGCATTTGAAAAAAGGTCCTTTTTAGATTTCCTCCTTAGAAACGATTGGCTTTTTTTTACTAACATTTGGCCCCCGAGTGTATTAGCAGTACCTACTTGCTGCGCACACTTGTTTAATAGAGTCCATATAAATGGCTAAAAGAGTAGGAAGTTTTATAGTTAAAGTTACAGTAGTAATTTTTTTATGCGCACACCGTATTACTCTGCCATTTAGCTGGTTTGTTATTCTTGGCTGATCTTTTTTCGTTTTGGTTTTTGTTCTTCTCCAGTTGTATAACAAATATTATTAAAAGTCCTAGTTGGCAGTAACACATCACTTGTTATGAATAAAAAGAAGCCGCCAACGTTATAAATAAGTTGGCAATAGAAGCTGAAGATGTTCGGAGCAAAAACTAAACGCACAATTCAAAAAAAAAAAAAAAAATGAGGAAAACTTAAATAACCAGTTTTGAAAGCAGCGAGTGCCACCAGCCAGTTGAGACAGTGTTTGGAAAACATGAATGAAAATACCAAGAGTTGGATGCGGAATAATCAGCATTAAGTCCAAAAAAGTGTGTTCTTAGAATGAAGCAAGTCAAAATATTATAAGAAAAAATTTAAGCTGTTTGCGGCTTAAAATAAAAAAAAATTTAAATTGTGACATTTTTTTTTTAATTTGCAGAAATGTCTTATTGAAATATTGATTTTTTCGAATTTTTCAGAATTAGTGCTTAATTAACATTAATATTTTAACAATTTTTAATATACACACAAAAATGATCAATTCTTTGTCACATCACGTCATCTACATGTTACGAAAAATAACACAATTTGTTTAACTTTCGATTTCAGAGGAATTTGTATGATGGAAAACGCAGTCTGGAACTTAATCAAATGGTCAGACAAAACCCTAAAACCGGCCACAAAGAGCGCAATAGGATCAGAAAGTTAAGTTGTTGTATGACTTATTTGTCATGCAAAAGCTTTTACACGAAATTCCTTTTGAAGGTTTTAGATTCGAGTTAAATATTGATTGATTAAAAAAAGTAATAAAAATCGCTAAAACTAATTGTTTTCTGCAAACTAATTTCTGCTGTATAACCCTCAGCTATAAAATTTAAAACAAAACAAAATAAATTATTACCGTTTTTTTTTTATGTTATTGCAAAAGCGAAAATGGCGTGGTGTGACAAAAAAATCCTTCTTCTTAAAAATGTGTAGTTTCAAATATTGTTTAAACTTCTGCTCCATTCTTCTAAATAAAAAAAAATAAAAATTGTTGTTAGACGCTTTTGGTCTCCGCCAGAAATTTAAATGAACACATGTGCCCATTATTATGCGGTTTTATTATAATAACACATTTCCAACAACAACTTCCATAGTCAACCCTAATTTTCTTAAAGTAAGACAACCTTTGTATTATTTTTTCCTTTTAAATATGTATGTATTCTAAATAAAACCAAAAAAAAACAGAAATATGTCACATATAAAACGCCTTTTGAAACAACTAGTTTCCATAAGGAACGCCCCTTAAGACGGGACTGTTTGAAACATAGAAATACCCAGGTATTTACGAACGCCTTAAAAACCGCAAAATAATATTATGCCGCATTATAACACGCTGAAATCATTCCCCTTTTCTTATTCTTTCTGTACATATTTTCCTATTATATTGTACAAAAAACAAACAGAAATAAAACCAGCTCACAAAAAGGGTTTAAAGGAAATTGTCAACCTTTTTATTTATCAAAAAAATAAAAAAAAAATAAATTGAAGGCTGAAAAAACAACGAAAAATAACAAACAGATTAGATGACATATAACAAACAAAAGGCGTTTTGAATACTGATGCGGCTGCTAGAGAATTTTAGGACTTGATTTCTGGCGAAATTTTATAGCAAAACAAGGCTAAAGCACGTGTTTTCAAATGTGACTCAAAACGGCCCAATTAGCAGTAGATGAACAGTTTAAATTAGATCTAAAAAATTAAAAATGCATAAATATGGCAAAATATGCAGCATATTTTAATAAATAAATGAAATAAAAATCAAAAAAATTCATTCTATCGCTCTATATGTTGGAAAAAAGAAGGCAGTGTCCACAGCGTTGTCATGGTATGTGTTAAACAGATCCTTAAGCGCTGGTTTCGTCTCTATCCCTTTAAATTTTTAAAAAAGGCTGAAGCTTTTCTTATTTTGAAATTTCAATTTAATGAAATGTCTGCAAGATGTCATTCATCAAAAGTTGTCATTCATTTCAAAACGCTTATGGATGTCATTATATACGAACTGGTGCTTAAATCAGGCTGAATATTGAGTAGCGAGTCTAAGCTTTGTGACTCGTTCGACCCAGCTGCAAGAATAGATAAAACCGTCCACTTTCGGAGGCCAGTTTACATTATATTGAGCGGAAAATGTCATGCAGAATGTCCCACGTGACATGATCAGTAGTTGGCACAATATTGTGCTGTTCGTTAGTGTATACAACTTCCATTGCAGGCCAAAAGGATTCATCGTTGACGGTGCTGAGCTGGCCAACCTCGCCTGCAAAGGAATACGAAACTGAAGATGTCGACAGCCCGTAACGTATGTCAACGAAAGGCTTTTCGCGATGCATTAGACTATCTGGGATGTCATATGAATTTGTGTGGCCTCACCTGCGACAGTTCTGTTTATTGATGTATCTATTCGTCCAGAAATGGGTTGAACTGCTCTGAAACGCAGTCACACAGTGAAAACACATTTTTGTTTATGGTTATTTATCTTCAGCTGCTGGGTGACTTGAATTTTGTACGAGTGCGTGCCTGTGTCATGACACCTAGATTATCGAAACGACGAGTTCTTGTGAGCAACTCGCAACCACTTGCTACAAGCTCTCTCTGTTCTCTCACGGCCCTAGACAATCCGCAATACAAGTTTTCATCAGGCTTATTAACCGTTTATAGAGCTTATTAACCGTGCGATAGAGCAGCACTAACAATACAGTGAGAACCAAATAAGAACAGAGTTGCCGTAGGTAATTATAAAATCACTAAACATCTTTAATAGCTGCAGAGCTGTTATTGTCCTTTCATGAATAGAACTTTTTATAAGAAGTTTATTATAAAAATTATTATACTCTTTAAGCACGCAACAAGAATTTATTGTGGATATGGCTGAAGAGCTTTAAGAGATTTTGCATTTGATTGTCGTCCCAGTACAGGATCAAGTGGACTCCTATGAATAGTGTTGTCGCTAAGACGACTACAGACCACGGAACGCGCCCATTTGGTTACACAATTTGCTCATTTGCAATTGTTTTTCAATTCAAATATCCATACCTGGTGATTTGGTAAAAAAAAAGTCAGATTAAATGGCTGCCAATGCGTCAGATGTAGTTGCAACAATGTGGCCACTTTCAACTGTCAAATTGCAGAGATGCCATTTAGAAGACCCTGTACGAGGACACTGTCAAGCGGACTTGAAATTGGCAAAACATAAAACTCAACATTAAATGTTTCAACATTAAATTGGTTTTTACATTTAAATGTAAATGTAAAACGTTTAAGTGACGGCGTTACTACGCAGTGCGACAGGAGACTCCCACTGATTTCCCAACAAAACCATTTGAACGTGGGAGAAAGTAAAATGCACCAATTTTTTTTTTTTTCAAAGCATTTCATATTTATATTTCGCTTCAGCGAATTTTGTAGCAATTAAATTTTTTTCTCTTTTCTCAAACACGTGTAATTATGAGTTTTATTTCTGTTTTTTTTGCCAATTATTTGCACATTTCGCAATCGCTTTATTTTGGCCGTCAAACGAAAGTCTTTAGGTATTTCTTACATTTTATTAATTTGTAAAATATAATAGAATTTTCTCATTTAATGGCAACTTGATAAGATGACATTAAAGAAATGTTGTTTTTATTTCGTATCAGTTTCCAAGGAATTATGGCGTTTGTGGCTTCTTCGTTTTTGGCATGGCACACAACGATTTCAGGGAAAACATTTGCCTCAAACGAAATCAAACGCAGAAATTGGCAAAAGCAACAAAAAACTTAGCAAATTTGTCTAATGGTTAAATAACATTAAAAAAGATTAGCATTTCAAAGCGTTCTTTACATTCCCAAAACAAAAAGGAAATATTAAAAGAAAAAACCAAACATTGAAATGTATTCCGATTCAATGGCAACTAGAAGATTTGAAAAAGACAGCAAAATTGTTACGCACTTGAAAAGAGGATTTCTTATTCTTTTCTGTCTTAAAAACCACACGAGTGACAGTTTTCTATTTCTGAATTTATTTTGTGCTCCTTGTGTGAATGTTTTTTATTTTGTTCGTTTTTTTTTTTTGTTCTTTTGTCATACTCGTATATCCTTTTGATTCATGCATTCATGATTTAATGATGTTGAATATCATTTTTTTCATGTTCATGTTTTTTTGTAGATAATACGCCACGGAAAGAGGGGAGGGGTAGACGTTGCCTAATGTCATTTATTAATATACTACCTTTTCGTGTTCTCCCTTCGCTTTTCTTTTGTCAAGCATAAGTACGTGTGTATGAGTATAATCCTTGCACTTACGTGTGCTGGCGTGTTAGTGTGTGTGAGCAGAGTATTTGCCTGCGTGTGTGCTTAGCGTTGTACATATGTTTTCATGTGCAGGTATTTGCTTACTCTTGATAGAAT
Source organism: Epicampocera succincta (assembly GCA_932526305.1). NCBI lineage: Eukaryota > Metazoa > Arthropoda > Insecta > Diptera > Tachinidae > Epicampocera > Epicampocera succincta. Next base: position 58,013,734 of record OW052036.1, on the reverse strand, counting down.
CTCTAACCTTTTGCTGTTTCCACTCCGCTTATTTTAAGTGCGTGTTTTTAGGCAAATGCTATTTTTTTACAGTTGAGTGGAGGCGACTTCCAACAGGGCAGGAAAAAAACACTGTCGGAGATTGATCCTTTCGTACTTAGGCCATGTTAATGTCAGCACTCGATTAGATTTTTGTTTTATTATCTGGCTTTAGATCAGGATATTTTGATTTCATTCACGATTCACTTTTTTATGAAAAGTTTTTCAGTTTTCATATTTGACTCTAAACGGAGTTTGAACTCATTTCGTTCGATCCTGAATTACTTAAGCGCTCATCAGAAACTGGTTTCGCTGGTTCGGCCCAAATTTTTGTCCGATCTTGCATCACATGGCAAACTTGTCTTGGGCCAGTAATCTTTTCGACAACTCAGCAACCCGGGCATATTGAGGTTGTTGTGCTGAAATCTACTGAAGTCATTAAAGTTGCCATTCATTTCAAACGTAATATGGTTGTCGCAACAAACTGCTCTTCCCAACAAAACAACAACATTGTGGCGGCAAACATAATACGTTTGAAGTAAATCATCTTCTATATCCGTCTCTTTCTCGCAGCTGAAAACTGAAAAGAAGAAAACTATTACTTTTCTTTCTGTGATATTTTGATTTAGGTTTCAACCAGAGCTGTGCGGCAGGTTTTATAACAAGATGCGGGGCATCCTGGAACCCTTTTATTAAGGGAACTCGAGCTGCCAGCCAACCCCGAAAACAGATTGCCACGTTTTAATAAACCTTCACAGAACCATGAGGTCTGTGATGGCCAACTTGTAAAATAACATGATAAAAACCATAACACTCGAAACATTGCCACCTTAATATGATTGCCACAACAATATGATATTCACGGCAGATGACAATCTTGCCTTAAGTAAATACTTTAAGCTTGTAATAAACTACCATATTTTTATTGTCCTGCAATCTAGACTTATATCCAGTTTTCTTTGTCTTCCTTCTACTTTATCACCCTGTGAACTTCTTAAAAATATATGCAGTCATATATTATTTCTTTTGTTCTTTTTTATATTATTTTATTTGTTTTGTTCGTGGTGACAAAACTTTTTGTGTTTCATCTTTTTGTGTTTCTTTGTTTTGAATCGTATGATAAATGATGTCGATGGTTTAACTGCCTATTATTTCACTAGAACATTTGAGGCTTTTACACTTCATTTCATTGAATATTGTTGGGGTTTGGGATTGGCTTTGTGCTCCAGCGCGACAAGTATTGGAAAAATAATTGCCCCCCCTAAAATTTTGTTATTTCATTAAATTTAAATTGTATAATAATAAAAACAAAATAAAAAATAACGGAAGTAATTTATATATGTATTTTTTCTACCCAGCAGCTTAAAATAACAAGAGCGGAAATGAATTTTATGCAAAATATTTGTACAAATTAAATACTCATATAGAAAAATTTAAAGCTTTTAATGTTTGTTTTAATGTTTGTACTTTTTCAGCAAAAAAACAATTTGGCCTCTAGAGAAAAAAAGCTGGTGTAAAAAATTATATCACAAGATGTTATATTTTTCACTCAAAATTATATATTAACAGCTGCCAAATCAGGCAACCTGAGTATGAGAAATGCTAGTGGGTCCGTTGGCGCTACTACAAATGGTTTTGGCAGTGATAACACCAGAAAGCTGGTGCGAGTATCAACTCACCGTAATTATAAGGGCTGAAATCCTTAAGTTCATCGGCATCATAAAGTGAATGTCGGTCACGATTCGCTTAGAAGTTGTTTTTTCTGTTTTTTTTTCATTTTCTGCAAATCATTTAAAGTTACATGATCTCTGCGAATTTATTCACCAGTTTTCGATCTTTTTAACACTCGTTTCTTGCTGTTTTATCAAAAGTACCAGTATTCCCCAAATTTACATTCGAAATCCAAATTTATTTATCAAATACGCCAGTAAGTCACGGCAAACGCCAAAGATGTAAGTGACAATTTTTAACAGTATTTTATATAAAATATTTGCCAAATATTTTTAATATATCACCAGCCCCTATATTTTTCATTTTTACTTAATCATAATTAATGGCTTAACGCCATCTCTTAGTTATTTTAAGGTAAAAGAACTTTCTATTGCTTTTGCCAGCCCCGAACTGCACAGACCAAAAAATTCGTCAGACAAAAGAAGAACTTGTTTTCAGTAGAAAAGTGATTGTATTTATATGCACCAGTTCCACAACACAAAAAAACTTTGAATGTTAACAAACTTCCAAGCCAAACAACAACAGCAAACAGCATACAACAAAAGAAAACACACAAACTCGAGGCTGCAACAACATAAAAATACACAGCAACAACAGCACCAGCAACAGCACCAGCACTAACACAATAACAAACACTTTCACTTTTGCACCAAACAATGGTGAAATGCAACAACAAATGCAACAACAGCAACAACATGTAGCTGGTGAGTTGGGCTTTAGGTTTTGTGGTGGTGGTGGTGGTGGTGAAATAAGAAACAAAGGCAGCAGAAGAAAGAGAGTAAAAGCAAAAGAAATTGAGCAATTATTATCAACGACAGCCTAAAAATATGTTAAGGAAAACTCTTAAGACTTTCTACAAACCACTCACTTGCCCAAAAGAAAATATCCAAAAGAAAATTAAAACGAAAAATAATTAAAGTCTACTTTAGAGGTCAACACAAGAAAAACCTTTAACATGGATTTTAATAAGAAATTTATGGCTTAAAATATAGATGAGCCAATATTTATACCAAAAGAAACAGAAAAAAATACACAATTAAAATTGTACTAACAAGCCGGTTTGGGGGGTAATTATCAAAACAGAGTTGTGAGAAATTCATTAGGAAAGAAAAACACAAGTAATTACTTTACAATTTAGCCAACGCCACGTAACAGGCGAAGCAACTTTTTTTTGGTTGTTTGAGAAAACGCCCCGTTTAGACATGCAAAATTAAATAGTAGTCGACTCCTTTACAAGGCCTTAAAAGTTTATTACCATCATTTCGATACGCTAAGAAATAACCTGGCACTCGGCCAACTAGTTTAAGGGAAAAATCCATGCGAACACAAAAACAACACAAAATATAGGCGAAATCAATGGCTCTTGCAGGTAAAGGACACTTAAAACAGCAGTCATATAAAGACGTCAGACAGTAAAGTTTTAGGCCAAATTAAAATGTCAGTAAACACACAAACACACCAACACACCAACACACCAACACACACACTCACACACCAACACACACACAGAAACAACAAATTCACATAAATGTTAGTTTGTGCCTTTTAACTAGTAATAAAATTGTATGGGAATTGCAGTATTATGTTTTGAGCAGCTGAAGTGTGTCGTTAGTGCCAACGGCTGTCAAATGTTGGTTCCAACCCGTTCGTAATGTCATAATTTGTATGCCAGAGTTTTAAGGAATTTTTCATTAATATGACCCAGTTTAAAATAGCTTTAAGCCCTCCAGCGTTTACAATCACATATCCACAATTATCATCAAACATAAATGTTTTAGAGGCAGAGCAAAGCATGTGTGTGTGTGTGTGAGTGTGTGTGCATGTGTTTGTTTGCCAATAAGTAGAAACTTTTTGTCCGCCAGCTAACAAAAATCTATCATTATCGTGCAACAAATAAGTGTATGTGTGTGTGTGTGTGAGTGAATGCATTTGATTTAGATTTTGGTTTCACTCTATGGCCGACTTGCACTTGTTTGTTTAAATATACGAAGATTTATGTACTTTGGTGTTGTAGGTACATTTAGTGGTTTTATTTAATCTCAGGTTAATTTAACCTCAGTTTAACTTCACTACACAAAACCCATACAACAACAACTACAGTCTAATAAAGGACTAACGACATTCTAATTGGTGGAAACTGGACAGCAAAATGAAGTTTTTATTTCAGCACAAGGCAAATGAAATCTGAAAAGAATTTCAATATTTTGAATTCTAATTATCAAAATAAGTATTTTTATTTGAACACAGAACAGAAACCTTTTCAACTTAAACAAATTTTCAATAGGCAAAAAATAAAAATAAGTTTCTAAAAAATTTTGTATAGAAAAATCATAGTTTTATAAAATATTTTTGAAATTCTATTTACAAAATAAGTATTTTTATTTGAAAACAGAACAGAAACCTTTTCAGCTTAAAAAACATTTTAATAGGCAAAAAATAAAAATAGGTTTTCACAAAATTTTGTATAGAAAAGTCATAGTTTTATAAAAAAATTTAAATTCTAATTATCAAAATAAATTTTTTAATTTTTTTATTATTGAAAGAGAAACCTTTTCAATTAAAAAAAATTTTCATTAGCCAAAATATAAGAATATTTTGCCATAAAATTTTCTTTAGGAAACTCATAAAGTTTTATAAAAAATTTTCTTGAATTCTAAATAGCAAAATAAATTTTTTTATTTGAAAACATAAAACAAAAAATAAAAATATTTTGCTTTAAAATTTTCTATAGGAAAGACATAAAGTTCTTTTGTAAAACACATTTGAATACTAAATCAACTATTTCGATGAGATTAATCAGGAGTTGAGATTCGTTGTAAAATTAATAATAATAATTTTTGTTGTTGTTATTATTATTGGCAGGGACAGAAATTTTGTGTTTCGATGAGCTGGAAATAACGTGAAAAAGCATTTCGAAAATAGCTTCTTGTTTTAACAGTCCTGTAAATAATTTAGCTGAGATATGAATGTGCAGATTTTTCAAATTCCGGGCAGTAGATATTTTCTGGCTGTATTCCCAAAGGGAGCCAGTCTGTTTGCCTGCGTATAGAAGAAAAGATGTTGCTTCTAGGAAAGTTCATAAATTACTTTGGTTATGCCGGTGCTTCGGAAGCCTTCACCTTCACAAGATCCATTGGCAGCGCCCCTTTGATGATTTATAGGCAACACCAATCTGATGTTGATGTTGGCTTGATGTGTCTGCGTTGGCTGAAACGTTTTGACTGTAGTTTAAGCCTAAAAAAACAGCAAACGATGTGATTACATACTGATAATAGTGGTCCATATTCGCTGATCCAAATATCACCGAAGTGCTGTTGTCTTGCAACAGATTCCTGTTATTCTTAAGAACTAAATGTTAGAGAATTTTGAGGGGAATTTCATTATGGCCTGATGTTCCTTGGAGATTTTGGGCTAGCAACTCAGGTGCCTCGATTTGATGCACTGTGTGGGAAGTTGTTGGCGGGAGAGATTAGCAAGTCCGAAAAGTCTGGAAAAAGGTGTTTTTGTTGGTCCACTATCGAATTAGGCCATAACGGCAGGTGAGGAAGTAAATCAGTTTCACAATCAGCTGCTTTTCTAAAGTTAAATGAATTAAGCTGTGGTTTGGCAAAAAATCTACTGCACATCTCTTTCTGTTTTCATATATTGTACAAAAATTGTCTTCCTACGACCCAAGAAGCATCTGAAAACCAGAACCAGCCGCAAACCGAAAGACCTAAACTATTACAGAACTGTTCGGTAAAAACTTTGCTTTTCCGTATGATCTTGATCTGTCACTTCCAGAAGAATGAATTAGTTCAAACTACTGAAATCAAAACACATCATGTACGTGTAGTCCGTCGTCTGTACGCACGTATCTCTACATTTTATTATTCTATGTGCTGGCAGTTGTTGTCGTTGTTGCTACCGCCATTTATTGTTGTTGGCATTTTTATTCCTTGTCAAAGTTGTATTACAAAACACACAAACTTTATCGCCACTATTTGAAATTGATTGATATGGGATTTTGGTCATTTGCCAGTTTAAATGCTGGTGTTTAATGCACCTTCCACAACTAAATTCTATACTTCACCTCTTGCAAAGTTGCTGGGTTTTTTCCTCCTCCTCCTCCGTCTCCCGCGTCTCTTCGTTCTCCTTCAACTTCGCATTTCTCCACTATGTTTAAATGCGAAAAACAAAATTTCTACTCTGAAACACTATATTTTAGTAGTTATTTAAATTGTTAATAGAGCCTTCTCTTGTATTGTTGTTGTTTTTGTTGAAGTTGTTGCTTTTAATGTGTTTTGTATTTGGATATTGTACTTAAACAACAAAACATTTATTTAAGTGAGTGAGAAATAAAGTACACACACACACACACACACGCTCACACACACACTCACACTCACACAGTTAATTGGAATCGCAGCTGCTTTAGTGTTAGTGCGGGAAGCACTAGACGTCGTGGCAGTTGTAGTTGTAGTTGACGGTTTTGCTTTAAGCCAATGTTTAACTTGCAGGTGTGGGATTGTGTCTGTGTGCGTTTCAGCATTTAATAGCCTGTTTAAATATTTATTGTTTTAAATTGCAATACTTAATTGAATTCATTTATAAGTTGTTCAGCTGAAATGTTTCCATCGCCAGAAGTTGGAAATTATGTTGTAGTCTAGTTGGTTGTGTTGTCGGATTCTTTGCTTTGTATTTCTTTGAAATTTTGTTCGGTCTTTGTTGATTTTTTCTTTTGTTAAGAATTAATAATTAAGCTTTTGATAGCGGCGCTCTGCTAAAGGTATTCATTTGAGTGAGACAAAATTATCGCAGTTACTCTTGTAAGGCCGTTTTGTCAGTCAAATATAACCGGGAGTTTTGCAATTTCCTGCTATTAATATTATTAATAATAATAGTGAAATTAAGTAATTTCGTTACAAAGTTTTGTGCATAAATAGGGCTGAGATTTGGAACTTTGTTCGCCAAAAAAATAGATCCTTATTTATTTAAGTTAAATATTATATAATTTGCTCTTAAGCTCGACTTCTCAGATAACAAAATCTTAATATTCAAATCAATCTTTTTCTTATTATAATCTTTTGTGTTTTATTGTTTTCTTTTAAATTAATTAATGGCTAAAACCTTAAATTTAATAATTACTAAAACTTAAGTTGTTGTTATTGTAAATATAAGACAGACTAAATCTGGATTTTTTTCTGTTAAATTTGAAATATTTCTATAGTTTTATACGTTTTTATATGTGTAACTCTAAATGTCAACATAAATGTGATTAATTTTGCTTATTATCTCAATATAAAATAGATTGCAAAATAAATATAATACAAAAAAAAAAAAATTGGGTTAACAAAAATTTTTCTTAAAAAAATATTTTATGTCAAAATGAAACAAAAAGTATATAAAATTTACCACACAAAAATTTCAAGTTATTTAAAATTTACGATACAGACGATTTGGGATAGGAAATTTTTCAATATCGAAATTCTGCTATAGAAAATTCTATTTACGATATAAAACTTTAGGCCTAAATATATAACGAAATTAAAATTTTAATACAAAAGGTTTTACGATACGAAAATTTAGCAAACAAACAAATTCTACAAATATAATTATAGATTGGGCGCTTTATTTCAAAAAAATATTGGACCATTAAATTTTACAACATTTAAAGGATTTAAATGATTTTACGATATTAAAATTTTAATATATTGCAGAAAATATATTATTCCAAAAATTTCTGCAAGTTTAAGTTATAAATTAAACATTTTTTCCAAAAATTTTTGCACTATTAAATTTGACAAGATCAAAATTTTACGGTGTAAAAATTGGTATCAAAAGATTTTAGGATATTAAAATTTTAATATAGAAGATTTTACGGCATGAACATTTCAGATAAAACAATTTGCCAATTTAGCAATTTTATTTAAAAACAATCTGCGTTGAAAATATTTTGAGGTATCAAAATTTATCAAAATCAAAATTTTACGTAACAAATTTTGCACTATTAAAATTTTTAAATAAACAACTTTATGATATTAAGCTTCTGATAAGGCAAACTTTACAGTAGAAATATTTTCCTATAAAAAACTTTACGATACTAAAATTTTAATTCAGAAAGATGAATTTTATCCGAAAATTTTTGTGGTAATAAATTTTGGTGTAAAATTGAAAGGAAAGTTTTTCCAGAAAATAAATTTTAGGATTTTAAAATTTTAATATACGAGGCGGTCCAATAAGTCCGTGACTTTTGGCATGAAACACAGGTTTTTATATAAAAAGTTATTCGATTTTTCTATTCTGTTTTTCTCCTTTAAGTTCTATATACGTTTCTCCAATATTTTTATCCCTTCCAAATATTTTATTTGTCGAGGTCATCTTCGTTGGAATCGAATCACTTTCTGCCGAGCGATTTCTTTAAGTTTGGGAACAAGATATAGTCACTCGGGTCTAAATCTGGAGAATAGGGTGGTTAAGGGAGCAATTCGTAGCCCCATTTACGGATTTTTGCCATGGAAACTGCACATGTCACACGGTCGCGTTTGTGGTCGATAGTGAGCAAACGCGGCACGCATCTTGCGGAACACATTCTCATACCCAAATGCTCGCTCAAAATTGCAATCACTGAGCCACGTGAGATGCCTACAGCTTCCACTATCTCTCTTACTTTCTACCTCCGATCGGCTAAAACCATATCGGGAACTTTTTTAATTGTTTCGGATGTGGAGACCTCAACTGACCATCCAGACTGTTCGGCAGCATCAAAATTCAGTAAACCGCTTCTTTACCATGGAAATGGATGGCGCAGAGTCGCCATAATATTTATCAAGCTTCGCCTTGGTCTCACTTTTCTCCATTTTATTCTCAAAACACGCGTTAGTCTGCAATCAACGATTGCCAAACACAAACAAATTAGACAGGAGTCAACTGATAGTGGCCTGTTGATCAAGAGGCGGGCAATTCATAAAGTCACGGACTTATTGACCCGCCCTTCGAAAATGTTATATACAATTTCTCTATATTATGATTTTGCTATATATATAGAAACGTTTACGATATACAGGTGTGGCTGCCATTTGTTATAATATTAAAAATTTGCTTTACAAATTTTGTAATATTTAGATTTAGATATAGAAAATTTGGCAGATTTTAGGATATTAATATTTTAAGACAGCAGAAATTTTGCCTAACCAAATTTTACGATATTGACATTTTGATTTAGAAAGTTTAACAGTATAAAATTTTTGCTATAAAAATTTTACGATATTAGAATTTGGATGCGAGAAATTGCATATTTAATGCGGAAAGTTTTGCGCTATTAAAATTTTGGAGGGGGGAGCGCTTACGATACTTAAGTTTTGAATAGGAAAATTTTCAATTATTAAAATTTTGAAGGAAGAAATTTAATGATATAAAAATTTTGATATAACAAATTTTAGGATATTATAATTTTTGGCAGGCGGGGCAGCTCGATTTATCGCCGATTTTATTTGACTGTCGTTGTTAGTCGAAACAACAAATTTATGATAAAAAAAAAACAAGTTGCTCATATATAATCGCTATGATATTTTTTCTAATTTGCACTTTATCTTAAAGTCACTAGTAAATATGGCAAATTTTTGCTTTGAATGTTTTTTCTCCATGGAATAAATTGTCTATTAATCTTGTTAAGAAAATCATATTTATTCATGCAGCAAATATTATGTAACATGATTATTTAGTAATGTTCGACATTTTGATTAACATATCACGTTGTAGTTTTGATATTTTCAGTTTCTGTTTTGTATTTTATCTGCTCCTCAAAGTCCCACAAACTGCAATAGTTGCAAAAGTGTTTCTTTTTTCCAGACACGTTGTAAAATCAGCTTTTTTTATGTGTGGAAAATAATACAAAGTTTTGTTATTTTATTATTAGTTTTCGGGTGTTATGACTATAATAACAGAAGTGCAGGGAATAAAATGTTGGGTTGTGTTGTGTTGTTTTCTTCTGTTTCGTACTTACTGACTAACTGACACATCAATTCCTAATAGGCAACTAATATGCAGCTACAGCAACAACAACAACAACAACAACAACAACAGCTACAATAGCAACACCATCGCCAAATAAAAAGCTAAAGAATAATGCCAAACAACAGCAGTTTAATGGTACCAAGAGAAGAAAGAAACGGGAAAAAATGTACAAAACTGAAAACACGAATTATGCCTAAATGCACGATTTAGACTCCTTCGAAATAACTCTTTGCCATCTCAGACTTAAAGACCACTCTTAGCGACCAACACCTCTTAGCAAAGATATGAGTCTTGTGCTTTTTCTCGTTTGTGTGAATGTGTTTTTGTTTTTTTCGTGGAGTTTAAAAATGTATATTTTTTTGAAATCACATAACAATACATTTGAGTTTTTGCTTCCCTCCATTTCAGGAGTAACAAAAGAAAGGAAAATTACTACCAGCACTAGACGAATTTCGCTAAATGCTACAGATACTTTTATTCACAATATGGTAAAATACAAAATTCTCTTGCAACTGAAACAGTAAAACAATTTCCAAGCAAGAGCTGAAAAGTAATTGGAATTTAAATAGAAAACTAAAGCAAACTTATGCCAACTAAATCAATAAAATTTTATTTAAAAGAAAATTTTGCTTTCAATAAATGTTTTTGCTGATTCAAACAAAAAAAGTGCACTTGTTTTTAGTGAAGAATTTTTTTTGTTTCACAGTGAATTGAAGTTAAAAACAATTATATTGCATATCCTTTTTCAAAATTCTTGTTTGCATCCGAGATTTTATTTATAAGTTCGTAATCGCACAATTTATTAACCTCTTCCTAGAGTTTCGTTATTGAATAAGAAGTGAAATTGCGATAAGGATTAACTCAATATTGCAGTTGGTTTTCCCAGTTTCTGAAAATAAAACTTGTCTAAAATACAAGATTAAATTTAAAAAATTTTTTTTACGCAGAGGAAAAAAGTCCCTTCTTTTAAGGCATTTTTTTTAACTAAAGTCTGCATAAAATTTCTATTTAAGTAAATTTTCGTTTATATCAAGTGGACCAAACAAAACACACAAAGTTTTCAGAGAATTATTTTAATATTTTTTATTATGATTTTCGACAATTATTTGTAATGCAAAATACTGGCCAAGTGCTCGCCACGGTTTTCGGTGGCGTACCTGTATCCGATGGTACATATTTTCAATGACTCTGTGGCATAAAGGAAAAACGAAATGTCAAATTAAGTTGAGCGCAAAATTTTTCGTTAAGTTGGGGATTCCCAATTAACATCGTGCATTATGGTTGGGCCATCCTTTCCAAGGTTTGCTAAAATTTTCTTTTAATTAAATTTTATAAATTTTTTTTAAGTTTAAGTTTTGTTTTTAATATTTCACAAATATTTGAAAAAAGTTCCATCTAAACAATTTTTTGTTGCAAAAAGTTTCTGATCAAGTGAAGTGATGAAGAATAGAATAGTATAGAATAAAATATACACTGAAAAAATTATTTTTAATATCTACAATACAAAAGAGAATAATTCCCACATTTCTATTGTTGTTTCAAAATATTTTGCTGCCGCTTGCTATAGGGCGCTCTTTATGAAAATTCTTTTGTCTGTTTGTTGTTTTTTCCACTTTTCCATGTTTTTATTTTTTTTTTGGTTTTTTGTCGACAAAAACTAAATAGCAAAATATGTTTGAAGGAAAAAAGCATTTTGTTAAACAATAATCGGCATGATCACGAGTAGGTGTCAATAACTCTCAAAATACATGTTGTTTTGAGCTGGCTGGTCTCGGCGCTGCACAATTTCCCCAGCCAGTCTTGCCCAGCCACGGCTCTCAAGCACTGAATTTATGCAACAAACTGTAGTAAATATGAATCAACCATAATAAAGTATGTATTTATGCATAAAAATGCCACAAACCAGCTACAAACAAAAAAAAAAAAAAACAACCAAAAACTTGTGCATTATTTAACTTTTTTTGGTGGAAGTTTTTTTCTAACTGAAAATTCAACATGATTTTCATTTTTCAGGCAAAACTTTTTCCAGAAAACAAAAGTGTTTTTCAAAGAAAAGCAAAACCGAAATGATAGTGCCACACTTTTGTTTAAATACAATTAAAAAATCCACAAAATCATGCAGAGCCGGAGAGCAAAATATGAAAAAAATATCATGTAATATTTTTGTTAATTAATTCTTTCGTGGAAAATTCCTGTTATCGCAGCAAAATATATTTTTCCAAAGTTTTATGTAATTAAAATGAACCACTATTTTCTTTTGGTGACTACTTGTAATTTATTCATTCATTATCTTGAAAATGGACTGAATGTGAAACAACAACAGCAACAAAAGCTGCAGCAATTTGTTTGTTGCATTCATTCAATTATTTGTGTGTGTGTGTGTGTGTGTGTGTGTGCACAACCTGTCGTGTGTTTAAAATAATAAGCACGACTCTATTGTTGGAAATCTGTTTTAATACAACAATATTAACAACGACAAAAACTGCTGCAACACACACGAAAGCCGCTCAGTTAGACCGAGTGCCAGTTTCAGTTGGTCTGTTGCAAGAGAAATTAAAATGCTATTGGCATTTTGTGATTTTATTAAAATTTTTCATGCAACAGTTTTTAAGCTGCAACTAATGAAACAAATTAGAGACAAAAGTTATTTAACGAATTCTTGTTAAGCATTCTGATACAATTATGCATTTTAAGGCAAAAATATTTCTGCCAGTGAACGTGCATTACAAAGAGGAGAAACAATCAGTTGGAGTTGCAGCATCGCGCAATGGAATTAATTAATTAAAAATAATTTGTTTTTCCATGTTGATTCTATTATTTAGTTGTTGGAAAAGTTGTTGTTTCCAGCTCACGTGTCATTTCAAAGAATAGTGTGTAGCACGAAAAGTGTTTGATATTGAGACTTGATTAGAAACTGTTGAACGGCTCGAGTGTTAAGCTTCGCCTTGATGTATTCATGACATTTGATTAAAGGAAGCTGTTCGCAAATAAGAGTTTCTCAATAGCACTTTCGTGCACATCGAATCACGCTTATACTGCCTTTGGGAAAACTTTGAGTTGTGAACAAAAAATCTCTATTCGTCGCTTAAACCTGGTCCGGTTGTGGCTTACGGCTGCTAATTTGTTTCTTAGCTGTAAACTTCTTAACACTTTTTCACTGTTGTGGCCTGAGTGGTGCTGAGTTCCTGAATTCCTGCTCCTGTTGTGTTTCTTGTATGCCGATTGCGTTGAATCACTAGTCCCTGTGGCTGTTAGGAGTTCAAAACGGGTTAATACTCCTTTTCAGGGATCAGCATTCTTGTCAAAGGCTTTATTTCTGATACTGTACTGATGCCAGGGACTTTGATCCGTGCGTGGCTGTTCATGATGCACTTCGAATTTGTGGTTGGTATCTGCATCACTAGAGAGTCGTAATTGAGCCCGGTGTGCAGCTGAATTGCAATCCTAACTACAGACCGGTATGAGTTTGCGGAAGTCTGTGCCTCGAACCAAGGGGAATATCCTCTTCCTATTGTGATCAAATCCGAATCCTTTATGGCAGTCGGGCATGAACGGGAAAGTTGGTGCATTACCGTAGGGTAAAGCCGTCATGGCAGGTATTAAAGTTTTACTATCACGAAATCTATTCATTAAACCCTTCGCTGCTCGATTTTTGTTTCTTTCTTTATATTTTGAGAAAATTAATATTTACAGATGAAATTGTTTTACTGTAAATTAAGAAAAACTCGTTTTACACAAGTATTTAAATCAATGGAACAAAACACCTTCAAATGACGGATATTTCCATCACAAGATTTTCATAATTTTTTTACTTATTATTTAAAATTTTTACTGCTACTTATACATCAGTCATGGCAAATATTGCCAATACCACAGGATTTACAATGTATTTTTTTTTATTAATATTATTTTGTGACGGAAATTTCCATCACTTTTAAAATAACTGGCAAGGCTGAACTTCTAATCCAAAATCGATATCATTGATTTATTTATTCTTAATAACAATATTCCTGCAATAATACATACATTTTTAAGATGGTAGGAAAATTAACCGTTACGCTTCTAAAGACAATAAAATTGCTCCTTGGGGTTAAGCCTTCCGTTTGATTATGAATGAAAATAAACAAAATATTTATGTGCAAAATCCATACGTCAAAATTCCACGTTTTTCTCCCACAATCGTATCCTCCCTTTCGCCTGCAGCGAAAAAAAACCAAACTTGAACCCCAAGGAACAGGTCATTTGCAGATATAAAAATCTGGATCAGGTTTTCTTGTTGTTACAAGAATTCTTGTGAATTTCTATAGCTAAACGCTGGTTCTCTTCTGCTGTGTTTTTCTTCCGCCATTTATTAAATTAAGTCCGTCTGTTTATTTTTCCGTTTCAATTGTTGTGGCATCTTTCCGCAACGTACATGAGATGACTCTTTATGGCTTGTTAAATGTCATGGCAAATTTAAAAGTTTGACATCTTACATGTGCCTTTAGTGGCGCTTCCTTCTTTATTGCTGATCGTTTTTGCTGCTGCCGCTGATGCTGTTGACCACTCAGCGGTTGTTTCCCATACATTTGTTAAATGTTAATTCATCTCTATTGCCAAGATGATGTTGTTGCCGCAGCGGTTGCATCTAGACCATGTCTAGTGAGAATAACTGTTTAAATTGCAAGTAATTTAAAATATTTTTTAAGAAAAATATACTTAAAAATAAATTGCAAAAAAATATATATTTTATAAAAAAACATTTTAATAAGAAAATAACGTTTTGAAAAAGTATTAATAAAACAATTGCCTTTAGAAGAAAGTTGTTTTTAAAAATAGTTCTCCTATGTTTTGAAAAAGTACTTTAAAAAATAGTATCTTTTAAAAAAGTAGCTTTTTGAAAATTTTTTTTAGAAAAAAGGTCCTTTTTAAGAAATATGTTATTAAAAATATTTTTTTTTAATTAATCTGACAAAGTATATTTAAAAAAAATTGTCTCTAGAAGAAATTTCTTATTAAAAATAGTATCTTTTGAAAATGTAGGTTTTTAAAACATAAATTTTTGTTAAAAAAAGTACGTTTTGAAAATAGTATCTTTTGAAAAGGTAGTATTTTCAAAAAATAATTATTGAAAAACAGGTGCTTTTTCAGAAACAAGTCACTAAAAAATAATTTTTTTAAAAAAGTACGTTTTAAAAACAGTATCTTTTGAAAAAGTACCTTTTTAAAAAAATATACTTATGAAAAAAGGGTATGCTTTTTGGAAACAAGTCATTGATTAAAAAAAATATGTGTTAAAAATTGTATATTTTGAAAAAGTGGCTTTTTGAAAAACTTATTTTTGAAAAAGGCACTTTTTAGAATAATTTTTCGACTAAGAACTTTTAATTTAACTACTTTTATAAGAACAGTAATTTGAAAAATTACTTAAAGATATAAGTCCTGAGAAGTATTTAATGAAATAAGTGCGTTTAAAAGAGTATCTCTGAAAAAAGTGTTTTTTCAAGAACGTACTTTTCATAGGAAAAAGGCTTTTAATAAAAGTTTTTTTCTAAAAGTGTCTTTGAAAAAAGTAGCTTTTAGAAAAGTATTTTTTATAGAAAAACACCTTTATTAAAAGTTTTATTTTAAAACAGTTCCTTATAAAAAATCGTTCTCAAACAACTTATGATTTGAAAAGGTATCCTTGAAAATAGATTAACTTTTAGAAAAATTGCCTTGAAAATACTCCCATTTTGAATAGGCAACTTTGAAACAGGGTTTCTTCCCCTTCAAAATATTTATTGTTGTGCAGTTGAAAAAGGATTTACTTCATTTAAAAAGAAAAATATATGTCACAGTTTGGTTTTTTTTAACAAATTGCTGAACGGAAATAAATTTCCATTTAAACGCAGCACCTGCCACAATCACTTTTTTTCATTTTGTATGTAGTGACAGCATCTGCTGTTTAGTGTGAAGCCAAAAAAAGCAAACAAGAATTAATTTATGTTCAGTGAAATCGAAGGAAAAAAATGTTAATAATTTTCTTGTATTTTTTACACAATCTGACCACACAATTTGTTTGCTTAACAGAAATTAAGTATAACAACAATTTGAATTGATAATGTGTAATTTGTATTTGAAAGTGCGTTTTGTTTCCTTTTAGCGTTAATAAAACCCGCATTATTCTGTCGAAACGAAATTTTTAATGAGAAACACTAACAAGATCCACGTGCTCTGCCAGAAGTCTTCGCATTGAAACAGGAAAATGTTTCGCTTAATAAGCAGTTTCAGCACCTGCTGAGATGTTTTATTGCTAAAGCTGGTTGGGGAAGAGAGAAAAGGAAATAAAACACTTAAATACAAATATTGGCGACTGGTGGAAGGATAAAAACGAAAAGGATATAAGAAGTCTGAAATTAATATTCATGAATGTGAAAGGAGTTTCCTAAGCAAAAACTTAACCAAATGAATATTAAACTGATGTTCCGTTTATTGTTTAATTCTTTAACATTTCAAGGGGATATTTTTCAATCGAGCTAAATGCATTTAATTTGAACATGTTTAAAATTAACAGGACACGCCACACACCACGAAGCTCTGAATTAAGAGAAAAATTAAAATTAAAAATGTAGGTGAAATTCTCCCACTAAAATTCTTTGCCAACATGTGACAAAAACGTCGTCATACAACTAAAAAAGCCGAAGAAGAAGAAGAAGTGGCAGCAAAGAAACCGTTTTAAAGGTGCGTCAAAAATTTCTCCTCCGAACTTGAAAATCACCTAAAACCTCCAATAAAATCCTCCAACAATTCCCCAAGTCATCCTCTTGTTTGCCCATCAATGCAGACCTTAATAAAGTAAACTTGATGCCATCTTTAGCTAAAAAAAAAAACACAAACTTTAAAACTATCGAATGATGTGAAAGTTTATTGGGACAAAAGCGTTACAAACGTTTTGAAACGATTTATTTGATGAAACACCAGCGATATGAACTTATAAATTTAAACATTTTGGGGGTGTATCTTCTAACGACAACATGCCTGCGATGACGTCGTAAGATGATAAAGTGGGTTTTGCCAAACAATGACAAAAGAAAAAAAAAATACCTCATTGTGTTTTAAGCCAAACGAAGCAAAGAAATTAAGCCAACTTTTCACAGGTTTGTGTGCAGAAAGAAAAGAGCACTTCTTGGTGAGCAGACAAAACAGCAATAAGTTTCAAATTTAATACTAATAATTTGTTAACTTTGTTGGGGGATTATCTTCTTTTTTTTGGCAGACTATTAAGTTTGTCCATTAATTGGTGACTTAACCAACTGATTTGTAGTTAATTATTAGCTGATGATTGAAATAGTAAAAATTAAGGGCCAGGGTTGTGAAAGTTTTTGATTAGGGCAGACAAAAAGTCCGTCTTATGCAAACAAAATGAGAAAAAAACTTAAATACTAGTTTCTGAAAGCCAAATTGAACGAATATCCTTTCAAATTAAAAAAAAAACTAAAACTTTTAGCAATTTTCAGTACCTCGGGACTTGAACTTATGACCTTCCGGTCTTGATGGATGATCAAGACACTCCACAAAAGAATCATGTCCAGTCAACAAGTTGTGGAATTTCCTAACTGAGAAATTGCAAAAATCATTGCAAAAAACAAACAAATCAATTAAATTTTTGTTTAAAAAAAATCTTGTTTTTTCAATAAATATTTTTGTTGACTCAACAAAATTTTTCCATCTTCCATGTTTGATGTTTGTTTATAGAAATGGAAAAATCTGTATTTGAATTTATCATAAGCCAGTTCCGGAATGAAAAACCACTGCCATGACGTTATTGTCAATAAAATCAAACTTGTTGTTGTTGTTGCTGTTTGGCCTTGTAGAGTTTTTGCGTGTCACTGACTCCATTCGTCTGATTACATATATTGTTTTGTGGGATTCGGGCTAATCACCCTGCTGCTTGCTATACCAAGGCTGAGCACGCGTACAGTTAGTCACAGAGCCAATGGATGGGCTTTCGTTACCCCAACCATTCTATTAATATGTAAATACTTGTGTGGGGTCTGTAGTTTTCTTTTTCTCATATATTATTTGTCGCCAGACAAACATGTTTTCTTTCAACAGCTGTTTTTGTAAAACTATAGCTTGAATTCCCGAGTTCCGTTACTCAAATGTATTCAATCAATTTATTTGCTGATTCAGCGAATTATATTCTGGTATTTAAAAGAGTTCCTGTGTAGGGTACTTGTTCAAAATTAAAAGTGTAACGAGACTTGTTGCATCAAAATCCCAAAGATTTCTTTCGATTTTTGTCATCAAGTGTTTAGGTTTGTGCAAGTTTATATATACATTTTTTTATACAATATGTTTTTTTCTTCTTTCCATCCAACATGTTCAATTCCGTTTGGATCATCTGCGGAAAAAAGGCGAGTTTCTGGCACCGTAACACAAACGAAAAACAAAGTTCTCACTATTTGCGATTTCAAGCCGAAATCTTGTCAAGAAGTTTTTATTTCTTAATAACCTTTTCTTAAGGTATTTTAGCAATTTTCTACCAATTAATTGTATTTTTTTACAATATTACCTGATTTAGTTGTTATTGTTGTTGTTGTTGTTGTTGCCAAACTAACCAACATCTTTTTCTGTTTTCATATATTTTGTGTTTTTTGTTTCGCCAGAAAAACATGAAATGAAACCACAAAATAAGAAATACTCGCAGCTATCAATGACAATTGATCTACAATGACCCACATTGTTAAGAAACGAACAGAACGACATGTTGTTGTTGTTGGTGTTGGTATTGTTGTTGTGGTGAAAACCTTTAAACAACATGATTCTTTTCTTATGCTGTTCGTTCTTCTCTTCTTTAATTTCTTTTTTTTTCCCCTGCTATTTCTACGCTTCCCTGTTGCTTGTGTTGCAACCATTTGAGGCAAAATATCGTTTTCGTTTTCAGCGTGCAGCAAAGGGGGCGCTACGCAATATCATCAGCGTCAAAATCAACAACAACATAAATTTTGACTCATTTGTCGGTTTGTTAATTACGCAAAGCCAGGTCGCCAGTGCTGTTGGTTTGCTGCGTCTGCTGTACGTTTGACTGGCTGCACCAAATGTATGTCTGTATTTAAAAATTAAAAACAAAATGGTTTAAATCCATACGTTTCATCTTTTGTTTTTATTTTCTGTTCCAGCAGGATTTTTTTCCTCTTGCCGTTTGCACATGCAACATTTTATATTTTCTTTTTCCTTCTTTTTTTTTTTTTGGGCAAATGGATCGATCCTGTTGACTTAAAAGCTTAATTTTGAGAAGAAATGAAGAGTTGCCAGGCCTTGTGTAGGAGAGTTTAACATAATTAAGCCCTTAATTTCGGATAACTGCTTCTTTGGCGCTGTTAGGCAAAGCTCAGTTATTTGCCGAACTGCTCATTTTAAAAGGCTTGATGCAATTGAAACGCTTTTCTCTGATTTCTTAATAATTCACATATTTTTTTTCCCATTGAGTGTCCAGAGGGATTCACCAACAGTTCGCAGGTTGTAGGTTCGATTCCTACCATTTGAATTTGAATTGAAATAATATTTTTATAGTTCTTTTTGCTGCCTTGGCGATACTGCTTGCCTGTAGCCCTTTTGCTCTAATAGTTTAAATTAAGTACATCTCACTCCAATTACCTGGCAACTCATTTTGTGCTTATTTTGGTTTTAATTTCTCTTGTGTTTAAGCGCATTCTTTGCTTCTTCTTCTTCTTCTTTTGTTTTTATTTTTTGTTGCTTGTTGTGGCCTGTTATTTTAAAATTTATTACCTTAATTAAAATAATTCTTAATTAATAAGGAACAGATCTCCTGCTGTTGATATAAAAATGCTTACAACTGCAGCAGCAGCAACAAAAACCATAACAAACTATTTATACACACATGTGTGTGTCTGTAGATATCTACTTGCATTAACAACAACAACACCAACAACTGAAAAGAACAAATTTTTGCTGAAAATGCTTGATTTTTTTCTGTTGTTCATTCTGGCAGTATTTAATTCAAGTAGTAGGTTTATTGTTTAAACAATGAACAATTTATATATTTTTTTTAAAATGCTTTTGTTTTCGCGTGTTTTTTGTTCGCAGCAAAATAAAATGTTTTTAATTCTGGTACCAGCTTTTTTTCGCCAACATTGTCCAAAGACAACAGCAAAAAAAAAAGAACGAGCGCTTTAAAGCTGCAGCCTTTTGTTTTTAAGCTGATTTGTTTGTAATGAGTTTTATAGCGATTGTTTAATGAAATTTATGAATGCTGAATGTTGTTTGCCGAGATACACAAGGCACACAGCAAAACGAAACAAAAAAAAACTGAATAAATGACTTAAAGTAGTTTTAATTAGAGTTCTTAAATGAATTATTAAGGGAACAAAGAATTTGCGTTTGATTTAAATGGTCATAACAGAAATAAAGCATTTCAAGTCAAAGTTCTTAAACTTGTGTAAATTACAAATTTGAAAATTTCTATAATATTTTAAAAGTATTTAATATAAAAATTTAATCAAATAAATAAATAATAAATCAAATAATAACACCTTAATCTTGGCCGAGATATTAAAACAAAATATTTTTAATAAAAGATCTTGAGATGGTCTTGTGTAGAAAAACGTAGAAGAATTTTGAAGGCATTAAACACAAGTCAGAACTCATTAAATTTTATATTGAACGGGTTTGATCATTGATTGGTTTGTGTCGAAAACGAACTACTGAACCAGTTCGTCACAAGTCTGTAAACACAGCCAAGGCTAAAGTATTATATATATATTTAAATTATATATCATGTGAGGTTCGCTGCGAAAAGATTATTGTTCGGTGAGTCTAATAGCTAAAAAAAGGGGCTATAATGAGCAGCGTTGCCAAATGTGCAGATTTTGGTGCAGTTGACAGTTTTTTGTGTAGATTTTGCTTCTTGTTTGTTTCTTTCCTTCCAACTTTTTAGTTTTTTTAAGTCTTAGTTTTATCTCATTATAGTAAAAACAGTGAAACTAAAAAGACTGGTTCATAGACTTTCCGAAGAATCTACCTCTTGAACCCTCCTACTACTGCCTCATCTGCTTCTGCAAGTATCCAAGCTTCTGAACCGTCAAACAGCACGGCTGCTACCAGTGTCCTGTTGAACGTGATTTTTGTTCGTAAACTGCTTACTTCGACCAAAGAAGCATCTATAACCCATTACTATTGTTTTTCTTAGCTCATTGCTAATATTATTAGTGCCATTAACGACAGCAGCGAGGTAGACAAGTTGTTGTTGCCATCTTGCACTGCCTGGCCGAGTTTTTCGAACGTCCTGTGCGTTGATGCCATCAACTTGGTTTTATCCTACGTTTCGTGTGGAAAGTTGTTTTGAAAAAAAATAATTTTAAACAAATTTGTTTGTAAAGTTTATTTTTTTAATTTAGTTTTCCTTAAATCTGCAATATTAGAGTTTATTTGGCTGGCAAATATATTTTCCTTAACAACATTTCCGTTGCAGTGAAGGGTATAGTAAACGAAAGATACAATATTTTTTTGTTCGTAACCAACACCTTTATTAGGCCACTGGGACATGAAACAACCCAACCCATTCAATTCTTTTTTGAATACAATGAGTTTGAAGAAAAAACAAAAAAACCGAAAAAATCTCAAACTCTATAGCCAATCTATAACAACAATTCCAAGCCATTTCTTTTCATATTTTGTCTCTGTTTTTATTTTTTCTTCATTATTAACCAAAACAATGCCAAAAATTACTAACGGTTTTCATTAGCTGTACAAAAGTCAATTTAAGAAAAGAAAAAAATGAAAATCTTGGCAACAACTTTAAATAATAAGAAAGACAAGAAAAAAAAATTATAAATAATAAAGAAAATATTAAAAACTAACAAGGCGTTACAACAAACCAAGAATGTACTGGAAAATGCTGTGTATGAAACCCAGTAACTTGTTGCCTCCAGCATATTTAAGAGGTCATATATTGTTGCGAATCATAACATGGAATGAAGCAAAAATAAGTGGAAGAAAAAAACATTCTCTTGGTTGGGGCAAAGACAAGAAAAATAAAACACATACAGAATTGGCGCACCTTATCCTGGGAATAATGATTTAAAGCTTATTATTCTTTGGCTCACACATGCAACACACACAGCCGACATAAATCCGTATTGCAGCAAAATGATGTTGTTGTTTTCCGTGTGTCTACTAATGCTGCTGCTAGCAGCAAACATGACTATTGATGTATACCAGTCATTGGTTTTATTCATTGATTCATTTGCTCAAAATCCCAACGCAGAGCTGCAAAATAAAATAGCAAAATAGCTTAAATTCATTCGTCGTGCTTAAGTTTAAATTCCTGCACTGTAGGTAATCGATGGCCTGGCGACAAGGCACAAACACGAAGTGCAAGGCGTGCACAGGAACACTGACCAGGGGAAACTTGGGCGTGCTCCTGATATAATACATTTCCCCTGCGCCAGCTTAAAACTTCCATCTCCGTTCCTTTTTTAAGCCTTAAAAAAATGAATTCCAAAATCTTAGTCGCCCCAGAGTGCATAAGTGTATATGGAAAGTGTCTATTTCTATACATGCTGTGAACAAACTACAGTATTCATATGTCTTTGCCCGCCACTGTGTTGTTATCGACGCAGCATATTTTTTTTCTTCTTGTCGAATAGAAATCCATCATATTTAGGAATGAATCAAAACTCCACTCATAACCGAAATATGTTTTTATTGATTGCTATGACATTTAAGTAAGATTGTTTAGTTTGTCGGTTGTTTGGAAAGCAACATTTCTTTCTGTTTGTCACAAAATTTCATAAGAAAATTTAATTTTGAAACCAACCACATCGAAAAACATATTGGCCTGAAGCTTTTGTTTATAAAAATTAGTTTTAGGTAATTCGGTGGAACTTGTTAAAAACTTGTGGAATTGGGATTAGAAACTCTATGCTAAAGTTCACTTTTACAGGCATAAGGATTTAGTTATCTCCCACATGTCCTTTTTTATATCACCAATTATTCGTGCCAAAAGAATGGTTGCAGAGTTTAAAATTTGGTTCTCAAAGGAAGCAAATTTTCAAATCTTTATATTTGAGTTGAACTACAACGTCTTAAATGTAGGAAATATATCACGATTTTCAGTCCTGTGGAAGGACCTTATATTTATAGTATGTGTAAAATGTTAGCTCTTCTGATATAAAGCCTCAAAACAGTATTTAAAAACATTATTATATGTTTTGTTTCATTACTAAACAAAACCTGAGTTCCTGTCATATATCCTTGTTTTTGATTTGTTTAATTATAAGAACAGTTTTGTTCAGAATAGGACAAAACTGCATAACAATTTGTAAAACTAACTCTTTAACTCGTATGCCAAGTTTAGTGTCCTTAGCTGCAAGGATATGACTGCCTCCCATATATCCTTTAAACTGCCGCAGCAAAATTTAACACCAAATGCAACAAAAACTGCACACAGGTTTCAGAAAACCTTTTCAAGTCTTTGTAACAAATGCATGTATATATTTCTGTATGCAAATAAATAAGTTAGGAGGTTTTGCTGCCTGCCCAGCCGATCGTCCTGCATTATCCTTTTTATAGTGTATGGTCGTACTATATGTATAATATATTTTCATAGTCTTTTTTTTTTTTGGTTAATAAAATGATGCAGTCCATAAATGATTTGCTCGCATTAAGAAAATAATATTTGTTGTAAATAAATTTCATATTCATCTCGGCTCAAAATATTGTTTGGCTTCCAGCACACTCGAATTTCAATGCTTTCTGTTCAACAATATTCCAGCTGCAATAAAATTTGAAACAAATTATATATTGTTTTGAATAAATCTTTAATAATTTTTATAAAATATTTTTGCTTTCGCTTCATGACAAACATTTAATTGTCTTAAATGATTTTCAAGTATTAAAACCCCTTTCGTTTGGCTTTTCTCATTTTATATTTATTTATTAAAATTATTTTAATTTTTATTGGCAAATAGCAATTGCTAAAGGTGTTTTTAATAGTTATGACATCAGACAATTATGCCGCAATTTAACGAAATGAGTTTATTGCTGTCTGTTGGCGTGTTTGTGCGCAACTGAACCACGGAGCACAATTAGGCTGCCAGATTTGAAAAATCAATAATTAAGCCACGCCGAGAATTAAGTATTTAAGACTGAACCGAAAATGTATTCCAACCTCTGATTCATGCTTCACTGGAGATTATAGTTTTCAAGCAGAAAGACTTAAAGAGTTAAAGAAATATTATTTGCGGAAAAAATTTAATTAACCGGTCGTTTTTGAAAATCACGTTTCTAATTACAAACTGCATGAAGAAGCCGTCTTTTCGTTTTTTTTCTTTAATTTTTTTTAATATTAATACCAGTTTTGTTGCCTGAAATTTGGTGATTTGAAAACACGTGGTTTTCAGAACATGCCGGTAAACCAAAATCTGCAGTAGTCATGATTTTTAACAGTTGTTTTGCTAAATTTCACTGTTTGTTTTGCTAAAGTTAACAAATAACAGTTATTTGGCAATATATATTTTTGGCTTACAATTAGTTTTAAATATTGTTTCGTACTAGTTGTTTTAGTTTTGTATATTTTACACTTCAAATAAACAGGTGGTAATAATTTTCGCAACACACTTGGAAAAGTTCTAATGGCTCCCCACTATTTACAAACAAAAAACTTTCTCAAATCAATGGTCCTTCCAACCACATACTGAATTTTAGCTCTGACCTTAAAGTAAATATATAATTTTGAGGCAGACATTTCTCAATCTGGCATCTTTAGAAAATCTTAATACTGACTTTCATTCACAGCTACTGGGCTGGCAAAGCGGTTGGCTGTGTATTGAAAACGATATCAGTTTTATAGTTTTGGGTAAATACGAATTTAACGTGCAATGCGATACCGGTATAATCGCAAAGTTATATTCCTTTTTGTTGGTTTTTTGTGCAGTTATTTTTGCAGTTGTAGCTGCAGATGCCTGACAACAAAAGGACTTCTTTTCCTCTAGTGGATATTTTATGAATATGCACATACTTAAGGACAGACAGACATGCCATCACAACAACATTTGCACGCACACAAATACAAAACAACCTCTAAAAGTTTTTGTTTGCCATCTTTGAAAGTGGATGTGTATTTCGGTTCTTTTTACTTTCCGAGCTTGGTGGCGCTTTTATTTGTCTATATGTACGAAAAAGGTACTCGAACGTATGTGTATGCCTGAGTTAAAGGTAAAACAACATTAAAAGAAATATATAAATTTATTGTATTGTATTTTAGCAGCATAAGAACAAACGAACAAACCACTTTGGTGTTGCCATAAAGAAGGCCGTTCATTTGCTTTGTGCATCGCATAAATAAATTGAAAATGTTCATACTGTCATTGTGCTTAAAAACAAGCCCAGCCATGGACAATGATAACTCGAGTTCTAAAGACATTTAAGCGCCATGCAAGCAAATACAAGCGCCACAGCGATTTCATGTTTGTTATGATTGGTTCCTTGAGTCCTGTTTCTGTTTCGTTTCTAGTGAAATTCATACAAAACGGAAGTCTTTATGGATATTTTGACATATTTTTGAGAAATTTCTGCACCGGTTGCTTGATTTTGCTATAAACTAAGCGGACTAAGCCTGAAGTAAGTTCAAGGTTATGATATTAAAAAAAAAAATATAACAATATAAAATGATTTTTTTTTCCTGTTTATTTTATTTAAACGTAGTCGGACTGCCCTCAAGAAAAGAATATTTATAAAAGCGGTTTTATTAATATGAAGTATCACACAATCCAACAGCATCAAGGAATCCAGCCTTAATCAGGGTATTTCAGGCATTCAGCCACATGAGTACTAAAACTACTTCTCAAAGAATACAAAACATTAGTCTGAATATTTTCAATTAAAATAAATTGTGGTTATCAAAACCGTTTTGAAACTGTAATAGTTTTAAAAAGCGTAAATATTTTCATTTAGGAAATTTTCTAAATCCTTAAGACTACTTTTCAAAAAAAAAAAACCAAAATTATATGCCAGTTATATATGATGCATCACTTACGGCTCTTAATTAATATTTTAATTACCATTATTAGTAAAAAGTCAGCTATTTGTCTCGTTTCTCAAACTCACTTGTCTCGAATTCTCTGTGGCAAACAGTATTTTAATAATTTTCCACTTAAAATCTTAAGTGGAGGCACTTAAGATCAGGTGTATTGATTTCATTTCCAATAGAATTAATGTTTATTTATTTGTAAATTTCAAAAGCTTATTTTAACCAGCATTTAAATTCTATTACTTTTAATTACTTTTGTAAACTTTTCACACAAAAAAACGTTGAGCATCATCATCATCATCATCATCATCGAAATTCATAACTTGGCAAAACTGTTAACGCAGCACAGCAGAAAAATATGCACCTCAATAGCGAGTATCATCTTTCGCTGGGCGAATATTTTAATAGCCACCCAATTTGTATTATCGCATACTTTAACGATATAAAATGATGTCTTTTTTGTTGTTAACCAGCTTTAGCAATTATTACCATAATCATAAAACATTATCGCTTATTTATCAAAAACTAAAAAAATAAAAATGCTGCAAACGAAATACAACAACAACAACAAAAGGAACGACAAAAAACTACAAATGACTTTTAAAGTTTAAACGTTGACCACAACA
The DNA here is from genome assembly GCA_932526305.1 of Epicampocera succincta. NCBI lineage: Eukaryota > Metazoa > Arthropoda > Insecta > Diptera > Tachinidae > Epicampocera > Epicampocera succincta. Next base: position 57,987,349 of record OW052036.1, on the reverse strand, counting down.
TTGAGACAAACGCACCGGAGAGTTGGCAAACAGGAAAACAGCTAGAAGAAGCGAAGGACGGACGGACAGCAGCAACACCGACATGCGGACGGATGGACAAACAAGTGTTTGACTGAATAATAAAAACCTGGCTTAAAATTCATGGCAAAAAAAAAGAAAAAGAAATTGTTTGTAAACAATAAATAGTTTTAAGGAAAAATAACAGCTTTAACAACACCATCTCCCAGCAGAATTGCCGAAGAACAAACAGGGATTTTCATTTAAACGATAAAATAATGTAATCAAGGTTCGATGATGAATTTGTAGCGGACCAACAGAACAGATCAGGGGGGCTTAAAGACGTTCTCAAAGTAACATCTGGCTGATATTCAAGATAAGGCTTAAGGATCTGCGTCAATTACTTTTGATAAAATTATGCCCACACATTTTATTAACAACACTTTAACACCTTAAATTGTGTTCAGTTAGGGACTTGCAGGACAGAAAGCACCAACAACACCTGGAAAGGCAGTTCAAAACTGTTTCAACTAAAACTTTTACTTTATGATTCTCAACAACTGAAAAGCGGCAAATTCACCTGCAAGTTGAACTCTAAGTCTTATAAGTTTTTGGAATTTCCTATCACAGAACGTTAAAACTTAATACACGGAGATTGTAATTCACTCGATAGTCTGTCTTAAAAGTCTTACAGGTCTAGATCTTCTAGTGCTGGAGTAATTCCTAGTAACAAGCGTTACTTTAAGTCGTTAGTGCTTTAGTTATAAATATTTATTATGATTTTAATTAAAGTAAATTTTAAATCAAAAAATAAGCATTTTTTTTTAATAGTTAATGCCGTTGATTATCAGGATGAGAGACTGATTTTGGCAAATAGGTGTCTTGGGCGGTATCTTGACCGTGAAATTCCAGCACGAACACAATTTATTACTCATATTATTGGTTTTGGGAGGGGAGGGTATTTTAACCATTTTGGAAAAAACTTGCCTAATGTTTTAATACAGCAAATTGAAAGCTAAAGAGAGTATCAAAAAGGGGGAAATAATTACTCCCCCCCCTAAAGACTTTTTAAAACAAAATCCGTATATTTAAGGCAATTGTTGGCAACAAATACCTGTTGTTGTCTATATTGAGTGTTCGTCCCAACTAAATTTATGCAGCTGATGCCTGACTTCCTTGTCTTACGTTGTCACTGAAATGCTCCATGTTTTCCATCAGGTAGTTTAGAACCTGCTTCTTGAGTTAATTCTACTACTGTTCGCAATATGTATGTAAAATAATCAAAAACCAAAATTTCGATAACTTTCGATAATGAAAACGGGTTGAATTGCATGGGTTCGAACACGCCTATTATTTTTAGTGGATTAGGCCACAGCAAAAGTATTTGAAATTCGTCCACAGTGTTAACAAAATAAGTTTAATTTTTCTTGCGTTTTTATCATACCAACCATAAAGACAAAAAATGCCATAGACACGGCCAACCAGCCAAATGACAAACAAAATATGACTAAATTGAAAGAAGCGGAGAAAAAAACGAAGACAACAACAAAAACAAAAACTGATCATATATGGTTAATTCTTAGACATTTTTGTATAATAAACCCATGCTAAAATGTTTATATGGTATGATCACAATGAAGAAAACCCTGGTCACAATGTTGAATTAAACTTAAAACAGAGAGCGAGAGAAGAAAGAAAAAAAAAACACTAGAAAAAAAAACCAGAAGATATAAAAGACATGACATGGCATACGAGTACGACTGAGAAGACGTTGTTGCCACAGACAAGCGAACGGGCAACGGCAGCAAAAGTCCTAAAACTGATGATGTTGTCTGATGACATTGAATCTTCAGCACTTGTTATTTTAGTCATTTCTAGCCAACACACAGGCCATTTCGACAAAAGCGCAACAAAGAACAAACCGAGCCAAAAAAAGAAGTTGCATCAACATTTTCCTAAACATGCAACCAGGCCTCTATATTTATGCTAGACAAAACTTTCAGCACCATCATCAAATGCTCAACCAACCCGTCCTCAAACTTATCGTCTTATTTTGCCAGCGTCTTTGTAGTGCTGAAAAGTTTCGTCATTTATGTGAGACAAACATTTATGCTCGTACATGTGTGTCGCACTTGAGAGTATCGCGTACACATTTTTAAGATCTTCTCTTGTCAAGTGCGTAAATCAGCAGATGCGCTTTAAAAGATTAAGTGCCGGCTTAAAATATATTAACCACGTTTTATATTTGTATTTATATGCCTTTGTTCTTATTGTTGTAACATTTTTTCCTGTGTGTATGTGCGTGTGCGTGTGCGTGTTTTTTTATATCATTAAGTTGAAGGTATTCGGTTTATTAACAATAATTTTGCAGCAAATTCTTTTCGAGTGACTGAGATTTGAAAAGCTTAAGATATAGTGGCTGTGAGGCAAGGAATTTGGATAATGGCCATGCTGCTTGATAAATATGTACACACGTCCTTGTGACATTTGTCAGGTACTGTGACAGGTCATTTATCACCAGCTGCTATAACAATCGGAAATTTGAAATATTTTGTATCATTTTCATATCATGAAGAGCGAAAATTTTCAAATATGTTATATTTTTTCCAGCCAAAAAGTGTTGGATATGGGTCAATAAATCGTTCCCCAACATTTGCCTTGTAATTTGTGGCATAATGATATAATCAGATATCTGGATTGGATTTCCTAACAGTCTGCCGAGGAGGCCGATATTGGTTTTGAGATTATAGAAACATCCGAATGACGAAAACATCAATTATTATAAGAACTTTTAAGCAATGAAGTATTGTAAAGGGTGTTTTTTATAGCGGTATAGAACTTTAAAATGTTATAAAACAAACATGAATTTTTTAAATTGTTTAAATTTTCTTTATTTAAAAAATAAACTTCTGGCATTATAATTCAAGTATGACTTCTGGCCTATGACTGACACGTGTGGCTGGGACGTAATCTAATCTGGAGGTCCATTACTTTTTCCAACATTTGTGGCCGTGTAGCGGCAAAAACGTGGCGAATGTTGTCCTCTAAGTGGTCAATCGTTTCGGGCTTATCGGCGCAGAAAATAGTCTAGCGGCGTTAAATCGCACGATTCTTGACGCCTACTCACGGGTTTGAAACGTGTAACTATGCGGCTGCTAAGCGTTTCCTTTAATAAATCAATTGTGACACGAGCTGTGTGACATGTTGCACTGTTCTGTTGAAACCACAGCTCCTGCACTCGATGGTTCTTCAATTTGTGTACGGAAAAGTCAGTAATCATGGCTGTATGCTGGTCACCATTGACTGTAACATTCTGAGCAGCATCGCTGTAAAAGAAGTACGGCCCAATAAAGCCCACCATTTTCATCACTCGAAATACGGCAGTTTTGTTTAATGGCGCATCCATTAAAACAAATGTGAGCTTCAGCGCTAAACAAAATGCGCTTATAAAAATCGGGATCAACTGCAATCTTGGTTCAGAATAAATTTCCCCAATTTGGAGTCATTCTTCAGGCGTCAGTCTATTCATGTGGAAATGCCAAACCAAACTAAACATAAACCATTTCACAGCTGACAAAATGGCCGCTAGTTAAAAACGTGCAAACAGCAGGTGACCGTTAAACTATTCTAACACCAGTGTTCTTGATAATGTAATGTGTTTCCCGCAGATAATATAATCAGTCGTCGTTGATTGTTTATGAGTCCGGCTTGTATGACTATAACTGACATAAATATTTAAGTTTTCAAAATTTCTAACAGAAAAAGAAAAGGAAACTGATTATTTAAGTTTAAGAATTTCCAAAAAAAAATATATTTTTTCCGAACCTGTGGGACAACGCATTAGAGGACGCCCACGGAACCGATGGCGCACACAAGTGGGGAGGGACCTCAACCAACTTGGTGTGCAAAATTGAAGGACGCTGGCTAAAGACCGTGCCAGCTGGAAAAGCTTGTTGGTTGAGGCCCAGGTCCACCCCGGACTGTAGCGCCAAAAGAAGAAGAAGAAGAAAGACAGAAATGTTATTGAATGAAAATTATTATTGCTGGATGTTAAAGTTAAAAACCAGCCGCATTCTTTTAACACTTTAATTTGTACCTACATCCATTTTATTTAATTTTCACCAAAAGAAATGATTAGAAGTTTAACTCTGAATTTATAAAAACTAAGTCCTGCTGACAAGCAGCAGGTTGCTTTAGTACGACTTAGTGTTGGCCAGTGTCAGATCTTTCCATAATCTGATTGAAACCTAAACTGTAGGAATTTTATCCCAGTTTATCGCAAAATTTTAACTTTTTTAACTTTTTGGAAAAAAATTCTAGATATTTCGCCGTGATTTGCAATCAAAAATATGTAGTCGCTTCCTTCTTTTGTCACTCTGAATTAAGTTGTATTCGCATACAACCGAGAAATACTTGAAATATTTTCTTCACAGTTTATACCTTCATTAGCGACCATGAAAGAAAGAAAAAATCAGAATTATATTTGTTTTTTTTTGTTTGTGTTTTGTTGTTTTTTTTAATCTAAAACCCTATCAAGGAAGCAACAAAGAGAAAAAAAATCTGAATTTGCACAACATGTACATTGTGGACTTGGCGTAACTAGACGTAATCATGTGCAAATTAAAGCCTGATTTTTATTACAGACATGATCATAAAACCACAAAAGAATCTCAAAGGGAATTCATGATATGCAGTGATGACAATACGATTACGGACTGTCTAAATGGTTGGATGGCTGACAAAACGATCTTAACAATATTGCGAAAAGTTATAAAAACAATTTATTCTTGTCTACTTTAGCCGCGCTTGGGGCTTGTTTAAAAGCAAGGCACAGAAACGCCTGCGGATGTGTGTCTGTACATACACACATATGTTTTGTATTTTGCTGGGACCTGTGACAAGACTTTAAATGCTTAGAGAATATGGAGAAGAAACAAAAACACGCTTATGCGAAAAAGTGTCGGTCATTAACGCCATTAAACCAGTTCTGACATTTTAATTAAACTCCGGCCAAGAAAAGGCTTTTTAAAATCTTGTGTTGCCACAACGCAATAAAACAACAAATATTAAAACCAAACGTCTAAAGCTTAAACACAAATTTGAAATGACAGTGCTTAGAAAAACCAAAACGAAAAAATAGCAAAAAAAAAAAAGGATCACACATCATTTAAAATGGAAAATTTATGTGCTTTGCACATGGCCTTTTGCCATTCAAAGAGAACTTGATTTGTGCGCAAGCCTGAGACTAAGGCTCACGCTTGTCCAGCCCAATATCATCACAGGCAATCATGACATTGCCAGACAAGACAAGACAAGACAAGACCCGACTAGACCAGCTTAAGCCTTAACTGCTGGCTTAAACAGCCCTTCAAGCTCAGCGTTTGCCAGGCGTAAGTAGTTGCTGTGTTTTATTTAATTGAACTGCAAAATGATAGAAAAATTAAAATGTATTCTGGCAAACGAATTGATCTGCTTGTGCTGGCTGCGGCTACCGGTGTTCAGGTTTGATTAAACTAAGAAAAATATAACACTTAATTTACTTGAAGGTTAAACAAAAACGATCAGATTAAACTTAAGAAGGGCCTTAATTTGAAATCACAGACACCAGGGCGAACAATAGGCTTTCTGTAGTCAGGCGGCGGAGTATTAGTCGCTCTCTAGCTGGACATGGACGAGAGCACAGAGCTCCGCATGTTGCAGGCATCTGAGCACCAAAAACCAAAATTATATAAAAACCGTTAATAGACTTCAATAATCAATTATTTGTTGTACTTCTACAAAAGTGTAACTTAGTTTGGCATTTTGCTCAAATAAAATTCGGAAAAAAAACTCACAAATTCTAAATTCCTACTCCATTTTCGGACTCTCATCATCTCAATATACTGACACTAACCCTTCCACGGCCCACATCTCAACAATCCTGGATGCCAACTAAATCGTAGGAATTCTGCCTTAAGACAAAACTATAGAGCAAAATGAAATATGCTTTTATTTTCCAGTACTTTGTAGTTTTACAATGTTTGACTACGAATTTAACACACATTTATAATCCTGTCGCCCACTTAATTACAAACTTCTTCCACACACAACTCGTGTTCAGTTTATTTTTGCATAATTTTTTAGATCTGCTAATTCGTTTTTCTTTGTCGCCTTATGAACCTTCTGCTCGAGCAACTTGTGGCAAAGAAAAACCATTATAACTTTATTTGGTGAGAGTTTATATACCAGCACTATGTTTGGCAGCAATTTGTAAGTTTTCAAAGACGTTGCCAGGATGCAGACGTTGCGTCTTCTGTCGCTCACCAACGTGAGTTTTCCTCAATATATTAAAAGCACAAAACTTTGGCACAGTCGACCCAACCATCAGCAGCATCGTTGTTACCGCCAAATAAGCCATTTCATTGGCATCAGTGTCATCGGGCGCTGCCTTTACCGCCGCCACCAGCCACCAGCCCCACCGCAAAACTCACTTCTATCAACATTTCAATGACAAGTGTATACAACTTTTCTTTACCCAACTTAAGTTCGAATACTTAATCAAATAATGAACAGAAACACATAAACAGACTGTCGTCTACATGCGTTAAATAAATAGCAGACTTCGGATGTCGATTTGTCCAGCCGTCCGCTTGCGTTCGCCCTGCCGTCTGCCTCTGCCGGCTCACTTTGCAACACGGCTCATGAAAGCTTCATATTTGTCTTTTAATGCTGCTATTCTTGTTGCTAATTTTTCCAGCTCTTTCTTAATGGTCGTTTTGGTCCACAACTTCTGTTCCAAAGAGAAAAATTTATTTGGTATGAAAACTTGTCTGGAAATATTTTTAAACAAATTATTCAACACTTTGCATTTGCAATTTTTTACACTTGCGCCGTGTAAAGTGTAAAATATGTTGAATTATTTTATACTTTTAAACATTTTCTGCAAAACTGAGCAAAATTGTGAGCTCTGCCTGAACTAATTGTCTGTTTACAGAGCTGGGCAAGCAGAAGAATTTAGAATTCATAAAGTGCATTTTTCAAAAAAGGACATTTTAGGGCAGTAAATTTCAGAACCACAAATACATATATTTTTTGTAATAAATCTTTTATAAAATTACCTTTCACAACCTTCACCTTTAGACAAGAATGTAACTTTTTATAATGCACCCTTTAAAAAGGTAGCTATTAAAAAGGTACTTTTTCAAAATATCGTCACTAAAAAAGTACTTTTCATACAAGGTGATTTGGAAAAAGGACTCTCTACAAAAAGGGTTTAAAATAATACATTTTTAAAAAAGTACCTTTTAAAAAAAGTACCTTTTAAAAAAAGTACCTGTTAAAAAAGTACCTTTTAAAAAAAGTACCTGTTAAAAAAGTACCTTTAAAAAAATACTTTTAAAGTCTTACCTTTTAAAAAAATTCTGTACGCATTAGAAAAAGTACCTGTTAAAATAAGTACCTTTTAAAAAAATTCTCTACTGTTAAGAAAAAGTAGGTTTTAAAAATATTACCTTTATTAAAAAAATACTTCTTCAAAAGAGAGTGTTAAAAATATGCCTTCTAAAAAAGAGCCATTCTAAAAAGTACCTTAAAAAACGTACCTTTTAAAAAAATTTAAATATTTTATAACAAAAGCTTTTTAAAAATGTGTGTGTGAAAAGAGCGCTAAAAATCGGTTATAAAAGTACTTTATAAAAGGTACCTTTTAAGAAATTGGTTTTAAAAAATGTCCCAGAAAGTGTTTACGTTTTTATTGTCCTTTAGTTTTAACGGAAACTCTTGTGAAATTTGCTCATTATTTTAATTATAAAATAGATGGTAAATAAAAAATATTATAAATAAAAAAGTACCTTTAGAAAAGTAGTAAGTAAAAATATTTTTTTGTTAAATACCTTCCAAATCTGTACCTTTTAAAAAAAGTTACTTTAAATTAATAACTTTTAAAACAAAAGTAAATTTTAACCAAATATTTTTAAAAGTAGGACCTTCTAACACTTTCTTAAAAATAATATAGGAAAACACTTTTCCAAAAAATGTCTACTTTTTAAAAATTATCTTATGAAAAAGTACCTGACAAACTGCTATTGAAAAACTGCTTTTTTGAAAAAGTACATTTGAAGCCAGTCCCCCTTTCCAGGCGGTTCTTTCTTTTAAAAAGGCAGCCATTCAAACTACCATTTTAGTACAACACGCTTCAATGTTTGTACTTGGAAAAAGGACATAAAGGAGGAAACTTTTTAAAAAAATATCAGCCATTTGAAGAAATTTCTTAATGCCCCCCTCCCTGCCAGCTGTAAAACAAAACAGTTTTTTTTAGATTTTGAAATCGGAAACTGTGTATTTGTCCATCCCTGTTAAACTTAATTTACTTAAACCTGTTATTGTTTACAAGGCGTTCAAAACTCTGTGTCTGTTTATAGAAATTTATATCGAGTTGTTGTGGAGTTGGATTGGAGCAGCAGGAAAAAATGCCATCAAAATGATACGCGTAGAGGCAAAAGCATGAAATTAATTCTGCCGTAATTCCCATACCCACCATCGTCACCATTACATACATATATCCAACAGCAACGACAACAACTACACTGTGTTCTGTGTGTCGTCAACTTCATCATCACCATCAAGTAGACATACAAACGGACAGACAGACGACAGCATTATACATATTCATACTCATTCTTTAACACCACAGACAACAAGACATTATAGCTGGCATTTCTATCTGGCTGTTGTACACGTATGTATGTCCGTCTGTCTGCGCATGTCCGTCCGTCTGTGTTGTTTTGTCAGCAATTGTGTGTAACGCCGCCAACTCGTTATGTTACGGATTTTTGTTTAACATGTGTTGCTGTTCATGTTGTTGGCTTTTGGTGTGTGATTAAAGACACATTTAAGTTGCTTATTGCAATAAGAACAACAACAACAGCAACAACAACAACCCCAACAGCAACAATAGCAACAATAGCATCAGCAATAGCATTTCTTTGCTCTTCCACACTTGGTTAGTCAATCTCTTTCATAGTGTTTCTTTATTTTTTTCAAGTTGTTTTTACCCTCATGTCTCCTCTAGTTGTTTCCTTATTACAGGTTGTTCTGCTTTTATGTTTCTATTGTGGGTTTTGTGCTTTTGCCTTTTTGCTATTTGTTACAGGTTGACAAGTTTTGTTACTTTTCTAAGCTTTGCAATTGCAATTTAATGCACCAACACAGACGCACTTACACACTCACACATACGCAGATGTTAGACATTAGTTTTATTTCTTCTTCCTTCCAAGTGTCTAAATGTGCGCTTGTCATTTTCTCTGGTTGTCTGTCTGTCTGTCTGTCTGTCCGTTTATCATCCTGTGTGTTTGCTGATGTGTGGCTGTCGCTGATTTTCTGCTACAATTTCAAATACGAGGTCTTAAACAAAAATTCTAGTACTTTTGAAAACGTCAAAACAGCTTCTTATAAAGTTGCTTGTAGATTTAATTTCTTGGTGTTGAAATACTCTCTGTATTTTTTCGGTATTTTTTAACATCCTCAACAAAATTTTCCAAGGCATTTGCTTAGCTAACCACCCTCGTATCATACTGTTTTTTTTAATTTTTCCAGTTTTCTTCACCGTAAATCATGCCAATTTAAATGCATCTAAATTTAAGTTGACTTTTTACCTTGTAAAATTTGCTGTTGTTTTGGTTTTTCTGCTTTTTTCTTAACAACAGCAACAACAACAACAACAACAATAGCAACATTAGTTCCAGCAGCAACCACCATATTGAGATTAAGGAAAAAACAAACCCCACAGTCTTGTACAATTGTACTACAAAATATTGCTGGTTAAATTCATCATTCACACATGTTGCATTTATTTTGCAATTTATTACAATTCATGGTGTTCGGTTGTTGTTGTTGTTGTTGAAATTAATGGTTTAAAGTAAAATATTGCATATCTTGTAGTTTTTTTCTCTACAAATTTCCTCATCTTTATTTGCATACTTTTTTTATTCAATAAATTGCTGTCTTGTTATAAGATATATAAAGCAAAAGTATCAAGCGTAGCCGCCCAAGCTTTAAGAAAAAGAATATCTGGTTGAGTGAAATCCCTGTAGTTCTCAAAGCACAAGGCGACCGCACTGACTGCACTTAATTTTCAACTAGTTTGCTCCGAAAATAGTCTATTGTAAGACCCACCCACATGCCAATCGCCAATTGCCAGTTCTAAATTTGATGGCTGCATGTGATTAAACATCGTTTGCCGCGACTGTAGAGCACAAAACTCACATCACTTAGCGCTGGCCATATATCACTTCTATAATGTGGCAAATGACTTTAAAACCTCTAAAACATACAATATTTATGACTAGTTTAATAACTTCAATAACATTATAGGCAAGTAGGTACTTACTCTGTCTTCAAAAAATTGCCCTGGCTGTAAGAAAAAGCGAAAAATTCAATAAAGCACTCAACAGCCAGACGGCCTACAGCTGGATGGTCGGCTGTGCGGCATAACTGCGAACGACAAACTTCAGCAAATTGTCATAAAAGGATAATGACTGTGATGTTGTTGTACTCGTATTAGAGGCAAAATTCTTATTTCTGCAAAATAAGTGGAAAAAAGCGGGACTAAAACCTTTGGCAATATGAAAAGTTTCGTAGAAGGCATTTAATAATTGAAGTTTCATATGTTTTTATTGAAAAATTTAGGCTTCATATGATCCGCTGTGTGCTTTTGCCAGTAAAACGTTGCGCGTAATGAGCAAATTTATGGGCAATTGATAATTTAGTGGCATTCGGAAACATCAATTATTTTTTTGTTTCGTTTTAGTTTTTTGTCCTTCTTTAGCGTCCAATTGATATTTTGTCATTGTTGAAAGTTTTTCTTGCTCTGCAGCGGCTTTTGTGCTGCACAGCAGCTCTACAAAGGAGTGCAATTTTAAAAGTTTAAACCAGACTAAAATTAAGAATGTTTTTAAAGGGGTAATTCCTACTTTTTGTACGTTTTTACTCGCTGGAACTAGAAAAAGTAAATCTTGGTAGAGCACCACAAAGCCAATCAAAGAAATCATCAAGCATTTGCTTAAGGGTTAGTGTCGTTTACATGATGCTTTTTTCGGAGAGCTGCAAAAAAAAATTATGGTCATTCATTATTTATGCAGTGACTTTGCAGCATTCATTTCCAAAATTTACTTTATCCACTTTTGCTCTTAAGACATTTCCTATAATATCTGGCACCGCTTTCTTTTCCGCCATTACTAAACAGTTCCACGTTTAGGTTCTACAAACTCGTCTGCGGCTCTGTCCACTCCTAAAAATTTATTGCTTCATGCACAATTGGAATCAAACAATATTTCGCTGTCAAAATACTATATCAAAAGTATATGAATTTCGTCAATCAAAAATGTATCCGATAATAACTCGAGTATATCCACACATTTAGAACGTTGGCATCACACCAGGAGTCATAAAAGCCGCTTAGAAAAATAAAATATAACAAGAAGACGACTACTCTGTTGTATTGGGCTTGAGTAAATGATTACCCATGTGATTTTATTAACAATTCTCATTGTTTTTAATAGAAAATGTAATATAAAGCGGCTTTCAATGCTGCTGACGATTGGGTCAGTACTTACGAAATGTGGTATGAAAAACGTACAAAAACAGACATTTTTGAGGGCAAAATTTAGTTTTTTGTAACAAATATTTTTATGGCGTTATTTAACCCTCTAACGGCTCATTAAGACGCTAAAATAAGATTTCCATCTAATTGTTTAGGAGTAGTTGGAAGCACCAGAATCTTTCACAAAAGCCGATTCCGTCCCTTAAGATATCAAAGATCAAATGTACAAAAGACAACTGAAGAAACGAAGTGCGAAGTGAGTCTGTTTCCCCAGCTGCATATGAAACTTAAAATGTATTATTTAATTTTTAAAATGTTGTACAGATCCGGAATGGCAAAATTGTACTTTTTTTGCGGTGCTATTCAAACTCGAAACGTACACCGGTACACCAATTTTATATTTCTTACAATTGAGGAATCTTCTCAGTTTTTGTAAAATTTTGAATGTGCAATTTAGAGCTCTTGGTGATGTTGAAATATTAAAATCTTACAAAGATTCGAATACAGCTTCTAAAATGAAAAATTGTCAGAGGAACAGTATCACTTGCATGTTCCTCAGCAAATGTGGAAAGAATTTTTTCTTACCCAAATATATAACAAAAACAATAGATGGTGAGAGGCAGAGAGAGGGGTAAAAACCGACTACAAACTGCAGCTCTTTGCGGCAGAAGGAAAACAAAAGATTTACTGGATTCACAAAATTGCAAGTACGAGAACGAGGTGCGTCGTTTCATTTTCTTTATGTTTTCAATATTGAATTGTTTCTTTTTTTTTGCTATATTTTATTACAAATATAATTCAATGTAATTAATAAATTTATGTAATAAAAATAATATAAATTAAAAGAAAAAATGTGTCTTAGTTCAATCAAGATCAAAATAGTACAATCTTATGACCTCTTTGTACCAATTTCAAAATGTTCAATGCCAGCCCTGGTACAGATATATTCTCGTATCGTACTTCACTCATGAGCATCATTATTTCGGGCCTATTTCCTCCTCGAGAAGAAGTGTTTAAATTAAACATTTTCCCCGAAATTTGCGATTTAGTTGTTCATTTCTTTTCTGCGATATAGATGAAAATCTGTTGCTGTTATTTTGTAACAGCGTTTTAAATACAAGTACTTTTGCACTCCTTTACAGATGTGGTGGCAAACAAAAAATGCTTCGGCTTCTAAACACTGCAACATATGACGTTTAATCAGTTTTCATTCTTTTGGATCGTATTTGGTGGCAGGCGCGCAGATAGATATACATACGTTTTCTTTAGTGGTGCATGCAACATTTTGATATCATTTTTACTGTTTCAAAAGCTGGTGCTGTGCTTGTTTTAAATCAATTTTTGTTGTTATTGTTTTTGTCTTTTTGTCTTTTTGAAGCATGAAGGTTATGAATCTTCATGTATGAAGTAGAAAATATGTGCAACACACAGATGTGTGCGCTTCATTTAAAATGAAGAATTGTTATTGAGACCAATGAGGCACAAATTGTGCAAAATGTTTCGAATATCATTTCTGTTCCTCTTGCTTGAATATTTCTTTGGCAGCCTTAAATGCTGGAGTCGTCTCCCTCTGCAATTGGAGGCGCAGCACTGACAAACTGACTATTTGTAAAGAAAAAAAACCATAAATAAGTTGCTAAAACGTGGAGTGTGTTGTATATGAATTAATTTTTTTTTTTATATATATAATTTGTTGCATGTGTTGTACTCGCATGAAAGAGTGGGTAAATGTTTTTGTTGTTGTTCAGCTTTGGGCTCGTTGAGCTTAAATTGTCATGAATTACAGTTGTGGTGGCATCATTAGGTTTTTCGCCAATGACCATTAAATAATTTATTTAATTTTTGAACGTGGCAGATGAATTCGCCACGAAATAAGCAGAATCCTTGAAATCCGCGCACACAATGTTCCCACTTATGAAACAGATATTTATATACAAGAATATTTTTCGTTTGGAAATTTCTAAGAATAATTATATTAAATGGCAAACATGTTTTCATTACAATCATAAAAATTAAAAGTTTTTTAAAAAACTTTCTAGACAGAGTTTTTATTGAAAATATTTTTTATTGCCATTTTTTTATCGAAACGCTTTCTAAATATGTTTTTTTCAACAACTTCTTTGTAAACAAAATTTCTATAAAAACATATTTTTATTGAAAAACAATCTACATCATGTCTAGAAAGAATTATATGTAAAAAATTTTAATCGACACATTTTTAACATATTTTTTCTAAAAAAACAATTTGTTAATTTAACAACTTATTATAGAAAACGAATTTTTATCACAAATTTTTAGACGTAAAATTATTTTCTTATTGTGTTTTTTTTTTACAAAAAAAATTTTGCAACCGAAAATTTCACGCAGAAAAACATTTTTATATGGAAAAACTTGACGTACAAAATATTCTATATTAAAAATTTCTGTAGAAAAAGTTTTTCTTAAAAGAAAAAAAGTTTTCTTAATATACTTTTTTTTAAATTTATTAAAAAATTTTGTACGAAATATTGCAGAAAATTATTCTATGAAGAAACAGAAAACTTTCTTTATAAGTTTTTTTGGATAAACATTTTTTATTTAAAATGTCGATATATAAAAATATATATGTTATAAACATATATTAATACAAAAATATTTCATGTAAAGAATTTATAAAAAGTGTTTATCGAAAAATATTATCGAAAAATTTTATAAAAAATTTTTATCGAAAGCAGAAATTTTATGAAAAAATTTCGGTACAGAAGACTTTTTTCTCTACAAAACTTTTACTCAAAAATGTACTAAAAAACAATTTATATAGCGAGCAATTTGCTGCCAACAAAAAAATTGCAATAAATATTTTATATTAAAAAATTTTAATTAAAAAATGTTTATCGAAAGATTTTGTATAGAAACAAATTTTTACGAAAAATTATCTATGAGAAAACTTGTCATCAACAAATTGTTTTAATTGAAACATTTTTTAACGAAATATATTCTATGGAAAAATTTTTAATGAAAAGTAGGAATAAAATATTTTTTCAAATTTTTTTATCGAAAAGTATTTATCAAATATGTTTTTAGAAAAACGGACAATATAGAGAGTATTCCATATAAAAATTTCTGTAGAGAAAATTCCGCAACAAAATTTTCTTTATTGAAAATTTTTAAGTCAAACAAAAATATTTTCAACTGAAGCTGGTTTTTTCTATATAAAACCAAAACAAAAATATCGAACGATTTTCCATGATTTTTTTTTTTTTGGTAAAAAATTTTGCTTAGAAATGTTTTTTTGTCGAAAATTTTTTTTATACAAATAGTTTTTTGCTTATGAGGTTTTTTTTCCCTGGCAAAACTATTGTGTTATTAGTTCTTAGCGAATTTTATTATAAAGTTTAGTACAAAAAACCCAATTCCAAAACTAAATGATAATTATGGTTGGTTTTTGTTACACCAATCCTTCAAAGAAGAGCAGCAGAAGTTTTTTCTGTCAGTTTCCTATCGCACCTGCAAAAGTCTTGCGTGCCAGCACCCATGACACTGCGTACCCAGCCGCTACCATATAAATTCTGCTCATAGACAAGATAATTATATTGAAGGCATTCCAATTTTATAGTTTAACTCTGCTCCGATGATAAAAACAGTCTCAAACTTCTTTCTGCCTCGCAAAATGCATAAACAATTTGAGAATTTTTATTAAATCTTTATCAAAATTTATATAAATAAAAACCAACGACCAGGAGCAGCTTTGCTTTATTTGTAAAAGACCAGAAGTATTTTCCTTTTTTATATGCACAACAAAATCCATAAAAAAAATGTCGCAGAATATGACGAAATGAGCAAAAAATATTCCGCTGCTGTTTCCTCCATATTTGTATTGTGACATCTATAAAACTCTTATAAAGATGTTGTAATTAGACATTCTTGACTAGTGATTTTAGCCTTATTACATGTATGGCATATTGGATGGGCTTTCTTCGCTGACTTGCTGCACTATTCTGTTCTTTGCGTTCGGCTTAAGCAGGCATTTATTGATATTTTTTCAACATTTTAGTATGAAAAAATTATATATTAAATTAAAATTTATAAAACTGTGGTAGCCAACAAGCATTAAGCGTTTTTTCCAGCTCTTTGTCTGGCACTAACAATAAACAAAGGCAACCAACGTAAGATGAGAGTTTCTGCCACTGGCCGGTTGGTACTGGCAGTTTGGTTTGGCTTAAATATATGAGCATTGTTTTTCTGAAGTTTGGAAATCCTATGAGTTTGTCAGCAACGGCCAGCCTGACCGAGCGCAAGCTTAAGCAGTGTCTTGGCTAATAAAGTCAAACATAATTTAAAGAGACGCGATTGAGAAACAAAAACAATAACCAGGAGTGTACTGGCATAATAATAGCAGCAGCTTCGCCAAGAAGCGCAGAAAAACCCCATCAAAAGCTCACAACAATAACCATATAACTTTGCCTATATTTATAACTCCAAACATGTACTTTAGTTAAAGCTAACACCCAACAAACAAACTGTAGGTAACAGGAGGAAATTTTCAAACACAAACTTCTCGGCAAAAAAAAAGAAAGGAAAGCAACTACCGAAAATTTTCGCTCTAATCAAATAGAGAAAAATTTCTTGATGTCGACAGTTCTTAGGTGAAAACATATTTTCCAAAGAAATATGTTCTTCCATAGAAATTTTTTTAATAAACAACTGCGCCACAATCCAGGGGAAGTAAACAACTGGAGGAAAAAGTATAAATAGATGAGTTTTAATAGTTTTAATTTTGCCATAAATAAACCCTGAGAATGATCAACGATATTGAAATGTAAGAAATATCATGGCATTTTTTTAATTATTTTACTTAAAGCTAAACTAAATAAAAAATATATAAAAAATTAAAAAATATGTTTCTATAAAACCAGTTTTATTTCTAAAACAGTTTCTATTAATTTGGAGACAAATTTTTTCTCTACAATTTTCCTTTAAATTTTTGTTTTTGATTTGCGTAAAATTTTTTGCCAAAAAATAACGTTTTTTCTATAGACTAGTTTTCGCTAATCTAATTTTGTCATAAAAACTCTTTTGTCCCGACAATTCCTTAAAAAAACCTTTTGCAAAAAAATGTGGTCTTTAGAAAATTTTTGGATTAAAAACTTTTTCTATAAAAAATGTTTTGCTTCAAAAATTTTTTTCAAATATTGCAAAAAAACAGAATTTTCGATCAAACATTTGTTTTAAAATAAAATAATTTGATTTAAAAAATTTTATAAACAAAAAAATTGGTTAATTGGTTAAAATGGCAAATTCTTTAATACCAATTAAATTAAATTTAATATTTATTGAAAATGATTCTATAGAAATATTTACTTATTTATGTCTAATTTTTTTACAATTTTTCAGAACTAATTGAATTAAATTTAATATATATATTGAAAATAATTCTATATATTTATTATATATATAATTTATTTATATTTAATGGCAAATTTTTCAGCAGCGCTGAAATATTTCTGTAGTAAAAATTTTTGTTGGCAAAAGATTTTGTGGAGTTTTTTTAGTAAAAAATATTTTATATATTTAATTTTTCAAAAGAACTACAATATTTTTATAGTACAAATTTTGTAACGCAAAGTTTTTTGTAGATTTTTTTATAAAAACTATTTATTCAAAAATTTCAATTTTTATTTTTTTTTATAGAAAATTTTTTTTTCTTTATAGAAAATATTCTGCAAAAAATAGTTTTAAACGAACTGTATTAAATTTTTTTGAAAAGAAAATAGTTGCTGTTAAATAAATTTTAATATTTTTACGATAATATTTTACATAAATTTATTCAAAGCATTTTTTCTGCTAAAAAGTTATAGTCAGCAAAAACTTTCGGTTAAAAAACTTAAATTTTTAAAACCCAAAAAGATTTTGCAAAAACTCCTCATGAATAAGTAATTTGCTGGCGTTTCGTTAACAAGCACTTTAATGTTGAATGCCGACCAAAATGTTGGCTGGATCAAAGGTGGGATTTTGAATTTCCTACTGCCTACATATAAACACAATTTAAGTCACTAATTGAACGCTTTACTTGACACATCAAATAAATCACACAATTTCTTGTGGCAACCGGGAGACACAAAAAAGAATATCCAGCAAAAAGACCTTCAGTTTGTTTTAAAATTAAAGAGCAGCAGCCAACATAAGAAATGCTCGGCAATAATGCAAGGTTATATTTCTGTTAAAGCACTTACTGTTTAAATATTGGCAAACATCATCAGCACTCAATATGCCAGTTGAAGAAACTTTCTGAAAACACATGCAATGAAAAAACTATCATTCAAGAAGCCCAGGCAGCGAGCGAGCGAGTCAGCCCAAATGCTGAGCTTAAGTAGTAACCAGCAACATTCTGCCATCACATTGGCAACAGCAACAGCAACAGCAACATGCTGGGTGTATGTCAATTTTTATGGGAGCTCAGGAGATGTCTTCTTCTTCGGCCTCCACCCTTTTCGCCACTTCTCCCTTCCATGGACACCAAATCAATGGTTGTTTCCAGTGTTTTTGCAAACAAAAGCAGTTGGTCGAAGAAAAGAAAAAAGAAAACGAATGAGGAAAAAAGAAGACTCTTTGAAAATCATGACATTAATGTAAAGAATGATGCTGTTTTCTAAACCAAAAAAAAAAACCAAAAAATATAAGACAAAGTCAACAAAAAACAACAACAACAACAACACTGTTAATGTTAACAATGAATGCAAGGTGCATCTTTAAAATGCAGCCCAGCAACCACTCCAGCCAGCTACTCTTTTTTGTGCCGGTGTGTATGTTTGTCGTTTGTTGTTGTTGGCTTTCCTTAAAAATTCAGTTCTTGGCAGTATTTGCTTGCTGCATACCAGCTCCATACACTTTATGCCAATAATATGCCATAAAATATCGGAAATTCACAATAGTCCAAGATATACAATATCTTTTGTTTTTTTTGTTTTGCCCACTAAACGATGCGAGTTCGCCAACAACTTAAATGAAAATATTTCTTTGCAGCGCATTCGCATTCGCACTCACATTCGCATTCGCACTCACATTCGCCTGCTGCTCGGCTCAGCGCAGATGATGATGCCTTCGTTTCTATATGGATCTAACAATATTTATGACCATTTGACGTAAAGCCAAAGTTTGTAAATTGTTGCCGCAATAAAGCGCGTGGAAAAGGTATCCTTTTGTGCCACAGAAAATAGCCAACAGAAATTATGAAGCAGGCGATTATCATCGACGACGTGGTTGGAAATATGTATTTAGAAAACAACGTGAAAAAAGTGTTTAAGTTCTTCTGAAAATGGTTTTATTACTCAACCATTTCGATAAAACTTAAGTGGACGTGTGTGATTTAAAAACTCATGAATTTTGACTATTTGGTCATATTAAATGACAAGTGGATTAATGGCGTTTTGTGTACACAGAACCAAAAGGGGTCACAGTAAATTAAATGCGGGTAGTATATGGGAAATCAGGTGGCTGTGGAGACATCAAGAAATGGCATGCAGGAGTTGAAAAATAGAAAGAAATGGAATTTTACTCGTATGAAACAGCAGCACCAGGGATCCTACCACCAACGAAATTAACCAACTTCTGTAGCAGCTTTGCAGATAAAAACTTAGGATCTATATCACATTCTCCAAAGTTAACCTTCAACAGCATTTTAGAAGATGAATATCATTATCTGTGGGCCACTTGAGCAGTGAACATTGTTAGAAGGATATTTGCGGTTCTCATAAAGGATAACACGATTGTGAAACTGGCTAATCAAGCATCAGAGTTTGGTGTTCATCAAGCTCCGATTCGGAAGCAGGCAAATGTTACTGCACTTCATATATAGTAAATTATTGTACCATTAACTTAATATTATGCTTTGACAATGTCTTTGCTGTTCAACAGAGTAATAATAATTTTATATGTTTTAAATTATTATCTTAAATAAATTAAAATAAATTAAATATTACTGGCCTGGCTGATCATGTTATTGTGTGGATCAAGAAAATGTTGTAAGCGATTATAAGTTGGTCTCCGTTTTTTTTTTTTCATTCTAAGAACGTGTTCAATCCTGTCATAGTCTTGAGCCATCATGTAATACTTTAAACAACTAAACTAAACTCCCTTCAACTTCAGCTCTATTTCAAACAAAATGTGTTTCCCGCAATTGAAAATATAATTGTGGTTATTGTGAAAATATTATGCCTGATCCCAAAATAGTTGTTTTTATTCGCTCAATCATACGATAGTTGTGGCCAACCATGTCATGTTTCACATAATTGAAATTTTGTTAAGCTTCAGCCGTACTGGCTCCATAAACTTCTTTTCGTATAGATGTTCAGTCTTATAAACCCGAAATGAGCGCAGATACCTTTGAGTTGTGTTTTGATAACCCTAATTACACTATGATTACACATCATAAATAAACATATTATTCTTTGTAAGATTATACAATATTTTGCCGATACTTATATTTAACTGCAACAGGTAAAAGTATTACCGTTCAGGTATATCATTTTAATTGCCAGTCTTTTATAGTTGATGTCCAAAATACTGAAATGAAATATGTGTTCAACAATACTATGGTTAGTTGCATCCAGTACATGCTTTTATACCATCTATACTTTGTTCTATTTTGATATTGTGTAAAGTGGCTGAATTATTCATGATAGGCTTTCAATATATTGGTCCATTGTAATATTTTTGGCTTTTATTATATTATGATTATCATCAATTATTGTATGATTGCGTTAAAATTCAGTTGTGCTGCGGTTTGAACAAGGTACTGTGAATTTTTCACAACCAAAACGAGTAAAGAAGGATTAGTGTTTTTGCTATTTTTTGGTTCTTGTTCTATATTGCAGGGATGAGTATGTCAGAACTTAACTGAGGGTGTTCTGATTGTTTGAAAACATTGCGTTTTTTTGTGTTGTATTTGTAGTTTTTGTTATTGTTTCTATTTGAAAAATGTTATTGTTTTTCAGCAGAGTAGAAATTGAACCTACGACCTCTGGACTGTTCGGCTATTCCACAAACTCATCCGTTGAGGCAAATGAAATACGCGTTTATATAGTTGCTATTTAATAACTATATGTTTTGAAATTTAAGAGTATTATGACGATTCGGGTGAGTTTCTTTTGGTTATAGAATTCTTTATTCATTATATTATTGGTTTAGAATTCTTCTTATTTTTCTTCCCTTGGCGCTACTGTCCGGGGTGTACCTGGGCCTCAACCAACAAGCTTTTCCAGCTGGCATGATCTCTAGCCAGCATCCACCAATTTTGCACACCAAGTTGGTTGAGGTTCCTCTCCACTTGTGTGCACCATCGGTTCCGTGGGCGTCCTCTATTGCGTTGTCCCACTGGTTCGGAGTCGAAGATTCTACGGGTAGGAGCAGTATTTTCCATGCGCTCTACATGGCCCAACCATCAATGCAAACAGGGCCGAAGATTGAACGCACAACTTTTCTCTCGAAAATACCAAGGCCTTCCTCATCCGCCTTCGATACCGCCCATACTCCCGCTGGGCTAAAATTAGTGAAGTTAAAAAGGAAATACTGGCAATATTTGCCAGTTATTTCAACAATTATATTAGTGTGGCATAAGTTTGAGCTCTTTTTTACCATAGTGTGGTTGAAATAACCATATTATTGTACTTTACTGGTATTTGTATAAATTTAAAAATTCTTTTGCAGTTGAATTTTTATAGATTAAAGAAACTGGCACACAAAGTAAAGAAGCATTTCTGAACGAAAATTCATTTATTTTCCTTTTGCGTGATTTACTTTAACCTCAAAAATATTGCGCAATATATTTGTTTTCTGCTCGTTCCTGTTTTTTTTTTTTTTTTTTTTTTGTCAACACATCATCTAGTCATTTAATCTCGGCTGCGGTTGGCTGTTGTTTTGTTTATGCTTGTTAAGATAATGTCAAGATTAATTATCTTTCCGCTAAAAGGTATTGTCTTGTCAATAATTGTCTGCCTTCGAAACACCACATACATTTAATGACATACTTTTTTCAGCAACCACGTTCTCTGGGCATATTGTTGTACTCATATGCTGTTGTTGCGGCTTATGTTGCTGTTTTATTCGACAATTTTTGTTCAAAAACGAAAGAAAAAATACAGCAAAACAAAATGTATGTTGCAAGAATTATAAAACAGACATTCGAACTGTAAGTAAAATAATATCGAAAAATTTAGAAAAATTTTTGTGGAATATAGAGTGTTTATTTAAGCAGTAAGCGGCAACATGTTCGAACATGTTCAGTGGCAGATAGGATTTAAGCTAAATTTATGGTTAAAGTGAACTTAATGTTTTGCTTAAGTCGCCTTAATCCACAGTGATTGCATTTCGCTGAAAAAAACTAGTAATTTGTGGTTTCTTTCAAATGGCTGGAGAAAAAACAACAACAGAAAGTTGGAAACAGAAATATTCATTTATTTATATATTTTTTCACTTCAAAGCCATTTTGCTTTCATACATTTAATTGTTAATTAAATTTGATTGCGCTTTAAAGGCTTTCATTTCTTTTGTTCGCCTTGTGCATCACTTTTTAATAACTGCGCATTAATTTTCTTGTATAAAGACTGCAACGTTTGCAAAGTTGTGGTTCATAAGGCAATGATCCAATTTTATTTCAGATTGTTGCAGGATTTTATTCTCTTCTTTACTTTATGTGCTTCTTAATCGGAAAAGGGTTTAATAAAAATAAACGATTTTAAATAACATCCAAATGCCTACAATCGAGAACACAATTGAAGAGGACAACAGTGTTATAAAAATATATGTGTACATGTGTATGTGGCAGGTAGGCTCAAATAAAGGTAGTTGGAAATAGCCTATTCTATTTGAGCCTAGTCTACTTTATTCTGTTCTTCTCTCCTCCGCTCTATTATACTTCAGTTTACTATAGTCTGCTTTATTCTGTTTCCCTCTTTTTTGTTCTACTATTTTGTCGTCTACTCCTCTCTACTTTACTCCACTCGATTATCCCCTGTCCTGCGCTCTGCTTTAATCTGATTCCATTTACTCTATTTTACTCTACTCTACTTAAGTCTGCTGTATTCTATTTTTCACTATTCTTTTTTAGTCTACTCCGCCCTGCTTTAATCTGCTCTGCTCGCATTTACTCTATTCTATTCTACTATATTCTATTCTACTCTGCTCTACTGTAGTCTGCTATAGTCTATTCAAACCTATTCTCTTCTCTTCTGCTCTATTCTATTGCATTATATTCTAATCTACTCTACTTCAGTCCGTTCTGCTGCAGCCCACTCTATTTTACTGTACTCACTAAACTACTCTATTCTATTCTACTCTTCTATACTCTTCTTCTACTCTTCATTGGACATGGGCTATCATTTCGCCCCTCATCTCTTTGCCTGCTATATTCTTTTTTTAAAATATCCTTTTCCCCTCTCCAAAGGGTTTCATGCATTTTTTGCTTGCCTTGTGGTTTTCTTATTACTAATTATGTTTTCTTTGTCGGGATTTACGTTAGGCAATTTTTTCAGCTGAAATGAGAGGAAAAGAAGATGAGCACAAACTTGATTGTGCTCTAAATTCGTTGTATTTTCTTATTCGTCCTCGGCACAAAATTAGAAATGTAGTTAAATGTACGATGGAAAAAGTAGGGAGCGATACAAGCCATAAGAATTGTGCTGTGTGAACAACAAAACAATTTCAAGGGAAGAAATGTATCAGATTCCTTAATAAGAGCCGCATAATGTGAAGTTTGGCTTTTTTTAGCAACTATTGCACTTCTCCTTTCTTCTCCTCTCTTCACTTCTATTTTTTCTCTTCTCTTCTCATCTCTTATTTTCTTTTCTTTTCTTTTCTTTTCTTTTCTCTTCTCTCCTCTTCTCTTCTCTTCTCTTCTCTTCTCTTCTCTTCTCTTCTCTTCTCTTCTCTTCTCTTCTCTTCTCTTCTCTTCTTTCTAGTTCTTCTTTTTCTTATTTTTGCTTCTTTCCTGTGTCATGTCTGCATCAATTACAAAATTCTCTTCTCTTCTGTTTCAACGTTTCTTCTTTCCTTTCATCATTCAGTTCTCTGCTTTTGTAAAAAATTGTACAAATATTTCAAAATACTCTTTATTTTCAAACATATTTGGCTGAAATTCACAAATTTCCGATTGTAAAAAAAACTTAAATGTTTCAACATTTTTATCCTTGACTGTCATAAATTTTCATTAATTCGCCCCAGTTTATCTTCAGACATAATAAATTATAATATAATTTCATATTTTCATTTCATATTTTAACAATAATTCGAACAAAAACAAAGACATTTCTTTCGCATTCATTCATTTTGCAAAAGACATCAAAAGAATTCAATTTCCAATAGCTTTTGATTACGACTTAATACAAAAATTGCCTCAATTTTTCCGGTTACTCTGACGTTGTATGAAAAATCCAGCCGTTAAGCTGGTCAACGTTAGCATTTACGAGTACTTTGTCACTGTCCGGTTGCGAAACGAATTAACTGGAGTTCTGGCCTCTGTACGATGCTCGTACTTTTTCAGCTCAAACTCATTATCATGCAATTATTTCTTATTTTTTACTATTTGATTGTTGAAAAAATGTTTCTGTTTCCCTCTTTTTTGTTGTTGTTGTTGCTTTCAGCTCTTTAAATGCCTTAATTTGTTGGCTTAATGGAAAAATATACATACGCTTAAAAGTAATTTTTTTTTCTTTTTCTTTTTGGTTTTGTGTTTGTTTTTGTTTTTGTTGAGGTGTTTCAGCAACAACTTTCTACCAACTATTTGGTTTCGTAGATGGCTTGACTAGCCCCTGGATTTTTGCTGCGGCTGCTGGTTCCTTCTTCACTTGCCAGTTGCCAGTCGCTAGTTGCCTGTTGCCTGCTCACCTTTATATGGTAAATTGATTCTAATATGTTTTTTGTGGCAGCTATTGCTACTGCCACTGCCACTGCCACTGCTGCTGTAGTTGTTGTTGTTGTCTTTTATTTCTTTTTAACCAATTCACCTGGTTGTTTGTTTATCTAAATAAGGTATTTTGATTCTATAAATAATGGCACCTTTTTTATTTAAACTCCGTTTGCAGTGAATTTCTTGCCAACAGCACTGGCAGCTTGCGAGTGGAAAAAGTGATGCGTGAGACCACAGCTGTTTGCATAATAGACCAAGAAGTCAAAATATGGAAATTAAAAAGAAACACACACACACACACACACACACACACACATACAGAACTAAGCAAAAGCTTTCACATTTCCATGGGCAATAATTTGCAATTATAATTCTGGCTGCTACATATTTTTTGTGCCATTAAAACAAACAATTGTCTAAAGAATTGTTATTTGTTTATAATCTTGTCTTTTTTTGTTTTGTTTTGTTTTATTCTGCATAAAGAAATTTTGTTTAAAACTGAAGTTGAAGGAGCAATAAATTGAAAAATTAATTTAATCACTTAAAATAATTTATTCGAGTCATTGTTAGAGAAAATTCTTTAAACACAATTAATGGGAGAGGGGAAGGTGGCTTAATGCGCTCTAAGGACTCACAGACTTAATTTATAGTTTCGACATTCATTTAATTATGACCTCAATGTGGCCAGCACTTTGGTTTTGCCAGCTTTCTGTGTATTTTACTCCACTTGACTAAAGAAAATGCCATAAACGCAACCAGAGAATAGAATTCAATAATTTAGTCAATAATTTCATTTTCATTTAAAGAAGTTCACTGCGGTTAGTCAAAGACAGGTAAGTGGCTTTGCGTGTTATAAAAGCGTAAATCAGAAAATCATTTGAGGCCAAAGCAATTGATGCACTCAAAGTAATAAATTCAGAAAGTGAAAAATATAACATGGCAACTACTAACAACAACAAAAACAATAATACTATTGAACTTCAGAGTGCAATAGAAACCAACAACATTGAATAACGAGTTTTCTGTGTTGCTGGCTGTTTATGCAACAACATAGAATAGAAGCCACAACAGCAGGTTGATAGAGAAATATGATTAAGGTGGTGGACGGTGGAGGGGAGGGGTGGCTAAACAACAATTTGTAACAAGTTTTATGGTGTTTCTTATCAAACAGAAAATTTGACTTGTGCAGAGTAATAGGAAGTGAAATCTTTCGAAATTTTTGCCACTTCAGCAGTTAAAAAAAGGGGTGGGGGGGTTAAAAGAATCGATTGCAAATTATCCGTTGTTGCCCAGCTAAAGCTAATGACCTCCATGTTGTAGTAGTGGCGCCTGTCTAATCTCATGTTTATTATTCACTTATTGATGCCACAGAGGCAGAGGACTTCGTTTTGGCAGAAAAGTCCTTTTCAGTGGCGATGTGCTGAATTTCGGTGAGTCTTATTAATATTGATTGAAGGCGAAGGTCTATGCCCGTAATGGCATAAAATCGATGGATGCCCTTAAAGCTTCAGCAGGATCTCTGCAGAGGATGCATTGAATGTTATACTTTCTGCGTGCGTGACACGCTAAAAAGCCACGGCCGACATTTGACAGATGTTATACTTCTTACGAGTTTTGTCAATACTTTTCCTATAACTTATTTTATTGTAGTTTAACATCAAATTGTCTGTATTGAAAAATTCTTTTCTTATAAACGCAATCAATACGAGGCGTGTCCAGTTCGAACTCCTTCCATTAAACTAAAAACAGAAAACCGGAAAATATCATTGAAAACTTTGACCAGAATCGTTTCCCTTTCAATGATTTTAGCGGAATTCGTTGCATTAAATTTAAGTTAAATATTTACAATTGATTTTTATTAAAAAAAATCATCACGGCCGTCGTTAATGCTAATTTCATAACTGTTAATTCGAATTGTTTGTTTCACGGCCACGGCTCTTTAGGCTAAACGTGCTTAAATCATTCGCTTTAAAAACATTTAAATTCAATTTGCCATATTGCAGACAGTCGGTGTTTCGAGCTGTTGACGGCCGCCTTTATTGCAAAACATTTCAGCATTTGGCGGAAATCTCCATTACAAAGCGGAAATATAAAATTAAATTTTTTCATTTACAAAAACTTTTGTGCCCTGTTTAAAAAAAAGGCCCGGAAAAAAAGGTTGCTGTAAAGAGAAAAGGTTGACAGGATGTGTGCCGGAGAAATTTCGTTAAACAAAAATTAATTGAAATGGCCAAAGTGTGTAAGAAATGTTCGTTTAAGTTTGGAAATACTGTTTTATGTTGTTGCTGTTTTATTTTATTTATGTATGTATGTGTTTGTGACCTTTAAATTACTATTTGGTTGTTAAATTCAATTATTTTTTTTTTCTCTTCTTACAGTCAGTGTAACAACGTGACTTTCTGCAGGTCCTTGAAATTGTATTGTTTGTTGTGGACTGGTGACTTTTTCTCTGTCGAGTAAATTTTTCTTTTGTTTAGCTTTTTATCTGTGTTTCTTAGGATGATCTCTGTCTATGCTTTTAAAGTTTCATTCCATCAGACAATGGCCTTACAAGTTGCTTTTGTTGTAATTTTTTCTAAGACACACTTATTAAATTTGTAACAAATAGATGATGGCTGTTGTTAAGATTGAAGGATATGACAGGATTTCCTTTATATTTCATAAAACTATAGTATTGGGGTTTGATTTTGCAGTTAGTGTTCTGTTTTAACAATAATATATTGTGTTGAAGATTATGAAGTCTCCTGTTTTTCATTGGGTCTGTCCCATAGAAGGTGTCTGGTTTGGGACTCTAATTTTTTTACCATTTTTCCTTCATGAAATTCTTACTTTTTTTCTTAGTTTTTCATAAAAAATTAGCAGTATTTATTGCATATTTCTTTTACTCCTGCGAAGGATCTCAAGCTTAAAGAAAAACAATTTAAGTTGGAAAATCTCTTCAAAATTTCTGCAGAAAGATTTGATTTGCCGATATAAAACTTGCACTTTTTAAAAATATCATTCTAACTTATATTTTTTACTTTGAAAAATAACTGTTATAGATTGATTTTTTTGTTAAAATTACAAAATAACTGTTATTAAGGAAATTTGGATGTTATCATTTGCAAATATTAACGTTAAGAAATGTATGATAAGAAACTCTTTAATACTCTTATTTAGTTCAATAGATTGAAAGAATATTAATATTGAAAATAACATCTATATTGAATATAAATTGTTTTCGTTATCAGGACAGTTGCCTAATTGGGAGGCGGCAATCATATTATTGATCATATTCACAGCACTGATGCCTCTGTCTGTCTCTCTTGCAATTCATTAGGCTTTTTTCCAGAGATTTGTTAAACTAAAATACACAGAATTGGAGATACCTGCGGTCGCGTGAGCTGTTAACACCGCCAGCGGAAGGCTCTTTAGTACAGGCCATATGTTGTTACTACATCAGTCCGTTTATATAAAATATTTATTTATTTATAATTCATTATAATTAAAGTTATTTTTTATATCTCCTTCAAGGCCTTGAAAAAAATAAAATTATAATTCAAATAATTTGTTTTCTTTGCCATTTAAATAGATATTTTTTTAATTGTGAATACCCCCCTAAAACAGGATTTAATTTCTTAAATCTTAATGGCTTTTATTAAAAGTATTAACTTTCCAATCGCTTAAAGCCAGGCAGGTCACTGTAATTTAATAAATTGTATTGAAGTGAGGACGCACCCCCTCCCCCAACACCCTCCTTCCAATAATCTATGATTTTTAGCGTTTTGTTGTTCTTTAACTTTAAACTTAAATTTTGCTTTTTCTTGTAAAATCTCTTTTTGGCTGCGTATTTGTTTCTCACATCACAGTATTTATAAACAATTTTAGCTTTTTATAATGTTGCAACATGTTTGTGAATTTTTTCTTTGAAATGGTCAGAGAAAAAACATTGAAAGCAAAAACAATGTTTATAAAAAAATGCTTTTGTAGTTGAAAAGCATAAAA
Source organism: Epicampocera succincta (assembly GCA_932526305.1). Classification (NCBI taxonomy): domain Eukaryota; kingdom Metazoa; phylum Arthropoda; class Insecta; order Diptera; family Tachinidae; genus Epicampocera; species Epicampocera succincta. Next base: position 57,958,910 of record OW052036.1, on the reverse strand, counting down.
ACTGACATTTTAAAATGTTGTACGGTCAGTGTGGTTAAACATACATACTTGAGAGAGTATGTGTTTGCTAAACAATGGAAAAGGACATTCCACGTGCACACACGCTCGCACACACGCTCGCACACACGCTCGCACACACGCACACACGCCCACTTACTCAGCCAGTGTCGAACCAGGAGTTGGAGTTGGTTGTGCGACTTGAACAGTCTATTGTTGCTGTTTAAATATTTGCAGAGTTCTTCCACTTCTTTTTCGTGTTTAATTTTTTCTATTGTTATCTTCTATTGCTGTTTAAATGTTTATAAAGATATTTGTCATATAGACAAGTAGCATTGGCGTTGCTACAAAAAAAAAACACAAAGCCGGGCTACAATAAAGATATTTTTATAACGAACATAAAGTTGTGATAAAAAAAATGCTGATACTGATGATCCCAAGTGTAAACAATAAAGATGTTTTTTATTTCTGCTGTACTTCTTCTTAAAATATATATTTTGTTTTGCGTAAAAAACTTGTTGTTGTAACATTTTTTCTTCTTTTTTTTTGCCATTTTTATAAAAGTGACATGTCTTAAGAGTGTCATAATACATTTAGTTGTTGTTTGGATAAAGTACAAAGTTTAAGAAACAAAATATAACTTAAGGGCATAAGTTAGCAAATGAAAGTACATACTTCAAACGAAATGTATGACAGAAATTTTATGGAATTTGTCTCCACATTCTTTACTTCTGTTCTTTTTTCCTTCCATTAAATATTTTGAAAATAATACAAATTTGTGAAGTTTTTTTATGGCACTTGCAAAAGGACTTAACAAAAGGCCAATGCCAAACAAATCAAATTTTAGAAAAGCATTAGTATTTTACACACACACACACACACACACACACACACACACACAAATGTATGTAAAATAAAAGTTAAATTATTAAGATTTTTGGAAGCCGAATAATTTATTAAAAAAAAAAAAATTATATTAAAATTTGGTTTGATGGCAAAAAAATATTTTCTGAACCAGATATTTAAGTACAGCTTTTTTACAAAGTTTTCTTTTCTAATTATTTGACCTTTTTTGTATTATTGCGACCAGTACTCAGGATTCGACCCCTACATATGCAGTCTATTGTACCAAAACTGGGTTTGGGGAGGACGATAGAAGGAGTAGTAGTGTTTCGTTATTTGTTTTTTTAATTTTATTTTCTATTGCAGGGATGAGAATGCCAGAATTTAACAGATGCTGGTCGTGGACTGTTCCGTGCCCACTGTACATACCTTCGACAGTGCAAAGTCAAACATCAGTTAACCCAACATTGCGTGTTTTTGTTATTGTTTTTATTTGAAAAAAAAATTTGGCTATTGTAGGAATCGAACCTACGACGTCGAATACTCTACCAACTCATCCATCGAACGAAGCATCGATCGATAAAATAAATGGATATTGTTTGTCAGATAATATATAAAATATCACCCCAAAGCTGAAAATGGCCACGTTAGTGGAACGACTCCAGAGGATATTCTTCCTTTAAACGAAAATGTTTCCTTAGCAAGTCAAAAGTTGCTGTTAAGAATTTTCATATCTTAAAGCTGTCAGTGGTCTTAAATTTATACCCCCTCTCGGCAGGACTATTACGTGGGCTGTAAAATGGGTGAAGCATAAGTTTTGATTGAACAAAATGGATGAAGTATGAGTTTTGATTGCACAAAATTATAACTTTCATATGGTATTAAATGCTGTGTTCGCCAACTGAACAAGTGACAAACAATTTGGCAGATGTGCGGAGCTTGACAAGTCCTTGCTCGTACTAAAAATATAAAAAGAACTCAAGTTTCTAAAATCTACAGCTGCTCATTATACATAAAAATTTAATCTTCCTAGTTTTTGGAATATGCCACGCCCAGTTTAAATTCAGAACAATATTTGGGAACTGTTGATTTTTGCTACTGGGAACAATTAGGGTCGTGTTTATTGATGTGGCAAACAAACAGAGAAAGAGCTTTTGTAAGCAAATTTTTGTAATAAAATTCTAATAAAAACTTTTCTTTGAAAGACTTGGATAGAAAAGAGATGTTAAATGAAAGGACTTGTGTTTCAGCTGCGCCATTGCGAACACAAATTGCAGATATTTGCCTAGTTTTGCAAATTTCGGACATATATACGGCAACTTTTATATGCAGTGAGACTTCTAAGGCGGTTTTGGACAACATATCCTTGAGAGTAAGACCCTTTTTAGCCAGCTTTTGTGGCTTTAAGAATTTGAATTATTTCTGCACACAAAAAAAGAAAGAAAAGGAAACAAAAACAATATTTTTTTAAAAGAAAACAATGAACCATTTCAAAGTTCTAGTTGGTCAAATTGAATAAGAAATATAATTTATGCATAAAATAATCAAAATGAAGCAACACAGAACACCGCACACACACACAGATATTTTTAAATACAATTAACATTAAAATTGCTAATAAAATTTTAACATATTAGCATATTGTTTGTGCAAGACTGAAGTGAAATACTTACATCATACGGCATGACATTTGTGTACATTATGATGACGTTAATGTTAATTTGATGGCATAATCAAATGTGAAATCTAAAATTCTTTTTTCTTTTTTGCATTGTATCATCTTAGCATGAGAATTTCTACACGTGTATAATAAATGCATTTAAGTAGTTGGTATTTAAACTAAAACAATTTAGTAGTTTCGAGCAACTGAGCAAACATTAACCCTTTTGTTGACAAATTATTTTTAATTGACTTAAATTGCAAGTTTCTGAACATTTCCCGGGAGGGGGGCGTAATAAAGTTTGTTAAAACTTTAGAAAAACATACAAACAAATTGGGCTCTAGTTTGACTGATCGGGTCGTGAATGTGTTCTCCGAAGTTTGTGTTACAGTGCGTATGATTGATATTTTGCAATATTAATCATACTCTTACAAGAAACATAAATTCTCAACGTCTAAGCAGCGAACTTTTGAAACCAAAGTTCCCTCCCTAGAAGCGATGAGCGAATCGTAAAATAAACTTATTGGCCATATAAGACACAGGGCTCAAGCCCACGCACATTTAAATACGAGGTCTGTCTAAAAACAAAGCTGAATTTTGAAATTTCACAGGCTACGTATATCTGATTACCGTTTGGGGTTTCTTTGCGCCTGTGCACTCGTCTCCAACATCACAGTTTCATCTATTTACAGTGTTTAGTGTTTTGCGTGTTCGTCAAACGAATATTTGCTGTTGCAAAACAGGCTTAAAGAATTTGCCTAAAATTTTTTTTTAAAAACGGAACTTATTTCTAATTATTTCTATTTGGAAAGTATTTGGAATATTATTGTATTAGTGGCATAAAGTCAGAAAAATTGTATAAGTTTTGCAAAGAAGCTGGGGAGCAGCTGAATGACATGTTGACAAAGTGAACAGAATTGTTAAGGACAATCGTACAATCACTATCAGAGAAGTTGCTCGGAATATTTGAGACTTTTTTTGAAAATATTTGAAAATTTGGCCTGAAGCGTGCGACAACGAACTTTAATTCAAAGTTATCGAATTTCAATCAAAAATCATAATTTTTGGTCAAAAACAAGAGAGAAATCATATCTCAGCCAATGTGTTCACTAGATTTGGTATCCTGTGACTTTTTCCTGCTGTCAAAATTGAAGGGACTAAAAGTTTTACAACAATTATGGAAATAAGATCGAATCAGAACTGCTACAAGGATCAGAAAAACTCACTGCCACACAATTGTATTATAGCTGGAAGAGGGCCAATTTTAAGGCTATCAAATAGATAAGAATGAACAAATAAATGTTTTCTGAACAAAACCAAAAGACAGACCTCGTATTTTGTGAACTTAAACACCCACATATGAGCACTTGTGTCTTTGTGTGTTTTGTTTGTGATCCTTGATCGTCACAACGGCTGTACCACAATTGCCTAGATGTCCCCGCAAGGGGTTAAAAGTGCTTCAATTAGTATGCTAATCACTGTTAGTTATATCATTACTAAGTATAATTTGCCAGCACATCTAGATGTTGTCTGTGTGCAGTTAAAAACAAACGAACACGAAACAAACAAAAAAAAAATCCAAATATTAAATAGAATTTACTACCGACAGCCGCAGAACAAGTATCTTTTTGGTCACACAACATCATCTGAGTGCTGCTGTCGGTTGATGTTGATGTTGCCTTTTTGTTTATGTTGTTTCTAGCAAAACTTTATGATGCATCAAAAAGTTAAATGCTAATTACTCTTTATACAATGCGATACTCTCCTGCACAAATATTCCGACCATAATTTCCAACTCAACTCATTTCAATGTTCTGTACAATGACAACAAACAAGCAACTAACTAACATTTCGTATTATGAGACATAAACGAAGTATCAAGTGAACGTGTGTGTGTGTGTGTGTGTCAGCAGTGAAAATTTTAGAAAATGCTGGATTTCAGTGCAAATGGACCAGGAGTTCTGTGCACGTCCTGTGCACAGCAGTTTTGTGGCTGTTGAGTTAAAAGTAAATACTATTAGCATTTTGTTTGTTTGTTTGTTGTTTCTGGTTTTTCCGCCAGTTTAAAACAAAATATTATTCGATGAAACTTTGCCGAGATGAGCACTTGAAAAGCCGGAAAAATGCCAAACCAAACAATAGCAAAGCAATTACGATGGCCGGCAAGAAATAAAGAAAAAGAAATTTCTGCGAAATTAAAATTTTTAAACATTCATAAGTTTAACTTAAAAAGAAAAAGGAATTTCCATACTAGAATTTAAATTCTGATTCCCTTGTAAAAACTCTGTCCACATTAAAAACATGCAATAATTTTTATAACACCAAATAATTTTGCTTCACAGGCCGATAACTGCTCTACTCAAAAATAACTTGATTTATGTTGATATCTCTGCTTTTCTCTCTACTTTCTTTTGCCTTTTAAGCCCAGCAAATTATTCTTCTGCTCTCGTTATCCCACATCATCAAGACTGTAGCTTGAAAGTATGCTTTTAGTTTGCCCACTTTCTGTTTCTTATTTTCTTAATTTTGAGTGTTGGCGGATTTTGCTTTTTCTAAATTGGTAATCTAAAAAGCTTTTAGTGCCAAGTTTTTGAGAAATCCTTGAGCGATTCATTTAATGAGCGTCATGAGATTTAAGCGGATTTGAAATTTTACTAGAAAAATAACATACTTTAAGGCTGATTGAAAATCAATTTGTGTAATATATTTTTCAGGGATTAGTATGTAATTTGTTTAAGTGGGCAGGTGAACGCTTCAGTTCTTTTTTATTTAAATCTTATTTCCAGCGTAAGTACAATGAAATATATATCAAAATCTAAATATCTAAATATAAAAAACTTTCTTGCGACTTAAACTGGAAATACACTAAATACAGTTTTAGACTTGATAGTTAGTGGTTATGAAAATACTGGTTTCGAAATCTGCGTAAAATAGCTGAACAGCTTAAATCCTTTTCAAATTATTTAGCTCTCATCTCAATCTAATGTTTATTGTCGACTTTGTTGGAGCCGTTTATGAAACGAAGCTTTTGAATACATCTTCAATTTTACCAGAAATATGAACGCCATATAGTTTTTAGGAAAGAAAAGAGCTTAAAAATTAAAGATAACTTAAGTCGACGATTCTGTGAAATTCTTCAACTAAAGGACATAGAAAATTGTTTAATTCTTCTAAATTTTATTTCAATTTTCTATTACCTGTCATTCAAGGAATTAAAAATTTATTAAAACCGAAATAAGGTTTGTTCTTAAAGAAAAGCATAATATTTTAGGCTTATAACTTACTCATCCCTGCAATTTAAGAACAAAAATAGAATAGCGAAACACTACTCTTTCTTTTCTACCTCCCCAACCCAGTTCTAAAACAATGCACTGTATAAGCTGTGTAACTGTAAGCCTTGACCGCTGAGTACTGGTACCAAAAATATCAAGCAGAATTACCCAGTCTCAAGTCAAGAGCTGCCAAAATGTTTCATTTGAAAGGTGACAACATTCAGGTCCATATCATTCAAAGACTGCCTTGCGTTGGAAGGACTAAAAATTATCTGCAGCCCATATCCCTTAAAGAACAAAAATTTACAAACTAATTTGTACAGCATACATTTTGGGATGATGGAAACAATTGCATACTTTTGGGGTATAGACTAAATATGAAATGTTTTCAAAATAATAATCTTTTATTTAAAAAGTAAATAAATGTAAAAAAATTAAGCTTAAAAAAATATTAAAGTCCAGCCATTTGGAAAATTCAAACACCATCTGGCTGATGTCTGGAAAATTAAATACAACGTGTCTCATTTCTAGGAGAATGAAATATATTAAAATATAAATATCTGCTGATGAAACAAATTTCTGTGTTTTTTATTATTAAAGTGTAATTTGTTTGAACGGAAAATCAAACAACAACCGCTCTTGAAATTAACAAATTATAATAGGGAAAAAGTTTCTGTTTTTTGGGTAAAAAAAAAAATTGAAAAAGGAAAAACATATATATTGTGCTGTTAAATTTTTAATAAAATAAATTGCAAATGAAATTAATTGCACAAACTCTTTTCATATTAGCAAAGGAAGGCTGTAGAAGTTTATTTTAAAAAATTTATTTTAAAACCAGCAGTGGAGGGGTTCTTAAGGCTGAGGAGGAGTTTTCAGCAACTTCAATGATACAAAATTTAAATTCTTTACTTTCCGTCTATGAAGAAAAAACAAGCCAAAACAGGCGTTTAAAAATGATTTATTATGGGAAAAACTGAAAAACCCGCAAACTACTAAAATTTTCCTTCCCGCTACTGAGAAACTGAAGGTCTTTTAGATACGAATAGTGCTAAATAACATGTAATAAAACCTTATTAAGATTATTTTGCCAAGATTATTGTTTAAAGAGTGCACCTTGACTAAATTTGGTTTCTTGGCAAAAGCAGAGCCTTTAAAGCTGTTGGAGTTTTAGGTTTTTTCTTTCCCTTTTTTTTTGCATTTTATTGTTGGTCATTGCGACCACTGATTATAGATGTCAAAGCTTTCAACTATACACCTTTCATGTCAAACTGACTAACAGGCAATTATAGACTTCATCAAGGCGAAACGAATACTGCAAGAACTCTGCACAGCAAAAAGCTGTTGCTCATACCTCCATATCTATACCTTAAAGCGCACTTTAGATAGATCTGCCATTTAACACCACGCATTTAGGGCAAAATGACTGTTGCAGCCGACAACAACAGAGAAGAGCAATTTTAGTCGGGGTCTGTTTAACTCGTGCAATGGACGGCTGGTATGGCCGAAAGACAAAAATAAAGAGAAAAATAGAATAGAAAAGGAAAACGATCTAAAAGAAGCTTGATAGCAAAATTGCAATAGGTGCTAATTACATATGGCTAAATTGTAATCACAACTATTTTCGCAAGACGGCATCAGGCTGTTTCAAAAGCGGCGGCAACAATCATCGTCCTCATCATTCAGCTCAACTTTAAATGTTGAGGCTAAATTACAGACGGAAATACGACTTAACTCGTTGTATCAAAGTCAATGTGTTATTGTGTATAGAGGAGGGCAACACACTCGCAAACACACTGCAAGTTGTGGATATAATTTGGGCAAATTAAATTTTAAAACTTGAAGTTGAAATATCACAGAAAGAAAATAACTAGAGTGACAGGAGTTGGGGGAGAAAAGAATTGAATAAAACTTTTAAAACCAGACAAAGCAAGGCAAAGCTGATTGGCGAAAAGTTTCAACAGAAATTAATATTTCAGACAATTTGTTTCCTTTAAAATCTTACATTGAAATCAGAGTTTTTGTCATTCACATAATTTTTATTCTAAAATAATTCTAGCAAAATTTTCAAAATTCTTAATTGATTTTACTTAAGCGGTTTTTGATTAAATGAAAAAAAAACTGCGTTTAATTTTTAAATGAAAGAAAATGACTAAATTGTTATAGAAAAATAAATAGACTTTTTTGCGGCAACCACGCCACTTAACAGCACTGGCCAGAATGTGAACTTAGGCAAATGCTGAGTAGGGATTTGTTCTGTATATTGGAGAATATATAGAGGAAAACTTTTATTTTTGCTGCACCCACGTCACTTGTCAATACTGAATAGTCTGACAACTTATGCGAAAGCTGAGCACGAATGTTTTTGGCTGGCAATTAAATGTTTTTATTTGGCAGGGCATTTTCAAATCGTTATTATTATCATAAAGGAAAAGACAGATAAATGAGGGACCTGCAGAAAGACAACGCCATTCATGTCACTCATCAACTGAACTTGTTATTTCTCGTATCGTTGAATACATATATAAGAACATTTAAAGTGCATTGGATTTTAAAATCGTTATTTTTAATAGCCGTTAGGTCCATTTACTATATAAAATTTATGCTATTGATATCTCAGAGGATTTTTCCAGTTATTTCACTAATTTTTGGCGGCAATAAGTATAACCAAGTCGGTGTGCTTGGGCTTCATGTTACACCTCAAATGGTATCAAGTCAAAATAGTCCCCATGTGAAGCAACGTCTGGGGCTCAATTTTAAGCAACAAAAGTTCCAGGAACACGGAACGGTAAAGCTATTTTCCACAGACTGATAGAAGCATAGACCAATACCCCCAACCCTCCTTCCCTTTCCCATTAACAGTACGATTTTGTGGCCTTTGTGAAGTGGTCACACAGTTCTAGTTATTTATTTGCCGAATTGAATCGCATCATTAAAGAAAATCTGAGGCAAAACCTACAGATCTCCATAGTGCTGCTGCAGACTTCAATGAGAGATATTAAAGGGGTATTTCTAGTCCTATTTTTAACTGTCTTATCTTAATTCTTTGTTAGAAAAAGATGTCATATTAAAAAAGTGCCCTGAACACCTTTTACAGCCCACAAACCATAAATTCATGGGTTTCTTTTGAATATTAAACTTTTCTGGCTGCGTTGAACAAAAGAAGTACTCCAAACGAGAATCACCCATATACAAGTTAATTGAATGGAAGCCATCTAAATGTCTCGACAAATTTTCTTGCCAGCTGTACATACTTTTAATAACAATTCTCTGCATGCTTAAGTCAGCAGTTTTAAGTTTGCGAGTTGATGCCAACACAATTGTTTTGTGTTGTTATGGGGAAAAAATAACAACTTTTATTAAAAAAGTTTCTTTTTTTACTTTTATTGCATTTAACATTTTTACTTTTTTCAATATCTAATACCAAATATGTGACACAAAAGTTAACCGCAAACGACATGCAACATGTTACAAGTAAAACAATTAAAAAAATAAGTTTTTTTTTCCAGATTAAGACGAGACACATTAAACAGAAAGTCTTTCATACAAGATATTTTGGGCAACAGTAGACTTGTTATTGCAAATAGTAGAGGCAACCACATTTCTGCTAATAGGAATTTTTCTCAGAGACTTGTTAAAGTTTATATTTTTAATAACTATTTAGCAAAATTGGGAAATATCATAGTACGAATAAAGGCTAAGAGATTGTGACTACTGGGACAATATGTAAAGACAACTCAAAAGGCCAATTTTTCCTAAAGGATTTATAGAAGTTTATTGAAAATCAAGAATATGAATTCGTGATTGCTGGGACAAGTTTAAGCGAACTTTATTAAGACCGAAGGATATGCATTTGTGGTTATTGGAACAAGATGTTGCGCCTACTTACAGGGCAATTCAGCATTATTTATACAATAGTTTTTATGATTTTTTTTTCAGAATTAAGAATAGAAATGTGTGACTACTGGGACAATATGTAAAGACTACCCCAGAAGCCATTTAGTATTTTTCTAGGAGGATTTATAGAAATTTATTGAGAAGGAATGATATGAACTTGTGACTACTGGGACAAGTTTAAGCGAAATTTATTAAGAGAAAAGAATATGCATTTGTGGCTATTAAGATAAAATGGAGCGACTACTTGCAGGGCAATCCAGCATTTTTTTGTTTGTTTTTATGATTTTTCAGAATGAAGGATATGGATTTGCGACTACTGGCACAAGAAAGTCAACAAATTCACTAAATTCAAGATTAAATTAAATCGCGTTTTTTTAAATCTCTAAAAAGTAGAATTTTTTACTTTAGGGGGACATCAAACTACTTCGCGGCCGTCATTGGCTTTATATATTTATATTTGAGTCTTTATATATTAAAAAACAGCTTTTACGTCTTTATACACTCAAAAGAAGAAATGATTAAATGTAGAAACGCGGTTAATCTAACCAGAGTCCAGACGAAGTTTCTAAATCCCGTTTTTGCCCTTCAACACACGAGCGATCATCATTAGCTTTTGACTTGTTGCGTCAGCTCCCTAAAATATCTCTTGCGTGAATGTGTCTGCTAATTTTAGTTTTCCCTAATATCCCTCAAGGTTTTCCCTTGCAAAAACACTTGAAACCTACAGCTGCCACATGTTGCACTGCCAAATAAACATTAAAATAAACTTTTATTTCAATTATTATCCATATGCTTGGCGCCAGGACATGCGTCCTACTTTGCCAACCGTTTAGTTTTTTAAGCTTAAAAATATTTAAATAAAGTTGGAAAATTTGTATCTCTCGTGAGGAAAACAGGAAAAAAAACTGCGTAATTGGAGTTGCATTTACAGGGAATAGTTTTAATTAAAAATTTTTAATTTTATATTTGTCACATTGAAAAATAAAAGAGACGAGAAAACTTAATGCAATTTTCCCAAGAAATAAGTTGTTTTCGTTTAATTCTTTTTATTTGTTTTTTTTTTTTTGTGTTCAAGTTGCATAAAACTTTATAAAATTCTGCAACTATCATTAACTGTGGGAGCTGGTTGTTTTGCTCTTCTGTTTGAAAAAAAAGAGCTGAAAACTATGATGTTTGCGTTCGGGCAGGCTACAGTTGGTCGTTGAGTTGCAAATGCAATGCGCGAAAAGAATTCTGTACAGTCTAGAGCTACAGCCTCAAACACACGGAGTGGCAGCCCTACGCCTTTGAAATCATTTATAATTTCAGTTACAGGGTACCACCACAGCCACAGGCGTTACGCATGACCATTAAGCAGTTGTTTTCTTGTTTTCCCCAAGAAAGGACAAATATAATTTTCGTTGTAAACTTTATCCTGTGTAGTTAATATTTCTTCTTCAGCTATTTTTTTCGTTATCCTGCAAATAACAACAAGTTTTAAATATTTTATTAAGCAGCTTGTACGTTTATTTGGTTTGTGTGATTTGCTCGATTTTGAAAATATTTCTGTTTTTCTTTTCTTTTATTTTCTTGGCTCTATAATACAGTTTTTATTCATTCGTTCACTCAGTCTTATACCGCTAAGTTATTCAAGTGATTTCTAGTACAAGAGTCAAGATTTTCCAACACTTGATGGTTTTTTTCCTCATTTTCTTCTATTTTTTTTTTTTTTTGGTTTGCAAATAATTTTTAGTTTTGCATAAAATTTCTTCTTTTCTTGTTATTGTTGGTTGGAGTTGAAAATCCGAGCAGGGGGCGGTGGCTGTTGTATTGGATTTATTCAAAACTACTTAATAGTGGTCGTGGCAGTGGCAGAGCGGCAGAGGTCGTAGTGGCTGTGGTGGAGTGGTGTTAGTGCTTCATGTTGTAAAGAATCCTTAAGATGGTAAATAAGAAATAAGATCTCATTAAAAGTTTAAACCACAAAGTTTATTTGCGAAAAAACATAAATAAAATGGAATGAAATATAAAAAATATGTTCTTATTCTTATTGTTGATAAACATGATTTTTGCTGGAATTGCTTACTTTTGGTTCTCTCTTTAAGCTTTTCATTTTGCTTTTCTTTTAATTTGGACCACTAAAATGTTTATGGGGGCGTAATAAAGTTATTGAGAAATATATATTAATATGCCCGGAATTGATTAATATTTGTCAAAAAATACAAAACGTATAAAAATCAACTTAAAAAGAAAACGCTGGAGGCATAAATACTTTGAGCACTTCTTTACTTTGAGAAAATTAAGAAATCTTAATAACTGTTTTATTTCAGAAAGTTAAATATTTATAGCAAATCTTCTCCGGCACAAAAGCTGAAAGCAAAGAAAAATGTTCGCCCCTACAAATAGTTTATGGTCAGGAAAGTTCAGTAAATATTTATCTTTATCAGCAAAGATATTTTTATTCAATATTTTTAATAGTCAGAAATTCTTCTTTCAAAATTCATCAACAACAAAATACAGAAAATTTATCAAACAAAATTTTGTTGAAAAAATTTTTATATTTTCTAAAAAAAAAATGCATCGATTAAGAAAACTTCCGATAGAAAATTTATCTAGTGTAAAAATTTTTATAGAAAATTTATCGATAACAACTACTTTCTAAAGAAAATTTTCTCAATAACACACAACTTTCGTAGAAAATATAAAAACATTTATTGATAATAAAAAAGGACGGAGGAAAATCTGGCGATAACGAAAACTTACTAAAGAAAATTGTTTGATAGTTAAAACTTTCTAAAGCAAATTTGCGTATAAAAAATATTTTTCATTGTAAAAGTTATCGATAACATCTTTAAAAAATAGAATTTATCGATAACAAAACTTTTTTAAAGAAAATTTATTGTTACAAAATTATAGTTAAAAAGCATTTGTTATAAAAAATCGATAATTAGAATTTTTATGGAATATTTAGCAATAACAAAGTTTAATACAGAAAATTTATATTAAAAAAAAAATTTGAAAAAAAGTTATCGATAACAATAATTACGCTCAGAAAATAATGCAAAAAGAAGAAAAAACCGCCATAAAAGTTGTAACAAAAATAAAACGTTTGTATAGAAAATTAAACGGTCACAAAATTTTGTCTAAAGGGTTTTATCGATAAAAAATTTCTGTAAAGAAAATTTATGTAAATTAAAAATTTTCTATAGGAAATTGATTAGTCAGAAAAATATTATCTTATAACATTTTAGATGACAAACTTTGTTTTATAGAAAATTTATTGTGGTAAATATTTTATAGAAGATTTATCGATAACACAAAAGATGAATAGAAAATTTATCTGAAACAAAAATGTTCAATGGAAAATTTGCACTAAGAATAGATTTTTGTTTTGTTGCATTGGAATCAAAAAATTTCTTAAGAAAATTCATTGTTTAAAAAATAGAAAACTTATCGATAGAAAATTTATTAACAACAACAGAAAATTTATCAATTTCATACCTAGTTTTTTTATTTATATTAATAACAAAAAATGTCAATAGGAATATTATGGATTAAAACTTTTATATAAAAAATATATCGATAACTGTAATTCTAAGGATGGAAAATATTTCGTTAATTAAGACTTTCTGTAGAAAATTTTGTATAATTGAATTTCTTGTTAATTAAGATTTTCTGTTGAAAATCTTCTTTGGACATCAAATGCTTTTGATTACAAAAATATAGTTTAAAAATTTACCACTTTTCTTTTATTAACTTTTAATTTTTGCGTCACATCTACTTTTCGAATTCGAATTGCGAATACCAGTAAAATATTTAAAAGTAATTAAAATCAAATATTTTCACAAAAGGCCATTTGCCTCAAGCATTTATGTGCTCAAAACAGGGAGAAAAAAATGGAAAACTTTAACATTGTACAGATTCCAATTTTAAACATAATTTCAGTTGATGATTTCACACGAATGTTTAATAAAATGTTGCATATTTATGTGAATGCGCTCGGACAAACATAAATATTTGTGTGAACGTATTCCAGCAATTAAAACATAAATTCTCATATATTTTCTGTATCTGTTTGAGTGTGTGTGTGTGTGTGTGAGCTCTTTTTATATCCGGTGAACAGAAAAATTTTCAGTTTGCATATCTCTACTCTACACACACATACACACATACATTTCCGTACACAAGTTGTTGCGAGTGTGCATTGGATGATTTGTTGCTGTGGCAACACTCGCTCACAAACAATGCACGACACATGTTTATAGTATGTGGCAAAAATACACACACGCCTGTTTGGGTGTATGTTGATAATGTGTGAATACATGTTTCAAAAGTATGTCTTTTTGTTGTGGCAAATTCAACTGCTTCACATCCAGCCCTGTACAGTTCTGTTAAAATGTGATTGTTCATTTGACTGACCATCACAATAATAAATGTGTAAATGTGGAATTTATGTGTCTATGTGTGAGTGAGTTTGATGTGGCATTGCCTTCGTGTCTGTGTCTGTATGTGTGTGTGTGTGTGTGTATTTGTGAGTATATTATGCACTCAGCCGTATTAAATGTTACTTGACCATCATGCAAAATAATTTAACGAATTTTACAGGAATGCACGTGACTGAACATGTTCAGTCATGTTTGTCTTTATGTAAAGATTTTTTTGTTACAAAATTTGCATTTAAAACATTCCTGAAATGCCTTTTTTTTACCTGCTGAAAAAATTAGCGGGAGGTATAGTGGAGTTTTTCCTACAATTGTTACAAAACAATTTCTGTCGATATGTACTTTGCTGTCGATAGCAAAAGTTTTTTCCAGAAATTTAAGAAATAAATAAATGAATTTCGGGAATTTATATTCTAAGCGAACATTTTTAAAAATAGCTCAAAAATGTTAGTTCCCAAATTTGTGTAATTTTTTGGCAAAAGTACTGGGATTCTTATATGAAGGACACCCTACACCTGAGAGCTATTCACATGTGTGCGAATATTTAGGAGTATCCGTTTTTTCATTCATTTGCCACTTGAGCTTTTACAGGTTCGAAGTAACAACATCCGTTTCCGGTTGCCTCAAATGGCAAATCAGCTTATGCGTGCAGGTGAATGTTTTTTTTGCACTTGTGGGACATAAATCGTCGGCAGTGCTTTTGTGTGTGCAAGTTTTTTTCTTTTAATTGGTGCAACCAGTAATTTTACGTTTATATCCCTTTTGTTTTTGGTCATATCCAGGCATCGCTTATTTAAGTTAATGGCCATTGCCGTATAGAGTGGCGCATAAATTTTCAAGTCAAATTAATTTTAAATACAAGTGTCTGTGTGGGTTAAATTTAATGGCAGCCCCAACAACTACACACACACACACCTGCAACAGAGAAACGAAGAAGCGGAGAGAAAAACTGCAGTTAGTGCAGTTTTTGTGCAACACGGAGACATGTTGGTGCATGCAACTTTGTAGGTGTTTGATTAAGGTGTGACGTGGCTGAATTTATGTTAACTTTATTGCATATTTTAGCTTTACAATAGACGTGAGTTTTACATTTTTTTCTACTGTCGTTTGGGCATTTCAGTCGTCGAGGTGAGAACAACTTTGCAAATGTAATTAAAGTCAAATGTTATTAATTGCCCAAAAATGCAATAATTTTTCAATTTTGATACACAATTAATTTATAGAATTCATTTAGTTTTAGTTAATTGAAATATAAATTACGCACATGGAAAAATTTGTGAAATATTTAGTTTTACGCAATAATTTACAAAACTTTTTTATATTAAAAAGAAGAAAACATTAAACAACTGCAGGTTTGTCCACAGAAGAGAAGGCCCGCAAGTGAGAACACAGTAAGAAAAACTTACAAAAATTTTAGATTCTTTTAGATTTTGAGTTAAATTTTCTATAAGTTTTTTTCTGTAAATAAATTTTCAGAGGAAAATAAATATTTTTTATAAAAAAAATTGTTAATATATAAATTTTTTAAAGAAAATTGCTAATGAATGAATTTCTTGAGAAAAAATTTGGGGAAAAATTTCGAAAATATCAATTTTTTAAACGAATTATCGTTTAACATCAGTTTCTTGTTATCGATAAATTTTCTATAGAAACTTTTCTTCACCAACAAATTTTCTAGAGAAAAATGTTATCGATAATTTTTTTAAGAACATTTTTCTTATTAATTAATTTTCTACCGAAAATCTTTTTTTCAATAAACTTTTTATACAAACTTTTTGTTTTCAATAAAATATTTATTCATTTATTTATAAATTTCTTGGAACAAATTAATGAACAAATTAATGGACAATTTTGTAATAAAATAAAATATTATTAGCCATAAAATTACTTATGGAAAACGTTGATATCGATAAATTGTCTATAAGACTCATACATTTTTTCTACAAAATTTTGTGTTGCCGATAATATTTTTTTATAGAAAATTTTTGTTATCGTTAAATTTTTGTTACCGATTAAATTTTTATATAAAAACATGTTCTTGATAAATTATCTGCGTAAACTTTGTGACGTTTTGTTGCCTTTTGATAGAAGAATTTAGTGCAAAGAAATTATTTTTTATCAAAATGAAAATATCGAGAACAATAGAGAGAAAGATATCGAATGCAGTTGCGTTGAAATAGTTATTGAGGCAAAAGTTTGAAAGTTGAAATTTTTTTCAGAATAACGAAACTGATTTAATTGAAATAATATATTATTGTGGCGACTTATGGCGGTCCCAATACATTTTATAATCATGCAAGAAGTTGTTATATATTCTGGGTTTATAATATAAAATAATCTGGTGAAAAAAATAATCTTTAATGTTCCAACATTTTGCACTTATTATTGTACTTTTATGGAAAATTTTTGTTAATATAGAGAATCGATAAATTTTCTTAAAACAAAATTTGTACTGAAAATGTTTGTTATCCGTAACCTTTTTGTTATCGATATGTTTTTAGTACTTTATATGGAAACATTTTAATAGCACCAAATTTTCGGTGCAAAAATTTTGCTGGTGAATATTTTGTTTTACTTTTAATATTGGCCATATCAAATTTTTCCTGACTAATATATATTAAAGGATATATAAAGCATATAAAAGCTGACTTTTGAAAACCCTTCTTTTCCTGCCAAAATGATTGCTTCAAAATACGATCTTGTTTAGATGCTCAGAAATTCCGCTCTACCGCTGAAAATAGTTTTGCTTGTTTGCTTTAATTGAAACTTAAAAATGAATACAAAAGTTGTTAAGAACCGTTGGCTTATTTTTGCCGCAATTAAACAACTTTGCATTCATTCGGTTCTTTTCTTCGCCAAACTTCTTTGGCAGCAGACAAGGTGACATCATGCGAACGCATGAATATGCAAATGAGGGCATGTTCATTAATTTTGCGTAACTTACAAGCAATTGACTATTTACTAGTGTTACACATGATATTTAGAACTGGCAACTACATTCGCCAGAATATAAATGTAAAGGAGAAAAGAACATGCCAGCAATGTCCTCTTCAATTAAAGTTCTTTTAAGTAGTGTTTGTGCAGATAGTTAGTGTTAATGACTACGAGGACAATGATAGTGACGCTGGCGACGGTGACGGTGACGTTGACGGTGACGTTGACGGTGACGACGTTGTGTTCAGTTCAGTTGAGCCGGTTGCCAAACAGGAAAGATGGTTGTAGTTATTTTGGATTTTTTCTATCATGCGTTCAGTTTCTGGTTGCTGTTTGCGGTGTCTCTTAAATGAATGTGTCTGTGTGTGTGTGTGTGTGTGTGTGTTTATTTGTTTTTGTTTTCGAGTGCTAAAGTATTCTCGAAGGATATAAAAGGTGCACTTAACGGTGTAGTGCCATTGAGTGTAACACAAGAAAACCAGTAGAAACTATTTCTTTAACAGGCAAATAAAGAAAGGAATCGCTTAAGCCAAAATAAGTCGAATATTATGAAATGTCTGTATTTGTAATATTTTATTCTCTAAAAATTGTCCTTGGGCTCTCGCTTCAACATTAAAATTTTCTACAGGGTGTAAAATTTTTTTACATATTGTTTTTTTTGTTGTCGTTTTAGTCTATTTTAGCCTGTGGTGGCTGTGGCTTGTATCGCCAGGAGTCTTTGACATCGATATGGGATTTCATTAAATATTAGTAAATGTTGCTGATATTACAGCTGCTGCTTTTATTATTGCTGTTGCTGTTCGCCATAATGTTGTCTAGTTTTTGCTTAATTGATTGTAAGTTCAACTTGAATGTGTTTTGCCATGAGAAGAGAATAAATAATCAAACGAGGGTGGTTATTAGGAAAGCCCACATGTTGTATGTGTCATAAACGTTTAATGTAAATAATATTAATATATATAAATAAAGTTTAAATAATATTAATAATCGGCTAAACTTCAATGTAGTAAAAATGTTTTACAATGTTCTGCTCCACCCTCGTTCGGTTCTAAGTGAGTGCCGCTGATAGGCAACAGCTCGACTTTTGCGCATCAAACACATTTGTTGGGAAATCACAAAAACGTGTTGAATATTTTCACGCATAAAATATCAAGTGTTTTGCGTTCTTACTATTTTTTTGCGCGTCGTAGTTCTGTTCCATTTATTGCCCTTTTTGTGATGCCTTTTTGTAATGTTTATTAAACATTTAATATGCATAAAACATGTAAGAGAATTAATTAGTAATACATCTTTACAAATGAATACATGCTAAGAAAGATGGTTAATTAGTATTGAAAATGACGAGCCGGGAGGGAGGGAAAACTAATGGAAGCCGCCTGTGATTATGAATTCTGACAAAAAGGAGTTCCTTTTAATCATAATTATCGTACTGCAACAGCAAGTTATGAAACTTGTTGGAATATTAAATTGGCAGATGTTTTGATGGATGTCTACGTTTGAATATCAAGTTATTAATGAAGAATTTGATTAGAAAAACTGGCGCTGTGGCAAAGAAAATACTACAACAAACACATATTAGAATAACAAAAAGTCCTGTGACAGATTTTTATACACTGAATTTCCTTGGGTTTGTTGGACAAATTTCAGGATTACAAAACTATTCTATTAAAAGTTTTTGTTATAGAAAAAAATTTAGTAGATTACCAAAAAAAAAAAAAACTCTGTAGAAAATTTATCGATAACAAAAATATTCTACATAAAGTTTAACGAGAACATAAATTTTCGAAAAATTATTTATCGATAACAAATATTTTCTTTAGAAAATTTACAGACCATAAAAATAATAAATAAGAAATATATCGATAACATAAATTTTCTATGGAAACTATTTCGTTAACAGTCTTCTTGCGTAAAAAATTCACCGAAAACCGAAAACTTCCCTTTAAAGTTTTAATAATAAAAAAAATTTAAAGTTGATAACAATTTGTAAAAAAATATTATCGATAGCTGAAATCTTCTTACAAAATTTATCGATACAAAAAGTTTTCCATCAAAAAATTTATGGGTAAAAAAAAATTTGAGCAGAAAATCGATCAAATATTCTATAAAATATTTCTATAAAAAATTTATTGATAACAAAATTTTTTCTTCTCTGCTATCGAGAACATAACATTTTTGTTGGCAAATTAAGCAATAACGAATTTCTACTGAAATATTATCCATAACATAACTTTCGCGCGACAGTTTATCGATATCAAAAAATGTCTGTAAATAGTTTATCGATAACAGAAGTTTTGTGAAACAAATTTATCGCTAACAAAAAGTTTTATAGAAATTTTATTGCAAATAAAAATTGTTTACAGAAAGTTTATGGGCCACGAAAATGTCCTTTTAAAATGTTATAAAACGAAAAAAACGTTGCTTAAAGAATTTATTGACAGAAAGAAAATTGTCTAGAAATTGCATCTTATTTTTGTTTCATCCAGTTTTTCAACACAAAATTTAAAGCTGCATTGAACTTAAACAGGTGTTGGAAACTGAACTCTAATACGCATCGGAAATAAAAGCTTTTTCGTGCTCGTATTAAGCCAAAGATATTGAAACTCAAAACTGGTCGCAGACACACCCTTTTTTCCAGTCTTAAACAATTAGTAATTTATCATACTAATCGACAAATAACTGCAGTTTATCTGTCAGATACGACCTAAGATTTATCAAATGAAATAGTAAAAAAAAAATGTATTTAAAATCTGCAGAAAAGCAAAAAAGAGCAGAAAAATCACCGTCTTGAACACAAAACATTTAAAAGTAAAACTAAAATAAAAACGACTAAAATGCCACGATATGTTCACATTAATTAAGGTCAATTATAATTCTTTATAATAAAAGAAAACAATAATAAATTCAGTGCCAAACAAGACCAGAGTATTTAAAAAAGAAATAAAAACTTGGAACAAGAATGAGACTGAGACTGAGACTGAGACTGAAAAAAAGTAAAAGTAAATTGCAGTTAAAGTTCTGGCAAACCGAAACCAACTGAGTTGAACAAATAAATAAATGTTTTAAAAAACAATTATATCTATAATTATAAATCTTTTTGCATTTTTTAAACGTACCACAAGCCCACAACTGAAACTACAACTAGAACTATATTTTTTTTTCAAAATAAGACTAAGAAAAAACATTTTGTTTCTAAATCATGGGTTGGGCTTAATTTAAAGGTTTTAACCTTAAATTTATTGCAGAATTAACTTTTTATTACAGTATATTTTTATTAGTTTAAATTTTATAGTTTTAACCCTTTTAACTTTGATTTTTGCATTCTACTTGAACTCTTGTGTTCAATATTTTTTTTTTGTATCTGTTTTTTTTTTTTTTTACTTGCATGTGTTGCAAATGGAGCAGGTTAGTTTCGGTTTTGCTACAATTTACTGCCGTCTAGTGCCGCATGTAGAATATTTTATTTGCATTTGTTTTGTCTCCTAATGTTTTGTAATGGTTTCCGAGCATTGTTTATGTTTATGGTTTTATAAATGATTACCATTTCGGTAGGATTCATTACGAGCTGGAAGTTCTGAGAGACCATTGAAAGGGGCAGTAAGAATTAAGATCAGAATCCCTACGTGTTGGTTGGGCAGTGAGAAGCAACGCTTTTTGGGTTACATTAATTAAAGATTTCAAATCATTTATTTCTTATGGGCGCCAATAATTATTTATAATTAGCATGCAAGTCTTATGTGTAATCTACTTCTACAGAAAATTTTATTTTCTATTTTATTTATATTGCAGATAAATTTTTTATAAAAGAATTCCGATAAATTCCTTAAACAAAATTTCTGTTATCGATACATTTTCATTAAAAAACTATATTTGATAACTTTTCTGTACAACATTCTTACAACATTTTTGCTATCAATAAAATTTTTATAGAAAAATTTTGCATTTTTTATAGAAAAATTTTATTTAAGCATAAATTTTCTATAAAAAATTTTAATAATCGAAAAACTTCGTCTTGAAAATTTCTAGTAGCCAGAAAATTTCTATATAAAATTTGTGTTGGCGATTATTTTGCTAAGACGAATTCTTAATTAAAATGAAAATTATTGATACATATTTTGAAATAAATTTTCTGTAATAAATTTTCTGTTATCGTTATAAAGTTAAAAAAGAGAAATAATTTGTTATCGACGGCTAAAACACTTTTACAACGATAAATATTCCGTAAAATATTTATGCTATCCATAATTTTTTTTTTAATTTTTGTTAATAAATTTAAAAAAAAATTTTAGTTATCGATTAATTTAAAAAAAAAGTATTATTGTTTAATTTGCAATTGAAAATTTTAATTATCGATAAATTTTAATAGAAAATTTTGGACATGGTTAAATTTTTTTGTAGAAAATTTTTGTTATCGATAAATTAATTATCGAAAATTTTTATTATCGATAAGTTTTCTATTAAAAAACTTTTGTTATCGATAATTTTTTGTTATCTTGTAATTTTCTGTACAAGATTGTTGTAATTTTCCATATAAAATTTGCTGCTATCGAAAAAATTTTTCGCAACAAAAGTTTTATTATGGATCAATTTTCATGAAGAATATTTTTCTCGTCATAAAAGTATTAAGGACGGAATTGAATTTATATTTATATACCAACAATGACGCGAAACTTTTGAACAGCAGTATAAAAAACTTGTCTATTTGCTGGTTTAGCAAATATTTAGTAGAAATAAAATTAACTTTTAACCAAATTGTATTGCCAGCCATAAGCCCATAATACCTTTTAATGCCCTCTCAGCCGCTTACATTGTAGGGTATGGAGACCATAAAATATCAAACTATAATTCCGCCAACATGTCTGTAGCGCTGTCTGAAGGAGTGAAAATGTACAAATGAACGAGCGAACGAGCGAACGAACGAACGAACGAATGAATGAATGAATGAAACTTTATGCAACCAATTGTTACAAAAATTTATTGCTCACGCGTTTAGAGTTAAAACGTCATTTATTACCAATCACATTTGAATTTATGGCAATTTATTGACAGTGAATTATTTTCTTTGGATTGCATGAAGAAACACAACAAAAGCCCAATAATCCCAAGAACGGCCATACAAAATTAAAGAAAAGTGGAAAAAAATTATGCTGTAAAATATTTTTCATCTCTCAGCAATAATTTGTTGTCGTCAATACACTTTTTATTCGATTTCCTACCAGCGAAGTGAGATTTTCTTTTTGTTATTTTTAGTTTTTTATTAATTAAAATTAAAACCTAAAAATGTTACTTGTCTATTTCAATTTATTATTATTGAAGTGAGCTTTTAACCGATATTATTCCGTATTCTGTGTTTCGTGTACCTTGTACCTGACTTCCTTGGTGTTGTTGCCACAGCGTTGTACTCGTACCTCCCGCAATTTAAACTAGTTTGCCTTTTGCTGGAAGAAGTTTTTTTTTACAGGATTTGCTCAGTTCAGTAAAGCTGTGTGCTGTGTGCTGTGTGTGTGTGCTATTGATCGTTATCTATAGATTTTTAACTGAGAATACAAGTTTTATTGCATGATGATGCCTTTAAATTTTGCTGTCGACTTGTTAAGCATTTAAAACCGTTTGCTCTTTACGATTGTAATCAACACTAGGCAGAGCGAGAGACGGACGGCCGGCAGACAAATGGTGGTATGGAGAGATGGCTGGACGGACACCAGCTCACATGCAACGAGTGTGTCGACTTACCTGTTCGGTTGTTTCTGTACTTTTTTATGTTGTGCTGTTGCCAACAAACTTGCATTCGTCCAAAGACAATTGTTTGAGCTTTTGAGTTAGTCTGGTTTTTGCTAAGAAGCATTATTACTGTTTGTTGGCAACGTTGTTGCATGTTGCTATGATGATGCTTTTGTTTATTGGTTTTTAGGACATTTCAAGGTTTTTTGTTTGCTGTAATTGACAGTTGTGCAATTCATGATTAAAATGCAGCAAGGAAAAAATTAAACATTTATGGCCGGCTCGGACAGAAAATACAAATATTGAAAATCATTTAAAAATTACATAAAGTGTTGCAAACCGATGTTAATATGCATTTGCTTTGTTAAAACCGCTTGAGTTTGAAACAGGCAATAGCCCAGAAACGCAGCTGATGAACACTTAATCCCCCACAATGCAAAATGGATTCTGGGTGGTCCTCTTGTTCAATCATATTTTATTCAGAAAAGTGAAAAGCGCCTAAAGAAAATTAAATTTTATAAAATAAACCAAATTTTGCCATTGAGTATATTTATAATTTGCTTAAGAACCTTTTAAATTGCATCTTTCAAAACTCTCAAATTTGGAACAGTACATTTTCAAAAACACCCTTTTAAAAAGTATCCCTTTAAAAAGTAACTTTATAAAAACTACTCTTTTAGAAAGCAGCTTTACAAAAAGTACCCTTTTAAAAAGCAACTCTATAAAAAGTACTTTTGAAAAAGTAGATACTTTTAAAATGTATCCTTATAAAAAGTACCTTTTTAAAAAGTACCTATTAAAAAAGTACATTTTTAAAGAGTACCTTTATAAAAAGTACCTTTATAAAAAGTAGCTTAATAGAAAGCACCTTTATAAAAAGTATCTTTTTAAAATGTACCTTTATCTATCTTTTTAAAAAGTATTTATTAAAGCATTGCCTTTTAAAATAAGTAGTTTCTAAAAAGTTAGGTTTTTAAAAAAGTAGCTCCTTAAGGAAAGTACCTTTTAGAAAAAGTAACTTTTCAAAATAATGCTATTCAAATGAGTGCCTTTTAAAGGAGTGTCTTTTTAAAAAGTATTTTTAAAAATAATTATCTAGTTTTAAATAAACGTTTTATCAAGAAGCACTTAAATATTTAAACAAATATTTGGGAAAGTTACCTTTAAAAGAAGTAGCATTTAGAGTACTTTTATAAAACTTCCGCGGAAAACTTTATTTTGTTAAGAGTAGTTTTTAAAAAAACGTGCAATAGAAATAATGATTTTTAAAATAAACAATATTTTACAAAAGTCTCTTAAAGAGAAAACATTTTATGAAAAAAACTTTTTAAAGTAGAAGATATCTTTCAAAAACCACTTTTTAAGAAAGTTGGCATTCAAGAAAATATATGTATTTTAAATTATAGTACTTTAAAAAGATGTTGCTCGAAAAATAAAGAAAAAAGTACTTTTTGAAAAAAAAAACCATAATTTAAAAAACCACATTTCAAAATAGTTTCCTCTAAAGCGTTACTTTTCAAAAGTTGTACCTTTTTGTAAAAAAAACAAATAATTTTTTTAAAAGCACCTTTCTAAGGAAAAATTGGGAAGCTTAAATGGGCATAAATTGTTAAAGTCCTTAATGTTTTTCTTTCAAGTTCTATAAAAATATTTATTAGCTATTGCACTCTTAGATGATAGCGACGAGATCAGGAGACATTAACACGGAGTATATCAACTCCTTTAATACTGCACTGCAAACATATTTATATTATTAATATTATTCGGTCTTAAATATTTGTTGTTTTCATGGGAGTTGAACAACAATTTTGTTTAATAATTTGAGATATAAAATTGGTTTTGAATCGGGTTAGAATTATTTGCATACAAACACAAATATAACAGATTTTTTATGACATTGATGATGCAACACAAAATAAAAAATATGGAGCTTTTATGACAGTTTTTTTTAAATAAACACATCAGATCTGCTTTTCTCGAAAAAACGAACTAAATCGGGGGGGAAAATATTAACAAAATATATGACTCATTATGAGGTTATAGCGCAACATAAACGGCCAGTAAAATCGCGCGGCAGACATGTATTAGACTGAGAACAGGCAGCCACAAAGCGTTGAATTAGCTTTAAGTCACAGACATAAAACTGAAGCTTAATTTGAAATCGACAAACATTCCAGCCAAATAAACAAAAGCTAAAGAGGACCGTAAAACGTATTGCATTGTGTTCGAAGAAAACCAAATTTTAATAAAACTCAACTTAAACCGCGAATAAAAGAACCCATAAATTATAAGAAGCTGAAATTTTATGGCGCACATACGTTCGTTTCCTGCTCTAAATCCAACCGCAAAAAGAAAACCCCATGAAATGTTTGAAGAAAAAAATGGATTTAATATTATTGGTATTGTTTTCCCTTTTGTTTTATGATTTACAGCTTTTTGTTGCCAGTTGGCGAAAAAGTAACAAAAACAATAAGTCTTTGGTGTTCAATATGACTTTTAAAGGTTTTCAAGTTCGCAGACTTAAGCAACACAAACAAAAGTTCAGAATATTGCGAATGCGATACAAGCGTGTGTCAAACGAAACGCTGGAGAAGAGAAATATGAATAAAAAATATATAAATCTAATAAAAGTTGCAACAATAAACACACAAATTTGGCCACAGGGCAGCTTTTGGGATATGGCAGCACCCTGTTAATCCTTTAGAAATTGATAATAAAGAGAAAAGATATACATAAACAAATAAGTCTACATACATACACACACAGAGCTGGAAATCATAAACCCTGTTGATGATTGAAGAACAGCGCTGTAAATCATAGTGAAGGGTTTGAAATATTTAAAACTCGACTGGCAAGAAGCAGACAAAAGGAAACCAGTTTAAACAGTTTATTAACTCGAGATATGCAACAGTGACCAGAAGCAAGAAATTTTCAAGAACAGAGGGATTTTTCTAAAATAATATAGGAAAATGCCAACTTTTCAAGAGCTTCTCGAAACTTCTGCCCTTTGTACTCACAATTATTTGATTTAAGTCTGTGCGCTGGCTGATACTGCAAAAAATGCAGCAAAACTTAAAACACCTCTAATGACTTGTGTTAATTTCTATTTTTCCCGACTTACTTGCTGACCATAAATTTATCCACAAAGACATTGTTTAACCTTCTCTTCTACTGTTTGTCTGAAATAAAAATAAATAAAATTCTTTAACTACAAATCTCTACCTTCAGTTAAGATTTGTGGCAAAACAAAAGAGCAAAACGCCAGCAAAAAGAAAAGAAAAGAAAAGAAAAGAAAAGGTGCCGCTAAAAGGAATCTGAAAAGTTAAATTAAAGAGAATTTCAACTTTCTGCTGCTGAGGAGAGCTTCTAACAGTCAAATACTAGCGAACATTCAGGACGACACTGGCAGGTAAATTGTTGTTGCTGGAATAAAATTAATTTAACCCAACAGCACTGAGATAAGGACAGTTGAAAGGAAGACCACTAATAAATGTCTGTGTAAGTTGTTTTCTTACAACCTGCGTTGGGGTTTTTTTCCCTCCCTCTGTTTAATCCGGCTGTCTGTGTATCTGTCTGCTGCTCGGAATAAAAAGTAACTTAAAGCTACAAACTACCAACACCCTCTAATGACTTTAATTTCTTTTTAGCAAATAAAAAAAAATATAAGAAATAAGAACGTAATAAACTTTCATATCCTTTCTTACTATTGCACTCTTTTTTGTCCGAAAAATAAACATCAAACCCCCTCCCCCCCCCCCCCCCCAAAAAAAAAAACATAACGAAAAACGAAACAACAACCAGCAAAATAATGAAAAGTACACGTATTCGTTATAGAAAATGTTTAAAATCTGTGAAAAAAAATGTTGTTAGCAAAAAGAAGAGATAAAATAAAAGTGAGATTTTTTATCGTTTTGCGGTTCAACTGAGCTTAACGTTCATTCACTCGGGCCAGTTCCAGCCTCCCACCCACTTTTATTTCTAGTTGGCAGCAGAGGTTTCTCTATACAGGTATTTTTTTAGCCTTTTTTTTTTATTAATCTAAAGCAAATGAACATCAGTAATTTAGTGCATTTTATAAAAAAGGATTCATATTTGTAAAAGTAGACAAAAAAAAAATGTTAAGAAATGAACAATCAGAGTGACTTAAATAGTTGAGCGGAAAATGTGAATGTTTATAGCTCATTCATACAATCGTATCGTCTTATAGTCATATAATCATAATATCATATAATTATATAGTCACATAATCTTAGAGTTGTATAATCATATATCATATTTTCATATAATCATAAATCATAATAATAAAATCATATATATAATCAATATAACTGTATATTCATATAGTCCTGAAATTTGTATAATCATTTAATACACACAACATCATATGATCACATAATCAATAAATCATATGATCATGTGATCTTTCGATATAATTATATGATCAGGTAACTGTATAATCATATGATCTTATAATCATCTAATCATGTGATCTAATAATCGTATAATCATATAATCATATGATCATATAATTACATAATTATATAATTCATAGCATCATATAATTATATAATACTATAATCATAAAATTGTATAATCATTTAATCATTTAGACCAATAATTACATAGCAATATAATCATACATCATATGTCACATATGTCACACAATCATATAATTTCATAATCATATGGGCATGTAATCACCTTATCATATAATAATATATTATATGTATCATCATGTAACCATAAAATTATATAATCATATGATATAATCATATAATTGTGTAATTATATAATCATACATTTGTATAATCGCATCATATACTAAATTAGTCATATAGTACTATAATCATCTTATTTCAATCTTATAATCATGTTAACACATAATCCTAAAAATATTATCTTACAATATTATAATCATTTTATTATACATCATAATCATGTTATTGTCATATTATCATAAGCCATAGAAGTTATAAGCCACAGTAGAGATAGATTTAATTCCAGAATAGTGGAAAGTACATACAAGTTGTGATTGTACTTATTATTATCTTTACATAAATTTACCCAGAGTGGACGAGAAGAGGAGAGTTTAAAAGTGACACGATGATAAAATCGTTTAGACATCGAATGTTTGGTGCGGAGTGCTGAAAAAAATGGTTAAAATGCTAAGAAAAGTATTTTAAATTAAAACTGGAAAGTAACTCTTAGTCCTCTTTAATTTTGTGCCCGGCGTCATTTGAAAATGTATAATAAATTGACGAGACAGTTCTCTGTCCATCAAAGATTATCAGTGGCGCGTGCTTTTCACCCCTTTTTTATAAAACAAAAAAAAAACTATAACATACCGGATGAAACGGACTTTATTTGATTTTAGTGTTTGAACAGACAATAACTTTGTTACATATAAGACAGGAAAAAAAAAATGCAAGAAAAGAAATTACACCTGTTATACGCCCACACAAATACAAGACGCCAACGAACGAACAAAATAAAACAATTTCAAAATTTTTTAAAGCAATCAAATATTACTCAAGGAGAAATTCATTTCTTTGCGTTGTCTGTCTTGCGGCCACAGAACCCAGAAATGATTTTGTGCAATTTCAGAGCTGCGTGTTTGCGTTACCAAATTGTTCTACCTTTATCAACATGCTGGCCATTTAAATGCCAAGAACTTAAAGTTTATTTTGTGGATTTGTTGCGAAACATTTTATTCCATTACACAACTATTTCTCTTTTCAGTTTGTCTTTCGTTTAACAACAAAGAAATCGCAAAATACTTGTATTTTGGCAGTTTTAGTTTGCGAGTAATTCGAAATCTTCGCTTAAGACAATTGATAAGATTCGCCAGAAAACAGAAATATTTCTGCTGACAAAACAACATATTGTTTTATTTTGTTGTTCTTTGTATTTGGGAAAACTCTTTATTTAATAAAATGTTACTGTTTGTAATTTAATCAATTACTCGAATGATAATGGAAAATAGGAAGGAAAAGGGAACAATAGAAAATATTTTGCTGAATAAACTTTTGCCAAAGAGAGTTACAAGGTGTTTTATTAAATTTGTAAGCAGCAAATAATACAATCTTAACATCTTAATAATATAGAATCTTATCTATTTAATAAATTACTTATCGCAATAATTTATTAGCAGTTGATGGTTGCTTCATTACAAAATTTTTCACAAGATAATCTCTATTAAATATCAAACTGGGCGATAAAGGGAATATAATTCCATAGATATAAATTTTATCCTGTTTTAGGTTAGAAATGAGTTTTTTAATTGTGGGTTCCACTCCGTAATGTTTCGTTTTTCTTGCTCTTTATTACCTGTCTTTACTCTGAAGTGCATTAAATTTAAAAACGATCTGATATCCTTTTAAAACGTCTAATTCCGGCTTCCGTGTTTTACTTGTAAAATCGCAGTTATCCTTTTTGTGTCTAGTTTGGAAAAAACTTTAACACTACAAACAATTGTACAGGAAGCTTCAGTAATTTAGTTTTCTTTATCTAAAAATTCATATTTATATACACAGATTTAGCGCTTATAAATCCCTATTTGAGTCTGTGGTTTTATGGACAATTTTTGAAGCTTTTGACTTTGTAGAGCAGACCTGCACGTGTAGGTGGGTGTGAGTGCCTGAAAGTGCGTTACCATTTAATTAAAGATATGTGCTCTTAAAGTGTTATTTTGCTAGGAAATAGAACTTATGTATTATTTTTAGCGAGAAATAGAAAGTATTATGTCCTCAGGGATGGGAGTTCAAGCCAAAATATGTAATATATTGACTTAGAAATGCATTTTGTTTAACTTATTTATTTGCAAATTGATATTATTTATTAGGAAATATAAAATAAATCCAAAGTTGTTATGCTTAGAGTGACACTTTCATTTTTCTTACGTAAACAGCAATCTTCGTCGAATCGACGATAGGTATATAAATAGGTGTAACGATGTAAAGTATGACCAGATGTTAAACCTATTCTTTTAAAAAGTGTGTGGTTTTCCTCAAAAAATTATTTTTTATATTAATCAAATTAAATAATTATTTAAAAATTAAATATTAAATTATTACAGAACTATTCGGCTTGTATTATTTTGGGAAACAAAATATAGCTCCCGTGGCAGCAAAGCTTTTCCGTATAACGTTTTAAAGTATTTTAAATTTTTTTTGCTTTTATAAAATAAAAGAAATAAAATTCTAAAAACCTATAGAAATTTATGGCAACATGAACCGAACAGGAAATATAAAAATAAAAAGAATTAATAAATAAGAAATCTCCCAACATTGAACTTTTTCAATAAAAAACCTCAAAAGCAACTACAAACTTTAGAATGTGAACTGAAGTGAACCTATAATTTTAAGCTGCCTCCCTCTAGACTCCCGGTGCTGCAAATAATTGTTGTTGTCTTCTTATACGTTTTCGTTGTTGTTTTTTGTTTGTTTTTGTTTTGTTTCATTTTATATATTTTGGTTTTTCAAATGCTGTGTTGAAAATTCCATATTAGTTACGGTCATAAATCTTGTGGTCGCATCTTGAATTTATGGCCTAAAAGCCGTCGATTTTTTTGTTGTTGTTGTTGTTTGTGTTGTATGTAAAGTGGCAACTTAAGGTTAAATAAACATTTTAGCCTAAATCAAGTATTTGTGGGGCGATTTTAAGATATCATAAGAAGAGCACAGAACACGGACAAAACGAGGGAGGGATAAAAATTTTTCGGCAGAGAAACATTTCAAGGAGAAATATTTGGCCACTAAATATTTGTATGTTAAAAAGGAATGGGTGGGCTGAAGTCAACAGCCAAACGTGCAGTATTAGATATGATTTTCAAATAATTGCCACCGTTAATGGCAAAGTTGCTTTAAAATCTGTTGAAGGGAGAAATCAGCATTAACAAAATAGGTCCTTTTAATTTTTATGATTGTAATTAAAATGGCGAAAGCAGCAGATCATCAAAAAGCATTAACGTTTTCTTAAGAAATTTATGAGTGGTGAAATAAGTTTTCTTTTCTTTTTCTATCAAATTTACTGTAAAAATATGATTTTGAAAATTTTCCAGGCCATGAAAATCGTTGAAATCAACATGTTGCTTTAGTTCATAAAACCCTTTTTTAAATGTTTTTTTTATTAGACTGTAGTAGATATTCTCATTTACAAGGTTTAAATTTAAAGAATTTTTGGAAAAATGAAGGCAACTAAAATACTCATTGCAATAAAGTTTTCTAATCTGTTTTAACTGCATATTAAGTAACGTCTAGTTGTAGTGTCTTTTTGCAGCACCATTAAACCGAAATGTTAATGTCATCATCATCAGCATCGTCATCTTCGTACGCATATCAAACCCAAAAACCAGTCAAAACTATAACCATAAAAATATCCACTTTGTCTAAATTGCTGGGACAAGATAAACTCAGTCGCACATGCAGCAAATAATGCAAACAAAAACTGCCAACAAAATTTGACAACATTCTATAAATGTTCGGTTCTGAAAACGATTTTTAACATTAAAAATTACATACAATTTTGGGCCAATTGTTATTAGCAACGTTCAGCTTGAAATTGCATCGTCTGCTAAGCGGAAGTGGCAGCATTAAAAAGGTATGAATTTGTATGTAAATGTAAAGGGTGTTCTTGGTTTGTTTTTTTTTCACTTATTAGATTTGACTGTTCTTCTAATATTTCTTTTAGTGCTATTTGAGAACTTATCCGGAATGGTCTATCATGATCCTTAATAAAATCGAAGGACATGCAAAAGAGTTATGCGATTTAGATGAGTATCTGTCGTGGTGGCCCATTCAGATGGTGATCACCATGACGAGTGCGGAAGATCCCTCCACCATTCAACCAATTACCCAAACAATGCAGGATACATTTACGGGTCGGCAAACATCTAATAACTAAGGCTGAGATGTACTTTAGAACAAAAGCATCGCGAAGGATACTCTTGCAGACGAGGGCACAGTCTTCCGCATCGTCCGAAATAACAATCGTTAGTAGTTCCTGTATTTCAGGTTTCTAACAAGATGCAGGCCCATGATCATTCCCGGATGTCCTGCAAACAGAACCTCTTATTATTAAAATGAAACAGTTTTTTTTTGTCTAAAATGTTGGTTTTTGTGTTAACAAATATTTTTGCATATTTAGCAAAACTTTACAGTCTCTTAAGTTTGATGGTTTTTTATTGTTCGGAGAAATTTCAGATTTTTTTTTTTTTTTTTGATCAGTAATTTTTTTGTCTGCAAATAAATTGTAGTTAGAAAAGCAAAATAATTTTGTATATAAAATTTTTTCTTCAGGGATAGATTTGTTTAGCAACTAATTTTGCAAAATTAGTGTTTAAATACGCGAATGTCTTTACATGACCCTATTCAAACAATTTATTAATTTATTCAATGAATTCCTTTTTTGAATGAACAAAATTTCCCGTAGAAGCTGTTTCCCTGTTGAAGTCTTAAGTTGTTATTGTGTTTTTCTTTTGGAAGCAAAAGTAAATTGAATTCAACTTTTGTAAGAAATATTATTAATTTTTTTTTTCTTAATTTTTTATAATATTTATTTTAATCCAGTTTTATTTTTTTTCCAATGAAACACAAACTTGGCTTGAAGGCCCTGAGGCATAAAACTATAAAATTGTAAAACTTATTTATAAATAAAAAAATAGAATAAAAAGAAAATCAGCCGCTATCCAACATGTGGACGCAATATATCTCAATTAATGCAAGAGATATTGCAACTTCCCAGAAGAAGTTGGGCTGGGCATTTGCATGAAGAGTTCTTGACAGAATTGCATCGTCTAATTTCATATTAAGAATTTTTGTTATTTTTTTTTTTTTTTATTTTTTTTTTTGAATAAAAATTAAACAGGTCTAAATGCGTCACCGCTTATTTGCCTGTTCAGTTTCAAACATATTGCCAATCAAATGATAGTTTCGTTATGACTTTTTCCATTTTCTGTATCTAAACTCTGTCAATAAATAAATGTTCGAAAAAGGTTTTTCTTTCTTTTATTAGCAAATGCTTCAAATTGCTGAATTAAAATATTAAGTTTTTTCCCCTCTGGTTTGTTAATTTATTTCAAGTGCTCAGAGTTATGAATGGCCGCCATTATTTGCCCACCGTATTAATAATAAAAATTTTTGCTATTTCAACATAACGATGCCTCATCCACAATTTTAGATTCGGTTTAAAAACTTTGCAGCGTTTATGTTTCTAGTCAGCAGGCAGAAGAAGAAAAGTACAAAAATACGCCCCTTTCTAGTCATAATAAATTGACACATATTATTTTTGTGTCGGCTCAAGAGACTCCTTGTGAAAGGGTTTGGTTGGCCAAAAATGTCTTTGTTAAAACAAAAGATGATGTTTGCAACAAAAAAAAGAAAAAAAAAAAGAAAAAAGAGGCTTGAAAATGAGAATTCAGAATACAAGAATTTCGCTAAATTATTCAGAAGGTGAGATGGACTGTGAAGGTGACGTACAATGAGTACTTTTTAATTAATTACAACATTTAATTAAACTTTTTCAACGCTAGAGGTGGCTAAACAGTATAGTTTTTTCTTCTTTTAGTACTCGCATTTTGGCCATTATTTGTATATTCATGGTATGTTCCAGCTCTGCAAGGCTTCAGTTTAAAAAGACTTGCTAATGATTTTAAATTGGGGTGACAAAGTTGCTGTTTAATGCAACAAATGCCTGCCTTAAGATCAGTACTCAGTTCGATGTTGCAGAAACTGTTGAGCAACATTGATTTTTTCATACGCAACATGTGGCATCCAGCCAATGTTGCTAATGTTATGTTGGCAAACAAACCCTATATCTTCTCACATATATAAGATCAGCAGGTAGCTCTTATTGTAAACGCCACTTGAAGCAATGGCCTCTGTAATTACCTCACAACAAAAACAGAATGTTGCTATGCATCGAGCATATGTTTATCAACATTTGTATATATATATATATATATTTTGTCTCGAGAAAATATTGGTTAATTTGTTTAACATGAATCTTAATAGCATTAAGCTTTAGCGAGGTATTATAGGGCAAAGTACAAGTTCGCGTTCGTCAAGGATTTGAGCAGTTTCAGAGATTTTTATATATCATAATATTTCCGTAAATATATTTTTAGTATAACAAAGTTTTCTATTTCATATTGCCCACTGTAGGGTCCCTCACACAACACTAATTCCAACATTTCTTTACATAAACAATCATCACATGCTACGAGTACTCATTCGTTTGTTGCCAGGCTGGCAGTTAAAAAGTTATCATTCTACTAAACATTGATTAAGTACTTGAAATGTTTTTAGGAATACATGATTCTATTTTATTTTATATATGTTTTTTTTTTTCCCGGTACATAAAATTTTTTTCCTGTTCATTTGGGTTTGTAATGATGGTTTGTTCTTCCTTAAAACAAAATGCGCTTACAAGTTTTGTTTCCTTTATAAATAATGTTGGGTACCAGAGATTAATCGCTAATCTGTCCCTAGAGGGCGGTCTGACATTTTTTTCGTTAACATATTCCTGGCTGTGCTTTTTTTGGACTTTTTCGTTTGTGCCTGAAACTCTGTTTTGAAGGAAAATTTATATAGTGACGCTGTTGATGATGTCGTTTATTGCATCATCTGGCAATGAAAAGTCGTTGTTGTAAGTCTTTACAGGATCATTTAGTAGTTGGCACCTCTTTTGCTAAAAGTCATTTAAGTGTGTTTGCAGCCAGTCGACCAGATTTTGATTATTTAACGTTGCCCAGAATGTGTTTTGTAGCTTTTAAGAAAAATGGAAAAAAAGAACAAAGAAAAATGTTATAAATATTAATAAATGTAACCTTGAATTAATTTTTAAACTTGTCTGGCGTTTGGGCATACATGTGCAGTTGAGTGTGTTTGTCATTTGTTTTTGCCACAAAACAGAGATTAATCGATCTTAATGTTTTCATTACCAACAATTTCCAATTTAAATGCGTTTGAGAAAAAGTGTTTGCCCGGGAGTCGGTGACTTCGAGAAATTTTGCAATATTTTTGTTACGCTCTTTGTTGTTTTTTTCGCCAGTAGCTGGAAGCCAGAATTTTAGATTGTTCTTGTATCACAAGCAGCTCAATTAAATTTAATGTTTTAATTTTGTTTTATTAAGCTTAACGATGATATGTAATCAGCAGATATATTTCAACCTGAAATATGTAGGTTTAAGCAGAATAGAAACGTTTAAAAACTAACAAAAAATTGTGGCAGAAAAAAGAGATTTTTTCTCAAAAAATCAAATTTTTTCTTATTAAAAATATGGTTTGCTTGAAAACTCTTGAAATTAAACAAATTTATATATAATTTTTTTTGAATTAAATAAAACTTAATAGCCTTTGAAAAACGTCTTAAGGAAAATGTTTGCAATCAATATAGATTTTTTGAAGAAGTTTTTCAAAATAAACAGGCTCATTGTTGTTAATTTTTTATTAGCAAAAACAAGAAAATTAATATTAGCGGAAGAACATGGCCGTCAAACATGATTTGTGAGAAATGTTTCTAAGCATGTTTATATACATCTGAAAAAAACATAATATTGAATAATATATTATTTATTTCCAAAACGCACCTCAAGCCTAAAGAATTTTGTAACTAAATGATAAATTTAATAGCGTAGACATAATATTGAATAAAATTAAATTTCTTTTCTAAAACCCCAAAAGGATTGCAAACGCACATAAAACTTAGCTGTGAAAAATGTTTCTAAACATGTTTATATACATTTATTGAAAAAAATATTTCCGAAGAATATTTTAATTAGATGATTCTGCTAATACATAAATAAATAGGCTATTTTATAAATTTTCATGAAAACGGAAACACTATTCACACCAGTCCATCATTTGCATACGCTGCTTTGGGAGCAAACAATTGAACTCAACTACTCTCAGTCTCATATAATTACTTTTGTATTGCGGCACAGGAAACGTGAAAATAAATCTTGTCTTACACAATATTAAAAACAATTACCAAAGGAAATAAATCTCTTCAGCCTTTTTGTGCAAAATTCAATGTAATCAGGTACAAAGTGTCTTTGTTAAATACCACTTGCCAAAAAATAATTGACATAATCACCCAAAAACAATCTCACGCATTTAAACGAATACCTTTTTGTTTTTTAAGGCTAAAGCTGTTATTAACAAAATCCTGCTGCCTTTAAAAAAAAAAACTGAAATAAATGAATGAAAAAAAAATTAAAATATGACACTACTTAAATGATTTATAACCTCAACCATAATCTGGAAAACAGCAACAAAAAAAAACAGAAATACACACGAAAAGTCGTGCAACATTTCAGAAAATAAAGCAAAACCAGTCCTACAAACTAATTTAATTTTTTTTTTTTTTGCGTTTTTATGTGACTCACCAGATGAGCAGCGGGCTCAAGTTTTTGAACGTAAACAGTGGTTTCAAAACGATTAGTTTTAAAAAGCCAAATTTCAAAATTGCAAATGAGCTTTAAATGAATTTCCAGAATTTGGTCATAAATTCGATATTTTTGGTCCACAAACCACATATTAATCTTTCTAAGGCGAAGAGTTAATGTTTTCCCTTGTCGCTTAAGACAGTTAAAAGCCTAAATGATATCTGCGGTTGCCTTCACTATTAAAACTATTAGCGGTTTTAAATGCTAACGAAATGATAGGCCCTAAAATAAAACATTTACTAAGAGAAACAAAGTCATTTTATAATGATGAGCGACAAAGTTTAGAACAAAAATATTAAACGGTTTGCCATATATAAAATTTTCTGTCAAATATTTTGTAATAAAATAAACTTTTTATTAAAGCCTTCGTTTTTATTATTTTGGAAAAGAAGAAAAAAACTGCCTAACTTTGCACATGTATCAAAAGGACCGTGTTTTTTATGACACCAAAGAATTTACATGTATAAAATCTATCGCCGTGTTATTCGGCAGGACTTTGTTCGCCTTCAAAAGACATAAGTTTATTGTGTTGTCTAGTATCTGCTTTTGGCCATAAAATTCTGACAATTAGTCCCCAGCAAAGTGCCTGGCCCAGTATTTTCACTAGTACTGACGCTTTTGATAGATGGCCTCATAATAACAGGTTGTGCTGCAAGTGCCGCAATAAAACTTAAATAACCTTTAGAAGAAATGCCTGCAACTTGCAATTTAAAAGAAAACGAAAAACATACTTTATAATTAATTACAGCAGCTGAGGTGCAAAAGAATCTATACAATTTTCATTTTGCCAATCTGGTTCCGTAAAATATAATCAAACCTTAAAAAAGAAGCAAAAAGCAACTGGCATTATTGTAAAGCAGTTTTAATTTATAAAATTCATGTTTAATTTCTTCATATTGGCCCCGCTGTTGTGTTCATACAAGCGCCACAAATTATGTATAATTAATGTTGCCCCATGAAAAGCTCCATTCGAAACTCATAAAGCAAAATAGTGTAGGGCAGTGTAGCACAAAAAAAAGCATCCAACGAAACGAAGCGAAAAAATTGGCAATAAACAACAGTAGTGGCATACAAATTGTGTTAAACATGTTGTATTGTTGTTGTTGTGTAGATTTTTGGAGGCTTCGATTTCTTATTTATTAAGGCCCCCATTTACTCTTGTTGTTATTGTTAACGTTGCTGGCTGCTTCAATGCGAATGTATGTATGAATGTATGTAATTAACAACGCGTTACCTGATTAAAAATTCGACGCCGACATGTCGTATTCACAACTCAAATTCTGACAGCTCCATGCTGACATGACAACCTGCCACCGTCATTGGTAAAAATGTGAATGTTTGTTGTTCGCTCGTCTTTGCTTAAACATTTTCTTTGGCGTTTCATTTTTTTGTTTCTTCTATTTTTTCCAGTCAGTGCAACAAAAGTTTAAGGCGGCTTTAATGTTGCTGAAAATACTGGTGACGATGACTTTGATGGTTTGCCTGCTGATGTTATTGTTGTAATTCAATGCGCTTGCGTACATCATCTCCCTACATGATCTTTAGCTAAAGGCTGAAGTTGACCATTTTTCATTTGTGACTTTTATTTAGTTTCATATTGTTGTTGTTCTTTTTTCTGCCTGGTTTTTTAGTTGCTGCTGTTGTTGCACAGTTCAATTTTGCCTGCATACAAATTGAAGTTAAACAGTCCAGTCACTTACAAAGCGAAAGCTGCAGCAGAGACTTCATGGACGACCTTGAAATAAACGAATGTTTAGCAACAACACGCAAACGCTACAAATATTGTTTGATGCATATGCGACTTTTATTGACTGGAAGTAAAAGAATGAAATGCAAAAATTTGTGACAACCAACAAAAACTGTCAACAAGCAAAAGCCTCTATATGGAATATCAGTACGGCCAGAAAGGGTCCAATATTTGTAGAAAGAAATTATTTCAGCATATTTCTTTATATACTTAAAAAAAGGATGCGTTGACTTTTGGCAAAGTTTTTGTTGTAAAAAGTATTTTTCCAAAAAGTACATTTTGAAAATAGATCTTTAAAAAGTGTTGTTTAATAATTTTAAGCATTTTCTGATAAAAAAGTACCTTTTGAAAGAAGTAAATTTTTAATAAAGTAATTTTTAACAGCAGTACGTTTTGAAAGAAGTATCTCTTATAATTATATATTTTAAGAAAACTGATTTTTAGAAGAAAAACCTATAAATAAATAGTGTTGTCTGAAAAGTACTTTTTAGGAAAGGTCTACCCATAAAAAGCGCTTGTTAAAGAAAACATTTTAAAAAAAATACTTTTAAAAATATAATTTTTTAAAAAAATATATTTCAATAATAGTAACTTAAAAAATCTACCATCTACAAAAAGGAGTTTTTAAAAAAGTACCTTTGAGAAAAGTGCATTTTAAAAAAGTACCTTTTAAGAAATACTGAATATATATAAAAAAGTACCTTTCAAAAAATACTGAATATATTAAAAAAAAGTACCTTTCAAGAAATACTGAATATATATAAAAAAGTACCTTTCAAGAAATACTGAATATATTAAAAAAAAGTACCTTTTAAGAAATACTGAATATATATAAAAAAGTGCCTTTCAAGAAATACTGAATATATTAAAAAAAGTACCTTTTAAGAAATACTGAATATATAAAAACACCTTTTAAGAAATACTGAATATATTTAAAAAAAAAAGGTTTTGAGAAAATAAGTTTTTAAAAAACTAACTTTTGTAAAGAAAAACTAGTGTTTTAAATATTATGAATTATATTCTTGATTAAATTTATATTTTTTTTCAATTCTATTATAAATTAATAGATATATATTAATTAATTTAATATTTATATACTAATAAAATATATACTAGTAAATAATATAAAACTTTTGTTGGTCATAAAATATTAAATAAAAATTTATGCAAATTCAAAAATATTTATTTTATTAAATAATTTTTATAACGAAATTATTTATTAATTTTTAATAAAAGAAAATTGCATTACATATAAATACCTTTTAAGAAAACTTGTTTTTAAAAAAAGTACCGTTTAAGAAAAGTCCTTTTTAAAAGAAAAGAGTTTATTAAAAAATAAGACTTTAAAAAAGTTCGTTTTAAAATAATTGTTTAACAATAAAAAAAATTTTCCCAAAAATTATTTTTTAAAATCTACTTTTCTTAAGGTCCTTTTTAAATCTTTCAAAAAAAAACTCTCTTTGAAAAAACTGCCTTCAAAAGAAGTTCTTGGCAAAAAACGATGTTATTTAAAAAAGGTCTTTAAAAAAAGTTGACCTAAGCAAAATATATTTCAAAAACTAAACCTTTGAAAAGTTTAATAGTCCCTTTACTACTTTCATGTTTCTTTTAACAAATGCTAACTTTCCATCTCTGAATTTTTGCCTTGTACGAAATAAGGAAAAAAACTGAACAAAATATTACGTTTTTTTTTTGTTTTTTGTAACATTTTTGTTGCTTATTGGCACCTCAGTTCAAAGGACTGATTGTCTGACGGTCCGTCTTTTTAAACAGTTCATTTGGGCTTGTGAGCTGACGCTGAGGCTGAGGTGAGCCGTTTTATGTTGTTTATTCAGGATGATGCATCAATGTCAACATAATTCATTTTAGACCAAACACAACTTGACATGTAAGGCCCTTTACCAGTTGTCATGACTAAGCAAAAATTAATGGAAAAACAAGTGAAAATGTTTTATTCTCACAGGAGCCTCCACCAAACTAAGGACATTTTCAGTGACTTAATGAGCTAAAAATAATTTTTAATAAATTTCATACTCAAGTTATAAAATGTTTACACTTGCATTGCGAAATGGAGACAGACAATTATTACACTCGAAAACTCAATATTAATACTTAATGGTTTTCATTTCATTATGAGCAGTTTTATTCAAACAGCTCTTGTCTTTCACCAGTGTCGTCAAAATTTATTTAGCAACAATAAATATGCAGACACTTTGCCTTGTACAACAAAAACTGCTCATGTTTTTGTTTGAATTGATGAGGTAATGTCGCCGCATGAGATGGCGACACGAAAATATGTCAGTTTTATTTTCTGCATTCATTGCCTCAAATGGTTCAATGTGTGTATGTGTGTTTAGTAATTGGCCTCTTATGGACACACTGTCGGACTGTAGTTATGATTGCTTTTGTAGAAAATTAAAACCAAAAGAAAATTTAATCCCATATGGAAATATAAGTATTTTTTACTGCTCGAAGTCGATTGTATCTCTCCAAAAAAGAGAGTCTTTACAAAATTTAAGTTTAAAAAAATCACCTTTAAGGAGATGTTTTCAAAACGGCAGCTTTTAAAAACTGCATGTTTTAAAAAAGGTGCCTTTTAAAGAGGTAACTTTTAAGAAAACAATCTTTTAGGAAAAAAGTATCTTTTAGAAAAAGTATCTTTTAAGAAAAGTACCATTTAAAAGAAGTACTTAGTGTGAAAAGTAATTTTTGTTACAAGTACCTTTTAAGAAAAGTGTCTTTCAAGATAAGTACCGCTTCAGAAAAATTACTTTTATGAAAAGTACGTTTTAAGAAAAGTACTTTTTAAGAAAAGTATCTTTTAGAAAAGTAACATTTAAGAAAAGTACTTTTTAGGAAAAGTATCTTGTAGAAAAGTAACTTTTAAGAAAAGAACATTTTAAAAAAACTAATTTGTGCGAAAAGTACTTTTTATAAAGTTACTTTAAAAAAAAAAATTTAGGAAAAGTACTTGTTAAGAAAAGTATCTTCTAGAAAAGTAACTTTTACGAAAAGTAACTTTTACGAAAAGTAACTTTTAAGAAAATACCTTTAAAAAAATAATTTACAAAAAGTGCCTTTTAAAATATTAAGAACTTTGAAAAAGTTACACTTTTCTTTACCTTTTAAAAAGCTGTTGCAAAAACTTTTTGTAATAAGAACATTTTAAAAAGTAATTTTTCAAAAAAATAAACCTCTAACGAAAAGTAATTACGCAAAAACTTGCATTTGAAGGAAGATCCCAGAAAGAAAGTTTTTTTCCCAAAAGTTCGTTTTAAAAAGGAGGTACCCTTTTAAGACGCCAGCTGTTAATAAGATAATCTTTGCAGAAAGTACCTGCTAAAAAAATGTGTTTTAACATATAATAATAAGTATTATTAGAAAAAATTCGGTTTAAAAAGAACTTTTTTAAAAATGTACTTTTTCAAAAATGTAGTTTTGTACTTTTGGAATATTTTGGAAAAAATTTAAAAAAATTACAAAAAACAAATATTCTTGTACAAAATACATTTAAAGGTATTAAAACCAAAGTTCTTTTATAAAACGGCTTTTTTAAAAAAGTACTTTTCTAAAACAGTGCCTTTAATAAGAGGTATCTCC
This sequence comes from Epicampocera succincta, assembly GCA_932526305.1. Lineage (NCBI taxonomy): Eukaryota > Metazoa > Arthropoda > Insecta > Diptera > Tachinidae > Epicampocera > Epicampocera succincta. The sequence goes on along the minus strand of OW052036.1, from coordinate 57,917,377 downwards.
GTTTAAAAAATACTTGTTTACCCAAGTGCTTATTAAAAGAGAACGTTTTTGCGACGTTACCTTAAAAAAATACTTTTGCAAAAAGAAATATTCATATATTTTAAAAATGAGCCTCGAAAAAGTACCTTTTAAAGAGTTGTTTCAAAAAAAATTCCTTCAAAAGAATTTTTTGGTACTCAAATCTGAAACTAAATCACCAATTTCCATGAATTACCTTTTCTTCACTTTGGCTTAACGCCTCTCAAATGCTTTTCAAATGCGTTGAAATGATTAAGCGTTTAACATTTTAGAAAATTTATTTTTAAAATAACTTTTTTTATTGTTTGTTGGTTTTGCTACGTGATTTAAAACTTCCTTTAATTACATAGAAACGCAAAGAAATGGAAAAAGTTTAACTCACATTTTGTAACCTTTTATTAGTGGGAATAAATAATTTTTCCCAGAACCTGAAGACTAAAATCATTTAATACAAAAAATTGTCCCCAATATATCACTTTACACTATCATTATCACGTAAAATGGATGGTTAAATGCGAGTACGTTGCTGTGAACAAGAAACGCAGCAACCACATAAAAGTATTTTTTATGTTTTCTTTTCCTTTTTCTTTTTTTTGTAGCATTTTTTTCGGCTGATGTGAGATCTATTTTTCTAGAAGTTCGCCTGGAATCAAATACTCAAGCGTAGAGCAGAGTGTGTGTGTGTGTGTGTGCGTGTGTGTGTGTATTTGTTGTTGTTATTGTTTCGTGTACACACATGTTGTAGTTTAAATACAATTACCATGACTTCTAAGTGACAAATATCTTGTCATATAAATCATCTGGCTAAAAACCGCTAGAATCATTAAATAACAAATCATGTTGCCACACTAGCAACCAACAGCAACAACAACAAAACAGTTGCATATCAACATACGAAAAAGAACTCTGTAGTTTTTTTATAGCCTGGAAAAAAAAAATAGCCATTTAATGACCAACCAAAACTGAATAAAATATAGAATTATAACGCGTTTTAAAATGTGCGCACCACAGATAGAAACTTTCGTACAAATCTTATGTGAAGTGTTTGTAGTTTAAATACGCAAACGTTTCAAATTTCTGTGGAAATGAACGCAATTAGTCAAACACTTAAAACCTTTTTTCGAAAAAATGAAAACGTACGAAAAAATGGTTGAAAAAAAAAAAGAAAAGGAAAACCACAAAGTGAACGAGTCAGCGAGCGAGCAAGTGAGTGAGTGAATGAGTGAGTGTTGGACTGAGTATTACAAATTTAACAGGAACTATTACGAGTTCTATAAAATATAAATTATTTTATACAAAGAAAGTACCTCTTGTGTCCATATCTTGCTTTGGCTCATCATCTACATAAGCAAAACATACGATACAGTGCAGCAAGAAAGTATGAGGATTAACTGGCGGCTTGGCAGCTAAGACCTGACTTCTACAGCCTTGCGACTTTCCAGCTCTTGAGAATTTTATGACATCAGTTTTATATGTATTTTGAAAAGTTGTCATCTTATGTTTTACTTCATAGTATATTTTTATATCGTGCACTGTCGTGCTTCAGTCACTTTGAAAGCATAGTCAAGTGAGAGCGAATCGCATTAACATAAACCCGCAGAAATACAAAACAAAACAAAATGAAATGAAATAAAATAAAATAAAATAAAATAAAATCCAACCCATCTACGAGTACTCACTCGCATGTGCCACCATAAGCACAAAGTACTTAAAAGCCGCAAAACGCTAAAGCACATACTCGTTTCAAGCCTTAAATATAACGCAAAAGTAGATGTTCACTTGTGTGCTTTGTAGCTTTTGCTTGCTTCGCTAGATAAACTAAGCAAACGAAACCAACAACTGGCAAATATTGAAGTCAGCCAGCTTAACGGCCAAAAGACCTACAGAGAGACGACGACGACGAGGACGAGGCCTTACAGCGGAATAGAGTAAAATTAATCAGAAGTCACAATGAATTACAAATGCAAAATGCGTGCGATAAATTATAGTGAAATTCAACAAACAACTGAACACAGTGCAGTGCTGCATAAGCAACTAAATATCTACTGGCTTCCAAATACATTTATATATATATATATATTCAATTATATACATATATATATATATACATGTGCTTAAGCAAGATTGTGCCTGGGCCAGAAATCAATTGTCGATATGTTTGTTGGTCCGCTGGTCTTGATTGTCTTGGTTTAGCATAAATACTTTAAGCTAAAGCTTACACACCGATCAAAAGAGATTTCAGCTTTAAGTACTAGACCACAAACAAACAATACAAATACATGCGCGATATATAATCACAACAACAACAACAACAAGAACGAAGCGAAACAACTGCAACAACGCCAACAATACAACCGTAGAGCATAACTTAGAGTAAGCGATTATAAGGCAATGATAATAACAATAATAAAATGTTTTCATATTTGTTGTTGTTGTTGTTGTGTTAGACCTCAAAATATTGTACAACAACGAAATAAAAGAAGGCTGCTTTTTTTATAGAGGTACAGAATTTTGAAATGCAATAAAACAAAGATGAATTAATTTTCAATTGACACGAAATTTACTTTATAAGATTTTTATTTCAAGTATGACTTCTGGCATATGACGGCCACGGCCGGCTGGGACGTAATCTAATGTGGAGGTCCGATGTTCCATGAGTTTTTCCAACATTTGTGGCCGTGCACCAGCAATAATGCGGCGAATGTTGTCCACCATGCGACCTTATCAGCACATGTGGGCGCAGAGAATAGTCTGGCGGTCGCACGATCTTGGACGCCTACTCACGGTTCCGAAACGTGTAAATATGCGGCTAATAAGCGTTTCCTTCAATAAGTCAATTGTGACACGAGCTGTGTGACATAAAACTACAGCTCCTGCACTTGAGGGCTGTTCAATTGACGAACGAAAAGGTCAGTAATCGGGGCTCTATGTCGGTCACCATTAACTGTAACATCCTGAGCAGCATCGTTTTAAGAGAAGTACGGCCCAATAAAGCCCAACAAACAGGCATTTTTTCTGGCTGTAACCGTGTCTTGACGATTTACATCACTCAAAATAGGCCCGTTTCGTTTATTGGCGTATCCATTCAAACAAACGTGAGCTTCAGCGCTAAACAAAATTCGCTTCTGAAAATCGGGTGCAATCGCAATCTTGTTACAGAATAAATGTCCCCAATTTGAAGTCATTATTCAGGCGTCGGTCTATTTATGTTGAAATGACAAACCAAACTAAAGTCACCTGACAGCTGACAAAATGGCCGCCAGTTAGAAACGAGCTGCCAACTTTAAGTTTTGTACGTCTATAAAAAAACACCGTTTAATAGCGAAGAACAAAAAAAATTGTAACAAGGAAATACACTAAGAGAAATTTGTTTCAAAATATAAGAAGAAACACATAAGTAAATACTTGTAGTATCCAACAATATATATTTTCTCCCCCGGCCACCATTAGGGCCACGCGGTTTGTTTGGCGCAGAATTCCGTTGCTGCAAAAATTGAGGTTATGTCCACCAGCTCTATATGACTGAGTGCTGCAGCAATAATACATTTTAGGGCCGTACGCAGGTATTCGCATGTCTTGAAATTCGTTGAATGTATTCCAACCCGTTTTTTATGTTGCTTTTTATTCCCTAGAAATAAAAACCTTATTTTTATTTTATTCTTTTCTTGTTGATACTCAATTGAATACAGGGCACTGCCAGTCATTTAGTTTAAAGTCATGTTCATCGCTTTTTAAAAGATACCCCTTTTGAACAAAAACCAACAAAAAAAGAAGAAAAATGTAACTCGCTTTTTCCCATCCAGAAAAAAAAACAAGAAAAAATTATTTTACTTTTAAAAGCCATTGTAGGTTTTGAATACTAATTTCAATTATTCTTTATGATTTCTAGCAAGTTTTTATGGCTTTTATTTGTTGTGGCTTTTGCTGCTTCTTTATGCTTTTGACTATAATGTTTTTAAGTTGTTTTCGCGTATTTTATGTTTTGTTTCATTTCTCAAGATGAGACGGCGGTAAAAAGGTTTTTGAATTATTACATTTGTTGTTGGGTTTTATTCATTCGCAGACAACAAAATAGACCGCCGACATTTTGACATTTAAGTGTGTTGTTATTAAGCAAATGGAATGACAATGTCAGTTAGTTTGGCGCATTTTGAATAATTGTGGACCTACCCAATGGTTGAAGGGTACTTCATGACTAACAACAACATCTATTTGCCAGGTAAATTTATTTGTTCAGTTGTTTTTTCATTTGTTTGTTTTATATCTAAGTATAATTAAATGTGGTAGGTTAAGGATAACGTTTAATAGTGGCAGAGTAGAAACAAATTCAAAAGTTTACAAAAAAAAATTAAATAAAGCACTCCCACGTTTATAGTGAGAAGGGATATTGACTAGTGCTATATAGTAGAAATAAACCAAAAATGTCTATTACAAGTTGCCACAGGAGGCGTAAAGTTAAGGACAATTTGTGAGACATTCTTGAAGAGGTTATTGGCTGCCCACAGAGATGTGCTTCTAAGCAAATGCTTGCAAACTGGCTTATAGCAAAGGCTTAGTAACATGTTTCTAGGCAAATGTTTAGAAACATGTTTCTAGGCAAATTTCCAGAAACTTGTTTCTAGGCAAATGTTTAGAAACATGTTTCTAGGCAAATGCTTAGGAACATGTTTCTAGGCAAATGTTTAGAAACTTGTTAGTTAATGATGTTCATTAAAAACCTATTTTTATTTCAGTATTTTGAACTACGGGTCCAACGTATCCTGTTAATTGTAAATAAAACAAACAGTTTTCAGAGAATTACTTTAATATTTATTATTATGATAGAAACAGTTATGACAATTATATGTGAAATAAAATATGGGCTAAATGCTTGCCACGGCTTCGATGGCATACCTCTATCCGACTGTCCATATTTGCAATGACTCTGATGTATCTGCTCTTTAGCTCTTAAATTATTCTTGGCTTATTAACGAGGCAAATTTTTTCTTTAAAATATTCTCAAAGAAAAAAGTCCAGCATTAACCTTAACATGGCCATGACGTGAGGTAACAAGGCCATTGAATTTCTCGTGTAAAACAGTTCTCGTTTCGCAGTGCATGAAATAAATTTTGATTTGAGTGGCCATTTTGGTAAAAGGCTTCCACAATCTCAATTGTGTACCGTTCCCCGGTTGAACTTGTCATACACTGAAACAAAGATGTGTCAAATTAAGTTGGACAAAAAACTTCAAAAAGACATCAAGGTGTGACTAACAATTAACATCGTGTGTTAGGACTGCAGCACCCTTTAGAAGCAGCATTCGATATGTTTCCATTGCCTTTCCAAAAAAGGTACTGCCCATACACGCGACAAATTTGTCGTATTAAAACAGCCTTACACACTGCGAGAAATTTTTTATTATAAAAGTCAGTTAAAAAATATACTTATATTTTATAGCTGATTTTGCAGTGAATTCCTTTGCATTTCTTTTGACTTTTCTTTAACCCTGTTATTTTTCTTTTAATTTCAATTTAAACTTGTTGTCTGAAAACTTGAGCTGCTTTCGTCTTTTGCCAAAAAGTAAAGTTTTTATTTCCATCAGTTCAAAAAAAAAAGGAAAGTTTTTAATACAATAAGCAACATTTTGTTGTGCGCAAATAGTTAAATTGAAAATAAAAATTCTGCATTCAAATGGTTGTAATAAAGTCTGAATTTTCTTATTTTCTAAAGTTGAAATTCTCTGCAGCATTAGAAAAACATTACAACTATTTTGAGCTGGTTTTTCCACTACGTTCTTCGACAGACAAACAGAATTTGTCATAAGAAAATGCATTGATGTGTTTACAACTATTTTGCAAACAGGAATTGTTTATGAACTTCTTCAAGCAGCTTAAACGAAATTTATATATATATTGTGGAGCGCAAAAGGTTGGGTTTTTCCTGTCGTGCAACATTATTTTTGCTTGATTATGACATGACTGAGGAAGCGTCACAAAAAGCTGCAGCAGAAGTTTTGGCACATGAAAAAGACAATCCCTTAACTACAATGAAATTTCAGGGCAACTTTTTTATTGTAAATGTTCTATATTTTTTGCTTTTTCTTAAGTTTTGAAACGCTTAAGCTGTTTCAACTGATCGGTAAACTGAAACAAAATGAAAAATTGTAAAAACTTGTAGCAATTTTCGGGGGGGCAGTAGCGTGGAAAGAAATACTTGAGATATATTTGGCTCAGAAAACTTTAACAACATGAAAAACACAATCAATCTGATTTATACAATTTTCCAGAATTCGACCGCTAGAACTTGAAAGTCGCGTCTTCAAAAGCCAACATGTGCTTCGCAACGTTTCTAGTGCCAGAATTCAAATTCTTTTGAACGTAAATGGTCGTTAACGTAAATCAGGCCTGGCTTGTGCAGCATCCTAATAGGATTTTGTTTTGCCTACCACTTTGTAAGAACTCTACGAAACTAAAACTTATTCAATTTTTGCAGGTTTGGAACATTTTGTCAATTTTACCGAGTTCTTGCTGGCAAACTCTGACTTTGTGAAAGTACTTTTCTGAAGACAATTTTTAAACTTCTTCAATTTTTTCTTCATCTCAATAAAATGTAGCTTTTAAGTAAAAAAGAAAGTACAAACAAAAAACTAACAGCTTAGTTTCTTTTCCTTTTGCCTCCCTTAATAAGCGTTCAACTCTAGAGTAAATACTTATTGAAAAAATGCTATTTACAAGCCAGCGAAAAGACAGCAACAAATTCTGCCAAAACCGGAGTTTTTTATAGCAGCAAGTTTTTGCTGCGAAAAAACACATCTTGGAAAAAATCATCATAAAAGAAATATGGAAATAAAATCGTTTTGAATTGAGTTTCCATTAAGGAATAATATTTTTTTTTTTGTTTTACATTCGAATCTGAAAGGCTTTAGAAGTTTAAATATAATGAATGCTGTTATACTTAACAAACCAGTAACAGCCAGACAGCCCCCTTTGTCAAGTTTGTAATAATTGGTTATTGCTGACATATTATGAGTTTTAATTAATTCTGCTTATTGCAGACACGAACCGAAAATATTTTAAAATTTTATTATGATTTTTCAACTCTTCATAACATTGTGATAGTCATCACAACATGTTAAGGCAAGCAGGAGTCGTTGGGGCTGCTAGACTGAGAAAGGGTGCGCGAGAGAGAGAGAGAGAGAGAGAGTGAGTGTGTGTGCGTTTCCATGTATGCATCTCATAACACCGGAAACCACATGGCAGAATGCATTTACAGTTACACCACTCGCCTATTTCCTGTAACGTTTTTATTTGTTCTTGTCAAGCTCTCTTTTTGTTCGTTGTACGTGAAGGCGATTGTGTTAAGGTGTGCGTGTGTTTGGTTTGAAAAGCACATAAATATTTGCTGTTGGTTTTGTCATGTGCCCAAACAAAAGCTTTTGTTCCAGCAAAGCTTTTCTTAGGGCTGTTGAAGGTTTTGTCGTTGTTTGTTTTTTTTTTTTTTCTTCTAATATACACTGAAAGCTTTCTTTACTGTTACGTGACCAAGAATACTGTTATAACCAATAGATAACAACTGAAAAAGCTGTTTTTTTAAGCCATTTATAACGGCCGCCGAAATTTGAATTTAAAATTTTAATGAAGTGATACACAAATTTTTTTTTAAAACCGAAAATCTATTTGAAATGTTATTGTTTTATATGCTGTTAAGCTAAAGAAAAGAACGAACACTTTCGAGATGCATAAACAGGCACTTTATGTTTGAAGTAACATGGAATTGCTAATATGCCAAAAGTGAAATAATTTCTGTAAAAAAAAAAATCGTTAATACTAAATGTAAATAATTAAACAAATAGTTTTGTGTCCCCTGCTCTAGTGCTGCCACCTAGTAGGAATAGCCCAGGGCTGGAACTAAATATACATGTATTTATAATCTAAATAGCAAACAGCAATAGATCTATTGATAGATTTGAACTAGTGATCAAAAGAAAAACACCTCTGAGAGCTTTCCCAAGCTACTGGCGATTGCTTGTCACAACCACGACATCAAATAACTTGGTCAACATTTTAGCTCTACAGGAATGACAGGACATTTTTAATGCAGCCTGATACACGGTTATGTAGCACAAGCGAATATAATCTTGGGCCAGTTTTTCCAGTTAATTGCATCTTAAAAACTTACGAATAACAACAATTTAATTTTTTGCGTATTTAAAATAAAGTTTTACTTGATTAATTTCTCTAGCCTGCTGGCCAAACTAATATAAATCTTTCAAAACATGTTCTCACATTCACCTTAAATTTTAATCAACTATTTTGTTGAGCGTGTGCCGGCCACATTCTACCAACTATAAATCATCGCTTTCCACTAACTTAAGCCCCGATTCGTCTCAATTGCATCAAGTCAGGTCAGACAATGTCAATGTTCATGTTACTTGATTCGGGTGTCTAACCGCAATCAATTTTTCATATAAAAAAAAAAAAAAGGATAAATAATATTAATGCAAAACAAAACCACACACACAACATAAAAAAAGCCTATCTAAATATTTAGTTTATTCCGCTTAACAAACGTATCATAATTACCAATATAATTAATTCATGTGATTTAATTATATGTATATTCGTATGTGTCGTCATTAAAATTCTATCCGTCTGTAGGTGTAACAAAACAATTTAGATTTATTGACTGTCATCTGTTGCTGATGGTTTGGCTGTTTTATTTTACAAATTTTTTATGTCATTAATATATTTTATGAACTCAAAAACAAAAACAAAACCAAAAAAGTAGTAGACAAAAAGTTATTCAAACTCACCATAAACAAAAAAACATAAAGAATAAAAATTGTTTAACAAAACAATTAATTATATATTCTCATATTGAATTTCATTTGCTTTTCATTATCAAGTCTTCATGAAGTTCAACAGAAATCATATTTCGAAAAAAAAGGAACAAAATCGAATTAAATTAAAAAAAAGTAGTCATTAAATAATGGCAATAAACCATAACAAATATGTGCTATGAATTAATAACAGAAAATGTTTAAATCATTAACATTTAAATACGCACACAATGGACAATTGCAGGTGTCTTTGTTTGCCGGCCTAAGTGCGACTGTGCTTGCATGTGCATGTCTGTGGGGTTCTTGATTGTTTTATTCTCTTCTTGATTCAAAATCAAAAACATGTATTGATTATTTAATGCTCTGAAATATGTACAAAGTACGAGTATAATTTTTGAAATTCAATTGATATGATACCAAGCCATTATAATTATAAATATTAACGTGTTGTGTGAAGTAATACAAAATTTATGGACAAATTACGTGCGTCTCATAATTAATACGTGAATCAAAAGTGATTCACCAATAACAACAAAAATTTGTTATCATAATTGTCTCAAATATCAGGCATGTGAAAAAGAAATGATTGAAATTGATTTTCCAGATAGCAGCGCCTCTACTAATTGTGTGCTGGTACTTCGAGACCGAGCCAGCGGTATGTGACACCAGCTGGCTTGATAGTGCACTGTGAGTAGACAATGTCAGCAAGAGGTCTTTCAAACGAACCAAATAATAGGATTGGCGCGTAAAACGTAAAAGTTTTCATTGTGACTTAAAGAAAGTAGACATCCAAATAGCCAATATCCTTTGGAAATTCTTTGAAATCATCCTTTTAATGTCCCTAAGATTTACATGTTCATATTTACACATTCATATTAACCTACTATTTAAAGAATTTTCCAAGCCTACTTCCTTAGCAGTTTCATATCAGTTGATGCAAGGACTATCCATCTAGCCATATGTCCTTTTTAATTATGCTTTTATATAAAAAACGAAATTTGTGCCAATTTTCAAAACTCAATTCAATACAAAAAATTTTCATAATATTTTTATTTATACAAATCATGTCCTTAAAAAACTATCCTGCCGCTTAAGTGAAAACATATAACAGAAATGCAGCGAAATTTTCTAACTATTTGTGGAATTACATTTTCTTGTGCTATTAAAAGTTTCTAATCAATCGGTGGAAGATTAAGCCTGCCGCTCACATGTCCTTTATTTGTAGGTTTTATATATGTTTGTTTGAAGCTGGCAAAATGGTTCCAAAAAATTAAATTTTTAGCACATTTGAAGTTGTTGTAAACAATTGAAGATTAATTATTATAACAAAAATTTCTTGGAAAAAATCGTGTCCTTAAACAAATTTTAACTACGGTGAAAATGCTATAAAACTTTGAAACTATTGGTAGAAATATGTGTTCTTGCATTATGGAAAACTTCAATTCCATCGTGCAAAGAATAAGCCGGCCTCTTTAATATCCTTTATTTTTAGGTTTTCATGTATTTTTTTTATGAATTGTTGGTAGCGCTCGCTAAAGTGCTTCCTGGCACCACCAATTTTTAATAACATAAATAATTTTCGTAAACCTGAACTTTCTGCTTGATGATTCTAAAAACCTGCTGTCTCTGGTGAGAATATTGATTAGGAAATTTCATTAAAATTCTTCCAAAATAGTTTAAAAAAACTGTCAACACTTTTGGAATTAAATAAATAAAATAAAATATCGTTTCGTTTTGATTATGATTTTATTTCAAATCACCAGCTGTAGAGACCTGCTGGAAAAATTACCAAAAAGGCAACACAAGTCATGACTTGTAATTGCTTTCAGTGTTCGAACAAGAGAAGTCAAAAGAAATTTATTTAATCAAAATCGAATTGTATATTTTCGTAAGAAACACAAAAGACAGACAAGCAGACAGACAGAAAGACAGACAGACAGACAGACAGACAGACAGACACTTAATTCATTTGATATTTGTATGGCTACAATGTTATGAGCTTTTTTCCCTTCTGTAATTTAATTTATGATTTTTACTTATGTTGTCCTGCAAGGGGGTGTCATAGGCGGTGCCAGAACAATCTTTATGTAGGATCCACTGAACTTGGCAAATGTCAGGAGGCAGCGCAGAAGAAATTTCAGTCACATTATGTTGGTGTTGTGTTGTTATTATTGCTCTTTTTAAGCCTTCTGCCGACAAGTACTTGTTGTATTGTTGCCAGTAATACGTTCCAATAACAACACAAAACATAAAACATTGATTTATGTATTTTGTCAAATTGAAATTGGACAAAGTTGTCATAAGACAGAATATGTTTTTCTTTTCTTTTTTGGTTTCTTTTTTAGCCATTTCTTATTTTGTGGTGGCTTTTGTTACTCGTTCTGTTCGTGCGGTGCTGTTGTGTTTAAAACACAGGGCACAATTCATACTAATGTGTTTGTGGCAGCCTGGTTTTTGTATGTACTCGCATGTTTTAAAGCAACTGACACATGAAGTGAAATATACAGCCCAAGACAAAGACACATTTAAGAAGTCAAAGCAATCGCTTGACTTGACTGACGACATTGCACGTTGACAAGTGACAAACACGCAATATTGACTATGTTTATTTTGGCTGCTCCTTTCACTAAATACAAGTTCTGTTTTTCTTTCCTGCATTTCAGTGGCTTTCAGTTCAGGAAAATATTTTCATCAAATAAAAGAACAAGTAAATAAAATTAAAAACTTAAGTAGACAAGTACTGACTTATTGTGTATGTTGGAAATGTCATGCGACGAAATGGTGCTTCATTTTCATTGTTGATGTACGAGCATGTTGGAAGGGTAGTGGGAATAGTTAAGCGCTGCTGATGTCACAGTCAAAGGGTGTCCTTAAAACTGGCGAACACATCCGCAAACTTTTAAACTCAATAGAACACAAAAAGTTTTATAAGATTCAAAAGCAACCACTAAAGGTTTTGCTACAAAGAATTTAGTTAAAATATATAAAATATTTTTAAGTTTTGAAAATGAAAGACATGCGGCAAATAAGCGTAATATATCAGGGATATTTTAACTGGGACTCGTCTTGATGAAGCGCAAAATTTATTTTCTTAAAAAAATACTAGAAGAAAATATAAATAAATATTTGCATAAAAGATTTTATTAACCAGAAACCAGCTTAAGGGCTAAAAAGGTTCTCCTAGTCACTTAATAATTTATGAAAGAGAATGAATTTTCCTGTAGCCAGGCCCTTTCGTGTCCACCCTCCGTTTTCTTTAATTTTCTTTCTGTTGGAAAACATTTTTTAAAAGAAATTAAATTATTTTCTAATTAAACAAACAAAGTTTTTGTTTCTTGTGTTAACCAGTTTTAATATCCTGTCGTTCTAAGAATGCAATTTTCAACACAAAATCGAATGTTTTTTCTTCTTTTTGCTCTTTGTATAAGAAGCATTGAACTGAAAACTTCTGAAAGCGACAAGAAAAAATCAACAACATATCACATGCATGACAAAGAACTAACAGCAAAAGCTGTGACAACAACTAACTGCAGTAGGGCATTGTAGCAACAGTAACAGCAACAGCAGCAGCAACAACAACGTTTACAAGAATAACTAAAAAGCAGGAAGAACAAGGAAAAACACTAACATATGCATGTATAAATGTTGCATGCATGTCTTTAAAATAAAAAGGACGTTTATCACTTTGTGATAATCTCTCGCATATAAAACCAAAGCACATTATGTCAAACAAGGCACAAGTTAGCGTGTGTATTAAATCGTTAACTGCACAAAAGAGACCTAAAAACTGAAGGAAAAAACGCCAACAATAGGGTGGAAACTTTGCAATCAGTTCGCCAGTGGTCAAGAACTACAAGAAAAAGAAGAAGCAGCAGTGTAGAAAACAAAAGAACGGAAAGCCAAAAAGAACGAGGTCGAAGTAGCAAATAAATAATGAATTGAAAATGAAACGATTTTAAGGTGCAATAGTTTTAGAAGCTTCATTTCGTACTTTTCAGATGATATTTTTTTCATAATTAATTTATCAACGCCCTTCTACGAAAAAATCGTCTTTTTTAAAGTACTTTCGTAAAGAGTTATTTATTTTCAGGTATTTTATTTGAAACTGCTACTATTAAAAGAATTTTTTTTTAAAAAGCCCATTTTTTTATAAAAATTTAAAAAAAAAAATTATTTTTTGAAGTAATTGTTTCCTTAGTAGAATTTTATTTAAAGTGTACTTTTTTTGAAAAGTACCTTTGTGAAAAGCACTTTTTTTTAAAGATAATTTTCGACAAAAGTTTTTTTATTCGGTGCTTTTCTGGGAAGATTTTTTTTAGTACTTTTTTTAATAGAAATTTTTAAAAACAAAAGTCCTTTTTGTAATAGAACTTTTTTTAAAAAGTCCTTCTTTATTAGAAATTTCTAGAAAAATTTTTCCCTTTTGTTAATAGAACTTTTTTAAAAAATTAATTTTTTCCTCAGTAGTACTTTATTTAAAAGGTCCTTTTTTTGAACATTTTTTTTAAAAGGTACTTTTTTTTATAAAAAGTCCTGTTTTAAACATACATTTTTTAAGTGGTACATGATTTGAAGAGTAGCTTTTTAAAGTACCTTATTTAAGAGGTACTTTTTTCAAAAGCACCTTTTTTATTAGTCACTCTTTTTAAAATTTACTTATTTTAAAAATTCATTTTCTTAAAAGTCACTTTTGAAAATGTACTTTTTGAAGAGCTCTTTTTTTTTTAAGGTACTTTGGTCAAATATATGTAAATATATTTTTAAAAAGGCTCTTTTTGAAACTACTTTTGAAATGCCAATAATGTGTTCTTTTCCGTGAAAGGGTACTTCCCCAAAGGGTTCTTTTTTAAAAGGTAGTTTTCTAAAAGATTATTTTTCTCAGAAGGTACTGTTTTTAAAATGTACATTTTTAAGGAGATCTATATTTAAAAGGTAATAATTTAATTGGTTTTTTTGAAAATGTACTTTAGCAAAAATACGTTTTTTATAATGTGTGTTTCTTTTAAGAGCCGTTCTCAAAACGTACTTTTTATAAAAGTAACTTTTTTAAAAACTCTTTTTTCTGTTTGAGGTAATTCCCGAAAAACCGCGGATTTTATAAAACTTTTTTAATAGTAGAAATTTTTTTTAAATAACTTTTTATACCTGTTCTTTCTTTAAAAGTCCTTTTGTGAAAAATGTTTTCTCAAAAACAACTACTTTTTCTAACAAGATATTTTTTCAGAACCCACTTCTTTCAAAACTATTCAAAATATATGTTTTCCTCATTCCTATTGGGCCTTTCTTTTATTGCAGCACTTTTATCAGCCTCAACAAGGGACTCAAATCGCTGCGTTAGAGATGTTTTACTTTGATTATGTTTTAAATGTAAGAAAACAAAAAGAGAATTAAAGTCACAAAACTTGAAGTGGGAAAAAACGATTTAAACATTTTCAGCCACCATAATGACAATTTCATCATGATGCGGCCGCTAAATGATGATCATGATGATCGCTCGTCATGATCGTATGAAAAAGCACAATAACATGCATTTGGTCCTGGTTAATGATGATGAGATGACGACAACAATGTCGACCATAATGTCAATAATGGTGATGACGCTGATGGTCAAAGACATTGAATAACTTAAGTTTGATGAGAAGAAAATAAAGAACCGAAATGAAATTTAAAAAAAGAACTTTATTTATATATATATATATATATATATTCTGTCCCAACTCAAATGACGAACTTACGCATGCGTTTTGTTGACAAATGAAGAAGAAATTGTTGGAAAACACACCAAAACATAAACGTTTCAGCAGCAGTTTACACGAATTGGACTGGTAAAACAGTTGCACACTCAACAAATTGATGCAGGTCACAAAGAACTACAAGAAATCAAATATTCTGTCTACAACAAACGAAAATGTCTAAAAATAAACAACTACTACGACAAGGAATAAGACTTCAAATCAGATTTGATTTGATTTACAGCCAGTACTGCGCTTTATTTTTCTATATTTTCATATAAAACAAGATTAACATTTGATTTTCAAGAGGGTTTCAGAGGCATAAAACCAGCACAAGGACAACATTGTAGTGTAAAATTGTCCTGTTGAATTTCAATCAGCATTTAAATACTCTTATTCATTGTTTAGTAGAGGCGAAACTTTTTGTGGCTGATTTTTGGAGTGTGAAATGACTCAATTTATTATTCTATAGAACTCCAATCCCGAGACTTTATTTAATATTTTTTTTAACCCATATTTATAACTTTTATAGTCTATGACATGTGGATCGTATTTAAATTGTATATGAGAAAATCTTAAAAAGTCCGGGTCAACCTCATTACGGCTATTTGAACACAAACGCACAACGGAAAGCAATTCGAATGTCATTGATCCAAAGTTTAAAGGTACTTATAATTTTACTTACACTTCTTACATATTTTTTGTTTCTTTGAAGGCTCAACACATTTGCATGTTACTTCAGATATAGAACAACAATTTGATTTTCTGGCGTAAGCAGGTCTGGGCACTTTTAAACACTAACTGAAACATAATTTTTAGGGATTCATTTATATAATATAAATTGTAAATTCCCGAAAAAAAACTGGTTCAGTTTAAATTGAAAAATTGTTCGAACTTCCCAAACCATTTGCAATTGTTTGCTGGGTATGCTGTTTATCTGCAAACATTTAAGTCGTCTGTCGTCTGTCGTTTTCGTTGTCGTTGTTTTCAAAATGTTAATATTTTTCTCCTGTTTCTAGTTTCGTATTTAAAAACGTTCATTTGTTAAATATGTTTACGAAATCAGACAAAATGATCGATTGCGCGCAAACGCATTGACATATCAACATGAATCTTGCATTACATTTGTCTAAAAAGATGCAGCCAACAACAATAAAAACACAAACAGCAGACAGTAGTACGAGTCGTAACAGCAACGGCAGCGGCAGCGGCAGCGGCAGCCGCCAACAGCAGCAGCCTTCAACATTTAACATTGAAAAAGAAAAAGGAAATGTTGTGATTTTTATCATGTTGAAGAATTCTTCTTTTTTTCCGGGCATTTTATTTTTAAACTTCTTTTCTTTTTTTTGTTTATTTGTTTTCGTCCAAGTTTTTGTTTGGCAGCGAAAAACTGCTGTTTGAAAGTAAAAGAATGGTCTTTTTTTTCTCAATTTAGTTACACGTGCACCTGCATTATTGTGGCATGTAGCAACAATGTGTTGTTTATTTATGGGCTGTGTAGGTTCCATCAGTAATCAAAGGCAGAAATTTTGCTAAACAGCTCCTCATCAAAGTCATCATTTTTGCTGTCCACCAAAAGCTTTTTGTTTAAGCCAACTGCTCGTCCTCGTCAAGTGTTTTTGCGATGTGCAAGATTTTTATATGTTTATTGTCGTTAAATGCATTTTTATTGCAAATTTAGTTAAAATTAATAATAATCATAAGAATTATATATACAAACATACATATATATTTTTTTTGGCTCCTTCAGTATGGCTGTTCAATGATTGCTGTGGTTTTTAATATCCTCCTTAACTAATGACAATAAATTATGGTTTCCATGTATTTTTATGCCTCTTTTTTTAATGCGGTTGGTGCTTTTTTTCTGTTTTTGCAGACGAGTTTAAAATGACAATTGTCTCACACTTTTTGCCAACAGACATTTAATCAAGCGTAAATGGCAACACTTTTTATTTGTGTCCCGATTTGATCGTTCGTTCCTCTTAAGAAGAGTGTGAAACACGCCATGGCTTGAATTTTTATATTACAGATTATTAGACATTCTTTAAAGTTAAAGTTTTTTTTTTGTTTGCTTTTTGCTACTTGTTGTACCATCAATGATTTATTTCGTATTTATGATGAGTTTCAGAACATCATTACACACCACAAAAGGGTTGTTGTCTTTGGTGCTGTTAAGCAAAACGGAAAAAATAGGAGAACACAAAACAAATAAAACGTCACAGAATTCCAATGAAATGCAATGAATCAAGTTAAGGAAAAAGATTTTTGCTTATTTTTTTGTTTGTTGGTTACGAAGTTGCTCAAAAAGGTTGGCAGAAAAATGATTAGAAACGTTCTCTTAAGGAGCCTGTTTGCAGTCTTCATATTGTCCAGTTTTCATTAGGCGACTTGACAATTTTAATTAGACTTAATTATATCCTGGCATGAATGACAGTAAATGATAATGGGGGTTTTTTTAAGGTCTCTCAAAATAGTAGTAAAATTATTAAAGTTTTTTTTTTTTTGCATGAAAAGCAGTTTTTTCTATGATAAATATTACAAGCACGTGATAAAATGTTGGTAGCAAAATAGTTTTTAAGACACCGTGCAACTCCTTAGAATTATTTGATTGTGCAACGAATTGAAAAGTAGAGAAAATATGATAATAAACCATTTTATTTGTGAAAATCTTGTCTAACGAAAAGAAATGGCGGAATTGCTTAAACTAGACTGGGCTTTAGGTTACTTAAATAGTTCTTACGATATAGTAAGTTTTGCTTAAACTAGACTGGGCTTTAGGTTACTTAAATAGTTCTTACGATAGAGTAAGTTGTCTTCATTAAAGTTCCCTAGTCCATGAGTCCATAATAGTTGGCTTAAAAACAAAGAAATATCAAATTAATTTTGGGCTAAAATCCTGACCTTATCCTGGGGTGACTGCAAGTCAACATCGCGCTTTAAGGTTGGACCATCCTTTCTAAAATACAGATTTCCCAAACGGGAAAACTTTATGGTTATAAAATGTTTAACATAATTTTTTTTTTTTTTTTTGAAAAATAAACTTAAATACGATTTTAGTTAATAACTTGTTGTTGTTGTGCAATGTTTTATTTTCTTCAACAAATCAAAACAATTACAAAACTTTTGCCATCCACAATATGGCAGATAATCTTTCGTTTTTTCTACAACTTTCCACAAACATCCTGCATCAAAATCGCCGCCTTAACATTAACACAGCAATAATCATAACAGTTAAAAAAGTAGAAATTTTTTTCCTACATTTTACCCCCTACAAGTTAATGTTTTAACAACTTTAACTATGAATTACATGAAACTCATGTTAACTGCAAATAAAAATTATTATATTAAAAGTGACACATCATTTAGCGGCATCGTTTTTGAGAAACTTTTTTTTTCTGGCGGCTTCAAACAAACATTCCGCAACCACACATTTGCACATAGAAAAAGTCTTAACAAACATTTTTGAAACAAGCACCAGCATGTAAATTCATTTAATAAAAAAAAAAGGTTTACAAGAAGTAACGAAAAATTGCTACAGCAAAGGATATTCATATAAAAATAAAATAGGCAAAATAAAGGGAAAAAGCTGAATAAAAAAAGAGAAAGAAAACATATCATCGTTTTCGTTGTCATCATCATTATCGTCAGCGTCATCGCCACCAGCGGCCATGTTGCTCGCCTAATAACTACAGCCACTCTTGCACTAGAATCGCCAGCCAGTAGAAAATAATAAAAGCTTTGCCAGTGGTTTGGTGCTGGCAGCCTTGGAAGTTAGTCAGTCGGGCCGCCTGCCGCCTGCCGAAAGCTGAATTGACTGAATTAACATTGCACTTTGCACCACACCGCGTGCAGTAAGCTGATGATCAGTTTTAAAGCATGTTGCAACAACACCATCAGCATGCTCATTATGTTCAACAAGTTTCTGCCGGACGAGTATAAAAACAAAAACAAACAAAACACTGAAACATCCTACACGCAGCCGACCCAAGATTTAACAGCTGAACAGTGGGGGCCTTTGGAACAATTAATTTAAGTGGCACTAAATGCGGCGGTTTTGGCGATAATAAAAATTTTTAATACAATGTTTATGGGGCAACGCTTTAGGCTACTGGTGTGAAAATTAAAAAATTTGAATATCAAATATTTGGGGGGAGTGGGAAAAAAAATTTTAAAAATTTTAATTTCTTTTGCAAAAAAAACTGAAATCATAAATTTGAGGGAAAATGGCTGTGGAAATGGTTAATATGACAGTTAAGCAAATAATTTGACATCCTCCTCCAAGACTTGTTCCAGCTACATTGAACGTAAAAGACTGCGTTTAGTTCAGTCTTGTGTGTTTTGACTGAACATTGAAATATCGAGGAAACCCCGGCAGTACCAACTTAAATGTTTTAATTTTATTATTAATGATGTGAAATGTTCTGGTCACCAAAAAAAAGAGTGGTCACGCCGAAAGTAGTCGTTATAATGCAGCTGATACAGACAAGAATATTGTGCAAACAATTAGTTAAGAAATTACTTTTTTTCCAATAGTTCAACAAAAGTCCGAATTTTGAGTTTTACTTTTTAAGATAAAAAGAAAGAAAAACCTGTATTTGGATTAAAAATTATTTTTTTTAATGAATTCAAATTCCAAACCATATAATTATTTATGAACCCAATTTTCTTTGTAGAAAAAAAATTGGCTGCTTTCACGCGAAAGCTGTTTTTCCAAAATTGTTAGAGTCCATGAAATCTCTAATATTCAGACAATTTATTATTTGATTCAACGAATTCCAGGAATGAATGCGATAAGAAAAGTGAAGGCAAGCGGTTAAATAAAATTTGCCATGACGTGCGGTCTTAGCGTCGTCTCCAAGAACAACTAAAACGAAAGATTTGTGCAAGTGAACTTGCCACCAAAGGAGTGTTATGGTACGCCAGCAGTGTCGTTTTCATGCATTACCAGGAAGAGGTTAAATCGGCGGCGGGCAAATATTATTCCAGACAAAATTTCACACATATTTCAATATGGACTTGAAACAAGAGCGACTTGTACGAGTGTTATAGTTATATCAGAACAACTCATGCGAAAACCTGAATGCAGGTACCAGCGTTATCAACTCGGCAAAATTTCTTCAATAGACATGAGAAATTTCCAACACTTTGAGTTTTTTTTTTTTTGTTTGTTAAAAAGCGGGGTTTTTTCTCCATTTTGCTGCGTTTTGAAATTTTAAGGCTGACAACGCTGGAAGCTGCTGCCTGTTAGTCCACTCCAGATTCAACAGTCTTTTGAAATTGTAAAAATTTCTGAGTTTTCGGGGGAATAAAAGAAAATAACAGAAACATTTTGCAACTAAATAAATTCAACTTAAGCAGGTTTTTTTTTGAGATATCAGTATTTTTTTGTAGAGGGAAAAATATTATTTTATCCAGCACCTTCAGGAAGGAGCCTCATTATCAGCATCAGCTTTGAAGGGAATCGGATAATTCCTACATCTGTGTATTAGCAGTTTGCAAATGATATAGAGATTTCCAGCAATCTGTTACATTTTGTACACATTTATTAAGGCCCCTTTTGTGTGGCCCCGCTTAAGTACGCACTCCGCTCGTATTTGTTAAACACCATTAAAATTTTATCATCCTGCTGTTTTAATAACAACAAGATGACGGCCGAACAAAACGAAGATATCTGAGCTTTATTTGAAAATATTCGTATAAAACAATTTATGGCAGGAACAGCAATGATTTTTGAAATTTCAATGCGAACACTAAAGCTCCGGCCTTAACTAAATATGTCGTTGTTTATGGCATATTGCCGGCTGCTAGTTTATTTGCCAGCCTTGTATGCATCTGCAGCGGGATGCTGTTGTTGGTGGTAGTGTTGGTGTTGGTGTTGTTGTTATGTTAACATGTTACACATGTACCGCGGGTGATGATGTCTATGCTTTAATAGCATTCATTATGTCCACAACAATGCCAGCACGCATATGATTTCGATTTTCATACTATATAGTAGTGGCGGCCATGCAGGTTTCTTTCTTTCTTTTTTCTGTACCAACAACGACAAGAGAAAGAAACAGCCAACTTTAATAACAGAAATATTGCACTCTTTGGGGGCATGGATTTAAGGAATTTTCATATTGAAATGAGATTTCCTTTTTTTTTTGCAGCTTTTATGGCACAAAAACGAGAGTCCAAGAATTAATATTGTTGAAAGATTTTGCAATAAAACAGGCCGGCTGGCTGAGACAAGAAATATCTAGGAAGCTGGATCAGCGGTGGCTAAAAAAATTGAAGCCAACACTAAATGTCGGCCTCTTGTGTTTCCAACATGTTTAACATGCAGGTATTTGGCGAGTTTGCCGCTGATTTTTTTTTAAAGTTAAACATATCTATGCCTTTCCACTTATTTCATAAGCTGTCTCCGTCTTATGAGTTTATAAGTAAAAATTCTTAATTTTCTTTGTTTTTTGTTCGGCTTCCAGTGCTAATTCATGTGGTGTTGGGGAGAGCCTTTAATGTGGGGCTGCCTTGAAATACCCCAAACAAAACCGTCATGTGTCATAATCAGCATCATTTATAACCAGCATCTCATTGCCAACAAAAATAAAGAAAAAATAGATGCTTTTTGCCAAGTAACTAGAATTATGCCACCTTAACAAATTCTAAGCAAAAAGTTCTGCTGCATTTTGTCCAGAGCTGGTGTTGTTGTGTGTTGTGCTGTCCCGCTGTGTGAATTGTGCACACAATGGTTTAATCGCGATTTAAACTTAAAGCAAAAACTATCTTTTGTTTAAACCAAAAAAAAAAAACAGAGAAAAACTTTCTTAGTTTTTTTCCCCACCACGTTTGGGGCCCTCTTCTTGTGAGTTTGCCTTAAACAATACAGTACTTTGAAGTTCAAGGCGTTGGTTGATGTTTGCCTTTTTGAACTTTTAGTTGTTTGGAGATTTTTTTTCCTTTTTTCTTTGGAAGATCATTGGGTTAACTTTAAGTGCTAAATGTCAGATGTAAATAGTTTTGTTTTAACAAAATAGTTAAATAAAGCTGGCCCAGCATTTGTGCAATAAACAAGTTTCCAGCTAAAAAAAAAAAACAAAATGTTCCAGCATTTAAATTTAAAATTTGATGAAATGAAAATTTAGTTTTTCATCTCTAGAGTTCTAAGATACAACCACTTATCTGGGGCAGGGTGTTAAAGCACTTGTGAAGAGCAGCATCCAATTATTCATTCCTTTGCTAAAATGAAGGATAAACTGTCTGCTGGCACTTAAAATTTAATTATGTCCATCTGAAGACAATTATTCAAAAATATCCACTTCATTCAAAGAAAATGATCTAAAGCATTTAAGTCTGAAATACTTAATTGTAATGAGAATTGGGCCAAAATGTCCAGACAACATAATTCCTTAAATCAGTTTTGTTCTATATTTAGAGGTTGCCTGATTAAATTTTGCAATTTAGATCCAAGTATTTCCTTATAAAAATATTATCATATTTTCTTAACACGAAGGGGCGTTTGCAGAAAATATTATCTTGTTTTTTTTTAAACGTTTAACTAAATTAACGTCTTAAAATTTAATTTCTGATTAAAGAGATTTTATTAAATAATTGTGATTAACTGGTAAATAATTTCGACATAATAGACGACCTTAATGAAATATTATGCTGGTGAATAATGAACAACTTTATTTAATATAAAAAAGCTGAAAAATATCTTATGCAAAAACATAAAACAAAGTTGTATAAATATATAAAACTATGATCAATTGATTTTTATTGTTATTATTAACCCATTTGGGGCCCATACAGGAAACCCCATAAATTAAATGGCAGCAAAGGATTCGTTGCGGTACGACTGGTTGTCAGACGATGACTAAAGCAAAACTGAAATAATTCTTATGCCTCAGAGTTATTGAAAATAAGGACCATCGCATAGAGGCAAGACACTGAAGCCGTGGCAAGCATTTGGCCGCTATTTTACCCATAATTGTTTTAAGGTCTTCTTTCCTAATAAAAAAAAAATATTAAGATAATTGTGCGAAGGGTTTTGTTTTATTTAAAATTAACTTTGTGCGTTTTAGTTGGACCAGCCTTTATAATGAAAATATGTGATTTACGCAAACGTTGGCACTGTATGTAAAAATATGCTGTTGCACCCAAAATATGCATCTTATGCTAATAATATGCATTTGAACAAAAAATATTTTATTTTCAAATTTATTTCAACAAAAAATTCAGGCGAATAAAAAATCAATTTCATAGAAAACTGGGCAAAAATAGGCATTTATGGTAAAATGAGGCGTTTAAAGCTAAAACCTGCATTGAGTGTCAAAATATGTGGGGCGAGAAGAAAAATGCATTTGACGAGATTTTTGGCCAAAAATATGCTTTTAAGAGAAAAAAAATGTTGTAATTTTTGACTTTCTGGTGTTTTTATAAAGTTTAAAATAAACTCTGATTTAATGGGTTAATTGCTGCAAATCGTTTTCACAAAAGCAACAAGTTTTCAGACCTTTTCTTCAGGTGCTGTCACGCTGCACTAGAGCGTCGGGCTGCAGACTCAACGTGTACTCGTATTTCTGCCAGCTGCTGACAAAGAGACTGCAACAACGTTTTGTGATAAAAAAGCAAGAGAGAGAAAAAAATCATATATATTTGATTAATTACGAAAGAAATATAAAGAAACCAACAAAAAAAAAACAGAAAAAAGAAAAACGCACAGCAACAACTGCTTATAAAATATATTAAATTGTTCCAGCCACAACATAAATTTCAACGCCACAAAAAAGAAGGTGGCGTTTAAATAACGCCAAATAAAGGTGTTGCTGGCAAAATATGTAGATTGAAAAATAATAAACCATTTTAAGAAAAGCGAAAAAAGCAACAAACATGTTAAACATTCTAGCTGACACCTTGTAGGTTGCAGTCTTTTTGCTTTTGCTTTTAGTTTTGGCCAAGCAAAATATATATAAAGTCTGTCTGGTCCTCGAACAAAGAAACCAAAACCCAAAAAAATTGATATTAAAGCTGTTGTTTTTAAACACAAGGAGGTCTCGCATATTGTAATAAGATTATAAATATTTATCTCACGTTTTTAATCTTAAAATCATCAAAAACACAAGGCAGTCACAAAAAAACCGCTCTTAATATGGGGCCTAAAATATGGCAGTGATAACTACTTAAAAATATATTATAAAACTAAGGAGACAAAAAAACTCTTTATGGCTACAAATTAGTTAAATTCTAAATTATCTTATTTGCCAGCACCTGCCTTCGAAAAACTAATAATAATAAAAAATAATTTTAACACTCTGTCGGGTTTTACAAAATACTGCTGTTTGGCACATTCAAACTACGAAAATCAATTAATTTTTTTCATTTTTGGCTGCCAAAGCAGCAAAAATGTGCAAAAAAAAAAAATGTTTTCCAAAAGTCGTGAGTTTCGAATTTTATTTTATGACATGCATTTCAGAAGACCAAACAAGATTGTGAATATAATACCAAACAAATTAGTTAGCGGAAAACAAATTACTTTTTAGTCAATCATACCAATAGGAAATTTCTGGCCCCAACAATCTCATTTGAAGACTTAAATTTTGCTGGAAACTGCGCAGCTCTGCAGCTCACCTTTAAGTCTTTAGTAAATGAGCAGAGCCAAAAGTCCTTTCACTTTTACCTCAAACACCAACAAGCAGAAAAAAGAATTGTATTTTTCTTAGATTTATTGCATGTGGCACGAAAATTGCTCTGGAAAATGTTTAAGTAGAGACACACACACACACACACACATACACACTCACACTCACACAAACATACAAGAAATATCTAATTTATTCGCTGGATACTCGTACATATTCCGTCCAGGCTCAATACTTTTGCTCTTTTTGTTTTGAGACTTCATGTTGGCGCTGGTAAATCATTTAAAATTCATTGTTACCAAATACCCTACACAGAGTTAAGAGGAATTATGGCCAGAAATCTAATCTTAATTTGATCTTAAAATGAAAGCAATGGAAACAAAAATTACACAAGTACAATATATATGATGTAATTGACAGTATATTTCATAAACTTAATGAAATAAATATGTACAGTGTTCCTATTTACCTAAAAATATTGTTGTTTTAACAAAGTTTAAAAAAGTTTCGAAAATGTTACTATTAATGAAAATAACGTGCAAGCAAATTTCAAGTGTCCTTTTCAATATGGTGCGTTGTGTAAAAGTACTTTAACCGTTTGCTACCTTTTTTAAAGCGCTTCTATTTTAAGGTTAATTTAAATAAATGATACTTTTTAAAACATAATGTTTTAAAGTGAATTTTCTAAAAGCCAGCTTTTGTATAAGGAAGCAGTTTTTAAAAGTACTTTTCTTTAAAAGTAGTACGACGGTACTTAAAATGTAATTTCTAAAAACTTCCCTTTTCTAAAGATACCTTTTTAAGTAGCACGTTTTTGGTTGCATTCTTCACCACCTCCTTTTCAATTGCTTTTTAAAGTACTGTTTTGAAAAGACCTTTCTTTAAAACAACTTTCTTAGAAAAGTACCCTCTTTAAAACGTTCTTTTTGCAAAAAATACTTTTTTATTTTTACAAAAATTTTTTTAGTAGGTACTTCTTTTAACTGCTGCATTTTTAAAATATATTTTAATTAACTTTTTAAAAAAGGAGCTTTATGATAAGTTACTTGCTTATTAAAAGTACTTTTTAAAAAACGTACTTCTTAAAAGACGCAATTGTTTTGACACTATCTTTTCTTTAACAGGAGCTCCGTTCACAAGATACTAATATTGGAAAATAGTTTTTTAAGGTTCTTCTATTACAGTTTAAAAAATTCGAAAAAAAGATTTTTAAGCCCGTTTTTATAAAAAGTACTTTTCTTTACAAGGTACTTTTTTGATAAGGTATTTTTCTTGAATAGTTATTTTCTTGACATTGGATTTTTTTTTGAAAAGGTACTCTTTTGAGAAGGTACTTTTTTGAAAAGTATTTCTTTAGAAAAGTACTTTTATTGAATAGGTTTTTGTGTAACAACGTATACTTTGGAAAAGGTACTTTTTTCTAAGCGTGATTTTATAAAAAGGTGTTTTTTGTAAAAGTACTTTTTTTTGTAAACATGATTTTTTGAAAATGTACTTTTTTCAAAAGCTACTTTTTTGATTAGGGCACTTATTTGAAAATGGTAGTTTTTTTCCTTCTGAAAGGAATTCTCATTAAAAAATGTTTTTTATAACGTCTTTCTTTTAAAGGCTACTTTTATTAAATGTATGTTTAAAAAAAGGGAATTTTAAAAGGTTACCATTTCAAAAGGAAACCCCTTTTCTTAATACTAGTGTTTAGAAAAGTTCTTCTTTCAAAATAGTACCTATAAGACATATAATAAAATTGATTTTTAACAAAATTTAGAAAATGAAAACATGTAATTTTTTTTTAAGAAAATATTTGTTAAAAAATAGTTTTACGAAAAATCTTTTGCAAGAGTTGTGGTCACAAAATTACTTTTTATAAAAAAAATACTTTTAAGAAAAATACCTGTTAAAAAAATATTTTTTTTAAGGAAAAACTAAACATTTAAAATAAATATTTCTTAAGGAAATTTCCTTAAAAAAAAATAACCCTTTTAGATAAACTGGCTTTTGAAAATTACTCTCTTAAGAATTATCTGTTTAAAGGAGTATCTTTGGCTAAAGGATATCTTTTTTTTTAAATGTTTATATTAATAAAAAAAAACTTATTATTAAAACCAAATACTTAAACAGATAGAACGCTTTTCAAAAGCAACTTAAATTGCTATTGAAATTATTATAATGGAAATTGTATTTTAAACAAGTTTAATTTTATTTAGTTTTTGCCAAATTTTATGAGCTGTATTGTGTTAAGGACTTAAAAGTTGAATTTAATTAACAATGTTTTGCTTAGAGAGTTTGAAACCTTAAGGCGTTTTTAATTTAGGGGCATGTTTTCAAGGACTCTCTACCAGGATGCTGCCGATTAAACAAACAAATTTTCGTTTTATTGTGCAATTTGGCAATTATTTATAGTAACGGGTACTGAAGTCTTGCTTTTTATGTTGTTGACTTTTTGTATACGAGTAGATACATTTGCCATCAAATACTTTTGCCAGCACCAACAGTGAGACTTCAATGTGAAAAAGGCAACATGATATACAGGCCCATATGCCAGTTATCGCTGATGTTTCTTTTACCTTTTAGCTCTTTTGCCGCAGGATAAATTGCTAACTTATTAGAATTTAAAGGCCTAGTCAAGTAATTTATGTGGCTCAAATTTTATTGGACTCGTACCAGAATAACAAAATATACGAGTACATTTCCTTTGGCTCTAAAGCAAAAGACAAACCGCTTTGGTTTTATCGAAAACAACAAACAAAATGATAAAAATCTCAAAATAAATTTACTATAGATTGTAAAAAGCAAAAGCAAAAGCAAAAGCTCAAGAAAAACACTTCGTTCGGTAACAATTTGTGCACGGGCTGTATGTAGTACAACATTGTAGTGGAAGTGGTAGTTGTTGTTGTGGTTGTAGTTGTAGTTGTAGTTGTAGTTGCGGTTTAGTGAGGCCACCATCATCGGTTTTATTACTAATTTCAAAATTGTGCATATTAATCTATTTGTCTGTCCACCTGTCTGCAGATTTATTTGTGTGCATTTGAAGTTTATTTGAGCTTTTTTTTTATTTTTTTTTTTATTTTTTTCTTGTTTCTGGCCATAATAAGAAACAATCAATCAAGTGTCAGTCTTTTAATGAGTTTTATGGCTTCTGTAGACATTTATGATTAAAAAGATATTTGTTTGCCTCTTGCCTAAATCTTAGTTGGCAAAATTGATAATTAACTTGATGTTTGTTTGTTTGTTTAAATTAAGCACAAACACTCCTTTTTTACAATGAATTAAAATTCAAATAAATGACGCATATTCGCGTATGTCCAATATGTGGCAAAATAAGATTAATTTTGATATTTTGCAAAAGCATTTTTTTAACTGGCTGCTGCAAATTGTGGACATTTAACAATTTCCATAAATTTTTTTTTAATAATCCTTTAACAATTATTATGAAATTTATAGTATTTGTTCCGGGGCTCTATTTTGCTCTACTTTTCATTATGTTTGTTTTTGTTTTGTTTTTGGCTTTTGTGTGCCACACCCTACACAGCGCGGAATCTTGTAATAAGTTTAGGCAACAGAACATCCAAACCGGCCCTAAAGCGCACGAAATGTTCCATTTTTCGCACAATTTAGCAGTTCGTTTGTCTTATGAAAACCACATGAGTTGCAATTCGTATCGAACATCTTATTGTCGGCAAAATGTCACCAGTAACTGCATTTGCGCTGGTAAATTAATATCATTAAATTATTAAGTAATTTAAACATTTATGTGTGAAATAAAACTTCAAAGCCTATTTGATTTTATTTATTTGATGTCAATCTCCATCAAACTCGGTCAAATATTCTTTATACATTTCAACGAATCGTCAATCTGTAGTCTAACTTTTTCATTAAACTATAAACGAAATAATTGATTTATGAAATGTTTACAATCAATTATTCAAATTGCTGCTATAAACATGTTTTTTTCTGGATTAATTCTTGCTCAGCGACCAAAAAAAAAAAAATAGAAGAAGAAAATGCTCAATGAATCGTATGACTAATATTAATTGGAGGTTTTTTTTTTGGTTGGGTTTGGTTTTTTTTCCAATATTTTTTTTTTCTCTATTGATATGACGCCAACAAAAAAGTATGAAATACTTGTACATATAAAAAAATTTAAAAATATTGAAAAACCACAAACATGAAATTAAATCAATTTGAAGCGGTTAAACGATTAATTAGTAATAAAAAAAAAACGAAGAGCTTCACACGTACATATCACCGCAATAACGATTATACTTGACCTCTTGAGTCTTTTGTCATTCAGCAAAATAATGAATAGTTTGTTAAATTCGAAACAAGTTTTTAATATTCGAATAAGAATTTAATGCCGTCTTGGTTTTTGGGCTCCAGTTGGAATTTACGAAAATGTCTATTAATAATAATGAACATGTTTCAAATAGAGAATCTATAGCAAGTTAAAGCTGGTAGCGCCATAAATGAGCAAGTTCGAAAATTCGAACCTAAACCAGCAACAGAACAGCATCGGCCAGGCTAAGACAAACTCTTTTCTGCTATATAAAACAAACAAAAACAACAAAAATAGCGAAATATTACTGCTTCTTTCCTCGTCCTCATAACCCCGTACTGGTCCTCAAAAATAAAACAAAATAAAGAAATTATCAATGCGCTGGACTTTAATTTATACCAAATTAAACTTAAGGCCCATGAGGCAATTATTTGTAGTTTTCGCCAGCCTAAATTAACAAGTTCGAAATTTCGAACATTAACCAGAACTTAGGAAATAATTAAGCTACAAAAAAAAACTCTATATTGAAAAATTTTAGACAATTGCAGAGAGTGATAGTTTTCAATACTGTGATATGTTTTTTTAAAACGAAAACGTTTCGAACTTTTTTATAAATCGATTATGTTGTATTTGATATGAGGAGAAGGCTTTTTTTTTTTTGGTTGAGAAACGCTCTTTTTTCGATTTATAACAAACTTCGGAACCGCGCAGTTTTGTTTTGCTAAGCAAATTCTTGTCTAAGCAATTGAATCGGATAAGTTCGAAAATTCAAACATAGATTAAAAACATTAAAAATAATAAGTTACAGAGTAGTTTTACACTTGTAATTTTGGCCCAATAGTATTTCTAGCATATTCGAAAATTCGCAACTAATTTCGCCAACTTATTATATATTTGTTTTCATATAAATACTTATTCTGCTAATCTTGTTTTGTTTTCAATACTAGTACTTTATGACTCATTAATTCTATTTTTTTTCTTATCTTTTTATTTTATTACAAACTATTGTAGTAATTCAAAGCCTTTGGAAAATTTGTCAAAAACACAATTCCTGCTTAAATGTGTAACGGCTGTCATAAATTCATTTATAAAACGAACATTTAAACATTTAAAACATGACTTTTTTCTATTAATTGTTCAAGCTTATCAATGTATTTAATATCTTGACTTGTCACTTTTATGTGCAACTGACAGTAGTAGGTGTGTAAGTTGTTGTTTTATTGGTTTCTATTTCGTTGTTGTTGTTTTGTATATATATCTACATACAACAACATATTACAAATGAGATTTTCGTTGGCAACATGTTAATGCAAATCTAAAGTACAATTGCTCAAGAAAACATTTGTGACAAATTTTCAAATTGATAAAATGAAATTAAATGTCTTAGGAAACATACGAACGGCAGCAAATGAATTGTTGCATACAAAAACTTAACAACAACAGCCAGAACAAGAAACAAAAAAAAAAGGGATTTTTCTGTTACAGTATTCATCAGATAAGATTTTGTAACATTATTTACCATAAAATTGTGTGCTGCAAAGTTAACAAATACAACAGCTACAGCTTAAGCTGTCAATAGAGCAAATGAGAGAGTGAAAAAAAGCCAACAGACAAACCTCTGCACATGCACAGCAGGGCATAACACATGGCAAATGCCCAGCAGGAAAAAGCTCTGCTATACATTCGAAATATATGTACAAGTAAAAAAAAAAAGCAAAGAAAAAATCCTATTTCAAGAAAAAGCATGAATCCAGTTAATAATAAGGAATGGCCAAGAATTATGAACTGGCCGACATTCACACAACTTTCCAACTGGGTTGTGCTTGAACACCTTTTTGTGTATTTCTTTTTTCGTTCGCCGAGACCAGATATGATAAATCAAAAATACCTAAAAACAATTTCAAACTTCCAACACCATATAAAACCTATAAACAGAGCAAAGGTGCTGATTGTCACACTGGCAT
The DNA here is from genome assembly GCA_932526305.1 of Epicampocera succincta. Lineage (NCBI taxonomy): Eukaryota > Metazoa > Arthropoda > Insecta > Diptera > Tachinidae > Epicampocera > Epicampocera succincta. The sequence goes on along the minus strand of OW052036.1, from coordinate 57,886,949 downwards.
TTTGCTACGAACGCCAATAAAATGTATATCAAAGCCAGAGAATAAATATGAAAAAACTCAACAAGAAAATTATTTCCAACAACTTGAGGCCGCAGAAATCTGAATGTTACACCCACTAAGAAGTCAATACAGCCAGTCGTCACAGCCAGTCACATAATACTCATTCACGCTCATGCATGTTTGTCTGTGTGTACTTTGTTTTGTGTGACTGCACAGGTCCGACTGCGGCGGCCTGGCTCAGTTCGGGTTACTGGTGTGAGATTTTTGGGTGCTAACAGTTGTTGGTGGGGAGTTATCATACATTATTTTTATGCGCCAACATTTAAGCTTTTGTTTACGAGGTTTTTTAGCTGATTTTGCACATTGAGATTTTGAAAAATATAATATATTTATATTCCGAGTTTTTTTTTTTGGTGTTTTTGAACAAACTTTTAAGTACACAAAAGAAAACCTTACAATGTCTCCAAATATATCAAATAAATCACGTGTTTTCATTTATCATAATTAATCATAATATGTGTTTCTAGATTTTGATAAGCACAAATTTTGTCACGTCACGTTATTTTTGTGTAAAAAGGGAAGGAAAAGAGCGCGAAATTTCTTAAAGAACGCAGAAAATTAGTTCAACTTTATATGCTGCATTTACTTCATTTACGTTTTAACTTCATTACGTGACGTGACAGTACAAAAAAAATTATTGTATTTCTTATAACTACATTTTGGCATTAAATTAAGTTTATTTAACTTGTTTATTAATAAAAACTGATAGCATCACGTGACAAACTTTGAACTTAATTTTCTTCTATTAAAATCAGTTTCCCTTTATTGTTATATCATAAAGTATCTCAGCTTATTTTTCCGTTTGTTTGCCAAGTAAATAGTGATTCTAATTAAACCGGGCTGATAATTGCTAACGTGGCGTGACAAGGTTTAACAAATTCTGCACACAGTGTGCAGAGGGGTCTTAAAATTTCAAATAATGAACATTCTTTGATTTCACCAGCATGAATTTGCAAATATTAAATAGTATTTTTTATTAAGTAACATAATGTGACACAAACTGTTTCAAATTTCGATATAATCAATATTATATGGAATTCGTTAGCATAATGTGACACAAATTTAATTGTTCAACATTGAGTGCTGCAAAAGTATTCCAAAATTTGAAATAGTGTACATGGCTTGGAATGAAGTAGCGTGATGTGACAACAAAATTTTTTTAATAGCAAATTTTGTCCAGCAATAGGTGATCTATGAATATTTACTTTTTATGTTTCTTAACTTAAATTAATAAATTATTTGCCATATTAATGGCTGTAGATTTTTGCTGGCAAGCAACCAAATTTTAATACATAACACAAATCTCAAGACAAAGATTAATGTCTGGCTTAAAGTTTTATTGACAATCTAAATGAGTTTAAAAATATGTGCATACATTTCTCACAAAAAAAAAAGTAAAAGAAAACAGTCGAAAACCTTTTTCTCGTTCATTGTTTTGCATTTTAAAAACTATTGTAGTTGCTGCAGCAAATTCATTGTTATACAGTTGCTGACTTTTGTTGTTGAGGTTGCAACACAATTCCGGGTGTACGAGTGTAGCACCACCGTTAGCAACTCAAACTAAACTAAGTATTATGTCATTTAGACTTATGCAAATTATTTAGAAATGAAATCCTTTTCGGATTCTCTGCCATTGATATGCAAACATTAGTTGATATTTCAATGCTTGTAGGTAAAATTAATGTTTTTGTATTTGTGGGAATGGCCATGTTAAATAATAAACAAAAGAAAAGTTAATTAGATGCACATAAATAGTTGAAAAGTGTAGGAACATAAAGTAGCGCTTTGGAGCCTTCTCCGTTTTGAAGCAGCCTGTCAGAAAAATCTAAAATCTTTGCAAATTTGTTGGAAGAGCCTGAATTTCTAAAGCAGGTTATTTATAACAAAACGTTTTTGGAATATTTAATTCAAATGTTGCCACAAGGTAAATTTTTAGCTATTCTACTTCGATCTGTGAAGAAGACGAAACGAACACGGAATGTAATTAATTTTCAACTTGGTAAGTTGTGGCCAAAAACTGTTGCACCCTTTTCAATTATTTAATTCCTAAAAGAAACAAATTGTTTGTTATCGTTCTTCTCGGGCCAGATTTAACAAATCCCTGCATGACACTTCATTTCATAAATATATCTGACATCTATTGCCAGATTTGATTACTCACACCTCCAAAAAATCACACAAATCAGTGTCATTGTTGTTGCCAACAAAAAACAAACAAACAAAACACTTTTTTCTTATTTTTTTTAGGGGAAAAAACGCCGGCTTTTTTATTACTAGTTTAAAACTTGCAACAAAGGAAACAACAGCCACAATCACAACAAAATAACTTAGTCAGGAGAAATATTTAGAATATTTAAAATGAACATTTTATAATGTAAAAACGATCAAAAAAAGTGTTCTTGGTAACGAACAAATTTAACTTGTAAATTTTTACCATAAAACATTTTATTTTAACTGAGCTGTCAGAAAACAACAAAACAAAAACTGTCGTTCAAAATTAAAAAAAAAAACAAAAACAAAACCAAAAAAACCAACAAAAAAAATCATGGCATGTCATTTTACAGCCAAGTCTTTTTTTTCAAACCTGAACTGCTGTATCGAGTGTTATTTTTATTGTTCAAAATATTTCTTTTTTTTTTTGTGAACAGAATGACATACAAATCACAAGAACAGCCAACAGCGAGGTACAGAATATGCAGCACCAAATTATTGACTAACAGCGAAAAATTTTTAAACTCTACACAATTGCGAAACAGAAGGCATTGCAAGATTTTAATTGCTGCCTTTATTCGATTTGTTTGCGCCAATTTTAAAAAATGATTGAAAATTAAAAGCAGGATTACAAGAAAGGACATATAAGGCTTCACAAATTGTAGATACGGAAAGTGATTTAAGGTGTTCTTTTAACAGTTTTGCAACTTATTAGGGGTTACAATTTATGTACTAATTAAAAGATTAGTTTAATATGATACATTTATACTAAATATATTTATTTTAAAGTTTAATATATTATTTTTTATAATATAAATTTATTTATTATGATTTTGTGAAACTTGTAGCATAAAGGGAAATTCACCATTTTTGATTTAAAACTCTGCCCTAATCAGAAACAATTAACAATTCTTTATTGCTTCTACTACATTAAAAACTTTAACAGTGGCATAAAAAAAGGATATATGGCACTATAATAATAAATCTTTGTACATTACAATGAAATAAGACCAGTATCAGCTAAACAGCATTATACAACAACCTTTAAGCCAATAGTAGCCAATAAAAAGGATATATAGGACTCTAATAAATCCTTTTAAATTACTTTAAAACAAAATCAAATTAAGTTAAATGCCTTTATATACCCAGCTGTAACCTAATTACAAGTTATCTGAGAATTTGAAAATATTTTCCATAAAAAGGACATATGAGGACATGAGAAACTATTGCAGCGAATGCAATGATTATTTTCTTTAAAGAATTCCAGTAGAAATCCTCAACCTTTTATAAAGCTATTGCTGGGATTTTGTCCAAGAAGCCAGAGAACTGAGAATAATTTTAGAGGAAATCATATATAAAAAAATTTTTAAAATGAAATTAAATTAATGGAAAACTAAAAATAACACAATTCGAAATGCGGTTACGATTTTTTACAGCATTATGATCTAAAGGATATATGGGAAAATAATCAACTCTTAATTGTAACAAAACTGAAAGAAATATTAGCAAATATAAAATAAATACATGTATCTAAATGTATATAAAATATATTAAAAAAAAGTTGAAATTTAAGAAAGGACATTTCAATCGATGAGAACATTTTAAAATTTTTTAAAAATTATAATTCTTTTATAATCATTGAGCATAAACGAGCGGCCATTAAATTATCTTGGGGAATATTTTATGGTTTTTTAAAACGGTATTGGCCAACACACATGTTGTCATTATATATTTTTGTTTATATATTTTGTTTCTAATGGCAAGAAATTTTAGTTTTCCTGAATAAAACGAATAGTTGGGGGCTAATGGAATCTTCTGGGCGACTACTAGAAACGTTTTGCTTGGATTCTACAGCCATTCAATAAATTTTTAGGCATTTTATTTGTATATGTAAAGCGATTAAAAAACAGTTTTTAAAATAAAAATAAAGTTTTGTGGCAACTGAAATAAAAAGGATATATGAGGCCACTGCGAGGGCTAACAACAATTGCAACGACATTTTATTCATTAATAGAGCAGCTTCATTCAACAACCTTTTATCAAGTTTTGTCGTACTTTAGACGTTTTTCTAGTTACAGGAAAACAGTTTGAACTAAAAGAATATATGAAATTTCTAGCAACCGACGTAGTAATAAATTTTTTTATTATAATTTGCTAGTTATCAGAAAACCTTTTAAATCCCAATGATTTCTTGACAAATCACACATTTTTGCTACAAAACGCCTACAAAAGGACCTCGTATTAAAGCGAAATTTTTGCGCAATTTTTGAAACTTTTAGCAAAATATCAAATTTCAATGTTATCAGTAAATATTCAATGATTCGGTTGTGGCTACAGAAATACATGAACTCATAACTTGTACTCCACAAAAGTAAATGAACCAGACATATTTTTCGCGTGCTGTTGTCTCTTGCAGCAGTCATTGTATTGTTTAATGTTTATTGTTAAAATTTATGAGTGAATTAGTTGGAAACAACTGCAATGAAAATAAGTAAACAAACGACATCAATCACTTTTCATTTCAGTTTACATTTGGCACAATCTCTGGTTCTGCGAACTCATTTGTTCAAGTCCATTCACTGGGCAGTTGCAGCCCAGCAATTGTTTCACAAGTCCTCCGCTCACTGGCTGGCAAGAACCGTACGAAATTGGCACCCACATGAACAACTGTTTAACGTCTACTAGTTCGTTGATGTTTGTTTTACTTGAACATAAATATTTAAGTGTTTTTTGCTCGATTTGTTAAAATACTAGTTCAGAATTATGTCATGAATAAATAAATATATCTTGAAATTGTTTTAGTAGTATTTATTTTTACTACTTTGTTTTGTTTTTGATTTTTTCATAAAATATCTATTTGTTTTTTTTCCAGTTTGAAATCTGTTCAATAATTGACATGAAAATCTGCTTATTTTTGATTTTAATTAAATTTATGTTCAATGATTTTTTTTTTTTTGAAATTCAAACCTTTTCTTTTCTTTTTTGTTGGTGGGAAAATAAATTCTAATCAAGAGTGCAGCAAAATAAATAAATGTATTGCGAAACATTGTTTAGCGCAGGGCGGAGAGTAAGTAAATAAAACAAACAGTTAATTAATAAATTTTGTTGATACAGTTGCATGGCGGAGTTAATAGAATAACGCAATACACATCTCGGCTGTACGTATTTGTATGCTGGCCGTTACATGAGTGTTTTTTGTAATATTTACAAAATGCTGAAATCTGCGCACATCCTTTTATTTAATTATCAATGTAGTGAAACGGACGGCATATAGAGGCAAATTCATAAGAATTTTAAATCACATCATGAAGTCTGAAAGCTTAACTTTGTGAAAGACAAGTGATGTGACACAACTGAATACATACAATAATAAATAATGTCCACAGTTAGCTGTAAAAGACAACACAATTTAGATCATATGGCAAAAGGAAAAACATAAAAAATTGATGTGACAACGTGATGTGACATAACGTGATGTGACATAACGTGATGTCACATAACGTGCTGCGACAAATTTTTAAATTTCCTGAGATTTATTGCAGAAACTTTATCTCTATTTTCCAGAAAATGTCGAGTGTAAAAGCTTTCATCGATAATTAAGAATTATATATGTCTGTATATATATATTTTCTCAATTTATTTTTGAGTTGAACTTTAAATATGAAAATTTCCAGCTTTTCAACCTGCATTTTGTAAAAAATTATAAATTCTCCCACTCATGACTTTTAAAGTAATTATTACATATTAAAATAAAAATATTTACAAGAGTTGAATATTTTGCCAGAATCAACCTTGTGCTGCCGTAGTAAAACACGTGACTAAAATTTTTAATAAAATGAAGGAAATTTTAGCATAAATTTATTACGGGTAGTCCATACTTTTCAACACCAAAGTCAAAATTGTTGGTGAACTATTTATCAAAATGAAAGTAATACAAGAGGCAAAAAATAAAAATTCCTGTAAAAGTTTTAAACATCTTCAGTAAAAATTAAAAATTTAAGATCCCACACAAGACAATTTGTTGCCACTAACAAATGGGTAATTGTTACAATTACATTGTTTTTGTTTCCTTTTATTTTTTTTTTTTGTTAAATCCTCCTGTTTAGTGATGTCTAGTGATGCAAGTTGAACTTTAGAGGAGACTAATTTCTGCCACAGTGTCTTGTGCAAGTTCGATGTTTTTGGGACAGTTTTGCCAGACGTGTTCTTACTTATGTTTTTGCAGTGACAATATTGAAATGTTTTCTTCTTAAGCCTCATGAAATCAGATCTGCCGTGCCAGAGCTGTACTCAGTACTTCAATCTATTTGATAATATGATATTTATGCTGGTTTCTGAAAATATATGCAAAATGCATTTAACACATTTTGTGCAAAATTAACAGAATTTAAGTATTTGTTTTTTTACTACTCGTTCCTTTTGTAACTCGTGTGCAGTAATTTTTGTCTTTATGGATTTATTGTTTCATTAATTTAACTTGATTGCAGTGCGGGGTGTGGTGCATGTTTCCGTCATCCAAACAAAGTCATTTGAAATTATTTATGAATTTGCGGTATGTCGGTTTATAAATCAACAACTTCAAATTAAAATTTAAACATAATTCTGTAACTTTTGTTGTTCCTACTCCTTTTTTTTCTTTTTTTTTTTTTGAGTCGCAAATTGCCACAAAAAAAAAGTTTGACACAAACAATTTCAATTTTAGTTGAGATTGTTAATAGTTACTATAAACATTTTTTTGGTTTTTCAAAAATTCATTAAAAAATCATGTTTGTTTAAAGCTGATTTAATTTTATTATTGTTTTTGTTTTTGTTTTCATTTTCTTTTTTGTGTTTTTTGGTAAAATTGACCACATACAGAAACACTGTTGACTTTTTCTCTATCAGCTGCTGCGAGTAATAAAACTTATTACAAACAGCAGAATTTTAGCAATTTGGCAATTTAAAATTTTTCCATTATTTTTGTTTATTTTTAATAATATAATAATTTTTACTTTTTACCAAAAGGCAATTGCGGTTGTAATTTTAGATTCGAACAACAATCAAATTATTTTTTGCTTTCGGTTTTGTTTTTAAACAAAATTTAAATAGATTAAATGATTTAAACAAGCAACTGTAACAACATAAATTATATATAATATAATTGTTTTTAGCAGATTGATTTGCAAATCAAACAAAAAAAAAATGCACACATACAAAAAAGGAAGAAGGAAAAATGTAAAAAAAAACTTACATCGTTGTAAAAATATTTGCTGATTTAAATTGTTTGCACAGAACCAGTAATAAAAATGGAAATTATGGTAATTTAGGTCAAACGCCGCTGTGATATGTTTTATGTTAGTGGGCGCTCTTAAGTGGGATATAGAGAGATTAGAAATAAATACTTAAAAGTAAATTTGTGGTTGCATAAGAAGTGCTTTTAAATTAGATGAAAATTGTGTTATTAGAAAGTGTTTGAGGTGTTCATACGCTTTAAATACTATAAGCGAAAGAAAACTAATATGCAACTTGTCACGTCACTGGTTCTATGAGATTGTTTCAGCCACTAATAGGTAACCATATTATAGTTGTGTCAACTATTTTTACAATTTATTTTGAATATATTTTAACCATTTATTGAAGTTATTGAAACCATAATTCAATTTATTATTTTTCAAAGCAAATATATGCTGCAGAACAACTTTGGCGATGTGCTAAAAAATTACTGCAGACAATACAAGCGTAATATTATCGCAAAACCTGTAAACATATTATGATTGTGTTACAACAACTTTATGATTATGCTGTGCTACAATCATACTATAGTTAAATTCAGCACCATTGTTCTTAATGAATATATTATTTATATTAAATATCTTGTGCTTAAAAATATTATTAAATATTATTTTACTGTCATTTAATTGCTATGATTTTTTTCAAACCAAATAATTTATCCCAGCCACAAAATTTTCTTAGAAAACTATATTTATTTATAACTTTTAGCTGAAAATTGCTAAATGTTAACAAAAAAAAAATGAAAAAAATTAAAGAAAATAAAATTTGATATTATTTATTACACGATAAGAGATAAAACTGTTTAGCAATAATTATACCAGTTTCAAAGTTAAATGCATTGCAAAAATATGTGCACATAATATTAAACTTTTTTTTTATTAACTAAAACAAAAAACGAAAACTTTTATTACAAATAGAACTGCAGTAGTCATTATCAATGTAGACCTTAAATTTGACCTCTTGGCAAAATCCGCCAAATGACACATTCAGGCCGCCAAATGTGTCTTTCCTTTTTTTTTCTATAAAGTAAAAAAGTCGCCAGCAAAATTTAATAAAATAATTTTTATTTAAACGACAAAAGTTGAGAACAAAAAAAAATTTTAGTGTTTAGTTTTTGGTTATAAAATAATAATGGGAAAAGGCTGCACAGTGATTCGTTCGATAAATAAAATGTGAAATTATATAATAATTATATAGAAAAATAAGAATAATATGTTAATTAAACTTTTAATTGATGGAATTAAAAGTTTAATTGAAATAATTAAACCTTTAATCATATTAATTAAATATTTAATTGGCAGCATTTGAGTGGTAGCCAACTTAAACAAATACTTCATTTGTAATAAATTGAATATGCGATTAAATTTTTAGGTTTATTTAATGAGTTTGCCAATAAATGACTGAATTGTTTTAATGCGGTCTGGCGAGTCCTTTGTACCGGTAAAAAATTGCATAGTTTCTCATCTGTCTGCCCTGCAGTCTGTAACAACTCACAGTTTTAATTCTCTGGGTAGTGTCTTCCTTAATGCTATTTCATTTGATGACAGATTAAAAATACCAGAATGTAGAAATTTTAAAGGAAAAAAGCTTTGGGGCGACAACTTCAATTTTTGCGCCACTGTACACCGTCCGCTATTTTCTGTTGGCCAAATTCTAGTCTCAGCACAGGAGTAGTCTTAAAAGTGTTGCAGTGTGTCCGTTTCGATTTTAATCTTGTGAGTTAAATGTGATCAACCATTTTATAGCAGCTTTATAATCATTTATCATGTATTATTTTATTTTATTTTATTTTATTTTATTTTATTTTATTATTAGTTGCAATGTTTGCCATGTTGACTACTTGTACGAACCGAGTGGCAGAATGATATTTTCAATTTTTTGGCATAAGCCATTTAGCCCAAAAATAGTACTCAATACCGACACTTACTCACTCCCTTCTTTTGTTGTTGTTGGCTATTTTTTGTTTTGTTTTTTGCTAAAAAGTAGATAGTATGAGTGTTAACTGTAAAAAATGCCATAAAACTTCTTGACACAATTTCTGTTGGCCGTCGTTATCATTTCGAAGTCAATGACTGTGAATATAAAACTTGTACTCGTACAATCATCCAACAATGAACGTGGACTAAAACAACAAAAATGCATGCAAATTATAATATAAAGTCCAAACGATGAAAAAAATCCTACAAAATATGCATTATAATGATAAAAAGAAAAAGAAAACATTTAAGCCACCGCCTGCCTGCCTGTATGTTGGCCAAGTTTTGTTTTTACTGTTTTTGCCAGTGAGCTGAGGCAGGCACACTTCATTCAAGTGGCTGCCTGGCTGGCTGACAAAAGCTGCTGCGTTTTGGCTTGTTGTGTTGCTGTTGTTTGTTGTTGTTGTTGTTGTTGTTGCTTTTGCCACAGTTTGGCGCAATTGCTGCAGCTGACTGACTTGTCTCACTCGGCGCAACATCCATCCATCTATAACAGTTTAAAGTTTATTTGTCTGCACGTCCGTCTGACTGTAAATTGTATGTCTAGTTTTGCTATATATGTACATATATATTCTGCTCCACTGTTGGCCTGTCTGCACACATATTGTCCCCCCGGTTAAATGAAACTACAAAAACCAAAATAACATTTTTGCCATATTTTTTAGTTGTAAAAAAGTTTTAGTTTGTTATTTAAAGGCCTAGACAGCAGCAACAACAGCTACAATTCAGCCATCAAAAGTTCAAACGAAACGAGCCAGCTCCAGCGAACAATCAATAGGATTTTGCAACAACATGTAGATAATTTTTGTGTGCAACAACAAAAACAACAACATATTTTACGTTGACATTTTTGTACTTGAGTTAATTTCAGCACGATTGTGCAGGAAAAATCTACGCATAATTTTCAATATTTCTTTTTCATAAAACGTAAACGTTTGGTTTGTGACAACTGAATTCTTTAACTTTAACTATTTAGTTTTTTTTTTGTAATGAAAATAAAATTTATTGACCCAGCAAATGAAATTCTCATACATAAAACAAACGTACACACACACACACACACACATTAAGTTATATAAATAAAAAAAGCTTTCGTGGTCAACATTTAGATTTGCGCCAAAAAGAAAACAAAATTCTTTTCCCAGAATTTAATTTTGTAACATGACAGCGGTCCTGTTACGTAAAATATTTATTAGGAATCAGACTAATAGCAGAATATTAAGGGCGTTCCATTAAAGTGGCCCGAAGTGGCAAAAATTCGTAAAATTTTTGTTTGCAAGTCACTAGATTTTGGACGCAATCAACGTCTTGAGCATCTATAAGTGTTTGTGCAATCAGCTTTCGAAAATGTCCCGAATTGGGACAAACTAATTTAAACAATTGAACAATTCATTTTGCTCGAATGTGGAGTCATAAAATGCTAAAATACGAGTAGTTGAGATTTTAGACCCCCACCTCCAAACGTGTCATTTCTGTTAATAGGAATTGCCTATTCCTATATAAATCAAGTAATTTTGTCCCAAACTTCTTTGTTTTAATTAAGACCGATTTAAGTTACTTAGTGTTTTATATGTGAATTATAATCTATAAATTCATCTTCAATTGGCCAGAGTTGGTGCCGAACAGTTGATGAAAAATACTTGTCCCAAACAAGTTCGAAAACCGCGATTACCTGCCTTAACTCTGGTGCCATCTATAGCCTGGTGCTTTCGCTTTTCACACTGACTTTATATTTGATTAAGGACTGTTTTAATAGAACTTATAAACAACCAGGAAAACATCTCGCTCTCTCTCCCTCTCTCTCTGTTTCCTTCTGTGTGCAAAAGTTTTGGCTGAAATAAAAACAGCAAATCGCAATATTTTTTGTGCATGCGAACGTCTGTGCGCGCTTTTTAACAACTTTTATGAGCGCATAAAATTAAATGTTTCAAGTCAGGCGAGGTTGAAATTTATAGCATGTCGTTGAGATATTCTGAACATTTATTTGCAGCAGTTTTATTTATTTGATTTTCATGTTTTTTCCACCAGGTTTTTGTACGTCAAACTGAAAGTGAAATTATTTATCTGGCAGTTTTACATTGTATGAATATTTTGCGATTTTTTTAGGCGTATTTTTTGGTGGAAAAGTGGCAAATGGTAATAATTTTGTTTTTGCTGAAGCAAAGACTTAACATTTGTTTTGTGTGCTGAGGATAATTTCTGGTTCAGCGAGACAGTTTCCTTGTTGTGACAAATGAAGAAATATAAAACTTTGACATAAATAAGCAATTAATTAAATGACAAAGCAGACAGAATGCTTCCACAAATGACTCTCGTTTATTGAAATTATGATATTGAGTGGCATTAATTTTCCAGTGTCCTGTTGCAGCACCTGCTGACGAAAATAAACTTTTGTCACTTCTTTGTCCCCAAAGTTTTCATCCCAACAGATTTATTTCTTTTAAAAAGCATTTTTTCCCCAGTTTTAAAAATAACAATTAAATTGACCTGGCCATTTTTTTTTTAAACTCACAAAAATTATTTGGCTTAAAAATTTAACATAAAAACTCATACAATCCTTCACGTTAACGATAATAATAATAAAAACAAACTTTATGCAATAATTCTTGTTAAATGTTTTTGTTCGGCGTACTGATATTTTAACAATGTCACACACACACAGTCAGGCCTCGATAAAATTAATAAACTGAAATATTTGTGAAAAAATTAACGGGCTTTATTATATAATTTTCCTGTTGTCAGGTGGCCACACAAGGTGACATTTTGTCTTAACAGAAAAGTTGGAGGCAGATTTTTCTTTATTTTGAACCAGTTGTGAGGGCTGCACAAATTTAACTCAAACATAAATTTTTTGTTAATATTATAATTTAAGAAGATAATTTTAAGGTCTATATCAAGCCACTTAAAAAAAAAACCTAAATTAATAAATTTCTGAGAATATTGTATCCATTTTATTTGGTTTATTAAAGTAGCCGCTGTAAAAAATATTTATATTTTTTTATAAACACGTAAAATGGTTTTTTTATATTGTGTAATTGTGGGTCTGTATGTGTGTCCCTTGATTAATGAGGCCACGTTTAACCATCGATCTCCATTTAGCATTTACAAACTGACACGCGGTCTGCCAAAGAAAGAAAAAATTGGAAAAAAAACAGCAACAATAAAAATTACAAACAAATTACAAGCAGCAACCTAAAAGACAGACGAATGCACTCCGATGGCCAGACAGACAAAAACTATAGATCTTTATGTTGAATGCAGGCAGAAAGAAAGACCAGCAAAAACAAAACTTGCAATCGCAAATAATAATAACAATAACAAAAACAAGTTGCAACTGCAACAATAATAATAGCGGCAAATATTAAGAGGAAAATAAATAACGTGAAAAAATAAACTTTTAAAATATAATTTCAGTTTGAGACACTCTGTGTGAGCGAACATGTACGTTTGTATGAAATGCCAGCGTTCACACACACACACACACACACACACACTATTCCCTCCAAAGGAAAAACAAAAAAAGCAACAAATAACGTTCATGTTTAACAGAGGAAGCTTAAAATCTGAAACATTGTATGACTGCCAACATTTAAGTTAAACGTTGAATATTCATTTCGCCTGATGTTGTTGCCATAAGAATGAATATCCCAACGAATTGGTTTGTTGGTTGGTTTAAGTTGCCTCTTTGTTTTTGTTGTCTTTTTTTGATTGAACAGAAATTAATAGCATGTTAAGGAAAAGCGGCAGTTGCATTAAGAAGCAGACAAATGTTTGCGTTAAATCTTTAAAACACTTTAAGCAAAGAAATTGATGTTTAAGGAAATGAACTGTTTAAGAGCAGGAGTGGACGTTTAAGGAGACCTTAAGGTTGGTAACTATTATGATGAATTTTGAGGATGCTTTAAAGGCCTCATAATTTGGAAGGACACATGTTTCAATGTGTATATTTTGAAAGACACTCTTTTGAAAAGCTGCTTTTAAAAACGTTTTGTGGGCAATTTGTTAAGGCAGCAGTTTCGTCGGCCACTTCCTGACACTGTCCTTTTGCAAAAACAACACAAACCTAAACACTTTCAGTCAGCTGCTTTGCCACAAAGCCGGCCAACTTGTGTTGGCGTTTAGAGGCTAAAATGTGAACAACATTTAAAGTGCGAAATAGTTTTAGCTGTTTTTATCACCATCATTATGGTGTAAATGTTTTATTACGACTGATGCCCATGACCGTGCACCCATTGTCATGTATGTATTCAATGTCAGGTATTAGATAAACATAAGGAAATATTTGCACAGCAAGAAGATCTTTTTCGTCTGGCAAATGCCAAGTACAGTAACACTAATTGCAACTCTTAAAGGTGGGTTGTCATAACGGTTTTGCACATTACGACTGCAAGTTCGAAGTGTGAAATTAAAGTGCTGTCGGGGCATGCATGTGCATGGGTGGGGGAAAGGTGTGTACTTTTTTTTAATCATTTAAGTGCAAATAAAGTTGTCGGTCGCCATGGAATTTTAAAAAAATAAACTTTGCATCTTTGGCTTAATGTTTAATAAAGTTACAAGAAAGAAAATAATATAATTGGAACTTTTGAAAGAAAACACAATTAGGAAATTTATCTACATATAGACAATATCAAGACACATATACATGTATATGTGCACATGTCGTACAGTTGAATTTTAAAGAAATATAAAAACGTTTTATAAGAAATATTCTTCTAAAAAAGAGTAATAAAAATATTGTATTTTTAATTTTTCTGCAAAAATGTTTGTACTGAAATTCTGTGCTTAAACTATTTCAATGGAATATATTATAAAATATGTTATTGTATATTTTAAGGAATATGTTACGGAATATGCTATAATATATGTTATGAAATATATATATTACGGAATATATTATGGAATAAATTATAAAATATGTTACGGAATATGTTCTGGAATATATTGCCGAATATATTATAAAATATGTTATGAAATATGTTATGAAATATGTTATGGAATATGATATGGAGTATGTTTTGGAATACGTTTGGGAATATGCAATACAATATGTTACGGAATATGTTATGGAATGTGTTACGAAGTATTTAATGCCATATGTTACGGAATATGTCATGGAATATTCTGTGGAACACATTATGGAATATGTTATAGAATGTTATGGAATGTGTTACGAAATATGTTATGAAATTTGCTACGAAGTGTGTTACGAAATATGTTATGGAATATGTAATATAATATGTTATGGAATATGTCACGGAATATATTATAATATATGTTATGAAATATGTTATGGAATATGTAATATAATATATTACGGAATATATTGTGGAATAATTTATAAAATATGTTGTGCAAGATGTTAAGGAATATGTAGCTGAATATATTATAAAATATGTTGTGAAATATGTTACGAAATATTTTATGGAATATATAACAAATATGTTACGGCATATCTCATGAAATATGTTGTGGCACATGTTATGGAACA
This sequence comes from Epicampocera succincta, assembly GCA_932526305.1. Classification (NCBI taxonomy): domain Eukaryota; kingdom Metazoa; phylum Arthropoda; class Insecta; order Diptera; family Tachinidae; genus Epicampocera; species Epicampocera succincta. Next base: position 57,871,943 of record OW052036.1, on the reverse strand, counting down.
TTTTCTTTAGGACAAATACTTATGAGCGTAATAAAATTTTTTTTTGACAGAAACATTTGCCATAGAAAATGTTCTAATAGACCGGAGAAGCATTTTTTAAATTAATTTATTTTCCCAACCATCAAAATGAAATTTCATTTCTTGCCTCGATTTTCTTGTGCCCTCAAACATACATATGAAGTGGCATTTGCGTCTGCAGCATGATACCAGCCTGTGCAGTTGCTGTTATTATTTAGTTTTGGTTACTCTGGTGCAAAATTAATAATTTTATGCGCAATTTTGTTGTCAGTCTACGTGATTTAATTTTCGCCTTTTGTCTTGAGCAAATTTAGCGACTAGAACCAGTTGTATTTATTTACTGAAATTAAAAAAAAAAACACAGCAAACACTTGGCTGTGTAGAAAAATAACCAATTTTTAGGCACAAATGTAAATTTCAGTTGTTTAGCTCTAGAGCCAAGAGAATTCGAAAACCTTAAATGGAATGTGCTTTTTGCTCAGAGCGCAAATAGTTGCAGCTATAGAGCAACTTTATCAAGTGAGCTTAAGCGATGACTTTTCAAATGCAAAGTAGAGGAACGAATGGCGTTATTTATACATATTTTACTCATAAATATTTACAGAAAGGAAGAGGAAGAGTTTCTTTAGTTTCCACTCGGTGACTATTTGCTTACCACTTGTCTAACTTGGGGGCCAGTTTTGCCTTAAATTTCTTTATTATTGAATAAAAGTTCAATTTGCTTGTGAAATAAAAAATTCAGTTGTATCCAGCGGCGGACGTGCGACTTGTACTGCTGCCAATTCTGGCTGGCAAATGCAAAGTCATTAAATAAATATTTCTGTTATTTGCAAATATTTTAAGCAATTTGTTTGTCCTCATTTAGGAATTGATTAAGTTGGATTTAAATGAAAGTTTTATTGCTGTTTTAGTGATAATTTAAGCTGAAGGGGAACCAATTAAAACTGTGGTAATTGATTAAACATTTTTAGGTGCAATTGTTAAATCAAAGTTTCTGTAAATCTTGATTTTATTATTTATTCCATAGAAATTAAAAAAATGTTAAGATTATCGCACATATAATATTTATTCTTTGTTTAATAAAGATCTAGATATATTTCTGCAGCATTTATGCTTCCTCGTCCTGGAACACGTTTAAAATATCCCATATTTAAATGAAAACTTTTTAAAATAAATGAAAGTTTGTCAGTACCATGCCAAATCAATTTAGCTAGATTTGTTTCAGATATTTTGTGGCAGATATATACAATACTTAAATACATCATCAACTATCTTTAAAAGTATAAGTACAAAATAATGTTAAACCGACTAGAAAACAATTTCAAAATTTCTCATGATAAATCACTAATACTTATAGTCATCCCAGTGCCGTCTCACAACATGTCATGACCACATCATATAAGCGCTTAGTTACCCGGACAGAGCACATTTCGGCAACCTGACTTACAAAGAAAAGGAGCCTTTCTTTTCTTGTATCCTCACGCTTGTCCATTTTCCCAGAACTTGTTTTCCCTCAAATTTTCATCAGATTCGCAGCCTCAATTAAAGGTGAAATTTTTCTGCCAATATTTTTCATTTTACTTTTAATAATAACGTTTAAATTAACAATGCTGTTGTTGTTGTTTTTTAACAATTGAAACAGCAACTTGTTCCGATAAAATAAAAAATCTTTTAAGCACAATCTTTACAAGAGACTTTCTTCGTTGTTGTTGTTACAAGGAGCAACAATAGAAAAAAACAAACTACAAAATGTAAAAAATCTTGCTTAAACTAAAATGAAAACATTTCAAATAACACTTTACAACGTCTAGTAACTACAAATCAATTAAAATACCACAAGCCAACCAGCAAGGAAACACAGCAGACAACAACAGCAACTGCAACAAACAAATGAACAACTTTAAATGGGTAGAAAAACAACAACAACAACAACAAGAACAACAAAAATGAAAGAAAAATTACAGATCCAGCTGTAACATTAGGAAAAAGTAGGTTGCCAGTTAACAAACAGATCTTGGGCCAGAGTTAAAAAAATAATCAAAAAATTAGGAAAAAAGAGAAAAAATATACAAAAAATAAACTGTGTTTGGAAGAAGACAATATCGCGACATTCTTTTGTGGCCTGTAAGCGTTGGTTGCAAAAGCTGAAAAGACTTAGAAAAGAAAAGAAACACAAAACAATCCTTTAGTTTTAAGTAGTCAGTCACTCAGCCAGTCAAATAAACCGTCAACTGATGGCTTTCCAAATAAACTAAGCACTATGGCTCGAAAAAAGCTCCAAGGGAAAAGAGCCGGAGCAAAGACACAGATACTTTAAATCGGTACTGGCCAGTTCAACATTGATTGGAACTCACAGCCATGTAAGCGGCGTGATAGTCAGTGCATGTACAAGAACAATGCGGCAGAAGAAATTTGTTGGCCTCACCAGTTTCATTTGAAAATCTAATTTATTTTATTATCTAATTAAATTTTTTACTGAATATGAATTCTTTCGAACCTGAATTTTTCTACTCAAAAACCAACTTTTTGATTAACACCTACAACTTTTTTTGCTGTTGCAACTGGAGATCAAAATGGCTGATTTAAATGCTAACAAAAATCTTCCATTGTGCATGAGATGGTCGGTTGAGGATTTTAGAAGAAATTCTCTCCCCCTTTTTCTGTACTCAGCAGAAATTATAAAACACTTCCCACCACCAAGTTCAGAAGTTTCAAACAAAAACCAGCACTAAAGACAACTTAAAAATTGAACATCATCAACGTGTTGCCGAAAGTATTTGGCGCAAAAAGTGCCAACAAGTTGCAAAAACAAAAATGGCAAAAATTATTGTTGTTGTAACGCCTACTTGAGGCAAGTGATTAAAAGTTGAAGACATGTTTACAAGTGAAATTCTATTTTAAATGCTCTGTTAGCAGCGGTGTGATTGGTTTTCCTGTCGTCCCCGTACAACAGATGCCAGCGTCAAAGTGAGTCAGTTGTTGTTACATATTTAATGTTAATGGTGAACATTTGCTAAAGCAATGAAATGTTTGTTTAAAATTCTTTTTCTTGTTTCTACATCATTTTCCGTTTAATAAAATTAAAGTTTAGTAAGAAAGTATAAATGTTGGCTGGGTTATCCACAACATACATAAAAATTACTTAAATAATTGTGTATTGTTCATTGCTTTTTCAGATGTTTAAACGTACGAATATGTATATGCTGACTATGGCATGGGCTTTAACTTATAATTCTCATTAAGTTCAGTCTTAAATGTACATGCAAAAACAATCGTTTAACTTTCATTTCCATGTACTGGTCGCCCTGCAAATCAACTGTAGACTAAAAGACTCTGTCTATATAAAGTTTGAAACTAACATGCCACGATTTTTATCTCCCACGCCGAAATTCACACACACACACATACACAAAAGCACACACTTCCGTTTGAATGTATCGTTCGCATGTAAAATTCCTTATCTATTTTTCTATCCTTTTATATGTACATATAACACCGTTGGACAGAGTTATTTAAAATTCAAATCATCCCTAAAACGTAACATTTCATTGTCGTCGTCATCAGCGCCATCATCATCCTCATCATCCTCATCATCCTCATCATCCTCATCATCTTCAACTGGCACAAATAACACACAGACAACAAAATCGATTGCAGTTTTACACTTGCCTCTAAGTAACAAGTTCAACAGTTTTGGCTGCACACACATCCATACACACATGTACAAAGTGTAATTTACTCCATGTGCATGCAATGGCAGCAATAACAGCAACAACAATAATTATGCTGGAAATTGAACAGGATGACGATGGTGACGGCAACGATGACGAAACTGATGACTTTGGATGTTGTTATCATTAGTTATAACAAGTGATGAAATAAATCATTTTCAACAACAGCAACAGTGTGACACTAGTTTTTATGTGTGAGTAGGTTTTTTTTCTTTGAAGAAAAATTGTGCTTAATACTCTCTTATCAAGCCCAGCGCACATTTCATATCGGTGGTATTATTAAGAAATTTTTTTAAAGCAAAATTATTTCATAAAAAAGAAATTGTTAAATATTTAAGTGAGTTAAGCCCCAAAACCGTTTGGAATGGGAAAGCTCGTGTTGTGTGTCGCTTAAGTGACTTCCAGAAGTGCCAAACATATCTTTCTTTGAATAACATGGAAATAATTGGCTGGCAACAAACACGTGTCTGTTCGCCTGTGTTTTGAAAGACAAAACAAAACGATTTTGGAGACTATTTATGAACTTTATAGGGCCAAGTTCATTTATCGCTCGTATTAGTGATTTTTCGATATGTACGAATTGGGTGATTTCGTCACCTCTTAATCAGTTGTCTATTGTTGAAAATGTTGGCGAACTTTAACATTCGACTTCAGGCAGGTAAGTCCCATATTTTGGAATTCCTATAAATTATAATGATGCCCAGCAAGCAATTTATATCGAGCAACATGTAAAGAATTTCATTTATCTTCTTCTATATATTTCTATATATATATATAAAAATAAGCTACAACTTGTATGGAATCGATGTTCAGATTTTATTTCTGAAAACTTGCTCGAAAAGGTAAAGTCAATGGCAAGGTTTTTGTATATGTACATGGCCCTTCTATGGGCATTGATTTTCGCGATATGGTCATTTTAGAGGACATACCTTTTCCCTATATAAGAAACAATTGTTTTCTTTGAAAAAGATCTCTAACTTTTAAATTGTAATAGGCAGATTCTTCAAATCGGCATAGAGTAACAGTATAACAATTTGGTATAAAAAGTTAAAAACAATACAGGGTGCTACCACACAAGAAACAGCTTTTTCGCGTTTGAAAAAAAGTTGCAACTGTTTTTAATAAGTAGATTCTTCAAATAGGCACAGATTATAACAGTCTAACAAATTGGTGCAGACTAAAAAGTTAAAAACAATACAGGGTACTACCATACAAGAAATAGTTTTTTTCCGTGGCAACTTTTGAAGTTTGGCAAAATGACTTGAATGCCATGATGTCACTGCACGTAGTTTCAATTGGTTTGCGTTGGGGGAATGGGTAAGGGTGCGCAGCAAAGCACACAATTAAATAAATTGAGATTAAACAAAAATTCGTCCACAAGCGTCGCCCAAGTGTCAGCCAAGAGAATGAAATATTTTTTTTTACTACCAAGTGTTTGTTGGGCTTTCACCAACATAAAATCACACATTCGTGCTAGTTGGAGCCGCAGGGTGGCAAAATGTCGTATAAATCCATATGGATTCTAGGAGCAAAGTTATGGCCATCATAACGCACAAAATGTGCAATAAATGACTGAATGATTTAATGTTCTAGGAATGTATGAAATTTAAGTTCAATAGGTTATTTCGATACTAACACTATTAAGGGAGTATTTTAGAGAAAAGTGCAAAATTTGTATTTTAGATTTCGTGGATTTTTTAAAGGAAAAACTTACCCAAAAGAAAACAATATAGTTTTCTTGAGAAAATAAATGTTGCCATTTTCAAATCATGGCCAGTGTAGAAAAAGTTTTTTTTTCTAGCTCTATGCATGAAATGATCTTCTCAGACTACAAGTGCTGGTGTCAATTACACATGATGTCAAAAATGTCACAAAGAAGTCAGACATAAGGTTGAAAATAAATGGTGTATGTAGAAGACAATGACAGGGAGTCGGCTAAATAAATGACCAAGTGCATATTTGAAAGCTAATATGGCCATAAGACTAGGACAACAAAAGGGGAATAAAAAAAGAAAAGGGTAGTAAAAGGCTAAACTTAAAAACCATAAGATATTTTAACATTGTGGTTAAGGGCACAAAAATGCAACAACGTACAAGAACCAACCAGAAAACAAGAAAAGATAATACATGAGATTTCAGCTCCCCATTTCTTAAAACGAAAATTCCCAAAACTAGCATCCATCTCCATCAGCCAACACAGCACAACAGCACAGAAGAAAAAACAAGAGAAAAACTAAACTCAGCACAAAGTTCAAACTATATTTGTAGTATTTCATCTTAATGGGAAATTTGATACTGACACAGTGTTTTCACGCCATGATTCAAAACAACAACCAAACTGAAGCCTGCTGGGCTTTAACATACAGCCCCATCAGGTCTTATCACCACTTATCACATCGAGCTGTTGTTGTATCCTTTTCCATCAACATGTTCATCTAAACTGTCAAAAAAAAAAAAAAAAAACAAGGGATTTTTTCCCGTTTAACAAAAACGACTGCACGAAGTACTTAATGTCTCCTAGTAAGAGTTCGTTTAGGCGTCTCTTCACACTTGCATGCGAGTGCCAAAAGCGAGAAAAACCAAATTTATAAGGCAATTACAGCCGTCACATAATCTCTGCCATGATTTAATACGAATGGAATTTGTTAAAATACCAAAAGAAAAAATAACAAAAGAAAACTCTACAAACAGTATTTCTGTAAGTAAAAAGTAATTAATTTTTGTCAGTCGAAGGCAGATGTTGAAAGAGTTATTGACCCCATATGAATTGAAAATGTAAATTAATTATTATTGATTGATTCACAGAAGTTTGGGGTTTCTTTTTGGCGGCGCAAGATAAAATATATTGTTTAAGGGGGGCAATAAGTAGACAAAATTTAGAAAAATATGACAAGAACATTTAAGCGTTTCTCTAAAATCCACATCCACAGGCGACAAAGGATTTAGTTTAATCGTTGGCCTTATATGGCCTTAAAAAATCTTATTTTAGCTGAAAGAAATTTTTTTTGCCAAAGACAATTTTATTAAATATTAATTTATTTTGGGGCAAATTATTAAGCAAAAAATGCAGCGAACTTGCTGATGATTATTGGAGAAAAGAGATCTTCTGTGGATATAATGGAGAAAGCATTTTCAAAACTTTGAGTATCCGTAGCCTTGGACTTTGTAGAAATTGAAAATCATATCTGCTTTAGATAAAGTTGGTAATAGGCAAATGAATGAAATAAATTGTGCTTTTTCTCGATTTCCTTGACTGATGGATAAGAAAAACCAGAGATTGTGAAATTGATTTACATCAGCGGTACTTTGAGAAAACAATTATCTGTTGCAAGACATCGGCAACTCGGGGACAAATGGATACCGAAAATATGGCCCCTTTCTGCACAAACGAAGTCCCACAGGAATTCCCTAGAGTTTCGATTATGGTCAGTTCCAGGAACTCGAAATGTAATCAGGGAAAGCTTGACAAGTTGTCTTTGATAATGAACCTAATCAAGCACAAAAATCCTAATCAATCGTTTTATTAAATTCTTAAAATAACAAATATATTTTTTTAAAAATATGAAAATAATTGTTACAAATTGTTTCTTTTTTTTTAAGTTTTGCGAATTTCTTTTCATTTTATTATTGTAAATTCTTAAAATAACAAAAATATATTATTAATAATTTGAAAATAATTCTTTCAAATTGTTTCTTTTTTTTAAACTTTTGCGAATTTGTTTTCATTTTATTATTGTAAATTATTAAAATAACAAAAATATATTATTAATAATTTGAAAATAAGTTCGATTGTCGAAGAACTAAAAAGGACAAACATTTTAATCGTTTTATTAAGTTTTTAAAATAACAAAAACATATTCTTAAAAATATGAAAATAATTCCTTTTAATTGTTTCTTTTTTTTTAAAGTTTTGCGAATTTCTTTTCATTTTATTATTGTAAATTCTTAAAATAACAAAAATATATTCTTAAAAATATGAAAATAATTGTTTTAAATTGTTTCTTTTTTTAAAGTTTTGCGAATTTCTTATAAGTTCGATTGTCAAAGAACTAAAAAGGACAACAATTTTCATCGTTTTATTAAAGTCTTAAAATAACAAAAATATAATTTTTAAAAATATGAAAATCGTTGTTTTAAATAAATAGTTTCTTTTTTCCCCAAGTGACAAATAATTAAGCCCTTTGGACTAGTTTATTACAAAAACATATGTTCAGCTAATCCCCTGGTTCTGTCTTTATTACAGATTTGGTTTTGTGTTTTAGCGAAATTTAGAATAAAAAAATTTTTTCCCCTTCTTGGCAGTTTGATGTGATGTTGATGCTGAGTTTTTGTATATTTTGTGCGTTTTCTAGACTAAAAACATTTTTCATTTATTTTCTTAGATGCGCAACATTTTATCACTTTAGTCAGACCATATAATTTGACGTTTAATTTGCACAAACATTTGTTATAAAACAAAAACAACACAAACAAAAGAGGAAAAAAGAAAGATTAACAAATTGTTGCACATTGACGATGACGATGACGAGACGAAACTGTGGCTTTTTTAGCATACGCTCATGTTTATGTGGGGGAAACTATAACAGCAACAACAACAACAACAAGGAGAACAACAAAATTACAACTCTAGCAACAACAATACAATAATGATGAAGTAAATTTGTGTCTTGCAACTGCCAGAGTTGCGCTAATTAATACTTAAAACAATTGCAAAAACAATTTACAACATGTTGCGTTAAAAAGCATGAAAATAAAGTCACTAACAAAAAAAACAACAACAACAACATAGCAGGGAAAATGCCTCAGAAAATTGTTTAACAACAAAATTTACTAATTAATCTAAAAATACAATTATTTACATGCTGGAGCATAAAAAAGAGTATAGAAATAATTTAAATAGTCACAGAAGTTGCATTGCAGCTGCGAAATGGTGAAAAGTGACATAAGTTTTGGCATCAGCTCTTGTCATAAAATTATTAAGACAGGTTTGATTTATGAATTATGCCACTGAAAGTTTAACAATATTTTGTTATTAATATTAGTAAATTGTCCAGAAAAACAAGCAGTTTTTATTCATGTTCTTTAAAAAGGGTTTTTGGGTCATGAGCAGATTGTTGTCAGATCTTACAATGTGTTCGAAACTGTCTAACAACTGTGCGAGCTGCCAGTCCATTTTAAGTCAACAATATTGCCAGACATCCAGCCAACTCCAGTTAATTTTAAGGATGGCTTGCGCAGATGTCTTTAAATTAAATTGCCCACGTGACAATGACGACCTTCTCATACTTATGTTTTGTGGACAACGCTGTCCATGCCTTGATATGAATGCGTTGTATAGCAACAACATATTCTGACAGTTGGCAGTTACACTGACACATTTGGAGATTTCACACGCTTTAAAGAATCGTGTAGCACGTTGCATCCTCCTATTGAAATCATATCTCTTGGTTTCGTGGGTGTCAGACAAATCTTGTTATCAAATAAATATATAACCTGGTGACATCTATAGCTTAAAATCGGCAGGTTTTTCCAAATGCAAAGCTCTTCCTTCAATCGCCTGCGAATTGGTGGTCCAGATTCGACAATTTTCAGACTTATTTTCTGATTTATCAATTCAATCAAAAATTAACAGCTGATAATTCTCTAAAGCCTCTCAGCAATTATGTGCGGTTTTCGATGGCAGTTTGCCTCCAGCTGCTGTTGAATTTTTTTTTCAAATGGAGCTCCAACTCACAACACCAAATGGGCTAAACAGTAGTCTGAGAAATGGTGAGTTCTGGCGAACCTTGCGGAAACGATTGCCTCGGATTCTGTTGCACACTCTCACGTCCAACGGCCATGTTTTCGGCTGGTCTTTCATTTCGCCTCCCTGCAAGTGAATTTAAGTTTCCCAAGGCTCTAGGTAAGACGATTACGGCAATTATTAAAATAGTGAATTATGCAGAATGTTGCCCATATTTTGTTTTATAAAATAATTTGTCTTATTTGCCCATGATGTTGAACGCTTTACCTCTTACAGAGAATTTGGCAAAAGAGTTTAAATATGACTGGTATGACGGCCATCAACTGTCAAAGTCAAAGACAGTGCCTGTAGAAAGATCTTTACCTGAAATTATTGCTTAGAAATTGGCTCACAAAAGTTTACTTTTATGAATCTTTCAAAGTATATTATTCCAGCCTTGAAAAGCCAACCTGCTTAAAACCTTTTTTTAAATTGTTTCTTTGTTTTTTTTGTTGCTTTCCAAAAACCACACACTTGTTACCAACTTCATTATAATAAATTCAAGGCCACTGATTTTTTTTTTGGTTAAACAGACGCCATGACTTCCATTTAAAGCAACGCAATTAGGTACTCGCATTGCTGCAGATCCGTCAAACAAAACAATGCTGCCACTCGTAATTACTCGTTCGAAAAATACTGGTACGAGTGAGTGAGTGTGAAAAAAGTCAAAGGAAAAACATTAGACAACCTCTATTTGAAATCCATTTGTTTATGAATTATTTTAAATTTCTAAATGTCGGCTGTTTAACCAAAAAGGTGTGTCTTTTTGGCTTCAACTTTTTTTTTTTTTTTTTTTGTTTAAACTCTTGACGTTCTATTTCATTATTTTTGTTTTCAAACTTCAAACATTTTTTGCCGCCAACACTGAAGTTTTTGTTTTTCTGCCGGTCGGTCCGTTCGGAACAAATGACTTATGGCCCGAACTTATCTCTGGTGGCTTAACTCCAGTTTGGCTTATCATTAAAGGTAATTAACGGTCGAAAGTTTGTTTCAGGTATGAAAGACTAAATAATGGATAGATAATATTGTTATTATTTGGCTGAATGCGTGCAGAAAATTGTTTCATTCATAAATTTACTCGCGTTATTATTATTATATTTTGTTTTGTATTTTCCTGGCGTAGAGGAAAAAAACTGGAACTGGTTTTTTCTTCGTGTGTTTCTTTTAGCAAGAGGGTGTTACATTTCTCACCGTTGCAGGCAATAAATTGATTTAATTGCTAACGGCTGCGAAATTTTGTTATTTTTTCAAACTATACGGACATTTTTTATATATTTTTGTTCATACATTCATATGAAAAAGAAAATTAGTTTATAAATTTTGTGGTAATTTAATCATAATTTTAAAGATGTGTACAAGACTTTTATTATATATCTATTTCTAGATTAAAACCTGATTTCTTAGTGTAGATATTGTCTAGTGGCAGCGAAGGCACAATATTTCTTTTTAAGCGGTTTTTAACAAGATCGAAAAGATGTTGCAAAATCCAGATAAATACAATACAAAACCGCATGTAGAGGATGTTGTACTTATTCACACTGGCCACTGAACAATCAACACCGCATCACCTAAATTCTAACATACTCATCCCTGCAAAATGGAATAAAAACAAACAAATAGCGAAACACTAGTCATTCTTTGCTCCTCCCTAACCCAGTTCTGGTACAAGGCACGGCACATGTAGGAGTCGACCCCTGAGCTCTGGTTACCAGCAAATTAAATTAATTTTATTAAAACGTGTAGACAGACGGTCATTATATGTAAAATATAATATCCTTGAAAAATGTCCAACGTGGCTCGTGTCCGAGTGGCCTCATTTTCAATGACTCTGCTGCCCAGTTTCTGATGGGCTGAGTTTTAACAATGGACTAGGCTATTTTAAACTTAAAGGGCATAAAACGATTGCGACTTATTGGCATAGACATACTGCGTCTTCAGAAGACTTCATCCGGAAAATCGTAATGCGACCAAATCTTATTATCTTGGCGCCCAATTGACGTTACATCTACGGAAATAGTTCAAACAGAACACGGATCGTGGCGTTCGCTGTGTAGCATCTTGCTAGATGTCATCTACATTCTGATCGATCACTTTGAGGGCAAATAGAAATCGCCTGGTTGTCATCCATCTGCAGTACTCGCCGTTGGCGGTGATGGCCTCAGTAGCGGCGTTTGCAAGCAAGTACCGACGCCACTGTCTCAAAATCCGCACCAATCATTATGTGTGATAATGGGAATGTAAAACTTTATCATCCTGAAATGACAAATATTACGCTAAAATATTATGCATTCCATAAGACATCATAATATTTTGGAATTTTTCTAAACGATAATATTTTTCATTTGATCAACATTCTCAAGTCGACTGTTACGCCGCCGATGGCATGTCGTCGTTTTTGGCAGTTTTCTACTTCACATACAGGCTCAAAATGTTTAATATGTAGAAATGTAAAAATGTATTTCGTTTTAAAAATTTCGTTTATAATTATTTATTTGATTTATTTCCTTTACATAAAACAAATACTTTCAAGAGCCGGCACTTTTACCGTCTACATAAACCCGCTCTGCCGCCGCTACTCAACCATTAATATGGACATGTTGATACAGGACATCTGTTTATTTTATATGTGTATTTTCATTTTACTTGAGGAATGATGGTGTGAACACAAAATGTTATTTTAAGTTAGATTTTCTGACAGTCGCTACAAATATCTTTAGATTTTCTTTTCGTAAAATGGAACAAACATCTTAATATTTGCATAACGACTTTCGGCGTTTAGATTTTTCCTTCAGCTGTTTGCGAATATTTTAATGTTTAATATGCAAAAAAAAAATTCAAAATTTATCCATGAAGTTTTAGTGTTTTTTACTCAAGCTTCAGTATGACTCGAGTCATACTATTTTATTTTTTCAAAATATTCCAAAATATTTTAATCTCTAAAGTGGCCATATTTTTATTCCAAATCTCACAACGGAGAAAGCTTCAATATGACTTTCTCCGTTATGAGATTTGGAATAAAAAAATTGCCATTTTAGAGATCAAAATATGTTACCAAAAGTCCCGGTTTGGCAGCAAATGGCTGCTAATGAAATTAAGAGATTGTAGTTTGAGAAATAAAAATTAATCAAATTGAGGATGAACCACACGAAGGATTAAAGGAAGCGACTCTTACGAAAATAATTTGCGCAATAAGTTTTGTTACAGAAAGAAACTTTCTAGAGATTCAATCAGAAATTAAAGTTTCTTAAAGAAGTTTTCCCATGAATACTCAAGTATAAATTACAAAAGTGTTTGTGGGTCAAGTTCAAGAGTTCACAGCAAAAGATCGAGAGATTATTTATTTTCAAATTCTTTACAAAATTCTTAAAATCAAATTCTTAATCTCAAGTTGTGACGGCTGGTCACGGTGGTGGTAGTTCTTAGGAACTTTACAGTTAACTAGTGGGTTAACTAACAACTCAGAATGGGGGATAATTGTTAGTTTAGAAAAACTAAACGCCTTTCAATTTAAATTTTCACCAGTTGCCAGTTTTTTTATATGTATCTTAAAAACAAACAAAAAATTTATATTATTATTATTATTATTCTTTTGTAAACATCATAAATATTCATCTAAACTGGAGTTAATTTTGATGGATGGCATTAATTTGTCTATTTGTTATAAAAGTATAAAAATTGTATTAAAACTCTATAACAAATATTAAATATGCATAAAACATACACACACGCACAGGGGCACGCACACACACGCCGAAGCGCCTCCTGTGCATGTGAATATTAAAAGGAAAACAACGAAAAAATTATGATGAATGACTTTTGAATGTTTAACAGTTTGTTATAAACAAACAAAATGCCATAGAATTTTAATTCATATGTTTTTCTATATGTTATAAAATGTAATTTAACAAGCACATCTGTATGTACGAGTATTTAACCCTTGAACAACAATAAATAGTTCATGCAATCATCATTCAGCCATTCTGTCAGTTGTACACATTTATTTAGTCTTTTCAGTTGAGGCATGAACACGAATATGAATGTGAATGACACAATTTATGAATAAAATATGTATGTATGTATGTAGAAGTAGTGTAATTTCATTAGAAAGAGTTTGTGCTGCGAGTGGGTGTTTGAAAAACACCAGCCATAAACTGTTGAAATATTAGACTTGTTGTGTTTTTGTTTTGAATTAAAAATATATATAATTTCTTTCCTCTTGTCACTCTGACAAGCGACAGCTAGAGTTTTATTAAACTCAATATAGTGGGACATTAATGTCAATTAGCAGCTGGAAAGGCAAGTTTTTTTTCATATATAGTGATTTATGCAAAATATGGAAGTGATTCCAAAAGACTGCTCTTCAGTTTCCTTATAAGTTGTGTTAATTAGTGAAGGCTGGTATAATTTTCTTAATTTGTTTTTTTTTTTTGTGTGACCTGCCATAAATCATTAATGTTTTCTATAAATGACAATTGGTTTCTTGGAAAAATTTATTGCTAGAAATACAACATTTTTAAGCCATACATTTTTCAGAAAACTAGACAATAAGAAAATATTAAATTCACAACAAAATAACCATAAAATATTTTTAAGTTTAAACATAAACATATTACAAAAAAATAAAACTCAAATCATCATTTCAAACGATTTCTCCCCAAAACTTATTAAATAATCATAATTCGGATGCCAAAACTCTTCAATCGATTAAAGTCGAATGTTCGGTGTTCGTGTTGTGTTAAATTTCAAATTCTCTACATGCCTTTAGCCCATAACAACAACGTTGAAATCCATTATGCCTTCGATGATAGTCTTAGTTATCTGTCAAACAGCAAATTATAGTTTTTAATTGATTTGCGTAACTGGAACACAATTGTGAAGTTCTGTTGTGTTTTTTTTTCAAATTAATTTCAATTTGTTACAACACATGTTTTTGGTTTGTTGTGTCAAGTTTTTGTGTGTGTTTTTTTCTTTGTTGATTTCAAAACAACAACAAGAAATAATTTCTGTTATCAAATTGTTGATGTGCTGGTCTCAGTTTCTTTTCTGTTTTCTTCTACAGAGAATTTCACAAAAATCATGTTTCTAATAACAAAAGTGACCCCTGGTGTTAAAATTGTTGATTTGTTAAGGCCTGGCCTAATTAGTAAGAATTTTTGTTTCTTGAATCCTTGGGCTAATAGGATTTGAATGTGTAAAATCTTATTCGATTTTTATGTTGTTGTAATTGTTCGTTCACTTTATTTACACAAAATTACATTTCCATATAATTAATTTACAATAAAGAGTTCAAGAGTTCCTTGTTAGTTATTAAATTCATGGTTTTCTTATATTAATAGACACAGTCTTACACAAAGTTTTGATTTATTAGGCGCTAAAGTGTGCAACGATCTAATGCCAGATTTAGTTATCAGGACTCCGTGTAGATGTCGTGCCTAAAAATTCCTGAAACCAACACGACCACACAGATTGAATACGAAACATAAAGTTGCAAATACAGTCAATTTCTATTATTTTTACTGATATCGTAGACCCCATCCATATGGCTTATAATTCATTTATATTCCAAGTCTAAGAATATAAATTTTGGTTTTCACTTTTTTTACTCATATTTAATATTTTCAGTTCGAAGTAAAAACTTTTAACAGCGCCTTTAGTTCCTGCCAAACATACAGGGGCTGAAAATCTCGGGGCAAATGGGTGCAGCCGCTTAATCCTCCACAGTCGTTGGACACACATTCGTTTTTATACTGACTGACATTGTCAGCAGTCCTACTTACTTACTATATCCTTTTCCATGTTCCGTGATCTAAACTCGAACATTATTAATCGTGTCATGGAAAATGCACAAAAACTATAGCATATTTTTTAGCAATCCTTTTACCAGATATGTTTGTATATGTAAGTGTGAACCAGTACAATATTTAGTTCGTAAGAATGCAACGGCTTCAAGGAAACTGTCACCAAAATAGAGTACAAAAGCGATGAATTGCTGCAGATATATGTGCTGGTGTGTAGGCTTCCTTCCGTGTATATGGAAAAATGTGTTAATTATAAAA
Organism: Epicampocera succincta; assembly: GCA_932526305.1. Lineage (NCBI taxonomy): Eukaryota > Metazoa > Arthropoda > Insecta > Diptera > Tachinidae > Epicampocera > Epicampocera succincta. Next base: position 57,856,356 of record OW052036.1, on the reverse strand, counting down.
TGTTGCCTACTTTTGGGAGTATGATAACTTCCTTTATCCAACTTAAACAAAGTTTATAGCAATTTCTATACGTTCTGAATTCAAAATAATAGCACGTAGCCTTGAAAAAATGGCTCAACCTCATTTGTTGTTTCTGAATTCAAATTTATTGCTTTCCAGCATTTTCGCCTAAAACAAAATCACTTTTCATATTTCAATATTATTATATATATAAATTCAATTTAAGCCTAGAAATTATCTTGACAAACGATTTTCCTGGCGTGCCTAAATTATTTGCTGGAGATTAATATAATATGATTAAAAATATTTTCATGTTTTAATATAGTTTTTTTTTTTTGGTTCATCATTTATTTTTAATCTTTCTGTGGAAATTTGCGTTTTTTTTTTGCGTTGCAATTTTTACACAAGAACAGTCAGCCCAGAACAACAGCACAAACTCTGATATCAGTATTTTCTGCTCTTTTTTCCGTTTCTTTTGCTATAAATCTTTACTCTTAATTGGTCACAGGAATAAATTAATTTACCATAAAAACATTCGTGATGAAATTTGATAGAAATTGGTCAGTCAACACACAAAAAACCAACAGAGTTGAGAGAAACAACAATTGGCTGCAACGAAAGCTTCGCCAAAAACAACAAACAGTCCTTAAAAAAGCAAAATGCCTCTCGTATTCGAATACGTATGTAAGTACGAATGTGCATGTAAAATTGTTTCAGTCCAGCTTTAGTTCCTTATAACCCATACATGTGCACGAATCCCCAAGTCAATGGGCAACGTAGAAATTAAATCATGCAAACTTTGTGTTTATTTTACAAGTCCGTAGTGCAACAGCTCAAAAGAAATTTAATACCACACCAGAAAGAACTCTTCCTTCGTTCGTTCGTTCGTTCCTTCGTTCGGTGCCATTGTTGGCAACCCAACACTGGCAGTTGGCCCCTAATAAGTGTAAGCAGGTACGTGTGTAGGCATGTGTTTGTGTGTGTGTGTGTGTGTTTGTTTTGTGGCATTTTGTCTGAAAATTTTTGTAAAACAATTTAAAGTACAGAAATCTTGTTGCGGCAGTTTTGAGCCTGTTCAGAAAAAAAAAAATAAATAAATAAACTTTTTATGCAAAAAACGAAAAAAAACTGGGAATATTTTTCATATGCCGTACAAAGTTGTCAATTGATGTGAATACCAGTAGAATTGAGATTGTAATAAAAATAAACAAAAAATTATAGGAACTGTTTGGTTTTTGCTCTCTAAACACACACACACATACATACATACATCTGTATATTTGGTTGCATTGAACTGTTTACCGAAGAAAGGAAAAAATAAAAAAGAAATCAAGATATTGGTTGTCAACATCAGCTCAGCGTTAAAGCCACCAACAACTCAATGAATTTATTTCTTATGAAAAATATTAATACCAAAAAGAGTTGCCAGGCGTTAGAGATAAATTTATAATAAAATATTGTGTAAAATATTGTAATAATAATTATCATAACTTGCGCCCCCCAAAAAGAACGTTCTCAAACACAAAACGGTTACACAAATTACACTAAAACTTCCGCGTTCGAACAAAACTTGGCACACAGTGTCGTATTATGTCGTATTATCATGAAAATATATCTAAATAAAAACTATTTAAATAATAATTTTATTACATTATTGATTTTAAAAATATATTAATAAATATTATATTTAAGGGAAAAACTGAACAGAACTTTTTAAAAAACTTTGTAAAAACTTTCAAAACCAAAATATTACTTTTACTATATATTTAAAATTAATATATAAAAATTCCCATTTTGGTTTATTTGTACTTATGGAATCGTATAAAACTGAGCAAAGAGCTTTAGAAATATAGAAATATGTTGTATATGAAAAATTTCCCTTATAGGGAATAAGGGAATTCCCTTATAGGGAAATTTTTATTCTGCATCAAAAATGTAAGAAAACTTTAATTCTTTTAGGCTCAATAAAAAATTTTCTTCAGTTTTCAGAAAATATGCCATATTCAAAAATTTCCCCTTTTTTTGGGAAATTTTTATTTTAAACGATTTACGTATTATAAACAATTTTTAAAATTATACCTTTGACATTATAAACAAAACTTACTAAAATTATGGAAATGGTGTTTAAACTTAAAATTTCCCATAAGGGGAATTTTGTATCGTGCATAAATTTTCCAAAAAAAATATATTAAAATTACTTTTTATAAAAGATTTTAGAAACTTGTAATAATAATTTAAAAATTTCCCTCGATGGGAAATTTTTGCTCAGTAAGTTTTTGGCTGCATATCTTAAAAAACCCGCTTAGAAGAAAATTTATTCAGCTTGAGAACTTGAAATTTCTCTCCTTCGGAATTGCCAGGGCAACCCTTTTCCAACCGTTTACTAAAAATTATAGAAAAAGATACGTTCGCTGTTACAAAGCAGAAAAACACCGAAAATATTTTAATTTCTTAAAAGTTTTAGCTCACAAAGAACGTTTAAATGCAAAAACAATCTGAGCGAAGAAACTAGAGACCACACGGGGGGGGGCTTGCAATTTAAGCCAAACGACAACACCAGCAACAGCAGTGCAGTCGACAGTCAACATACTTGCATGTAACACGAAATCAAAGCCAGTAGAAGGATATAAAATAGCGAGCCATTCAAATAGCTATTAAGAAAACTCGATACGAGCGAAGAAAAAGTTTAAATTACCATTTACAAAATTTTTTTCTTTTAATTTTTAGATGTTATTTAAATTGTTTTTCTAAAGTGGATGAGCGTAGAGATAAATCTAGCAGCAAAATAAGCAGACAACAAAATGACCCTTAATAATTTCAGCAATAACAGCACATTTAATTTTTATAAAAATTAAAAGGAAAATAAAACAGACAGGACTGTGATGGGAACATGATCGTAAGATAAAGGATTCATAAATTAAATAACGGTCATCAACATTTAGGCATACAGGCATTAACAACAACACAGTATCCTGGTCCTAAAATAATCATTTTGCACACCATCATAATGCCGGCTATACTTAAAGATAACTACGAAGTATTTGTTTAATTTCACACAATAGCAAATTTTGTTATGTTCAAGGACTCTCTTATCCTTGTTAACATTTTTTTATACAATATTATAACGACATCTCAAGCCAAAATACGGTTCGTGTGGTGCTGGTTGTTTGACAAGACCGTTGTGTTGTTGCTTTTAAGATAACAACATTATCCAGGGCATGTTGTTGTTGCTTTAAGGACATACAATATATACGAGTATAAGTGCAATAAATTTTTTTGCTTTAGCAATAAAACGTAGGAGAAAGCACTCCACTACAAAAACATGTACATATTTTTTATCCCGTAATTTTTGCTCTATCGGTCTGTCAAAAATACAAAAGTCTGGTATTTTCGAAGAAAAATTATCATGTCATCATTAGTATTTTTGGTATCTTAACAAGTATCCTTTCATAAACCTCTCTTAAAGGACACAAATCTGTATGCAGTGTACTTGTGTCTTTGAGCACAAATTGGCATACTTTTTTTTATTGCCTCTGTTACTTTTGCCATAACGAGGACATCATTATCATTGTATGTTCTCTGTTAGAGTAGAGAAATACTTATAAAAACGCTGTAATATTCAAGTTATATTTCGAAGAAGGTTGTATATGGCAAATGCCCGAAAATTTAAAGGTTTTGTAAGCATTAAAAAAATTCTTTACATAAAAAAATCATTTATTCTTTCTTATTAAAAAGTGTCTCAAATGATATTTCCAATTATTATAATATTCGCCATCTTTAGCTTCACAACAGAGTGTCCGTAATAAATTCGACGGTTAAACTTTTTTGGGCTTAAATATATTAACTGAACAGCCAACGTTTCACAACTGCCAGGTTACCAAAAAACTCTATTTACCAGATAATATTTACCCTTTTTGAAAGCACTAATATTTATTTTATTTATGTCTTTTAACAAAAAGCTTCGTACGCCAAAGGAAAGTTATTACAACAGGGGCTTAAGCTTGAGCAGTTTAATTCCTTGATAAAAATTCTACTAATAATCAAATAATTTTTTAGTATTAAATACTCTTAAAGGAAATAGTTTTCCAAAAAAAATAGTGCCTTTAAAAAAAATTGCTTTGAAAAGGCAACTTTTAAAGAAAGTCCTTTTGTAAAAGAAAAAATGTTTAAACACACTTTGGAATAAAAGTTGCTACTAAAAATAGTTCCTTTTTTAAACAGGTATTTGTAAAAGAAAAATAACTTTTAAAAAAACAACGCTTTAAAAAGTACCTTTAGAAAACAAAAACCTTTTTAAAAATTTTATTTTCAAAAATATACCTTTCAAAGACAGGCTGTATAAAAGAAAAAAGTGAGTTAAAAAATATATAATTTAAAAAAATCCATTAGGAGAAAATCCCTTTTAATAAAATTATCTTTCTGCAAGGTAGAAAAACGTGATAATAAAAAGTTCTTCTCAAAAAAGTAACTTTTAACGCAATTCTAGTTTTAAAGAAAATACGTTTCAAAGAAAGTTCTTTTTTTAAATGTGAATTAAAAAAAAATTATCTTTAAAATGGCAGCTTTTGAAGAAGGTAATTCTTACAAAAATTACCCTTATAAAAAAAAGTCATCTTACAAAAAAGTACCTTTTCAAGAAGAAATACCTTATGAAAAAATCAGCCTTCAAAAAAGTACCTGTTGGGAAGGCTATCGGCCGAGCGAGCAATTTCCACGGGATTTTGAATAAGTTATAAATACGTAATAAAATGCTTGATTTATTACGCAATAACCTTTATTAAAATTCCTTTATAATAAAATACTATATAAGAAATTCCCATATTCAATATTAGCTTAATCTATTCTACATACTTTTTCGTATGGAAACTCCTGGGAAATTCTATTATAGAATTTAAGGACAATCACGTCTGAACCGCTTCACAGTTAAGCTCCTACAAAATGGCGAAGGCGGTAAGACGCTTCTAGACAGTAAATTCGTTAAATTAATATACAGGTTGGAATTTTTATTCGTTATTCTTTCGAAATTGATTTAGTGCTACCAGATGGCAAAAGAATCATGAGGATTTTGGGAGTCGCGTTAACAGTACCTTTTAACCTTCTCATAACCGCGCTAATTTTTGTAGCACACACCAAGAGCTTAAAATAGTGTTTCATAGTTTTTTGAAACAAAATTTAAATATAATAAAAAATTTTATATTCTTCAATTTTATTGATTTTAATTTTTAACAAAATGGCAATCAAAATTTTTAGCTTTTTCTTAGAAACTTTAAAAACAAAACAAAAACTTAATTTTTTATTTTCAAATAATTATAAATAACATTTACAAACATTTACACTTCTTGTACAATACAATATACGATATCACAGTTTGACTTAATAAAAATTACAATAAATGAAAATCAGGACACACACACAGCATATCTTTCCTAGATCCTGGAAATTGAGGCACAATATTTTCAGCAAGTCGTTTTACATGATTTTACATCATTTTTTCCCAGGTAAAATCCTCTGGAACTTTGACAACTCCTCACCGCATTCTACTTCGTTATCGTCCTGCTCGACATCATAAGTTTCTTCTTCTGCTTCAATATCAATATCAATCGTCGTGCTGTTCTCATCCTTATATTCAAGACTCGAAGTTTCCTTCTGTGAGAGTAGTCCGATTTTCTCTTGGCTCATTCTGATGTTAAAAAATACCAGCAAAGTAAAGAAATCACAAAAATAAAGAAAAAAAACATGAAAGATATAAGTTTTTACCTTCACTATACCCGCTTCGGTCTCATAGACCAATTGTTGCTAAATACACCAAAACGTCCGTTTCGTACAAACGCTTGAAAACTTCCTGTGTTTTCCTGTGTTTTTAAAAAAACAAACAAATATTTATAAAAAGGTATTTTGCGGGTCCTCACAGACCAACGCGGCGGTATAGGAAACCTTTTAAGAAAATAACTTTTTTTTTTAATAAATTAATGTTTGAAAATATATATTTTTGTGCTTTATGGGATGGCATCAATTAAATGTTTCAATTCTCGTTTTGTTTTTCTTCTCCTTTTTTGTTCGATTGTTTTGTATTTCAAGACATAATTTCCTGAGTCAATATCTTTATGCTGTAATTTTTATGTTTTTTTTCCAGTGATCGCTTTGCAATTTCTTGCCATTCTGAAACTTGATCGCATGAAAATTAAACTCTTCAATGAACAAATTTTACGTTTCGTAGCCTCTTTGGTTTGTTTTTGTTCTGCAAGAGTGTTTCAGAACTTCAAACTAAATAAAATCTCATGCAAAGTATTCCCTTTGGAGGAGATAAGCATCGGTTTGCCTTATGAATACTAAATGTACTAGTGCTTTTTTTTTTTTTTTGGTTGTTTGCAGCGCTGAAGACTTTCACATTCCCCAAACATGATTGCGGATCTTTAATGAAGTGTAAAGTAATTAACACAATCAAGGAAGTATAAAATTACTTCTTTTATGAGAAATTGATGTCAACCAACCAAAAATTAACCTGTGGGTAATGGATTTTTTCTTTCTTAAATTGCCCAGATTTCAATTAACAGAAGAGCAAAGCAGCAAGTGGCAGGAAAAAAAAACAAAACGTTTTTACCACATAATTAAAAACTGTAAGACCTGCAATTATCAAACCTTAAACAGGAGTTGTTATCCTGTACATGGAACAGCTGTGATTTAGTTGCTGAAGAAAGGGTTCAAAATAAGGAAAAAAAGAAATCAAAACAATTTAGTTCCCAAAGATTAACCGGTTCTCCTAACAGCTGTTGATAAAGAAATTTGCTAAATAAAAAAGTGTCGCTCCTTTTAGCCTGAGAATCTGAAGTAAAATTTATTTTCTAGTTTTTGTTTTCTTGGTTTTCAAGATGACAATTTGTTTTCCTTCTTTTGTTCAGTAGTTTTTTGGTTAAGTGAATTCGAAAGTTTTATTTCTGGTGTTGTAGGTTTTTTATGTTTCTGGGTTCTCTTAGAGATCAGTTTACCTTAGATCAATGATTTGCAGCAGAGTGTGTGCTATTATGCCGTTGATTTATCATATTCAAAAAATCTGCTGGAGCAATAGCATCCTTTTTCTTTTGGGCTTTCTGCGAAGCATAAGGAATTTCTGCACTGTCAACAGATGTTGTTGACAACATACTCTTAAATGAAACGATGCTGCTTGCCTGGAGTTGTCTAATGCTCTAATAACTGGCGCACTTATTCCATTGAAAAACGAAACTAAAACCTTAAAATGCTCGTCTAGATTTCAAATGTATTTAAATCAACTGATAAGATTTTTGGTTTGTTGCCCGCCTTCGAAATGCTATTCCTTTGGCTTTGGTTTGTGTTACCAGCAAAAATAAAGAAAATGATGTCGCTGACAAACCTTTATTTTGAACAGAGAAAAGAAAAACGTTCTGAAATGTAGATCATTTGCTGGAGATATGGGATCAAAGTATTAGTAACATTTAGAAGAAAATTGATATTTTTTGCACATTTGCCTCCATTCATTCTGCTAATGATAGGTTTCTGGTTTAACAACATGTTAAATAATCCTGCCAGAACGAAGAGCGCTCGTTGACAAACCCACCAGAAGAAAAAAAAAAACATTAAATAAATAAATATAATATTGGTTACAACTCCGGATAAATATTAAATAAGTTTAACGGGCCGACATTCAAGTGCATTTAGTCTGCGCCTGCCCAGACTTTTTATATGCCGTTTGTAGCTGCAGGAATACGGCGGGTCTGTCTCTTTTGTTTGTTGGTTCATAAAGAATTTTTTTTTGTAAAAATGTCATGACTGAAAGATGATTTTAATCAATTTTTTATTCTTTTACAACGTTTTTAAGGATCACTCCTTGTGGTTGTGATTTTTCATAAAGCATCAGAAATGGAAAAGGAAATAGAGAGCGAGAGGGTGAGTAAAACAAAAAAATTCTTTATAGAAAGTAATAGTTAAGAAAACAACAAATCATTCTTAAATTATAGACAAAACAAAATTTGTAGTGCACTGAAAGAAAAACCATCAAAAAGGCATGAAAGTGTTCTCATAAAATATTTTTAATAACTTGAAAATTATACACCAGAAGTAACTCAACTCCTAGTTTTAACTAAATTGGAGGTCAGTGACTAAATTTATTTAAAATCCTATCAAACCAGAATATGAAAAAAATGTATAGACTCATTTGTCGATGCATCAGCCAGCAAGAAAACTACAGTACAAGGTGATCAATGAGCCACTTAGAAGTTTATTCGTAACACAAAAGTGTATGTGAGCTGATCTATGCTTAAAATTTTGCTAGTCAACATTGATGCCAATATCGGTCACAGTTGACTAAATCGGCTTAATAAACCTGTTCGTTACACATTATAGAAAAAGTGTAGAGAAACACTGGCACACAATCTACCTGGTCAGTTGACAAGTCCAAAACATAGATTTAGATATCTGTGCCATAGCCCTTAATTTCTGGTTCCAAAATGTTTGTTAATTGGGTGTTAATGCGTCTGTAAAACCAGGTCAACACTTTCCACTACTACATTGTTGGTCAGCGAAACGTTGTTTCGTAGCTCGGAAATTTTATTTAAAACCCTCCCTTTAGCCAGATATGTGCCTCGCCGATTAAAAATATTTCACCACGTAAGCAACGAATATTCGTTGCACACAATATTAATGGTTAATGGAGTTACAAATTGGAATCTGATGTGAATGCCTGACCAAGCTGGGTTTTTCTAAGCCTTAAAACCGGAATTCTAAATCAAAATTGACTCAAAAATTGTCTCATATGAGACACCAACATCCTTCTGCGAACTGCGCTCTTTACTTTAGGAGCCGTATTCGCTTTACTTCGGGTTAAATGTAGTCTCATCTACTACCTTCCCCCAATAGCCAACACAGAGACTACAGAATTTTCGGATGGCATTAACTTTTGAAGTTGGGGATTGACCGATGCCGGCCATATATCCCACGCGCAATGTACAAAAAATGTAGCGTCATTGGTCATAATGAATTTTTTTTTATCTAAAGCGCATAAAATGAAATGACACCAGATCAGAGTAAACGGCAGAAACACCGAATGTCAGTAGTGATCTAGTTGATTGATCTGGGGCAACAGATGCCATTTTAGCAAACATCGTGCATTGTGTTTGGACCACCCTTTATATACCCTATTTGAGCCACACTGGCAGCTTAAATCATTTCAATTTTGTATTTTTTTTCATTATTTCAATTTAGTGGTTTTTCTTTTTATACCCTATTTTATTTTTCACTTGTTTTTGTATTGTCTACTTTTGCCGAACTTTTTCTTCCAGTGTATTTAATAACTACGTGAGTCCATATGTGTGTGGCTGTGTGTTGTTTTCTTAGGTTGGCTGTCTGTTTAAAAATTCTCATCAGCATGCGTCTATTGTCAACTGGATGTCATGATGTTGGGTTTTTAATTCTTCATTGGTTAAAAATTTAAGTGAATTTCAGTTCTGCTATTGTCTTAGGAAAAGAAAAACACCCAACAACAACAGCAACAGCAACACAACAAAAGATATCGATCAATAGATTTCTTTGTTATTTCGGAGAGAAAAAAAAATCATATAATCACATGTGTGTTTGTGTAGGTACTCGTACGTGTGTGAAAGGAAATAATTGTTGTTGTTTCTGTTAACATCGTAAATGTGGTTGTTGTGTTGTTCTTGTTGCTGATAAAACCATTAATTATTATGTAAGTTTTAATTTGAGTCCTAGAACAACCAACATATTTTGTTGATGTCTTCTAAAAATATACTTGAACTTCATTTTCACGATTGGAGTCTTCTCTTTCGTATCGGAGGCCATAAAATTCCTTGAAATTTGAATTCAGTTTGTGTGTGTTTTTCTTGAAAAAAAAAACAAACATGTCAACATTTTTCTTTTATTTTTATTTATGTTTAAGGACAATCAAGACATTATTAATTGCCAAAAGATTTGGGTTTTCTGTTCCACAGGGGCTTGTAATATGGCAAGAACACCAAAAAGTTGAAAATATGAAACCAAAAATTTGATTTAAATGACAATTTGTTGCTGAGAGACAAACAATTGCTGTCCACAAAGTGGCGCTTAGCATGGTGGGCATTTGTTGTATGAGTGTGTTTTTCAAAGGAATACAAATTAAAGAAAAATTTAAAAGTTACCAAAAAAAAAATAAAGATTAATTATGGGAAAAGTATGCTAAAAGCCAACCTTGTCATGACAATGAAAATAGTGACAGAAATTTGTTATTCACACAAAAATTACTTACATCGCATATTTTAATAAGAAATATATATATATATATAAGTGTTTTTCTCTATATATGCTCTTCGCTTTAGAAGTCTGTGAGTCCTTTCCCCCATTCGCATTTGCATTAATATTCATATGACACCTGTCTATGATTTATTCATGCAACTCTTAACTCTTGCCGCACAATAATTGTTGGAAAACATAAAAAAATTCATAACTTTTGCTAAGTATCCGTCTTCGTATTTTAGAGACTTTTGTTTAAATAATTAAACAACCAGTCAAAACAAATTTTAAGGTTATGTTCGCTCAGCGCAGAGGTTGTAGTGGAGGATGCTGCACCTTCTCGTTCTGCAAAACAAGTTTTCATTAACTTTTCTAAATATTTCTGCATCTTTAAATTCCAATTTTCTTTAAAAAACTTTTGTTTAACACCAAAAACTAAACAGATAATCCTTAAAACCAAATTTTAAGGTTATGTTCTCTTAAGGCAGAGTTTGCCGGTAAATGCTGCACCCTCCACTTACTTCAAAGCAAGTGCCAAAATGTACAACTGCGAGCTAAACTTTCTGTGCAAATCTAAAAATCAATTAAAAAAATACCGATTTTCATCTGCCGTTGAGCAACTCTACTTGCCCAGGAAAAATACCAGCAAAACCCATTAAATACGTTGCGTTAATTTTGCTGTTTTAGCTGCAGGTGAATAATTGCGTCCCTTTTCAAATAACAGGGCTGTTGAAACATTTCACGCGGCATGAGTTTTGAAGCGAAGTTTTCCAGCATTTGAAGTGTGAGAGGTGTTTGTTAAGGGCGTAAACCTAAACATATAACTCATACCTTCCCTTGGACTCCTCCGCTGGGAAAAAGGCCAAGAGCAATAAAGTGTAACAAACACTGCAGGGGGGCCAGCACAACAGGAGGTTGCACTTGCCAAAGCAGGCATTTTCAAATCAACCAACAGTTTGAAGTTGCTGGTAAAATTTCTCTTAAAAAGACTTTTTTTAATTTCTAGATTTTTTTTTAAACTAATTCCTATCGGCTACTTTTTTTCAAGTACAATAATTTTTATTAACACCTTTGAGAGGATACTTTTGGGTGTTCATTGCACCGTGTAATTAAGGTTGGCGCCAGGATATTTTTTTTTTTGGCTAAAAAAATTAATAAGGCTGTTGCTTGTCGTATTTTGGTCGGCCGTCGGGAATTTTAAAGTCATCTCCTTGTTTGTCGCTCTGTGTTTCGTTTGATGATGATTAAATGGAGCTGCCTAATTACGCGTATTTTCAGTCTTATGAACAATAGTTTTGATTCAGAAAGCAAAAGCCAATAAAATTTGTTGCTCAAGGTGTTGGTTATAAAAGTGTCGATCTTTCATTTGTTTAAAAACAAAAAAGACAATTATATGTCCTTCCCTCTGTCTGGCTGAACACCAACCAGCAAATTGCTGTTATTTCATCTGTTTAATGATTTTAAAATGACATGGCAAGTTTTATATTCTTCATACATATGTATGTACGTATAAAATGCTTCGATTTTAAGAGTTGTATCATCTTGTTATTTTGACAGCTGCCAAAATTTCTAAATAATTGTTAATTTTAAAGATTCACACCTTGTTGCATTAATAGCGAACAGAGAAATATTTATGTAATTTGTTTTTGCTTGTCTGTCGCATTCTCCCAATTGCAGACTTTCCGGCCTGACTGTTGCAGAGTCCATACGTTGTGGTTCAACATCATTCATTCTTTAGTTGGAAATATTTTAATGTCAGAATATTAAAGTGTTGTGTTTTGAATGGGAATATTTAACATTTGCCAGAGGTTTGACAGCTTCACTTAAAGTAATAAATAACTTTTGGGTAATTTGAAAAAAAAAAAAATAAAAACGAATGTTCAAAAATGTCTAACTCTTTGACAATATTAAAATAAATTGAAAACAAATGCTTTTGCTGGAAGAACAAACGCAGTTGCAGCAAAAGTACTTTTTTTAAAACAGCTTATTAAAAATGCTACTTTTTCTTAAAATTCTTATTAAAAAATGTCTACTTAGTTTTTAATACTAAAAACGAATTTAAAAGTATAAGAAAAGAGCCGCTTAAAAAGGTACCTATAAAAAGGGAACGTTTTAAAAAAGTATCTTCAATAAAAAGTACTTTTCATAGAAAGAATTTTGCGTAAAAAGTACCTTTCGTAAGGTAAAACACAAGTACTTTTCATATAAAGTGCTTTCCGTAAAAAGTGCTTTTCATAAAGAGTATTTATATAAAAAGTACTATTCATAAAAAAGTATCCTTATAAATGGTACTTTTATAAAAAGTACCTTTTTAAAAAGTACTTTTTATAAAAAGTTCCTTTCTTAAAAGCACCTTTCATAAGAAGTACTTTTCATAAAAAGTGCTTTTCATAAAAAGTTTCCCTAAAATGGCGCTTTTATATAAATTACCTTCCATAAAAAGTACTTTTTGTAAAAAGTTTCCTTAAACTGGTACTTTTATAAAAATTACCTTCCATAAAAAGTACTTTTCATAAAAGCACCATTCATAAACAGTTCCTTTCTTAAAAATTATTTATATAAAAAGTACTTTTTATAAAAAGTATCCTTAAAAATGGTACTTTTAAATAAAATAGAATTTAAAATACTACTAAAAATACGTACGTATAAGCAAACTACCTTTGGAAAAAACTACTTTTTAAAAAAAGTACCTTTGAAAATTAATAATTTTGAGTAAAAAACTTTTTAAAAAATTGCTTAAAAATGCCTCTTTAGAAAAGTACGTTTGAATTGAATTGAATTAGTATTTCTAAGCAAAATACCTTTTGAAAAGAGTGCCTTTAAAAACAACCTTAAAAAGTATTTAATAGAAAAGTAAATTTAAAAAATTATCTGCTTAAAAGTTATTTTCTAAAAAGTACCTGTTTGAAAAGTACTTTTTAAAAAATATTTGTTTGAAAAGTATTTTTTGAAAAGGGAACCTTTTAAAAGTACGTGTTTATAGAAATTGTAGCCCTGGAAAAAATGGTTTTTCAATAATCTTTTTAATAAAATTTCTTTTCGAAACTGATACTTTTTAACTATTCGTTTTTGTTTTAGAAAAGTAGTTCTGAAAAAATACTTTTAAAGTTAAATAATTTTTAAAAACTTAGACATTCCCAAATCCAGAAAACAAAATAAATCTAATATTTTTTGAAGGACAAGATGTATCGGCAATAACAATCAATTAAAATCTCAAATCTCAAGCTACACAACATATTTGGAAACCTGTCAAATTACATCGTAGAACCCAGAGCTTCTAAACGAATAGAAACAAATTTACTGCGTTGCGGTAAAATATGGCTAAACCTTAAGAAAATATATTTATTCTGAAGATCGAAACACAGATGCATTCAAATACGAATTGATTAAAAAGCGGCAGTAATAATGCCCGGTTTGCTGTTGTTAAGGCTGTCATAAAACGTCAGGTGATTTGTGCCGGCACTTGTCAAAATAAAACTATTCCGTATTCTTTATTTTGTTGTTATTATTGAGGCATCTCAAAAATTCTTTGGAAAATTTTTTGTTCAGTAGACACAACTTGAAAAGCAGCACCGGAGACAGACAGAAATATAGACTGGCAGACAGATATAATTTTAAGCCTTTAAGTAGTTTAGAAAAAAATTAATTAAATTTGTATGAAGATTAGAATGATTAGGAAAAAAGCGGTTTGGGGCAGAGATAGTAAAACAATTATATTCTTTATTTTTCGAAAATGTTTCCAGAATAATGGCGACATATAAGTCCTTTAAACCTGTTGTTTTATTTAAATCCTTAATCCTGTTGTGTGGTTTTAATCGTTAAACACATTTTAGTGTTATTATAACATTTTGCATGACTGGCTGTTTGCTCGTTTGCCTGCCGTGAAAAAGTGTGTGAATTCCAGTGAATTGTTTTCTTTTCTATTACAATAATATTATGAAAAAGTCTTAAAGGACTTCCTGAGAAGCCTTTTTGCTTTAATAGCAAAATCTTGTTATTTGTGGCGATTAGATTTTTTTCTTTAAGCGTTAAAGTCGGTCGAGGAAAAATTGATTTTCTGAGTGATTTATAACGAAAAAATTTATTGTACTTGTGATTTTATCAAATAAAACAGATATTCAATTGTTTGTGATCAAGCAAAAATGTTTCAGGCGTTAAATCAAGTATCCAACACAGACTCTGGCAGATTTTTCGGCGCATAAGGCCATTCGATTACCAAATGCGTGGCACTGGAACACAAAAGAAATAGGCTACTTTGCCTATATGGGGGGTGAACAATAAAACATCTGCTTCATTCGTTTTAGCACTAGTTTTTGCACAAGGATGTGGCCAAAAGTTGCTCATATATTTAAGGAAATATAATATAAATTTTACGAACCACATTTGCAAAAGTTTGATGATTCTTGTTAAGGATGAATATAATTAATATTTCTTGAATTTTAACCATTTATCTTTTATTTTATTTAAAGAATACAATATAAAATATTTTTTTTTTGGTTGGCAACAAACACGTAAGTCATCAGTTGCCTTTATGCTGGTCACCGGAGTAGTTGCCCTGGCTTTCCAAAGATACCTTCAATTTGGCTGGAGTAAAACAAACATTTGTTTTTATTTCTGTCTAAAAAAACCACTCGCTATTTTTAAACTGTTTGCAGAACTAATTAAAAATTTACAAAAACCTGCTTTAAATCTAAATCTAGCAAAACCAAAACGAAAATTACATATTTTAATATGCTGACTACTAATTAAAAAAGCTACTTGATACTAAGCAAAGCAAGTCAACACTTTCAGCTCATAACTCTGAAAGTTCATGCCCTTTTTGTGGCCATTTCGTTGAAGTCTTCTAATCTCATTAAAAGTGTCACTTTTAATAAACTTCTAATAACTGGCTGGCCTTTACTTGAATAAATATGTTTTCCTATTTTGAACGACATTCTTTTTCATTTGTTGTGTTCTCTCATGGCCTCCAATGATTACTCTAACAATATGACCTACATATGGCTTTGTGACTTGTGCAAAAGAAATTTTAATAATTAAAAATAATTAAAAGCATTTTACTATAAAATAAATAGAATAGAGTTTGTGGGGCAAATGATAACAAAAGCTGGCATTAGGGGAGGATTTACCAAGTAGTTGGAATTGCTAATAACCGCACGCCTGCTAAAGTAAAGACAATCAATTGCAATTGCAATTGCAAATGCAAATGCAAATGCAAATGCAAATACACTGACTAATGGTAACCCGCAGAGGATATTTACTTAAGGATGGTATATATATATATATATGTGTGTATGTGTATGGGACATAAAGTCAGCGGATATCGTTAATTAATTAATAAGATTTTAAAAGCATCTAGAACCATTATTGGCATACCTGCCAATAAAATTAAATGAGAAATTATATTTGGCACTAAAATTAACAGTAGATGCCTAATGCGACCAGCTTTTGTCCAATTTTAAGTCTATAACTAAATATTTTTTGAATGTTTAATGCAACTGTAAAAACTTTTTTTTTTATTTTATTATTATTAAAGACTGTGTTAACTTATGTTTTGTAAATAACCCTTTTGTAAAGTTTTATTTAATTATCCTAATTACACACTCTTATTTTCTATGATTTACTTAACAACTGCCATTGTTGGCTAAACAACGTTATTTAGTAAAACAGACCAAGTGTAAATATCGCAACTCATTAACGTCTGCCCGCTATATTTCATTTATTTTCTTATTGGTGCCCGGGTATATAGAGTTTGTTGTGGCGGCAGTTGATCAATGAAAAGGAAAAAGTATCGCTTGAACAAACAGCGACTTGAAATGGTCGTGTTTGATATCTTCTGTTGCCTCTTTAGGTTGTTCGTAACAACTTCCTTCATTAAAAACTGTTTTAGGAACAAAAATAGTAGTAACACGTTTTTTCTACTTTATTGCTGCCACCTCTTACATATACATATATCGTTTCTCAAGTGTTTAGTCGGCAATAATCAGTGACCAGACAATTGTTGAAACTATGATTTAGTTGCTGGGGTTGATAATTTTGTTGTGATTTGAGCGTATTTTTTAATTAGCGAAGTTGTGTTAATGAAAAAGAAAATTGTTTTTGTTCTGTTCAGATTAAAGAGAAGCTGGAAAGAAAAAAACAATAAATGATTTAATTTTCTGCTCAAATTCAATTGTGCATAAATCGATTAAAATCGATTTGAGATTTTAATGGAAATGCCACTAAAAAGTTCCCTTATAGAAATATTATCAATGACGCTGTACAAAAAAACAATTTTTGTAAATTTCCCAGCAGGAATTTTCATTCAGTGCCAGTTAAAACAATATAATCCTATTACTGTATATATAAAACAGTGCAAAGAGTGGTACAAAGTTGAAAATTTCCCTATAAGGAATATTAACGAAATTATTTATTATTATTTCAAAGTTAATAATTGTTATTTGCTGTAAAATTGTTTTAAAATATATGTAAAATAACTTATAACTTAAAATTTCCCAACGAGGGAAATTTTTATTTATATAAAATTTTCAATAAAAACGTTATAAAACAGCTGTTTTCACCAAATTAATCAAGTAAATTAAAAAAAAAAATTTAATATATCAGCAGAAAAAAAAATTTCCCTTGTAGGGAAATTTTTATTTAGTTTATATTTGAAATACAAATTTATCTAAATAGCATTGAGGGAAGAGCATCACAAGGTTATGTCATCAATTTGGCAGATCTGTTGTAAATTAAAATTTCCCCTGCAGGGAAATTTTATTAAAATGGTTATATTTGAAAAAATTCTATTGAATGTACTTTTTAACATGACCTACTTTCCATTTCAATAACAGATATGAAAACAAATTTTATAAAATAAATTTCCCCTATAGGGAAATTTTTATTTACTGGCATTATTTAACTTTTATTTATTTCTAACATTTTTTTATGAAGATAATAATAAAATATATATATTGTTATAGCCTAAAACTGGAATGTTTGCCATGCCGGGAAATTCTCATTTTCGTTACAAATTTATTCCTAAAAAAAGGGGGTATTAGATTGAAGACAAATTTCATGAAACAGTTTCTTTCATCGGAAAATTTACGAGAAATATGTAAATAACATATATGTTTATAATACAAAATGATGAAATGGAAAAGACTTTGGAAAATAAAAATTGGTGGGGGTGTGTATGGGCATTTCCTTAGACATATAAAATTTCTATATATTTCTGAAACCTAATTGTGATTTACTTCGTTTACAGACCAGCATGTCTGTCTGGTGCTCATAATTCAGCGCTCAGCTGCAAAATTGTTTCCTGTTTTTCCTGAAAAAAACATTAATTTTCGTTAGCGCTTAAAACCCGTTACTTTAAACTTAATCAT